>CM051830.1:28815690-33615690 GCA_028451465.1 Erethizon dorsatum
TTCAAATCTGAACACTCTTCTATGAAAATTTCCTTTTTCTTTCTGAACTTCTTTACCAATAGGTTAATATATAGACTTTATTTAATGATCTTACCATGCTTGTTTTCCCCTCCCAGACTAAACTCTTTGAGGTCAGGATATACGTTTATCTTCATACAGAACCTAGCATATTCTCACATTACTCAATATAATGCTGAGGGACCAAGTGTGCAATTATTAATATGGAAGAGCACAGTGTTTTAAGTAATGCAATGCTTGAAGATAACACTATTTCAGTGTTCCATTTGCTCAGTAAATACTTTTCCTGAATTGGAATTGGCAAAATAACAGGAAGAGTCAATTTCATGGTGTTTTGTTTTATGAGAATATCTGTCTCATAATTATTAGGCAATCCACTTATAAATAATGAAACATTTTAAACTTTTTCTTGCTTTTCACTATATAATCAAAAACAAATTATTTATAAAACATCAACTCAATAAATAAGTCAGGAAAATAATTCAGAGATATCTTTAATAGAACATCAAAGTCCTCCTTTAAGTCCATTGACTTTTTTTTTTTTGGTACAGGGGATCAAACTCACGACCTTGCGCTTGCCAGGCAGGTGCTGTGCTGCTGAGCTACATCCCCGGCCCAAAGTCCTCCTTTAAAAAAAATCCTTAATTATTAGAAATATAAATTCCAAAGAAGGTATTATTGTCTCAGTGAAACACTAAAGAATGAACTCTTTCATTGTAGCTAGGAATAGTGTTATCACTTCAGAAAAATATGTCATAAAAATCACAGTTCAGAGGGCCAACAGTAAGCAATGATACATAATAAAAAAAATCCCCCAAATGGTAGTAAAAGTTGTTTGGAAGGATAATACTCTTTGACAGGTGTTTTATAACAACAAAGTAGGTCTGACTGCCTTTGCAAATCCACAGAATAAAAAACACATTGCCTGGTCACAAAGTAGCAAAATTTCAAATAATTTTGCTGCTTAGTAGCTACTAAGTGACTACAAAAATAAGCAATTCTTTATTTCTTCAGCCGCTATTCTGCATCTTTTGAATGAGATCTGACTAGAAAGCTTTGGTAATAGAGGTAGTATTTAAAAGCTAGTTTTCCCATTACTGTGTTTCAGAGATTAAAAAAAAAAAGTGCTTAACAATGATATTCTTTTTTAACACATGACAATTTTTCAAAATACTCTACCTCATCCTCAAATTTCAGCCATCATCCAACCATTTCTTTGCACTGCCTTCCCTCATCACTCCCGAAAAATACAACTCCATTGTTTCTTTTTTTTTTTTTTGTGGGTACCGGGGGGTCGACCTCAGGACCTCGCGCGCCAGCAGGCGCCCGTGCTGCTGAGCGATATCACCGGCCCCTTTTTCGTATGTGGGTTCCGGGAGTCAAACTCGGGCCCTCGCGCTTGCCGAGCAGGCACTTAAGCCGCTGAGCCATCTCACCGGCCCAACTCCACTGTTTTCAAACAACAGATCAAGAGATCACTGAATGCTTTGTGGCCTATTTTCGACCAATTTCTTCAAACTGCAATAGTTGATAAGAGATGACAAAATCATAATAGAAAAATTCTAGCTGATTAATATTTTGAATTCTACGAAAATACTTAAGAAAACTTGGAAAAAAGTTAATAAATGCAACTCTAAATTTGTTGTTTAGGATTTTTAAAGCTTTAACCAAATCTAAAATAAGTACCACAAAAACTAACCTCATGGGCCGGTGATATGGCTCAGCGGCATAAGCACCTGCCTGGCAAGCGCGAGGTCCTGAGTTTGACTCCTGGTACCCACATAAAGGAAAAAAAGGGCAGGTGATATTGCTCAGCAGCACAAGCACCTGCTGGCAAGTGTGAGGTCCTGAGTTCGACTCCCGGTACCCACATTAAAAAAAAAACTAACCTCACAGACTAAGATTAGCAGTTTCTTCTATAGATATGCTTGAATTATTAGAATATCATTAATAGAGACTGGCAATGAAGCTCTTACTGAAATATAGGACCAAGGGATCAATGAAGAAATCACCCCTGAAACTCTCTTTCCCTAACATTTATCATTCAAAGACATGTGCAGACAGATAACAATGTAAATCAACAATAAAAATTTACAAGAGAGATTACTCTCTTTTGAATTCAAAGATCTCTGGAGCAACGCAGCATGCCTCTGTAGGCTACTGGAAAAGGAAGAAAGCATCTTTAGCCTAAATGTCAATCAATTTTTATTTTAAGAAACCTAACTTAGCTTATCCCATGGAACTCATTCAAAAGGAATATTCATGTATTTGTTAATATTTGTTTTTCACCCACCTGTATATTAATCTTAAAAATTTATCCTTTGTTTTTTTTTTTTTTTTGTGGGTACCAGGGGGTCGACCTCAGGACCTCGCGCGCCAGCAGGCACCCGTGCCGCTGAGCGATATCACCGGCCCCTTTTTTCATATGTGGGTTGCGGGAGTCGAACTCGGGCCCTCGCGCTTGCCAGGCAGGCGCTTAAGCCGCTGAGCCATCTCACCGGCCCAAATTTATCCATTTTTAAAAACTTATTTTGATAATCAATGAATTATTCTTATGAAATTTTTTTTTTGCAATTAAGTGCCAATGTATAACTGGACTTACAGGAGTAAGGATTTCACCTACAAATGTTTAACCATTTTAATTAAATCATAGGTTGGTATTACACATAAATATAGAACATTATATTTAGTAATGTGTGATATATTGTACATTTGGTAACAGGTGGTAATATGTAAGATAACAAGTTTATTCTGTGGTTCAAACTGCTAACTTAAAATGACAGTAAAAATTTCTAATAGTGGATTTCAAGAAACCTAGGTATGGGGTAGAGATTACAGAGAAAAAGACTCATATTTGTGTTCTTATTTTCTCATTATTCCATTGTGATACTAAGAAATGAAGATGCTTAATGAAAAATAAAATGCTTAGGGTAGGGTTAGGGGTTAGGATTAGATCTACAAGAAGCTACTTTATAACCGTATTTAATTAAATGTACATCAAAAAAGTAAACTACCACATAAGTGTCATTTTATATGGTCAAAACTTATGTTCAACTGAACTACATCTAAGTAGAAGTTTTCCTTCTCTTAGAGGCTTTTCTTCCTTACCATAAATTCTTCCTACTCTTTTTTTTTTTTTTTTTTGTGGGTACCAGGGGTCGACCTCAGGACTTTGCGCACCAGCAGGTGCCCGTGCCGCTGAGCGATATCACCGGCCCTTTTTTCGTATGTGGGGATCAGGAGTCGAACTCAGGACCTTGCGCTTGCCAGGCAGGCGCTTACGCCTCTGAGCCATCTCACCGGTCCCTTCCTACTCTTAAAAAAAAAAAAAAAATTCTTAGAAGTATTTCAGAAGAATATTAGAGTGCCAAATCATTCAACATCCCAGAAGGATTTCAGCCTTTCTGATGTCAGCTAAGCAACTCACACCTACTCACAAGGTTGAAGTTTTACTCTTCTGTTTGAAAATGGCTGAGATCTGCGAAAGAGCAGAAAGACGAGATACCAACTAAATATACCATCAGTAGCTCCTGAAGTTGGTAGACACACCCTTTCAAAAGGAAAAAATATTGCCATAGGTACACTCGCAAATACTATTTTGGTTTTTTAATAAGAAATTTGTCTGTATTAAAATGAAAAAAACTTTTATAATTAAGATCTACCATAAACTGACTTCTAGGTTGACCTCATAATTCTGCTAAAATGCTACTGAATTTATAAAATATTTTTTGTCTTAATCTAATTTAATGAAGTATATTAAAAATATTATCGCTTAGGTTAACCTTAAATATATTGCAAGTGCTTCATTATTTTCTGTACTATAAGAATGTATAAATAAAAAATAAATAATTTTATCTTTAGAAAAAAAATAAAAAAAAATAAAAATATTATCTGTTACCACTACTTTTGATGCAACTAAACAGGAGATATTTATAAAAATGAATTACTTTTCATCCATGTGGCTTCTCATTTTCTTCAGTTTCTGCATGATGCTACTCGTTTCACTGCTGGAGATTGAAATGGGAGAAGGACTGCGGGTTTCCAAGTCAGTTGGACCAGGACTAGTTGCCTTATTACTCTTTGTATCATCATCATCATCACTATGGGATTCCTGAAAACAAAAAGAAACAAAATTTTATTGAACTTTATATGGACCTTGAAGAGATTTAAACACTTTCAATTCAAAATTAAGTTTAAACACAAAACAATGTTTGTAATAATAGTTGACACTCAGATATTACTTAAAGGACAAAAACATCACACCTAAAAATGGCTAAATTTTTGTTATCAACATTTTTACCAGAGGTTGGTTGATTGGCTTGTTTGTAATACCTGTAATGAATGAATGAATGAATGAATGAGAGAGAAAGAAAGAGGGAGGGAGGGAGGGAGGGAGGAGAGGGAAAGAAATTCAAAGAACTCCAGAAAAAATCCAAAAACAAGTTGGGAATGGTGGTCCAAGCATATAATCCCAGCACGTGGGGGACTGAGGCAGGAGGATCACCATGAGTTTGAATTATATAGTGAGACCAGTTCTCAAAAAAACAAAAAGAAAAAAGAAAAAGAAAAAAAAAGGGTGGGGGGAGAAATCCAAAAACCTTCTACCAGTAGTAATCTAATATCTACATGTCCTCTCTGATTTTTTAAAGTTGACTCACTCAAAAGGAATATAAAATTAGACACTCTATTTATTTATTTATTTTTTATATGCAGGTACTGGGAGTCGAACTCAGGACCTCACGCTTGCCAGGCAGGCACTTATGCCACTGGGCCATATCACTGGCCCCACTCTGACTATTTAAAACGTACAGTATGGCACAAAGAATGAACAGAAGACATAAAACATTTTAAACATACTAAGGAATAGATTTTTCCATTAAATATTCATTATAAAAAGCAGCATTTTCACAAATTAAAGAAAGTTCATATTGAAACATTTAGGAACTACTGCTTTAATCAATACACTGCTTCTGATAACAAAAAGTGAAAACTGAATTGCTTAATGTATCTTTCACACAAAATTGTATACTCTTACATTTTCAGGAAGATGAATAGGGATAATCTTGACTGTTTTTATTTTGTGAAAAATATAGACAAAGCAGAACCCTTCTTCCCATTTCCTTTCTTGAACAACTCAATTCTAAAATCATTTGATGAAGCAGAACAAGGCAGGTGTCCATGCAAGGTGGGGGGAGATAGGGCCAAGAATAGGGTGCCGGAATCTGAGTAGGACGAAGACACCATCTAATGCAGGACAGTGGCTGTGTGGAGAATCAGAGCCCAAGTAGAGCAATGAGGAAGTTCACATGAAAGTAGGCCAGCACATAAAGCCATGAGAGCAAACACAGTGAGAATGGCCTTCCCACAGAGAACTTCCTAGAATAGGTGTCAGAATCCAAAAGGGAAAGGAAGGTATAGAGAAGAACAAAGGGGATGAAGAGCAGCCCAACTTGGCAAGTCACAACCCAAAAAGAGAAAGAAGGGTAGACACATGGGGATTGCTGTGAGTTTGAGGCCAGCCTTGGCTTCATGATAAGTTCAAGGTCAGCCTGAACTGCATAGTGAGACCCTGGCTCAAAAAAACCACAGAAAAAGAACTTTATCCTACTTCATTATTATATCACGCTGTTTGAATACACATTTATATTAGAAAATGAGGTGGGGTATTAGCAAGCTACATGCAACAGAAAATAAACTAATAATAACTCCATGAATTTACCAATTTATTCTCCCCTGCAGACTTCAACTTCTCCTGCAGTTTTATAGTGGTCTGTCGGATCCTTTCTATCTCCTCCTGCTGCTTAAGAATCAGTTGTCTTTCCTTCCGAGCTGCCTTATTGGCTTCTTGAAGACGTTTTATTTCTGCCTAAGGTTTGAAGAATTAGGAAAGGGACTGAGATTTGAAGCATAAGTCCAAAGTAATATTTTAAAAAGAAAAATCTGATAATCACACGTTACAAATAAATATATATAGTATTTCAAGATAAACATAATAACGCTGAAAAAATTTCAATTTAGTGAGGGAGAGAAAATCATACACAACCCTATCACTCTAAAATTATTTAAGATAATCCCTTAATTTAAAAAAGTTATAATTAAAACACACTGATAATTGCATGGTCCTTTTTAAACTTAACATATATCATCCACACTTTTCCACAATGCTACTTGGTCTTTACATTTACCTGTTTAATAGTTGCATATCACGTAAACTTATTAATGTAATGCTAAACTCTTAGACCCTTACAATTTTTAACTATTTGAAATAATGATTTAGTATCTGTAACTATCTCATATTATGAACAGTATGTAGGAGAGACTCCAAAAAAGTAGAACAAACAAGTAAAAGAAGATAAAATCATTTTATGGTCCTTGAAAAGTTTTAAAAACTGTGAGGCCAGGCATGGGGGCACATGCCATAATCCTAGGGACTAGAGGATGAGGCAACAGGACAACAGGTTCAAGTCTAGCCTGGACAACTTTAGTGAGACCTGTCACAAAATAAAAAAATAAAAAGGGCTGTGTATGTAGCTCAGTGGTAAAGAGCATATCTACCTAGGATGTGATAGGCACTGGGTTCAATCCTGTCCCCCCAAAATTGCTTTCAAAAAAGGATTTTCCCACACTTAACTATGTTGACAGACACATTTAAGACTATATTGCACCAATCTCTTTCCACACATTTTTGGTACTAAGTAATTGGGTAAAAGATGATACACTTCACTGCCAATAATTGTTAAAATTTAACAAAGACAGTCCTTTATTCATAAATTTGAGGTGTGATCAAATTTGAGGTATGATAAAAAAATTTTCAATTTACTTCAGTAAAAAACACATTGCCATTAATCCCCTTCAAAATACCCCCACCCCTACCCCAAGCCTGGAACACCCTTATCCCATCATTCTGGCTACTATTTGAAACAATTCTGGAAGTTCTCTTTCTTGACTGTCTTTAGCTGCTCTGTTGTGGCTGGCTGCCTTGATGTCCTGAATTGATTCAAAATGTTTTATCTTTCATGGTCATTTTAAATTTTGGAAAGAACCAGAAGTTGCATGGTGCCAGACCCAGTGAACCACAATGTTTTTATGAGCCTGTCTCTCTATTGGATAGCAACTGGCAGCAGCATTCACCATATTTTTTATCACACCTAGGAAACACACTCATAAAAGAGGACTTCTGCAATGCTTCAGAAAGCAGCAAGTATGATGGTATATAAGTGTATTCAGAGCAAGGGGCATTAATGGGAACGTGTCTTTTACTGCAGTAAATTCCTTAAATGTAAACATTCACCTTATAGTTTGATCACCCCTCATAAATCTCTTATTGATAAAGCACAATAACATTAAAATTTGTACTTAGCATTATATGTTTGAGATTTTTTGAAACTATCAGAAAATGCAGCAAAGTATGTAATAAAGATCCACATCATAAAACTCCAAATTAACAACTCTTAATACTGTCATATTTTCACCCAGTTTTTAATTAATAAAGAAATACATTACAAATCTGTAATATATAAAGAAATAGAACATTTCAAACACACCAGCCTACAGTACTGTGCTCTGACTCCTCAGAAGTGACTGTTCTGGAACTTGTACATTTCTTTCTTTTTAAATTCTTCCACAGATATTTGTACTTACTTGCAAAGAAACATGTACCGTTTGGGTTGTATGTTTTAAAATACTTTATAAGTAATATATGTATACATTTGAGTCTGACTTTATTTACTAAACATTGCCTTTTTTTGGTGCTGAGGATCAAATTGAGGACCTTGACCATCTGAAAACAGTGCTCTTCCACTGAACTACACCCTCAGTCCACATACTGTTTTTGTTATCTCTCCATGTTAATTTACACTCTGTAATGCTACATAAAATTACACTGGAGGAATATACATTTTACTTTTTCATTACTTATACTGTTGGATTTTTAAGGTGTTTTTGTTTTTGTTTTTCACTATTACAAATAAGCCTACAATGAAGAGTCTTATACTTTTTGTTTTTTTGGCAACATGATCAAATTCTCTGGGGCAGATACTCTCAAAATGTGAGCTACAGGATTTCCCTGAGGCCCTTTCAGGGAACTCTGACGGTCAAACTCATTTTATCATACTCAGACATTACTTGATCTTTTCCATTCTCATCCTCTCATAAGTATACAACAGCTTTGTATGAATTTTAAGAAAATAACTGTATTTTCTAAAATGAAAGAAATTTGTGAAAAACATAATATTTAGATTTTTGCAAACTTCTTTATTGCCTAGCCTGATTTTTCTTAAGATCACGCATTGGTCAACTGCGAAACATTGGTCCACTGTGTTATACAGATTTTCTGAAATATTAACACATTATACCATATTAAAAAATCATGCTAATTAACATCACCACTAACTTCAAAAGAAAAATTATATAGTAGTGGTGGCAGATATAATTTTTCAAAGTTCTAACTTTTGCTTGAAAGCTTAAATTTTATCCCTGGCAACAAACACCGTCAGTTGTTTTCTTTGAAGTAACAGGCACACTGTTTTTGAGAAACTAGCTGTCAAATAACCAAATCGTAATACGTGCCTGTGAATCATTCTTTCAAGTAAGCATGATATTCCATAAAAAAATGTGGCTAGGTAGCCTGCAATTCAAACAGTTGCACAAATACTTTTCCTTGAATTAATCACTTTAATATCCAGCAAATGTGCTTAATTTTAGGCTTCCCACTGGTGTCACAGAACAAATGAAAAGACATGTACTCAAAGGTCAAATAATAAACTTAAGAATTTTTACTACCTAGTCAGGACATTATTAAGCAAAGCTTGCTTTTTTAAACTGCAACTCTGTGGTAGTGAAGAATATGATGATTATCAATACAATTTGGTGCCCCCAAGTTATGCTAAGCTACCAATAGTTTTACTCAGCCATTGTTTTTCTGTCATTTAATATAAATATTGACAAAGTGAAAGGGAAAATTTGTATTCCAGTATTTTTTTTTCTGGTGCTAGAAATCAAACCAAGGGCCTTACACATGCTAGACAAATGCTTGATGAGCTAAACCCTCAACCATTCCCAAAATCATAACAAAAAGTTTTGATCTTCTAAACCTGTGAAAGGGTCTCAAGGACACCCAGAGTTCCACAGGGCACATTTTGAAATGTCTAGTGGTTTATACCTGAGTTTCTAAAGCAATCAATGTATAAATTTATTCAATTTGAACTTATAAGAAAGATGAGATTTTTCTAAGGAATTCTAGGGAGAAAAGGTTTGCTTGTCTCCTGCTATGGTCTGGATAAGTGTCCCCCAAGACTCATGTGTTAAAGACTTGGTCACTAGGCTGTAGTGTTACTGAATGGTGGCAGGTCTTTTAAGAAGTAGAGAAGTTAGGTTACTGGGGGTGTGTATTCTTGAAAGGGATATCAGGACCTCAGTTCTTCATGTCTCTATCTCCACTTCTTAGCTGCCTTGAGGTGAGCAGCTCTCCCCTCCTCCTCGTGATCCTGCCAAGATATATTTAGCCTTGCCAGGGCTCAAAATCAACATGGACTACCTCTTCTGAAACTGTGAGCCAAAGTAAACCTATTATTTTATTAAAATGATTTATCTCAGGTATGTTATAGTAACACATCTCCTAAGAATAAGTGAATTGTACAAGCTAATTGTTCACTTTATTAAAATGGTTTTTCTATGTTATGTGAATGTTACCTCAGGGAGGAAACAAAAGGAGTAAGACACAAAAAAATGTTTTCTCCTTTTGGATACCGTTGTACCAAATTACTTATAGACATCTCACAGCACATATATTCTTACACTTTGGTATTTTTATTTCTATAATGCAATTTTCAGGGGTGGCCATTTGGATCAGACAATTTTTTGCATATTTACTTTTTTTTTTGGTGGTACTGGGGATTGAACTCAGGGCCTTGTGCATGCTAGGCAAGCACTCTACCACTGAGCTACATCCCCAGCCCTATATTTACTTTTTAAAAGTCTGAAATATTACAAACAGGAAAATGAATCACTCAAACACCACTGGGATTAAACATGTTTATCAGTTTGCCCTATTTATTTTAAATCTCTGTTTCAAAAACAATTACAGATGAAACCAAACTCCATCACAATCTCTAATTTCTTCTCTGGAAGTATATTATTCTTATACGAGCTTTTATAGTTTTGACACATAGTTTTGAGTGATTCCACAGCACACATACTAACTGGTTTCTTTGAAAACTTTACATTAGTGATATACTACTATACATATTCTTTATATATTGCTTTTCCATAAAAACTGACTTTATGGTTGGATTTAATGCTACACTGTCCAGTATGATAGCCACTAGCTACACGTGGATAGTAGCTACCGTGCTGGATACAGTTTCATGTATTCAGAGGTGGAGCTTTTGGAAGATGATTGGATCATGAGGTCACTATACTATCAGTGCTTTAATCCATTGTGAGTTCAAGGCTAAATGTGCTGTTAGAAGGTGGGGCCTGGTTACAGGTGGGATACTGGGGTGTATTCTTGCCCCCACCCCCTCCCTTCTCTCTCTCTGCTTCCTGGCTGCCATGGAGTAAGCAGCTTTCCTCTGCCATGTCCTTTTACCACACTGTTTCTGCTTTGGAGTCTGCTGACCATCGGCTGAACCCACTGAAGCTGTGACCCAAAATAAACCTCTACTTTAAATTGTGGGTATTGGGTACTTTTTCCTAGTGACAGGAAAGTGAATTACACAACTTTGTTCCTACTGATTATATTATTTCCATTTTCTCCTGCATGTGTGCGAAAGCTCCCCTAGGATAAACACCAAGACAGAACTGCTGAGTCATTTATTCTACCTGTCCTCAAGTGGGCATAGTAAACTGCCTTCAAAGTGGTTACACCAGTAACACTCCCACCAGCTACCCAGAACTGGAATGACAACAATGGAGACTTAAGGAAGACCCCACACTCACATTCTTCTGAGCATCTGTCAAGTTCTGAAGCAGCAAAGACAGAAGGCTAAGGAACTAAGTTAAAATCTCTCAAAAGCAGAGCAGAAATCCCGTCTTTTGTCTCGATTAAAAAAGCGTTATCTGGATTTTAAGTGAAAGCCCTAGAGGGCCACAATCCAACACAACATGGCAAAACAGAAGTAGATTGAGTCTTAGCAACTCTGTAACCCAATCCCAACTCAGCTCAGGGTACAGCAGTTAAACATAGTGCTCAGCTTTCAGTAAAAGCTACTAGGCATGCAAAGAAAAAGGATATGATAAAAAAAACTGGAGTTAGCAGACAAAGAAGCTAAAGTGGCCATGAATAAAGTGCTCCAAAAGTATAGGAAAAAATAGAAAAATGGATGAAAAGGTAAAGAATTTCAACAAAAACTGAAATCTATATAAAACAAGATGGATAATATAGAACTAAAAAATGATCAAATTAAGAAATCATTGGGTGCATTTAACTATACACTGGACAAAGCACAAGACATGTTAAAGAATTTAAATAAGCGAAAAAAAATTGTCTAAAATGAAGTATAATGTATTTGTTTGAAGAATGAAAACAAAACAGCAAAAAAGAGATATGGTAAATGGTCACAAACTTAATTTAAGCCTAATTAGAGTCCTTGGAGGAAAGGAGAGAAAGAATGGGGCAGAAGGAAAACATGTTTTCAACAACTGAAAAAAGAAATAAACAACAACAGATTTAGGAAGCTCATAAAACTGTGAATAGGAGTAATATAAGAAAACCATATCTAAATACATCATTAAACTTTTTAAAAAAAATCAAAGACAGCTGGGTGTGGTCACATACACCTATAATCCCAGCACTCTAGGAAGCTGAGACAGGAAGAGCAAAAGTTTGACTCCAGCCTGGGCAATTTAGCAACACAGCAAGATCCTGTCTCAAAATAGAAAATTTTTAAAAAGGGCTCAGGATATTGTGCAGTGTGAAGGCCCTGCGTTCAATCCTAATCCCTTCACACCTCCAAATAAATCCACAGAAAAAAAATTTTTTTTTATTTTAAAAGGAACCTACAAAAGAACAACATTAAGACAATTCTGCCCACAAAAACAATGCAAAGCAATAAACAACTGTTAACTTTAAAAATGCTGAAAGAAAATAATTTTGTATCTATCAAAATACCCTTTAAAAATGATGAAACAAATATATTTTCAAACTAACAAAAACCGAAAGAATGTATTATAATGACATGCAGCGAAATACTACATATATCAAAACAAAACTTTGTACTTTAAAGGATACTATTAAGAAAGTGAAAAGAAATACTGCAGAATGGGAGAAAATATAAATTTTATTTTTCTTGTATTTTACAAACAGAAAGCTAACATAACACTGTAGGAAGTTATTTACTAGTTTTAACTAAGAAAAACATTTTAAAACTTTTTTTAGATTAAAAAATTTCTTTTTTAAAAAATAAAGTTCAGAAATTTTCAAATTTATATTATCAGTGATATTTACTGAGGTAAATTCATTTTAAAAAGCTGATAATCTCAATAACTCAAATAACTTCATAAATCATTTAACACAGTAGCTAGTCCCTGACAACAGGTCAACTGGGGAAAGAAAACTAGAATGTACTGAATACTCAGCAGGTAATTTGAAACACACTTTATATATGTTACCTCATTTAATCCTCACAACCACCATATGAAGTATAATCCCACTCCTACAGATGAGGAAATGAAGTCTCAGAGAGTTACTTAAACTTGACCATGATTACACAGTTACAAGTGATAAAGCTGGAATTTAATCAGTATCAACTAACATTGAGCACTTTCTATTGCATCAAGTTCTACTCTAAGTTAATTTTATGTTTTAACTCACTTATGCTTCCCAACAACCCTATAAAGTAGGTTACTACTATTGTTCTCAGTTTACAGATGAGGAACTGAGACACAGAGAAATTAAGTAACTTGTTCAAAGATATGAAACTTAAAATTAGAGAGTTGGGATGTTAGCATAGGGCAGTGATGGTGAACCTTTAGAGGTTTCAATGATACAGTCTGCTGAGGCACACTTGGCACAGGTTCGCCACCACTGGTATAGGCAATCTGACTCTAGAGTCCAAATTCTTAACCACCATGCTACTATTACCATACATATTATTGCCTCTCCAGAATTCAAAACCAAGGTTTTTTTAAGTCCACTAAGCAAAAACATTTGTCAGTATGTAATTAGCACATCCTGAAAATCTAGAGAAACAATGATTAAAAAGTTAATCCAAATACTCTTTTACACATACCTTGATTTTTAAAGTATATATATCAAAAGACTATGTACTACACAAAGGCAGAAAACTTGATTAGATATTAAGTTTGCAGTGACACAATTCTAATGTAGGAGAAATATTGTAGGCTATCAAGGAACCCCTATAATTATAGCCCCATAGGCATACACAGTGTGAGCATCAACTGAGTCTCATTTAAGGCCATAATAAGAAAAAGAGATTAGGCAGACTAACAGCTTCCACACACTAAACTGCTTTAAGATAAGCTGTCTTATAAGAGTGTTTTTCCTCACATACCTTTTCTTGCTGCAATCTTAAAAGCAAACCACGCTGTTTCTTCCGGAGTGGAGGCATTTTATCATCCTCTCCTTTGTCTCGCAGATGTCTGCAAATATTTTTCATTGAGACAAAGATGATTAGATTTATAATTCCAAGAATTCTTAACTACTGAACAGTCTATAAAATAATTTAACATTTTCATGTCAAAAATGGTTGCTATGTGCAGCAATTTCTTTCCCAAGCATTTTACTAAGTATATATAATATATGTAAGCCCTAGACTATATCCTTTAAAGACTGAAAGACTTGAGTGAGATGACACTGAAAAAGAATTAAGTTTCAAACAGCAACATAAGATGAGAGTCAGAGTGATAAAAGAGAAATTAAATGAAAATGTTATGTGGGTAGGAAGAAGGTCTTGAAAGTAACACAAATCAAAGATTACTGTCATATTCCTGGCTTGAGTAACTGGGATGATCAAATCAAATTTAATGAGGAGGAGAAACTGGGATGATCAAATCAAATTTAATTAGCATACACAAGGCCCAGGGTTCAATCCCCAGCACCACCAGGACAAAAAAAGAAAAAAGAGGAAACAAAAATATTTTAAAACATAAAGCATTTCCTTTTATGAAAGAAACAAGAGTGAAAATGACTCTTACAGAAAGAACTTACTTTTTTTGATGCTCTAGCCAGGCTAATTCAGCCTTAGTTTTTTCCTTCAAGGCCTTTTCACGTAGACGTAAAAGTGAAGATTGATGAGCTGCTCTCATTTCCTCTTCTTTCATATACTGTCGAACCATCTCCATAGTAAATTTAGAAAAGCTGTCTTGTTCTCCTGAGAATGGCATGCTCAGTTCCTAAAGTTTATTTCAAGTATGTCACCTTTTGGTACTTAACTTCATTAAAAAGAGATATGCATCCACAGAAAAAATTATGAAGCCAAGTGTGGTACCACGGTATTACAAGAAGCTTTGTAATCCCAGCTACCTGGGAGGCTGAGGCAGGAGGATTGTTTGAGAGCAAAGTTTAAGACTAACTTGAGCAACATAGTAAGATCCCATCTCAAAAATAAACATAAAAAACCCAAAATATAAGGACTGCCAGTGATGTAAGAGAACACTCAAAGGGCACATGAGAGGGATTAACGTTCATCTGCTAATTTATTCATTAATCGCTGCAAGCCATGTACTGTCCCAGGGATACAAAGTTGGGTACGAATTTGTTCCTGTTATCCATAAGGCATACAATTTGGAAAGAAGAGTGAATGCAAATTTTTAAATGGAATCAAGTGTTAAAAGAGTGAAGCAAATTAAAAGCTATAGAGATAACACTGGCTCAGATCCTGAAAGGCCTTATTTCATTTTAAGGAATAATTTTATATTCTACTTTGTAAGGAAACTGAGGCCAGATTTTACAGGGAAAAATATAAAATTGATGAACTTAGGAAAATAATTCTGGTAGTTGGCAACATAAATGTATCCTCATATCTTTGAGAGTAAATCTACTTTGAGGCAAACTGAAACACACCTTGGTAGAAGACAGCGTAGTCTTGTCTGGGGAAGCTTCTTCATCAGAGTCATCGTGATGGCCTCTTTTCTTTTCCATGTTACATCTACGATGACTCTCAGAAGGTAGTAAAGATCGAAATGATTTTTCTTCTATTTCATCTTCTGTCATGGATTCATCAAATTTCAAGGAATATTCTGTTGCAACAGAAGTTGAATCTAAGAGAATAGGGAGAAAGTAAATTTTATCATTATAACTGTTCTCAGTAGCTATTTTAATAGTAACACTTTTGCCTCTTTCTGGGACAAACATAAATTCACAGAACTAACCACTAGCAATTAATAAACTAAACAATAGACTAAATTCTAGAACAATAAACTAAATTCATTTACTGAAAAAAATCTCTACCATACCTAGAAACACTACAATAAGAAATATGGTAAAAGATTAATGTGCTTCATTTTTAAACAGGTCTTATTTATCAATGAGAAAACCACTAGAACAGCTATAAAAAAATGATCAAGTGCTTTACAAAGAAAATGTAAACAGTCAAAGGGAAAAAAAGTTAAAACAACAAAGAAATGATTAAAACATCTTTTTAAAAACTCATTAAATCCATACTTAATTAGAAACATGACATCTCTTTTAGGTTGGTGCATATGCGCCTCCGACATACCCCAGCCTTTTGTTTACTACTTCCTCACTTTCTGGTACCACTAGAGGCTCCAGGTTCATGCTGTATTTTCCCTGCAGCCTTAGAATGAGCCATTTCTCCAAAGAGCTCTGGTTTCTTTTATTGGAGAATAATAGTTAGAAACCATAATCTGGGAACTGGTTGTCTCTGTTACTACTGGGGTATTATTGTTTCTGCATTTGCTCAATGGACCGGGCTTAGTGATATTTGCATGTATACTCACTCACCTGTATATGCACAAGTGTACATGCATACACAAAAAAATATTTTTGTATCCATCCATCCAACAAGCTAAACATGAATTCATACTGATGTCTGATTCAAATTCAGTACCAGAGTTCATTCTTGTTTTCCTTTCTTATGTGTCTGTAATTTTCCTAACACTGAGACACCTGGTTCCTACTTTTCAATACCCATGTACTTATTTGTTCAACCCCAATATATAGGTAAAGAAAATTAACCTGTATACCTGTGAAAAACAAATTTATCAACTAAAGTATAAGTTTATGTTTCTTTTATATTTGGCTTATAATTTCTACTCAAAACACCGTTTTCCGAATTATTTAGGTCAGTTTTTTTCCCCTGTTAATCTAGGCTATTGACTTGATCGGACTGAGGGATGCCTAGAAAACTGGTGAGGCACATCTCTTACTGTGACTGTGACAGCATTTCCAGAGTGGGTCAGAAAGTCAGCAAACTGAGGTGGGGAGAACCCACCAGAATGTGGGCAGCACCGTCCAAAAGGCTGGGGGCTCAAATGTAACAAAAAGCAATGGAAGCTTGTAAAGTGAACACAAGCTTAACGCTTAAGCAGATGCATTTTCTTGCTAATGCCATTGGTCATGGACATCAGACTCCAGATTCTTCAGCCTTTGAATGCAGACTCACACAAGCCACTCTCCAAGGAGCTTGTAGGCCTTCAAGCCTCAGACTGGGTAGGCATCATTGGTCCCTCTTGTTCTGAGGCATCTGGCTTCTCAGACTGAGCAGCTATTGGTTCTCTAGCCAACAGCCAGGCACTATGGGACTATACAGCTTCTGATTGTGTAAGCCAATCTAATAAATCTCCCCGTACAACTATATACATACACTGTACTGTATTCTCTGTTCCCCTCTAGAAAACCCTGGCAATTATGATGCCCCTGTCCATCATGTGGTTATACCATACATTTGAAATACAATTAGATTCACTGGTCACAGGCTGCATTCCATCCTGGGAACCCTCAATATCTGGACTGTTGTGTATATGTGTGCATATTTAGTTCACATACATTAAAATTTTCTCTTTGTAGCTGGGCGTGGTGACGCACACCTGTAATCACATCTACTCAGGAGGCTGAGTCAGGATCACCAGTTGAGGCCAGTCAGGACAACTTAGTGAGACTCTATATGGGGATGTAGTGTGATGTAGCTAGCTCAGCGGTAAACTGTTTGCTTACAATGTGCAAGGCCTTGGGTCCAATCCCCAGGACTGCCCCCCACCAAATTCTCTTTGTGATACACAGCTTCAGCATTTTGAGAAATGCACACGTAGCATCACACAGAACATGCAAACACCATATGTAACTGTTCCTCCACCCAAGAAGTTCCCCTGTGTATCTCCTTTGTAGTCAACTACTACTTTTTACCTAGAATATGGTATCATTAATCTGTTTTCCACCCTTATAATTCCGTCTTTTCCAAAATGATATAAATGAAATCATACAAGATATAGCCTTATGGGGCTTGCTTCTTCACTTAAAATCATTTAAAATTTATCCACATTGTTGCATGAATCAATAATTTGTTGCTTTTAATAGCTGAATCATAGTATTCACTGCACCTATTTGTTAATCTTGGTTATCAGCAATTATGAATAATATTGCTGTTAACACTAAGGTATAGACTTTTGAGGACATAAGTTTCCTTTTTTTAATTTTTATTTTAAAGAGAGAAAAATAGAACAAAATTGCAAAACAATATAATAGGAGGGTAACAATGGTCAATACATTGCATATTGTTATCTTTAAATTAGTTACTCAGAGTACAAGATATCAGCATTCAATTGTCCAAACAATATTAGCACAAACCTTTCTCTTCAATGAACTAAGAGAAATTAGTAGTGTATCTTTTATATATATATATATATATATATTTTTTTTTTTTTTTTTTTTTTTTTTTTTGCTTTTCCCTTCCTTCTTTTCTCCATCCCATCCCAGTTTCTCTTTCCTTTTGAACAGTTTCTTTCCGTTTTACAGTATCTATTGTGCACTTTGGATCTTATGTACTCTTTCAGCTTCTCACACTAGAGAGACAATACGATGTTCACACACGTGTGTCTGGTTTATTTCACTTATGAGTATGGTCTCCAGTTGCATCCATTTACCTACAGAAAGTTTTCAAATCACTTGGTAAATAACTATCGATGGCTTGGGGTTATATTATAAATCTTAAAAGACACTATGAAACTCTTGCACAATAGCCATACCATTTTGTGTTCTTACCAGCAGTGAATGAAAGTTTCTATTACACCACATCATGCCACCAATTTATGATAGTCCTTTTTTTTAATTTTAATTTTTAGCTGTCCAATAGGCATACTGTAGTATCTTACTGCAATTTTTTCTTTTCCCTCCTTGAGACAGGGTCCTGCTATGTTGCTCAGACTGGTCTTAAGTGATCCTTTGGCCTCAGCCCTCCACGTGCTGGGAATACAGGTGTGTGCCACCACACCTGGCTCTCTCATTGTGATTTTATTTGCTATCTGTATATTTTCTTCATTGAAGTATCTATTTCGATCTTTCATATACTTTAAAACTGACCTGTTGATTTTCTTATTGTTGAATTTTAAGGGTTCTTTATAGATTCTGGATACAAGTCCTTAATCATTTTTGTGACTTGTGAATGTTTTCTCCTAGTCCATGGCTTATCTATTCATTTTTTTAATACTGTTCTCACAGAGCAGAAGTCTTTAACTTTGACAGAGTACAATTCATCCATTTTTTCTTTTATGGACCACACCTTGAGATGTTATGTCTAAAAAGTCATTACCAAAGTGAAGGTTGCCGAGATTTTCTCCTATGTTTTCCTCTACATACAAATTTCTAATGGCTCAATTTCTGTTTCACTTCTGCCTTGTGAAGTATAGCTGCTTTGGCCTCTCTGAATCCTAATTCTATTTTTTCAACTCAGGGAGACCAGTGGATGCCATGCTCTGTGGTCTGGAAACCCTCCAGGCCAGTGGTGGTGAACTTTTAGAGCTTTCAATGATATAAACAGCCCACTACGGCACGTATGCCATAGGTTCATCACCACTTCTCTAGGCAGTAAGCTGAGGTAATCATAGGCACTCCTTTCACTTGCTTCCAGTCTCTCGTAAGTCAGCATCATTCACTACCTTATATACAATGCCCTGAAAATTTTTATTTCAAATGTTTTCCCTAATATTTTAGCTGTTTTAGGAAGAAAAGTACATCTAGTCCTTTTTCCTCCACTATGACTAGAAATAGCAGTCCAAGTATTTTATTAATTTAATATTGCATGAATCAATTAACTAAAGTAAAAACGGTGCAGTTCATGATACTTTGAAGCTGTCACTTGACAATTATTTGTTATTGGAAGCCTGGCACCATGGTAAATACTTGAGATCCAGCATTTAAAAAGTCACACTGTGTTATCTATCCTTCTACAACTCACAGACATTACTGACAAATTTGTCATCAGTCCTTTAATTACGAACACTATTATCAATAAAATTTAGTAGAACTCAAATCTGTCTTATGAAAGAAACTGAACAAATAATTCCTCTATTATTTTTGTATACTCTTTATTTCTATGATATGGAAGTGGTCATTCTCAGGTCTGATCCTAAATTGTTAACCTAGTAGTCCACAGAACATTTTTTGGCAGTACTGGGATTGAACCAGGACCTTTGTACGGTACCTCGGCAAGGTACACCCCAAACCTCTTTTTTATTTTGAGGCAGGATCTTACTAAATTGCCCAGGCTAGGCATAAACTTACAATTTTCCCAGGGTGTTGGGATTACAGACATGCACCACCATGTTGGGCTCACAAAGTAGTTTTGATTGTGTATATCTATAAAAGTCTGAGCATGCCCCCCCAACATGTATAAACTATTATATTAGTCTGCTTGGGCTGCCATAACAGAAGACCACAGAATGGGTAGCTTAGTCAAAAGATTTATTCTCTCACAGTTCTGGAGGACAGCAGTCCATATAGGTGCCCCATAGGTGCCAGTGGGGTTGGTCTTGAAAGGCCTCTTTTCCTGGCTGACAGATGCCATCTGACTGTGTCCCTCACATGGCCTTTTCTTTGTGAGTGTACTTCTGGAGCCTCTTCTCATAAGGACACAGTCCTACTGAATTAGAAGTTCACCCTAATGACTTCATTTAACCTTAATTACCTCCTTAAAGACCCTATCCCCAAATAGTCATATAATTGACACAGGAATTTTACAGGGAGGCATAATTCAGTCCATAACATTTCATTCTCTGCCCACCCCTCAAATTCATGTCCTTCGCATATGAAAAACATATTCACTTCATTTTAACAGTCCCAAAAGTCTTTATCATAGCATCAACTCCAAATCCAAAGTTAATACTATCTAAATTAGTATGACGGTTAATCGTGACTATTAATTGGTTTGAGATACACTTGAGAGATTAGTAAAGCACACTTCTGGGTGTGTATGGATGGGTCCATGACCTTGGGGGACTGTATTTACTCACTGGCCCTTCCTCTCACTCTCTCTCTTGTCCTGGTTGCCATGATATTAGCGGCTGGCTTTCTACATGCAGTTCTACCATGTCCTTCTGCCATGTTTCTGCTTTTGAGCTAGCCAACTATGGACTGAAACTTCTAAAACAGCCAAAATAAACCTTTTCTCCTTTATGTTCTGCATATCAGACATTTTTTCCCAGCAGTGAAAAACTAATAAAATTAGATATAGGGAAATTCAAGGTAAGAGTCCATCTGAGACAAAAATTTCTATCTAGCTGTGAACCTATAAAACCAGAGAAATAAAAACAAGTGCTTCCAAAATACACTGATGGGACAGGCAAATAATAAACATATCTATCCAAATGGGAGAAAATGGATAAGAAGAAAGAGGTGTGGGCTCCAAGCAGGTCCAAAACCTGGCAAGGAAAATTCCATTAGATCGTAAGACTAGAGAATGATCTTCTTTGGCTTATCACTCTGCCCTTTGGATCCATCATGATGGCAGCTTCACCTTCTGGGCCTAACCAGGTGGTAGCCTTGCCTTGTAGGCACACTTGGAGCAGCAGCCCCCCCTACTCTCAGTCTCAGGGGTAGACTGGCCCCTAAAAACAAGGAGATGGATGTTGAAAACAGATGTCAATGGCTTGCTCATACCAGTGCCACCTCTAGTTGATTAAGCTCCAGCCAAAGGAGAAAGGGGGTAAGGAAGGAGGTCTCTAGACCATGTCTTCTATAAAGCAGACTACTTGCAAATCAACTAGTGATAAAACACAGAAGAAGCAACTGGCTACCAAAGTCACTTGTAAGAGTATGCCCTCTACTTGGGGAGTGAGGAACCTCTTCATTACCAGCCTGGTATTGTGGCACTCCATGAATTGAGATGTTACCAGAAGTCCCCTGAGTTTCTGATTCACAAATTCCTCTTCCAGCATCTGGTGGAAAAAGACTGCTCAGGACTTGAAAACAGATCTGCTCTTTCAAAGCATGGTTACTGGTGCTCTGCAGGAGGCAAATGAGACCTAACTGGTTGGTCTTTTTGAAAACACTAACCGGGATTCTATCCATAACAAACATCTAACCATTATACCAAAAGACATCCAACTAGCACATGGTATATGTAGTGAATGTGCTTAAGAAGCTACTATGACAGGAAACATTTCATTCTCAAAACACACACACACACAATTCTTCCTGTTACTGCCAGTTCTGAACATGAAATATTTTTCACCATAAATATATGATTACAAGTAGAAAAACAGGGGACTAAAATCAGGTATTGGCATGTTTCCATTTTCATTTGCTATTAGTTTTTAATATAAAAGTCAGGATATAAAGTACTAATTCAAGTCAGAATGTTTTATTGAAAAAGTTTCAGCAGTTCAACTTTATGACAATTATAAATAAATGTGTTAAACTTTTCTGGACAATGTCATCATTTGGATTTTCAAAAAACAAGTAAATTTCTTACTGATAAAGAAAAAGAGAGATAGCTCCGTCCTCCGGAACTGAGTAGACAGCCTTGCTATCTGGGTCTGTAGTGACAGCAACAGCCTTCCTGATCTGTGAATTGCCCTGGAAGTGATTCTTGAAGGATAAGCATGTTTGCAACCAGGAAGCTCTAGTATTCTACCCTATAGAATCGCAGAAGTCTAAATGCCCCCGCTTTATTCCATCCTGCCTTCTTTGGTCTGAATTAGCAGTATCTCTGTTGGTAAAATCCCATTTCTATTCCTGGCTTCTGCTGAGGTGGCTGATAAAATCCATGGGTAATCTCCTTGTGGAGTGACTGTCTAGCCACACCCTTAGTATTCTCTCCAGAGCACGCTTTCTCATTTTTTTGCAATATGGAGAGGCTGAGAATTTTCTAAGTCTTCAAATTCAGATTATTGTTTGCTTAATAATTCCTTTACTATATGCAGCAAGGAGAAATTAGGCTACTCTTTCATTACTGTGCTTGGAAATCTTAAATACTTCTATTTTCCACAAAATACTAGACCACAGTTCAGTCAAGTTATTTGCCACTTTCTAACAAAGATCACCTTTTCCTCTAGTTTTTATATTAAATGATAATGCACATGCTTGCAAGGAAAGTTACCTTTCTCATCAGGAAGAGATGGAATGTTATCGCTTTGTAAAGAATCATCTGCAGCAGTTTGAACCTGTTCATCAATTGAACTCTCCATTTTTTCATCGTGAAGTTTCTTCTCATTTTCCTTACAAGACAGAACTGAAGAACTTTCTTTACGGCTATTACTACTACTACTTCTGTTTATGGATATTATGGAAACAAACAAATAAACAAAAAAGCAATTAAATAAGGATCACAACTTTAAAGTAAATTTATCTGACTAAAGGACTATGCTTTATAATCAAGATATGAAATGAAAAATGCCATCTAAAACATAAAAAGGTATTTGAAAGAGATGAATATGAGAGGGAAGGTTTCATTTTGAAATCATTTTAATAGGCAATCACTATTGCTGGATTATCACTCCCTTTTTTCATTTCTGGGAAACTAAAGGAAACTTCTGGAAAAGAGGGCATCTATTCACTATTTCCATTTCCTTTCATTAACATAATGACGTATCATAATCTGATTATATCCCAATAGCTGTACTGGAACTGTTCTCTACCTCTCTATCTAACTGTAAATTCTACTGAAACTCCTAACTTCTAAATCCAATTGATTATTTTTTTCTCTGCAATATTACATAGTACTGACCTCTACTTTCTTTAAAAACTCTACTTGATAAAGAAAATGTGGGAAGGCCAGTGAGATGGCTCAGCGGCTTAAGCGCCTGCCCGGCAAGCGCGAGGGCCCGAGTTCGACTCCCGGAACCGACATACGAAAAAGGGGCCGGTGATATCCCTCAGTGGCACGGGCGCCTGCTGGCGCGCGAGGTCCTGAGGTCGACCCCCTGGTACCCACAAAAAAAAAAAAAGAAAATGTGGGAAAATGTTAACATCAGTGTAATCTGGATGAAAGGTATTTGAGGACTTTGTGTTTTTCTTGCAACTTTTCTGAAAGCCTGAAATTATATCAAATGTTAAATAAAAGAGGTCTCTGTTCTTATATTTCTTGATTTTACTCTCACTTTCTTCTCTCTCCACCTCGATAAGAAGTTTTCCTGTGTAGCCTGCACTTGCTTACTACTGCTACTTAGATAGAATCTGAAATCTGTTATCACTAGCTTTGTTTTTCCCAACATTAAGCTTCAAGTATCCAAATGCCTAATGAACTTTTAACTTTTTCTATTCTTTAGCTAACAAACTAAACATATACAGTATTTGCCCATGTTTTCCTTCTTCCTCCTTCCTCCTTTTTGGGTTACTTGTTCATTACAAAATACTTAAAAATTTTAAAGGACATTAGAAGCTTATCTTGATTCAGGTTTTGAGATCCTCTGCACATGCTATTTTCTTCTCTGAAATGTCTTTCCTTCTGCCTAATGAACTACTAATTTCAGGACTCAGTTCAAGGGTCATTCCTCCTCATCCTCAAGGAAGGTCTCGTCACTTCTGTTCCTATTTTTACATACAGCTTTTTGTGCGCATTTATATAGCAGTATTTATCAGTATATAACCTAATGGTCTGGTTTAATGTTTCTGAAAGGATAAATCTTCTAATAAAGTTAAAAAGTAAAAGATACAAGGCAGCAAACAGCAAGAGCTTTGCAGTCAAAGGGACATGGAGTTGAAACTGTCTTTGTAGCCAGGTTAAGTCAAGGTTCAATTCATTGATATGTCACTATATATGTGACCTTGGTAAGTTTAACATTTCCCCATGTACCTCAGTTCCCTAATTTATTAAGATAATATTACCTGCCTTGGAAGGTTGCTGTAAAGATTAAATGTAGGGAAAACAACTCATGCAGTGCTTGTACAACTAGGTTCTCAATGAACAGTAGCTGTATTATTGTATGTGTGAACTATTTTGTTAATTAGCTAATTAAACAAGGGAAGCCAGCATTAAAGGGCAGATATTGTTCCATTTACAGAGATAAGATTAAGAAGTCAAGGAAAAGCAATGTTTAAGTCATTTTCAGAATTACCAGATTGTATTTTCTTTACCTTCGATCATGATTCTTGTATCTTGATGACTCAGAATAATTATTATATGAAGTGGAATACTTCTGATGTTTTGAGTCAAGGGTCCCTTCTTTACTTTGAGAGTGCAATACTGATTGGCTTATCCTACAAAGAAAATAGAGACTGATTAAACATTTAGTCTCCAATAAAGGAAAAAGTTTAAAGACTGTTCAACAGTAAAATGAGATAAAATCTTGAATGCACAGAAATTACAAAATAACTGTTACAAAGTATTTAAGAAAAAAGTCATTCAATAATTGAAAAGGACATAAAAATACATAAAGAATACATTCTGCTTAAAAGGATATCAATACATTATCACTCCTAATATCAATGAATGTAAACAGAGACTTAAAAATCTATGAATTGGGGCGGGGACATAGCTCAGTAGTACAGCACCTGCCTGGCAAGAGCAAGGTCCTGAGTTTGATTCCCGGTTCCAAAAAAAAAAAAAAAATCTATGAATTAGAGAGAGTGAAAATATGATTTTACTTTATTTTTTTGTATGTGGGTTCCAGGAGTCAAACTCAGGCCCTCGCGCTTGCCAGGCAGGCACTTATGCCACTGAGCCATCTCACTGGCCCCCGAAAATATGATTTTAAACAAAACCCACATATACAAGTATGACCATGTCACCCAGGTCTACCTAAAAAACTCTTTAATAACTTTTCTTTGTTCCTGGAATAAACACCCCATCCCCAAATCTGCAAAGTCCTACCTGATTCGTCGTCTCATACCATTCTCTTTGCTCTATGCCCCCAGTTATATTGATCTTCTTTTTTTCTAAAATGCATCATGCTCCTTCTTCCTTCAAAGCTTTTTTTCTTGTTTTTTATTTGAGACAGATTGCTGCTACGTTGCCCAGTCTGTACTCGAACTTATGACGCTTCCTTCCTCAGCCTCGTACAATGCTGAGTTTACTGGTATGCACCACTATCCCCTACCCCCTCATCCACTAGAGCTCACTATCAGTTTTATTTCCTCAGAAATACTTTCTCTGACTCCCTGTACCCCCAAAATACTCAAAGTCTAATGTTACATATCTGAGACATGTGTTCCTTTCCTTCATAGCACTTACCTCAGTTTTTAAGTGTTCCTTCACTTAACTATTTCTCCAATGTTTACCTTCCACACTAGGCTATAAGCCCACATCTGCATTCCAAGTACCCACAAGAGTGCCTAGAAAAGTGGTGGCGAACCTACGGTACGTGTACCACAGCAGGGTGTTTGTATCACTGAAAGCTCTAAAAGCTTTGCCATCACTGGTCTAGAACATAACAGACATTCACAACAAATTTCCTGAATAAATATGAACCTATTTGTTTCAGCTCTGGTCCTCAATTGTTTCATGAAATCTGGAAGGTGTTGCCGTTGGTGGTCATACAGTGTTGCTCGGGGAGTTCCTGAGGCAGTGATGGCATCTGAGATATGTGTTTGAGTCAACTCTGCCATCTAAATAAGAATCCACAACAAAGACAAAAGCAGATATAAAAGATCATGTCACAGAGGAACTGAGAGGAAGCACAGTGTCCTGGGAAGATCACTGGACTGGAAGCAAGCAAATTCTGCCACTAACAGATGAAATATTCTGGGCTACCCATCTAGCTTGAGTCCCAAGAAACTCATCTTAAAAAAATAGAGTTGGACTACATGATTTCTAAGGCTTTATCCAGCTATAACAAACTACAAATTAAGCAGAAAATCTGCAAGCCATATAATAAGCAGCAGTTAACCAAAATTAAGCCTTCCTTTAAGAATCCACTCAATTATTATTTACCTTCTAAGGCTTTCCTTACAATGTGAAGTACATTTGCCCTACTCTTAACACTACTGCAACTGCCATGTCTATTATTCATTTGCTAGTTATTCAATTACTGTTGTGAGCTATTCCTTCTGCTGATGACTTAAAGGTGTTTTTGAAATATTTTGTTAATGTTGTCTACCACATTAAAATTTTCTCAAGAAGACTCAATTGTATATTTATTTGTACAATCCCACAGTACCCAACATTTAGCAGATTCATATATTCTTAATATGCACTTCACAAACAGTCCTAACTTGTTTAAAAATTATTACTAAACTCAAATGAAACTGTATCAATGGATTATAATATCCTTTATACAATGAAACCACAGTATTTTTGGCTTTACCCTTGGTGCAGTTTAAAAAAAAGACACTGACTAATATCATTCTGTATACAAATGAAACATCATCAAACAAAGCAGATAGTGGCTTCCATAGGCTAAGACTGGGGACTGAAGAGGCATGAAGGAATTTTTTAGAGTGACAAAAATATTCTATTCTTGATTACAGTGGTATTTATAGGGACATACATATTATATATATACTTAAAATGTATGCGTTGTATTGTTCATAGATTATAAATCACTAAAGTTGATAATTTTCTAAAAAGCTTGAGAGGACAGAAATTAGAGTTCTTCATCTTTTTTCTGCCTAACGTTCATACGTATAACACTCTAATTAATGGTGCTGCTTATTTCAAAAGGGCCCCACTGAAAGTCACTAATTCAAATTATCCTTTTGCTAGATGATAGAAGCCATTACTGGTAAGACCAAGTTACTCAAATTGACCAAAGAACTAAGGAAAAAAAAAAAAAAAGTTGTCTTCTTGGCTCTCACCTCACAGATCTGGTGAGCTGCATCTGTGGTAAGGCAAGCAGTCTCTGTTTGCTGAGCTGTTGTTTTACAAGCTGCTTCCTGAACAACTTCAGTTACTTCCCTTTGTGACTTAACTACCTGCTGTAAAGATTCTGCATGGACCTATAAATGAAAGGAGACAATAAAAAGAACTTGGGTTTCTGCCTCCCTCCACCCAAATTAGTTTTAATTCATAAATGTGTTTCATGGATGAACTGTCTTATTAAAAAAAACAGTTGACTACAACTTGGATTTCATAGCTTAAATTGTAACTCCAGAGTTAATGTGTCTGTGGACTAGTAACTATCAGCTACCACTTCTTTAAACTGGAAATCAGACTTTACTACTTATTTCACAGTGTTGCTACAAGAATCAAGTGGAATAATGAAATTATTCCATATAAAGTACTAAAATGTAATAATCTATATCTTTTTTACTAATACATAATTTAAAATGCCACAGTGATTTTCAAGATACAAATGTAGGTTTAGAGGACCAGTTACTGCTACAAACTATGTTACCTGAGCTGCTTTGTGTCGGCTTTCTTCTAATTGTCTCTGACACTCTAGAGCCTCTTGTTCAGCCTTCAGTTTCAAAAGAGCTAAATCCCTTTCATGGCGTTGCTGCTGTGCCTTCAAAAAAAAAAGTGGTCAAGTATTAATTCTAAGATACTAAACTTCTTTTAGCATGGTGACTATAATAAACATGACACTATGTTTCCTTTTTTTTTTTTTTTTTTTTTTTGAGTCAGGGTATTGTTAAACTGCCCAGGCTGGCTTCAAACTCATGATCCTTCTGCCTCAAGCCTCCTGATTCACTGGGATTACAGATAAAATACCACCCCACCTGGCTCACAATGCTATCTTTCTAACATAAATGACTTAGAGCAACCAACTACATTCTAAAAGAAAGACAGTAAGCAGTACAGTCACCGGCCATTTATTATTTATCAAAAATATTTAATAACCTTCTACTTTATGTCAAACACTATAGAAATACAAAAAATTTCCAAGGCATGTAGGACTAAAACCTGGTTCCAAAAAGCTATTTAGAGAGTAAAAACCTGGCCGGGGATATAGCTCAATGGCACAAGCACCTGCCTGGCAAGTGCAAAGTCCTGAGTTCGATTCCCGGTACCAAAAAAAAGTAAAAACTTTAACATTTATCTCCTTAGAAAAGATAAAAATATGCCCTATGTATAAAAATAAATATGCCTTATGTCGCACAGTTCTTTTATTCTGACTCTGAAGAAGGAGTGTCATTTAAAATGCTGCCCTCCAAAAGGTCTCCCTTTCACAAGGACCTTTTCTTGCCATTATTCCATACAATGTTAACTGTTATATGAAAATATAAAACATCTAGAATAGCCAAAATCTTCTTGAAAAAGAATAAATTTGGAGAAATTACATCCTGATTTCAACATTTACCATAATGCCATAATAATAAATACACTAGTATTTACAGTATCATTAGGGACAGACAGATCAACAAGAAAGAACAAAGTTTAGAAACAGACCTACACATAAGTAGTTCCTTAATCATTGATGAATACGTTAGTACAATTTAAGTCTTTTTAAGAAAATGATACTGGAACAACTGAATATCTGTATATAAGAAAAATGATCTTTTACTCCTTGCTCACATCAAACCCCAAAATTAACTTGAGAAAGACAACACAAATACAAAAGCTAAAACTAAAATCTTTTGGAAAAAACATGAGAATATCTCTGTTAACATCTTAGGGTAGGCAAAGATTTCTTAGAAAAAAAGAACAAAAGGTTACTACAAAAGACAAAAGGTTAAAAACAGGATTTTATCCAAATTAAAAACACCTGTTTTCTTCACTAGACATAGTTTAAAAAATAAAAAGGTAAGCCAAGAACTGGGTTACAGCATTTGAAACGTATGTGAAAAGGATTTGTTTCTAGAGTATATAAAGAACTCCTACAACTCTGTAATTAAAAGACAATCCAAGTGGGCAAAAGATCTGAACAAAAGATTTTCACAAAAGAAAATATAAGAATGGTCAATAAGGGCCGGTGAGATGGCTCATCGGCATAAGCGCCTGCCTGGCAAGCACAAGGGGCCGAGTTCGACTCCCGGAACGCACATACGAAAAAGGGGCCAGTGATATCACTCAGCGGCATGGGTGCCTGCTGGCGCGCGAGGTCTTGAGGTCGACCCCCGGTACCCACAAAAAAAAAAAAAAGAATGGTCAATAAATACACAAAAGGATGGATAACCCATCTCATTACAAAATACAGATTACAACCACGAATACAAATTACAACCGCCTTGAGATACTACTTCACAGTCACTAGAATGACTATTAAAAAAAGACTGCTAGGGGCCAGGGATATAGCTAAGCGGCACAGTGCCTGCCTGGCAAGCCGAGGTTGAGAGTTCAATTTCTGGAACCAAAAAAAAAAAAAAAAAAAAAAAATACTGCTAATACTAAAGGATGGTAAGCATAAAAATAACTGGAACTCTCATATATTGCTGTAGTAATCTGCTACAATCACTTTGGAAAACAGTACAGCTATTTCTTATGAAGTTTCACATATTTATACTTTATCCAAGCAACTGTAATCCTAGGTATACAAAATGAAAACATACGTTGTATACATAGCTGTAAAGAAAGTTCATAACAGAAATGTTTCGAGTCCGGAAAAAGATGGCGGATCTGTAAGAAGCAGGCAGTGAACCTCTCCAAAAGTCACCGCCCCGGACACTGGAATATAGTGACTGGAGGAGGACAAGAAAGAGGGAAGTGGCTCCCATGGACCCAGGAAAGATCTGAAGCGCAGTTTGGGGCCCACGTAGAAAGTGAAAAGAGAAACTCCAACAAAGAAGAAGGAGGTGGCCGCCAGCGCCATTTCCCGGTGTTGGGATTCCCCACGTGACTGAAGCGGTTCAAATCTGCGGACACGTGGTGACTGCCAGCGCCCCCGGGGGCCTCCACGAGGAACGCGAGAAGCAGTAGTGCAGAGAAGCGGCGGCTGTGAAGGACACACTCACTGGCGGTGAGTGCTGACACCCAGCCATCAGGCGCGCAAGAGAGCCATGAGCCGGGCGCCATTGTGGGGGGTCAGCAGCTGAGCTCAGAACTCAGGGTGGCTGCCACTCCATCCACAGCTCCAGTGGGAACCTCCGCGGAGTAACGCGAGACGCCACGGTACAGAGAAGCACCAGCCGAGAGGGACACACTAACTGGTGCTTTTCTTCCTGGTATTCCAAGACTGAAATTGTCTAAGAATCACAAAAAATACTGTGACCCAGAACCAAAGAACCAAGGACTGGGCCAAACAGGCAGCAACTTCTTATCTCCAACAAATTGAAAAGGTAGGATATTGCAGCAGGCTCAAAGCCCAAAAATAAGCTACACCTAGAAGATACCTCAGAGAAGTAGCCATCTCCTAAGAGTTTGAAATACTAGCAATAAAGCAACCTACCATAAGCAATTTACAAACAGCAACCCAGGAATTAAACTAAAGAAAGAAAAGAAAATAAGACGACATTTAAACAAGATGCAACCCTACACATCCAGTTCACCAAAGGCAAACTCAGGGAGCAGTGAGGTGGGACAAACCGAAAGCCACCCACCTGACATCTCTGAAGTGGTAACAACAAAGCAGTTGAATGAGGCTCTGGAAAAATTTAAATCAGAAATAATTTCTCAGATAACTGCAGAGATAATGTCCACAATGAAGACCATGCTTAAGGACGCTAGAGCAGACAGACAAAAAAATGGACAAGCTTAAGAAAATGATGGAAGCCATGAATGCTCAGCATAGGAAAGAAATGGACTCCATAAAGCAGATTCAAGCAGATATCCAGGAGAACAAAAATTCCACTGAAAGTATTTGTAGTAGATTAAGCCAATGTGAGGACAGGATCTCAGATATAGAAGACAAGCTTGCAATTAGTGATCATGAAAAGAAAGAATTCTTAAAAATAGCAAGGGACAATGAAAAATCAATCCAGCAGCTGCTAGATGATGCAAAGAAGAATAACTTAAGATTGATTGGAGTCAATGAAAAAGCATGAGATAACATAAATGACATCAGAACACTGTTCACAGACATTATCACAGAAAATTTCCCTGGTAGAGAAAAAGAATTTGACGTTCAGATAAGTGAGGCTTACAGAACTCCAATTAGCCATGATCAAAAAAAATCTTCAGCCAGGCATATCATAGTCAAGATTCCAGAAATTCAACATAAGAGTAGAATCTTAAAAGCTATTAGAGAAAAGAAACAAATCACCTATAAAGGAAAGCCCATCAGATTCACAGCGGACTTTTCAGCACAAACCCTCAAGTCAAGAAGAGCTTGGAATGATGTATTTCAAGTTCTAAAGGAAAATAATCTTCAACCTAGATTGATGTACCCCACAAAACTATCTTTCAAAACTGATGGAGAAATAAAATACTTCCATGACAAAGAACATCTGAGAAAATTTATAACCACCAAACCAGCACTCCAAAATGTTTTGAAGGACATCCTAGAAAGAGATAACAAGGACTACAACTCCAGAAACCCCAACAGAAGGAATCCACCAGGCAGAGCAAATGATTAAAGAGAGGGAGGGAAAAATAAAAATTAAAAGAGGGGGAGCCAACAACAAGAAAATAACATGACAAGGATAAGTCAATATATATCAGTTTTAACCATTAATGTTAATGGTCTCAATTCACCAATCAAAAGACAAAGACTGGCAAATTGGATCAAGAAGCAAGATCCAACAATATGCTGTATACAAGAAACACATTTAATTCAAAAAGAAATTCATAGACTGAAAGTCAAAGGATGGAAAACAATACCCCATGCGACAGGAACCCAGAAAAAAGCAGGGGTAGCTATTCTTTTCGCAGACAAAGTGTATTTCAAACCAAGAATGATTCAGAGAGATAAAGAAGGTCACTACATCCTTGTAAAGGGAACAATCCAAGAGAAAGAGATAACAATCATAAATATATATGCAACAAATACCAGTGCACCCAACTATATAAAACAAATATTAATGGACATGAAAAATCAAATAACCACTAATACAATTGTACTGGGGGATCTCAATACTCCACTGTCACAAAAAGACAGATCAACTAGACAAAAAATCAACAATGAAATATTAGAACTGAACCAAACTTTGGAACAAATGGACTCAGTAGATCTCTACAGAGTGTTCCACCCCACAACATCAGAATACACATACTTCTCAGCTGCACATGGGACATTCTCCAAAATAGACCACATACTAGCTCATAGAACCTGCTTAAGTAAATGCAAAGGAATTGAAATTATCCCATGCATATTATCAGACCATAGTGCAATGAAATTGGAAATCAATGACAAAAGAAACCACAAGAATTTGCTAAACACATGGAAATTAAATAGCACCCTACTGAACAACCAATGGGTCACAGATGAAATTAAAGAAGAAATTAGACAGTTTCTGCAACTGAATGATAACGACAGTACAACATACTGCAACTCATGGGATACAATGAAAGCAGTCCTAAGAGGGAAATTTATAGCATTAAATTCCTATATCAGGAAAACAGAGCAAGCACAAATAAACAACCTAATGGTGAACCTCAAACTTCTAGAAAAGGAAGAGCAGGCTAAGCCAAAAGCTCGTACAAGGGAGCAAATTATAAAGATCACAGCAGAAATCAACGTATTGGAGACTAAAAAAACAATACAAAGAATCAACGAATCAAAAAGTTGGTTCTTTGAAAGATTAAATAAAATCGACAAACCCTTATCCAACCTTATTAAAAAAAGGAAATCCACACAATTAAGAATGAAAAGGGTGATATCACGACGGACCCTGCAGAAATCCAGAAGATCATCTATACCTACTTTGAAAATTGTATTCTAATAAGATGGAAATGCAGAAGAAATGGACAGATTCCTAGAAACATATGAATTACCAAAGCTCAACCAAGAAGATATAAAAATCCTAAATAAACCAATAACCATCAATGAAATCGAAGATGTCATTAAAAACCTCCCAGCAAAGAAAAGCCTAGGCCCTGATGGATTCACTGCCGAATTCTACAAGAAATTTAGAGAAGACCTAACACCACTACTTCTCAAACTCTTTAATGAAATTGAAAGGGAAGCAATACTCCCAAATTCATTCCTGGAAGCAAGCATTACCCTGATACTAAAACCAGAGAAGGACCCAACTAAGAAAGAGAACTACAGACCAATCTCCCTAATAAACATAGATGCAAAAATCCTCAATAAGATACTAGCAAACAGAATCCAGCAAATCATCAAGAAGATTATACACCATGACCAAGTTGGATTCATCCCAAGGATGCAGGGATGGTTCAATATATGTAAATCAATAAATGTAATACACCATATTAACAGAACCAAGGACAAAAATCATATGATCATCTCAATATATGCAGAAAAAGCTTTTGACAAAGTCCAGCACCTTTTCATGATAAAAACCCTACAGAAAATTGGAATAGATGGTCTTTATCTCAATCTGATAAAAGCTATCTATGACAAACTAACAGCCAAGATCATACTAAATGGACAAAAACTGAAAGCCTTCTCTCTAAAATCAGGAACAAGACAAGGATGTCCACTGTCCCCACTCTTATTCAACATAGTCCTGGAAACTTTGGCCAGAGCAATTAGACAAGAGAAAGAAATAAAAGGAATTATGATTGGAAAGGAAGATGTTAAATTATCATTATTTGCAGATGACATGATACTCTACACAGAAGACCCCAAAAACTCCACTAAAAAACTGCTAGATTTAATAAGCAAATTCAGTAGTGTAGCTGGATACAAAGTCAACACTCAAAAATCAATAGCCTTCCTGTACACCAATAACAAACTCACTGAGAGAGAAATTAGGGAAACAACACCTTTCACAATCAATCTAAAAAAATGAAATACCTAGGAATCAATCTCACAAAGGAAGTAAAAGACCTCTACACTGAAAACTACAGTACTCTGAAAAAGGAGATTGAAGAGGATATCAGAAAATGGAAAGATATCCCTTGCTCTTGGGTCGGAAGAACCAATATAGTGAAAATGGCCATACTTCCAAAACTGTTATATATATCTCACAGAATTAGAGAAAACAATCCTAAAATTCATCTGGAACCAGAAGAGACCTAGAATAGCAAAGGCAATTCTGGGCAACGAAAGCAAGGCAGGGGGCATCACAATCCCTGATTTGAAATTATACTATAAAGCTACTGTGATAAAAACAGCGTGGTATTGGCAAAAAACAGACCTGAAGATCAATGGAATAGATTAGAAGATGCAGAAACAACTCCAGACATACTAAGCCACCTTATCTTTGACAAAGGTGCCAAACACATTCACTGGAAGAAAGATAGCCTCTTTAATAAATGGTGCTAGAAAAATTGGCTCTACACATGCCAAAGATTAAAATTAGACCCATATCTTTCACCGTGCACTAAACTAAATTCAAATGGATCAAAGATCTAAATATTAAAACAGAAACACTAAATCTCCTGAAAAATAGAATAGGTAAAACTCTTGAAGACATTGGTGTAGGCAAAGACTTTATGAATAAAACCCCCATCGCACAGGAAGTAGCACAAGAATCAACAACTGGGATCTCATTTTATTAAAAAGCTTTTGCACAGCAAGAGAAACCACCAACAGAGTGAAGAGACAACCCACAATGTGGGAAAAAATGTTTGCCAGCTATTCCTCAGACAAAGGATTACTATCGAGAACATATAAAGAACTCAAAAAAATCAGACCTCCCAAATTTAAAGACCCAATCCAAAATAGGCATCTGAGATGAATAAACACTTCTCAGATGAAGAAATACAAATGGCAAATAAATATATGAAAAAATGTTCAACATCACTAGTCATTCGAGAGATGCAAATTAAAACAACACTGAGATTCCATCTCACCCCAGAAAGAATGGTTATTATCGAGAAGTCAACTAATAACAAATGCTGGAGGGGCTGTGAGGAAAAAGGAACCCGTCTCCACTGTTGGTGGGAGTGTCGACTGGTGCAGCCACTGTGGAAATCCGTGTGGAGACTCCTCAAAAAGCTAGGATTGGAGGTCCCATTTGACCCAGCTATTCCCCTTCTGGGTATCTTCCCAGAAGAATTAAAAACATCGTACCGCAGCGATATATGTGCACCCATGTTTATAGCAACACAATTTGTAATAGCTAGATCGTGGAAACAACCCAAATGTCCCATTAACCGAGGAATGGATAAAAAAGATGTTATTTCTATACAATGGAGTATTACTCAGCCATAAAGAAAGATAAACTGGAAACTTTTATAGGTAAATGGATACAACTCGAGAAAATACTCACAAGCAAATAAACTGGATACACATTTGTAAACATCGTATTGTCTCCCTAGTATGAAAATTCAATTTTACTGTGACATTCCATTCCTTAGTCTTCCATTTTTACCTAGCTTTTACATGGCTTAATCTTATACTGAGTAATATTTTTCTCCAAAAGGTATTTGTACATTCTCTAATGCTTGAGTTTGTTAATACATGAGAATGTTTACTTGTTGTCTTTAAAAAAAAAATAAAGTTAAAAAAAAAAAAAAAAAAAACAACAAAAAAAAAAAAAAAAAAAAAAAAAAATGTTTCTATTAGCCAAAAACTGGAAATAACCCAAACGTACATCAACAGGAGAACAGATATTTGTGACACTGATGGATAGAATATTACCAGGAAAAAAAAATTAAAAATCTAATAGAATGAAAGGACAAACCTTAAATTTATGTTAAATAACATAGGCTAAATAAAAGAGTTCAAAGTATACTTTCATTTATACAAAGTTCTAGGACAGGGAGAAATAAACTGTAGTGCTAGGAATCATAACAGTAATCTCCTTGGAGCTTAAATGAAAATGGGCATTGGTCAACTTTCTAGGGTAAAGAAGTGTTCTATATCTTGATTTAGGTGTTGTTACATACATATACTAGTCAAAACTCATCAAAACTGCATGCTTAAAATGTGTGTATCTTGCTGGGTTTGGTAGCATGCACCTGTAATCAGTGCTCAGGGTGCCTTGAAAGTTTGAGTCCAACCCAGGCAACTCAGTGATTTACCGAGATCCTGTCTCAAAATAAAAATAAAAAGTCAAGGGCTAGAATATAATTCAGTGCAAAAGCCCTGGATTCAACTTCCAGTACTAAAAAAAACCCCAAAAGACAAAAAACAAAAACAGTAACTTGCATATCTTATTGTATGTAAATAATATCTCAGGTTTTTAAAAAATTATACCAGTGCTCCACTGAGGAACACTACACTTTCCCTAGCAGATTTTTGTTTGCTAAGGAAAAGTCCATATTATCCTGAGTTTATCAAACATGTGGATCTTAAAAATGTTTTCTGGCTTGGTACAAATAAAGCATTAAAACAATTCAGCCATCTCTGTCAATAAAAAGAGAAAATGTTAAGAATGACTAAGTTTCACACTATCAGTAAAACAAAGCAGAAGGACTAGGGATGTACCTCAGCGGTAGAGTGCTTGCACACGTAAAACCCTGGTTTCCCAGTACAAGGGAAAAACAAAGGATAAAACATGGAAAACAAAGTTCTTGAAAAAATGATTATGTTATTTTTCTGCTGCCAAAAATGTTATCTTTAATTTTCCTTTTAGTATCCTATATGATAGCTTTATACAGGTCCTGAATAATGGCAGACTTTTTTTTTTAATTTGGTAGTCTAAAAGTTTGTTTTAAAACTCATCAAGACTATTTTAAATAGCAAAGAGAAAGACCCCAGAAAGATAAAAAAGAAAAGTCCACAAATACCTTTATGATCTGAGCCAGAGATACACTCTCCTGCTGAGCAAGTGCAATGCCTCTAACTCTTTCCACGTCTGACAGTTGGCGCACTGACTCCTCAATGGCATTCAGATAACTTAGTTCTACTGCCATACGATGTTGGAGGCCAGCAGGAGAAAATCGTTTAGAACCTGGTGTGCACAACAATAGTCAAATGGAAAAGTTTACATGAAATTACACCTCAGATTTCTAAAATTTATTTCTATGAGTCAAAAACAAGTCTGCTTTCCTTTGTTGAAAAGATAGTGACTTACTAATATATTTTAATAGTTACTTCTTTTATGTGTGTGTTGCATGCACATGTGTATACAAACATTCATATATCTATAATCACCCAGGAGTATATATATGGGATACATTTTTCAGGTGTATTAACCGGGAAAAAATGGCCATTATCAAATCTGTCATGAATTTTAGTATTTAATTGCCCGTACATTGTTTATTTACTACTTTGAAGAATAATGATATTCACTTGAAATAACATCTCTCTATGGCTCAATTGAAAGAAAAGGTGTTTTCAGTGGCAAAACATGTAACATCTTATTTTAAAAATTGTAACAGCATGGATCTACTTGCCTGGTGTTGAAGCCGCCTCTGTTGTTCTGCTGGCAGCCAGGTTCACATCAGTGAAAGCTGCATCAGGATTAAATCCTGTTGTAGTTGGAGGTGTTATTACAGAGGACTTAGATCTTTCTAATGAAGTTCCTGGAAGGTCAAACTGTATCAATTTCTGGGAACTTGGAGATAGAGGAGAAGTTGGAGTTTTCTGAGATCTTTCCTTGTCTGATGAGACACTAGAATTTTTGTTTCATAAAATCATTAGAGAAAGGAACTACTTTCAGCTAAACAGTTGTAACACAAATTACTTCTTTACCAACATTAGCCTTAAAAAGCATGACTTAGGCACATATTCATTCAACACAATCATTATGCTGAACAAATGACTGAATATTCCTCTGATAGATTTACAGTGCTGAACAAGCTAAGTACAAATTCTACCCTACATAAAATACAAAGTGGGGGGTGTCTCCTGATTAAATCGGAACTTAACTCTTTCTTCTACAAAGGACATATATAATTATTCACTCTTTGAAGTCTGAAGCAAAGTCTTCTAGAATAGACATTATACAGCAATAAAAATAAAAATGTATGCAAGACATTTTATTTTGTAAGTTTTTAAAATAGGTCCTTGAAAGACAGTAAAGTATCATTTTTATTAAAACTTAAATGACAAATTATTTGTCATTCCCACTTTTGTTAACTGAAAAAAAAATCACAGAAATCAGATGAAATCATTTTCATACTATTCATCTTTAAAATAATATATGTTCAATGGGTGTGGTGTACATGTAATCCCAGCACTCAGGAAGCTGAGGCAAGAGGATCGCTGCAGATTCGAGGCCAGCCTGGCTACATAGTGAGTTTAAGGCCAGCCTGAACTAATAGTGAGATCCTGTCTCAAACACCAAAAAAAAAAAAAAAAAAAAAAAAAAAAATATATATATATATATATATATATATATATATATAATGTTCATGTTTATATATAGCTTTTAATATTATATCTCTTTCCCAAACACTAAGTAATCTCTCATTACAGTAGGATTTTAACAACTCTTTTTTTTTTTTGTGGGTACCGGGGGTCGACCTCAGGACCTCACATGCCAGCAGGTGGCCGTGCCGCTGAGCGATATCACTGGCCCTTTTTTCATAAGTGGGTTCCATGAGTTGAACTCGGGCCCTCGCGCTTGCCAGGCAGGCACATATGCCGCTGAGCCATCTCACCAGCCCAATTTTTTTTTTTTTTTGTGGTACCGGGGGTCGACCTCAGGACCTCACGCGCCAGCAGGTGCCCGTGCCGCTGAGCGATATTACTGGCCCTTTGTTCATATGTGGGGTTCCGGGAGTCGAACTCGGGCCCTCGCGCATGCCAGCAGGCGTTTACGCTGCTGAGCCATCTCACCGGCCCTTTAACAACTCTTAAGGCACCTATCTAACCTGTCCTTGAGAAAGTAAGCATATCAGAGGTATCATTTCTCATAATACCAAGCACACTGCCTTGCACTGAATATTTATTGAACAAGTTATTTAAAGGTACTCTACATTTAGCACAGTATACTTGAATAAGTTTGCTTTTGGCTTCTGATATAAGACAGTTTTCAAAGGTAAAAATGTCTCTTCTATACAGCATGAAAACATTTGAATAGAAGTAGTCTTGAGCGGTGGCAGGGCATGGTGTTGCACACCTGTAATCCCAAGCACTTGGGAGGCTGAGACAAGAGGATCACTGCAAGTTCAAGGACAGATAGCTTGGACTACATAGTGAGTTCAAGGCCAGCCTGAACTACATAGTGAGAGCCTGTCTCCAGGAAAAAAAGTAGCTTTGAGAGGTACTCACTTGTTTATCAAGACCTTTAATTTCCTACTGATGGTTTAGGGAAGTATTACAGTAGAGCCCTTGTAAGTGAGGGGTATGTTCTAAGACCCCCAGTGGATGCCTGAAACCTTGGATAGTTTCAAAGCAAACTTGGGTATACTAGGTTTCCTCACAAACACAAATTTAATGTCTCTTCTTCCTTAAAAGCATTTATTGCACTCTGTGGCTACAACTTCTGCAGTTTGAGGTGTGATAGCAAAACTACCACGAGTTTCTTTTTCCTTCTTCCCAATTTCATGGATAAAAGATTAATTTTTATTTTAGATCTTAGCAACTTCAGCATACAATCTGTCCCTTTTTAATTAAGTCAAGCTCTTTAACCCTTTCACTTAAAAGAAGCACATTCAACTCCTCTTTGGCATATCTGAATCGCAGCTCTCGGGCCATTTACTAAATAAAACAAGGTTTACTTAACACAAGTATTATCACAACGGTAGTCAATCTGACAACCAAGACGGTTACTGACTGACTAATGACTAGTGGGCAAAGAAGATACACCCTGTCAATACACACTGGGCAAAGGCATGATTCATGTGGTGGTGGTGGTAGAGCTGGAAGGCCTGCTGTATCACATCAGAATAGTGCATAAATTAAAATTTATGAATCTTTTATTTCTGGAATTTTCCATTTCATATTTCTGAACTATAACTGACAATGGGTAACTGAAACCATCTAAAACAAAACTGAAAATAAAGAGAACTACTATAGTTCTGTCTGTCAGTTTCATTTATGGAATCTAAAAAGAATTGTCATTTTAAATTCCAACACAATGTCAAACAAAAGAAACTACTCCGTATCTCTCACCTTATGGTTTTACAAGATGTATTTATATTTGCTTTTCACAGAAGATTCCCTTAGACTAGCATTTCCAAAAGTGTATTGTCAATGATTTTATTAAGTTTTCCAAAAAATAAAAAGAAAGGGAAAGGGATTAGGGACAAAGAGTGTCTGCAGCCAAGTAAGTTATGAAAAACGCAAATAAACAAACAAAAAAACTCATGAGTTAAACAAAAATTTTAAATCTTTGTTTTTCTTTATCCAACTTTCAAATTATTTTTTCTACTGTGACTTTTCATGAGTAGGAAAGCAGACACAGAGTATAATATTGGGCATTTATCAAACTTATTTTGATATGGCTCCTGTATTTTAGGAATGTTTAACTTTGTAGATTTTGCCAAAATAAATCATCATAGCATCTCTTAAGAAAAGGTGGGCCGGTGAGATGGCTCAGCGCTGTAAGCGCCTGCCTGGCAAGCACGAGGGCCCGAGTTCGACTCCCGGATCCCACATACGAAAAAAGGGCCGGTGATATCGCTCAGCGGCACGGGCGCCTGCTGGCGCGCGAGGTCCTGAGGTCGACCCCCGGTACCCACAAAAAAAAAAAAAAGAAAAGGTAGTTTTCTAAGTCATAAAATCACTGACAAATTAAATTTTAAATATAGCAATAGTACTAATGATGCAATATAAAAGCATTACAAATGGTTACTTGTATGTGACATCGTATTAGAAAAAGCATATAGTTACTTAAAAAAATCAATCTGTGTCTTCTCAGAGCCTTCATTTCCAGAAAGGACAAGACTAGTGCACAGAATGAAAAGTCATGTGAATGAATTCACAGGAACTGTACAGGAAGCACTAACTGAAGGTAATGTGGAACATGTAGGCACGTAATGTATAACATTATATAGGGGAAAAACACAAGGTATGCAACTTCCGTTAAGAATGAGATTTCAAAATCTCCTTGAGTAAGTTGAGAAAGAGAAAAGTTTAAAAGAAGTAATTTCAACAATGAGACCAAAAGGATGTTAAGTAGTGGTACTGAAAGGGTGGAAAAATAACAGCTAGAATTTGGAAAGCAAATTTTATAGACAGAAAAAAAAAAAAAGAGATACTCTGTGGTAGTCCAGCAAGAACACATAAAATAAAATTAGGTACTTACAGTTGACCTATAGGATAGTCAACCTCTCAAAGCACCCAAAGAAAGGCAGATGCTCAGTGAAAAGATTGAGTCAAGAACACTATGGTAATGGCTTTCAAGTTAGAGAGGTAGATTGTGCTTGGGGTGGAGAATTCCTGAAGCAGAAGTTATAAAAGTGTAGATAAAAGATGGCCATATTCTAAAATACAAAGTGCACAGGTATGAACAAAGACTATTCAGAAAGTACAAAATTTTATAGTAGCTCATACACACACAATTAACTGCCAAGGTGAAATTTACCAAGAGAAGTCTTTGAACAATAATATGGCAACTTTAATTATACATGAATTACAGTACCTGAAGACCAATGACATTACAACATTAGTTATCTATCAATTACAGTATAAAAAAGTATAAATAAAAAGCAAAATAAAAGATAACGGGAAGCTGGAAGATAGATCTTTCTCAGAGGGGAAGGGGATCAAGAGATGAAGAGAACAGGGAAAAAGGGGAGGGACAGGGGATGAAAAAAGAAATTAAGATATAGTATGTACATGTACCAACTCTACACAAAGAATGTAAACATTATATACTACAAAGAAGTACAAAAAAAAAAAAAGAAAATTAGGAGATGGGTAAAGGGGACAGAGAAAGAAAAGAAAGGGAATGAAAAGAGGAATTACAATGTACTAAGTACATGTACCCACACACAAGGAATGTAAACATTATGTGCTACAAAAGCATACTAATAAAAATAAATTAAAAAGAAAAAAAATTAACTGCATAAATATATTATTTTACCTCACAGAATGCTCAGAAAGTTCTTCAAAGTGCCATCAGTGTCGAGAGTCTGCTCATAATCTTTAACAGAGAGTTTGCTACTGGTCCCAGATTTCTTTCCTTCATGGGAACCACGTTCTGAGCCGGACTGTACTTTTTCCTCATCAACAAGTGAGTTTTGAACATTTCCAGTGAATGAATCCAACCCTGTAGAGTAAATTTCTTATAAAGCTGATTTCTAATTTAGAGTTACTAAGAAAGATTAAAAAAAATTTTTTTAAAGGCAACTCTGAGCTGGGCCTGGTGGTGCACACATGTAATCCCAGCACCTGGAATCTGAGGCAGGAGGATCACCTCGAGTTTGAGGGCCAGCCTGGGCTACATAGTGAATTCAAGGCCAGCCTGAACTACACAGCATGACTGTCCTCAAGAAACCAAAAAAAAAAAGAAGGAAATTCTGATTTCTGATACATGCTACACCAGAAATGAACCTTGAACCACATAACGCTAAGTAAAATAAGCCTGACCCCTTAAAGAACCAACTATTATAAAATTCTACAGTAGGTCAAATTCATAGAGACAGAAAATAGGACAGTAGTTACCAGCCTGGGGGGGAGAAAGGAATGAAGAGCATTAATGACAGCAGAGTTTCAGTACGGGAAGATGAAAAGTTTTTGCAATGTATAGCAGACGCAGTTGCACTTGTGAATGTATAATGTCACTGAAACTGTACACATGAAAAGGATTAAAATAACAGATTTTATATTATGTATATTTCATCACAATAAAAATAAAATCAATTTTTTAAAATGTTAACATTGGTTATCTCTACATAGAGGGATAACTGGCAACTTTTTATTTTCAAATATAGTGTTCTATATACTCATATTCTCCCCCTACTCCTTTCTCCTACTCTTACATCCCCCTACCACCATTTTTAACTCAATGAGCAGAATGTGTCTTTACAATTAGAAGAAACAATTTTGGAGGAAAATAATTCCCTAGCTTAAGGTCATAACGTGAGCTTACGAGGCTTTTGCATAATTCTCTATCTCCTCAAATATAGACCTATAGAAGAATTAGTCAATGATCCTCAGGGATGTGCACAATATACTATATAGTGTTTTGCTTTTTGCAGCAATTAACCTGACATGTTTATTAATTAAACTATCACTTAAATTAAAAAGAATAGGTCTTGTTATATAGTTCAGGCTGGTCTTGACTTGCTATGTAGCTCAGGCTGGTCTTGAACTCATGGCAATCCTCCTGCCTCACCCTCCTGAGTACTGTGATTACAGGCATCCACCACCACGGGTACTACTAAGTTTTTTAAAGAGCGGTTGCAAACCAATATTACTTTCCATTTGTTTTTTTCAATAAAGGTATGTGCATATATATGTGTGGTTTTACGTGTATATTAGAAAAACAGACACCAAAAATGTTCACAGTAGTTATTTCTGAACAGAATGATAATGGGGGATTTGTATTTCTTAGATGATTGTTTATCTGTAACTCTTAATTTTTTAAATCATATATGTGTTTTGTATTAAGAAAAAGATTTACAATGTTATATCTCAAATGGTATATATTATAGTAATAAATATGAAAGCTAATTACATTATCATAAAGAAATTCCTCTAACTTCTTACGGAATCAAATTGTAATTTTAGATCACTACCATAAAATAATTGTTAGCAGAAAAGTCACCATGTACAATTCCACTTACATTCTATCTTTTCCCTTTTTCCTTTCTTTCCTTTTGAAGAAGTAGATGAACGAGATGATGCAACAGACTGGGATCCTGATGAATGCTGGGAGGCAACATCCATGGAGGAAAGATCACAGGCAGACTTCCTGCTAGAATGGTCCTCCCGAATGCCCAAATTGTTGACACCAATACTGTCAAAGAAAAATAGTGGTTAAAAAAAAAAGTCTGAAAGAAGCCACAAATTCTATTTCAAAGCACTCTGAGCCTGCAGAGTAGGCACCATAAGCAAAGTTCAGCCTCCAGAGCTGAAAAAATGTATGCTCAAGAAGTTATCATTTAGGGCCGGTGAGATAGCTCAGCGGCATAAGTGCCTCCCTGGCAAGCGCGAGGTCCTGAGTTCAACTCCCGATACCCACATACAATAAAAAGGGGCTGGTGATATCGCTCAGTGGCACGGGCGCCTGCTGGCACTCAAGGCCCTGAGGTCGACCCCCGGTACCCACAAAAAATAAAAATAAAAAAAAGAAGAAGTTATCATTTAAATTAAATTATGGCAGACATGTCCAAATATTGTGAAGATTTGATCCCTTTATGAATCCTGTGATAGATGAAAGTGTGGAATGGCAACTAACAGGTAACACATTATTGGAATGGTGGTGGTAACATGAGGAAATAGGATCATCTCATTAGAAGTTTTGGAATCCGTTACTCCTCTCCAAAGGGCCTGTTTTAATTATGCTTTTATTGTCATAATTTTAATAATATCTGTATCTGGGCTGAGAATATAGCTCAGTGGAACAGCACTTGCCTAGCCTGCACAAAAACCTATGTTCAATCCCTAGAACTGCAAATTAAAAAGCATTTCAAACAAAACAATAAAACTATTTATGTTAATTTAACTAGGTTTAACTATTTTCGTAAGATCATTTGATAATTGTATATAGACTATAATTGGTGGTATGTAAAAATATATTGAATATGAACAATTATAGATTAATTTATATGATAATAAAATTTAGGGAGGAAATTTTCTTTAGCTAACTCTCATTCATGTAGTGACTATGTACAAGTAACTTAACTGCTGTGCTTCAGTTTCCTTCCTAAAACAGAGGAGTAATAACAAAAACACTTTCCACATCAGGTTATTATAAAAATGAATTAATACAGGTGAAGTCCCTCAGGCTTCTCAATGTCTTATACATTAAGTGTTCAATAATTACTAGGTATGCCAATTGTTGTAATTAACCTTTAAAGCTCTGTAAAATTTTGGATGTTTTCCTAGTTTAAAAATGTACTCATAACTTGCGATAATGGAGTCAAGTATCTACCTGATCTTCCTCAATTCTATCACAGAAAACTGTTTCTTAAGCTTCTGACACTTGTATACCACAGGATAGTTTCCCAGTATTATCCTCAACTGGGGACTCACAGATTGACTTGACAACCTATACTCTGCTTAGTATGTGCCATGCCCTGTTTTAAATACTTTATATTTCACTGAACAGTCATAACAACTCTGTGAGGCAGTCAAGGTACAGTACTATTGTTACCCTCATTTTTATTTATTTGTTTATTTTTTATGTGGGTACCGGGAGTCGAACTCAGGACCTCGCACTTGCCAGGCAGTCGCTTGTGCCACTGAGCAATATCACCGGCCCTTTTTTTTCCTTTATGTGGGTACCGGGAGTCGAACTCAGGACCTCGCACTTGCCAGGCAGGCCTTATACTGCTGAGCTATCTCACCAGCCCTGTTACCCTCATTTTTAAAGAGAAGGAAACTGACACATAAGGAGGTTACATAATATGTACAAATAAAAGCCAGAAAGCCAGGAATGAAACCCAGGCAGTCTAGATCCAGCGTCCATGATCTTCTCACTAGGCTACATACAGTACCTTCTACATGTATCTTTCAAAAAGCAAAAACTAATATTCAGACCACAATTGGCATGTGTACTTTTTTTGGACTCAAGACTTTATTCCACATTGCCAACATTTTCTTACTTAGCTTCAAGAGTTGATGTTTTTTCCGTCAAAGTCCCACTGCCTGGAGAGGAGACAAAATCATCCTCATATGAAATGCTACTTAGAGGGGTTGTGATGGCATTCAAAGGCTGTGATGCTGATGTTCCTCTGTCTAATCTGTCTTCAATCCCTGTCAAAAGCAATAATTGAAGCATGGTTAAAAGTAAATATCAAAAAATTATAAGCAAAGCATTCCTTAATAGGGAGATTAATAACATGGACTTTGGGACAGTTTAGTTTGCTTTTAACTTCAAATTTACCTTGTAATCTAACAATATAATTTTAACTTTTTATGAGGAAAAATTTTAAACATACAAAAAGTAAAACAGCATAATGGAACCAATGTATCCATCACCTACCCATAGCCAAACATGTAAACAATCTAGTTTCATTTAAACTGCCTATTCCTCTCATCTCCTATGCCCCAACTAATCATTTTAAAGCAAATCCCAAATACATACCATGTCATCTCTAAATATTTCAGTATATCTATAAAATCATATTGAAAATGTAGAATTTAAGAACTCAATTTTCTTATTAAAAAATAAATGTTGATTTAAGTACTTTGCTTTCATCAAAAGAACTTAAAAAAAATTAATATTACCATCAACCAAAATAAGTGCCTACAGCAAGAGAAACCACCAACAGAGTGAAGAGACAACTCACAATGTGGGAAAAAATGTTTGCCAGCTACTCCTCAGACAAAGGATTACTATCAAGAACATACAAAGAACTCAAAAAAATCAGACCTCCCAAATTTAAAGACCCAATCCAAAAATGGGCATCTGAGATGAATAAACACTTCTCAGATGAAGAAATACAAATGGCAAATAAATATACAAAAAAATGTGCAACATCACTAGTCATTCGAGAGATGCAAATTAAAACAACACTGAGATTCCACTTCCCCCCAGAAAGAATGGCTATTATCAAGAAATCAACTAATAACAAATGCTGGAGGGGCTGTGGGGAAAAAGGAACCCTTCTCCACTGTTGGTCGGAGTGTAGACTGGTACAGCCACTGTGGAAATCAGTGTGGAGATTCCTCGAAAAACTAGGATTGGAGGTCGCATTTGACCCAGCTATTCCCCTTCTGGGTATCTTCCCAGAAGAATTAAAAACATCGTACCACAGTGATATATGTGCACCCATGATTATAACAGCACAATTTGTAATAGCCAGATCTTGGAAACAACCCAAATGTCCATCAACTGAGGAATGGATAAAAAAGATGTGATCTTTTTATACAATGGAGTACTATTCAGCCATAAAGAAGGATAAACTGGAGACTTTTATAGGTAAATGGATGCAACTCGAGAAAATACTCATAAGTGAAATAAACCAGACGCACAAGTGTAAACATCATATTGTCTCCCTAGTGTGAGAAACTGAAAGAGTAAATAAGATCCAAAATGTACAACAGATATAGTAAAACAGGAAGAAACTGGTCAAAAGGAAAGAGAAACTAGGATGGGGGAATGGGGAAAAGAAAGAAAGGAAAAGAAAAAAACTATATATATATATATGATAGTTAAGATAGATACACTACTAATTTTGCTTAGTTCATTGAAAATAAAGGTTTGTGCTAATATTGTTTGGATAACTGAATGCTGATATCTTATACCCTGAGTAACTAATTTAAAGATAACGATACGTAACGTATTAACCATTGTTACCCTCCTATTACGTTGTTTTGAAGTTTTGTTCTATTTTTTTTCTCTTAAAAAAAAAAAGAAATAAGTGCCTAAACAAAAGAGATCAATAAAAGTAAGCACAAGGTAATAATGAAGTGTCTAAATATGAATTATAGGAAAAACAGTGTGATATCCAGTAAGACAAACAGATGAAATCAGTTAATTTCAAATAATTTGTTAAATGGTGTGGAAATCCCCAACCTGGAAATTCTAAAGTTATATTCACCTAAGTTGGATCGATTCCACCAATAACAGCAAGAAGAAAGGAACTTGAAGGAATTGAGTCTATCACAGAAAAAGAAAATTGTGCTGTAGGAATTCAGGAATAAGAACTTTAGAAGGTATTGTCTTAGGATTTAACTATACAGCTAGAGAACTGTCCAAAGTTTGATTGCTATTAAAATTAGTTTTGACAAACAATAACAAAGTTGTTTCCATTGTAGAAATGTTACTACACTGCCCCTCTAAATTCTTGACTACTATATTCCAAGGATTCACAAGTCACTGTATTAAGAAATATGCTTAAGTTTGTATTTAAGAACACAACTGTGATCACAGAAAACCTAGTATGTTTGACATATGCCCAATCCTGGGTATCAGGTATGAATTTCTCTAAAGCAGATAAAAATTTCTACAACTACTAGTCAACTATTGTTTTATTACAATAAAAATTTAAAGATTAAGTTATTAACACTCCAGTTGAAGTGTACACATAATTTAGAAAATTAATAATATGGATTATAAGTCTCTATTATACTTGTAATGAACAATAAAAAATGTGTACTAAGTATATTACAAAGAAATTACAAACTAATTTTATCTTAAGATAACATACAGATAGTACAAGCCTTTCTTATTTTTCTCACCTTTTCCATATAACTGATATGATTTAGTAAAAATATTGATGACACTATGTGGACTTCCCTTTGCCAATTCTTCCCATGGTCCTTTTCTTTGTGTACCACCTACGTGCCCCAAAAGAGGCAAGAATTTCTCAGCTTCCTTCTGAAACTCTTTGATGGGTTCACAAGTATTTCCTTCTCCAGCACAAAATTCTTTTTCTTTTAAGATTTCTGCTACTTTCAAAAGGGGTCGTCCTTCCGGGCCTCCCTCTTCTTCAGAAAGACTCCCCTCACTAAGAAGAGGCCCTTCACTGACTGAGTCTGTGCTGGAACAAAGAGACACTTTGGCTTTTTCTTGAGAACAGGCTTGCATATCAGAGTTAGATGAGTCAGTCTGCCTCTTACATAACTGCGCCAGCAGCCCTCCTGGGTTGGGACCAGGCGATCTCATTCTAAAGCTTGATATTGCACTCTGAGGTCTTATCATCTCAGGAAGCTTTTTAAACTCACTGAGGTTGCCTACACCAGGAAGATCATCATCAAAAGTTGCATGAGATACACAGGTCCCCAGCATCTTTTGAATTCGAGCAGAGAAAACATCTTCAGTCTCCTCTTTCACAGGTGGACTTACAGCCTTGGTCCAAAGTCCATCTTCTTGAGGTGCTTGCTGTGCATCATACTCAGTGTTCCACACTGACCCATAGTTGATACTGGCTCCAGCTAATTTCTTGGCTTCGCATTCAATCCTGCTGGACAAAGAAGCAGCTGTTGCTTTCAAGGCTTCAATACGATCCAATTTACTCTTATATTGGCTGGCATTAGGTTTTAACAAGGCATCTGGATGAGCAGCTGGTGAGGTCAGATATGGTTGAGATGTAAAAACTAATGGTCCTGCAGCCATATGATGATTCTTCCTGGGTGGTAAGATAGATTCAAAATCCTTATGCAAAATTCCTACATGCTCTAGATTCAAGAGATGGGAAAGCAAATTTCCAGCTGCTCCAACAAGAGGTTGTGGTTGAGAATTGTGTGCTCGTGGGCTCAGTCTGTCAGGCTGCATCCATGTAGGTTCCATCAAGTCTCTTCTGAAAGTAAGTCACAATAAACTCATTAACACAGCAACTTGTAATTAAACCACTTTTTTAAAACAGTGCTTGGGACCAAACTTAGGACCTTATACATAACAAGAACTCCACCTCTGAGCAACATCCAAAGCCCATACCACCACTTTTTTTTTTAAAGTTTTGGGTTTTTTCTGATTAGAAGAGTAATACAAACACGCTGAGGGGAAAAGAAGGCAGAAATCGTTAAAAAAAAAAGGTAAAGATCACTCATAGCTAAGCAATCAAAAAGAGCCAGTATTAATATTTCATTTCAATTTTGACCCTTCCAAACATTATATATTTATTGTATTTTGGTAGTATTGCTTGCACAAAAAAATGGGATTTCATTACACATACTATTTTTTTAAACTGCTTTTTTCAAGAAACACACTCCACTAAAAAAACCTATTAGAGAAAGCATTAAACCCTTTAAAACTCTGTGGACAAACTTCTTTATAACACTGGCTTTATCCTACCCTTTAAAAATGTTACGTAAAGGAAAAATGCTTAAGACTGCTAAATACTTCCAGGCATGGTGGTGCACTCCTGTACTCCCAGCACTTGGGAGGCTGAGGCAGGATGACTGGTGCAAGTTCAAGGCCAGCCTGGGCTACAAAGTGAGTGCAAGGCCAGCCTGAACTACATAGTGAAACCCTGTCTCAAAAAAAAAAAAAAGATTGCTAAATACTAATGTAGACATGATATACATTATCCTAATCAGCAAATACTAAATGCTAAACACTAATGTTTAACATTCTACATATTAAAGAAATAATTATTACAACCAACTTCTAATAAAAATTAATGAACATCAAACAACTAAATGTAAAACTGTGAGTACCAATTATAAATGTACAATTTCAGGGTAAGATGTCCATATAATATAGAAACATAATAAAGATATCCTAACCAACATTATGTATATTCACCTATGTTTTCACACTACACACTCCCTATATATGAAGGGATACCACAGAGGGATTAAAGGCTATTAAGAGGACCATTAGAAGAGTAACAAAGTTTTATCCTTGCTCTTGTCTATTATTTCTGGATGATAACATAAAGATATGCTTTGCAAATTTGCAGATGACAGAAAGTCAGGTGTGGCTACTCCAACATAATTTATGATTCTAAATTATTTGTAAAGACTACAACTTTAAACTAATATAAACAAATGCAAAATTCTACAATCAGGCTAAAAAAAATAACCTGGAAGAAGGTAACCAAGGTGATAAAAGAATTGAAGACATGTTGTTAAGGTTTAAATATAAAGTGGCCCCCAAAGACTCATGTACCAAGGGCATTAACCCATCAATAATTTAACCCATTGATGAGTTCACAGCTGAATGTGCTGTTAGGAAGTAGGACCTGGTTGGAGGAGGTGGGTCACTGGAGGCATGATCTAGAAGGGTATAATCTTGTTCTCAGCTCTTTCTCTCTCTTCCTTGCTCTCTCTGCTTCCTGGCTGCCATGGATTAAGCCTCTGCCATGTCCTCCCATGCTGTTTCTGTCTTGGAGCCAGTCAACTATGGACTGAAATCTCTGAAACCATGGGGCAAAATAAGACTTTTCTCTAAGTTGTATATGTCAGGTACTTTGTCCCACCAACAGGAAAGTGACTAATACATATGTCAAGCAAGATTTGGTTGTAAGTTAAATTATAGTAGTCTTTATATTGAAGGGTTGCTAAGAAGAATGGAATGAAGGAAGACTATAGGATAGGTTCTGTGCCACATACACTACTACAAATGCAAGGTGTGAGCTTATTAGAGCAGAAATACAGAGGAGATTATAATGTAAAAGATACTGATGAATAAAAATCCAAGTTTTAAATTCAAGTATTTAGAATGTTAATTTTATGGCAACTGCTATGTTGGTGTAAAAACAGGGGAAGACAAAAATGAAAATAATTAATCCAGTTAAGATTTAATCCTTACTCTAGGATTTTATGATCCATCAAGGATGATGGACCAATAAACACCTAAAATACAATGTTAAGAGTTTATAAAGATTTATAAAGTCCAGTTGGATGTAGATAAGTCAGCAAATAATAATGCTAACCAAGGGCTTTTGAGCTGGATTTTTAAGGTTTTCAAGATCAGACATATAACTTGGTATTTTTCAAATAACTATACAAAATGATGGGACATAAAGAACAAGAAAATGAAATGTCATAATTTCAAACATAAAATAAAATAATTTTAGCCAGGCATGGTGGCATATGCCTGTAATCCCAGCTACTCGAGAAGCTGGGCCAGGAGAATTGCAGGTTCCAGGGTAGCCTAGACAACTTAGCAAGATCCCGTCTCAAGATAAAATGCGAAAAGGGCAAGGATGTAACTCAGTGGTAGAATGTTTGCCTAGAATGTGCAAGGTATTGGGGTTCAATCCCCAGCACTGCAAAAAAAATTATAAAGTAACTTTAAACATGAAATACAGTAAGACTATTAACAGGAATGGGGAAAGAAATGGGTAGTGAGAGAGTGGAGGCAACAGATTATTGAAACATTAGATGGTACCTCATAAACAGTTACAATTTCAATGTGTTCCTTTATTTATTTATATTTTGGAAACCGGGAATCAAACTCAGGACCCCGCGCTTGCCAGGCAAGCACTGTGCCGCTGAGCTATATCCCTGGCCCCCAATGTGTTTGTTTTAAAAATAAAATAATTTAAATGGAAGGAAGGAGTGTAGAAAGAAAAAAGGGAAGAAGCAGATAAACTGGTATAGGGTAGTAAATTCTAATAATGGACTTGTGTTTGGTTTGTTTTTAATACTGAATAACTTGTTAGGAAGTAGAAGCAAATTCAAAAAAGGCAAAAACTGAAGTCATGAATCCAGCAGGATGTATACAACAATAACAATGAACCGGTCAGTATCACCTACCCAAAAGTATTCACATTCAAAAAGATGTTTACAGTTTACACTTGAAGTTTGAAACATATTTACAACCTGAAACAAATCACCTGAAACACTTTGGTTACTGGGAGGCAGTAGAGTAGTTAAAAGCAAAAGGCTTCTGAAGTTAGACTACCTAGGTTCAAACCCATTTCCATCACTAATCTTTGAACCTTTGAGAAACTTAAATTCTAGTCCTCAGTTAGTTCTTCTCTAAGACAGGAATAATAACAGCACCTAACTCAAGGTATTACAAGGATTAAATAAGATAAATACATGCAAAGTTCTTACAATCAGTGCCTGAAAACTAAGAAACAATAAATGTTAGCTATTTTATCAGTATTATTATCCTCTGGGGTGAGGGGAAAGAGGGCCATATGTATTAATGTCAAATTGCAAAGTGATTTGATTTCTATTTGTGCATTTTCAAAGAGTTTCAAAACTTTTCTCTTCCCAAAATGGTTATTACCATGTAATCTTTCACTGTGATTTTTCTATCCAACAAACTTTTATTGTGTGTTTGGTTCAAAGAAGGCATGAGTAGGCTGGTGAGATAGCTCAGCAGCATAAGGGCCTGCCTGCCAAGCGCGAGGTCCTGAGTTCGACTCACGGTACCCACATACGAGAAAAGGGCCGGTGATATCGCTCAGCAGAACGGGTGCCTGCTAGCGCGTGAGGTCCTGAGTTCGACCCTCGGTACCCACAAAAAAAAAGCGGGGGGGGAGAACCTTAATCATCTTCCACTCTCTCCTTTTTACCTTGCAAGAGGTTGTGGAGGTTCAGATAGAGACATGTCACTACTGGAAGATGCACTTGGGGGACGTTCCTGTACTTTGTTTTCCTTGTCAGATTCTCCAGATGGCTGATACCCTGGTCTGGCCTACAAGAGAAGGACATAAAATTTACCTGACAGCTATCACAAAGATATTCAGGGAACACATAAAATAAGTCACTTTAGCTTCACAAAGACCAGAAATGGAGGGCCTTTTCTCCTCAAATTAAACCAGTTCACATGCAGTTTGTGTTAAAAGTCATTTTTTTTAAAACAATCATTGTAATTAATAGCAAAACATCATCTAAAATCCAACAAGGCATCTTATTCTAACCATATAATTAGGAAGTAATATTCTTTATAAGCCTCAGGTTTGTTTCACCTTATTAAGCAAAAATAATATAGAACCTACCTTCTCAGGGTTGTGAGGATTTATTAAAGCTTAAGCCTGTAAGTAAAAGCTTTTAAAACAATATGTGGTACATGGTACATACTCAGTTTTTAAACAACAGTATGCTAAACTAGGATATTCCCTAACTTCAGCAAAGATCACAAAAGTATTTTATTACCATAATCTAATTATGTATTAAGTACTGAGTATGTTCTCAGTGGTACAATGAAAACTAGGTAGGAATATAACTTATAGCAGTGTCAAGAGGAAAAGAGATTAGTAGCAATCAATGTTGGCCAGCTCTTACTTTCTATCATATTTTTCACATTATTCTTCATATGAAATAAACTTCATAAAAAGCCATGACCATTATAAATATCACCTGAGCATATGCCTGAATATTAGGAATAATGCGCAATTTTAAAACACTACAGTATAACAAATAAGCTGTTCCTAACCATGAATTATACCCCTTTGATTTCTGCTATTACTATTACCTGTATTTCCTGTGTAGCATGTTGATGAGCTGGCTCTTCAAGCAAGGTCTTTTCTAGCAGCAATTTGGAATAAGTTTCCTGTAGTCGCCTAGCTGCCGATGGATCTGAAGGAGGTACATTTTTTGCCTTAGTAAAGGCTTCTTTCTGTTTCCGGTAAAGCTCTTGTAATCGTTTGTTCTTCTGTTCAGTAGCCTCCTTTTGAGCTTTCTTCTCTTCATTTTGCTTCCTCTTCCTCTCCTCCTGCTGTCTAACAATATACTGTCGTACCTCATCGGTATCATAGTGGCGCTTTTTGGAAATAATAGGGGGATCTTCATTAGCTGTTATTTTGTCAGGTTTTCTTTTCACTGGGCTATGACTCCGAGGAGCTTGTACAGGTGCTAATGACTTCTGATTCTCTAACTCTTCAGCCTCTTGCCTTGGGGTTGAAGCTGTAGAATCCAGCTGTAGGTCATCAAGAATGCCACGAATTTCAACAGGTAGAAAGTCCTTATTTAAGGCAGTATTTTCCTCCTGCTTATTGTCTGAAAGAGTTGGGGTTAATTTCTTTATATTATTTTCAGACCGAGCTCTACTTCTTGAACGCTCTGAGGTTCGTGGAAGATGTCTATGTGAAGCATCCAACCTGGGATCAGATTCTGCTCTTCCAATATGACCCCCTGCAAAGTATGAACTGTTAGTGATATATAAAAATTCTGTATTTGTCCCTAAGATTTATTGCACTAAGAAGATAATCAGATAATTTCACTTTCTCTTAAATTCAAATATCCTACAGGCTTCTAAAGAGTGTTCTAGAAGGAAAGAAAATTCTTTTCTAAATTAAAAGAATTTCAATCCTCTGAAAAACTATACTTCCTTATGCCTTTTTTTTTTGTGGGTACCGGGGGTCGAACTCAGGACCTCGCACACCAGCAGGCACCCGTGCCACTGAGCGATATCACCGGCCCTTTTCCCGTATGTGAGTACCAGGAGTCGAACTCAGGACCTTGCGCTTGCCAGGCAGGTGCTTATGCTGCTGAGCTATCTCACCGGCCCTCCTTATGCCTTTTTTAAATGCATCTTTTAATATTTCCAGAAAAAAAGACAGATCTTATGGCTGATGTGAATATTTAACATTACTATTTCTCTCTCATATGCACATTTAATGTTACTATTTCTTTCTCACTTCCTCTTAAAAAATCGGAAACTTTTTTAGTAAAAGACATTTTGATTAGTATCAAAGAAATGGAAAACACCTTAAGAATCTTAAAAAGAAATGCTTTTAAAAAGCTTTGCAAAGATCAGATATCACTTGCCAATCCAAACAATAAAGGCACTGAAAATACTGACCTTTCTAAAAATTCTACATTAATTCTTTCCAGAATTACATGAAATGGCACCATATTTAGATGAATTTATCAGAGAATTTCTGAAAGCTTAATTTACATTTCTGGTGACAGAAAAAAGATTACAAATGATCACATTCATGTTTTAATAACATCTGTGAAACAAATCTTCAAATATTTTGTGTCTGAGATAGGGTTTCACCAAATTGCCCAAGCTGGCTGGAACTTGAAATCCTCGCATCTCAGCCTTCAGTATAGTTGGGATTACAGACACACATACCACACCTGGTTCAAATGCTGAATTATTTTTTTTAAAAGGCTACTTTGTGTACAGTATTTTACCTCACTTCAGAGAAAAAGGACAAATTTCAGTGAGAGGCATATGATACACGTTTCCCTCTATTAGAATGCTTCCTCCAAGTGACTAGAGGTTTTAGTCTATTTTGCTCACTCTGAAGTCCTAGAAATTAGACACTGCCTTCTCCATAGAGAGTACTCAGTAAATATTTGTTGAACAAATGTTAAGTCTCCACAACTCTCCAAAGAACAGAACAAATTAAATGGAGTATGTAGAAAAACAACCATTTTGTTACATATTTATTGACATGACAATTTTAAAATGAGAATGCACAAGTTTGCAAGATAGATAAAAGTGAAGAGGAACAAATATAAAATATATATTGACTTCTAGATAACAGATCATAGTTGTGATTCTACTTCTTACTGAACCCATTCCAGGAACTCAAATTAAATGAGGCAAATTTTGCTACTGGAAAAGAAAGCTGGCCTGTAGGCATTTATGTTTCAGTTCTTGAAATTAGCATATATGAAATGCTAATTTTTCTGGTTATTTCAAATAACATTCAAGATACTTCAAAAAGAGAGAAGTAATGGATATGAGGGTCAAACCTAGGAGTTCAGTCAAATTTTGCCATCCAATGACTACATGACCATGAGAAAAATCTCTTCTTTTTCAGAGTCTCTTTCCTCATCTCTTCCCCTGCCAAAAAAAAAAAATCCAACCTTGTGTATATTTCTCTGTGTTTGTTTGTATATGCTGGGATCAGATACAATGGCCATGAGCCTCTTAAGGTCCCTAAGTCTAATATGGTTTGATTAAAGTAATGCTTTGATACTCATTATAACTAAATGTAATTAATATGATTCATCTTACACAGAATTCTTAGTAAAGATACTGTAACAACACACAGAGATGACCTAGCTAAGCCCACAGAACATCTCCCTTTCTGAGCTACTGCATGCTCAAGAGTACATTATATCCTTGGACGGCCTGACAGCAGCCACTCACCAAACCTAGCAATTCTCTCTCCTTTGCTTCTGTCACTTGATGCTGGTCTTCGCTCTCTCTGTTCCGCTCTGGGAGCAGGTCCCAAGATCTTCTTTACTAGTTTTTGTCCATCTCTCCAAGATGATGTACTAATCAGACGAGTACTGCCTAAAGTATACACATATTTCATTGAATTTAAAACTTAGCTCTAAGAAGTGTATCTACTCAACCATGCAGGTCTTATAATTATGTTTATCTTCTCCTGAGGTCAAAAGCTTTACAATATAATTGTATTTTTATCTCCAAAACACAAAAACCTGTTAACTGTTTATATCTTTGTTTAATTACACTTCTCAAATAAGTATAAATACTTTGAAAGTTAAATACCAAATCATAATTCCTGAAACTTCAACTACCAGTACACTGACTACAACAATATTATTTAGCATAGAACAAAAATATGTCTTAATGATAAGTGTTTGGTTTATAAAGATGCAGCACAATACACAGAACAAGATAAAATGTATGTTTGTTGAATAAATGAATTACTTTAAGCACAGGAAAAACATTTCGAGGAAACACAGTTAACAGTGTGATCACCTTTGAAGGGATAGCATAACAGAGACTTTCACATATTTTATAGATACATACCATAGATATATAGCACTACTTTTCTATACATAACAATATTATAAAAGCAAAGTCATCAACATTTTAAATTGTTCTCATTAAAAAAAATAATTGCTCTCAGTATATAAGTTCAAAAAAATAAGTCTGTTTCAATAAATACAGCTATTTGCGAGGGGAAAAAATGTTTTCATTTACTAGTTTTAGACTATAAGAAAACTAAAATTAGATGATCATCTCAAAGTAGACAGTAACCTAAAAGGAACAAAAGACATAAAAAACTATTTACAAAATAAAAACTATAAAAAGACACGTAAAGTGTTTATGAAAAATAATAAGAGAAACAGAATGACAATGAAAATAATGAATAGCACTTCATAAAACTAGAGTGGTGCTGCATGCCTGTAATTCCAGCACTCTAGAAGGCGGAGACAAAAGGAGCCTAAGTTCAAGTCCTGCTTAGGCAATTTAGCCAGACACTGTCTCAAAATAAAAAGAAAAAGGGCAGAAGATGTAGCTCACTGCAAAGGCCCTAGAGACAATCCCAGTACTGCAATCAAGAAGTGAATTAATAAATTAATTAATGTAAGTAAATGAAAGTAAATAAAGTTTGTTTGTTTGTTTTTTGAGACAGGGTCTCAACTATGCAGTTTAGGCTGGCCTTGAACTCACTAAGTAGCCTAGGCTGGCCTTGAACTTGTGGCAATCCTCCTGCCTCAGCCTCCCAAGTGCTGTGATTACAGGCATGCGCCACCATGACCGGCTAAAAGTAATTTTTACATTGACAGCCAATGCTGGTAAAATTATAATAAAACTACTACATATTGCTTGCTGAAATGTAAGTGAGCATAATTTCTTTTTATAAACTACAGTATTTGTCAGGAATCCCAGTCTCATTCCTCTTGATCAAATAATAAAACTAGCAGAAATTTATAAATTCAAAAAAAAAAAAGTAGACATTGACTGCACCAACTTGTATATTAGAAGTAAACTAAATATTAATAAAAAACAGTGAATATTTACTATTTTTCTTCTAGCCACAGTATGGTCATTAAAAAATCTCCCTAGGAAAAACAGAAATATTTTTCTGAAAAGATGCAAAGAGAAAACAATAAAATTTTACATATTCAAAAAAAAGTTTAGGTATACAATGATCACAATCATATTAATATGATTTTAAAGGTTACTGTAAGAAAATACACAAAATACTAGTAATCTATGTCATCATAGAGTGATTTTATCTCTATTTTTTAAAATCTGTGACTATTTTATTGTATTTATAATAAAAAGATATTCCACTTAACAGTTTCTTTAAAAGGGTTTTAAGTTTAAAAGTATGGTTTTAATTAAACCATCAATTTTTAAAAGGTGAATAAATGTGTAAATGAAATTAAATGTTTTGCACTTATTAGTAACCTAAACTATTTAAAGCAATTTAAGTCTATTGTTCCATCTATTTATAGTTTATGTTGAAGAAATATAAGAAAACAGACTTTAATTTCAGCTTTTCTTAGTCAAAAATAAACAAACATGAATACATATTTATAAACACTGACTTCTGAATATGATAGGTAGCTATTTCTAAATTCTGGCTTCTGAAAGTCCCATGCAGTCACTAGGAAAAGAAAACCTTTAGCTAGATAAACTACTAATACAGCTTCAGCACATTTAATGACTGTCTAGGTCAGTGGTGGCGAGCCTATGGCACACGTGTCGTAGTGGGCTGTTTGTTATCACTGAAAGCTCTAAAACTTTTGCCATCACTGGTCTGGGTCATGCCACAGTACACACATGGGAATTAGCCTACCACAAAAATGGATAAATACAATCCAACATTAGTGCTCCAAGTTATAGTGCACCTTGTGCTTCATATCATACCATGACCTTGGCAACACTATTACATAATGTCACACGAAAAATATTCATTTTAAATATAAGAATTATTTAACACTGAAATCATTTGTGTTCCTATAAAATCTTGTTATTTTTTATTTATGTAAAACCAGTGTCATTTTTTTTTTTTTTTCTGAGACAAGGTCTCGCTATGTAGTTCAGGCTGGCCTGAACACTATGTACCTCAGGCTGGCCTTGAACTCACAATGATCCTCCTGCCTCAGCTTCCCAAGTGTTGGGATTACAGGCGTGCACCATCACACCTAGCTTAAAAACCAATGTCATTCTTTTACAACACCTAAGTTAATGAGTGACATAAATTATTATTTGCCAATCTGTTGATTAATCTATGACCACCACTGTCCCATCATTCTTCTCTGTTCCTCAAAGACCATGTCTTCTTTTATCAAAGCATTCATATCACACTTTTTTGTAACTACGTATCTACTCCATGAAACCATGAGCTATGTGTGTCTGGCTTACCACTGCATTGTCTAAACCTGGTATACAGAAGAGTGCCTTACATACAGCAAATGCTCAAAAATATTTGAGTAATGAATGAATGTACCAATTCAGAATGTTGGCAATGCCTGGAAAATAACAACTTAGCAAATAGAAGAGGAAGAAAAGCTCTAGGAATTAAGACAGCTGAAAGAAAAACAGAAACTGGAGAAACTAAAGACAACACAGAGAAAGGAAGGAAGCAGTTTGGAATGCTAACCTTGGCTCCTGGGAAGGACAACCTGTCTCCATAAATACAAGGTAAGCCTGTCTTACTCCAGAAAGAATGGCCATCATCAAGAAATCAATTAATAAGAAATGCTGGCAAGGCGGCAGGGAAAAAAGAACCCTCCTACATTGCTGGTGGGAATGTAAACTAGTACAACCACTATGGAAATCAGTATGGCAATTCCTCAAAAAACTAAAAATAGAAATTCCATCTGACCCAGTTATTCCTCTTCTAAAGTATCTTCCCCAAAGAGACATATACCAGTGACACATGCATACCCATGTTTGTAGCAGCACAACTCATAATAGCTAAATCTTGGAAATGGCCTATATGTCCATCAACAGATGGATGGCTAAAGAAAATGTGGTATGTATATACAATGGGGTACTACCCTGCCATAAAGAAGAATAAATTTGAGTCATTTGTAGGAAAATGGACGTACCTTGTGACTATAATGTTAAGTGAAATAAACACACAAGTTTATATATCACATGGTCTCTCTTATATGAGAAACCAAAAGTGTAAATAATTTCAAGAAAAAAAAAAAGATAGATAAAAGGAAACAAGGAAATAGATCTTTTGCAAAAGGGATGGGGACCAAGAGATGGAGGGGGGAGGGAGGAGGAGAAGGGGAAGTAAAAAGAATTAAGATGTATTATACACATGTAGAAATTCCCCATGATGACTGTAATCATTATATCCTGAAAATATGTATTAATAAAAAATTTTTAAATTATTTTTTAAAATTTGGAATGCCTCCAAACTTAACGTGACAAGTTCTAAACATTCTCTATTTTTTGATATGAATATGACATACTAAATAAACATATTCAGGATATCTAGAAATAATCAATAGTATTATTATTGGCATCATAACTAACATTTGAGTGCGTATCATGTGCCAGCTACTATATTGAGTGCTTTTAGGTATTAACCTTTAGTTCTTATAACAACCCTACAAAATAAATACTACTGCTTTCTCATTTTACATATGGGGAAATTAAGGCACACTAAAACTTACTCGTTTGCCAAAGGAATAAAGCTAGCTATAAATCCAGCCAATCTAAATCAAGGCTGCAATGTTAATCACTATGGAACTATAAAATTCTTATTGTAGCTTGATCTATTCTCTGTCTAACATGACTGCTACTGGCAAGGACTGCCATAATTCTGATGTACAACATTTGTTCCCAAGGGCCTCAATGACAGTCATATAAAATGAAGGGACTTGATGAAAGTCCCCTTTATATAAAATATATATGTACATTATAAAAAAGTACATAAAAGTACTTTAAGCTGGTTAATTTCTATTAAAAATGATAGAAAAACCGGGAGTTACAGATGTATTCCGTATCTAGAGAAAATGATAAACAAATGGTTTCATGGATGTATACATATGTGAAACTTTCCAATGATATATTCCAAATATGTACAGTTTATTCTACATCAATTATGCCTCAATACAATACACACACAATAATGATGCATATAATGTAATATATTTTTATATATGACAATGAGAACATCTGAGAACAAACATTTCTATCTGTATTGATTCCATTTCAGTAATATGTAACTTTAGGATGAACACAATATTGAAACTAACCTGTTTTGCATTCTGGACTTGATAACTGTGTTACCTTTTGGACTTTTCGTACTGGTTTCATCACTTTTTTCTCTTTACTTTTTTCAGCAGGTTTCTCTTTTATAGAGATATCATCTGAAAAGAAGAAACATTTACAGCAATTATTATGATTCATACCCACCTACTAATCCTATCCCAGTGAAAAATCAGTAATCTCCCCTTCTGTTTCATTTTCTTTGGTTTCAGTTACTGAAGGTCAACTGCAGTCTGATAACATTAAATGAAAAATTTCAGCGATGAACAATTCAAAATAAGTTGTGCATCATTCTAAGCATGATGAATCTTTCACCATCTAGCTCCATCCAGTCCAGTGTGGGTCAGCCCTTTGTCCAGTACATCCCCACTGCATACGCTACTCACTCACTCATTAGGTGTCCATTAGTCATTCAGTAGCTGTCTTGGTTATGAGCCCAATTGTGACTGTTGTATCATACAGCTTCTGTTCAAGTAAACCTCATTTTACTTAGTAATGGCCCCAAAGCTCAAAAATGATGCTGCTGCAATTTGGATATGCCAAAGAAAAGCTAGAAAGTGCTGCCAATTAAGTGAAAAAGTGAAAGCTGTTGACTTAAAAAGGAAAAAAAGTTGTATGCTGATATTGCTAAATCTATGGTAAATTATTGTTGTTATCTCTTATTGTGTCTAAATGTGTAAATTCAACTTTATCTTAAGTATATAGAGGAAAAATCAAAACATAAATAGTATTCCGTTCTATTTGCAGATTCAGACATCTTCTGGGGGTCTTAGAATGTATCACCAGTGGCTAAGGAGGGGAATATTACATAAAGCCCATGATTCAGGTGGGGCAAAAGAAATTTTCATTGAGGCTATTTCTGTGATACACAAGCCACCAATGTCAACTCCTCTCGTGGAAAGATCTGAAGAGTATCATTACTCCACTGCTAGGTTCCAATTCTTTATTTTTCTTTTTTCTTCAGAAAACCCTTAAGAAATTTATCTCATTTTCACAAATGGAAAAAAAGCTACAATAGTAATGCTTTCAAAGCCAAGATCACTATATGTATCATATTTCAGAAATGAGCACTTTCATAGATTCATTTAAAAGTTTCTACATGAAAAACTTTACAGAACAATCAGTATTACATATATAGTTTTGGGGGTTTTTGTTTTTTGTTTTTGGCAGTACTGGGGATAGAAGCCAGAAAGCCAGGGCCTCCACACTGAGCTACATCCCCAGCCCCTAGTTTATTTTACATATTTTGAGACAAAGTTTCACTACAGTTGCTAAATTGCCAGCCTGGGCTTAAACTTGTGATTCTCCTGTCTCAGCTTCCCAGAGTGAGGGAATTACAGGCCACAAAATGTCATTGGTAAAATCCCTCTGGGGACTTACTACATAGACCTCAGGCTTTAGAGTCAGATAAACTTGGTTTTGAATATTGGCTTAAATTCTTTACTCTGTGCAACCCTGGGAAAATTACTCTTTGAGATTCCATTTCCTCAACTGTAAAATTTACAAAACTAAGTACCCAGTATCTTGCCCAACATCATACTCCTATTTCTAATTCTATAACTTTATTCCCTTCCCTATAATGCTTTTTTTTCTGTGTCTGGTGATTGGCAAATTACCACTTCAAAGACTTCAAAGCACTAGCAGAAATAAACTTCAGCTAGACTCTATGTTTCCTTTAACTCAGGCAGTTCTGACTCCAAAAGTCCCTTAGTTTAAAAATAGTATGGTTAATGTCTTATTGGCCAGATAGGCTAATTTTAACCCTGGGGCAGAGCCTAGAGGCTAAAAACCTTAGAACTGAAACCACTACTATTTTAGTACACAACGCAGTTAGAAAGGGAAAATCTTTAGTTTGGAGATAGTTTCATATTTAGATATTAATTTATTAATATTATTAATTAGATGGCAGGCATGATAAGATACTCAAAACATACAAAAGCTCTACTCTCACCTGCAAAATGAAGTGCCAAGTCTCGGTACAGTTCTCTACTCATAGTTTGAAACTCAGCCTCTTGCCACACTTTCCCATCAGGTGTTCGAATCTTGGTCTCTGAAGGGTTGAAACCTAGTATATTCCAACAATATAGAATAATCATATTAAAGTTGCTCTATATGTTTTGTTTATTGTACCCTTTTTCTTCTTATTTTTTGTGGTATATACTGGGGATTGGACCCAGGGCCTTTACACTGAGCTATATTTGTTTGTTTGTTTGTTTTTTGTGGGTACCGGGGGTCGACCTCAGGACTTCATGTGCCAGCAGGCCCCCGTGCCGCTGAGTGATATCACCGGCCCTTTTTTTTGTATGTGCATTCCGGGAGTCGAACTCGGGCCCTCGCGCTTGCCAGGCAGGCGCTTACGCCACTGAGCCATTTCACCGGCACTGTTTGTTCATTTTTTTAATTTTGAGACAGAGTTTTTTTTGTGTGTGTTTGGGTACTGGGTGTCGACCTCAGGACCTCGTGCGCCAGCAGGCGCCCGTGCCACTGAGCGATATCACCGGCCCTTTTTTGTATGTGGGTTCCGGGAGTCGAACTTGGGCCCTCGCGTTTGCCAGGCAGGCGCGTACGCCGCTGAGCCATCTCACCCGCTCTGAGACAGAGTTTTGCTAAGTTGTCCAGGCTGGGCTTGAACTCGAAGTCCACCTGCCTCTGCCTCCCACATGCTGGGATTATGAGCATGTGCCATCATGCCCACATGTATTTTTTTTTAAGTGAGATAATTTATAACTATAAACTTAACCCTTTTAAAAGTGTGCAACACACCACATTTTAGTACATTTACAAAGTTGTACAACTATCATCATTATCTAACTCCAGAGTATTTCATTACAATAAAAAGAAATGCTGTGGGCTGCTGAAATGGCTCAGTGGCATAAGCGTCTGCCTGGCAAGCGCGAGGGCCCGAGTTCGACTCCCGGAACCCACATACGAAAAAAGGGCCGGTGATATCGCTAAGCAGCACGGGTGCCTGCTGGCGTGCGAGGTCCTGAGGTTGACCCCCGGTACCCACAAAAAACAAAAACAAAAACAAAAAAAAATCTTATTTATTAAGAGTCACTCCCCAAATGACTTCCTCCATTCCTGACAACTACTAATCTTCTATCTTCATAGATTTATCCATTCTGGACAGTTCACATAAATGGAATTGTACAATAGGTGGTTTTTGTGTCTCGCTTATTTCACACAGTATGTTTTCAAGGTTGAATCATCATGTAACATGTATCACGATTTCATTTCTTTTTAGTGACAAGTAATATTTCATTGTATAGATGTAACATTTTGTTTATTCATTCATCCACTGATGGATGTCTGGGTAGTTTTTACTTTGGGGCTATTATCAACAATGCTGTCACGAACATTCTTGTACAAGATTTTGTGCGGATGTATTTTCAATTCCCTAGAAATACTACCTACAGAAATCAAATGTTGGGTCATCATCATAACTCTAACTTTTTGAGAAACTATTAATCTTTTTTTCTAAAGCAATAGCACCATTTTATATTATCACCTGCAAAGATAAGGGTTCCAGTTTCTCAATACTAATACTTATTATTGCCTTTTTTATTATAGCCACCCGAGTAAACATACAGTAGAATCTCACAGTGATTTTGATTTGCATTTCCCTGGTATCTAATGATGTTGAGCAGCTTTCAACTTCTAAAATAATGCATAATTAGCTACCATATAATGTGTTGACAAATACCATTTAGAAAAAGCGTCAGTGAAATAATACATACATCTACTCAAAGAATAAGACTAGAAATGGAGAAGCACTAAATTAAATGATAAAAGAATGTCAATCATAAATTATAGATTTCAGAACGACAAACTACCCTTCTCAGGAATAACAGAAAGACAACACTATTCATTCTTTCTGTCTGTGAAGACAGACATTAATTACATCCGTCTGTTTAAATTTTATCTTAAAACAGGGTTTCACTGAATGCCCCTAAAGAAAAATTCTGTCTGTTTCTGCCTACAGCTGAACAAATGGGTAAGTTGCACTTTATAAAAGCAAAACTTGCCCAAAGTGTGAAAAATGGTGTTTAAAATATACATGTTTCGGGTTAGAGTTGTAGCTCAGTGGTACAGCACTTGCCTAGCATGTACAAGGCCCTGGATTCAATCCCAGCACCACAAAAACAAAACAAAAATGTTCAATTTTTCAAGAAACATTACACACGTGTTATTTTCAAGGAATTACTATGCTGATTTTCCACTTCAAATTTATCACTACTATTTAAGAAATGTAATGAATTTTAAGTGCTATTTTACAAAATAATAAAATAATGAATATAGATGATAGCCAAAGTAGTGTAAGTATTTATATTTTAAGATAGGCTCAGCTTATCAAAAAATGGGCAGGGCCGGTGAGATGGCTCAGCGGCGTAAGCGCCTGCCTTGCAAGCGCAAGGGCCCGAGTTCGACTCCCGGATCCCACATACGAAAAAGGGGCCGGTGATATCGCTCAGTGGCACGGGTGCCTGTTGGCGCACGAGGTCCTGAGGTCGACCCCCCGGTACCCACAAAAAAAAAAAAAAAAATGGGCAACCAATATTTATAGAATTAAATCAATATAAAAAATAGGCTGGAATCCAAAATCGGTAAAAGCCCTTTACAGGTATTAGATAAAATGTACTAGAGGTTTAGTATGCCTTATCCAAAATGTTTGGAACAAAAAGTGTCTCAGATTTTAGATTTTTTGGATTTTGAAATATTTATTAGTACATAATAAGGTATTTTGAAAATGGAACTCAAATCTAAACATGAAATTCATTTGTTTCATATGCTCTATACACAATGCATAAATATATACAGTCTGAAGTTATTTTATACAACATTCTTAATAATTTTGTACATGCAAAGTTTGCATACATTGAGCCATCAGAAAGCAAAGATGTTGGCATTTCACGAAAAATCTGTGGTTGTGTGGCATCACCATCATTATTGACTCTGAATTTATATGCTACTGATGAACAATCATTTTCTTATATAAATTTTCACATGAGTACTTAACAGTAAAAAATCTGACACACTGCGCATGCCGGTAATCCCCACTTGGGAGAGTGAAGCAGGAGAATCAGAAGTTCAAGGCCAGCCTAGGCAATTTATAGAGACCCTATCTGAAAACAAAAATTTAAAAAGGGCTGAGGTTGTAGCTCTGCACCCACTGGGTTCAATCCCTAGTACTATAAAGAAAAAACAAACATGACATGTCATTAACACAATGAAAAAATAATGTGTTTGGGGTAACTAAGCGACATGGAAGCGTAACTAGAATCCATGCATCAACTGTTAAATAACAGCAACAACAGCTTTCAGTCCACCTATGATGCTTTGTTTTGATTAAAAAGTTACTGTACACTGTATTTATTTTTTCAGTGGGAAGAAATACCAGCAGCACTTTAGGAACCAGAAAGTGGACCCTCTAGGAATAAGGAAGCATTCACATAGATGGTTTTTAAAAAATGTTTCCTAGCTGGGCATGATGGTGCACACCTTGTATCAGCATGCAGGAGGATTGCTGTGAGTTCAAGGCCAGCCTGGACTACACAGCAAGACCCTGTTTTAAAAAAAAATTTAAAAATTAAAAAAAATTAATAAATAATGTTTTCTCCAAAGTTATCTGCCTCTACAGCAACCATTTTTGTCCCAGAAATCTTACATTTTAGAAACTGACATGATTTCTTGTTCTGTTATGAATGCTCTAAAATCTTTCAATAAGACCATCACACATGTTCACCAGGTCATGTGTAGGCACTTTTTCTGCAGCTGCAGTGTTAACATCACCTTCATCATCACAACTATCACTATCACCTTGATTCAGAATCATCTCAGCTGTTCCATCATTGGTCATTACTGATATTAAAAACTTTTCCAGCCAGGAGTGGTGGTGCACGCCTGTAATCCCAGCACTCACAAGACTGAGGTAGGAGGATCACTGAGAGTTCCAGGCCAGCCTGGGCTACACAGCGAGAGACTGTCTCAAAAAAATCCCAAAGAAACAAAAACAAAAATAAAAACTTCTCCAATATCCACATCTTCCAGGTTACTGACAGACTGTGAAGGTACATTTTTTGTGTATGTAAGGAAGTCAGACTTTTTTTTTTTCTCTTGACATACAGAATCCTTCAAATTCACTACCTTGTTCATTACAATTCCCGATCACAGTCACAAGCCAGAGGTTGTGCCAAGCATGCACAACTGTATGCTTAGAGTTCCAACTAGTAGCAACAGCATGTATGGCATCCTTCATGTTAAATTCCTTTTGAAAACTTTCTACACCCACACTTCTGTTCACTTCTGCTGGCATGCTGCTTGAGGAATTGTGTTTTTAATTTACTTTCTAGTGCTCTGAGGACACCCTAGTCACATGGCTGAATTAATGAAGTCACATTTGGGGGGAAAGTACATGGTATAAACATCGTTTTTGTTAGCTGTTATTGATCGGTTGTTTGGGGATTGAATCCAGGGCTTCATGCATACTAGGCAAGTGCTCTACCACTGGGCTAACTCCCAGCCCAAAAACATTATTTTTGATGGAATTTCAGATGGAGGAGGATAAGTAGAGCAGCTGTCAAGAAATAAAAACATCTTGCAGTCATCATTCAATCCAGTTCCCAGCAGTGAGTACAAACTGCTGGTACAAATGTTTATGAAACCAGTCAGAAAAGACGTCCCTGATAATCCATGCCTTTTTAGTAGCACAATTAACATTAGTAAGAAATTCACTCCTTAAATACAGTGAGGATACAAGCTTTTGCCTATCACAGCAGGTTTACACTTAGTATGTGCCTGCTGTATTTGTGCAACCCAGCACAGTTATTCTGTCCTTAGCATCCTTAAATCCTGTAGCAGCTGTCTCAGCCATAGTCAGTGTATTTCTGATGAAGGTACACCAAAACAGTGATATTTGATCAGTACTACAGACTTGTGCTGGCACCAGATTTTTTTTTTTTTTTTTAATATGCGGGTACCAGGAGTCAAACTCAGGAACTCGCACTTGCCAGGCAGGCACTTATGCTGCTGAGCTATTTCACCAGCCCTGGCACCAGATTTTAATCAGCAATGAACCTGACAAACTAATCAATGTATTTCCCTCCTGCTTTTGTGATCACCAGATGTTTTATCACTACAAATCTTTAAAATTTAATACTGTGTCTTTTCTTAAATTTCTGCAACCAGCCTCTTGAATATTCAGAGTTTCCTTCAATTTCGGTTCATTGTGATAGATATTTGGTCATCTGAATCAGCATACCATTAAGTAGTATAGTTTCACCGCAATGCTAACAAGATTAACTCTAAAATACAATCAAGATCTTTATCTTTATGCAGTATTTTTCTATTTTTCATTAACTTCTGCTCATTCTTTTCAGCACAGAACTTCAACAGTTTATCATTCGTTTTTTTTTAGGTCATATATGGTGGTCATTCCAGCACCATATTCTTCTACAAGACATTTCACACACCACTATCTAGCTTGACTTTCTGTGCTACTAATAAACATACATGATTCTTTCTTTCCTTACGGCTTTTACCCACAAAGGTATCTGTGGGCCTTTTTTACATATCCACCAATATCTTTGCAACATAGAGCACAGAATAAGCAAAAACTAAATAATACACATATGTCTTGGCCCTATGCAGGGCACTGTAGGAAAACTGCCATGGCAGATGAGGAGTCGGGCCTCTACAAATGCCATTTATTATCCTTTGTAGGGATGCGTGGTAAGATATATCACAGCTGAAGGGGACTGGGGTCTTTTTTCCTTTATGGACTCTGAATAAACTGTTGTGCACCTTCATTCTGACTGTAACCTGTCACATGAGGTCAGATGTGGAATTCTCCACTTCTGATGTCATTGTTAGCACTTATAGAGTTTCAGATTTTGGATTTTTTTTTCCTCCCTTCATTAGGAAACATTTATTACTATGAAAGCCTTTCTTTGTACTCACATCTTCACCTACATGTAACTTTAAGAGTATAATACCTACATCTATTTCCCTTTATCCTCAAGTCTTTATTTTCACTTCTTTGTCCAAATTTTTTTCTGACTAAATATGCAGAATAAAAAAATTCACTGTGTACTTATTTACGTCCATGACACTGCACTAGGCTTTGAGATAAAATAAGAATGACCAAGACAGGCTCTTTAGCTACACTGGCATTTTCATCAGATATAATATGCAGATATGCATACGCAGACAACTAAGTATGATACAGTACAAGAAAGAATCACATTAGCACTGTTTGTGTTCACCGCTTCAAATTTTCAAAACAGAACCAGAGAATACTTCCCATGTCTCTCTTTTAATAATACAAAACAAAATTTTTTTTTTTTTTTGTGGGTACCGGGGGGTTGACCTCAGGACCTCGCGCGCCAGCAGGCGCCCGTGCCGCTGAGCGATATCACCGGCCCCTTTTTCGTATGTGGGTTCCGGGAGTCGAACTCGGGCCCTCGCGCTTGCCGGGCAGGCACTTAAGCCGCTGAGCCATCTCACCAGCCCCAAAACAAAATTTTTAAAAAAAGGTAAATGGGGTCGGTGATATCGCTCAGCGGCACGGGCGCCTGCTGGCGTGCGAGGTCCTGAGGTCGACCCCCCAGTACCCACAAAAAAAAAAAAAAAGGTAAATGGGTTTATTACACTAAAAATTTTATAAAAAGAGAAGGAAAATACACAAAACACACAAACTACTGTGGGAGATAACATAAATGGTTACTACAAGTAACCTCCAGAAAGGGAATCAGGTAGTGAGAGCTCAAGAGTGACAAAGCTTATCAAGGTACTGTACATGCTTTTCATCTTTTGAATTATGAGCCAAGTAAATTTATTATGTATTAAAATAAATGAAATTTAAATGTCACTTTGGAAGACAATGTTTTTTGGTTGGATTTTTTTTTTTTTAATGTGGGTACCAGGAGTCGACCTCAGGACCTCGCGCTTGCCAGGCAGATGCTTATGCCGCTGAGCTATCTCGCCGGCCCTTGGCTGTTTTTTTTTTTGTTTTTTTCTCTTGATTTTTTAAGACTGGGTCTCGCTTCGTATTTCAGACTGGCCTTGAACTCACTACATACCCTAGGCTGGCCTCGAACTTGCAGTGATCCTCCTGCCTCAGCCTCCCAAGTGCTGGGATTACAAGTATGCGCCACCATGCCCAGCCTAGAATACAGTGTTTTAAAGTGCTTCTCACTTATATTGCCAAAAAGATAGCACAAGAATTTATTGTTGGGAAAAAAAAAATTCACCAATCGGGATATTGGAAACCATTTTCCATGATTTCTTTCTTTTTTTTTTTGTGGGTACCGGGGGGTCGACCTCAGAACCTCACGCGCCAGCAGGCGCCCGTGCCACTGAGCGATATCACCGGCCCCTTTTTCGTATGTGGGTTCCGGGAGTCGAACTCGGGCCCTCGCGCTTGCCGGGCAGGCGCTTAAGCCGCTGAGCCATCTCACCGGCCCCCATAATGATTTCTTAAATGTTTGTTAGATTTCATAAAGTAACTCCTAAAAGTTGTATTTATAAAATACTTTAATTTGGAAACTAGCCTGTTTAAAAAAAAAAAAAAAAAAAGGAATAAAAAGGAATATGGAGCCTGGTGTGGTGGTGCACATCTATAATCCCAGCACTCAGGAGGCTGAGGCAGGAGGATCACTGAGAGTTCGAGGCCAACCTGGGCTACACAGTGAATTTAAAAGGCCAGCCTGAACTGCATAGTGAGACCCTGTCACTGAGGAAAAAAAAAAAAAAAAGGGAATATGGAAAACCCAACCACCAACTGGTCTAACTTTTAGGTAAATTATTAAATAAAACATGAATTCCATCTTCATACATCATGACCAAGTAGGATTTCATCTGAGGGATGCAAGAATGGTTCAACATATGGAAATTAATAAATGTTTATGTGATATAAACAGAAGCAAGGACAAAAATCACAGGGTCATCTAAACAGATATGAAAAACCCTATAATGAAATGTAACATCCAGCCATTCATGATAAAAATCTTGAAGAAAATAGGTATAGAAAGACCTTATCTCAATCTGATCTAAGCCACTTATGACAAACCAACTACCAACATCATATTAAATGAAAAAAAGTTGAAAACTTTCTCTCTAAAAGCAGGAACAAGCCAAGATGTCCACTATCACCAGTCCTGTTCAATACAGAACTTGAAACATTAGCCAGAGTAATTAGATAAGAGAATGAAATAAAAGAGATACATATGGGAAACAAAGATGTCAAATTATCATTTACAAATGATATGATCTTCTCCATAGAATAACCAAAAAATTCCACCAAAAGATTCCTAGAATCAATAATTAAATTACCAATATAGCAAGATAAAAAATTAGCACATAAAAAACAATATCATGCCTGTACACCAACAATGAACTCCCCAAGAAAGAAACTGGAAAAACAATACCATTCACAATAGCATCAAGAAAAATGAAGTTGGGCCGGTGAGATGGCTCAGCGGCTTAAGCGCCTGCCCGGCAAGCGCGAGGGCCCGAGTTTGACTCCCGGAACCCACATACGAAAAAGGGGCTGGTGATATCGTTCAGTGGCACGGGCGCCTCCTGGCGCGCGAGGTCCTGAGGTCGACCCCCCGGTACCCACCAAAAAAAAAAAAAAAAAAAGAAAGAAAAAAAAAAGAAAAATGAAGTTCTTAGGAATTAACTTAACCAAGGAAGTAAAAGGCCTCTACAATGAAAACTGAAAAGATCAAAGAAGACATCAGAAAATGGAAAGATACTCCCTGTTCCTGAATAGACAAAACCAGTACTGTCAAAACAGCCATACTCCCAAGACTGATTCATAGATTTAATGCAATCTCAATAAAAACACCAACAGTACTCCTCACAGAACTAGAGAAAACAATCCTAAAGTTCGTGTGGAACCAGAACAGACCCAGAATAGCAAAGGCAACCCCGGGCAACAAGAGCAAAGCAGGAGGCATCACAATCCCATATTTCAAGTTACATTACAAACCTACAATGATAAATACAGCATGGTAATGACACATACAGAACAGATACGTAGATAAGTGGAAGAAAATAGAGGATGTAATAACAACCCAAGGTACGTTCAGCCATCTAATCTTTGACAAAGGGTTCAAAAAACATATGCTAGAAGAAAGATAGCCTCTTTAACAAATGGTGCTGGGAAAACTGGCTACCCACATATACAAGATTGAATCTAGACCCATCTCTCTCACCTTGTATTAAACTAAAATCAAAACAGTTCAAAGATCTAAATATTAAAACAGAAAAAATCTGCTGCAAGATAATATACATAAAACTTTTGAAGTCATAGGCGTAGGCAAAGACTTTCTGAACAGGACCCAAATTGCACAAGAAATAACATCAAGAACTAACATGGGGGGCCGGTGAGATGGCTCAGCGGCTTAAGCGCCTGCCCGGCAAGTGCGAGGGCCCGAGTTCGACTCCCGGATCCCACATACGAAAAAGGGACCGGTGATATCGCTCAGAGGCACGGGCGCCTGCTGGCGTGCGAGGTCCTGAGGTCGACCCCCTGGTACCCACAAAAAAAAAAAAAAAAAAAAAAAAGAACTAACATGGGGCTGGGCATATAGCTCAGCAGCACAAGCATCTGCCTGGCAAGCGTGAGGTCCTGAGTTCGATTCCCGGTACAAAAAAATAAAAAAAAAGAACAAATGGGATTATAACAAATTAAAAAGCTTCTTTACAGCAAAGGATACAAACAACAGAGTAAAGAGACAACCTACTGAATGGGAAAAAAAAATTTGCCACCTCCTCCTTGGACAAAGGACTAGTATCTAGGATATATAAAGAACTAAAAAAAACTAGATCCCCACCCCATTTTAAAGACCCAATCAGGGCTGGTGAGATGGCTCAGTGGCATAAGCGCCTGCCTGGCAAGCGCGAGGGCCCAAGTTCGACTCCCGGAACCCACATATGAAAAAAGGGCCAGTGATATCGCTCAGCGGCACGGGCGCCTGCTGGTGCATGAGGTCCTGAGGTTGACCCCCGGTACCCAAAAAAAAAAAAAAAAGACCCAATCAGAAAACAGGTAACTGAAATGAACAGACACTTTGGAAGAAGTACAAATGGCCAATAAATACATGAAAAATGTTCGGTATCTCTGCCCATTAAAGAAATCCAAATTAAAACAACACTAAGATTCCTATCTTACTCCAGAAAGAATTGCCATCATCAAAAAATCAAATAATAACAAATGCTGGCAAGGCTGCAGGGTGGGGGAGAGGAACTCGTCTACACTGTTGGTGGGAAAGTAAACTAGTACCCACTATGGAAATCAGTATAGAGATTCCTCACAAAACTAAAATAAGAAATTCCATTTAACCCAGCTATTTCCTTTCTAGGAATCCTCCCAAAAGAGTTAAAGACATCATATTACAGTGATACATGCACACCCATGTTTATAGCAGCATAACTCATAATAGCTAAATCTTAAGTGGCTTATCTGTATATCAACAGATGAATGGCTAAAGAAAATGTGGTATTTATATATAATGGAGTACTACTCTGCCATAAAGGATAAATTTTTCTGCAGGAAAATGGATGCTCCTTTGGAAATAATTATGCTTACATAGTTCAGGATTTCTCTTATATGAGAAACCCAAAATATAAATAAAGAGTAAAATAAAAGATAACAGGAATCACAGAAATAGATCTTTTACAATAGAGAAGACTACCAAGAGATGAAGGAAGGCAAATAGAAGGGGATAAAGAAAAAAAATTACAATGTGTTACATAAATATATCAACTCCCCATGGTGACTGTAACCATTATATACTCTAAATGTGTACTAATAAAACTAAAAAAATGTTTAAAAGATAATAAGAAACAAGGAGATAGATCTTTTGTAAAAGGAAAGAGGACCAAGAGATAGAGCAGGGGAAAGGGGATGAAAAAAGAATTAAGATGTGTTATGTACATGTACCAATTCCCCATGACTGTAATCATTATGTCCTGCAAACATGTACTAACAAAAATTTTTAAAATAAGTAAATAAATTAAAATTAAAAAAGAATCATCCATCTTAACTGCACTGGTGGAATAAACTTTGGTATTTCATGACTTTGGCTTATAACATAAATAACCATTAAATATATAATCTGTACTTAAAGAGTATAGCAAAGATTTGAGGTAATTACTATTTCAGAACCAACAAGAACATTTTGACCCCACCATTTGCTATTTGCTTTGCCAATAATGTGGGTATGATACACAAAGGACTATTTCATATGGTACATGGAAAAATTTTAATTAACAATATAATACACTGGACCAGTCACAGACAACAGAGCAACTCTTTAGTATTCTAGTGAATTTGTCCACATGTTTATCACAGATTAGCTAGAATTCTCAATGTGCACTACTAGCAAAACATAGTAAACAATACAAAGTAAAACCGATGGTTGCCAAAATTATACATAATGAGATTTGTTTCAGAGACTAAATTACAGACACCTTAGGACAACAAAAACTGCAAATCTGGTCAGAAAAAAATCAGACTTATAGGGCCGGTGAGATGGCTCAGCGGCATAAGCACCTGCCTGGCAAGCGTGAGGGCCCGAGTTCGACTCCTGGAACCCACATACGAAAAAAGGGCCGGTGATATTGCTCAGCGGCACGGGCGCCTGCTGGCGCACAACGTCCTGAGGTCGACCCCCGGTACCCACACAAAAAAAACCAAAACCAAAACAAAACAAAACCCTCAGACTTATAGAGAAATACAAACAAAATGGACAACAGCAAAAAGTTTTTTAAAGTATTAAAATTAATAGAAGAAACCGATTTTACATTATTTTATTCTGAACTTGGAAAAATCACCCATGAAAGGCTACAATAGCAGAAGTTTTAATGACAAAAGTCTAACATAAACTAATCAAGAAATCAACTCTTCATTAAAAGCTTTACATAGATGACCCTATGAAAATAAGGAATATAAACGCAAAAACTGAAAAATAGAATCCCTAAAAAACCACCACAATCAAAAAACTTGAGTAGGCCAAAAAAAATTAGCTTTGAAAAACATTTTCTCATTGAAAATCTATCAATGTTTGCATAAATCTGACTTAAATATTTTTTCTTAAATATGGGAAGGAACCATTTGCATTAAAACTCATAGGTTGGGGCCGGTGAGATGGCTCAGCGGCTTAAGCGCCTGCCCGGCAAGCGCGAGGGCCCGAGTTCGACTCCCGGAACCCACATACGAAAAAAGGGGCCGGTGATATCGCTCAGCGGCACGGGCGCCTGCTGGCGCGCGAGGTCCTGAGGTCGACCCCCCGGTACCCACAAAAAAAAAAAAACAAAAAAAAACTCATAGGTTAAAATGGCAACTGGATCAATATTAGCGCAAAAATACTGCGTATCCAAATGTTCACTAGAAAATGACTCATTATCTCTTAAATTACTTTTTTTTTTTTTTTTGTGGGTACCAGGGGGTCGACCTCAGGACCTCGCGCGCCAGCAGGCGCCCGTGCCGCTGAGCGATATCACCGGCCCCTTTTTAGTATGTGGGATCCGGGAGTCGAACTCGGACCCTCGCGCTTGCCGGGCAGGCGCTTAAGCCGCTGAGCCATCTCACCGGCCCTCTTAAATTACTTTTGAAAGAATTCCTAATAATTAAAAAACACTGGCAGAATTAAGAGCAATAATCTTTCAGTTCAAAAGCCGGGCATGGTAGCACACACCTGTAATCCCAGCACTTGGGAAGCTGAGGCAAGAGGATCACCACAAGTTTGAAGCTAGCCTGGGCTACATAGCGAGTTCGAGGACAGACTAAACTACATATCGACACCTTGTCTCAAAAAAAAAGAAAAAAAAAAAAAAATCTTTCAGTTCTCTGAAAGTGGTACTAATCCTTATTTCCTATTTGTACGACTTACTAAAAGTTCACATAATATGTCTCAATTTATAAGAATCCCCTAAGGGACTTATTAAAAATGGGGGGGGTCTATTTCTAGACCCCATTCCCAGAAATTCCAATGAAAGATCTAGAAATCTTTTTCGTCTGTTTGTTTTTAAAGAAAGTGTCTTGGTGTACAGCCCAGGCTGGCCTCAAACTCACCACCATCCTCCTGCCTCCACTTCCTGAGTGCTATGATTATAGGACTCATGCGCCACCATGCCTGGTTGAAATCTGCATTTTTAACTTGCATCCTGAAGTGATTTCTTATGTAGCTAATTTGAGAATCATATTCTGGTCTGAAGATGACCATCTATTCAAATAAGGGAAAAAAGGGAAACAAAAAAACAGAGAAAGAAAGATACAAAAACTGATTACAAACCTTTATATGTTGGAGCAGGTGGTGCTGTTGCCACTTTCCTGACTTTTGCTGTCACTGAGCTATCAACATTAACAACCATTACTGGATGGTCAATATGACCCAGATTCTGGCCTCGGCCATTTATTTCTTCTGAGTGTTCCCACTGTTTTCTAATCCGTTCCTTAAGTTTTTCCAGTTTGGTATCATGTTGCCGCCGCTTTAAAATATCTAACCTTTGGGAATTAGAAGTACTAGTAGAGGATGGAGAAGAATCAGTTAGCTGTAACACTTTTGGATCAACAGGATGGCCCATGTCATTCACAGAAGGCTTCGAATTGTTCTCATGTCCTTTTGCTCTGTTAGGCAATTCTCCCTCCATTCTCATAGGAACTCCCGTCTTATTCAAACATTCAGAATTGTGCAATGCATCAATTGCTGGTCGATCATTTAAAAATCTAACAACTGTATCATTGATTACAGATGACTGGGAGCTCTCAAAATCACAGCAACATATATCCTGTTGTTCTCGATTGCAAATAATCCGGTTTCCACTCTCAGCTTTTTCTTCATTAACGTCTACATAATATACATGCTTTGACTCCAGATGGCTAGGACTTAAGTTGGAAGGTGCACCATGGATTTCCCTATAATAAAAAATAACAAGTTTTGTGATAATAGTAACAACAACAAAAATACCACAAACTTGAAAATAGCTAAAAAAATAGATTTTAAGTGTTCTCACAACAAAAAAAATAAATATATGAGGTAATGTATATTTTAAATGGCTTAGCAATTCCACAATGAATATATCAAAATATAACAATTATGTACATATTTAATACATATAAATAACTTCTGTACAATTAAATTTTTAAAACTTTACAAGAGTAGCAAAAGACAGGGGTGGAGGCACACACCTATTATCTCAGCTATTTAGGATGCTAACACAGGAAGACCACAAATTTGAGGCCAGAGCTGGCACTTAGTGAGACATCCATTTCAAAAAATGTTTAAAGGTGTTGGGGGATGTAGCTCAGTGGTACAGCACTTGCCTAGCACATGTAAGGCCCTGGGTTCAATTCTCAGTACTACAAAAATCAACAACAAAATAATCATTACTTACATTAAGACTCAATGCCCAATGTTCCCTCTATCCAGTTAAGCAGCAAATAATCAAAATAACAATCTGAATATTATAAAATAAGAAATAAGCAAAATGTGTGGATAGATTTCCTTAAGAACACCAGAAAAAAGGATTATAATCTGAATCTGGATATTCATTTGTTCTCTGACACCAAACTGTGTAATTTATTCCTTTAAGTTATCTTTAGTACTAGAAAAAACAGCTCTCAAATACTGGCATCTCATATGTGTAATTTCTTAATAATATACCAAGTTAACAAGCAGATTAACAACAGAAATAAAGTGGAGGTACAGTAAAAATTTTCTTCCAAATAAATGTGATTAGTAAAGTTAAGCCACTCTTAATCACAGAGCACTTTTGGGCCGGTGAGATGGCTCAGCGGCGTAAGCGCCTGCCTTGCAAGTGTGAGGGCCCGAGTTCGACTCCTGGTACCCACATACGAAAAAAGGGCCGGTGATATCACTCAGCGGCACGGGCGCCTGCTGGCGCGCGAGGTCCTGAGGTCGACCCCCAGTACCCACAAAAAAATAAATAAATAAATAAAATAAAATGACTTATGTCTAAAATTAGTACCCATAAATAAATTAAAGCATAAAATTAAAGGGTTACACATTATCTCTCAATCTTAAAAGGGGATAGAAAATTGACAAACACAAAAAAGTAATTGCACACAGTCACTAATTAAATATTGAGTGAATATATACAAAGGTGTTCACTATAGAATTCTTCTAATTTTTCTATAAATTTGAAATTTTTCATAATAAAATTTTAGAAAAAATACTTATTGAATATTTAGTACATGCCAGGTATTAAGCTAATGCTCTGAGAATAAGATAGATTTATGCCTTCACATAGATTGATGTACTACACAACTATGGAATCAAAACCTAATCAAACTACTGGACCTGGTAGCACAGGACTGTAATCCCAGCACTCTGGGAGGCTGAAGCAAGAGAATAGTAAATTCAGGTCCAGACTTGGCAACTTAGCAACTTAGTGAGACTCTGTCTCAAAATTAAAAAAAAAAATTTTTTTTAATGGCTGGGGTTGTAGCTCAGTGTTAAGAACCTGGGTTCAATCCTCAGTACTGAGAACCAAAACCAAAACCAAAAACAGAAAACAAAGCTAATGCCACATGAAAATGCTATAATAAAAGAAGTTACATATTATTGTGGAAGTACAGATTAACTTGGCTGGGAAAATGGAATGGGGCAGTAACAGATCTGTTCATGTTTCATACAGAAGGCACTAAAAGGAGTGTTAAGTAATAAAGGGTGTCTACCAGGTAAAAAGCATTCCCTTCACTGCTATTTTCTGGGTATTTCTTTTTTCTTTTTTTTTTTTTTTCTGAAGAAATTTGTGGATTGAAAGGAGGAATGAGAGGGGACAAACACCATGGTAGGGTGCCGGAGCCCAAGAAGAGACTTCCGGGAAATGCTCCCTGGAAAAGAGAATGGTGGGGCAGGAAGGGCAGATGTTCTGCTTGGAGCCCTTTGCCCTGCTGAGCCCCCATCTGGCCACTATGTTAGACAGAAGCCCTGGTGATGCTTCGGTACACCTCGCTTTGTGAGGGTGAGCTTTGCAAATTGAAGGCACTATCTTGATGACTGAGGCAAGAACAGGCCCATTCTCAAAGGCGGGGAAACCTAGGCAAGGACAAATCCACTGGAAGCTGGAACTCTGAACTAAGCTATGAAGTACAGTATTGCTTTAACCCAGGATGTCTGGGAGGGAGGTGAGTTTCTCCTGACTGTTTCTCTGTGAGATTCAAGGCAATCTTATTTAAGTTAAAGAGCAGGGTGGTCTTTGCGAAGCTCAGGGAGCAGAAGTCCAGAAGACTACGTGGCTCATAACTCGAAAGGCTGCACAGGTGGTCAGGTGAGTGAGCATCTTTTCTTAAAAGATACCTAATTTACTTAATCTTAAATACCAAATAGTAATTCAAGAAGAATACTGAATATAAAGAAAGAGCCAGTAAATCAACCTTCACCCTGTTAGTGATTATGTTTCTATGCAAGTTAAGAGATTTCTTTTCTCTTAAACCCACCAAAAAAAAAAAAAAAAATACTAACAACTTCTGAATCTGTATTTTTTGCCCTGATGACTCCACATACATTCTTATGCATATTTCAAATGACAACTGAATACATTCACATAGATTTTTATTTGTTTTTGGGTTTTTTTGTGGGTACTGGGGGTCGAACTCAGGACCTCACACGCCAGCAGGCGCCCGTGCCGCTGAGCGATATCACTGGCCCTTTTTTCGTATGTGGGTTCTGGGAGTTGAACTCGGGCCTTCATGCTTGCCAGGCAGGCGCTTACGCTGCTGAGCCATCTCACCGGCCCCCCACATAGATTTTTAAATTGTATTAAATGAAGCCGGGCGTGGTGGAGCATGCCTGTAATCCCAGCACTTGGGAGGCTGAGGCAGGAGAATTGCCACGAGTTTGAGGCCAGTCTGGGCTACATAATGAGTTCAAGGCCATCCTGGACTACATAATGAGACCCTGTCTTAATCATCAATCAAATGTAACATTAAAAACTGAACTCATTATCTACCTGTTTTCTCAAGCTCTTTATCTCAAATTTAAGAGTACAAACATTTACTTAGCACTACCGAGTACCATCATGAAACTCCTTGATTTATTGACACTTTAAAATACATGAAATGGTTATAAGAAATAGAAAGAAATAGAAAGTACACTATTTTGTTACTCATTACTAGATATTAGCCATACTGAAAGCATGAATGTACATAAATCACTAATAAAGTATTGTTTAAATTAAAAATTCTATAATTTTATTAAATATCCTAAATATGTTCATAAAAGTACAAAGCATTTTGTATTGTCTATACCTTTAAATTTATACAACAATCTTGAATATCTGAGTTGCAGAAAAAAGCCATTAGCAACAAAATAATAAGCTAATTCACATTCACAATAAGAAAAAAAAATGTAAGTGACTGATTACTACTTTCAAAAAGAAGACAAAAACTAAGCTATACATATGCTTAACATGCGAGAGGCCCTGGGTTCAATTCCCTGCATCACATAAAAACAAAACAGAAAAACCTAAGAGCTAGGTACAGGTACAGTAGTACCTATAAAACAAAACAAACAAAAAAAAAGAGCCATGCTTCCAGAAAATAAGTAGTTTGTTTCCAGGAAGTGATTTTATTAGAATGATGGGGGCTAGGGAAAAATACTTCTATTTCTTCCCCACAAAGAAAATACAGGGCTGGGGATGTGGCTCAGTGTTACAGCACTTGCCTAGGATGTGTATGAGGCCTTGGGTTCAATCCACAACACTGTAAAAACAACAATAACAACAGAGGAAACAATAACGATTTTTGTATTATTTTTTGTGGAGAATGAAAACAATAGTAATAGTAAAGTATTATACTACTACCTCATGGCCAGAATATATATATATATATATATATATATATATATATATATATATATATTTTTTTTTTTTTTTTTTTTTTTTTTTTTTAAAGAGAAAAAAAAACAAATCAAAAAAGAACAAATTTTCAAAACAACATAATAGGAGGGTAACGATGGTTAATGCATTACGTATTGTTATCTTTAAGTTAGTTATTCAGGATACCAGATATTAGCATTCAATTGTCCAAACATTATTGGCACAAACCTTACTCTTCAATGAACTAAGTAAAATTAGTAGTGTATCTATCTTAACCATCTTACATATATATACAATTTTTTTTCTCCTTTCCCTTCTTTCTTTTCCCTATTCCACCATCCCAGTCTCTCTTTCCTTTTGACCAGTTTCTTTTTGATTCACCATGTCTGTTGTACATTTTGGATCTTATTTACTCTTTCAGTTTCTCATACTAGAGAGACAATACGATGCTTACACATGTGCGTCCGGTTTATTTCACTTATGAGTATTTTCTCGAGTTGCATCCATTTACCCATAAAAGACTCCAGTTTATCCTTCTTTATGGCTGAATGGTACTCCATTGTATAAAAATACCACATCTTTCTTATCCATTCCTCAGTTGGTGGGCATTTGGGTTGTTTCCAAGATCTGGCTATTACAAATTGTGCTGCTATAAATATGGGTGCACATATATCGCTGTGGTACGATGTTTTTAATTCTTCTGAGAAGATACCCAGAAGGGGAATAGCTGGGTCAAATGCGACTTCCAACCCTAGTTTTTTGAGGAATCTCCACACTGATTTCCACAGTGGCTGTACCAGTCGACACTCCCACCAACAGTGAAGAAGTGTTCCTTTTCCCCCACAGCCCCTCCAGCATTTGTTATTAGTTGATTCCTTGATAACTGCCATTCTTTCTGGGGTGAGATGGAATCTCAGTGTTGTTTTAATTAGCATCTCTCAAATGACTAGTGATGTTGCACATTTTTTTGTATATTTATTTGCCATTTGTATTTCTTCATCTGAGAAATGTGTATTCATCTCAGATGCCCATTTTTGGAGTGGGTCTTTAAATTTGATGGCCAGAATATTATTTAAAAAAAAAAAAAAAAAAGAAAAAAAATTATAATCCTACTATAAGTATTACAGACCAACCCTAGCTGCTTTTTTCCTCCAATGCTAACCTGTAAGAAACCAGAGGATCACGAAATTCCACACGATTATTTTTCTTTACATTACTCTCCAGGGTGGTAGCTCTGAGAGGACTACGAGATTTCTCCTTCTGTGATTTAGATTTGGAGGTTGAAGCATTAACCCAAGAATCATCCAGGTATCTACCATCTGAAGAAAAACAAAATCTGTGAGTGCATACAATATAAACTATGACTGCCTCTAAATTTGGTTACTATCTAAAAAATAACTAAAAAAAATAAAAACATAAAAATAAAAATAAAAATAAAAAATAACTGACTTATGTGTTATTTGTAGCATCTCTAGTTGGATATTATATAAGGAGACAGAAAACATTCACATTTAAGTTATTATAGTTACTCAATTTACAAAGAAAAGACTATTCTGAGCTGACAATGCAAAATACAAATCTACGCGTAAAATTCTTTTTGTTAATTTTATTTTAAAGAGAAGTATTAGATAAAAGTCAAGAAATTCACAGGTTAAAAAAAAATCAGTCTGAAAAAAAAAAAAAAATCAGTCTGGGCCGGTGAGATGGCTCAGCCGCTTAAGCGCCTGCCTTGCAAGCACGAGGGCCCGAGTTCGACTCCCAGATCCCACATACGAAAAAGGGGCCGGTGATATCGCTCAGCGGCATGGGCGCCTGCTGGCGCGCGAGGTCCTGAGGTCGACCCCCCGGTACCCACAAAAAAATAAATAAATAAAAAAAAATCAGTCTAAGTAGAGAGATCTGACTTGCCCAACACTTAAAACACAGAATGAAAATATACAACAGGTAACCAAAGAAAACACACTGTATCAATTTATGACGTGATTGGTATGAATGATATTCCATTTGACTTTTTTTTTTTTTTTTTTTTGCAGCACTGGGAATTGAACCCACTACCTTGTGCGTGTTAGGCAAGTGCTCTACCACTGAGTTATATCTCTAGCTCTTCCACTAAGTTGAATCCCTCCAAAAAATACACTTTATTAAATCGACTAAATTTTAAAAGTAATATACTTGTAAGCTTAAAAAATATTTGACACAGAACACCTCAAATACTCAAAATAAAATTCTCATTACAAAGAAATGCAAACTCATTGTCAAAAGGAATGAAATGGTGCTAAAGTTCCTTATCAAAAGTTAGTAAAGGGGCCGGTGAGATGGCTCAGCGGCGTAAGCGCCTGCCTTGCAAGCGCGAAGGCCCGAGTTCGACTCCCGGAACCCACATACGAAAAAGGGGCCGGTGATATCGCTTAGCGGCACGGGTGCCTGTTGGTGCGCGAGGTCCTGAGGTCGTCCCCCCGGTACCCACCAAAAAAAAAAAAAAAAAAAAAAAAAAAGTTAGTAAAAATACCATCTACAGTCACTGAATATGAGACTGCTTCATAACTACTTCTCAGTACCAAAGGAAGAAAATTAAATGCTGGGACTATTAAAATGATTAAAATACAATATGTGTAAGTACCAATTCCCCAAGATGAATGTAATTACAATAATATGAATTATAAATATATGCTACTAAAAAGAAACAAAAAAAAATCTAACATCAAAAATTTATATTTTGGGGGCTGGGGATGTGGCTCAGTGGTAGAGCTCTTGCCTTGCATGCACAGGGCCCCAGGTTCAATCCCCAGCACCACGAAAAAAAAAAAATTATATTTTTTATCTCTGAAAGAACTTCATACATACCTTTTCTACTTATCTTTCGGGTAGCACTTGCAGAAGACTTCTTGACATCCATGACAGAATCAAACACAGCTGTACTTGAAGGGGCTACTTCTAATTTGTTTTCAATGTGTTTCAGCTAAAATTTAAATATCACACATATAAGTTAATTGTGTAAATAATCCAGCTACAATTGGTTTACATGGTTATTTAAAACTATATCACCCAATATCTTTCCCCAAAGTAGAAAAAACTCAGGAATGGTTTCTTCTGAGCTTTATCACTGTTTATGTCAACTATCATCACACTTTAGACATAATGCTGCCCAAATCTGAACAAAAGATGATGAAAATGATTATGAAGACTACCAAAGATTTCTATTCCCCATGTTGAACTATGTTAATTGCTAAGTTTCTTAAAGCATTAAATTATCTGACATTATATATGTCATATATTTTCTGTATTTTACATGCAAAAATGAGGAAAGAATGAGATGGCTACATTTAGGATTATTCGAAGAGTCACAACTTTTTATAGTTTTATGTCTGTGAAATAAAACTAAGTTTTATTAAATAAGTTTCATAACAAAAATAAGATTCACAGGACAGATACAATTTAGGCAGGTTTCACATACCCTTTGCAATGTAAGTCAACTTTTGATATAGCCACCAGCGTTCTCAATGTTCTTTTTTTTATATGTATATATATATATATATGCAGGTACCGGGAGTCAAACTCAGGACCTCGCACTTGCCAGGCAGGCGCTTAGGCTGCTGAGCTATATCACTGGCCCCTCGATGTTCTTAAAAAAGCATTTTCTACTCAACAGTAGAGTATTATATGCTTACAGAATACTTGAAAACAAATATATATTAAAAATATGTTTTTATATATACATATACAATAAAATTAAAACTATCAAAACTCTACTATGTGGAAATACTTTGGCTGGGGTTGGCACATGCTCGTAATCTCAGCTACTCAAGAGGCAGGAAATTCACAAGTTTGAGGCCAGCCTGAACAATTTAGCAAGACTTTGTCTCAAATTTAAAAGGTCTGGGGTTGTAGCTCAGTGAAAGAATACTAGCATGGGTGTTGCTCCAGGTTTAATCCCCAGCACCATTAAAAAAAATAAAATAAACACTGTATACAATTTTGATTCATCCTTCAGATTTTTTCAGTGTAATGAACTCAAAAAATTGAAATAATCCTACATAGTAGTATTTCTGTATCAGCCTTTTCCCTGTACTGATTATTATGGGTCCTTTACAAATTCTTCAAAAACATCCAATAGCTTTGAAAAACAACTATGAACGAACAGTTTAGTTATGAATTAGCTTAGAACTAAATCAAATTGAGGAATAAAAAATATCCCTATATTGTAGATGTATAATACATGGAAGACACAGAATGTACATTGCTTATTCATAGGGCCAAAACTTGATCCTGCATTGGGATCAAATCTAAGCAGTAACAATTTTTCTAGATTCATTTTCAAAAGAGGTCTAAAGATTAGAGGATGGAAAATACCATAAAAATACTCAGACAGTAAAGAAACAGGTATTTTAAATCAGGTGGTATACAGAAGAAAACAAAAAAAAGGGCATATTAAAAGACAATCTGACCAGAAAGCAAATAAAAAAGCAGTGTCTCCATTTGAAGAGACTAAATACCTTGTCAAATGTTGACTCCTAAAATCCAGATAAGACTAGGCAGAACACAAATGGGAACAAGTTGCCCATAGTCATCATTCTTCAGTAGTATGAAAGAAAACAGTTTGTTACCTCCACACAGAAAAGAAGAGGTAACTTACTAACCATTCAAAGCTTCAAGAAAAGCTGCTTCCTTTCACTTCCTCCCTGGCAATGAGCCCTCTACACAGACACAGGCGCATCATTATCAAATTCATTCTATCAAATCTTCATTTCAACATACCAAATGAACAAATCTATTAGAGGTGAATAAATTACAAAAGTTTATTTTAGTATTTTATATGCCATGGTGTTAGTGCCCTTCATACTTGAAGCAGTATAACTTTTATACCTTTACTATTTGATAGTTATGTTCATTTTGTAATATATGTCATTTCTTTCCAAAATGCTTATTTTCTGTTCAAAAAAGTGCTACAGAAAAATTCTAACTTATCCAATCAGGAAATTAATTTTAAAACAGAAATAAGTAAATGGAAGTTAACACAACTTACAGCAGCCTTGGTCTGAGAAAGTGCATCCCATGTTGTGGCTATATCTGCTGGGATAAAGTGATATTTACTGAATAAGAATCTCTGAAGTAGATCTCAGAATACAATTTTAGTATGCTCCCAAATGCATGCAAAGGTTTGAATCACTTAATTAGGCAGAACTCTTCTTTAGCAAACATTTCATTATATGGAACCAAAATACGCTTTTTTTTGTAATTACCATTATATAAAGCTAAGCTTCCTACCAAATAGAATTAAATAGGCACTGATATTATTATTCCTTAGGACAACTGAATTGACACTTCCACCTATAACCGATAGCAGATATGTCCAAAAATAAGCAGTATCCTCAGTTTATGCCAATGAACAAATACAAATTTTTGTACTGTTTTGTATTTGACATTACAATGTGAAAAAGATAAGAAAACTACTCCAGACTTCAATCTACCAGTGGAAACAAAGGTAAAATCCAGTCTTTCAGATAACAGCCTTTCAAATAGTTTAAGGCTACATATTTCCCAGGAGTCAACCTTTTCCAGGATAAATATTTTCATTTCCTTCAAATACTTCCCCATATGATTTAATTTCCAAGTCCCTCACAAATCCAATAATCTCCTTCCAGATGTACTTCAGTTTGTAGAACTCCTTTAAAATATATCATGCTTTAAAGTTACCACTAATGCATGATTTAAAAAGGAGTTCAACGAGACTATTATTTTTGTTATCTATACAATATAAGTCTATTCTTAGGAGCTATATTATACTATTTATTGTCTATATTATACTATTTATTGGAATTTCTGAAAAACTATATAAAACTAATTTTATATGGACTAGTTCATTTTAAAAAGGATTTTTTCTTTATAAAAGTTTAACATAGGATGCCTTTGAAAGTAAGGTACCTTGTATATTCAAATTTAAAATTATTTAATCTGCTTTTCCTAAATCAAAGCATGTGCATAGTTTTTATTTTCTGATTAAACCAGAATTTAACACATATGAACTAAATAAAGGATTAACTTAAAGAAAATTTTAAAAAGTACCTTACCTTGAACAGTATCCTTGCTTTGAGAGTTCCTTGGATTTGATAAAGGCACCTCTTTTGATTTACTGCTCCTCATCCTGCCAATTTACCTGCAATCACATTATCATCATTCACTGAACATCAATATTATAACATAGGTAAAGAAAATGGCCTGACTTACTTGCTCTTCATAAAAATCAGAAAAAGACTTTGTCATCTCTAAAATGTATGTGTATGCCTTTTAAGAGTTTCTCATAACCAAATGATAGAAAAATAAACCATTAAATATTATATCATGATCAGCTCATATCCATTAGGATGATTAATATAAAAAAAAACAGAAAATAACAAGTGCTGGTGAAGATGTGGAAAAACTGAAGCCCAGTGCAGTGTTGGTAGGAATGTATATTGGTACAGTCACTATGGAAAATGTTATGGCTGTTCTTCATAAATTAAAAACAGAATTACTGTAAGTCCAGGAATTCCAGTTCTGGGCATATACCCAAAAAAACTGGAAGTAGAGTCTTGAAGAGATTTATATACCCATGTCCATAGTAGCATTATTCACAATAGCTAAATGGAAGCAGCTCAAGTGTCCATCAACAAATAAGTAAATAAGAAAAATATTTATATACATAATGGAGTATTATTCAGCCTTAATAGCAAGGCAATTCTGACATATGCTACAACATGAATAAACCTTAAAGACATTATGCTAAGTGAAATAATCTAGTCACAAAAAGACAAACACTAGTGCTGGTGAGATAGCTCAGCGGCACAAGTGCCTGCTGACAAGCGTGAGGTCCTGAGTTTGACTCCCGGTACCCACATTAAAAAAAAAAAAAAAAAAAGACAAACACTATACGATTCCATTTATACGGGGTACTTAGTTAAAATCACAGAGAGATGGGCCGGTGAGATGGCTCAGCGGCATAAGCGCCTGCCTGGCAAGCGCAAGGTCCTGAGTTCGACTCCTGGCACCCACATATGAAAAAAGGACCAGTGATATTGCTCAGCGGCACAGTTGCCTGCTGGTGCGTGAGGTCCTGAGTTTGACCCTGGGTACCCACAAAAAAAATAAAAAATAAAATCACAGAGAGAAAATAGAATTGTGGTTGCCAGGGGCTGGGAAGAAGGGGAAATGGGAAGTTACTGTTTAGTGGGTATAGAGTTTCAGTTTTGGGAGAAAAAAAAAAAAAATTTTTTTTTTTTTTTTTTTTGAGACAGGGACTCGCTACATAGTCCAGGTTGGCCTCAAACTCACAGCAATCCTTCTGCCTCGACCTCCCAACTCTGGGATTACAGGTGTGCGCCACCTTGGTGGGCTTTTGCAAAATTTTTAAAAGAGCTCTGAAGATAGATGGTAGTAATAATTGCACAATAAAATGAATGTATGTAGTACTAATGAGCTATACACTTAAAAAATGCTTAAGAGGGGCTCAGGGTGCCCGTGATACAGCAGTTGCCTAACATACGCAAGGCCCTGGGTTCCATCCCCAGCACTGTGATCAATAAATGATTAAAAAGCCAGATGCAAAATCTCAAGCCTATGGTCCCAATAATCAGAAGACCAAGGCAGGGCGATTAGCTGACCCTGAACCTGGAGTTCCAGGCCAGCCTGTGCAATATAACAAGACTTGATTTTAAAGGAAGAGGACGAAGGGGAGAGGGAGGAGAAAGGGGAGGGGGAAGGGGAAGGGGGAGAAGACAACAATGATGGAGTAGGTTAAGATGATGAAGTTCACCAATCTCTGCGTATTACCACAATATAAAGAGGAAAAGAGAGATTATATCATGACTCAAAGAGAAAGGACTTTTTTTTTTTTTTTTTGTGGGTACCGGGGGGTCGACCTCAGGACCTCACGTGCCAACAGGCACCCGTGCCGCTGAGCGATATCACCGGCCCCTTTTTCGTATGTGGGATCCGGGAGTCGAACTCGGGCCCTCGCGCTTGCAAGGCAGGCGCTTACGCCACTGAGCCATCTCACCGGCCCGACTCAAAGAGAAGGGACATAATACACTTATGCTTAGAAAGCTTGATGATGAAAGTCATATCATATTTTTCTATGGAGACAGAAGGATTATTCTGTTATAAAAGCCACAGGGTTGGAGGTGCAGTTCAGTGGTAGAACACATGTTTACCATTCATAATGCCTTATTCGTAGCACCAAAACCAGAAGAAAAAAAATCATGTAACAGCAACAAAGAAAGTTAGGAAACTACAGGGGAAAAACTCAACCCTACTCCAAAATCCTAGGACAACCATTAAGATATTCTGCATATTCTCTTCTAATTTTCTTTTTCTTATTGTAATGACTGTAATTTCCACTTTAAGTCCTGCTTTACTTAACTGCTACACATTTGTGATAGTTTTAAAATATATTTTTAAAAGCCAAGTGTGGTGGCACATGCCTGTAATCCCAGTACTTAGGAAGCTGAGGCAGAAGGATCGCAAGTTTGAGGCCAGCCTGGGCTATACAGTGAAGCCCTGCCTCAAAAAAAAAAAAAAAAAAAAAAAAAAAAAATATATATATATATATATATTTTTTTTTTTTTTTTTTTAATTTTATATTCCTTTAAGAATGGAGCTTAGGGGCCGGTGAGATGGCTCAGCGGCATAAGCGCCTGCCTTGCAAGCGCGAGGGCCCGAGTTCGACTCCCGGATCCCACATATGAAAAAGGGGCCGGTGATATCGCTCAGAGGCACGGGCGCCTGCTGGTGCGCGAGGTCCTGAGGTCGTCCCCCCGGTACCCACAAAAAAAAAAAAAAAAAAAAGAATGGAGCTTAGGGCCAGTGAGGTGGCTCAGCGGCATAAGCGCCTGCCTGACAAGCGCGAGGTCCTGAGTTCGACTCCCGGTACCCACATACGAAAAAAGGGCCGGTGATATTGCTCAGCGGCACGGGCGCCTGCTGGCGCATGAGGTCCTGAGGTCAACCCCCAGTACCCACCAAAAAAGAAAAAAAAAAAAAAAGAAAGGAGCTTAATTTTTCTTCTATTGAGTATAGGTTGGACTCAGTGACTCACTTTTAGCTAATATTAAACGTGGTAAAAATGAGAAGCTAAGATTTCTACAACTAGGCAGTAAAAAGCATTTTCTCCACCCCAACTCAAGGATCCAGTTATTGTGGTTTGGGTCAAAAATTTCCCCTGAAATGTTTGTGTATAAGAGGTGGGGCTTTTTGGAAGATGACTGGAGTACTGGCCTCATAGGTAGATTAATCTATTGATGAGTTCATAAAAATGTGCTGTTAGAAGGTGGGGCCTAGTTAGAGGAACAGGGTCACTTGGGGTATGCCCCTGAAAGGTGTATCTTGTTCCCAGGCCTTCCCTCCCTCCTTCCCTCTCTCTCCGTTTCCTGGTCTTGGGTGGGGAGCTTTCCTCTACTATGTGGTTTATGCCTCAGGGTCAGCTGACCATGGACTTAAATCTCTGAAATTGTGAGCCAAAATAAACCTTTTCTCCTTTAAGTTGTGTATGACAGATATTTTTCCCAGCAACAGAAAGCTGACAAATATTTATGTCATGAGAACAGTCAAGTTGCCCTATGAAGAAGTCCATCTGGCAAAGAACTGAGGTTTTTTGCCTACAACTATTGAGTGAGCACTCCAGGAAGCAGATCTTTCTGCCCAAGTCTTCAGATGACTATAGCCCTATTTGACATTGTGACTGTAGTCTCATGAGAGACCTTGAATCAAAATCACCCAGATAAGCTGTTCCTGAATTCCTGACCTATAGAAAGTGAGATAACAAATGTCTACTGTTTTTAATGTTTAAATAGGGTGAGGGTGGGAAGTTATTAGATAAGTAATACATCATGATAACATCTCATTTCTCTATTAGAAATAACACTAAAATGAATACACTTGTACATAAGAGTTTTTTTGCTTACGTGGATTGTTTATCTAGAACAGGATCTGTGAAGTGTGTTAAAACTGGACTAAAGGGCCGGTGAGATGGCTCAGTGGCGTAAGCGCCTGCCTTGCAAGCGCGAGGGCCCAAGTTCGACTCCCGGATCCCACATACGGAAAAGGGGCCGGTGATATCGCTCAGTGGCACGGGCGCCTGTTGGCGCGCGAGGTCCTGAGGTCGACCCCCCGGTACCCACAAAAAAAAAAAAAAAAAAAAAAAAAAACTGGACTAAAGAATGTGAAGGTCATGCTGCTCTTAAAATTCAATGTCAAACTATTTTTTCCAATATACAGTAATAGAAGAGCCTACCAACTTCATTAATAACTGCACTAGTGAACATTATCTATTTTTTCTTTACTTTTACTGATTTAACTGGAAGAAGAGTTGCACTGATTTGAATTTAGTAATGCTAGTAGGATTAAATTTTCTGCCACAGATTCTAATCTTAGTTTTCCCCCATCCTCAATACTAGGTATTGAACCCAGGACCTTCACACTGAGCTACATTCCCAGTCCTTTTACATTTTTTTTTTTTTTTTTTCTTTTTTCCAGACAGGGTCTTATGAAATCACCAAATTGCCAGGACTGGGGTTGGACTTCTCATCCTCCTACCTCAACTTCCCATAGTGCTGGGAGTATGGGTGTGCACCACCATCTGGCTCTAATATTAGTTCTTTATTGGTAAAGTATTTTTTCTCATCCTTTGCCCAATTACCTACCAGGATACTGATATTTTCTTATTAATTTAATGAATTGGTTACATTGTAGAAATAGTAAACCTTTGTCTATGTGATAAAACTTATTTCTCCAATTAGTTGTCTGCACAGGAAGTACAATACACTGAATATTAAAGACCCAAATTTAAGAAAAGGAAATGCTTACCTACTAAATCCAAGTACATAAAATTAAAGCATATAATTAAAGTTTAAAGAAGTAATCTTACCTAATAGTAAATAATCTTGATTTTAAAATTACCTAAGAAAAAAAACCTCAAAAATGTTCTAAAAATAAAATTCTTCGTAGATTATAAAATATGGCTCCAAGAAAAGTAAATCTAGGGGCTGGTGAGATGGCTCAGCAGCTTAAGCGCCTGCCCGGCAAGCGCGAGGGCCCGAGTTCGACTCCCGGAACCCACATACGAAAAAGGGGCTGGTGATATCGCTCAGTGGCACGGGCACCTGCTGGCGCACGAGGTCCTGAGGTCGACCCCCCGGTACCCACCAAAAAAAAAAAATACATAAATAAAGAAAAGTAAATCTAGGTTTCTGAAAATAGGGATAGCAGAAAAACCAAAATCAGCAAATATGTCAACAATTTAAAATTTTCAACCATAAAAACTTTAATCAGAGCTGTCAACACAGATTTAAAAACTAATTTTTCCCCAATGGGAAGTAGTAGTAGATTAAATAATCAAAAACTGCCTTTGTATTTATAATTTCCATGTTTAGGGGCTAATGCTAAGGCTGAGACAGTGCATGTGAGTATACCTAAAAATAAGTCTATTTCTGCTTCAAAATAAATATCCTACTAATGGTCAATCATCTTCAAATAAATATTAAGAATGACACATATGAACCATTTCATACTATAAATAAATTGCAGTATAGTCACCATTAACAACGAGAATGAACTAATTATAGTTGCATGCCACAGTTGAGTATCACCTACAACATGTTAAGTATGGAATACCAGAAACAACACTGCATGCCACAAAATACCATTTTTTTTTTTTTGTGGGTACCGGGGATCGACCTCAGGACCTCACGTGCCAGCAGGCGCCTGTGCCGCTGAGCGATATCACTGGCCCTTTTTTCGTATGTGGATTCCAGGAGTCAAACTCAGGCCCTCACGCTTGCCAGGCAGGTGCTTACGCCACTGAGCCATCTCACCGGCCCCCACAAAATACTATTAAGTAAAATACAAAACAGGCAAAAGTAATCTAACAACCTTGGAGTGACTGGACTGAACAACTGAATTAATTCAATTGAACTGAACTGATCTGAGTGCTGATTAATTAGATATAATCATTAGTGATTTGGGTGTTGATTTCATGGATATGTTCAGTTTATAAGACTTTACCAAGCTGTACACTTATGTACTTTTTCAATGTACATTATACTTCAATTAAAATATTTTCATATAACAGGAAAGAAGTATATCCTGAATTAGGATATATAGTTTAAATCCAGTTCTACATGTCTACTCTCATGATGCACCTTAATTTTTCAAATAAACTTTCTTTCAAAATCTCCAGTTATCTTATACTCCATAAGTAAATATTTTTGAATGTATTTATATATAGGTCTTTTCTTTATGTAACAATACTGTACATAACATATAAGTAATCACTATTTTTGTAAAAATAAAAAAAAAAAGAATTAAGAAAAAGTACAATGAAAAAAAATCTCTTCATAGGGGCCGGTGAGATGGCTCAGCGGCATAAGCGCCTGCCTGGCAAGCGCGAGGGCCCGAGTTCAACTCCCGGAACCCACATACGAAAAAAGGGCCGGTGATATCGCTCAGCGGCACGGGTGCCTGCTGGCGCGGGAGGTCCTGAGGTCGACCCCCGGTACCAACAACAACAACAAAAAAAAACTCTTCGTAGATTACCAAAAGTCATACTATCTTTAAAATATAAATCTCAATTTGATTCCATCTTACTCCAGAAAGAATGGAAATTCAAGAAATCAATAACAAATGTTGGCAAGGCTGCAGGGAAAAGGCTAATTGTTGGTGGGAATTTAAACTAGCACAACCGCTATGAAAATCAGTATGGAAATTCCTCAAAACACTAAAAACAGGGCCGGTGAGATGGTTCAGTGGCACAAGCGCCTGCCTGGCAAGTGCGAGGTCCTGAGTTTGACTCCCAGTACCCACATACAAAAAAAAGGGCCGGTGATATCGCTCAGTGGCACGGGCGCCTGCTGGCGCACGAGGTCCTGAGGTCGACCCCTGGTACTCACAAAAAAAACCCCCAGCTATTCCCCTTCTAGGTATCTTCCCAAAAGAGTTAAAGAGATCATATACAGTGATAGACGCATAACCCATAATAGCTACATCTTGGAAGTGGCCTCTATGTGGCCACATGAACAGATGAATAGATAAGGAAATTGTGGTACAGTATTTATACACAATGGACACTACTCTGCCATAAAGAAACACAAACTTCAGTCATCTGTGGGAAAATGGATGCTCCTTGAGACCATAATATGTTAAGTGAAATAAATCACACACACAAGCTTAAATATCACATGGCTTCTCTCTTATGAGAAACCCAAAATATAAATATAGACCACAAAAAAAAAAAGGAAAAAGGGAGATAGATCTTTCACAAAAGGAAAGGGGACCAAGAGATGGAGGAAGTAGGGAAGGAGGAGAGGGGAAAGACACTAAAACAAAGAATTAAGATGCATTATGTACATGTACCAACTCCCTACAAAGAATGTAACCATTATGTGCTGCCAAAATGTACTAATACAAATATATATATATATATATATATATCTCAATTTGCAAAATGCCTTTTTCTAGTCACTTTAAAAGTTTACAGAGTCCCAAGGAATAATGAAACTACCTTCAAGTAAAGTGTTTTACAGACATCAGACTACAATTTTATAGACTACAATTTTATAGCCATATGGGAATTTGAAATTCTTTATTTATTGGACATTTATGGTTCTCTTTTGCCTATTTAATCTTTTAATAATTAAGAGAGATAGCCAGGTGTGGTGGCACACACCTGTAATCCCAGCACTCAGGAGGCTGAGGCAGGAGGACAGCTGCAAGTTTGAGGCCATCCTGGGCTATATAGTAAGTTCAAGGCCAGCCTGAACTACATAGCGAGTCTCCAAAAAAAAAAAAAAAAAAGAATTAAGAAGACAAAAAACCAACCACAACAACTGACTTTTTGTCCACTTCTCTTTATATTTCTAAAAGTCAATCTTATTTGGTACATAAAAGGTTCACAATTATACTGTCAGTATAGATTTTATATTTCATCAGTAAAAAACTATGTTTTAGTAATTAATTCTAATTTGTATGCTTCTTTTTATTGCATCTGCTCTACCTTTTAAGACTTCTAGGTCTTTTTTTTTTTTTTTTTTTTGTGGGTACCGGGGGTCGACCTCAGGCCCTCGCGCGCCAGCAGGCGCCCATGCTGCTGAGCGATATCACTGGCCCTTTTTTCATATGTGGGTTCCAGGAGTCAAACTCGGGCCCTTGCGCTTGCCAGGCAGGTGCGTACGCCGCTGAGCCATCTCACCGGCCCTAGGTCATTTTAAGTGTATCCTAAAAAGTTCAAATTTTTAAAACTCAATGAAATAATCTTTGACTTTTGTGTGTGTGTGTGTGTGTGTGTGTGTGTGTGTGTGTGTGTGTACCGGGGGTCGAACTCAGGACCTTGCACACCAGCAGGCGCCCGTGCTGCTGAGTGATATCACCGGCCCTTTTTTCGTATGTGGGTTCCGGGAGTCGAACGCAGGACCTCACACTTGCCAGGCAGGCGCTTATGGCGCTGAGCCATCTCACCAGCCCAATCTTTGACTTTTGAGACTGAGAATCAAGAAAGTAAACTGCCTCATCAGTTACCTTGTGCTAACATTATTTTTTCAGTACCTATTTTTGCAAAGCATTGTATGCTGTAAAAATTAAGAAGAAATGGCCCTGAACTCTACAATTTCACAAATACAAGTTTATTTTTTTTTTTCACCAATGCTGAGGATCAAATCCAGAGCCTTGTGCATTCTAAGCAAGCTTTCTCCATTGAGCTCCATTCCCAACCCTAGTACAAGTACTGTTTCTCTCTCTCGCTCCCTTTTTTTTTGGGGGGGGGGTTGTTTTGTTTTGTTTGAGACAGGGTCTCACTATGTAGCTCATGCTGACTTTGAACTCACTATGTAACCCAGGCTGGCCTTGAACTCGAGGAGATCCTCCTGCTTCAGCTTCCCAAATGCTGGGATTACAGGCATGAACCACCACACCTGGCTATAAATACTGTTAACCTAGGGATCCATGAAAATCAGGGAATTTATACACTCCCTGAAATTATAAGCAAAATTTTGTTTATGTCATACGTATATATTTTTCTAGGGAAGGAAGTCATGGCCTTCACCATATCCTCAGAGGGATCCAGTGATGCAGAAAGGTTAACACAGACACAACATAACTGACAAATACAACAATATGGATAATGCCAAAATACATGTACACAAAAGAAAACATTAATTCTCGTGGAGGATATCTGTTAAGACTTCTTGGAAATATATCCTTAAAGATACTATACTAATCAGAACATATCTATATGAAGGATATAGATGGAAGGAACAAAGTTTTACTTCAGGAGCCATAAGGGCATCAAAATACCAGACTTATAAAATTAAGCAGTCTATTATCCAGTAATAAGTTCATTACAACCTTCCACTTCCATAATGATAATCTTGGTTTTTTGTTTAAATGCTCCAAAGAGTTAGACCAGATCACCTAGTTAAACTTGGGATTTTTAAAGTTATCTTATGAGTTACATTTTCCATGGCCTGACAGCTAAGAGCCACACTGTCAGTTAACATGCCTGGGTTAACAAACTTTCAATACCTTTAGACTACTTTATTTCCTCAGGTTTATTGTCTGTCAAAGTCTAAACTTAAAGAATCTTCAATCATCCTCTAATAGAATTCCTTCTCTACTATATATATATATATATATTTTTTTTTTTTTTTTTTTGTGGGTACCGGGGGGTCGACCTCAGGACCTCACGCGCCAGCAGGCGCCCGTGCCTCTGAGCGATATCACCGGCCCCTTTTTCGTATGTGGGTTCCAGGAGTCGAACTCGGGCCCTCGCGCTTGCCGGGCAGGCGCTTAAGCTGCTGAGCCATCTCACCGGCCCTCTCTCCTATATTTTATTTTATTTTTTATTTTTTTTTTTTGTGGGTACCGGGGGGTCGACCTCAGGACCTCGCGCACCAGCAGGCGCCCGTGCCTCTGAGCGATATCACCGGCCCCTTTTTCGTATGTGGGATCCGGGAGTCGAACTCGGGCCCTCGCGCTTGCAAGGCAGGCGCTTATGCCGCTGAGCCATCTCACCGGCCCCTCTCTACTATATTTTAAACTTACTATAAATAGTTAAAGTATAAGAAATACTATAATAAGCACCTATGTTCTTACCCCTCAATTTAAGAAACTCCATTACCAAAATGGCAGAAATCCCTTATGTATCTCTACTCATACTCATCTCTTTTCCTGATCCAGAGTAACAACTATTCTGAACTCAGTGTTTACCAGGTACATATTCATTTGATTCCAACATTTTTCAAAAGTTGAAATAGCAATCCTTCCTATTAAACACAAAACAAATGATCTCAAATTATGCCTTTAAAGTGCTCTTGAAAAAATTTGTTAAATGAAATTCTACATAAATGTATTATAGGTGTTAATCACTGTGCCTACCCATAGTCTGAAGGAACACCTTGCCCTGATCCACAAGGCCCTGCTCCTCACCGCAGCTACACCTAACTGTATAAGGAGTAAAAAACTGAGTCAAAGGTAGCATATCCAATCACTAACAAATGAGACTACAGAGAATTTTGGAATGAGAACATTAAGAAACTGAATCAATGAGCCATGAGGAACCAAACTCAAAAATCATAATGAAAAAGCAAGAGGAAGATAACGAAAAAACAAATGAAAAACTGTATGATCCCAAACAAAAGAAAAAAATGGTCTTGCTCTTGACAATTTTCCCATTCCCCTAATATCAGGACCATGCATTTCTTGAGGTTTCTCTGGAGCCTTATGACAAATCTCCCTTATTTCAGCTACCTGAAGGTGTGGAGGATAAAAACTCACAAAAAAAAGAAGATCCACTGGAATATTCATTTCGAGTCTCTAAATAACAAAAGTTATTTGTGAAAAACTTTTGAAATTTATTTAAATATATTACAGAAAATGAGTTAAGAAATGTATTGTTGAAGGGAGAGCACAAAAAATTAAAACACAATGGCAATTCCTTTCAGAGATACATGGAGGGTTTTCTCTGGTTACCAGAAAAATTTTCTTAAACCTCTGATAAAATATTGCCTTTACAAACTCTCAAATTCACTGTCTTATGAATAGTCCATCAACTAAAAAGTCCATATTTTCTAAACAAAAAATCAGGGCACAGTCTAAAGAAAAAACTGCATGTTTTCCTGATTTATGGGGTTATTTTTATGAAAGTCTTAGAAAAGTTTAAACATTAACAATAATTTCATCCATCTAGAAAAAAATCTAGGAAACATACCTTTGTAGTAACACAACTTTCCATTTGATAGCTATTAAAACATAACATTTGGGATTTCAAACTTTCACCTTAAAACACTTACCACTCCTGGGATTAGTAAAACATCTCTCTCCTGCTTTCCTCACTTCTTGTTTTTTCTTGGCTGATGGCTTCTCTACTTCGGCCCAGTTCATCAATGGTAACATTTCAAAAGGTTTTATTCCTTGGCCTCTTTTCTAGTTTCTTCTTCCCAGGCAATCTCATATACTTCCTAAATATCATGATGTTCCTTTCTTAAATCTTTCTCTGAGCTCTGTATCCATATTTTCAGTCTGATTATAGTCTACTTCCAAATATCATTAGCACTTGAACCTTGCCATTAAAAAACTACAATTCATTACAGATATTCCTCGTTTAACAACTGAGTTCCATTCCTGCAACTAAGTCATTAGTTGAAAGTTGCTAAATGAGGAACTGTATATACTATGTACACTACAATATTTGGAACAAAGAAATGATCAAAGGAAACTCCAACTTGATGATTTTACTTTTATTTGCATAACTCTTACACGCAGTACTGTACTGTATTACAGAACATAAAACTACAGTACTGTACTATATAGTACAATCAGCAAAATCACAGTACAGTACTGTATAAAAAAGATGCACTGTACCAAAAAAAGACATTGGCTCAATAAACAAGATATATAGAACTATTTTTTAAAAAACAGATGGATCGTAATTCCAAGGGGCGGGTCCTAAATCTGAACAGCACACCACAATCCTAAATCCCAACAGTCGTTACAACAGGTAGGTCATTAAATGAGGAATATCTGCATCGTGTATCTTCCAAACTGTTTTTTGTTGTTCTCTATCTTAATAAATGGGATTACCATGCATCCAGCTTATCTTTGACATTCCTTCCTCTCTCTTACTTCATTTTACACAGTCACCAAGTCATTTCTACCCTTAAAATATTTCTCTAATATTATAAAATATTGTCTCCATAAAGCTGTTTTTTGTTTGTTTGTTTTGGAGACAGGGTTTCACTATACAGTTCAGGCTGGCCTTGAACTCACTTTGTAGCCCAGGCTGGCCTCAAACTTGCAGCGATCCTCCTGCCTCAGCCTCCCGAGTGCTGGGATTACAGGCGTGCCCGGCCTCATAAAGCTGTTTTAAAGCCTTAAAAAAAAAAAAAAAAAAGAGGGGACGGTGAGATAGCTCAGCGGCATAAGCGCCTGCCTGGCAAGCGTGACATCCTGAGTTCGACTCCCAGTACCCACATATGAAAAAAGGGCCGGTGATATCGCTCAGCGGCACGGGCGCCTGCTGGCACGCGAGGTCCTGAGGTCGACCCCTGGTACCCACAAAAAAAAAAAAAGAAAAATTTTTCTCTGATTTATCTCTCTTCTCCCCTTGTCTCTATTAAGAGCATCATCCTTTGCCTAAATTATGGTAAAAGTTTCTTAATTATTCTTCTGCTAATCTATTCTCCATACCCCAACCAGTTATCTTTCTATAACAAAGCCTAGCAACTCTGCTTTCATAACTTTCAGTGACTATCACTATCACCAAGTGAAAACACTTGGAACCTTCAAAACATTAACTCACAGTCTCATCCCTTGCAATCTTCACTGTATACCAATTATCCCTATTATATAGCCATACCTACAGTGCATTTTCTGAACAACCAGAGAATTTTATTATTTCCATATCTTTTTGTCTGGCAGGAATGCCTTTGAAGGTCAAACTCTAATTCTATCTCCTATAAATCTTTTGTAGAATGCCCTTAATAGAATTACTTCTTCATCAGTTTCCCATAGTACTCTGTTTACTTTTACGGCATTTATCATTACCTATACATACATAAATATGTCTACTCATTTAAAGAACATCCATTGCCCAATTAATGTTCACAATGTATGCATTCATTAAGCATTTAATGTTCACAATGTTAGAGGAGACACATAAATTGTACACACTCTGATTAGTGCTGTAATAAAATTACAAATAACATATAGTATGTATCAGTCTCCCCACAAGGTTGTGTGGTCCTTATAGACTGTATCTTCTTATTCATCTTCATATTAATAGAACCCTTCAATAAAAAGATGAACAAATGACAGTGTTACAAGCTTTTATGGATTGAATTTATATACAGAAAAAAGTAATAGGTAATCAAAAGTAGGGCTGCCAGTGAAAGGACAAATAGGGAAAAAAAAGGCAGTGAGATGGGTTGGAAGAAGAAAAACATGATCATAGAAACAGAAGAGGTAAACAGCCAGTTGGAAAGCACTCCTAAGAAAGATGGACACAGCATCCATCTCTAGGCCAGTAAATCAGGGAGAGAAAAAAACAAAGGAATGAAATTCATATACTATTTTGTAAGTAGCCTACAAAAAATGTGGTAAACTAAACTATGAGGCACACATACAAAAATATAACTGACCATGCAGATGATAGCAGAACAAAGAGCCACATGTAGCCCTACAGTAATTTAAATATATGTCATTTGATAATGAGAGCTATCTGATAAATCATTATTAATGTGCAACAAGTCAGAAGATTGGAAAGAAGGATAATCCTATTGTTCTGGCTATCACCAAGTAGGAGCCTAATTATGAATGGAAAAAATAGTGCAAGAAATATAGATAAACTGTATCAAAGACTCATTTATTCATTCTCTGGATGTGAACAAGGTAATGAGCAGCTGAACTGCAGCAAAATATTGCCATATAGATTCACTGAACAGTAGAAACTACTCAGGGAAGATATTTCTCCTAGCTACCTACTCAAGAGGGAGGATTAACTACTAGATCCCTGGCTTCAATCTTTAAAAAAATTTTAGTGTTTCTTGAAGAGGAATAGTATTAGCCCAAAATGAACAGATTATTTACAAGAAATACTAGAGAGATTCCAATTTTAATTACAAGCCTACAACTTACCAAATTTAACTGCCTTGTTAAGAATTCTATTTCTGGGGCTGATGAGATAGCTCAGCGATACGGGTGCCTGCTGGTGTGTGAAGTCCTGAGTTCAACCCCTGGTATCCACAGAAAAAAAAAAAAAAAAAAGAATTCTATTTCTATTAGCAATCAAGTTCTCTAACTCTGTAAGTATAGAGATGTCACTGAATACCTATCCTTAACAGACCTAAACACTACTTCATCTACACTGAAATATAGTAACAAACATTCCAGGATCTTTGATGGGCAGCAGAATTTCCAATGAGCAGTAAAAAGCCAGAATTCCTACACAAAAATCTACATAATCAGAGGTACAAATTCAGACACACTGTCATAGATTATATTAGATTAATTCAAGCAGTAAGTTTTAACACATTCTTGCTCCTAAAATTCTACAAGTAAAAGTGAGGTGAAGGAGGTGGGGTTTCCTATACTTTTTTCCTTTATTATCATGTCTGGTTCTCTCATTCATTACTACAGTATCACTCAAGAAAATCTTGTTAAAATTAAAACATTTATATTCATTCTCTAAAAAAAAAAAAAAAAAAAAAAAACTTGTATACTGAACTCAAAACGTTAGTTCCAACTCAGCAGATGGTATATTTTTTCTAACCACTAAATCACAAGTACACATTTGAAAAGCATGAGGCTAAATGACTTCTAATTTTTGGCTTTAATACATTTGTTTCATACTAGATATGAATGATGTTAGACTATACAACTCATACATCTCTGATAATTTGTGTAGCTGCTAAATTTCTGTATGAGTTACTTTAAATGCTATAGAGAAATGGAATAAGGAAGATTATTTTACAAACAAAGATTTTTTTGCAAGCAGAAGAATCTGATTTATATTTGATAAGTTTGAGTTTGGGTGATTTTTTTAGTCAAGTGAACTTGAAGCTGTTTCTGGAATTGTGGCACACTTTAGAATTGGATTTAAAAATCATTCATGAGTAATAATTCATGGCACGACTTAATAGGCTTTATTTCATAAACAATTTGTGTCTAAACTTACAGAGTATTAATTCTTTTTCAGTTGAAATTATTTTAAAATGTTTTAAAAATATTTAAATATGTGTATATTTACATATACATGCACATATAATTATCCTATTATTTTTTACCATGTTACCTTGTAAGACTTTATTTTTTTTTTTTGTGGGTACCGGGGGGTCGACCTCAGGACCTCGCGCACCAGCAGGCGCCCGTGCCGCTGAGCGATATCACCGGCCCCTTTTTCGTATGTGGGATCCGGGAGTCGAACTCGGGCCCTTGCGCTTGCCGGGCAGGCGCTTAAGCCGCTGAGCCATCTCACCGGCCCAAGACTTTATTTTTTGTCTTTTTGAGACAGGTTTTCACTATGCAGTTCAGGCTGGCTTTGAACTCACTTTGTAGCCCAGGTTGGCCTCAAACTCACATTGATCCTCCTGCCTCAGCCTCCTGAGTGCTGGGATTACAGGCATGCATCACCACGCCCAGCGAGACATTTTTGGCTTAGGAATGTCTGACCTCTTTGTATTGTATGAAACACCTGGCTTCATATGTGTTTTCTGCCTATTTGCAATCAAGAATTAGATTCTGAGACTTATCAATGGAACTATCATTCAGCAAACAGGTCTGCAACATCTACTGTGTGTTGTGTACTGTTAATGGAATAGGGATAACAAAGAGAAATAAAACATTATCCCCACAGTCCTGTGTAACATACAGATGTGTAAACAGTAGCAGAATAGAGGGAAAGAGGACAATAAAGTGCTATGGGTCCACAAAAAGGAAGCAAGTACAATTAAGAAGTTGATAAGGGCTTCCAATGAAAGAAAAATTAAGTGTTTTTGTTGACTTAAACAGCCCCTCAATTAGCTAAGTTATTGAAAGTCAAAGAAAACTTTCAGAAACTATTTTTCCTTGTTTCGTCTTTCCTCTAAAAAAAAAAAAAAGTGACAATAAGTACCTCTCCTTCACCTTTTAAAAACTAAAACAGATACAAGTACACTGAAAATTCTGCTTTCTGTCCTGGACCCTCATTCTCTCTCCTCAGATTTAACCAGTGTTGACAGTTTCTTATGTATCAGGTTTTTTTTGTTTTTTTTTTTGGTACTGGAAATCGAACTCATGACCTTGAGCTTGCCAGGTAGGCACTGTACCTCTGAGCTACATCCCTGGCTGTATCAGCATTTGTAGTGCCAATTTCATACTTTAAGTTAGAAAAAATAATCCTTACTTGCAAACTATAAGACATTTTTAGAAGAGTAAGTATTCAGAATAACTAAATAGTAAGCAAGCAAAGCAAAGTATAGACTCATTCCTGGGGCTTTTCTGGTTTGTTAATTTTTGCTCATTCCTGTTTCTTTTCACTGTCTTCAACTCTTCTTAAATAAAAGACTAAGAGTGCCTTTAGTCAGGATCTAGTTTAGCTCTGTTTCATTTCAGTATGAGACTTTATTTTCTCTATTATCTTCACCCTGCATAATGAGTACATTATGTACTCATATTAGAATGAGTAAAAAAAGAAAAAAGAATGTTTTAATATTATTATGGGGATGGTTTTGACTTCAAGATATTGCCCAAAAGGGTCTCAGAGACCCTCAAAACTCCCTGTACCACACTTTGAAAAGTGGTATAGATTTTAAATTCAGAGTAGAAAAGAGGAACTAGGTATTTCTGACTTGTGCAACTTAGATGACTGAGTTTATTTTATTTTTCAGGGAATAATCATGAACCAGCTTTGGAGATGTTGAATTTGGTATAGCTCAGGATAGCCCAAGCTCATGGCAATCCTCCTGCCTCAGCCTCCCCAGTGCTGGGGTTACAGGAATGTGCTACCACACCTGGCCTGACTTCTTGATTTCTTAAACTATGTTGTGCTCTTTCTTGACTTGGGATCATTGTACATATTGTTCCTACTCCCTGGAAAATACTTGCCTATTCTTAGCTAACTCCTTTATTCATCCTTTAGGTCTCAGCTCACTTTCTTCTGTACTTCTCAGATTAGGTAAGTTCTTTTTGTCGTATGCTCCCATATCACCTGTGTATTTTCTTTATTTTCATCTCAACTGTAATGTGTTCATTACAGTTCATAGAATCTAACCATTGGACTCCTTGAGGGCAGGAGCCATGTTTGTTCTTTTCAGGATGTATCCCAACTGCTTACCACTATTCATTCCTACTACATATCTGGTACACAAGTATGTTAAATGAATCAATGGTATAGGCCAGATAGAGGAAAAGGTTTTTCATGCCTGATGCAGCAATAGGAGGATCAAGCAGTTTGCTAAAACAACTTAACCTGCTTTGTTTAGGAGGGAAGGGAGAAAAAAAAAAAAAGCTTCACCAGCAAATATTTGTTAGGAAGTCCTATCCTTTAGGGTGAGTTTGGTAACAGTTGAGACACCTGGATTAAAAGAGCATTTTTTAAGCAAGTTAAGGTGCAGTGAAGTTAATGGAACAGAGGTTCAAAGGAGGATAAAATCTAGGTGGGAAAGCATGGTGAGTTTTGCTAATGAGACTGTGTGAAGGGACAGGGGATTATGTAAATGATAGCTGAGTTTGAATATTATGAGAGGCACTATGGGAATACTGTTGGAGGCTTTCAGAGGTTGGAGAGAGACTTGGATTTCCAGTTCTATCATTTACCTGCTGAATAACCATGGAGTAGTTCCATAGTCTGCCTGATAGTTTCTTCAATGATAAAATGGATATAAAGGTACTTGCCTGACTGGTTATGATGGAGATTAGAAATAATTTATAGAAAACAATACAGCCCTTGTTTCACATAGAAAGAACACATACACAGTAGCTATGATTATTAACACATAATTGTCCACAGTCATCTCCCATATTGTTAGAGGTTTAAAATTTTGGGTTCTGGTCTAAAGACAATGTTGCTGTCAGGTGCTCTGGAGCTTTGGAAGACAAATGTTCTCAGTATTAGTATCTCCACTGATGTTTTTTATGCAATCATCAGTGTTCTTAGAAGTTTAGGGTTCAAAGAGTAGAACTGAAGATAATCTCTAAAGCTGTGGTTCTCAAAGCTGGCTCTGTACTTGTAGACATTTAAAAATACAGGTATGACATGCTTGTAATCCCAGCACTTGGGAGGCTAAGGCAGAAGGATCTCTGTGAGTTCGAGGCCATCCTGGGCTACAAAGTGAGTTCAAGGCCAGCCTGAACTGCATAAGTGAGATCCTGCCTCAAAAAGACCAAAAAAAATGCAGGTTTGTAGGTCTCTTCTCAGATCTGCTGATTCAAAATCTCTCAGAGGTAGAGTTTGGGTATCTTTGTGTTTAACCTTTTATCCAGGTGACTGTACTCCTAAAGCATGCTCATAGTTGCCTGGAGGAAGGCATTGTATGGCTGCTCTGAACCTCACATGCAGTGGGAATATGTCTGAATTATTTGGAAAAGTTATTTAAGAGGCTTAAAAAGTCGGTATAAGGGCCGGAGAGATAGCTCAGCAGCATAAGCACCTGCCTGGCAAGCGCGAGGTCCTGAGTTCGACTCCCGGAACCCACATAAAGGAAAAAAAGAGGCAGTGATATCGCTCAGCGGCACAAGCGCTTGCTGGCAAGCGTGAGGTCCTGAGGTTGACTCCCGGTACCCATGTTAAAAAAAAAAAAAAGTCGGTATAAGAGTAGATTAGGTGATACATACCTATCACAGGTATCTGAGAAGCTGAGGCAGGAGACTCTCAAGTTTGAGGCCAGTGTAAGCAACAGAGAAAGAGACAGACAGACAGGTAGGCAGGCAGGCAGGCAGACAGACACAGACAGACCCTGGGTTCAATCACTACCACTACAAAAGAAAACAAAACAAAACTAGAGGTGCAATTGGGGAAGAGTTGTGATGATTTAAAAGTATACCGAAATGCAAAGAATCACTTCCCTATTTGCCATGGATTAAACACTTGTGATGACTTTACCATTGAAGGTGCATTTTGACATGTTATACTAGCATCTTTTTTTTTTTTTTTTTTTTAATGTGGGTACCGGAAGTCAAACTCAGGACCTCGTGCTTGCCTGCAGGCGCTTGTACACTGAGCGATATCACTGGCCCTTTTCTTCCTTTATGTGGGTACTGGGAGTCGAACTCAGGACCTCGTGCTTGCCAGGCAGGCGCTTATTCTGCTGAGCCATATCACTGGCCCTACACTAGCATCTTAAGACTATATTTTGTCCACTATCTTTTTGTGAGTGTGTGGTGTGGGGGTGAGGGTGGCATAGAGGGTGAACAGGGACTGGGGACTGAACCCAGGGACTAGCCTGCTAAGCAAATGCTCTACCACTGAGCTACATCCTAGCGCTGGAAATAGTATTTTTACTGAAACTAAAAAGAACTGAATTAAAAATATTAGTGTGTTGAAAATAAGGGCATTTGTTTATTTGTCTGAGCCTAGAACTCCCAAGCCCAAGTGCTCCTCCTGCCACAATTTCTTGAATAGCTGGGACTACGGGCATGCACCACAACACCTGACTTAAGTGTTGTTTCAGAGATACTTTTGGTTCATTTTATATGTAAATGCTCATGAAAACATATTTATTGGAAAATATATTTCTAATTTGGGGGTGTGCTGGTAAAAAGAGTTTGAGTTTGTCCCAAACTCTCTTTTCACAGAATCCTTGACGTCTCAGTGATTTTTTCATGGGGCTGTTATGCAAAAAAAAAAAAAAAAAAAAAAAAAACCAACAGTGATGGGGAACCCTTTAGAGCTTCCAATGCTAACAAATTGGCAGCTGTGGCACGTGTACCATAGGTTCGCCACCACTGGATTAGACCACATAATTAAGTATGTCCTAATATTTAATAGCAATATGAAAAATATATACATGTAAATTGGCACAATTACTTACTAATGGGTTGTGTGTATCTGGCAGATATTACATAACTTATCAAATCTTGAATCATTTTGGCCACTGCCATATTCATTTACTATTCCACAATACTTTTGCACAGTGCTTGCTGTGATCACAGCAACCCCCCAAAACCTAGTTTTGTGTCATTTCAAAAAAAAAAAAAAAAAGGAGCAAACCTCATGTGTGTCACCTCAGACCAGTAGGTCCTGCAGTATCCATGTGAGTTCACTGTGATGTGCTAAGGTACCTCAATGCACAGTTTGAGAACTTTGGGCTTTGAAACATTATTCCAGCCAATGAGTCTGCTTTGTAAATTAAGAAATAGGACCGAAGATCATCAAGCTAATAGAAAAATGAATGTATTTATTAGGAGCTTTCATAGATTAACTTCAACCTTTCAACAAAAGTTTTGAGGTCAGGCAGGGTGGCGCATGCCTGTAATCCCGCACTGGGGAGGCTGAGGCAGGAGGATTGCTGCGAGTTCGAGGCCAGACTGGGCTACAAAGTGAGTTCAAGGCCAACCTGAACTGCATAGTGAAACGCTGTCTCAAAAAGACAACAACAGGGCCGGTGAGATGGCTCAGCGGCTTAAGCGCCTGCCCGGCAAGCGCGAGGGCCCGAGTTCGACTCCCGGATCCCACATACGAGAAAAGGGCCGGTGATATCGCTCAGCGGCACGGGCGCCTGCTGGCGCTCGAGGTCCTGAGGTCGACCCCTGGTACCCACAAAAAAAAAAAAAAAAAAAGTTTTTCAATAGGATCTAATCACGTCATATCCTGTGAATGAAATCCGTAGATTTCTAAAAAAGTATATTCAAAACCACATTTATACTACCAATAAGAAAATTCTCCTTCAGTAGTTTATTTTTTTTAATTTCAGAAGTTATAAAAGTGAGGGTTGGGCCGGTGAGATGGCTCAGCGGCGTAAGCGCCTGCCTAGCAAGCGCAAGGGCCAGAGTTCGACTCCCGGATCCCACATACGAGAAAAGGGCCGGTGATATCGCTCAGCGGCACGGGCGCCTGCTGGCGCTCGAGGTCCTGAGGTCGACCCCTGGTACCCACAAAAAAAAAAAAAAGTGAGGGTTAACAATAAAACAAGAGGGCCAGTGAGATGGCTCAGCGGCACAAGCGCCTGCCCAGCAAGCGCGAGGTCCTGAATTCGACTCCCGGAACCCACATAAAGGAAAAAAAGGGCCAGTGATATCGCTCAGTGGCACTAGCGCTTGCTGGCAAGCACAAGGTCCTGAGGCCGACTCCCGGTACCCACGTAAAAAAAACAATAAAACAAGAGAAAGCATCTAAAGGGAAAAAAGAAAAGCCATCTACTGCCCCAGGGATAAAACGGGTAACAGTTTTAACACCTATCCTTACAGACCTTTTTCTATGTACATATAAAATCAAAACAAAATTATATTCTGTTGCCTAAACATCTATTTTTTATAATCATATTGCATAGTATAGTGCAACTTATTTCTTGCACTATTACATCATGAGTGTTCTTCCATGTCAGTACATGGTAGTAACAGCAAATATTTATGTGATACATACTGCACTTACTTAGGACATAAATACTAACACATTTGGTTCTCATAATAGCCCTATAAAGTAAGAACCATTATTATATCCAGTTTATAGACGAGTTTAAGTAACCTGCTAATGGTCAATGCAAGTACAAGTGATGCAGTTAGGATTTGAACCCAAAGAATCTGTTGTATAATCCATGTACTGAAGGATATGCTCAGCTGCTTCTTATGAAGTAAATTTAGATATCCCAAAAACCTGTTAACAACTGCAGAATACCTCACAGCATAAATACACTACAATTTTTTTTTTTTTTTTTTTTTTTTTGTGTGTGTGGGTACCGGGGGGTTGACCTCAGGACCTCGTGCGCCAGCAGGCTCCCGTGCCGCTGAGCGATATCACCGGCCCCTTTTTCGTATGTGGGATCCGGGAGTTGAACTCGGGCCCTCGCGCTTGCCGGGCAGGCGCTTAAGCCGCTGAGCCATCTCACCGGCCCCAAATACACTACAATTTTAACTACTCCTCTACCAATGGACATGTAGGACATTTTTTATTACTTATGAATGTTGGCATTTATTTGTAATAACGCTAAAATGAACATTCTTAAAAATTATTCCTGTGCTTTATGTTAAAATTTATGTAAGATAAACTAAAAATGAAATTATTCTATCAACGAGTATGCACACTTTTAATTTTGACAAGTAAGGCAATGTTTCCTCCCAGAAAGTTGTTTTAGTTGTACCAACTTACAGTCCCAGTGACAGGGTAGAGAGTGGAGATTCATTTCCATATGAACAAATATATTTGATTCATGAAAAGCACAGCCCATTTTGAATTTTTAATACTGATATAGAATAGACTGCCAAATTGATCACAATTATGCTCTGATTTGATAATTATCTCACATTAAACAAATGTAGACTTAGCAGATGTATAGTGGATCCTTCTCCCAGTTATGGAACTAATTATGAATGAGATACTTCCCCCTGTATGACCCTGTTTTCTTACATATAAAACATGAGAACTGGACTAGCTGGCCTTTAAGATTTAAAACACCCAATGCTGTGATTAAGAAGTGAGTTAACATTATTACAACCCTACAATTATAGTACTAGTGTAACAGGTTAGGGTCTAAAGCTTCTATTTTCTTTAAATTATAGTAACTACTGCCAGGGCACCTAGGCAAATCATTAAAATAGTCAATAAAGATTTTAGGATCTAACCATGGCTTATTCTTAGTGGCTTTTCAATCCCAGGTTGTCATTCCCCTGCTACCTAGCAAATTCGAACATATCTCTGAAGTATACTCCTAAGAAGAGCTGAAGGGTACTTAGGAACTAAGAACCAGTTTTTGTTTTGTTTTTTAAAATATTATCCTGGGACCACTCTTTAGTCAATTAATTCAACTTACATTTACTATCTTACTGTATGCTAGGTGCTAGTGTACAATAGTGAACAGAAGATCTCTGCCAACTTGGAATTAATAGGCTAGATTAGTAACTCAAAATACCCACATGTAAATGTAAAATTACACTTATGATAACAATGAATAACAACAACAACAACAACAAAAATCAGTTCAGGAAAAAAAATTTAATGCAATTTTTTCCTTTTTTTTTTTTTTAACTATTTGTGACACTAAAAATTGTTTGACATGGGGGAAAAAAAAATCAATAAAGAAAACTATTTCACAGTTTGCCCCACACTGCAAAAATAACAATCACAACTGCAGTTTAACCTTTCAAATCATCAGCTGTCTCTATAATAAAATTACCAAGATTTTACTATTTTCCAGATATGTTACTATTGATCATGTGGCCTAAATATATGTTTTACATCCAAGAATATAAAGAAGTTTCTTAAGAATCTTATGGAAGCAAAAACTATATAGAGAGGTGAAGTGATCCATTATAATAATTAACAGAATGTTATGAAAATGGTAATACTTTTAAAGGACTGACAACATAAAGAACTCACAAGTAAAAATAAACGAAAATAGAATTTTAAAAAATGTTTTAAATAACACCAAATGCCAAAAGTACCTATGTTAATTTTTAAAATAAAAGTATATAGTTCTAGATGATCAAGAGAAATAAGCAGTATTTACATAAATAAATGAATTTTCTTGTGTATAGTTTCCACAACTGCAAAACAAGGATATCTGCCATCCTTCTTTACAAGATATTGCCATAAAGACAAAATTTTAAAAAATTAGTTATTTCAGACAATGGCTTCTTTTTTGCTCTCACTATAACTTACAGCAATTTAACAAATAAAAGTGCTTATATAGGGACTTTATCTGCCCTTTCTCCCACCCATGATGTGGTCGAAGTGTTACAAAACGGGCAAAAGACTGGCAATCAGAAGCAGAAGAAACAAATTCAAAAGTGTCATAAATTACCCCAGAGAACGTTGGCTGTCAAAGTATTAACCCTCTTACATACCAATATATTTCAGAAAAATCAGAGAAAATTCTTCACGTGTAAAAACTGTTTACATGTATAAAACACCATCACTACAAACAGTTCTAATACTGACTAGGAAAGGGGGAAATATACTTTGTATGTATACAATGTATTCTAGCTGGATTTTTTTCTTATTAAAGTATCTTAAATTTAATGTGATGGTAGTTCAATGGCTGATTTTATTACACTGAATAGTTTGTCAGTTTAGTGTACCAAACTATTACATGTTCTTGGGTCTGAAGCAACTTCTAGCATAGATCTAACAATCCGCCAAAGTCACAATCCCAAATTATTAGCAGCACACTGCCTTGTTTAAAAACTATAGTTTAAAATAAATACTTTAAATGAAGAGCATCTTGCAGTATTTTGTCATTATTTCTACAAACTTTTCAGGCTGTTTCTACGTCTACCTATCTAATATAGACTTTTCCTTTAAAAGCCTTAAAATACAAACCAGGAGGAATGGTTAACATGGCAACGTTAACGACTTCTTCAAAATCAAAACAAAATCACCATGAAAACAATCAGAGCACCTGGATACTGATCACTATGCTTGACAACGTATTTTTTTCCTAAATGAAAGATTTGTTACTACATTAAAACCACATTAAAAATCTATACCTATGTGCAATTTCCTAGCTGAAAATTTAAAATCCAGGAAAACTGCCAACTATATCTGTGGCATTAGCTAAGTATTATTTAGCACGGTGGGCTGCATCTAAAAGAGCGACTATGAGAAAAAATACAACTTTCAAAGTATAAAGCTTCTTAAATCTCCCCTAAATCATCTGTGAATAAACCGGTACGCTACAGTCATGCTGGACTGGAGATCAAAGTTTTCCCTGTACTGTACTTGAGACAACTGTTGCCCCCACTGAAAAGGAACAGAAACTGGTCATCCCTGCTCCTGGGATCGGTCTCCCGGAATTTCCCACAATATGCTCTATCGCCAAAGGAATTGAGACACTTCTTGAAACCAAAGGTGAGAGGTATCTTACCTTTTTATAGACCTGGGGAGAGGGGCGAGCACTGACTGGCAAGTAAGCAAAGAAATTCCGCCTTCGGCAAGCACCGGTGGGATATGAAACCCAGGTCTCAGGATGACCCTCCCGAAAAGCCTCAGGACCAGGGAGGTTCCCCAAAGGGGACGCCGGGCAGGGCCAGCGGGCCCCGCCCCGCCTCTCTCGCCACCACCAGGAACCTGGGACCGCGGACAGAGGCAGCTAAGGCGGAGCGAGCGTCCGCGGTCCCCGCCAGGTCCTCCCGCAACTCACCTGAGAGTGTCGCCCCCGCCTTCGGCTCCCACGGTGCATCCCGCGGGGCCTGGCGGAGGGTGCAGTGACGCCGCCCCGACCGGCCCCAGGGCTGCCTGGCCTGGCCTCACCGCTCCGGGGACGCACCGGGTGCCCGCCTCGTACCGACTCCCGGGAATCCGCCTGTCTGCGGGGAAGGAGGGAGACGCCTCCCCTTCCCCGCAGCAAGCCACCTCCTGAGCTGAGGCTCTCTGCAGTTCTCTCTAGCGCGGGCCTGGCCCCGCTCCCCCGCCCGGGAGTCACTTCGGCAGCGGCGGCCCAGTCGCCATTACAGTCCAACAACTGACACGGAGGAGGAGCGGCGCCGGCGGCAGTGGCGGTGGCGGCGGCGCGAGGCAGGGCGGGAGCGGTCCGGAGCCATGCAAATCTCGCGAGAACTGTGCCAAGACGGTACCACAGGAATGTAACTTTGGATTAGGGCCATGTTGAGTGTGGCCTGAAAAAAATGAAGGCAAGATAGGACTAACAGAGGAAACGCGAGGGAGCCATGTTTGGTGTGGCGAGGTGTGAGCCTGGCGGGACTCGGGAGGAGCTAAAGTATATCCGCAGAGGAGACCACCTCTCCCTTCCCTTTGACTCTAATTGGGCCTTCTGACTGCGCATTTCAACCCAAGCGAGGAAAACATGCTGGGGATTTGACAAGGATGAACTCGAAGTCTGGGAACGGCAGCTTTCTGAGAGTTTACGATGTTTCACCAGTTGTCCAAATAAAGCGTCGTTTCAGTCAGTTTCACAATAATTGCAGCTTGCGGCTGCTGCAGTTTCCTGCTGCTGTTACTGTTGCCCTTTTATTCGCAGGGATTACAGTTCTGTTTAGCATGCATTTTGTCTAATGGTTTAAGACGCTAAAGCAACTAAAATGAAGTTTCCTTACATTGGGTATTGGTACTGATTTAACTGTGCTTTGAGAAATCCTCTGAAGTCACATATTTTCTCATATCTTTGTCTTTTCCCTGGCCTCGCATGGTAAATTCTATCATCTGTCAAGACTTAGTTTAAAGGACAGCTCTTCTGTAAATAATGCCATCTTCGTCTAGGTATTCACTGTTTACAAGGTCTCCACTCATCGTTTCGTCTTCTAGACTGTGATAGTTATTTACCCAGAAACTGTTTCTCCTCTTTAAGTAACTAGAAGACTTTGAGGTCTCTTTTAATACCTACTAGGGCGTAGCACAGTTCACCGGGACATTGTAGATGCTCAGTAATTGTTTTTGAGTAAATCATATTATTAACAGCAGAAGGGGGGGCCGGTGAGATGGCTCAGCGGCATAAGCGCCTGCCTGGCAAGCGTGAGGACCCGAGTTCGACTCCCGGAACCTACATACGAAAAAAAGGGGCCGGTGATATCGTTCAGCTGCACGGGCGCCTGCTGGCGCGCGAGGTCCTGAGGTCGACCCCCGGTACCCACACACACACACACAAAAAAAAAAAAAAAAAAAAAAAACAGCAGAAGGCAGTAACTGAACCTTCTTCATAGAGCCTGCAACTGTACCTGAACAGGATGTAAGTGTATATACAAAAGTCTTGCATGCATGTAAAATGTGTACTGTGTCTCCAAGAAAAGACATGATAGAAAAGAACAAGAATGTGGGTATCTTAACTACGCAAGTGGTTATTGAACTGCAGTATGATAGAGTTGTACAAGGATGTAATCCACTATGTCATTAAGCACACTGTTCATGTAAGCTGACCTCTCTCAAGAGATAAGACCTTCTTGATGAAGGAAAGAGTGTGTCAGTTTATATTTTGACTTAAGTTCCTTATCTCAGTGCAAACTTCTACTAAATAGTTCAATGCCATAAGAAACTCACTCAGATGCACAAGGAGAAAAACCCAAGAATTTTTATAAAATCATGATTTATAATAGCAGAAAATTGGAAATAAGATGTCCGTCACTAGGACAATGGGTAAGTAACCTGAGGAATATTATACAATGAAAATATTAAGTAGGGGCTGAGGCTTAGCTTAGAGATAGAGCACTTGCTTAGTATGAACAAGACTCTGTATTCAATCCCCAACCCCCAGCCCTACAAAAAAAGAAAGAAAAGAGAAAATACTAAGTAAGCTGGGGTGTAGCTCAGTAGTACAGCACTTGCCTAGCATGCCTGAGGCCCTATGTTCAATCCCTAGCATGACTGGGAGAGAAACAAACAAACAAGCAAACAAACAGAAAACAAAACTAAGCAACAGTAAAAATAAGGGATAAAATTCACAAACATGATTCTTGAAAAGCAGGTTGCAGAAGGATATACACTGTATAATGCCACTTCTATGATACTTCAAAACATGAACAAGTTGGTATAGATTATTTAATAATATATACAAATGTACTAAAAGTTTTTTAAATCCTAAAAATAAAAAATACTAAATTCAGAAAAGTACTTTTGAGGGAATAGAATAGAATTAATATGTGACAGGGGTAAACAAGGGAAGCTTCAACTACATTGGTAATATTTTATTTCTTAAACTAGGTGTGAATTCACAGATGTGTGTGTTGTTATTTTTTTGTTTTTGTTTTGTTTTTTGACACAGGGTCTCACTATGTAGTACGGGCTGGGCTAGAACTCACTATAGAGGCCAGGCTGGCCTCAAATTTGTGGTGCTCTTGCTGCATCAGCCTCCTGAGTGCTGGGATTACAGGTGTGCACCACTACGCCCAGTTTTATTATTCTTTATAGCATTTAAATTTTCAATATATTAAGCACATTTAAAAATAGAAAATAAATAATAAGAATTTTAAAGTACGGCCAGAGAATGAAAGGCTAAATAATCAAGATGGAAAGATAAAGGAACACGAGAATGTAACTTAAGTTGAAATGGTATCCTACCGATTTGGGGCTCAAGAAATTTTCTGCTTTGTAACGCTAGATAGAAAAGTACAGTCATTGTTTTTTTAACCAGAGTGTAAACCAACTTTCATATCTAACAAAAAACAGTAGCAACTTTCTTGGGGGTAAATTTGTTCAAGTTATGGAGCAAATACCAACTGAGAAATGATAGTGTAGGATTATCTTTATCCCTTCCTGTCTCTAAGCTACTGTTTTGTACCAGCAGAGAAATCAACTCATTACCTCAACCCAGCTCTTTCCCTACCTAAATGCCCATAGATGAAGCCGTGTTGGTAAAGGAGCAGTACGGCTGGTTCTAAATGAAAAGAAACTCTTAAGATTATGCTAACATTGTCCAAATTTGTATCTAATCAAGTCAAACAAATTGTCTTCTTTGGCAGTTTTATTAATTGTATTCCCATTACATGTTCTTTTGTAAAATAATTTTCTAGCCCTAAAATCCTTAATTTTACTTTGGACTTAATGTAATTTACAAAATAAATCAGTCTGGGGATATAGCTCAGGGGTAAGTTAAAAGAAAAAAAAAAGAATACTAAAAACTAGGGAGATTAAAAACTAAAAATTAAGTTTTGGAGTTTACATTTCTCTAATAATAAAATTCTATTTCCAGCCCAAGACAGCATGTGGCACCTGGACAGTTAGGTCTCAGTCTAAGGTGAGCTCATCAGCTTTCTTGATCAGAAGGACAGTGGCTGTTAGAGCATGGAGGCAAAGGGGAGGCAGCCCTTAGAGGCCATCCGGCGCTCCCAGGGACTGACAGTCTGAGTAAGCACATAGAAGCCAGCAGCTCCAAGAAATTTGCAGAAATTTTCTTTCTTGTAACCAGTTTCTGCCAGATATTGTAGCAGAGCTTTTGTGTCTTTTCAGCAGACAGCTTGAGTGTCATTAATCAGAAATGCTTTTTCAAAGAGGAAACAAGTTTTTGAACCTCAGGGAGGTTGAGTCCAGGCCAGTTGGCTTTTGAGTCCAGAACTGGGGTCTTTTCATTTAAAGGCAAAGAGGGCCTGGCTAACAGGAGCCAATTGAAGGCAGAAGAAGGCATTTTTTAGGTCCAGGCAGGTGTACTAGCAGGCTGTGGGTGGCAGAAGACTGAGGCAATGTATATGGAGGGCAATCGCGGCAGGATTGGCAGTTTGGAGATCTTGAACGGGCTTTACAGGGGAGATGTACTGTTTGATGCAGGTGGGGGTTGCCTTGGGACAGAGTTCAATCACCAAAGGGGCATGATTGATAGCAAGCCCTGGAGGTGAGTTCTTTGTCCATACTTCTGGAAATGAGTCTCTCAAAATTTCAGGGTTATGATTATCAGGCATTTCAGGCTGATGTAGGCACTATTCTTCCTCCTGGAGTAGAGTCAGAGTCAACATCAAGTCCGGAACAGTGGACCCCAGTGTGAGGGAGGCTGGTCATGTCCCAGGAGAGGTACAGGGCACTCAGGCCTGTACAGGAATTCATGTTTGATAAAGTGTCCATCAACCTCACAGGACCTGCTTTGGCAGAATTTCTTTTCAGTGGGGGCTCCAGTGGGTAACTTCAGTAACTTTAGACATGTTGATTGGCTTCTTGCCTCCCTCTTTGAGGTCTGCCAGGAGAGCAGTGCAGTACTGATCTAAGCCTTCATGGCCCTCTGTCGCATTACAGTCCCAGTTTGGATGCGCTCAGGGGAGGACTGTGTTCACCCAAGCATAAGGATCAACCACGGTGGTGGGGACATTTGACTTTAACCAAGCCTGGGCCCCACCTAAAATATGGTGGCACTCTTCAGTATTAAACAGAGTCAGAAGGAGTTGCTGACAGTAGAGCAGGAGGAGTTGCTGTGGTGCAGGAGACAGAACTAGCAGTGGTGGCATTGCGGCTGGCTGAGAAGCTTGGGGTTGATGAATGTAAGGAGGAGGCAGGTTGGACTTGGGGTCCTCAGGCAGAACAGGATAAAGCTTTTCTGGCTTGGGCTGAATCTGAGAGCCTCTCAGATGGCCTTGTGGGTTTGTTTTGACATTAGGATGGCTTTCTTGTCATGCAGGACACAGGTGCGGAGCCAAGGTAGGAGAGTTTTTAAACCTTCATGGCAATTGAGTCCAAGTGAGCTGGCCTTTTATGTCAGGATTTTCCCAGTTGAAGGGGCTTATGGGAGCAACTCGCAAGCAGAGGAAGGCATCTTTTAAATCTAGAACAGTCCAAAAAGGGTGTATGGTTTGGGAACCACAGAGTGCAAGGTGATGGCTGTGTTGTTGACGGCACAGAGATCGTGCCCCAGGTGATTAACCATCTATCAGGCTGATGTATGGCTGGATGCCTTCCGATCAGGACCTGGAGAGATCCTTGCTCTGTCCTCAAGGGCCATGACTGGTGACCAAATAGATCAGCACAGTTGGTCTTCCTGGCTGACGCATCAGATGCAATGGCAAGCAGAAACCCTGAAACGACACCCAGGATTTGGAGGCAGATTTATTTACTTTGATGGATCACTCCCAAAATATCAGCCCCTGATCTCTGGTGGTCTAAGTCTTATATGAGATAAGCAAGCAGGAAGTACAGAGGCAGAATTGCTTGTCAATTGGGGATTGGTTTATACAATATGCATCACAGTGATGAGCCATTTCTAAGAGACGGGAGCAACTGGAACTGGAACAGGAACTATTACCTGGGCAGCTAACAAACTGAAGTATACTGGTGGGGGGTGGGTGGCTGGGCATTTTCTGCTACAAAGGGACGGCAGCTATTTACCAATCAGTGTGGAATTATTTTGACATTTAAATAGTCAAATCAGTACAGACTAGTTAGGTATCAGCGAAGAATTGGGTATAATACTTTATTGTAGTGTTGTTAGTAGGTATTGATCTTTTTTTTTTTTTTTTCTTTTTGAGACAGGGTCTCGCCATGCAGTTCAGGCTGGCCTTGAACTCACTACGTAGCCCAGGCTGGCCTCAATTTCACAGTGACCCTCCTCCTTCCTCAGCCTCTGGGATCCATTTGTTTGATCGTTCTGACAGCCTTAGAAAAAAAACATGGCAAGAATTTACCTTTGCTAAGAATGCACTGGCCTAGCTAAGCAGAGTCTGTTTTTCACTGGCCAGACCTCCAGATAGACCTCTATCTCGACAACATCATGTTTGTCTCCGTGGAATGCCACCGTCCTGAGACCGCGACTCAGCTCTTGATACTCTGTGGGAGAGCACAAAAGATGGGGCCTACTGCTGGTCAAATACTACAGAACAAAACCAAACCCAAACCAAACCAAACCAAACCAAATAAACCACAACACAGAATGTACCTTAAAGTTTTTTGAGGGAATCATCAGAATATAAGTAAGGCAACGGTGTTTGCCAATTTCACACACACACACACACACACACACACACACACACACACACACACACACACACACAAAGGGAACTTGAGTTTTAACTACCACAGTGACTCAGAATCTCACTCTTCTTAAATATGAAGTTACCTGACCATTGCAGAAAGCACAGTAAATTCATTCATTCTTTTTTTTTTTTTTCTTTTTAAACCCAGGGCCTTTGCACTGAGCTATATCCTCAACACCTTTTTGTGTTTTAGTTTGAGACAGAGTCTTACTAAGTCACTAAATTTCCCAAGCTGGGCTTAAACTTGCAACCCTCCTGCCTCAAGTTCCCACAGCGCTGGGATTACACGTATGTGCTACCACACCTGCCTGGAAGAGAAGAAATTCTGATTAAATGGGGTCTATTAAAATTAAAACAGGATGTGTTACCTCATTTATTTACAACCTCAGATTGGTAAATATTAAAACAGATTGTTTCCGCTTTATTTCTAGGTAAAAGATGTATTACTGTCTGGGAAAGTCCAGGCTTCACTCTTCGGGAAAAATGTCAGAGAGATTTATAATCTATATTACAGCTAAAAGAATTTAGCAACAAACAAGCCTAAATAAGCACAAACCTATTTTGTATGGTCTGTGAATTTATTTTTAAGATTTTAAAGTCCCTACTTAAACTGTAAGTATAATTAACACTGATTTCACACAAACCAATTATTATGAATGAAATCTTTCAGGTAAAATATCAGGTTTTATGAGGCTTGAAACTTTCATATTGACTACCAGGGCATTGCTGAACTAATACACATCTGACTTCATACCTTCTATTCAACCTGACTTGCTCTATGACTCTAGAATTTAACCTAAAGGGACCCAGTATTAGTAGGGATTCTGTTTTGTATTGTTTTATTTCTTCTATTACTGAGGATCACACCCAGGGCCTCACAGAACTAGCAAGCACTCTGCCACTGAACTACATCCCCAGCCATTTGTTTGTTTGTTTGTTTGTTTGAGACAGGATCTTTTTATGTGGTTCAAACTAACCTTGAACTCACTAGGTTCATAATCCTGCCTCAGCCTCCCAGGGGTGTGTCACCATGTCCAGCTCTCCAGTTCTTTTAGAATTCTATTTTGAGTCAAGATCTCCCTAAGTTGCCCAGGCTGGCCCTAAATTTGTGATTTTCCTGCCTTAGCCTCCTAAGTAGCTGAATGTGTGCCACCACACCTGGGTAGGGATTCTGGAATTAAGCTGTATATCTTTTTTTGAGGACTAGAATATGACTTAAAGATGTGATAGAACTCTAGGTCCAACAGCTAAATCAGTGGTAGCACCTACACTTTTCCTTGCTACCATGTTTCTATTGTCAGTTTGTGTGGTTGGTTAAGGTAAGCAGGATTTGGGAGGTATATCTTATAACATGTAAAGTTCACATGAAAATAAAAATGTCCTTCAAAAAGTTAACTTTTGGTAGTGGGTAGAGGATGCTGAGGATCAAACTGAGGGTTTTATGCATGCTAGGCAAGTACTCTACCACTGAGCACACCTCCAGCTCCACAAAGTTAAGTTTTCACAATCAAAAATAAAACACAAACCTGTTAACATGGTGCTATCCACTTAGCTCAGTTAATGAAAATTCACTGAATGAATGGATTAATTCATTCCATCAGTAAAGTATGCTAGGGAGATCTAGCTGGAAATCCTGGGCAGAACAAAATCTACTTTGTAAATATCTGGTTGTTCAGATCAAAGCACCTTTTGGGGATTGAATTATCTAGAATATTGCTTCAAATCCACACTACACTTGTGACATATCCCTCCCTTAAGATGAATACTGAAGCACTCCTGGAACAGAGCCAGGACATGGAGGAGGGAAGTTTTCCTCTTCTCTTTATTTCTGGTAAGATCAAAAGTAAGCCAAGATTTAGCACAAATCTAAGACTGACTTTAAAAAAAATAGAAGTTTAGAAGTACAGACTCATTTATTGTAGCAATTGTGAAACAATAGGTACATCTGAAAAACACAGTGTAAAAAAGTACTGTTGAATGAAAAAAACAAGTTGTTTAAGACCTGTAGGGCCTGGGATATAGCTCAGTGGCACAGCGTCTGCCTGGCAAGCATGAGGTCCTGAGTTTGATTCCCGGTACAAAATAAATAAATAAATAAATATCTGTAGTCTGATGTTTATATAAATAAAATCATTTTATTTATGTATAAATACATAATGCATAAAAAGGGTAAGCTGTTGGTGGGAAGAAAATCTGAGAGTGAGGCCAACTTTTGATCATTTTATTGCTAGGATTTGCTTCCATTTTTCTAGATTTCCCCAAGATGTGGTGAATTAGACAACCAATATATAAATCAGAGTAGCAAGTCTTTTCTATTTTCCCCAAATTAAGAACATGAGTACTTATGAAATGTGTGGTTTTTGACAATTTTTAAGCTTTAAAAATCATTTTCCTCATATTTAATCTCCATGAACCTTCAAAGATTAATTTCTTTTAATGTTGAGTGCCTTCTTTAGCATTTTCCTTTGTGGAACTCCCTTTAAATAGCCTAGCTGACATGGTAATCCTTTTAACTACACAAGGGCAACCCCTTTCTCTTAGAACACTCTTAAAAGAAAGACCATCTGTCTGTTTGGGTGCTGATTTATGACCTAGTGATACAAATTAAACATCCAGTGGGACATGACATTGTGTAGCAATACAGCTGAAGGATATGTCAGAATGAGGCTATATGCAACCAAACAGGTTATCTTTTGCAAAGAGTGAATCACCCTATTTACGGGGAGTGGAAAGTTTTAAACTTTTGACAGGAGATTTTCTGTAACTCTTCCAAAAATAGAAAAAACAGCTGGGTGCCCAGCCTGGAAGAAGACCCATAGGTTTCAATGAGGCTTATCAGCCACTAAAAATGCTCCTGGAATCTTGGCGCTCAGGGGCTCCCACCTGTTGGACAAGGAATGAGAACATGTGAGGATTTGGTTACAAATCCTACTGCACTGACAGGAGGCTCATAATATAAGATGAGAAAAGCAGCTGAAAATCTTACAGGAAGAAATAAGAATGATGGTGAAGAGGTAGCAGGTTTTAGAAATATGTGGTTGCATATACAAGGTATGATAGAAAAAAAAACAGTGAATGTTTAAAATTTATTACAGTAAAAGAAACATTGCCATTAATTCCCCTCAAAATATTTCCCTTCACTTTGAACACACGTATTTCATTGTTGCTACTTTCTAAAGCAGTTCTAGAAGTCATCTTTCATGAGTGTCTTTAGTTGTGCTGTCATGGCTACCTTGATGTCCTGAATTGATTCAAAACGTTTACCTTTCATGATCATTTTGACTTTGGGGAATAGCTAGAAATCCCTTGATACAAGATCTAGTGAATAAAATGGGTGAGGACACACAGTATTTTTACGAGTCTGTCTTTCTGTTGCATGGCACTTGACAACAGCATTCACTGTGTTTTCTGCTTTTTGTTTTTTTTATATGTGGGTACTGGGAGTTGAACTCAGGACCTCGCACTTACCAGACAGGCTCTTATGCCGCTGAGCTATATCACTGGCCCCTCACTGTGTTTTTTATCAAGTCTTGTAAAGACACTAAAGAGGACTTCCAGAACTGCTTCAGAAAGGGCAAGAATGATGGGATAAGCATGTTTGAAATGAGAGAGATCATTTTGAGGGGGATTAATGGCAATATGTTTTTTAGTGTAATGTTTTTAACTTAAACATTCACCATATTTGTTGATCACACTTTGTATTATTAAGTATGAATTAAAAAACTTATAGAAAGCAAATATATACTGTTTTAACATATGCTGATAATTTTTTTTTTGGTACTGGGAATTGAACTTAGGACCTCATGCTTGCCAGGCAGGCGCTGCACCACTAAGCTAAATCCCCGGCCCCTTATGCTGATAATTTATTAAATGCACTTTCTAATTTTCATAATATATATGTATTTTATATAACACATATATAATAAATATATATATATATTATGTAATAACTGCCATACTTCCATACATATTGTCTTGCTTAACTCATCATGTATTACCACCATCCTTCTTTCATAGAAAAGAAAGCTGAAACTTGGAAAGAAGTAACTTTCTCATGATCACAAGGTTGGAAAATGGTAGAGCTAGAACTTGAACCTCCATCTTCTGCATGTGGAATGTGTGCCTGTTCCGTTATACCATGTGGCTGCACAAAGCAGCCTGCTCTTATTAGAAAGGACAGTGGGTTGTGGGTTTCTGTACCTTGATTACATAAAAACATGTAAGTGACTAAGTGAGATTTGTCCTGCTGGCTGATGACACCTCTTCCCCCCAACTATCTAGTCATCATTTAACTGCTCCATGTAGACAATAAGGAAAGTGTGTATTTGTGAATGGTTTTATGTAACTCTGTGCCCTAAATTAATTTGATCTCCTGTCAGTATCTTTAATCTTCAGCTTGGTCCAAAATTAAGAAGAAAGAGATAAATTTAGTTTTGTTTTGTTCTGTAGTACTAGGATCTTATTACTAAGCTGCATCTTCAGTTTTGTTTTATTTATTTATTTATTTATTTTGACAGGGTCTCACTAAGTCACTAAGTTGTGATCCTCCTGCCTCAGCCTAAGTACTACATTTCTATTTTGAAATGTAGTTAGTTTACCTGCAATTATTATTATAAAACTTATATTTGCATTGTAATTGAAATTTATTTTTAGTATAAGAATTTGATTTTAGTAGAATATAAACTATTGTAGATTTTTGTCAGAATTAGTAATAGATGCTACACAGTGGAAAGTTTGTATTCATGTATCTTTTTTCCATAAAAAGATTTATAGGACATATGAGATAAGGAGAACAGTGAGAGAGTAACATTTTTGAAAGGACAATAACCAAAAACTTCCCCCTTTCTCCTGTAATATGTTCCCATAGAGATTACAGCATTTTCAAGGCTAAACCTGAGTTACGCAGGCATAGTGAATACACAATACAATAATCTCAACTGCTTCTGCCCTGCTTCTCCCCAGAATAACACACACACTAGAACCATTAGGACAGTGCACACTAACTAATGTAATTTCACTGTGGTTGTATATTAGACATCTAAAACAGATTTTAGTAAATTATCTAATTTTAATGTGAATACCTTTTTTGAATCTGGGAGAATTTATTTTTAAATTGCCTCTTAAATTTTTCCACAAAAAGCAACCATGACCTACAACAAAAGTATTTCATTGATTTGTTTACAGGAGATAATAATCATTTTTTAAAGTACATTTAATATATATAAAAATAAATGTATTTTGGTATCTAGAAAGCTGACTTAATAGTTCAAACAGAAAGTAGATTAGATTCCTGAAATATATTCCTGGTTCCATCACTGACTCATGGTGCATGCTTAAGGAAGTTGTTTAATCTCTTAGTATCTTATCCTCCACCTATAAAATGGGGCTAATAATATTTGTTATTAGATAGCATCAGCAAAGCACTTGGAGACCCTTAGATGAACGGCACCAGAAGTATTTTGCTATCTGAAGCATGACCTCATACCGTCTGAGAAATGGACTTTACTAGGCTTACTGCTTATTCCAGCACCTTGTTTCTAAACATTTATTTTTCAGCTTGTTTTCGCCTTGTTTATTGTGCTATTTGTATTGTTTTCAGCAGAGTTGATGCTTTGAATAAACTATTAAACTTCCTGTTATTTTAACTCACGTTTATTTCTAAGATTTGAAACACACAAAATGCACTTAAACAACTTTCTAATTATGGCAAGTGGCAAAATATATATATAATTTGATATATTTCCCTGCACATTTTGTGCAAGATTTAAGGCAGATGTTGAGACCGCTGTAAATTTTGATGTTTGTGTCCCTTTTCTAGAGGAATAAGATAACAGATGATATAAAGGGAAAGGATTGGTTGCTTAGAACTAAATCTGAGCTTAACCTATAGTCCAACTAGCTAATATAGGTTGATCTCCTTGGGAGAACTGCAAAGGTCAAAGGGCCACCTTGGGGAAAACCCAGAAGACTAAAAGAAACCAGAGCTGCTGATTCAATAATAAAACTTAAAAGTAAATCAGAGATAGGAAGTTGGTTGCATTTCCCCATAACAAAAACACCTCATTCCCTCTGTGTCTGTCAGCCTGCTTTTCCAAAGGTAATAAAAATATTTCACAGGAGGAAACCTTTGGTCTTTGGAACCTGACAGTTCACAACAGGAAACCTAGCTGGGTGTAGCACATCCATAATCCCAGCACTCTGAGAGTGGAGGTTGAGGCAAGAGAATTGCAAGTTTGAGCCAAGATTGGGCAATTTAGGGATTTGGTGAAATCTTCTTAAAAATAAAAAATAAAAGGGCTGGGGTTGTAGCCCAATGAGAAGGCCCTAGATTCAATCCCCAGTATGTCAAACAACAAAACTATAATACACAGAAAACCAAATTCTATTCCCAAAGGAGAAGATTTCATTGGAATCTACCCACTCAAGCTGCAAATATTACACTACTCAAAGACAGCTTGAAATATCTGTTGAATGCTGGATAATTCATGAATTTACCAATATTTTCAGCTATTCCACTCTTTGCTGTTCCAATTTTATAGAATCAGCATTGGTAGAAACTAAATATAGTATTGAACCTACATTCAAATTAGATAATCAGAACCATAGTAGCCTTTGTTATTAGAAAGGTAGTCTAACAGAGTTCCAAACAGTACCATCAGTTTTTTAATATCAATAAAGAGGTGTAAAAATTTCATTAGATAATCCAGTGATCCTATGGATCACACACTATGTTTCTTCAACTTATATCCATCATATGTTTATGGTTTGTAAGATATGATTTAATATCATTTCTACTGCTTAAGAAGTTGATATTATGATGTGGTACAAGTACAAGGTAGAATGATTTATAAGAATGTAGGTTCTAGGGCCGGTGAGATGGCTCAGCGGCGTAAGCACCTGCCTGGCAAGCACGAGGGCCCGAGTTCAACTCCCGGAACCCACATACGAGAAAAGGGCCGGTGATATCGCGCAGCGGCACGGGTGCCTGCTGGTACATGAGGTCCTGAGGTCGACCCCCGGTACCCACAAAAAAAAAAAAAAAAAAAAAGAATGTAGGTTCTAGAGTCAGGCTATCCAAACTCTGTCTCCAGTTACTAACAGTTCTGTGTGTCTTTGTTTCTTTTTCTGTAACAAGTATTACCTACTTCAAAGGTTACAGAGATTAAATGATATATTACACGTCTGGTGCCTGGCACATGCTAAGTGCTCAATAAACATTAGCAATATTGACTCCATTTATAGACCACACTAAGCTTGAGTGTGACACAGGTTGGCTTCTCTGAGAAGCAGGCTCTGAGACAAAATTTAATGCGTAGAATGTTTACTAGGGGGTGCCATTTGTATCAACACCTGTAGAAAGGAGGAGAAGGAAGCAGAATGGGGGAGACAAAGAAGTCATGTTATAGGATAGGTCCCGTACCCTCAGCCAGCCCCATGGGGAAGCTCTGGAGTGCAAAAGATTTAGTAGAGTTATACTGTGTGGAGCTGATCAAGTCAAGCCTTTTTATCCTCTCAACTGTTCACTGAATGTGTTTTGACTATTCCAGGTCTTTTATAGTTCCATACAAATTTTACGAGTTTTTTTCTATTTCTATAAAGAATATCATTGTTATTTAGATAGAAGCGGCCTTGAATTCATAGATTGCTCTGGGTAGCACGGACAGTTTAAAAATATTAATTTTCCAATCTAAAATATGGGAAAAGTTTCTATTTTTTTGTGTGTCCTTTTCAATTTATCAATACTTTTTATTTTTATTTTTTGGTGGTGCTGGGGATCAAATCCAGGGCCTTACACATGCTAGACAAGCATTTTATCACTGAGCTACATGCCACCCCTGTTATTTTTATGTAAGAGTCATTCATTTTCCTTGGTTAAATTTATTCCTAGTGGTTTTCTTCATAGCTAATGTAAAAGTGATTACTTTCTTGATTTCTCTTCAGTAATTTATTGCTGTATAAAAAAGCTATTGAGCTGGGTGTGATGTTGCACCCCTATAGTCCCAGCACTCAGGAGGCTGAGGCAGGAGGATTGCAGTGAGTTCAAGGCCAACCAGGGCTACATAGAAAGCTCAAGTCTAGCCCGAACTGCATAGCAAGATCCTGTCTCAGAAAACAAAAAACAAAACAAACAAACAAAAGCTATTGCTTTTTGTATGTTGATTTTGTATGTTGAATTTATCAGTTCTAACAGATTTTCAGTGAAGTCATTGTTTTTCTATATATAAAATCATGCCATCTACAAATAGGATAATTTGACCTCTTCCTTTCCTATTTGGATGCTCTATATTTCCTTTTTTCTTGCCTTATTGCTCTGGCTAAGGCATCCAATACAATACTGGATAAGAATGGTGAACTTGTATGGTGGTGCATGCCCGCAATCCCAGCACTTGGGAGGCTGAGGCAGGAGGATCACCTCAAGTTCAAGGCCAGCTTGGCCTAGATAGTGAGGTTAAGGCCAGTCTAAATCACATAGTGAGACCCTGTCCCATAAAAGTAAAACAACAGCAACAACAACAACAAAAAGAATAGTGAGAATTATCTGGGTGATGGCACACACTTGGAATCCCAGCATACTGGGAGGCTGAGGCAGGAGGACAGCAAGTTTAAATCCAGCCTGGGCAACTGAGCAAGACCCTGTCTCAAAATAAAACTATAAAAAAGGGGCTGGGGTTGTAGTAGATTGCAAAAGCCCTGGGTTCAATCCCTAGTACTGAAGAAAATGTGGTGAAAGTGGATGGCATCCTTTCCTTTTTGCCAGTCTTCAAGGAAACAATGTCAGCTTTTCACTGTTCAGTACGATACTGGCTTTGGTGTATCATAGATAGCCTTTATTGTGTTGAGGCATGCTCCTTTTATATCTTTTTTTAAGGGTTTTTACATGAAAGTTAACTTTTATTAAATGCTTTTTTTGTGTTTGTTGATTTTTTTTTTTTTTTTTGAGACAGTGTCATACTATGCAGCTGAGGTTTGCCCTTGAATTCACTATGTAGCCAAGGCTGGCCTCAAACTCATTGTGATCCTCCTGCCTCAGCCTCCTGAGTGCTGAGAGTCCAGGCATGGACCACTACACCTGGCTTTGCATCTGTTGAGATGATCATATGGTTGCTGACCTTCATTTTGTCAATGAGATATATTTATTGATTTCCATATGTTGAACCATCCTTACTTCTGTGGAATAAATCTCACTGATCATGGTATATAATCTTTTTTTTAGGTGCTATTGGATTTGATTTGCTAGTATTTCATTAAGAATTATTTTTTTTAATGGTACTGGGGATTGAACCCAGGAAGTGATGGACTCTATACCCAGCCCTTTTTGTTGTTGTTGTTTTTGTTTTGAAACAGAGTCTAAATTGCTTTTGGCTGACCATGAACTTTTGATCCTCCTGCCTCAGCCTCTCAAGTAGTTGGGATTACAAGCATGTACCACCATGCTTGGCTTTGTTGAGAATTCTTGCATCTGCATTCATCAGGGATATTGGTCTGTTGTTATTGTGTCCTTGTTTTAATGCTGGCCTCACAGAGTGAGTTTAGAAGGGTTCCTTTCAATACTTTGGAATAGTTTGATAAGAATTATTTTATTAAAAAAATTTTTTTTGAGACAGGGTCTTGCTGTGCAGTTCAGGCTCGCCTTGAACTTACTATATAGTCCAAGTGGGCCTCGAACTCTTGGTGATCCTCCTGCCTCAGCCTCCAAAGTGCTGGGATTACAGGCATGCCTCATCAGGCTTGGCAAGAATGAGTGTTATTTCTTTAAAAATTTGGTAAAATTCACCAGTGAAGCCACCTGGTCCTAGGCTATTACTAATTGAGGTTTTTTACTGCTGACTCAAACTTGTTAATTGCTATAGGTCTGTCCAAAGCTTTCTATGTCCTCCTGGTTAATTTTGGTAGTTTATTTCATGTCCAGAAATTGTTTTTTTCTAGGTTTTCCAATTTGTTGCTGTGCCATTGCTCATAGTAGTCCCTAATAATCCTTTGTATTTTGCAGTATCAGTTGTAATTTCTTAAATTTTTGGTCTGTTATTTCAGTTAGATTTTTTTTCTTGGTTAGTCTAGCTAAAGGTTGGTCAATTGTATCTTTTCAAAAAACCAAGTGTTTCATTGATCTTTTGGAGTTTTTTAAAAAAGTGTCTGTTTATTTCTGCTCTGATCTTTATTTTGTTCTATTCATCTTGGGTTTGGTATGTTTTTACTTTTCTAGTTCCTTGAGTTGCACTGTTAATTGTATGTTAGCTTTCCCTCGCTGTAACAATCTTTCGATATACTTAAAGAGGAAAGGATTTTGACTCACAGTTTTGGAAGTTTCAGTCCATGGTCAGTTGGCTCAGTTTTTTTTTTTTTTCGTTTTTGCCTAGGACAAGGCAGCATAGGATGGCAGGTGCACATTGCAGACCAAAATAGCTCATCTCATGCATATGGAGGAAACAAAACAAAACAAAAAAAACAAAAAAAGAAAGAAGAGACCAAGGTCCTATAATCCCCTTCATGGCATGCCCCAATGATCTAAAGACCTCAGCCTTACCTTTTAAAGTTTCTACAACCAAAGGGAACAAGCCTTTAAGTCTATGGGCTCTTGGAGGACATTCCAAACTATAGCAGGTTGTTTATTTGAAATCTTGTTGTTTTTTGAGGTAGGTATTTATTGCAATAAACTTCCTTCTTAGTACCACTGCAGTAACTAGTTATGAAAGCATGATGGGTGTGTACATAAACATGCATCAATGGGTAGGACTGAGTAATGACTATCTCATTCTCAAAATAGTTCAAATTCTTGGTGTGTGCAATATTGGTGTTGGTTGGATTCTACAATGTTAAACAAGGAAGAAATAAAAAAGAGTTTAAAGGACAGTCACAAATAAGAATGTAAAGGTTGACTATAACTTGTATAGAATATGGATGAGAAGAAATACTATATATAGGGTTCTAAAGAACATCCTAGTGGTAAGATGTTATAAAGCCAGACTTGCCTGGATTCAAATCTCTGTTCCACCACTTTGTCACTTTACTTTTCTGTCTCAGTTTCCTATCTATTAACTTGAGATAGCATCTCACAGGGCTACTGTGGGAATCAAATCGGTTAATACATGTAAAGTTCTAAGGGGCAATAATAGAAAAAAAAATGAGGGACAACTTAATGCAATATATTTATTTCATTTATATTCAACTTAATACAAGATTTTTTATATAATTTTTTTATCTTTGTTGTATACAAGAGGGAAAATAAGATTGATAGTAGATTAAAAAAAAAACTTGCTCATCAAGGAATGTAAATAATTGCTAGGCATAATGGTGAGTACTTGTAATTCCAGCTACTTGGGAGGCTGAAGCAAGAGGGTCCTAAGTTTGAGGCCAGCCTTAGTAACCTAGGGAGATTCTACCTCCAAATTAAATTTTTTTTTTTTTTTGTGGGTACTGGGGAGTTGACCTCAGGACCTCGCGCGCCAGCAGGCGCCCATGCCGCTGAGTGATATCACCGGCCCCTTTTTCGTATGTGGGTTCCGGGAGTCGAACTCGGGCCCTCGTGCTTACCAGGCAGGCGCTTAAGCCGCTGAGCCATCTCACCGGCCCTCCAAATTAAATTTTAAAAAGGGCTAGGGATGTAATTTAGTGGTCCCTGGGTTCTACCCCCAGTACTACCAAAAAAAAAAGTACATTACTATAGGCGATTATCTTCTGGAAGGCTGTACTGTATAGCATAGATTCTATAGTTGAATCTAAGACTGGGGTAAAAGTGGGTAAATGAATCCTAAAGTATCAAGTCTGAATCAGGCGTAGATGGTCACCTACCATTTCACTTGTTGTATTAGCTTTGCTATGACTGACAAAATACCCAACACCCACAACTTAAAGAGGAGGATTATTTGGCTCATGGCTTTTATGTGGGTACCAGGAGTCGACCTCAGGACCTCGTGCTTGCCAGCAAGTGCTTGTGCCACTGAGTGATATCACCGGCCCCTTTTTTCCTTCGTGTGGGTACCAGGAGTCGAACTCAGGACTTTGTGCTTGCCAGGCAGGCACTTATGCCGCTGCTGAGCTATATCACCAGCCCCCTGGCTCATGGTTTTTAGAGGATGCAGTACATAGGTGGATAGCTTCAAGGCAAAAATGGCATGGCGGAAGGGCATGTAGGAAGAAAGCTGCAACCCATGGCAGCCAGGAAACAAAGAAGGAATGACTGGGGACAAGAACACCTTCCTGGTTGCACCCCTTGTGACTGACCTCTTCCAACCAGGCCCCTCTGAACACGTATTTCGGGGGTATTTTAGATTTAAACTGTAACACTTAAGAAACAGGCTGAAAGTTAGGAAAGCTGTGTTCTCTTGAGGGACTTTTAACAAACTGATGATAGCTTATATTAAAATAGTACCTGAAGTTTTGATGATTGTTCCCCCTTTCAGCACAGAGAAAACAGAAGTAATGGAAAGAAATCATAGCACATGTATAGCACATCCATTCCCAGGGCCCAGATTTTAAAATAAAAATGTTACCATTAATTTCATTTTTTTTAAAGGCCAAAATGAATTACTATAGCATCATGTTATATATAAAAAAAGTCTTTATATATATGGAGATGTAATCAGCCTAACCATATTTGCCCACTCATTGGCCTAACCTCAGTAAACTGCCTTAGCTCACACCCTACTGCAAACTGCCTGCTAAAATAGGTGACCTAGTGGCTATATACTTAACCATACATTCTTCTCAGGGATCCTCCATTTGCTAGCTTGAGCCATCAAAATCACCTTGTTGGTATTTAAGTCACAAGGGGGAACTAGCTAATTGGGAGAGGCAGTGGAGAGACAGATAATGGGTGCTGAGGTCCATGATTCATAGTTCCCATGTTTTCCTGCAATTTGAGATGTATATTCTTCTAACCCTCATCCTAGCTTTTTCTTTTTTTTCTGGTTCATGGGGTTTTTATTCTTTACTATCAATTCCTGATCATGTATATTTGACTATCTCTTCTTCAAACTGCTAAGTCAATACACAGACATGCAGAAATAAGAACTTCGCCTACTACTTTGTGCTTAGTATTTGGGGACAGAAAATAAGCTAAATAGAATGAAGAAATATTTTTAGTAGATTAATACTTGAACGAGTCCTATTTTCTCAAAATGTAACAATTACCAAACCACGTTATTCTATTTCTCAAATATTTTTCTCTCCACACTCAAGTCATTTCTTACCTGGATTATAATGCCCTCTTAAGTAATATTAAAAAAATCAGACTTGATAGTTATTTTAAGAACACTCAAAAACCAAGTCTCTAGTCCAGTGATGGTAAATCTTTTAGAGCTTCCAATGATAATAAACAATCAGCCACGGCACTTGTGCCACAAGTTTGCTACCACTGCTCTAGTCCATGCTTGTTATCCCAGCACTTGGGAGGCTGAGGTAGGAAGAGTTCAAGTTTGAGTCCTGCTTGGGCAATTTAGTGAGACCTTATCTTAAAATAATTAAAAACTGGGCCGGTGAGATGGCTCAGTGGCATAAGCACCTGCCCAGCAAGCGCGAGGTCCTGAGTTCAACTACCGGAACCCACATAAAGGAAAAAAAAGGGCCGGTGATATCACTCAGCGGCACAAGCGCAAGGTCCTGAGGTCTACTCCAGGTATCCACATTAAAAAAAAAAAAAAAAAAATTAAAAACTGGTGAGGATGTAGCTCAGTGGGAAAGCCCTGGGTTCAATCCACAGTACTACAAAGAAAATTACAACAAAAAAAAATCAAAAACAAATCTCACTGTGGAAAGACCTCATAGATTCCTGGCCTTTTACCTTGATAAGCACACTCTCCTTGAGGACTTTTTACTATTGAGTGCTGCTTTTACTACTTAGATAGGTCTTCTTTTTTCTATAAATTGTTCATAGCACTGTTGAATCCAGACTAAAATCACTAAAGTATTTTAGAAGAAGAACAGAAAAAAAACTTTTTTAAAGCAAAACAGAGAGATATAAATATAGATTTTTCAAGCTTCGAAGTCACTCAACCTAGGAACTTCCTCACTTCCCAATGCTGGTATTGTGATCATAAAGATCAACAAAGGGGGGCTGGTGAGATAGCTCAGCGGCATAAGTGCCTGCCTGGCAAGTGCGAGGTCCTGAGTTCGACTCCCGGAACCCACATACGAAAAAAGGGCCAGTGATATCGCTCAGCAGCACGGGCGCCTGCTGGCGTGCGAGGTCCTGAGGTCGACCCCCGGTACCCACCAAAAAAAAAAAAAAAAAAAAGATCAATAAAGCGGCCGGGGATATAGCTCAGTGGCACAGCACCTGCCTGGCAAGTGCAAGGTTGTGAGTTCGGTTCCCGGTACCAAAAAATAAAAATAAAAAAAATAAAAATCAATGAAGGTCTTACCAAAAAAGAAAAAAAAGACACCGAGAACAGTATTTGCAGGTAGAGAATTAGGAAGATTTCACTGAAGGTCTGCCTAAAATAACCAAGGCCTCAAGAACAAAGAGTTAGCTGAGCACAAGATCGAAAAGGCAGGAAAAGAGGAAGTATTTCAAGAGTCTAAGAATGTGCAGAAGACAAAAGCAAAATGTATTTAGGAAATTTCAAGTACTTCATTATGCCATGAGGCAAGGGGTTTCTCCCTATTTATGCTCAGGTGACAGTCTATACTCTCTCTACCATCCAGAAAGACCCTTAAGCACACCTCTACTTCCCTGAATCCAGGCCACAAAGAGACAAGCAGTTAAGGATGGAGACTCCGCCTCTTCCAGTCTGTGGCACCTTTCTTGCTTTGGTTTCACAGGCTAAGGACTCACTTCATCCTTGGTAGTTAATACTGATAAAATCTTCCTTTAGAAAAGGTCTTAATGTTACATACCCCAAGATTTTACTCTATGACCCCAGTAAGGACAAAATATCAGAACAATGTATTATTTTTAGGCATCGAGAACCTCTTTGCTTACATAGACAATATAAGGGCCACTTTCTGTAGAGCTAAGATCATAGGAACTGAATTTTACATCTTTAGCTTTGGCATATAGCTACTGGTATGAAATTTAGAAATCCTAACTTACAATTCTCTTTATCAAACAAAATCATTTACTTCTGATTTGTTTTGGTAATTAGAGGTTTAGAAAACATAAGATATTGAAAAAAGGGAAGCAAATTAAGTTTCTAGAAATTTTAAAACCAGTACTGTACTGTATTCCCTGGGCCACTGCTGTCACCCAAAGTTACAATGTGCTCAATTTCTGGAGAGACTAGTTCTTTTCAGGCTGATTACTTACTAAATTTTCCCTTCCAGAAAGATTACAATAACTTAAATAGAAAATAGTTTTAGGCAGCAACTACCTAAAATATAGGTGCTCTTCAGCATATATATTCTCAGTGAAGATGAAAACTGGTCCATGGGGGGCAAAAATAACATATATATATAGTCTATAAACAGATACACAGTGTATATGTGATATTAAAATTTCATGAGGAAGTACAATAGGAAAAAAATCAAAAAAAGGCTCTTTAGGGAAGTGACAAAAGGTTAAGAAACCTTGCCATGGAGATTCTTTTGCTAATTCAGGAATACTTAAAGTACCTCCATGTGAATAATTCAAAATCCCTGAACAAGGGCCAGTGAGATGGCTCAGCGGCATAAGCGCCTGCCTGGCAAGCGCGAGGGCCCGAGTTCGACTCCCGGAACCCACATACAAAAAAAGGGGCCGGTGATATCGCTCAGCGGCATGGGCGCCTGCTGGCGTGCAAGGTCCTGAGGTCGACCCCCGGTACCAAAAAAAAAAAAAATCCCTGAATAAAATAAGAAATACTGTCTATTCCATTTCTAATCTATATATGAGTACAGTACTTGTGAATGCCTCTAGTACTCTGGCCTTTGTTTCTCCAAGCCAAAGTCACTAAAATGGTTCATGTATAAAGAAAACACTTGGATTAAAAAAATGGTTTATAAATCATTAAGTTTATAACGGAGTACAAACCAAGAAAGTAAATTTATTTAAATTACTAAAATAGCTTTTAAAGTCATTTACATATCAGCTGCTACAATTACTTTTCCTGAAAGATATATGTAACATATTACTTTAAAATTATTTGGTTGACTGAAACATTTAATAAAAACATTTGTTTCTCCATATAATATGTACAAAATAATCCTCAAAAACTTGTTTTATAATCCTCTATAAAATAAATGATCTGTCTTCTGATTGTTAGGACAAGTTACAATAAAGGGGTATAAATTTGTGAACGCTGGTAATTCCAGTGGAAAGAATCAGACCACACTGTAAACCATGAGGCCCTCGAAGGGTAAATGCTGAAGCTGACGTCTTGGTCTGGTACTCTAAAAACAGTACTTTCACTTAACAGCTTGCGGGCCACTAAAAAAAACTTCAAAGTATATCTGGAATAATTATATTTGAAGGGAAAAAAAGCAGTTTAAAGATGAGAAAACTCATCTTTATTTAACGTTTAACATTCTTCATATGTGGTAAAGTTCACTATCTTTTTGGTTTGAGACACTCAAATTTATCACATGCATAATAAATCTTTATATTTGTTACAGAGCGTGATAAAGGGCTTAGACTGCAACAAGCAGACAAGCAGAAAATTAAATCCTCCAATAGCACAGCAGGTTAACAAACGGCTTACAAATTTCTGAAACTGTTATTTCTTAATTCAAAACAAAAACTTCAGATTTGCACAAAATAAACTGCTCTGAATTTACCCTTAAGAGTCAAATGAGCAAATATAACTAAGTCTTCGAATATATAGACTAAAAATTCTTGGGATAACCAAGAATTTCTTAGAGGAGGAAAAAAATACAAAAAAATCCCAACAGAATAAATACAAAAAAAATCCCAATAGAATTCACCAAGAAAAGGGTTTAGAAGTTTCACTAACCTACCTCTTAGTGGCTTATTGTAACATTCCATCTTGAATAATTTTTTTACCTTTCCATTTCCTTCTTTATTCATTCCATAATTCCTCTCTTCCCTTCCCTCCTCCTCTCTGCCCTCCAAAAACAAAGGGAAAAACATCTAAACACATATGCAGATGACCTTTCATTACTTTTGTTCCTGTAAGCAGATGCTGACTAAGGAACTCAGACCTAAATGATGTAAGAGAAGACATAATGGGAAAACCCATGGTTACAATTAAAAAGCTGCCTTACTAATTCAACAAACTTAAAAATCTAAGTTAAAAAACAAGGCTGATTCATAGGCTAGGAGCCTAATCCTTCGAAGTATTCACACTATAGCAATGATTCTGCCCAGAATCAAAACAGATCCTTGATGGGAATGCATATAATTTGCACTCCTCTAAATACTCAACATTGCTCTCACTAGAAACACAGAAATGATTCTCTTAAGTCACAGATAATCAGGATGAATAAATGATCTAGATGTTCCATGTTTTTATAAGAACTTCACTTCTTTTAAAAAGAAACCAGTTCATTCAAAAAGTGCTTTGAATTCAGTCTCTGGTAAAAAAGTCTGAAAATTTCTCAGAATTTGAGACGTGATGTTTTTCTTCTTTCACCCCTTACAAGCAGATGCCTCTTTTCAGAGCATTTTCAGGTTGTACAGGCAGGACTAAGTGAGAAATACGGCTCCAAAGCCCATTCAGTTTGTCTGGGTCCATATGATTATAGGAAGTGGGGGTGTTGGAGTTGGTGAACTTAACTTTGAGAAAATCTCTCACTTTTTCTTCAATTTCCTTTAGGCCTAGACCAGTTCCAAGGGTTTCCTCCTCCAACAAGACGGTCAAGACTAAGGCTACATCTTTGAAGGCAGCGGTGTCATGGTCACAATATTTATAAAAGATCAAAGTAGAGCCTGCAGGCAGTGATTCAAAGCGGTGCACCACAGCTGCATTCTGGCCATTTGTGAAACCATTGCTCAATTCCTGATCTACCTCCAGTTTGACAACATCACTGTCTTGAGCAGTTTTGCCTGTCCCATCAATCCGGATGGCACGGACACTACGAAAGGAAGAATAGGCGTCAGCAATTTGTTCACTGAGACACTTAAGTGCTTCTTCAGCATCTTGGGCAGCAGTGAGCAGCAAGATAGCAGGCTGAGGCCGAGGATGGGAGCTATTAAGATGTTTTTGAAGGAATGTTAGGCTTCTTTCCCACAGCTTCTCGTCTTGACCTTGGTACTTATTCCTAAGTTGTTTCATCTGGTTCTGGAACATCTGAACAGCAGTAGTTTCTACCTCAGGAGTATGAATAAACAAAAATTTCACAAGGACAAGAATTATCAGAACAAGTAGGCACCAAAACCATTTCCTCTTGAAAAAATATTCATTTTGGGGCTGTTCAGCTACTTCTGTTCAAAAAAAAAAGAAATGACAGATATAAATAATCATTTTCTTACATTCAAGGGCAAATGAATTTTAAAAATTAGGATTAATCTTTATAAACAGTAAGTAAAAGAAATAGGACTTTAAAGAAGGAAGCTGATAATTCTCTTTCTTGGTAGAATAAAAATAATTCATAACATTTTCAAATCTCAAACCATAGGCCTGAAGTTACATGTATAAACATGAGTATCTCTTAAATGTGAAAGCAATAAAAGATCTTTGAGAAAAATGTAGAATTTAAAACATGAAATGGCATAAGCAAGTCAGAAATAACTATAACTATTATTACCACTATTATTACCACTGCTAACAGCAGGGAGATAAAAAGTATTAAAAGATACCTTATAAGTATTTTTAAATTTAGAAACTCAGCAACTCACATGGCTAATTATCTAAGGTAGACTATTTCTGAGGTATGTAAAAAGATAAAGAGAAGGATGCTACATAAAGTAAATTTCATCCAATATTATAATAGCTATCTGTCCCTTTAGAGCAACTGTACTGAAGCCTATCTTTATCTTTCTGTGCATCCAAGTTAGCACTGGTAAAATTTATTGAACTCAAACCCTAATTATTATTGGTAATAATTCTATCAATTCACATTTATATACAAGGGGTGATCAAAATATGTGTTTAAATTACAAATATTTTATTACAGTAAAAAATACACTGCCATTGAATCCCCCTCAAAATATTCTCCCTTGCTTTCAACACACTTATCCCATTGTTCTTGCCACTTCTGAAGCAGTTCTCCAAGTACTCTTTTGTGGCTTTATTAAGTATGATCAAAAACTGAGTGACTGCTGCTGCTAAGTGCCATCCAACAGAAAGGCAGGCGCATGAAAACACTATGGTGTGTCTTCACCCACCTTATTCACCTGATCTGACATCTCTCAACTTCTTGCTCTTTCCCAAACTGAAAATCACCATGAAAGGTAAACTTCTAAATCAATTCAGAACATCAGCACAATTGATGACGCTCATAAAAGAGGACTTCCAGAACTGCTTCAGAGAGAGGCAAGAACAAGGGGATAAGTGTGTTTAAAGCAAGGGATATTTTGAGGGGGATAAATGACAATGTGTCTTTTACTGTAATAAATTTAAAAAGCTTTCCTCAAATATTCACAGTATTTTTCAATCACCCCCTCATAGTACTTATCAGTTTATATACACTTTCTCACATACATTTTGTTTAATCAGTTAATAATAGTGGCAATAACATTTTTATACCTATTATTTATTGACTGCTTTAGCCTAATAATTGTATTAGAGAACTTTTAGAGCAGCAGTTCTCAAAGTGTGATCTGTGGGGTATCTACAGCTATTCCAACCAAAACCATGTATTGTAACAGCTAAATACAGAAGCAGATGTGAGAGTCTAAGAGAATGTTACTAAGCCAGGTATTAAAGAGATTAGAAAAAATACAAAGTAATGTTACTTTTTTACTAGATTTTTTTTTTTTTTTTTTTTTTTTGTTTTTGTTTTTGTGGGTACCGGGGGGTCGACCTCAGGACCTCACGCGCCAGCAGGCGCCCGTGCCGCTGAGCGGTATCACCGGTCCCTTTTTGGTATGTGGGTTCCGGGAGTCGAACTCGGGCCCTCGCGCTTGCTGGGCAAGCGCTTAAGCCGCTGAGCCATCTCACCGGCCCTTTTTTTACTAGATTTAAAGAAATTAATAAATATCTTAAGAATTTCTCTAACTTCTATATAAATATGGATGGACAAGGATAATTCATTTAAAAAAAAAGTTTCTAAAAATTTTAAACAGAACTACCAGATGATCCAGCAATCCCACAGCTGGGTATACATCCAAAGGAAATGGAGTCAGTGTGTCAAAGAGACATCTGCCTTCCCTTGTTTATTGTAGCACTATTCATAATAGTCAAAAAGCAGAAACCTAAATGCTGCAATGGATAAAAAAATGTGGAACACATATAATGGAATACTATTCAGCCATACTAACAATGAAATTCTATTATTTTCAACAACATGGATAGAACTGGAGATCACTATGTTAAGTGAAACAGGCTAAGCACATAAAGACAAGTAGTGCCTGATCTCACTCCTACGTGGAATCTGAAAAAGTTGACCTAACAGAGATTGAGGGTACAATGGTGGCTGCCAGAGGCTGGGGAGAGCAAGTGTAAGAGAAGGGTGGAAAAAGGTTGATAATGGGTACTAAGTTAGAGGAAGGAGTAAGACTTTTAGTATGCTATTGCACAGTAGGGTGCCTACAGATATTGATACTGTGCTGCATATTTTGCTATCTATTTCAAAAAGTCTGAAGAAAGGATTTTTTTTTTTTTTTTTTTGTGGGTACCGGGGGTCAAACTCAGGACCTCGTGTGCCAGCAGGCGCCTGTGCTGCTGAGCGATATCACCGGCCCTTTTTTTGTATGTGGGTACCGGGAGTTGAACTCAGGACCTCGTGCTTGCCAGGCAGGTGCTTATGCCGCTGAGCTATCTCACCGGCCCTGAAGAAAGGATCTTGACTTTTTTACCATAAAGAAATGATATATCTGAGATAAACGTTTAATTTGATTTAAACATTACATAATACATTATATATATAAAATGTATTAATATATTATATATATAATGTATTTAAATAATACATTGTATTCCATAAAATTTTAATGCTTTTATATATCAGTTTTAAAAGTTTATCTGAATAATAACAATAAAAAAGCTCTTTGGAGCCCTAAACTTTACTAGTGAAAAGGCGCAATGAGATAAAAAAATTTGAGAATCATTGTTAATTTATTTTATTAGAGTTCAGGATAATAAATAGGCTTAGGAAATAAAAGAAACTTGCCTCAAAGCAATACACAAGGTAAGCGCTAATCTAGTTCAAATACTGGTGTGTGGACTCCAAAACCCAAGTCATCTCCTTATGCCACGCTGTGTGCAATCTGTTTCCTGATTCAGTACTGGTTACTCAGTTAACCTTTTTAGTAGCTTTGCTTATTAACTTTTATTTTTGGTCTTATGGACAATAAAGTAAAAGGGAAAACTAGATGTGGTTTTATATAGTTTTCCCATATAGAGTTTCACTGCTAGTGTAGAACTTTTTCCTCTGAAATGCGTAAATTATGATTCAAATAGAAGTCATACTGCTATCAAAACAACTATGGACCACCAAGGTTAAGAGACTTATTTAATAGAAATTGAAAAGACAAACTTACGTTTGCTCAAAGGTGATGGAGACTGGTTTCCAAGCTCTGACATCTGAATGCTGTCACCTAATGATTGAATAATTTAAAAAGACTATCAACTTATGTTTTATAATTTGCACATTTATTTCTAGCAGAGAAAGAAGATACAAATTCCATCAAGAGAAAAGAAGGAACAGGTAAGCAGAAGCAGAAGAAAAAGAATATTTGAGTGCCCATTACACTGAAAGCTCCTTGAGACACAAGACATATTTCTTTTGTAGTTATTCAGAGCATGTAGTGATCTAGTACAAAGTATATTCTTAATAAGTTTTGAGAGAAAGCCTTGAAGTATTTGACCCATGATTATCTAATGAGATTGGTAAAACTCTGGGACAAAGCTAAGTGGACAAAGAAAATAAGCATGCCATAATAAAAGGAAACATATACCATCTGAAAAACGGCCATATATTGAACTCTTGACTGGTGAAGACGCTGTAAAGAGGGAAAAAAGGACAAAATGTGGATTACTGATTAGTAACCTATCTGGATAAGGTGTTTCAATATTAAACTCAATCTTAATCCTATTTTACCTCAAACTGACTCAACATTTCCTCTGGGGTTTCTGAAAATTTCAAACATTCACAATATTTCAAAAAATTTTATTTAAAAACTTTCCATCATTTCTGTTAACAGACAAACTTCTGTTTTAGGTTTGTGATTAAATAACAGAGTTCAAAAATAATTTTTTCACAACTTCACCAAATCTCTACTTCCATCATTATTTTAGAAAATATTTTAAAATTTCCCAGGCTTTCCCTTTTCCCCTTCCATCTTTCTTAGCAGGGCAGCAGGTTTTGACATGTAAGAAAGAGCAAATGGAGGAAAAGGGCCAGGTTCAAAAGGTAAAAAGGCTGAGTTACCTCATTGCTATGACCTGCACTGGCCAGTACTGCCATTATCACTTGCCTTGAGTTTTATAACTTTTGTATATATAACTGATCTTCCTGGTATGTAGTAACAGCATTCATATGAAAAACATTAGATCAACAGGAGGAGAAAAATTAGCATTGCTAAGACACAGAAATAGCTTCATTTTTGGACCTCGGGCGCCAGCAGGCGCCTGTGCCGCTGAGTGATATCACTGGGCCTTTTTTCGTATGTGGGTACCGGGAGTCAAACTCACGACCTCGTGCTTGCCAGGCAGGTGCTTACGCTGCTGAGCTATCTCACCGGCCCCTACCAAGCTCTTTTAATTAGCAAGTGAAGAAAGTTAGGTTTGGAACCCAGGTGCTTTAACTCCAAAGTCTATCTTTTCTCCACACCAACTTTAGAAAAAGGTTCCGAAGCATGTATTAACAATCTTATTTCTCTATAGACACATTCTTTCCTATTCTCACTGTTTTATCATCTGGCGAATGGGAAAAAGTAAAAACAGTGCCTCCATATTTCCCAAAAGGCTAGGATGTAGGCAGAAACCTGAACGGGGACTATTTTACCTAGGGAACTGGTGCAATGATGGGGTGACAATAAGAATCCAAAGGTTTTTGAACACTCAAATTTAAAAATGCCTCTTTTCTCACTAAAGCAGACAGAAATGTGAAATTAAGAAAACAATGTGGCCAGGGGTGATGGTGCATGCCTGCAATCCCAGCACTTGGGAGACTGTGGCAGGGGTACTGGTGCCAGTTCAAAGCCAGCCTGGACTACACGGTGAGACCCTGTCTTAATAAAACAAAACAACAACAAAAAAAGAGAATGAGACATGAAATTTGGAATCATAAAAAAAAAAATTTAAATTTGACCTTGGATTGGAAGAGAAATCTATGATAAAGCTATTAGAAAATCACTGCATTCTTCCACTTCCACTGAAAATGTTTTTTTCCTTTTCATTGTTCTACCCTAAAGTCTTTTTTTTTTTTTTTTTGTGGGTACTGGGGGTCGACCTCAGGACCTCACGTGCCAGCAGGCGCCCGTGCTGCTGAGCGGTATCACTGGCCCTGTTTTCGTATGTGGGTACTGGGAGTTGAACTCAGGACCTTGAGCTTGCCAGGCAGGCACTTATGCCGCTGAGCCATCTCACCAGCCCCCTAAAGTCTTTATGCGGTTAAAAGTCTAAAAATTCTGTTACATGCCTTTTTCTTATATGTAGCTTCTACATAACTCTCAAAGCTCAATGTAGTACTTAGATATGGTAGATAGTTACAGGTGTTTAAGCCGTAATATAGTAAAGAAGAAAGTTGGAAGGTAAATAGGTAAGATTCTAAAAATTAGCTAAGATTTACTGACTAAAAAGATCTATTTCTGCGTTTCAATCAGATGCTCAATTATTTTCCCTTCTGTAATGCAGACTGTCTTATTAGAGGAAGTAAAAGTTATAAAAACATTTTCTGGTTAATATCATATTACAGGGATACATGCATACCTACGTTTATAGCAGCACAATTTATAATAACCAGATCTTGAAAACAGTGTATATATCCATCAACAGATGAATGGATAAGGAAATGTGCCATTTATACACAATGGAATACTACGCTGCCATAAAGTAAGATAAACTTGAGGAATTTGTAGGTAAATGGATGCAAATTGAGAACATAAAGTCAAGTGAAATAAGTCAGATGCACAAGCTCAAATATCTCTCTCTCTCTCTCTCTCTCTATATATATATATACAAAAAGCAAAATAGACAAATAGGAAGGGGAAGTTCAAATACTTCCCCAAATTACATTCTGTTGTTTTAAAAATATTTCAATATACATGCTAATTTGTTTCATTTATATTAATAGTTTATCTTAGTTCATTGAAAGTTTGTATTATTATTATTTTTTTTTTGTAAGAATTACTCTGCAGGAGCATAAGCACCTGCCTGGCAAGCGCAAGGTCCTGAGTTTGACTCCTGCTACCTGCATACCAAAAAAAAAAAAAAAAAAAGAATCACCCTGGTTTATGTCTTATACTGAGTAACTTCTTGAAGATAATGATACACAGGGTTATAACTATTATTATTTTCTTATTTAGTTATGAAAATTTGTTTTATTTTTTCATAAAACAAAAAAAATTTTTAAATCTCTGTTAATAATGTATACCAATTTTACTTATATGGAAGTCACTTACCTGCTATTAATTATCCAGAACATACAAAGAACTAAGAAATAACAGAAAACCTCTGAATTTTTCATGGTAAATACACTGAAACTCATGAATTTTCACTTTCAGTAGTATCTTCTAGGTCTGTAAGTTTAATTTTCATTTTTGATTCTTCTCATAAACATAATTCTAATAGGGTAAAGAACTAATAATTAGGTTTCCTAACTGTAATAGGTCAGAAAGAGCAAATAATGAGAGGACATGGTCTTCTAGTAGTAAGCACACACAACAATAAAAAAAAGAGTCAACAATAACGCAAGGGAAAAAGGTTGTTTCAGTTTTAGATAGCTGAATCAATACGCGGAGTAAAACCTCACTGCTGAGGAAAAATGAATTGTGATCAATACTATTTATTTATGGAAAAAGCCAGACAGTTATCTTGTCCAGTTACAGAGTTAATCATTCCATAAATAAGAGACCCATAATAGAGATTTTTATATTATCTAAATAAAAGTAAGGGGACACTGAGAACCTTGAGACCACTATAGTTAGATGAGTAAAAAGGGGATAAAGAATAAAGGTTATTTAAGGCAGAGAATGCATGTGTATGCACACGTAAGTTTAATACAGTCAAGGTTTAATGTGGACACATTTCTACAGAAATTATGACAGGCAATGAGTTCAAAGTAAAATTTCATCACATCCATTTATTGGTATTTCTTAAATTCTGTGACACTTAACCCATCCTAAACCTGAATAGGAAAACACAATTTGTGCATACCGGTTCTTATTACATAAAAGGATGGGTATGTAAAGCTGCTCTAAGTATTATTAGAAAGTCTGCTAACTAAAAACCAGGGATTGTCAAAGAAGTACAATTTCACTACTATATATGCTTGCTGCTGCAATTGGACGGCTTGTCAAGCCCAGACCTATCATCCTGGTTTTCTCACACCACTATCTATGCTCTATACCTAGTCCATCTAATCCCAGTCTAAGCAAATGGAAATTATTGAACTAGTAATCACAGTTGTCCTTTATTAGCAAGATGACAAACAACCCAAATGCTTATCTGAACAACTGAATATTTTTGTATATTAGACAATCAAGAAAAACACAGCAAACAAGTTTACTTACTTTGCATCCTAGTCCTCATTCTTATATGTTGTTCAAACCATCCTGGAGGGCTTTTTTGATATCCTGAGCCTAAAACAAATTAATATATCAAAATAACATTTCATATACTTTGAAAGTCATATCACAGCCCAGTGTCATATGACAAATCTATCAGAAAGGAAAAAATAAAGTAGGGAGGAAAACAATGAAGGTAATAGTTCCTAAAGTAAAAGAATTTCAAAGGATTGTATCAGTGAAGATGAACTACTTCCCCTAGCAAAATAGGTATCAAATAAAAACATTACAACAGTGGTGAAGAAACTATGGCACGCATGCTACAGCGGGCTGTTAGTACCACTGAAAGCTCTAAAAGGTTTGCCATCACTGCATTACGACCTAACAGACAAAACTATGTATAAATTGTTATGGCTTGTGTCTAGATGTCCCCCCAAAGTCTCATGCAGTCATAGATGGGGCTTTTTCAGAGGTGGCTGGAATGTGTGGTGCTGGGATTGATTTATGATGCAATGCTAGGCTCAAGGGCACTAGGATTAAGGGTGTGAGTGCTACACACCCTAAGTAGCCTGGATAAAATATAAGGGATAAAAACAGCTGTGGTCATCCCTTGTTTTTGCAACCTTTTGCCGACCATGAACTGTTTCTCCTCTACAATGCCTGTCTGCCACGCCACCCTGCTTTGGAGCCAGTCGCTTATGGACTGAAATCTCTATAAACTGTGAGCTGAAATAAACCTTTCTTCTGTTAACTTTGGCTGTTGGGATTTTGCCTCAGCAACAAGAAAACTAACTAAGACATAAGTCCTTCGGTCTATGTGAATGACTGAATTCAAAAACAAATCACTAGGTTTTGAGGTTATTTAATTGAAAAGTTAACCATTTGCTCTTGCAAGTAAATTACCAATGGTAAAATAGCCATGAATACGTTTCCACATCATAGTGTAATTATCATGTATAGTAGCAATAATTGGTAGGTTAAAAAGTGAAGAGAGAAAAATGACTTAAAATCCTATTAGAATTTTTGTTGGCAGAATAAGGCAAGGCTAGAAATAAGTGACTGTAAAAGAAAGACTATTAACCACTTACTCAGCACTGAAGATTGCTTATTATGAGCTGTGGAGTCTTGTCCTGAAACAGAAAACAGGAAAAGGGGTCACAAAATACTTGGAAATTAAAACAAAAAAGATGTATAGGTGTTTTGGGTTTCCTATGAGTATTATAAACAAAAAAATCAAATCTTTCTCTGACTAGTCTCAAAAATATACAATAAATATATTTTTCCTTTTTCTAAACTTCTAAATGTTCAGAGATTGCACAATAACATGACATCAGTTTTAAGATCATTATCATCAAAATAATGGCTATGGGCTGGGGATGCAGCTAAGTGGCAGAGTGTTCACCTAGCACATGTGAGGGCCTGGGTTTGATCCCTAGCATTAGGAAGGGAAAAAAAGCTAAATACATTCAATGTTTATTAGGTATTAAGTATAATTTTACTTAATTCTTTTTTTTTTGGGTACTGGGAATCTAACTCAGGACCTCACACTTGTCAGGCAGGCACTGTGCCACTGAGCTAAATCCCTGGCCCCTTAATTCTTTTTCTTTTTAAATTCTAATACCTTATATGGTATATGTTATTATCTATCTTTTATAATAAGGGAAAACTGAAATTGATAATTTTCCTGAGATTACATATCTGAAAGTAATAGGACTAAGTCCATAACTATATATAATAACATATAGGATGTTATGTATTATATATGCATATTTGTGGGCATTGCGAAGTAGTTACGAAGTAAAACCCTACATCAAATTTTGAAGTGGTATTTAAGGATAACTATAAAATGATGCTATGGGATCATTAGAAGATGACATCATAAATAATTATAAGGTAAATGTCAAAATCTGCCCTCAAGAAACAAATTACTTCTGTCCATTGGTAGAACTATTGATGTAAACTTACTTGCAATTTTACTTTTTCTGAATACAGATGCAATACATGCTAGCGTAAAATGTACTCTAGGAATGTGTAACTTAAAAATTTATGAATACTGTATCTGTTAAGCACCTACTAAGTGCAGAATATTGAGTGTGGAAATACATGGTAAATAAGATATATATTACAGATTTGCTTTCAGCCTATATTAACAACATATTCAAAAAAACCTGGACACATGCTTTTTTATATATTCTTTCATCAAATTCTAAGTACTTTGTAGCACCATTTACATAGGTAGATATATTTAAGAGTTTTCAAAGGTCAAAGATTTAGAGCAAAATAGGGTATAAATATTTACGTACAGGGTGATTTTCCACAAAAGATTTTCTTTTAATGTTTCAGCAGCTTATTCATTTTATATTTCAGTTTATAGTCACTAGCCCAGGATTTGCTAAAAACTAAAATTAAAAATCATATAAAATGGAATTCTATGAACACAGTAATCATAAAAGATTTCCAAAGGCTTTTTCTTTAGTCTTTTACTTTAAAAAAAGTGATATAGAAGGGAAAAAACTTCCTAAAGATTTTATATACAAGGATATTTTCAGCTGATTGATGAGTAACTCAAATTCTGGGACTTGATTTAAAAACCGAAAAAGATAAACAGTATTATTTCATGTAATCTAAGAAACATATCCATTGCAGATAATCTGCAAAATACAGAAAATAATAAAAGAAAAACGCCACTGAGTCTATTGTACTGAACAATCACTGTTAGCATTTCGTGTACTACTTTCTAATATTTTTTGTCATATTTTAACATCATGAAAATTTTCCAAGTTGTAAGATTCAAATTACTACTATATCAAACTAAAAGCAAATCAACATATTTATAATGCAAGGAAGCATATTAATACAACAAATCACAGAAAGCAGACTTTTACTGTTACTTTTCAAAATTTCAAACTCAGCTTTGAGTATGGAGAGTAACTCAAGAAGCATAATCAAGAGGTAGAAAGATACTAGGGGAGTTTCATTTTAATCATCACTACGTGTCCTTTTCATTTATATTAAATTGTAAAAGAAGATCTTTAAAAATAAGAACAAAATTTGGCTATGATCATAGGTACATCTGTAAGCATAGCTTATACTTACTTTGTGGTAATTTCCAAACTGATTCTGGACGTTGACCAGATAATATAGTGGTTTGATCTAAAAAAAAAAAAAGAAAAGAAAAGAAAAAAAAAAAGTACACTAAAATTCATATTTAACATTTTTTTTTTTTTTAACAGTACTAGAGATTGAACCCAGGGAGCAATGAGTTATATCCCCAACCCTTTTTATTTTGAGTTAGGGTGACGGTAAATTGCCCAGGCTGGCCTTGAACTTGTGATCCTCCTGCCTCAGATTCTGAAGTAGCTGGGATTATAGGTATGAGCTACCATGCCTGGCAATGTTTAACTATTTAGTGTACATTTTATAAGAGAACAAATATTGATGAATCGTAAGGACTTCAGTACTTGGCATAATTTATCAAAAAAACTTTCAAAGAGTCATGTTGTACAAAAAAATTAGCTAGTTATATTTTTCCCCTAACCACTATATAAAGAAAAAAACTGAAGATATAGAACATAGCAGGAAGTAAATAGATAATAAAACCTTTTTTTTTTTTTTTTTTTTTTGTGGGTACCGGGGGTCGACCTCAGGACCTCGTGCTTGCCAGGCAGGTGCTTATGCCGCTGAGCTATCTCACCAGCCCCAATAAAACCTCTGAGATAGGGAAAATGTTGACAGTTTACAATGGATCTTCTTAAAAATCCTTACTACACACTTTGCCTTAAGATTTTCTGGAAAGAGGGCAAGAAATTATGGTATTTAGTAAATACAGTATTAAAGCATTAAAGCATTAGGTATTTAAGTCTACTCTTCTTAAAACATTTTTTTTCATATAATAGTGGAATTTATAACTAAATTTGTTTAAAAGTGGTCAGAGGGCCAGTGAGATGGTTCAATGGCATAAGCGCCTGCCCGACAAGCGAAAGGTCCTGAGTTCAACTTCCGGAACCCACATAAAGGAAAAAAAGGGGCCGGTGATATCGCTCAGCGGCACAAGCGCCTTCTGGCAAACGCGAGGTCCTGAGTTCGACTCCGGGTACACACACACACACACAAAAAAGTGGTCAGATTGCTATTTTGGAAACAGAAGCATTTGACATATAAAAGTGTGGTGGCTAATTGTAGATAGTGTACTATTCTTGTTAAAAAAATTTCTGAGCATCCACCCCCCAAAACATTTTTCTAATATTAAAAATATGAAGTACTGAAATAAATTAGCTAATTTGTTGTGAATATTATAATACAAAAATAGACATTTAAAAAAAATTTTTAAGGAGAAAAAATAGAACGAAATTTCAAAACAACATAATAGGGTAACAATGGTTAATACATTGTGTATTGTTATCTTTAAATTAGTTACTCAGAGTACAAGATAGTGGCATTCAATTGTCCAAACAATATTAGCACAAACCTTTCTTTTCAAAGAACTTAAGAGAAATTAGTAGTGTATCTATCTTAACTATCTTTTATATATATATATATATATATATATATATATATATATATATATTTTTTTTTTTTTTTTTTGCTTTTCCCTTTTCTCCATTCCCGCATCCTAGTTTCCAAAAATAGACATTTTTAATGGATGAAATTACACAAATTAAAATTAAAAAATTACACAAAATTCTAGTATTTTTTTTCTTAGTGATGATTGGCCCAGAAGATAGCCTTGGAAGACCAATATTTTTCTTAATATGCCTCAATACTTTGTCCCTTTTTTTTTTGTATTTTTCTTCTTTGCTTTTGCTGCACTAGGGATGGAACCCAGGGCCTTCTGCCTGGTAGGCAAGTGGTCTACATTGAGCTACGTTCTCAGCCCTTTTTTCATTTTATTTTTGAGACAGGGTTTAAATTGCCTAGGTTGGCCTCAAACTTGTCATTTTCTGGCCTCAGCCTTCCTGTCTAAAAGAACACCTTGTTCTTTTAGATATATGCTTTTAGATATATGCTTCAAAAAGGGCACAAGAACTTACTGGATTTCTAAGGGGAACAAAGACCTGGAGTGTAAGTAGTTCCAAACAGCTATATGCTAGAGGCAATGGCAGTGAAGTACTGCTTATATGAATGGCTTTATCTTTAATTTTTAGAGCTGTATGTACAGTACTTTATTTGGGTACTTACTATGTGCCGAGCACTTTCTAAGTGTTCTATATGTATGAATTGAATTAATCCTCACAACAGCCCAGATGAGATTGAGGAACACAAGTTAAGCAATCATCTGAGGGCTTGTATCCAGTAAGCGGAGGACTCAAACTGGGAGATTCTGGCTCCATGGCCTCACACAGGCTAGGCAAGTGGTTTACCACTGAGCCACATCCCCAGCCTGAGGCCATGCTCTTAACCACAATGCTAGAGTATTATGTATCTCCTTTTAGGATTTCTCTATAGAGAAAGAAAAGGAGGAAAACATGAGGAAAGGTGGGAAATATACAGAATACCAAATTCCCATAAAACAGCTTATGGACTTAAAAAAAACTTGGTTTTTTTTTTGTGGTGCTGGAGATCAAATCCAGGGCCTCATGCACGCAAGGCAGGAGCTTTGCCAATGAGGTATAGGTTATGGGCTGGGTCTCAGCTCATTTTTAAAGTGAAATGATGAAATAATTAAAAAGAATTATAGAAATTCTCATGAGGTGGTAAGGGGAAAGTGGACAATTATTTTTCTGTGGGACTAAAATATAAAATTATACTCTTTATTTGCAGTTTATAAATTTACCCAGCATCCCCAAGCCTCAAAATAGTGTTTTTCTCTACTCAGTTAACTCTTTCAATTAGAGATTGCTAACACTAACTTGGTAATTTTTGTCTGTGTGTTACTGGGGATTGAAGTGAGGGACTTGCACATGCTAGGAAAACACTCTGCCACTGAGCTAGAGCCTCAGCCCTTTTTAAAGTTTCAAGACAGGGTCTCACTAAGTTGCCAAAGCTAGCCTTGAACATGTGAACCTCTGGCCTCAGCCTCCCAAGTAGCTGGGATTACATTCATATAACACTGTGGCTGGCATAGAATCAGTAATTTTAACAAATGCTAAAACTATTTAAAGTATGCTAAAAGTATACTTTTTGGGGGGGGGGACGACAGGGTCTCACTATGTAGTCCAGACTGGCTTTGAACACACATATGTAACCCAGGCTAGCCTTGAATGCGTGGTGATGCTCCTGCCTCAGCCTCCTGAGTGCTGGGATTACAGGCATGTGACACCACGCCTGGCCAAAAGTATATAACTTTTTAGAAAGCATTTTAAAAGAAAAAGCAAATTTACAGAATACCTGTATATCTGAACTAAAAAGATAGCTCCTATAAGAATAGTCATATGTATATAAATCAATGTTACCTCCGGATTCAACAGAATCCCCGGATCTGACCTTAACAGTGGTGACATCACTGTAAGAACTGTCTTGGTTGTCATCTTCAGTTTCTCCTAAAGAAAAGTTAACAATATACTGGGGTATAGTCTCTAATGCCTAGAAGTTCTGGATTAAAAAAAAACCAAGTCAACATTACAATGAAGGTTTTTAAAAAGTTATTACTATTTTGAATCACAAAGTTCTAAATGAGCTAAAATTGAACTCATTTATTTGTTGTTTTCTGAGGCACATGATCATGAACAAATATTCAGAGCAACACCGAAAAGATTGTATTTTAAGACTTCAATGTAGTCAAAAGTGAACAGGTGAGCATTAAGTAGTGAAAAATTTTTACTTTATGGTGAGAAAACTAAATGTAGCTGTGTAATTAAATTCAGACATGATTAGGGTATACAGATGTGTCTTTATAAGTATGTATGAATATAGGTACCCACATAAAAACCCACATATAAACATTTTGGTATACAGAAGACTAATTACAGATTATGCTAGCTTGAAAAAGAACTAATTTTATACCTATATTTTTCAAACATAGATTAGTTATAAGAATTTGGAAAAGTAATTAAGCAAAGGCCAAGCACATGCTAGAAATGGAAATATTAGCTTTGCTTAAAATTAACTCAGACAGGGCCAGTGACATAGCTCAGCAGCATAAGCACCTGCCTGGCAAGTGCGAGGTCCTGAGTTCGACTCCTGGAACCCACATAAAAGAAAAAAGGGCCAGTGATATCGCTCAGTGGCACAGGCGCCTGCTGGCGTGCAAGGTCCTGAGTTTGACCCCTGGTACCCACAAAAAAAAAAAAAATTAACTCAGACAAAAAGATGCTTAAAATGTATATAAGGGCTCTTATGAGTCATTTGATCTGATTTTATCCTATTTATCTTAACAGTTCATAATTTTTTTTCTCCAAAGATATTTTCTGCTCTTAACTCAAACACCTATCAAATTGCTTCTGAAGTAAAGACAAAAAATATATTGTATGGTATTTAAAAAGGAAGTACCTTCTTCAGAGAAATTGACCTTCTGTTCAACATTGGCGGCTTCTGGAAGAGAAAAAGCATATGTGTATAAAATATTAAAAACTAAAGCTAAGGAATAAATAAGAACAGCTAATTTAGGAAAATTAACATAAAGATATAATAAATGTCTCCTGTTAAATAACTAAAACTATCATTTCCTCCTGGCTGCATCAGAAATAACTCAGATACAAACTTTAATCAGACAGTGTTTATTTTTCCTTCAGTCACAGATCTTTTACTCTAAAATATAACTTACATGTACAGAAAACACTAAATACTACAGTGATAAATATTTCAGTCCTTATAGATTTGTATATTCTCATTCTCCTATTCACCAGATTGCCTACGCTACCATGAAAAGCATCAAGCCAGCTGAACTGAAAAATCAGTCTTCTTTTTAATTTTTTATTTCCCTGTAGTGCTGGGAATTGAATTTAGGGCCCCACATCCTAGGCAAATGCTTTACCAAACAGCTGCATTCCATGACCTTTTCAAGTTTTATTTTACTTTATTTTTTGTGGTACTGGGGTTTGAACCCAGTAGTGCTCTATCACTGAGCTGTATCTCCAGCCCTTTTAACACGTTCCCACTGGCTTGACACATGCATGACTACCCCACTGGGCAGCCTGTACCACCAGATGGGACTGTCATGCATGTACCACTGGTGGTTCAGAGCCACCAGGCAGTGAGACAAATTATGGCCTTGTTGTGAATGTGTTTTCTTTTTTTAAAATTTTGTGGTGGGGTCTTGCTAAATCACCCAGGTAGGATCCAGACTCGCTATCCTGCCTCAGTCTCCCTAAGTGTTGGGATTACAGGTTTGTGCCATAGTGTCTTGCTAAGTTGGCTATGTTGGCCTAGAACTTGCAATCCCCCTGCTTTAGCCTCCCAAAATCAGGTTTTTGGTGCACTGGTGTCTCCAAAGAGAAAGTAAGAAAGTTTAAAAGAACGAAAAAAACCTCCAAAATCCTCTTCCTAGTTTCAGCAGGGCCAAATACACCACTGTTTCTTAGAGCAACAGAAAATTTAAACAAAAATGCATGAGCAAAACATATCAAAAAAACTTTCAAATGCAGTATTTTTACATGGGCTAAAATGTCAAATGATCATAATAGAGAAGTAGCATCATTTATTTAGATAGATAGATAGATAGATAGATAGATAGATAGATAGATAGAAAGAAAAGTAGATTTTTTTTTTTCTTTGTGGATACCGGGGGTTGAACTCAGGACCTCACACGCCAGCAGGCGCCCGTGCCACTGAGTGATATCACCGGCCCTTTTTTTCGTATGTGGGTACTGGGAGTTGAACTCAGGACCTTGTGCTTGCCAGGCAGGCGCTTATGCCACTGAGCTATCTCACCGGCCCGTGTGATTTATATTTCAATAAAGTTGAGAGAACATTTCTTTTCAGCTTTTATCTCTATTGGATTTAACTTTTGTGCTTTTTAAAAGTGTAAAAGTTGTCAGTACCAAAATGGAGTCACATACGTCAACCTTAAAGAAAATGGAGCTGGGAGGCCATGAAGGAAGAACCTTCTTTCATGTATGCTTATGATAAGAACTATTATAAGGAGTCTCTGAAACCACAATTCCAGATTAGTCACTTCTATAAAGACATCTCTCCACCAACAGCCACTATTACCAACAAATAATCACCAACTCCTATAATCATTCCTATAGCCAATGAGATTTATTTAAAAACAATTCATGTAGCTTCTCTTCTATGTCTTTAAAAGCTGCTTTTGCCCCATCCCCTTTTGATGTACCTATGGTCTGCTATTACATGCGTATCCTAAATTGTAATCCCTTGCAATTCCTGAATAAAGTTTTTGTTTGGAAGAGCTGCTCTATTACTCCCTTTAGACTGACAGGGGAAAGAAGATTGTGGAAAGAAACTGCCAACAAATTCTATGGTGAATTGGAAATTTTTTCATATTAATGTAATTAATTAGTATAGTACTAGTTAAAGTTCGAGTTCCACAGAAAATACTCCTTCTCGATCATAGCGGCAAATACGAATCAGTACCCTAAATACGTCTGCCAACATTTGTTGTAGAAGAAAGCTAACCCTGAGAAAATTAATAATAACATCACATTATTCTTAAAAACCTAGAGTCTGGTACATATAGTATGTGCTATTTAAATCTAGGCTCTAGGGAGACTGTCCTTTGACTTTTTTCTTTTTTGGAAAAAAATGGAAAGTCAAACTGGTCTTAGTGCTGTTTCCTTAAAATGTTTAAATTAGTATTTCCATTCCTTACAGGAGCAATTATTTCCTCCTGTTTTATTTTCTAATTACCTAATAGTTCCCTTTTTGTATAGCAGTTCTATGACTATGCATATAACATGTAAATAAAACATGCTTTCTTAAAGAGTTAATGATCACGTCTTAGTTGTTGTATTAATAATAGCAAGTAATCCTTACTTAATGTCTGCATGTGCTAGTTTTTAAAAACCCTTCAGATCTGTTATCAGATTCCTGTAAAATCATAAGGGAATATATTCTTCTCAAGTAAGACTCACAGATATTAAGTGACTTGTCTAAGGGTATAGGACTAAAGTAATAAAAAGGATTTGAAGACTCTCTGATTTCCAGTTTACTGGGAATTTCCAGTTTCCCTTCTAACACTGCATCAACCTTCGTAATAGCATATAGCAAGCACTCAGCTCCCCCCCAGTACTGGGGATCAAATCCAGGGGCCGGTACATGATAGGCAAATGCTCTACCAGAGCTATACTCCCAACCTAGTAATTTTTTGTTTTTGTTTTTTGTCTTTTTGAGACAGGGTTTCACTATGAAGTTAAGGCTGGCCTTGAACTCAGTTGTAGCCCAGGCTGGCCTCAAACTCCCAGCAATCCTGCTTCTGCTCCGCCTCCCGAGGGCTGGGATTACAGGCATGTGCCACCACGCCCAGCCTTTTGTTTGTTTTTGGTTCTTTTTTTTTTTGTCCCAATCTAATAATTTTTTGAATAAATGAATGAGAAAAAACGCTGAGAGCTGAACTCTTCCTATTATTAGAGGTTCCAACAATTCCTAAATAAAAATACATCTAAGCAGGGTCATATAATATGGCAGGGTTTACTGATTTTACATTTAGATTAGGGCATTACATTTTACAGTTTACTCATTAAAAATTATTCAGCATAACAAAACTTTTTAAAAAACTTAATTTAAAATCTGTAATAGAAGGCCGGTGAGATAGCTCAGCAGTCTAAGTGCCTGCCTGGCCAGCGCAAGGTCCTGAGTTTGACTCCCGGAACCCACGTACAAAGAAAGGGCCGGTGATATCGCTCAGCGGCACAGGCGCCTGCTGGTGTGCGAGGTCCTGAGGTCGACCCCCGGTACCCACAAAAAAAAAAAAAAAAAAAAAAAAAAAATCTGTAATAGAAAATTCAAATACTTCCCCAAGTTACATATTCTATTGTTTTAAAAATATTTCAATATATATGCTAATTTGCTTTATTTATACTAAAAGTTTATCTTAGTTCACTGAAAAGAAAGTTTGTGTTATTATCTGATTCTTTTTTGCAAGGATCTTATGTTTTGTACTTAATAACTACTTTAAAGACAATGATACACAGTATAATAATCTGTTATTGTCTTATTGTGTATGAAATGTTTTTTCATAAAATAACAAAATATGTAATGAAAAGGTATGTTGAAGATATACATTTATTCATTGAGTTATCACAAAAAAATAGTTTAGCAATCTCTTTTGTTTTACTCTGCTACATTTTATTTCTGCATATATTTAAAGCTCTAGGTCAATCTGTCTAGATCCAATTCATGTATTAGTCAATCCTGAAATTGCCCAAAATTCAATCTCCTTTTCTTCATTTATTTATGTGTTACCTAATTACCAATGCGGAGGGCAGCTGGCATAAAAGAATTTCCTGTGTATCTTTAATACCTCTATGGTATTATATCTGAAGTATTTAATAGGTCATGGACTCCATCTATTTTTGAACATTTTAAGATTTTTGTTTTTTATTATTTTCTAAAATTTTTCTTATTACTACATGTTTACAGTACATTATGATTACATTTATCACGGACAGCTGTTACATGTACATGACACACCTTAATGCTTTTTATGTCCCCTCTCTTCTCCCTCACTATTAAGCTTTTAAATCTACTGTCTAAAACCCTTTAAGAATTCTGTTATTAATAATATTCATTGACAGTATTAAAGACATGAATATGTCTTGATCTCAGCATTAAAACAAAACAGGGCTGGTGAGATAGCTCAGCGGCATAAGTGCCGGCCTGGCAAGCACGAGGTCCTGAGTTTGACTTCCGGAACCTGCATACGAAAAATGGGCTGGTGATACCACTCAGCGGCACGGGTGCCTGCTGGTGCGCGAGGTCCTGAGTTCGACCCCTGGTACCCACACACACACACACACACACACAAAAAAAAGAAAACCCAAAACAGTAGTTGTTTTATAATCCAGTAATAGCTATGAATTAGAAATCTAAAATAAATTTTATAGATTTAACAAATAATCATTACTAAATGAGTTTGTCATTTCTTTCTTCCCTTCTTTCTTTTCCCTCCCTCCCTTCCTTCCTTCTTTCTCTCTCCATGGTACTGAGGATTGAACCCAGGGTCTCAAAAATGACAGTTAAGTACTCTATCTCTGAGGTATATCCCCAGCTTTATATGCACATTTTTTTTTTTTTTTTTGTGGGTACAGGGGTCGACCTCAGGACCTCACACGCCAGCAGGCGCCTGTGCCGCTGAGCGATATCACCGGCCCTTTTTTTGTATGTGGGTACCGGGAGTCAAACTCAGGACCTCGCGCTTGCCAGGCAGGCACTTATGCCGCTGAGCCATCTCATCAGCCTCTATATACACATTTTAAAACATGATTTTCATTCTATTAAACAAAGCTCAAGAAACTCTAACTTATGACTACTTAGAAAGTTATTCTAAAAATTATTTAACATAAAATGCCTTAGATAGAGTCACAGCTAATGTGCGATAAAGGAGTTTACTTTCTCATATTACATGGTCTCTAAAGGCAAAATTATGATGTCTATTACAAGAACAACTGTGGTATTTCCAAGTCTCCTTCTTTACTTTGTTATCCATCCTTCAAAATTCAATTCAAATGTCTTTTCTAACCCATGATTTAAAAGCCTCTTGGACCCTTCCAAGTAGAGAACTTCACTAGGAGCCTATGTACATATAGCACTATTTTAGCACTTAAAAAATTATAGAATTTTTAAACTTGTTTTTCTTTCTCATTAGCGCATATGCTCCTAAGAAGTACAGGAAAAAAAAAAAAATCATGGCTCTTTATGGACCTAGTATTTAGGTCAGTCACTGGCATATCGAAGGTGGCTGAAAAGAAATGTTGTTCAATGAATGAACAGGTTTTATGAGCACAGAATAAAACATTTTTATTCTTATACCATGATAAACAACATTACTTAACAGATTAAGGAAAACAGTATGAAATTAGTTTTCAATAATTCCATTTCATGTAAGGTTTTAAACATTCAACTTATTTATATCATTTCTTTTTGTTATGTAGCTTCTTTCACTATGAACTTGGCTGGTACATACAGAAGGTTAAAGCATTAAAGTTATATACATTTTAAAAGGTATTTTCTATGCTCATGTAGAAGCTCTGAGAAACTAAAATCCTATTTGGAGCAAAAATATCCTTAATAACATAAAGCTACTTTTAGAATTATAAAGGTTGTGGCTTCAATGAATAGACAAATAGTAATAATTAAGACATGCTTTTAAGGAGGCAGTGTTTTCACACAACCTCAATGGCTTAGGAAGAACTGCTTTTGGAAATTCTAGGTCTTTTCTAGTGGAGACTAACCACTAACTGCACCACTTTCTGTCCATTTTCTTTTGCTTGGCCAGTCTTTAAGAAAATATGAAGTTCTAAGTGTACCTCAGCTTGTGAGACTCTTAAGTGTCTCCAGATATTTTGAAAATTCACCGAAGTATCTACATTTCCATTATACACTTTCCTGTTCCTAGAGATTTATGACATACACTTGGTGTGAGGACTACAGAGCACTCAAGAAAATATAAACTTTGCTTACTCTGTGTTTTATCTGGGGACAAAAACATAAAAATATCACAAACGACAGAGTGCTTTCTCAAAGGAAAATTAGAATACAAGAGTCAAACCCTGAATTTACTATTAGAACAAACAAGTGACAATTTGGGTGACTTGTTTTGTTCCTGCCATCAGTATAAATAGTGAGTTGGCAAACTTTTTTTTTTCCTCCCATAAAAGGACACATAATAAATAGTTCAGGCTTTTTAAGTCATTTAAGATCTCTCTCACATGTGTTTTTCTTTCAATAATGTAAAAACTGTTTCTTAGTTTGTGGGCCATACAAAGATTATGGGACAGACTTTATAAAGGCTGTAGCTTGCTGATCCCTAGAATAGATACTTCCAAGGCTGTTCAATACCAATGATGCTTTGGAGAACACAAGAATGGGGCAGCAGGAAGGAGATATCACAAGTATCCAAGCTCCACAAATGGCCATGGCCTATAATCCCAGATGTACTAACATTACCATAAAAGGAATCGAAGGGTGTCATTCTTTATATTAATCTACAGAAAATTACTTCAAATTGGAAAGCACTTTTTTAAAGTAAAAATTTTATTATAAAATACTTATAAAATGATTTCTAAATCTAGCATACAAAGTAACAGTGTTAGGTTATTTCAGCTCCAAATTCTCTTCCAATTAAGACTCTATGGCTTACGAAAATTTTTACAAGTTTTTAAATAGACTACTTCAGAACTCTATGAGTATGTACTCATAGGATAAGCTGCATTATGCAAGAATCATTTTCAGTACCCAGATACTAGAAATCCTAAAGTCTTTAAAATTAGCCTGTACTTAAAAATGAATATAGTATACTTTTAAAGAAAAATGAAGTTTTCCTCTTTTTGCCTTAAAATGTAAAATTAAGTCTAACCACACTTAATATAGATTCACTTAAAATTTATTTATTTATTTATTTTTTGGTGTGGGTACCGGGGGTCAAACTCAGGACCTCACGCACCAGCAGGCACCCATGCCACTGAGCAATATCACCGGCCCTTTTTTTTTTGTATGTGGATACCGGGAGTCAAACTCAGGACCTTGTGCTTGCCAGGCAGGCACTTGTGCCGCTGAGCTATCTCACCAGCCCCAGTGATTTTTTTTTTATATGCGGGTACCAGGAGTCGAACTCAGGACCTCACTCTTGCCAGGCAGGCGCTTATGCCGCTGAGCTATCTCACCGGCCCTGATTCACTTAAAATTAACAGTCCATGTCATCTCATGCCCTATTCCAAGGCAAACACTGAAAGTAATTCAAACTAGTTTAACAAATATGGCAAAGAACACCGACCTTTTTATTTTAAAAATCCCAACTTTATTTTCTAAATCAAGGGAAAAACCTGAACTGGTAAGTTGATATCTCCTTTTTTTTTGTGGGTACCGGGGGTCGACCTCAGGACCTCGCATGCCAGCAGGCGTCCATGCCGCTGAGCGATATCACTGGCCCTTTTTTCGTATGTGGGCACCAGGAGTTGAACTCAGGACCTTGCGCTCGCTAGGCAGGCACTTATGCTGCTGAGCCATCTCACAGGCCCGATCGATATCTCCTTTCTTTAAACAGTAGGAATTTAACAAAGGCCAATAAAAAACTGTAACAACTTGCTATTTCATGTTCTTAAATGAATTTAAATGATAGTATAAGACAATTTCTGACTGAATAAAAACTGAGACTCTTAAGGTAGACCATTTTTTTCAGGACAGTGTACCACAACCTGAGCTAATGAACAGAATTAGAAATAAACAAACCTAATTCATTCATTTCAGTATTTTTCTTTGTTCTGTATGCTGAATCTGCAAGAGAGATGAAAAGAAAATGATCACAGCTAAAAAGGAAATGCATCATATGGTTCTTTACCACAAGTTTAAAACCTTAACAGATCTTTATCATTCTAATACTTGCAAGGACAGTCAACTATTATTTAAAAACAAAAAAACAAAAAAAAACCCCATAATTCTTCTTAAAGGGAATGACTGAAAAGTAATAAAAACCTAATTAAAGATAAATAAGTTTCCATTTTAGTTCCAAGATAAAGCATCCTTAAGGACCAATAAACACAGAAAATGAAGTACAAGTAGATTGTGTGGAGTGACCTTACTACTTTTCTATCTTAGTCACAAAATCAAATTTTTTTTTTTTGTGGGTACAGGGGGTCGACCTCAGGACCTCGCGCGCCAGCAGGTGCCCGTGCTGCTGAGCAATATCACCGGCCCTTTTTTCATATGTGGATTGCGGGAGTCCAACTCGGGCCCTCACGCTTGCCAGGCAGGCACTTATGCCGCTGAGCCATCTCACCGGCCCACAGAATCAATTTAAGGGCAATACTTTTTAAGGTTTTAGTAAAAAAGAAATGTAAGTGAGACAGGGAAATTTTACAGCTTCAGTCTTGCTACAAAGCCTGAGTCTGGAATTTTTTATCAGCAGTGTACTGTGAAGAAAAAATGTCCATGATCTTAGTTTAAAAGAATCATGTGAGGGTCGGTGAGATAGCTCAGCGGCATAAGTGCCTGCATGGCAAGCGTGAGGTCCTGAGTTCGACTCCTGGTACCCACATACGAAAAAAAGGGCTGGTGATATAGCTCAGTGGCATGGGTGCCTGCTGGCAGGCAAGCGAGGTCCTGAGTTTGACCCCTGGTACCCACAAAAAAAATAAAATAAAATAAAAGCATCATGTGAGCACAGAGGAACCATAGCAATATATAAGAAAGAACCTTTTAAAGAGAATGGAGAAGCCCTTTATAAAGTGATATGGAAAGATTTCTCAATGTATATGAAAACTACAAACAAACAAGAAGGTACAGAAAAGAATATTTATCAGGACAAAATTTCTGTTTAAAAAGGAGAAAAAGGTAATTTACATATGAATTTTAAACTCTCCAAAAATATCTCCAGAAAGAGACTTACAAAACCAACATTAGTTGCTTCTGATGAGATTGAGTGGCTAAAGGACAGTGGACACAGGGAGACTTTTCACTGTTCACCTATAGTAATATTTGAGTTTTGAACCATATGCGTATATATACTACTGTATTTAAAAATCAAATCATATTTATAAGAAAAGTTAAACCAACAAAGTGATCTCTTACCAGATCGTGTGCTTCTTAGAGGGGGTCTACGTAGGCTAATTACAGGATCTTCGCTGGTCACTGGTATAGGAAAACATTAAAAAAAGTACTAGATTTGTTATAAGTCATCCCTTTATTTAATCAACAAAGGCTTACAGAGCTTTCCATTATGCTACAGAACTAAAGTTTTCTCTAAGTAAGCGACAATAAAGAAGTAGAAATAAGTTTCCTACCATATAAATTCAAGGTCTCGGAGAAATTTGCAATTGTTTTCAATGGACCACATTGTATAAAAGAAAAGGAATAATAAATTCTTCTAAATTACTCAAATAACAACCAAAATCTGTACTATAGTACCAACTCAACTATCTATTCCATTTGTGACTTACGCTTATTATAGATTATTAGTATCATATTTTAATTTTAGAGTTAGCTTCCTAAGAGGTAATATGCTTCCTCCAACTATTTATTATTGTGTTTTCTAGGAAATGCAAAGGCTAATTTTACATAAAATGTTATGTTAGCCATAGGCACAGGATTTATGGGGAAATCCATTTCATTAAACAACCTGCTAGTTTTAGGCTAGAAAAATCAGAGTTTCATATAACATAACTTAAAACCCAATATATATCTAAATTCGGATTCTATTATGTTTTGTTTCAATCATCTCTATAGAAAGAGCTATCTCATTTGTTAGCATTTTACTCATCAGATATTTAAATTTACATAAATAGCTTTAAAAATAAATCTTGTACATGTGTTGATAAAGGTAAATTTTACTTACCATTAGTCCTAGTATTACAACTACCTTCTTGTTCTCTGTATTCCCAACCTTTCTGGGTTTAATTAAAGCCTAAAATTGTTTTGTTTACTTTTTGCTGAGCTATGTTAAAAAAAAAAAAAATCGATCTATCTCAGCAACTACTTTAGTTCCTATCTTTTGATTTAAGAAGCATTTTCTGTACATTCTACCATATAAAACCATAGGAAAGGTATTCCCAAGGAGACAGAATATCAGAGAGAGGTACAGTAGAGTAAAGTCACCAGTATCCCTCACTTGTCATCATTGCACCCAGTATCAAGTATGAGAATGGGCTCAAAGCAGCAACAAATACCTTTTCTTAGCCCCATATCTCTTCAAAGTTCCATCAGAACAGGGAGTGTTATTTGTATATCTTATTGTATACAATGTGATTTCACATGTACTACCTCATTTCTCCAGGGGCTCTGTAAATTACATAGGAACAATAACACAGTGGTACTGTACAAGCCTGAGGCTAAAGGTGGGTAGGAATGTGACCAAGGCCCAGCAATTTCCACATTACACAGCCATGCCTTTATTAGTAGTCCTTAAACACAGGTCCAACTTAAACTTTTAAAAAACTTGATCAATATACTCTAATATACAATAGTTTTATAATGGTCTAGAGTTTGATACTCAAGTCTTCATGGTAACAATTTACTTAATTCCAACTTTTATTTTTTGTGGTATTAAGGATTGAAACCAAGACCTTTGCACTGAGCTACATCCTTTTTTTAAATCTTGAGACAGGGTCTTGCTAAATCACTAAATTTCCCAGGCTGGGCTCAAACTTTTGATCTTTCTGCTTTAAACTCCTAGGGTGCTGTGATTAAAGGCATTTTTATAAATTTAGTCTAGATTTAAAAGCTGATATTTCTGCTTTTCTAGGATATACAACTAAATTTGTAAATAAACTCAAAGATTATGATTTCTTTCCAAATAGTCTGGAAAATCTGATTACAGCACTCATTTCTCAAAGTATTTTTCTAAAATATTTTATAATATTAACACAATAGCTGGGCATGGTGGTGTATGCATGTAATCCCAGCACTCAGGAGGCTGAGGCAGGAGGACTGCTGCTAGTTCAAGGACAGCCTGGGCTACATACTGAGTTCACAGCCAGCCTAACCTACACAGTGAAACCCTATCACAAAAAACAAAAATATTAAGACGGTAACATAGGCTATTCAAGGAATTAAGGATAAAGGTGTGTTTATTTGAAAGTGAACCAGAACTAGACATACTATATTCTAAGTTGAGAATAGAATAGTTCAAATAATAATCTCACTAGAAGTAACAGATAAATAAATCAGGTCCTGGGCAATAAAATCCAGGGATAGCTGGGCATATATATACCTGTAATTCTAGCACTTTGGAGACTGAGGCAGGAGGAGCACGAGTTCAAGGCCACCCTGGGCTACATGGCAGCACTACTCATGGCAGCACTGTCTCGAAAAACGAAAACCAAACCAAATATAAACAAAATAAAACAAAAACACTCTGAGGGTAATTAGCTTCAATAGTTCCAATCATTTATTGAGGGACTTTCCCAATACCAAGAAAAGAAAAATAACTGGAAAAGCCAAAGTATTAAAAACTAAATTGAACTTAGTCCTTTCCCAGCTTTAAAAAATATTTTTAAATTTTAAAAACTTAAGTGAACTGCTAAATGTACCCTCTTTCTACATTTATTCTAAGACTTTTCTTTTTTAATGTGGGTACCGGGAGTTGAACTCAGGACCTCGTGCTTGCCAGCAGGCACTTGTGCTGCTGAGCGATATCACCGACCCCTTTTTTCCTTTATGTTGGTACCGGGAGTCGAACTCAGGACCTCGCGCTTGCCAGGCAGGCGCTTATGCCACTGAGCCATCTCTCTGGCCCCAGAAATTTTTAAATAAAGGGAAATGTGACATAATCATTTGACACTTAACTTTACCAAGCAGCTAATTACTACATGGGATAGTAATGGCCAGACCTGGGTCTGAATTTTGGCTCAGTCACATATGTGTTCTTAGAGAATCTTAGATGTTCTGAGCTCTACTATTCTCATCAATAAAATGGCTATACTATTTATCTGGGAAGGTTATAAGGATTAACACAAAGTGAATGGTATGTTTTTAGTGCATACTGAAGGGTTCAATGTTGTCTTTTTTTTGATACATATCAACATCGCTTAATTCGGTAAACAATGAAAACACCAAATGAGGTACAACTTGGGATCCTTGATGAATCTTCGATGAATCTGTACTTTAAAAAGTTGGCAGGTAAACCAGGGATGGTGGTGCACATGTATAATCCTAGCACTCTGGGAAGCTGAGGCCAGAGGACTCCAAGTTTGAGATCTGCCTGGGTAATTTTGCAACTTGGCAAGACCCTGTCTTAAAATTTAAAAAGGGCTGGGGATGTAGCTCACTGCAAAGGCCCTGGTTTCAATCCTGAGTGGCAGGTAAGAAGAAAAACAAAAACTGAACTGTTCTTACCTAGAGCTTCTTGTGTTCTGACAGTTTTCTTTGAGACTATTTGGTTTGTAACAGTTTGAGAAGATGGTTCATCTTCTAAAGAAAAGATATGACAAGAGTTACAATCCAGGATATAGTATATGGCTTGGGAGACCACAGCACAGATTATGCGTACTTAGCAGTAATATATAAGCAAAAATGCAGATGATTCATTTCTTTAGAAATGTGTGATTAAGTTCACCAAAGCTTAGAAATTGGACTACTACTAAGACAATGTAAGTAATTCACCAAATATAAAAATATTCACCACTATTGCTTTACAACAAAAACATATGGAGTTAAAAGATGGGCTCGAGTATCAAATTGATGTGGAAGAGAACAGCTGCAAGATTTTAGACTTAGGGCCCATGAGACGGCTCAGCGGCGTAAGCGCCTGCCCGGCAAGCGCGAGGTCCTCAGTTCGATTCCCGGAGCCCACATAAAGGAAAAAAAAGGCCGGTGATATCGCTCAGCGGCACGGGCGCCTACTGGCGCGCGAGGTCCTGAGGTCGACCCCGGTACCCACAAAAAAAAAAAAAAAAAAAAAAGATTTTAGACTTACCAAAATAGAGATAAATTCCTTACTTAAAAGAAAAGCCTAGGTAACTGTGCTAGGCTCTGTGGGAGAGTCAATACAAAGTAACATATTTACATTGCCTCCTACATGCAAAGCATTCTCTCAGGTACTGAAAGAAATACAGAATTAACACAAGTACTTAAGTTAGTAAGAAGTATGTCATAGGATCCTTCAAGGTTTGTCAATTTAAGAGACAAAACTAACATATGGGCTAAACTGTCTTGAATTGTTACATCCCAAAGTAACTCATATACCTTTAACAAAAAGTTTGTAAAATCTAGTCTTCAAATACATCAGCACTTTTAAGTGTGAGCAGGTAAACTTGTAGCCTACTACTGCCTACTACTGCGTTGTAAGTTGAAAATCCATATACAAGTACATGGTCTACAATTAACTATATATCCCATTGTGACTCAAATGCTCTGATTTTTCCCTCATAGGCAGGTGCTTTACATAAGGCTAACATGAAACTTCATCTGTGACTCTGTTAAATCTGGTGTGTGTGTGTATGGCATTAAGGAAAACTGGCTCACCTGGGACTCACATGAAATTAGTCTACTCACACTATCCGACTTTTGGTTCATTTACAGGAAAACTTCCTAATCAATCAACAGTCTTTTTCTTTTTTGGTTTTTGAGACAGGGTCTTGCTATGTGTTCCAGGCTGGCCTCAAACTCACAGCAATCCTCCTGCCTCAGCCTCCTGAGTGTTGAGATTACAGGCATGGGCCACTGCACCCCTGCCATAGTCTTGTTTTGTCAAGAGGGTTACAAAGTGAGGGCCTCCGACAGGGGAATTTATGGCAGAGACAATTCTTGATTTTTCTTTTCTTTTTTTTTTTTTTTTGGAGAGAGGGTCTCGCTTTGTAGTTCAGGCCCGCCCTGAACTCTGTAGTCCACACTGGCCTCGAACTCACGGCGATCCTTCTGCCTCAGCCTCCCGAGTGCTGGGCTTACGGGTCTGCGCCACCACGCCCAGCTGACCACAACACTTGAAGGATCAGCTGACTCTGTCGACATCGGGGAGCTTCAGTTCAGAAAACTGAGTTACCCCATTTTGGTGTTAAGAATTTGGAGTAAAAACTCAATTCCCTAACTCCGCTACTCTACCTTTCAAAATTCCCACTCGCAAAATTTCTCCTCCCTCCCCCAACTGGCGTAGATGGAAAAGACTGGAAGGTCAGAACCATGATCCTCAGCCCTGGGGCTTCTGGCTTCTGAGAATTAAAGAGGGAAATGGAAGTGGCTTAGACACAGAAACATCTGCAGAGGGAACAGAAATGAAACCAAGACTGCAGTCATTCTTAGTCCCTACTACCGCCTAACTCGGCGTGCCCTCGTGAAAGCCTGCAGAAAGAGGAGTCCTAGTCTCCCCTAAATTCGTGCCCAAGAACGGGCAGCGTTTCCCCACTCTGCCCGGGTCGCTCCACAAGACCATCTTTACCCTCCTCCCCCCTGGTCAGTGCCTCGTTTCCGCGGGCGGGTCTGGGGATCCCACGCGGGGGCGCACGGCCAGCGGGGTCTTAGCCACCGCGGCGACTCCCCCGAAGCGCGCAGCACGCCGCGTGCACCCGCCTGCCCGCCCGCTGCGCGCGCTGCCTGGCTTGCGGCTGAGACTGTTACCTCCGCGGTCTCCACCTTCAGATGGAGAGTCCCGTAGCCCTCTCCTGGTCGTAACCGGCGACGGCTGTAGCGGACGCTGCTGTGAGTTCTGCTGCTGCTGAAGGCAGGCATCTCCTCGCGTCTTCATCTCTTCGGCTTCTTGGGGTCGGGGCCGCCTCCGCTGCCGAGACCGAAGGTAGTAGGAGCTTTCTCTCGCTTCCTCTTTTGCAGACTCCGGCCGAAACTCTTCTAGCGGGGTTCGTCTTCCCACCAGGGACCTTTCTTTGGCCACCGGGGGTTCGAAGTCGCCGTACACCTCTGGCGGTTCCTCTGAGAACCTCACTTCCCGCCGGCCCTGGCGTGACGGAGAAGTTCCGTACGCGAGCGCGTCACCGCCGCCGCCATCTTGAGACGCCCGGCCGAGCCGGCCCTCCCGCAGGGGCGCCCGGGGCGTGACGTACATCCCCCAGCGTTCCCCCACCGGCTCCACCCGCCGCCCCTCGTCCGCCATAGTTGTTGACGTAGCTGCAGTGAATCGTGGAGGTGGCTTTGCGATCCCTAGATTTTCTTGCTGGTGGTGTGGATGCCTTCTCGAGGGTGTTGGGCGGTGTCCGCAGTGGTCAGGGAGGCAGTTGAGAGTCGCCGGGGCCGCCACCTGCGTCGTCGCTGCTGTGCCGCAAACCTGCCTCTGGGCCCATGGTGTGTCTGAGGGCTGTAGGAGAGGCAGTGCCCGCGCTGGGTCAGCTGCTCTGGGTCACTCCCGCCTCCTGGCTGCAGGCACCAAAGAGGAGGAGAAGGGGGAGGAGGACATGCCTGTCCTCGGCCTTGAGGGAGGGAGGGCTTGGAGCGACGGAAGAGTGGCAGGGGACGATGTTTGTGCGACGTCCTGCTGCTCGTGGCAACTGTTGCGGGCTCGCGGGAGACGCCCGCCGTTGCCAGTGCTGAGTGTCCAGGAGAGGACGAGGGCGGAGGGGGCGGAGAATACCGACTTGAGCCTCGGCTCCCAAGCTGTTGCGCAGTTTCTCTGGGAACTTAACGGACTGCAACCTTGGCCGTGCTTTTCCAAGTATCCCTAGCGGGAGTGAAGATCAGAAAGAGATTTTTGAGTGTATCGTCTTTTCGTGGAGGAAATTGTAGTTTCAAGTTAGTTGGGAATGTTGGCCAGTTTAAAATTTCAAATCATCTGTTGAGGTTGTCCAAAATCGTGTCTACAGCCATACTTACTGGATAGGTTTTCCACTTGCGAAAGGTACCCATGTCAAACAACCTCATTCTTCGGTCGCTCACACTAAAGTTCTACTCCAGCAGCACTGTTAGGAAGACAGTATTAGTGCTGCGTTATGCATAGTGAAATTAAGCACATAGTTTGATTAAATGTAGCACTATAATTGTTAAGTTGAGATCCGTTATTTTTACTTTGATTCTGGGCACGGCAATATTACTGCGTTTGATTTAGGGTTCCTGCGTTGAGTTTATCGAGCAAGAAAGCATGATAAAAACCGGTTCAGCCTCGTATGCCGTATTTACAGATGTGGATAATCTGCAATTACCTAACTACATTTAGACAAACAGGGAAGGTCGATTAAGTTGGTATGAAGTCTGAATTATTTGAAAGAAAGCTTAATACTACTTTCAGTTATACAATTTCGAGAACTTTGTGAGAGTTAAATAGGTTTAAAAATTGTAATTTGGATACCAATTACAATGATTCTGGAAAAATGGAAAGTGTTTGCTCTTTCGAGTATATTAATCACACTAAAATGTTTTTGAGCAACTCATTTATCACTCAAACTTGCACAAATTTTAGATTTTTATATTTTCAGCAGTACATAAATTTGGACAATGACACAAGGAATTACATGAATTAGGTAGGTTTTTACCTGTTTGGAGCTTAGTTTAGGTTTATTTGCTGTATACAATATAGCCAAAGATACTGGAAGAACAATAAGTGAGAGAGACTGTTGTCTCTTTCAGTCTAGAGGAAAAAAAAAATTCTTTATTGTCAGCCTGGGTTAGCTGGTATATTTAGAAAATTTGTGACTCTCCTACGAAATGCTGAAAAGTGTTGATACTTAATACATAGCTTTTATTTTCTTTTTAAGTAGTGCTTTCCCTATAAGGTGGTGGTTACATTTCTCATTACCACATACTAGTAAAAGTTCTTTAATAGACATACAGTAATTATTAAAGGATATAAACTTTATACTGCTAATATACTAAGCTCATGAAAATTAATGCGTATACTAAGAGCCTCTTTAAAATATTTATCAGAGCAGGTGACAATATTAGAAACTTGGATACTGGCTTGTAAAGCTTGTTTCTGTGACACTTAGAGGACAAGAGGTTGTACATATTCCGGAACAATTAGAGGTTCTATAGATTATTGAATAATCGTATGTTATTTTTTTAACTAAACTGCTTGTAAAGGCATAGGAATGACTTTTCAAACAAGTGAATACTGAGAATGTTAAAGTAGATTCAAAAGCAGGAGACGAGGTAACTTGAGCACTTCAGCATTAGTGCATATATTTGCTTAGGATTTTCCCTGTTGTCTAGGTTATAAGAATACATAATTTTAGCTCTGGCATAACTGTCTCCCACACCTAACAATCTTACAAATACCAAACGTTCATTACTAACAATGAGTGAAAGCCAAACTTTCTGAAGGGGGTACTGGGAATCAAACTCAGGACCTTGCACTTGCCAGGCAGGCGCAGTGCTGCTGAGCTACATTCCCGGCTCCGAAAGCCAAACTCTTGTCAAACCAGATGTTCTGTAGGGTTTTTTTTTTTTTTCTGGGTACCGGGGGTCGACCTCAGGACCTCGCGCGCCGGCAGGCGCCCGTGCTGCTGAGCGATATCACCGGCCCTCTGTAGGTGTTTTCCAAACCACAAGGGCCCAGAAGAAGTAACATTACAGGGACAGTAGACTCATAGCCAGTATTATAAAAGATTTGCCAGGCCACCAATGCCAAGAGTTATTACTTCATGAATTTGAGAAATGTGGAGGAATTCAGTGAATCAAAAGACAGGTAAGAGAAGTAATGATTATAACAAAAAATACATTTATTAATTCATATATTTACTAAATACACTGTGGTAACAAAGATGAAGATAAATTTCCTCAGGGAATTTGCTGTATAGTGTAGTACTGTATTAGGGAAGTCAGATACGCAAAAGTTTTGTAAATTAGATTACTAACTGGCATTAATCTACTTACCTAGACTAGGGCTAGTCTACAGATCATGTGTTTTTCATGTTGGGTTTCAAAATAAAGCAGCTTTTTTTTTTTTTTTTTTTTTTAATACTTTCCTGAGATAGGGTCTTGCTTTGTAGTTCAGGCTGACCTTAAAATCCTCTAACCTCAGCCTCCTGAATCCTGGGGTTATAGGCATGCGCCACCACACCCGGTTTAAAGCAGCTATTTTAAATGAAACTTACTTACAAATAATTTTTGTAAGGGGCCGGCGAGATGGCTCAGTGGCGTAAGCGCCTGCCTGGCAAGCGCGGGGCCCGAGTTCGACTTCCGGAACCCGCATACGAAAAAAGGGCCGGTGATATCGCTCAGCGGCATGAGTGCCTGCTGCCACGCGAGGTCCTGAGGTCGACGCCCGGTACCCACAAAAAAAAAAAAAAATTTTTTTTGTAGAGGAGTTTTTCTCTTAAGGCAAGCAGAACTCCAATTAAAGAGACAGCATTGCATGTAATAACATTTCTGATTTGGATAGAGAAATAATTGGGATTGTGGCTTAATAGAAAGGGGCAAAATTGCTAATTTTAGTAAGGAAAAGATTTAAAACTTAAGAGGAAGTAAAGGCAAGCTGGCAACATTTATTCCACATTCTCACAAGTGATAGAAAAAATAAGGATAACATGAATGAAAATGTTTAGCAGGAAATGTTACATTGAAATTAAAACTTAAAGTAAATGGAGTATATTATTCTACTTACTGTCTTTTGAATTAGAAATTGCAATCAATTATTAAACAGGATCTGAGAGTCTTCCCAAATCCAGGGAGATGTCTGTCAAAATAAGGATGATTGACAGGCAAAGGCGCCTAAGAGCTTCTGTGTACTAGGCAGTCCGGGTTCTAGGAACTGGGGGTATAGCAATCTAACCCAAAAAACAACCTTCTTGCCTTTTTGAAGTTTATTTTCAGTGGTGGAATCAGACCAAAAAAAGGACAAAAATCAGAATCAGTAAGATAATGTGTTGGTTAGAAGTGATACAAGAAAGAGGAAGGGAGATTTTTTCTGTGTTACCTTGAAGTGGTGTAAGTCAAGAACAGGAATTTTGGACTTAATTGACTTTGCCCCTAAGTACATGTTTTAGGTAAATTGCTTACCATCTCTCAATTTTCCCTGTTATTATAATGAGTAGATCAAAATAGCTATTTTTGATTTATCGTTTGCTATCGTTTAGCTGATATGCTACTTACAGGACCCAACAACTTTATGTGGTTATGTAGCTTTGTCCCCATTCTAAGGTGAAGCAGCTATTTCGAGGACATTCTCCTAGTGATGACAGAGCCTGGATTCCAAGTCATGTCTGACTGGTGCTTCCACGATGTACTACCTCTCACTGTGTTGGTTCAGTGGTTTTTCTGATCTGTGAGTTTCAGGTGGTTTTAAGGGTCAGCGTGGCCGGACGTCTTGCGGAGGTGACTGCGGTCCTGTCAGATCAGTGAGAGAATCGGGGCTGTCTGTGGTTTGGTTGCTAGTACTTTAAGGCAGCTCTGGAGGAGGGCCTGGCTTTAGAGAGTTAGGAGTGTAGGGTTGAGGGAGGGGAAGGCCGGAGGCGGGGAAGGGCGACTACTGCTCCCAGCATTCCGCGGGCCGGCGACTCCCCCCTGGGCGAGGCGGCTGTCACGTGGGAGGGGCCAGACGACATTCTGCCGCTGCAGTGTGGGAGTGAGTCCCGTGTCGCGGAGCACAGGGAACACCGGAGCCCAAAGGGCTCCCCTGATACTGACAGTTCCACAGCTTAAAACCCCACTAGAATTTGTAAGTAAAAAAAATGTGAAACTTTCCCATGTTTTAATATCTGAACTGGTGTTTTCTCCTTCCAAAAGGTCTTTCAGAACCGACCCCTCCCCACCCCCACCTCCACCTCCCTACGGCGCAAATAGAAAACAAGGTAAGTTGAGGGTTTATTTTTATCTGGGAGTGAAATAAAGGACGTAATCTTTTAAACATTAAACGGGTTGAGGTAGGAGTAAATTTTTGGTTCGGACCTTAAGGTGAGAAGCAGAATTCCTAAGTTTCTAAACGGGAAATTTGACGACTAATGAGGTGGCAGTTACTCCCTTTACCTCCGTGTCTGACAGGATCCCACTATTCGTCATATTAATCCTTAAGAAATAGTACTTTTTTTTTTTGGCTTTAGTGGTAAAAACGGACAAAGTTTGAAGTTTTAGACCCATAGTTATGTTGCTTACATGTTTATGTACTCTGAATTATGTTTCATATCTGATTAAAAATTTCACTCATTTCTTCATTTCAACGAAGTCTCAAGTGGTACTCTGAACTCTGTTTTATCAGTAGTGCTTGTTAGACTTTATACTGTTAAACAGGTCTGGAGGTGAGGTACAGTACTCTGGTTAAACATAGACCTTTTGTTTGTTTTATTGTCTTTAGGTTTTAAAACATTTATTTAAATTTGTAGGCAAGATCTTTTCATTGTCTTTTCTAAAAATTAAGACTGTGGCAGCTATCCATTTTGTTTTATTTTTTAAACATATCTTGATCAGCAGCTCCTTTAATGAAAAAAGGGAACTTCATGGTGGAGGAATTAAAAATGTTTTTGGAATTCTTTGGATTAGCATACTTCAAAAAATTAACATTTGCTGTGAAATTTTTCTGAAGTTCCAAAGTTTAAAGTGAGAGCCTCTCTTAAGTAATGTTTATTACGTTGAACGCAGAGTCCACAGCTTGAAGACCATTTTTGCTGCAGGGTTATCACATTACCTTGAATGACTCATTTAAATACTGTTTTATCTAGTTTTTTCCCTAATGTAGAGATAATAATAGCTTGAGCTCTTCTATGATGAACAAATAAAGTAACTGGAATTTAGCTAATTTAAGAATTCTTGGGTATTTTACTAATACATTGGATCTTGTACTGTATATAGTTTATTTTTGACTAAGGAGTCATTTCAAACTATACTCCATAGAAACACACTTTTCTTTTTAGTGCTACTTGAATTTCCTAAATGAAATTTGTTCAAAGAAGCATTGCCTGTTGTATCAATTTGAGATTGTACACTAAGCCAGCTTTGAAAGCACATAATCTTGGAAGTGCTACAACCTTCAAAAATGATAAAGAATAAAGAATTGGCAGTTTTTGTTTTGCATCTAAATATTTCTGTATCTTATGAACCCCTTACTAAACCGTATCCCATGAGATGATATGGTGATAATTTATCATAAGTTGGCACAGAATATAAGCATTTGGAAATAGCAGTGAGTGTCTTCACCATTGGTTATGAGTATAGAATTTTAAGTCTGGGTCTGAATTCCTGTTGTCACTGTGTTGGCAGAAAACTTGGTAGCTCTGAGCCCATTTCCACATTAGTAAAGTGGAGATTGATAGGGTCATTTGGAGTATTAAATGAGGTAGTTTAAGGACTCAGAATAAGTAGAAATTGCAATTACTGATTGGGATACTTTGCTTTTTACTAATATTAAGGGAGGTATATTACATGATTTTGGTAATCAAAATAGGAAGAAAATTTACCTGTAATTTCACTACTTCCACAGAACAAATTTTTACTTTTTGTATATATCTCTTTAGCCTTTGCCTGTAAGTGTACAAGAAATCAAATTTAACACATTGGTTGCTAAATTCTGAATATTTTAACTACTGTATATAAATAGAGCTGTTTCATTTTGCCTTTTTTCTGATCTATTGGTGAAAAAGCAGCAGAATTTTGCTTTAGTGCAATTTCCACTTGGCTTTTCTTGTCTCCCCCAAATAAAGCCTCTAGTTTTTATTTAATAGCTCAAGTAATAATGATTGTCAGTTTTTGAGGATTTTTTTGGTGTCCTCACAGTGATGTTGCCCATATCTCATTTAACCCTCAAATTGCCTTTATCATCCAGGTAGTATTACTACATTTTGTGGTTAAGCAAACCAAAGTATAGAGAGACAGTTCAAGTCAGAAGCAGGGAAGTTACTCAGACCTAGGGAGTCTGACTTTAGCAGAGAGCTGTGCTAGATTCTGTATGTATAGATTCACTGTATGGTATTAGATCACATATGTAGGCAGGATTCGATCCTGGAAGGATGACTTTCAATTTCTTTTAATAAAAGTAGTAGTATTTGTACTTTATAATTACTTGGATCACCACATTTGAACATTTTAGTGTCTTAACAGATGATGCCGCTCACCCATGTTTATATTAGTTGCAGCATTAAAAATATTTCTGCACAGGCAAGTTCTTAAGACTAAATGTTCCTTTTTTAAAAAAAATTAGAGATAAAATGAACATAAAGTTCACAATAAAGGAAAACTAATTTTTCTTTCAAGAGGTATTTTTTAAAACCTTACACTTCATAGTGAGCACCGGTATCTGGTAAACCTATTAAAATACAAATTCCTGCAGGAGACCCTCAAATTCTAGTCTAGTGGGTTCTGGGATGGGGCCCAAGAATTTGTAGTTGTGGGAAATGCTGAACAATCTCAGCTAATGAGTTTGGTAAAGTAAGGAAACAGTTATTGATATTAGTGGTAAACTGGGTATGGTGGTGCTTTCCTGTAATCCCAGCCACATGAAAGACTGAGGCAGGAAGCCAGCCTGGACAACACAGTGAGATCCCGTCTCAAAAAACAAACCCACAACACACTAGTGGTTATCGAACCAATTGTTGGCTGACAGTGACAACAAATGCAGTGAGCACCCTTTTTTTTTTTTTTTTTTTTAACGTGGGTGCTGGGAGTCGACCTCAGGACCTCGTGCTTGCCAGCAGGTGCTTGTGCCACTGACTGATATCACCGGCCCTTTTTTTCCTTTATGTAGGTACTGGGAGTCAAACTCAGCACCTCACTTGCCAGGCAGGCACTTATGTCGCTGAGCTATCTCACTGGCTCATGGTTTTTTAAGGGAGCAGTACTTTTTTAGAGAAGTGGTTGATTCCAGAGCTATGGCAGAGAAAATACAAGATGAGCCTGGATATGTCATGGGTCTTGAAATTAAGGAAAAGCTCAGAAAATTTTGGGGCTTGTTGAAAGAACGAGAGCAAACTTGAAGCTCCTAATGGCCAAGTTTAGAACAATTTGAGCAACAAAATGATTCATAATAGTACTGAATTTTGACCCATAAAATAAATACCCATGAGTTCATACTGAGGTAGTTGAACAAGTGAATAAGTAGGGGAAAAGGGAGTAATTTGTTTGGCAAATGTTTGTAAGATGAGCAAGCATTTCTATTTTTTTTTTTTTTTTGAAGCAGGGTCTCACTATGTAGTTCAGACTGGCCTTGAACTCACTGTGTAGCCCAGGCTGGCCTTGAACTCTCAGTGATCCTCCTGCCTCAGTCTCCTGAGTGCTGGAATTACAGGGGTGTGCCACCATGCCCAGCCTCTAATAAATTTTAACTTGATAAATGAATGATGTCTTGAAGTATGAGTAGTACAGAAATACATAATATGTGATGCTTAATGTCACATGATCACAGCTAAGACCATGGTTGATCTCTCTAGCTGTGGGATTTTCGGTGATTGTCTCCCAACGACAAGAGGTTATGGAGAAGATCTCATCTGCATTGGAGGAGGAGAAATAGGTGGAGGAATCCCTTACTTCAGATGAGGTTAGGGAGATGTGTAAAATGTGGGAAACAGCGCAAAATTTTGTAGAAAAGCACCACCCAGATAAGGCTGTGAAGCAGCCTTATGAGCTGTGAATGTGAGCAGTGAATCTGTTTAGCAACATGCAGTATCACATTTCTGCGAAGTCCTTAAAAGGAGGTAAAAGCAAGTGTCCTTGGATAGGTTCCTTGTTAAAGTTGTACGAAAAGAAAAAGCTTCTATTGAGCCAATAGATAGCAGTGATTCTGTTAGTGATAAAGTCACCCTGCACAATAATCCTCCTCTAGTCTCTCTCATACTAGTCATGAAGGTTTTCAAAGGTAAGTGCAGGTTAGTTTTTCTTTATATTTTGTATTTTCTTTATTATTTTGCATTTTAATGTTTTTATATGAATATTTTTGGGTTGTGGAATGAATCATCTGAGTTTCCATTATTATGGGGAAATTCCCTTTGATATACAAATGCTTTGGATTACAAGCATGTTTCTGGAACAAATTATGCTTGCAAACCAAAGTTTTACTGTAATTCCTTCTTAACGAAGAATTCTAATTAAGAAACAGAAAGAAGGAAATAGAAAATCATCATCAAACAAGGTGGCACTATAGTTATTGTTGCAGACAGACTCTACCCATGATGCTAGTGGATGACAGTTTGACGAAATCAGGATATTTACAAGATAATTATTAACTGCAAAGGAAAAATAGTAATTTGACAGTGGGAATGCCATGTAGACCAAGTGTTTATGGTTTCCATCACAGAAGACCTGGACATCATGAATGTGGTGATACGATGTGGTGATTGGGTCACATCATTTCTATGATGTTGGTTATTTCTGCCAAAAATACATAATCACTTTACCTGTCAGATCATGATAAAATATCACATAAACCCAAACTGAGGGACATTTCCCAAACTGGCCAGTATTCAAAGTATTAAAAGTTAAGACAAGTAAAACCTGAAGAACTATCACACATTGGATGCTAGGGAGAAATAACAACTAAATGCAACGTGGATCCTGGATTGGACTTGGGAACAGAAAAGGACATTATAGGAAAACTGGTGAAATTGGACATGGCCTGTATTTCATTATTTGACTTGTACCAATGTTAATTTTTTGGTCTTGATAATTTTACTTTAATTATATAGATGCTGGATGAAGGATATGAGGGAACTCTGTGCTATTTTTGCAAGTTTTCTGTAATTCTAAAATTCATAATTCTAAAATTCATAATAAGTAAAAAGTTTAATAAAAATATTAACTTGAAGTAGATACAAAACAATTAGGGAAATTTTGTTTGTTTGTTTGTTTGAGACAGGCTCTCACTATATAATTCAGGCTATCCTTGAACTCACTATGTAGCCCAGGCTGGCTGATTCTCCTGCCTCAGCCTCCCAAGTGCTGGTATTGCAGGCATGCGCTACCACACACAAGGGTTCACAATTAGGGAAATTGAACTAAAACTAAGAATCAGTTATGCAACACACTATTGGAAATCTTAGCAAGTTCTTAGATTCTTTGTGTATTGCTATTGCTTTTGCATGGTCACCCTAAACCAAGTCAGGATAATTGGGAGGGGGTAGGAAGAAGAGTAAGTGGGAAAAAGAAGTCTTTCTGTAAGAGTAAATAGGAAAATTTGACTTTCTATACTCAAAAAATGTTTATAGTATCTGAACTGCTCCAGGCGTGTATGGGAACTGTAAAACACAGTTCCCTAAGAAAATAATGGGAGTAATTTTGTTCCTGCTTTAAGCTTCCTTTTTTTTTTTTTTTTGTGGGTACCGGGGGTTGAACTCAGGACCTCGCACTTGCAAAGCAAGTGCTTATGCCGCTGAGCCATCTCACCAGCCCTAAGCTTCCTTTTTTAAACTCCTTTTAAAAATCTGAAACAAATAACCAGTTAGTGAAAATACTGAGAAGTGAGTGGAAAAATTATGAAAATACTACTACTGGGATGTTATGGCTGTGGATTTGGAGCAGAGAAGTAGACAAGATTTACTTAGAACTTTAGTTTTAACCACAAGCACAAATACAGTAGGTAGTATAGAAATACCTAAGCTTGGCATCAGGTCTGGCTGTTAAAAGCTGCCTATTATCCTTAAAGCTTTGACTGTTGGTGTTTTAACTGATTTATGCCAAAGATTGAAATTTTTTATGTGAAATTGATGTTATGATGTAACATCTAAAAAAATTCAAGGAACAAGAATTTGAAGAGAACATACTTCATTATGTTTCATTGTTATGGGTGCTCCAAAAGTGGATCATGAAGCATTGAAGGTTTAAATTGAAACTCTAGACAGAATTTGAACCATGGACTTTTGATCTGGTAGGGCAAAGTAGATAAATGTACTAGTTAATTTCTAAGTAGTTGTTTTCCTTTATAGTCCCTTCACCTACTCCATAAGTATGCTAGCAATGTGCACATGCCTGCACACACCTGTTTTGTCAGTTCTTGATAAACACTGCAGCTGTTTTCTAACTTAGGATTTTTTTTTTTTTTTTTTTTGTACTGGGAATAGAACTCACGACCTTGCGCTTACCAGGCAGGCGCTGTGCCTCGGAGCTATATCCCTGGCCCAGGATTGTATTTTTTGATTGGCTTATTTACCCTATAGGACAGTGTGTGCTAAATAGTACTGAATATTATCATCTATATTCCTTCTCTCAGTGATAAGAATTTTCAAAATTAAAAATAGTTCCTCACGAAATAAATTGACATTTTTCAGGAGCCTTTGTTTTTATGTTTTCAACAACCAATTGTTTTAGATTATGCAAATTATAAAAGAGTGATTCCTTTTTTCCATTCTCCCTAATTTAGCATCACTAAATTTATAGCCAGTTATGACATATGAAGGAAGCTCTTAAGATTTTACTTTGTGTAAACACTTACCGGAGAAACTATTTCATACAAAGACATTAATGGTTATTGATTGGCCTTAGGATATAATGTGCCATGGATGAATATACTTAAAATAGGAATTCAAGAGAGATCAGAGCATTTTTTAAAATGTGCATCCTTTTTTTTTTTTCTTAGACAGGATCTTACTATGTAGTTTAGACTGGCTTTGAACTCACTGTGTAGCCCAGGCTGGCATCAAACTTATGGTGATCCTCCTGTCTCAGCCTTCTGAGTTCTGGGATTACCTGTGAGCAACCCCATGTCCAGCTAAATGTAGGTACCTTTTGATTTTGTATATCTTATGTAGAATTTTGGCAATTTTTATTGCCTGTAAAACTCACCCTGATCCTGACTCAGTTTGAAACTTACTATCCTGCTACTAGAAAGAACAAGGGAATATTTTGATCAAAGATGAATTTGAGCACACTTATTAACATTTATTAAGGAAATAGCAATGATTAAAGTAGAATTTTAGAGAAGGTACATGTTTAATATAGATGAAGGTTCTGTGGTTGATTTAAATTTCAGTGGATTGAACCACATTTTCTATGCTGGATTTAAAGTACTATTTTTTCCCCTAAATTTTTTCCTAATGAAGTTTCAGGAAGAATCTTTCATTTACTTTAGTTCTTACACACCAAAAAGATGATTTGTATTTTCTTTTGTGTGGCATTTGTGTTGTGTAGAAGTTCTTTAAGCATTGACTTTTTTTTTTTTTTTGAAAACCAGAGCATTTCATCTTCCATTTATTCCCATCAATTACGGTGGCTTAGGCATTTCCTAAAAATGTGACTAACTCTGAAGATGTCCTTGCCACAAAAGGGGTTGGTGGCTTTACAGATAGACTACTCTTTGGCTCTTATCTTTTGCCCTAGTGGCTGGGAACAGTGGTTTACTTTTAAGCATTGACTTTTTTGCCCAGTGTTGAAAATACTGGCATACTGTGGGCCTTCCTAAATGTCTTATGATCTTTACAGGTGATCTTTCTTACATTCATCTGAAAGTTCTGAGCATTCAGCTACAGCACTGGCTCCAATCTGGATACTCTGGACATCTAGAAGTCCTAAAAGATTTTTCTTTCTGTATCTGAAGTAATTGGCATTGAGCCTAGCACATGGTGGTTTCCCCTTTAACTACAGTAGGGTGATGGACGTTTTAAAGGTATTGGCAGCACTTCTGAAATCTTAAATTATTAACTACTTTGGATTTAAACTAATGGAGTTAAGGAAGGAAGCAAATTCAGGATATCTAAATCTTTCTGACTTCAGATTATAGGCACTTCGAATATTACTTCTAGTTTGAAATATTGTACCTGGGCTTAGCAGCATATAACTGTAATCCCAACACTTGGGAGGCTAAGACAGGAGGAATGAGAGTTTGAGGCCAGCCTGGGCTACATAGGGAGATCCTTCCTTAAAAAATACTGAAAATTTCTTTTTCCTTTTTTTTTTTTTTCAGTACTGGGCATTGAACCTAGGGCTTTACCCATGCTAAGCAGGCACTCTACTACTGAGCTTCATCTTCAGCCCTTTGTAATTTTTTGAGACAGGGTATCATTAAGTTTATCAGGCTGGCTTCCAGCTAGCCATCTTCTTGCTTCTGCTTGAGCCTCCTGAAGTAGCTGGGATTATAGGTAAGTATGTGCTACTACGCTGGGCTTGAAAGTTTGTAAACTAAGACTAGTAACATTAGTTTTCACTTTACTAGAAGTTCTGACTGGCAGATCTACATGTCTGATTGATAAAAATGATTGAACAGCTTGCCAAAATGAGGTTGAGGGGTGGTAATTCTAGAATAAAAGTTACCCTTGATAGGAAAATGACTGGGAACCATTTAATGCTTAATGGTTCTGAACCATTTGCTGCTTAATGGTTCTGCACCATTTTAGACTCTTCCAGGAGTTCATAAGTATGCACCATCTCCCTGGAAAAAACATGGTAGTACAAACCTATAATTCCAGCTACCTGGAAGGTTGAAATAGGAGGATCATATGTTTGAGGCCAACCTGGGCAGCTTAGGGAGAGCCTACCTCAAGATAAAATTTTTAAAAATAGGCTGGGGAATCAAGTGGTAGAGCGCTTACGTAGCAAGGGTGAGGCCCTAGATTGGACCTCCAGTACCTCCCCCGAAAGTACATATGTACATACATTTTTGTATGTAATTTCAGAGAATTCAGGCCTCCTTGAAATCTCTATCTTTTTGTGTGGGTGGAAAATTATAAGGGGTGATTTCTCCCACTCAACTCCATTATATGCTACAATTAAACATTATATATTTTGTAAACAGCTTGTGAAAAAGAAGGAAAAGTTTAGCTTTCTGTTTATAAAGGGCAGTATTTCATAGTAGTTGAGAGTACATGTTCTAGGACCAGTCTGTCTAGATTCAATAGATTCAATCTAGTTTCTTCTCAATTACTTGTGTGACATTGGGGAAGTTTCCTAAAACCATTTTATAACTCCAGCATGGGGATAATCGCTCAGTGGATTATTACAGAGATAAAATTGTTAACACATGTAAAGTGTTCAGAACAGAAAGTGGTACTTCCTGAAAGTTAGCTGTTGATATTTATTTTCTAAGTATTGGTGTCTTAGCTGTTGTTACTAAGTTTACAATCTGTTGCTAGTGAATACCTGGCCAAATGAGGTCCTCTGAGCTGCATTTTGCCTGGCGGAAGGGTGTGTTTTCTAATTTGTGCAAATGTCCCTCACCCAGATTCGTTGCTTCATGGAGTATGCCAAGATAAACTTTTACATACCAGCATTAGGTGAATCTCTTACCTGTTTCCATGAAGAAATGAAGCTTACAGTTTTATGAGAAAAACAAAGCTCCATATCCTCCTTTAGAGTCCCTCCTTATTCCAGTGTATGATGTCAATTTTGCCTCTGAGCAGAATATTTGCTGCTGTCCTGTCCATGATGTGATTTGATTTGGTTTTGCTTAATTTTTCTCTATTGCTTTACTCTTTTTTGAAATTATAAAATATTTAGTAGAGATGGTACAGGCTATTAAGGTTTATAATATAGTGAACATTTCTCCATCAAGTTAAAAGGAAAATTTTATGTTTATCTTTGAAATTCTTCGAATGCCTTCCCAGATCCTGTCCCTTCCCTCTTCTGTCAAAGGTAATAATTAGGGCTGGTGAGATGGCTCAGTGGCATAAGCGCCTGCCTGGCAAACGCGAGGTCCTGAGTTTGACTCCTGGTACCCACATAAAGGAAAAAAAGGGCCGGTGGTATCACTCAGCAGCACGAGTGCTTGCTGGCAAGCACTAGGTCCTGAGGTCAACTCCTGGTACCCACATTAAAAAAAAAAAAAAAGTAATAATTATCCTGGGTTGTTGCTTATTTTCTAGCTTTATTGTATATTTATTGTTAAACACATACCAATTTTATATACCTTTAAAACATGTATATGAAACGTTTACATAAGAATGTTTTCTATTTTTTCTAACCTCAGCATTCTTGAGTTTCATTTATGTATGTATGATATTCCATTGTGTGGCAGTAACTTAATTTATTCATCCATTTTACTATTCATGGGCATTTTGGCTGTTTTGTGATTACGCAGTACTACTGTTAGATTTTTATTCATTTTTTAAAAATACATTTGTGCAAGTTTCTTTAGGGTATATGCCAAGAAAGGGCATTGCTAAGATACAGGAAATGCACATCTTTAGCTTTACTGGACAGTGGCAAATTAATTCTAAAAGTGATTTTACTCATTTATACTCCTATTTTTATAGAGTATACAGATTGAAGTTATTCTTTATTGCATTTATTTGAGATATTTCCATAAAGAAGGATGAATTCGAGTCATTTGTAGGAAAATGGATGGATTTTGAGGCCATAATGTTAAGTGAAATCAGACACAGTGGTTAAATACCACATGATTTCTCTTACATGAGAAAGCCAAACTATAAATAAAGGTTAAAAATAGAGAATGGTAGGAAACAGAGGCAGACTTTTTTGGAGATGAGAAAGTGGATTAGGGGAAATGCGGGGTGGGGGGTGATTATTGAAAGTGATCAGGATATGATACATACGTACCAAGTCCCCAAGATGAATATAATGATTATGTATCACAAACGTATACTGTACTACTAATAAAATACTTACTGTGTACTTCGGGCAAAAAGCCCTGTTCTTAGTAGTTTATATTTTAATGATAGAAAATAGGTTAAATACATACTCTAGCAAAATGATACAAATTTTGTGGGAGAAACAAAGCAAGGAGTGTTATTTCACTGCCCCTAGAGCCATGTGACAGTTTAGGCCTGGGCTTCCTGCGGTTATTGACAGAGATAGAAGTATGAGATTGGTCCTGGTGTTTTCAAGCAAAAAATGGTAGTGAGCCTGTGAATGTTGGTGAGGTTGCAAGATTGGGAATCTCCAGGAGCATTTCTGGGGTCTTTATCTTCACTTCTGCTTAATCCAGTAGTAATAAAGCTGAAAAATGAGTTGAGGCTGGTAATGGGTACACTTGGAGATCTAGAGACCCTTTTGACTCTTGGCTGTATTGTTTTGAAGGAGTAGGGGAGGAGCGGTGGCTTGTCTGAAACATGGAATAGTGGAGTTCTCGTTTCAGGAGTACTTGGAGCCATGGTGTTTGCTTGCCTCTTAAGGTTGGAGGCATGAAGGTTGAATTGAGCCCTTAGAGGTTGAGAGCTTTCTTTTGACTCTTGCAAGTGGAGATATGGAGTTCTGGGGGACTGGTGGTTTTGCCTAAAATATCAGTTTTGTTAACCAGTTAACAGTTTACACTGAGTGTCACTTGGGCAGGGTCACTTGGGCAGTGTTTTGTTTACGTACTGACTATCCTGAGCATTGCTTGGGCAGGTATCATTTCAACTGGTTGATTCTTGTAATTGAATAAATTTGATAAAATTGTTTTTATATTTTGTTATATTATAAAAGTTAATGAAAAAATATGCAATTTTTGGTTGTCTTGTATTTAAATAATTGGATTGGTAAGTGGTTAATTTTGCCAGCCTGGTAGATGGGAATTTGGTATCTTGCTATGGTTTTAATTGCATTTACCTGATTTACTCTAAAAATCCAAAATTATCTTTTAAATGACAGGCTTAGTCATGTAACATAACTTCTATCATTTATGTTCAATGAGCTCCATAACTGGGGGGATTTTATTCACTGTCCATGTGCGCTATAACTAGATCCAGGATTTAATGCAGCAACTGAAATTTTATGCTGCTAAAACTCTTGTCAACAGAGATGCAGGGAAATCTATTATTCCCTATCTTGTCACCACCAAGTAAGCCCTTGAGTTAGCAACCATACCTTTTGTTCACCCTGAGGAGCTGAACTGATGGCCCTCACCCATACATTGTTACCTAACCTCAAAAAATACATCTGTATACCTACCCTGACTGTCTGACTGTCTTTGACCTTCTTTGTGGCTTCCATCAAAATATGGGCCCCATTTCCTAGCACTGTCAGTCTCTTCAGTTGTGTTTGCAACTTGCCATTTTAAAATAGAGACTCAAACTACTCTTGAGAGTCTGTAAGGAAAATGCTTTGGCAGCTACAACTAAGGCTGTAACTCCTGCTTTTCAGGCCAGTTCTTTATACAGTGCGACCACCTAATCGCTCCCCAGTGACCTTTATTCTTACATGATTAAGCCTCAATTTACAGAAAGAATACTGGAGAAAGCCAGAGTATATATTTTGATTGGATCATCTGTAATGGACCCTAGGTAGCCATCTAGTTGTTCCCTGCATCCTATTCTGCCACTTGTTTACATGTCACATTCAGTGTTGTGAGGAAGTGCAAAGATGATGATAGCATCTGAAATTTTTAGCTGATTGACTGTATTTTCCAAGATAACTCAGGTTGGTTGTTCAGGGAAGTGCCTTACTTGCCTTCTCATGTGACAGTGTGCATCAACCTTTAAGGTATATATGGGCAATAAGATCGACTCCATTGGTTTCTTTTTTCAGCTTTCAAAAGTGTTTTATCCAACTTCCTACTAAGAATATTACCTAACACAGTGGTACCTCAGTTCATGAACTCAGTTCTGTCAACAAATTTGGACACAATCCAAACTGGATGAGAACCGAATCAAATTTACCCATAAGGTCAACATTGATTCTAACCATTGAATTTGATGTGGTTCTCATCCAACTCAGTTTGCAACCAGAATTGTGGAAAGAATCAAGTTTGTGAACTGAGGTACCACTGTAATTTTTTTTTTTTTTTTTTTTTTTTTTGTGGGTACCGGGGGGTCGACCTCAGGACCTCGCGCGCCAGCAGGCGCCCGTGCCGCTGAGCGATATCACCGGCCCCTTTTTCGTATGTGGGATCCGGGAGTCGAACTCGGGCCCTTGCGCTTGCCGGGCAGGCGCTTAAGCCGCTGAGCCATCTCACCGGCCCACCACTGTAATTTTGTAAGTTTTTTCCTGGCTGGATTGATGTCTGTCATGGACAGGCTATCGTCGTTAATGTTATCACATACATTATGAGAATATCATAGATGGCACCCATTTTACAGAGGAGATATACTAGTGAACTCAAAGTTTACCAGGTTAAGCATAATTATACAAACTTTATTATACCCAAAGTGCTAAAAAGATATAAAAAAGAAATAAGGTCCTAAAAAAAAATGAAGTCAATCCTAGTGTAAATCCTGAATGATCCAAAACCCTTCCTATTGCCCATATGAGCATAAGAGTAGTTCCCAACAGATAAAGTAGTTTGAATTCATACTAAATTGTCATGGGAGAACACATGAGACAATTCTCATCTACCTTAACTGACCCAAATAATTTCCAAATGTATGTTTCTAATAATATTGTGAGCAACTGCAAAGCCCATATGAGTCGTCTGAAGTTTTATCATTTACAGGTACGTGACGCATTCCCAGATCCTTCAGCCAACTCAACACCAGCTACTTCTCTGTGACTGGGTCCAGATTAAGGGTCTCCCAAGACAGACTTCACTGGATCCACATTCAAGAGGACTGCCAGGGTTTCCTGAGCCCCCTACATCGCTGTAAAGTGCCAAGGCCTTAAGACTTGGTTACGTGTATTACAACGGCAAGAGTGCCAGCAGCAGGAAAAAAGACTCATTGGACCTGTCAGCATCTCTATATCACCAAATGTAATAACCTTATCAACAAAGTAGAGTAAGCCAAGTTCCTCTGTGTGACACCACCACCACGAGATAAAGCACAAGGAAAAAAATAACTTATTTAGACTAGAGCCCTGTCTTTTCTTGAGAAGCTGAGATTTGAAGGAGCTGTTCTAAAATCTGTGCCACTAGTAAGTGATTGATAACATTATAGACTGGGGTGGTCCCTGAGTTCAGAGACTGTTGTGACTGAGTGAAAGAGACAACGAAATCTTGAAGAATTACACTGAGGTGCCAGCCAAAGTTAACCCTCTTCAGATAATGTTTGTTGAACTGAGAAGTTGCTAATCCAAACCTGTAACAGGACTGGTTATTTTTGCCTCTTTCTGTGATTTTTTTTCTCTTGGTGTTACATTGCTCTCTGTATTGTCTTTCTAAGTCCAGATGTTCTCAGATAATTCACATTGTCCTGATTGTGGACAACAGTGGTTTCCTAGTTTAGAACTAGGCCACTGGTTGTACCAAACCGAACTTGTTGAAAATGAGTGTTACCAAGTCTTTTTAGACCGTATTAATAGAGCTGATTATTGCCCTGAATGTTATCCTGATAATCCTGCTAATAGAAGCCTTGTTCTTCCTTGGTCTTACCCACTTGAGTGGGCTCCCCAAAATCTCACCAGGTGGACCTTTGAAAAAGCTTGCCATCCTTTTCTTCTGGGTCCTCCACTGGTTAGAAAAAGGATACATGACTCCAGAGTAGCTGGTTTTAACCCTGCATTACAGTTAATCTTGACCAGAACAGACAAAACCTTAAACAAAAAACTTGGCCAAAACAAGTAACTTCTATAATGGTCAAAATCATGGAGACTCTAGAGAGTTTTGTGCTAGTAGCCTAAGATGAAAAAATGACTAATTTCTCATTTTCTTCTCTTTTTGTGGTGCTGGGGATCAAAACTGGGGCCCCATACATGCTAGTAGGCAAGTGCACTACCAGAGCTACACCCCCAGCCTTTTATTTCTAAATTTGATCCCAGATTGTCACTGTTTTGGGGAACTCCTTAAACTATTTAGTCTGTTTCTGTGGCCTACACTTATTTTGTTCAGCATGAATTTAGTCAGTATTCCAGACAGACTGCTCATCTAGAACCAGACTAATCCATAATCCCTATAAGCGATGTTTTGGAACTAGCTTGTCTCTCCTAAGAAATTCCAGAGCTTAATTATTGACAAATGACAAGGTAGTCCTGAAGGGCAGGCCTCGTACTGTGTGTGCCCCATAATTGTATTTCTAACAATAACTTCTGTGGGAAAGCATACTCTTTGCTGGTTTCTAGATTATTCTAATAAATTTTAATAAGAAATTGTGTTGTTTTAAATTCCACCCTTATCAGTGATAAAAGATATGTGTGTGTATAATACGTGTATATATATAAAATTTGTTCGTATATAACTGTTTATTCCTCATTGGTTTTGTTTGGCCCATCCTTAGAGTGATCGTCACATTCTGTAAGGCAACACTTCAACATAGGTTACACAAAAAGATGTAAAAATGCTGCCCGTTTACACTTACTTGGTTCTTCATAACCAAAGACTGTCTTGTCTTTGTGGTGACTGAACTTAAAATGTCCTGTCCTGGAAATGGGAAAGTACTTGTATAATGAGATTTATGAAAAAAAGAATTATCGAGATTCCTTATATATTCTGAACAGTTTTATGGAAGCATCTTTCTTGAAACTAAGAAAGTCTTGCTAGACACTGGCCACATTCTGGCCTCTTCTTATTCCTGAAACCAGTATTACAGTTAGGCAACTTTGAAATTGCTGTTTAAAATCTCTCAGAAGCCTGAACAATTTTTAAATTCCACTTAATATGCTAGGTAATCTAGTGCTTATGTAGCAGCTCAAAGATGTTATCAAAGACTCATGTTCTTTTTGTCTCCCCCCCCTTGGGGTCCTTATGTTTGCTTTTTGTCCTCACAGCTGTCTCCTTAATAAGTGGTATATAGTTTGTTGCCCCAGATATTTTAGCACCAACCAAAGGCTGGAAGCAGGGAGCAGAGGGATTTCTCCTTTCAATTCTGGCTTTTATTTGGGAATAAAAATTTTCACAAAAGTCCCTAGAATATTTTTTTTCACATCTCGTTAGAAGGTAGTGGTGCATGAGCATGGCAAAGCCTAGCAAAGGGGAATGGAGTTGGCATTCCCCAGGTAGGCCACATTATCTCTGCTGGTAAAATCAGAATTCTTTCAGGAAGGAAGCAGTGGGGAATGAATGGCTATTGATAATGCAATAAGTCATACTTGTCACATGTTGTAAAACCTAAATTTATTTGTTATTCTGTGTAAAGAATGTACCCCAGAAATTCACCCTTGTATCTGCTTTATGTCTGTCGTGATGGCGGTTCTCTCCTGTTATAATGCTGAATAAACCACAGACTCCTGAACTGAGTGAAGACTAGTTTACCGTGTCCTGTAATTAAGAACTCGCTATTTTCAAGCTCTTAACAAAGAGAAGGTTTATTTTGAGATAGGGCTTTTGAGGATATTAGGATCCTTGTTACTGCCTCCTAAATTTTTTTTTAGTTATTAAAGAATGCTTATGCTCCAAGGAGACATACTACGAAACATTCTACATATGTGAAATTTTAAATATTAACACAGCATAGAAAAAGTCTTTATTTTTGATTTAACCATTTGTATTAAATAGTAAGGCCAAAATAAAAAAGTTTATCTCATTGGTTTCTCAATCAACACCTAGGTGGTACCTGGGAGTACCTGTTTTAAAATGCAGTGTTTTAATCCAGAAATTTTGATTACTTAGATTGCTCATAAAGTCCAGGATTCTGCATATTATAAAGTTCAGAAATAGCACCTCAGGAGATTCTTGTGTAGGTGTTCTGTGGACTGTATTTTGAGAAACACTGCAACAGTCTGCAGTATTTACTTACGTGGGTTAAGGAGATGGGAGCTGAGTGACTACTTATAATACTGTAAGGTATTGACACAGTATTTTTGGATTTTTGGATTAGGGCTGCTTAGCTAGTGAAGTTCATGCAGGTATTCCAAAATCTGAAAACTTCTGAAATCTGAAACATTTCTGGTCACAGGCTTTTCAAATAAATTATATTCAGCCTGTGTTTGTTACACTTTTCTTTGCCAGTGACATATAGAGAGGTTTCCAGTATATGAAGGTCTCCAGTGATATTTTGGGTCATAACTTAGCCATTTTTTTCTGTTTAATTAATCAGGACTTTTGCAGCCCTCATCACAAATAGTTCTGTTTGGTGACATATGCTGAGTATATGGTACATGAAAGGAATAAAAAAATTAATATTACAGTGAGAAGGGTACCTTGCTTTCAAACATGATTATATTATCGTACACGTTACATGGTTGTATGGCTCTCAGAAATCAATGTCATATGGTAGGTAGAGATCATAAAGGAAAAGATTTAACAAGCCTTTGTAACTTTCAGTTTAGGTCTTTGTAGTATGGCTTAAAATATTGCAGATTACTCTAGATAGTCCACATAGTAGTTGATATGAATAATGAATTTTGTTAAAATATAAATAGGCTACTAAAATTCCGATGTTATCTGGGAAATCTCATAATCTAAATTGTGCCAGCCATATTAATCTCTACTTCATAGTGTAGAAGAATAGATAATATTACTCATAATAGTAGCATTTCTAAGATGACCATTATAACTATTTCCTATTATTTTATGGCAGACTTGGAAGTGGAAACATGCTGGGGCAGATAGGGAAGATATATTTACCAAAGAGTTGGCTTCGTGACATGTGGGTAACTAAGATTCATCTCTCAAGTTACCGGAAAAGGAGGCCCATGTAAGCAGACAGGCAGAAAATAAGTCTATGGCATCAAAAGAGTATGTGACATTCTGCATATCATGGCTGTCTGTAAAAGTGAGATGAACAGTACTCCTTTCATCTTTCTGGTTTTTCCCTGGCAACTCTTGGACATGACTTGAAACTGCTTTGTTTTTGAGATGGGGTCTCACTATATGGTTTAGGTTGGCTTTGAACTTGCTATGTAGCCTGGGCTGGCCTTGATCCTGCAGCGATCCTTCTCCCTTGGCCTCCTAGTGCTGGGATTACAGGTCTGGGTCAACATGCCCAACTTGAAAACAGCTTTTTGTGGTCTTTCAGCCAGCTGGCCTTGTTATTTTAATTCTGTCACTATTAAATGACCTAAGTACAGTATTTTAAAACAGTCTGTATCTACTTTCTTTATCTGTGAAATAAGTATATTACCTATCTCATACTACTGTGGGGTTTAAATGTGATGGCATATAACAATCATATGTCACATAATAAGGACTCAGAAAAGTTAAGGAAATAAGGCAGAAATTAGAACTAGAGAATAAGGTGAAGTCTTAGTTTTAGAACAGGGATAGAAGCCAGTTAGAACTTGATGCTGAATTACTAAAAAATTAAACCTCCTGGTGAAGGAAAAGATTGGTTTTGGGACTAAGGTTGAGCCTGTAATTGTGAGTCAAATGTTTTATAAAAAGGCGAAGAGACCTGGAGTGATGGATGACCCAAGACAGATCCTTATCACGTTAGGCCCATATATAATTATGGCACATGTAACTGCTTTATGGTTTATTACCTGAGACTTTTCTCAACACTGAAATAAGCAGGTTGAGGAAAGTTGAATGCTGTGTCACCATTGAAATCTAGTTCACATACCTCAGAGTAGGGTGCTGTGTAGTATGTTTACTGTATGCTTTTTTAAGTGTCTTGGGTCCTCTAGCCAGACTACCTTAAGTTCAAATCCTGACTGCCCTTCATGGTTGTGTGTTTTTGAGTAATGTTCTTAAGCCCTGTATCTGTTTCTTCAGCTGGAAAGTAGTATTTCATGATTGTTGTGAAGTTTAAATGGATTAGTACATGAAGTACTTGTACCTGGCACAAAGAAGACCCTCAATAAATATTAGCTCTTATAGTAGTTGTTTATGTTTTATATGTTATTTGTCTCCACAGCAGGGTTGTAAATTGCCTGTTTCATTTTGTCCTAAGAGTCTATAATATCATAGTTCACTAAAATAAAAAAAAATTTTAATTACATAAACTTAGTGTTAGGATCCTGCTGCACTGTCAGCTCTGATTTTTGTCACAGGCAGCTTTTCCTCGTCCTGTTTCTTTTTAACTAGTTGTGACAAAATGTGTAGGATGCTGTGGTTGAATTATACCATTGTAATATAAGTTCGTTGTATATGCTCTCACAGTTATTATAGGCCCATTTTGCTTGTTTTCCTACAGAAGTGAATATATTTTGTTACTAATTTAAAAAAACACTAATTACATCAAACAGAAAAGTGCAGAGAATAACAACACACCTGTGTACTCAAATCTAAAATACATTAACAGTGTTTTTAAATAAACTTTATAGGGCCGGTGAGATGGCTCAGCGGCGCAAGTGCCTGCCTGGCAAGTGCAAGGTCCTGAGTTCGACTCCCAGAATCCACATAAAGGAAAAAGGGGCTGGTGATATCACTCAGCGGCAGAAGCACCTCCTGGCAAGCGCAAGGTCCTGAGGTCGACTCCCAGTACCCACATTAAAAAAAATAAAAAGAATTAAAAAAAAATAAACTTGATAGCTGAAACCCACTCCTTTTTTTTTTTTTTTTCTGTGGGTACCGGGGGTCGACCTCAGGACCTTGCGCACCAGCAGGCACCCGTGCTGCTGAGCGATATCACCGGCCCTTTTTCCCGTATGTGGGTTCCAGGAGTCGAACTCGGGCCCTCACGCTTGCCACGCAGGCGCTTACGCCGCTGAGCCATCTCACCAGCCCTGAAACCCACTCTTATACCTTGCAGGAGAAAGCAGTAATTTGAAGTAATTGTGTATCCTTTCCATGTATCTGTTTACTTTAAAGTTATGTATTTATATTTGTAAGTAGTGTATAAAATGACAAAGAACTGACTACTTTAAAAATTTTTATTAGGTTCAGATTTATATATAAGCAAATGATACACATCAATTTTTATTTGTACTTACAGTACTTAATTTTTATGTTGGAGTTTTCTAAACTTGATTTTGTGATTGCAGTGCAGTCATTGGTGCACCAGACAATGACATTTTCCAGGTTGCCAAAGCATCTACTATTATAATAAAATGAGATTAATCAGAAAAGTTGCATGCATCTTAAAATACAGTACAGGGAAGCCATATTTGTAGATGTAGCACTGAGGCAAATTGGTATCCCTCTTGAGAGAAGCTTAGGAAATCAGAACTAAGCAAGGCATCCCTTACCCTGTCATCTGGTAAATGAATAAATCTTACAGATTTAAACTATTTCAAGCCCTGATGAAGCAAAGTGATCAAATTTTACTGCAGATTTCAGGGTCATAAGGAAGATGAGACTTTTTTTTTTTAAGTAGAAAAATGAATGGTTATCATTTCCATCCATGTGATGCCAAAAACTACCATTTCACGGTTGCACTTGTAAAGGAATTCACTAAAATTAAATAGCTTTGTGCCAGTGACACACATAGGTCTTTATCAGTTCTTTGTTGCAAAAGATGCCAGCAAAGGTATCTTTCTGGAAATGCTTATGATTGGTTTTTCTTACAGTAACAGAAAGTCTCTGACAACTCCATTTTTGTTCAAGATGAGGTTCTGCTTCACTTTTCATCCTGAGGGTCCTAATGAACACATTTCCCGGTATGGATTGGACACTGTTCAGAAGATTGGCCTGTCTCTAAAACTGATCTCCAGTTCTCCCAGATACCTGATCACATGACTTTTTGTGAGGATGTGTTAAGAACCATGTTTGTGGGCCGGTGAGATGGCTCAGCGGCTTAAGCGCCTGCCCGGCAAGCGCGAGGGCCTGAGTTCAACTCCCGGAACCCACAAACGAAAAAGGGGGCCGGTGATATCGCTCAGCGGCACGGGCTCCTGCTGGCGCACGAAGTCCTGAGGTCGACCCCCTGGTACCCACAAAAAAAAAAAAAAAAAAAAAAAAAAAAAAAGAACCATGTTTGTTCCATTTCTTCCTTGTAGCAGTGAAGGGAATACCATTTCAACTATGGACAGTGATGATGTGTTACAAAGAGTCCGAATGAAGCTAAAGGATTGATGTGTGCTTGTGACAAGAAAGGTGTATGGTTAAACATTCATAGAAACTAAGAAATATGGTTCTTTTGCTGATTCTTTTTTACTGTAATATAGTTACCAAATAGTAGATTTTGAAAGCATTTTGTTTGCTTTAAAATTTGAGAATACATATAGTAAATATACAGACTCTTAAGTTTGACAGTAAATGGAATACTTTCATTACCCCAGAAGTTTCCTCATGTTTTCCAGCCCATATGCCTTCTCCCAATAACCACTTAATCTGTTTTCTATCACTATAGATCCACTACCATTTGCTATGCCTAACTTCTTACATATGGAGTAATTTTGCACATATTCGTATGTGTGGCTTATTTTACTCATAGTTTTTAGATTCCTCCATGCTGTGGCATATAATGGTAGTTGATCATTTTTAGCCCTTTGTTCAGTTCTTTTTGAATCACTGTTTAGTATTATTTTATGTTCTTAAATTTTATATAAATACTGTAGTGATGTGCTTTTACTTTTTGAGTTGTAATCTAATTCATTCATTTTAATTGTATATAATATTACATTATGGGAGTTACGCTGAAATTTTTTAACCCACTTCCCTGTTAATGAATAATTAGGTTTTCTAGGTTTTCCTCGTTTTAAACAGTACTACAGTAGACATGCTTGTGGGTGTGTGAGTTTCTCTAGTACATGTCTAAAAGTGGAGTTGCTGGTGTGTAAAATACAGTATACAAAAGTCTCGACTTTACTTGATGTGTTGCCGTCCCTCTTGGTAGGAACAGTTTCCCTCACTGCCAGTAGGGTTGAAGAGCTCTCTTAGTATCCTCACCAATACTTAGTATTGGCTGGCTCTTAAATTTTTACTAATCTAATGGTTGTGAAATGGTATCTTATTAATTTTTTTGAATTTCCTTGAGTATTCTTTTTACATATTCATTAGGCTTTTAGTTTTCTCTTTGTTGATCTGCTTGTTCATCTTTTTTGCCCACATTTTCATTTCATTCCCACTTGTCTTTTACAGATTTGTGGGAGTCTTTATATATTCTGGATATTAATTCCTTTTTGGTTGTGTGTAATGCAGATACTTTTCTAGTCATTGTGATAGCAATAAAAAGAAAAGCTGAAAGCCCAATCCCAGGAGCTAGAAAAAGATAAAAGGGATGACAAAGAACCCTCCAAATCTGAGACATGTTCCTGAGTGTTCACAGCAGTAGAAAAAGGGCCTGTCTCTGACTCCTCCCTTCCTTTCCAGTGTATGTACTGATTCACTTTTTTATTCATAGATTTATTTTTCATGTTCTTTTAAAATAAAACTGAGAGGGGCTGGGGATTTAGCTCAGTGGTGCAGCGCCTGCCTGGCAAGTGTGAGGTCCTGAGTTCGATTTCTGGTACCCCCCCCAAAAAATAAAGTAAAATAAAATAAAACTGCATTCTTGGGCCGGTGAGATGGCTCAGCGGCTTAAGCACCTGCCCGGCAAGCGCGAGGGCCCGAGTTTGACTCCCGAAACCCACATACGGAAAAGGGGCCGGTGATATCGCTCAGCGGCATGGGCTCCTGCTGGCGCTCGAGGTCCTGAGGTCGACCCCCCGGTACCCACAAAAAAAAAAAAAAAAAAAAAAAAAAAAAAAACTGCATTCTTACTATACATAGGGCATGGCATTTGGAATTTAACCTTTTAATTTATAAAATTTAAATTGTATGGAAGTACTGTGAGAAGAATACAAAAGGTAGTTTGTTAGTCTCTCAAGCTATAAAAAAAATTAAATTTTACAAAGCTCTTTCACATACATTTTTGATTTTAATCCTTATATCAATCCTTACTCTCATTTTAATAGGTAATGAAGGTTAAGTAAAGGACTGATTTTAGTTTTTCTATTACTGGGGATTGGACCCAGGGCCTTGAATGTTCTGCAAGTACTCTGCCACTCAGCTACATCTCCAATACCCGTCCCACTCCTTTTTAAAAAATCTTATTTTGATAGAGTCTCGTTAAGTTGCCCAGGCTGGCCTTTAATTTGGCAGTCTTGCTTCAGCCTCCAGAGTAGCTGAAGATTACTCACCCAGCTTAACTTGGTTTAGACAGTAAGATTTAAGTATAAAATTATCTGATTAAGTTTCTGTTGCTTTGTCCTCTGTTTTCTTTCGTATAGAGCTAATACTCTGTCTTCTTTGAGCATTAAATAAAGGGTTACCTATTTCCATAATTTGTAAAAGAGTGCTGGGAAAGCCACTAAGAAGTCAGTGACATAATTCCAAATGTGTACTTTCTAGTCCCTCAAGGCAGTCATCATAGTTTGTAGGTAGCACTTGTGCATTGTTACTTGTTATTAAGTGAAAGCTGCTGATTGGCATTCCATGAGAAAATAACATGAGACAAATTGAAGATATAAAGGAAATCTGCAGTGATTGCCTCAGTGGTGATTTAAATTTCTACTCTCAGAAGTATTTTTTATTTTAATTTCAGAGCTATTCTCTTTAAGATTCTGGTCACTTGGTCTTACTTTTTGTGCTTTTTCCAACTACACTGTAATATATTTGGTGATTGTGACATCTATGCAAGATGAATAATGTGAAGCTTTTTTCTTTTTATGATACAGGATTTAGAATATCCTGGTGAAGACTGGAAAGCAATTTTCTTCACTAAAAAGGTTTCAGGGAGGAAATATTACTACAGACTAAAGAGGTTTAATAAACAGTGCTGAAATTGGCATTTTGCCTTCATATGAATAAAAAGTCATTTAATTTTTTCCATTTTATTTTAGTCACTGTATATAATCCTTGTTTCCTGGGTCCGAGGGAAGCATGAGTGTGTTGGGAGTTGAGACAAGAAGAAAACAAGATATCTTCACAAAGAAACCCAGGCACTAAAAAAAACTAGTCCAAACTCTGAAGAGATAGAGCATAACCATGACGGACAGTGGACTTAGGGATCCTCCAGAGGGTAAGACTAGTTTGTACAGCACAGAAGTTTGTGCTGTGGGAAACTAGGGCTGTGCTAAGAGAGAATATCTCTGATGACTAAAAGATGAAATTTTGAAGTAAAAAAATGAATTCAGTAGATTAATTTGTTATGATTATTTTTATATTTTCCTGTTTACTGGATTTTACTACAAAACCAGACCCTATCTAAACAAGATAAATGTTTTAGAGGCTCCAATAGGTACCTATAGATTGACAAAATACAGCGAATCCTTTAAAAAGATGGGCCGGGGATATAGCTCAGCAGCACAGCACCTGCCTGGCCAAGCTCAAGGTCCTGAGTTCGATTCCTGGTACCCCCCAAAAAAGATGGTTGATGTTTATAGTTATGTTTATAAAATCCAAGAAACTTGTGCTGTATATGTTTAGAGGAGATATTTCAATTATAGGTAAGAATGAGATTAAGGTCTTCATCCTGCTTATAAGATATATACAATAGGCAAAATAAGTAATAGATTTTTCAGAAGAGAAAGAGGCCATACTTATGTTGCATCTTTTACTATAAGGAAGTTTTTAAATATGTAAGAGTAGAACAGTATGATGAGCCTCCCCCCACTCAACATCCAGCTTCAATCTTAGCAACATAATGCTGATCTTGTTGCCTTCCCTGGATTATTTTAATGTAAATCTAACATATTATTTTTTTATTTGCAAGTATTTTATATCTCTGAAAGATAGTTTCTTTTTTAAAAAAAATAGCTAAAAATTGGGCCGGTGAGATGGCTCAGCGGCATAAGTGCCTGCCTTGCAAGCGCGAGGGCCTGAGTTCGACTCCCGGATCCCACATACGAAAAAGGGGCCGGTGATATCGCTCAGCAGCACGGGTGCCTGTTGGCGCGCGAGGTCCTGAGGTCGACTCCCTGGTACCCACAAAAAAAAAAAAATAGCTAAAAATAAAGTAGTTATTATTCCTTAATAACATCACATATCCTGTCAGTATTCACATTTTCTGAATTTCCAAATTGTCTCATGATTTTTTTTTCCTTCACAGTCAGATCCTCTGTCCGCTTTACATTTGGGCCACACATTACATTTTATTGATGTGTTTCCTAGGTTACCCTTTAAAAAAAAGCTTTATTATAGAATATTTCAAACATAAAAGGAGAGATAAAGTGAACCTTCTGTACCCATTAAAGAGTTTCATTTGCTCTCAGCATGCCTGATGCCGTTTCATCTACACTCCCTCACTTCTCCCTTCCCTAATCATTTAGTTGAAGCAAATTCTAGATATCCTATAATTTTCTTGCATATGCATCTCTAGAAAATAAGGATTCTTTTTCAAAAAATCACGACACCCTCATCACACCTGAAAGATGAATAATAGTTTTCTTTTTTTTTTTTTTTTTTGTGGGTACCGGGGGGTCGACCTCAGGACCTCGCGCGCCAACAGGCACCTGTGCCGCTGAGCGATATCACCGGCCCCTTTTTCGTATGTGGGTTCTGGGAGTCGAACTCAGGCCCTCGCGCTTGCAAGGCAGGCGCTTACACCGCTGAGCCATCTCACCATAATACTTTTCTTAAGATCATCAAATATTGGGCAGTCAGATTTTTTTCCTGATTGTTTCGTAAATGGTTTCTTCAGTGATTGGCTTATTCAGAACTGGATCTAAATGTTATAGGCCACACATTATATTTAGTTGATGTGCCTTCTAAGGTCGCTTAACCCTCTTTTTTTCCCTTTTCTTGCCATTTATTTTTATTATTTGCTAATTACATTCTTGGATACTGGGTATGAGCTCTAGAAGCTTAATCAGATTCAAGTTTAATTGTTTAGCAAGAATTCGTCATTGGAGGGGTAGAAATCTTCCTACTGTACTATACTGGGAGATGAATGATACCTGGTTTTCCCATTTTTTTAGTCATGTTAAGACTGGTTAGTGGGTGCAGCATTTGTCAGTCTGGTTCATCCATGATAAAATTCCCCACCAGCCTTTGGCATGATGGTTTGAGCTGCCATGGATAATCATTGCCTTTCATTAGGGAAGAGGATATATTTAATATAACCAAAAATTGGTTCTGTCATTCAAAATTGTTTTACATTACTTTTAGTTGTTAGATATACTAATATGATAATGTTTGTTTTAATCACCTTTAGTGGGATGCAAGCAAAATAACGTTGTTTAGGAAGAGTGCCTTAGAAGCCACTATATAAATATTAATCAGGGACTTGTTAAATATAAAAAAAGTGTGGAAATTTTTTTCAGTGAAAATTATAAATTTTATCTCACTAGACTCTCATTTGGAAAATGATCCATCAGTAAATTCTCAGGAACAGGAAACCACAGTCACAGCAAGTTCCACTGAAGAAGCTCAGACCCCATGCTCTGCCTCTGGTCTTAACAAAGACCACGAAGAGCTAAAGGCAGAAGGTCCACAAAGTCCAGATACAGGTGAGAAATCAGAAAGTTCAGATGAAACAAATTTTGGGAAATATCCAAAAGATAAAACAGAGGATGAGAACAACCTGAGTTTTCAGGATGGGGAACAAAAGGATCACCTCCCTTCAGAAAATCTGGGTAAAGAACCCTTGGATCCAGAAGCTCATCATCTTCCAAGTGACAAGGGAAGAACAGATGCAAACTTGGGAAGCAGCTCTGCCTCTCTTTCTGAGGAAGTAAATTATGGATCCGAAGCTTCTCAGGAGCCATCTACTACAGACTGCCAGGAGGCCCAAAGTCCTAGTCATTCCAGAGAAGAGAGCCAGGATTCACTGAGGAGGCGACGGCCTGCACCAGGTGAGGGAACCCACTGACGTACTACCTTGTTTTGTTTTACCCTGTTGCTGAGAACATAGCTAAGTCAAGACCTTCAGGGGCCGGGGATATAGCTCAGTGGTACAAGTGCCTGCTTGGTAAGTGCAAGGTCCTGAGTTCGATTCCCGGTACCCTCCCCCAAAAAAAGACCTTTTCAGAGAACTTTTATCTTTTTTGGGGGTACTGGAGATTGAACCCAGGTGTCTTAAGACAGTCTTTGCTGAGACACAATACCTGGCACCTGCAACTTAAAGGAGGAGAGTTTTATTTTGGCTCAAAGTTTAATAGGTTTTAGTACATGGTTGGCAGGATTAAATGTAGAAATGGCATGATGGAAGGGCCTGATGTGGAGGAAAGCTGTTCATGTCATAGTGGCCAGGAAGCAAGAGAGCAAAAGGAAGAGCCAGGGAAGGTGATACGCCCTTCTAGGTCATGACTCCAGTGACCTGCCTCTAACCAGGCCTTACCTCCCATCAGCATACTGAGTTAATAAACTCATCAGTTGACTAACCCACTGATGAGTATAGCACTCTCGTGATCCAGTCACTTTCAAACACATGAGGCTTTGAGGGGATACCCCAGATCTGAACTGTAACATTATGGCCTTCACACTAAGCTAGCCCTTTTTTATTTTATATTTTGAGACAAGGTCTTGCTAAATCACTAACCCTTTTTTTATTAGCCGTTTTTAATTTATATTTTGAGACGTGGTCTTGCTAAGTCACTAAGATGCCCAGGTTGGGCAGGCTGGAACTTAGGATCCTCCGTCCTTAGCCTCCTGTACTGGTGGGGATTATAAGCCTATATCACCAGCCTTGGCTTTTGTCTTGTCTTTTAAGAATTAAGGACTTTGGGGCTTGCCCAAGGTCATGCAAACCAGTATGATACTGGAATGAAGTTTCTCATTTCCAAGACTGGCTTATTCTGCTATATTAAGTTGCCTGCCATACATAAACTACATTTTAAAGCAGTATTTATATTATTGTAATACAACAAAAAGGAGCATGACTTTAAAAATTCATCTGTATGGGCCGGTGAGATGGCTCAGCGGCTTAAGCGCCTGCCTGGCAAGCGCCAGGGCCCGAGTTCGACTCCCGGAACCCACATACGAAAAAGGGGCTGGTGATATCGCTCAGCGGCACGGGCGCCTGCTGGCGCGCAAGGTCCTGAGGTCGACCCCCCGGTACCCACAAAAAAAAAAAAAAAAAAAAAAAAAAAAATTCATCTGTATGTTTTTATATCTTATTAGGATATTTGATTTTTTAAAAATTTTAAATCTTTCACTCTTTGGGAAACTAAATGTTACATAAATCAAGAGATAGGTGTACTTTTTAATGAAAGGTAATAGTATATTGTCCTTGACTCAGTCATATTTCAGTTTTATAGAACTTTGAGCAAATCAGTTAATTTCTATACCTGATTTTCTATACTTATATATTAAGGAGAATAAGTATGCCTTCCCTTATGAAGGTAAGAGTTGCAGTTAAATCCTTAACTGGAACTCATGAGCTGTGAGTTCTAGTTTCAGTCCTACCACTTGATAATTTGGGCTGCCTCAGGCAAGTCTCATAATTTCCTGATACTTCAGTTTCCTGTTTATAAAATGAAGAAGGTGGGTCTTTGTAGCTCTTCTTTTTTTTTTTTTTTTTTTTGTACTGGGAACTCACAACCTTGCGCTTGCCAGGCAAGCACTGTGCCCCTGAGCTATATCCCCGGCCCGGGTAGCTCTAACTTCTGATTGTATATGTGGATCTGAATTTTATACATACTTTAAGATCTCAGTCCAGAATGCACATTAGCCTGGCATGGTGGCGCCCGCCTGTAATCCCAGCACTCGGGAGGCTGAGGCAGGAGGATCATCACAAGTTCAAGGCCATTCTGGGCTACATAGTGAATTCAAGGCTAGCCTGAACTGTGTAATGAGACCCTGTCTCAAAAAATCAAAACAAAACAAAAATGCACATGTGTCAGGGCAAAGGAATATAAAATATGTGACATTTTGTTCACCAAGGGCTTGACCAAAGGCTAGTAATTCATGTTTCACTGCAAATCAGTGAATGATTAAACTATATGTTTCATTCATCACACGTTAGAGTAGTCTGTGAAAGCAAGGACTATGCCTCCTTCTTTCATGTGTATCTATCGTACCTGGCCACAGAAGCAACTTTATTGATATTTGTCAGTCAATGACTGAATGTAATTGTATGGAACATTTTCTGCTATCAGAATTATGCAGGTTTATGCAGAATTATGAGTAGAAAAAGAGAATACTGTTTAAAAAGTACAGTTTATGTGTAAGAAAGAACCTAGTATAGTAGAATGCCACCACACCCAGCACAAATGAGCTAATCTATAATCTTTCTTTGTATAAAATTTTACAAAGTGTAGAATTCCTTTTAGTCAATTTGGTGAAAGGTGTATAGGTATAAGCACTCCTAATTAGTATACTGTCTAAAGTAATATTGTTTCTTTTTTTTCTGCCAGAGACTGAAAGTCATGAACAAGAAACACAAACACTGGGAGAAAACAAAGAGATTGCACAGGATACCATAAAAAAGATTAAGAAAAAGAATTTTTGGAACTCTGGTGAGAACAAACCCGGATTTATTGCAGTGTTGATTCATGTTCATAAATCCTCAGTGAAAATGCCTAGAATATTAACACACTTAAATAGTTATATGTTTTATTAATATTTTTAAAAAAATGTTTGATAATGAATCCTAATAAAATAAAGTTTAAGGGTGTTTTTTCCTTAAGGGTGGGGTGCTGATATTCTGCTGAGCTTAAGGAAATGGAAATTCTCACAGTAGGAAGGGTTTTTCATCTTTCCATAAACACGAAACTAAAACTGCCATTTCACAAGGTTTGTGGGGATTTTTTGTGCTTTTGTTTGTTTGTTTGTTTGTTTGTTTTTGGTGGTTGTCAAGATTGAAACCAGAGCCTTGGCATATGCTAGGCAAGTGCTCTATCACTGAGCTGAGCTACAACCCCAGCTAAAAACCACCTTTTCAATCAGTGTGTACTAACTTCTCAAGGGGCATATTTAAGTTTTGACTCCTAAAAGATGTCTGCTATAGGTTGTGAGTACTTTGAGAAAATGGAGGAAAATCCCAATAGCTCACTCCTAAAACGCATCATTAGTAATAGCAAAAAATGCATAAGCTCAGCTTTTACCTTATAGCAAAGATACTGTATATTCAAGTAATTGAAGAAGAGATTAGAGAAAAAGTATTTCTGGCAGACTTTAATAGTGACAGCTTAAAAGATTTAGGTAAAAGGAATTTAGAACTTCTAGTAAAAACCGATAGTATAATCTCTACCTCATTTCAGTTTCACTACAGGCTTTTTGGCTCATGTTTTCTCTGAATTTCTGTTACTTTCTTATTCTTCGACAGGAACTATGTTTTTTGGTCTCCTGGTTTTGGCTTTGGGGCTGATTTCCATTAGTAGCTACTGTTCATCTCCAGCCCAGCAAGTGCCCCAAAATCCAGCTTTGGAGGCCTTCTTGGCTCAGTTTAGCCAATTAAAGGATAAATTTCCAGGCCAGAGTTCCTTCCTGTGGCAACGAGGACGTAAGTTTCTCCAGAAGCACCTCAATGCTTCAAACCCCACCGAGCCAGCCACCATCATATTTACAGCAGCTCGAGAGGGAAGAGAGACCCTGAAGTGCCTGAGCCATCATGTTGCTGATGCCTACACCTCTTCCCAGAAAGTCTCTGCCATTACGATTGATGGGGCTGAGAGAGCCTTGCAGGACAGTGACACAGTCAAGCTGTTTGTTGACTTGGAGCTGAGCTATGGATTTGAGAATGGCCAGAAGGCTGCTGTGGTACACCACTTTGAATCTCTTCCCGCAGGCTCCACCTTGATCTTCTACAAGTATTGTGATCATGAGAATGCTGCCTTTAAAGACGTGGCCCTTGTCCTGACTGTTCTGCTGGAAGAGGAAACATTAGAAGCAAATGTAGGCCCAAGAGAAACTGAAGAAAAAGTGAGGGATTTACTTTGGGCCAAGTTTACCAACTCGAACACCCCCAGCTCCTTCAGCCACATGGACTCAGACAAATTGAGTGGGTTGTGGAGCCGTATTTCACACCTGGTGCTGCCCGTCCAGCCAGTGAGGAACATAGAAGAACAGGGGTGCTTTTTATAAAGTTAAGCATAGAGTTGGTCATGTAAGGCCTCAGCTTATGAAAAAGTTTAAAAGGCCTTCCATTTCTGTGGAAGGAGGTTGATAAATGTGAGGGAATAGCCTAAGAAACACAAGTGAACTTACTTTAGAAAAGTTGTTTTCATTTTTTGCTATTTGTAAAATCTTTCTAATCTAAGCTTTGAGAAAGCTAAAAATTGACCTTACTTGATTTTCTTTGCATTTTCAAGCAAATCAGGTTTAAAATATTGTATATAAAACTAAGAAATTTTTTAAAATCCCAAAATATAGCAAAAGAATCATTGCACAGGAAGGTATTCTCAGTAACTATAGAGCGAGTTTTGCTTTCTTGAGTAAGACTGAGGAGCTATTTGAATAGTCTTTGGAGTAAAGCCCATGTTATAAAGTAGTAATTTTTAGAAAATTTTTGTATTACATGTTAAATATTTTTTAAACTCACTTTAATAACCTAGTTGTAGGATTATGTCTTATACTTAATTTGCACTTGGGTAGTATGAAAAAAGGAAATAATAATTTAAACCATTAAATCTTTGTCTAATACTATGTAAGGCACTATACTTTATTCCTTTAGGAAGCTGAGATAAATGCAGCCATGTTCAAAAAATATTCTTAAATATTGGAGTGAATGAGGAAATTGTTTATTATTGGAAATTGAGAAATACCAATTGGCTGTATCTTTACTTCAGCTTTCTTGAATGACTTAGAAGAGTGATTCTTAAACTACCAGTACCTCTCCCCTCTGTATCAGAGTAGTTCTGCTTTTGACTATTTTATATGTTGGGGTTCTATGTAAGATTCCATTGGGACAGGGAGTTTCACTAATAATGAAATTCAAAAACCATTGATTAAGTGAAAAAACATCTTAGAGATATGAGTAGAAAAAATTATAAAGATATTAAAACTTAGGAGTAGGAAGATGAAATAGAGGTTTATTGTACAGATCTACTATTTATAAAACAAAAATAGATGAACAGCAGAATGTATAAGCTAGCATTTACTAACATTTTTCTGATGCTTTTGTTCATGTCCATTAATCATTTCTGTCCATACTGAATGGAGTTTTTATAATTGTCTAGGATGGGAAAAGAACAATCTTCTCTTCTCTCCTCTCCTCTCCTCTCCTGTCCTCTTCTCTTCTCTGTTCTCGTCTTTCTTTTTCCTTTCCTTTCCTTTCCTTTCCTTTTCCTCCCCTCCCTCCCCTCCCTCCTTCCCTCCCTTCCCTCCTTCCCTCCTTCCCTCCCCTCCCCCTCCCTCCCTTTCTCCCTTCCTTGTTTTCAAGACTTGAACCCAGGGAGAGCTGAGCTACATTCTCAGCCTTTTTTTTTAAATTTTACGCAGGGTCTCACTAAATATTTCAAGCTGGCCTTGAACTTGGTGATCCTTCATCCTCAGCCTCTTGAGTATGTGGGAGTACAAGTATGTTCCACCATGTCTGGCCGGAAGAACAGATTCTGATAACCAATTTTCATAGTAGCTTTTGTATGGGCACATTGGTATAACTTTACCAAATGGTTTATTTGCTGCACGGTGATGGAACTTTTTATAATGTAGCTTATTTCTTGATAGTTTTAGAAGTACAATTAGGTTAAGAATTAGAGAAATGGCAGAAGATGTTAACTTAGTTAGAAGAAGCAAAAATAGTAGATTTATAGAAGTTTTAATGGCCAAAGTCAATTGTTGGACCATGTTTTGTGATTGTAAGAAGGATTGAGAACAATCCATATGGAGATAGTAGTAGTTGATTATATTTGAGCTCTGAAAGCAGAAATTAGTAAAATGATCCAGACCTAACAAAGAGTCTGTTCCAATACATGGGCCTAGAATGTTTTAACTAGGTTTTGGCCTCACTGTTTCTGAGAGCATATATGTGTGTGTGTGTGTGTATATGTTCATATATATGTATGCACGTATATATGTATGTATTTAGTTAAGTCATGTGATTATAAAAATGGATTTTAGGAAACACTAAGATTAGAAGGATCTTTTTTTTTTTTTTTTTTTGTGGGTACCGGGGGGTCGACCTCAGGACCTCGCGTGCCAGCAGGCGCCCGTGCCGCTGAGCGATATCACCGGCCCCTTTTTCGTATGTGGGATCCGGGAGTCGAACTCGGGCCCTCACGCTTGCAAGGCAGGCGCTTATGCCGCTGAGCCATCTCACCGGCCCTAGAAGGATCTTTTAATGATACTTAGGAATATCACAAAGGCACGAGGAAGAATCTTTTTGAAAATAACTGCCACAGGAAAAACACAAATTTGTGTTTTTATAGAATTAAATTAAGTATAAAACAATCCTACAAAGCCTGAAGTGTGCTCAGTTGAGTGTAGAGGCATACCTGAAGGAATAGTGTGCATTTGAGTCTTTGAAGGAATGTTTCCATAGATTTGAAGAGAGACCTAAACACAATGTTAAGGTATAATGAATGTAATATCAGTGTCAATCCAATATAAAATCAGGAAATTGAAGAAAAATCTGTATTCCATATTCAAATTCTTTTCTGTATTTTTAGATCTTAGATGCTAGCATTATATCATACAAAACCAGTGGTGCCTTGTAAAACTGTTACGTTGGCCTGCTGACGTGTGCTACCTCAGATCTATAAAAGAACCAGTCTGCAGTATATATTCCTGCCTCTATCTGATTGAGATTGCAGTTGAAACAAAGGTAATTGTTTCTTCATTTAGTTGAATGTATTTTTTCATCATTTTCTCTCAGTATAATTTAGGGTAATTTCTGAAAGTTGAATTTTTTTGTTTGTTTACTATTTAGCCTTCGTTAACACTTTTCCTTTCATGTAAATGCAGTCAACTGAGACTTGTCAGTGTTCTGTCCACTATTTCAACATCATTTTAAAAAGAAGCAGTATATTAGCTCTGGGTCTTCTTATGAATAGATGATTATTTTTAAAGCATAAAACTTTTTAATGTACAAATAATTAAAATCTATTATCTAACGTACTCTTTTAGGTTAATTTCTGTCCCTTCTGTTTTTATATTTTCAAACTCTCAAACCTTCGCTTATTTGATCTAGAAAAATGATTTGTGGTCATTTGATATCATACATGGTACCTAAACATCACCGTTTCATTATTACCACAAAATATCTTTCATTGCATTATATATAAATATAAATCACTTCTTGAGTAATACCAGAGTTGTAGAAGCAAATAGCAGAATCAGAAACTGTCTTTGAAATTGGGTTTTTGTTCCTGTAAGGTAAAATTTAGGTTTTCTTAGTTTCCAGAGATTAGCAGAGAAGTTCCAGGGGGCTCATATCACTAGAGGTAGTCATGCTATTTGTTTCAATTTTTGTTTTAAACCAATCAGTAAAGTAATTTTAATGGGTTTTATTTGGATCCTTCACGCTTACAGTGGTTAGTGAAGTTCAGTGTGCCCAGGACCGCCCCCCCCAGTTATTGCCCAACGGAACAGTGCTAGCTGCTGAGTTGGATTTGATTGTTTATACAGCTTTTGTTTCTTTTATACTTCTGTCTGTGAAAGACAGGAAACAGCGTGCAGTATAGAAGCACACACCTATAGTCCCAGCACTCAGGAGGCTGAGGAGGAGGATTGCAGTGAGTTTGAGGCCAGTCTGGGCAACCTAGTGAGTTCAAGGCCAGCCTGGAATACATAGCGAGACCGTCTCAAAAACAAAAAGAAAACACAATGAGTATTGGTAGAATATAACAAATATGGCATGTAAAGTGAGAATAATCCAGTAAGGTGATCTTCACTAGCACTATTATATAAGCTGTGCAAAAAAATTTTTTTTTTTTTGTGGGTACCGGGGGTCGACCTCAGGACCTCGCATGCCAGCAGGCGCCCGTGCCGCTGAGCGATATCACTGGCCCTTTTTTTGTATGTGGGTTCCGGGAGTCGAACTCGGGCCCTCGCGCTTGCCAGGCAGGCGCGTACGCCACTGAGACATCTCACCGGCCCTGTGCAAAATTTTTGAACCCCACTGAGTTTTGCTTTTGTATACTTAAAAAATTAATAGACTTTGCCAGTGTTAGCATCAGACTTCTTTGCATTTCCCTTCTCCCTACATTTACCTTTGCATTTGTTTCTTTTTTTTCTTTTTTTTTTTTTTTTTTGTGGGTACCGGGGGGACGACCTCAGGACCTCGCGCGCCAACAGGCACCCGTGCCGCTGAGCGATATCACCGGCCCCTTTTTCGTATGTGGGTTCCGGGAGTCAAACTCGGGCCTTCGCGCTTGCAAGGCAGGCGCTTACGCCGCTGAGCCATCTCACCGGCCCTGCATTTGTTTCTTATAGATGTTGAATGTGCCTTATTCAAATTAGTTTTTGGGTTATAAAAAAATAAACCTTAATTTTTCTCAGCTGACTGATTCTTGATTAAAGTTTCCAAAATTAGCAAGTTTATAGAAATGGGCATGTGGGAAAGGATCTCCAATCATTTGGCAAACAGCTGAGGAGTCAAAGAATCCTGTGAAGGTCAGGTGGCATTTGTGTCTGTTAATGAAGGAGGTACAGTGCAGCCACTGTGCCTAGACTCTACTACTGTCACATAGTGTTCTTCGCTACTCCTGTTCAGTGAAGCTTTCATGAAGTAGGGGGAAAAGAGTGAGGTAATAAGTACAACTCTGGGAGTTGCTCCAAATCCAGGGTTGCTCCAAACTGATTGGGAAGGTATTTAAGTGTGGGCATACACCTGGGAGTGGGAAGGTGGGTGTGTGTTAAGAATTTCAGTTTCAGAATATTGCCAAGCCAGAATTAGAGAGCGGAAGCATGTGAGTACCTTATCTCAGCCCTTCACTGCCCCTCTCCCAGCATTTCCCCCACTGTCTATACTCAACTAAAACCACAGCATTTATTAACGCTTTTTACAGCCGTTTCCTGTCAAGTATGAATTGAATCATGAAAATCTGCAAGATTTATTCTTGTAGTTTAGGAAAATAGTAATTCTCAGGAGTTAGCATATCTTAAATTATGAACTTTCAGTCAACTGGGTTGAAGTCAAGTGATACAGTGAACCTGAAGGCTAAGAACAGGATTTCCTAATACTCATTCCAGACATTAGCAGCAACATGATTTTCTTACGGCATAACACCACTAGAAGATGTTGTGGTCTTATCTAAATGCACCAAAACAGATAGGCCATCAATACTGTAAAAACAGACTAATAAGGAAAGGAAGGGTTATGAGTTATATAGTTACTCTAAGTAAATTGTGATTTTAAACAGGATATAATAGAAATAATGTCTGAAGTTACACTATGGATCATGAGATGTTCAATGCAGCAACGTCAAACTAAACTAAGGAAATAACTTGGATCCTGCAAGATCTTAGCTACTTTAAGAAAAGGAAAAATATAGGCAGATACCATGTTCTTGGCAGCTTTACTCATAACAGTTACAGTGGAGAAACAACCCAGGTGTCCATCCACAGATTAATGGATAAGCAGAATGGGGTACAGTATATGGTATATATAATGGAATTTCAGCCTTTAAAAGGAGATTTTGATATGTACTACAACATGGGTGAATATTGAGAACATTATACTAAGCCAGTCACAAAAAATGATTACACTTTTATGAGGTACTTATAATATAGCCAAAGTCATAGAGACAGAATGTAGAATGGTGGCTGCTAGGGGCTCCGGGAGGAAAAGACAAGGCATTATTGTTTACAGGGGTTATGGAGATCCAGTTTTACAAGGTGAAAAGAGTTCTGGAGATAGGCGGTGATGATGGTTACACAACATTATGAGGGTACTGAATTCCACTGAACTGTATACTTACCAATAAAATTTTTTTTAAAAAATCATGGTTAAGACAATAAATTTTTTTTTATATGGGAACCGGGAGTTGAACTGAGGACCTCGCACTTGCCAGCAGGCGCTTGTGCCACTGAGTGATATCACCGGCCCTTTTTTTCCTTTATGTGGGTACCGGGAGTCGAACTCAGGATCTCGCGCTTGCCAGGCAGGTGCTTATGCCGCTGAGCTATCTCACCGGCCCAAGACAGTAAATTTTGTGTATATTTACATCAATAACAAGAAGAATTGAGGGGTAGGGGGAATCCCAAACCCAGAATCATGAGAGGGAGAAAGGCATCCTCATTTTTGTAGTAGAATTTAGCTTTTTCCAAACTGTGTGCAATGCACTGTACTGGGTGCTGGGCTGATGCAGTGACAACTCCATCCCTAGAGGAACAGCCTGTTCAGAGGAAGAGACCAGCAGTCCAACCAGAATGTCCAGGGAGGTGAAGTTTTTTTTGTTTTTTTGTTTTTTGTTTTTTGTTTTTTTCTTGAACTCACTGTGTATCCCAGACTGGCCTCGAGCTCATGGTGATCCTCCTGCCTCAGTCTCCTTAGTGCTAGGATTATAGGCATGCACCACCATACCTGGCAGATGGATTGATTTGCTTATTCAGAAAAGGGAGGGATTACTTTCAGAGATATCAAGGGAGTAAATAACAGAAACAGAGAAGATTTGTAGGAAAGGTAGGATTTGGGCAGGTGGAGATGGGTGTGTGGGTTTAGAAATGCAAAAGAAAAGTCCTTCCAGGTGAGGTAAACAGGATAGAGAAAATTCCAGTGATTTTTTTTAACTGGGGGGAGGTGTATGCCTCATGCACACATTTCCATTGATTGCCTGTAGGTTTGTGGATCTCAAGATCATTTTGAATGGATCTGTTTGGGTAGATTTCTGGATGGAAAGTATGTAAGTGCCGGGAGTGTGCTCCTGGTTTGCTTCCCATCCCCAATTCCTGTGGCCATTATTCTACTTTACATGTCAGTCTGGGGGCTTTAAGATGGTGGTCCGGGCAGAGATTTCCTGGAGGGGTCTGTGGAGTAGGTTTCAGGGGTGGTAGTGGTGGCTTCTGCTTAGGGACCTCTAAGTGGCCCGCCTAAGGTCTCTGCCATCCATCCCCCAGCCCAGGACCTCAGTGTTCTAACAGGCGGGAGAGAGGCCAGGCGGAGGTGGGCTGGGGAGGCTGGACTGCCCAGCCCACCCTGTGTACTCCGCTGTGCCTCACTCCGTGATCCCAGCTGCATGCTGTCTTCTGTGCACTTCTCTTTCCTGCTGTGTACTCTTCTCTCCAGTCTCTCCACTGTCTGCATCTTCATTTTCATTTTAAAGTACATTGTCTGTTCCCCCAGACTGGCTGTAAAGCTACATTCCAACCCTTTAGTTTTTGGATTTCCTTGAAGTGGGGTTGGCTTAGGAGAGTTCATCTTGGGAGAGCAAAAGTGATGATCCCTCGTTGTGCTTCAGTTTGAGCCCCATTTTCTGGCAAGATGGCAGGGTGAGCCTACCCTAAAACTTTGTTTTAATGCCCCCCCCCAAAAAAAATCTCTTAAAGATATTCCGGTGAGATGGCTCAGCAGCGTACGCCCCTGCCTGGCAAGCGCGAGGGCCCAAGTTCGACTCCCGGAACCCACATACGAAAAAAGGGCCGGTGATATCGCTCAGTGGCACGGGCGCCTGCTGGCACGCCGAGGTCCTGAGGTCGACCCCCGGTACCCACAAAAAAAAAAAAAAAAAATCACCAGAGGGGCTCAAGGGCCAACAAGTCCCAGCTCTAGAACTGGAAGCCGTGCAGTGAGACAGCATCTTAGGATACTCATGACGTGTTCAGGTGGCCACTCTTAGTTTACTTGGTTCATCTTACAGCTGAAAGATCAGAAACAAGGCAGGCTTTCCTGTATGTGGGCCTGTGTGAGACAAACCAGCATGCACTCTCAATTCTCAAGCATGGTTTTTGTGTAAGTTCACTTAGAAAAAAAATCTTTTGGAAATACAGAGTACGTAAATCAAAATAATAACATAAATTGAAAAGCCTCATTTTTGCCCCCTTGTCATTCCCTATTCCCTGTCAATAGGAAACTCGTCTCTGCTTGTGTATCCTTCCAGTTTTTCTTTGTCACAGGCACATTTTATAACTTCTGCCTTAAAGTTCTCAATTCTTAATTTTTGTCTTTTAGGCTCCTCATGAATTGTTAATAGTCCAGCTCCTCAGATGGAGACCTTTGGGGTGGGATGGAGAAGGACAGAGGCAGGGTCAAGAGAAGGGTGGGGACTGGCAAAACCCTCAGTAGCCAGGAGCCTTGAGTTTGGGATCTTCTTTTTTTCCTTTTTTTTTGTGGGTACCGGGGGTCGACCTCAGGACCTCGTGCGCCAGCGGGCGCCCGTGCTGCTGAGCGATATCACTGGCCCTTTTTTCGTATGTGGGTTCCAGGAGTCGAACTCGGGCCCTCGTGCTTGCCAGGCAGGCGCTTACGCCGCTGAGCCATCTCACTGGCCCATGGGATCTTCTGATCATTCTGGAGCCCAGGGGTGTGGGGAAGGTGTTTAGAGGATTTTGTGTGGAGAGTCAGGTTTCTGGTGTAACTTCAAAATGTTCCACTGGATGCAGCATACAAATCCTCTCAAGGAAGTGCTCCTTAGTTTTAGGAATAAGGATGCAATTCCCAATGAGTGAAAAAACTGTAGGTCAAGGCAAAAGCCTTGAGCAGTCTAAATAGGGATGAACTGGGGTGGAGGTACAGCCGGCTTACCCCCCAGGCCGTCAGTGAGCCCTGAGCTTCTCCATGTACTCAGGTTGCTGTGGCCAGGACTGGGTGAGCCATGCTGTCTTATTTTGAGTTATGGAAGGGAAGATGGTCTTGGTGTCCAGGATGATCCAGCCACCAAGCTTTTGGACCTCTACTCCTATGGGGACTGGAACTGTTCCATTCACTGGGAGTTGGGATAGGGCTGCCTCCCTACTCCCCACCCCAGCTGTGGCTGGGGTTCCCTGCTGTTTGTGTGTGGTAGAGTGGGGCAGTTGGTAATAGGATAGAAAGTGGGAAGACTGGCCTAAAGCCTGAGCAAAGTATCCCCTAAGGACTGGCCCAACTGGGGAGCCTGGCGCATTGAGGATTGTGGAGGGGAATCTTCTGGAGAGAGAGGTAAGAACCCTTCCTCTTATTCAGGAAGAGTTCGGGGATGCCCAACAAAGCAGTTAAGAAGTAGAAAATAGCTGGGTGTGGTAGTGTACACCTGTAATCTCAGCACCCAGGAGGCTGAGGCAAGAAGATTGCTGTGAGTTCAAGGCCAGCTGGGGCTGCATAGTGAGTTTAATTCCAGCCAGGACTACATAGCAAGATCCTGTCTCAAAAAAAAAAAAATAAAATAAAAAAAAAATAAAAAAATAAAAAATTTAAAAAATTTACCCTTAAGAATATGCTAAATAAGCATGTTTAGCGTGACTGTATTTGAATATATTCATCAAACAATAATTTTGCAGATTTGGAGAAGTTTAGCTTTTCCTAGCCTGCATGTGTCTGCTAGAAGGGATCTTGAATTTTAGGGGTCAGGAACAAGATGACCCTGCCCCCAGCCAATCCAGGACTCTGCTCTGTAAGGGAGGAGTAAGAGACTCCCTTCCGTAGGTTAGAGTTCAGGACTTCTCAGCTTCCTGGAGGTACCAGTATAAACTGGCTGGCCGGAGAAACCTCTCCCTTTGGTTGGGCCCCTTTTTTGCAGGGAAGAGTTCAGGGGACTTTGTGAGGTGGGTCAGGCTTCTGTTCAATCTTTAGTCATTTATCTAGATCTAAATTTATCTAAACTTCTGTATTTAAACTTCTCATCACCAGCATATCAAGGAGTCTGCTCACAAGGTTTATTTCTTCCCATCTAAAAAGTGCCCTTTTCACACTTTCCAAAAAGAGCAAGGGGAAAAGGCATTGTGTGGGCTGCTCCAAGGAAGCCGTCTTCCACCGTGCCCACAGCCACAGGAGGGAGATGGAAGAATGCAGGTGGTTGGTGGTACTTGGCAAGCGGTCCAAATCCTGCCCTCATCTTCCTCCTCAGTGCAAGCGGAGGGTGGCTTGATTGTACCTTATAGAAGTTGCCCCCAGAATCCTATTTCATATTACAGTTGTCCAGTGCCAGTCAAGCTACTTTGAAGTAGAAGTCAGTGGAAGTCCCTAGATATGACACACCCCAAATAACCAAGAACTATATAGAAAAGTTGCCTAAAATTGGATAGTAAGTAGTGTGACAAATCTAGTATTTGTCAGGTTACCAGGGCCACACCCAGTAGGGTTCCACAACCAGAGTTTCCTTAGCCATTTTGAAGCTGAATACAGAAAGGGAACCTAGATTTTATTTCTTAGGAAGTTTATGTCTATCAGAAGGAGGGAGTGTAAGGGAACATATGATTAGTCAGGGAAGTTGAGTCCCCAGTGACCTATGGGTTAGAGGCTAGAGCTATGTTGACATTTCACTTCCTTCTTTCTTCTCCATGAAGCCTGATGGGAAATGAAGAATGATTCAGGGCAGGTGGAAGATGGACCTCATGAAGACACGACTGGTGGGGGGATGGGTGTGTGGCAAATCCAGACCTCTAGGTGGTTCTCCTTTGTTGTTCTGTATGGTTGCATTCCCTTCCCTCCCTGCCAGACATATGGGGACCCTTCTGCCTTCCCTTCCTTCTCCTCTGCCCACCCCAGGAATGCCTGGAGTCCCTGCCCACTCCTGGGAGCACCGAAGTCAGAGTGTGTAGCAGGTTCTGAGTGAAGCCCAGCAGAGCCAAGAATGGACAAGCCAAGAAATCTGTGCTCAAGGAAGGCTGGTGGTCCTCAAGTCTTGAACTTGGGAGCCAGTGAACCAAGATGAGCTTGTTTTCTAGTTAGAATATGAATGCTGTCCTTCATTCAGTTTATTAGGACAAATGTGAAGCAAAAGTACAGTTCCAGGGTGGTGGCCAAGTGCGTCCTACAAAGAGTTACAGGCAGTTATTGGGGTGGGGGCATTTCAAATAAAGAGAGGCTTTGAGGAGGGAGGTGGTTCTGGTAAAGCCTGACACAGATGGGGAGAGGAGGTGGGGAAGAGGGTCTTTGAAAAGGCTTGGGTGTGAGTGGCAGTGGGGAGAGTGGAGCCCATAGGGCCTTCTTCCCTGAGCCCTGAGCAATCCAAGTGTGGGCCCTGCTGCCCCCTCATGCAGATCTGGTTCCACCTACAAATCCTAGTAATGATAGTGGCCCACATGTGCACCAGGTGTCAGCTCGCTGAATTTTTGTAACTATGGGTTAAAGTGGATGTTACTTTCCCCATTTTATAGATGAGAAAACAGAGACACAGAAAAGTCTAAAAAGTTGCCTGAAGTCACACAGTAAGTGATGAAGCCAGGCAGAGCTCACTTCGAAGTCTGATTCAAAATCCCACTTGCTAAGCACTGCCACTAGATTGCTGTGTCTGCTGGGGTATGAGGTCACAGAGAGCACAGAGAAGGTGGCCTTTTGACCCAAGAACTCCTCTTTTCCTACTGTCACCACACACTTCCTGCTGTGGTTAGGGTGAGATCCAGAGGATGCTAGAAGACAGGGCATTCTGTGAGTATCTGGAGGCACCCTGTGGGGCACCCAGAAGCTGAGGTGCAGGAAGAGTATCTTGGGAGAAACCTTGTACTCACTGGCTCTCCACAGAGGGAGCTGATGGGCACCTTAGGAATGTTGGCCATTGAGATGAGGGACTAGGGTAGAGGACAAGGAGGAGGGAGGGGAGGTGGGAGAGGTTCCTAGGCCAGGGCCTGAGGCTCTGGAGAGTGGCCACTTCCTTCCTGAGCAAACAGCTGCCGAGGGGGTCCTGGTTATGCCCCTTGCTGCTGTGCTGTCATGGGAGTCCCCTCAGATGGTCATGGTTTAGAGATCTTCCCCTGGAAATAGCACCCCCTGAGCAACACTTGTAAATGTGAATGTAGGAAACTGGGTGAAAAGGTATGATGAAAGGAGTTTATCCTTGAATTCTGATGACACCCAGGGGCAGAGTGACAGGGACAGGTTTGCAGTCTTGGGATGGCATGATGCAGCTTATGGGGACTGGAGCTGTGTTGGTCAGAGGGGGCCATGGATATTACGGTGATGGGCTTGTGATCGTGACCACTGCTTCCTCCTTCCCTCCCTCCCTACTTGGCCTGGACAATGCAGGGGCCTGAGGCTAAGGTTGAAGCTGAGAGAGGTCAAGGGCTACCAGGGAGAAGAGCTGGGTCAGGGCTGTGGCCTCACCACCAAACCCATATGCCAGGGGCAGCTGTGCCTCACCAGGGTGCCAGGTGGGAGAGTAGAGGTATGGGGGGGAGGGTGTTGGCTGCTCTGCAGGGGTAGAAGAGGTAGCTTGAAGCTGAGCTGGATTTCTTGATGAGGTTTGCCTCAGGGCCTGGCTTCCGTTCTCAGAGGGGAGCTGTGGTAACACAGCTGCGGGCAACTTCTCCCAGGGCTGAGAGAGAAGCTGTGCTCCCACTGGTACTAGGGAAGGTTTGCTGCAGGACCAGGGGTCTGCCCACTGCGCGCACGCACACACACACACACACACACACGCTTACACACAGACACTTTCCCTTTACCCTTGAGTTCTGTTTTCTACACAGAAAACTATTTTCTGGGCTTTTATCCCCATTCCATACTGCTGTTTTGCAGTCTCTGCCCAACACCTCCCCTTCCATCCCTTCCTACACAACACAGGGCTGGCTATGTAACACAGTTGGGGACTCCTCAGGCTTCTGAGGGTCAGTAATTTGCCTCAAAGTACACAGGAGGGGAAACCACAAGCCTGGAAGGTGAGTGGGGCTGGGCAAGAGTAGAAGCCTGGGTTGCTCCCTAGTGGGGCTTACATTGTGCATAGGACCACTTCTTCAGTCTTAGGGGACAGCAAGTACTACATTTCAATCCCCTCTCCCAACAAACAGTAAATCCTCCCCGGATGTGAACTCAGACTTGGCAGTGGGGGCATACCCTGCAATAAGATGAGGGGTTTGTTAATGTGTAAGCAGGAAAGGGTAGGAAATATATAGATTTTGGTGTTAAAAGTAGACATTCGGGGTGTTGAAATGGAGCATCCACTCTTTTTTTTTTTTTTTTTTTTTTTTTTTTTTTTTGTGGGTACCGGGGGGACGACCTCAGGACCTCGCGCGCCAACAGGCACTCGTGCCGCTGAGCGATATCACCGGCCCCTTTTTCGTATGTGGGATCCGGGAGTCGAACTCGGGCCTTCGCGCTTGCAAGGCAGGCGCTTACACCGCTGAGCCATCTCACCGGCCCGGAGCATCCACTCTTAAATCCATGCCCAGCTGCCCTGTGTCCAGGTAAAGAACAGGACCCCATGAAGTTTCTATTTCAAATTTCTCATTTATTTTGACATTCACTTGGTTGTGACTCCAAGTTATCAAAGATGAAAGACAAGAAATCTGCAGCAGCACTAGTGATGTGGAGGTGGAAAAAGCAGAGAGGATTGGGCATTCCCCAGCCCCTCTTCCTCCTCTTCCTGTTTAGGGTTCAGTTTGAAGAGTGTACAAATAGTGTCCCATAGTGCAGTCTCCACAGCTAAAAGGATAGTGTAGTTGGGTGGGGTGAGCTCTCTCTTTACAGAGCAGGCCCTCACAGATACAGTGAGGCCTGCAGGCCATCTTGAGCCTAGGTTGGAGCCCGTGCCCTGAGCAATGAGGGCAACGTGGGGAAGAGCTGTGGCTTACCTCTGTCTAACACACTGGACCCAGAGTTTGCTGTTAACAGCAGTTAAGCTGGGGAAACAATTGGAGACACGATGGCACGGGATGCTTTGTACTCTGGGACCCCAAGCAGGTGATAGTTAACTGGGTCATCCTAATTTTTCAAAGGCAGAAGATATGATGATGGTGGTGTTATTCTTGGTGAGGAAGGCTGTGGGTTGGCTGGTGGATTGGCTGTGGAATTGCATGGGGACAAGGCACTGGGCTGGTTGTCAGGAAGTGGGGAGGGCTGCCAGGCCCAGCAGCTCATCAAGGAGTTGCACATGGCCCAGGAAGGGCTGGTAGTGGATGGGTGGGTTAAAGCTGCTTCCTAAGTTGCTCCTCTGCACTGGGAGACAGATCTCATTAACCCACTTAAAGCTACTTCCTGGTACAAGATCAATGCTACATATGAGGTCACTCAATAGGGAGTCAGGCAAACATGCTGCTCTTCACTAGCAATTAAAATTATTTTGCCTTATAATGTCTTTTTTTCTTTTTGGGTTTTTTTTTTTTTTTTTTTTTTTTTTGCAGTCTTTCATTCCTCAGCAAACATGCATTTACATAGGATCAGACACCTGGGAGTACCAGCACCTGCCAGGATGAGGGCAAGAGGGAATGGCCTGGCTGGCAGATCTTTTTAGGAGCTCCTCACTTCATGAAGGATTAAAGACGCTTAGAGTTCATCTGGGCAAGCCTCTTTTCCCTGGAGAAAGTGGAGTCTCAGAGAAGATAAGGGACTGGTTCTAGAGCTAATGAGTGACCAAAATGTGGCCAGAACTCAGGTCTTCTGCTTCTCAACTCACTGTCCATTAATTCCAGGTCCAAACAGAGTGATGCAAAAGGTGAGCGTTCTCCTCTCTGTCCCACTCCCTCAGCTGCTCTCTATCCTTTGTTAAATGCAAAATCAAGACTTTGGCAGAAAGCCCAGGCCCTTCCCTGTGCCATCCTCTGCAACATATAGTGACTCAGGAGTAGGGTGGGGCTTAGCTGTGCCTTAGAAGGGGGGAGCAGCCATATTTTGCTGCAAAGGCATCTAAAAACTCATCAAGCATACTTAAAAAGCATAAGACCACTGCTGGGTTATAAGCAGGAACTGGGACTAGAGGAAGACAGCAATAAAGAGTCCATCATTGGAGACTAGGGAGTGCGGTGGCCAAGGGAAAGCAGAAGCATGAAATCTAACTGCTAAGACACATCCCATCCTCAGGAACCCCCATCCCTTTTGCTTAGGAGTTAGGGCTGTTGGTCCCAGTGCGGTGAAGTGAGTTCTGCTCCACAGTCACAGGTGGATGCTTAAGTAGAGCACCAGTCTCTACAGGAGCTTATTTGGGCAGCTTCAACTACTACAGTATTGCCCATGGAGATGCCAGGCTCTTCCTGTACCAGCTGGGTGGTTTTCATGGGGATTTACCACCTTAATCACCTTTTGTTCTTACTGCTTGGAGGTCAGGTTTATTTTTCTGGTTGGTACCCATGGACCCTTCCACTCTCTGCAGCTCCTGAAAATGGCAAAGCCTGGTGATTGGTTTCTGTGTATGTGTGCACACCTGGGAATGGGAATGCACTCAGCATAGTGGACCAGGGCCTGAGACAATCAGCGAGCTATGCTCCTTAGCTATGCTTCTGGAACTCTAGTAAGAAAACTTGAAAAAGCTTCTCCAGCAGGGGGCAGCTGGTTCCTAAGTGGGGGAGAAAAGGATTTGGAGGAGACAAGTTTAGACAGCTCCCTTTTTGATACAGTCCCCACTAACAACCATACACCATGGCCTTTTTAAAGTCAACTTGATATGTTCCCTGAGGAGGGAGCACATGCGGATATGATGTGTTCAGTAATCAGTACCCCATTGGTGCAGCCACAGTGACAATACTGATAACCAAAGTACAAAACTAAATTGTAAATTAGCTCTTGGATGTGTTTTAGCAAGCAAGTCCCAAGGAAGTCCTTTTAATATACCTTCCCCTCTCATCTCAAATTCTAGAATATGTAGCCCTCACTATTCTCTTAGCCCTTTGTCCCTTTTTCTTCTAGGCATGGCCATTTCATCTCACAAGGACTCTGGAAGTCTCTGGAGCCTTTGCTTAGCTTTCCCTGGTGCTTCTTTTCATAGCCCTGCAAAGCCAGGTTGTTTGGGCTTCCTGGAAGGGGTTGTGGTAACATAGGGCTGTTGGCTTTCTGTTCCCAACAGAGAAACAGGTGAAGTTGCAAATCAGTCAACAGATCAGCCTCCACCTCTGGGCTCTGGGTTGGAGCCAGCCCCAACCCTGGTTCTCCATGCATTCAATAGCTCAAATCCTGGTGAACCCTCAGCTATGGAGCAAGAAAAGTCAAAGAAACTCAGTTGGTCCTTGTGAGGCCGTCCCCATGGCTCCTGCTGGGACGGCAGTGTTGGTGTGTGTGCAGGTCGGGGGTGCAATGGTTACACATCTGTACTAATAGCCCTTGGATTGGTGAAGGCCTCACGCCCAGAGCCTGGCCAAGTCACCGGGTAACTCTGGGGCACTGCCAGTTTGAGGGAGGGCGGTCCCCCCTCTTTGTAGTATGTGGGAGCAAAGGAAAGCCTCTCACCTCCACCCCCATTGGGCACCATGTCAGCTGTCCGTATGTAAAAAGGGGAGCGGTATGGAGAACAGGTGGTGCAGTGGCTCCCTGCTGCCCCACATGGATGGCTACAGGGATCGCTGGTGAGAGGCACCAGGCTGCCTCTGCCGTCCAGGGCTTGTGAAGTGCAGGCATTGCAGGTGGGGCCTCTGGGATGGATTGAAAGGTCGTGCCCCTCCTCTTCCTCCTCCTCCTCCTCATCTGCGTCCTCAGTGCTCTTCTTGCAGCAGTAGTACTAGGGAAAGGAGACAGGAAGACAGAGTCTATGTACGCTCCCCTGCCCCTGGCCCCAGTGTACTTCTGAGTTGCACAGGTACAGTATCCATACCCTTTGGTCCACTGAATATCTTGTGCTGGACTCCGTTGGTGCTGGGAATAAAATTAAACACCAGTATGTATGTTCCCCACATACATAATCCCAGCGTGGTAAGGGCAATACTTCACTTTTGGGCCGGTGAGATAGCTCAGCTGCATAAGCACCTGCCTGGCAAGAGCAAGGTCCTGAGTTCGACTCCCAGTACCCACATAAAGGAAAAAAAAAAAAAAGGCCGGTGATATTGCTCAGCGGCACAAGCACTTGCTGGCAAGTGTGAGGTCCTGAGTTCGACTCCTGGTACCCACATAAAGGAAAAAAAAAAACAAAAAACACTTCACTTTTTCTTAACTCCCTATTTCTCAGTGAACTAACTCCAGGCCATGCTTGAGGGAGACAGAGGCAGAGAGGGAGGAATATGCACATCATATTGAGAACAGGGCTAGGGGCTTCTGGAAACAGCTTTCAGTGTCTCCCCAGAATGGTGGCTTTTCCACTACTCCTAAAACCTCAGAGGTGAACACAAGACCCAGTATCTTCCCAGCGTATTCTCCGAGTGTCCCAAAGGTACAGGGTGAGTGGGAGATCCAAAGCTTTCTTCAGACCACCACCAACTCCTTGACTTAAACCTCCCATCTTCTGTGGCTTTGGGCTTTGCGGGCCCCAAAGTGAGTCCCCAGTTTCTGCCCTCATAATGAAGAAGTGGTTTGCTGGTAGCCTGGCAACCTCTGGCTACAGGCATAGGGGACTGACCTGGAGCCTACAGTAGCACAGGACAGCGATGATGCAGAGGAGGATCACTGTAGCTAGGATTCCACCAGTGATCACAACTGTTCCCGCTGTCATCCGCCCGACGCCCCATCAAACTCTGCAAAGATATGTGTGGAGAGGTGAGGAGCAGTCAGTCGTGAGTTCTCGGTGCAGCTGGAGCAGGGGGACCTGAGAGGAGCAGGAGCTGGGAGGGCTCTGACCCCCAGGTGCTTGCTGAAGACAGGAGTGGTTGTGGCTGGGGCCTGGCCAGCCTAAGCCAGGGTGGTGGAGTCGGGATATAGCTGCCAGAAGGAAGAGAGGAGGCAGAATGCTAATTCTGCTCCCTGTTTCTGTCTAGTGTCAAAGGTTCTTGTTGCTTTTCTCCTTCAGTCCTCTTCTTACCCTTTCCTCTCTCCTTACATCTTTCTTGTCCTCCCCCATTGCATAGGTCCAAGACACAGAATACAGTGGTATCTCAGTTCACAAACTTAATTCTTTCCATGATTCTGGTCACAAACTGAATTGGATGAGAACTGAATCAAATTTTCCATAAGGTCAACATTGAACCTAACCATTGCATTTGATTGGGTTCTTATCCAATTCAGTTTGTGACCAGATCATGGAAAGAATTAAGTTCATGAACCAAGGCACCACTGTAATACAATGCTAGCCTCTGTGGACTGAGGGCTTCTCCTGTGTGAGCTATTGTGATAGCATTCACATCCCTGTGTTCTCCAATGAATCCTCACAGTACTCTTTTGAGATAGCCACACATTACCCTGTTCTACTCAGAAAGAACTGAAGCTTTGATGAATTTGTCTGGCATTCCACCCATCCTGGTTCCTCCCAAAAGCCATGCTCCTGGGCACAAACACCAATGGTCCCTAAGCCTTTGGCCCCAGCTACAGGACACAGTACCCAAAACTCAGAAATTTTGCCTCGTTCTGACCTGGCTTACACATGTGTTCCTTTTAGTGATGTCTCTCTCCTTCGAATCCCCATGGAAAATAGCATCCTGGCTCCTGGAAGGCTGTGGCCGGGCTAGGGGTACTGGTTTTGGCTGTTAGGGCTGCATGAATAGGACAGAGGCAAGCTCTGGGTGTGAGGCTATCCAGGTCAGTGAATGGGGATTTCTGTGCCTCTCAGACACATGGGGACCAAGGAAAAGGACAGAGGGGACTTGGCATCTTGAGGATGGAAAAATGACTGTGAATACTTATGTTCAGTAAAGGGAACAGTGACCTAGAAGACAACAGAGACAAAGACACTGGAAGGAGAGTGTTACCTGCTAAAAAAGGCCTTCAGAGTTAGTTTATTCCTTAATCTTCAGCCCACTCCCATTTGCTTTCCTCATCAATAAGCCTATAGGGTCTGAATCCAAGCCTCCAGCTGTGTCCTCAAGTGCTCATGGATGGACATCTCATTCGGATGTCCCACTGTCACCTCAAGTCAATTGAGGTAGGATAAAGGCATCACTCTGCTCTCCAGTTGGGCAACCCACCTCTGAGCTGTCTGTCTTACGGTTCTAATGAGCTGCCCTGAAGGGCTTTACATGTTGTTCATTCCTCAAAGGGCAAGTGGGAGCTGGACCCCAGCTGTGGCCTACTCACCAAGCTGTGCACCCTGTGTGTTCACCTGGTGGAAGGGGTACATTTTCCTTCACCCAAAGACACCCTCTACCCATCATTATGCTCCTAGAGGGCTCCATCCACCCAGTAGCACTGATCCTAATTACTCAAGGTGCTGTACAGCGTTGCTGCTACCATGTGCTCTGTGGACGAGTAACACAGGCATCCCTTGGTCTGCTAGAAATGCGGCATCTCAGGGCCCACCACTAGCCTAATGAGTCAGAGCCTGCATTTTAACAAGGTCTCAGGTTACTCATTTTACTTAGCTTAACCAGGTCATAGGGTGTACCCCTAGTTGCTCAGACTTTAAAATCCTCAAATCCTTCTTTGTCTTCCACCAGTATTCTTTTCCTATGCCTGTTAAGACTGCATCCGAAGGCTGCACTAGTGCAATGGCTTCCTAACTAACTTCCTGGTTTTGTGTCTGAGCACCCTTCCCTCCACCAAGGTTTGGCTTTTCATTATGTCCACATGCCTCTCTATGCTCCAGTGCCTTCCTGGATACATTCATGTAGTATACATTCATGTGGACACAACTTTCAGACACAGCTTGGAAGACTTCACCCTCCTTCACTCCCCTGGCATGCTTGCTACTGATTTACCTTTCTCTCCTCATCTTTCATTGTCTCCTATGTAAAGCTTCTGTTCCAGTTCATAGGAAGCTTACAGCTTAGTGATGAAAAGGCACTCAGCATACCCTATGACACAGTGTAAGACATGCAACCATAGCACAGACCAGGGGCATGGGGACACTGAGTAGGGGCAACTAATTACTGGGGGAGATGTTCCATAGAAGGCGTCATATTTGATACCAAATCCTACAGCCTGAGTAGGAGACAGGGTGAGGAGGGCTTGTGGGTGAGTAGGGTTCCAGAACTGTAAGGAATCTGGAAATGCTGGGACAGGCCAGGGGTTGGCATGAAGCTGGAGAGGCTAATAGATATGACAGGGAATTGGATTTAACTCTTTGGAAGATGGGAGCTCTTGAGGGGCTTTTTGTAGGAGAGCGCACAATCTCTTTCTCTGCCTGTTCATGTCCTACCCATCCTTAAAGGCCTAAGAAGCCTCCTCTGATTGCCCCATCCCTGATGCTCTCTCCCAATACTGACTATGATAATGCCTTTTTATGTTCCACTCTTCAAATCCTGGTTTAGTGGGATCATAGTGAACTTTTCATGTGGGAATATCTTGACTCCACTAAATGATAAATCCTTTGAAAACAGGAGTTCTGTCTTATGCTGTTTCCTTGTTCCTCTAGCAGCATTATACATCGTGCCCTGACACACAGGAGATACTTAACAAAAGTTGGGTAATCATTTCACTGTGTAGCATGTCACAGGCTTGGCAGTTATGACTCTGATTGACCGTGAGGAGGCAGCAAATCATATCTCTCAGCTCAATCCAGTCTGCAAATTTACGCATTTCTGTTAAGACCGGTTTCACTTTGCCTAGATGCATGATGGGTCATGCTTTGGGGTTCTCTGGGGCATCTGGTGGGAAGAAAATGAATCTCAGATGAGGAAGGTTTTATATAACTTCATTCCAACAACACTTCATCCTTCCCCACTTCCCTGCAAGCTCACCTCTGAGGGCTGCTTAGGATGCAGGGTGGCCTGTGGCATGACCTGCAGCTGGGGAGGCAGCATGACCTGTCCTATGCTTCAGGGACGTGCCCAGCCTGTTTTAACTTTTATTATTTTATTTTAAGGTTGGAAGATACTGTATATACATACACCAGTGCAAATGTAATTTACTGGGCAAGTAGGCAAACATGTTAGCAGAGTATCCAAATCTCTCTAGCAGAGCACGACCAAGTTTCAAATTTTAAATTTTAAAATTAAAAAGATAAGGTTAAATACACAAGATCAACTGATGTATATATGTTCACCTTCAGAACATGCTGAAGATGTTTCATGTAGTTCTTTTGCATAGAGAGTTCTTTCCCTCAAGACATATAAGGAGCTCTCCAACTGTTAGTAAGTCTCTTATTTTGCAACAAAATGGCAATTTTAAAATCTTGGAAAAAAAAAAAAAAACATTACCTTCTACATGGAAGCTCTCACTATTAAATATCCAGAAGTAGACAGACTGGTTTGCATATCCTTTTTGGAATTACAGCAAGTAAAGTATATTGGAAGCATTCAAAATATAATAGGCACATATTTATAGAAAGATCTATATTATAAAATAAATTATATAACAATCATGTTCCTGTAATATCCTAGGCTAATGTATAATGCCAGAAATAAGTTAATGTGACATGGTTTAAAACTCTTGTTTTCCTAATCATTTCAGGTTACAGAGTAAAATAAATAAAATGTGTCTTCATAGGGATGGGGAGCACTGGCCATGGCAAAAGGTATACAGAAGTACTAGCCAAAGGGAACTAAGTCCAGGCTACTGTTCTGTTATGCTAAAAACAAACATCTTCATACATTTAAGCATTAAATAAATGTGTAAGATCTTCCATACTGACACCAGAATATCAAAACTACCCCTTTATTTCTCCCAGGCTGTTTTAGGGGACAAGGAATTACGGAGAAGCCATCTAAGAACACCTACTTCCTCCCTGCCTTCTGTGCCCGCCTCTCTTCTTTCAGTCCCACAGTGGCTGTGCAGCAGCAATGGCCTGGAAGTAGGTGGCATGGCAGTGCAGAGGGCTAAAGACTCAGGTTCAAGCTTAGCTGTGCCACTCAATGGTCACCCCATCTTGGAAGCTGACCTTCTGCCCTTCTAAAACTGATATTAACAAAAAAGTCAGTTTGCAAATATGATTGTGAGGAAAAATTGAGATGTGTGTGAGAGTGCCTCTTATAAACTTTAAAAGTCCTTACAAAACATGGCTCTTTGTGGAGAAAAAAGAAGGCCCAGACATTTCATAGCTGCTTAAGTCTGGTTTTTTTTTTTTTTTTTTTGTGGGTACCGGGGGGTCGACCTCAGGACCTCGCGCGCCAACAGGCACCCGTGCCACTGAGCGATATCACCGGCCCCTTTTTCGTATGTGGGATCCGGGAGTCGAACTCGGGCCCTCGCGCTTGCAAGGCAGGCGCTTATGCCGCTGAGCCATCTCACCGGCCCTTAAGTCTGGTTTTAAGATCATAAGCCAAGGGCCAGTGAGATGGCTCAGCAGCATAAGCGCCTGCCTGGCAAGCACGAGGGCCTGAGTTCGACTCCTGGAACCCACATACGAAAAAAGGGCCGGTGATATCGCTCAGCAGCACAGGCGCCTGCTGGTGCATGAGGTCCTGAGGTCAACCCCTGGTACCCACAAAAAAAAAAAAAAAAAAGATCATAGGCCAAGAAGGTGCACATAAAATGTCTTTTCCTGAGGGCTCAGTACTAATAGCATTTAAATTCTCACATTCAGGGACTCACTATTATTTCAGGTGGCTAATTTCCTTTTTGCAATTAGATGCAAATGATGACAGTAACTTCCTAAACCTGAACAGTATCTTACAGTTTACAAAGTCTTTCCAATTATCCTGCCTGTGGTGGGCAGGCTTTAAGATGGGCCCCCAGTGATCTCCACTTCCTGGCAGTCATCCCCTGTATACTCCTCTCTCCTTGAGTGTATGACCTGTGTGTATATTCTAACTGTTAGCATACGGCACAAGTAATGGGAGGTCACTTCTGTGAACAGATACAAGATTCTGCCTTCCCTCTTGCTGGCCAACTCTTCCTCTTGTTGGCTTTAATGCAGCAAGCTGTCATATTGTGGAGTTCCCTGTGACCAGGAGTTGAGGGTGGCCTCTGGCCAGCTAGGAACAGAGGCCCTCAGTTCAATATCTCAGAAGGATCTGAACAATAACATAAATGACCGTGGAAGCAAATCTATTTCCCATCATTCCAGTTGAGTTTTTCGATGAAACTGCATCCTCAGTCCAAAGCTTGACTGCAGTCTATGACAGACCCTAAAGTAGTGGGCTGTGCTCCCCAGCTGGGATTCCTGACCCACAGAAACTCTGAGATGATCAGTGTGTATTGTTCCAGCTGCTTAATTTGTTATGCAGCAAGAAGTAACTAATACGGGCCGGTGAGATGGCTCAGCGGCGTAAGCGCCTGCCTTGCAAGCGCGAGGGCCCGAGTTCGACTCCCGGATCCCACATACGAAAAAGGGGCCGGTGATATCGCTCAGAGGCACGGGTGCCTGTTGGCGCGCGAGGTCCTGAGGTCGACCCCCCGGTACCCACAAAAAAAAAAAAAAAAAAAAAAGAAGTAACTAATACACCTGAACCTTACATAAACTCTGCAACACAGGAGGGGAGGCCAGGCCATTAAGTGATCTGCCTAAAGTCGTCGGAGAGCAAATGTCTGAGTCAGGACCCCAAGGCCAGTGCTTTGCAGTTCCTATTGTACATGCTGCTTCCTCTTGAACTTTTTGAGAAGGAGAAAGAGAACCCTGTGTTCCTACCCAGGTACTAGAAGGTCTGGGGCAGAATGACTTAATGGTGCCCACCTCAGGGGGTTGGGTGGCTCAAGGGGACAAACCTAATGTCCATGAAGGAATACTGAGGGCCTGCCCTCTGTGGTCAGGACTTTCTGAAGCTCCCTCTCCACCCCGCTTCTTCCCTACTCTGGGCCCAGACACCTTCTTCTGGGGGAGAGCTGGTTAGGCCTTGAATTACACTTACGTGAAACAGCTGGAGCAGCGGTGGCTCAGTCACGCAGGCTGCGCCTGAGCAGATAGCAGTTGGGGGTTCATCATGGCCAAGGGCATCAGTCCCTGCCAGAGAAAATAGGGGAAGGTCAGTGTGAGCTGGATATGGAGGACAGGCTGGAGTTGGAGGAGGCACTAGGTTGTGACTCCAGAACTCTAGGGTGGTCTCCAAAGGACTTCTTTGCTTCTTGTCCTCTCTGGTTGCCTTGGCCTCTAAGGCTCCCAGTTGAAGAAACTGGGGAGAGACTTGTAAGGTCACATCAGATCCCATCCTCATCTCTTTCCCTCAGCACTGCTATTTGGAACCCTTGCCTAATGCAGCAGCAGCATTCTGGCCAAGAGCACAGAGGCTCAGTGGGGAAGGGAGCCCACCTGCCTCTCCACACTCCACTGGAGAGTTCAGATCATCCTTGGTTGCCTGCATGACTGGCAACCCCTTCTCCACTGATCCCTGGGCCTGTTAGTTTCTTTCAGTGCTCAGAGTCACATACTCCTTTATCTGATATCCTGACTTCCTTCAGGCCAAATGTGCCAACTGGATGGTCAGATGGTTAAGTTCAGGTTGACTTGCTGATAGAAGAAGGGGAGGCAGGATGCTGCTGAGACATCTAGGAAGCCGGTGTCAGCTAATTATGGGGTCTCTTTAATATCCCTTCAATATCCACCCACTATTATTTAGAAGTCTGGGCTGTACATGGGGTTGGGGAGGAGAGGCAGGATACCATGTGATGTGGCAGTTGTCCTGAGGAGAAGACCCTCACTGTTTGTGCTGGGGAGGGGACCTGGTCATTGACCACACCCACAGAACTAGCTTCTGAAAGAACAGGGCTGACCTCCTTGAAGTTCTCTGCCTCAGCCAAAGCTAGAGGTCAAAGGACAGACATTAGTGCCTCAAGGATTAGGGTGCATCGGGCCAGCAGGTCTCAAGTGCAGAGCTCAGGAGGGTATGTGAAGGAAGCAGGTGATCTATCATGTGGTCCTGTCTGCATATTCACCTTCCTTCTCCATCTAGGCCTTTATCTGGCTCCTGGCTCCTGGCTCCTGTGCTCTGGGTACCCAGGCTTCATCTTCTCAAAGATGCTGTCACTCTCATTGAACTGTAGTCCTGTGTGAATGGAGGTTAGAGCAGAGCTCTTCCTGTCCAAGTTATGAGATTACAAAAGTTAGAAGTCAGAAGACTGAAAGAGGGTTTGGGACAGGGCCCTCATCCCCAGAGCTATGTGCAAACTGCACAGTTGGAATGTTAAGAACATCTGTTTTAGGATTCCCCTCCCCTCATAAAATACAGGTGGGTCAATAATGTGATGATTTGGCGAGCAAGATTTCCTTGCCGAGAGCTGTTGCTGAGCTGTGGATCCCTCCCTCCAACCCTCAAGAGGGAAAGGGCCATGGGCTGAGATGAGGCTGTCTTGAGTACTGTCCAGTGGTACCAACAGTAAGGAGAGGCTGGAGGTGGGCCCCAGATGCCCAGGGGTTGAGTAAGGAGTTACAAGGGATGGTATGCTTCAGAAGAGAATTTGAGGAGACCCCCCCCCACACACATACCCAAATGCACAAAAGCAAGAGCTAATTTGAATTCCTCCCAGATCTTTAATCAGTAAGAAGTCACAGGGCCGGTGAGATGGCTCAGCAGCATAAGCGCCTGCCTGGCAAGGGCAAGGTCCTGAGTTTGACTCCTGGAACCCACATAAAGGAAAAACAGGGCCGGTGATATTGCTCAGTGGCATGAGCGCCTGCTGGCAAGCACGAGGTCCTGAGGTCGACTCCCGGTACCCACATTTAAAAAAAAAAAAAAAAAAGAAGTCACAGTTTCTATCCTGGCAGGAAGTGAAACAGCTTTGAGGTCCGGGAGTGCAAGGGAAAAGTAAAGAGAATACAAACAGCAAAGGCACGCATGTGCCCCACCTCCCAAGCACTTACAGCCTGAACCAGATCCAAGCTGGAGGAAAGGAGAAGAGTAACTGCCAGATTGGGAGTGCGTTGATTATTAGTCATGATTAGAATTCTAATTTCTGAGTTAAAACTGCTTGTATAATTTAACTATAAGAGTAACTATCACCTACAAGTAAATTAAAAACAAAACGAAACAGTGTGGCTGACCCAAATTTTTTTGTATGGCAGGGGAAGATTTTTCCCACTGAACACATTTTGAAGTAAGGGGATACTAGGGGGAGAAAAGTTGTTTTTTAAGCAGAAACCATGCAACATGCTTGTTTAACATAGCAGTTACTTACAGAAAAATGATCCATGGAAATGTAAGGACTTTAAGGTAACTGGCCCAATACCTTTATTTTCTTATCGAAGAGGACAAGTGACTTGCTGAACTGAACACAAGTCAGAGATGGAGCCTGAGAGGCACTGGGAGTGCAGCGTCCTGACCCTAGGGCTGCTGTTTCTCCTTCCAGAAGGTCTACAGCTATTTCACCGGAAGCCAAGGTATCCCCTGAAGTAAAATTGGCTTGATGGGAACAATCACCTGAAGCACAAGTTAAAAAGCAGAGACTGCAGATCTCCTGAAGCAGCACCTACAGTGGTGTGGCTCAGGAATCTGTATTGTTTAACGGGCTTGAACTTTAACCATCTGGCCCTTTTGGGAAATGATGCCAAAAGGAAGGTCTTTGGGAGGATTTCAGTCTCTAGGCAGCAGGGGTAGTGCTGTGGGATGGTGGTGACTTTGTAGAGCCTATAGCATCATCTGCTGCCCATGACAAGATGAGCTCTGGGTTCTGTGTCCTTGGGGCAATTGGGCCAGAGTCAGGAGGAAGAGGGAAGTCTGAGAAGAGCCTAAGGCACATTAACCTGAGGGGATGGAGGTCAGGATGGGAGATCTTATAGGTTGTCTTGTAATAGAGGCTGGGAGGGGACTTTAAAAGCCACCTTGATAGAACCTTTCCCACTCTTATTAGGCCAGGCGTCCTCTGTTCTCTCTGGAGCATCCCCAGCCTTCAGAAACTCCAAACTCTCAGCAGTAGAGTCACCTCACCTCACTGCCTGTGTGAATGCTGGCAGGAAATGCCGGCCACAGCTAGTACCAGCACATGTAATTAAGGATCACTGCCCCCTGCTCTTTGCTCAGCCCCCTTAGGGACACAAGTTAATTGAGTTGGAGCCTAAGCACTGGCTGATCTCAAGTTTTTTCCGATGCAATTAACCTTTCTCCAATTATTTATTAACTTGTGAAATTGACACACCAGGTTAGCAGCTCCTGAGAAGAGGAACCTTTTTCCTTATTACCTGTCTTCCTGGGCTGTAGTCCTCAGGCAAGTCTGGCAGAGAATAATAAAAGTATCTTTCCTTTGATTTTAATTGTGCCCATTACCAAGCCCTGACTCCCAGGATGGGAACAGCTGGTCACTACATGAGTGTCTTTGCCCTAGATAGACAACAATAGTAGCACACAGGTATGCACTGTTTGAGAAAAGGGCTTCTCTAGGAGGTACAAGGCATTCTTGCAAATTATCAAGATGCAAGGACCTCAATGTAATAATGAGCCATGGGCAGGAGGTTTACAAAAGGGGCAACCCCAAAGGCTAACAAGAAAATAAAGAGATGGAGAAAGTAGCTGAGCAGGATAATCTGGTGAGGTCTCCCCACAGACACACTAACTTGTACATCTATTCATGCCTTCACAAAGTACCTTCACAAGAGCTAAGGCAATCAGGTACCTTTTTGGTGTAATAAAATGAAAGAAAAAAAAAGTATTGAAAGCAGGAAGGAAAGAGGTGCCTGTGCCACCCTTCCCCTAGTCCCTACCTACCCAAGGTGGAGAGACACCTTCTACTCGGGGAAGGGAAAGAGAATTAAGACCTGGCTTTAGACTTGCAATCCAGTACCAGGCCCACCACTGTGAAACTCAGTGCTGGGCAGAGCTCCACAGCTCCTACCACCAGGCCAGTACCTGGGGACTGAGTCATTGGAACTGTGTTAGGCCTGTGGCTGACAGCCTCCATCACATGTCCTCCAACCTCCAGAGGCAGAGCAGGCAGCAAGACTCTACCTGCTGGGGAGCACAGCAGGAAAGCTAGCACAGGGCTTTGTCATGGAGTCCACTGCCAAACCTAGCATTCAGTAGAAACTAAAGGCCTCATACACAGGCCAGGGCTCACAGATAAAGCCCTGTAACACAGGGGCCAGAGGCAGTTCCATTCACAGACTGGCTTCAGCGTCACATAGAGACCTGTGTGCCAGCAGAACAGATTCAAGTTTCTGCAGTGTCATTTATAGCCTTGGAGAGCCTCAAGGCACACTACCCTCCTCCCCCTACAGACTGACCAGGACTCTGTGGCTATGACACTTAGGTGTGACCCAGTGACCTAGCTTAGTGCAAGCCTTACGGGCTAAGGGAATGACTCTACCATCCATCTCCCACCTTGGGCAATACAGCTATTGCCAGGCCAGTGCTTGCTAATGAAGCTTGAGACCTGCTCCAGCATCAAGCAAGGACCTGCACCCTTGGGATGGACTGTGTTTCAGCCTGCATCACTGGCAGCTGCAACGTGGGCCCTGGTGCATCACAAGACTGTGCAGGTACTTACAGCTCTGAGACTCAAACATGACCCAGCTTAGTGTCAGCCTAGGTGGCCAAAGGACTGTCTTTACCATCACTGTCCCAACCTTGAACAGTATAGTGTGCTTGAATACCCTTTCACTAGGGGTAGGGCAGGATAGTAAGCACAGGACTTTGCCCTGGAACTCAGTGCTGAGCTGGTGAAACCTAACACTGGGCAGATCCTAATAACCCCATCCCTAGGCTTGCCTGGGACAGAGACTCTAGAAAAGCTCCTGTGTCAGGAGAAGACACATGGCCCCTGTATACTGGACTTCTATTGCAGTTAGCATCACTTGTGTCTGGTTGCAGCAGTCTTGGGCCACAAGTCCATGTCAGCAATAGGCAACCCACAGTAATGTAGGTGTTGGTCGTACCCCAGAGCTGTGCCAGGCTGTGTGATTAGGTGTGACAGCTTGGCTACGGTATGAGCTAGGGGCGTGAGGCAGGTCATTCACAGTGACTCTGCCCAACACTGAGGAGAATCCCATTGTGCCTAACTGCATGCTCATAACTGTGGATGAGGCATCTGAGTCTAACCCCAGAGGCAGCTTTGTGGGAACAGACTACTCTATTCTAGGTACTCTCCTTTTATTATTTTTTTCCTGAACAATATACCAACAGAGTATTTGGGACAAACTTGGACTTGAATTGCCCTCTGGTACTGAAACAGTGATACCACACTACCAACAGACTCCTGGTAAATTTGGTCTTGGGTGCTGGATGTGACTATAGGCTCAGAGGAAATAAGCAACCGGCTTAGAATTTCTGGAAGGGCAGGCACAGACAAAGCCTGATTAGGAAAATTTATTAATACCTAACTTTACAATGCCCAGATGATGTCACACACCAAGAGTCAAGAGCTTTCAGGAAACCATGACCTCACCTAAACTCAAAATACAGAGCCAGGGCCGGTGAGATAGCTCAGCGGCATAAGAGCCCGCCTGGCAAGCATGAGGTCCTGAGTCCGACTCCCGGTACCCACATTAAAAAAAAAAAAAAAAAACAGTGCCAGAAACTGATAGTAATCAGTATGGAGACCTCTATGATACAGAATTTAAGAAAAATTCATCAATCTTGAAGAAAACAAGGAAACGTTTCAATATTCAACTTTTCAATACTCAGCATTTCAGTACAACAATAAAATGTTTCCGTCAAAAATACAGTGTTTCAATACAACAGAGGAAGTTAAAGAGATGGAAGCAATTAAAAGCAAGCAAAACAGAGCTGGGTGTAGTAGCACATGCCTCTAAGCCTAGCACCCTAGAAGGTTGAGGCAGACAGATGGCAAGTTTGAGCCCAGCCTGGCAATTTAGTGACTCAGCAAGACCTTGTTTCAAAGTAAAAAATTTATGCTGTGCTGGGGATGTAGCACAATGTAAAGGCCCTGGGTTTAATCCCCAGTACTGTAAAAAATAATTCAAAATGTAGGGAGGATTACCGTGCAAATATGGAGTATGTACTAGTATTCCTTGTCTATTTATTTTTTGGTTTCTTTTGATAGCTTCATGATCAATATTAAATTGGTATTATTTTGAGATAGCTTATTAAGACCAAATGATGTTTTTGGTAAAGCTTTATGATAATAACATAACAAAGATCTATAATAGAAAAACCAAAAATTATATGCAAGAAATCAAAACACACTACTACAGTAAATCAATGACAAAGGAAGACTGTAAGGAAGAACTACAACAAAACTATAAAATAAGTTACATAGTGGCTGTGATAAGACCTTACCTATCCATAATTATTTTGAATGTAAATGGATTACATTCTCCAGTTAAATGACAGAGTGACTGAATGGATGAAAAAAATATGATCTAACTATATGTTGTTTTCAAGAAACTTCACATAGACTAAAAGTGAAGGGATAGAATAAGATATTCCATGCAAATCCAGAAGAAAGTAGGAGTAGCCATACTTTTATGATATTTAAATGAAAAGTAGTAAAAAGAGACAAAAGTCATCAAACAATGATAAAAGAGTCAGTTCAACAGGGAGAAATAACAGTTCAAAATATATATGCAACCAATATTACAGCACCCTAATATATAAAGCAAATATTAATAGACTTAAAGGGAGAGATAAACTCTAATACAAGAATAGCTGGGGACTTTAACATCTTGCTTTCAGTATTAGATTATCCAGACAGGAAATCAGCAGAAGAACAGCCCAGTTAAATTGCACCCTAGACCAAATGAACCTAACAAAATTCTACAGCGACACACCATCCAACAGCTTCCTAATACACATTTTTCTCATCAGCATATGGAACCTTCTCTAGGACAAATCATATGATAGGACACAAAATAAATTTCAATAAATTTTTAAAAATTGAAATATCAACCAGCTTTTCTGACCACTCGAAACCAATAAGAAAAACTGCTGGGTGTGGTGGTACATGCTTATAATCCCAGTGCTTTGGGGCTGAGGCAGGAGGTTCACAAGGTTGAGGCCAGTCTGGGCAACTTAATGACTTATCAGACCCTATCTCAAAATAAAAAAGGGGTGGGGATATAGCTCATTGCAAAGGCCCTGAGTTCAGTCCTTAGTACTGAAAACAAAAACAAAAACAAAAAACTTTTTTTGGAAATTATATAAATAAATAGAAATCACACAACTAAATTTTGGAACACCAATGGATCAAGGAAAAATCAAGAAATATAAAAATTTCTTGAAGCAAGTGAAAATGGAGATACAACATACCAACCCCTACAGGATACAGCCAAAGCAGTACTAAGAAGGAAGTTTACAGAAATCAATGTCAACATAAAAAAAAAGTTTAAAAATCTCAAATGTATCACTTCCTCTTAAGGTACTACAAAACAAGAACAAACCAAAGTCAAGATTAGTAGAAGAAAAGAAATAATAAAAATCACAGGAGAAATAGATAAAATGGAGACTAAAATACAATATAAAAGTTCAAAACAAAATGCTGGATCTTCAAAAAGATAAAACAAAAAATCCTTAACTAGGCTAAGCAAAGGAGAGAAAAGCCCCTAATAAATAAAATAAGACATGAAAAGGGAAAAATTACAACTGACACTACAGAAATATAAAAGATCTTTAGAGATTATTAGAAACAACTATAGGGCAATGAATTTGATAACTTGGAAGAAATGGACAAATTTATAGACACATACACCTACCAAGACTGAATCCTGAAGAAATAGAAAATCTGAACAGACCAATAACAAGTAATGAGATTGAGTCAGTAATAAAAGGCTCCAATCAAAGAAGAGCCCAGGAGCAGATGGGTTCACTGCTGAATTCTACCATACATTTAAAGAAGAATATCAATTGTCCTTAAGTTATCCAAAAAAATAGAACAGGCAGAAATTCTTCCAAACACTTTCTCTGAGGCCAGCATTAATGCGATACAAAAACCAAATTAGGAAACAACAAAAAAAGAAAACTACAGGCCAATATTTTTGATGAACACAGATGTAGAAATCCCCAACAAAATACTGTTAAACTGAACACAACAGCACATTAAAAAGATTATTCACCACGTTCAATGGGATTCATCCCAGGAATGCAAGGATGGTTTTCAATATATGCAAATCAATAAACATGATACCATACCAACAGAGTGAAGAACAAAAACCATATTGGTCATCTCAATTGTGGCAAAAAAGGGATTTGATGAAACTCAGTATTCCTTCCTAATAAAAATGCCAAACAGGTATAGAAAGTATGTACCTTAACATAGTAAAGGCCATTTATAATAAACCAACAGCTAAGATTATATATACTGAATGGGGAAAAACTGAAAGCTTTCTAAGATCTGGAACAAGAAAAGGATGTCTGTTTCCATCACTTTTATTCAGTATAGTCCTGGAAGTCTTAGGTAATCAGGCAAGAGAAAGAAATACTGAATGGCATCAGAAGTGGAAGTCAAATTGTCACTGTTTGCAGATGACATTAATATAAACCACTCCTGGAAATCCTAAGAGCTATTAAAAATAATAAATGAATTTGGCAAAGTTTCAGGATACAAATATCAACATACAAAAATAGTAGCATTGCTGTGTGCCAATAGCAAAGTATCTGAAAAAGAAATGAAGAAAGCAATTCCATTATAATAGCTACAAAAAATGCCTAGGATAAGTCCTCAAAAGCATGGAAATAATAGCAAGATAGATAAATTAGATTACACCAAACTAAGAATCTTCAAAGCAAAGGAAACAACAGAGTGCAGAGGTAACCTCTACTATGGAGAAAAATTATTTGCAAACTATATGACAAAGTGTTGATATCCAGAATATATAAGGAACACAATAATGAAAACAATAGCAAAAATTTAAATTTAAAAATTTTAAATTTGAAATTTAAAAATGGGCAATATAGGCTGGGTACAGTGACACATGCCTATAACCCCAGCTACTTGAAAGACTGAGGCAAGAGGATCACAAGTTTGAGCCCAGCTAGGGAAATTTAGTGAGACCTTGTCTCGAAAATTTAAAAAAAGGGGGAGCTGGGGATGTAACTCAGTGCGAAGAATTTCAATCCCCAGTACTACAAAAATCAAACCAAACCAAACCAAAACAAAACAAAACATCATAAGCAATAGATCTAAGTGGACATTCTGGGCTGGTGAGATAGCTCAGCAGCATAAGCGCCTGCCTGGCATGCACGAGGTCCTGAGTTCGACTCCCGGTACCCACATATGAGAAAAGGGACGGTGATATCGCTCAGCGGCATGGGTGCCTGCTGGCCTGCGAGGTCCTGAGTTCGACCCCCGGTACCCACAAAAAATAAAAATAAAAAAAATAATAAATGGACATTACTCACAAAAAGGCAAACAGATTGTTTTCAGATATATAAAAAAATGCACAACATCAGCTGGGCATGGTAGCTCAAAATAAAAAATAAAAGGGTTGAGGATATAGCTCAGTGTGAAGGCCCTGGATTCAATCCCCGGTACCCCCCCCAAAACTCCCAAAGACCAAAAAACAAATGAAAAACAAAACAAAACAAAAGCCTCAACATCACTAAATGCAAATGAAAACCACACTAATCATCAGGAAAATGCAAATGAAAACCACAATGAGATATCATCTCACCCCAATAAATATGGCTGTTATCAAAAAAGACTTAAAGATATTAAGTGCTGGCAAAGATGTAGCATACTACATACTATGCTGCATACTACTGGTGAAAATGGAAATTAATAGAACCATTATGGAAAACAGTGGTGAGGTTCCTCAAACAATTAAAAATAGAAATCTTATCCAACAATTCCACTACTGCACATATATCAAAGGAAATGAAGTTAGCATGCTAAAAGGACATCTGTGCTCCTGTGTTTATTGCAGCAGTATTCACAATAGTTAACACAGGGAAATAAGCTAGTGCTGCAGTGGATAAACAAAATGTATATATATACAACAGAATACTATTCAGCCAAAAAAAAAAAAAATCCTGTCATTTGTGAGAATATGAATGGAACTACAGATCATTATGTTAAGTGAAATAAGCCAGGTACAGGAAGCCAAGTACTGCTTGATCTCACGCATATGTGAAATCTAAAAACATCAATTTCATAGAAGTTGAGAGTAGAATGGTGGCTACTAGAGGTCAGGGAAGTAGAGGTGGTGGTGGTATAGAAAGGTTGATCAACAGACACTAATTTACAGTTAAATAGTAGTAAAAAGTTCTGGTGTGCTGTTTATCCAGTAGAATGACTACAGATAACAATAATGTACTACATGTACACTGTCGTTTCTCTTGCATTCTGTCCTTGACCTGCTGCTCAGATCAGAAGACTTTGACTAATGTTCTGCCTGGGACCTTTGTATCTCAGCATTCTTGTGGAAACTGTGTTATTTCCTTCCTTATTCCTCATCGGCTAACAATTGAGCAATAAAGAAGGTGCCTGGCATTGAGCTTGGCCCCAGGGACTTGCAGATGAGGAGCCCTCAAGGAGCTCTTGGTGGGAGTATGAGGCAGTAAACAAAAGCGGGCATGGCCTGTCCTCAGGTTTCAAGACCTCAGATGGCTAGGCCACCAGAGGAAGGCCTGGGAGTGACTTTGCAGTTCCCATCAGACAACCATGGTGCATGGGGCCCTCAGACTCCTAGTAGCAGGCATTTCTGTCAAGTTCATTCAGTGCTTGGAGTTATTAATAAATATTTGCTGCAGATAAATAACAAATCAGAAAGGCCCTGCTCCTCTCAGCCAAGAGCCAGCACAGAGGCCCTTGATGCCTGTGGCACAGGCAAGGCCAAGCTCCCCCTTCCCTGATTGGGGTGACACAAAGACGGGCTACTTTGCTTGTTCCCTAGGTAAAAACTATGTTGATCCTTGGGAAAAGAGCAGGCATAGGCAAGTAGGGTCCTCTGCACTGGTGGAGCCTGAGAACTAGGGCTGGGCCTCTCAGGCTGGGCATGGGAGGGATTTTGTGCAGCTCCATAGCACACTGTTTTGTGTCTGCCTTGCCCAGTGAATCTTCAGCCCCAGAACACAGTAGATGCTTCATCCATATTTGTCCAATGAAAAGACAACTGAATAGCTGCATGCCAATAGCTACTGAAAATAACTGTTCATGGAGGTTCTCCTTGCCTCTGCCCTATACTGCCCAGCTGTCCCTACTGCATAGCTTCCCATGGGCACCTCATGATCCACCTGTCTGACTTCACAGCCTTCTCTGACCCTTCCAGCCATCTTTGAGCTCTCTGAGCTGTGTGTGTGACAAAGTTGGGACTTAATTATGTGTCATTTTAGATGAGTATGAGCTGTTTGGAAGAGGGGTTGAGAAAGGGTCTTGCTATGTAGCCTAGGCTGGCCCTGAACTCATGGCAGTCCTCCTGCCTCAGCCTCCTTAGTGCTGGGATTTCAGGCATGTGCTACCACACCTGGTGAAGCCAGTAAACTTGGTAAGGGCTTGGGCTTTGGACTTGTCTTTGTATTTCTTTGTCTCATAGCAGTGTTCATTACAGCTTAGTTTTCCTATGCTTCATCTTGTCTGACCCTCAAGCATGGCAATTTTTTATTTCTCTATGAAAAACATTAAGTTCAGAAAGGCCAAGTGATTTGGCTAAGGTCTCACAGCTATTTCAGGAAGACCTGGGGTACCCTGCCTTTACTCTTTTTTCCATGACTAATACAGCTTTTGCTATGTAAGGAACATGCAGATTAGCCCATTTTTGACCCACCCTCACTCTTCTAATTCCACATTCAGTGCTCTTTCAAAGCCTGAGCCTAACCATGGGCCTTAATTGCTAACCATTGGCTGAAGGGGTGGGGACACCGAAGCCTGGTGTTGTGAAATAGGGGCTCACATTTCACCAGTATGTTGTGTTGCGCCTCCTGCCTGGATTTCTCTCCATCTGTACTTGATACCCGTCATTGTTTGAAGGGTGTTCTGAGATCCCCGGGCAGCAGGACTCCAACCCATGACAGCTAAGCAGATGTGTTAGGAAAAGCAGAAGCATCTAGGAGCTTGTTTCTCCTCTTTGACAAGATGTCAGCAGATGGGAAGAAATCCAAATAAGAGCACAGGCCATTGAAAGGACAGAAAGTATGATTTCTGAGGCCAGATGGAGGTAAGGAAGTGTACGGCTAGCAAGATGGCCAGAGGGAGCTGGCTCTGAACACTGGTCAGGATCTGAGGGTTGTCCAACTCAGGTTTTCCAACAGGGATAGAATTTGAAGTCAGGAGATAGAATTATAGCAAAGAAAAGTTAGACCAAACCCAAGATAAATCTCACAGAACACCATAAACAAGTGCAATAGGGAGATTTAGAAACTGCCAACCCACACAGTGTGGGGAGACTTGGGGGAGCATCACTTCTCCTCTCCTCCACCCATAGGGCCTGGCCTATTTATGCCACCAGGCTGATCTGATGGGGCCAGGCTGAGGGTTTGTCAGGATGTGGGTTGGGAGCCTTAAAAAATGCATCAGCATTTATTCAGAATCCTCAGTCACTTCAAAGAAACATTCTAAAATGGGCTTAAGAGCCCCAAGGAGGACTGTCAAAATCCAGTGCTGGGTTCCTAGGAAATGGAGGTGGCAGGTCTTTTGCTGAGTGTGCAGGTGGGGCTTCCAAGGACAGGGCTTTCCAGAGAGGGCTCTGAAACAGGACATCCCAGCAGGATCACACAGAGCAAGGCCAGTATGAGACACAGCAGGGTCTATGAGTCAGTGAGTGGGATCTGCAAGGAAAGGATCAGACTGGATTAGAACAAAATTATCCCCTCAGGCACATGAATTGGTGCTTCTCCCCTCACTTAGGGAGCTGGAGTGGGACATTCACATCCAAACATGCCTTATGTTCTTAAGAATTATATATAATCCTAGCACTATGGGAGGCTGAGGCAGGAGGATCAAAAGTTTGAGCCCAGCTAGGGAGACTCTGTCTCAAAATTTTAAAAAAGGCTGGAGATGTAGTTCAATGTGTAGACCTTGGATTCAATCCCCAGGATTGAACACACACACACACACACACACACACACACACACATGCACTCATGCTCAAGTCAACTGCACATCGTAACACATGAGGTTCCTATTCTACATTATAGGTTTAGTAATTCTCAATCCATTTTTTAGGTATCTTTTTAAAGTTCCAAGTTGAGTTCTTCTAAAAACTGACCTATTTGACTATGAGAGTCAGTATTCTTGTGTGTAGAGAGAGCAAAACTAAGAAAACAGCATTTATATCTCAACATATCTTTTTTTAAAATTTTATTTTTCAACTGACAAAAATTATATATATTTTAAAACATGTATACATTGTGGAACGACTACATCAAGCTCATTAACATATGCATTACCTCATACAGTTATTTTTTTGTGGTGAGTACACTTAAAATCTACTCTCTTAGCAATTTTCAAGTACAGATTTTCCTCCTTTAACGACCCACCCGTTTAACGACTGTTCACACTTACCACCGAGGCGCACTGTTACAACCTGCTGCTCAGACTTATGACCTGTGTTTTTTTTTTTTTAACAGTTCTGTACATCTTGTTTATAGAGCCTTGATGTCTTTTTTTGGTACAGTACACCTTGTTTATACAGTACTGTAATTTTTGTTTATCGTACTGTTAGTACAGTACTCTAGTTTTATGTTCTGTTATACATTACAGTACTGCATGAAAGAGTTATGCAAATAATGGGCTGGTGATATAGCTCAGCGGCATAAGCTCCTGCTTGGCAAGTGCGAGGTCCTGAGTTCGACTCCCAGAACCCACGTAAAAAAAAACAAAAAACAAGCAAAAAAAAAAAAGTTATGCAAATAAAAGCAAAGTCATCAAGTTGGAGTTTCCTTTGACTATTTCTTTGTTTTGAATATTGTACACACTATATACAATTCCTCATTTAGCGACCAATTCATTTAACAACCTAGTCATGGGAATGGAACTTGGTTGTCAAGCAAGCAGCATCTGTATATAATATATTGTTATGAGCTATAGTCACCATGCTGACTTGAATTTATTCTTCCCATCTCAACCAATTTATTTCTGCCTGAATTACACACATTGATTTCCCTGGCAGGGGGATAATCCTGTGATGGCTCTTAGAATCTCTGCCACTCCACACCAGTAGCCACAGTTGGGAAGTCTTATGCTGGTTCTGAACTTCAATTTCTAACTCTTTCCACAGAAGGGGATGACATTTTATCCAGTGGCACCTGAGTCAGACTGAATGAAGGGTTGAAAACTGCATGTGGGAACCCCAGGGCATGGGGGCAGCATCTAGAACAGGATGATCTGGGTAAGCCTGTGTCCTAGTAAACAAGTCAGGAGGATTGGCAAGGGGGCACATCACACTTCCTTTAGGTAATAGGAAAACATATTAAGATGCAGTGTTTATGGTTTTCCCCTTCTGCTTTCTGCTAAACTTTGTCTTTTGCACTGGGCAGACTTTCATAGAAGGTATGCTGGGAGGTGCCATGCTGTTTGGATTGATGTCAGTTAGAAGGGCCCAAGTAAGCCACCTGGGTATACTTAAACAGTGAGAGAAGAGTTCTCAAGAAGCCAGTGTGAGAGGTATCTGAGAAACATCCTAGAAGGATTCCAGGGAGGAGGATGCTAGGGGCAGCCACTACCTGTGCTAGACAGTGGGAAAGGTGGAGATGGGGAAAGAGGATTTTGAAAAGGTTTTCTTGTAACCAGCACTTGGTGCATCCCTGTTATCCCAGCTACTAGGGAAGCTGAGGCAGAAGGATCTCAAATTCAATGTGGAGTAACTTAGTGAGATCTTGTCTCAAAATAAAATAGAAAGTGCTGGGGATATAACTCAGTGCATGCTTGCCTACCACAAGACCCTGTATTTGACTCCAGTGTTGCCAAAAAAAATTATATATTATGAATGAAATTACTCCCTAAGGGATCATTCTAAAACCTTAATTAAAAAAAAACCTTAATTGCTTTTCAAATGCATATTGCATATTTAAATTTCTCTGAATGTGACACCTTAAAGAAATCAAGCCCACAGGGCAGCTTGTTTTTTCCTTTGTGGTTTTAATTATAAAGGAGAATGATTTGTCCAAAAAAAATAATTAATAGTAATTACCAGTAACTCACAGAGATAGGAAGATGCCAATTTATGTAAAGCTGAAAAGAACAGATAGACTAGCACTTACGAACTTCCTAAATTTAAGTTTGTTTTACTACTGGATGTTTTTCTGGAAAGAGGGCACAGAGCTTATCAGATATCAGAGTTCTGTGATTGTGGAAAGGGCAAGAAATAAGATGATGAATAGAAAGGAAATAAAGGAGGAAGGGAATGGTTAAGAAACAACTTCTTTAAGATAACAGTAATGAATTATAATAATAATAAAGGAGATTGACTCCTGTCATGGGACCTGCAAATAAGGGAAGAAAGAATAATTAAATTTAAATTAGTTACCAGTGACTAAGGCAGGAAATCATCTCCATAAGCTTAACAAAGCTGTGTGTGTGTGTGTGTGTGTGTGTGTGTGTGTGTATAAAAAGACACAAAGGAGAGAAGGGATCTGATAGGAAACATGAAGGATAAATATTCTTCAAAATGTTCCTATTGGCTTTTATTGGGTGACCCCACTGGGACCAGCTGCCATGGAGCTCTGAGCCTGTGGACAAGGCCATGGCACTAGCACTGTTAGTGGGAGTGTAAACTGGCAGAGAAGATTTGAGGACAATTTGACAGTATGTATCAAAATTTGAAAGGTATCTCTACCTTGCCCCAGCCAATTCTACTGATGAATCCCTCCTACAGAAATGCAAATGTGCACAGATACCTGTACAAAAACCGAATCAAATTTTCCCATAAGGTCAGCATTGAACCTAACCATAGAATTTGATTTGGTTCTTGTCCAATTCAGTTTGCAACCAGAATCATGGAAAGAATTAAGTTTGTGAACCGAGGTAATACTTCAGTATTATCTGTAGTCAGGTGACACTTAAGAAGGGGAATATAGGATTGGGGATATAGGTCAGTAGTAGAGTTCTTGCCTAGAATCTGTGAGACCTGGGGTTCAAACCCCAGTACCACGTACATACATACATACATAGGAATATGTTCTGAGAAATGCACCATTATATGATTTTGTCATTGTGCAGACATCATAGAATGTACTTACACAAACTTGTACAGGTATAATAGGTATAAGTATAGCATAATAGGTATAGGTATAATAATATAGGTATAATAATAATAGATATAATAGGTATAGGTATAATCATTTGACATCGACTGTTAGTGCCATCAGGAGATGTGGTAAACACAAGATATATGGGGCTGCTGCCAGTGTAATACAGCATTCTGTTTCACAGTTAATTAAAAACAAAGATAGGATTACACTGTATAAAAATGATTAAAAGTATAGTATAGTAAATATATATACCAGTAATAATTTACTGTCATTATCCACTTTGTTATGACAGTAGGTTTGTTTATATCCACATCACCAGAAACATGTGATAATGTGTTGCACTATGATGTTAAAATGGCTACAGTGTCACTAGTTCATAGGAAATTTTCAGCTCTTTTATGACCTTATGGAACCACCATTTATATATGTTATTTACTGTCGACTAAAATGTCACTATGCAATCAGTACATGACTGTAATTGCAAAAATTTGCTAAATATGCATCAGCAGAAGAATAGTTAAATGAATTAAAGTTCTTCCATGGAACACTATGCAGTTGTTACAGAGAATGAGGTAGAGTAAGATTCCATTTACATTAAAAATGATGCATGAGATTAACACCTAACATTACTCTGATGCAGGGCCCTGTCTGCTATGGGACCTTAAGTGCCCCCTAATGCCGATGTGGTCTCCAGCTTAGTGTTATTGGGAGGTAGTGAAGACTTGAAGAGGTAGGGCTTAGTGGAAGGAAGATAGATCATTGCAAGCATGCCCTTGAAGGAGATATTGGAAAGCCCAGTACTTTCTCTTCCTCTCTCTTTGCTTCCTGGCCACCATGAACTGAGCAGTTTGCTCTGCCAAGTGCTACCCACCATGATGTACTTACCTGCCTCAGGCCCAAAGGCAACTGAGCTAATCAACCACAGACTGAAATCTCTGAAAATGTGAGCCAATGTAAACCTTTCCTCTTATCTTGATTACTTCAGGTAGTTTTTTTATAGTAATGGAAGTCTGACTAACATGTCTTATTTATCTTTGTATCTCCCAAAGCATCTAGCAAAGGGCTTTGTACATTGTGGTTTCTCATAATTGTTCAGTCAAATTCACATATATAAAAGTGCTATATAAATTTTCAAAAAGGAAAGGATTACTGTTTTTAAAATTAGTATTATTATGACTTTTGGTTTATCTATTTTCACCTCACCATCAGGATGCTTCAAAGTGCCTGTCTAGCACCTGCAACAGAATGCCCAGTATGCTAGTTTGAAATCTAGGTTCCAGGGAACCCTAGACCTCTGTGGGTGTAACCTGGTAACCTGCATTTTAGGTAGGGTGATTATTTAATTTATTGCCTAAACTAGGACACTTTTGAGTAAATGAGGGTACTATTAATTATGCTGAGACAACTGGCATAAACCAGGATAGGCACTTTCATTTCAAGTGTTCCTTTGGAAAATAAAGTGTAAAAACTTCTGCCCAAGGTTCTAATTCTTTGGCAGTGGGAACCAGGTGTCTTTTCCTGTTTAACTCCTGATCTTCACAGCAAAGACTCTGAGCTGAGGGTTGAGCAGGCAGCTACAGTGCTGCCATTATGCTGAGCAGAAGCAGAAGGTGGAGAAGAATGTGAAGGTGAGGGCAGCTGGGGCCCTAGGCAGGTGGTGCCAAACAGTGGCCTCCTGCTCTCTGAGATGCTGGCTGTGGCCACTGTGACTGAAGCTGTAAGGGACTGGTGCTGGTGTCCTCTCCCATAATCCTTCAAGGACATGGCTCTTTTCACTCATGGATGGGGCTTTAAGGGTAATGCTTAACACAAATAATGCCACACAGTTAACAGTGAGAAGGAAAACTCGTGTTAAGTCAGGCAGCCAGGGCCAGCACCAGGTGCCTAGCATGTGGTGGTGCTCTGCAATCTGACCTGATGCCCAGTGCACCATTTAAGACAGCAGAAGAACCTCACTCCTCCTGTGGTTGGGCTCTTGTTTCCTTCTAGGGGAATTTTCCTTCTGTTCATTTTGCTTTTCCTTTTAATTTACAATCATGGAAAAGCATCCATTTCCATCAAAGCCAATTTTAAGATCTTTGAACCAAAGCGAGCTATGAAATTACTACTGAAATATGAGTCCCAGACCTATCTCATCAGGATCTTTTGAGATTTAATAAAATATCATCTAGAGCTGGGGTTTCATTGTCCCCTAGCAAGTTAAGCCAGCAGTGCACAGGACTGGCGTGTGAGCATGCACACTTTCTTTTTCTTGTGTCTGTGCTCCACACTCTTATCACACACATATTTTCCCATGTCCTTGAGACAAGCCCACACATAATTATGTAGATGGATGATAAGCTTTCTGGTTTGCAGTACAACTCATAGACTCTTGGAATTCTGGAAAGTTTAAAATAAGGTTTTAATTATGTTACAGCTAAAGGACTGGTTATAGCAACATATGCGACATATGTAGACATAGAAATATTTTCTGCCACTGGGACATACAGAGAATGGACCACACGCAGGGAAGACCTGGAGACATACAGTAACCAAATGAGCAATAAATGAATGAGGTGCTGAGCCTGTTTAAGAGAAGACAGAGAAAGGATAGGGTGGGAGGGGGGAAATCTGTCATTTGAAAGAAGGATTAGTTTTGCTCTGTATTTCTGCTCCATAAAACTATATGACTCCACACTTTTCTTTTTTTCTTATGACATTCTATTAATATTCCTTATCTCTTCCACCTTTACCTCTCTCAAATGCTACTCCCTCTATGTGACTTTCCAGGGCAGAGCCAGATGTCTACTCCTTCAGTGTGCCAGGACCTATCACACTTGTGCTATATTTTCTATTATCTCTTTATCTCACCCACTACAGTATGGGTCCTTCGAGGGAAGGAACTGGGACACATTTTTGTGTTTTAGCAACTAATTCAGAATAGATTTTTCATTCATGTTTACAGAATGAATGAATGAATGAGTAGGTGCTACGACTTTTGGGTAGGTGCTTCTTAATATGAGTTCTGTGGGGTGATAGGGATCATTATCAATTCTGTTTTATTGATAAAGTAACTGAGGGACAGAAAGAATATTTGACTTGTTTAGGATCACACAACCAGGCCTCAGTGGTACAGTGGCTTGTTCTCAGGTCTTCCTATATCAAATGGCAACCCTTTTCTGCCAGGAGAAAAACTGAAAGCACCTAGGTACCAGTAATAATCCAGCCACACTTTAATAGCACTATTGTGTCCCTCATTGTTGAGACTGGGCCTTCTGTTAAAGATATCAAAATCAAAAAATGTCTACCTTAGATATTTATTACTCACACCATCTTTCTTTTTTTTTTAATGTGGGTACTGGGAGTCAACCTCAGGACCTCGCGCTTGCCAGCAGGTGCTTATGCCGCTGAGCTATCTCACCGGCCCTCACACCATCTTTTTTTTGTGTGTGGGGGTACTAGGGGTCGACCTCAGGACCTCACGCGCCAGTAGGCGCCCGTGCCGCTGAGCGATTTCACCGGCACTTTTTTCATATGTGGGTTCTGGGAGTCAAACTCAGGCCCTCGTGCTTACCAGGCAGGTGCTTACGCCGCTAAGCCATTTCACCGGCCCCTCACACCATCTTTTGAAGTAGGAATTATTATTTTAATTTTACAGGTGAGGAAATGAAAGGTTAGAGACATTAAGAAACTAGGCTAAGGTCACACATCTAGTAGGTGGCAGAGTCACTATTGGGACCTGGTCCACCTGATTTCAAAGCCCATTAACCTGTAGACTCCATTACTCAGCAGAGTAAGCCTCAAGCATCACTACCAAATGCTGTTCTTGGAATAGGGAGACAGACTTTGACTCAAAATAAAGGAGGACTTTTTAGCAGTGAGAAAACTGTAGACACAGAATGATTAGTGACTCAGGGGACAGTGAGACTGGCGACAAACCATAATTGGAGGTGGGTAAATACTTTGTGCAAACTTCAGGTCAGCTGGGTGGCTTGAATAAATTAAAGCTCCTTCCACTCAGAGTCTTGCTCCTAACACTTCTGGTGCCCAAGGCAAGAATACAGGCGGTCACAGACCATGTTTAAATATTTAAAAGCTAAAAATCAAGCTAGGAACTGCTAAACTAAAAAAAAGTTCAATCCCCCTGCCTTGATAAATATACTTTTTTTCAGTGCCAATACAATTTTATTTGTTTTTATTAGTACATGTCTGCAGTACATAGTGATTACATTTACTGTGGGTGAGTTGGTACATGTACATAACACATCTTAATTCTTTTTATGTCCCCTTTCTTTCCACTCCCTCTCCCCTCCCCTCCCCTCCATATGATAAATTTACTTTTATAACACCTGGAAGAGCAGGTTCAATTCTAGAATTTCAAGACTCCTCAGGGATCCATGCTGAAATGTGACAGCACAGGGACAGCTGGCCCAGTTGCCTGCCTGCAACCTGTCCCCTTTCTCTTTCTACCCCACACTGTCCAGGTTCCATCCACCGTGCTCCAAGAACTTCCTCTTAGCTACCCTGCAGACACAGGGGTGTGCTGATCTGTGGAAGGATGGACAGGGAAGGAGCTCGCATGAGCAGGTCAGGGCTGCTAGGCAGTGGAAGGGTATGGTCTAGAAAGGATGGCACAGACATATCCTCTTGATCCCACAGGCTTCCATGTGGGGAGGGTTGTGGCCTGAGAAGGGCCAGGCTAGAGCCACTTTTGAGTCTAACTGCAGTGCAACTTCTAGTTTCAAGATATTGGGTTCCTCAGGCTTTTCTTTTGCATGTTTATGTTATCTAGAGATAATATATTTTCTAGGTGTAAGACCAAAATCCTCTGTCTAGGACAGAACATCTGGCTGGAGGATTCTGAACTGGGCTTTAGGGGAGCTTACCTGGGCTGTTAGGCTTTGGGTGCAGTGACCTAAATGAGAAGATTGCTAGAGAAACCCAGACAAAATATCTGGTGGGGGCTCTCATTCAGTTCCTTTTTTATTTGTTCATTTCTCCCTGGCTAGCTGCCCACATACCATAAGAATGCTCAGGGGTTTATCCCACAACTTTCTTCCACTTACCTCTTCTCTATCATTCTCTGATGTTCCAAAGGCCACCACCTTCCAACGCCTGCCCAGAGTCTGAACTGGAGTTGCCTTCTCCTACCTCTACAGTGGATCTTTTCTAGAAAAACTATTTTAAACAGAAATCCCAATCTCAGTGACTGCTGACTGCCATCTACCCATATCAGTGGAAGGGTGAATTTGGTCTTTTGGGGGACATGGCAGCTTCAGAGGCCAGGTCCGCTCTGCCCAACAAACTCCTCCTTCATCCAGCTCATTTCTGCAGGTGGGCTGGAGGGGCTGCTCAGTGCTGGGTTAAGAGTTTGGAGTCTATAGACTGCTTGGAAGACCTGGGTTGAAATACTGGCTCTATGGCTTATTAGCTGCATGACTTGAAAAAATCTCAGAACAGGCTGGGCCTCAGTTTTTCCTCTAAAAATCTCTAAAATGAGGATAAAAATACAGTAGTAGCTTCATCACAGGATTCTTTTTTTTGTGTGTGTGGGTACCGGGGGTCAAACTTGGGACTTGCGTGCCAGCAGGCACCTGTGCCGCTGAGCGATATCAGCGGCCCTTTTTTTGTATGCGTCACAGGATTCTTAAAAGAAGAAAACCCACAAAAAGCTCTTAAGTTTATGGTGGCAAACACATAATAGTTGCTCAAACAATATTTCAGCTGTCACTGTTAATACTTACTATTCCTGTTGATGATATTCCATTTCCAGGCTTGGGACCTTGGCATTATCTTTGTCCCGCTTTGTATGTCTATTGCTACCTGCTGAATTGAGTGTCATGTTTCAAATATGAAGCCTTTTTCCTATCAATCTCTGGTCCTTTCCATCTTTTCTGTAGGCAGCTGTATTCACTTTCTAAATCATCCCCACACCCCTTCACAGTACTGGCAAGAGGCAGGGCTAGGGTCTGTAACTAAGTCTGTATTCCCCTAAGTCCCACACACCAGATCGAGTTTATTTCTTCTCGGCACATTAGAGATCTGCACTGGCTCTTGCAGGCTTTGGCACATATGAGGCGGCAGCAGGGCCAATGAAAGAAAAGCTCTCAGCCAGAGCAGGCTTTCTGTGTGAGGTTCATGTCAAGGATACTTCACTGGGAGGAGGTAAATGGACACAGAATGGGTAACTAGTGCAGTGAGACTAACCATTTTATTTCAAACTAGAGCAATGTCATTTAGTTTTTACCAAATCTGTGAACAGGTAAGAGGGTGGTGGGAAATTGGGAGGATTATTCCTTTCAAAGTGGTTCCTCTTGACTGGAGAAGTTTCTACTTTGTTTTGTCTTGTTTGCCTTGATTGATCAAAGTCCAGAGGGCCAAACTCCAGATGCAGGAGTGTTAGAGACTGAAGGTCAAACCTGCCACTGATTACACATTGTGAGAAAAAGTGATTATATGCTGGGTGACAAAATTACTTTTATGGAGAAATCCTGAGAAACACATCACTCATATTTGCCCAGGATTTTACAGCATAGAAAGCTCATATATTAACTTGTCTCCAATGACCTCTGAGCTGGAGGATATTGGACCAGCACTTCCCATGTCTGGCTGGCATTAGTGCCATCTGGGCAGCTTTGTACCCATCCAGGTCCCCAGATTACACCCAGACCCATGGACTCAGGCTCTGTACAGGTGGGAATCTGTATGAGTAAATGATCCCCTCGGGGCTTCCCCTGGTGCACTGGATTTACACACTGCCCATTTCTGCCAGGACAAATACCACCACCTTCCATTGCCTCTCAACCATATCATCCAGTGAGTTTGGCCCTGGGCTCAGTCCTTCTGTAGCCAGTTCCTCCTCCACTCTGCCACCAGAATAAATTCCCTGAAATGCTTTTTTTTTTTTTTTTTTGAGACAGGGTCTCAGTATATAATCCAGGCTGGCTTTGAAATCACAATCCTCCTGCCTTGGCCTCCCAAGTGCTGGGATTACAGGCATGCACCACCAGGCCTGGCTCCTAAAGCATATCTGATCAGGTCTCTCCCCTGCCCCGACTCCCCAGGACAAAGCCTGGCATTCTGGAGGACCATGTTCTCACACCCTAGGCTACACCTCATGCAAAGCCCTTGTGAAATGCTTCCTGATCTCGCCCCAGCCTGTGTAGCAGGTGCTACGTATCTTCCATTGTTCCTGCTCTCAGGGTTATGTAGTTATTTGATTACAGACCCATTTAGCTGCACAGGACCATGGGAGGGGGAGGCTTTGGGTCAGGGGTTATGTCTTGTGCATTTTTCTAACCCTGGTTTCCTGGTCAAGGCACCAGCACATAGTAAGGGCTCTAAAAACACAAAGTGAATGAACATGTCCCACTGATACCTTGACCTGTTTTTTATGTCAAGTTTAGATAAAGCAATCTTAAAATAGATGTGTTTAGAGTGAGCTCTCCTTGTACAAAGGCCCAACAGCCCAGCTAAATAGCTTACTCTATTTAGTATAAATTAAGAGGAGCCATGGGCTAAAGAGATTGCTTAGGGACTGGCTGACTCTGCTTTGGGTTTGATGCCACTTGTTCCATGACCACTTAATGTTTTCAAAATAATCTCATTTCAAACATTATTAATACTGCTTTGTATGTCAAAGGATGTCAAGGTTTGCCTAATGGACTTTATCTAATTCACCCTCCCACATTCCTGATGTTTAGAAAGTTCTCCTTCCCTTTTCCTGGCAGGAGGCCTGATGTTGCCAGAAAGCAGGCAGAGCCGTTGGTGGGGACACCATATAGCGCTCTGACATCCTGCTCTCCCATCCAGCTCCTTCCATTGCCCTAAAACTTACACAAATACATAAGAATGAGGAGAGACTTTGGGCTGAGAAATGCCAGGTGCTAGAGAGATTATAGGTCACACTGGAAATACTCAGGATTTGGGCCCTGAAGTCTGAATTTAAATCCTAGTTCTATTTGTAACCTCAGAAGTTATTCAATCTCTCTGAACCTTAATATTTTTATTTGCAAATGGGAATAGTACTTGCATTTTCCTTATATTGTCTCAAGGATTAAATGGTACAAGTATGTCAAGTATGTCAGTTACGTGCTATGTACAAGTAGCTGGTATCCCAAGAGACTGAGTCCAGGAGAGTCCTCTCTGCTGCTGAGGACTGGGGTTTGGTGAGAAGCACAAGAACTGGCTTTGCTGTGCAGCCCACCCTCCTGCTGTATTAGGTTCCCATTCAGATTTGTGCATAACCTTCAGGCCTGCAGCCCAGGCATGTGACTGGCCCTGAAGTGTCCTTTCTTTGGGATGGAAGGCCCTTTGCCATCTGGTGCCTCAGTCTACATCTACCTTGGGAGGATCTGGGACCTGGTGGTGTCACTGTCACCCTCCTGAGGATGAGAGAGCTCAGAAGGCCCTAGCAGAGATTAGTAGGAAGGCATCCACTCCAGATTAGGTTCCTGAATGGTTCTAGGAGCCTTTTGTAATGCATTTAGGTACTAAGTGACTATTTAGATCAAAACAGCATGACATCTTTCTTAATCCAACCAATTGGTCAAGGTTAAAATTGTGTTAATATTTTTGGCAAGGGCAATGGTCACAAGCCCACACTAGTCAACCACTCTAGAAGGCAACATAGCAACATGAATCAGTCTTAATTAAGGTCAAGGACTCAGCAATTCCACTCCAAGAATGTACCTGAAGGACATAAGATTACGTGAAAACTTCAGTAATGTTTGCTGCAGCATTATGAGTGAAAATCTGGAAACAATCTAAAATGGTTAATGGGAGAAAGTAAAAACATGATATGCGTGGAATACTATGGAAAAATATTAACATAAATACTGCTGAGCAAGCAGGCTGAAAAACAGTATTCCTAAATGACTCTCTTTAAACATACTTTTGTAAAGAAAAGCAAATATGTATACATACAGCCTAGAAAAAAACCCTAGAATAATATATTCTAAAATGTTAACAGTTTTTTACTTTTTACAAAAGGGTTGAGGTTGACTTACTTCCATGTTGTGCTTTTCAGTGTTTTCCAAGGTTTTGCTTTGAACTCATATAGCTTTTATACATTGTGAAGAAATAATTGTTATGTAAAGAAAAATCTAAACAAACCAAAACCAAACCTGAAGTTTGGATGGAGTTGCCTAAGGCATACAGTCTTGCCAGAGGTTTAGATTCCCAGGTTCACCCAAAACAGCAGGTTGCAAAATAAATAAACCCGGAGAATGCTTTTTTGATCCTCGGCTGGATGTTTTCTCGCTTTATCAAAGGAAAACCTCAGCTGGAGGACGTGGGCATGCAGGAGAGAACGCACTTCAGAGACTTCTACTCACGGCTTGTAGTTACAGCCTGTGCAGTGACCTTTCTAGTTAATTGCAATTTATGGTTTCTTAATTGGTTTTCTTGAAACAAGCAGTGGTAACTTATACACCCGGCAAGGGAGTAGCAAATCTCATCAAGATGATGTGGACCAGGGCAGCAGGGGAGGTTTGGACCGTTCCCTCCAAGCAGCTCCCTGACACACTAAATTACTGAGCCTTTAATTGATCTGTGAATCACAGTGAGGGGATGTTGGAGAAGCTGGGCTCTAAGTGAGTAATCTCTTGATGTTCTATATTTATTTGTCCTCCACAGTGATGTCCCATGGCCAATTTCTAAGGCTGGACAGCTTTTCTTTGATATTTAGGACCTGCCTGGTAGCCAGGCAACAGGAGTTCAGTTTGGCTGACAGAATTGAAGGACAGAGGACAGGGAGAATTAAAGTCACTTCTTAAGTCAGTAAAATAAAATAGTCACAAGGCAAGGGCCTGGAAGGAATACCTCAAACCTGCAACCTCCAGCTTTTGTACCTTGCAACATGTTACAATTGTATGTTCTTTGTGAAAGAAAGGAGATGCAGTGTCCTTTCTCTGGCATATAACAGGAATTTAGCAAATTTCCTAAACCTCTGTAAGAAATAGTTTCCTTCTCTGCACAGTGAGGATAAAGACTTAGGAACCTTAAGGATTTCTCTGGCTCTAGTGTTCTTTATTCTCAAGCCAGGAGGCTGCCTATTGGGGTGGGCTTAGAACTGTGGGTTCTGGGAAGTAGAAGAGAAGGCAGCAGCTGCAGAGTCCCTGGGAAGCAAGAAGGGCACATGAAACTGTCCAGAAGCCTCAACAATGGCCTTTGAGAATCCACATCACCACCAGCAAGGCCCACCAGGCCTATCTTAGCAGTACCAAAGGAGTCCGTGCCCTGTCCTGCTGGCGTAAACTTCCTAGTTCCAGTGTAGCCCTGACCACACTGTCAGGCCTCACCATATCTTTAGACCAAAGCCTCTGGGCCTCCTTAACCCCTTCCCCATCTCTACCCCAGGATCCATCCCTTGAGTGCCTTTCTCATCCCCTCTACATTTGCTAATTCAATGAGTCCCGGGTCTGTTAAATTAAGCCCACTGCTGCCCCTGCCAGAATCCTCTAACAGCCCTAATTGGAAAACCAGTCTCAGCCTCTGCACATCAAAGCTGATTATATCCTGAGCAGAAGGGCCTGGTCCTTGTTCGGGCTGCACGCTCCAGCCGCCTGTGAGCTCATCCCACCCATTCCCTGGGGCCGTCTGCTGGCTGCGCAGGAGTTAGCCTAGGAGAGACGCCTTCTGCACATCAAGGGGCAGCAGCTGGCCTCTCAAGCTTCTTCTCTGACGGCATAAACGAATTTGTGCTCATCACAGGGAACTGGAAACAACTCATGCTCAAGGCAAGAAGTCATTTTTCTCTAACCCATGCTTCCTTTCCCCCTTCACGATCCCCAAGGATTCTTTCAAACTGGAGGTAGGGATTCACTCCAGGAAAAAGTATGCTTGCCTCTGGGGGCCATCCCAAGGGACCATGATGCAAACATGTAATTCCCAGGTGCCTGCTCTTTTGGGCCCCTTTCTCAGAGATCAGAGCAGTTAAGGAGCCAACTGAGAGCTCACCGAGCATCTCTTACATGCTATACCATGGCTACATGTGGGAGGAGGGAAAATAAAAAGGAAGTATAATTAAGCCTCTCATTAAACCGCTGGTTTTCAAAAACATTTTTTGAGATAAATTTCACATAGCAAAAATTCAAATTGTAACCCTCCTACAGGGTACACTTACGTGGTTTTCAAATACCTCCAAAGTTGTGCCCCATTGCCACTTATCCTAGAACATATTCATCACCCCCAAACCCTATAACTGATAGTCCCTCTCACCGTTTTTCCCTCTCACCCAGGCCCTGGCAACCACTAACCTACTTACTATCTTTATTGAGCCACTGGTTTTAACAGCCATCCCATATATCTGCTTTTCTCCCCTTATCTCTATGTTTTTTCACAACTGGCTACCAAAAAGCCTTTGAACAAAGCACATGGGATATTTTTACTTCCGAGATCACCAAGCACTTGATCACTGTAGCTTCCTCAGTTCTTGCCACACATTATGATCAATAAGTGCCATTTGCCTTCTCACTACCCAGATGCAGAGAAGAACAGTCTGATCCTTTGATGTCAGTCTGGGAATACAGCCCTGGTCTAGCTGCTATAACTATGAAGTGTTAGAAGTTAACCAAGTCAAGAACCTTAGTTACTTTGGCATGAAGAATGGAGTCATTCTAGCAAACACAAAAAACCACAAAGATGGTTCATGCAAACTTTTCTTGGAGCAGGCATCTGTACAGAAATCTCACAACCTCTGGCAAGCATCAGAATGACCTGGAGAACTTAAAAAAATGCAGATTGCTGGCCCAGCCCCTGAGTCCAGTCCAACAGATCTGGGATGGTGCTTGAGCTTATGCATGTCCAGCAGTTCTAAGTTTTGCTGATGTTGCTGATTGGGGACCCTATTTGAAAAGTATATAAAGTGTATGCATGGTCATTACCTGTGTTGACTAATAGCCATGGCAAGAATGAACAATCACCTATATTTGATTGGTCTTTCTTTCTTTCCAGTACTGAGGATTGAACCCAGGTCCTCTGCACTGAGCTATGTCCCCAGCTCTATATTTTTCATTTTGACGCAAGGTCTTGCTAAGTTGCTAAAATGCCCAGGCTGGGCTCCAACTTGTAATCGTCCTGCTTCAGCCTCCCAGAGTTCTGGGATTACAGTTATGTGCCACCAGCCTTGCATATGTTTTACTTCTTTTTATTTTTTTCTTGTTTAGTTTTTGAGACAGGGTCTTGCTTTGTTGTTCAGACTGGCCTTGAACTCACTGTGTACCCTGGGCTGGCCTTGAACTCTCAGTGATCCTCCTGCCTCAGTCTCCCAAGTGCTGGGATTACGGGCATGCACCACCATGCCTAGTGCTTATGGTTTACTTCTTAAAGCTGATTGGACTGAAGTTCTGTTTTGGTTATAGGCTTTGATAAATAACATTGCTTATATTTCTACAGTTTTCCATTTCACACTTGAGAGCGAAGGTCCATAATTTCTTAGTGTGCTTGCAGTGCATAATCAGGCAGTACATACTTTCCTTTCTGAATGGAAGTAAGATTGTGAATATATAGATTATTTTTTCCTTCTAGTAACAGTCATGTCTGAGATCTTTACCTGTAATAAAATATACATTCATGTACTTCTATGTTTTTCAGGCCCATCATTTAGAGGGCTCTTCTTTGAACACATGTTGTGGCCTCTATCATAATATCCATGTGAACTTGCCTGGCCCCAGTCCCCCATTTCTTGTGCTCCAGACACAGAACCAAGAGTTAGACTTTGGGTTATGGCCAGGGCATTCTTCAGAGCATGCACTCTTTGTGAAAATAACATGTATGTTCTGAAAAAGTAATAGCAGTAACCACACACACACACAATTATATATGACACTTCATAGATCATATAGTATTTTTATGTTATACAATATAAAGCTGAAAGTAAACTGCCACATAAACTGGGTTGGTTTATTTAATACATAAATACACTGAAATTTGGTTTACTGAGGTGATTTGCTCCAGATCCCCCAGCTAGTGATGAAACTGGGCCAAGATCAGGGCCACACTTTGTCATTCATGTGTGTCTCTGTAGTTAAAAAATTCTATTTGTCATTATAGAGACTTCCAGTTAAAAACAACATAAGTCTGTTTATCTACAGTAAGATAGCAAAAGCCAATGGGAAGAGATAAGTAGAAAATATGAATGCCTATTAGTATTCAGGTTTAGTCTCAAATGTCCACAAAGCAAGACCATGTTCCCTGGAACATATCAGTCTGTTCATTTGGCCAAAACATTGTCTTGTCACTGCCTGGACCCCTCTGAGATCCAGTAACCAGGTTGCCCTGGTGCTTTTAAGGTCTGTGAGGAAGCAGCTCTCTGTGCCAGCTAAGAGCCATCCACAACTCCCACCCCACACTAGTTCTCATTAAAGTACTAGGGGAGCAGGAGTGGTGATGGACCTGGGAGGCACTTGGACTCTCCAGGGGCTGCTGTAACCATAAAATAAGCTGTGATGCTGACTGCTCCAGCCTATTCACTTACATTCATTCATTCATATACCTTCATCCATTCATATTCATGTTCTTCCCCTGAGCCTCGACTAACTCCTCTTCCCAAAGGCTCAAATCCTATCTGTTTTTTTCTACTCTTGCTACCAATATCCTTGTACAGAGTCTTGTTATCCTTAACACATGATTGCTGGTAAACGTTAGCTGTTTATTTTGATATAAATTTTATTGACTCTTTTTATCACTTCATGCATTTTATCAGTACTCTATACTTTAAATCTGCAGTATGACATCATACGTAGAGAAAAATCATCTTCCTAAAAGATAACAATTAATAATCAAACCAGCTTTAATATGACTGACCTTCCAAGGTCTTTCCCTTTTTAATACTAGAAACATTAGTAAAGATAAAAGTATAAGGAAAATAAAGGCCATCCAGATTCTTAATACCCAGGATAATCACTTGTCACTTTTTTGTCATTTCAATACATGAGTGTATATTAAGAGGTTTCAGTTTTATAACTTCCTAAAACAGAACTATGTTGCTCCCCCACTTAAACCTTTTATTTATTTTTTATTTTTATTTTTGTGGGTACCGGGGGGTCGACCTCAGGACCTCACGTGCCAGCAGGCGCCCGTGCCGCTGAGCGATATCACCGGCCCGTTTTTCATATGTGGGTTCTGGGAGTCGAACTCGGGCCCTCGCGCTTGCCAGGCAGGCGCTTACACCGCTGAGCCACCTCACCAGCCCATTTAAACCTTTTAAAGTTTCCTCCAGCGCCTAAGATAAAACCTAAACATTCTCTGCCTAAGTCAGTCTGCTCTCTCCTTAGGAATATGCCTCCAAATCCTGTGACTCTAGCTCGGAGTCTTCATCAAACTTGTAGCTGGCTGGTTGGCTGGTTATGCCCCGTAGGGTTTGAAAGGACAGTGTTATTGAGGGTGGGGTAGGTTGTGCCTGGCCTCCCGACAAGCCCCTGGCACCTACTGACTTACACCTCCACCCCGTGCTTTGTGCATGTATGTTGCTGCACAGTCCCGTAGACCTTTGAGTCTGCAGCTTATGTATGTGTCTAGCTACACTGATCCACACACCTTTCCCCATATCTGCCTTAGACTTGGCCCAAGGAATTTCTCCTGACTAGAATGCTACATCACTTGTCAGAAAAGCCAGATCAAATCCTCTCTTTTTTTTTTTTTTTTTTTTTTTAGATTCCATGGTCAGAAAAATCTCTTCCTTTCCTTTATTCCTGGGGCGCGCAATGCTCCACTCACTCCTGCACACTAACTGCAGGGTTGTTTATGCACATGCTGTCTTGCTTTCTAGAATTCCTAGTGGCCTAAGGTCATCCTTTGCTTTTTATTCCATAAAGTGATGTTCACAAATAGGTGCTCAGGGTCAGTTGGACTGAAATAGATCATGGCTCTTTATGGCCTTGAGATCCCTCCCTTTCATGGGCTCTGTCCTGGGGGAGCCTCCTCCTTGGAGCCAGGGCTAAAGAGGAGGGTGTGAGGGGGGCTGCTCTGTCCTGTCTGGGGGCCTTTGCATCTGGGCTTGGAGTTAATAATGGGAAGAAGTCTATACTTATGATTACCAAGGTGAGAAATCATTCTTTATACCTTACCTTTAACCCAGAAGGATTTTAGGAACTTTCAGTAGATTAAAATTAAATAAAGACAATAGGGAGAGTAGTATAGCAATGTGCAGCCAGTCATAAGTTTTGTTTACAGAACTTCTGGACATGGGCTATATATTCACCTCTGAGTCTCTAGCAACCAAAGCAAAAAGAAGAATTTATTTTTTTTATGTGGGTACTGGGAGTCAAACTCAGGGCCTTGCGCTTGCCAGGCAGGCACTTACGCTGCTGAGCCATCTCACCAGCCCAAAAAGAGGAATTTAATCAATTAAGATATATCACAGTTGGGGCCAGTGAGATAGCTCAGTGGCATAAGCGCCTGCCTGGCAAGTGTGAGGTCCTGAGTTCGACTCCTGGTACCCACATATGAAAAAAGGGCCGGTGATATCGCTCAGCGGCATGGGTGCCTGCTGACGTGTGAGGTCCTGAGTTTGACCCCCGGTACCCACAAAAAAAAAAAGAAAAAAAAGAAAAAAAAAGATGTATCACAGTTTAAGAGGAGCTCAGCTTTTGCTTCTAAACCTTGAGAGGAATACTCTTAAAGGGGAGGTTGAGGGATACAGGGGAAAGTAGTTACTATATCATTGCAGATTTAAAAAGCAGTTTCTTAATGGATCTCCCAGGCCAGTCTGAGGACCAACACCCGTAAGCAGAGAGGGATCTTTCACAGGAGTGCCAGGCTGTGTCTTTGCCCAGCCCTGCCCAGGTGGTGGGAGGCATTCTGGGACGCTCCCTAGGTCTTCAGAGGAGTTGGGGGTAGTGTGGAGGCTGGTCACACCCAGCTCCTGGCCTCCTCAGCTACCTCACTCACCGCATCTCTGCTTTTCTGTGTTTTAGTATTAGACTTTGGGGTCAGTTATTTGACAAAAGGTTTTTACATCAAAAAACCTGTCATGAGTAATATTTCTTTTCACTGAACTTTGGTAAATATTTGCTGACAGAATTTAAGTTCATGTTTAAACTTTTGGGGAAAAAAACTTACAGGGTTTACATTCCTAGGTATATACTCAGAAGAATTGAATACATTACACACACATATTCTTAACAGCACTTATTTATAACAGCCAAATGGTGGAAATAGTCCAAATGCTCACAAACAGATAAATATATAAAAAATTATGATACATACAGTGGAATACTGTTCAGTCATAAAAGGAATGATGGACATTGCGATACATGTTACAACATGGATGAACCTCCAAAAGATTATGCTAAGTGAAGAAACCAGGTGCAAAAAAGTTCATATACTGTATGAGCCCATTTACATGAAATTTCCAGAACAGGCAATTCCATAGAGACAGGATGCAGTAGTTACGGGGTTTTATTTTGGAGCGACAGGAATATGGAACTAGGTAGAGGTAGTGGTTGCTCAACAATGTAAATGTACTAAATGTCACTGAATTGTATACCTCAAAATGGTTATTTTATCTTATGTGAATTACACTTCAAAAAGTTAAAAAAAATCTTGAAGGGAAGATCGTCAGTGTCACCAATTAAAGATCATCTCACAATTTGACAATCAACCAGCAGAGGGTAGGGTTGGCATCTGCTTGGACATAAAGGTCTTCATGAGGTGCAATGCACACCCACACTCACAGACGCACTCACACCCACCCCTTCTTTTAGAGCAGGGCTGAGGGGTAGTAGCCATGAGGGAATGTAAATCTAGTAAAGTCATAGGTGGTTTCTCTTCCATGTCATTTCTGCTCACCATTTACACTACCCTTTAGCACCCAGCCCAGAGTAAGTACACTGTAAGGGCTGACTCACTGACTAGACCACTAATTAAGTGTAGGCCACTGTTATTTTTAACCCATGACTCATCTATTTCCCAAATCTTTACTCATAGCTATTTCCCTGATGCTCTGTCCTACCTGATCAATTCATTCAGCCGCATCTGCTTCTTGAACTGATAGCAAAGAATCAATAAGAATAAATCTCTCCTACCCAGGAGAGCTCAGGCAGTATCTTGCGGGTAGAATTAGGCTTACCTTCACTGGAGTTATTTCACAAGCTCAACTCATTTTTCTCCTTTTCTTTCCTGCTAGATTAAGATCAGCCCCAACTCATTTTCTGAGTGTCATGTCCTCACCCATGAGGTAACATATTCTCTAGTATTTACTGAATATTGAGTACCATATTCCAGGCACTGTGCCAGGCTACAACTGTTGTATCTGTGAATGAGATCGGCAGGGCTCCTCAGGGGAATGACAGACACCGGCTGCAACTACATGTGTGAAATTCAGTGTGCTGTGGAAGTACTTTTCAGTGGGCCAGATAGGTCTGGGAGTTCAGGAAAAGTCCCCCTAGACTTTGGGGTGCTGCTGAGCTGAGATAAAATGTTAGATCAGCAGAAGTCTGCACAGGGAACGGCTCTTCCGGAGCCTGGGAGTAGAAACAGGCTGCCCCGGCTATGACTTCTTCCTGGACTGAGAGCAGGTCAGGTCATCTACCCTTCCAGGGACCCCGGAGGATCAGTGTTGCTGGCAGTAGCTCAGCCCACCGGACAAAACTAAGTGTTTCCTTACAAGCTTTTCCACTTGAGCTAATCCCCTGCTCTCCCGGGCCATTTACCTACTACTTCCTCACCACTCTTCCCCTAGTCCCCTTTCTCAAATCACTGGGTGTCATTTTTGGTTTTAGGGGGCTATGGATATCTTTCAAGAATCTGATGGGCTGGTGAGATGGCTCAGCGGCATTAGCGCCTGCCTGGCAAGTGCGAGGTCCTGAGTTTGACTCCCAGAACCCACATACGAAAAAATGGCCGGTGATATCGCTCAGCAGTACGGGCGCCTGCTGGCACGTGAGGTCCTGAGGTCAACCCCCGGTACCCACACACACACACAAAAGAATCTGATAAAAGCCATGGACACTCTTCTAAAAAAAATCTCATACAGAATTCTGCTTGTAAATTCAGGGAATTCACAGAGGCCCTAAAGCCCTTCCCTAACCCCCAGCTCTTCTAGGAGTCCATGGGCTGAGGGCTGGGAAGCCCAGGAGGCGTCTCATGCCCCATCAGGCCTGGCAGCTAGCCAGGCCCCTCAGCTGGTGCTCGTCCTCCTCAGGACCTGGGCTTCACTGGACAGCTCTGCAGGTAGAGTACTCCGCCGGGGGATGCCGATGTGCTCTTTCCAAGCCCTTTAATCCTGGATCTGTGTACTTCCTCCTCATGCTCGTAATTACAGTATGTCTTTGCCCATATTCCTTTATCTTCCTCCAAATGCCTGTCCCACTGGCCCTGGTTCCTCTTTCTCTTCAGTATCTTTCTGTTACTTTAGAGCCCTTTTCCATGGTGCAGTTGCACTCCAAGCCCTTATATGTTTCTCCTCCACCATCCCTCCTCAGTATCTTCCTCTGCCCCTTTGGGGTACCTGAGAATCAGGATGCAGTTGGGGAAAAGCCTCTAGGCAGGATTCTGGTTGAGAAGAAGCTCCTGACAGGCAGGTTGATTCCTTCCCCATGGGGCACAGTTAAGTTCAGCAAAGCTGCCCAGGGGTGAGGAAGCAGCTGGTTCTGGGTAATGCCTTAAGGAACAGAGCTCAAAACAGGGAGAGAAATGATAGGGCAGAATTCTTTACAAGTCACTCAAAAAACAGGCCTCAATACTGCTTGCTGTTACTGTAGTCACTATAGCAATATGTGGGCCTAAAAAGTGTCTTCACTCATTGTTCCTTTCAATTAGGCAAAGGCCATTTTTGTTGTCTGTGAGGTGGGAAACACCCTTAAGAATACTGGTGTTTTCTCGGAATGGAGGCTTCTGCCTCCTTGGTTGTCTTGAGGATCAAACAGGGGCAGAGATAAAGCACTTCCTCAGTACTGGTGGCAAACTTTGAGGCCTACCCTCTAGAGGTCAGTGTTTTAATGGCAACTCCACCAACCTGGGAAGGTGCAGGCTTTTTGGAAGGTGTCCTACTGCTGAGTTGTGAAAGCTTTCACTCTGCTGAGAAGCAAGGAGTGGCTTAGGTTTAAGGCAGAGACCAATATTGGCTCATAAAATCTCCCCTTCCTCCTAAGTATTAGAACACTGATTTTGTTTTTGTTTCTTCACTTTTTCATTTTGAGGTAATTGTTGATTTTCAAATAGCTATACAAAACAATATAGCAAGACCCCATATACCCTTCACCCAGTTTCCCCCAATGGTAACATCTTGTAAAACTGTAATGTAATACTACACCAGGAAACTGATGTTGATACCCTCCAGTGACATTCAGATTTCACGAATTTTACACTAAGAGGAGCATGTGTATATTTAGTTCTATGCAATCTTATCCCTTATGTAGATTCAGGTGACCACTACTTCAGTCAAGACATGAATCATCCCATTACAAGGGCCCTTCTTGCTACTCTTTAACGGCCCAGTCACCTCCCTCCCTCCCTACTTCCCAACCCTTGACAATGATTAATCTGTTGTTCATTTCTATAAGTTTGCCATTTCAAGAATGTTATATAAGGAGCTAGCTCAGTGGCATAAGCACCTGCCTGGCAAGCGCGAGGTCCTGAGTTTGACTCCCGGTACCCACATACGAAAAAAGGGCCGGTGATGTCACTCAGTGGCACGGGCGCCTGCTGGCGCATGAGGTCCTGAGTTCGACCCCTGGTACCCACAAAAAAAACAAAATGTTATATAAGTTAAATCACACAATATGTTACCTTTTAAGAGGAACTTAATTTTTAGCTAGGCATATTGTCACCCAGAACAACAATAACAAAACTATGTTGCCCAGCCTCCCTTGTATCTGGTGTGGCCATCTTACCAAATTTGGACCAACTGGATTTAGTGTTATTTGGGTCTCTCAGGAAGGCTGCTTAAAGGAGAGCTAACTCAGCTGGAAGAGTCCCCCTTTGTGGCTCTTATACTTATCTTCCTGGTTTGTATTAGGATGTGATGGCTAGAGTTCTAGCAGCCACTTTGAACTTGATGAAGTAACCTTGATGATAGAGAAAGCTATGTTCCAGGAGTTGAAACAGAAAGCTAGGACCCTGGGTTCCCCATGGAGCTGCTATGTCAGCCTGGTACTGTCCATGGCTAGACTTCTTTGAGGTGGGAAAGAAATAGATTTCTATTTTGTTTAAGCCACCTTTTTACTTGATATATAGCCAAGAAAGACCTAACTAAAATAAGGTATTTTAGGTTTTTAAGCAGAGGAGAAACTTGCTCAGAGAAATGTTTTAGGGCAGTGGTTCTCAAACGTCAGTATGTATTAGAATCACCCAACACAGACTTCTGGGCACTCCCCAAAGAGCTTCAGTAGGTATGGAGGGGGGAGGCTGAGAATGTGCCTGTCTAACAAGGTTCCAGGTGATGCTGAAGCTGCTGGCCTACAGTGGATGGTCTTGGTGAAAGAGTGGACAATAGTGTGGAAGCATAAAGAGTGGCAAGGAAGATGCAAAGGAGAGAGGTGACAGTGAGACCAGTGGAGAAACTCAGAGAAGAAGGATGTAACAACCTCAGGGATGGCAGTAACAGGACCTATGGGCCAATTGAGTGTGGGTAGAGCAAAAGGAGGTGCCAAAGATGGATGTGAGTTTTTGATCCTGGGGACCAGGATCTGCTAACCCCAGTACTGCTAACAAAAAGAGAAATCCTGGAGGAATTGCTCATTAGAGAGGAGTAGTTTAATATTCAGTAAAGTTAAAAAAGCTAAGTAAGAGTAGGAGAGGTGTTTGGGCTGCAGATGGAGACCTGGAAGCTGACCCCTTAGCAGGGTCATTTGGAGCAGTTGGGTATATAGTGTGGGCAGAGGACAGAATCTTGAGTTAGGAAGATGGGGATGTGCCAGCAGGCAAGTCAGAGAGAATGAAAAAGAATAGAAAACAAGGCAGGCTGACATGTACCAGGGAGCCCAAGCAGAGAGGATGGTCGTTGGCATACAGGGCAGCAGACAGGCAAGGAGCCTGCTTAGGATCTGGGATTAGACCATTGTTGAGAGGATTATCAGTGTGACAGTGGTGGAGTGGAGTGGAGTGAGGGATGAATGGAGAGCTGTGATGACACTGAGTGAGGGGATGAGACTCCTAATGAAAAAAGGAAGCAGAGCCAGCATGTTAGCTTTGGGTGGTCAAGGGATGGTTGGGAGAGGGGACTTTTATAAGAGCTGGAGGTCCAAGCACAGTGGTAGAAGACCCAGGGACAAAGGAGACAGGCCAAAAGTATAAGAAAAATGGGTTCACCGAGCACATGAGATCCTGAAAGAGGAGGGGGAGATAAGGTGGAAGCACAGGTCAGAGGGACACTTCAGAGCCAAAAAGACAGAATGAGGGAAAGACAGAAACACTGTAAGAAGAGGGCAGAGGTGACAGGAGTCTCACAAGAGAACCTCAGTGAGGCCCAGAGACTGAGGCCATGGAGTTTGAACATGGACTTGGAGGGGCGGGCATGGCTCCCAGTGTTGGGTGAGGCTCTGTGGGTACAGAGGTGGCAGGGCTGCAAGCAGAGGGGTACTCTGCAGAGGGGACACTCTAACTTGGAACCTCCACTAAGGCTGGAGCTGTGGGACTACTAGAGAGTTCCTCTGACAAAGGAGAGATTGTCCAAAGGGCACTGTGTGGTCCTGCGTGGGCTGAGGTAGAGATGATGTGTGAGAAGGTCTATAGCAGCGGAAGGGCACATGCGACCACAGAGGAGTGTGCAGAGGAATGTGACAATAGATTCCGTGCCAATGGGCAACTTCCTTCAGTGATCGTCTGCCCAGGAAACACTCGCGGAGTAACTGAGAAGGCACAGGGATAGCATCCTGGGAAAGCAGGATTCCATGACATGCTAGTTACAGTTCTTTCTTGTAATTCAAATATGTTCCATCAGTTCAATAAATATTTACTGAACACCCACAATAAGGAGGACAAAGGGCTGTGATGGGGGCATCAAGGGGAGCGTAGAAGAGAAACATCAACCCGATTGGGGAGAGGAGGCCAAGGGAGGCTTCTGGGAGGAAGTGGGCTTCAGCTGCAGCCCGTGGGATGCCCGAGTTGTCTAGACAAAGGCGACACGCTGTCTCAGGAAGAGGGAACGACACCCGCAAGGGCCTGGGGTGAGAAAGAGTGGCGTTTCCGAAGAACTGAAATACTTTCAGGGGTTTATAGCAAACACATGGGTTGAAAAGTGAGAATGGAGAGGCCAAGAGGAGCCAGGTCCCCAAAGACCCTATAAATCTTTGCTATAATTTGGACATCATCCTGGGGCAATGGGAAGACTTTCTGGGTGTTAATTACACAGGGATGAATGACTGATCAGAAGAATGAATGGGAAGCAGGAGGTCAGGGTGAGCAGGAGCTGACAGTGGCTGGGTCTGGGGTAATGGCCAAGGCCATGGATTTATGCGGACAGACAAAAGGTGACTCTTCAATCAGAGTTAGCGTTGGTTGGATGTGGGCAGTTAGAAAAAGGGAAGAATGAGGGATGAGAGAGAAATGAGTACATAAACAAACAAGCTAACATATTTACTTTGTGCTGGACCAAAATGTCTTTAAATTAGGGAGCTGATGACTGCTAATAGGATTGTCTAGTGGGGAAGCTCCCCCTGTTCATGAGGAAAGACGGAGCCCAGAGTGTGGGATGCTCCATGGAGAGATGTGAGCCTTCTTACCCCGACACTTCTGCCACAGGGCCACACACGTATCTGCTGCTGCCAACCCCACACGAGCAGAGTCTCTGTGTTTGCATTGTCAGCATAGTGGCGATGATGCTTTATTCTCCACAAGGAGGAAGGAGAGGTGGTGTTGCTACTTAGAGGGGAGCAGTTAAGAGTCAGCATTGCTCCCATCATAGCAGTAATCTGCTGAGTTCCCATGAGTGGGAGGGAGCCAAGTGTGGCTGTATACAAATGTAAGATTAAAGAATATTTAAAGGTAAAATTTTTATTTCAGAAAATTTCAAATACATACAATAGTAGAGAGAACAGTGCAATGAGCTACCAATCTTGTTTCATCCAAACCTTCTGCTGATGATTTTAAAGCATATCCTAGATATCATGATATTGTATATTTAATTTATAAACATTTCAGTATACCTCTCGAAAAGTTTTGTTTTTTCTTTTTTGTGGTACTGGGGATTGAATCCAGGAACTCACACATGCTAGGCAAATACTCTACCACTGACAAGTATTCTTGTCCTTTTCTTTTGATTATTTTATTTTGAGACAGGTTTTGCTACATATCCGAGGCAGGCCTTGGACTTGCCATCGCCCTGCCTCAGCATCCTGAGTACCTGGGAATTATAGGTATACACCACTGTTCCTGGCTCTAAAAGTTTTGTGAAAAATTAAAAAAAACACAGTACCATTAAGATACCTAAACAAATTAACAATAATTCCCTCATATGATAAAAAAAAATCCAATATCCAGACACAGAAGACATTTGACCACACCAGAGCCAAAGCTGGATATCTTCATGGGCACATGGTCATCAGTGTAAGTCTGGCTGGCATCTCCTGCCTCCGTGGGGTGTAGAAATCTCAGCATGCCTGTCTCAGCTAACCCTAGGTCTGACAAGAGGTTCCTAGATGCTGATGCAAAAGACAATGATAAAATCCAGAACAAATATATTTTATTGGCTACATGATCTGGGCAAGTCACTTTATGAGTAACAAGTTGCAAAATAAGAGGCTAAAAACTTCTGGGGAAGCAACCCAAATGTCTTTAAACAGATAAGGGATATATTACACAGCCTTTAAAAAGAAGGAAGTATTGTCATGTGTACAACGTGGAGGAACCTCAAGTAAATTATGCTAACAAAATAAGCCACTCACAAAAGGACAAATCCTGTATGATTCTGCTTATAAGAAGTATCTGGGCCGGTGAGATAGCTCAGCGGCTTAAGCACCTTCCTGAGAAGCACGAGGTCCTGAGTTCGACTTCCAGAACCCACCTAAAGGAAAAAAGGGCTGGCACAAGAGCTCAGCGGCGCAAGAGCTTGCTGGCAAGCGTGAGGTCCTGAGGTCGACTCCCGGTACCCACATTAAAAAAAAAAAAAAAAAAAAGAAGTATCTATAGTAGTCAAAATCATATAAACAAAAAGTAGAAGGTAGTTGCCAAGGACTGGGGGGAGGGGAGAAGGGAGATAAGTGTTTAGTAGATATAGAGTTTCAATTTTGCATGATGAAAAAGAGTTCTAGAGATTTGTTGTACAGCAATGTAAATATACTACTGAATGATACACTTCAAATAGTTAAGATGATAACTTTAATGTAGTATTTTTTAAACATAAGTTTTTTTTAACCTTCTGAGGTCCCTTTTGGCAGTAGGAATTGGTGCGACATACTGGATAGATTTCTGGGATGCTGTTGCTTTCACCTGTTTTTAAAGGGGCATTGGAACACCATTACAGTCCTTTACGGGAGCCAATCAGGGAAATAGGGTTGAAGAAAGATGTGTTTGGAAGCTCCTGAACTTCTGGTAATCCATCAGTAAGAACGCGGCTGTGTCCCAGCAGGCTGCAGGTGGGGGAACCAGGGCAGGCTCTGTAAGGTAGGGGTAGGGGACTGTGTGTGTGTGAGTGTGTGAGTATGAGTGTGTGTGTGTGTGTGTTGGGGTGGGGGTAAATGCATCAACATGAGAGAGAGAGAAACAAAGGAAAGCAGAAGCCTTTATTACAGGCTGGGCTAGGCTGTCCTCCGGGAACATCTGGGAAGAAAGGAGAAGGCTCCCAGTTGGCTGAGTGTAGCCATGCAGGGGGATCTGAAGCGACAGATACAAATGTGTAGTACACTCACAGGCGGACATGCGGGAGATTAAAAGTGCATGGAGGCTGAGAGCAGGCAGAGGGCGGGGTGGGCAGCTGCGAAAGACCCTGATTCTCTTGCTGGGCACAGGATCTGCTGAGTGCTTTTAGTGCTCATTATCATAAAGCCATTTTTCACATTAGCACACGGCTGGCTGAAGAGAATCCGTGCAACAGTGGGCAGAACTGGACTCTAACCTATCCACTCCTCCTTGACCTCTCCTGGGAGAGTTTCTCCAGAATCTGTACATGGCAGAGAGCAGATTCCCTGTATTACATGATAGTATTATCTTGGTGCCTGACAGCGTGATTGAGGGGATACACTGGGACTGGAGTGGCAGGCAGGACTACTGATCCAGGCTTTGAAAAAGGAGCAAAGTGCTTACAACCCCAGTGTAAGGGGTTGCTGTTCGTGCTTATTTTTGGTACCCAGATTGTTGGGGAGAAGTCGGGCTGCCTATTTAACATGGAAGTATAAGAGCCAGACTGGTGTTCTGAGGTTACCAAGGAAGTATGGGGTGTCTCCCAGGCAAGGTCACTCTCTGAGAGGGCGTTTGGGGTGGGGAGACTTGAGGCCCAGCTTTAGGCCAGCAGTTCTGAACTTTTCTTGGTTACCCTGGCTCTGTGTGCTCCCTGGGCACTGGTAGGTACTACACCCTTTGTCTACCATTTAAGAGAACAAATCCATGACACAAGAGAGCAAGAAGCATGAGATTTAAGCTACGATCTTGAACTAGGTCTGATATGTAAAATAACCAAAATATTCCCAAAGCTCAGTTCCTTCAATTGTTTTATTAGCTATCTATAACACCAGAGGTCTCCACACTGGCCTGGAGTTTTAGTTCCCTGCTGGTCTCTCTATTCCTTGAGCTGCTCTCCTCAGATACTGAGCCTAACAACTCCCATCTCTCCCCCAGCACTCAATCTCTGTATTTCAGGAACATCAGTTGGACATGGATATCCCAGGCTTTTGCTCAGACTCCCACAAGGTGACACTTGCGTGGCCTTGCTCTCAAAGTGTGGTCCCCAGGCCAGCAGCATCATCTGGAAGCTTGTTAGAAATGCAGAATCCTGGGCCCTGTCCCAGATCAGCTGAATTAGAATCCACCTGTAACAAAATGTCCAAGTGGTTTTGCGTGCACATTCTTCATGTGAATCTCCAAGGTACTGCACTTCTATGTCACACCCTACCTCCTGCCACCGGGTGGAGTGGAGTGACATCCACTCTGAGGTAGATCAAACCAACCTCCACCACTGCCAGGTAGCTACCACCATTGAGGGAAGAGGGAGAAAGCAGGGAGTTGGACATGGAAGGTGTGACAGGTAAGCTGGATTATCAACTTGATTGGTTTGAGAGCTGCCTAGGGGTTAGTAGAGCACACCTCTGGGTGTGTCTGTGTGGGTCATAGATGCCTGACCTTGGCTACTATATCTGGTTCCTGGCTTCTTCCTCTGTGGCACTGGTTCACTGCTCTGCTCCTCGGCTGCCACGAGGTGAGTGGCTTTCCTCTGCCAAGCCCTTCCACCTTGATGTTTCTGCTTTGGAGCCAGCCAACTAGAGACTGAAACTGCTGAAACAGAGAGCCAAATAAACCTTTCCTCCTTTACATCGTAGGTATCAGTTATTTTTTTTTTTCTCTCAGTGACAGAAAAGCTGACGAATACAGAAGGTGTTGTGACAATGTGTGGCATGCATTTAAATTTGGAGACACTGAGGTGAAATCTAAGGAGGCATTCTGTCCATTCTGAGATCCTGTTATCTTTTGAATTCATTAACAGGCAGATGCTGACAAAATAATCATAACCAACATTTATTTAGTCCTTTCTATGAGACAGGCGCTATTTTGTGTGTGTGTGTGTGGGTACCGGGGGTTGACCTCAGGACCTCATGCGCCACCAGGCGCCCATGCCGCTGAGCGATATCACCGGCCCTTTTTTTGTATGTGGGTTCCGGGAGTCGAATTCAGGACCTTGCGCTTGCCAGGCAGGCGCTTATGCCACTGAGCCATCTCACCGGCCCAGGCACTATTTTAAATATAAGTCCTTTTTATGTATTGATTTATAGCAACCTCTTGAGATATAGATTATCATTCTTCTCATCTTACAGATGAGGCAACTGAGGCACATAGAGGTCAAGTGACTTGCCCAGACTCACATGGACGTGTGGCAGAGATTGGATTTGCAACCTGGCCATGTGCCCAGAGCCCACACTCCTAACTACTTCTGGAGACCATTTCTAGAGGGGGTTAGGGAAATACCCTCTCCACTCTGGGAGTTTCTTCTGAAGCAGTGTTATTTTTCCAGGGCAACCAGCCATGTCTGTTTGCCTGGAATGGAGGGGATTCCTGGATATGAGACTTCCTGTGCTAGAACTGGAAAAGTCTTGGGCAAGTTTGGTACCCTATGGCTACTGTACCTCCCATATGTGACTATGGGAAGAAATAGGACATTAAATTTAGCAGGACATCATTGAGACTACAGAATTTGAGCTGTTGGAGCTCTGAATGAGAATTCTAGTAACCTGTTTCCATTTGAGGAACCCTAAAGCTCACAGAGGGTTTTAAATAAATCTCATTCTCCTTTTATGGCTCAGTTTTTCTGTACTCTTCTTTCCCTTGCTGTCTTCTCCTTCTGCCCAGGTGTTATGAGAATAAGCAGGAGCCTGTTGCTGGTACATGTAACAGCACTAACATCATAAGGGAAGGGGGATGCAGATAAAAATATTGGCCAGTGTTTCTCTTGTCAAGGTCACCCTGCACCCACACGGGTATCTCTGTCAGCTCTGTTTTCTGTAGGGCTGCCAGCCAGTTCTGTGAATCTTGTTTCTTTTAAGTCTTGGGAAGATTATTTGATTGGTTCAGGTTTCTCTTTTGCCCAAGAGCCATTATGATTTCCCAAATAAAATACAAAGGGTTCCCCCAGTGAGTGAATGTGTGTGTATGTGTCTGCCTGTGTGTGCATGTGCACAATCTCTTGGAAACAATTTTTAAAAGCAGTCCCACAATCCAAATTGGATGGGGCTGGCAAGGAAGCAGCAGGACAAAGTGTGACTGAGGGTCAAGGGGAGGAATTCAGATTCTTCCATACACCTGGGAAGTGCCTGTCCTCATCCAAGGGAAGGCAGCTGTCTTGCAGCGATTGCACAAATCAAAGGATTATGATTTCTCTGTTATTTGTGGGGTGGGTAGAGCCCTGGCCCTCATTTTCCACTGGGATTCATTACAGCCTGTATCACCGGACACTGTGTGTCTCCTTTCGGGGTAAGATATACTTCTCCAAACTGTCTTATGCCTTTTCTCAGAAGGCAGCTATTTCAGGTCTTTCCTGATTAACTTCATTAGACTTGTGATTAAAGAATTACACATTCTTAGGGAAGAAGGAGAGCTGGAAAAAGTAGAATCCATCCCAAGTTCTTTCAGAAGACAAAAGGAGCTGGGACAGGGTTTTGTAGCCTCTTTGCTCACAGGTTTTCCACAATTATTTCAATGGCACTGCTGTATAATCCCAAAGTCAGTGTATATTGTCTTTGCAAAGTAGCTGTTGTAGACTAGATTATGCACTCCCAAATCTGCCTCTTTGGCATAAAGATTATTTTGAGAAACAGCAGGCACAGGAGAAGCTCTGAAAACAGAGCTTCCATCTATCAGGGAAGTCTATATCCATAACAGAAATCTCCTTTTGAGAAGAAGCGTGTCTTCATTGCTGAACCAGAAAGAGGAGCCTGAAAAAATCACAACTGTCTTATCACTGGAGAGAGCTCCATGTTAAATCTGCACAATAAACCTTACTCTGGTACTTTCCCCATAACTGGCTTTCCCCACTCCCTTCTCCCTTTTGTCTTCAGCTGAAGATGGTATTAAAGCCTGAAGTCTATGCCACCTCTTTAAGATTTACTCATTTTCTCCTGGGTATCTCCTATGTAGATAGGGTATATGTATTAGTAAACATATTTCTTTTTCTTTTGTTAATATGTTTTGTTATAGGGGTCCTAGCTAAGAGCTATGAAGGGTAGGGGGGATTACCTTTTCCTTCCCTACACTCTGAACGCATAGAAAATAAGGATCATCACGTTGCCCCAAGTATTTCTCTTCTAGGACCCCCCAGTGGTCTGGACACAATGGCCTTCATCCCTGTTGCTGACTAATGCGGAGCTGGAAGAAGATGTGTGGGGGTCTTCTCTATGCAGAACGAGGGCGATGACTAAGGAGATGAGAGATGTGAACCAAAGCTTCTCTCAATTTCCACTTGCTGACCCAATAACCAAAGTTGAGCATTCCTAAAGTTGACAGCACACACATGGAGAATAACAGCTCTTCAGCTAAGCCAAGGAAAGCTGTCAGTTAGACAATCATGAAAAAAAAAATAAAGCATTTCTCTCACAAGTGGCCCAGGGAGCCTCATCATTAGGGCCTCCTTCTCTCTGTGTCCCTAGAGTGTGGGTGGTGCAGACAAACCATTAGGACACAGTGGGACTTTAGTGACCAGCTTGCAAATGAGAACAGCAGACATCTAGCTTTGTGCATGGGAACTCAACTAGGCCAGTACTGCTCCTCCTCCAAACTGTAGCAGGACTGACCCACACCCCTAGCATGATCCCAGTTCTCTCCTGCCCCAGAAAAATGACTCTCCTGAGGTTTAGTCCTATTAAAGCATATGAGGTATGATTAAAATATGGTGAATGTTAAAAATGTAAAAATGTAAAATATTTTATTACACTAAAAGACACTTTGCCATTAATCCTCCTCAATACTCCCCCTTACTTTGAACACATTTCATCATTCTTGCCACTTTCCAAAGCAGTTCTGGAAGTCCTCTTTCATTAAATGTCTTTAGTTGCGCCGTCATAGCTGCTTCAGTGTCCTGAATTGATTCAGCATGTTTACCTTTCATGATCATCTTGACTTTGGGGAAGAGCCAGAAGTCTCACCATGGCAGATCTGGTGAATAAAGCTGATGAGGATAACACTGTAATGTTTTCAAAGCCTGCCTTTCCATTGGATGGCGCTTGGCAGCGGCATTCACCAATTTTTTTTATCATACCTCATAAAGATAATCACCAAAAAGGACTTCCAGAACTGCTTCAGAAAGTGGCAAGAACAATGCAGTAAGTATGTGTGCTCAAAACAAGGGGGGATATTTCAATGGGGATTAATAGCAATGTGTCTTTTACCCTAGTACTTTTTTTTGGGGGGGTACCAGGAATCAAACTCAGGACCTCACGCTTGCCAGGCAGGCTTGCACCACTGAGCTAAATCCCTGGCACCCGTAATACATTTTTTTAAAAAAATTTAAACATTCACTGTACATTTTGATCCTCCCTTGTATACTTACACATCTTGGGTAGGAAAAAGAAAGAAGTATCCAATCCTTGCTGCATTCATCTGTAGCAACCATCTATGAGATAGGACTCTAATGTGATTATCTCTCCCTGCCTTGATCTGATTATGTGACCCTTTAAAATTATTCTTTCTTTTGTTCATTCATTCATCCATCCATTCAACAAGAGCATCTGGCATCTTCTTCCAGCTGAGTAAATTCTAAGCCAAAATCAATAGGACATTTTCCAAGCTTAAAATTCCCTGCCTGTGGGAAGCATTGATAAACAGCAAAGCAGAGGGGTGGGTGGTGGTCAGAAAACACCACATTAAAACCCAAGCTTTGCTATTTACTAATTTTTCGTTTTTTCTGAGTCTCAGTTTCAACAGCTCTAACGGGAAGAATTTCTCACAGAACTGTTTTGAAGTTTAAAAGGGAAAAATGTATACAAACACATACACAAAAGGCATGTAATAATTGTCAGTTTAAAGAAAGTGATCCAGCTATCTGGTTTCCTTCTCAACACTTTCTTCTAACACCTCACAACTGGGCCAGAATTCTCTTTCATTTTGCTTCCTAGGACAGTAATCTTGGTCCCTCTGGTGAGAGGGACCTGTCTTTGTTTTGACTGATGGGTTGGGCCATTTTGAGAATGTGATTTGTATTAAGGTCAGCTGCCAGGCTGCTGGAGCTTGCGGGAGAGTAGATACATAAAGTCCAGTTAATAAATAAACACACAGACATCAAGGCTACCGGCTGTCGTAGTAACAAGACTTTATGCTTTCCTGGCTCCTGTCATCTTTGGAACTGAAGGCACTTAATGAATTAGTCTCACTTGCAGTTCTTCTGGAGGAAAATGCTGCCTTGTCTACTGAGTGCAGTCACAGTAAACAGCCAGAGGTTGATCACTTTTGTGAACACCGCCAGCCAGATCCCTGGAGTAATTTTGTTTCTTATCATAAAAGTAACAGTTGTGTATTACAGCTGGGGGCAGTTGGCACATGCCTGTAATCTTTGCACTTGGGAGGCTAAGGCAGTCAGATTGCTGTGAATTAGAGGCTAGCCTAGGCTACATAGTAAGTTCAAGGTCAACCTGAACTACATAGCAAGACTGTGTCTCAAAAAAAAAAAAGTGTATTACAAAATTTAAATTCCATAAATTGAAAGAAAAATTGGCTGGGAATATAGCTCAGTGTTAGAGCCCTTGCCTAGGTGTATCCTAGCACCCACCCTCCCCGCAAAAAAAAGATTAAAGAATCAAAATTCCTCATAACTCCACTTGGAAATAAGCATGGTTAACACACACACACATACTTAGTAAGGTTACACTAGGCACCTGCTGTTTTATAATTTAACAATATAGCATAACTATCTTTTCATGTAGAGTATATTTCTACATCATTTTAAGTGACCGCTAGTTTACTAAAGAAATTGTGCTGTTAAACATTTCAGTTGATACTTGCTATGGTTTGGATATGGTTTGAGTGTGTCCCCTAAGGGGCTAATGTGTTGGAAGCTTGGTCCTCAAGGTGGGGGGTGTTGGTTGGTGGTGTAGACCCTTTAAAGGGGGTGGCAGTGAGAAGTAATTAGGTCCCTGAAGGCTCTGCCCTCAAAAGGAACTGATGTTGTTCTCCTGCAATCCTGGTTAGTTCTTGAGAGAGAGAGAGAGTTTTTATAAAAGAGTAGCCCTGACCCTTCCTGTCTTGGCTTCCTGTCTTGCTGTGTAATAGCTAGTGAGCTGAAAGCAAGAAAGAATCTGTTTCTAGTGTAAAATGTATATGTGGACAGAGAGCTCTGCACCCTCACACTGACTAAGATGTACCTACTATAAGAGGGTGTGAAATGTGGTAGAAGTATTAGCAGATTTAGAGATGGGGCAGGGAGAAAGGCGATGGGCTTGAGGTGGAGCATTAGCCTATCTCTCTCTCTTTCTTTTTCTTTCTTTCTTTCTTTCTTTCTTTCTTTCTTTCTTTCTTTCTTTCTTTCTTTCTTTCTTTCTTCCTTCCTTCCTTCCTTCCCTTTCTCCCTCCCTCCCTTCCTTCCTTTCTGCTTTTCTCCCAAACCATTAAAAGCCTGTTTCTGAGAAACTGCAGGCTTTTCTCTTCAGACACTGTAGTAAAATATCTTAGTTTCTAAAAGAAAACATCTTCATTTAGATTCTGAAAGACCCGGAAGATACAGTCACCACTTGTCTCAGAAGAGACATGTTTAGGAAAATGATCTAGATTGAGGAAGGCCTTAAATCCAAATTGGCATTCTCTCCCTAGAGCAGACCGGCATGTTCTCTCAGACGAGCATTCTTAATAAAGAGAAAAAAGGAAGAAGAGCTCTTTCCCAACCTACCTTTCCCCCATGTGACTTTTTCAACTAACAAGGTATCCAGAATCCAATGACAATATCACCGTCTGTGAGCCTGTATCACTTTGTGCATGGAGACTCCCCCATAGCATGCTACTGAACTTCTAATTGTTCTCACCACCTCCTCCGTCTGAGGAAGTGACCACAAGATTTGACCTAGCAGCTGTTAGCAGAGTCCAAGGCTGAAGGCGATGCTGGTTTTTAGCAGCCATGTACCCCAGAGATCATCTGAACACTTGTTCACATGGATTTCCTGCCACTGCCCTGAGCTTAAGAGGATCAAAACATCCCTAGCATGTCCTTAAAACAAGTTCCATTTCTGTCAACAGAATCATTGTTATTCAATTGCCTGGGCTCAAAAATTTAAAGCCTTTAGTCCACAATACTTCTGTTCCCCTTAGGGACCACTCCAGATCTTTGCCCTTCTTCTTGTCCTCTCACCTGGCCCCATCCTCCTTACTCTTTGAGGAAAACCTTGTCTACATCATGGAGAAAACTCATGACATTAGGAGTAAACTATTTAAGCTTCCTGCCCTGATTAGCTTAACTGAGATCTTATCCAGGGTTGCTCCAACCCTCATCCTCTTTACTGCACGTATAAAAGCTGAAAGATTCCTTATCCTGGTTAGTCTAGCCTACCATGTGCGGTCTAGATGCTACCTCCGCCTGTTCCCTTCAAACTATACTCCATTGAGTAGTTCCCTCTGCCTATATCTTCCTCTCTTCCTGTCTTGGCTTCAGCCCATTGACATTATTAAGTTTCTTCCACTCTTAAAAAATAGCTTTTTGCTTATCCTCACTTCTCCCTGTGGCTACCATCACAGTGATCTCTCTTCTTCCCCAAAAAAGCTCCTAGGAATAAAAGTCTACACCTGGAGTCCCTATACCATCTAGCTAGTGCTACATTTCTCTGCCCCTTTCAGAGCTAAACTTCTGTGCTGTGTGTTTCAACTTTCTCACAATTTATTCATCCTACTTGCTGTTCTGAAACTGCTTCTGATAAATGTCGAATGACCCTCAGATTGCCCCTCCCAAACTCTATAGTCTAACCCCTCCCACTGGAAACTTCTTGTGCCTTAACTTTTCTCCTTCTCAGCAACACTACCTCTCCTGGTTCAACTCATACCCTACAGCTCATTCCCTCCTAATTAATTGTCTCATAATTCTTTCCCAGATTTTTATCCTTGCCCACTATGTCTGCCTTAAGCACTCAACATGTTTATGGGTGATTCCCAAAGCTTGATCTCTGGCTAGATCTTTGACCCTTCCTTGAGTTTAAGTATTGTAATCCCCAAGTGGCTCCCAGACACTATATTCTTGGCTACCCCAAGGAGTCTCCAATTCAGATGATCCAAACCATGCTCTTTACCCCAGAATACTTCTCCTGTTTCTCTCCTGAACCAATGGCACCACCATCCACTCAGTCCCCAAGTCCACTAACTTGTGAGTCATTCCAACATCCTAATCTCCTACTTTACATCCAGTCACCAAATTCTACCATGTCATTTCCTAAATGTTTCTAGAGTCTGTCAGTTTCATATTACTATGACAAAATACTTGAGATAGCTGATTTATAAAAAGAAGAGTTAATTTATTTTACAATTCTGGAGCTTCCGTCCAGGATTGGGCAGACCCATTACTCTGGCTTCTGTTGGGGGTACCAGATGGCAATAGTGGAGAGTGAATGACAGAACAAACTGCTCACCTCATGGCCAGGGGCCAAAGAGGAAGAAAAAGAGACCAGGATCCCACAATCCCTGTTGAGGGCCTATTATCAGGACCTAAGGGCCCCACACTGCCCTGCCTCCTAAAGGTTCCATGACCTTCCAGTAGCACCACCCTGGACCAAATCTTTAACACATGGATCTTTGGGGGATGCTTATCCAAACCATAGCATAGGATATGTCCTTTCTTCTTTAATGTCATTGTCTTCACTTGGCTCCTAATTAACTCCTGACTAGATAATTGCTATACACTTACTTCCTTTACAGACTATACCCAACTCTACTGTATAAGCTGTTACTATAACTATATAAGGCATTTACTGTTTCTTATTGTTGCTTATAGTCTGGCTTTTCTAATTAGATGTTTGAAAGCATGGATCATGTCTAGAATTTTGCTGAATCTTCTAATGTGCCCATCACAGCATTGGGTATACAGTAGACGCCCACAAGAGAAATGAGGCAGCAATGAAATCTATCTGCTAAGAGAAGGCTGACATTGAACTATCAGCATCTGATGATGAAGGCTCCTGTAATTCCCTTGCCTTAGTGACAAGATATGCTCAGTAGCAATAAGATCTCTGCAAAGAAGTTGGGAATGGTTTTCTGAGGGCCTGGGAAAGTTACTCCACCAAGGACATTGTCATGGATTGTAGTGTCATCATGAAAGTGCAGCTACTTTTGGATATCTTGAATCTATGTGGACCCATCTATAAGGTTGCAATATGGTGATGAAGCAGTGCTTAGTCTGAGAATGTTGGAAACATATCCTACCTATTTTGTGGTGGTTGTTTCACCTTGGAAATAAGAAGCAACAGTTCAAATCTTTTATGAATCTATTCTGCTTTCCAGAATTAGAGTCTAGAGTGTTCTATTTCCATTATCTTGCGAAAAATCCTTATTCATTTGAGGCCCATACTATTTAATATTCTTTATTTTAATCTCCATCACATCACTGACTCTTTCTCATTCACTGAGAACTTTAATAGTAGTTGTTTCCTTTCATAAAAAATTCTGCCATCAGTCTAGAAAGTTTTGCCATTCACAAAGATGATCTCTGTAACACTCTAGCCTCAAATTAAGGTCAGCGGCTTTTACTTTTACTTCATTCACTCACCACCATGGTCACACCTAGGGCCTATCTTACTGGAACTTTTCTCTGGTCAGCCCTCAGCGGGACTCCCTTCACAATCTCCTGATCACAGTGGCAGAATGAATCTTGGTTAGCACCCCACCCTCCGTTCCCATCCCTCCCAACTCCTTTATCCAAAGTGTTCCCCCACGGACTGCTAGAGTGATCCGTCTAACATAAACCAGAAGGTGTTAATGCCTCTGTTCAAAAATCTACATCAGAAAAGAGAGACTATTAGTAGACAAGAGGATGAGAATAAAGGAAGGCGGAGGGTCCAAGGGCAGGTAATGGGGGAATGGATATGATCAAAATATGTTATATGCATGTATGAAAATACCATACTGAAATCCAATATTTTCTAAAATTAATAGGCACTAATACAAAACTCCCCATTGGCTCCACATCTCCTACAGGCGCAAGTCCAGGTCCTCAGCCCGGCAGGGGGCGCACCAGGCTGCTGTCCTGCTGCCGTCTCCATGACCTGACATTTCACGTTCTGACGCCGCTGGGTTGCATGCAGTGCTCTGCTCCCCTTGCCATCGCTCGAGCCCGCTCAGCCTTCTTCTGCCTGGAAAGGTCATTTTCCTGCTTGTCTGAAAAGACGTTCATCTCTGTCCCCACTCAGACACTACCCCTCTGGGAAGCTTTCTCTGCGTAGTGGACATAACTAGGGGTTCTTTCTCTTGTGCTCCCCAGCACATTGTGATACAGCCATACAACATTTATCTTATCAGACCCATAGCACAAGGGCAAGAACCATTCCTATTCATCTTTCTGCCTCAGCTCCAGGTGCAGGACTGGCTCAAAGTTGGCTTCAGTAGATATTATAAAGGGACTAAAAGAATGAGTTCCAAAGATGCCCTGTCATCTATATTTAAGTGAGGTCAGAAGAGATTGGGCTCTTGAATTAATTGCACCTCTTCTCTCTTTACCCTGGCTCAGTGCCCTGCCCATATGATTAAGTTCCTAATAGAAGCAGCCCTGGCTAAGCATCATACAAATCCCTCAGCATCAAGTAGTGGAAAGGCTTCCAAGTGCTGAGAGAAGAATGAGATCAGTGCTTCAGAGGTGTCCTTCTACTTCCGAGATAACTAACTGGAAGAATTGGTGAATATTTTCTATTAAAACGAAGTATATGTTCAGAACTGTGCTGGCCATTGGCAATGAGGATAAAAGTTCAAATAACAGCCTACACTTGATTATTCTCTATGTGGTAGCCACAATCCTATGGGATAGGGATCATGGTTATTAATCTTGTTTTACAGATAAGAAAATGGGTCCTCGGGTAATAAGTCCTGCAATGTGATTATCTTCCTCAAGTTTCTTCACCGAATCCTTTTTCTCAGCCTGTGTCACATCCATTCTATTTTTTTTTTTTTTTTGTGGGTACCAGGGGTCGAATTCAGGACCTGGGGCACCAGCAGGTGCCTGTGCCACTGAGCGATATCACCGGCCCTTTTTTCGTATGTGGGTACCGGGAGTCAAACTCAGGACCTCACGCTTGCCAGGCAGGCGCTTATGCCACTGAGTTATCTCACCGGCCCCAACATCCATTCTAAAATAAACTTCTTCCTCCATCTTGCCTTCCCTTCTACCCATCTGTCAGCTTCCTTCTTTACATCAGACAGCAACACCCTTACTTTCCTCACCACACACAAACTTTATCTCCCTCCTTAGCTCCTACTCATTCTTCAAGAGTCAGCTTAATCACCACTTCTTCAGGATGAATTCCCAGCACCCCAAGAATGGTGTCAGATCTCCTACTAAACACTCTTTTTTTTTTTTTGGTTCCAGGAATCGAACTCAGAACCTTGCGCTTGCCAGGCAGGTGCTGTGCCACTGAGCTATATCCCCAGCCCATAAACACTCCTCATAATACCGTGTGCCTTATAGCTTTTATCACAGTTTCATTTTACATTTGTTTTATGACAGATTTGTTTCTCCTGAATGACTTTAAGATTCATGACAGCTGGGACTTTGATTATTCTCCCTCCCCCACCAACATTGTGTCACCAGTGACATTCAGTAAATACTTGTTAATATCTTGAAAATACAGTGCTCACTTTTTAGCCCAACCTATGTAGCTTCTGGCCTCATTAGTCTGCTGAAATTGTCTTTGCTACATCTATCAACATTCAAACTGCCAAAACTGCTCTTCTTTGGAGCCCTGGTGTTCTACCAGCTGGACTGAGGGTTTCCTGTACTAAAATAGAATCCTGGTAGTCTTTCCACAATTCATAGAAAACAAGTAGCTGACAGAATGTTTTAAATTTGAATCTTTTGTTTAGTACAATTTTCTTAAGAGTTGGTACCTATGGTGGAATCTAGCATAAGATGCTCTTTCACTGATTCAAAGTTATATTTTCAATCATTTTAATATATGAATATTTCATGGTATTCTCTGAAGAGTATCCTGATTTCAATGCTTTTCTGAGATCCACTGGACAAACCCAAAGAAGTATTTTTAGTCCTCTGATTTGTTCTCTTGGTAGTATTTGATAGTATTTATTATGTTGTTTATTCATTTTAGCAACAAGTACTTATTGAGAACATATTATGTTTTCCCACACCTCTTTGATGCTACTTCTACTATGGAATTTAGGGCCTTCTCCTGTGATGTCTTCTACATATGGCAGGTCCCTGGAGGGTAGAGGAACCATGGCTTCTCTTTTTTTCTTTCTCTCTTCATAGTCAGCCAAGTACTTGGGCCAGATATACAAATACAGGAATAAAGGAATGAGTGTATAAGCAAGTGAATACAATGGCAAGGCAGGATTTAATTCTCAACATCGGTGCTCTTGCTCCTATGCTCTGCTGCCTCCACAGTGAAAAAAGTCATAGTGAAGCAGTAGCTTGATGAAACAGAATGTCAATTCCACGAATGTAACATATTATCTGTTGCCATTTTTAAAAGTAAAATGAGCTTGTTATAAACTTATTACGGTTTTATATGTCTGTGGGCTTCACTTCTAATATGTAACCCATCATCAAACTCTGTTAATTTTACCACCACCCCCAAAAAATACATATATAGTGATTTCTAGGAATAGAGGCACATGCCTACAATCCCAGCTACTCAGGAGGCTGAGGCAGGAGGATCACAAGTTCGAGGTCAGCCTGGTCAATTTAGCAAAACCCTCAAAACTAGAAATAAAAAGCACTAATGATGTAGCTCAGTGGTATAGGATTTGTTTAGTATGCCAGAGACCCTGGGGGAATACTGAAAAGAAAAACAGCTATATACTATCTCTGTGACAGAAGTTGGGTAATCAATAAAATTATTACCATTAACATTTCTTTAAGTACTCTCTATTCTATTAGAACCCTATGCCTTTGCCCAAGCTGTTCTCTTAGCCCCATCCTTTCTCCTGAGCTTGTTTATCAAAATCATTGTTTATTGTCAGGGTTTAGTTCAAAAGTTACCTCCTCCAAGAAGACCCCAATAATCTACCAGAAGTACTTGGGTCAGCGTCTGATTCATGTTTGCCCCTCCGCACCTGGTGACATGTTACTTGTACCTCTAGGGTTTCCATCTTCAGTCTGCAGGCACATGTTGGTGATGTGACTGTCCTTCTCCTACACTGCCTTGTGGATAGCTGGACCATGGGGACCAGGCTTTCTTCACCTCTTCTCTGCCCAGTGTTGAAGAATAGACATTTGCTGAATTCATGTGGGTTAAATTGATTATCCACTACCAGTATGGTATGTAAACATCTCTCTCTCCCTCTCTCCTGGCTCCTCTTTTGGTCATAAGGTTGACTTTTCTTTCTTCTTCGTCTCCCCCCTCCTCCTCCTCCTCCTCCTCTTCTCCCTCTCCCTCTTCATTTTCCTCTCTTATTCTTCCTCTTCTCCTTCTTCTCCTTCTATCTGGCCTTCCTCCTTCTGGCTGGGTTCTGCCAGCTTTGGCTGAGAGCCCAGTGCAGTTTCTTGCTTCCATCCCTGTGGTCAACAGCAGCACATAAAAAAGCAGTTGCCTGTGTGCTCTGGAATTTATTTTGGGGAAAATTCACGCTGTTTCTTTCTGAAGTGGAAAGGGAGTCAGAGGTGAGCCCTGGCCAACAGGCTGTGTGGGAGGAAATGTTTTGCAGTGAGGGAGGCTCTTAGTTCTCAGGCTGTTTTTACCAAATAGAAAGCAGACTCTTATCCCAGACCTGGGACTTGGGACACCCCCGCTGACCTTTCTCTTTGGGTGCAGACACAGGACCTTACAGGCCCATCTTCTTAGCCTTCCACACCACTAATGTCCAGACCAAAGCAATGACAATCCCTCCCCCATTCCCTGGGAAACATTGCACACTCAGTTTTCAGCCCCAGCCCTAATACACACACAGAGATAGAAGAAAGATGGAAATTTAAACCAAGAACAACAACTGCCTTGTCCTTAACTATGCCTTGTACAAACCTCTGCATATTGCAAAGATTCCAACTCATCCATTAAAGCACCATAAGCTCGGCCACATGCTGTTATGATACAAACCAGCTCTGTACGTTCCCATGTGATGCTATTGTACCTTTATTGCTGATTTCTGTGCAGACAACAGGAAGTCAGTGAAGGGAGAGCAAAAAGACGTGTTGCTGCATGGAGAAGAGCCTGGGCTCTCATATGTCCAAGGTGAAATGAGACAGCATAGGCAGAGTGCTTGGCAGAGTGACTAGAACATAGACGGTCACAATGGAAGCTTTCTACCGACTGATGCTGGAGGACCTATCATGTGGCTGGAGGCAAGGCTGCCTTCCATTGCTTAGATTATTTAACAGCCTGTCTCACCCGAGAAAGGGAAGGCAATGTCTAGCGCCCACCCATCCCCTTCATGCATTCATTGACTTTCAGGCTGGGTGATTGGCAGAAAGGCAGCATTGAGGGGATAAGGCAACTAATCTGGGCATCTGTACTGATGGGAAATAACCAGACAGGCATTTAGAGACACGCTGACTGAGGGGGTGAAAACTTCCTTCTGAGTCAATACAACCCGAGACCCCAGAGTAATCCTCAAACCTTTTCAACCCTTTTTGAGGTCCAAATGCAACACCATAAATAGACACCCTACAAATCTTCTCCCTCTCTGATGACCAGTCACAGTGTTCCTCTTGTTCCCTTAGTGCTCATCTAGCTGCTGACACTTTGTCCTATATAGGGGAACAACAGGGCACTTTAAAAAGGGGGTGGTTTCTATTTATTCATATTGCTTTCAAGGCTAGATGACCATAGGTTGCTACCCAGCTCGGAAAGCCTGCCGTCCAAAGACAGCTCTTCTCCCTGGCCTTCCAAGCACAACTCTGCGCACTTCAAAGGCAGCTGGGCGGCCCAGACACAGTGGGCCCAGGGTGGTCAAGCAACCGAAGGAAGTGGCGTGTGTTGCCTCACACCGTTCAGCAGGAAAAGTGTTTGAGGGAACATGTCAGGTACGGGGCAGGGAAAGAGGATTTTTAATTGGTTAACGTATTTATATGGTTCAAATTTAAAAGGTCTACCCTTCCTGGAGGCAATGGATATTATAAGGTTTTTTGTCCATAGTTACCCTTTTCTTTTAAAACATGAAAAAGAGCATAGCATAAACATTATATACATCTTTATTTTCCACTTATCCATATACCTTGGAAAACATTCCATTCCAATTATATCGAGAACTTCCCAATTCTTTTTCTATAGATAAATAGGGCAGTATTTGACTATCTGGAAGTACAAGCCCCTCTTGATAGTATATAGGTTGTTCTTTCATAGTTCAAACGGTCTTGCAATGTGTATATGTCTTTGTGCCCATACTCAAGTATAACTGCAAGTTAAGTTCCTAAAAATGGAAACACTGAGTCAGATGGCACAGGCATTTCTAATTTGGACAGGAGTTTCCAAAATGCCTTCCAAAGAAGTTGTACCAATTTTCTCTCCTGCCATAAATTTATGAAAATGCCTGTTTTTCCAGAACCTCATCAACAGTTTATCAATCTTTTTATTACTTGCTAATTAAGAGGTAAATATGTATGTTACTATAGTTTTCACTTTACACACTAAGGCAAATGAAGGGTAATCCAGTTTTCCCAGGCCAGCACTTTCCCTAAATTCTAACAGAGTGACAAACATTTCTTGGATCTACAAATAACAAACTTTATGTGTCTGTTCTTAATGGGAGGAAAGTGGCCCTGTGCAAAAAGCAGGGACATTGGAACCAGAAAGGCCTGGGCTCCAAGTACAGCTCTGCTACTTACTAGCTTTGTGATCTTGGCAAATTATTTAACCACCTCAAACTCAGTCTCTTTATATGAAAAATGGAGCTCAACGTACTGATTTTACAAACCCTTATAGCTAGCACACAGAAAGTACTTAATAATGGTACTTAATAAATGATAACAGCTTTTATTAGTGTTAATCACCAGGTCAGATTCAAACCTCAGAGCACCTTTCAGTTAACGGACGCTGAAAATGCCCAGCCAGAACCAAATGGCTCTTTGTAAAGTTTGCAGTAGATCACTAGAAACACCCCAGCCTTCAGTGAAGGCTGGGCTGTTCCTAGGCCAGGCTGCCCTGCTGCCAGATGATGTTTGTAGGAAGACTGAGACAGCACTCATTTCCAATTACTGATGGGCAAGCTGGAGATAAAACAGATCCTTGGGCAGAACATAAGGGACTTTCTCCCAGCAGCACAATAGTCCATGTTGCCTTGCCTTTCCGGAACACTGTCTCCGAGGCCACAGAAGGCAGATCTCTAGTTCTAGCAGGAAGGTTACCAGTCAGAACAACTGGGGTTTCTATCTCTGCATGTGACCCTGCCACATTTTTCCTGTTCAGTCATGGCCCTGTCTCATTTTATCCCCAGGATGCTGAAAATTATAGCCACGCCCCTTAATTGAATGGGGGACTGTGAAGAGGGGCTGCTGCTGACTTGTATAACGCCACAGCGGAACCATAGGAGGGCCACATTTAGTTTCTCTCTGGATGCCAACATGACATCTATGTAGATATATTTACTAGCCAATGTCTCTATATATGTACTAGCTTAGGTCCTCTCCAGCATGGGAGCTGGAACCTTTGGAGAGAAGTCAGAGAAATGACAACTGTTTTCAGAGAATGTGCCTTTGCTCTTTCTTCCCTTTGGTCCACCTCTGCCAGTTTGCAGAAAGGAGACGGATCAGAATCTATTGCTACCAAGTACTTCATTAGTACAGACAGGAAGCTGCCTTTCACCCCATAGGACTTCAAACCCCAGTAAATCTCAAGCAACGTGAACGCACAAGATCTAAAAGTCCTTCATCACCGTCTCTTGCAGGGTATAAAACATGAGTGATTCAGATGCTAAAGGACCAAGCATGGCCTAGATATCAGCTGAGTAGATATCAATCCCTGCCAGTCACACTGCTGTGTCCCTAGAATCTGTCCCCCAGCCTGCCCATGAGAACCTCATCCCGACCTCGCTGGTCGAGCCAGGCCAACAGGGGGTCCGAGGGTGGTGGAGGGACAGTAGCCGCGCAGACTGGAATGGCTCTCAACTGTGCAGCTGAGCTTAGGGGTGGGATACCTGCACCCCACCACATCAAACTTGCTAAGAAGCGCAAACTTCCAGAGCTCTACACTTCGACGCAGAGAATAGGAATCCCCTTGTGTGACAGAAAAACATCGTGGTATAAAGTAGACAAAGGGGTGCTGACAAGGAACTGCGTCCCTTCCCTATCTCCCTGCCTTCCGTGTCCCAGAGATCCGAAGAAGCCGCAGTTCCAGGAGGTCTCCCGAAGCGCCGCTCCACGCCCACCAGACCCGGGGTGACCGGACCCGAGCGGTAGAACGCCCCTCTGACCCCGTCCCTGTGCTCCACTCGACCCCTGCTCTCGCTGCTTGGTCCGAACCCTCCTCGGTGCCGTAGAGCGCAGGCTTCCCCGCGCCCCGAGCCCGGAGCGCGCCAGCCCCGCCGCCGCGTCCTCGGAGCCGAGGGCGCAGGAGGAGGCGGACTGCGGCCCCGGGGCTGAGTCCGGATTCTCCGTCCGGTAGGTACGGTAGGCAGGGATCCGTCCTCGGCTGTCCTGGCCCCGGGTTCGCGGGCAGAGACGCCAATCCTCGCAAGACCCGTCGTTCGGCGGTCGCGCTGGAGCCGCGAAAGCACCTCGGCCCCCGTTATTATTTAAAACTTCAGGAAAATCAATTAGCAAGCCAAGCCCAGGTGGCAGAGCTACCTGAAGTCGCGCGCAGGGACCTGGATGGACGCACAGACCGACGGCGGGGAATCTGCCTCCCCTGCACCACCCACTCCCAGGTCCCTGCGCCGGCGACCCAGTGCAGCCTCCCGCGTGGCGCGCTGCAGGGTCCCTGGGTGGTCGCGGGCGCCGAGGCGCAATGGCCACGTCCGTGTGAGCTCTGGCGGGGGTGGGGGCACTGCGGAGCGATCCGTGAGGACAGGCGGATCGGCCCGGGGAAAGGGACCCCACGAGTCTGGCCCCGAGGCGAGGGCACCTCCATCTGCGGCCTGTCCTCGAGCCTGCAGACTCCCCGCGCCGGCCGCGCCCCTCGGAGCAAGCGGACCCCGGAGGACCCTCTCCGGAGGGAGAGGCAGGGCCGAGCGCCTACCGGACCCAGCCCGGCACCACCACGGTCAAGGTGGGGGCTGGCGCAGGGAGCGGCTCCCGAGCGCGCTTACCTGGGTGTAGAGGCGGCCTCGAAGGTGCTCCCCCGCCAAGCACATCGGCGCGCGCCGGCCCGTGGGGTGCTCGGCCGCCCGTGCCCCGCCCCTCTCCCTTCTTTCCTCGGCGCGGCAGAGGGGGATCTGACCCGGCCCCGCGGCTGAGCCGCTCCGCTCCTCCCGCGGCTCCCGCGCTGTCCCCACAGGGTCTGCGCGCGTCCTTCCGGGAGCCGGCGGCAGGGAGGCCCACGTGAGGCTCCTCTGCCCTCCCCGGCGCTCCCAGCGCTGGCCCCGCACGCAGCGGAGAACCTCATCGCTCCTCCAGGTGGCCGGGCTGGGGGCAGGTGCCGAGCGACCTGATTGGCGCTGGCCGGAATCCTAGGAGAATCCCCAACTAGAGAGGCGATTGCACTGGAGCCAAGGGAAGGGAGGCCGTCCGAGAGCGGGGCTCCCCACAGACCCTTCCGTCAAGTCGGGGGTCAGGCGCCCTAAGGACGCCTCTGTGCAGGGCACTTTGCGTGCTACGGATGAGGTCCAGCACGGAAAATCCTGAGACAATGAGAATCTTGGGGACCAGAGTGTGTCGCTGTCCACTGGAAAGACTGCCTCGACAGCCACCCCAAAGGCTCATGTGTTTTCCTGTCTCCAGCCCACACCGGTTCTTGGAAGCCCAGTGACACCTGGATGTCCTTGCCATTGAGGTGGCGGGGCAGAATCAGAGTTGCGATGGTGAGAGCTGGTGGGAACCAACGCCTCAACAAGAAGAGAAACTTTAGTGGTGTTTTGAATTTCTGATCTAAAGTCACCCTCTTTTAATGTTTTAAAATTTTGTGGGTTACCAGTGTGCTGTACACCAAACACGTTCGGATATCGGTAATTCAGAAGTTCTGCTGGAAAACGGGAAGGATTGAGATGAAAGGAAACTCTTTTTAGTGTTTTCAAAACATGTCAGTTGAAACTTTCACCTGTTCTGGTCTGTTCACCTTTCTCCCGGTGTTGCTTTCCAGTCTTGGTTGGATGGAAGACCAGGAGGCGGAGATGGGATTACCCAGGAGAAACCCAAGGAAAGTGTTTCCATTACATCAAAATGTTTTCCTCTTCACACCCAGGATAGTCAGGATAGGGGTTCAAGGCAAAAATAATCACGGTAACCATTTGAAAAACAAGACCAAAATAAAAACAAACAAACACAAACAAACAAACCCTCCAAAGCATGAAAAGCCATGGACCCTCAGCCCCCGTCCAAGCTGTAAAGCAGAGGAGTAAGAAATGTGGCACCGCGAGCAACTTTCATTGTTCCTACTTCAGCATCATTATTATTCTTTAAACTGACATTCAAAGGCAAACTAACCACCTAGTCATTCCCCGGTCTGCTATGGTTTCAACACTCCACTTCTTTACACTCTCTGTCTTCACAGGTTTTAAGTATGGAACTCATTTTCACGTGCCCTCTTTTCTTAGCACAGTCAAATCTCACACCTAAATTCCTCTCTCATCGCCTCTCTTCTCCAAGGCAAAACAACGAAATAGGAGGGGGCTGTAATTTCACTATTAACCATTACACAGAAAAGTGAAGACAATGCATATGGCAGCCTAGTGAATCATTATGGGCTACACACCCGTGTGATCACCACCCAAGTTATTGCCAGCACCCCAAAGCCTCCTCTTTACCACTTACTCCTTTTCATAAGTCCTTCCCTTCCTGCTAAAGTAACAACTACCCTGACTGTATGGTAATTCTTCCTTATGTATCTTTAGAGTTTTATCAATTTGTAATGGATTCCTAAACACTATAGTTTTGCTTGTTTTTAAACTTTCTATAAATTAAACATCACAGTGTGAATATTTGTGTGTATGTCTGGCCTCTGCTTTCATTTGGTTATGTTTGTGGAAGACATCCACTTTTGTTGCCTGTAATTGTAGTTCATCATTTTCATCACTACTTAATATTCCCTTGTATGAACATGTCAGGATTTATTTGTGCATTCTGGTACTATAGACATTTGGATCTAGCTTGGGGCTATACAAATAATACTGCTAGTAACATTTTTGTGTATGTCTCTTGGTATATAAGTGCAAACTTTTCTTTAGGGTATATGCCTTAGAGTGGGATTGCTGGGCTATATGGCAGGCTTATATTTAGCTTTATTAGAGAATGCCAAATTATTTTCCAAAGTGGTCATAAAATTTCCATTCCCATAAGAGATTTACGGTAGTTCAAGTTGCTCCACATCCTTGCCAAAACACATTATAAGATTTCTTATTTTTTGTCATTCTGGTGGATGTATAATGATAACTCACTGTGATCCTCATTTCATATCCCTAATTACTAATGAAGTTGGCCGCTTCTACATTAGTTTAAAGGGATTTGAATTTCCCATTTTTTAAAGTGCCTGTTCAAGTATTTACTCATTTTTCTATTGAATTGTGTGACATTTTCTTATTGATTAACAAAAGCTCTTCATCCATTCTGGCTACCTGCCTTTGTCAATTATAGACCGAAGATATCTTCTACTCATTTCCTGGTATTTTTTTTTTTATTAAGAGTACATTTTTAAAGTCAAAATTTTTATTTTGAGTTAGTTATAGATTCACATGCAGTTGTAAGAAATAATACAGAGAGATTCTTTTCCTCGTTTCCCCAGTGGTGACATCTTGAAGAATGATAGTACAGCCTTATGGCTTGGGTACTGACACTGATGCAGCCAAGACGCAGAACTCTTCTGCCACCACAAGGATCCCCTGTTGCCCTTCTGTAGCCACACCTCCTTCCCTTCTGCACCTCTCCTTATCCTTAACTTCTAGAAACCACTTATTGTTTCTGTTTCCATTTCCAAAATATTGTGATTTTAAGAATGTTACATAAATGAAATTGTACCATATGCAACCTTTTGGATTTTTTTCCCACTCAGCATAATTTCTCTGAAGATTCAACCAGGTTGTTTTACATTATGGTCTAAGTAAAAAAATGTCAATAAATAAATAATGTCCCCCAAAGCCTCATGTGTTCAGAGGAGGGGCTTCTAGAAGGCAGCTGCATCACAGGAGCACTATCTTCATTTCTTCATTCATCCACGGATGAATCCTTAGCTAAATGTGCTGTTAGGAGTGAGGGCTGGCTGGGAGAGGTGGCTCACTGGCTCCTCCCTCCTCTCCCTGCTTCCTTGTCACCCTGATGTGTGCCGCTGCTATGCCCCTCTGCCCTGTCACTTCTGCCGCTGAGCCATCTGATCATGGACCGGTAAGCATGGGCCCAGATAAATCTCTCCTCCTTTAAATTGTGAGTATCAGGCTTTTTGTCCCAGTGATGAAGAAAGTGACAAGGATATTGTGTGTATCAGTATTTCATTTCCTTTTATTACTGAATAGTATTCCGTACTATGGATCTTTCACAGCTTGTTTAAACAGTCACCCATTTGAGGACATATGAGTCCGCCCCCCAGTTTTGGGCTACTACAAGTAAAGTTGCCATAAACATTTATGTATTGGTTTTTGTGTAAAGATTTTCATATCTTGGGCCGGTGAGATAGCTCAGTGGCATAGGCGCCTGCCTGGCAAGTGTGAGGTCCTGAGTTTGACCCCTGGCACCCACAAAAAAAAAAAAAAAAGATTTTCATATCTTTGGGATAAATATTCAGGCATGCAATTGCTAGATCATATAATAGTTACATGCTTCATTTTTAAAGATACTGCCAGCCTGTTTTCCAGAAGAGCATTACTATTTTACATCCTCACTAGCCATGTACGAGTGACCCCAGCTTCTCTACATTCCTGCCAGCATTTGATGAGTTTTAACATATAAATACACTGTAAAATCATCACAGTCTAGGTAATACATATATATCCTCTAAAAGTTTCCCTGTAATTTGTTTCATGTGCTTCTGTTGTTTTTCTTTATAGTTACGGGTCTATTAAAATTGTCTGTATTGGATGAGATGTGGTAGTTTGTACTTTTTGAATTGATCCATTTAATCTAAGTTGTCAAATTATACATGGAGAGCTGTTCACTGTATTCCCTTTGATGACAGCGATGAGTGTGGTGATGTCCCCTGTTTCACTTTCGAAACACAGGTAATGTCTCTTATTTTTTTCTTGGTTGGTCTTACTGTTACTAGAGACAAATGTCCTGGCTGCCTGCCACTGAAGTACCAATATTTGGTAGATGAGTGTTGGTAGGAAGGAATCAAGTTTATTTAAGGCCAGCTCTGAAGAAGATTGAGAAGGTAGCTTCTTGAAGTTATATTCCTCAGGCTGGTGGTGCGGGCAGTGAGGCTCCAGCTGGACTGGGTGTTTGTTTGCTGGGTGGGGGGGGCCTTATTTCCATACTCTGTGGCTAGTTACTAAAGTTAACATCTTAACTACACAGGTGAGGCTTCTCCATAGAGTTTTACAATGCCTAATAAAAGGGAGATGCTGAAAGAGTAGGAAGGGAAGACGCAATAATCCTCCTAAGGACAATTTCCAAAATGGGCTACCCTGTTACACTGTTAGAGGTTTGTTACTTTTATGGATTTTTTTTCATTACTAGGGATTGAACCCAGGGGCTTGAACATGCTAGGCAAGTGGTCTGCTATTGAGCTATATTTCTAGCCTTTTTTATTTTGAGACAATCTTACTCAGTTTCCTGGGTTGTCCTCAAATTTATGTTGAGGAGGCTTCTAGCTCAGCCTCCCCAATAGCTGGGATTATAGGCATGAGCCACCATGCCTGGCTGTGAGTAGTTTCTTAATTATTAATTCAATCTATTTTCTTCTTCTTCTTCTTCCTTTGTTTTGTGATTGGCAATCTTTTCTTTCAGTTCTCTCCCTTTTTTTTTTTCCTTTTGTTTTTTGTTTTACTTTTTATTTTATAGGTACATTTTAGATAGACATAATGATAGCAGTCATGGGAGTTTGTACTGTACATGAGATATCTTGCTTCTTTTTTTTCCCTTTCTCCTCCCCTCCCTTCAACCCCTCTTCCCCTCTTTATTTACAAAAGCTTTGTTTCTGTTTTTTCCTTCTATTCTTATTTTTCTTGTCCCTTCTTTCCTTTCCCCCGCCCCCCCAATTTTTCTGTTTCTTCTTAAATGAGTTTCAATAGCCTGTGTTTTTCTACATTAAGTATATTTTCAGAAGTTTTTCTAATTTTAAAAATTTATTACAATGAAACATACATTGTCATTAATCCCTGTCAAAATACAGTACTCAGATACTTCCTTCACATCAAACACACTTATCCCATAATTCAAGGTAATTTTTTTATTAATTTATTTTTTTATTAGTGCATATTTGCAGTACATAATGTCCACATTCCTTATGTGGAGAAGGTTTTGTGGAGATCCTTTTTTTTTGTAGAATTTGTCCATTTTATCTAGGTTATTCAATTTTTTGCTATTCAATTATTTGTAATATTTCTTTATGTTTTAGTTAATTTCCTTATCACTGGAACAAAATACGTGACACCTGTAACTTAAAGGAGGAAAAGTTTATTTTGGCTCATGTTTTAGAAGTTTCAATCCTTGTATGGTTGGATGACATGCTGGAAGGGCCTGGGCAGAAGGAAGCTGCTTACATCATGGTGAATAGGAAGTAGAGAGGGAAGGCAGGAATGGGGGTACAACTTACCAGGTCATACGTTCAGTGACTCACCTCTCCTGACCTCACCTCACATCACATTTAGCTGTAGTACACCCATAATTCAATCACCTTTCAAAAGCCCTGCTTATGAGCACACAGGGCTCTTGGGGGACATCTAGACATAAACCATAACATTCCACCCCTGGCCCCCAAGATTCACGTGCATCACTTTATGCAAAATGCATTTAGTCCATCTCGAAGAGTCGCCAAAGTCTTAACAGTTCCAGCATTGCTGTAAAGTCCAAGTCCAAAGTCTCCTCTGAGACTCAAAGCAAACTTGGCTATGAGCCCCTGTAAAAATAAAAAAGGAAGTTAAATACTTCCCACATACAATGGCATAGGATAAACATTCCCTTTCCAAAAAGGAGAAGTAATGAATAAAAAGAAATTAGACCAAAGCAAGACCAAGACCCAGTAGAGCAAACATTAAATCCTGTAACTCTGTGTCCAGGATTCAGAGCAAGTTGTGGTGACAAGATGTGAACTCCAAAGGGCTTGAGTGCCCCATTCCTGTGGCTTCCCTGGATGCACCTAACTCCTGGTACCAAATTTTGTCTTGGTAACTTTCTTCATTGCTAAGGCACAATACCTGGTGCCCACAACTTAAACAAGGAGAAGTTTGTCTCATGTGTTTTAGAGGTTTCAGTCCATATTGGCTGGTTCTATGACAGAAGCAGCATGGCACGGGGGCATAATGAAGGAGAAGCTGCTCCCCACATGGCAGCCAGGAAGCAGAGAGTGAAAGCAAGAGCCATGAAGGGAGAGATAGCTCCTTGCAGATCACACCCCCAGTGACACACCTCTTCCAACTGGACACATCTCCCAACGGCAAGTCAGCTGTGCTGTTCCCATAACTCAGTGACCTCCCAAAAGCCTGCCTACGTGCACATGAGGCTCTTGGGGGACATCTAGATATGAACCATAACACTTCATAATCCTTTTATTTTTATAAAGTTAATAGCAACTCCCCCTCTTTTGTGCCTGATTTTAGTAATTTGAATCTTTTTTTCTTCATCAGTCTTGCTAAAGACTTGTTACTTTTGTTGATCTTTTCCAAAAAGTAGTTTTAAATTTTGTTGATTCTCTATTATTTTTCTATCCTCTATTTTATTTACTGGCTCTATAATTCTTATTCTTTTTTCTTTCATCTTGTTTTGGGTTTAGTTTGCCTTTTTTCCAGTTTCCTAAATTAGAAGTTCAGGTAATTGATTTGAGATCTTTCTTTTTTTCTTAAATATAAGTTTTTATAGTTAAAAGTTTCTCCCTAAGCCCTGCTTTCACTGCATTCCATAAGTTTTGGTATATTTTGTTTTCATTTGCACTTATCCCCAAAATATTTCTAATATTCTACGTGATTCCTCTCTTGACTCATTGGTTATTCAACAGTATGTTATTTAATTTCTTCACATTTGTGAATTTCTCAAATGTATTTCTATTATTATCCAATTTCATTCCATTGTGGTCAGAGAATATGCTTTCTGTGATGTAAAATATTTAGAATTTACTGAGGCTTATCTTGTGACTCAATATCTATTGTGGAGAACATTCCATATGCACAAGAGAATAATGTATTATGCTGGAGTGTTCTATAGATGAATGTTGTTTATGGGGCTATTCAAGTCTTCTATACTCGTGTAGTTTTCTATTATTGAAAATGGGGTATTAAAATTTTCATCTTTTATTTTTTAATTTTCTTTCTTTCTTTCTTTCTTTCTTTCTTTCTTTCTTTCTTTCTTTCTTTCTTTCTTTCTTTCTTTCTTTTTTAGACAGGGTCTTGCTATGTAGTTCAGGCTGGCCTGGGCTCACTATGTAGCCCAGGCTGGCCTCAAACTTGAGGTGATCTTCCTGCCTCAGCCTCCCAAGTGCGGGATTACAGGCATATGCCACCATTCCTGGCTTGTTTAATTTTCTATTTCTCCTTCATTATGTCACCTTTTGCCTCATGTATTTTGCAGTTGTTAGTGCAATTTTCACATGTAAATATACAGGGAAAACTTTTAAAATGTCACCATTAAATACGATGTTTGCAGAAGATGTTTTTGTAGATGCTCTTTACCACAGAGGGAATCTTCTTAACTTGGATTTTGTTTAATGATTGTGCATTCTTCCCATTTCAGTACCTACGCCACTTTACAATATGACGTTGTTACTCTCCCGTGAAGAGGTGAGTCTTCATTTTCTTGAACCTGGCTGTGCTGAGCATTTGCCAATAGAATATGGTGAAAGTGACGTTGTATGAGTTCCCAAGCCTAAGCCTCAAAAGCTTGCAACTTATGCTCTTGTCTTCTTGGAGTCCTGAGACTACCGTGGTGTAAAGAAAATCAGGATGAAGACTGTGTGGAGAAAGTGTCACTTTTGCCATATACTGTTAACTAGAAGTGAGTCCCTACATCCAGGACACACTTAAGTACCAAGTGTTTCCTTCTCACTCAGCACTACACAGTGGCTCCTTTGGGGTCCCAACTTGAGGCAAAGGGCATCCTTACCTTAGGAGAGCCTTAGATAGAGCCATGGACTTCAGCTTTTGACCTCTAGCCAGTATTGACAAATATCCTTGGGCCAGTGAGATGGCTCAGCAGGCGTAAGCACCTGCCCGGCAAGTGCGAGGTCCTGAGTTCAACTCCCGGTACCCACATAAAGGAAGAAAAGGGCCGGTGATATCGCTCAGCAGCACAAGGGCTTGCTGGCAAGCTTGAGGTCCTGAGGTTGACTCCCGGTACCCACATTAAAAAACAAACAAACAAACAAACAAACAAATATCCTTAGTGACCCCCATGCCCCAATAGAAAATGCATCTTTTCTGATTTCTATCTTCTCTTGGGACTTAAACTAGTAATTCCTGATTATTAACTCCTTAATGCTTTTGAGATTTTAAACATATTTTATCCAACTTTTTAGTTATCTTCAGTTTACATGTCAGGAGGTAGGGTCTGAATTGCTTAATCTGCTATTATCAGAAGCAAAAGCTCTCTGTTATCAGAAGCATGTGTGTGTGTTGTTTTAATCTGAGAGGACTTATTTTGCATGAGCACTTTCTTTTTTTGCTAAACATATATAGGGCTATATCAAAGAAAAATAATTACCTATATCCCTTGTTTTCTTAAGTGCCTTCTAGCAAAGTAAATTGTAAAGTTAGTAATTTTTATTGCTTTTCATTGTAAAATTAAGGGACTATACAGACAGGGGCCACATCACTTAATAGAAGCAGATGAAACTCAAACCTCAAGCTAGGAGTCTTGGCCAGTGGAAACAGCTCCTCCTCCCCTAGCTGAGGAGGCCCTTCTTCTCTTCCAAGGTAGTTTTATGTTGACAATATACGGGGGAGGTCTTGCTCCATAAAGACAGGTGCATCTGGTGTAAGTTTTCTGAGATATTATAATGGACTGGATATTTACCCCCCACCATTTAAGTGCTGAAATCCCAATCCTCAAGGTATAGTATTAGGAGGTGGGGCCTTTGGTAGGTGTTAAATTGTGAGGGTGGAGCCCTTACCATCAGGATGAGTGCCTTTATAATTGAGATCCCAGGAAGTTTGTTCACCTCTTCTACCATGTGCGGATCCAGCAAGAGGGCAATGTCTATGAACCAGGAAGCAGGCCTCCACCAAACACTGAATTGGGACGTCTCAGCCTACAGAACTGTGAGAAATAAGTTTCTATTATTTACAAGTCATCCAACCTATGGCATTGTTTTAGCAGCCTGAAGAGACTCAGACAGATAAGGGGTATTTAATGTCTTGCGTTTGGCCGACTCTGCCATGTGGCATTCAAGCCACGTGTGAAATCAGAGGTAGGGTTCAATTTTTCCATTTTAAAGCAATCAAGTACTGTTTAATGAGTGATTAAGATCAAAAATTTCTCTAGAGAGGAGCTAGATTATAAAGGCTAGCACAATGGTTTTCTCCTCTATAGGCCTACAATCACCGCTCTACAACTAGAATTTCAAAAATCTCTGAAAGTCTAAGTTTGAGTACAAAACTGAGTTGAGCTGATTTGGTGACAAAACTTCAGGTACAGTGATGCTTTAGCCTTTATTTCACTTGGAGTCATCATTTATTCATTTGGCTGCAAAAATGTTTGATTGTAGTTCTGGACTCTATTGTTATGGTAATCAACAGAAAATATGCCAAATTACCTTTCTAAAGTGTGGGGGGGATGATTTGCAAAAATCTGTTCTCCATTAGACAAGAGGAAAATTAGGAGGTGAGACTGAGGAAAAGGAGAAGGGAGGATGGTGGACACAGGCCTGTGGAGAAGACTGGAATGTCACCACTTTAGGTGACCCTTCCCCAGCTCTTCAGCAAAATTTCTAAACTGACAACATGAGCTTCTGTGAGTTTAGAAAGTTGACCTTGGGCCCATTTCAATGTGAGTCAGAAAAGAGGCAGCACATGTGGATCCATGAGTGCAGAGGCAGAGAGAAATTTGAGGAAGCGGGTTGTGCGAATTCCCAGAAATTATTGCGGTGTGCGTATCTCCTCTCGCAAAGTTTTGGAATTGGGCTTCTGTAAAATATTATCAATTATCTAAGGAACAGAGACATGCTACCTCTGTGAAGGTCTGAATTTTTTCTTGTATTTAAATTTATTTAGCTTTGCATTTCCTTCCATAATTTCCTCCTTTTCCTTGTCTCCCTAGTATAAGTGAAACAACTTTCCTCTCTTGAGACAAAAATCATGTATTGCATAGTTATTTTTGGGAACCACACATTATTAAAATGCATTTCAAATAATAATACTGCAAAAAGAGTATAGTCAATAGTCAAACGATTAACAGCTGGAATTGTATAATCAGACAAAGTAGGTTTTCTCAGTCAGAGCAACCTTGGGAAAGGTACTTAATCTTTTCTCAGCTGCAAAGTGGAAAAATAAATACTCCCTACCTCTTAAGGTTGTGCCTATGCAGAGGGCTTAACCCAGTCTCTTAAGTAAATATGCAATAAATAATAGCCTTTAAAAATAGAGTTGGCCGGGTCCCTGACTCCTCTGTGTTACTAAACATCCCTTTTTACATTCACACTGTAGGTGACCTTTCTTTTTTTTTTTTTTTTATTTTATTTTTTTTTTATTTTAAAGAGAAGAAAAAACAAAACAAATCAAAAGAAGAACAAATTTTCAAACCAACATAATAGGAGGGTAACAATGGTTAATACATTACGTATTACTATCTTTAAGTTAGTTATTCAGGACACCAGACATTAGCATTCAATTGTCCAAACATTATTGGCACAAACCTTACTCTTCAATGAACTAAGTAAAAATGGTAGTGTATCTATCTTAACCATCTTATATATATATATATATATACAATTTTTTTTCCCTTTCCCTTCTTTCTTTTCCCTATTCCAGTCTCTCTTTCCTTTTGACCAGTTTCTTTTTGATTCACCATGTCTATTGTACATTTTGGATCTTATTTACTCTTTCAGTTTCTCATACTAGAGAGATAATATGATGCTTACACATGTGCTTCTGGTTTATTTCACTTATGAGTATTTTCTCGAGTTGCATCCATTTACCTATAAAAGTCTCCAGTTTATCCTTCTTTATGGCTGAATAGTACTCCATTGTATAAAAATACCACATCTTTCTTATCCATTCCTCAGTTGATGGGCATTTGGGTTGTTTCCAAGATCTGGCTATTACAAATTGTGCTGCTATAAACATGGGTGCACATATATCGCTGTGGTACGATGTTTTTAATTCTTCTGGGAAGATGCCCAGAAGGGGAATAGCTGGGTCAAATGGGACCTCCAACCCTAGTTTTCTGAGGAATCTCCACACTGACTTCCACAGTGGCTGTACCAGTCGACACTCCCACCAACAGTGAAGAAGGGTTCCTTTTTCCCCACAGCCCCTCCAGCATTTGTTATTAGTTGATTTCTTAATAGTAGCCATTCTTTCTGGGGTGAGATGGTATCTCAGTGTTGTTTTAATTTGCATCTCTCGAATGACTAGTGATGTTGCACATTTTTTTGTATATTTGTTTGCCATTAGTATTTCTTCATCTGAGAAATGTGTATTCATCTCAGATGCCCATTTTTGGAGTGGGTCTTTAAATTTGGGAGGTCTGATTTTTTTGAGTTCTTTATATGTTCTCGATAGTAATCCTTTGTCTGAGGAACAGCTGGCAAACATTTTTTCCCACATTGTGGGTTGTCTCTTCACTCTGTTGGTGGTTTCTCTTGCTGTGCAAAAGCTTTTTAATAAGATGAGATCCCAGTTATTGATTCTTTGGGATAGTTCCCGTGCGGTTGAGTTTTTATTCATAAAGTCTTTGCCTATACCAATGTCTCCAAGGGTTTTACCTATCCTACCTTCCAGCAGATTTAATGTTTCTGTTTTAATATTTAGATCTCTGATCCATTTTGAATTTAGTTTAGTGCATGGTGAAAGATATGGATCTAGTTTTAATCTTCGGCATGTGTAGAGCCAGTTTTTCCAGCACCATTTATTAAAGAGGCTATCTTTCTTCCAGCGAATGTGTTTGGCACCTTTGTCAAAGATAAGGTGGCTTAGTATGTCTGGGGTTGTTTCAGCATCTTCTAATCTGTTCCATTGATCTTCAGGTCTGTTTTTTTGCCAGTACCACACTGTTTTTATCACAGTAGCTTTATAGTATAATTTCAAGTCAGAGATTGTGATGCTCCCTGCCTTGCCTTTGTTGCCCAGAATTGCCTTTGCTATTCTAGGTCTCTTCTGATTCCAAATGAATTTTAGGATTGTTTTCTCTAATTCTGTGAGATATGCTGTTGGAATTTTGATTGGAATTGCATTAAATCTGTATAACAATTTTGGAAGTATGGCCATTTTCACTATATTGGTTCTTCCTATCCAGGAGCAAGGGATATCTTTCCATTTTCTGATATCCTCTTCAATCTCCTTTTTCAGAGTACTGTAGTTTTCAGTATAGAGGTCTTTTACATCCTTCGTGAGGTTGATTCCTAGGTATTTCATTTTTTTGGATGTTATTGTGAAAGGTATTGTTTCCCTAATTTCTCTTTCAGTAAGTTTGTTATTTGTGTACAGGAAGGCTATTGACTTTTGAGTATTGACTTTGTATCCAGCTACACTACTGAATTTGCTTATTAAATCTAGCAGTTTTTTAGTGGAGTTTTTGGGGTCTTCTGTGTAGAGTATCATGTCATCTGCAAATAATGATAATTTAACTTCTTCCTTTCCAATCATTATTCCTTTTATTTCTTTCTCTTGTCTAATCGCTCTGGCTAAAGTTTCCAGAACTATGTTGAATAAGAGTGGGGACAGTGGACATCCTTGTCTTGTTCCTGATTTTAGAGGGAAGGCTTTCAGTTTTTGGCCATTTAGTATAATATTGGCTGTTGGTTTGTCATAGATAGCTTTTACCAGATTGAGATAAAGACCCTCTATTCCAATTTTCTGTAGGGTTTTTATCATGAAAAGGTGCTGGACTTTGTCAAAAGCTTTTTCTGCATCTATTGAGATGATCATGTGATTTTTGTCTTTGGTTCTGTTAATATGCTGTATTACATTTATTGATTTACATATGTTGAACCATCCCTGCATCCCTGGGATGAATCCAACTTGATCATGGTGTATAATCTTCTTGATGATTTGTTGGATTCTGTTTGCCAGTATCTTATTAAGGATTTTTGCATCTATGTTCATTAGGGAGATTGGCCTGTAGTTCTCTTTCTTAGTTGGGTCCTTCTCTGGTTTTGGTATCAGGGTAATGCTTGCTTCCAGGAATGAATTTGGGAGTATTGCTTCCCTTTCAATTTCATTGAAAAGTTTGAGAAGTAGGGGCGTTAGGTCTTCTCTAAATTTCTTGTAGAATTCGGCAGTGAATCCATCAGGGCCTGGGCTTTTCTTTGTTGGGAGGTTTTTAATTACATCTTCAATTTCATTGGCTGATATTGGTTTATTTAGGATTTTTAAATCTTCTTGATTCAGCTTTGGTAATTCATACGAATCTAGGAATCTGTCCATTTCTTCTGCATTTTCCATCTTAGTAGAATATAAATTTTGAAAATAGGTATAGATGATCTTCTGGATTTCTGCAGGGTCCGTCGTGATATCACCCTTTTCATTTTCAATTGCATGGATTTGAGTCTTTTCTTTTCTTTTTTTAATAAGGTTGGATAAGGGTTTGTCAATCTTATTTATTCTTTCAAAGATCCAACTTTTTGCTTCATTGATTCTTTGTATTGTTTTTTTATTCTCCAATACGTTAATTTCTGCTCTGATCTTTATGATTTCCTCCCTTGTACGGGCTTTTGGCTTAACCTGCTCTTCTTTTTCTAGAAGCTCGAGGTTCACCCTTAAGTTGTTTATTTGCGCTTGCTCTATTTTCCTGATATAAGTGTTTAATGCTATAAATTTCCCTCTTAGCACTGCTTTCATTGTATCCCATAAGTTCCGGTATGTTGTACTGTCATTATCATTCAGTTGTAGAAAGTGACTAATTTCTTCTTTAATTTCATCTGTGACCCATTGGTTGTTCAGGAGGATGCTGTTTAATTTCCATGTGTTTAGGGAGTTTTTGTGGGATCTTTTGCCATTGATTTCCAATTTCATTGCACTATGGTCTGATAATATGCATGGGATAATTTCAATTCCTTTGCATTTACTTAAGCAGGTTTTATGAGCTAGTATGTGGTCTATTTTGGAGAACGTCCCATGTGCAGCTGAGAAAAATGTGTATTCTGATGTTGTGGGATGGAACACTCTGTAGACATCTACTAAGTCCATTTGTTCAAAAGTTTGGTTCAGTTCTACTATTTCATTATTGATTTTCTGTCCAGTTGATCTATCTTTTTGTGACAGTGGAGTATTGAGATCTCCCAATATAATTGTATTAGTGCTTATTTGATTTTTCATGTCCTTTAGTACTTGTTTTATATAGCTGGGTGCATTGGTATTTGACGCATATATATTTATGATCGTTATCTCTTCCTCTTGGATTGTTCCCTTTACAAGGATGTAATGACCGTCTTTATCTCTCTGAATCCTTCTTGGCTTGAAGTTCACTTTGTCTGCAAAAAGAATAGCTACCCCTGCTTTTTTCTGGGTTCCTGTGGCATGGAGTATTGTTTTCCATCCTTTGACTTTCAGTCTATGAATTTCTTTCTGAATTAAATGTGTTTCTTGTATACAGCATATTGTTGGATCTTGCTTCTTGATCCATTTCGCCAGTCTGTGCCTTTTGATTGGTGAATTGAGACCGTTAACATTGATGGTTAAAACTGATATGTATTGACTTGTCATGATATTTTCCTGTTGTTGGTTCCCACTCTTTGCTTTTCCGCTTTCCGGCTATTTAATTATTTGCCCTGCCTGGTGGATTCCTTCTGTTGGGGTTCCTATCTCTTTCTAGAATGTCCTTCAGAACGTTTTGGAGTGCTGGTTTGGTGGTCATAAATTTTCTCAGATGTTCTTTGTCATGAAAGTATTTTATTTCTCCATCAATTTTGAAAGATAGTTTTGCAGGGTACATCAACCTGGGCTGAAAATTATTTTCCTTTAGAGCTTGCAGTACATCATTCCAAGCTCTTCTTGAATTGAGGGTTTGTGCTGAAAAGTCAGCTGTGATTCTGATGGGTTTTCCTTCATAGGTGATTTGTCTCTTCTCCCTAACAGCTTTTAAGATTCTGCCCTTCTGTTGAATTTCTGGGATCTTGACTATAATATGTCTGGCTGAAGGTTTTTTTTGATCATGTCTAGTTGGTGTTCTAAAAGCTTCACTTATAGGGGTGTCAAATTCCTTTTCTCTTCCAGGAAAGTTCTCCCTGATTATGTCTTTGAACAAGGTTTTAATGTTGTTGATGCTATCTCCTGCTTTTTCATTTATTCCAATTATTCTTAGGTTGTTTATCTTTGAGTCATCTAGCAGCTGCTGAATTGATTTTTCATGGTCCCTTGCTATTTTTAAGAATTTTTCCATTTCATGATCACTAATTGCAAGCCTGTCTTCTATATCTGAGATCCTGTCCTCGCATTGGCTTATTCTGCTACAAATACTTTCAATGGAATTTTTTATCTCTTGGATATCTGCTTGAATCTGCCTTATGGATTCCATTTCTTTCCTATGCTGAGCATTCATGGTTTCTATAGTTTTCTTAAGTTCATCTATTTTTTTGTCTGTATCAGCTATAGTGTCCTTAAGCATGGTCTTCATTGTAGACATTATCTCTGCAGTTATCTGTGAGATTATTTCTGTTTTAATTTTTTCCAGAACCTCATTCAGTTGCTTTGTTGTTACCACTTCAGATAGGCCAGGTGGGTGGCTTTCGGATTGTCCCACCTCGTTGCTCCCTAGGTTTGCCTTTGGTGAATTGGATGTGTGTGGTTGCATCTTGTTTAAGTGTCGTCTCATTTTTTCTTTCTTTAATTCCTGGGGTGATGTTTGCAAATTACCTATAGTAGGTTACTTTATTGCTAGTGTTTAAGATCTTTAGAAGATGACTACTTCTCTGCAGTATCTTCCAAGTGGAGCTTGCTTTTAGGTGTTGAGCTTTCTGCCAGATCCTACCTCTTCAATTCGTTGGGTATGCGAAGTTGCTACCTGTTTGGCCCAGTCCTTGATTCTTTGGTACTGTGCCACTGTATTTTCTGTGTCCCTTAGTCAATCTCAATCATGAAATATCAGGAAGGAAAGATGTTTAGAACAATTATTTCACATTTGGCTATAATGTTAACTAAAGCATCAAACACAGCCTAAAAAATGACAGACTGAGCTAACCACTTTTAGCTGTATAGAGTTGCGGTTATATAACAAAATCTAAAACACACCAGAAAAATTATATGCAGTATACAAGTCCTATGTATGTCAATTTTTCCTTGAGGAGTTTAAATTTAAAATGAGTTAAGGAGGAAATAGAGTATTGGGAGAAGAGGAAGGAATTAGATGTAAGGTTAGAGGACCAAGAGGGATCCCACTAAAATTGGGACACTAGTGCAGAGGACAGGTGGTAAAAAGAGAAGGAAGGGATAAAAGGAAGAACAGATCACAACCACAATCACAAAGAAGTTAGAGGCGCTGTTTACACTCATATAAAAAACCAAAGAGAATAATGAAGGAAAGAGCAAATACACATACAGAAACAAAAACGAAGATAAAAACAATAAAACAGACAGATCAAAAATAAAACCCCACCAAAAAACAAAACAAAACAAAACAAAAACAAAAAAACCCTTCGCCAGAACAAAAAACAAATCAGTGAGAAAAAAAAATAAAATAAAAATAAAAATAAAAAAAATAAATATAATCAGTTCCAGGTGTTGACTCTGTTGTAGGCAGGTACCTTGTGACAGAGTCCTGTTCTGTGCAGGTCGGTCCCAGTAAGCCAGGAGCGCCCTCTGGCGGGCGGTGAGCAGAGGCGCGTACTTTCAGGCAGAGACCAGTCTAGCTCGCCTCCGCTCTCAGCGCCCTTTCACGATCCCTGGGCCTGAGAGGCTCAGCGCGCTGTCCAGAGCGCGGGTTCCCTGCACTGGTTCCCGCCGCTCTGGTTTTTCGCCACGCCCCCCACAATGGCGCCGGGCCAGTCGCTCTCTGGCGCGGGACAGGTGTGGCTGAGAGTCCAGTCTCGTTCGCCTGCTGACCTCAGCACACTTTCGTGGGCCTGAGAGGCCCCGTGCTGTCCTGTCCGGAGCACAAGTTCCCAGAGCAGTTTCCGAGCCGCTCTGAGTTTCGCCACACCCCCCACAATGGCGCCCGGCCGGTCGCTCTCTGGCGCGGGGCAGCTGTGGCTGAGAGACACTCACCGCCGGTCAGCGCCGTTCTCCGCCGCTCCCCTGCCCCGCCGCTGTCTCAGGATCCTCCGTGGGGGCTCCCTGGGCGCCAGCTGCCACCGTGTGTCCGTAGAATTGAGCCTCCGCGGCGCTGCAACTCCCGGGATAGTAGAAGGTGCGCGCGTGCGGTCTGCTCCTTCTTTCCTTCTTCTTTGTTGGAAGTCACCCGTCACTGGTGCCGGGGGTCCCAGATTGCGCTTCAGAACTTTTCTGGGTTTCGGGGAGGCATCTCCCCCCCTCCTGCGCTTTCCGGGTCGCTATATTCCTGTGTTCCAATGGTAACTTTTAGAGAGAGTTTCGCTGCCTGCTTCTTACTCATCCGCCATCTTGAGGTCCTCTGTAGGTGACCTTTCTGAGCAGCTCTCTGTCCATTTCCTGTCTTCTGTCTCTTGTCACCTGCCCTTGTCATCAGGAGTAGCACATGTGCAAGATCAAACAATCATTTCCAACCAGCACAGCTGCTCTCAGGATTGAACGTGGTCAATCTCCTCTGTTGGAAGAGTAGAAACATTGTTAAAGAACAATGTGCTGAAAACTATAACCATCACGAAGTACTTTCTCATGATTGCATTAAAGTAATTGGTAGCAAACTGAGGGTAAAAATTGTGTGTAGTTATGTGAGGACATAGTATCAGTGCCCACACCAAACGAAGCTCCATCCAGGTCTAAAGAGCTTTAGAGCATCTGTTTCCATATAAAGCAAAGTTGACATTCAATTTTCATTTTGGCTTGGGTTACCAGAATATATGTAAGGATGCATCATTCTTCACCAAGAAGTCACGAAAGAGCTATAGGGTAATTTGGTAAATGAGTAAGGAGCAATTTTTTTATTCAGATTTTTAAATTCTGTAAGCGGTTCCTGCAACAGTAACAAAACTTTAAATCAAAGTAGAATGACTTATATGTAATGCATACATGTACTAATAAAACATACAAAATGAAAACAAAACCAAAACCAAAAGTAAAACAATTTAAATAAATGGAATTAGTTGATCTTTGGTCTGTTTTCAGTCACCCCTAACAGGCAAGCAGTTAATATATTTATCTTTCTCAACGTGATTCCATATTTAGCAACTAGTTCATCTGGTTGGGATCTTCTCTGGGTTTGTGAGAACTGGGATTAGCCAATTTTATACATATGGATAGGGTGTAAAGTGCTTAGCTCAAGATTATGCAAAAACATCTGAAGACACCTAATAGTCCCCCCTTTGCTATCAAGGGTGTTGTATTTGCCCTCTACATCATACAAGCGTGTAATATTTGCCCTTTACAAATACAACTTTATATAGTATATTTGTAAACAGGTAAATGGGCACAAGGGAGAAGAATGGTATCTTCTGGTGGGCAAATTCATGACACCACAAGGAAATCACAAGGGGGTGCACTAAACACTGCAGTTTGAGCACTGGCCAGTCTTGATGGGATGGCCTCGGTCTGCAGCACTGCTGAGTCAGCTCAGGTGGCCATCATGAGTCTGTATTTTCTTCTTCTTCAGAGGTTATAGTTAAAAAATCTGCCACATAGGGCCGGTGAGCTGGCTCAGCGGCATAAGCGCCTGCCTTGCAAGCGCGAGGGCCCGAGTTCGACTCCCGGATCCCACATACGAAAAAGGGGCCGGTGATATCGCTCAGCAGCACGGGTGCCTGTTGGCGCGCGAGGTCCTGAGGTCGACCCCCCGGTACCCACACACAAAAAAAAAATCTGCCACATAAATTTACTTCTTGTCCTGTATGTCATAGCTTTTAGAGCTAACTGCTCTATTTCCCCTGAAAATTTCTTTCCAACTGCTTTCAGTACTGTCACCTTCACTATCTAGAGAAGAACCATAAATTTGTGTGCTTGGTTCAGTGTTGCTGTGAGGCTCTCATACCAGAAATGATTCACTGATTGTCATGTCAGACAGTTACTCCTTCCTTGGTCCCTACTTGGCTACTTCATTCCCAAGCTCACATTTGTAGCTTTTTATGGAGCTTTTTTTTTTTTACATCATAAAGCTATATCCCTTCTCTCTTCTCCAGTCATTCTGTCTGAACTTGTCTCGAGCTTTCCATATAAAATATATTTGTCACCCTGGTTGTGCAATACTAGAAAAACATCCTTGCTTTGGCCTAACAAAGAAAGCACAATTAACTGTTTCAAAAAATGAATGTGTCAAGTTTGTATCACTAAAACTAATTATAGGGCCGGTGAGATAGCTCAGCGGCATAAACACCTGCCTGGCAAGCGCGAGGTCCTGAGTTCAACTCCCGGTACCCACATAGGAAAAAAGGGCCGGTGATATCACTCAGCGGCACAAGCGCTTGCTGGCAAGCGCAAGGTCCTGAGGTCGACTCCCGGTATCCACAAAAAAAATAAATAAATAAAAATAAAACTAATTATAGGTACTGATATATAACTTTCTGTTTTGAAAATTCATTTTAATTCTAAATTAAGAGTATACACTAAAACAAATTAAAATCTCACAATAAATACTTATCTTGGCAAAGCAACCTGTATGTAAATTTTGAGCTTCGCTACAAGGAAAAGCATTTCAAAAATAGCTGTGGAAACAAGATAGGAAATAGTGACATGATCTTTTCCCTTTTTCCCCCTACCAACTGTTATTTTTTTTGTGTGTGTGGGTACTGGGGGTCGACCTCAGGACCTCACGAGCCAGGAGGCGCCCGTGCCGCTGAGCGATATCACCGGCCCCTTTTTTCGTATGTGGGATCTGGGAGTCGAACTCGGGCCCTCTCCCTTGCCAGGCAGGTGTGTATGCCGCTGAGCCATCTCACCAGCCCCCAACTGTTTTTTTTTTTTTTTCTCTCATTTTATTACAATGAAGTTTAACAGTACAGAAAAAGTCACATGACCTTGTTGGGTCAGTTTTCTTAAACCCTGCAACATGAGGAACTCTAAATACATTAAATATTGTTACACATTCAGACTTCCAATGTACAGGTTACTTGGAAATAGTTACAGCCCTCACCAAGCTAGGTTGGGGACATGAAGTCCAACAGCATCTGAAATGCTGTGAAGGCATAACTTTACAAATAGCAATGTAAGCTTACAGAACTTGCCTTTATTAAGGTGGTATGTTCATGTAATTCCAGCGCCTTCACAATTTAACGAACCAAATTTACTATACTTCACTTCTAAAAACCTAGATGAAACATGAAAAAGAAGCCATACAGTATAAATTGCAACTTCAGGAAAAGTTCCTGCTTTATTATTCCAAATAAATTTTCCCATGTAAAATAAATGTCCAATAGTTCCTGGTATGTGGGAAGATAATGTTTGTTAAAGTCACAATGAAGCCTTATTGACGGAAGCTTGGCTATATAAACAGCACAAGTTGAGAAAAGGTTTAATCTCCAAACCTATTAGACTGGATGAAGCAAGATCAGTAACGGCCACCTTGCGACATTACAGGAGGTCTCATTCCCATTGGCGGTCGAGGAGGCCCACCTTGATAAGGGGGCACCATCGGAGATCCCTGCCCATATGGTGGCATAGCACTAGGAAGGTAACCTGGCATGCCTTGATGATGACCACCATACTGACCATGAGGTGGCATTGGAAGTCTCATTCCTTGCTGCTGTGGGATGCCTGGCTGTGGTGGCATCATACCTCCAATGGGTCCAACTGGTGGGTTACCAATTGGGGCCTGTCCTGGTTGAGGAAGATTACGTTGGTATTTAGGTAACTGTGCCCTTCTCTCTTCCAGTGATATATCCTCATCTGGATGGATCAACTTACTGGTTGCACTGGTGGTTGTAAGTGTAGCAGGCTTACTTGTTATTGAAGCTGCCGGTTTTGCTGCAATACTATTTGTAGTACTAGTGGTTGAAGCTGTCGACTGTGTATAAGCAGGGAATGTAGGTTTTGGGGGTTCTGTAGTTGTGGCAGGAGTACTATTTAAGGGCTTGAAATCTGTACCAACAGGTCCTTGAACAGCTGCCTGAGCTTGTGCTGTGCTAGGAAACAGAGCTTTAGAAGATGCAGACAGACTTTCTGAATTGGATGAAGCTGTACTTGAGCTTGTTACAGGTGTCCCCATCTGTCCAGCACTGGGGAAAAGAGGCTTAGTAACTGGAGGCTGTGGAGCAGGTACTGTTGCAGTTGGTGCAGGTGGTCTATTAAGAATACCTGGTGCTGAAACAGCCTGTGCTTGAGTCATTGGAGGAATTCCAGGACGTGGACCGGGGGGGGGCATGCCTGGTGGCATACCAGGCATGAGAGGTGGTATTCCTGGTCCAGGTGGCATCATTCCACCCATCGGCATCATTATGTTTTCACCGCAAAATGACTGGGTGTATTTTCTCTGATGATGAAATCCAGGTGGCATGCCTGGCATAACTGGTGGCATTCCTGGCATCAAAGGAGGAACACCTGGCATTAAGGGAGGTATGCCTGGAGGCATTCCTGGTGCTCCAGGCACAGGTGGCAGTCCTGGCTGCGCTATTGGGGGGATATAACCTTGCTGAGGTTGAACAGGCTGTGGCTGAAATGAAGTCGAGGCTGCAGAATCATCATCATCATATTCATCAGAATCATCTTGTTGCTTCTTTTTTTGACTTTCTTGTGTTTTCTGTTCAAGAAGTCGCCGTCTTTCATCCATGTCTTTTTCTGGAATGCCTTCCATACCATATATTTCCAATTCTATGTCTGTTCTCCCAGGTATTGCATTTGGTACAGCATCTATTGTCTCTTTATGTACCTGCATGCAATGAATAGCTAAACCAGGTCCTGTGTACAATTTCTTATGGCATATATGGCATTTAAAATGCTTTGCTTTTTGATGCTGTATAAGAATCTTCTCATCATCAAAATCTCTATTACAATACCAGCACCACGGTTTCAGCTGCTTCTTTTTCTTGCACCCCATAACTGTGCCCTACCGACAAAGTAAAAAAGAGGCGGAAAAAAACGGGAAAAACGAGGCGAAAAATCGCTCACTTTTCCGAACCAACGGCCACCACCGCGTCCCACAGGAAGCAGACACAAAATCCCCAACTGTTATTTTGAGCTTTATGTTCCATCTATTTATTGTTACTGTTCATATAATTTTCAAGATTTGTTGAATGTAAATCAGTGGTTTTTAACACAAAAAAGAGCTTTGAGCTATTTTACACAAAACAACTTTTTTTTTTAACATGAAAAATATTTCAAGAAAAGAGTTTTAAGAGCACATGCATAAGCCAGGCGTTGTGGTACATTTCAGCAATATGGGAGGCTGTGTCCGGAGGATCACAAGTTTGAGCCCAGCTTGCTGACTTAGCAACTGAGCAAGACCCTGTCTCAAAAAATATTAAAAAGGACTGAGTATATAGCTCACTCCAAAGGCCCAGGGTTCAATCCCCAGTAGGGGGTACGGGGGTATATAATACTTCCTGTTTTTATTTTTATTTATTTATTTATTTTTTAATGTGGGTACTGGGAGTCGACCTCAGACCTTACGCTTGCCAGGCAGGCGCTTATGCCACTGAGCCATGTCACCAGCCCACTTCCTGTTTTTATATCCAGCACAATAATTTGCATAGCTAAGCACTGAATATTTTCTGCTAATGACAACATAAGTGTAATTTCAGCCAGAGGAAAAAAACCCACTTCAGATCATTTCTATTGCACTGTTTTCTACTTTATATCAAATGCAGAGAAAGGGGAATCACTCAGGGGAATCACTTTCCTTCCAAGAAACTCACTGCCAGTCCTTTGAGGCAAGCAAGAAGTTTTGCTTCTGACTCACCAAAGCCACCCTGGAAGCCAGATGTAGACCATCCAGCTGTAACGCCTGTCACCCTACGATCACTAGGCTTGATTTGAATGCCTTTGCTTACTTAGGTGGGAGGCTTGTCTCCCACCCCCAATCTGCGTCATCAGAAAGAAGAAATCCATTGCTTAGCCTTGCTCACCTGCTGCTTTTGAATCACTATGGATACCAGCGTGTGGCATTTTGATGGGTTCCACTAATGATTGTGCTCCCAAGTGGGAGGGGAAATGGCCCTGGGTGATGTGTAAGGTGACGGCCAGGTAGGATAGTAAGTTGAGGCAAGGACCCAACCTATTCTTTTTGGTTACCAGTCTCAAAGATCGTCCTCCTTTCAGCCAGGGATGAGGGGAGGCCAGGCCCCAAAGGTAGGAGGCTGATGCTCAAATCTCCTAATGAATCTTGACAGTGGCAGGATTAAAAGCATGGAACAGCACCCAGAAGCAGTGAGTGAAAGCGCATGCATCCTCGCTGCACCCACATTCCTGCTCTCGGCACTTTCTTTTAGAGAGCTGAACCATAAAGATAAATCTTTTCATAGAAACAGAGGTTGAAAAAAATAGAATGGTGATGAAAGGGCTTTGGAGAGTAGGAAAGAGGACAGAAGTAAACTTTGCTGTGATATTTCTAGGGGCTAGGAGTTTGTCTTGTCTGTAGACAATCCCTTTGGGGAAGCAGTAGTATTCGTGTGCAAAGGACAAAATGACAGTGGCAGTAATGCTACTATGCTAGCTGGATTTGCTTCTACAGCCAGCCCGACTTGTTCTCTAGGACAAGGAACAACTATTTCAAGCAAGAAGGAGCCTTCTTAGACTGACCCAGCCTAGTGACTCTGGTGACATTGTTAGTACAATACCTCCTGGGCCCTCCTTCCACATTCGACACTAATTATGGTTGCTTTGTCTTATTATTGAACAAATTATTTCACGTGGGTGTTGTTTGCCTCCCCAGTGAAACTCTAAGATCCTTCAGGGTAGAGCAGTGCATTGAAACTAATTCATGGTCTGTGCTATTAGACCCAGCTGAAGGGAATTCAAGGAAGCATAAAGGTCTCACAAGTGCAGTTGGCAAAATAAGACGCACACACATGAAACAACTATATGGCAATCAATGCAAGGCAGTGATGATTGACATCCCAAGTACTTAGGGATACATAAAGAATGCAGATCAAATTCCTCCGGAAAGGGAGACTGTGGCTGGGAAGATGACGAGGGAGGGCTTTGGGAGAAGCAACCCCAGGAAGAGAAATGTCAGGATGCTGCCTTTGAGTTGGCAGGAAGGGAAACGGAAGGTCTACTTGGAATCTATCACCTTGCAGATAAGAAGGAAAATTGTTTTCAGAGCTGAAAAGATGAACTGATTCTTTCGCAGCTCTTATAAGCTACAGATATGCCCAGATCTTGAAACAACAATGACTTAAGTACGAAATCCCTTTAGCCTCTTTCCCTTCTGCTAGATTAGTTTATCCTGGTTGTAGATTATCCAAGTAGCTTTGTCATTTTCTCCTGGTGGCTAATCTTTGGTCATTTAAGTGCTCATTACTAGTGACACCTGGGGAAATGTATCTATTTGGCAGTTAGCAAACAAAGACCATAAACAAAGTACAAACTCACAAGCACATCCTTTCCCCAGTTGTCATAGAAAGATGTGGAATGCCGGAAAAGCTGTCTGGAGACAAGGAATTCCCTGTACCATGATCCAACTGAGGTTGGGACAGAAGCAGCAGAGAGAAAGAGAAAAATCATTACCTCCTGGTATCTGGTACTTGGCAATATCCTCCAAAGCACTTTTTCAGGCTGAAGTGAGCTATCATCCAACCTTATCCTGCCAGCACCAAATGCACTCCAACAGGCCATTTAAAACACGAAGCCTTTCCGTTTATGATTCCTGGAAAAGAAACCTTTGTCTATACTGGCCAAAGGTACAGTCATTCAAACTGTGTACGATTCTCTGAGCCACCCTGTTCATTCCCAGGACTCGAGTAAGATAATCATAGTTTAAAAAACATCTTTAAGGAAAAGAATATCTTAGTTACTTTCTTGTTGCTGGGACAAATAACCTGCCACTCATAAGTTAAAGGAGCAGAGGTTTATTTTGGGTTACAGTTTGTAGAGATTTCAGTCCACAGTCCACTGGTTCTAAGGCACGGCAGAGGGGCATGGCAGAGGAGGAACAGTTCATGGAATGGCAGGTAGGAAGCAGCAAACTATCAAGGCAGGAGGAGGATATATACATATATATATATATATATATATATATATATATATGTATATGTATATATATGTATATATATGTATTTATATTTATATTTGTTTCCAGGCTCCACCCACCATGACCACCTCTTCCCACCAGGCTTCACCTCCCATCACACCCAGCTATTAACCCATCAGCAGAGGAATCCAGTATCACACACCCATGATCCAGTTACATCCCAAAAGGCCCACCTATGAGCACATGAGGCTTTGGAGGGGGAAATCTAGATATAAGCCATTAATGAAAGTAAACTTTGACTAGAGGTAGAAAGAACAAGAGATAGGAGCCGCTATATGCTCACTACTTACAGGCACTCGACCGAGCATTTATATGCACTTTTTCACTGAACCTTTGCATCAAGGTTCTAGCTATTGTTCCTTTGCTCTGCCCACTCACAGCAAAATCTCTAGAGGAAGTTTTCTAACATCTCACTTCCCAACTCATTCTTCTACCCATGATAATCAAGCTCCCACCCCTACCCTCAATCCTCAGTCACCAACCTTCTTCTTGTTGGCGAATCTTGTAGACACATTAATTGGTCATGTTCTTGAGAACTTCTCTGTGCTTCCAAAATAACACACAACTGCTCAGAGCAAGATTATGTCAATGGCTTCACAGTGGTTTTAAAAAATATACTCTCTGCTGTCATCTAAAAGTCTGGTATGATCGAGTGTCTGCCTGCCAAAGCCACATTCTTGTCTGCCATCTCTGGTAATGGAGCCATACGAGCCTCCTTTCTTTTCCTTGGGCAATTCAATCTCAGGCCATTGCACCTACTATTGGTTCTACCTAGAAAGCTCTTCCTTTACCTCAGCATAGGGCAGGTTACTTCTTAATCTTCTAACCTCAGTTCAAGTTAATGCCACTTCCTTTCCAGACTGCGCATGTCCCCTATAGTTTGAATATGTCTCCCAAAAGTTCATATGTTATAACCTTAATGCCTGAGGCAGTGGTCTTGAGAAGACCTTTAAGAGGTGATTAGGTCCCATGGGAAGCCCCCTAATGAATGGATGCAGGCCTCTACTGTGGGACTGGTTCATTCTCATGGGAATGGGTTTGTTCTCTTGAGAGTTGACTGTTAATAAAGCAAGGCGGCCCCTTGAATTTTTGTCTCTTCTGCCTGCACCCACTTGCCTTTCTGCTTTTCCACTCTGTTATGACATAATACAAAGCTCTCATCAGATGTGTCATCCCGATTTGGGACTTTCAACCTCTAGAATCATAAGCTAAATAAACTCTTTTCTTTATAAATTATTTGGTCTCAAGTGTTCTGTTATAGCAACAGAAAATAGACTAAGATACTACTCTCTACAGTAATGGTCTCGACTTGCTTGTTTCCTCCCCAACACTCATTAACACTAAATATCTGAGCCATTGTTCATTTGTCTGTCTCCTCCATTAGAATATAAGCTGCATAACTATGGGGTGTCACAGATCCCCAGTCCCTAACACTGAGTTAGCACAGAGCAAGAGCTCTGTAATTACCAGTGAAACAAATATGCTACCTTATATCCTGGTATGTTGAGAAAGCTGAGGCTCAGACTCTGCACAGCTGTATGTTTTTGAGCTATGATTTAAGGACAGTTTTTTAGAACAAGTTGCTATAAATATGAGTTTGGCTTTCTTGGCTTGATCTCTTTCTTCCTTCTTGCTTCATGCTGTCTCTCTCCTCCTGCATCTTTCTTACACACACATGTACTTCTTTCACATAGTTCTATCCATCAGAAGCTGATGCTGGCACCATGCTCTTGGGCCTCCAAAATCAGGAACCAAAACAAACCTCTTTCCTTTTCCAGTCTCAGATATTTTGTTGTATCAACACAAAATGGACAACATGGAGTAACACCCACTTCGTCTGACTGCTGTGAAGAGTTGGTTTCTCCAGTCTGGTGTGTCTGAGAGTGGAGAAGAGGGGGAGACTTGAGTGGTGACATCTTAAAAGAGAGATTGTATGAATGAGACATGGAGGAATCTGGGGATAAATATGATTGTCAGACAGTTCTGAGGGTCCAGTGCATTTGGGAGTCATTAGTCTGTAGTGGTACCGGTTCACAGAGTATGACACATTATAGTCTGTGATATCTGCCTGGAAGAGGTGGATTCATATTAACCCAGGGTTGGGTTTTGACCCATAAGTGCAGAAAAGACAAAAACAAAAGAAGAAATTGAGAGCTGACCAGAGCATTAGAATGACTGGAGAAAAAAGAAAAGGAGAGGCAGGAAAAAGCTCATGAGAGAAAGGTCAGAGCACCAGGGTATGCATGGGTGAAGGTGTGAGGTGGTAATAAGGGAGGCATAGAGCCAGGAATAATGGGAGGTTGTAGTCAGCAGAGTATTTGGGTTTCGTTGTTCAGAAGCCAAGCACTCCAGATATCGTAGAGTCAGAATGTAGCTGGGGTATGAATGAAAAGGGAAGATGGAAATCACTGGAGTCAGTGGAGACATCGCAGGCCTAAGTCAGTGGATGGATCTTCAACACAAACGTTTCAGTCATGCAAGGCAAATGTGTAACCCATGCTGCAAAGAGAAACTACATTACGCTTCGGTGCCAAGTCTTTGCCGAGTGGTTCTCTATGAACTTCCCATTCCCGTTGTTCTATTGCCCATGATTTCTTCTATTCTCATTCACCAGATATTTCAATGCCTGCTCTTTTTCTTTAACTTTTCTCCCTTGGCATTGTCAGGAACTTAGTCAAGGATCAACACAGAATTATATTAATAAATGGCATAAGGAATTTGGATGGCCATAAAAATATTAAGTTAGATTCTGTTATGGTTTATGTCTAGATGTCCCCCCACAGCCTCATGCAGTCGAGGGGGCAGGCTTCTAGAGTTTGTGATTAATTTGTTGTCTAGTGCTGGGATTATGGGCGTGAGTGCTACACCCACCCTGGGGCGGGCAGCCTGCATACAATATAAGGGAGGGAAAGAGCCTTGCTCTCTCTCCCGCACTCCTTCCTTTTGCTCTTGCAGTTTTTGCTGCCTTCCGCCGCCATGAACTGTTGCCCTCTGCCGTGTGCCACCCTGCCTTGGAGGCAGCAGAGTATGGACTGAAACCTCCACAAACTGAGCCAAATGAAACTTTCCTTTCTTAATTCTGGGTGTTGAGTATTTTGTCTCAGCAACGAGAGAGAAGTAACCAAGACAGAATTCTAACTTATGTCTTAGTAAAGACAAATATCAGAGACATCAAGAATATAAGCCTTAAATACTTTTAGCATGACATGGAATTCAGAAACTAAACAAGAAAAAGTCTTGGCTTTTTACAGACTACATAGATTTACATAATGGACAGCAAAATACATAATTTATACAACAGAGTATAAAACTACAGAAACTACATAAATTTATAAATTTTGATACATAAGAAATAAGGTACAGGTACATGCAAAAAAGGAAAATATTTGCAACATATATGACAGATAAAAAACTCTAAATCTTTTAAGATGTAAATAGTTAGGGGCCGGTGAGATGGCTCAGCAGCATAAGGGCCTGCCTGGCAAGGGTGAGGTCCTGAGTCCGACTCCCGATACCCACATATGAAAAAAGGGCCGGTGATATCGCTCAGTGGCACGGGCGCCTGCTGGTGCACGAGGTCCTAAGTTCAACCCCCGGTACCCACAAAAAAAAAAAAAAAAATAGTTCCTACATATTACTGAAGAAAGACCAGTAACCCCATAGAAAAATAAGTGAAGACACATACAGAGAGGACACACAAATGGATTTTAAACATGAAATGATGTTCAACCTCACATGTAATAAGATAAATGAAAATTAAATCTATGAGATACATTTTTCACCTGTAGACTGAAAAATATTAGAAAGTGTTTACCGAGTGGATGAAGCAGAAAAAAGCACTTTATTTTGGTTTATAAATTGGTATTAACTAGGCACAGTTTGATTAGCTTTCAAAATTAAAATGTTCATACTATTTGACAACAATTTCATTTCTAGTAATTTATTCTGCAGATCCATTAGCATATTTGTACAAAGCTATTCATTAAAACATTATTTGCAATAGAAAAATACTGCAATAGAAAAATACAATAGAAAAATACCAGTGTCCATTAGCAGAGGATTAGAAGTGAATTATGGTATAATAATACAAGGCAATACTATGGAGCTGTCAAAAGGAATAAAAAAGACTATAAATGTAAACTCAAAGGTACTGTTAAATAAAAAGAAAGATACAGAATACTGTGTAGAGCTTTTGCTATTTGAGTTAAAAAATACACTCACTCGCAGATGTAGGTGTGTATTTGTGTATCTTGTGGAAGTGGCAGACAGTTAACACAGACGGCACAGTTTTCTCCTACCGCAGGCCGAGCCTCCTGTGCCCTATTCCCTCGTGCCTCCTCCTCTTGAACCTCATTCCTGCCCCTTTTTACCTTTTCAAGGATTTTATTTCTAAAATTATCCCCTTTCTTTCTTGAACTAGTTTCTCTCTTGCTTCTAGATTATTTCATAGGCATACAGACATGCCTTGATGTAATGCATTTCCTGGTCTGTATTTCCCTTCACCTGGGTTCTGTTTCTTTTCCCACCTATTCTTAAATCAATATTTCTCCAAAGGATTCATGATAATCATTATATCCCTTCTTCATTCCATTTAAATTTAACTTTTTTTCCCCATAAAACCAATTATTTAATTGAAGCTATACAAAAAGAGGCAATATTGGGGCCGGTGATATAGCTCAGTGGCATAAGTGTCTGCCTGGCAAGCGCAAGGTCCTGAGTTTGACTCCCGGTACCCACATATAAAAAAAAAAAAAAAAAAGAGGCAATATAACTGATAAATATAACTGATAAAATTAAGGAAAGAATATTTAGACTGTTTCAAAGGATTTAAAGTAGGAGTAGGACACTTTACAAAACACCGTGTCAGACCATGTTTATAGCAACGCAATTTGTAATAGCTAGATCGTGGAAACAACCCAAATGCCCATTAACCAAGGAATGGATACAAAAGATGTGGTATTTTTATACAATGGAGTACTACTTAGCCATAAAGAAAGATAAACTGGAAATTTTTATAGGTAAATGGATGCAACTCGAGAAAATACTCACGAGTGAAATAAAGCGGACGCACATTTGTAAACATTGTATTGTCTCCCTAGTATGAAAATGCAATTTCACTGTGACTATTCCATTCCTTAGTCTTCTATTTTTACCTAGCTTTTACATGGCTTAATCTTATACTGAGTAATGTTTTTCTCCAAAAGGTATTTGTACATTCTCTAATGCTTGAGTTTGTTATTACATGAGAATGTTTACTTGTTGTCTTTAAAATAAATAAATTAATTTTTAAAAAAACCATGTCAGAAATAAAATTCTTAAACTATAAGTAGAAATATAACACTACACAGAATACAAAATACAAAGACAGAAAGAGAAAAGGATTATATGTATTCCAAAGTCTGAAAATTATTAATAATGACCAAATATTTAAATTTACAGTTCCTGGGTATGACAGCCATATACTTTACAAATCTTCCAAAACAGTAAGCAGTATTTTCCAGTTAACCATGTGTAGTATCATCTTCTACAAACTCTTTGGCCATCTCTGCTGTGATCACATCAACATGACGAACCTTATTTCTGAACTTTACACCATAGAATATGTCGGTGGACTCAAGCAGTTCACACCTAAAAGTAGCTGTAATACACTGAGCATGTGCAGCAAGTTCCACGGTCATATCCGACACCGCCTTTCTGTGTTGAGCATCCAGACCTTGGTCAATCTCATCAAACAAGTAAAAGGGGCTGGATCACATTTCTGAATAGCAAATATCAGAGCAAGGCCACCAAGGACCACCAAGGATTACCTGAAAGCTGTCTCTCTCATCTCATCTTGTTTTCCTGTAAATGACACCCTAATTCCAACTCCAGTGAACTGGTCAACTGATGGGACACTGCTTTGTGACCCAGACCCCTCTCACTTTCACCATGTCCCTCTCCTTCATCCTGAGACTGATGCTGTCCACATCTTTCCTCATCACCAAAGTAGCTCTGCCACCAGGTAGCAACTTCTGGAATACTTCACTGAAGCTCTTGGATACCTGTTTGAAAGTTAACTGAATAGCTTCCTATTTTTGAAGTTCAAGTACATCCATCAGTTCCGTGATGGATTTGAACCCCCTATTGAGCTCTTCTTGTCACTTTATCAACTTTTCCTTTCTACCCAGAGAAATTTACAAACTGATCTAGAGCTTTTTTGTTAACATGGCTGTACTTTAATTCCGTGTTGCACCGTTCAAGTTTTTGAAACAACTGTTAACTTGAACGGTGCAACACGGAATAATTTTTGAAATGCTTTCTCTGGCAAGTTGGAGTTTTTGTTTTTTATTTTGTTTTCCCAGTATTGGGGAATGAGCCCAGGGTCTTCACACTGAATTATAACCCCAGTCTTAAAAAAAATTTTTTTTTTTTTTTTAAATTTAGAGACACAATCTTCCTAAGTCCCTAAGTCATCAAGACTGGGTTTGAGCTTGAGATCCTCCTGCCTCAGCCTCCCAGAGGGCTGGGATTACATGGTGCCCCATGTCCAGATTCTTTGCTAGGTTTTATGAAACCACACTCGTCTGGATTTCTTCCTACCTAAATGGCTGTCCTCCTCAGGGTATTTTAATTATCTTGTGGGATTTATTAGTACCCATATCTATTAGTGTTTCTCCACAGTAGAATGTAAGCTTCTGAGGGCAAGGAAACTCTATCTTGCTCACTGCTCTCTCCCCAAGATTTAGAACAGTAACTGGTACCATAGCTTCTGTGATAAGACACTGGAAGATTAAGAAAAATGAGTGGATGGAGACTTTTTCTATATTCTTAAGTTTTATTAAACCTGGCCCTGGTTCCTGGCCATGGATGCAAACTCATCTTCTATAATTAAGCAGCTGATAACTTTGCAGGGAAGAAAGGTGATTCGTGAGCTCAGTAGGGTTCGTGAGCCCAAGATAGACTCAGAAGGGCAAATGCCCATCGCTGCTGAAGTGTCAGACGTGACCTCTCGAGGATCTGGCCCGAACGGCGGGAATCATTACTGAGGTAAAGAGATCATAAATCATGGAAACAGATTGAGGCACTCCTCAGGGTTCTTGTCACAAGTTATTTTTCTTTTTCTGGGACCCACTGTTCTGGGGACAACCCTGGAGAGTTCATGTTCTAATATTCGCCAAGACTGAGGCTCAAAGCAACAGACTTACATAATGCTACTCAGGGACGAAGGAGAGTTCTCTTTTTCACTAGAATTCACATTTCCTCTTAGATTAACTAATATCCATTCTTATAAATTCTCTTTATTTTTATTTTTTTACGTATTTCTGAGCTACAGTTAGGGAAAGCTATTCATTCCTAAGGTTTGAGGGCTTACACATAAATTGACACAGTGAAGGGAAAATAAATAACATTTATTAAATGCCTCTACATGCCTGACATAATTGATATTTTGGCATGAATTTGAGAAAAGAAATATCAGTGACCAATATACATTGTAAATATTTGTTATGAAATGTGAGGGGCAGACAGTAATTGTTTTTAAAAGAGTATGGAAGATAACGGATTGGTATAGGATGAAAATTTGTAACGCGCAGCATCTAGATTTCCTTATTCTGGTATCTACCACTGTCTTCTAACAACTGGGAAGTCCTAAACAACAAAGTCAGGGATACATGAAAATCTAGGTTCACTTTTATCTAGGGTAGGATGGAGATAAGATGTAGAAATACTCATAGAGGTATAAATATTTAAAGACCCCTGTCCCACCCTGGACCTTATATCAGAAAACCAAAAAGTGGGCCTGTGGTCTTGTACATCTTCGTTCTAAGCATCCTTTGGAGTTTCTGAAGTCAGCAGCTCTCTGCTTGATTATGTATGGGCTTTTGCTCCCATCAAAGTTTTTTTTTTTATTATTGACTTTTAAAAAACTGGTAGCTTGTGCCTGTAATCTCAGCACTCTGGGAGCCTGAGGCAGGAGGATCACAAGTTTGAACCTAGCCTGGGCAACTTAGCTGCTTAGCAAGACCCTGTTTCATCAAAATAAAAAATATAAAAAGGGCTGCTGATATGAAGGCCCTGGGTTCAGTCCCCAGTATCAAAACAAACAAACAAACAAACACCAAAAAACTGAGTTATAATTCATATGTCATAAAATTCATCCCCTTAAACTATACAATTAAGTCATTTGTGGTTTATTCATGGCAGCCATCATCACTGTTTCCAGAATATCACCACTATCTAGTTCCAGAACAGAATACATCCTAAAGAGAAATTCTGTATCCATTAGCAGTTCTCCTTTCCCACAGCTGCTGGCATTTTTAATCTTTGTATCTCTATGGATTTGCCCATTCAGGATATTTTATAAATCTAATATATGCCCTTTTTGTCTGTGGCTTCTTTCCCTTTATATAATATTTTATCATGAGTGAATACTTCATTCATTTGTATGGCTGAGTAATATTCCACTGTATGCCTATACCACATTTTAACTATCCATTCACTAGGTACCATGAGTCATTTGGGTTATTTCCATTTTTTGGCTACTATGAATAAAGCTTCTATGAACATCCATGTACAAGCTTTTTGTCAGGACATAATTTTTCATTTCTCTTGAGTATATACTAGAAATAGAATTACTGGATCATATGGCGATTCTATATTTAGCTAGACTATATTCTAAAGCGATACGTCATTGTCATTCCTACCAGTGATGTATGAAGGTTGCAGTTTCTGTATATCCTCACACTTATTATCTGTCTTTTTATTATAGCCATGTTGATAAGTGTGAAGTGTTACATTGTGGTTTCCTTTGAAGTTCCCTGATGGCTAATATTCTACACCTTTTCATGTATTTAATAGACATTTTGTTTATCTTCTTTGTACAAAGACCTATTCAGAGCCTCTGTCCATTTTTAAATTGGGCTGTTTGTCTTTTCCTCATTGAGTTGTAAGAGTTCTTCATATATTTTAGATATAAGTTCCCTATCTATATTATTTACAAAAATTACATATCATTCCTTGGACTGTCTTTTCATTTTCTTGATGGTGTCCTTTGAAGCACAAATTATTAATTAATTAATTAATTAATTAATTTATTTATTTATTTTGTGGGTACCGGGGGGGTCGACCTCAGGACCTCGCGCGCCAGCAGGCGCCCGTGCCGCTGAGCGATATCACCGGCCCCTTTTTCGTATGTGGGTTCCAGGAGTCGAACTCTGGCCCTCGCGCTTGCCGGGCAGGTGCTTAAGCCGCTGAGCTATCTCACCGGCCCTTAAATTATTAATTTAGATGTAGTCCAATTTATATATTTTTAAAAATATTGTTTATATCCAAGAAATAATTGCCAATCCCAGGATCACAAAGACTTATGTTTATATTTTCAAAGAATTTTGTAGTTTCAGCTTTTGAGTTAGGTTTTTGACCCATTTTGAATTTTGTACATAGCTTGAGGAAGAGTCCAACTTCATTCTTTTGCATATGGCTGTCCATTTGTTCCAGCACTATTTGTTGAAATGATATTTTTCAAATGAATCATCTTGGTGCCCTTGTTAAAAATCATTTGACTCTAAATATATGGGTTTATTTCTACACTATCTGTTCTAAAATGTATATCCTTTTAGAAGTACCACAAAGTCTTGATCACTGTAGTTTTATAGTGAGTTTTAAAATCTGAATGTGTGAATATCTCGTTCTTTCCAAGATTTGTTTTTGTTTTTCTCTTCTTAGGTCCTTGTATTTCTGTATATATTTTAGGATCAGCTTTTCAATTTTTATAAAAAAATGAAACAGCTGGGATTATGATAAGGATTGCTTTGGATGTGTGGATCAATCTGTGGAGTACTGACTTTTTCCTTCAATGCTGGGGATCTAACCCAGAGTCTTGTCTGTGCTAGGCAATTGCTTTGTGTTATACCCCCAGCCCAGTATTGACAACTTAACAATATCTTCTTGCAAAACATGGGCATGAAATGTCTTTTAATTTACTTGAGTGTTCTTTAATTCTTCTCAGTATGTTTTGTAGTTTTTAGGGTATATATCTTGAACTTCTTTTGTTACATTTATTTCTAGGTGTTTTATTCTTGTTGATGCTATTACAAATGGGGACTGTATTCTTAAATTCATTTTCCAGGTTATTCCTTGCTAGTGCATAAGAATGCAATTGATTTTTGTATACAGATCTTGAATCCTTGGCCTTGCTGAAACTTGTTTTTTAGGTTTAAAATGGTGTGTGTGTGTGTGTGTGTCGGGGTTTTCATTTATATAAGATCTGAAAATAGAAATAGATTTTTTTCCTACTTTCCAATCTGAATGCCATTTATTTTAGCTGTCTAATTTTCCTGAGTAGAACTTCTAGTACAAGGTCAAATATGGTGAGATAGTATACATCTTTCTTTTCCATAGTATACATCTTTCTTTTCCTGATCTTATGGGGAGAGATTTCAGTCTTTTGCCACAAAGTACAATGTTACCAGCATGTATTTCGTCAATGACCTTCACCAGTTGATGGAGTTTCCTTCTATTCTTAGTTTGTTGAGTGTTTTTATAATGAAAAGTATTAGATTTCTGTCAAATGCTTTTTTCTATATCTACTGAGATGATTATGTGTTTTAAATTTTTTGGGGAGTTATTTCTTAGTGGTTTCTGTAGAGATTACAATTAACATATGAAACCACTATAGTTTAGATTAATACCAATTTAATTTCAGTTGTGTAATGGCTAATTTTATGTGTCAACCTAACTGAGACATAAAGTACTGTACCCAAGTTTTATCAAACATTATTCTGGATATTTCTGTGAGCTTATTTTGGATGACATTAACTTTTATATCAGTAGACTGAGTAAAACAGATTGCTCTCCCTAATTTGGGTGGGTCTCATGAGATCAACTGAAAGCCTGAATATAACCAAAAGGCTGACTCTTTTCCAAGTAAGAAGGAATTCCTCCTGTGGGAATGCCTTTGAACTGGGACATCAGCATTTTCCCACCTTTGGACTCAAACTGAAATACCATCCCTTCCTGGATCTCAAGCTTACCGGCATTGAGATCGGAACTACGCCATCAACTCTTCTGGTTCCTAGGCCTCTGGACTCAGACTGGGGCCATGCTATTGGCTTTTCTAGGTCTTCAGTTTGCCAACTCACCTTGCAGATCTTGCAACTTGTCAGTCTCTGCTATGGTTTGAATGTCCCCTCTAAAACTCATGTTGAAATTTGTCATGGTGATCATAATTGGGAAGTGTGACTTTTTTTTTTTTTTTTTTTGTGGGTACCGGGGGGTCGACCTCAGGACCTCGCGCGCCAGCAGGCGCCCGTGCCGCTGAGCGATATCACCGGCCCCTTTTTCGTATGTGGGTTCCGGGAGTCGAACTCGGGCCCTCGCGCTTGCCGGGCAGGCGCTTAAGCCGCTGAGCCATCTCACCGGCCCGGGAAGTGTGACTTTTAAGAAATGATTAGGTCATGAGGGTGGAGCTTTGTTACAATAGTGTCTTTTCTCTCCTACATGTTCTTTTACTCCTGCCCTCTTTCTAGCAAGTGCTTACTTGCCCTTTTGCTGTGTAACGATGTAGCAAGAAGGTCCTTGCCAGAAGCGATCTTGATCTTCCACTTCCCACTCTTCAAAACTTTGAGACAAATAAACTTCTATTGTCTATTATTTATTCAGCCTGTGGTATTTTGTTATACAGTGGAAAACAGACCAACTCAGAAAATTCCCAGGAAATTTTTTTTTGAGGGAGGTGAGGGTGCTGTTGCTATTGACAAGTACCTGAAAATGTGGCAGCAGCTTTGGAATTACATAATAGAAACTGGAAGAAATGGGAGAAGCAGACTTAAAAAAGCCTGGACTGCTGTGAAGGGGCATTCAGGGTGATTCTGGTGAGGGCTCAGAAGAGGAGCGCTCCAGAGAAAGTCTGAATCTTCTTAGAGATTACTTATGTGGTCATGGACAGAATGCTGGTTAGTAAAGGCCATTCTGTTGTGGTCTCAAACAGAAATAAGGAGCAAAGTATTGTAAACTGGAGTAAAAACCACCCTGATCATGTTACCAGAATGGTGGGGTTATGTACCATGTGACAAAGAATGAAACCATGGACAAAGGAGGTAAGATGCAGGCAAATTTATTTTAAAAATATAAATGCAAGAAAGTAAAAGATATAAAGGCAAGGAAGTAGAGCTTTCTCTAGCTGGGAGGGGGTTCCGAGCAGGATATCCACAAGGGCTCTTTGTCTAGGGGTTTTTAAGGGATTTAGCAGGGAGCTCAGGAGTTGTGTAAGCAATATAATTTCTAGCCTATAGGAGACTACATATATTTTAGGGTCTAATCTATGTCATGTTTGTGCAGTGTTCCTGTAGGGTCCATGTGTTCTTGAGCCAATGACCTTCCTGATCATGCTCTGGGAAGGTTTCAGATGGCTGAAGGACACCTGGCAGATGTTTTTGTAAGATCCCTGGAGGGTCATGGCTTAGCAGACTCCATTTTGGGCTTCCCAATTCCATTTTAGGGCTGCTGGCCTTAGTGCCTAATAGAATCCTAATTCCTATTTCACTAATTTCTGTTACAGTGATATGGTTGCAAAGAACTTGACAGAATTGTGTACAAGTCCTAGGACTTTGGGGAAGGCAGAACCTAAGAGTAATGAACTAGGATATCTGGCTGAAGAAATTTCTAAGCAAACAAACAGAAAAACAAAAAAAACAACAAAGGAGCTTCATGGATGCTTTTAACTGAATACAGTAAAATGAAAAAAAAAAAGGGTAATGATTTAAAGATGAAACTTATAATAAAAAGGAAAGAAGAATGAAAAACTGGAAAATCTGCAACCTGGCCACCTCAAGAGTACAAAGGCATCTTCAGGTGAAAACACCAAGTAGGTGGCCAAGTTACTGTTTGCTAAGGAGAATATCCTGGATAGAAGGGAGCCATTCATGGAGACAAAGAGAGAAAGACCTCAAGGCATTTCAAAAATCTTCCAGTTGCCCCTGCCATCACAGACCCAGAACATATCCTGAGAACAGTTTCCAGAGAGGTTCTCTCAGGACCTCAGCATTTGCTGCTCTATTCCACCTTGGGACTCTACTTCCTGAATTCCAGAGCAGTGCTGCTCGGCTGGCCCAGCTGTGATTCAAGCAGGCTCAGGTACAACTCAATCTGCCCCCTTAGAAGGTACAGGCCATGAGCTGTGGCAATATCCACATGGTATTAATCCACGTGGTATTAATTCTGCAAATGCACAGAACACAAGAACTAGTGGCCCATAGCAGCCTCCACCTAGATTTCAAAGAATACTGGACAGCTAGGGAGTCCAGACAGAGATTTGTTGCAGGGGTGGAACCACATCCTAGGTCTCTGCTAGGGCAATGTCCAGCGGAGCTATGGGAATGGACAGCCTCTGAAATCTCAGGCCTGTAAGGCCACCAGCACACAGCTCCAGCCAGGGAATACTGCAGACAACTCCACCTGCAAATGCGCTGGGTGAATGAAGTCAGCAAAGCCACAGAGGTGAAGTTACTTGAGGTTCTGGGGTCCCCATACTCACCTGAGTGTGCCCGGGACGAAAGACTGAGTCAAAAGAGGGTATTCTCCAGGTTTAAGAATTAAGTGCTGACTCTAGAACATTCCTAAAAAATTATTTTTTGTGTTGGAAAAATGGAAGTTAACTTCCATTGTAATATAGTTAACTTTTATCTACCAAAAGAACCTGTTAACAACAACTCAATAAATTCAGTAAAGTTGCAAGATATAAAATCACACAAAAAGCAGTGTACATGTACATGCTAATAACGAACTATTGGAAAAGAAATAGAAACAAGATGAAACAATTTACATTTAAAATGGCGTCAAAAAGAATAGTAAGATAGCATCAAAAAGAATAGTAAAATAGGAATAAATGTAACCATTAGGTGAAAGATTTGTACACTAAAAACTTAAAATATTCGTGAAAGAAATTGAAGAAGATACAAATAATTGGAAAGATGTTCCATGTCCATGGACTAGAAAACTTTATATTGTTGAAATGTTCATACTAGTAAAAGGGATCTACAATCCCTATCAAAAATTCCAGTAGCGGGCCGGTGAGATAGCTCAGTGGCATAAGTGCCTACCTGGCAAGCGCAAGGTCCTGAGTTTGACTCCTGGAACCCACATACGAAAAAAGGGCAGGTGATATCGCTCAGTGGCACGGGTGCCTGCTGGCGTGTGAGGTCCTGAGTTCCACCCCGGGTACCCACAAAAAAAAAAAAAAAAAAAAAAAAAATTCCAGGAGCATTTTTCACGAAAATAGAAAAAAACTCTAAAATTCATATGGAACCACAAAGTTCACCAAATAGCTAAAGACATCTTGAAAAAGAAGATTAAAGCTGGAGGTATCACAGTTCCTAATTTTAAATTACTATAAAGGTACAGGAATCAGAATAGAATGGTGCAGGCACACAGACCAACAGAATCCAGAAATAAACCCAAGCATCTGCAGTAAACAGACTTCGACAGAGGTGCTGAGAACACATAAAGGAGAAAGGATAGTCTCTTTAATAAATGGTGCCAGAAAAACTGGATATCCACATGGAAAAGTATGAAACTAGACCTTTATCTTACAGTGTACATAAAAATAAACTCAAATGGATTAAAGAATTCAATATAAAACCTGAAACTGTGAAACTCCTAGAAGAAGACATAGGAGGAAATAATCTTGACATTGGTCTTTAGCAATAATTTTCTGGGTATGATGACAAAAACATAGAACATAAAAGCGAAAATAGACAAATGAGGACTACATTACTAAAAAGCTTGAGCAGGTCAAAGGAAACAATTGATGGTGTGAAAAGCCAGTCTATGGAAAGAAAATATGTACACACTATAAACTCTGTAAAGAATTAATATCCAAGCCAGGCGAAGTGGCATGTGCCTGTAATCCTAGATACTCAGAAGGCTGAGACAGTTCGGTTGCAAGTTTAAGGCCAGGCTGGGCAATTTAGTAAGACCCTGACTAACATAATGTTTTCTTTGCAGTACTGGGAAGTGAACCCAGGGCCTTTCCACTGAACTTTCCACAGCCCTTCTTCTCTTTTTAATTTTGACACATGGTTTTGGTAAATTGCCCAGGCTGGGCTGGAATTTGTAGTCCTCCTGTCTCAGCCTCCCAGAGTTCTGGGATCACAGGTATGCACTACCACACCTGGCTTGAAATTAAAAAAAATTTTTTTTTTTTTTAAAAAGGGGTTGGGGGGGCCGGTGATATCACTCAGCGGCATGGCGCCTGCTGGCGCGCGAGGTCCTGAGGTCGACCCCCGGTACCCACAAAAAAAAGGGGGGGCTGGGGATGTAGCTCAGTGGTGGTGTATCTCTGGGCTCAATCCCCAGTACGGGAAAAAAAAAATCCAAAATATATAAGGAATACACACAACTCAAAAACAAACAAAAATCCAATGAAAAATTGGGAAACAACCTGAATAGACATTTCTCAAAAAAAAAAAAAAAAAAAGACATACAAATGGGCAAGAATATATGAAAAGATATTCAGTATTACTAGTCATCAGGGAAATGTTAAAATGAAGTCATGAGGTATTTCTGTTAGGATGGCTATTATCAAAATGATAAGATATGGAAAAGGAAACGTTTGTTATTGATGAGAATGTAGACTGGTACAGCTGCTATAGAAAATGGCATGGAGGTTCCTAAGAAATTAAAAATAAAACTGACATATAACCCAGCAGTCTTCTGGTTTTGAGTTTAACAAAATGAAATCAGTATCTAGAAGAGATACTGTACGCCCATTTATGGAGCATTATTCATGATAGCCAAAATATGGAAACAACCTAAGCAAACACTGGTAGATAAATAAAGTACACATACACACATGATGCAATATTATTCTACTTTTTAAAGAAATAAAGAAGTCTTACTATTTGCAACAACATGGATAAAACTGGAGGACATTGTGCTACATGAAATAGACCAGGCACAGAAAGACAATACTGCTTGACCTATTTATACTGGGAATCTAAAGCAGCTGAACTCACAGAAATGGAGTCGAATAGTAGTTACCAGGGGTTAGGTACTGAGGGAAATGGGGAGATATCAGTCAAGGGTACAAACTTTCAGTTATAAGATGAATAAGCTCTCAGGTACAGCATGATGACTACAGATGATAAAATATTCATGAAATTTGCTAACAGTAAATCTTAAGTGTTCTCACCACACATATATTTGAAAAGTAACTATGTGAGGTCATGGATCTGTTCATTAGCTTGATTGTGATCATCAGTTTACAATATATTTGTGTATCAAACCATCATATTACGTACCTTAACTGTATACAGATTTTATCAATCATAGCTCAGTAAAGCTGGAAATAAGAGCTACCATTTTCTGTCTTTTATGTGCTCTCTTGCCTCTTTCTTGGTGTAGCAAGAAAGCCCTCACCAGGTGCAGGAACTTGATCTTCGACTTTCCAGCCTCTAGAACTGTGAGAAGCAAATTTATTTATAAAATTTTCAGTGTTCCATATTTTGTTACAGCAGCACAAACAGACTAAGGCACCATGGAAACAGGAAGTTACACAGACTGGGTCAAACAAGTCGCTCATAAGTTTTCACTGAGATGGAAAGTGATAGCCCTCTTACTCAGCCTAGTACCTGTTGAAGGGCCTGCCTGGAATGAAGGAAAAAAGAAAAGGGGCTTTGCAAACCACCCTCTCCAAAGACAGCCCTTTCTCCACCTTCTGCTGTATGCATTTTAGCTATGTTACTACTGTATTACACCTCTGCAAACTGCCCTGGCCTTTTCTTGCCAGCAAGTGTATTAAGATGATAATTCAGGAACATTCATGGTGCAGAAACAAGGAAGTCAAAAATTCATACAAGGCTGTTGGTAAATATTATTATCTGAGCTCCAACAATTTTTTTCCTCCTGGGGCTTTCTGGGGGAAATGACTGTCAGCAGCAAATCTGCTTCTCTGCTCCCCCTTCCTGTTCGCGTCAATGGAGACTGACGCCAACAGGCTTCCTCACTTTAATTCATCTCTGCCGAGCTACTGCATCGGGGTCACGGAGAGGTTAGAGCAGATGTTCTCCTTGCTGCTCCTGCTTAGTATTCACATTGGTTTTCTCTCCAGGGTTAGGAAATAACCGAGGGAAGGTTATAGAATATCGGATTGTGTCTTTTGCAGTGATTCTGGCCAGTCGGGCCTATTTTACTTTTATTTTTTCAGACAGGCAGAACCTCAGCATCACCAAAAGGCCTTTCTAGGTAGAAATTATCTTGTTTATTCTTATATACAAGTTCAGCATAGGGCCCAGCACAAAGAAAATATACAAGCTTTTCTTGTTGTTAAGTAGAGGCAATGCTGATAGGGAATGTGGCAAATGCCTAGGCAGAGCTGGGGACAGTTCTGTGCCTTGACCCAGCTGGGACATAAGGCCACTCCTGGTCTCTGCCAATAGTCTCCTCTGTGTACTCTTAGTTTCTTCAAATGTTTGTCATAAGACACATTGAAACATACGGAACATAGTGCACTGGAAACGAGCATAGGCTCTTTCGGTGTGTGTGGAGCAGGGAAATCAAAACCAGAGTCTCACACATGCTAAGCAAGAGCTCTAGCAACACCCCAGCCCCAGAGCATAGGCTTTTGAAACCATTCATTTATTCAAATATTTACTGTGTATCTATGTGGTATTTGTTCTAGCCTCTCAGGATACAATGCAAAACATGGACAAAAATACTTGCCCCATGGAGTTTATATTCTAGTTGGTGGAGACAGGACAAGGCATGGTGCAAAAAATGAGTTCTGCCCTGTGTTAGAAGTTAGGTGCCAAGGAAAGAAGTTGTTGTGGTTTATACAGCTGATGTTTCCTGAAAGCCTGGTGCACGCAAAGGTGGGTGGGGTGGTGGTGGTTTGAAGGGAGATTGAAGAGGGCGATTGAATTAAGGGGATGTGAGAGCTGATGTTAGGAGGTGGGGCCTGGTCAGAAGAGGAGGTCACTGTGGGTATGATCTGGAAGGGTGCATCTCCCTCCCAGTCCTTCCTTTTACGCTCTGCTTCCTGGCCACCATGAGGTGAGCAGCTTCCCTCTGCCTAGGCCCTTATGACCATGCAAGAACTGAAACCTCTAAAACCTGTGCCAAAATACGCCTCCCCTTCTTTAATTTGTTGGTGTTCAGTACTAAATCCCAGGAACAAGAAAAGTGACTAAAACAGAAGTAGAGCACAGTAAGGGGCACAGCCAGTGGTGAGTTGAGAAGTAATTTTATAAAATGAACTCTTTGAGGAGATGGAGATGCTGGAGGAAAAGCAGCTAAGGTGAAGGCCCAGAGGTAAGGGGGAGGTGTAGGGGGCGGTGTGGGGGGGCAGAGTGGGGGGGTGGCAAGAGATAAGGCCAGGGTAGGGAGGGGTGGGCATCGCTTAGGGTCTTGTGGGTAAGGCTGGCAGACTTAGCAAATAAAAATAATGGAATCTCAGTTAAATTTGAATTTCAGAGAAACAATAATTTTTATGTCTCAGATATTGCATAAGACATGCTAAAGAATTATTTGCTATTTATTGAAATCTAAATTTAACTGGGCATCCTGCTTTGTATACGGCAAGACCACTTGTGGGCCATTGTAAGGACTGATACCATGTGACTTGGAGTGTGACCAGACCTCTCTGGCTGCTTTATGGAGAACAGAGTAAAGCAGGAAACCAGAAGAGGCTGCAACCAGGCTGAGCGCAGCGTTTTGACCAGTGTGGTGGGAGAGGGGCTGTGAGAGGTGATCAGATTCCAGCTACATCTTGAAGGTGGAACCAATAGGAGTTCCTGGCTGATTGAATGGGTGGAGTGGAAGAGAAGAATCAGGAATAACTCCAAGGGTTAGAGCTCATGAAGGACGGAGTTGTAGAAGACTCCATAGGTGACATGGTTTGGGCTGCAGATGGGGCAAATATGAGTTCCACTTCAGACTCAGTTTGAAACATCATTTGGGTATCTCAGTGGGGAGGTCAAGTGGGCATCTGAGTCTAGAGTTTGGGAGGAAGGGCTGGGCTGCTCTTACCAATGTGGGTGTCCTCAGCCTAGAGAGTGATTGAAGCCAGGAGACTGGAGAAACTGGCCCAGAGAGGCTGGTGCTCCTGAGGAAAAGAGGAGGAGCCAGGAAAGAAGACACCAGGGCTTGACCAATGAGTAAGAGGAGATCCTAGAGAATGAGTGGTCCAGGAAGGGGACCAAGGGTGTCGGAGTAGATGTGGTCAAGTGTGTCAAATGCTACTAATGGTCAGGTGATAAGACTGGGGGCTGGGGCCGGTGAGATGGCTCAGCGGCGTAAGCGCCTGCCTGGCAAGCGCGAGGGCCCGAGTTCGACTCCCGGAACCCACATACGAAAAAGGGGCCGGTGATATCGCTCAGAGGCACGGGTGCCTGCTGGCGCGCGAGGTCCTGAGGTCGACCCCCGGTACCCACAAAAAAAAAAAAAAAAAAAAGACTGGGGGCTGATGTGTGGGTTTAGGCCACTGGAGGTCACAAAATACCTTGACAGAAGCGGTTTTGAGAGTGGCCTGGGTGGAACTGGAATGGGTTTAAGAAGGACTAGGTCACAGAAATGGCAAACCTTTATAGAGCTTTCAGTGATAACAAACAGCCCGCTGCGGCACGTGTGCCATAGCTTTGCCACCACTGGACTGGGATAAGCATAAAGAGAAGACAGTACAGGCAACTCCTTGAAGAAACCTCACAAATTTAGGTCTTGCTGCTTACTAGCTGTGACTCTGGGTAAATAATTTTATAAGCCTCAAGAGTCTCCTCTTCTAAAAAAAGGAATAGTAATAGGAGTGCCGTAAAGATTAAATATGTAAAAGGTATGACATATAATAAGTATTTAGTAAACAGGTATTAACAGTATTATGAAAACAGTATTAATTTCTGCCACAATGTGGACAAGATACTTAACTTTTCTGTTTCAATGTCCTTATACTGTAAAATGTAATAATAGTACCTACCCCATCGTGTTTTTGTGAGGATTAAATGAGATGATCTACATAAAGTGCTTAGAATAACCAGTTTGTGGCCCATTATGTAAACTCAGTAAAACTCTTATTATCCAAGCAGTTCTCTGTGAATGACGGTCTCTTTTGTAAAAGCAGTACTGCCAAGAAGAGACAAGGATACAGAATTTACAAAAAACAACCCCCTTGACTTAGAAGAGTACCCTGTATGAGGGTGATCTACACTTCGTTGAAGCTGCCTCTGCTGCTTTGCAATTTGCAAAGCCCTGAGCAAGTGGCGCTTGTGAGAACTGACCCTCAATGTAAGCTGGAAACATGTCGTCCCTCAAGCTCATCTTTGCTTGGGAGTAGAGTCACAAGGGTGAAGAGTTGTTTCCCATCTTCAGGAGAATCTGGAGAGCTTATTGGCTTATATTACAGGGGGTGGCATTCCTGAAGGCATTATTATTCATTTTTCAGAAACTGAGGGAGCAAGGGCCTTTCCCCCAGAAAAGTGCAAATGTACAAAATTTAATGCCCTGGATAAGATTTTCTTTTCTTTTTTTCCTCACTGCCGAGGATTGAAGCTATGGACTTGCAAAAGCTCTACCACTGAGCTGCATTCCCAGCCCAAGAAAATCTTTGAATGACTTAACAATGTGTCTACAATGTAAGAATTTTGTGGTGTCCCCCCCCCCACACACACAATAGAAACTTATGAAAGAAGTGAAAACATTTTGCCTGGAAAGTGCTAAAGATGGTAAGCTGATTTTTTTTTTTTTTTTTTTTTCCTCAGAACTTCTTCAGTAGATCAAGATAGAATTAGTACTTGGAGCTTCCAAAAGTGACTAAGCGCTTATTAGTGTTTCCCCACCACTTTCCAGGAATAGATGCACAGCTGTAAAATCTAAGTTCTGTGAAAAGGGAAATCTGCCAGTTTCCTAGGGTAAAATGGAGAAATTTTACCCTGTGGAAAGATCACTGTACAAAAAGTATTCAAAGACCCCGCTCATAAATAATTAACTTCTAAGACACTTAACTTGTTTGTTCCACTAAAGAGAGGTTGGCTAAAGTGAGGCCCAGGCTCTATTTCCAACTCTAAATTCTATCGTGGTATGAAGCAAAACATCTTCAAAGAAAGGATGATAGCATCCGGCCTGGCAACAACTCTTGTCCTACAGCGCCACCTCACAGCAAAGAAAAGCAAAACCCAGTCTCTAAAGAATTCCTTCATTTGGCTATTAGAATGAAGCAGTGTTTTAAAAATACAGCTTTGGTGAAACAGTCCCCTCTCCAAGTCTGCGCTGAGGATTAATTCAGATGGAACTCCTGGGTTTATAATCCTCACAGTGAAAACTCTGATGTGGCTTTCTTGTACTGTTTTTGCCGTGTCCCCTCTTAAAGCAAATGCTCGAGAAAGAATTCAGCTGTATCTAGTGAGGAAAAGCAGATCATACCTTTGGCCAGTGCCTTTTGTGACACCAAGCCACTCCCACACTCCTAGTAACTCCTTCTGAAGACGAGAGGGAATTCAATTTAAGGTCTCATATCAAGGTTCCAATGCTAGCAGATTATCTTGCCCAGTCACTGTCATTGTGTTAGCAAACAGAGTTGCTACTGGCTTCACCCTTGAGAATGTTTAAACACTCCCCACTGGCTACTGTGTTGAGAAGGAGAAAAAACTATCCTAATTCCAATCTCTTTGGGCAATGTGGACATTTTAACAATATTGATTATTCTAATCTATGAACATGGACATCTTTCTACCTTTTTATTAGCATATGTTTGCAATACATAATAATGACATTTGTTTTGGGGAATTGGTACATTATATAATCAATCTCAATCATTTTCCACACTTTTTTCCCTTCTCCCTTACTGCCCCACTCCCCCCGATCCCCTTGCTCATCTCCAAAAATTGTGACTTCTTGTTTCTTAAAATCTATTTATTTATTTATTTATTTATTTGGGTTCTCATATAAGAGAAATCATGTGGTGTTTAACTTTCTTTTTTTGGGGGGGTACCAGGAATCAAACTCAGGACCTCACACTTTCCAGGCAGGTGCTGTGCCACTGAGCTAAATCCCAGCCCAAACTTTTCTGTCTGACTTATTTCTCTTAGCATTATAGTCTCAAGCTCAAACCATTTTCCTGCAAATGACATGATTTCATTCTTCTTTACAGCTGAGTAATATTCCATTGTATATATATACACCATATTTTCTTTATCCATTTTTCTGTTAATGGGCTTCTAGGCTGTTTCTATAGCTTAGCTGTTATGATGTGTACTGCTATAATAACAGGTATGCAGGGCTGGTGAGATGGCTCAGCGGCATAAGCGCCTGCGTGGCAAGCACGAGGGCCTGAGTTTGACTCCCAATACCTACATACGAAAAAAGAGCCAGTGATATTGCTCAGTGGCTCAGGTGCCTGCTGGTGTGCAAGGTCCTGAGTTCGACTCCCGTTACCCACCAAAAAACAAAACAAAACAAAAAAAAAAACAAACAGGTATGCATGTATCACTACAGTATAATGTCTTGAACTCTTTTGAGAATATACCCAGGAGAAATGTAGCTGGGTCAAATGAAATTTCTAGTTTTAGTTTTTTGAGGATTATCCATACTGATTTACATAGTAGTTTTACTAGTTTGTACTATCTTTAATTTTTGAGGAAGTGCCATACTCATTTCCATAGTGGTTGTACTAATTTACATTTCCATCAAAAATCTAGAAGGGTTCCACTTTCCACACATCCTTCCCATCATTTGTTGTTTGTTGTGTTCTCAATGATAGCCATTCTGTCCTGGGTAAGATGGAATCTCAGAGGTGTTTTGCCTAATGGCTAAAAATGATGAACATTTTAATGTACTTATTAGCCATTTGTACTTTTTTTGAGAAGTTTTTTCACTTCGTGTGACCATTTTTTGATTGGGTCAACTGGAGAGGGTTAATTTTTTGAATTATTTTTATATTTTCTAGATATTAGTCCTCTATCACATGAATAACTGACAAAGTTCCCTCCCCTTATTTGTAGGCTGTCTTTTCACTCTGTTGATTGTTTCCTTTGTAGTGCAGAAACTTAAAATTTGATGTAACCGCATTTGTTGATTCTTGATACTATTTCCTGTGCTGAGTTCTGTTCAGAAAGTCCTTGCCTGTGCACATGGCATTAAGCGTTTGCCCTAAGTTATCTTCCAACAATTTCAAAATGTTTGTTTTTATGTCTAGGGCTTTGATCCATTTTGATTTTATTTTAGTACAAAGTGAGAGATATGGATCTAGTTCCAACCTTGTGGACATGGATAATCAGTTTTCCCATTTGTTCAAGTGGTTTTCTTTTCTTTAAATTATATTTTTGACTCTGTTGAAATTCAGATGGCTATAGGTGCATGGGGTTGTTTTTTGTGTCTTCTGTTCTATTCTATTGGTCTATATATCTATTTTTGTGTAGTACCATACTGGTTTTATTACTATGGCTTTGCAGTATAACTTGAAGTCGGCTATCGTGATACCTCTCGCTTTGCTGTTTTTGCTCAGTATTGCCTTGCCTATACTGTGTCTCTTCTGAGTCCATATAAATTTTAGGCGTATTTTTTCTAGCTCTGCAAAGGGTTTTTTTTTTTTTTGTATTTTAATAGGGATTACATTAAATCTATGGATTGCTTTTGATAATATGGCCATTTTAACAATATTAATTCTTCTGATACAAGAACGAGAATCTTTCTATTTTCTCATGTTCTCTTCAATTCCTTTCTTCAGACTTCTGTAGTTTTCATTATAGAGGTCTTTCACATCCTTTGTTAGGTTGGTTTCTAGGTATTTTTTGAAGCTATTGTGAATGGAATTATATTCTTGATTTTTTTCTTGGTTTCATTGTTGGTGTATAGTAAACACTATTGATTTTTATATCCTGCCACTTTGCTTAATTTGTTTATCAAAGTTTTCTAGTGGAGTTTTGGGCCTTCTATGTAAAGAATCATAGATCCCTTCAACAGCAGTGCTGGTGAGTGGAGTGTAAGTCTGCACTCTGCCCTTCTCCATTGTCCCTGGGATGGTGGTGCTGCTTGCCAGCAAGAGCAGTATGGTGGTGCTGGCGAGAGGAGTGTAAGTTTGAGCTCCTCCCTTCCTCCATTGCTCCGGACAGCAGTGCCGGTTAAAGGAGACATCCTGAGGAACAGACACCTCCTAGGAAAGCCTTGGCATCAGTGATAAGGCTATCTAACATCAGAAATCTAAAAGCATCAACACAGAAAACAAAATAAAATAGAAAACAGAATATGACAAGACGAAAAACCAAAATGCAATCCCAAATGCCCAGCCCACCCAGGGCAAATCCAGAACACAAAGAGATGGAGGAAATCGGAAGCCAACAAATGGAACTCTCTGAAATGATAGCAGCAGAAGTGGAAAAATAAAATAAAATAAAATAAAAAAACAAATGGAAGAGGCCATAGAAAAAATAATCTCTAAGGTGCAAAAAGAAATGACTATGAAAATAAAAGACATTAAAGCAGACACAGATAAACAAATAGAGGAGCTCAGGAAAATGATGGAAACCATGAATGCCAAACATAGACAAGAAATAGAATCAATGAAACAGATCCAAACAGAAATGCAGGAGATTAGAAACTCCATTGAAAGTATACACATCAGATTGAATGAAGGCGAGGGTAGGATATCAAATCTAGAAGACAGGAACACAACTAGCGACCAGGAAAAGAAAGATATCTTAAAAATCTCAAGAGACCGCAAAAAATCAATCCAACAGCTACAGGATGAAGCAAAAAAGAAAAATATAAGATTAACTGGAATCAGTGAGAAAGCTGGAGACAGTGCAAAAACCATTAAAAACCTCCTCACAGAAATAATGGCAGAAAACTTCCCAAACATGGATAAAGAACGTGCTTCATTTACAAATAAATGAAGCATATAGAACTCCAAATAGCCATGACCAAAATAAATCTACACCAAGGGATATAATAATCAAGATTCCAGAAATTCCGCACAAGAATAAAAGATTAAAAGCAGCTAGAGAAAAGAAACATCACCTATAAAGGAAAGCCCATCGGAATCACAGCAGACTTCTCAGCACAAGCCCTCAAATCAAGAAGAGCTTGGAGTGAAGTATTTCAAGCCCTAAAGGAAAACAACCTTCAACCCAGACTGATGTACCCCACAAAGCTATCTTTCAAAATTGATGGAGAAATAAGATACTTCCATGACAAAGAACAACTGAAGCAATTTATGACCACTAAACCAGCTCTACAGAATGCTTTGAAACACATTAGAAAGAGATAACAAAGACCACAAACACAGGAACACCAATAGACAGAAGCCACCAGGCAGGGCAAGCAATTAAACAGAGCAGAAAGACAGGGAACAAACAATAGGGAAATGACATGAAAAAGAAAATCCAATACATATAAGTTACAACCATCAACATAAATGGAAACAAATCAAAACAAATGGAATCAAAAGACACAGACTGGCAGAATGGATCAAGAAGCAAGATCCAACAATATGCTGCATACAAGTAACACATTTAACCCAAAAAGAAATTCATATATAAAAGTCAAAGGATGGAAAACAATTCTCCATGCCACAGGAACCCAGAAAAAAGCAGGGGTAGCTATTCTATTTGCAGACCATGCAAACTTTAAGCCAAAACTGATCAAAAGAGACACAGAAGGTCACTACATTAATGCATGGAAATTAAACAAAAGCCTTCTGTACAACCAATGGGTCACAGAGGAAATTAAAGATGAGATTAAACAGTATATATGATGAAACAATAATGCCAATACAATATACCAAAACTTATGGGATACAATGAAAGCAGTCCTATGAGGGAAATTTATAGTGAGAAACTCACACACCAGGAAAACAGAACAAGCTCAAATAAACAACCTAATGTTGAATATCAAACTTCTAGAAAAAGAAGAATAAATCAAACCCAAAGCTCATACAAGGGAGGAAATTATAAAGATAAGAGCAGAAATTAATGCAATAAAGAATGAGAAAACAATACAAAGAATCAATCGAAAAGTTGGTTCTTTGAAAAGAATAAATAAAAATGATAAAGCACTAGCCAACCTCATCAAAAAGAGGAAAGAAAAAACACAAATTCAAGCAATTAGGAATGAAAAGGGGGAAATCACAATGGATCCCACAGAAATCCAGGAGATCATCAATACCTACTATGAGAACCTATATTCTAATAAGATGGAAAACACAGAACTGGACAGATTCCTAGACACAAGTGAACTTCCAAAACTAATCAAGAAGATATAAAAATTCTAAATAAACCAATATCAGCCAATGAAATTTAAAATGTAATTAAAAATTTACCAACAAAGAAAAGCCCAGGCCCTAACAGATTCACTGTTGAATTCTATAAGAAATTTAGAGAAGAATTAATGCCACTAATGCTGAAACTCTTCAAAGAAATTGAAGGAGAAGCAGTACTTCAAAAGTCATTCCTGGAAGCAAGTATTACCCTGATTCCAAAACCAGAGTAGAACACAGCCAAGAAAGAAAACTACAGCCCAATATTCCTAATGAACACTGATGCAAAAATCCTTAATAAGATCCTGGCAAACAGAATGCAGCAAATCATCAAGAAGATTATACATCATGACCAAGTAGGATTCATCCCAGGGACACAGGGATAGTTCAACATATGCAAATCAGTAAATGTAATACACCATACTAACAGAACCAAAGACAAAAATCACATGATCATCTCAATAGATGCAGAAAAAGCATTTGACAAAGTCCAACACTCATTCATAATAAAAGCCCTACAGAAAATTGGAATAGATGGTCTTTCCCTCAAACTTATAAAAGCCATCTATGACAAACCAACAGCTAATATCATATTAAATGGTCAAAAACTGAAATCTTTCACTCTAAAATCAGGAACAATACAAGGATGTCCATTATCATCACTCATATTCAATACAGTTCTGGAAACATTAGCCAGAGCAATTAGACAAAAAAAAATAATAAAAGATATAAAGATAGGAAAGGAAGAATTTAAATTGTCATTATTTGCAGATGACAGGATACTCTACATCGAAGACCCCAAAAACTCCACCAAAAATCTTATAGATTTAATATCCAAATTCAGTAGTGTAGCAGGATACAAAGTCAACACTCAAGAATCAATAGCATTCCTGTACATAAGCAACAAATTCACAGAGAGAGAAATTAGGGAAAGCACACATTTCACGATAACATCCAAAAAAAATGAAATACTTAGGAGTCAATCTAACAAAGGATGTAAAAGATCTGTACAGTGAAAATTATGGTACCCTAAAAGAGGAGATTGAAGAGGTTATCAGAAAATGGAAAGATATCCCTTGCTCTTGGATATGAAGAACCAACGTAGTGGCCCTACTCCCAAAACTGCTATACAGATTTAATGCAATCCCAATCAAAATACCATTAATATACCTCACAGATCTAGAGAAAACATTCCTAAAATTCATTTGGAACCAGAAAAGACCTAAAATAGCACAAGAAATTCTGGGTAACAAAGGCAAGTCAGGGGGCATCACAATCCCAGACCTGAAATTATACTACAAAGCTACTGTGATAAAATCAGCACGGTATTGGCAAAACAAACAAACAAACAAAACAAACAAACAAACAAAAAAAAACAGGCCTGAGGATCAGTGGAACAGAATAGAAGATGTGGACACATCCCCAAACACACTCAGCCACCTTATCTTTGACAAAGGAGCCAAACATGTTCACTGGAAGATAGTATCTTTAATAAATGGTGCTTGAAAAACTGGCTCTCCACATGTCAAAGACTAAAACTAGACCTATGTCTATCACCATTCACTAAACTAAAGTCAAAATGGATTAAAGATCTAAATATTATAAAAGAAACACTAAATGTACTAGAAGAGAAAATAGGCAGAAATATCAAAGACATAGGTGTAGGCAGAGGTTTCATGAACAAAACCCAGACTGCAAAGTACAAAGAATCAACAAATGGGATCTCACCTTATTAAAAAGCTTTTGCACATCAAAAGAAATCACCAACAGAGTGAAAAGACAACCCACAGAGTGGGAAAAAATTTTAGCCAACTGTCCCTCAAAGGACTTGTATCTAGAACATAGAAAGAATTGAAAAAAATCAGACCCCCCAAGTTCAAAGACCCAATCCAAAAATGGGCATCTGAGATGAATATGCACTTCACAGATGAAGAAATACAAATGGCAAATAAATACATAAAGAAATGTTTGACATCATTGGTCATTTGAGAGATGCAAATTAAAACACTGAGATTCCATCTCACTCCAGAAAGAATGGCTATCATCAAGAAATCAACCAATAACAAATGCTGGAGGGGCTGTGGAGAAAAAGGAACCCTTCTCCACTGTTGGTGGGAATGTAGACTGGTGCAACCACTTTGGAAAGTGGTGTGGAGATTCCTTAAAAAACTAGGATTAGAGATCCCATTCAAACCAGCTATTCCTCTGCCGGGTATCTCCCCAGAAGAATTTAAAACTTCATACCATAGCAATATATGTGCACCCATGTTTATAGCAGCACAATTTGTAATAGCTAAATCTTGGAAACAACCCAGATGCCCATCAACCATGGAATGGATAAAAAAGATGTGGTTTTTTTATATAATGGAGTACTACTCAGCCATGAAGAAGGATAAACTTGAGACTTTTATAGGTAAATAGATGTAACTTGAGACCATGCTCATCAGTGAAATAAATCAGACCTATATGTGAAACTTCATATTGTCTCACTAGTGTGAGAAACTGAACAAGTAAATAGGACCCAAAATGTATAATAGATATTGTGAACTGGGGAGAAACTTTTCAAAGACAAACTGTGATGCGGTAAAGGGGAAAGGAAGAAAGGGAAAAAGAAAAAAATATTTGTATACACAAGATAGTTAAGATAGTTATACAGCTAGCTTTTCTTAGTTCTTTGAAAAGAATGTGCTAATATCGTTTGGACAAGATATCATGCCTATATCTTGTACTCTGAATAACTACTATGAAGACAACAATACCCAATGTATCAACTATTGTAACTGTCCTACTAACCTGTTTTCAAACTCGGTTTCATTGTTATGTTTATCTCTTTTCTCTTTAAAATAAGAAATATCATATCATCTGCAAATAGGGATAATTTGACTTCTTCCTTTCCTATTCATATCCTTTTTCGTTCTTTCTCCTGCATGATTGCTCTGGCTAAAGCTTCTAAAGTTACCATATTGAACAGGAATGATGACAATGGACACACTTCTTTCATTCCTGATTTTAGAGGAAATGCTTTCAGTTTTTTCCCATTTGCTATGAGGTTGGCTGTGGATTTGTCATAAATGGCTTTTATCAGTTCAAGGTAAGGTTTTTCCATAGCTGTTTTCTTCAGGTTTTTTATCATTAATGGATGTTGGATTTTGTTGAAGGCTTTGTCTGCATCTACTGAATGATTGTGTGATGTTTATCCTTACTTCTATTTATGTGGTGTATTATATTTATTGATTTATGTATGTTGAACCATCACTGCATTCCTGAGCTGAAGCGACTTGGTTGTGTTCTTTTTAATGAGTTGTAGAATTCTGTTTGCAAATAGCTGATTGAGATCAAGGACATTGGCCTGTAGCTTTCTTTTGTTGTTAAGTCTTTATCCAGTTTTAGTAGTGGGGTAATGCAGGCTTCATGGGATGAGTTTAGAAGCATTCCTTACCTTTCAACTACATGGAAAAGTTTGAGGAACATTGGCATTAGTTCTTCTGTAAAGTTCTGGTAAAATTCAGCAGTAAATTCATCAAGTCCTGGGCTTTTCTTTGTTGGTAGAATTTTTATTCCTTCATCAATTTCATTGCTTGTCATTTGTCTGTTCAGGGAGTCATGTGTTTAGAAATGTATCCATTTCTTTCCTACTCTCTGATTTATTAGAATACAAGTTTTTTTTTAAAACAGTTTCTAATAATCCCCTAGATTTCTGTCATATGTGTTGTAATTTTGACTTTTTTCATTTCTAAATTTATTAACGTGGATCTTCTCTTTCTTTTGGTAAGTTTGCCTAAAGGTTTATCAATCTTATTTGTTCTTTCAAAGACCACCTCTTTGATTTATTGATGCTTTGTATTATTTTAGTCTCAATTTCACCTCTGATCTTTATAATTTCTTTTCTACTAGTTTTGCATTTGGAGTATTCTTGTTTTTCTAGGACCTTGAGATGCATCATTAGGTTATTTAGTTGGGATCACTCTGTTCTTCTAATGTAGGCACTCAAACTAAAACTTTCCCCTTAGAACAGCTTTCACTGTGTTCCACTGATTCTGATATGTTGTATTTCCATCATTGATTCTAGGTATTTTATAATTTCTTCCCTCATTTCCTCTGTAACCCACTGATCATTCACTGAGTGTATTATTCAATTTCCATGTGTTCGTGTAGTTTCTGTGGTTTCTTATGTTGTTTTATAGTTTTATTCCATTGTGATCTGATAAAATGCATGAGATTATTTTAGTTCTTTTGTATTTATTGAGACATGCTATACTGCCTAAAACATAGTCTATTTTGAAAAAAGTTCTATGGGCTGCTAAAAAGATTGTGTATTCTACTGTCCTTGGATGAAACACTGTCGATATCTATTAAATCTACTTGTTCTACTGTGTAGTTTATCTCTGACATTTCTTTGTTGCTTTTTTGGTCCAGCTGGCCTATTTGTGAGCACGGGTCCCTGACCCCCTCTCCTCACTAGGTATTTGTCTTTCAGGTAGTTTTGTTTTATGAAATTGAGTGTGCCAATGTTCAGTGCATACATATTTATACTCTTTTCAGTGAATTATTTCCTCTACCAACATGTAGTGATCTTGTCTCCTCTGACTAGTTTCAAAATCAGAAATTAGACTGGCTACTCCTGCTTGCTTTCAGGCGCCAATTGCTTGGAGTATCATTTTCCATCCTTTCACTTTCAGTCTGTGTGTGTCTTTGTGGATGAGGCATGTCTCCTGTAGGCAGCATATATAGTTGAGTCTTGTTTTTTGATCCAATCTACTGATTTATGTCTTTTGATTGGAGAGTTAAGACCATTCCCAAGTACATTAAGGGTTATGATGAAAGGTATTGTGCTGATTCTTGTCATTATATTGTTTTTCCAGTGCTTGATTCTTTCTCTGTGTTTCTTTTGTTTACCCTCCCAGTGAGACTTATTCTTTCCTTTGGCCTTGTGGATGTTATTGTCCTCTTTGTTTCTGTTTAGGAGTCCATATTTTCTGCAGTGCTGGTATGGTGGTTATGAATTTCTTTAGTTTATCACGGCAGGTGTGCGTTTCTTTTTCTGTTTTGAAGGATAGCTTTGCAGTATATTGTAATCTGGGTTGGCAATTATTTTCTTTTAGGGCTTGAAAAACTTCATTCTATGCTCTCCTGGATTTCAAGTTTTGTGTTTTAAAAAATCTGCTGTTATTCTGATTAGCTTGCCCTTCTAACAACTTTTAGTATTGTCTCTTTGCTTCTGAAATTTTGACTATGATGTATCATGGAGAGGTTCTTTTCTCTCTCCTTTACCAAGGTATCCATCTCATTCCCCAGATTTGGGAAATTTTCTGCAACAATTTCAGTGAATAAATATTTTTATACCATTAGCTTCTACCTTGATGCTTCCTCAAGTCTGATGATCCTTAAGTTCTTTTAGACTAATCTAGGAGCTCCTGGATAATCTTTTTTTTTTTTTTTTTTATGTGGGTACCGGGAGTCAACCTCAGGACCTCGCTTGTGCCGCTAAGCGATATCACCAGCCCTTTTTTTCCTTTATGTGGGTACCAGGAGTCGAACTCAGGACCTCGCACTTGCCAGGCAGGCACTTATGCCACTGAGCTATCTCACCGGCCCCTTGGATAATCTTTTGTCCCTTGTTTTTTTTTAATTACTGATTAAATGTTTTATTACATCCACGTTATCTTCAAGATCTGATATTCTTTCTTCTGATTGATCTTCCTACTGCCTAGATTTTCAATTAAGTTTTTCATTCCCAGGATTTTTTCATGCCTTTCGATAACCTCTCTTAACTGAAGTAGTCTTTTATATCCTGCCTTGTCTTCCTTAATTCACTCAGCTGTTTGTATCTTCTTTAAGCTTATATTAATATTTGATCATATTAGTATTTGATTCACTTAGCTGCTTATCTCTTAGCTGCTTGATCTCTTTAATTACTTTATTAGTTGTTTTTTTTTTTTAACTCTTTGGAGTTGCATCCCCTCAGTAAGTGTGGGATCAGCTTTTTGGGGAGCTATGAATTTTTGGAGGTCTCTTGCTGCCCTGTTTTCTTATAATTCTTGTGCTTTTGTGTTTAAAGCATAGATCAGTTGGGATAAAAAGCTCTGCCACTATTGTGGAGCTTTCCTGAGTAAGTGGCCTTCTTCCTGTGCTGTGCCCTTGGGTTCAGGATGGTTTAGCATGCAGGAACCCACTCAGCCTGTTCAAAATACAAGCTTCGGTCTCTAGCACTGCACTGTAAGGAAAGAACAAGCACTGGTAATAGTAAACATCAAAGGAAACAACCATGTATCAACATAAAACTTAAAACTTTTTATTTTTTTATTTTATTTTAAAGAGAAGAAAAAACAAAACAAATCACAAAAAGAACAAATTTTCAAAACAACATAATATGAGGGTAACAATGGTCAATGCATTACGTATTATTATCTTTAAGTTAGTTATTCAGGATACCAGACATTAGCATTCAATTGTCCAAACATTATTGGCTCAAACCTTACTCTTCAATGAACTAAGTAAAACTGGTAGTGTATCTATCTTAACCATCTTATATACATACAGTTTTTTTTTTCCCTTTCCCTTCTTTCTTTTCCCCATTCCAGTCTCTCTTTCTTATTGACCAGTTTCTTTTTGATTCACCGTGTCTATTGTACATTTTGGATCTTATTTACTCTTTCAGTTTCTCATACTAGAGAGACAATACGATGCTTACACATGTGCTTCTGGTTTATTTCACTTATGAGTATTTTCTCGAGTTGCATCCATTTACCTATAAAAGTCTCCAGTTTATCCTTCTTTATGGCTGAATAGTACTCCATTGTATAAAAATACCACATCTTTCTTATCCATTCCTCAGTTGATGGGCATTTGGGTTGTTTCCAAGATCTGGCTATTACAAATTGTGCTGCTATAAACATGGGTGCACATATATCACTATGGTACGATGTTTTTAATTCTTCTGGGAATATGCCCAGAAGGGGAATAGCTCGGTCAAATGGGACCTCCAACCCTAGTTTTTTGAGGAATCTCCACACTGACTTCCACAGTGGCTGTACCAGTCGACACTCCCACCAACAGTGAAGAAGGGTTCCTTTTTCCCCACAGCCCCTCCAGCATTTGTTATTAGTTGATTTCTTTATAGTAGCCATTCTTTCTGGGGTGAGATGGTATCTAAGTGTTGTTTTAATTTGCATCTCTTGAATGACTAGTGATGTTGCACATTTTTTTGTATATTTATTTGCCATTAGTATTTCTTCATCTGAGAAATGTGTATTCATCTCAGATGCCCATTTTTGGAGTGGGTCTTTAAATTTGGGAGGTCTGATTTTTTTGAGTTCTTTATATGTTCTCAATAGTAATCCTTTGTCTGAGGAACAGCTGGCAAACATTTTTTCCCACGTTGTGGGTTGTCTTTTCACTCTGTTGGTGCTTTCTCTTGCTGTGCAAAAGCTTTTTAATAAGATGAGATCCCAGTTATTGATTCTTTGGGATAGTTCCCGTGCGGTTGAGTTTTTATTCATAAACTCTTTGCCTACACCAATGTCTTCAAGGGATTTACCTATCCTACCTTCCAGCAGATTTAATGTTTCTGTTTTAATATTTAGATCTCTGATCCATTTTGAATTTAGTTTAGTGCATGGTGAAAGATATGGGTCTAGTTTTAATCTTTGGCATGTGTAGAGCCAGTTTTTCCAGCACCATTTATTAAAGAGGCTATCTTTCTTCCACTGAATGTGTTTGGCACCTTTGTCAAAGATAAGGTAGCTTAGTATGTCTGGGGTTGTTTCAGCATCTTCTAATCTGTTCCATTGATCTTCAGGTCTGTTTTTTTGCCAGTACCACACTGTTTTTTATCACAGTAGCTTTATAGTATAATTTCAAGTCAGAGATTGTGATGCCCCCTGCCTTGCCTTTGTTGCCCAGAATTGCCTTTGCTATTGTAGGTCTCTTCTGATTCCAAATGAATTTTAGGATTGTTTTCTCTAATTCTGTGAGATATGCTGTTGGAATTTTGATTGGAATTGCATTAAATCTGTATAACAATTTTGGAAGTATGGCCATTTTCACTATATTGGTTCTTCCTATCCAGGAGCAAGGGATATCTTTCCATTTTCTGATATCCTCTTCAATCTCCTTTTTCAGAGTACTGTAGTTTTCAGTATAGAGGTCTTTTACATCCTTTGTGAGGTTGATTCCTAGGTATTTCATTTTTTTGGATGTTATTGTGAAAGGTATTGTTTCCCTAATTTCTCTTTCAGTAAGTTTGTTATTTGTGTACAGGAAGGCTATTGACTTTTGAGTATTGACTTTGTATCCAGCTACACTACTGAATTTGCTTATTAAATCTAGCAGTTTTTTAGTGGAGTTTTTGGGGTCTTCTGTGTAGAGTATCATGTCATCTGCAAATAATGATAATTTAACTTCTTCCTTTCCAATCATTATTCCTTTTATTTCTTTCTCTTGTCTAATCGCTCTGGCTAAAGTTTCCAGAACTATGTTGAATAAGAGTGGGGACAGTGGACATCCTTGTCTTGTTCCTGATTTTAGAGGGAAGGCTTTCAGTTTTTGGCCATTTAGTATAATATTGGCTGTTGGTTTGTCATAGATAGCTTTTACCAGGTTGAGATAAAGACCCTCTATTCCAATTTTCTGTAGGGTTTTTATCATGAAAAGGTGCTGGACTTTGTCAAAAGCTTTTTCTGCATCTATTGACATGATCATGTGATTTTTGTCTTTGGTTCTGTTAATATGGTGTATTACATTTATTGATTTACGTATGTTGAACCATCCCTGCATCCCTGGGATGAATCCAACTTGGTCATGGTGTATAATCTTCTTGATGATTTGTTGGATTCTGTTTGCCAGTATCTTATTAAGGATTTTTGCATCTATGTTCATTAGGGAGATTGGCCTTTAGTTCTCTTTCTTAGTTGGGTCCTTCTCTTGTTTTGGTATCAGGGTAATGCTTGCTTCCAGGAATGAATTTGGCAGTATTGCTTCCCTTTCAATTTCACTGAAAAGTTTGAGAAGTAGGGGCGTTAGGTCTTCTCTAAATTTCTTGTAGAATTCGGCAGTGAATCCATCAGGGCCTGGGCTTTTCTTTGTTGGGAGGTTTTTAATTACATCTTCAATTTCATTGGTTGATATTGGTTTATTTAGGATTTTTAAATCTTCTTGATTCAGCTTTGGTAATTCATACGAATCTAGGAATCTGTCCATTTCTTCTGCATTTTCCATCTTAGTAGAATATAGATTTTTAAAATAGGTATAGATGATCTTCTGGATTTCTGCAGGGTCCGTCGTGATATCACCCTTTTCATTTTCAATTGCATGGATTTGAGTCTTTTCTTTTCTTTTTTTAATAAGGTTGGGTAAGGGTTTGTCAATCTTATTTATTCTTTCAAAGAACCAACTTTTTGCTTCATTGATTCTTTATATTGATTTTTAGTCTCCAATACATTAATTTCTGCTCTGATCTTTGTAATTTCCTCCCTTGTATGGGCTTTTGGCTTAACCTGCTCTTCTTTTTCTAGAAGTTTGAGGTTCACCATTAAGTTGTTTATTTGCGCTTGCTCTATTTTCCTAATATAAGTATTTAATGCTATAAATTTCCCTCTTAGGACTGCTTTCATTGTATCCCATAAGTTCTGGTATGTTGTACTGTCATTATCATTCAGTTCTAGAAATTGTCTAATTTCTTCTTTAATTTCATCGGTGACCCATTGGTTGTTCAGGAGGGTGCTGTTTAATTTCCATGTGTTTAGGGAGTATTTGTGATTTCTTTTGCCATTGATTTCCAATTTCATTGCACTATGGTCTGATAATATGCATGGGATAATTTCAATTCCTTTGCATTTACTTAAGCAGGTTTTATGAGCTAGTATGTGGTCTATTTTGGAGAACGTCCCATGTGCAGCTGAGAAGAATGTGTATTCTGATGTTGTGGGGTGGAACACTCTGTAGACATCTACTAAGTCCATTTGTTCCAAAGTTTGGTTCAGTTCTATTATTTCATTATTGATTTTCTGTCTAGTTGATCTGTCCTTTTGTGACAGTGGAGTATTGAGATCTCCCAATATAATTGTATTAGTGCTTATTTGATTTTTCATGTCCTTTAGTACTTGTTTTATATAGTTGGGTACATTGGTATTTGACGCATATATATTTATGATCGTTATCTCTTCCTCTTGGATTGTTCCCTTTACAAGGATGTAATGACCGTCTTTATCTCTCTGAATCCTTCTTGGCTTGAAGTTCACTTTGTCTGCAAAAAGAATAGCTACCCCTGCTTTTTTCTGGGTTCCTGTGGCATGGAGTATTGTCTTCCATCCTTTGACTTTCAGTCTATGAATTTCTTTCTGAATTAAATGTGTTTCTTGTATACAGCATATTGTTGGATCTTGCTTCTTGATCCATTTCGCCAGTCTGTGCCTTTTGATTGGTGAATTGAGAACATTAACATTGATGGTTAAAACTGATATGTATTGACTTATACTTGTCATGATATTTTCCTGTTGTTGGTTCCCACTCTTTGTTTTTCCCCTTTCCTGCTATTTAATTATCTGCCCTGCCTGGTGGATTCCTTCTTTTGGGGTTCCCATCTCTTTCTAGAATGTCTTTCAGAACATTTTGGAGTGCTGGTTTGGTGGTCATAAATTTTCTTAGATGTTCTTTGTCATGAAAGTATTTTATTTCTCCATCAATTATGAAAGATAGTTTTGCAGGGTACATCAATCTGGGTTGAAAATTATTTTCCTTTAGAGCTTGAAATACGTCATTCCAAGCTCTTCTTGAATTGAGGGTTTGTGCTGAAAAGTCAGCTGTGATTCTGATGGGTTTTCCTTTATAGGTGATTTGTCTCTTCTCCCTAACAGCTTTTAAGATTCTGCCCTTCTGTTGAATTTCTGGGATCTTGACTATGATATGTCTGGCTGAAGTTTTTTTTTGATCATGTCTAGTTGGTGTTCTAAAAGCTTCACTTATTGGGGGGTCAAATTCTTTTTCTCTTCCAGGAAAGTTCTCCCTGATAATGTCTTTGAACAAGGTTTTAATGTCATTTATGCTATCTCCTGCTTTTTCATTTATTCCAATTATTCTTAAGTTGTTTATCTTTGAGTCATCTAGCAGCTGCTGAATTGATTTTTCATGGTCCCTTGCTGTTTTTAAGCTTTCTTTTCATGATCACTAATTGCAAGCCTGTCTTCTATATCTGAGATCCTGTCCTCACATTGGCTTAATCTGCTACAAATACTTTCAATGGAATTTTTGTTCTCTTGGATATCTGCTTGAATCTGCTTTATGGATTCCATTTCTTTCCTATGCTGAGCATTCATGGTTTCTATAGTTTTCTTAAGCTCATCTATTTTTTTGTCTGTATCAGCTATAGTGTCCTTAAGCATAGTCTTCATTGTGGACATTATCTCTGCAGTTATCTGTGAAATTATTTCTGTTTTAATTTTTTCCAGAGCCTCATTCAATTGTTTTGTTGTTACCCCTTCAGTTATGCCAGGTGGGTGGCTTTCGGATTGTCCCACCTCGTTGCCCCCTAGGTTTGCCTTTGGTGATTTGGATGTGTGGGGTTGCATCTTGTTTAAGTGTCGTCTCATCTTTTCTTTCTTTAATTCCTGGGGTGATGTTTGTAAATTACCTATGATAGGTTACTTTATTGCTAGTGTTCAAGATCCTTAGAAGATGACTACTTTTCTGCAGTATCTTCCAAGTGGAGCTTGCTTTTGGGTTTTGAGCTTTCTGCCAGATCCTACCTCTTCAATTCGTTGGATGTGAGAAGTTGCTACCTGTTTGGCCCAGTCCTTGATTCTTTGGTACTGTGCCACTGTATTTTCTGTGTCCCTTAGTCAATATCAATCATGAAATATCAGGAAGGAAAGCTGTTTAGAACAATTATTTTACATTTGGCTATAATGGTAACTGAAGCATCAAACACAGCCTAGAAAATGACAGACTGAGCTAACCAGTTATTTACCACTTTTAGCCGTATAAAGTAGAGTTGCGGTTATATAACAAAATCTAAAACACACCAGAAAAATTATATGCAGTATACAAGTCCTTAGTATGTCAATTTTTCCCCTCAGGAGTTTAAATTTAAAATGAGTTAAGGAGGAAATAGAGTATTGTGAGAAGAGGAAGGAATTAGATGTAAGGTTAGAGGACAAAGAGGGATCCCGCTAACGTTGGGACACTGGTGCAGAGGACTGGTGGCAAAAAGAGAAGGAAAGGATAAAAGGAAGAACAGATCACAACCACAATCACAAAGAGGTTAGAGGCACTGTTTACACTCATATAAAAGCCAGAGAGAATAATGAAGGAAAGAGCAAATAGACAAACAGAAACAAAAATGAAGACAAAAACAACAAAGCAAACAGATAAAACAGAAATAAAACCCCACAAAAGAAAAAACATTAAAAAAATTAAAATAAAAAAAAATAAATAAAAACCCTTCACCAGAACAAAAAACTAATGAGAGAGAAAAAAAAATAAAAAAATATAAAAAAAATAAAAATAATCAGTTCCAGGTGTTGACTCTGCTGTAGGCAGGCACCGTGTGATGAGAGTCCTGTTCCGTGCAGGTCCGTCCCAGCGAGTCAGGAGCGGCCCTGTGGTGGGGCGGTGAGCAGAGCATGGACGTTCAGGCGGAGACTGATCTCCTTCGCCCGCCGCTGTCAGCTCACTGCTTTCGCGCCACTCTGATTTTCGCCACGCCCCCCACAATGGCGCCCGGCCAGTTGCTCTCTGGCGCGGGGCAGCTGTGGCTGAGAGACACTCACTCACCGCCGGCCAGCGCCGTTCTCCGCCGCTCCCCTGCCCCGCCGCTGTCTCGCGATCCTCCGTGGGGGCTCCCTGGGCGCCAGCTGTCACCGTGTGTCCGCAGCTTTGAGCTTCTGTCCCGCCGTGATTCCTGGGATGGTAGAAGGTGCGCGCGCGCGGGGTCTGCTCCTTCTTTGTTGAAAAGTACCCTTCACTGGTGCCGGGGATCCCAAGCTGCGCTTCAGAACTTTTCTGGGTCCCGGGGAGGCATCTGCCCCCCTCCTGCACTCTCCCAGTCACTATATTCCCGTAGTCCAATGGCAACTTTTAGAGAGTTTCTCTGCGTGCTTCTTACTCATCCGCCATCTTTTTTCCTCTCCAACTTAAAACTTTTTAAAAAAGTTTTCAATTTTTTCGATAACCCAGAAAGATGAAAGAATAGAATGATAAAGGAGACACTGGGAAATAAGAGAAGAAAAATGAAAAAAATAAGTGAAAAAAGAGACGAAAGAAAAAAAAAAAACCTAGGTTTTGATGATAATATTTTTATACCTGGAATGGGTGGGAAGGGAGAGGAGGCTTGGGAGGTTATGTGACAGGATGGAAAGAAGGAAGAGGAAATATAAATGGAAAGTGAGAGAAGATACATGGAGATTGTATCCAAATGGTATTCTAGCAGAAACAAAATTAGAGGGCTTACAAAACAACCTGACACTATTATAGACCCAAAAGCAATAATTAACACTCATACATATTTGTGTATATACATACACCCACACATACTCTAAAAGAGAAAAGAAAAATATGTCTTAATATTTATACACATGAAAAGAAGGAGGGAGGAGATATTTGAGAGAATGTGTGAAGGGAATGAAAGAACAGATGGGGAGGGAATTTAGAAAGTAAGAAAAGATACAGGGAGATTGAATCTTATTAATAAACCAACAGAAACACTAGTTTGGCAAACTTTACAAAACAGTAGTTGTTGTAGTAGAACATGCTGTGACATGGTAAGATACTATAGAAAAGCAATAACGAGCACTTGTAAGCACTTACGAACACACGTGCATTGCCTGGCACTTCCAAAAAGAAACACCATTAAAATAAACAAGAACAACAAAATGGGTCCAAAATTCCTCCTTGTGATGGTGTTTGTACTGGAATCCTTATTAGTCCAGAGTTCTCTTTCGCCTCAGTTCAAATAGGAGAGGCCTTGTAGAGCTCGCGGGAGGCTGAGCTCCACTCTTCAGAGGTCATGGTTGGGAACGTGGGGGGTTGGTCAGGGGCTGAATTAATTCCCAGCTACTGACTTAAATTCTTCTGTACCTGGAGGTGAAGGGAACGGTCGTCCGCATCAGGTCTGCGGCATGGGCCAAAGCTCTGTAAATCTCCAGACTGCGCTTTTGAAGACGGGGCTGGCTTGTGACTGCCAGCCGCGGTCTTCACTCTGAGGCCTCCAAGGGAACTGGAAGGAGGATGGGTGCACAGGGGCGGGGTTTGTATTGGGGGCTGCTGCCCAGGCTTCCATGGTTCCTTTAGGGGAACCCCAGGCTCAGATGCCCTCTCACCGCAAAACCTCCCACGGCTGTTCTACATTCAAGTGCCTGGCGTTTCTTGCTGTCTGTCCACTCTGCCAGAATTCTTCCAGCCCAGAGTTTGGCCTCCTGAAAACCAGAGAGTAGGATCTCTCTCTTGATCTCCTGATTTTAGTTTTCCCATGTCATTGTCGCCTTTCTCCGGGGCCCACTCTAATTATTAGGGATGGTAGCCACTCCCCACCTGGAGTGAAGTGATAGTTATGTTTTGGAGTTATGGAAATGTGCAGGTTTTCTGCGCTTAGGCAAAGGGAGTTGCTCAAAATGTCTCCTGACCCCCTTCAGTCCAAGTCCATTTCCTGTTGTTTTACTGAGGGGGACTTCTCAGATGGCTTCCCACTATGCAGGCAAGATGGGAACTGCTACTCCTGTCTTCTGTTCACTTGGCTGTAGTTGGATCTCTGAACTACTTGGGTTGTATCCCTGTCCTATAGCAGAGCCCAGTGCTCATAAGAGAATGCTCTGTTTTCCTCTTCACTGCTGCATACGAGGGAAGATCCCTCTCCCCCCTGAGCCACCCACTGCAGTGCCAGAATGTGTTGTTTCAGTTTATTTATCTAATTACCAGTATTTCAGCATTTCACCTAGTTGCTAGCTCTCTGAACATGTGGTCCCATGATTTTCTGTTTACCCCTACTGTCTTGGTTACTTTTCTTGTGGCTGAGACAAAATACTCGACACCCCAAGTTAAAGGAGGAAAGGGTTATTGTAGCTCACAGTTTGTAGAGGTTTCAGTTCATAGCTGGCTGGCTCCAAGGCAGGGTGGCATGGCAGAGGGACATTGCAGAGTGGGCAGAAAGCAGCAAAGGAATGAAGTAGCAAGTGACAAGCACCAAGTGACCACAGCAGCTCTCTTTCTGTCCCTTATAATCAATCCAGGCTACTCGTCCAGATAGAATCTCACCCAGGAGGGCTTTCCCATTATCTGCTCCCAGAACCATGCTAAACCAATCAGTGGATTAATTTAGTAATCACACACCCTTGATCCCAGCATCACACACTCTAGATCCAGCCACCTCTGAAAAGCCCCGCCTGTGACCGCATGAAGCTTTGGGGGGACACAAGCCATAGCACCTATCTTTTCACAGAGCTGTGAACCTGCTGCTTTGGACGGACGTTACAGTGTGATTTGTGTGTACAGGCCACCTCCAGCCCACCATCTTCGTCTCTGCTCTTTCCACTTTTTTGTATACTCTTCAATTTCTTTTATCAAAGTTTTATAATTCTTATTTACTGTAGAGATCTTTCACTTTTGTTAATTTTACTCCTAAGTATTTTCATTTATTTTGTAGTTGTTATAAATGGGATTGCTTTTTTGATTCTTTTTTCAGAGAATTTGCTATTGGCCTATAACAATGCTACTGATTTTCATATGTTGGTTCTGAAACTTTGCTGAATGTATTAGTTCTAAAAGTTTTTTGGTGGAGTTTTTGTGGTTTTCTATATATAAATTCCTATCATATGCAATGACAGTTTGACTTTTTTTTTTTGTGGGTACCAGGGGTCAAACTCAGGACCTCGCACACCAACAGGCGCCCGTGCTGCTGAGCGATATCACTGGCCCTTTTTTCGTATGTGGGTACTGGGAGTCGAACTCAGGACCTAATGCTGCCAGGCAGGCACTTATGCCACTGAGCTATCTCACCGGACCCTAGTTTGACTTCTTTTGCAATTTGGATGTCCTTTATTTCTTTCTCGGACCTGACTGCTCTGACTAGGACTTCCAGCAGTAGGTTGAATAAAAATGGTGACACTGGGCATTCTTGTCTTGTTCCAGATCTTAGAGAGAAATCTTCCATATTTTCCCATTCATTATGTTAGCTCCCGGTTTATAATAAATGGTCTTCGTTATGTTTCAGTACATTGCTTGTATACCTAATTTGTTCAGCATTTTCATCATAAAGAGATACTGAATTTTATTGAATGCCTTTTCTGCATCGAGATGACCATATGATTTTGTCCTTCATTCTGTTGATGTGGTATTGTGTCTATTCATTTATGTATATTAAACTATCCTTTCACCTCTGGGATGAATCTCACTCAAACACAGTGAATAATCTTTTTAATGCACTTTTGGATTTGATTTGTAAATATTTTGTTGAGGAGTTTTGTGTCTATGTTCATCAAGGATATTCAAGGATTTCTTTTTTGTTCTCTTATCTGGTTTGGTATCATGGTAATGCTGGCCTTATATAATGTTTGGAAAAATTCCTTCCTCTTTTATTTTCTTTTTGGAATAATTTAGGGAGAATTGGTATACGCTCTTCTTTAAATGTTTGATAGAATTCAGCAGTAAAGTCATGTGGTCCTGGGCTTTTCTTTGATGGTAAGATTTAATCTCATTACTTGTTATTAGTCTGTTTAGGTTTTCTATTTCATGTTTCAGTCTTACTAAGGTGTTTATGTCTAGGAATTTGTCCATTTCTCCTAGATTATCAGATTTGTTGGCATATAGTTGTTCTTAATAGCATATAGTGATCTTTTTACATTTCTGTGTTGTCAATTGTAATGACACCGTTCATTCTCACCTATTTTATTATTCTCTCTCCTTTTCTTGGTCTAGATAGGAGTTTGTCTATTTTTTTTTTATCTTTTTGAAGAACCAGCACATTGTTTCATTGATCTTGTATTTTTTAGTCTCCATTTCACTTATTTCTGCTCTGCTATTTTTTCTAATTTTTTTTTTTATTTTAAAGAGAAGAAAAAACAAAACAAATCAAAAGAAGAACAAATTTTCAAACAAACATAATAGGAGGGTAACAATGGTTAATACATTACGTATTACTATCTTTAAGTTAGTTATTCAGGACACCAGACATTAGCATTCAATTGTCCAAACATTATTGGCACAAACCTTACTCTTCAATGAACTAAGTAAAAATGGTAGTGTATCTATCTTAACCATCTTATATATATATATATACAATTTTTTTCCCTTTCCCTTCTTTCTTTTCCCTATTCCAGTCTCTCTTTCCTTTTGGCCAGTTTCTTTTTGATTCACCATGTCTATTGTACATTTTGGATCTTATTTACTCTTTCAGTTTCTCATACTAGAGAGATAATACGATGCTTACACATGTGCTTCTGGTTTATTTCACTTATGAGTATTTTCTCGAGTTGCATCCATTTACCTATAAAAGTCTCCAGTTTATCCTTCTTTATGGCTGAATAGTACTCCATTGTATAAAAATACCACATCTTTCTTATCCATTCCTCAGTTGATGGGCATTTGGGTTGTTTCCAAGATCTGGCTATTACAAATTGTGCTGCTATAAACATGGGTGCACATATATCGCTGTGGTACGATGTTTTTAATTCTTCTGGGAAGATGCCCAGAAGAGGAATAGCTGGGTCAAATGGGACCTTCAACCCTAGTTTTCTGAGGAATCTCCATACTGACTTCCACAGTGGCTGTACCAGTCGACACTCCCACCAACAGTGAAGAAGGGTTCCTTTTTCCCCACAGCCCCTCCAGCATTTGTTATTAGTTGATTTCTTAATAGTAGCCATTCTTTCTGGGGTGAGATGGTATCTCAGTGTTGTTTTAATTTGCATCTCTCGAATGACTAGTGATGTTGCACATTTTTTTGTATATTTATTTGCCATTAGTATTTCTTCATCTGAGAAATGTGTATTCATCTCAGATGCCCATTTTTGGAGTGGGTCTTTAAATTTGGGAGGTCTGATTTTTTTGAGTTCTTTGTATGTTCTCGATAGTAATCCTTTGTCTGAGGAACAGCTGGCAAACATTTTTTCCCACATTGTGGGTTGTCTCTTCACTCTGTTGGTGGTTTCTCTTGCTGTGCAAAAGCTTTTTAATAAGATGAGATCCCAGTTATTGATTCTTTGGGATAGTTCCCGTGCGGTTGAGTTTTTATTCATAAAGTCTTTGCCTACACCAATGTCTCCAAGGGTTTTACCTATCCTACCTTCCAGCAGATTTAATGTTTCTGTTTTAATATTTAGATCTCTGATCCATTTTGAATTTAGTTTAGTGCATGGTGAAAGATATGGATCTAGTTTTAATCTTCGGCATGTGTAGAGCCAGTTTTTCCAGCACCATTTATTAAAGAGGCTATCTTTCTTCCAGCGAATGTGTTTGGCACCTTTGTCAAAGATAAGGTGGCTTAGTATGTCTGGGGTTGTTTCAGCATCTTCTAATCTGTTCCATTGATCTTCAGGTCTGTTTTTTTGCCAGTACCACACTGTTTTTATCACAGTAGCTTTATAGTATAATTTCAAGTCGGGGATAGTGATGCCCCCTGCCTTGCCTTTGTTGCCCAGAATTGCCTTTGCTATTCTAGGTCTCTTCTGATTCCAAATGAATTTTAGGATTGTTTTCTCTAATTCTGTGAGATATGCTGTTGGAATTTTGATTGGAATTGCATTAAATCTGTATAACAATTTTGGAAGTATGGCCATTTTCACTATATTGGTTCTCCCTATCCAGGAGCAAGGGATATCTTTCCATTTTCTGATATCCTCTTCAATCTCCTTTTTCAGAGTACTGTAGTTTTCAGTATAGAGGTCTTTTACATCCTTCGTGAGGTTGATTCCTAGGTATTTCATTTTTTTGGATGTTATTGTGAAAGGTATTGTTTCCCTAATTTCTCTTTCAGTAAGTTTGTTATTTGTGTACAGGAAGGCTATTGACTTTTGAGTATTGACTTTGTATCCAGCTACACTACTGAATTTGCTTATTAAATCTAGCAGTTTTTTAGTGGAGTTTTTGGGGTCTTCTGTGTAGAGTATCATGTCATCTGCAAATAATGATAATTTAACTTCTTCCTTTCCAATCATTATTCCTTTTATTTCTTTCTCTTGTCTAATCGCTCTGGCTAAAGTTTCCAGAACTATGTTGAATAAGAGTGGGGACAGTGGACATCCTTGTCTTGTTCCTGATTTTAGAGGGAAGGCTTTCAGTTTTTGGCCATTTAGTATAATATTGGCTGTTGGTTTGTCATAGATAGCTTTTACCAGATTGAGATAAAGACCCTCTATTCCAATTTTCTGTAGGGTTTTTATCATGAAAAGGTGCTGGACTTTGTCAAAAGCTTTTTCTGCATCTATTGAGATGATCATGTGATTTTTGTCTTTGGTTCTGTTAATATGCTGTATTATATTTATTGATTTACGTATGTTGAACCATCCCTGCATCCCTGGGATGAATCCAACTTGGTCATGGTGTATAATCTTCTTGATGATTTGTTGGATTCTGTTTGCCAGTATCTTATTAAGGATTTTTGCATCTATGTTCATTAGGGAGATTGGCCTGTAGTTCTCTTTCTTAGTTGGGTCCTTCTCTGGTTTTGGTATCAGGGTAATGCTTGCTTCCAGGAATGAATTTGGGAGTATTGCTTCCCTTTCAATTTCATTGAAAAGTTTGAGAAGTAGGGGCGTTAGGTCTTCTCTAAATTTCTTGTAGAATTCGGCAGTGAATCCATCAGGGCCTGGGCTTTTCTTTGTTGGGAGGTTTTTAATTACATCTTCAATTTCATTGGCTGATATTGGTTTATTTAGGATTTTTAAATCTTCTTGATTCAGCTTTGGTAATTCATACGAATCTAGGAATCTGTCCATTTCTTCTGCATTTTCCATCTTAGTAGAATATAAATTTTCAAAATAGGTATAGATGATCTTCTGGATTTCTGCAGGGTCTGTCGTGATATCACCCTTTTCATTTTCAATTGCATGGATTTGAGTCTTTTCTTTTCTTTTTTTAATAAGGTTGGATAAGGGTTTGTCAATCTTATTTATTCTTTCAAAGAACCAACTTTTTGCTTCATTGATTCTTTGTATTGTTTTTTTATTCTCCAATACGTTAAGTTCTGCTCTGATCTTTATAATTTCCTCCCTTGTACGGACTTTTGGCTTAACCTGCTCTTCTTTTTCTAGAAGCTCGAGGTTCACCCTTAAGTTGTTTATTTGCGCTTGCTCTATTTTCCTGATATAAGTGTTTAATGCTATAAATTTCCCTCTTAGCACTGCTTTCATTGTATCCCATAAGTTCCGGTATGTTGTACTGTCATTATCATTCAGTTGTAGAAAGTGACTAATTTCTTCTTTAATTTCATCTGTGACCCATTGGTTGTTCAGGAGGATGCTGTTTAATTTCCATGTGTTTAGGGAGTTTTTGTGGGATCTTTTGCCATTGATTTCCAATTTCATTGCACTATGGTCTGATAATATGCATGGGATAATTTCAATTCCTTTGCATTTACTTAAGCAGGTTTTATGAGCTAGTATGTGGTCTATTTTGGAGAACGTCCCATGTGCAGCTGAGAAAAATGTGTATTCTGATGTTGTGGGATGGAACACTCTGTAGACATCTACTAAGTCCATTTGTTCAAAAGTTTGGTTCAGTTCTACTATTTCATTATTGATTTTCTGTCCAGTTGATCTATCTTTTTGTGACAGTGGAGTATTGAGATCTCCCAATATAATTGTATTAGTGCTTATTTGATTTTTCATGTCCTTTAGTACTTGTTTTATATAGCTGGGTGCATTGGTATTTGATGCATATATATTTATGATCGTTATCTCTTCCTCTTGGATTGTTCCCTTTACAAGGATGTAATGACCGTCTTTATCTCTCTGAATCCTTCTTGGCTTGAAGTTCACTTTGTCTGCAAAAAGAATAGCTACCCCTGCTTTTTTCTGGGTTCCTGTGGCATGGAGTATTGTTTTCCATCCTTTGACTTTCAGTCTATGAATTTCTTTCTGAATTAAATGTGTTTCTTGTATACAGCATATTGTTGGATCTTGCTTCTTGATCCATTTCGCCAGTCTGTGCCTTTTGATTGGTGAATTGAGACCGTTAACATTGATGGTTAAAACTGATATGTATTGACTTGTCATGATATTTTCCTGTTGTTGGTTCCCACTCTTTGTTTTTCCGCTTTCCGGCTATTTAATTATTTGCCCTGCCTGGTGGATTCCTTCTGTTGGGGTTCCTATCTCTTTCTAGAATGTCCTTCAGAACGTTTTGGAGTGCTGGTTTGGTGGTCATAAATTTTCTCAGATGTTCTTTGTCATGAAAGTATTTTATTTCTCCATCAATTTTGAAAGATAGTTTTGCAGGGTACATCAATCTGGGCTGAAAATTATTTTCCTTTAGAGCTTGCAATACATCATTCCAAGCTCTTCTTGAATTGAGGGTTTGTGCTGAAAAGTCAGCTGTGATTCTGATGGGTTTTCCTTCATAGGTGATTTGTCTCTTCTCCCTAACAGCTTTTAAGATTCTGCCCTTCTGTTGAATTTCTGGGATCTTGACTATAATATGTCTGGCTGAAGTTTTTTTTTGATCATGTCTAGTTGGTGTTCTAAAAGCTTCACTTATAGGGGTGTCAAATTCCTTTTCTCTTCCAGGAAAGTTCTCCCTGATTATGTCTTTGAACAAGGTTTTAATGTCGTTGATGCTATCTCCTGCTTTTTCATTTATTCCAATTATTCTTAAGTTGTTTATCTTTGAGTCATCTAGCAGCTGCTGAATTGATTTTTCATGGTCCCTTGCTATTTTTAAGAATTTTTCCATTTCATGATCACTAATTGCAAGCCTGTCTTCTATATCTGAGATCCTGTCCTCGCATTGGCTTATTCTGCTACAAATACTTTCAATGGAATTTTTTATCTCTTGGATATCTGCTTGAATCTGCCTTATAGATTCCATTTCTTTCCTATGCTGAGCATTCATGGTTTCTATAGTTTTCTTAAGTTCATCTATTTTTTTGTCTGTATCAGCTATAGTGTCCTTAAGCATGGTCTTCATTGTAGACATTATCTCTGCAGTTATCTGTGAGATTATTTCTGTTTTAATTTTTTCCAGAACCTCATTCAGTTGCTTTGTTGTTACCACTTCAGATAGGCCAGGTGGGTGGCTTTCGGATTGTCCCACCTCGTTGCTCCCTAGGTTTGCCTTTGGTGAATTGGATGTGTGGGGTTGCATCTTGTTTAAGTGTCGTCTCATTTTTTCTTTCTTTAATTCCTGGGGTGATGTTTGCAAATTACCTATAGTAGGTTACTTTATTGCTAGTGTTTAAGATCTTTAGAAGATGACTACTTCTCTGCAGTATCTTCCAAGTGGAGCTTGCTTTTAGGTTTTGAGCTTTCTGCCAGATCCTACCTCTTCAATTCGTTGGGTATGCGAAGTTGCTACCTGTTTGGCCCAGTCCTTGATTCTTTGGTACTGTGCCACTGTATTTTCTGTGTCCCTTAGTCAATCTCAATCATGAAATATCAGGAAGGAAAGATGTTTAGAACAATTATTTCACATTTGGCTATAATGTTAACTAAAGCATCAAACACAGCCTAAAAAATGACAGACTGAGCTAACCAGTTATTTACCACTTTTAGCTGTATAGAGTTGCGGTTATATAACAAAATCTAAAACACACCAGAAAAATTATATGCAGTATACAAGTCCTATGTATGTCAATTTTTCCTTGAGGAGTTTAAATTTAAGATGAGTTAAGGAGGAAATAGAGTATTGGGAGAAGAGGAAGGAATTAGATGTAAGGTTAGAGGACCAAGAGGGATCCCACTAAAATTGGGACACTAGTGCAGAGGACAGGTGGTAAAAAGAGAAGGAAGGGATAAAAGGAAGAACAGATCACAACCACAATCACAAAGAAGTTAGAGGCGCTGTTTACACTCATATAAAAAACCAGAGAGAATAATGAAGGAAAGAGCAAATACACATACAGAAACAAAAACAAAGATAAAAACAATAAAACAGACAGATCAAAAATAAAACCCCACCAAAAAACAAAACAAAACAAAACAAAAACAAAAAAACCCTTCGCCAGAACAAAAAAACAAATCAGTGAGAAAAAAAATAAAAATAAAAATAAAAAATAAAAATAAAAATAAAAAATATAAAAGAATCAGTTCCAGGTGTTGACTCTGTTGTAGGCAGGTACCTTGTGACAAAGTCCTGTTCTGTGCAGGTCCGTCCCAGTAAGCCAGGAGTGCCCTCTGGCGGGTGGTGAGCAGAGGCGCGTACTTTCAGGCAGAGACCAGTCTAGCTCGCCTCCGCTCTCGCCGCCCTTTCACGATCCCTGGGCCTGAGAGGCTCAGCGTGCTGTCCGGAGCGCGGGTTCCCTGCACTGGTTCCCGCCGCTCTGGTTTTTCGCCACGCCCCCCACAATGGCGCCGGGCCAGTCGCTCTCTGGCGCGGGACAGGTGTGGCTGAGAGTCCAGTCTCGTTCGCCTGCTGACCTCAGCACACTTTCGTGGGCTCAATTGAGAGGTCCTGTGCTGCCCTGTCCGGAGCACAAGTTCCCAGAGCAGTTTCCGAGCCGCTCTGAGTTTCGCCACACCCCCCACAATGGCGCCCGGCCGGTCGCTCTCTGGCGCGGGGCAGCTGTGGCTGAGAGACACTCACCGCCGGTCAGCGCCGTTCTCCGCCGCTCCCCTGCCCCGCCGCTGTCTCAGGATCCTCCGTGGGGGCTCCCTGGGCGCCAGCTGCCACCGTGTGTCCGTAGAATTGAGCCTCCGCCGGCGCTCCAACTCCCGGGATATTAGAAGGTGCACGCGCGCGGTCTGCTCCTTCTTTCCTTCTTCTTTGTTGGAAGTCACCCGTCACTGGTGCCGGGGGTCCCAGATTGCGCTTCAGAACTTTTCTGGGTTTCGGGGAGGCATCTCCCCCCCTCCTGCGCTTTCTGGGTCGCTATATTCCCGTGTTCCAATGGTAACTTTTAGAGAGAGTTTTGCTGCCTGCTTCTTACTCATCCGCCATCTTGAGGTCTCCTATTTTTTCTAATTTTGAATTCAGTTTATTCTTGTTTTCCCTGAAATGCAGCAACAGGTTGTCATTTGAGATCTATTTTGCTGTTGTTCAATTGCTATAAAATTCCCTCTTAGTGCTGTTTTTGCCATATCACATGGGTTTTGGTTTATTGTGCCTCTACTTATATTTATTCAAAAATTGTTTAATTTTTTTTTTTTTGGGTACCAGGGGTCAACCTCAGGACCTCGCGCTCCAGCAGGCGCCCATGCCACTGAGCGGTATCACCGGCCCCTTTTTTTCATATTTGGGATCCGGGAGTCGAACTCGGGCCCTCGCGCTTGCCAGGCAGGTGCGTAGGCTGCTGAGCCATCTCACCGGCCCCTAATTTTCTTCTTGATTTCATCTTTGACCCATTGATTGTTGAATAGTTAATATCCATGTATTTGTATAGTTTCCGAAGTTTTTTATTGATTCCTAATTTTATTGCTTTGTAGTCAGAAAAGATAGTATGATTTTTAATTTTTATTTATTTTTTGATATTTTGAGTCAGGGTCTTACTACATAGTCCAGGCTAGTCTTCGAACTCATTATGTATCCCAGGCTGGCCTTGAACTTGAGGTGATCCTCCTGTCTCAGCCTCCTGAGTGCTGGGATTACAGGCATGCACCACCATGACTGACAATATTCAATTTTTAAAAATTGGTAAAGACTTGTTTTGTGGCCTATCATATGATCTATCTTGGAGAATGTTCCATGTGCTGATGAGAAGACTGTATATTAGGAAGCTGTTAGATGGAGTATTCTATAGATGTCTGTTAGATCCATTGGTCATAGGTACAATTTAACTCTATCGGTTCTTTGTTGATTTTCTATCTGGATGATCTGTCTGTTCCTTAAAATGGAAAGTTAAAGTCCCCAACTGTTACTGTATTGGGGTCTATCTCTCCTGTTAGGTCTATTAATATTTGTTTTATATATCTGGGTGCTCCAATATTGGGTGCATATGTATTTAGAATTTTTATTTTCTCCTGAACTGATCCCTTTATATTATATAATGACCTTCCTTGTATCTTTTTATTACTTTTGATTTAAAGTCTACTTTAAGAATGGCTAATCCTGGATTCTTTTGGACTCCATTTGCATGGAATATCTTATTCTGTCCCTTCACTTTCAGTCCATGTGTGTCCCTAGGGATGAAGTGAGTTTCTTGTAACATATAGTTGGATCTTATTTTTATAATTCAGCCACTATATGCCATTTAATAGGAAAACCTCATGTTTATACAGGTCTCCCCATAGCCACTTTGTTACTTGTTTTCTAGTTTTGTTGTGGTGCCTTTCTTCCTCTTCTATGGATTCCTTTGTGGTTAAATGATATGTTCTAGTAGTGCACTTTGACTTCTTATTATTTTTGATATAATTTTTACTTTGTGCTTACCATGAGGCTTATAAAAACCTTCTTTGGTTTTAACAAGCTATTTTGAAATCACAGCAACTTAACATAATCATAAAGTTAAGAACAGAAAAAACAAAAAAGAACATGAGAAAATATATTAATAAGAAAACTCTACTTGTACTCAATTCCTCCCCACATTTTGAATTTTTGGTATCCCATCTTATATCTTTCCATATTGCTTATCTCTTTTTTCCAATATTCTTTTTTATTAGTACATGTCTGCAATACACAATGAATACAAATAAATACATTCATCATGGAGACTTGGTGCATATATACATTGTATATTAGCCTTTGCTTTCCTCTCCCCTCCCTCCTGTCTTGCCCTCCCTAGATCTCTTTCCTAGCTCCAAAAGATCTACCTTGTTTCCTATCATCTTTTATTTTGCTCTTTATCTATACATTAAGTGTATTGCTTATCTCTTACATTAATTCTGTCATTCTAATTGTTTTTTAGCTTTCATGCTAAAGATGTGGTTTATACAACATACTGTAATCAAACATTCTGAATTTGTGTGATTACTTTTACTAGGGAGCTTTATACCTTCCTGTGTTTTCTTCTTATACATTAACATCTTTCAGTTAAAAAAAAACTTCTCTTGGTATTTCTTTAGAAAAGTTCTGGTGGATATAGACACTCTCATTTTGTTTAGGAATGTCTTTCTCCTCTTTATCTTTCATCTTTGAGATTGTGTTTGGGGGTATACTTGGTTGAATTACATTTGACTGGTGACCATTAACTTTCTGGACCTCATTGTTTCCTTCTCTGGGTTTGGAAAATTTTCTGTGATGTTTTTGAATAAACCTTCTATTCCTTTGGCATTCTCAAATCCTTCCTGAACTCCAATACCCTAAAAAAAATTTGCACTTTTAATATTGTCCCAAAGTGCCTGTAAGATTTTTTATTTTTTTTCCAACTGTATATATTCAAGTAGCCTATTTTTTAATTCACTAACTTTTTTCATCTGTTTAATCTATACTGCAGTTGATGCCTTCTATTGTGTGTGTGTGTGTAGTTTTTCTTTGTTTTGTTTTTTGGTACGGGTAATCAAACTCAGGACCTTGCGCTTGCCAGGCAGTCTATTGTGTTTTTAATTTCACTGAGTACATGTCTCAGTTCAAGAATTTCTGCTTGTTTAGAATTGCTTCCATCTTCTTAAGTTTCTGCTAACAGTTGTGAAATTTTTAGAGACTGAACGCTAAACTGCAATCCAAAACCCACTTATTTATCACAAAGTGCCAACACTGAAATACTGAGGTTTTAATTTAGGAAAAAAAACCCTCTACATTAGCACCTTTTGTCTTAAAAGAAAAAAAATAACATGTGCACCATAGGTTTGGCCACCACTATGTTAGAGTATTGAAATGTTTTTATTTTCATCATCAAGTTTCCTTAAAATGGCTGTTCTTAATTCTCTGAGCATTTTCCCATGCAGATTATTGCCTGGTCAGATTGGAACCTTGTTCTTAATATTAGATGAGGTCACAATTTCCCGAAAGCTCTTGATGCTTGGCGTACGATGTTGTCTGGGCATTGAAGGATTAGGAATTTATTCTAGTCTTCACAATCTAGCTTTGTGCATATCTTTCCAGCAATTCTAAGCAGGTTGCTTATTGCACACTGCAGCTGGAAGTGATGCAGATCAAAACATTAGTCCACCCCACAAGGTATAGGTCCCTGCATGATGCCAGGGCAGCTCTAGAGTGCTATGAGCACTGCCCTGGCAGTATGTGTGTTACCTAAGGTTGGGAAATGGATGGTAGATACAATCCCTTGGCCACCAAGGCTGGTAGTAAGCTGGGTGGCACCTGAGTTTCATAGCCACAGAGGGCTGCACAGCCCTGAGGTGAGGGTGGGTGTGCCCCAGACCCACTTGAAGGCTAAAGTGGGCTGAAACTTGCATCTGACTCACCAGCACATAGGTCTCAGTAATGGTATTTTTGATGTATTTTAGTTTTCAATGTTGAGTTAATAATTTAACTTTTGTCACTAATAGAAATATATAGCTGATGGTACCTTTCCTCACCCATTTCTTAGTTATATTAACTTGTTGTCTAAAATATCACATTTTTCACACCACACTGAATTTGAAAGAGAAAAACCTCACAATCTTCAAAGTTAATATACACATTTAAAAAGTATGAGGGAAGAAAAGCCACCAAAAAATAGTCTTTGGTTTCTTTCATTGAGTCACAAACCTCAAGGCCGACAGAAGGTCCACAAAGAGCAGCTGAAGTCCAACGTAATACATTAACCCTAAGGGGCACTTTTAAAATGAATTTCTTTGGGGTTGTTTACCTGTGAAACTAGGGTCTGTGGTGGTAGATATTTTTTGAAAATGAACTGGGATGGTGCAAGTGAGCCTGTAAGAATGAATGATAAACTAAAAGAAGCTACTTTGGTAAATCATACTTGTCTGGGAGGACACCAAGAGGCTGTTGCTGAGAAGCAGCAAATATAAAACATGCACCACCCCTTTTGTCACCGTCCTTCAAAAACCCAGCCAGAAAAGTAACTGAATGTGCTTTTTGCAGAATAACAACCTACCCAAAGTATTTTTTGCTTTTCTACTCAGTTCTCTTATCTGGAGGACATACTGTTTATCCCATTCTAAATGCGGCATTTAAATGGGATGTTTGCTAATGTTTTCAATAAGGTTTCTGGTTTTGGACATTTGGAACCCAGTGTGGTAGCGAAAAGATCAAGACTTCAATTAACTTTACTTATAGTCTATTCTCTGTCCTGTGTATCCATCTTTTCACTCAATAAAACTTATAGAGCCCCTAATACATGCCAGGAAAGCTAAGAGGTGGCCTGGCCTGGAATGGTGGCAGGTAATCTACAGACTTATGTGTTAGGAGGTAACACTTGATGGGCCTTTAGAGTGGTTTGCACGTGGGCTTGAAGGGAAGGGATCATTTCAGTTCACTCCTGGGTTTATATCTGTGACAACAGGGGAAGGGGAGGAACATGGGAGATGGGAGGTTTCAGAGTCATGAACTCTTAGAAATTAGAGCAAAATTTTGTATGAATGTGTACGTTCTGGGGAGACAGTCCTCAGTGTGAGCATTTATCCACAACATGAAATCTGGAAATTCTTTGATTTTTTTTTTTTTTTTTTTTTTTTTTTTTTTTTTGTTTGGGTACCGGGGGGACGACCTCAGGACCTCGCGCGCCAACAGGCACCCGTGCCGCTGAGCGATATCACCGGCCCCTTTTTCGTATGTGGGATCCGGGAGTCGAACTCGGGCCTTCGCGCTTGCAAGGCAGGCGCTTAAGCCGCTGAGCCGTCTCACCGGCCCTCTTTGATATTATATGCATGTCAAACATGAGTTATACCAGATTGCTCAAGAAAATGGTCTTAAGAAAGCTATGCCTTGGCTCTATGCTTGTGATAAGGTACAAGGACAAGATAGTATCAGTGAGGGTTAATTTGTTTCAACTTGACTAAAAAAGTTAACAAAAATACTATAGGATTTCATCTTTGGCCTTGGCTATCAAAAGCTAGATTTGATAACACAAATTAGTTTCCACAATGTGTTGAATTACTCTGTAAATCTGAAAAGAACTGAAGCAAAGCCAGTGTACAAGGATGCAGATGTACTGATAATTACATGATGTTTGCTATAACTGATTTGGCTTTTATTTGTAAAGTCACCATTTTCCTCTCAAATTTTTAAGGCAGCTTTGCTGAGCCTCACTAATCTGGATAAAGTCAACTACCAGGTAATTCTGAATAGAAGCTGAAGACCACCAAATTATTTTGTTTCTGAATATAAACAGTTCAGGAAAGATAAATCGGTCACAACTGCTGAAAAAGTTACAAAACGTGTTCATAAACAGGTTCCACTGCCTAAAATATGGAATGTAAAAAGGATGTTGCCACTTAATTATACCCAAATGTCCCATTCTTCTTGATTGAACTGTCCTACTCCAGAATAATATAGCAAAGTTATTACTTTTAAAATTCAGAAAGGAAAAGATGCTTTGGCCCATACTGTTTGTTTGCTTAGGTTTCAGCCTGTTAAGCAAAGAAGTTATCTGTGAGGAGGACAGCGTCATGGGGAGGAATAATGGAACACCTGGGACATGATATTTGCATATTAGTATCTGAAATGAGTCTTATTTAACTGGAAAGGTGTATTGTATACATAGCACCAGAAGAGACTTTTCATCAGAGTTAACACTGCAGTTACAGATGCTTTGTCATTTGTTCTTCTAAGTAATGAACAGAACGAACTCAGTCTTTGGCTTCAGCTTGTGGCTAGGTGGAGTGACACACTGAGGAGAAGTCATGGAATTTGAGAACCATCTGGGAACAATCTGCTCTGGACTGCAGCAAAGGCTCTAAATATGGAATAAAGAGGAGGAGGAGGCAACTGAAAGTGTTGAGCGACAGCAGCAAGATGGGATCGGGTTTGCTGTTTGGTGCATAGAGCAGTGTCAAATGGGAGTTTTAGGATCCGGATGATCTCTTAGAATAGCTTGGCATGTTCCTATAAACAAGGAAGAAAACAAGTCCTTGAAATGCAGCTGCCAGGAACTTAACAGCCTCGTGAATTTTCAGTTTCATGAAATAAAAGTATGATCTACAATCTAGCAAAGGTCTGTAAAGGTCTTCATTGAAAATGAAGCAGTCATGCCAAAAATCAATATAAATGGTTAAGTCAAGAAGAGTGTCAAGTCTATTTTCCAACTATACAAACTTTGTATTTACTCAACTAAGATCTGCGGGTCTCATACTCAAGTGAAATTTTCATTCCTACAGAATCAACACAATAAAAACTAATTACAAATAAACACCTAGACATTTTTGACAAAACAAACTCCAACTTCATAAATATTTAAATCAAACAAAATGCTGTTACCACCTCCAAAGATTAAGCTAATCATCTTTTCTTGATCCCAACAATATGCCATTAGTTTTGTAAACAAAAGTTGAACAGAGATAGTCGCAAACTTGCTTTCCTCATCAGATAATTTATGTAAATTGCATCAGGAAGAAATAATCAAGTTAACATTCTTATACCCATTTTTCCATAAATTAAAAATATTTAACAGAAACATAAAAGAGTTAATGACTAATAGATTTTTTTTTTTTTTTTTTTTTTTTTTTTTTTTTTTTTGGGTACCGGGGACTAATAGATTTTTAAGCATTTACTGAAAACTGTTTATAACCCCAAAAAGTTTAGCTGGGAATACATTCTCTACTCAGTTTTTAATTATGGCTAAATACTCAATTTCACATGAAAAGTGGTACACAAGTCAATTATATTAAATATTATAAAAGTCCTTGTCTGAACAATTAACATTTTCTGTGTACACAGTTAAAAAAGCAGTGTTTAAAGGATTCTGGTTCCAATAGGACAATGATCTAAAACACTTGCTGACTGGCAACTTGCTAGGTGACTAAATGAGCCAAGTGACACCTACTTCTTGGGAACGGGGCTAAACACAAAGTACACAGACAGACTTTGTTGATGCAGCTATGTACTTTGTTTGACTTCTTGGAAAGGTCAAGATTTTTGGAATAGAGGAAATGGGATCTAGGAAATAAAGTATTTTCAATGTCCAGTGATGGCTCCTACACAATTATGAATACTGTGAATGGTAGTTGTGTCACCATATGTGATTCTGAAAATATTGTTAAAATGTTAGAAAAGCCTTATAATGTATTATAAATGTTATAGGAAGCTTCAGAAAGATTTATCTGGAAGATGCTGGTTTCTCATTTCTTATGATGCCTCTTTTTCGTATTCTTTGGCTGCGGAATTTCTCACTGTTAAATTGTTCAAGAATATGAGATATTAGTCCCCTCCTCCACCAAGAGTGTTTTTCAACTATCAAAACCACCATTCCTTTGGACTGATCTACCAAATCTGTGTCTTCTGGCACAAATCAGTTAAACAAGATGGAATTGCACTATTTTTTGTGTAAAGGGCACTGGGCTGAGTCAGCAAGTATGGGAATTCAAGCTGTGTGAGTACAGGCAAGTCAGTCTTTCTAGGCTTCGCAGTTCCTCATCTGAGGTCCTTCCTAGATCAAAATCAAATAATTCTAAGTTGGTGGGTAAGGCACAGGCCGCATGCAAGCGAGAAACTGCAAGGCATAGGAATGACTAGAGATGGGCAACTGGCATCTCATATGTGTGAGGTGTGCATTACAGCAGGTAGCTCCTTAACACAAGTGTTCAAAGTGCAGATGTCAACCTGTCTTTTGACAATAAAGTGTTATTTAACTGGATACACAGAGCATCTACATATCTTGTGTGTGGTACTAAGGGTCAGATCCAGAGGCACTCTATCACTGAGCTATATCCCCACCCTACTTTTTTGAGACAGGGTCTTACTGAGTTGCCCAGGTGGGACTCGAACTTGCAATCCCTCTGCTTCGGTCTTCTGAGTAGGTGAGATTAGAGATGTGTGCCCCCACCCACAGCTCATCTATGTATCTTTTGTACATTTCTTTCTTATTGCTCTTCTTCCCCATATAAGAAACCTATTTATTCTTTTTCAAATATCTATTAAATTTGATGCTTTGGGTATTCACCAAATAAAGCCCACATTTTAGGGACAAGTAAACAGAATGACAGATTGGCTGGCCTAGCCAAACAAGTAATCAAAATGTACAAGCCTTTCAAATGTTCATTCATCACTCTAACTCACATGAGATGTTAGCTATTAATTACTGAACAGGTTCTTTCAAAGGGCGGTGAAACTCATCAGTTCAGGATGGCTTTGTCTAAATGACTGTCTCTATTTGAAAAAGACTGGAACTCTGACAAAGCCTTAACACAGTTATTCCATAATCTCTAACTTGCAAGGTATAATATTGGTCCCTGTCAGGTTATGAAATCAACTGTTTAACTTACAAAAAGACTACTGAGCTTTGGCAGAGACCCTCCTGGCACTTGGGTGCTATTATAGAAAGGGTTACATTTTAATCTACTAAATATGTACTTCTATCAACCCTTCTACTTCTGACATATTGCTTCTACTAGATTCTTATTTCAAACCCAGTAATTGCTCATCTGGAGAAGTACATTACTCAGACTTGTTTTTTTTTTCATTAAAGGTAGAATTCTGAAGCATTATTTTAAAAATGAATTTTCCTCTTCAGAAAAATTTTCCTCTTGAAAAACAAATTAAGGAAAATTATTTAAACTTACGTGACAACCAGAGCTTTGTCAGTTCCTATCAGTTTAGAGTCTCATATAGCATTTAACTCTTCACTGACCCTTTATGAAACTCCCCAATAAAGACGTCTGATAGGGGCCGGTGAGATGGCTCAGCGGCTTAAGCGCCTGCCCGGCAAGCGCGAGGACCCGAGTTCGACTCCCGGAACCCACATACAAAAAAAGGGCCGGTGATATCGCTCAGCGGCACGGGCGCCTGCTGGCGTGCGAGGTCCTGAGGTCGACCCCCCGGTACCCACAAAAAAAAAAAAAAAAAAAAAGACGTCTGATATAGGGCTGGGGCTGTAGCTTGGTGGAAGAGCATTTGCCTAACATGCGTGAGGCCCTGAGTTCAATTCCCAGTAATGTGGAAAGAAAAAAAGTCTGATATGTCTGGTCAACTTATGAACACAGTTTCCAGGTGGCTTGTGTCTTTTTTTGTCCATTAGTATATCGTCATTCTTATAGATATACTTGAATCAAAGGTGAATCTGGATTTTTATATTTTTGAGACAAGGTCTTGCTATGTTGTTCTGGCTGGCCTCAAAATTCTGGGCTCAAGCTCACTTCTTAGTTTTTCTCTTGATTTATAGCATGAGTTCAACAGAATGCCATATAACACTTCACACAGTATAACTCAGACAATATGGTATATAAAGGCTTAAATAATACCACTGTTGAACCCTGCTACTTTAAGGCTCCTGAAAACTGTGATAACTATAGACAGCTTCAGCTAGGTTTCAGAAATTTGCTCATAGTGAGCAATTTTTGAAGACAGTTTTGCTATTCTAAGCTGGCCTTGAACTCACTATGTAGCCTAGGCTGTCCTCAAACTCACAGTGATCCTCCTGCCTCCCAAGTGCTGGGATTATAGGTATGTGCTACCATGCCTGGCTAAGAGCTTATTTTTTTTTAAATATAAAAGTATTTATATGGCCAGAGCTTCAGGGTGTGCATTTCCTGTATGAGATCAAAGATTTCAAATCAGATAGAAAGCAGTGGCCCCAAAATTCAGACAGCCTTTTTCTGGAATAGGTATGTAAGAATATTTTGACTTGCTAAATATAGTTTTTCAATTTTCACTGAATGTCATGATATTTACAAGAAAAATATAGAAACAGAAATTCCTTTAAACTACTACATTAAAAAAGGTGAGACAATCATACAGAATAAAATAAAATCATTAGTAAAAATAAAAATTAACATTAAACATCAACACTTATACATCAAAATGGACAGTTAGCATAATAAAGCTAAATATAGTCACAGACAGATAAAAGTATCAACTACCAAAACACTACTCTGCTTCAAACTCCTCTGCCTTCCCTCATGCCTCCATCCCTTTCACACTGGGGTACCAATGCAGGAAGCTCCGGGATGTAGCTAACCGTGCAGCAGCCCCTAAGGCAGCCGTGGCTGTGCTTCGAGGAATGTAGAGCTTCTGAGAAATCTTGTGCTCTGGAGACAAAATAAAGGACAGTTGGTCCATAGATCCTTGACGCTTGTCCTTGAACGCTGGGATAGTATTATTACTGGAAAAATCTTCACTCTTTTGGCTCCCTGGAGAGCTTTCCACTAAAAAAGAAACACAAGAGTCTTTTCAAGGGGTTCTCAGATTTACTGCTTTCTCTCTCCTAATCTAGCTCTTTACCAACATGTATTACAATAATTTTCTGTTGGGTGGTGACAACTCCCAATGGGCAGTCAGGGAATGAGACTCAGACACAAGCTAATGAATGAAGAGGAAATGATGGGGAATCATGTGTCGAGATAGATTCTTGTCAAGATGAGAGCCAAGACAAGGGGAAAATGCATTCATGAAGAAGGGAAGACTGGATAAAATCAAATCCCAGAGAAGAGCCCACAAGCTCCCCTATTTCCTTCCAGCACTGAGAAAAAATGGTGTCTACAGGCATTCTCTATTGCAGTGGGTCCAAGTCTGTGCCAGTATAAAAACTATACCAAACTGATTGCTAACAAGTACCCAAAGCCAGTTAGCCATAAGATGACTGCCTTAGGTATTAGTTTTAACTATGAAGAAATCAGCCTTTAAATGAAATGAAATTTCTGGAACTCCAATGCCCAACTGTTCCTAAGGGCTAAGGAGGGGGATGCTAGGCATGCTCAGATGAGAAATCTAGACCAGTGCTACCCAAAGTAGCTGGTATGACTATTTATTACCTGCCTATAGTAATGAAAGTTTTTGGTGACATCTAAGCCAACATTGCTTCCTTCAAGAAAGTCCTGCTTTAAAAAGAAAAACCCCAGGTGATCTAAACAATGTGCTCAGCAGTGTATTTGCAGTTGATTTAACATTCTGGCACAAGTTCCTTATTGTGTTGTTTACCATGCGGACTCTTCACAAACTGGCACTGCTCCCTATCTTAACATGGATTTCAAAAAAAGAGAAAAAGTGATCATAATTCCAATCTTTTATTCATCTTTGCATCTTTATCATCTAGCACAGCTGCATGTGCTCTATGTTGCTTGCATTTGTGAGGAGTTATATAAAGAAGGACTTGACAGGGTGTTCTAAAAGTGAAATTCTGATCACAGAACTATAACGCTCCAAGATTACTGAGTAGACTGGACATAAACAACACACTTCAAGTGTCACTGTCTCCCATCTGCTCAGATGGGATCATATGGTTGCAGGAAAACAAGTTCAGGGCTCCTGTTGCTTCTGCATTATGGAGTTGTATAATTATTTCATTATGTATTACAATAACATAATAACAGAAATAAAGTACACAATAAATGTGCTTGAATCATCCTGATGCCCAAGTTTGTGAAAAAACTGTACTCTGCAAAACGAATCCCTGGTGCCAAAAACGTTGGGGACCGCTATTCTTGATAACCAATGGGTAAACAGGAAAATTAAAAAATATTTTGTACCAAATGAAAATGAGAACATCAAAAATTCATGAGATGTAGCTAGAACAGGGTCAGAGGGAAGTCTGTATCATTTATATTAGTTAAACAGGTTATAAAAGTTGAAAAATTAGGAAAAGACAACAAAATTAGGCCTAAAGCAAGCAGAGGGAAGAAATAATAAAATCAGTGCAGAAACCAATTAGATATAAAAACAGGGGAAGATCAATGGATCTGAAATTGTTTGTCTCAGATCAATAAAAAAGATAAAAAGCGCTTTAGGCACACTGAGATCAGGAGGAAAAAAAGACAGCACAAATTACCAATTCAGGAATGAGAGCATATATGTCACTAAGAGTCTACGGGTGTTAAAATAAGGGAACAATCCAAGTAATTTATGCTAATAGAATGAATTGATAACCTAAATAACACTGAATCTATTCAAGACATATGATAAAAAACCTTCCTTCAAAGAAAACTCTAAGTCCAGAGAGTCTCAATGTTGAATTCTACCAAACATTTAAGGAAAAAATACCAATTATAAACAAATTCTTCCAGAGAATAGGAGGAGACTTTTTCTAACTCATTCTGTGAGGGCAGCATTCTCTAGGTCAGTGCTAGTGAACTTTTTAAGAGGCCACGAGCCCAAACTGCAACCCAAAACCCACTTATTTATTGAAAGTGCCAACACTGCAATTAAACTTGAATGCTCAGCTGTTGGGGTGATGCTGGGCTCACTTGGCTTGCTTGCTGACAGAGAGGGCTCTGTGTGTCCACTGTGGCACATGTGGACTACTCTAGATACTAGATACTGAAATCAAAGACGTTACAAACTAAAGATAACAACATGTAATGTATTAACTATTGTTATTCTCCTATTGTTATGAAATTTTGTTTTACCTTTTTTCCATAAAATAAAAAAGACATTACAAACAAAACAAAAACTACAAATATCCTCATGAATATAGTCACAAAAATCCTTAACAAGCCGGGTGTAGTGGCACACGCCTGTAATCCCAGAACTTTGGAGGCTGAGGCAGGAGGATCGCCGTGAGTTTGAGGCCAGCCTGAACCACATAGCAAGACCTTGTCTCAAAAAAAACCATTAATCCTTAAGAAGATTTTAACAAAGAGAATGAAGTATATTAAATGGATAGTACCTCATGATAGGAGGGCATTACTGCAGGAATCCAAGGTTGGTTTAAGAGTTGAAATTCAGCCTATAAGTAGACTATTTTTAAAAACAACATGATCATCTCAATAGATCTAGAAAAGCATCTGATGAGATTCAACAACCATTCATGAATAAAAAAGATCAAAGCTAGGATAAATTGGAATTTCCTCAACTTAACAAGGGCATCTACAGCTAACATGCTTTATTCATGCAAAACTAAATGCTTACCTATGAGATCAACAAGGCAAAGACATTACTCTCATGTCTTTTATTCAACCTTATATCACAGGTTCTAACCAATACAAGAAAAAGGGGAAAAGACCAACAGATATTGTAAGACGCAGTCCCCCCCCATGATATATCTATCAAAATAGAAAATTCCAAAGATGGTACAAAGAGCTACAATAACAAGTGAGTTTAGCAAGCTTGCAGAAGGTAGCAACAATATAGATGCTCCTCAAACTAAGTGGTTATGTCACGATCCCACTGTAACTTGAAAATACAAAAAGCATTTAATATAAAGAAGTATAGGGCCAGTGATATAGCTCAGTGGCATAAGCGCCTGCCTGGCAAGCGTGAGGTCCTGAGTTTGACTCCTGGTACCCGCATATTAAAAAAAAAAAAAAAAGAAGTATAAAGATAAACACATAGGGCCGGTGAGATGGCTCAGCAGCATAAGCGCCTGCCTGGCAAGCACGAGGTTCTGAGTTTGACTCCCGGTACCCACATACGAGAAAAGGGCCGGTGATATCGCTCAGTGGCATGGGCGCCTGCTGGCACGCGAAGTCCTGAGTTCAACCCCCACTACCCAAAAAAAAAAAAAAGATAAACACATACACCAATAGAATATACAAAGTCTAGAAACATATCTTTACATATACAGATTTTTTTTTTAATATATACAGATTTTTGACAAAGGTGTCAAGACACTTCAAAGAGATAGTCTTTTCAACAAATGTAAGGGCAGCTATATAGGCAAACAAAATGATCATTAATCCTGATATCATACCACACAAATTACCCTGAATTGGACTATAGATCTAATTCTTAGACTGAAAACTACAAACATTTTATAAGCAAATGCAGTAGAAAATCTTAGTTACTTGGGTTGGGTAATAGCATACACAAAGCTCAAATTGTGTTATAAAAAATTACCAAATGGACTTGATCAAAATGAACACTTTTGCTCTTCTAATGATACTGTTAAGGTAAGCCACAAGCTAGAGGAAACACCCACACACCCAGATAGATCTGACAAAGGATTTGTGTCCCACGTAAAGAACTTTTCTGAGTAGATAAGATAACCTAGTTTTAACAGTCACTTAACTAAAGAAGATATATGAATTGCAAATAAGCTCATGAAAAAGATGGTCAACATCATGGTAAACAGGAAAATGCAAATTAAAACTACAGTAATATACCTCTACACATCCACTAGACAGGAAACCCTTTAAAAGATTACCACTTTTAGGTAAATATTAAATAGAAAAGAAATGCTACTGTGTAAGTAAAAGAAGCCAGACATAAAACTACATATAGTACTATGTGATTCTAGTGAAGGGAAAATGCTATGCTAGAGACCAGCCAGCTGGCAGAGGGACTGATCACAAAGGGCCACAAGTACAATTTCCAAGCTGATAAAAATGTTTTATATTGTAATTGTCCACATTTGTCAACACTTAAAGAGCCACACACGTTTAAAAACTGACAAATTTTTACTCTACATAAATGTGAAACCCCTGAGGAAAAAAACACACACAAAAAAGTGACAAAGCTAAAGGGAATAATTGAACCCCAAAATAAGATGAGGACTTGAGATAAATGGTAAAGCCATTTAGATGAAGGTTTTTAGCACATGGCAAAATGTCATATGTCCACTGAGAGCACGCACAAGAACACATAACCCTACCAGAGGCAGACTCGTCTTCTGGGGAGTCAGCCACCGCAGGAGCTGAGCTGGGCACTGCTGCAGATAGCCGGCTTTGCTTTGGCTGAGTCAGAACGTTGTTAGGTTCAAACTGGCTCCCTTCTGCTGACTGCTGTGACTGGATAAAAGAGACGTAAAACTCTTCCAATTTGGGCAATGTGGAAGAATCCAAAGAATCTTCCAAATCTATTTCCTGCAAAATGGCAGAAATAGGGTGAGGGCATGAAAAAGTGTTGGTATAACAAGAATTAAGCCCTTTTTGTTTTCTTACATGCAAAATACAAACAGTTTTCATAAGTGAAAACTCCTCACTTTCAAGAACCTAGATACTCTTTGAGAAAAAGCAAACCTTTTTTCTAACTTAATGAATAGCAACTTAAGGAACCTTTATTAAAGATACACTATAAGCAAACATGGTACTGAGTGCTACCATACACAGACAGCTAAGGAGGGGTGGCAGAACACGGGAAATGACATTCATTCACTGAGGACTTCCTTGCAGACTCTAAGTTATTTGCATATGTTTTTTAATTTAAATATTAGAACAACCATTCTAAGTAGGTGGCATATCTTTCACTTAGCATAATGCTTTTCACAGAGAGATTAACCTACCCAATGTCCATCAGTAAAGGGCAGGGTGTAGATGTGAGCTCAAGCCAGTTCTTGTTCTCCATGCTCCATCCCACTACCTCCCAGGATATACAATCCCTATCCCTGTGGACATCACAGTCCAGTTAGGGAAGCTAGCCATGAAATGGGGCATTAGCTCTATTCTGCAGTGTGAATGAATGCCAAGAGAATACAAAGGTGGGCCTCAGAGGTAACAAGGTGGAGTTACTAAGAACTAGGGCTGAAGAGAAAATGTTGTACTTTCCAGAGACTGAATTTGAACTAAGTATATAGAGTGCCCAATTTTAACCAGTACAAACCAGATCTAGTTTCCTACCATACAGTCATTGCTGAAGTATGTATAACATAGAATTTAAGAGCATTTATCTTCTATGATGTTAGTTGGCATTAATATCACTAGTGTGTGACCACGATGTGACAAACTGAACTAAGTAGTTTACAGTCCAGGATTTACCTAAAGCTAACTGAAACAAAATAACTGTACAAACAGAAAATTTAGCTTGTATCTTTTTTAGGCTCAGTGTAATAGATATTTAATAGCAGTAAATGTTCCTTCTGGGGCAAAAATATAGCACCTCATTTTCAAAGACAGGTGGCATGAATGTGAATTATAAAACTGTATAATATATAAATGGCTATATGTATAACTTTTTTGGCAGAAAACTGAAATTCTAAAAGAATAGCTACACTGGGCTATCAAATATACTACTTTAGGAAACAAAGACCTGGATTCAATTTTGCTTAATTAATGCAACTTACATATTCAAGTTTTAAAGTTTATCCTCATTTAAAAATGAGGCTATCAGTAAGTTCTTTCAATAAAGCTGCAATGATAAATAAATATTTATATTATCAAACTTTTCCCCTTTTAATTTTTTTCATTTTTATTAGCACACATTTGCCATACATAATAATTACTTGAGGGGAGTTGTACAACTCAATTATTTTTTCATCTCCTTTCCCTTCCTTCTCCCCATCTTTTGTTCCCCTTCCCATTTGGAAAAGAGCTCCCGATTTTCTATTATTTATCTTTTATTTTGCTCTTTATTTATATTTTGAGTTTCTCATGTAAGAGAAACCAGGCAATATTTACGCTTGTATGTCTGATTTATTTTATTTAACATTATGTTTTCAAGAAGCATCCACTTTCCTAAATATGATTCAAGTTTATCCTTCTTTATGGCAGAGTAGTATTCCATTGTGTATAATATCACTTTTTATCTGTTCATCTGTTGATGGAAATATAGGCCACTACTAAGATCAGACTGTTATGAATTGTGCTGCTATAAACATGGGTATGTGTGTATCACTGCAGTATGATGTCTTTGGCTCTTTTGGGAAGATTCCTAGAAGGGGAATATGTGGGTCAAATGGAATTTCTACTTTTAGTTTTTTGAATAATCTCCATACTAATTTCCATAGTTGTGGTACCACTTTACTAGTTTATATTCCCACCAAATGTAGATGGATTCCCTTTTCCCTGCTCAAACACTATAAATGTTGGATAAAAACATATTTAAAAGTATTTAAAGGCCCTAGTGAACAATCAAGTCAGGCAGGATTTCAGAACATGAGGTGGGTTTCATATTTACCTCAGTGTTTTAACACAGGGCATTTTCCAAATAAGGCCCAGGAAATAAGATGCAAGTAGAAAGTGGTAGTCTTACTGGGTAAGGAGATAAAGATCAGAGGCTATTCTGAGGCTGACAAAACAGCCAAGTCCTGAGGGACAAGAACAGGCACAGCCAGAGAAAAGGGACAGCAGAGGAGTATAACAATCTGCTTACAAATCTCTCTAAAGACCTTGTCCAAATCCTAAACTGCACAGGCATAGTGTGAGATTCCAGCAACAGAGAGGCTAAACAACATTAGCAAGACATCAGCAGTCCTGTGATGCTAAACAGTGGGTGGAGATGGAGCTCCAGCAAGGTGAGAGGGCAGCAAACTCTTCAGGCTTTCAGTTAATATGCAAAAGGACCATGCTTTAAGAGAGTACAAACCACAAAGGCATAAGGAAGAAGGACAAATGTGAAACAGAGCATCCTAACAAAATCTAAAATTAAGCCCCAAAGTGTATGTTAAGGTGATTTGCTGGTCTGCTAGCCAGATGACAATTTAACCTTCTTTGGTGGAAGATATGATTTTTGCCTACAATGTCCAACATTTGATTTTTTAAAATCATGAGGCATTTTCTTCTATCTCCTCGCTAAAAGTGCAAGTAAAAAGGAAAAATGAATAATAAATATTCTAAGCATGATTAACATCACTTGAGAAAATTCTAGACTCAGTAGATGAAAATAAGAATTTTAAAAGAATTAAAAAAGCAAGTGGGCATTCTAGAACTCAAAAATAATATGCACAAAATCCAGCAGACAGAAGCACTGCCAAAAAGAAAATTAAACAAGGTAACAGTCCAATAGGAGATTTAGTCAAAAGTTCTAGCATCTTACAACTGGAATTCCATGAGATAAATGTGCCCAACTATTTCAAAACTTACGAAGGATGACTTTTGGATTTCACTAAGTTCAGTGAAGCAAAGTGGGATATGTCCAAAAGAAATCACATATCTACATATATTAAAATCAAAGAGCTGAACAATGAAGAGGAAAATCTTAAAGTCTGGAGAAAAAAAGACATTACCCTCAAAGGAGCAAGGACAACCGACAGTTTGATTTCAACAGAAACAGAACACAATAAAGTGACATCTTCGAAGGGATAAAGGAAGAAAGTGCCAGCTTAAAATAATTTCCCACTCAAGGAAGAAATCCATCAAAAAGAATAAAGATTCCCTTCCCCTACATCTGAGAAAATTTGTTGTTAGCAGAACCTACACTAAAAGAAACAACAGTGAGAGTTCTTCAGGTTGGTGGAAAATGATCCTTGATGGAATATATAACTAAAGAAAACCATGAGGAGCACTAAATAAATTCTTATGGCTTAAAACTTATGCCATATGCTGAATTATATTATAGCCAATACTTTATTTTTTGACTGACGTAGGAAAAGTCACTAAGGTTCTTTCATAGATCCAGGTGAAAATAGGAAAGCTTCCTAGGTAACTACCATAAGTTCTCAATTACCAATGTGGCAGGCCTCAAACAAACTTATTTTTTCCCTAATTCAATTTAAATTTTTTGTCACTATTTTCAGCCTCATTCTGGAACCTACGTTTTATCCATTTCTTCTCAGTTTTAACCTAATATCCCAGGGGTTGTGTGGCTGCCCTGATATCCTCAGAGAAGTCTTTGCTATGTCTACAGTTAAGCTGCTAACCACTTATTAGCCCAATTATTTAAGTACAGGATGACCAGAAACTGCATATTTTTCATTAATTTTTATAATACAACAGGAAATATAAAAACAATTTTACCAAATTTATTCAATGCAAGAATCGACTGGTTAAACGGACACCTGCCCGAGTGATGCTTGGGACAGTCAATACATAAACAAACTTGCTGCCTGAGTGACACTTGGGGTAAACTGTTACGTGGTTAATGCCTGTCTTGCATCTGCTTCTTGGTCCAAGCTGAGGTTAGGAAAAGTGTTTCCTCTGAAATTCTTAGTGGGCCATTTAAACCACCTCCCGCCAGGCCACCTCTCAACAGGTGCATCAACACTCACACTCAACTAATTTCCAAAGCTCTCTCTAGACATGTGGCTTGTGCATGATTCTCTCTGCATTGGTCAGCTTTCCTACTACTAGGAAAAAAATACCCGGCCCAAAGCTTAAAGGAAGATAGGTTTATTTGGCTTATGGATTCAGAGATTTTAGTCCACAGTCAGCTAGCTCTTACGTGGAAACGTGGAAGGGCATGGGAGAGGAAGGGAATACAACTTGTGGCATATATGCATTAGAGAGAAGGGGGAAAGCCAGAGAGGAATTGGCCAGGGACCAAATATACTCTCCAAGGTTATTGCCTGGTGACCCATCCAGACATACCCAGAAGTGTGCTTTACTAGTCTCCTAGGAGTCGCTCAAGCCAATCAAATTGACAATCAAGACTGTCATCTTCCACCCCTTTGCCCATCTCCTTAAACCATTAATAATCTCCAACTATAAACAATAACAAGGTAATAACCTAATAGGATGTAACTATCCTATGTACAACCAAAACCATACCAATCCCTTCCCCAAAGTTGCAACAGTTCTAGCACTGGTCAAAATTGCATGGCCAAAGTCCTCTCTGAGACTTAAGGCAAACTCTTACCTGTGAGCCTCTGTAAAACTCAAAAAGCAAGTTACATGCTCCCAAGGTACCAAATGGCATGGAGCAAACATTCCCATTCTAAAATGGAGGCATAAAATAGAAAAGAATTGGACCAAAGCAAGACCAAAACCCAGCAGGGCAAACATTAAGTCCTATAGCTCCATGTTTGGTCTCTGGGGCATGAGGTGAGCTCCAAATGGTATAGGCAGCCCTGTCCCTATGTCTTGCTGGTTGCAGGCTGGCTCCACTCATTGACTGCAGCTTTTGTCAGCAGATGTTCCACATTCCTGGCATCCTCAACTTCCTGGAGTCTCCACTATAGTTTTGGCTTCACTATCACAACTTCATGCATCACTGTCTCAGGGATTCCAACACTGTCATACATTTTTACCTGGCCTCTTAGGCCTTCCTTTGAAATCTGGAAAGAACCTTCCATGATCCCATAATGCTTACATTCTGTAAAAACACTATCATGTGGACAAAGTCAAGGGTTAGTCAAGCAGTAGCCAAGGCTCTTTGAACCATGGCTGCAGTGGCCTCTTAGTGCTTTTCTAGATGAAGTTTTTCAAATCTTTCTTCTCTACTTTTTTCTCCCAGTTTTCACTATAAATCTGGCTACCTGTCCATGCCACAGCCTGAACCTTGAGCAGCCTTGAAATTTCCTCCACCAGACCAATTAGTCTGCCACTTTAGCCTCTCATAAAGTTTTGGGACATGGCAAAAATGCAGACAAAGGTAACACACACAGCCTCTAATCCAATTCTCAATAGAGTCCTCATTTCTTTACTGTTTGCATTCCTATTGGCAATCTGGTGTTCTGAACAACCTATCAACCTCTGTGTACAACAATCTAGGACTTCTTTAGTATAATCTCCAAATCTTTCCAAACTCTCCCATAAACCAGTTCTAAAGAATTCTGAATCACATGATCAGGTATAGTCACAGTAATGACTCAACTCTTGATACTTGTTTTCTGTATTGGTCAGCTTTCCCATCACCAAGACAAAATACCTGACATCCACAATTTAGAGGAGGAGAGGTTTATTTTGGCTCATGGTTTCAGAGGTTTTAGTCCATGGTCGACTGGCTCCAAAGCAGAAACATCATGGCAGAAGAGCACAGCAGAAGAAAGCTGCTCAGCTCATGGCATCTAGGAAGCAGAGAGAAGGAGAAAAGCCAGAGAAGAAGGGGCCAGGGACCAGATATAGTCCCCAAGGTCATGCCCCCATGACCCATCCAGACATACTCACAAGTGTGCTTTACTAATTTCCTAGGCACCTCTGAAACCAATCCAACTGATAGTCAAAACTAATGGTTACACTTTCAATTGCTACTAGGAGACCCAAGAAATTTGAAAGCAGCCTCAGGACCCTCTCATACCATGCAACTGTGTCTAATATAAATACCTGGTACATGATACCCCCGATAGGTGTTGCTTTCATAAACACTCTAGGAAAGAAGCAGGTTGCTTGGAACCTCTAGTCTCAGATTCCCCCCCAAATTCATAGAAAATCAAGTAGTGTAAGATGTGACAGAGAGTAAGGCACATGGTTTCTACCTTTTCTTCTTCCCCAACACATTCCCTCCTGCATTTGAGAAAGCATTATGAGAAAAGAAGAAAAATACACTTTCTGTGTCATTCTCTGAGTAAATAACTCGTGTCAGATATGATACTGCTTTAACACTGAGATTAGAAATGCTACCTTTCTACACAATAGATGCCCTTTGTGTTACTGCCAGAGGAAGTAGAACTGACAATTTTAGCAGGCCAGGCAGAACACATGTATCAATTAAAAATGTAAGTGACCTTTTAACCCCACTCTGTTCTGAGAGCTGTGGATACTAAAGAAAACAGACCTTTACAACCTTGGGTGACTAGAGCCATGGAAAGTGTCTTGTATCATTACTTTCTTTCCTTGTGAGTAACACCAAACCTTGACTTTAATAAGCAAGGAGTTTCTGAACCCTAGTAGAGGAGAACCTGCTTCTTTTCCTCTGCCTCCTCTCTTGCCTTATGATAGGAAACTGTTCTGACGACTTATGATCATTTGGGGGAATTCTTAAGGGAGAAATTTCTATACATATCTACTTACTCAGTCCTCCTCATAACAGGAATAGCTCACTAATTTTACTGGAAGCACAAGAACTGCTAGTCCACATTTATTTTGCTAGACAGAACTCATGTTGTTAAAGGTCATAACTCCAGCGTGGCCCTACCTCTTGCTGCCTGACTCATGGGTCAGGGAGACAGAGTTGTTCTATGAAAAGGAGAAAAGGGAGAACAGACAGATACACATATACTATCACCTGCACAAAGAGTTATTAAGAACAATGAACACATGAAAAAGTATCAGTTGCTTTACAAGCATTTTACAAGCACAGAAGGGAGATATTCCAGAGCATGGTAATTCAGAGCAAATACTCTTGAGCCACACTACCTGAGTTTGAACCCCAGCTCTCATACTTACTAGCTGTATGACCTTAGACTAGTCACCTTATTTCTCTATGCCTCAGTTCTGTCATCTGTAAAATAGAGATGCTAATAGTACTTGCCTCAAAGGATTTTGTGGGGATTGAGTTAATATTTATATAAAAGTTTTAAAATTGCATCTGGTACTTATTAATAGTCTGTATTATTATTTTAGGACTTTCAAACACAGGTATCCTTGTATTATTTAAGAAAAGGGACAAGGAAGAAGCCTGACACCAATTGGTAAATTCTGGAGTTGAGTTTCCTAGTTTGAAATTTTGATATGTAAGATGGCTATTACAATCTGGAATTTATTTGTGTTGTAACATGCCAGAAATACTCTCAATAATGCCAAGCATAAACAAGAATCTATAAACTATGTGTGTCAATATAGTAATTCAGAGTTCTTTATAACTTATGGTTTACTACCTAAAGAAAATGTTTTATCATATTCATATTTTAAGGCCCTTGTTCACTGTTGTAAGTAAAAAGATGACACAAAGAGAGGGTACGTTTGTGAACATTTGTCTTCACTGTATGTGCAGAGAAATATTAGAACCAGTGGCAGAAATGGGAAAACCCAAACTTAATTATAAGTTCCTTATATGGTTACAATGCTGGTTTATCTATCATTATACCTATTTCCCCTATGGTTCTGGGGACTGAAACCAGGGTCTTGCACATTCTAAACATGCTCTCAGAGCTACACCCCAAGTGCCCCTCATTCCAACTTTTAAAGGGATCTTTCTCTGTGGAGTTTTACTTCTGCTATGAGATACTGTTTGATTCCTGTTTCTCAAGGTTGAAAACAGAATGTCTTAATTTTGAATCTCTTGTATTTTAAAAATAGGTCTCAGAGAAGAGTACTTCTTCCTAATATCCTTTTTCCATTCCATATTTAATTCCATTATCAATCTTTAACGTCCCATATTTACCCAAGACCAAGTAAGCCTTATTTTGTGGGTAGAAATGGAACTGCTCATAAGAAAATAAGTATGCAGGTTTTTCTGGTCATAGACTAGCACTATACTTTGCAGCACAAGCAAATGATAATAGTTTTTCTATGTATCTGGGTTAAAATATTACTATATTTAATTTAATATTGAAATGTATTCATAAACAGCCACAGTCTCTGAAATTTGTGATAAACAGTTAATGCTACAAAACAGCACAATGCAAACCTACAAAGTGAGACCCTGTCTCTAAAACAAAAAGTGCAAGGTCTTCCTCACATTTCTTAAAGTACTGCTGTACACATTTGGGTCTAGGATGGTTGGGATTCTCAACAACATGGAATTCTACCTTATCAGAGATGAGGACTTCAATCTTAGAGTACAAACTGTACATTGTATAGAATATGTCATAATGAAGTCTATGAAGAAGGCTAATGACTTGATTTAAAAGTTAACTTAGTTGTATCTCCAAAGTGAAATAGAGTAGTCTTAGATTAGGAACAGAAAAAAGGGTAAAGAAAACTTTAAGAAGAAAATACTCCTTAAGAGTACCTTCAGAAATTCATGACACAGTAAAGAATTATTTTACCTTCTTAAATACTCTTCACAGGAACATATTATAAAACTACATGAGAGAAAAAGTTTGAGGACTCACACTTCCTTATTTCAGAAGTTTAAAAAACTGAAGTCATTAGGACAATATAATTACTGGTATATGGACAGACACATAGACAATACTAAAACATCTATGGTCAACTGAGTTTTGATAAACAGGTGAAAACAATTCATGAGAAAAGAATCCTCTTTTTAATATTTAGTACTTGGACAACTGGATCTTCATGTGCAAAAGAAGGAAGCGGGCCCCTAATCTCATACCATAACAAAAATTGAAATAGATCAAAGGCCTAAATGTAAAAGCTCAAACTATAAAACTCTTAGAAGAAAGCCAGGGGTAAATCTTTGCAACCCTGGAAAAGGCATTGATTTATAGATGTTGTCTCAGTTACTTTTCTCTCGTTGCTGAGACAAAATACCCAACACCCAAAATTAAGGAAGGAAAGGTTTATTTGGCTCACAGTTTGTGGAGGTTTCAATCCATAATCAGCTGGCTCCAAGGCAGAGTGGCACATGGCAGAGGGCAACAGTTCATGGCAGCAAAAACAGCAAGAGCAAAAGGGAGGAGCATGCGCAAGAGCATGAGAGAGAACAACCTCTTTCCCTCCCTTATATTACATGAAGGCTACCCGCCCCAAGGTGGGTGTAGCACTCACGCCCATAATCCCAGCATTAGACCATGAATCAGTCATAAACTCCAGAAGCCCGCCTCCATGACTGCATGAGGCTTTGGGGGGACATCTAGACACAAACCATAACAGATGTCATACCAAAAATTCAAGCAACCAAAAGAAAAAAATTAGATTTAATGAAAAACCTTTATGGTGCAAAGGACACTATTCAGAAAGTGAAAAGACAGCCAAGAGAATGATAGAAAAATTTGAAAACCATATTATCTGATACAGAACATGCAGTATATTACAACTGAGCAAAAAAACACAACGCACTTAAAAATGGGCAAAGGATCTGAAAAGATATTTTTCCATAATAAGCGCATTAACAGCTGCATATCATTAACCATCAGGGATTTGCAAGTCAAAACAATAATGAGATATACTCGTACCCACTAAGTATTGGTGAAGAGTGGAAAACTTGGAGCCCTCATCACTGCTGATAAGGTAAGAATATAAAATGGTCCAGCTGCTTTGAAAAACTGTATGGTAATTCCACAAAAATGTTAAAAACAGTTATAGGACCCAGCAATTCCATTCCTAGATATATATATATATATATATATAAATGAAAACATGTCTACACACAAATTTATGCTTGAATGTTCTCTGTTGCATTATTCATAATTAAGCCAAAATGTGAAAATAGCTCAAATTCCTATGAGCAGATGAATGAACAAATAAAATGTGTTATACTGTACAACAGAATATTCTTTAGTCATTAAAAATGAAGTACTTAGCTGGGCAGGATGGTCTCTGCACATAATCCCAGTATTCTGGGAGGCTGAGGTAGGAGGATGGCAAAGTCAAGCCCAGCCTAGGCAAATTAGTGAGACCCTGTCTCAAAAATCAAATAAATTTATAATAAAGGGGGTAGGGATCTGGCTCAGTGTAAAGGCCCTGGGTTCAATACCCAGTTTAACACATTCTCACCAGCTTGAACCACTGATGGTTATTTCACTTAAAATTATGTTCTCAAGGTGCAACCACTGGTGGTTCAAGCTACCTGGCAGTGAGACATGTGTTAAAAAATCTACAATATGTGAACATGTTAAAAAATCAACATGTTTGAACCTTGAAAATATTATGCTAAGTGAAAGAAAATAACCACAAAATAGCAAATACAGTATAGTAGGGCATTTACAGGAAATGTCTAGAACAGGCAAATCTGTGAGAAAGTAAGCAAATTAGCAGTCACTTAAGGCTGTGGGAAGATACAGAAGGGGTAGAACTGCTAATGGGTATGGAGGTTTTTCCTAGGGTAACAAAAATGTTATAGTAATGACTAGACAACTCTGCACATCAAGCTGTGCACTCTAATGGCATATAACTTATATTTCAATAAAGCTGTTATTTTTCCCCCTCATTCTGTTTTCTTTTTTAATCCCTCTTCCCTTCTTCCCCTTCCCATTTGAACATTTTCTTCCTTCTTCCCTGTGTCTATCCCCCATTTTGGTCCTTATTTACCCTTTGAGTTTTTCACACCAGAGAAACACTGCAATATTTAAACATGAGTGTCCAATTTATTTCACTTAAAATTATGTTCTCAAGATACATCCATTTACCTAAAAATGTCCCAAGTTTATCCTTCTTTATGACAGGTAGTATTCCATTGTATGTAAAAAACAGATTTTCTTTATCCATTCACCCACCGATGGGCATATGGGCTGTTTCCAAGAGTTAGCTATTATAAATTGTGCTGCCATAAATGATACAGGTGTGCATATATTGCTGTTGTATGATTAAAGCTCTTATTTTTAAAAGCTACGTAAGTATTATATTTAGATCTAAAATGTCCCTCAAAGGCCATATTCTGGGGGCTAGGTTGCCTGCCATCTGATGGGCTTTTGGAAGGTGACTGGATCATGAGGGCTCTAACTTCATCAGTGGATTACTGCACTGATGGATTCATTTGATGGCATTATTGAGAGGTGGGCCTAGTTGAAATGAGTGAGTCTTGGGCCTTAACCTTGGACACCATACCCTGTCCTGGCCCCTTTCTCTGTGGCACTAGTTCTTTCTGGCTGTACTCCTGGCTGCCACGAGATAAGCAACCTCCTCCGCCACCTGCTCTATCCCTGATACAGAGGTTTAATTGGCCTTTTAATTTAGAGTCATATTTTTAAGTGATGAATAACTGTACTATTAAAATTAATTTGAAAATCAACATATATTATATGCACCTATATTCTACCAACCACTAAGAGATGAATCATTGATCACAATTTTACTTCCTAAGAATGAATGTACCTATTCAAAATTACCACAATAACACCCATTAGACATTTACCTTTTCAATCTTGGTTGTGCCAGTATTTTTTTCTTGAGCATCCAGCCCTTCTAGTTTTTGCATTTCTACTTTCATTCCATTCACAAGGCCTGAAGGCTGCCATAAATCATCCCATTTATCTTTGGGTGGAGAAAAACAATCCTATAAAGAAAAAACTGCAAAATAAACTGACAGTGACATATGATCCAAAAGGACAAAAGGACAATGTGGCAAAGTAAAGGTAAGGAAGTAATGTGTATTAAACATGAAAAGGTAGTTATTAACTTTCTCTATTAGTGTCACTTTCCTCCTTGCTTTAATGGCTTGTATCCAGTACCTTAAACTCCTTTGAATACTGGGGTCTCATAAATATAATCCTGTTTGGAAAATGTAATACCATTTTCATGTCTAGATGATTTTTCATAATCTAGTTTAAAAAGCATACATCAACTGAAGCAATTTAACTACAGGTATTTCTTCTTAGAACCAGTGGAAAACAAATTTCAACTGTACAGCTAGGCACAATATTATCCAACACTCTGAATGGAGAACCCCAAGGTCATATTACAAGACTAATGCAACAAAAATAAAATTAGAGAAAATAGTTTATAGATTGTAAAGATTTGACTAGGAGCCAATGATAACAAAAATCATAATGCTTGAAAGAGCAGATATGCATAATAAGCTTGTTGTTTATTCTCCTCTGCTGCATCCTGTGTCCTCTTACTGACCCCTGTCATTTACACACTCACACAAATACAAATCATATAATCTTTTGAATTATGGTCTGACAAATCCTTTTGAATTCCCAAATATATAGCTTTCTTGAGGCTCAAACAATTAAATTTCATTTTCTCAACAGTGATTTGCTTTGTATTACCCTAAGTATCTAACCTTTTGTGGTATTTCTTCACATGATGAATGTTGTTTCTTTCCACCAAAGCTTGAGGTAAATAGATGGGAGACAGCATCACCTTCCTTTTCCATTTTCAGCCAGTTCTCATCCCAAATATCATCACCTATGGTCACTGACTCCAGGCATGGCATGCCAGTGGGGATCTCATCCTAAAATGTATCCGAGAACAATAAAAACTATCATTTATAATTTCTATCTGAGCACATTTTAAAATTCAGGTTCACACTTTTTTCTTGACTCCCAAATAAAGATGGCAGTTTGAATACACAGATTTATTACTCTTTCCCACCTAAAGTGCTACCAAAATAAAAATAAAGAGACTTCAGGTATAAACTTCATGGTCAGAGAGAAAAGAAAACATCTACATCCTGTATACAGGATAGCAGACATTTGATTAAGGATAGCAGACAACTAATTAAGGAGTCCTGAGTTGGTAGTGGGAAAAACTGAGAAGCAACCCACATTTATACCAGAGATATAATAAAAGCTCAGGAATTATACTACAAGGCTTTTAGAAGTAAGGGGGTAAAATGGGAATGAAAACAAGAGTATCAGTTGGAAGTCAGTGTGAGAAGCAGTTAGATCTTGAGATATCTTCCTATTCCAAGGACTCCAGCAACTACACCTCTTCTACCTGCTAGAAGACAGACAGGGTCTTCTGGAGAGTCAAGAGGGATTGTTGGAGGATAAAAATGACAGTAAAGCAAGCATAATGAAAAGAAGAATTAAGTGAAGACTTTTATACGGAATACTGAGACTCTGGCCCTTTATTATTGCAGGATAGAGACAAGTGGAAAGAGCACAGACAGAACTATAAAGATTATCCAATCTGAACAGAGGGGAAAAAAAAAGATTAGAAAGAAACCTCTAAAAGGACTGTCACAGACTTGTAGAACAATAGCGAAATATTTAACAACATTTGTATAATCAAAATTGCAGAAGGAAAAGAGTGCAATATAGAAAAATAATTAGGAGTAGGGCTAAATCAAAAGACACAGATGAAAACAGATACAGAAAGACCTTAACTCAAACTGATAAACGCCATTTATGACAAACTTACCAGCAACATCATACTAAATAGAGAAAAACAAAGCATTCTCTAAAATCACGAAGAAGACCCAGGCACCCACTTTCACCACTCCTCTTCAATTAGAGTACTTGAAACTTTAGCCACAGTTATCAGGCAAGAAAATGAAAAGGGATATGAACAGGAAAGGAAGAAGTCAAGCAATCCTTATTTGTGGATGACATGATCTTTTACATATAAGACCCCCCCCCCAAATTCCACCAGACGATTCTTCAGCAAAGTGACAGGATACAAAATCAACTCACAACAATCAGTACCATCCTTGTATACCAACAATGAACTCAGTGAAAAAGAAATTAGAGGAACAATCCCATACACAGTAACTTAAAAAAATTAAATACCTAGGATTAACCAAGGAAGTGAAAGACCTCTATAACAAAAACTACAGCAGTCTGAAAAAAAGATTGAAGACATTAGAAAATGAAAAACCATTCCCTGTTCCTTCAATAGGCAGAACTAATGTCAAAATGGCCATATTACCAAATATGATATATAGACATATAATGCAATTTCAATCAGAACACCAACAATATTCTTCACAGAACTAGGAAAAAAAAACAAACTCCTAAAAGTTATATGGAACCAGAAGAGACCCAGAATAGTCAAAGTAATCTCAAGCAAAAGGAACAAAGAAGGAGACATTATACTTCCAAATTTCAAGATATACTACAAAGCTACAGTAATAAAAACAGCATGGTACTGGCACAAAAACAGTCATGTTGACCAATAAAATAGAACTGAGGATTCAGAAACAATCCCATGCATCTTAAGCCATCTGATTTTTGACAAAGGGGCCAAAAACATACACAGGAGAAAAGATAGCCTCTTTAACTAATGGTGCTTGAATAACTTGGCAATCCAAGTGCAGAATGAATCTAGACCCACATCTCTCACCTTGTACTAAAATCAAAATGGATCAAATACCTAGATATAAAAACAGAAACACTGTATTCTGCCAAAAGATAAGTAAAATTCTAGAAGACATAAGCATAGGTAAAGACTTTCTGAAAAGAAATCCAATTACACAAGAAATAACAAGAATTAACAATCAACACATTGGATTATGTCAAATTACAATGTTCTGCACAGCAAAGGAAACAATCCAGTGAAAAGACAATCTACAGAAAGAAAACTTTTTTCCAGCTACTCCTTGGACAGAGGACTACTATCTAGAACATAAACAAAAAAATTAGACTCCCCAAAAGAAAAGACTTAATCAAAAAACTGGGCAATTGAACAGAGACTGCTCAAAAGAAGTAGCACAACTAGTAACAATACATGAAAAAATGTTCAGCAGCTTTGGCCATTGAAGAAATGCTAAATCAAAACAACACTGATTCCATAGTAGTCCAGTAGGAATGGCTATCATCAAGAACTTAGAAAATGACAAATGCTGGCAAGGATGTACAGAAGAGGAACTCTTCTATATTGTGGGTGGAAATGTAAACTGGTACAACCACTATGGAAATCAGTGTGGAAATTTCTCAAAAAACTAAAAATAGAAATTCCATTTGACCCAGCTACCCATCTTCTGGGTATCTTCCTGAAAAAGACATCATTCTGTAGTAATATATGCATACCCATGTTTATAGCAGTACAATTCACAACATCTAAATTATGGAAGCAGCCTTTATGTCCATCAACAGATGAATAAAGAAAATGTGATTATATACATATAAACATACATACATACACACACAATGGAATACAACTCAACCATAAAGAAGGATAAATTTAAATGATTCATAGGAAAATGGATGGCTCTTGGTAACAAAATGCTAAGTGAAATAAACCTGATACAGAAAGTTAAATATATTGTTTCTCTTATATGAGAAACCCAAAATGTAATTAATTTAAAGAACCAAATAAAAGAGTGACAGAAAACAGAGAGGTAGACTTTCAGAGTTGGGAAGGTCATCTGGGGAAGGGGAATGAAACAGGGCAGGGGAGAGTAGTAGTAAAAGCGATCAAGATGTGAATATGAATGTATACACCCACACATACACACACACACATATATATATATCCTAAAATCAAAACCAATACTCCAAGATGAATGTAATTATTATATTACAAACATACAGTAATAAAAAAGAAGTATGGCTAAACCTTCCAAAATTTGGTAAAAGACATAAATGTGCCATTTAGCAAACCCCATGCAGGATAAACCCAAAGAAATCCCTGCTTTAGATTATAACCAACCTGCTGAAAATTAAAGGCAAAGAAACGCTGACATGTTCTTTATAGGAGAACTGTTTAATTACGGTGAATTTTGCATCAGAAACCATGAAGACCAGAAGGAAGTGGAATGAGAAGTTTAAAGTGCTGAATAAGAAAAGAAATGGCAAATGAGATTTCTATATCTGGTAAAAATGTCTTTCACATTTTTAATATTCTGTAGAATTTAGAATGAATACACTGCCAGTGAACAACTCTAAGATAACTCACTGACAGAAGACCTATCTAAGTGAACTGCTCAAGGAAGCCCTTTAGACAGGAAGAGAACACCAGAATGAAATACCGGATGTGGGGAAAAGGAAAAGCAACAAAATGAAATGGGTAAATATGATATACTATTCTCCTTTTTCAATTTTTTAGAATATGTTTAAAGGTGAAAAGCAAACATTTTCAATGCATGCAGGTGTAATACACATGACAAGCACACAATGAAAGGGGCAGGAAGGGGTAAGCGATAGACATGTCATTTAATGGTAAATTACAGATTAAATCTACTGTAAATACTAAAGGATGTATATTATAATTCTAAGAGTAACCACTAAAAACACTAAAAAAAGTAACAGATAAAGTAAAACACTAAAAAATGTTCAAATAACCTAAAAGGTGGCAGGAAAGTGAAAGCTAAGGGTAAAAATCAAGAAAATAAAAAAATATGGTGAATCTAAAATCAAAACAATCACATGAAATATAAATGGTCTAAACATACTAATTAAAATTCTGATTGTTGGAATGGATTTTTATTTTTATTTTATGAAACAAAATAATGAGAGTAACAATAGTTAAACTGTGTATTGTTATCTTCAAAGTATTACTCAGAGTATAAGACATGGACAAAAAAGATTCTTAAAAAGAAACATATTAGCACAAAACTTTCTTTTCAATGAACTAAGAGAAACTAGTATAAATGAAACAATATACAGTATATACAGTAAAACCTTCGATTGCAAGTAACTTGGTCCATGAGTGTTCTGCAAGACAAGCAAACATTTTTAATAAATTTTGACTTGATAAAGGAGCGATATCATGCAATATGAGTAGTGTGTGACACCAAACGTCACATGATCACAACTGAGCCAATGGTCCCTCCCCAGCCTGCTGTAGGATTGTGGGTGATTGGCTCCCAACAGCAAGAGGATATGGAGAAGATCTCGTCTATAAAGAAGGAGAAAAAGCCAGAGGAATCCCTCATTTCAAATGAGATTAGGGAGAGGTGTAAAAATGTGGGAAACTGCAAAATTTTGTAGAAAAGCACCACCCAAATAAAGCTGTAGCAGTGCAAGCAATAAATCTGTTTAATGACAATGCAATGTCACATTTCTGCGAAATCCTCAAAATTTCACAAAATTTCAGTAAACAGGTGGAATAAGTTAGAGAGATCTATTGTACATTTTGGTGACTACAATCAACAGACTGTATACTTGAAAACTGGTAAAAATAAACCCTAAGCATTCCTACCACAAAAAAGTGTGTTAGACAAGTACGTAAGTAGCCTTAGTCATTCCACAATCTATCTATCTATATACTCTCTCTCTATATATACTTGTCAATTTAAAAAAATAAAGAATAAAGTTCCATAAAAATAAAGCAAAAAGGAAATAAAATCAATTTAACATATCTTCGCTAGAAAACAGAAAAGGGTTAATACTTCCAGACTCATTTTATGAGGCCCATGTTACCTTGATTAGGAAAAAAAAGCAAAGACCAACACAAGAAAACTACAGACCAATAGTTGTCATGAAAACAGACATAAAAATCTTCAACAAAATATTAGCAAATTGAATCTATCAATATATAAAAAGAATTCAACATGGGCATATGGGGTTTATCCTAGCAATGCCAAACTAATTCAATATTTGAAAATTAATTAATGTAATACATTGTATTAATAGAATAAAGAAGAAAACAATGCTATCAAAATATGCAAAAAAGAACTTAACAAAATTCAACGATGCATTATAAAAATCTTTCACCATGACAAGGATGTCCTCTCTCTTGCATTCCTGTCCAACATTACATTTGAAATCTTAGCCAATGCAATAATAAGACAGAAAGATTAAGAAACATATTTTAGAAAGGCAGAAGTAAAACTATCAATTTGTGGACAATAACACCTATGTAGAAACCTAAAAGAAACTACAAAGGCTACAAGGCCAAAACAAAAAAAGATTTCTATATATTAACAATGAAAATACAAAAAAAAACAAAAAACAAAAAACAACAAAGACTATTCATGATAGCTCCCAAAACAAATTACTTAGGTATTAAGCTAAAAGAACACATACAGTTCCTAAATACTGAAAGTCATATTACAAAGAAATAAAACAAAATCTAAATTAATGGGGAGTTGTATACGTGTTCAAAAATTAAAGACATCAACTTTCCTCAAAATTCTGATCAAAATTGCAGATGTAGATAAGCTGATTTTAAAATTTACAAGGGAAATCTAGAGACATTCTGAAGAATAAAGTGGGAAGAATCTTATTACCTGATTTTAAGGGGTACTATAAAGCTAGTAATCACGACAGCATTGTATTGCATAAGAGAAAGACATATAGATCAGTGGAGCACAACACAGACTCTAGAAAAACTCATGGACAACTGATTTTTGATAAAAGTTTTAAGGGTAACTCAATGGAGATAGGATACTCTTCTCAATAAATGATGCTAGAACTAGATACCCATATGCAACAAATGAATCTTATCCTAACCCTCACATCTTGTACTAAATTGAGATTTCTCAACATTGCAAACACGACACATAATAGAAAAAAGGTGATAAACTGGAATTTCTCAAAAAAAAAAAAAAAAACTTTTGCTGTAAGAGCGACACAAGAGGGCCGGTGAGATGGCTCAGCGGCTTAAGCGCCTGCCTTGCAAGCGCGAGGGCCCGAGTTCGACTCCCAGATCCCACATACGAAAAAGGGGCCGGTGATATCGCTCAGCGGCACGGGTGCCTGTTGGTGCGTGAGGTCCTGAGGTCGACCCCCTGGTACCCACAAAAAAAAAAAAAAAAAAAAAAAAAAAAGAGCGACACAAGAGAATGAAAAAAAAAGAGCTACAAGTGGAGGAATGTATTTAAAAATTACATATCTGACACTTAGAAAACAAATGACTCAATTAAAAAATGGGTAAAAGACAAACAGAGGTTACACTAAGAAGTATGTATGGACAACAAGTAAGCAGATGAAAAGATGCTCAACATTATTAGTCATCAGAGAAATGTAAATTAAAGCTGTGTTGTGATACTACTCTACACCAATTAGAACGGCTAAAATAAAACTCACTGGCAATATTGAGTGCTGACAAAGATGTGTAGCAAGTGAGCTCTTATATGCTGGTAGGAAGGCAAAATGGTACAGTTTTTCTGGAGAACAATGAACAAACATTTAACACATGACCCAGAAAACTTACTCTTGGGTATTTTCCTTGTATGAATGAAGCTTATGTTTATAAAAATCTGTATAGAAATACTTTTAACAGCTCTATTCATAATTACTCTAAATTGTAAACAACTCAAATGTTCTTCAGTGGGTGAAGAGATAAACAAGCTGTAGTATATCTGTACAATAAAATGCCATCCAGCAGTCAAAAGCTTTGATTTGAACTGATTCATGCCAAGTACTTGGGTGAATTTCAACAGTACTATGCTAAATGAAAAATGCCAGTCTCAAAAAAGTTATTTAATAGCCGTGAAAATATAAAACTAGAGTGAGAGAACAGTCAATGGTTGCTAGGGGTCAGGAATGTAGGGAGACATATTATAAAAGGATAGCTACAAGGGAGTTATTTCAGGTGATGGAGCTGTTTTTCATCCTGATTGTGGTATTGGTTACACAAAACTACACATGTATTAAAACTGACAGGTATATCAATAGAAACTCATCTTGCTGTATATTAATTTTAAAAGAATGAAATATTAACACAAAAGTTAGGAAGGAAAGGAAAAGGTTTTATAGCAATTATATAGTCACAATAAAGTAAATATTGAGTGGTGATCTAATGGAAAGCTTGATATATTATTAGAAAGATGGATAGTGGGGGAGGGGACACAAAGGCTATATTTGCGGAGATGATATAAAAGAGAACTAAACTTTCATCTTTCATTGTGGAAAGTTCATAGATACCTAAAACTGAAAAATCAGGAAATCTAAGAATGGTATTTAAAGGAAAAAAAAGATATAAATTGCAAAAGTAGCAGCTAAAAGAGATATAAACAGTTATTCCAGGAAACAGGAGATGTAGGAGGGGTCAGGCATACTGTGGGCTATATGTACACAAACATTTGATTAAAACAAAAACACATCCTCCAAAACAGTTGTAAGTATCTTTCCTGGTGGGTTTTTACCTAACTACTGCATAACTCTTGAAGACAGCCCAAAGCTGTGGGACAGTAACCCACACATCAAAGTCAGACAACACCTTTTCTTTTCTGTAATCAAGGTTACATTGCTCCAATGTTGGACTCAGTGACTGCTGACGAGAGAGATGGTCTATGACACTGAGAGCAGTGGGGCTTAAAGAGCTATTTTATTCCGGTCATCTCATTTGGAATTAAATATATTACTGTAATGATGTTTTTTAAAAAAAACTACTTTGCCTTCTCCTACCTCACTTTCTTCCTTCAGATTCTTAGGCTCTGTGATGGACCACTTTGGATCATCTTCATAGTTCTTCAGAGTTTTCAAAGAATTGAATTCTGAATCTTTTGATGGCTCCTCCTTCGACACAGATTTAAGGTGACTTAAAGACAGATTACCATTACCAGATTGCTAGTAGATATGAAAGCAGTATTATTTTGTCTTCTATGTTATAATGCTGTTTCCAAAATTTACATGCCTATAAATTTTGGTGGGAAGTTTTCACTACGGTTCATACAAATGCTACTTTATTTTTTTTTAACTTTATCCATGACCCTTGGCCTTCCAATTACATTAAACAATTTCAGTTAATAGACGTTTTTCTTTTCTTTCTTCTTCTTTTTTTTTTTTGTTGGTTTTTCAAGACAGGGTCTTGCTATGTAGTCCAGCCTGGCCTAGAACTCACAGCGATACTTCTGCCTCAGCCTCCTAAGAGCTGGGATTACAGGCATGCACTACTATGCCTGGCTGTCAACAGATATTTTTAAGCATATATTATCAAGAGTTTATAGGACAACTCTTTGGATCTAAAGAAGAATGCATCAGGTCACAGCTCTAAAGGAACTAAAAAATACAGTGAGAAAACATACAATCAGGTCATTATAGTACTGTCTTCTGAGTAGAACCATCACAGAGATATACTAAAAATATTATTGAGGGGGGATGTCTTAGAAGAGGCAATGAAGGAGATAATACAAACTGTTAGAATGTTTAAGAGACTATTAAGAATTAGCAAGGGGTGTGTGTGTACAGCATAAGAGAGTATCGCTACATCAAAATATAGACTCTGGTGGGATACCAGACTTTTATCTTCTTCTCTTGTACAGAAAAGATAGTCTTATTTCTAGGACTAAACTATGATTAGCTGAAGACATAAATAGATAAGATAGTCTAAAAACGTTAAAGGTTGATTTGCTGTTTAAGATGAGGAAATGTTCTTTTATTACAGTAATAATGACTAAGAAAAATTCAGGCTCATAATAGGCCAAACAAACCCAATTAATTTGACATTAACTAGAAATCTAAAACCTTTATATGGTTTTGAACATACAGCAGGAAATATACATATTTTGCATAAGAGGTTAATCTCAGTAGTCAAATGGCCTTGACTTAACTCTTTTATTAATAAACATCTACTTTAAAAACTCATCATCTCTATAACTTTAAAAGTCAGATGGTGAAGACTAAAACTAGACCCATGTCTATCACCATGTACTAAACTAGAGTCAAAATGGATCAAAGATCTAAATATTAAAACAAACACTAAATCTACCGGAAAAGAAAGTAGGTAGGAATCTTGAAGACACAGGTGTAAGCAGACACTTCATGAACAAAACCCAAACTGCATGGGAAATACTTCAAAGAATCAACAACTAGGATCTCATCTTATTAAAAAGTTTTTACACATCAAAAGAAATCACCAACAGAGTGGAAAGACAACCCACAGAGTGGGAAGAAATTTTAGCCAACTGTCCCTCAGACAAAGGACATAGATCTAGAACATATGAAGAATTGAAAAAAATCAGACCCCCCAAATTCAAAGACCCAATCCAGAAATGGTGAGATGAACGTACCCTTCTCAGATGGAGAAATACAAATAGCAAAAATATTATGAAAAAATGTTCAACATCATTGGTCATTTGAGAGATGCAAATTAAAACAACACTGAGATTCCATCTCACCCCAGTAAGAATGGCTATCATCGGGCCGGTGAGATGGCTCAGTGGCATAAGCCCCTGCCTGGCAAGCGTGAGGTCCTGAGTTCGACTCCCAGAACCCACATAAAGGAAAAAAAGGGCCGGTGATATCGCTCAGCACCACAAGCGCTTGCTGGCAAGCACAAGGTCCTGAGGTCAACTCCCAGTACTCACATTAAAAAAAAAAATAACAAATGCTGGAGGGGCTGTGGGGAAAAAGGAACCCTTCTCCACTGTTGGTGGGAATGTAGACTGGTGCAACCACTATGGAAATCAGTGTAGAGATTCCTCAAAGAACTAGGATTAGAGGTCCCATTTGAACCAGCTATTCCCCTTCTGGGTATCTTCCCAGAAGTATTAAAAACATCATACCACAACGATATATGTGCACCCATGGTTATAGCGGCACAATTTGTAATAGCTAAATCTTGGAAAAAACCCAGATGCCCATCAACCGAGAAATGGATAAAAAGATACGGTATTTTTATACAATGGAGTATTACTCAGCTATAAAGAAGGATAAACTTGAGACATTTATAGGGAAATGGATGCAACTTGAGACCATACTCATAAGTGAAATAAATCAGACTTGCATGTGTAAACATTGTATTGTCTTCCTAGTGTAAGAAGCTGAAAGAGTAAATAAGATCCAAAATGTACAATAGATATTGTGAAATGTGAAGAAACTGTTCAAAAGGAAAGAGAAACTGGGATGGGAGAAAGGAGAAAAGAAGGAAAAAGGAAGAATAAGTAAATACACACACACACACACACACACAAAGATAGTTAAGATAGTTACACTATTAATTGCTATTAGTTCATTGACAAGATTTGTGTGTATATTGTTTGATCAATTTTTCATGCCTATATCTTGTAATACGAGCAACTACTTTGAAGATAACAATATGCAAGGTACTAACCATTGTTATTCTACTTTCTTGTTTTGAAATTTTGTACATTTTTCTTTAAAATAACAAAAATTCAGATATATATTAAACAAAAAATTTTACATTTTATTCAAAGAAAATTTAAGAAGCCTTATTGTATCAACAAAAAACAAAACATTTTGACTCTCAAACACCGACTAGAACTCACAGTGATACTCCTGTTGCCCAGTACCTGTTGTCATGAGAGTACTGGATTTAGAGTACATGTTTATATGTTCTAGGAACATTAAGTTTTATTAGGTACTTTACTGCCCTTTTATCTATACTGTACCAACTTTACCGGGTAAAGTTGTTATGAAGATTAAATCAGCTAATATATAATGTGCTTAGAACAGTGCCAGTGATGTAATATAAGTTTAATAAATATTATTACTTAGTTGAGAAAAATATATAATAAAAACATTATAATACTATTATTACTGGGTGGTGTTGGCAGAATGTTTATTGAGAAAGTAAGAAATAAGACTTGAAAAAAGCACCTGAGTAGTACAGGGGGAAGAAGACTAGCATTTGGACTGTAAGGGAAGTCATGATTAGACAAAGGAAGCAAGGGAATTTAATACAGACAGAAATCATCCAAGATGAAGTATGGCTAATACACAGGCTTAAACCAGCAAATAATGAGACAAGGTAACTGTTAAGATCACTGTGCAAAATGTCCAAAGTTTCCTAAATTTTGAAAGCTTCAGTTCCCTCATCTATAAAATGAGGATAATAAGGTTAATCATCAAAATTATAATAGTATTTGCAAAAACCTCTTACCAGGGTATGTAATTCGCTCTCTTTGGATTGTGGACTTATCTCTCGGTCTTCATTAAAATAGTGCTGCTGGGAAAGATAACCCAGTTCTGTCATGACAACATCATCTGGCCCACCACTGGATTTAGTGTATAAAGCTAAAGGGTTTAGGTCTCTGAAACCCTAAGATTAAAAATAAAAAATAATAAAGAGGAGGAAGAGTTTAATTACATAATGAAGAGAGAGAAGGTGAAAAAGCACTTCATAATTCTCAAATGCCATGGAAATACACTATCTTCTAAAATTCAATATTACCTAGTTACAAAAATTAACATCAATATTAACAGTGATATAAATATCATTATCAATAATTGTAAAATAGAAGTGTTGCTCTCCAGAATAACTTTAGATAACAAAATATTTTTGGATAAGAGAGAATATTCAATCATTTATTTAAAATAAAAATACTCACATTCTAAAGAACAATTAGCCAAATGTGATTTTTGTATGGTCATAGGAAAATTAAGACATTACTCCTCATTAAGAAGCCAGGAATCTAATGGATGGTTCCAAGATAAAAGAATAAATCAAACAACCTTCTGTATTAAATTTTCATATCTTTGTTGAGATTCAACAAAATATGTTGTAAATACATCCAGACTGCTCTACCTTAGAAGGGACATTTTCTCGGCATACAATAGCATGGCCCTCTGTTCTCAAGACATGATGGAAATAAATGTCTTCATTTGAGGATGTATCACACAGAAAAATGTTAAGGATTCCATCTATATATTCATCCACTACTCCCACTAGTGGCTTCAAACCACACAACTTCTGGAACTGTAGAATAGCTCTGGATGTCCAGTGTTCCTGAAATAAAATCAAGATACTAGATTTAAGTGATAGGTTTAAACATGAATTACAGCGACCATACACAAACATGAGTTCCTCATGAAATACAACTTTAGTGGAAAAATAAAACTATAAAAGAACCAAAATAACATTTAAAGTATTTATGCTTTAGAAATAAAAAAAGTCAGAATGAAGAAAAAAAGATGAAAATGTGATCATGGAAAATTTTAAAATAACTTTTGATGAGGAACTCATTTCCAGAAATAGTTATGATTATTACACCAACCCTCCTACAGAAAAGAAAACCCCTAGAAATTCTGGGAAAATATTATTTTTAATATGTCTAAAAATATTTTTAAAAATCTATCAAGCTAGTAACAAATATCAGGCCAAAACTGTAGGGAAAGTAGGAACTACTTTTGCTGTAAGGGTACTGCTAATCTAGGCAAATCTGAATTTTGGTTTTGATGGTCTAACAAGTAAAAGGGGACAGACGTCAAAACCAGGGTCCATCATGGAAGGAGTCTTGAGAACTTTCCTTCAATAAGCTGAGTACTACAGGATATACTCTGAGATGAGAGGGGAAAAATAAACTAGCTTCATATGGATTTGCTGCTCAATTTTCACTTCACCAGAGTGGTCCACAAATCCTTAAGTTGGTAACTTAACTAACATGGTGCCAGTCTGGTGGAACTCCTAGGCACCGGGCAGAAGCAAATGAAAATTCTCTCTGGACGTAGGCAACCTCAGCCTGTATTACTGAACCACTCTTTTTTTTCTTTCTTTTTGTTGTACTGGAGATTGAACGTAGAGCCCTCGCACTGAGCTATCATCTCCAGCCCCCTCTTTTTTTGACTTATTTGAGACAGGGTCTTGCTAAGTTGCTAAACTGCTTGAATTTTTTGATCCTCTGCCTCAGCCTCCCAGAGTGCTGGGATTGTAGGTGTGCACTGCCACACACATCTTGAGCCATTCTCACAAATAAGTTTTCAAAGACAGTTAAGTGGTGCACAGGCACAGATAAGAAGCATACACAGAAACAATAAATCACAAGATCAAGTAGAAATCACATGAACACTCGAAATCTTAGACAAATCACAAAATTAAATTCAATATGCTTAAAGCAGAATATCAACAAAAAATAAAAACACCCAACTTAGTTTGAAAGCTTCTACAGAGATCAGTAATTTACAAAAACTGATATAGCAGAACTAAGAATTTTTAGAAAGTAAAAATACAATAACCCAAACTAAAAATTTTATAGGTTAATTCAGTAGCAGATTAAATAGGATAAAAGACTAAACTGGTAAAGTAGGAGATAATCTGGAACAAAATTACCTAGTATGGATAGATGTAAAATACAGAAGAGAATTAATGGCTATAAAAGAAAAACTGAGAAAGTTTAATATACTTTTAAAAAGAGGCAGAAATAGAATAAAAATATGCTTTTGGGGAATAGGCAATAAATGAAGAGATAATGATTAGGCATTTACAAGATTTAGTAAATTAAACTACAGATAAAAGAAGTCCAATGAACAAAGTAAGATACCTACAAATAAATTAATACATGAACTCATTTTTTTTTTTGGTACCAGGAATCGAACTCAGGGCCTCACACTTCCCAAGCAGGTGCTGTGCTGCTGAGCTACATCCCTGACCCCATAAACTCATATTCACACATGAACACATACTAAAATTAAAGAATACAAATATTAAATAGAAAATCTTAAAAACACAGGCAAAGAGGACACTGCCTTCAAAAGAATATCCATTAGACTTAAAGATAACTTCTCCAGACATACCAACAAAGATAAATAAAAATATGTTCTTCCTCCCTACTGTTATAGTTTTCTGAAGGTCAGGGTCTTGTATTTATTATGGGTATTTAATACCTTGCATGGTGTTTACCTAATTTCCAAAATGTAATAAAATATTTACATGACAATTTAAAAAAACAAAATTGCTGGTGACAAATTATCCCAGGCTTTTTTGGTATGGTTTTCACATTTTTTTCTCAGTGCTGGTGATCAAACCCAGGGCCTTCAGCATACTAGGCAAATACTCTATTACCAAGCTACAACCCCAGCCTTTCCAGGTTTTACTTTTAGTTGTGCACTATATAACAATATCTCAGCAAATAACAAACCGCATATAGGATAATGGTCTCATACGATTATAATGGAATGGAAAAATTCCTATTTCTTAGTGACACTGCAGCTGTCATAACATCATAACGCAACTCACAATATGTTTGTGGCGATACTGGTATGGACAAACCATGTTGCCAGTCAATAAAAGTATATCATATAGCACTTCATAATGATAATAAATGACAGTTACTGGTTTATGTATTTACTGTATTATACTTTTTAATCATTATTTTAGAGTGTACTACTTATTTTTTTTAAAGTTACCTGTGAAAATAGCCTCTGACAAGTTCCTCAAGGAGGTACTCCAGAAGGCACTGTTATTACAGGAACTAACAGCTCCGTTTGTATTTTTCCCCTGCAGACCTACCAGTGGGAAAGAATGTGGAAGACAGTGATACTGATGATCCTGACCCTGTGTCAGCCTAGGCGAGTGTGTTTTGTGTTTTAGTTTTAAATGAAAAAAAAAAAAGTTTAAAATTAAAAGATGGTTTATTTTCATTTTAAATTTCAAAAATGAAAAACATTAAAAAATGTGCTTAAAAATACATATACCCTAAGTGTGGTGGTAGGCTACACCATCTAGGTTTGTGTAAGTGTACTCTATGATGTTCACACGATGAAATCACTTAGCAATTCATTTCTCAGAATGTATCTCCATTGTTAAAATGACCCTTGTCTGTACCTGAAAATGTCTATTGCTTCACTTCTAATGGTTATTTTTACTGAATACAGGATCCTAGACTGACATTTTTTCTTTCAGGCCTCAATACTGCTCCTTTCAATGGTTATTCACTATTTATATTATTATTCCCCTGCATTTTTTTCACTCTCTGGCTTCTTTCAAGATTTTTCTTCTTGATGGGGCCGGTGAGATGGCTCAGCGGCATAAGCGCCTGCCTGGCAAGCGCGAGGGCCCGAGTTCGACTCCCGGAACCCACATACAACAAAAGGGCCAGTGATATCACTCAGCAGCACGGGCGCCTGCTGGCGCGCGAGGTCCTGAGGTCGACCCCCGGTACACAAGAAAAAAAAAAAGATTTTTCTTCTTGAAATGGACAGATTCCTAGATACGTATGAGTTACCAAAACTGAATCAAGAAGATATAAAAATCCTAAGTAAACCAGTATCAACCAATGTAATCGAAGATGTAATTAAAAACCTCTCAACAAAGAAAAGTCCTGGCCCTGATGGATTCACTGCTGAATTCTACAAGAAATTTAGAGAAAACCTAACACCACTACTTCTCAAACTTTTTCATGAAATCGAAAGGGGAGCAATACTCCCAAATTCATTCCTGGAAGCAAGCATTACCCTGATACCAAAATCAGAGAAGGAGCCAACTAAGAAAGAGAACTACAGGCCAATCTCCCTAATGAACATAGATGCAAAAATCCTCAATAAGATACTGGCAAACAGAATCCAGCAAATCATCAAGAAGATTATACACCATGACCAAGTTGGATTCATCCCAGGGATGCAGGGATGGTTCAATATACGTAAATCAATAAATGTAATACACCATATTAACAGAACCAAAGACAAAAATCATATGATCATCTCAATAGATGCAGAAAAAGCAAAAGCTGGACAAAGTCCAGCACCTTTTCATGATAAAAACCCTACAGAAAATAGGAATAGATGGTCTTTATCTCAATCTGATAAAAACTATCTATGACAAACCAATAGCCAATATCATACTAAACGGACAAAAACTGAAAGCCTTCTCTCTAAAATCAGGAACAAGACAAGGATGTCCACTGTCCCCACTCTTACTCAACATACCTGGAAACTTCAGCCAGAGCAATTAGACAAGAGCAAGAAATAAAAGGAATAATGATTGGAAAGGAAGAAGTTAAATTATCATTATTTGCAGATGACATGATACTCTACATAGAAGACCCCAAAAACTCCACTAAAAAATTGCTCGATTTAATAAGCAAATTCAGTAGTGTAGCTGGATAGAAAGTCAATTCTCAAAAATCAATAGCCTTTCTGTACACAAATAACAAACTTACTGAAAGAGAAATTAGAGAAACAATACCTTTCACAATAACATCCAAAAAAATGAAATACCTAGGAATCAACCTCATGAAGGATGTAAAAGACCTCTACACTGAAAACTACAGTACTCTGAAAAAGGAGATTGAAGACGATATCAGAAAATGGAAAGATACCCCTTGCTCCTGGATAGGAAGAACTAATATAGTGAAAATGGCCATACTTCCAAAATTGTTATACAGATTTAATGCAATTCCAATCAAAATTCCAACAGCATATCTCACAGAATTAGAGAAAACAATCCTAAAATTCATTTGGAATCAGAAGAGACCTAGAATAGCAAAGGCAATTCTGGGCAACAAAGGCAAGGCAGGGGGCATCACAATCCCTGACTTGAAATTATACTATAAAGCTACTGTAATAAAAACAGTGTGGTATTGGCAAAAAAACAGACCTGAAGATCAATGGAACAGATTAGAAGATGCTGAAACAACTCGACATACTAAGCCACCTTATATTCAACAAAGGTCAAACACATTCACTGGAAGAAAGATAGCCTCTTTAATAAATGGTGCTGGAAAAACTGGCTCTGCACATGCCAAAGATTAAAACTAGACCCATATCTTTCACCATGCACTAAACTAAATTCAAAATGGATCAAAGAACTAAATATTAAAACAGAAACATTAAATCTGCTGGAAGGCAGGATAGGTAAAACCCTTGAAGACACTGGTGTAGGCAAAGACTTTATGAATAAAACCTCAACTGCACAGGAACTATCACAAAGAATCAACAACTGGGATCTCATCTTATTAAAAAGTTTTTGCACAGCAAGAGAAACCACCAACAGAGTAAAGAGACAACCCACAACGTGGGAAAAAGTGTTTGCCAGCTGTTCCTCAGACGAAGGATTACTATCGAGAACATACAAAGAACTCAAAAAAATCAGACCTCCCAAATTTAAAGACCCACTACAAAAATGGGCATCTGAGATGAATACACATTTCTCAGATGAAGAAATACAAATGGCAAATAAATATACAAAAAAATGTGCAACATCACTAGTCATTCGAGAGATGCAAATTAAAACAGCACTGAGATACCATCTCATCCCAGAAAGAATGGCTATTATCAAGAAATTAACTAATAACAAATGCTGGAGGGGCTGTGGGGAAAAAGGAACACTTCTCCACTGTTGGTGGGAGTGTCGACTGGTGCAGCCACTGTGGAAATCAGTGTGGAGATTCCTCAAAAAACTAGGATTGGAGGTCCCATTTGACCCAGCTATTCCCCTTCTGGGTATCTTCCCAGAAGAATTAAAAACATTGTACCACAGCGATATATGTGCACTCATGTTTATAGCAGCACAATTTGTAATAGCCAGATCTTGGAAACAACCCAAATGCCCATCAACCAAGGAATGGATAAAAAAGATGTGGTATTTTTATACAATGGAGTACTACTCAGCCATAAAGAAGAATAAACTGGAGACTTTTACAGGTAAATGGATGCAACTCGAGAAAATACTCATAAGTGAAATTAACCGGACGCACATGTGCAAACATCGTATTGTCTCCCTAGTGTGAGAAACTGAAAGAGTAAATAAGATCCAAAATGTACAATAGATATGATGAATCAGAAAGAAACTGGTCAAAAGGAAAGAGAGTCTGGGATGGGGGAATGGGGAAAAAAGGGAAAAGAAAAAAATTGTATTTATGTATAAGATGGTTAAGATAGATACACTACTAATTTTGCTTAGTTCATTGAAGAGAAAGGTTTATGCCAGTAATGTTTAGACAACTGAATGCTGATATCTTGTACCCTGAGTAACTAATTTAAAGATAACAATACATAATGTATTAACCATTGTTACCCTCCTATTATGTTTTGAAATTTTGCTCTTTTTTATCTTTTTTCTCTTTTCTTTAAAATAAAAAAAGATTTTTCTTCTTGTATTTCAGCACTTTGATTATGATGTAACAGTTTGCTTCGTATTTATTCAGTTTGAATTCTGTTGATTTTCTTGGATCTGAATATGTCTCCTCTTCACCAAAGTCTGGAAAAATCTGGCCCTCATTTCTTCGATCTCATTCTTTCTCTGGAACATCAATTATATGTGTGTTGAAGTATGTGATACTGAAACACTGTTCTCTAAATCTTTTTTTTTTTTTTTTTTTGAGGCAGGGTCTCACTATGTAGTGCAGGCTGGCCTAGAACGTGCTTATTTAGCTCAGGCTGGCCTCGAACTCATTGCAATCCTCCTGCCTCAGCCTCCTGAGTGCTGGGATTACAGGTGTGCAACCACACCCGGCTCTTTCAAATTGATTTTTTAAAAGCTCTTCAAATTGTTGTTCTTTTGATCTATTTTCAAGTTCAGACTGTCCTATTGTTTCTGAATCTGCTATCAAGCTTACCCAGAAACTTTTCATTTATTTTTACAATTCCACAATTTCCATTTATTATAATTTCCCCCTGAAATTTCTTATCTGTTCATTAATTATGAGTAAATATTCGCTGGGGGTACAGTTCAGCAGCACAGCACCTGCCCGGCAAGCGCGAGGTCCTGAGTTCAATTCCCGTTGCCAAAAAAAAAAAAAAGTAAATATTCAAGTCCTTGAACATATTCATAACAGCTAATTAAAAGTTCTTGTCTGCCTACTGCAATATCTGGGCTATTTCAGTGTCAGTTTCTACTGATTACCTTTTTCCTTGAGTATATACCACGTTTGTGTTTCTTTGCATGTCTAGTGATTTTTAATTGGACAGTAAACACTACCAATACATTATAGAGATTGTAGATTCTATTACGCTCTGAAGAGTGTTTTTTGTTATTTAACAAGTAGTTAAATTGAGCTGGTCATGGTGCAAATGCCCGTAATCCCAAAATTCTAGGAGGCTGAGGTAGGACAATTGCAAGTTCCAGTCCAGCCTGTGTCATTTAGACCTTGTCAAAAATTAAAATTAAATAAAAATGAAATGGCTTGGAATGTAGCTCAGTGTGAAGGCTCTGAGTCCAAGCCCCAGTACCACAAAAACAAAAAACTAGTAGTTGTCTGGACTTAAACTCTAAATTTTGCCCCTCTTGCAGTCCATAGCAACTGAAATCTCTTTTCAGTTCCTTCAAATGCATCTGTTGATTTGTAACTAAGGCTACTGGGTTCTTCCCAGAATGTGCAAAGTTTGGCAGTCACCTAAGGATATGGATAAAGTACATATGTACTGATTTTGGAACTCATCCACCCTGTGGCTTCCCTGCTTTAAGTATTTCTCGCCTAACTTCTTGCTGGTCTGCCATCTCAAACAACGTCCTTTTAGTTTTTCAAGACAGAAAGGCTATAGACTGAGGAGTGCCCTCCAGAGAGAAGCTGAAACAGTCTCAATCTTACGCCTTGCTGTTTGACTTCCAAGGGCCTATTTCTGCTGTTCTGCTTGTTTTTCATTTTGTTCCATCATGCTCCTCTGTTGCTACAATGCCATTACCCAATGCATTATTTTTGAAATGAGAAAATAGACATGAAGTGAGATTCATTTAGTTAAAAACAGATTTATTGCACTCTTATAATGCATCAAGTGTTGATTAGGTAATGGTGATTCAGTGGTGAACAAGACAGACAACATTCCTATCTTAGGGGCTTAAACAGTTGTGTTTAAATGAAAAAACAATAGCAGAAAAGTGATGTGCTATGAAAACGAGGTGAAAATAAATGACAGAAGGGGAAGGGTGCATTTATTTTTTATTTTTATTTTTTGTGGGTACCGGGGGTTGATCTCAGGACCTCACGCGCCAGCAGGCACCTGTGCCGCTGAGCGATATCACCGGCCCTTTTTTCATATGTGGGTTCCAGGAGTCGAACTCAGGACCTCGCGCTTGCCAGGCAGGCGCTTATGCCGCTGAGCCATCTCACTGGCCCATAGGGTGCATTTTTAAATGACTGGTGAAGTCCTTTTGAGGAAATAACGGGAAGGACAATCGTGAGGTTACTTCAACTAAGCTATTTCAGTGATTAGAATGGGCAAAAGCCCTAAACAGGAGGAGTTTAGGAATGAAATAAGGAAACAAAATAAACAATAACAAAAAAGAGTATAAAAAAGAAGCCATTTGACTAACAGGAGAGTAAAGAACACTGGTTATAAGTGGGTCACAAATTTAGCCCTGAGCTTCCCACTGGACAAAGTGGGTCATCCACTTAGGGCTAAAATGCACTCCACAAAACAATCCTAAATACAGACAAGCATAAAAACTACTTTGCACACATTATTTGTAACAGTCAGAGACTACAAGCCAACTATATCTAACAATAAAGGAATAGTTGAACAGGCTACAATGCCTATTTAGCTAACAGATTACTTTGAAACCATTAAAATTGAGACCTTAACCTGTAAACATATTTATGCTATACTGCCTAGTAAAAAAAAAAAAACAAAACCATATAAGACATATTTTAAAAGAATATAAAATAGATTATAATTACTATTTTAGATAACACTGGAAATCCTACAAAAACCCTCACCCCCAGCATCCAATAAACTATAATAAATGCACGCCCAATTTCTAAATGGAATGCCTCTCACTGGTGAAATTTTACATTTTTTCATTTTTGTCCTCTTCCCTGTATTTTTCAGGTAAAAGTATTTAAAATAATAATCCACTCATATGTAAGCAACTGATAAATTATTTAGTTAAACAGACAAATATGGTGTAATAAACATGTAGGTATGTATAAGAGTTTGAAGGGGAAAAGGCACCTAAGATATAACTAAACAAACCTCCATACATACATGGATATAAATGCCTCCTGCTCCATCACACTCATCTTTCACAGTACTACGGGATAATTCTCTTTAAAACATACACTGACTGTAGCAGTTCCTCAGCATCTAAACAGCAACAGCATTCTGACTTCTGAATGTGGCTCTTCAAATGAAGTTCATGCATACGGTATTTCTCTGACATTTGCCACGAACCCACTCCAACTCGTGCTACATTTTGTGTCAAACAGAGGTACTTAATAATTTCTCAAATTTGAAATGTTCATGCTACTCTTCCTTTGCCTGGAATGTCTCTCCTCTCTTTTTTCCTCTCCAGTTATGTTTGTAATTTTCTTTCAAACACCACCTCAATTATGAAGCCTTTCCTGATTTCTCTGGACAGAGATGAGTATACTTATTTTGCTCCTTTACCACATACTGTAAAAACCTCTATCACAACAAATCTGACATGATACAACTTTTGTCCAATGACTATGTTCCATACAATAAACAATAATTTATTTGAGGACTGGTTTCATGTTTTAGTTTTGTACCCAGAGGACTCAGAACTATTCTTGGCATGTAGCAAGCACCCAAATGCTTGCTGATTAATGGAAACAAGCAAACATACCTTTACTGGTCTCACCCAAGCCAAAGAACAAGGGATAGCCTGAGCAGGAAGCTTTGTGTAACAGCACCTATGGTAGGTAATCAAATATATGAATATTTAATGATTTGTTAAACCCCATTTTATGAAATCTCTAATTCATTTCTTGGTTTGTTACTCATACCATTTCAGAGTAGAGTGGTACCCTGGTTCGCAAACACAATATGTTCCATATTTTTGGAAAAGACAGCCATGTTTTCTTTTGTGGGAAAGATGGCCACAGTTGTGTTTGTCACCCAATGTAGAATTTGTAAACAGAAATGAAATTTTGTGAAACACTTTTGTTTGTGAACCAAATCGTTTGCAAATGAAAGTGCTGTGAACCAAGGCATCACTGTACTTTATTCATGAAATTTAAAATGAATGCAATCTAAGCAAATAAAATTAAAGCAGTCTAAGAACTAAAATTACAAAGCATAGTTAATCTTTGAGAGACCTATATAATAAAGTAGATAGAAATAGCTCAACCTTTCTGCTATACATATATAAATGCATCTCTTATGACCCAAAAAGTCATTTTCTTAATGAGACTGAAATTTATTCTTGTGATCCATTCAAATTCCCAGTCAAGTGAAAAAGACTATAATCCATCTGTGAAATTAAATGACCGGTTGTCAAATCTGCACTAAGAAGAAAGAGGGGTGGAAAGCAGGGGAGGGTGGAAAAGCAAGAGCAAAAAGAAGAGTTCTAGCACTGTGACTTAATTTGTCTTGTTTTTATTAAATTCAACTCACTTGAGGAACCTCAGAGAGGACTTCTGGACAGTTCCGATATTTCCAAAGTCTGGGTAAAACACTTCAACTTCATTTTTCGCCAGGACTTGATGGATAACAACCCGATACCACCACTTATCCTCAGAAATTCTTACACAACAGAGATGTCCTGGTTGGATAAAATGTTCTGGCATGGTGTATCGATCAGAAACCAGCTGGTTAGAGTAACAGCGCCTGTGGAATTCCACAATAGAGAGAAACTCATAGGGAAAGAAAAACTGAGAATCACTTTTATTGATATATCAAGAATAGGAAAGTCTTAACAAAAAGCAAAGAAAAAATCCTCACTTTTAAAAATGTGCTAATGTTTATTAACACCAGAGAATTTTCTTACACTATCTGAATAAAGTATAATCCAACTTTTTCCCCCAGCACTTTCTAAAAGGGACATTTTTTTAAAAAACAGGCAAGGGATGTAGCTCATGAGTAAAACACTTACTTGTCTAGCATGTTCAAGGCCTGGGGTTCCATCCCAGGCGCTAGGGAAAAAAAAATCTATAAAAAATATCAATGACCAGTTAATTCCCAAATCCAACAGCCTCTCTCTTCTAAACCTTCAATATACTTAATCTCTCTGCAGCATTACCCTTTTTCAAACTCTAAGTTTCTAAGACAAATTCGCTCTTCCTTCCTTGTCAATAATTACCCTCTAGTAGGCTCAGCTTTGCCTTAAAAAATTGGGTTACCTGGGGTCTTTAGGAGGTAAAACAACATGTTTATTGCATTGTTTTTCTGGTGTGAGAAACCAAAAATGTAAATAAGGACCAAAATGTATAATAGTTATTGGGAAATGAGAGGAAAATGTTCAAATGGGAAGGGGAATAAGGAAGGGGGAGGGAAAGAAAGGAATGGACAAGAAAAAAAAATAATAGAAGAAAAAATATGAAACAAAGCTTTTCTAAATAAGGAGGGGAAGAAGGGTTGAAGGGATGAGAGGGGAATGGGAAAAAAAGAAGCAAGATATATCATGTGGAGGTACAAATTCCCTATGTTGAATGTTATTACATAATTTTACATTACATTTACATTATATCTAAAATGTACCAATAAAAGTTTTTAAAAAGGAAGTATAACAGGTTCAAATCCTGACTCCATAACTTATGAGCTGTGCAACTATCTCTGTGATTCAGTTTCCTTGTTGAGGATGAAGATAATAATATTTAAAACCTTGGTCAAAATAATGTGAAAGTCTAGGACAGTGACCAACTATAGTAAGCAATCAAATAATAGTTACTAATTATAATTCTTGTGGTACACTATCTCATCCATTTTCATATCCTATATACCACTACTGATAAACTGATGGTTCTTTCTCTCTAGAAGGCCTTGCATTCTAAGATTCAAAACTTATATTCTCAATGGATGGAAGACATGCTGGTTATTCCTAGTATCCACTCTCTTCTCTTTTTTCCTCAGTAATAAGATATCCATATTTTAACTGCATATATGGCCATTCAGATTTCCCAGAATCTAGTTGTGATTTTGTGAATAAAAAGTTCTAGCCATATAAGAAAAAAAGCATATAAGAAAAAATTATAGAGAACAGCAAATTATTGTATATTTTATTCCAACTTAAAAAAAAGTGAAGTGTGAAAATTTTAGGTTGTGTCTCTCAAACAAGACGCATGCCCCACATATCCACCTTTTTTTTCTCCTTCTGAGTGGGAAGGAGGATAAGCCAGTGGATGTGTGGTGAGCCATTTCCAGAACCATATGGATGGGGCAACACAAGATCTACAGCAGCAAGATAGAAAATATCTGTGTCCCTAACATCATGAAGTTATTATATCAGCCTGTATCACCTCTGCTGGATTATGGGAAGTATTTTCTTCATGATACTTTATCTTTCTAACAGTGGCTAAATCTAATCCTAACTAATACTGCCTGTTTAACGTTGCCAATCTACTGTATCATGCTCACCTTAGAGGCAATGTGTATAAATTTCTAACTTCTCTCACCCCAGCTCAAACTTAATCTCTAAAACCAATAGTTTTCACATTTTATGTCTCACCTTTATTCTTCCCAATGCTATTCTTGTCACCTGACAATTTTACTTAATTTATCTCATTTGTCTCTCTCACCCCCTAAAAAGACTAGCCTATTTATGGATCTTGTCTTCTTCACCCCATCCATTTTCTATCCTTCTAAAAAAACCATGTTGATGTCTTTCCTAAAACCTTTAGTGGTTCCTTGCTGTCTACAGAATGAGTCAGAACTCCTTCCTATGGTGTCCACAATCTAGCTCTTCCCTACCTCACTAGTTCCAGCTCCACTCCCCTATGTGCTGGTCTCAAAGCACCCAATTCATTCCTTTGTTAATGCTGGCCCTGGTGCAGTGGCTACTGGATCTGAATACACCCACTCATACCTCAACTGGCAAACTCTATTTATTTTTGAGGAATAATTCAAATACCTCATTTGCAATGCTTTCCTTAATCATACCCAGACAAAACTATTGCCTCCTACAACATTCCACACACATATCCCCTAACCATCTTCCCAGCCAATGCAAAGACTTAACTTTATAGTGCTAGAACCTCAGCATCCCAACACTTACGACTATTAATAATTTTTTTTGGTACTGTGAATCGAACTCAGGACTTTGAGCTTGTCAGGCAGGCACTGTGCTGCTGAGCTATATCCCTGGCCCTAATACTCTTAACTGCTTGCTGTTGACAAAAATGGAAGGTCCCACAAATCACTTCCCAAGTTACCTCAAGGAAGAACACTTGAGCACTTGTTTGCATTGTGACCTAAACCAGCCTTTCTGTGTGTGATGGGGAAGGGAACATGATTTTTTACTTGGAAGATGAAGTAATTATTTTTTTCATGGGACACCATTTGTGCTTTAAAAACCCACGTAATAGGGCCGGTGAGATGGCTCAGCGGCATAAGCGCCTGCCTGTCAAGTGCGATGGCCCGAGTTCGACTTCCACAACCCACATACGAAAAAAGGGCCGGTGATATCACTCAGCTGCACGGGCGCCTGCTGGCACACGAGATCCTGAGGTCAACCCCCGGTACCCACAAACAAACAAACAAACAAAAAAACCCACTTAACAAACTATGTGTTAGGGTTTATATTTAAAAGGTAACTCCAAAGTGTCATATCCATTCAGAAATGGGGCTTGGTCAGAAGAGGCAGGTCACTGAGGTCTTAACTTGGAAGAATATATTCTTGTCCCTGCCTCTGACTTGGTCCCTCTGCTTCCTGGCTGCTATGGGATTAAAAGCTGTCCTCTGCCAGGCCCTTCCACCACGCTATTTCTACCCTGGAGCCAGCCAACTTCGGACTCAACCCACTGGAAACTGTGCACCAAAAAAATCTCTGCTTCTTTAAGTTGTGGGTGTTTGTATTTTGCCCCAGGTATGGGAAAGTAACTAATACAGAAAATTGGCACCAAGAGTGGGGTTGTCGCTATACTGTATCTGATCATGTAGTTCAGAAGCCTTTGAAATTGGTTTAAGGGAGGAGTTTGAAAGATTTGGAGATGCCAGTAGAGAGGCCTTAAAAATGCCATAAACAGAGATTGATGAAAGATTGTGGTCAGAGCTCAGAAGACCAGAATGCTAATAGGAATGCAAACAGTAAAATCCAGGATCAGGAGGTTTCAGTTAGAAACAAGGACTCCATGTAGTTGGACTAGAGGCCATGTGTGTTACACCCTAGCAGAAAATTTGTCTTCATTTTGCCCATGTCTTGAGACTCAACTCATTTTGCAGAAGACTAAGACTGAAGGTGGTAGACTGATCTGGTGGAGGAGATTTCAAGGCATCCCAATATTCAGGCCATGGCATGAGTACTATCCAGAATCAGATCAGATTCTATCCAGATTTATAGTGAGAACTGGGAACAAACAGTAAGCCAAAAGATGTGAAAAGTTTAATTTTACCATGAAGGAAACATCTGCAAAGCTGGGACCATTGAGAGCACAGTTTCTGAGGTTAGCATTAAAAGAAGTCAAGTACTTTACATCAGGACAACAGGAAAGATGGCTTAAAGGCCTCTAAGAAATCAGCAAAACCCCACCCATTGCACCTCAAAGATGCAGAAGTAGAATCCTTTGAGAACACAGCCTCTGGGACCCCTGCTCAAGAAGGGCCACCTAGGGAACTGATTCCTTAGGATTCATTTCACCATGCTCAGCTATCCAGGCACTCAGAAGCCACTGTAGCCACAGTTCAAGGGGATCTAGCTACTACTCAATTAGGCAGCAGACCTTGGCATCATCCATGAGATGCTGGTTTTTCAGACATACAAAACCCAAGAGTTATGGGGTCATGGAGGGTTTAAAAGAAGGCCTGAGAGGCCAGGCAGTATGCCCCTCAGAGGGCAGTGCACGAAGCTAGGAGAGTGAAGCTGAAGTAGCATTGAAGACCCCAGGAATGTGGAATGTCTGTTGAAGAAAACCACAAGCAAAGAATGCAGGCAATCTAAGTGGGAGGCCACGGGGGCTATAATCAGCAAGGGCATAGGGGCAGTGCTGCCCAAGCCCTTTGGAGTTCACTCAAACCTGCCCGGGGTGACAGACATGGAGCTAAAGAATTTAATGTTTGTCTCTGCTGGGTTCTGGTTTTGCCTTTGTCCCATTCTTTTCTACCCCATTACTTCTCCTTTGGAATGGGAATGTTTACCCTGTGCAATGTATGCTGAAAATATTGAACTTTTTAAAATTTTTACAAGGACTGACAGCTAAGTTTGCCTTGGGTCTCAGAGAAGACTCTGAACTTGGGACTTTCAGCAATGTTGCAATTGTTAAAACTTTGGCAACTCTTAGAGATAGACTAAATACATTTTTCATAATGAGATGATATGAGACTTTTGGGGACAAAGGATGGGATGTTATAGTTTGGATCTGAAATGCCCCGCAAAGTCTCAAGAGTTTGGAAGTGGGGCCTGACCTGGAAGGATGTGTTCTTGACCTCAGCTCCAACCTTCTTTCTCTGCTTCCTGGCTGCCACAGGATGAACAGCTATCCTCTGCTATGCCCTTCCACCATGCTATTTCTGTCTTGGAGCCAGCCAACTTTGGGCAGAAATCACTGGAAACTGAGGCAATTTAAACCTCTCTTTAAGTTGTTAAGTACTGGGTATTTTGTCCCAGTTATGGGAAAATGACTAGTATGCTAAAGATAATTCAGATTTAGGTATCTGACATATCACTTCCCCAAAATTATGTGAGCCTTCCCTTCAAGGTAAATCTTTAAAAATGTATGTTGTCAATGATGAAATTCCAATTGTCAAGTAAAAGTCAGAATTTTGGAAATGTTATATCCACCACTATGAGCTCAACAGCTTCCCAACAGTTAACACTTTTCTGATGACATCAGTAGTGGTATTAGTGAATGTTATTTTTTAAATACCACGTGATAAAACATGTTACATTTGGAAGATCTGCATAATTTAGAAATGACCAATAAAAGATGTTGTAAAAGATTCACTGTAGTCTGGTCCATGTGAGTACATGGTTAGAAGGGCCCTATGCTTGCTTAAATGGCTCTGCTATTGGTATCCTGAAATTCTTAATTTTTTTTTCCTGGTACCAGGAATGGAACTCATGACCTCACGCTTGCCAGGCAGGCACTGTGCCACTAAGCTATATCTCCAGCCCTGAAATTCTTAACTTTTAAACAAGGAACTCTGCATTTTAATTTTGTACTGGGGCCTAGAATTACATAGCTAGTCCTGGAACTAGTTATAGCACAAAGGTAAATCAATCAACTTTAACAGAGTATATGAAAAAAATCGAATTCCACATTGCAACTTACCTTTAAGAAACTACCATTTGTCAAGTTTTAACATTATCAAGAAACAATATTCACAATTGTCTGAAAAGACTATTAAAACACTCCTCACCCAACTACATAACTGTGTGAGGCTAGACATTTCATATACTTCAACCAAAACCACACATAGGGGCCGGTGAGACGGCTCAGCGGCTTAAGCGCCTGCCTTGCAAGCGCGAAGGCCCGAGTTCGACTCCCGGAACCCACATACGAAAAAGGGGCCGGTGATATCGCTCAGCGGCACGGGTGCCTGTTGGCGCGTGAGGTCCTGAGGTCGTCCCCCCGGTACCCACAAAAAAAAAAAAAAAAAAAAAAACCACACATAGATCCTCCAAACCATGTTGATTAGAGTAAGATACATGAAAAAATACACTGAAAATAACAGAATCCTACCGCATTTCAATCATCATGTCTTCAAGTAGCTCTGATGAATCCCTGCTATAGATTCGGATGTAGAATTGACTAGGAGAGATAATGTACTCCACAAAGACCCCCACAAGGGTACTGGTATCTAATGGGGGAAGTCTGCATAATTTCTTTTCTTGTACAGCATCTGGTGGGATATCATGATTTGCCACTGACAAGTTGAGCTGTGGTTTGCTTATTTCTAGTTCCTACAATTTTTTTTTAAAAGAATAAAGAAATGAAACCATAATAAGTCTTTGAGTAACATTTCAAACCCTAAGGCAACATTTCTCAAAGTGTATTTCATGAATCACTCTTATCAGAATTACTTGGGAAATTAAAAATGCAGATTCTTGGGCTCAAGCCAGATTTACTCACTCATAATACTTGAGAATGGCGCTCGCAGTTATGCATTTTTAAAAATTCTCCAGGTGATTTTCACTTACATTAAAATATGAAAATTTAGTTTTATGATATTAGGCAACTAATTAAGAAATATTATGTAAATACTCTATACAAACTTCACAACACAGTACTTCAAATATTTAGGTTGAACTAAGGAGGATTCTCATCCCATCCAATCCTACCAAGGGTGAAAGGTAACTTTAAAGAATGGATTAAATTTCGACTAGCCTTCTGATCAAAGACAGGATTTTGCAAACACTTTTGTTCTTAAATATACTGTTTACTTCTAGGCTTTCCTGTTATCTTCCAGAAAATATAGCAGGCTCTGAAGAGATTTTTATTCCATGAAAGAAGTTAGGTACAGAGAGTACAGTGAAAAAGAATACAACTAATTTCTTAGTAGTAAAATAAGTAATGTGAAATGAGAATACAAAAAGGGAGAATCATGTGCGAAGGTGTAATGAAGGGAAAAAAAAGCACTGAATAACTGAGGCTGAGTGCAAAGGTGACATGCAGGAATTGAGGCACACAGCAAGAAGAGAGCTCCCTACTCTCTCCTCTAAGGTACTGAGGGGTTTTCCCGCCTAAACTTTGAAACGCAGAGATAGAGACTCAGCAATGTTATCATGAGAGCACTGTCAAGTCTCAAAACCATCTGAAAACTTTAAAATGACTTGAGGGAAAGCTAGTTATATAAAAGACTGAAATCTAGAAGAAACATTACATGAGGTGACTTTGGACCAAAGAATTGGGCTCTATCAAGAAATAATATATCTAGAAATAAAAATTCTCTAAAAAGAATTCTGCTTAAAAAACCATTCATTCAGTAAAGACTTTACCACCAGATTAGGCTCCTTACAAATCTTCGGTTCTGGATCTTTATCCCACACAGTCTCCTTAACAGCAGCAGTAGACAGTGAATTTCTTGGAGGACTGGAGACATAAGCTTTGGGTTCTATTTTCTTATCTGATTGAATAAAACATGAATTTCTCACTGATGAAGCAGCTCAATCTAAAATGGCCAATAAATATTTGCATATTTGTTACAATAATGATACAACTGTCACTAAGTACCTTCTATGTACCAGGCATGGGGGAGACAATGATAAATGAGATACACTTACCTGACCTTGCAGACCTTTCAGTGTGGAGACAGATAGGAAAGTTCTAGATGAGAACAAATCCTAGAGGGCCAAGGGAAACTTGTAGTATGGTAAGGTTTCTTAAACTCTGGTGAATGGCTTTATTTTTGAACATCCTGATTTCAATGTATTTCTTGTTCTAATTAAGCAGTGAACACTCATTATTGCTTCATATACAATGTATGCGATTACTTAAAATTCCAGAATAAGATGCTTTAATTCTTAGAGAATTCCCAAACCAATCACCTGTTTTGTTCAAATTTACATATGTATGATGACTACATGAGGTTGGCACACTAAAACAGACTCCAATGGCTCCTAAAGAAATAAACTCATGTGCATTAAGATGTGGTTACAAAAATATTTATCATGGGGCTAGGGATATAGCTCAGTGGTAGAGTGCTTGCCTAGTATGTGTGAGGCCTAGGTTTGATCCTCAGCACTGCAAAATCTAAATAAATATTTAAAAATTTACCACCATACTTTTTATAACAGTAAAAATGAAAGCAATCTAAATGACCATCAACAGGAGACTGGTTAAATTAATTATCATACAGCTACATTAAAGAATTATTTACAGTTAAAAATTTTATAATTGCACACACTAATAAGGAAAAACACCCACAATCCATGAAATACAAAAAGGACTTACACAATATTTATATATTTCTTTGTATAAAAAATTATACATATAATTAACGATATTATATAGAAGTCCAGAGATACACACATTATTAGTATTAGCATTAGTTATAGGGTATTGATAGACTAGTTTAAACAAGCTTTTGTGATAAAAAAAATGTAGCTATGCTTACACATACATTTAATAACATCCGGAAAGCTATACAAAAATTCTAACAGCATTATTTCTGAAAGGTTATGTAAAATGATGGGAAATGTTCACTTTCTATCTACCACTCGTCTATGTTGCTTGTATATTTTAAAGTGAGGATGAGTTACTTTGATACTCAGAAAACAATGATAAATATTTACATTTTGGAAAAGTAGCTGTAGAAGCTTATAAAAATACAAGCACCATATTTTTCTATAGTTTTGAAAATGTTACCCATTGTGGAAACTTAGTAAAGGTATGTGGGACTTCTCTGTATTATTTCTTACAACTGCATAAGAATCTACAGTTATGTTAATAACCCCACTCCCCCAAAAAGAAAACCTAGGCAAAAAAGAAATTGAAAGTGAAAAATCAAGTTCCCTACATGCAATGTGGCATCCTGGAGTAACAGAATAAGGACATTTTTGGACAAACTGGTAAAATAAGGATAAAGTTTAGAGTTTAGTTAGCAGCAGTATACCAACATTAATTTCTTAGAGGAAGAGATCAATAATTATGATTTTGTTTTGAAAAATACATTATGGCAATGTAAGATGTTAATACTAAAGGAACTGTATGAAAGATATACAGGAACTCTGTATTAGCTTTGCAACTTTTCCATGAACCTAAAGTTACCCCCAAATAAAATGCTTACGAAAAATACAATTGTGGGGGTCCTATAAATGTGACACATCCATTTATTCTGCATCTCCATATATTTCTAAAAAGCTTTTGATGTACAGCCAGAGTAAAAAAGCTACCGAACTACCAGCCCACTATTTTCAGAAAAATTTCTTCAGAATTATTTTAAAAATTGGGGGACGGGGATATAGCTCAGTGGCACAAGCGCCTGCCTGGCAAATGCAAGGTCCTGGTTTCAATTCCTAGTAACCCCCCCTCAAAAGGACAATATTTTAGCTGTTTTCATTAATAATACAGGTTAACTTTATTTTAATAAATACCACCAGAAGGGAGGTCATTATATACAAAGCATTTCACAGCTAAGACGTTATGTATTTGGTTGATGTGGTTATAACAAAGACTCTTACCTAACCAATGCTTTTCCCGTTCTTATAAAAGGACTATTAAAAATGAGGTTTGCATTATAAATGGGCTCAACTCACCAGGTGGCATAGGCTTCATATCAGCATCAAACACCAGCAAGTCTTGTTCTCCTTCCCTGAACTCAACACGAAGAATGTCACTAAGAGCTCCAACAAGTTCTGTCACATTTAAGAAGCCCAAGTTCTTTGGTGAAAGTTGCTCTTTAAAAATTATCTGTCAAAACAAAACAGAAATTACATGAAAACAATAATAGAAAACAGAAACATGAAGTATACAGATGCCCTCAGACAGAGCTTTAATTTGCATTTTTCCAAACCGAATTTGTAAGGGTCAATGAACTCAAATATAAAGTTTTAGCTGCTTTGAGAGTATATAGAAAACTGAAGAGAAAGTAAGGGGGCCTTTTTACCTGATAGTAGCTGATTACTGTATAAAGCAAAAGAGTCCTCAAAAGGAGGGTTGTAAAAAATACAAAATCACAATAAAACTATTGTTATTTCTATACATTCAGAGAAAGGAAATATTCACCATCATTTTAAATATGCAGAACGGTATTACTATTTAAACTATTTCTTAAATTTTATTATTTCATCTTAGAAGTTGTGATATACAGGCAGGCATCCATCTGTGTATTTCTTGTAGTATATGGTTTGATTTTCTTGCTATGGGCATACCAAATAAAGATAGGATACATAGGACAGACACCATATACACTTTGGATTGAACTGCGCAGAGAACTGTTAAGTTTACCCCTCGTCAAAAAGGCCTGCTACTACAAATGCTCAAATTCTTAATTCATTATTTGTCTCCTGAACCAAAAGAAAGCAACTGGGCCAATAATTTTTTTTTATGTGGGTACCAGGAGTTGAACTCAGGACCTTGCGCTTGCCAGCAGGTGCTTGTGCCACTGAGCGATATCACCGACCCATTTTTTCCTTTATGTGGGTACCAGGAGTCGAACTCAGGACCTCGCGCTTGCCAGGCAGGCACTTATGCCCCTGAGCTATCTCACCGGCCCTGGGCCAATAATTATTGATCTCTTCCTTTGTCTAGGTCAGTGGTGGCAAATCTATAGCACGTGTTACTTTTCTTTTAAGACAAAAGATGCTGATGTATGAATTGTTTTTTCTAAACTAAAACCTCCATATTCAAGTTTAACTGCACTGTTGGCACTTTGTGATAAGTGGGCTTGGGGCTGCAATTTGGGCACTCATCTCTAAAAGGTTCGCCATCATTGATCTAAGTTTTAGCAGGAAATAAAGCCTTGCTTCTGACTTAAGTGCCTTGGGGAAGATCAACATGAACAGAGAAGGTAAACACTATGAAAGGACTGAGCCTTGAGTGAGGATGGTGCAGCTCCAGCACACACCTCCTTGTTTATGTGATGCTCTCAGACCCAACTGAACTCTATGACTTCTCACATGGAACACTAGAAAAAGTAGGAGCACAGAATCCGTCACATCGTGGTTCATGAATATCACATCTTTACCCATGAACATCCCAAGACAAAAAGAAGTGGTACAAGAAATGAGATGTTGGTAAATTAAAGTTAGTATCTGTATTTACTATTTTATTCACTGCATATTCAGGTTTGCTTTTACGTTCATTGGTTACTAATGGTCTCTTTACCCTCTTTGTTTCTAGTACTATGAAGATGCAATTCGAATGAACATAATACTGCATTGGGAGGGATTTTTAAAAATAGAAGTTACTAAGTTTTTGAAAAGGTAACATATTCAGAAGGCTCAAGAAAGTATAGGGCCGGTGAGACGGCTCAGCGGCTTAAGCGCCTGCCTTGCAAGCGCGAGGGCCCGAGTTCGACTCCCGGAACCCACATACGAAAAAGGGGCCGGTGATATCGCTCAGCGGCACAGGTGCCTGTTGGCGCGTGAGGTCCTGAGGTCGTCCCCCCGGTACCCACAAAAAAAAAAAAAAAAAAAAAAAAGAAAGTATATAGCAAAAACAGTCTTCAGCTCCCCTCTAATTCTTCAGTCAAGTAGAAATCATTTCCCTGGAAGTTAATATAATTACCAGTTTTTCATGCAACTTCCCAGAAATTATCAAAACTTGAACATGCTTTAACATAAGATTACATACATTGTATACATCCTTTTTTCCATTAATATAGAGAATGTCATATTAGTACAAGAAACACAGTTACATTTTAAGTATGAGCCTGAGAATCAGTTTCTTTCAATAGTTGAGTCAATTCATTGATACATCAGATATATTTTGTCTTCATTCCTTTGTTTTCTGCTTAACTGTGAACTACAAGCAATGAAGACAATGATTTCTACTCTTACTCTCCTAACTTCCCTTCTATCCCCAGTCTAATTTTGGTTATATTGTTTCTTAGAGTTTAGATTTGCGCCCTCAAATATATAAGTATATCCTAAACATGATTTTATTTCCCAATAATCTGGATTTTGCAGATGACAAACTCATAGTAAAAACACTATTTCCTACAAATTGGCAGTTGGATCAGACTTATGCTTGATCCCTTTGACAAGATAGTGATACTGTCTATGCTCTTTAAAAAAAAGACATCTGGGGCCAGTGATATGGCCTAGTGGCATAAGTGCCTGTCTGGCAAGCGCAAGGTCCTGAGTTCGACTCCCAGTACCCACATAAAGGAAATTAAGGGCCGGTGATATCGCTCAGCGGCACAAGCGCTTGCTGGCAAGCGCGAGGTCCTGAGGTCAACTCCTGGTACCCACATTAAAAAAAAAAAAAAGACATCTGGTGCTTGGTTGTCCCTTTTGGGTTAGGAGCCATTATTATTGGTCAAGGCCTAGATTCATTATTTGGGTGAGGGCTTTGTTATTCTATCAATTCTTTTTCATTAGTTAGAATATTTTTTATATGCTTCCCCCCTCATTTGCTATTGGTTACCCACTCATACCAGTTCACATAGAAAACCAGGAAAAGTGTTGAGTTTACCATTTTTCAAGATGATTTGTTCTTTATCATCCCATATGATTTTTAAATATCACATGAGTTCATGGAATTAAATTTGGTGGGCTTTAAGCCATTGCAATTGTTGTTGTTATTAAAGCCTAAAACAACTCTTCAAGTATATTTCTAAGCTCTTTTGCAGTTTTCTTGCTGGTCTGGCATGACAAGATGTTCCAGGCTCAATTTATGCAATTAGAATATCCTTGTTCATACTATTTAGAACTATACCATAATTATTCATTTTCTTTATACAACATTATATAACAGTCTCCAAATAAAAGTATTAATTTTACAACCAATCTAATTGATAAAAACAAACTTTTGCATATACTCACCCCTCCATTTACCAGCTTGTATAATGTATTATGAGAAACAAAATCCTTATCTTCAGGACTTACATGACTATTCAGATTTTCTATTCTGAAAATTCAGCTTGCCTCAGTTGAGTACACTGTGCCTTTTAAAGAACTTGGCCACTTCATCTAAATCGTCACAGTTGTTTGTAATATTCTTTTGTCCTTTTAGTATCTGTAGAATCTATAATGATATAATTTCCTTCCCTGGTATTGGTAATTTGTATCTTTTTGTGTGTGTGTGTGGGTACCGGGGGTCGACCTCAGGACCTCACGTGCCAGCAAGCACCTGTGCCGCTGAGCGATATTACCGGCCCTTTTCTCGTATGTGGGTTCCGGGAGTCGAACTTGGGCCCTTGCGCTTGCCAGGCAGGCGCTTATGCCGCTGAGCCATCTCACCATCCCTGTATCCTCTTTTTTTAAACTTCTGTTTTATCCATTTTGTTGATACTTCATTTGGTTTTATGAATTTTCTCTTGATTGTTCCTATTATATTGATTTCTATTTTTAGCTTTAGCATTTCTTTCTTCCCACATTTACTTTTCTCTTTCTGGCCTTTTGTAATAGATCCTTAGTCAATGACAACTTCTATTCTTTTCTAATATAAGCATGTAAAGCTATGTCTTTCAGCACTGCTTTAGTTGCATCTCTCAAATTTCAGTATATTTATTTTCATTTTTCTTTAATCAGATTTTATTGGTACATTTTAGATACACATGATCACACTCCTCAAAGAGAATTTGTACTGTACATGATATAACTTTTTATTCCCATTCCCCTAGCTTCTCTTCAACCCTTCTCCCCTATTTACAAAAGCTTTGTTTCCATTTTTTCCTTTTCTCATTGTTTTACTTTTCCCCTTTTCTTTCCCCCTCCCCACTCTTTTGTGCCCCTCCCCATTTGACATTTTCTTCCTATTTCACAATACCTATTATACGTTTTGATCCTTATTTACACTTTGGGTTTCTGACACAAGAGAAAAGGCAGTCCAATTTATTTCACTTAAAAAAAAAAAAAAAGTAGGATCTTAAGGTGCATCCATTTACCTAGGAATGGCTCAAGCTTATCCTTCTTTATGGCAAAGTAGTACTTCATTGTATAAAAAAAACACATCTTCTTTATCCATTCACCAGTTGGTGGTCATTTTGGCTGTTTCCAAGATTTGGCTATTACAAACTGTGCCACTATAAACATGAGTGTGCGTGCATATATCGCTGTGGTATGATGCTTTTAATTCTTTTGGGAAGATACCCAGAAGGGGAATAGCTGGGTCAAATGGAACCTCTAGTCCTAGTTTTTTGAGGAATCTCCACACTGATTTCCAGTGTTTCCACAGTCTACACTCCAACAGTGAAAAAGGGTTTCTTTTTCCCCCATAGCCCTGCCAGCATTTGTTATTGGTCGATTTCTTGTAATAGCCATTCCTTCTGGGGTGAGATAGAATCTCAGCATTATTTTAATTTGCATCTCTCGAATGACCAGTGATGTTAAACATTTTTTCATATATTCATTTGCTGTTTGTACTTCTTCATCTGAGAAGTGTGTATTCATCTCTGATGCCCATTTTTGGATTAGGTCTTTAAATTTGAGAGGTATTTTTTTGAGTTCTTTATATGTTCTTGATAATAAACCTTTGAGGAACAACTGGCAAACATTTTTTCTTACACTGTGGGTTGTCTCTTCACTCCATTGGTGGTTTCTCTTGCTGTGCAAAAGCTTTTTAATAAGATGAGATTCCAGTTTTTGATTCTTTGTGATAGTTCCTGTGCAATCGGGGTTTTGTTCATAAAGTCTTTGCCTACACCAATGTCTTTGAGAGTTCTATGTATTCTTTCACAGCTGATTTAATGTTTAATATTTAGACCTCTGATCCATTTCAGCTTTTAGTGCATGGTGAAAGAATGGGTCTAATTTTAATCTTTAGCATGTGCAAACCAGTTTTTTCAGCACCATTTACTAAAGAGGCTATTTTTCTTCCAGTGAAGATGTTTGGCTCCCTTGTCAAACATAAGGTGGCTAAGTATGTCTGGAGTTGTTTCTGCATCTTCTAATCTGTTCCATTGATCCTTGGGTCTGTTTTTTGTTGTTTGTTTTTGCCAGTACCATGCCATTTTTATCACAGTAGCTTTGTAGTACAATTTGAAGTCTGGGGCTGTGATGCCCCCTGCCTTGCCTTTGTTGCCCAGAATTACCTTTGCTATTCTAGGTCTCTTCTGGTTCCAAATGAATTTTAGGATGGTTTTCTCTAATTCTGTGAGATATGCTGTTGGAATTTTGATTGGAATTGCATTAAATCTGGAAGTATGGCCATTTTCACTATATTGGTTCTTCCTACCCAAGAGCAAGGGATATCTTTCCATTTTCTGGTATCTTTTTCAAAATACTGTAGTTTTCAACGTAGAGGCCTTTTACTTCTTTCATTAGATTGATTCCTAGGTATTTCATTTTTCTGATGTTATTGTGAAGGGTGTGGTTTTCCTAATTTCTATCTCAGTGAGTTTGTTATTCGTGTACAGGAAAGTTACTGATTTTTGAGTGTTGACACTGTAACCAGCTATGCTACTGAATTTGGTTATTAAATCTAGAAGTATTTTGGTGGAGTTTTTGGGGTCTTCTATGTAAAGTATTAAGTCATCTACAAATAATTATAATCTAACTTTTTCCTTTCCTATCATTATGCCTTTTATTTCTTTCTCTTGTCTAATTGGTCTAGCTAAAGTTTCCAGAACTACATTGAATAAGAGTGGTGACAGTGGACATCCTCGCCTTGCTCCTGATTTTACAGTGAAAGCTTTCAGTTTTTGTCCATTTAGTATGATGCTGGCTGTTAGTCTGTCATAAATGACTTATCAGATTGAGATAAAGACCATCTATTCCAATTTCCTGTAGGGTTTTTATTATGAATGGGTGCTGGGCTTTATGAAAAGCTTTTTCTGCATCTACTGAGATGATCATATGGTTTTTGTCCCTTGGCTCTGTTAATATGGTATATTACATTTATTGATTTGTGTTTGCTGAACCATCCCTGCATTCCTGGGATGAATCCTACTTGGTCATGGTGCATAGTCTTCTTGATGATTTGCTGCATTCTGTTTGTCAGTATCTTATTGAGGATTTGTGCATCTATGTTCATTAGGGATATTGGCCTGTAGTTTTATTAGTTGGGTCCTTGTCTGGTTTTGTTAACAGGGTAATGCTTGTTTCTAGGAATGAATTTGGGTGTATTGTTTTCCTTTCAATTACACTAAAGAGTTTGAGAAGTAGTGGTTTTAGGTCTTTTCTAAATTTCTTGTAGAATTCTGCAGTGAATCCATGAAGACTTGGGCTTTTGTTTGGTAGGTTTTTAATTACATTTTCAATTTCATTGATACTGGTTTATTTAGGATTTTTATATCTTCTTGATTCAGGTTTGGTAATTCATATATATCTAGGAATCTGTCCATTTCTTCTGCTATTTCCATCTTATTAGAATGCAAGTTCTCAAAGTAGGTATAGATTGAGTCTCTGGATTTCTGCAGTGTCCACTGTGATTTCACCCTTTTCATTCGTAATTGCATGGATTTGAGTCTTTTATTTCCTTTTTTTGGATAAGGTTGGCTAAGGGTTTGTCAATATTATTTAGTCTTTCAAAGAACTAACTCTTCAATTCATTGATTCTTTGTATAGTTTTCTTAGTCTCCACTGCATTAATTTCTGCTCTGATCTTTATAATTTCCTCCCTCGTATGAGCTTTGGACTTGACTTGCTCTTTTTCTAGAAGCTTAAGATTAAATATTAAGTTCTTTATTTGAGCTTGCTCTGTTTTTCTTGATATGAGTATTCACTGCTATAAATTTCTCTCATAGGCTTGCTTTTATTGTGTCCCATAAGTTCCAGTATGTTGTACTGTCATTGTTTAATTGTAAAAACTAATTTCTTCTTTAATTTCATCTGTGACCCACTGGTTGTTCAGGAGGGTCCTATTTAATTTCCATGTGTTTATGAAGTTCTTGTGGTTTCTTTTGCCACTGATTTTAAATTTCATTGTACTATGGGTTGATAATATGCATGGGATAATTTCAATTCCTTTGCAATTACTTAAGCATGTTCTATGAGCTAGTATGTGGTCTATTTTGGAGAACGTCCTGTGTATGGCTAAGAAGAATGTGTATTTTGATGTTGTGGGGTGGAACATCTATTAAGTCCATTTGCTCAAAAGTTTGATACAGTTCTAATATTTCATTGTTGATTTTTTTGTCTACTTGATCTATTTGTGATAGTGGAGTATTGAGATCCCCCAATACAATTGTATTAGTGCTTATGTGATTTTTTCATGTCTGTTAATAATTTTATATAGTTGGGTGCACTGGTATTTATTGCATATATATTTATGATTGTTATCTCTTCCTCTTGGATTGTTCCCTTTACAAGGATGTAGTGACCTTCTTTGTGTCTCTTAATCAGTCCTGGCTTGAAATCCACTTTGTCTGCAAATAGAATAGCTACCTCTGCTTTTTTCTGGGTTCCTGTCACATGGAATGTTGTTTTTCATCCTTTGACTTTCAGTCTATGAATTTCTTTTTGAATTAAATGTGTTTCTTGAATGCAGCATATTGTTGCGTCTTGCTTTTTGCTCCATTCTGCCAGTGTCTCTTTTGATTGGTGAATTGAGACCATTAACATTGATGGTTATAACTGATATGTATTGACTTGTCCTTGATATTTTATTTTCCTGTTATTGGCTCCATTTTTCCCCCTCTGTTAAACTGCTTGCCTTGCCTGGAGGATTCCTTCTGTTGGAGTTCTCATGGAGCTGTAATCCTTGTTATCTCTTTCTAGAATGTCCTTCAGAATATTTTGGAGTGCTGGTTTGGTGTCCATGAATTTCCTCAGGTATTCTTTTTCAGGGAAGTATCTTGTTTCTCCATGAATTTTGAAAGATAGTTTTGCAGGGTACATCAATCTGAGTTAGAGGTCGTTTTCTTTCAGGGCTTGAAATACTTCACTCCAGTCTCTCCTTGACTTAGTAAGGGTTTCTATTGAGAAGTCAGCTGTGATTCTGATGGGCTTTCCTTTATAGGTGATTTTTTTTTTTTTTAATGTGGGTACTGGGAGCGAACTCAGGACCTCGCCCTTGCCAGGCAGGCGCTTATGCCACTAAGCCATATCACCGGCCCTATAGGTGATTTATTTTCTCTGAACAGCTTTTAATATTCTATTTTTGTGTTGAATTTCTGGAATCTTGACTATGATATGCCTGGCTGTTGGTTTTTTTTGATCATGGCTAAGTGGAGTTCTATATGCCTCACTTATCTGTACGTCAAATTTTTTTTCCTGCCAGGGATGTTTTCTGCCATGATGTCTGTGAACAGGTTTTTTTATATCATTTGTGCTATCTCCTGCTTTTCACTGACTCCAATCAATCTTGTTATTCTTCTATGCATCATCTAGCAGGTGCTGGACTGATTTCTCATGGTCCCTTGCTATTTTTTTTTTTTTTTTTTTTTTTTTTTGTGGGTACCGGGGGGTCGACCTCAGGACCTCGTGCGCCAACAGGCACCCGTGCCACTGAGCGATATCACCGGCCCCTTTTTCGTATGTGGGATCCGGGAGTCGAACTCGGGCCCTTGCGCTTGCAAGGCAGGCGCTTACACCGCTGAGCCATCTCACCGGCCCATCCCTTGCTATTTTTAAGAAATATTTCTTTTCATGATCGCTAACTGCAAGCCTGTCTTTTATATCTGAGATTCTGTCTTCACTATTGGTTCATTCTGCTGTGGATACTTTCAAAGGAAGTTTTAGTCTCCTGGATATCTGCTTGAATCTGTTTTATGGATTCTATTTCTTCCCTATGTTGAGCATTCATGACTTCCATCATTTTCCCAAGCTCCTCTATTTTTTTATCTGCTCCAGAGTCACTAAGCATGTTTTTCATTGTGGTTATCATCTCAGTTGTTATCTGAGAAATTATTTCTAATTTGATTTTTTCTAGAGCCTCATTCATTTGCTTTGTTGTTACCATGTCAGAAAGATCAGGTGGGTGGGTTTCGGGTTGTCCCACCTCATTCCCCTCTGGGTTTGCCTTTGGTGAACTAGATGTCTGAGGCTGCATCTTAAGTGTCTTCTCATTTTCTATTTTTTTTTAGTTTAATTCCTGGGTTGATGCTTGTAAATTGCCTACACTGAGTTGCTTTATTGCTAATATTTAGAACCCCTAGAAAATGACAACTTCTCAGAGGTATCTTCCAGGTATAGCTGGTTTTTGAGTCTGCTGCCAGATCCTACCTCTTCAGTTTGTTGGGGATGAGAAGTTGCTGCCTATTTGGCCCAGCTACTGGTTCTTTGGCACTGGCCTATAGTATTTTTTATGACCCTTAGGCAATCTCAGTCTTGGTATACCAGGAAGAACAGCTAGTTAGAACCATTATGTCACTTTGGCTAAAGTCGTACAATCAGCAATAACAGTAGCATCAAACAGAGCCTAGAAGATGACAAACTGAGGAACCATTAATTTACCACCTTTAACCATATGACCTACATTTGTGATTATATAACAAAATCTAAAATGATCCAGAAAACTGTATGTAGTAAATAAGCCCTCAACATGCCAATTTTACCCTCAGGGGAGAAAATTTAAAAAGGGTTAGGGGGAAAAGTAGAGAAATAGTAGAAGAGGAAGAGATTAGAAGCAAGGCTGGAGGACAAAAGAGGATAACGCAAACTTTGGGATACTGGTACAAAAGACAGGAGAGAAAAAGAGAAGGAAGAAATAAAAGAACAGAACAAAACCACCACCACAAAGAAACCAGAAACTATATTAGCACTCATAAAAACAAGATCAAACAAGAGAGGAGAAAAAAAGAGGAAAAAAAAGGTCTACTTCCAGGTTTGTCTCTGCTGTCACTGGTAGACAACATGTGGAGATAGAGTCCAGATTTGTAATGATTAATCCCAGCAAGCCAGCAGTAGCTTTATGGTGGGGTAGTGGATAATCTCAGCGAGCCTGCACCTTTATTTCCCTGGAAGTTCAGGCTGGTTTCTGGCCATGAGGCTGGGACCAGACCTGTTCAGCCTGCAGCCATCAGTGCACCTTCTGCGGGCTTGAACTCAGCTGGGAGCTGCTAGATGGAGCCAGCAGTTGTTCTCAGTTCTGAGAGTTGAACCCTCTCCAAGATGGCTCCCTGACAATCGTCCTCTCCCAGAGGATGTCCAATCCCACAGCACTCACCACCAGCTAGTGCAGTCCTCCATGTCCACTGTTCCCTTCCACTGTCTCTCTGTGGAGGCCTCTGGTGTTGCCAGCATTCACGGTGTTTCCATAGGTTTGAACCACTCCTCCCACTCAGTGAGTCCCAACTCAGGGAGAAGGCTCTGATGGCTCCCTCCTTCTTCTTCATTGAAGCTTCTCTCTTTGCTCACCCCGTGGGCTTCAATTCTCGCTTCAGATCCTTCCTGGGTCCAGGGGACCTGCCTCCCTCCTCCTCCTCCTCCTCACATTGCTGTATCTCATTATTTTTCAATGTAAAAATTTTCTAATTTCCTTTGTAATTTCTTCTCTAATAAGTTATTTAGAAAAGCAATTAGTTTCCAAGTATCTGTAGGGCTTTGAGTAACTTATTGCATTGATTTGTAACTTAATTCCATCTTAATCAGAGAATAAAACTAAAATTTCAGTATTTTGAAATTTGTTGAGATTTATTTTATAGTCAACTATAGTCTATCTTGGCAAATGTTGCATATGTAATTGAATATATATTCTTAGGGTACTGGGTACAATATTTCATAGAAGTTAAATAGACAAAGACAGAATATTGTCAAGATATTCTATTTATTCATTTTAAAAGCTATTTTGTAAATTGCTAAGAATATTAAAATCTCCAACTATATTTGTGGAATTCTTAATTCTAATTTTATTGTATTTATTTTAAAGCACTGATCTTGGGTGGACAAACATTTATGACTGTTTTGTTTTCCTAAAGAATTAATCCTTTATTCTTATGAAATGTTCCTGGATGTCTGACAACACATTTTGAGTCTGCTTTATCTGAGGTTCTCTTAGTTACTTCAGTATGCTACTGGTTACATGGCATGTCTTCACCTTTTACTTTGAACCATCTTCCTTCATATTTATATGTGCTCCTTGCAAACAGCATACAGTCAGTTGCACTTTGTTTTTCATCCAGTGTCATGGCTTCTGTCATTTAATTGCAGTATTTAGTCCATTTACATTTATGAAATTAGCACTTTTACTAGATTTTTTTTTATACCGTGAATTGAACTCACAACATTGCACTTGCCAGGCAGATGCTGTGCCACTGAGCTATATGCCCGGCCCTTTAATTAGATTTAAAGTTAAAACTCTTGGGGGCCGGTGAGATGGCTCAGCGGCATAAGCGCTTGCCTGGCAAGCGTGAGGGCCCGAGTTCGACTACTGGAACCCACATAAGAAAAAAGGGCTGGTGATATCGCTCAGCGGCACGGGTGCCTGCTGGCAATGCGAGGTCCTGAGTTCAACCCCTGGTACCCACAAAAAAATAAATAAATAAATAAATAAAGTTAAAACTCTTAAGGTTAACAGTTCTATAGCCATTTTTAAAAATACACTGTAGACATCTTTCCATGTCAGTAAATATTTAATTTCTATTGATCCTGCCTGTATTTTGTTTCTCTGCTCCTCCTTTCCTGTTTTCTTTTGAGTTTACTTCATATTTTTATACAATTTCTCTTAATTTATCTATTAGCTTTATAGGTATAATTCTGCGTTTTAATGGTTGTTCTGGGCATTACAATATACAACCTTAACTTCTCTCTCTTACTGTACCAATTCACATAAAATACAAGAATTTCACAACACTATAGCTCCATATAGTCCCCCCCCACTAGTTATGCTATAGTTTTCATATATATTATACATCTTCAAGTTATAAACCCAATTATATATCATGTTTGCTTTAAATAATACTTTAATTGAGGAAAGAAAGCAGTCTTTTAGATATACCATATCTTCTGCTCTTAAATCCTTCCTAAGATTCAAGTTCCAAGCTACATCATTTCTTTTGGTATGAAGTACATTATAGTATTTAGTATTTCTTACAGTGCAGATCTGTTTACAATTCTCTAGTTTTGATTATCTGAAAAATTTATTTTACCTTCATTCTTGCTATTATCACTGCAAATAAAACCAAGAATATGTGTGAGGTATTCTGTTTTTCCACATCCCCAGTGATACTTGGTACTGTCAGACATTAAAAATAATCTTCATTCCAATGATGTTATTACAAGTGGCAAAAATATCCTTCCTATGTACAATCAAGTATTTTTATGAGCCATATTCTTAACTCTTGTAATAAAGAAAGGCACTACAATGCAAAACAAATGTTAAATGTTAAATGTTAAAGTATATAGACTTGGAGTGTCCAAGGGGCAACAACAAAATGTCTATCACAAGAAAGATAAGCCATAAAAGACATTAGGGTTTGTGAAAAAGAAAACACTTACCTCAAACTCTCCAAGCAGTTTAGAAATAAACAAACCCTCTGGAAACTTAGATACAACCTAATAAAAAATGAAATATAATATAGATACAATTGGAATGCTATGAGACAAAATATTTAAAGACAGTATAAAATTAGTAACAAAGGCAAAAATAACATTATTGAATAAATGATTATCTACATTTTAACATTTTTAAAAAATCATTTTCAGTCTTAAAAAACTTTGTAAAGACAGTACTTTCCATTATTTCCAGAGTTAAGAAATCATTATTACACAATATTGCAATACTACAACTCTTCAGAAAGTGCTATTGAGCTTTAACTCACATAGAATATTCTACAAAATGATTCTATGCATTTTAATTGATAGAAAATAAATGCAATGGGCACTATTGAAAATTTCAGAAAATACAGTTAAACTTAGCTAAAGTCAACTATATTTAATATAAAAATAAGGTTAAGAGTTCTATAACCATAAAAATATACTGTAGACATCTTTCCATGTCAGTAAATATGAAATACATTAAAGGACTACATTTTTCAAAATATTCAGTATATCCAAATTATTTGATCATCTACTTATGGCCACTTCTTATTTTTATCATCACAAATACTGCAATGATTATCCTTACATTTGCATTTTGCATATCTGTTCAATAATTTTTTAAGATAAATCCCTATAAGTAACTTATTCTATTCCAATACAGTATAAAAAGCATTTTTTCCCTAGATTTTTTTTTTTTTTTTTTGGTGGGTACCAGGGGTCGAACTCAGGACCTCATGTGCCAGCAGGCACCCGTGCCGCTGAGTGTCATCACCAGCCTTTTTTTCGTATGTGGGTACCGGGAGTCGAACTCAGGACCTCCCGCTTGCCAGGTAGGTGCTTATGCCACTGAGCCATCTCACTGGCCCTTCTCTAGATTTTTTTAAGATATATTTTGTTCAAAATTGTAATTAAAGTTTCAGGAAAAATATAAAAATTATTTCAGACTCCTGTGACCTAGAGGCAGCCATGGCTGCATTTCAGAAAACATCCTTTCAGAAACCTCTTTATGCATGTACATACCCACATTCCTCATGATTTAATACAAAAAGACAATATTAAACATGGTGTTCTTAAAAACTGTTCTTTAAAGTCTAACGACACGTGAAGGAAATACTTCAATATAAATTAATAGATACACATATAAACTTTCTTATGAACTACGTAATATTTCCTAGTTCGGGTGGATAGTTTAACCAATCCCTATCACTGAACACAATTTTTCTCTAATTTTTTGTACCATAAAAAGTCATACTGAACACCCTTGAACAAATAATTGTAAGACACTTACTCAATTTCCAAATAAACAAACAAGGCCTGAATGTATGTTACCAAAGTCTCTGCGTTTCTCCCAGCAAAGTCATGACAATTGGTATGGGTAAGGTTATAAGAGTTGTGGTGACACCCTGATTACTCAGCCCAGGATTACTAGCTCCCACCCAAATGCTAAATGTACATACCCTTTGGCCCAATACATAACAGCCAAAGAGACTTCTTCCTATATTAACAGGGCAAAATAACAAATGATGCCAAAGAGATGAAGAGGCAATTCACATAAAAACATACATGACAACTAAGGATATGAGAATGATATTCAATGTAAAAATCAAGTTATTAAAACAGCATGGCCAGGGCCGGTGATATAGCTCAGTGGCGTAATTGCCTGCCTGAAAAGCGCAAGGTCCTGAGTTCAACTCCCGGTACCCAGAAAAAGGAAAAAAAGGGCCGGTGATATCGCTCAGAGGCACAAGCACAAGGTCCTGAGTTCGACTCCCAGTACCCACATTAAAAAAAAAAAAAAAAAAAAACCAACATGGCCAGATAGTAACATTTCACTGTCAGTGGAACTGTAAATTTGTTCAAACCTTTATGGGCCGGTGAGACGGCTCAGCGGCTTAAGCGCCTGCCTTGCAAGCGCGAAGGCCCGAGTTCGACTCCCGGAACCCACATACGAAAAAGGGGCCGGTGATATCGCTCAGCGGCACGGGTGCCTGTTGATGCACGAGGTCCTGAGGTCGTCCCCCCGGTACCCACAAAAAAAAAAAAAAAAAAAAAAAAAAAAAAAAAAACCTTTAGAGGGCAAGGTAGTAATATTTATCTTCAAAATGTAAGATAATCAATGCCCCTGATTGACAACCACTACTAGATAAATGTTCAAGGACATTTGATAAATGTTAATGGCATCCATCTTTTAAACAGTTAAAGGTAAACACAACCTGAATTTTAATCAATCACGGATCTCATAATTGGAACATAAACATAATGGGACACCATACACAATCTGGAATATTTCATGATATGTACATATACAGAGTCTGCCAAAAGGATGTATACATACCTTAGGAAAAGAAAAATAGTATGATGTTTTTTCAACACACAGTGTTATCCTCGCATGGGTAGACCCTAGAGGATGTCGTATATCACAGAAAACCCACCATGCTGCAGTCCTTAGAAAAGAAACTGAAAATAAATGTGCAGCAATTTCAGTGGACCAAGGTTACCCAAGCAGCAGTTCATCATACTAATAAATGTCTGGAACATAATGGTCACCACTTTGAGGCCAAAAGTAACTTGTATTCATCTTATGATATCTCAATAAATTTAGTATTAAAATATTTATACAGGTTTTTCCTTTTCCTGAAGTGTGTATACATTTTTTGGCAGACTGTGTGTGTGTGTATATATACATTGAGTTACTTGTTTTGCCATATATGTGTATATATAAAATACTGGAATTAGATCTTGAACTCTTTGTAAACAGTCATTTATTGGAGGGAAGAAGGTAGTAAAGATAGCACATATGGAAGAACCTATGCTTTCTAAATAACTTTGTATTAAAAATTTTAGGAGTATATTTTTTACTTATTGCTGCTTTTCTCTAATTTTAAAAGTATAACCACTCTATTTGTATGATATTAAAAAAGAACAGATATAAATATAAAACTAATAAATACCTGGAGACAAACTCAACCACAGGTGACATATCAATTTATAATCAGTTATTCTTGTTTCCCAGAAACAAATACTTACACATTTTATCTTACGTTTTAGTTCTGGGTCAACAGTCCCTCCAGGTCCAATTTGTGCAATAACTGACTTGAATGAGTTCTCTAACTATGGAAAAAGGAAAAACAAAGTCAAGTCACAACCTCTGCCCCAAAAAGTTAAAGATATATCTAAATATTTAAAGGAGACATCTATAAAAAAGAAAAATATTTCAACTAAATGGATAAAAAGACTGTGCTTAGAAAATGATACAGTAACATTTCAAACCAAAAAACCCAGATGGAATCTTCACAAAACAGAGGACACTGGAATTTTTCAAGATAGGATTCTCTGTAATACATGCTAGAATGCTCAGTTACTCAATCCCATACTCTTAATCAAAGAGACTTTTTGTTACTAATTTTCTGCACTGTACACAGAACAAAGTTAAATATGATTACAGTCTTATTGTCAGAAACTATGCAGACAAGAACACAATGGAATAACACTTCTGGTGCTTCAAAACTGAAGACGAGGGCCTTTTACTTGCACAAAAGATAATAATATTCACTACCAACAGGATTTTCTTACAGAACATGTTAAAATTTTCCAGGGAGAACAAAAATTATACTAGAGGTAAATAGGGCTACAAAAGACTAGAGAACATCAGAAATAGTAAGTGTAGGTAATTATTTTTATTTAAAATAAAAATATTTGAAGTAAAAATAATATATGGATGTACGTGAGAATTAAAATGCATTGCGCAAATAGTACAAAAGATGAGTGGAGTAAATGTACTATGTTAAGATGCTTATACTACATGAAATGGTATAATGTTGAATTAGAGTCAATAGTGGCATATTAAAAATTTATGTCAGCTGGGTGTGGTGGCACACCCCTATAATCCCAGCACTTGGGAGGCTGAGGCAGAAGGATCACTTTGAGTTCGAGGCCACCCTGGGCTACATAGTGAGGTCAAGGCCAGCCTGGACCACAGAGAGAGACCCTGTCTCAAAAAATCAAAAACCATGGGCCGGTGAGATGGCTCAGCGGCGTGAGCGCCTGCCTTGCAAGCGCGAGGGCCCGAGTTCGACTCCCGGAACCCACATACGAAAAAGGGGCCGGTGATATCGCTCAGTGGCACAGGTGCCTGTTGGCGCGCGAGGTCCTGAGGTCGTCCCCCTGGTACCCACAAAAAAAAAAAAAAAAAAAAATCAAAAACCAAAACCAAAAACAATTAGATGTATGTTACAAACTTAAGGCAGTCACTAAAAATATAAAACAAAGAGGTATAATGACACAACAGAGATAAATGGAATGATAAGAAATAATCAGGAGCCCCCCACTCGCCAATGTTTTTCAATATCTCTACCTCAGTACTGAACAAAATCCCAGCTAATACAATAAAAAAAAGGAAATAAAAAGTACACAGACTGGGGAGGAAGAAATAAAATTGCCTTTCTTCACAGATAACGTGATCGTCTATCTACATAATTTGAGAGGATAAAAATTCCTTCCGGGGGCCGGAGAGATAGCTCAGTGGTGTAAGTGCCTGCCTGGCAAGCGTGAGATCCTGAGTTCGACTTCTGGTACCCACATACGAAAAAAGGGCTGGTGATGTCACTCAGTGGCACGGGTGCCTACTGATGCGCAAGGTCCTGAGTTCGATCCCCAGTATGCACAAAAAAAAAAAAAATATATCCTTCCGGAACTAATAAGGAATTACACAAGGATACAAGGTTAATGAACAAAAAACTCAGTTATAATGATAAATGCAGCAATTCACGAAGTGTATGTACAAATCCTAAATGTGTGTACAGGTAAAAGAGATTCACAATACCCAAAGCAAAAACTAATTGAACTAAAAAGTAAATTATGTTTGAAGATTTTAATACTCTCCCCCTCAGTAATTCATGGGAAAAGTAAAAAAAAAAAAAAAAAAAATCAGCAAAAATATAGAAATCCTGAATTACACTATGACTGACTTGCGTGAGCTCTACTGAAATACAGCAGACTATACATTCTTTTGAAGTGGATTATAAAACACCTATCCAGATAAACGTATTCTCAGTCATATAACAAATCTTAACTTTATAAGAAATGCAATCTGTTTTCTGACCAAATTTGGAGTTAAATTAGAACTAAACCACAGAAAAATCTCTAAAAATCCCAAGTATCTTGAAGTTAAGCAACATTAAATAACCCATGAGACAAAGAAGAATTCACATGGGAAATTAGAGATTTTTTTTTTTTTTTTTTTGTGGGTACCAGGGGTCGACCTCAGGACCTCGCGTGCCAGCAGGATCCCGTGCCGCTGAGCAATATCACCGGCCCTTTTTTCGTATGTGGGTTCCGGGAGTCGAACTCGGGCCCTCGCACTTGCCAGGCAGGCGCATATGCTGCTGAGCCATCTCACCGGCCTAAGAATATTTTTAACTGAATGAAACCTAACGTTTATAACAAACTTCTTAGAAAAAGAGGAAATTAAATAGAAAGAAGGAAATAATGAAAATAGGCACTGAAATCAATGACATAGAAAATATGAAAATGCACTAAAACCAGAATCTGGTCCTTTTAAAAACTATACAAATGTACAAATATTTAGCAAGACATACGTGGTATGATAAAAATGTATGACTTTTTTTTTTTTTTTTTTTTTTTTTTTTTTTGTGGGTACCGGGGGGACGACCTCAGGACCTCGCGCGCCAGTAGGCACCCGTGCCGCTGAGCGATATCACCGGCCCCTTTTTCGTATGTGGGTTCCGGGAGTCGAACTCGGGCCTTCGCGCTTGCAAGGCAGGCGCTTAAGCCGCTGAGCCGTCTCACCGGCCCAAATGTATGACTTTTTAAATTTTAAAAAATGTATTACAGGGCCAGTGAGATGGCTCAGCAGCATAAGCGCCTGCCTGGCAAGCGCGAGGGCCCGAGTTCGACTCCTGGATCCCACATACGAAAAAGGGGCCGGTGATATCGCTCAGTGGCACGGGTGCCTGTTGGCGCGCGAGGTCCTGAGGTCGACCCCCCGGTACCCACAAAAAAAAAAAAAAAATGTATTACAGTGAAAGTCAGACACATTGCCATTAATCCCCTCAAAATACTCCCCTCTCACTTTAAATACACTTATTCCATCTTTCTTGCTGCTTTAAGAAGCAGTTCTCCAAGTTATCCTCTCCGTCTTTGAGGTATGATCAAAAATACAGGGCTGGTGAGATAGCTCAGCAGCATAAGCACCTGCCTGGCAAGCGCGAGGCCCTGAGGTCGACTCCCGGTACCCACATAAAAAAAAAAAAAAAAAAAAAAAAAAAAAATACAGTGAATGCCGCTGCTGAATGCCATCCAATGGAAAGGCAGGCTTGTAAAAACATTACGGTATGTCCTCATTTACCTTACTTACTGGATCTAGTACTGTGTAAATTCTGACTCTTCCCCAAAGTCAAAATGACCATCAAAGGCAAAAAGTTTGAATCAACTCAGGACATTGAGGCAGCCAGGACAGTGCAACCAAAGACACTCACAAAACAGGACTTCCAGAACTGCTTCAGAAAGTGGCAAGAATGAGGGGGTATGTATGTTCAAGGACATGGGGAGTATTTTTTTTTTTAATGGGGAGTCAAACTCAGGACCTCGCGCCTGCCAGGCAGGCGCTTATGCCGCTGAGCTCTCTCACCGGCCCACATGGGGAGTATTTTGAGGGACATTAATAGCAATCTATCTTTTATTGTCATGAATTTTTGAAAAAAAATTCGCCTTATCAATGACACCTCATATGACAGAGAATATCTCACATAACCTTAAAAATTAGGTGATTATTGCTGGGTGTGATGGCACATGCCTATAATCCCAGCACTCAGGAGGCTGAAGCAGGAGGATTGCTGAGAGTTTGAGGCCAGCCAGCCTAGGCTACAAAGTGAGTTCAAGGCCAGCCTGAACTGCATAGAGAAACCCTGTCTCAAAAAAAAAAAAATAAGGGCCGGTGAGATGGCTCAGCGGCGTAAGCGCCTGCCTTGCAAGCGCGAGGGCCCGAGTTCGACTCCCGGAACCCACATACGAAAAAGGGGCCGGTGATATCGCTCAGTGGCACGGGTGCCTGTTGGCGCGCAAGGTCCTGAGGTCGTCCCCCTGGTACCCACAAAAAAAAAAAAAATAATAATAATAATAATTAAAAAATTTTAAAAAATAAATGATACCTTGATGAAATAGCTCCTTGAAAGATAAAATATCAAAATTCATTCAAGTAAAAAAAAGGTAAATTTTAACAACCATGTATCTGTTCAAGAAACAATGTATAGTTTAAAGTGTTTCCCCAAAGAAAATTCCAGGTCCAGTATGCTTTACTAAGAAATTTGATGAAATATTTAAGATAAATCAATACCCCATGGCCACACCCCCAGCCAACACCATGGCCCACTAGGGACCTCTGCCAGAGCCCAGAGGATCCAAAAAGTACCCACTATAGGGAAAGATTAGAGGGGTGTAGGCAGGGATGATGTAGGGCATGACCTGGGTAGCTCACAGTTGTAAAATTAACACATGCTTATTGTGCACTATGTGCTTGAGGAAGTTCACGTACTGCGTACCCCTAGACCACTGACCTTTTCCTCACCCCAGAAACAAAGGCTAAGACCCTGAGTAGCCTAGATCACACCAATCAGTAAAACAGTTATTTTTAGAAAACAGCTTACCCCTATGTGCAGCCAGAGACATCATCCCCCCACACACATTGGGTAACCTGCTCAAGTTTCCCCCCACCTTGTAGTGCGTTCTGCTGCAAGGTAGCTTTTTCCAGCATTTGCCACCGTAAATAAACTTTTGCTTTGCATCACTTTCAATTCTGACTTCCTCATTCTCTGCCAGATCCTGACTTTCCCATTTTCCTTTGGCACCTTGGCTCTGAGCCATTCTCACCCCGCTTCTTCATTGGAGTGAGGGCAAGGAACCAGAGAATTGAAGGGTCATCTCATGGGAGACCCCTAGCTCCCCAGACCCCCGGTGGACTCTGCAACACCCCACCTCCAGCCAATCTTGCCCACCAGGCCCTGCACTGGAGCTGGGAAGACTTGGGAACTGAGTGCCCTCTCTCTAGTCCCTGGGTTCGCCATAGCACAGGGCAACAGAGTTGACAACCAACTGACCAACCTGACTGAAGAAGAGACCAACACCCAGAAGGAGTGTCTGGCTTCAGGACTGAAGTGACACCCTTCACAGAGACTGGGTAAAAGACCCCTTGGGAGATAGGTTTGGAGAGGGTGAGAGCTAAATAAGTATCTCCTGGGATCCCCTGGCTCAGAACAGGAAGATCACAGGGACTATATTCTGATGCAGGAGGCCAGGTTCAGTGGGAGTAATCGTCAGAGGGGGTCCTAAAGAAGAAGGCATTTAACTGAGTGGTATGTTTGAGCTCTGGCTCTGCTGCCAACATCCAGCAGAAATCAGTGCTCTCAATTACTGTAGGTAAATATAAGGGGGCCTAATTGTCTTCACTAAAATCAGAGTCCTCTTTGTTTTGGAGAAGGGCTGTTCATGAGTGACTCCTAGGGTCTGTCAATATCCAGTTGACCTTTGATGCCACTGTTGTCATTGAATTTACTCTACCATAGACAAGGTAACATAGTAATGGCTAGCAATTTTGGTTTTCTCTCTATGCCAATACCTGGATTGCTGGGGGGGGGGTATCATAAACAATACTGTGGGCTTGCTCTGAAGAACAAGCCAAAGAATTTGCTAATCCCAGCACAAAAAATAAACAATCCAGAAACATGAAAAGAAAGGGCAACAAAATGCCTCCAAAAACTCTCAAATCCCCCAACTGGTACGGGGGGAATGAGTGGGAGGAAATCACATGCTATACAATAAGATAGGTCTGAAAGGGTACCAATGTAGGTAAAACAGTTCTATAAGGTGTGTGGTGAATTTAAAGAAGATATAACTAACCACATAATGACCACAATGAAACAAATGGTCAGCAAGTCTAGAGAAGACAGTAATAAACTGCTAGCGGAGCTAAAGAGACACAAAACACGAATGCCAGCTTATAAAAGAATGGGAGTCCATAAGAAAGTTCTAAACAGAAATCTAGGATTAAAAACATGACTGAAAATATGGGTTGCAGAAGCAACCAGTTTCTGAAGACAGAGTGCCAGACCTGTAAGACAGGGCTGTGGTCACGACCGATGAGTAAGAGATACCTTAAAAGGGAACATGAACAAGGGAACATGAAAAGTGGGTCAAACAGCTCCTGGATTACTCAAAAAGGTCTAATATAAGAACAACTGGAATTAGCAAAAAATCAGCAGACAACACAAAATACATAAAAAAATCTGTTTACATAAGTAATAGCAGAAAACTTTCCAGACATAGAAGAACTTAACATACAGATAAGTGAACCATTAAAAAAAAACACACACTCTTTACCACATAATAATTAAAATACCTAAGGTACAACACAAGAACAGAATCTGCTGCTAGAGCAAAGCAACAAATCACCTATAAGGAAAACCTATCAGAGATTTGTCAATACAAACCTTAAAGGCAAGGAAAATATGGAATGAAGATCTTAAAGATCTTAGAGAAAACGACTTCCAACCCAGACTGTTATATCCTGCAAAATTATCTTTCAAAATTGATGGAGAGATAAGACACTTCCATGAAGAATAGAACCTAAAGACATTCATGACCACCAAACCAACACTCCAAAAAATTCTCAAGGATAGCCTAGGAGGAGACAATGAAGCTAACAATGCCAAAAGGTCCAACAAAATGAATACATCAGGTAGGGATAGTAATTAAGCAGAAGGAAAAGAGCAAAACAGCAACAGGAAAGTAATACAATGACAGGAATAAGTCAATACCTATTAATTATAAATATCGATGTAAATGGACTTAAATCATGAATAAAAAGACACATTAGCAGAATGGATCAAGAAATAAAATGGAACAGCTTGCTGTATACGAGGATCACATTTAACACAAAAAGAAATTCACAGACTAAAAAAAATCAAAGGATGGAAAACAATATTCCATGAAACCAGAATCTCAAAACAAGCAGGAGTAACACTATCCTATTTTCAGAAAAAGTGGATTTCAAGCCAAAGTTGATTAAAAGAGGCAAAGAAGGACATTACATATTGGTAAACAGAACTATTCAACAGGAACAGATAACAACAGAAACGTATTTGCACCAAACCATGGTGTACTCAACGTCATATAACAAACTCTAATGGACATAAAAAGATCAGATAAACACCAATAAAATTACAGTGGGGGGGGGCGCCAGAAAAAGATGGCGGATCTGTAAGAAGCAGGTAGTGAACCTCTCCAAAAGTCGCCATCTGGACACTGGAATATAGTGACTGGAGGAGGACAAGAAAGAGGGAAGTGGCTCCCATGGACCCAGGAAAGATCTGAAGCGCAGTTTGGGGCCCACGGAGAAAGTGAAGAGAGAAACTCCAACGAAGAAGAAGGAGGTCGCCACTGGCGCCTTTTCCCTGTGTCGGGAATCCTGAGGCGACAGAAGTGGTTCAAATCTGCAGACACGTGGCGACTGCCGGCGCCCCCGGGAGCCTCCACGGAGGAACGCGAGAAGCAGCGGTGCAGAGAAGCAGCAGCTGAGAAGGACACACTGACTGGCGGTGAGTGCTGACACCCAGCCATCCCGCGCAAGAGAGCGACTAGTCAGGCGCCATTGTGGGGGGGGCAGCAGCTGAACTCAGAACTCAGGGTGGCTGCCACTCCACCCACGGCTCCAGTGGGAACCTCCGCGGAGTAACGCGAGACGCTGCGGTACAGAGAAGCACCAGCCGAGAAGGACACACTGACTGGCGCTTTTCTTCCTGGTATTCCAAGACTGAGACTGTCTAAGGATCACAGAAAATACTGTGGCACAGAACCAAAGAACCAAGGACTGGGCCAAACAGGCAGCAACTTCTAATCTCCAACAAATTGAAGAGATAGGATATTGCAGCAGGCTCAAAACCCAAAAATAAGCTACACCAGGAAGATACCTCAGAGAAGTAGCCATCTCCTAAGAGTTTGAAATACTATCAATAAAGCAACCTACCATAGGCAATTTACAAACAGAAACCCAGGAATTAAACTAAAGAAAGAAAAGAAAATGAGACGACACTTAAACAAGATGCAACCCCACACATCCAGTTCACCAAAGGCAAACCCAGGGGGCAGTGAGGTGGAACAAACCGAAAGCCAACCACCTGACATCTCTGAAGTGGTAACAACAAAGCAGTTGAATGAGGCTCTGGAAAAATTTAAATCAGAAATAATTTCTCATATAACTGCAGAGATAAAGTCCACAATGAAGACCATGCTTAAGGACGCTAGAGCAGACACTGACAAAAAAAAAAATAGATGAGCTTAAGAAAATGATGATGAAGAGTAAGGTTTGTGCCAATAATGTTTGGACAATTGAATGCTAATGTCTGGTGTCCTGAATAACTAACTTAAAGATAGTAATACGTAATGTATTAACCATTGTTACCCTCCTATTATGTTTGTTTGAAAATTTGTTCTTCTTTTGATTTGTTTTGTTTTTTCTTCTCTTTAAAATAAAAAAAAAAAAAAAAAAAAAAAAGAAAATGATGGAAGCCATGAATGCACAGCATAGGAAAGAAATGGACTCCATAAAGCAGATTCAAGCAGATATCCAGGAGAGCAAAAATTCCATTGAAAGTATTTGTAGCAGATTAAGCCAATGTGAGGACAGGATCTCAGATATAGAAGACAAGCTTGCAATTAGTGATCATGGAAAGAAAGAATTCTTAAAAATAGCAAGGGACAATGAAAAATCAATCCAGCAGCTGCTAGATGATGCAAAGAAGAATAACTTAAGATTCACTGGAGTCAATGAAAAAGCAGGAGATAGCATAAATGACATCAGAACACTGTTCACAGACATTATCACAGAAAATTTCCCTGGTAGAGAAAAAGAATTTGATGTTCAGATAAGTGAGGCTTATAGAACTCCAATTAGCCACGATCAAAAAAAATATTCAGCCAGGCATATCATAGTCAAGATTCCAGAAATTCAACATAAGAGTAGAATCTTAAAAGCTGTTAGAGAAAAGAAACAAATCACCTATAAAGGAAAGCCCATCAGAATCACAGCGGACTTTTCAGCACAAACCCTCAAGTCAAGAAGAGCTTGGAATGATGTATTTCAAGTTTTAAAGGAAAATAATCTTCAACCTAGATTGATGTACCCTGCAAAACTATCTTTCAAAGCTGATGGAGAAATAAAATACTTCCATGACAAAGAACATCTCAGAAAATTTATAACCACCAAACCAGCACTCCAAAATGTTTTGAAGGACATCCTAGAAAGGGATAACAAGGACTACAACTCCAGAAACCCCAACAGAAGGAATCCACCAGGCAGAGCAAATGATTAAAGAGAGGGAGGGAAAACAAAAATTAAAAGAGGGGAAGCCAACAACAAGAAAATAACATGACAAGGATAAGTCAATACATACCAGTTTTAACCATTAATGTTAATGGTCTCAATTCACCAATCAAAAGGCACAGACTGGCGAATCGGATCAAGAAGCAAGATCCAACAATATGCTGTATACAAGAAACACATTTAATTCAAAAAGAAATTCATAGACTGAAAGTCAAAGGATGGAAAACAATACTCCATGCAACAGGAACCCAGAAAAAAGCAGGGGTAGCTATTCTTTTCGTAGACAAAGTGAATTTCAAGCCAAGAATGATTCAGAGAGATAAAGAAGGTCACTACATCCTTGTAAAGGGAACAATCCAAGAGGAAGAGATAACAATCATAAATATATATGCAACAAATACCAGTGCACCCAACTATATAAAACAAATATTAATGAACATGAAAAATCAAATAACCACTAATACAATTGTATTGGGGGGATCTCAATACTCCACTGTCACAAAAAGATCAACTAGACAAAAAATCAACAATGAAATATTAGAACTGAACCAAACTTTGGAACAAATAGACTTAGTAGATACCTACAGAGTGTTCCACCCCACAACATCAGAATACACATACTTCTCAGCTGCACATGGGACGTTCTCCAAAATAGACCACATACTAGCTCATAGAACCTGCTTAAGTAAATGCAAAGGAATTGAAATTATCCCATGTATATTATCAGACCATAGTGCAATGAAATTGGAAATCAATGGCAAAAGAAACCACAAGAATTTGCTAAACACATGGAAATTAAATAGCACCCTCCTGAACAACCAATGGGTCACAGATGAAATTAAAGAAGAAATTAGACAGTTTCTGCAACTGAATGATAATGACAGTACAACATACCGGAACTTATGGGATACAATGAGAGCAGTCCAAAGAGGGAAATTTATAGCATTAAATTCCTATATTAGGAAAACAGAGCAAGCACAAATAAACAACCTAATGGTGAACCTCAAACTTCTAGAAAAAGAAGAGCAGGCTAAGCCAAAAGCTCGTACAAGGGAGGAAATTATAAAGATCAGAGCAGAAATTAACGTATTGGAGACTAAAAAAACAATACAAAGAATCAACGAATCAAAGAGTTGGTGCTTTGAAAGATTAAATAAAATCGACAAACCCTTATCCAACCTTACTAAAAAAAGGAAAGAAAGTACTCAAATCCACGCAATTAAGAATGAAAAGGGTGATATCACAACAGACCCTGTAGAAATCCAGAAGATCTATACCTACTTTGAAAACTTGTATTCTAATAAGATGGAAAATGCAGAAGAAATGGACAGATTCCTAGATACATATGAATTACCAAAGCTCAACCAAAAAGATATAAAAATCCTAAATAAACCAATAACCATCAATGAAATTGAAGATGTAATTAAAAACCTCCCAACAAAGAAAAGCCCAGGCCCTGATGGATTCACTGCCGAATTCTACAAGAAATTTAGAGAAGACCTAACACCACTACTTCTCAAACTCTTTAATGAAATTGAAAGGGAAGCAATACTCTCAAATTCATTCCTGGAAGCAAGCATTATCCTGATACTAAAACCAGAGAAGGAGCCAACTAAGAAAGAGAACTACAGGCCAATCTCCCTAATGAACATAGATGCAAAAATCCTCAATAAGATACTGGCAAACAGAATCCAGCAAATCATCAAGAAGATTATACACCATGACCAAGTAGGATTCATCCCAGGGATGCAGGGATGGTTCAATATACGTAAATCAATAAATGTAATACACCATATGAACAGAACCAAGAACAAAAATCATATGATCATCTTAATTGATGCAGAAAAAGCTTTTGACAAAGTCCAGCACCTATTCATGATAAAAACCCTACAGAAAATTGGAATAGATAGTCTTTATCTCAATCTGATAAAAGCTATCTATGATAAACCAATAGCCAATATCATACTAAACGGACAAAAACTGAAAGCCTTCTCTCTAAAATCAGGAACAAGACAAGGATGTCCACTGTCCCCACTCTTATTCAACATAGTCCTGGAAACTTTAGCCACAGCAATTAGACAAGAGAAAGAAATAAAAGGAATTATTATTGGAAAGGAAGAAGTTAAATTATCATTATTTGCAGATGACATGATACTCTACATAGAAGACCCCAAAAACTCCACTAAAAAATTGCTAGATTTAATAAGTAAATTCAGTAGTGCAGCTGGATACAAAGTCAACACTCAAAAATCAATAGCCTTCCTGTACACCAATAACAAACTCACTGAGAGAGAAATTAGGGAAACAACACTTCACAATCACATCTAAAAAAATGAAATACCTAGGAATCAATCTCACAAAGGAAGTAAAAGACCTCTACACTGAAAACTACAGTACTCTGAAAAAGGAGATTGAAGAGGATATCAGAAAATGGAAAGATATCCCTTGCTCCTGGATAGGAAGAACCAATATAGTGAAAATGGCCATACTTCCAAAACTGTTATACAGATTTAATGCAATTCCGATCAAAATTCCAACAACATATCTCACAGAATTAGAGAAAACAATCCTAAAATTCATTTGGAATCAGAAGAGACCTAGAATAGCAAAGGCAATTCTGGGCAACAAAGGCAAGGCAGGGGGCATCACAATCCCTGATTTGAAATTATACTATAAAGCTACTGTGATAAAAACTGTGTGGTATTGGCAAAAAAACAGACCTGAAGATCAATGGAATAGAATAGAAGATGCAGAAACAACCCCAGACATACTAAGCCATCTTATCTTTGACAAAGGTGCCAAACACATTCAGTGGAAGAAAGATAGCCTCTTTAATAAATGGTGCTGGAAAAACTGGCTCTACACATGCCAAAGATTAAAACTAGACCCATATCTTTCACCGTGCACTAAACTAAATTCAAAGTGGATAAAAGAACTAAATATTAAAACAGAAACATTAAATCTCCTGGAAAATAGAATAGGTAAAACTCTTGAAGACATTGGTGTAGGCAAAGACTTTATGAATAAAACCCCCATCGCACAAGAAGTATCACAAAGAATCAACAACTGGGATCTCATCTTATTAAAAAACTTTTGCACAGCAAGAGAAACCACCAACAGAGTGAAGAGACAACCCACAACGTGGGAAAAACTGTTTGCCAGCTGTTCCTCAGACAAAGGATTACTATCAAGAACATACAAAGAACTCAAAAAAAATCAGACCTCCCAAATTTAAAGACCCAATCCAAAAATGGGCATCTGAGATGAATAAACACTTCTCAGATGAAGAAATACAAATGGCAAATAAATATATGAAAAAATGTGCAACATCACTAGTCATTCGAGAGATGCAAATTAAAACAGCACTGAGATACCATCTCACTCCAGAAAGAATGGCTATTATCAAGAAATCAACTAATAACAAATGCTGGAGGGGCTGTGGGGAAAAAGGAACACTTCTCCACTGTTGGTGGGAGTGTCGACTGGTGCAGCCACTGTGGAAATCAGTGTGGAGATTCCTCAAAAAACTAGGATTGGAGGTCCCATTTGACCCAGCTATTCCCCTTCTGGGTATCTTCCCAGAAGAATTAAAAACATCATACCACAGCGATATATGTGCACCCATGTTTATAGCAACACAATTTGTAATAGCTAGATCATGGAAACAACCCAAATGCCCCATTAACCGAGGAATGGATAAAAAAGATGTGGTATTTCTAAACAATGGAGTACTACTCAGCCATAAAGAAAGATAAACTGGAAACTTTTATAGGTAAATGGATGCAACTCGAGAAAATACAAGTGAAATAAACTGGATGCACATTTGTAAACATCGTATTGTCTCCCTAGTATGAAAATGCAATTTCACTGTGACTATTCCAGTCCTTAGTCTTCTATTTTTACCTAGCTTTTACATGGCTTAATCTTATATTGAGTAATATTTTTCTCCAAAAGGTATTTGTACATTCTCTAATGCTTGAGTTTGTTAATACATGAGAATGTTTACTTGTTGTCTTTAAAAAAATAAATAAATAAATAAATTACAGTGGGGAATCTCAATACCCCACCATCACAAATAGATCAACAACGACAACAAAAAATCAACAAAGAACTATAAGAGTTGAACCAAACCTTAGAACAAATGAACCTAATGTATATATACAGGATGTTCCACTCAACAACAGAAAACATATTCCTTTCATTTGCACATGGTTTCTATTTCTCCAAAACAGACCACATACTAATGAATAAAGCCCACCTAAACAAATTCAAAAGAATCAAAATTTTACCATACATATTATCAGATCACAGTGCAATGAAATTAGAAATCAATAGCAAAAGAAACCACAGAAACTATACAAACATACGGAAATTAAACTACACACTCTTGCAATAATCGTTGCATTACAGAGGACATTAAGGAAAAAATAAGACAGTTCTTGGAATTAAATAATACCAGTACAACATACCAGAACTTATGGGACACAAGGAAAGCAGTCCTATGCAGTAAGTTTATAGCAGTGAATGCCCACATCAGAAAAATAGAACGAGTTCAAGTTAATAACCTAATGATGCATCTCAAGGCCTTAGAAAAACAAGTACAATCCAAACCCAGAGCTTGTACAAGGAAGGAAATTATAAAGATGAGAGGAGAATTAATGAAACAGAGACTACAAAAAACACAATACAAAGAACCAATGAATTGGAGAGCTGGTGCTTTGAATGAATAAATTGGACAAACCCTTAGCAAATCTTACCCCCACCCAAAAAAAGGAAAGAAAAGACACAAATTAATGCAATTAGAAATGAAAAAGGTGGGCTGGTGAGGTGGCTCTGCGGCGTAAGCGCCTGCCTGGCAAGCACGAGGGCCTGAATTCGACTCCCGGAACCCACATACGAAAAAAAGGGCCGGTGATATCGCTCAGTGGCACAGGCGCCTGCTGGCAAGCGAGGTCCTGAGGTCAACCCCCGCTACCGACAAAAAAAAAAAAAAAAAAAAAAAGAAATGAAAAAGGTGAAATAATGGGCCCTGATGAAATCCAGAAAATTATTAGCAACTATAGTGGTACCTCGGTTCATGAACTTAATTTGTTCCACAATTCTGGGGAAGATGGCCACATTCATGTTCGTCCAGCAAAGATGGCCTCAGTCGTGTTTGTCACCTGCTACACAGCTCATGAACAGAAGCAACCAAACGCTTCTGTTTGTGAACCAAATTGTTCATGAACTGAGGTATTACTGTACTTCACAAACATATATGCCAATCAACTGGAAAACTTGGAAGAAATACAGATTCCTAGATACATATGAACTGTCAAAACTGAACCAAAAAGACTTAAAAAGCTTGAACAGGGCTGGTGAGATACCTTAGCAGCATAAGCACCTGCCTGGCAAGCGTGAGGTCCTGAGTTCGACTCCCGGAACCTACATAAAGGAAAAAAGGGCCAGTGATATTCCTCAGTGGCGCAAGCACTTGCTGGCATGCATGAGGTCCTGAGGTGGACTCCTGGTACCCACATTAAAAAAAAAAAAAAAAAAAAAAAAAGCTTGAACAATCCAATAACAAGCAACGAGGCTGAAGCAGTAATAAATTACTAAGAAAAGCACAGGGCCTGTGGATTCACAGCCAAATTTTACAGGAACTTCAGGGAAGATCTAACACCAATACTCCTCAAATTTTTAATGAAATTGAGAGAGAAGGAGGTACTTCCAAAATTATTCTCAGAAAGCTAACATTATTCGGATCCCAAAACCAGACAAGGATCCAACTAAAAAGAGAATTATCAGCTAATTTCTCTAATGAACATAGATGCAGAATCCTTAACAAGAGACTGGCCACCAGAATACAACAAATCATCAAAAAGATCATACGTCATGACCAAGTAGGCTTCATCAAGTGAGGATGCAAGGATGGTTCAACACACACAAATCAAGAAATGTAATTCCTTACATAAAACAGAAGGACAAAAATCACAGTCATCTGTACAGATGCAGAAAAAGACAAAATCCAACATCCATTCATGATTTAAAAAGCCTGTATAAAACATGTATAGGAGGTCTTTATCTCAATATGATAAACAGCATGTATGACCAACCTATTGAAAACATCACAGTAAATGGGCAAAAGTTGAAAGCCTTCCCATTATCACCACTGATGTTCAACACAGTCCTCAAAATATAAGACAGAGCTATCAGGCAAAAGAAATAAAAGGGATACACACAGGAAAAGATGAAGTCAAAATATCTTTATTTACAGATGACATGATCCTTCACTTGCAAGACCCAAAAAATTTCATCAAAAGACTCCTAGAATTGATAACCAAATTCAGCAGTGTAGCAGGATACAAAATAAATATACATAAATCAATAGCATTCCTATATACTAATAATGAATTCACCAAAAAAGAAATTAAGAAAACAATACCATTCACAATAACATCAAAAAAAAAAAAAATGAAATACTTAGGTATTAACCCAAGGAAGTGAAGGACCTCTACAATGAAAATGACATCAGACTGTAAAAGGAAATTGAGGTGGACATCAGAAAATGGAAAAATATTCCCTATTCTTGATTAGGCAGACACAACATAATCAAAATGGCTATACTTCCAAAACTGATTATCAGATTTACTGCAATCCCAATCAAAATACCAATGTTATTTCTCACAGAGCTAGAGAAAACAATCCTAAAGTGTATATGAAATCAGAAGAGACCCAGAAAGCAAAACAAACCCTGGGTAACAAAAGCAAAGCAGGTGACATCATAATCCCAGACTTTAAGTTATATTATAAAGCTACAGTTATTAAAACAGCATAGTGCTGGCACAAAAACAGGAATATGGATCAGTGGAACAGAATAGAAGAAGCAGAAACAATCCCAGGCACATACAGCTATTTGATCTTTGACAAAGGAGCCAAAAACACACACTGGAGGAAAGACAGACTCTTTAATAAATGGGGCTGGAAAAAGCACATATCCATATGCAGAATATTGAGTCTAGACACATACATCTCACCATGTACCAAAGTAAAATCAAATGGATCAAAAAACTACATGTCAAAACACTTAATCTACTGGAAGATAAAACAGGTACAACTCTTGAAGACATAGGCATAAGCAGGACTTTCTGAACAGAACCCCACTGGCACAAGAAATATCACTGAGAATCAATGAATAGGATCTTATCAAATTAAAAAGCTTCAGCACACCAAAAGAAACAACCAAGAGAGTGAAGAGACAATCCGCAGAATGGAAAAAAAAACAACCTGTCAGCTATTCCATGGACAGAAGACTAACATCAAGAATATATAAAGAACTCAAAAAATCAAGCCCCAAAATAAAGACCCAGTCAAAAAATAGGCAACTGAAATAAACAGACACTTCTCAGAAAAAGTAATACAAATGGCCAATAAATACATGAAAAAATGCTCATCATAGCTGGCTATCAGAGAAATGCAAATTAAAACTACACTGAGGTACCATCTTACCCCAGGAAGAGCTGTTGTTATCAAAAAAGAATCTAATAGGGCCGGTGAGATGGCTCAGCGGCGTACGCGCCTGCCTGGTGAGCGCGAGGGCCCGAGTTCGACTCCCATAACCCACATACGAAAAAAGGGCCGGTGATATCGCTCAGTGGCACGGGCACCTGCTGGCGCACGAGGTCCTGAGGTCAACCCCCGGTACCCACCAAAAAAAAAAAAAAAAAAAAAAAGAATCTAATAATAACAAGTGCTGCTGAGGAGGTAGGGAAGAAAGAAACTCTACTGCATTGTTGGTGGGAATGTAAACTAGAATAACCACTGGATATCAGTGCGGAGATTCCTCAAAAAACTAAAATTAGAAATTATGTTTGACCCAGCTATACCCCTTCTAGGTGTCTTTCCAAAAGAGTTAAAATCATATTACAGGGATACATGCATACCTGTGTTTATAGCAGCACAATTCATAATACTAGATCTTGGAAAGAGTTTACACATCCATCAACAGATAAATGGATAAGGAAAATGTGGTATCTATACACAATGGAGTACTACACAGTAATAAAGGAAGATAAACTTAAGACATTTGTAAGTAAATGGATACAACTTGAAAACAATGTTAAGTGAAATAAGTCAAACAAACCAACTCAAATATCTCATGGTTTCTCTTATATGAGAAACATAACACACACACACACACACACACACTCCATGGCACAACAGAAGAATGATGAATAGGGAGTAGGGAGAAGTTCAAATACATCCCCAAAATGTGCTCTCTTCAGCAGCATACATACAAATACTTCCCCCAAATATAAATGTCACTGTTTTAAAAATATCTCAATATATATGCTAATTGACTTCATTTATACTACTAGTTTATCTTAGCTCATTAAAAAGAAATTTATGTATTATCTGTTTGTTTTTTGTAAGAATATTTTGGTTTATGTCATACTCTGAGTAACTAGTTTGAAGATAATGATACACAGTGTAATAACTACTGTTATTCTCTTATTATTTATGAAATTTTTTCCTTTTTTCTTTTAAAATTGATTAAGTTTATTGGTATATTTTAGGTATAAATAATGATCACATTCATTACAGGGAGTTTGTACCTGTGCATGATACATCTTGATTCTTCTTTTTCCCCATTCCCCTCCCCTCCCTTCAACCCCACTTCCCCTCCTTATTTACAAAAGCTTTGTTTTCATTTTTTCCTTTTCTTTATTTTCCCTTTCTTTCTCCCTCTCCCTTAGTTCTCCTATAAAATAAAAAGAATATGTTAAAAATATATATGAAGTCTCAAAATATTAACTTAATGTACTTGCTACTTTGATTTTATTTTTTTCCAGAAAAAAATAATTTGAGAATTTTACATTTCCATTTTGAAACCCTAATTTAAGTGTGAGGGGCTAACTGCTTCATAAAATTTGAATTTATTTAACATTGGAATTTTGGGAAATAATGGTTACTGTTTTATTTGAGCTTCAATTTTCTTCAGGTATAGTAAATATGGCATAGGTCCAAGGGAGTCAATACTGTCATAATGAAGAATCTAACATTTGGCTATATACCTCATCAGTTTTCCTAAAAAAGAAAGAAAACTACAGGAAAATATACCTTATAAACATAAACACAAAAATTCTTAATAAAATATTAGCAAGTTGAATGTAGTAATATGTAAAATAAAATGATAATACATGATGACCAAGTAAGATTCGTTCAGCAATGTAAGGCTAGCTTAACATTAAACAATGTAATTTTTAAAAGAAAGGTTCTTTAATTATCTCAATAGATGTAGAGAAAGCACGACAAATTTCAACACACAATCATTAAAAAATTCTCAGAAACTAGAAATAGTAGGGAATTTCCTCAACCCAATAATGAACATCTATATTAAAAACAGAAACACTCAGCTACAGTTAACATAATGAAGAAAGACTGAATGCCTTCTTCCTACAGTTAAGAACAAGACAAGAATTTCCAACTCTCACCATTTCTATTCATATTATTCTTAGAAGCCTAACCTGAATGGTAAGAGGCACACTGATTGAAAAGGAAGATAGAAAACTGTCTTACTCCCAGATGTTATGATGGATGGTCTGTCTGTACAGAAAAATCTCAACTTTACAAAATAGCTACTAGAACAACTTGAATAATTGAGTTTATTTAGTACCTTGATTCAAGGTCACAGGACACAAAGTCAATATATTTTTAAAATTCAACTTATTTTCTATATACCAGCATTAACTTGAAAATACCATTTATAATAGTAAACAGGCAAGTGAAATGAATAGACACGTCTCAGAAATAGTACAAATGGCCAACAAATATATGAAAAAATGTCCAACATCTGTGGCCATTAGAGAAATGCAAATTAAAACAATGCTAAGATTTCATTTTATACCAGAAAGAATGACAATCGACAAGAAGTCAAAGAATAACAAATGCTGGCATGGCTGCGGTGAAAAAGGAATCCTCCTACATTGCTGGTGGGAATGTAAACTAGTACAACTATTATGGAAATCAGTATGGAGATTTCTCAAAGAACTAAAATTAGAAATTCCACTTTACCCAGCTATTCCCCTTCTAGGTATCCTCCCAAAAGAGCTAAAGACATCATCTTATACCAACACATGCATACCAGTATTTATAGCAGCACAATTATTAAAGCTAAATCCTAAAAACAGCCTATATGCCTATCAACAGACAAATGGACAAAAAAATATGGTATCTATACATAATGGAATACTACACCTGGGTATAAAGAAGGAAAACTTTGAGACATTTGTAAGAAAATGGATGCATCTGAAAAATATAATGCTGAGTGAAATAAATCAGACATACAAGCTTAAATACCATATAGTAGCTCTCATTTGAGTAAGGCAAAGTGCAAAGAGAAAAATAAAGGATAGATAGACGTAGGCAAGGGAACAGATCTCTTGCAAATGAGAAGGGGTCCATAAGACCAAAAGCAAGGGAAGAGGGCAAGGGGAAGTAAGATGATTTATGATATACCATGTACAAGTACCAAATACCCACAATAAATGTAAACATTATGTCATAAACTGAGCTAAAAATAACAAGAATGAAAATGGGGAAAGGGGATTTACAGAGGGAAGGAGGGAGGTGGGTAGGAAGAGGATTAAAAAAGGCAAAAAGCTGTGTTATGTACATGCACCTACTCGCCAAGATCAATGTAAACTTCATGTACTGCAAACATGTATTGATAAAATAAAAATTAAAAAAGAAAGATGTAAGGAATAAGTTTAATATATGCAAGCCTTATGCACTGCAAGCTGTAAAACATTGCTGAATTTAAAAACCTAAAGAGATATATATCATGATCTTGAATTAGCTGATTTCAATAATATAAAGATGTGATTCCCCCCAAAATTTGTCTGTATATCCAATGCAATTCTAATCAAAATTGTAACAGGCTTACTTTTGTTGAGAACTGACAAGCTGATTTATATCAAATTAAATGTATACAGAAACGCAAAAACCTAGAACAGCCAAAACAATTTTGAAGAACAAAGTTGCAGGATCCACCTATATAATTTCAAGGCATTATAAAGCTATAGAAATTAAGACAGTGTGCTACTGGCAAAATGACAGACATGTAGATATATGGACTAGAATAAAGTCTCAAATAGAATCACACATTTATTTGGTCAACAGATTTGATAGAAGAGCCGAACTAAACCAGGAGCGGTGCCACATGCCTGTAATCCCAGCACTGCGGGAAGCTGAAGAGGAAGATCACACACTCAAGCCAGGTCTGAGCAATTTAGCAAGATCCTGTCTCAAAAATTTCAAAAAGGGGGGCCGGTGAGACGGCTCAGCGGCTTAAGCGCCTGCCTTGCAAGCGCGAAAGGCCCGAGTTCGACTCCCGGAACCCACATACGAAAAAGGGGCCGGTGATATCGCTCAGCGGCACGGGTGCCTGTTGGCGCGTGAGGTCCTGAGGTCGTCCCCCCGGTACCCACAAAAAAAAAAAAAAAAAAAAAATTTCAAAAAGGGTTGGGGATGCAGCTCAGTGTGAAGGGCCTGGGTTCAACCTCCAGTACCCAAAACAAAAAAAGTACTTAAGTAATAGGGAGAAGGGTGTCTTTTCAACAAATAGTGCTGGAAAAACTGGCTGTCCATATGTACAAAACTGTGGTTCTTACCTCGTAAGAAACATTAACACAAAAACTAACACAAATATTAACTTGAAATGGTAATAGATCTAAATTAAAAAAACTGAAACCATAAATTTTTGAAAAAGGCATAAGAGAAAGTTTTTGTGAGTTGGATTCAGCAAAGATTAGGTAGGCAAGAACCATAAGCTAAAAATATGAATTAGACTTCACCAAAATTAAAGACTTCTGCTCCATAAAAATTAGTAAAAGAGTCAAACCATAGACCAGGAAAACATTTGCAAAACATGTCCCTGTTGGAAGACAGTACAAATGTTAAGATGCAGAGTAACGAGAACTCTCATGCATATCTCATGGGAAAGTAGTCATTCAGCCACAGACTGATAATTCATTATAAACATGGACTTTCTATATAACCTAGTAACCCAGCTAAGTATTTACCCAAGACTATGTCCATACAAATGTGTGCAAATGTCCAGTGCTTTCATCAGTAATAGCTCCAAACAGTAAAAGGCAAATACTATCTAACAGATAACAAATTGAAGGACATCAATATGAAATACTTCTGAATGAGAAAAAAGGAACAATTTACAACTTAGATGAATCTCAGAAGCATCCTGCTAAGTTAAAGAAGCCAGATAAAAGATTAGATATTGCTCAACTCCATTTCTATGGAAAAATCAAAAATATAGAAAGCAGTAGTAACTGTGGCTGCAGCTGGCAAGAGATGATAAAGTGGTATGAAGGAACTGTTTGAAGATGACAGAAATGTTCTTTGATATTGATTACATAACTAGATTCATCAAAATTTAAACTGTATTTTTGAAGTGGGTAAATTTTACTATGTTTATGGTACTAAAACTGATTTTTTCAGTTACAGAAGTAAGGCACTTTCAAGTCTTGAATTTAATTGCAGTGTGTTTATTCTGAGCTTTAATTAAATTCCTGTTATGCAAATTTAACCAGGACTTTATCAGTTATATTCTACTAGTTTTTATTCAAAGTCCTTCAGAATTATAGTCACAGAAAAATACCAGAATTGTGGTGCTTGGGATCAACTATTCACGTGAAGATATTCATGAAGTAACTTGCAAATATGCCGCTATCACTTTGGTGAGAACGTGGAACTCAAAATACATTTTTAGGAATCATCTGCAGAAAATGCTAGAAATCAGAGTTGACAACACTATTCTTTTCTCACTCACCTCTCATTTCTTACTAATCAACAGAACCACAGAAAATGCTTAGCCAAATTTTTAAATGGTCAGCTTTTCTACCAGGTAAGTGATACCACTGAACATATTTTCGGTATACTGTATTTCTATCTCTAAACCAAATGTCTCACCTGGTTTAGTTTTTCAGTTTGATTCAGCCTTGAAGTCTTCCCTGCGGTGAATGTGGAAGTCTTCTCCATGGTCACTAACTGCTTTGGCAGTTCCATGTTTGAAGTGGGTTGTAAAAAACATGGCTTTGTAACTGGGCAGCCTGTAGAATATGATCCTCGTTTCACTCTAAATGGCTGGGTAAAAATTTTACCTTTTGTGAATAACAAAAGAAGAAAAATTGTTACTACCAATTTCTAGCTTATTTTTTGGTGGTTACACTCAGAGACTACTGAGAATTAACTGCCCTCAACTCAGAAGTAACGATTAAAGGAAGCTTATATTTTTATAGCAAGTCAATAAAACTTACATACTATAGAAGTAATTGGTCATCCACAGAAGAAAAACCCAAGACATAAGCATTTTACCAAAAAGGTTGGGGCTATCTAAAATTCCACTTAAGGTCACCTGAATATAATTACAGAAATGCAGGATTTCATAGGTAAAAACCTAAAAAGCTGTATCTCATTTAGGATACCAAAAAATCTCCAGCTGAGGAATGTGATTAGAACTATGCTTATCAAACTGGATAATCACCTAGTAGTATGGAAAGAGGGAGAGGTAAACTACATAATAAAAGATATTTCCCTACCTACAATTTAAGTTTTTTTTCTTCTAGATCTGTGGGAGGGAGTTATATCACTGGGTAAATGTATTGTTTCCAATAAAAGATGTATCATTGGAAATCACCATGGCCTAGCTCTTTCTTTACCCCAAGACTAAGTACCAAATAAACCAATTAATTCCAAGAGATCTTGGGGAAAAAAGGGGCATGGATGAAGAATATATGAGCAAACCAATCACCAGGAAAGAATATCTACCCCCACTGTTCAAGTTGGCAAACATCTTTACACAACTCCACCTCTTGTAAGCTTAGTAGTATGATTTAGTTTCCCTAAGTCTGAGTACCTCAAGAACACTGATAAGGTTGAAGGCTAGACCTGAAACACATAGTAGCCTCCGGAGCTTTCTCTGACACATTACATCTTTGTGTTCTCTTCTAACTATGCTACCCACTGGTTTAAATTAAACTTGCTTTGTAAACTTCCAACACATTCTCATAATTCACCTCAATTAATTTAAACTTGGACTTTGAAGAAAAACAAAAATCTGAAACAGGGATAAAATGCTCCAAAACAGATTGCCCTTCTGCTCAGTTTATAAATATACTGTCGAGGGAGAAAGACAATCACACTAGTCCTGGGCCTTTAGCTATCACTTATTATGAGCTTACTATATGCCAGGCTCTTTAAAGGCTCCTTACATCTCATGTAAGATCCTCAGCACAACTCCAGCACATCTCTATTTTAGAGATGAGGAAACTAATGCTTACACAACGTAGGTAATTTGACCGATATCACTGTTTGCACGTGGTAGAGCCAGGTTTCAACTTTAACAAACCCATTGGAGCTTAGCCATTACCTACCTCTATATGTAACAACTTCTCCAATATTTGCTCATCCACAATACAATTACTAATGCCAACATGCTTACCTGCTGGCCATCTTCTATGCTTTTCCTCTGACACACTCTTCTTCAGCATCAATAAAGAACCTGCTCTGGTCTGCTCTACAGAAATAACATCTGAAGCTGCATTCAGCACTTCAAACATAGAGAGAAATCCATATTGCATATATTGAAATGATCGTCCAAATCGCCTGGCAAATGCCTTCTCAAAATCAGAAAGAAGAACAGGAGACAATGCCAAGAGGTCTTTCAACTCACTCTTCACAACAGCAGGAAGAATAGGGGGCACCCTTCCTCGGTAAGGCACTGGATGAGAACTTGTCCCAGAGCAAATACTGGCCCTTCCCTTCTGCATGGAGTTTTGAACCTTATGGCTACTCCTCTGCTTTGCGACTAAACTTGCTATTCCTTTGGTGGATTCATCTGGAATGGCTAAGGAGATGTGGGGGGAAAAAATCACATTGAGATGAAAAACTTACACCTTTTATCTTTTGTACCTATGCTTACATAGACAATTCTTAACTCTCCTAAAAAGCTGTATCTAGGTTGAATGATAAACATAATGCCTTTGGTTCCTCCATTTCCTACATTCTGGGCAACAATCCGCTAGCTCCTCTACTGGAAAATGAAAGAACCCAATGGTTGACATCACTGATAATTACTGTAGCTCCTGAAAGACTTGAAATTCTTGTGATGAATAACAAACTTCCCTACAATGATACGTGTGTGTGTGTATACACATGCAGCCCCCATGCATGTACATTTTATGGAATTTGAAACAAGTTTTTGTAGTTTAAAACTCCTATTGTTATGATTCTCTGAACTTAAGGTGCAATAACCTGAAATCATGGAAATTCAGTTCTTATGAATACAGCTTATTTTTGCTGTAGTGCTAACAGCCTACAATCATCAAAGACTCTATGATTCCACCACCCCTCAAATTAAAATTCACTGCCTGGGATGCAGGATAACTGCTGAGCTAAAAGAATTCTTTACTAAGTGATTATCTTTAATTACAAAGTTTAAAGGCCTTCAAAAATCTTAAACCTACCTTTCAGTATTATGGTACCATCCCCACAGGGGCAGACACTAACCACATCAGGCATGTCCAACACCAGCTCCATAGTGGACCGGTAGCCAAGGATTCGGAGTGGTAGACGGTTGCCAACCATCAAAAGGTACTCCTTTTCCAACTGATGTGGGGTCAAACCATCTTTAGTGGAAATGAGAAGTGACCTTATTTCTTTCCTCAGAGAGTCCTGTATACGTTCTTGTTCTGACATTGTACCCTACAGAATTTAAGACAAACATGGCCAATGAGGAAAAGTGGACAAACCCGTGAAATTAAAACGAGCCGTAGTAAATATAAACAACTGAGATGAGAGTTTTAAAACCGACAAGCGGAAGCAATACTGTGACGGTGTTCTGGGATATATGCATCCCAAACCCCCCACACTGTTGGAAACCAATGCACCCACGCGGGTCTCAAGAAATCACTGCTCCCGGCCAGCGTGGGAAATCCAGCTGGGCCCGTTGTATTGGTTGGGAGAAGCGGTACCTCGGTCTCTTCGGGAGTGCCAATATTCTCTGCAAACTTTATCAAACGTAATCTCTCAAGGACTCTTTGGGAACCACAGCCCCACTAAAGAGGCTCCCGCCAGTATTTTTTCTCTGTTCAGAACCAACGGGAAGGCTCCGGCCTCCTCTTACCTCGACTCAACGACCTCCTTCGCCACCTGCCCACGCAGCCTGGGTGAGGGGCCTTCCCCGCCCCCACGCCCCTCACTGTCTCACCGGGGAGTCGTCCTTCCACCTGCCCTAAGGCTTTCCATAAGCTGGGGGGAAAAAGAAGCCGGGAGGCCGGCAGGTGGAGCGCCCCTCTGGGCCCGGTACTGCCCGAAGGCCTTCACCTGCCTCGCCCTTCCGTTGCGAGTCGAGAGCCTGAGCCTCCGACCGGCGCGGAGCCACACCCCCGGCCAGGGCGAGCGCGCGCATGCGCACCGGTGCGAGCAGCAGCCGAGCTACAGCGCGCCGCCTTCCGACCCCGGGCGCACGTGGCTGGCGGGCGGTTGGGCAGGGCGGGCCGCTCTAGGGCAGCTCTGGGGCCCTCCCTGCTCGGCCGGGCTCCGAGGCAATGTGGACCGCTACTGGGGATCCCCCGCGCCTCCTTCCCCAGGACGAGGCTTGAAGTGAAGTCCCGAGGTCGGCGGGGGCGGGAGCGAGGGCGAGGGCTCGGCTCCGAGGCGGACAGGGGGAGGGCGAGGGCGCCTGAGACTCGCGGCGGCACCTGTGCAGGTATTTAAGGGAAGCATGCCCTCGGCTGATGCGCGGAGATTCTCAGTCAGTAGGGCTGGGTTTATTTGGGAAAAATTATAGGCATTTCTGATTCTTGATTGAGATTCACTGCTGAATTAGATACAGCTCTGGCTCATGGAAGAGAGGAGTCGGTGGAGCCTGGAGGATTTTTTTGAATAAGCGAACGGTTCAGGTTCACTAAAGATAGTAGAATTGTGAAACTAAAGAGAATGTATTTGTTGGATTGGTGGAATAAGATGTCTGAAAAATAGAAAATTAGTTTTAAGAGTTAGGAATTGAGGATAGTAGAAGGACTTACCTTACAATGTACAGTCCAATTAAAGAAACAGTGCAGACTGAGAGAGGAGAGGAGGGCCCCATTTCCACCTAAGAAGTAATTTTTTCCCTTGTTCTTTGGCTGTCCCAAATGCCTTATAGCATTCACATCGCTTCTGGGCGACGTTTGCTTTGGCTGCAGGACCATCCCAGATAACTCCACTCCGCAGCCTGTCTGGATGACTCTGCACCTCTTCAGTCTGTCTGCAGGCTGGGCATGGGGGCTTCATGGCTTCCGCCTTCCCCACCGTCAACCCTCCCCTACCTATGACTAAAGAGAAAGTCTGACACTGCATGCTAGAGCCACCTGCCACAGAAGCAACCTCCCTCATCTTGGGGTGGGGGGGTTGGAGGGTGAGGGTCTATGCACTGTTCCTTAAGCTGCAGCATTAGTCTTAATAAAAAGCCTTTTTTTTGGATGACATGTTTGTCTACTTGTGGTTTATAATTTGAATAGAACAGGCTGAGCTTGTACTTTAAGGGCTGAGAACAACAAAGACCACTGGTCCTGAAAGTGGCCAGCAGCCAGGAGATGGAAACCATGAGGGCAGCTAGCAGCCAGAGAAGGAGGGAGACCAATGGAGAATTGCTGGAAGTTGCCATCTTTGGTCTCCAGCAGAGTTCCAGAGGGCTGCTGGTTCCAACTGCCAAGAGATTGGTGGAAGGCCACTAGCTCTGTGAGTTGGTGCTGGCATTCAAAGGTCAAGGCTGTTATCACTAAAGAAAGTTACACTTTGCCTATTTGTGATTTCTACCTGAACTTAGCAAGAGAACCCTCAGTTGATTGGTATCAAAACCAAAAGGTAGGGCCGGTGAGATGGCTCAGCGGCATACGCGCCTGCCTGGCAAGCACGAGGGCCCAAGTTCGACTCCAGGATCCCACATACAAAAAAAGGGGCCGGTGATATCGCTCAGCGGCACGGGTGCCTGCTGGCGTGCGAGGTCCGGAGGTCGGCCCCCCGGTACCCACAAAAAAAAAAAAAAGGTAACCAAGGAATTTGAATCAAGAAAGACACCTGACGACAAACGTGGTGCATGCCTGTAATCCCAGCACTGTGTGAAGCTGGAGCAGGATTGCAGGTTTGAGCCCAGGCTAGGAAACTTACCGAGACCCCTTTCAAAAAATAAAAGGGGGCTGGAAATGTACCTTAGTGTAAAGGCTCTGGGTTCAACCCCCACCCCTACCAAAAAAAAAAAAAGCCCAAGGGAACCAATTGTTCTACCCATGAGCTAAGACAACGGAAGAGTCCCTGAAAGAGAAAATAGACAAGATTTTTAGCCAGTTTATAGTAGAGTAGGCAGGACCAAGTAGCAAATTAACAAAAAGGAAAATAATAAGATACGGAGATGGATCCAGCATTGCAACAGTTGAATGACAGAAGTTTTAGAACAACAGAATGGTGGTGAGGGCTGGGTGAGATAATGTCCCCGAGTTGAACAAAAATGCAAGTCCAGATTTTTTTTTTAATATGTGGGTATGGGAGTCAAACTCAGGACCTCGCGCTTGCCAGGCAGGCACTTATGCCGCTGAGCTATATATCACTGGCCCTGCAAGTCCAGATTTTAAGAGCCCACTGAATCCTTAGAATAATGAATGAAAAAAATCTTATTTTAGAAAAGGCCTAGAAGAAAGGAAATCAAGAGATTCTTCTGTAGAAATAGGTTACCTGTACAGCAGGGAAATTAGGTTGCCACTGGATTTCTCAGTGAAGCAGTATCTTCAAAGCTAAACCTGGAACCCTTTACCCAGGCAAATTAGCATTAAGGTTGGGGGACAGTAAAAATATTTTCAGACATGCAAGGATTCAGAAAGTTTGTCACACCACTGAATGACTTGAAAATGAACAAGTCTGAAGAATGAACAGTGGATAAAGATAAATCATTCTGGATTCTCATCCCCAACTATCTGTAATAAAAGATAACAGATATCCAAGCACTTACTATGCACTCTTACATAGATTACCTAATTTTCTTCCCAATAACTGAGAAAGGTCCAATTACGAACCCTATTTTACATATACAGACATGAGTATGGATACGCATGATAGGCGATGTGGTGGACTGACAACTGGTGGTCAACTTGTAACACCCAGCTGAACTGAATCAGCATGGTGCTGGGTGTGGAGGGCCCTCCTGAGGACTATTGCCAACAACATAAAAAGGAGAACTGGAGTGGAAGAGATGGTGCTGTTCTCCTCGAGGAACTTGTCGCACGGGCTTTCCTGATAGGAACTTGGCTGTTCTCATCGTTGGAAGAGCTCGGGACCTTGTTGTCGCTGAGGATGGCTGTGGTACTTTTCGGGGGAGCTCTGGTCTTTACTTTGAGCGTCTCTTCCTGGCTCCAGTGCAGACCCTCAGCCTGCTGGCACAGATCCTTCATCCCGCTGGCTCAGACTTCCTAGCTTCACACCACTGACCTTAGGGCCTTCCCAGTGCAGATCCGTGAAACAGACTTGCATGAGACGTTGTGGGCTCTGGGCCTCTAGCTGGACTCGTGGGGGCGTTGCCATGGGCTCTAGGTCTTCAGCTGGATTCATGCAGGACATTGCTATGTAATCCAGGCCCTCAGCTGGATTCTTAGGATCTTTTGTGTGTGGACAGATTTTCTGCACTTTTTGTATATGACCCTTTGGGTGACTATTACAAAATAATTCTATAAATTACATGTCCTGTATTGTATTGTTTCCCTTGCAAACCCTGACTAAAACAGGCAATAGAAACAAAATTTATGACTGAATCAAAAGCTTGGTGTATAATGTAAAACAAAAAGATATTTTAAAAAGATATTCTGGAACTAAATCCTAGATCAATAACTGCAAACCAAGTGTCAGGGGCTGTTTGAAGTTGCTTCATTAAAGAGAACCAAACCCCCACTGGAACAGTAGCTATAGAGTCATGGCCTGAATGAGTTTACAGGGAAATTAATGGGAATGAGGTGGCATCTTTTTCTCCTCTATTGGTAACATCGCTGCAGTTCTCCAGGGATGAGCTATTGCCTTCGATATACTGCTCTGGCACCCCACTTGATGCTTCCTTTCACAATATTGTTTCCTCCACCACTGAGTGTTCCAATGTAGGAATTCTGTCAGTTGCCAAGATTATTCCAACTATTCATTTGGTGAGTAGGGTCCATAACCATAGATGAACGCACAGTTCCATTACTCCTATCTGAAGGTGAACTTGGACTAGAATTCACTTCTAACACCTATAAGCTCAAAATATTGATGCAAACAGTGACGTTTTAGGTTCCAGAAATTCGAATTAGTAGATGGTAATCAATCAAAAGTCCAGGTACTTTTTTCTCCTGGATAGTTATCCATTAGGGATTACAAAGCCTTTGAGGAAAGTCCAAGAGTTTGCTCTGTCAGGTTCAGCATTTCTGAAGCATCCTTCCTCAAGACCATTTGGGCTATGCTCAGAAAGCTGTGGATCTGGAATCTGGTTTAGTGCTGACAATAGGATAACAAGGCTTTCTAGCTTGTAAGATGCCTTTTTCCCAGACCTAGAATTGTATTTTGTTGGTTTGTTTGTTGTTGATACTCAAAAAGACTTAGTGGTTTGTTTGTTCATTCCTCAGGATCATACAATTAATTAGCTGCAACCAGAAAACTAACAAACCAGTGTGCCCCTCACACCCATCTATTATGATGACCAATGCCCACTTTTGTAATTAACTGCCTCCACCTGGTCTCCTCCCAGCTTGCTTGGGAGTGTATTTAAATTGCAGCTGCTCCCACCAGCATTCTTGCCTTTTCCAAGTCAGAAAAGAGTTATCTGTGCATCTGTGTCTATGTGTGTTTAAAGTTTCTGGAGCTTGACTTTATACCTTATGAACAAGGATGAATTAATCTTTTGAAAAACGTAGGGAGTAAGATTTTGAAGCACATGATAGAATCAGTACAAAATTCCTGCCTCCCAAGTGTTTGAACATTACGCCCATTTGGAGGCCACTTGATGCCATTTTTTGCATCCATTTTCTAGGGCAATTATTCCAAGCCTCTGGTATTCCTCTGAACTTCTTATCCACTCCTGCCCTACCACTAGAAAATGACTTTGCTCCAGTCCCCATTGAAAATGGAGGCTCCTATACATGAATCCCCTCAACTTCCAGCCCAAGCTTCTAAATTAGCCCCCTCACATCTTCTGGTCTCCTTGGGTAAAGGGGGTCATCCATCCTATTCTTGATTCTATCCCTCAACACTTCTAGGACCATCAACCTTGTCCTTGGATTAATTATTACAGAATCCTGTATGCTCAGTATTTCTTTACAGACTCCGTTCCTATAACATAACACGTGTTATGCTTTGATTCTTTTTATCTTACATGGACACAGAGCAAGACAGGGCCAGAGAGAAACAAACACTTCCCTTTCCCCACATTATCCTCTAGCCTCTCCTTCACGGGCCAAATCCTTGAATAAATAGTCTACACTCAAGTTTTTTCCACTGCAGAGCCACAGTTGATGTAAAGTTCACTGATGCAACACTCAAGAAGTTATTACTACAAGGAATATTGAAAGTACATTTGTTGATGAAAGAAAAGATAGATTCTTTAATTTCAACTGTCATAAATTTTTAAGTGATTGTAAAAATGGTTTTAAAAACTTTAGATTGTGTGAACACATTTCTCATTGATGGTAAGAAATGTAAACAGCTCATCATTAAAGTCTTGATTAAAAATTTCATGTAGCCATTTTGCACAAAATTTATACTTGACAAGATTCTACTGCAGTCTTTTGAGACCTTTCATCTTGGAAACAAACTCAAAGTCATGGCAGTCTCTTAACAAACCAGACCAGAAGTAGGATATTAAGAGGTGTGCTTTCATTTAAAAAGGAGGGAGCAGTGCTTTCATTTAAAAAGGAATCTAAAAGAAAACAGCAGCAATATTAGCAGAGCAAATGAGGCCAACCAGAGGGCCTCATGTGCTGACTCAGCACTCCCCTCCCCAACTCTTCCACCTTCCAGAGATGCTGCGTCAGCCTTTTTACCATGGGATGTGATGCATTTTCTCAGATATTGTCATCATCATTCATTGTCTCAATCAGATTGTATTATACACAGGTTCTTATATTGCTTTATATATGGACATAGAAAATGAAGTAATGAGTATGTAATTTGTCAGTGGCAAAAAGGAACAAAGAGACTGTGAGCAAGAAGGGCCCAGCATGGGCTGCAACACCCACTAAGGCCTGTTTGAATTGGTGGTTTTCCTCCACCAAGAATTCCTCTACTTTATTGGGAAACAGTACAGTTGGAAAAATATCACTTGGCCAGATATCCTGCTCATTCTTGGAGTAAAAAGATGCAATATTGGCATAAATCTTTAGCTAGTGTTGTAGATCAAGTTAACTTGTGACAGAATCAAAATGAGAAAAAATAAATGATATAGTTTCACATGAGCTGAGAGTGTAACTCAGTACAGTATAGCAGTTGCTTAGCTAGTATATGTGAGGCCCTGAGCTTAATCCCCAGCGCGCGCACACACACACACACACAAAGTTTCATGCTTTTCCTAATAGTGAACTTTCTACAGGGTTATGAAGAAACTATGTTTAGTAACAAATATTAGCCAGGCATGGTTGGCCTATGCCTATAATCCTAGCACTTTGGGAAGTTGAGGCAGGAGAATGGCAAGTGGCAAGTTCAACCCCATCCTGGGCAACTTAACAACTTCGTGACACCTTGTCTCAAAATAAAAAAGTGTTGGAGATATAGCTCAGTGGGAAGGCCCTGGGTTCAATACCCAACATCACAAAAAAGGGTAGGAAACTCAATAATTGCATTCCTTTTTTCCCTTTGTGGGTCAACTCCAGCTTCAGAATTTTTCTCAATGTAGGGTTGTAGACAGGAGCTGTTAATTAAGGCAGGCCCTTGAGAGAAAGTATTTGCCTTTCCTCATGTAATTCAGGTAATAATCAAGTCCAGAGAGTTAAAATATATTTATTTATTTATTTATTTATTTGCAGTACTGGTGGTCAAATTCAGGGCTGCTAAGACAGCTGCATCCCTAGTCTTTCTTAATTTTTGAGACAAGGTGTCACTAAATTCCTAAGTTTCCCAGGCTGGGGTTGAACTTGCCACTTGCATCATCTTACCTCAGCCCAGGAAAAAAGAAAGAAACCTAAAATACTTTATTATTAAACATTTAATTACATTATTCTCAACGGTTTAACTTGGAACATAATGAAGAAAGTAAGTGTAATTGTTTTTCTAAACCCATAACTTCAAATGTTATCTAGACCGACCTTCCATTCAGCAAAAAAACAAAAAACCCCAAATCATTAATGTAGTAAAGGAGAAATCAATCTACTAGATGTTTCAAGTTCCTCGGGAGCTGGGAAAGCAGCTCTTTAGTTGGCCACAGGAAGCAGCCTGGCCAGTAAACCCTGAAAAAGGCAGACTCCAGCCTTCACAGAAGCATGGGAACAGGACCTAGGCCAGGACAAAAGTGACCCTTTCCTGAAAAGAGAAATTAAACAGATCCTATCTTTTCTATGATTCTTCAAGAAAGCATTACTCATCAACAGCATTAAACATTAATAAAAATAAGGGAAAAGAGATCTCAATAGATTTTTCTTTTTCCCCTTTTAAAATGTAAACGCTCCCGGGAGGAGCCAGGCAACATCATATTGGTTAATGCATTAACAGAAAAGACAGGGCCAGAATATAAATTAAAAAAAAAAAAAAAAAAGTGGGGGGTGTCCTTGGGAAGACTACAAGGAGGTAAGGGACGGCTTGAGGAGTAATGTCTAATTTTACCTTAAAGTCACCTTTGGTATCTTTCCAAGCTCTTTAGCGTTACCCTAGGACCACAAGCCCTCCTAGTTCATACTCTTTTTTACAAAGCAGAGCGCCATCACCTCTTCAGCAGTTTGAGGGCCCTCGTGGATTTCGTGTAACTACATCTTCTTTAGGGCTCAGAACTTCACCGCAGGAACACTTGGAAACACCGTGCGCTGGCACAGGGCTCTCCCGCCAGGCTGGCATTGCTCCAGCGCCGCCGGGAGGGGCGTCCCCAGCGCCCCTGAGAAGCAGCTGTCGGGTTTGGCTGACAGCGAGCCACGGCCCCGCCCCTCGTCCCTCCCGCCGGCCAGACGGCCTTTAGGGAGCCGGGGCTCCCCCTCAACACACACACATCTGTCCGCACGCGTCTCTGCTAGGATCGCGCTCCGCTCCCAAGGCCGCAGTCCCGCCGCTCCGAGGATGGAGAGGAAGGCGCGGAGCCACTCCAAGGAGCGCCACCGGCGCAGCGGCCGGGCCTCCCCTGGAGAGAGCAAGAGGGCAAAGGCGGAGCGGAGCGGCGGAGGCCGCGGGGGCCGGGAGGCTGGGCAGGAGCGGCCGGGGCCCCGGCCGGCAGCGAGTCCCGCGGAGCCACGAGCTCCCGCCGCCACCGTGGTGGACGTGGACGAGGTGCGGGGCTCTGGGGAGGAAGGCACCGAGGTGGTGGCGCTGCTGGAGAGTGAGCGACCAGAGGAAGGTAAGGAGGGCAGGTCGGGCACCCCGAAGCTGCCTTTCCAACTGGAACCCAAAAGATGTCAGTTAAAGTGGAATAAATTGTCTAGCTGAGATGAAACCAGAGCAGACCGCTGGAGGCTCTGATTCCCAGGAAATACAAGGCATGAATTAAGAACCCAGCAACTCCCAAGCGATGGAGAACAAAGTGCATCAGAAGAAATAACAAACAGCAACGTCAACTAAATACCGCTGGTCTCAGAGGCCAGCCATGGTGGGGGGGAGTGTGGTGCTGGTTGGGGACCAATGAGCTTGCAAAGGAACCACGAAGTTGGTTTTTGTGGCCACTGTTGGGCGTATGGACACCTAGTAGAAGTAAACACGTTCGTGATCTGGTGTCTCTGGGCAATTGTGTGGCTTCTTTTTCATCCCCATCCCTCAGTCTTACCTAAAAGCATTTTAAACCTTCTTTGGGATGATCATTCTTTCTAAAAATCAGGGAGAGCAGTCAAGTAGAGAAGAGCCTGACCTGATTTTAAAGTCCAGCCCACTGCCTGCTAGCCTGTGATCCTAGAAAGACTTCACTGGGGATCAAATTACCACAATACCTGCCTCAGGGTAGCGTGGGGCTGAAATGAGATGAGCGTCCCAGAGCACTGTGCACAAAGCCTGAAGAGCAGGCTTGATTCTTGCAAGCTTAAAGAGAGGAACATCAAATCAAAGGAGGGAATGCAGAAAAGGTGTCCCTTTCTTAGGTAAAGCAATTCTTAGGAACAAATTTATTTAACTCGTCCTTTTTACCGTGACTGAAAGAAAAAACAAACCTCATTACACCTTAAGAAGTAGAAAGAATGAAAAAAAAAAAAAAAAAAAGCAGTAGAATGGTGGGTGTTTAAAGTAAACAAGGAATAGCATGTTATATTGCCTTCCGCTGGCCATGAAATTTTAACATTTCCTGGTTACCAGCAATGTAATATATGCTGGATCATTGAAAGCTACAATTTAAGGAACATTCCTGCAGTTGGGATGTAGTTTAAATGGATCACGTTAATATTGTTTTGCCTAACTGATAAATCCCTAGTTATTCAAGGGTTGTTGGATTCCATGCTGAAGTCATGCTGAGGTTAGAGGGTTTGTAACTGCTGTGTGACAGTGGGGTAGGCAAGAAAGGGAGCCCCCATATATGGAACCCCGTCTACATGCCAAGTACACACTAGGTATTTTACTGAGTTATTTAGTTCCTATCATACCCTTATCACAGACCAGGAAACATCCTCTGAGATATTAAGTACCTTGCCCAAGACCTATAGTTGGGAAACAGAAAAGCCGGAATTCCAGGATAAAACCATCAGACTGAAGCACCCCTCCTTACATGGTGCTGCACCTGGTTTCTGATCATGGTCCCAGCACTGCTGCCAACTAGCTGTGGCCTTGGGCAGATAGTTTCACCTTTGTGGGCTTCAGTCTCTCCAGCTGCAAAGCGGATAGAGCAGGAGACCCCGAGCACTGGGTGAGAAGTCCCACTAAGGATGAGGCAGCCCTTGCTGAGCCTGTGCCCCGGAGGTATCTGGCTCCCAAGGGCACACCATTCTCTTCTCTTTCTCACCCAGCAGCACAGTCCACAAGGCAGGCTACTTAGGACTTGGGGGAACTGAAAGGAGCGTCACCTTACCAAAATGTTAGGGTTCTCAGGATATGTCTAAAGGCTCTTCCTGCTTTCACATTCAATGCTTCACTATTTGCTTAAACCAAACAAACTGCATATGCAAGCAATTTATCCCAAGACAATATTATTTTGTGGGCAAACCTTTGCGTTAGGTTTGAGAACAGAAATTAAGTTTCTATTCACATCCCTAATTCTGTATAAAGGAATTCTTTTTTTTTTTAAAGAGAAGAAAAAACAAAACAAATCAAAAAAAGAACAAATTTTCAAAACAACATAATATGAGGGTAACAATGGTCAATGCATTACGTATTATTATCTTTAAGTTAGTTATTCAGGATACCAGACATTAGCATTCAATTGTCCAAACATTATTGGCTCAAACCTTACTCTTCAATGAACTAAGTAAAACTGGTAGTGTATCTATCTTAACCATCTTATATACATATACAATTTTTTTCCCTTTCCCTTCTTTCTTTTCCCCATTCCAGTCTCTCTTTCTTATTGACCAGTTTCTTTTGGATTCACCGTGTCTATTGTACATTTTGGATCTTATTTACTCTTTCAGTTTCTCATACTAGTGAGACAATACGATGCTTACACATGTGCGTCTGGTTTATTTCACTTATGAGTATTTTCTCGAGTTGCATCCATTTACCTATAAAAGTCTCCAGTTTATCCTTCTTTATGGCTGAATAGTACTCCATTGTATAAAAATACCACATCTTTCTTATCCATTCCTCAGTTGATGGGCATTTGGGTTGTTTCCAAGATCTGGCTATTACAAATTGTGCTGCTATAAACATGGGTGCACATATATCGCTGTGGTACGATGTTTTTAATTCTTCTGGGAAGATGCCCAGAAGGGGAATAGCTGGGTCAAATGGGACCTCCAACCCTAGTTTTTTGAGGAATCTCCACACTGACTTCCACAGTGGCTGTACCAGTCGACACTCCCACCAACAGTGAAGAAGGGTTCCTTTTTCCCCACAGCCCCTCCAGCATTTGTTATTAGTTGATTTCTTTATAGTAGCCATTCTTTCTGGAGTGAGATGGTATCTAAGTGTTGTTTTAATTTGCATCTCTCGAATGACTAGTGATGTTGCACATTTTTTTGTATATTTATTTGCCATCAGTATTTCTTCATCTGAGAAATGTGTATTCATCTCAGATACCCATTTTTGGAGTGGGTCTTTAAATTTGGGAGGTCTGATTTTTTTGAGTTCTTTATATGTTCTCGATAGTAATCCTTTGTCTGAGGAACAGCTGGCAAACATTTTTTCCCACGTTGTGGGTTGTCTCTTCACTCTGTTGGTGGTTTCTCTTGCTGTGCAAAAGTTTTTTAATAAGATGAGATCCCAGTTGTTGATTCTTTGTGATACTTCTTGTGCGATGGGGGTTTTATTCATAAAGTCTTTGCCTACACCAATGTCTTCAAGGGATTTACCTATCCTACCTTCCAGCAGATTTAATGTTTCTGTTTTAATATTTAGATCTCTGATCCATTTTGAATTTAGTTTAGTGCATGGTGAAAGATATGGGTCTAGTTTTAATCTTTGGCATGTGTAGAGCCAGTTTTTCCAGCACCATTTATTAAAGAGGCTATCTTTCTTCCACTGAATGTGTTTGGCACCTTTGTCAAAGATAAGGTGGCTTAGTATGTCTGGGGTTGTTTCAGCATCTTCTAATCTGTTCCATTGATCTTCAGGTCTGTTTTTTTGCCAGTACCACACTGTTTTTATCACAGTAGCTTTATAGTATAATTTCAAGTCGGGGATTGTGATGCCCCCTGCCTTGCCTTTGTTGCCCAGAATTGCCTTTGCTATTCTAGGTCTCTTCTGATTCCAAATGAATTTTAGGATTGTTTTCTCTAATTCTGTGAGATATGCTGTTGGAATTTTGATTGGAATTGCATTAAATCTGTATAACAATTTTGGAAGTATGGCCATTTTCACTATATTGGTTCTTCCTGTCCAGGAGCAAGGGATATCTTTCCATTTTCTGATATCCTCTTCAATCTCCTTTTTCAGAGTACTGTAGTTTTCAGTGTATAGGTCTTTTACATCCTTTGTGAGGTTGATTCCTAGGTAAGGAATTCTTGAGGCCTTTCTTCATTTATAAAATTTTGTCTATATATGCATTATATAATTTTGTCTATATATGCATTAATTTACTACTTAATAATTGCATTTATAAACTAACTAAAATGGCAATCATACTATTAGTCATTGTCATTAAATAATAACATAAAATTTAACAATGATGTTGGTAAAACAACATTTCTCAAAGTTGATTCCATGAAAAATAAGTTTCATAAAATATAAATGAGTGTTTCTTTGAGAAAACAAATCTGGTCAAAGGCTTGAAAAACAGTAAAGTATACAAAGCTAAGAATGCTTTTACTACGGGGATTCTTATGGCCTTGTATGCTCATGAGCATTGGAATGCCACGGTTGGGATACACTGCCCAGTATTTTCTAAACTCCTTTGCCCAAGGAATTCCTCCCCTGTGGAGTGCTCTGTGGGATTAGTATGCTGTAGGGTAGTCTTTGGGAACTGCCCATACTATGACCTTTAGTGCTTATTTAGGTTTTGTGATGGTGTAGCTTGTGTATCATATCTGTCCTCTTCAAGTGATCTGCACATCAATTTGGTGATGACCTCTTCAGACAAGGAATTCAAATTTTAAAAACAAAAAATTTTGTCAGGAGTGATGGTGCATGACTGTAGTCCCAGCTGCTTGGGCAGTTGAGGTACCAGGATTGCAGGTTTGAGGCCAGTGTGGGCAAGTTAGCAGTTTATTGAGATCCTGTCTCAAAATAGTTTTTTTAAAGGGCTGGGGATGTAGCTTAGTGGCAGAGTGCTTGCCCTGATGTGTGAAGTCATGGGTTCCATCCCCAGACACACTCTCACTACAAACTCCTGGGCCCAAGGGATCCGCCTGCCTCATTTTCTTAGTACCTGAGACTACAGGTACATGCTACTGTACCTGGCTTTGGAAATCAAGTTTTTAGGCCTATTGATTAGTTATCCTTTTTTTCTCACCCTTTAAAAATAGTCTTTTTGGGGCCGGTGAGATAGCTCAGCGGCATAAGCGCCTGCCTGGCAAGTGCGAGGTCCTGAGTTCGACTCCCGGTACCCACAAAAAAAAATAGTCTTTTTACCAATTCCTAAATTTTAGTTATCTTTTAATTCTCTATGATATTTTATATACTAACAAATAGTACCCCTTTGGCCAGTTTTCTAGTATCAGGAGATTAAAATTCTTGAAATTTCCATAATCCTTCCAACTCAACATTTATTGAACATCCATACTGTGTCAGGCACTGCCCTAGGGCCTGGGGACCAATGTAAAAAGATGAGCCCCCAAGAGCTTGTGTTCCTGAGGATGACTTTCCTTGATGCCATTTCATTTATCACCCAAACATCCTTAATGTTCTGCATCCCAGTTCCTTATCACTTTTTTTTACAGCATGTTATAATCACATAAGTGATTTTGAAAGACTGGAGATCAACACCTTAACCAAAGGAAGGAAGTCTAATAGTGGAATTTCAAACAGTAGGGCAGCTAGAGAATGCGGAAGTTGTTTCATGGAAGATAAGCTTCTGGACACTTTAGATAGTAAAACCTGACACATGTAAAGCACAGTTTCACATTTTTATTTGTATATAAAACTTCTTCTGTACATCAGAGCATGAGACCCATCTCATGAGCTAGTTACTATGAGATAGTTAACACCCCCATTGTAGAAATGGGGGGACAGGTTTGAAGAGATCCTGTGCCCTGTGAAGGTCAGCTATGAACACAGAATGATGGGGCCGAACTGGAACCCACGGGTGTTCTGGTCTAGTGTCCCAAGCATTTGCGGGAGCCTGCACCACCCTCTGAAGGCCCACACAGCTTTTCACACAGACAACACCCCTGGCCACGTGAGCTCTCACTACTCTGGTGCCTGACTCATTCTAATATTTCTAGCAATGTCTCCAAATACCAAAGACTGAAAAGTGCTAGTCAGTTGACATGGTGAGGTTCCAATCTAATTTTTCTTTTCTTTGTTAGGTACCAAGTCCTCAGGTTTAGGAGCCTGTGAGTGGCTTCTTGTCCTAGCCTCCCTGCTCTTCATCATTGTGACTTTCCCTTTGTCCATCTGGTTCTGCATAAAGGTGAGTTTCCATGAGGACCCATAGGTAATTCCTGATGCCTCACTGACCACACCAGGACACTGTTTGGTACCCAGTTGTCACACCATGTGGACTCCTCTGGTGGCCACTTACCGTCCAGGTGAACTCTTACTCTTTCAAGACCTGGCTAAAAAGTAACTGTGAAGCCTTCCTTGACTCCTCCATACTTCATTCCTTCCCTGTTCTCCCAGGTCACTCTGCTTTCACTTCATTCTAGCACTAAATGTATATTTGTTTTTTATTAGTACATGTTTGCAGTACAGACATTCCTTGTTCAATGACCAAGTTCCATTCCTGCGACTAGGTCGTTAAATGAATTGGTCACTAAATGGTATATACAATATTCAGAACAAAGAAATGGTCAAAGAAAAGTCCAACTTGGTGACTTTGCTTTTATTTGCATAACTCTTACATGTGATACTGTAATGTATAACAGAACATAAAACTACAGTACTGTACTGCACAGTGCAATCACCAAAAATCACAGCACTGTATTGCTAAGCTATGATATTCAGTAGATTAGATATATTAAATACATTTTCAACTTAATATTTTCAGCTTACAATGGACTTATCCCATTGTCATAAGTAGAGGAACATCTGCATTTGGCTAGTTATTATTCAGTGGAGTTTTTTTAAATGGAGAGAGGATGGGGAAGGACAATTGACTTATCTACACTCACAAATCACTCCTTCCTTCCTTCATTCAGTATTTACTGAATATTTTCTACATATCGGGATTCTTTTAGGCAACATGAAAAAAGATTGATGTATACTATCAAAAAGTTCACAGTTTTGTGGGGTGTATGTATAAACAGACAGATCAACTAAGTTAATAGAACTCAGATTCTGATACTGGCCCAGAAAGTGAAGTTTATTTTTTAAAGAATATGCAGTGACTTTCCCATTCTTCTAATAGACAGACTACTCCTCTCAGAGAATTTCCTTTTGTCACTTAAAAATATCTCTACACATTTTCAGGGCACAATTTTTCAAGATCCATAAGAACTGGCCGGGTGTAGTGGCATATGCCTGTAATCCCAGCACTTGGGAGGCTGAGGCAGGAGGATTGCTGTGAGTTCAAGGCCAGCCTGGACTACAAAGTGAGTTCAAGGCCAGCCTGAACTACATAGTGAAACCCTGTCTCAAAAAGACATAAAAAAAAAAAAAAAAAGAACTGACAAATTAAAATCAGTTGGATCATTTTGAAGCAGGCTTTGAAGAAACTGCAATTTGAAACAAAATATCACAAGTGGCATTAATATGTACCCCCTCTTTCAGTTAAAAAGCTAGTAAGTTATATGTAAGCTAATAATGCAGAAGTCACTGAAAAATATAAGATTAAACATGCTCTGATAAGATTTGACTTAAGGAATATTGGACATATAAAAAATATTATTGTTTAGATAATCCTGAGCCTTCAATCAAAATTCTCTCCTTAGGCTCAAAAATTAACATGGTCATGGGCCGGTGAGATAGCTCAGCAGCGTAAGCGCCTGCCTGGCAAGCGCGAGGGCCAGAGTTCGACTTCCGGTACCCATAAAAAAAAAAAAAATTAACATGGCCAGTAATATCTTCTTCAATTGATTCCTGAAATTCTATACTTATTAAGTATAAATTTTATAGATTTTAGAACATTAAATATGAATAGGAATTTGTTCTTAGTTCTCAGAACAAAAATTTTCTGATATCTAGCATCACTTTCATGCTAAGGTCTTTTGAAGACTTTTTCTTTCTGGGAGTAATTTGTAAGTTTTATATTTCCCTTTAGGTTGTACAGGAGTATGAGAGAGTAATTATATTCCGACTGGGACATCTGCTTCCTGGAAGAGCCAAAGGTCCTGGTAAGAAGCACCCTCTCTTAAAAAAAAAAACAAAATCAACAAAAAAAAAACTATCTCCACCCCCAAATTTACCAATTTTTTCCATCTGTGCAGCTTTATAATATGGACCTTATATGAAGTAACTTGACTTATAGTTTTTAAGAAATTCTTTAGAGAGCATTACTACCAGGTCAAAGGTGGCCAAGAGAAAGGATAAGTGCAGACCCCCTACATCAGGGCCAGACTAATTAGAATAGTAAGGCAGCTTGGAGCCAATGGCTGAGACTGGTTTGAGTACAATATATGTATGATCAATGTCCTGTGAATTCTCGGAGAAAAACTGAACTACTTCAGAAATGAGAGGACAGATCAAATCATAAAAGACAGGCAAAGTTCAGTTATTATCCAAGTAATAAACTGGTGGGATTTAAAGACATATATTGAATATTTCCTGTGTTCTAGAGACTGTGCTAACTAGGAGAGACACACAAATGGATGAGTAAGACCTAGTTTCTGACCTCAGAGTCCTTGAAACCTAGCGGAAATGATGTTCGGGGATACAGCCTGATTATGGGGCATAGACAGAGGTATGATTGGTCTAAACAGCTTAGAAATTGGGGTTTGGAGATAGAAGGCAGCCAGGAAAGCATGAGAAAGAGCAAAGTTCCACTGTGCATATACTGGAGAGGGCCTGAGTTCTCAGCAAGGCCTACAGAAACAAGTAGAGAATGGAGACCAGTGTAGAAGACACAAATCAAACTTTGAAGATTCAGAACCCAACAGATGGGTCCATATAAAAGTAGAACTAGATTCTGAAGTTCCAGGATGTGGACCATCTTGCTGTGGCCCTGGTATTCTGGAGCCCTCTCCATTGCAGCCCAGAAAGGCTAGTAGCTGGGCTGCTCCCTAGATAGATACTAGGTTCTGAGATGCTGCTGGTTCCAACAAAGTCATGGCACTTGAAGGAGCCCACAGCATCCCAAGGAACTCTGGGTTCTCAATAAATCCATCTACAGATGCTTAGCATTACATTGACCCTGTATATATTATTGGGTAGGTGAGGACTAATTGGCCAGCCAGAAGGCTGGTGTCATGACATTGTTATTCTGATTACTGCTGGGGCTCACATTTTAAGAAAGTTTGAGGGCCGGTGAGATGGCTCAGCAGCTTAAGCGCCTGCCCGGAAAGCGCGAGGGCCCGAGTTCGACTCCTGGAACCCACATACGAAAAAGGGGCCGGTGATATCGCTCAGCGGCACAGGCGCCTGCTGGCGCGCGAGGTCCTGAGGTCGACCCCCCGGTACCCACAAAAAAAAAAAAAAAAGAAAGTTTGACACATGGGTACACTCATAGATTAAAAGCAGTTTTACAGAGTACCTACAAGGCCCTCAGTCAGATGCTAAGGCTAACAACAATACATATGACAGTACGTATAGGAAACTCCGTCCAATGTAGAGACAGACGTGTAATTGAAACCCGAGGGGTCAACACCATGACTAAAGTTACCATAAAGCCTGGTTTCCTGGGAATAATTTCTGTTTACACTTCTTGTCCTGAGGAAGTTTTAAGAGAGCTCCTTTATACCCTCAGAAGGGTCCCAATTTAAATAACAGAGTATATGGTAACCTCAGCTACAACCCCCCAAAAAAAACAAAAAAACAAAAATGAAACAAAAAATCACTTTAGGGGCTGAGGTGAGATTTCCCAGTGATCTCTGTGTTATTGGAGGCTAAGAGAAGCAATACAATGGGCAAATGAACCCTGAAAAGATGAACCCCTAACAGTGTCCACGTTTGCTGTTCACCTATTTACTCCCTCTACCCCCCCCCCCCCGTTCTAGGTCTGTTCTTCTTTTTGCCTTGCCTAGATACTTACCACAAGGTTGACCTTCGTCTCCAAACCTTGGAGATACCCTTTCATGAGGTAAGTGAAATGGTAGCTTTGGCTTTCTCTCTACATTTTCCATGGTTGAGCTACAAATTCTAGCCCAGGGCAAATGACTATGCTTAAAAGTAGGAAAGAAAATAGAGATATGGACTACATAAGAGTTAACTTTTGTGTACCAAAGGACACAATCAGTAGGGTGAAAGGCAACCTGTGCAATGGGAGAAAATATTTGCAAATCATATATCTTGCAAGGGGTCATATTGAGTATAAAGAACACACACACATACGCGCGCGCGCGTGCTCTACTGATTGTGTTTCTCTGAAAAATCCTGTCTCATATGGATTTGAATTGACATTTCTCCAAAGAAGACATACAAAGAAGATAAATATATACAAATGGCCACAAACATATGAAAATATGCTCAATATTCCCAATCATAAGGGAAGTGCAAATCAAAACCACAACAAAGCACCACTTTACATCCATTAAGAGGGCACTATAAAAACAATACAAAATAACAAGTATTTAAGAAGATATAGATCAGTTGAAATGTACATTGTTGGGAATGTAAGATGGTACAGACTACAGAATACAGCTTCTCAAAAAGTTAAAGATAGTATTAATATATGATCTAGCAATTTTCATTTTTATATATACCTCAAAGAGTTAAAAGCAGCATCTTGAAGAAATATTTATACACCTATGTTCATAGCAACATTGTTCATAATACCCACAAAGTAGAAGCAACCCAAATGGTCACTGAGGGCTGAATAAATAAGTAAATGTGATATATAATTTACAATGGAATATTATTCAGCCTTTAAAAGGAAGGAAAGTCTAACATATTCTACAACATAGGTGAATCTTAAGAAAACTAAATAGGCCAGTCACAAAAAACAAGCAAGTACTACATGAGTCTACTTATACAAAGGACCTAGAGTTGTTAAATTCATAGGGACAGAAAGTAGAATGGTAGTTGCCAGAGGCTGTGGAGAGGGAGAACTGGGCAATTGCTATTTAATGAGCGTCAGCTTTGCAAGTCGAAAAGCGTCCTGGAGATTGGTTGCACTACTGAATTGTACACTTACAAGATTCATCCTAAAATGTATAGCACCAAAGATGGTAAATTTTATGCTATACTGTAGTTTACCATAACTAAAAACCTAGAAAGTAAAAAGTAGAGATAATATCCAGATTTTTCAGATTTATAAGCTTTTCCTCAATTTTCTTCCACTTTCAGTCTGAGGTTCTCTCTCATTCTTTTTGTAAAAAGAAATTATGTTTTTAAAAATGTTTATTTTAGATAATAAAATTCAACAAAAGGAAGGAATAAAACTTATTTTAATCTTACTTTAATCTTTAAGAGATATTTGTACACTGATGTTCACAGCAGCATTATTCATAAGGGCTAAAACATGGAAGCAATGCAAGTGACCATCAGCAGACAAATAAATAAGCAAAATGTCATATACATGTACAATGGACTATTAACCTTATGAAGGACACCCTGAGATATGCCACAACATGGATGAAACTTGAGGATATTATGCTGAGTGAGAAAGCAAGCAAAGGAAAAATAACTGTATAATTCCACTTTTATAAGGTACTTAGATTAATAAAGATCATAGAGACAGACAGAATGGTGGTTGCCAAAGGTGACAGGGAGGGGGAATGGGGAGTTATTGTTTAATGGATATTAAGTTTCACTTATAAGATGAAAAGAGTTATAGTGATGAATGGTGGTAATGGCTGTACACATTATGAATGTATTTAATACCATAGAACTGTACATTTAAAATGGTTAAGATAGTAAATCTGATTGATTGATTTTTTTTTTTTTTTTTTTTTGGTTTCTTTAGAAAGAGGGTCTTGCTATGTAGTTCAGGCTGGCCTTGAACTCACTTTGTAGCCCAGGCTGGTCTCAAACTCACAGTGATCTTCCTGCCTCAGCCTCCCAAGTGCTAGAATTACAGGTGTGTGCCACCACATCTGGCACAATAAAAACACTGAGAATGATCAAGTTATGTTATACCCATGTATGAAAACATCATGATTATTCTGTGTAATTAATATGCACTGATTAAAAAAAACACTGGGAAAATATACTTACCTCTAATCCTACTATCATAGATAACTTTCGATATTTTAGAGTGTATCCTTTCAGGTTTTTCTAGGTATGTGATTTATTTACAGACAGGTGTGTGTGGATATGTGTGTAAAACTATAGATACCAACTGGGAACGTGCCCTTTCATTACTCAACAATATATTGTGGTCATCTTTTCATATATTAGCTGTCTTCTAGCCCTTTATTTTAAATGGACATAAAGTATTTCATTGTGCAGCTATATCACCATTTACTCGACCAACTCCTTATTATTGATGTAAATTGCTTCCAGTGTTTTATTCCAATAAGCAATACTGCAAATCATAATTCTTACTGCTAAATTCTTAAAATATATCACTATGATAAATGTTTAAAAAGGAAATACTGAGAACATACATTTTTCTTTTTTATTGTTATATGTTTGTGATGCATAATAATTACATTCATCTTGGGAAACTGGTACGTAAACATATCAAATCTTAATCACTTTTACTTTCCCTTCCAATCCCTCCCTCTACCCTGCCCCCCCAGATCCCTTTCCCATATCTACAAGGCCTACCTCCCTGTTTCCAATCATCTCTTTTTTATTTTGTTTTTTAAATTATTCATATTTGGGTTTCACATAAGAAAAACCATGTGATATTTAACCTTCTGTGTCTGATTTATTTCACTTTGTATTATAGTCTCAAGATCAATCCACTTTTCTATCAGTGACTCAAACTTCATCTTCTTCATGGCTAAGTACTCTATTTTTTATATATTACATTTTCTTTATCTATTCATCTGTTCATGGGCATATAGGCTGCTTCCATAATTTAGCTATTATGAATTGTGCTGCTATAAACATGGATATGCATGTATCACTGTAATACGATGTCTTTCACTCTTTTGAGAAGATACACAGAAGAGGTAGAGCTGGATCAAGTGGAATTTCTATTATTAGATTTTTGAGGAGTCTCCATACTGATTTGCATAGGGCTGTGTTAGTTTACACTCCCACCAACAATGTAGAAGGGTTCTTTTTCCTCACAACCTCACCAGTATTTGTTGTTTTTGAGTTCTTGATGATAGCTATTCTTCCTGCAGTAAGATGAAATCACAGTATTTTTTTTTATTTCTCTAATGGCCAAAGATGCTGAACATTTTTTCATGTACTTATTGGCCATTTGTACTTCTTCTTTTGAGAAGTGTCTATTCATTTCAGTTGTCCATTTTTATTGGGTCTTTTATTCGGGGGGATTCCTAATTTTTTGAGTTCTTTATATATTCTAGATATTAGTCCTCTATTCAAGGATAAGCTGGCAAAATTGTCTCATTTTGTAGTATCTTTACTCTGCTGGTCATTTCCTTTGCTGTGCAGAAGCTTTTTATTTCGATATACTCCCATTTGTTGATTTTGGTGTTATTTCTTCTGCAGTTAGAGTTCTATTAAGAAAGTCTCTGCCTATGTCTGTGTCTTCAAGAGTTTCACCTATTTTTATCTTCCAGCAGATTTAGTGTTTCTGTTTTAATATCTAGGTCTTTGATCCATTTTAATTTGATTTTAGTACAGGATAGGAGATACAGGTTTAGGTTCATTCACTGACACATGGATAAACAGCTTTCCCGGCAGATTTTGTTAAACAGAATATCTTTAGCCTATGTTTTTGTTCCCTTTGTCAAAAATCAGATGGCTGAAGGTACCTGGGGTTGTTTCTGTATCCTCTGTTCTATTGAACTGATCAACATGTCCATTTGTGTGCCAGTATCATGCTGTGTTTATTACAGTAGCTTTGCAATATAACTTGAGGTCCAGGATTGTAATGCTTTCTGCTTTGTTCTTTTTGCTCAGGATTACTTTGACTATTCTGGGTTTCTTCTGCTTTCATATAAATTTTAGGAGTGCTTTTTCTAGTTCTGTGAAGAATGCTGTTGATAATTTAATTAGAATTTCATAAAATCTGTATATCAATTTTGCTAAAAAATTTTTTTGCTAATGTGGCCATTTTAACAATATTGATTCTACCTATCTAAGATCAAGAGATGTCTGTTTCTTAAAGTCCACATCAATCTCTTTTCTCAGAGTACTATAGTTTTTGTTATAGAGGTCTTTCACTTCCTTGGTTAGGTTAATTCTTAGGTATTTAATTTTTTTTTTTTTTTTTTGTGGGTACCGGGGGGTCGACCTCAGGACCTTGCGCGTCAGCAGGCGCCCGTGCCGCTGAGCGATATCACCGGCCCCTTTTTCGTATGTGGGATCCAGGAGTCGAACTCAGGCCGTCGCGCTTGCAAGGCAGGCGCTTACGCCACTGAGCCATCTCACCAGCCCGGTATTTAATATTTTTGAAGCTCATGAATGGGATTGTTTTCCTGATTTCTTTTAAAGTGGGTTTATTGTTGGTGTACAAGTACTCTATTGATTTTTTGTGAATTGATTTTGTATACTGCCACTTTGCTGAGTTTATTAGTTTTAGGAGTCTTCTGATGAAATTTTTGGGGGTATTATATTTAAAGGGTCATATATGCAAATAAGGATAGTTTGATGTCCTCCTTTCCTATTCATATCCCTTTTATATTTTTTCTTGCTGGATTGCTCTAGCTAAAGTTTCAGGTACTAATTTGAATAGGAGTGGTAAGAATGAACATCCTTGTCTTGTTCCTGATTTTAGAGGGAGTGCCCATTTAGTATGATGTTGCCAGTGGGTTTGTTGTAAGTGGCTTTTATCAGTTGAGGTAAGATTCTTCTATTCCTATTTCCATCAGGGTTTTTATCATGAGTGGATGTTGGATTTTGTTAAAGACATTTTCTGCATCTACTGAGGTGATAATGTGACTTTTTTTCCTTGCTTCTGCTTATGTGGCATATTACGTTTATTGATTTACTTATGTTGAATCATCCTGCATTGCTGGGATAACATGATGATATATAATCTTTTTAATGATTTGTTTCAGTCTGTTTACAAATATCTCACTGAGGAATTTTGCATCTTTGTTCCTTAAGGAAATTGGCCTGTAGTTTTCTTTTTTTGTTGATTCCTCGTCTAGGTTTGGCATCAGGGTAATGCTAGCTTCAAGGAATGAGTTTTTGTTTTGTTTTTGCTTTTGGACCTGAGAATTGAACTCAGGACCTTTCACTTGCCAGGCAGGTACTTGTGCCCCTGAGCTATATCCCCTGCCCCAAGGAATGAGTTTGGCAGTGCTCCTTCCCCTTCAATTTCATGGAGGAATTTGAGGAGTATTGGCATTAGTTCTTCCCTGAAGTTCTGGTAAAATTCTGCAATGAATCCATCGGGTCCACTTTTCGTGGGTGTCATGGTTTTTATTGCTGCCTCTATTTCATTGCAAGAACATTTTTAAGGACTTTTGATTTGCTTCACCAAATTACCCTCTAGTGTGCACTCCAGGAAATACACATGAGAGTGCTTATTTCTGACAGTGTGCCTCTCTTTTACCAGATTTGTGTGCATCATTTTAGAAAGATAATATAAAACCAGTGGAATGTGTTCATACAAAAATTATTCCTGATTTTTTTACAAAAGTATTTAAAATAGGAACAATTTCTGCAAGTCATGAATTCTTTAGTGTATGTAATAAAAACTCCATAATTTTCCAAAAACATGTCTATTTTGAATATAGGATTGCCTAACCACTCTTTTTCCCCTTGCTATAATCTTACTCTGAGAAAATTCACTTTGAAAACATTTAGTTCCTTTAGCTCCACAGAGGAGCCCAAGAATCAAGCCTGCTATCCAAACTTTCTTGCTGCCTAGGTTGTGACCAAAGACATGTTTATAATGGAGATAGATGCCATCTGCTACTACCGAATGGAAAATGCCTCTCTTCTCCTGAGCAGTCTTGCTCATGTGTCCAAAGCTGTCCAATTTCTCGTGCAAACCACCATGAAGCGTCTCTTAGCACATCGATCTCTCACAGAAATTCTTCTAGAGAGGAAGACCATTGCCCAAGATGTAAAGGTAATTAGATAAGTTTAATGTTGAATATTTTGAAATATCTTTTACTCATTTATTCATTGGAAGGTTATTTAATATTCCACTTGCTGTGCATGTAACTGTTCAAAATGTCATCCATTAAGGAAGTTACACCTAATTAGGAAGTTGTCAAATCGACCCTGAGTCAATTAGGGCCACTGGTCTGGTGCACAGATTTTGCCCTCGGCCCTACCCCAGTGATTGGCGGGTCCACCCCTGTGATTTAAATCATTATAAAATACTCACGAAGCGTTAGGAGTGGCTGCTGGTGCAGTGGTGGGACTGGTGGGGATGGATGGAGGGGTTGATGGTATGTGAAGATGAGCATGGTTCCTAGGAGATGGCAGACTAGCTGGGGAAACAAGCATAGTACGCACAAAGTTAAGTAATGAAAATTCAAACGAGGCTTTCTGAAGTAATAGGTACAATGTCACAACTCTTTTGTGATTAATTGCCCAATCAGTTGTTAGATTTAATTGCTTTGGGATGAAAGGAGAGAGGAGTAGAATCTGCCTCCCAGGCAGCCCACAGGCAGCAAGCTCAACCCACTCACCCATGACCAGGAGGCATTGAGAGGTTGAGAGCAGAGCAGGGCTCTGAGCTGCTGGCCAGTCAAGTGGCAGCACCAGTGACTGAGCTTTCATTAAAGGCACGGGGCACGCAAGCCCAGGATGAGTTATGGGGTTGTAAGTTAGAGGCGGAAGGAGGACCTCAAATAGATGGACCCTAAGCATCAAAGGTGTTCATGATTATTCTTCACGGGACTTGAGCAGTTACTAATCTGAAAAAATGCAATATGTAAATATTAGAAAACTAGAATTAGCATCTTGATGAAAAAGGGGAAAATGTGGCAAATAAGAAGCTAGAAAGAGAAAAAGAACAAGAGGGACACATGGAAGTCACTGTGAATACACTCAGCATACTCAACTGTCCCTTGCAACCTCTTCCTTGTCCTCCTCTGAAGGATAAAGTCCAGACTTTTGTCTTTCAAGCTCGCTCTTGCTACCCTAAGTTACAATTTATGTTTTACATGTGTGTCTCCCCAGATTATGGTAACTCCTTAATGGCAGGTGCCATGTTTTATTCATTTCTTTGTCCTTAGCCCCTGGCATGGGACTTGTCACACAGCAGACAGTTGTTTGGATGAATGAAGAAATGACCCAACTGTTGTAGCCTCACCCTACCATCCTTCCTCCACTGAATCTAATTCTCCAATCTACTTAGCGTTTGCCCAGCATTCAGCACTTTTATGCTTCCAGGCCTCCTCTTGAGCTGTTTCTCCTACATGAAATCCTTCTTTTTCCCCACAGGAAAAATACTGTGTGTTCTTTAGGATGCCACCTCCTCTGTGGGGTATTTATCAACATTCCTTACTCTCACCTGCCCCCCACTAGTCAATCTTCTCAGACTGTACCCTGAGAAATCATCAGAAAATAAAGAGGGATGAGGACAGGAAGCATGGAGAGCTCCAGGCCCTGCCCCTCCTCTCTAGAACCCACATTTCATCCCCCTACCCGTGTCCAACTTTAGCCTCAGAGGATGGAAAAGACTGGGAAGCAGGGGGAATTGATGCCACCAGCAGTAAGGAACAGAAAGCACCCTATAAGTGACAGTCATTTTGCAGGGATGCTAGAGACTCTTACTCTATGATAAATGCATTTTAAAGCATATTAAATACACCATCTATATGATTAGTTTCCTACTGCTTCTATAATAAATTACCACAAACTCAGTGTCTTAAAACAATATGAGCTTATTCTCTTATAGTCTTAAAGACCAGAGTCCAAATCCATCTCAGCGGGCTTACATCAAGGTGTCAGCGGGCTTACATCAAGGTGTCAGCAGGCTTGATTGCTTCTGAGGGTTCTCAGAGACAAATCTGTTTCCTTGCCCTTTTCAGCATCTAGTGGCTGCCTGCATTCCTCAGCCCTTCCTCCTCTTCGTCCGTCTTCAAAGTGCACCTCTACAAGCTCTGCCTCCATCTTCACACCCCCTTCTTTTGTGTTACCAAATCTCCCTCTGCCTCTCTTTTACAAGGCCACTTCTGGTTGTATTTAGGGTCTACCAGGTAACCCAGAATAGTCTCCCCATCTCAAGATTCTTTGACTTAATTGCAACTGCAGAGTCCCTCTTGGGTAGCATTCTCAGGTCCTAGAGATCAGGACATGGACATTGTTGGGGGCCATTTTCATCCTATCACATCACTTTATTTCCACAAATAATTACTGAGTGGCACTGTACAAGTTAACTCCGTGGCAGGCATCGCGAAGTTGAACAAAGCAAAGCAGGCAAGTACTGTCCCCTGAAAGGAAATATTCTTTGTTGGTACACAGTGGCCACTGGTGTACAGGTGTGCTCTACTCCCACCTGGAGGTGCCTACTGACATCTGAACCCTTCCTTCCACAGATTGCCTTGGATTCAGTGACCTGTATTTGGGGAATCAAAGTGGAGAGAACAGAAATGTGGGTAGGATAATAACCAGGAAGAACAATATAATAAAGAGAAATATTTCTGTTTCATTTAAAATATTTCACTTTTGAAAAATCATTTTGAGTGCTGTAGCCACATTAGTATACATTTAGAACAAAGAAAGAGAAAACCATCTAATATCTCATAGCCAAAATACACAATACATTGTCACGTAGGGGCAAATTACCCTCATGGTTTTTTTTTTCACCATGCATAAAAGAAGCCAAACCTTTTTTTAAAATATAAAGTCACAGAAAATTGCCAGGCATAGTGATGCACACCTGTAATACCAACACTTAGGAGGCTGAGGCAGGAGGATTGTGATTTCAAGGCCAGCCTGGGCTACTAAGGACTTCAAGACCAGCCTGAACTACACAGTGAGACCCTGTCTCAAAAAAAACAAAAAAACAAAAAAACAAATCACATAAAACTTACCATACACACAGCTTTAAATCACAAAGCTCAGTGGTTTTAGTATATTCACAAAGTACAACCACCACTACCATCTAATTTCAGAAAGTTTCCATCACCCTAAAAGGCAGCCTGCATTCATTAAGCAGGAGCTCCTCTCTCCCTCTCTCTCCTTAGCTCCTGGTAACCACTAATTTTCTGTTTCTGTGCATCTGCCTATTCTGGACATTTCACATGGGTGGCATCATACCATATGAGGCCTTTCGTGTCTGGCTTCTTTTCACTTAGCATAGTGTTTTCACGGTTCATCTAGGGTGTAGCATGTGTACTTCATCCCTTTTTATAGTTAAATAATATTCCATTGTATGCCTGTATAAAATTTTATTTATCCATTCACCAATTAGCTACTTTTTTGGCTGTTACGGATAATACTACAATGAACATTCACTTTCAAGTTTTGGTTTGAACACGTTCACATACATAGGAGTGTATGTGGGAGTGACATACCTGGAGTATATGGTAACTCTCACTTTTTGAAATACTACTAAACTCTTCCGTATATGTGCTTTCCGCAGCTATAGTCGGGGTAGTAAGACACTTTTGTATCTTGTAGCAATCCACTAAGGTTTCTATTTGGTCAGTTTTACTCTTCAAAATCAATCTCTGTCTTTTATAAACTTAGATAAATTCCTCTGTTTTTAATTTTGTGGTTCTTCAAGGCTGGTTTTCAGTGTCAAATTTAATAGCTAGAGGTTAGATTAAATCTTAAGTTGGAAAAATGACCACATATGAACACGATGTGTGCTGTGCATGTGAGGAGAGCACCAGAGCCCCCCGCAGCATCAGTGGTGATCCGCGTCTGCATTTGAGGCTGTGTTCCACTCTTGGGACAGACAGCACGTTCTATTAAATCAAAACTGTACTCCTCAAGCGACAGTAGTAGGGAGGGTGGCAAGTGTGTAAGAAAGCCCTGGCTGCTAAGGTCACTGCTGCACCTACATGCCTGCCATCTTTCTTTTTCAGTAAAGATGTGAGGTTGCCTGCCGGGCTTCAGCACTCACTGGCTGTGGAAGCCGAAGCGCAAAGACAGGCCAGAGTGCGGGTGAGCCAGCACGGAGTGCTCCGAACTCCCACCAAGTGATCTTGGACGAGCACCAGGGAACCCAAGGAAGGCCTGCTTGTGGAGAACATTTCTCCTTTGCTTCCTTACCTTTGATTCGTCCAGGTGCTGGGCGGAATCTGGCTTGTGCCCCACCACTCTATTAGAGTCGCTCTCATACTGTGTTTCTAGCCACACCTCTTCCTCTCCGAAGCTGCTGCTAACAGTGCCCACCTCCTTCCTGAGGCTTGCCTTCACCCCCCCTTCTCCCTCGTCATCCTTCTTCTCTTGCACTGACATCTTTCCCTGGGTAATCTCAGTCACCTGTCTCCTCTAGGTTAGCCACCTATAGGTCCCAGGCTTATGTCCCTAGATCTGCACAAGCGTTGAAGGAACACCCAGGAATAGTGCCCCATCCCTTCAATGCCAGGGAGCAGCAAAGATCTGGCTGCCAGCAGCTTCTAAGGAGTGTAGGGTGGGGAGCATTGGAAAGAGGGTAATGGGGAAAGAAAGGAGGAACAGAAAGTAGATGAAGGGCCGGTGAGATGGCTCAGCGGCTTAAGCGCCTGCCTGGCAAGCGCGAGGGCCCGAGTTCGACTCCCGGATCCCACATACGAAAAAGGGGCCGGTGATATCGCTCAGCGGCATGGGCGCCTGCTGGCGCGTGAGGTCCTGAGGTCGACCCCCCGCTACCCACAAAAAAAAAAAAAAAAAAAAAAAAGAAAGTAGATGAAGAGAAAGCCCTAACTACAGAAGAGCAGCAATAGCTTTGGAGCACTGAAGGGGAGAAAGGTGGTCCTCTCTGACTACTTTGAGGAGGTATCTGGGTGGAAAGCTTGGTGCCTTCTCTGCTGAAATGCTTACCGCTTGTCTTGACCAAGCTGGAGGTCACCCTTTCGTAATTCCATGCCTTTACCTGGAATGCTGGCCAACCTTTCTTCTGTATGGCAAAATCCTACTAATTTTTCAAGACCACCAGACATTAATAACTTCCTTAAAGCTTCATTTATACTTGTCATGGCCCATAACAACTTCCACCTTGATTGAATATTGATTAATGGTTTAATCTGTCTCTCCTACCTCAAGAGCCTTCAGAACAAAAGCTAAATCTGTTTTCCTGTGCTCACAGGACCTACCACCTGTCAGATCCACAGTGCTTGTTTGCTGAAGCACACTGAATAGCAAGCCATTCAAATCCTCATGGAATAGAGAAGCACAATTACTTTGCTTTTCTTCACATCTGTTTTCTAGATGATAGCTGCAGAAGGGGAGAAGGCTGCCTCCGAGTCCCTGAGGATGGCAGCTGAGATTCTGTCGGGTACTCCGGCTGCTGTTCAGCTTCGATACCTCCACACTCTTCAGTCTTTGTCCACAGAGAAACCTTCCACTGTGGTTTTACCTTTGCCGTTTGACCTGCTAAATTTCCTGTCCTCTCCCAGCAGTCGAACTCAAGGGAGCATTCCTCTCCCAAATCCTGCCAAACCCGTTGAGCCACTAAATCCCAAAAAGAAAGACTCTCCCATGTTATAGGGTAGATGGGCAAAGCATAATGTGACTGTAAAGGAACTGTGTGAGACACTCTGTCCTCACTTCCTGCCCTTCTTTGGTTGCCAAATGTAATGTCCTTGGAATGCTGTACATCACAAAGCAGACACATACATGGGAAGATGGTGAAATGTGTAAGGATGTAGAAGGGACCTAACAAGTTTAGGTGGATCATCTAATCAGAGCAATTATGGGAAAGAGCTTTAGTATACAATCTAATGTGGAAAAAATTTGATTCTAAACATGGTTCAATTTTGACTTGTGATGCCTTCATTCAAATGTCCTTTTTACTGTATGGTTTCTGGGGCCTTTGGCAAGGTTTTTGCAGCCCCTGTGTCCCTTTCTCTGAGCCCGTATCATTGTGCTTATCATACTCACTCATAATCCTGTAGTTAAGATTCAGGCTTCGTTCCAACTACACCACCAGTCCTTTAAAGGAGCTGCTCACTCACCACCCCCACCACACTCCATCTTTCAGCTCCACCCCAGTCCCTCACACCTAACCCTGACGGTTGCGCACTAGTGACACTTGTATTCCTGAGTAAATGGAAGAAGAGTGTGTGCATGTTGGACATAAAATTTATACCCATTGAAAAGAATTTAAAAGGAATTCTTTGTATGGAGATTCCTTTTTTAATAAATTAATAAAAGGATAAAAACCATTTATATATATCTTCTTTAAAACTGAGGAAGAATCACTATAAATAGGGGGCTGAGAGTAATGTATTTCAGTATAGAATTTACCAGATTGCTTATTTCTTCAAATGGTATGATCTATACATGCCCTGCAGTAGTCTTTTCAGCTTGCTCCTGACTACTACTACAGTGTTCCTTAGCAATAGGTCTATTGGGACTACGAGCGTTCCCATGCCCTCTAAAATTCTGGCTTGTGTGTCAGTGCATTTGCTCAGTAAAGGATGAGAATTAAGTAGATGATATAGAAGTCAAATCCCTTGAAAAGGGGTCATCCATTGCACTTCCAGCTTTTTCTGAGCTTAGAGAAGCATTATAGCAATATAGCTAAGAGCTATATTATAAAGATACGACAAACAGTTCCCACGATCTCTTATCAAAAAAACTACTTTTGGGGAGGCAAGACAAACCCACTCTCAACCACAACTAGATATCCAACAGACTGTGGAGTGGACAAGGTAACAATGGTAATCCATCCTCCATTTTCCACTCTGGTCATCCAAATAGTCAAACCTAGGCAAGAAAAAGGAGGAGACTGCTACCTGGCTGTAACTGTTGCCCACCATGAGGAGAAACTCTCTTTGGTCCTGCATTTGCTGTCCTATGATCCTAAGTGCATGTGTACTTTGAAACAAATGCTTGTAATGTCATGGTGGGAATGAAATATAGAAGACCACATGTGCAAGTTCTGAAGGGGTTCAATTTAAATAAGGCTGGGAATGGTATTGGCAAAAAAACAGACTTGAGGATCAACAGAACAGAATGCAGAAACAACTCCAAGCATACTCAGCTACCTTACAAAGGGACCAAACACCTTCACTGCAAGAAAGATAGCCTCTTTAATGGTGCTGGGAAAACTGGCTTTCCACATGCCAAAGATTAAACCTAGACCCATATCTCTCACCATGCACTAAACTTGAAATGGATCAAACACCTAAATATTAAAACAGAAACACCTGATCTGCTGGAAGATGGAACAGTAAAACTCTTGAAGACGTAAGTGTAGGCAAAGACTTTATGAACAAAATTCTGATTGCACAGGAAATATTACAAAGAATCAACAAAGGGGATCACATCAAACTGAAGAGCTCTTGTACAGTAAAAGAAACTACCAACAGAGTAAAGCTATAACCCACAGGATGGGAAAAAATTTTTGTCAGCTACTGCTCAGAGGACTAATATCTAGAACATACAAAGAACTCGAGAAAGTTAGATCCCCCAAATTTAAAGACCCAATCCAAAAATGGGCATCTGAAATGAACACACACTTCTCAGATGAATAAATACAAACAGCAAATAAATTTATGAAAAAATGTTCATCATCACTGGCCATTTGAAAAACACAAATTAAAACATTGAGATTCCATCTCAACCCAGAAAGAATGGCTATTATCAAGAAATGAACCAATAACAAATGCTGGTGAGGCTGTGAGGAAAAAGGAACTCTTTTTCATTGTTGGTGGGAATGTAAATTGGTACAACCAATATGGAAATCAGTATGGAGATTCCTTAAAAAACCAAAACTAAAGCTTCCATTTGACCCAACTATTCCCCTTCAAAGTATCTTCCTCAAAGACCTGAAAGCATCATACCACGGTCAAACACGCACACCCATGTTTATAGCAGCACAATTTATAACAGCTAAATCTTGGAAACAGCCCACATGCCCATCAACAGATGACTGGATAAAGAAAATGTGGCAATTATATATAATGGAGTCCTACTCTGCCATAAAGAAGGATAAATTTGAGACATTTCTAGGTAAATGAATGCATCTCCAGACCATAATCTCAAGTGAAATAAATCAGACATACAAGTTTAAATATCATATTGTTTCTCTTGTGTGAGAAACTCAAAGTGTAAATAAGGAGCAAAATAGAGGATAGATACGGGTAAGTAAGAAGAACTTGTTCAAATGGGAAGTGGAACAAGGGAGGGGGAAAGGGGAAAGGAAGGAAGGGAAAAGGTATTTTAAAAAAGAGATATTGGAGAAAAAAATGGTAATAGATTTTTTAAATGGGGAAGGGAAGAAGGGTTTAAGGGAGGGGAGGGGAATGGGGAAAAAATGAATTAAGATATATTATGTACAGGTGCAAATTCCCCATGATGAGTGTGATCATTATGTATGGCAAATGTACTAATAAAAAATAAAGATATAAATAAAAAAGCTGGGGGCTCTGGAGTTAGGTGGTTTCTGAGGCCGAAAGAGTAAAGGCCTAAAATTCCAGGAGATAAATCCAAAGGAATACCAAACGTGTGAAGCCAAAACAAGTGTAGCAATCTCACCATGAGTGTTTGGAGTCAGAGAGAGAAAGTACAAGTGAGTCAGCAGCCCAATGGAGGAAGCAGCCCTTGGTGAGTGACTGTCCAGCATATCCATTTGTCCCTTATAACTTATTTTGAGGTTAGTCCATCTCTCATGTCTATATGGACGTAGGGTCATTAACAGAACAGACATAGTAGATAATAAAAGAAAAAAAAAAAGAGGAGATTCTGGGCGAGTCTTCAGCAATACAGGCCCTGTGAAGGAAGCCGTGTGAGCCGAGACCAAGTAGCTCTTTGCCATTGCCAAACAGTCTAGGAGCCTAACGAGCTGGCGACTCAGATGCCAGTCAGCTCTGTAACTTCAGAAAGTCTTCTACATCCTGGGCCTCAGTTTCATTCTTCTAGAAATGGGGAGAACGGTATCTCCCTCACCTGTTTGTAGGGTTATGTGAGGATCAGAGAAATCATAAGAATGTCCGAAATCAGAAGAAATCTAAAAATGCTGCAGAAACCTAAGGGTATTATCTGAATCCTCCCTTCTAAATTGAAAAAATTAAGCTTTTTATTCACCAGTTTTCTCTGCAGGGTTCGAAGTCTTCCAAAAGCATTATTTTCTTGACAGAAACCAACAGTTTTCACAGATGTCTCAGGAAACCAATCAAAGAGGCTAGCAGACCTTTCCAAAACTGTTTTTAATCTGGGAAGTGAACTAATACACTGAACCCCTTAGCCATTGCAGTGCTTTTTGAGAGGAAATGCTCTTGGGTTGTATACCACAGCCGTTCTAGCAGCTATTGCAAGGGGAAATCTCCAAGTGAGGCATGGTGTCAGCTCCACAGCTCAGCCACGTCTGGCGTGTTCAGGGGACGCAGCCACTGTGAACCCCTGTGCTTTATGGATGCTGCTTGGGTTTGGACTTGGGCTTGCTACTGGATTTAGTCCGGGTTTTGGATTTAGTGTTGGATGGTGCCTCTAAAAAGACAAAAACAAGTAGAGTATTATGGTAATAATATATTTACGAAGGGCTTTTAAGTTTAAAAAGCAGTTTTAAAATTCCATCTTGCCTGAGTAACCTCCAAGCAATAAACAAGGTGTGTCCCAAAAATTTGGCTCTAAAGTGGTTATTGGTATTCAGAATACATTTTCCAAAGTTTAAGTACGGTCAGTTACTTGCTTCAGTTCTAGGTGCTGGAGCAGGGGACTATGTGGCCAAGGAGCAAAGAAGAGAAGGAAGAATATTTCCTCCTTACTCTTGTTCATTCTCAAGCTTGGTGGAAAAAATTCAAATAGTATTTACAGTGTTCCTTTGGACTGCATCCCTCTACCGTCTCCACCCTCTTCTCCAGTCTCCTGAGTGCAGACCGTACACAAGCCCCACCCCCGGCGTGCGTGACGGGGGCCTCTGGCCATCAAGCCTGCTCTTTCTGGCAGGGATGTGAAAAGTGGCTCCTTGACACCAGCTTCCCAGTTTGAATCCTTCAGATTGGCTGCTGCCATCTCCCTATCACTCTTCCTCACCTTTGTTCAACACCTGCATTGATTTTAGTATATCTTCCCCACATCCAATTTCAAGCCCCTTTGAGATCAAGGACTAAGTCATACTTATCTCTGTAAACTCCCTTTTCAATTCCTTTCTCTACTCATAGCTCAGAGCACAGTGATTTGCTAATTATTAAAAAATATGGACATCAAAAGACAGATCAATGTGTTCTCCTATTCTGTCCAGGTCTTCTCTTTACTCAGCATTCATAGGCTCCTTACTTACCATTGTAATAGAAATTTTAAAATTTTAACAAACTAACTAGCAGTCTAATACCGTATTAGGACAAGACATGCTTACCTAGCCAGCCACTAGACCACATCAACCTCGACTAACCACACCCTGCTGCTTCCAGTAGACAGCCTGACCCAGGTCAGCCTGACGCGGTGTGTTCCCACACGGTGTTCCTGCTTTCCTACCTAAAAATATATTCTGTTTTTCTAGCATGTTTCAAGGACCTTTTACCCAGCAACAATGACTAACTCAACCCAGTGAAAACCCACCACGCTTTCAAGCCTCTGCACTTCCTGCTTGCAAACCTATACAAACTAAACCCAAAACTGACTCAGACCTGGTGATTTGGAACTGATTCCCACCAGCCCACCGGTGTAATAAAGAGTCGCCTTCCGATTCCTTGGTGTGAAGCATCTTCCTTTTGGTCCAGTACTGGGTTCTGCAACACCATGATATAATTTTCCATTTTTTCATGGCACAACTCTCAGGAAAACAGTGATTTCACCACACTGCACTAACTCTCACAAATACAGCAGTGTCATATTGCTCCAGAGTATCTGCACTTCTTCAAGGGCCACCTGCTGACTCTAAGAAATATCTGCCTTATGGACGTTCTGGTCACCCACACAGCAAGTGGCTGCCTTGGTGAGGAGCCAGATCTCCCAAGCTTTGCAAAGCTTCTCATCCTCTACTTTAGAGCCCTTAGCACTGACTCTGATGGCAGCGTCTGGAAGGTGGGAGCAGAGTATCAATGTCTTTGCACAGGTTGGGGACTAACTATAGTTACCTCTACCTTAAATCATTAAAACTTCTGAATTCTGGACTTAACCTAATCCTCAAGGACTTTATGGAAAGGGACACAATTAAAGTTTCTCGTTACTGGAGAGAAGTAACCTTTCCAGTTTAACATAGGCTTTTTGTATGATTTGCATATTTATCTTTCTAAATCTGGAAAAGGTCTAGTTTTTAAATTGTGGGGATAAAACTACATCCAGAATTTTTTTTTGTGGGTACCGGGAATCGAACTCAGGACCTTGCGCTTGCCAGGCAGGTGCTTCTACCACTGAGCTATTTCACCAGCCCTACATCCAGAATTTAATAGGATGAAATTTTTTTAAATTCATGAAAAAATTATTTCAAATATATTCAAAACCTAAAACTAAAGGATTGTCACCTTTGGAATAAATAACGTTTTCATCAGTTCAGGGTTGACAGCAGTAAAGACAATGAGCTCAAACGCTTCCTCCAAACAGTACTGATGCCCTTGTGTCTCAGCTCAGGGGCTGTGGGGGCTGACTGAGTTCATTGCTCTTGCTGGAGGCAAGATGGGGATGAGAGAGGAAAACAGTAGTTACAGTATTTCCCCACTATTATCCTTGTGCCAGGAGCAGTCCTGGGAATAGATCACAGGTTGGAGATGAAAGGGAAACTCAAAAAATTGTCTCCAAATTGGAGATATTGAGGATGTTTGTAAGCAAATTAAAGAACTAATTACAGCTAAGAAAATTAAAACTTAAATTTCTCTCCCTGAAGAATTAAAGCAGATTTTTTTAATCATAGAAAATCCAGCAAGTACCAAAACAAAATAAAGATAAAATTCTCCATAAATTTCTATTACCCAGAGACAATGTCTGTAAATATTTGGTCATATTTCTTTCTGGTCATTTTAGCCTTAAATAAACTGTGTCATGTCCTATATCTTGCATTTGATATTTTTGCATAAAATTTCCCATGTTACTACAGACTCCTTATAAACACCATTTTAATAGTTGCATAATAAATATACTGATACAGCATAATTTATTTAGTCTTTCTTCCATGATTGGAAAGGTAGGCTGCCTCTATTTTTCCTATGATATATAATAATGCACTCAACATCTCTTTAAATTAATTTACTGCTTTTTCTTTGTTTTGCAGTGCTAAAGATCAACCTAGAGCCTCACTTGTGCTGGGCAAGCACACTACCACTCAGCTACACTCCCAATTCCTGGATTCTCTCTCTCTCTCTCTCTCTCTCTCTCTCTCTCTCTCTCCACCCCCCGTCTTCCACCCTCCGTCCCTCCCCCCTTTTCTTTCTTTCTTCCTTCCTTCCATCCTTCCTTCCTTCCTCCCCCTTTCCTTTCTCTCTCTCTCTTTCTTTCTTTTTCCTTCTGGGTCTTGTTATGTTGCCCAGGCGTGATCCTGGGAACAGATCACAGGTTTGAAATGAAAGGGAAACTCAAAAAATTGTCTCCCACATAGAAGATATTGAGGATTGCTTGTAAGCAGATTAAAGAACTAATTAGAGCTAAGAAAATTAAAATTTCAACGTGAGCTCAAGGGATCCTCCTACCTCAGCCTCCTGAGTAGCTAGGACTATAGACATGGGCCACCACGCTCAGCTATTTCTGTAGACTAGATTCTCAAGAGTGAAATTATTAGGTAGACAAATATACATGTTTTAAAGGAATAGCCACATATATTCTAAAGGTTTATGTTTTTCTTCCTATAGATATTATCTGTAAAACCATGTTGCAACTTCTGATCAGCATTGTTTTCTTTCAGTAAAAAAAAAAATATCTACCAGTTTTTTAAGTAAAAATTGTATTTTGTGTTAGTTTATTTGGCCACAATTGTTAGTTTCTTGTTTGTGTGTGTGTGTATGGGGGGGTCTGGATCAGATAGTTAAAAGTATGTGCACGCCTATGAGAAGTACAGACCAGTAGATGAGCCCTAAAGATACTGATGTTCTTTTAAAATACTTGTGACCAAGTCATTTTATTTTTAAATATAACCCAATAAAGCAAAATGAGAAAGCAAGTTTTACCTTTCTTTTGAGACTGTGGGACACTTTTGACTGGCCTGACTTCTTCCTCCTCCTCTTCATCTTCTTTCTCCTCCTCTGTTTTTTCTTCTTCGATTTCCTCTTTTTTTTCAGACTCTCTTCTTGGCTTAATGACTATTTCCTCTAACTCCTTCTCCAGATCTTTATTTCTTATGAGAGTATAATGAAGCTTTTCATTTACATCCTCAAACCTCTCCTCCGCCCTTCTGGCTCTCCTTTCAACCTCCCTGATGTGAGCAGAGTCCAGAGAAACACAAGAAAATGGAAAGGGGTAAACAAGTACCTCTGATATAGAAACTCACTGTGTAAAAAAAAGGCAGTGGGGATAGATAAACGTGTCTTCAAGTAAAATAGAAGAAGCAGGAGCATCACAGACTAACAAAGAATCGAAGGCCTAGAAACTATTCTGGATCCTAATGTTAGAGTGGCAATCATGCCATGATTTAAGAAACAACATATTTATCATTTATCCGTGAATTTTGACTTTTGGGTATTTGAAATTCTGCATCAATAGTCGGGGACCCTCTTTCAGGTGTTAACTTTGGTTTTATGTGATCCAATAAACTAAGTCCAATAGTATCCCTTCTTTTTTAGTGCTTCTAAAGCCAGATTTTACAATCAAGACAACCAGTTTGAGATATTCTCCTCACTTATTAAGGCATGTTACATATATTGCATGCCCATGTTTCTTTCTTCGCATCCTCAGCCATCTTAACTGTACTGCCCTTCCTACTCTTTGGGTTATGCAACATTCATTCTCAATCACGCTAGTTTCTCCCAGTTCTATTTTCTTCTTTAAGTCATCTGTTAGAAAACATACTAAATTGAATCACTCCTAATGCCTCCTCTCTCTCTCTCTCTCTCTCTCTCTCTCTCTCTCTCTGTCTCTCTCTCTCTCTGTCTTTCCCTGTCTCTCTCTCTCTCTCTCTCTCACACACACACACATACTCTTTGACTTCCATCTGCAGTGTGTTCTTACCACAGCCATAAAATTCACTGCCTCCAGAAGATTTGGAGATACCCATCCCCTAGTGAGAATAACACAAGCAAGACAGCCAAAGAAAGGTAAGCAAAGAAGTGTAGATTTCTCAGCCAAACCTGCTGACCAGCAGTCTTCCCCCTTTTATCATTGTCACACCTCATACTCACATTAACTTTGCCTGCATATGTTCAATTACATTCATTGCTTCAACATACTTTTGGGTCAATGTACCTTCGTTAGCTGATTCTCTCTGACAAAGGAAATATGTAATATAAATGAATTGAGAGTCCCAACATTTAATACTCTACTTCCTCAGGATGTTCAAGATCAAGCCTTCCACAATATTCTTTCTTTTTCTACTGTTTATATTTATCTAATAGATGATTAAGCATACCTTTAATACCAAAAATAATAGGGACTGCCTGTGGCCAAATAGCTTAGCAACTTCCAAATTATTCATACTACCTATGGACGTGAATTTCATTACTTCACTATGCATGTGACATTGCAAAGTCAAATAAGATTTTTTAATTCCTAAAGAAACTTCATAAAAATCAGCTAAAGGTGCAAATTGCCAGGCAGAGAAAATTTGAAAAATAAAATCACTTATTTATTTTGAATCCAGATATATTATTGAAATCAAAATAAGAGGAAGGTGGGGGAAAATATTAGAAGAAAAAATTATAAGCATACTTTCAAGTGAATATTACATTTCCTGGGAAGTATGTACTTATAAAAATCCCATTTATCTGTATCTTCCCAATCAGTGGCAAATAAATCCCACATCATAGATGGAAAGAAATGTCTGAGTGTAGATGTTATGGTTTAGATCTAAAATGTCCCCCCTGAAGTCTCATCTGTTTAGATTGGCTCATGGGGGAGGTGTACTCATCAGTGGATTCACCTGTTAATGAGTGCATAGCTCAGTGTACTATTAGAAGGCGGGGCCTGGTCAGAGGCAGGCCACTGGAGGCCTAACCTGGGTGTATTCTTGTTCCTAGCTCCTCCTTCCTCTCTCTGCTTCCTGACTGCCATGGGGTAAGCAGCATTTCTCTCCCAGGCCTTTCCACCACTGCCATTTCTGCCTTGGAGCCAGCTGGATTTGGACTGGACCCACTGCAAACCATGAGCCAAATAATCCTCTCCTCTTTTAAGTTGTTGGGTGCTGGATATTTTGTCCCAGAAACAGTAAAGTGACTAATACACTAGGCAACTTTCCATAATGACACTATAATGGGCTGAGGCGAAAACCCTTATCTAGGCCTCTCATCCTTAATCATACATGCCACCACACTGTGCTACCTTTTTTCTTAAACCAGAGAAAAGAAACTTTGTTAGGCTTTTTAACTTTTATTCAGATATTCTACTCTTTTCTTTTCTGTCACATATTTTATTTTTTCTTTCTGTTTTGCTGCCCTTTCCTGGGTAATCTGTTTGGAAAGTAAATATAGTAGTTCCTCCTTATACATGACTTCACTTTCTGCATTTTCAATTACCCATGGTCAAACATAGTCTGAAAATATCATGGGGACCATTTCAGAAATAAACAATTCCTAAGTTTGGACACTGTTCTGAGGAGTGTGACCATCCTGGTCTGCCCCATTGTAGATGAGATTATCCGTTTGTCCAGTGTATCCCTGCTACATATGCTACCCATCTTAGTAGCTCTCTTGGCTATTAGATTGGCTGTCATAGCATCACGGTACCTGTATAGGTACTGTTTTGACCCCCCCAAAAGCTCGCGTATTGAAGGTTTGGTCCCCAGTTGTTGGTGCTAATGGGGGTTGGTAGAATTTTCAGGAGCTAGGCCTAATGGAAGGAAGTTAGGTCACTGGAGCATGCCCTTGGGATATTGGGACCCTAGCCCCTCCTCTCTCCCTTTTCTTCCTGGATGCCATGAGGTAAGCAGTTTTTTGTTTGGTTGGTTTGGTTTGGTTTGGTACAGGGAATCAAACTCAGGACCTTGTGCTTGCCAGGCAGGTGCTTGCCAGGCAGGTGCTTGCCAGGCAGGTGCCGTGCCACTGAGCTATATCCCTGGCCCCAAGGTAAGCAGTTTTTCTCCACCATAATGTTCTGCCTCTTTATAGGCCCAAAGACAATAAATAAGGCCAAGTGATCATGGATGGAAACTGTAAAACAAAATAAATCTTTCCTCCTTTAAATTGTTTGTCTCAGGTACTTTGTCACAGTGACATAAAGCTGATTAATATAGGTACTCTGTTGTTTTAGGTATTCACTAGAGGTCTTGGAAGGTATCCCCCACAGATAAGGGGAGACTAATGAACTTTCACCTGAACAAGCAGCATATGATATGGCTATGCCTATATGGTACATGCTATTTATTGGTTCTTAGATTGGGATTCTACACATGGTTTATGGCCCTGTGAAACAACTATAATCATAGGTGGAACCCAAGGTAAACCAGGATTGTGCACTGTGTACATTTGAACCTTCTGACTCTCCTTATTCAATCATTAGATATATGTTTAGTGATAATGTACCAAGAAAACAGCCCTCTGTTCTGATACTGGCAAGTATAGATTAATGTTTAGGGGTCCACTTCAAACCTTTCAGGAAATTCTTTTGGTTTGAAGTGCTGGATGCTTGGCTGCTAGCATCTTCTATGTATATCAAGTAGTAACTACCCATGCATAGTAATCCCCCATACACTGATGTAGATGCCTCAAAGCTAATCACAGTTGTAGCTTTGACCTTTTATTCATATTCTTAACCTTCCTGTGGCTTTCATGCTCTTTCACTCACTGTATGACAAAGGTGACCCCTTAGCTCTTAAAATGTATTGGACTCTCCTTGTTTGTTCCTATTTGTTGTAGCTTTGAGCTAGTCTTGGTCTGACTCCAATTCTGCCTTTGACCTTTTTGGCTTCTCTTTCTGGGGTTTGACTCTACTAATGGGCTGATCTCTCTAGGTTAGGCACGTCTCAGAGAAGATAGGGCTTCAGGTCCAGCTCCTTTGGATTCAGTTCTTAGCACTGAACTTCTAGCCAGGCTCCTACCAGCTTTGGACATACTTTCCGGAGCCATCTATTTCAAAGTCCCTTCCCAGTTGCTGTTATAAAATGGGTAATCAATGCTCTTGATACCTATGGCCAAGGTACATGGTATTACAAAAGGAGACCACAGATCTCCTTTAACACAAATGAGGAGGTGAAGCCAAAACGTCTATTCTTGTGTTGTAAGTACTGCTGATCCCAATTCTGGACCCTGCTTGCTCTTCCAAAGGAGTTAACAGGTGATCCAGTAAGATACCCTATTTTCTTCAGACACTTGTAACTCTTTATGCATAGTCAAGACCTATGGGTTTAAGATGATCCTTAGAAAGTCTGTTTCTAATGTCTTGTTTGTAGCTGAGCTATCAGTCACCCTATTCGCACATCTAAGTGTCTGCATTAGGGCGAGCTGTACTGAACATTTTTGGTAGCCTCTGGGAGAGCTTCCTGAATTTATACAACCCATTTCTCTAACAGCTGAAATGTTATGGAATTCAGGCTGCCAGGATTCTGATTCTAATTCTGGACCAGGAAGGGCCACAAGGTCACTGTGAAACAACTCAGAACTGACTAAATTGGGCTACGCTTCAAGGAGCATGGGACCTTCTCCCAGGCAAGACAGAGGCAAAGTCAATACTGCTTAATGGATCATTTGGTTCACCAGTGACTTAGACATAGTGTCATACTGGTAGCTGTGCTTGTATATAGCAAGGCAGGCCACGTTTTTGTACAGAAGTGCCTGCTTTGAGTATAATCCTTAGGAATTCCTACAAACGGGGCATGGTGGTACATGCCTATAATCCCAGTACTCAGGAGGCTGAGCCAGGAGGATTTCACACATTTGAGACCAGCCTGGGCTACATAGAGAGTTCAAGGCCAGCCTGAACTACATACCAAGACCCTACCTCAAAAAACAAAAACAAAATCAAACAAACAATAACCACAACCAAAAAGGAATTCCTACAAAGCCCCATCTCCCACATCACCAAGGACAGTTCTGAATAATATATTATAATTATTATAATTAATAATATATTACTCAGATCACTCACATGGTGGGCACAAAAGGTAACAATATCACGTAACAATAGGAGTAAGGCTGTGATTTATCAGGCCAAGCAATTAGCCTACCCAAACTGGTAATGACTCACTACCACCCCTGCTGAGATATCACTTGCATCTCAGTCCCAGGAGAATCTTGTCCTGTAGTCATTTAGAAAAGGGTACACTAGGAGTTAACTAGAATTTTCCATGTTCGGATCCCTAGCTTCCCAGTAGTCTGGAGCTTCTTCTCACTAGAAACCCAGGACCCAGCTGCATCTTAGAGCTTTCCTGTTCTACAACTCAGCTCCCAGGGCCTGCAGATCACAATGCTGTTGCTTCTCTAGCCCTTTCTCTTTCTTTCCTTTCCATTTGCAACATCAATGAAGTGTACTGTCTCCTGGAAGCTGAGTTTTCACACCAGGATGAGAAAAAGCACAGCTCCCCAACAGGTGCCCTGGACATGTATCCTTACTAAATGTAGCTTATTTTTGTTCTTAGGACAAGAGGCTGAATATCTCAAAAAACATAAAGGAAAAACAAACAAAAACAAAAGAAAAAAGCAGAAAGTTTTGAAACCTTGAATTGTCTATAGGGAGCCCCATTATCTTTGTAAACAGAAAGAACCTGTGACCTAAATCAAGATACTCTGCCCCTAGCTTTACCTTCTGGCCCAAACGTCTGACCTCATAAGCCAGTTCAAAGAAACTTCCTTTTCTGGTTACCAACATCAATCTTGTCCCCACCAGCCTAGCACAATTCAGCCTCTTTTGTTTGAGCTCCTAGTGATTGTACCTGTGTAATGCTCCAGCCACCACCTCACAGGATGAAGGTGATTCTGGATCTCTAGAAACCTGCAAATAATCGTGCATCTAGAAAGCACTTTGGTCCACTCTTCAGACTGCTGGTCAACGAGAACCTAGAAGGCTTGGTTTCTAGTGACCTAAGATAGCAGCAGTCACTTTCCACAAGCCCAGAGATGAGCCACAGCCTCCTCAGCTGAGCTGTCCACATGATACCACACAACATCATACAGAATGGTGGTGTCCGGGAGCTGCATCAAAAACCTGCATGGAGACACACAATGCTCCTCACTTTTGCCCCAGGTTACAGGTACCTGTTTTTCCCTGCTTCCTTCCTGGCTCCAGGACCTGACTCCCATGCATCCCTTGGAAAGTAAGCAAGGGAAGGGAAGGGAAGTAAGCAAGGGTTCTTACTTCAAGTGAAGAAGCCTTCGCCTGGGATTGGTGTTTTTAAAAACATGTCTCATGACATTGCATCACTGTATTTGTACTGCTTCCTTTAACATCTATGCCTCACACACAGTCTTGATGCTGATGTATTACTGTATTATTATAAAAAACTTGTTGAAAAGAAGCCACATTGGGAGAATGTGCACTCTTCTTACCCCAGTTTTGCATTCCACATTTCTCATATCTTTCTACCAGAATTAGATCTTATTGCCTACAACTTCCCTGGTGCACACCCCTGTAATTTTCCTTTCCTTTGAGCCAGGCCTCCACCTCAGTGACCTAGTTGTCATCTACTACCCCAGTCACAGCTCCCCACCCTTAAACATACCACCACACATCCAATGGATCAGACTGCTAACAACGAAATTGTTCTTAACTTTAGGGGTGAGAAATTTTATGAAATGTATTGATTCCCCCAATCCAAGCAAATACACAATATGAACGTACACATAAAATGTTGAATCTAATTTCAGGGGACTGATCTAATGAAGCCCATCCACTGACTCTTAAAATCACAATATCCTGAAGAGAGAGAGAGAGACAGAGACAGAGACAGAGATGGAAGTGGTGTACCATGGGCCTAGAATGAAATTTTAAATCTCTCTTCCTGCCACTATCTCTAAATTTCCAATCTCGCAACAATTCTTGTGGTTGAATCATCACAGATCCCAATAAAATCTGCTGAATGAGGATGTTGATTGGTCAAATATTGATCGAGAATTTGTTAAACTAACAAAAGGATGAAACTGATGTTAAAATGAGGCTTAAAGATGAGAATAGGAAGTTTTGTAGAATAAAGGTAAAAAAATGAGGGTTTTTCATAGAAGATTCTACAAGAAAAATAATCTATAAAATACATTACTTAGGAGCCCCTTGTCCTCTTGGAAAAACTAAAAGTCATATAGATTCATATCATTTTCACATAATGTTAACAGTTTTAAATTTCCCAGTTCAGTTCCAGATACATACCCAGGAAGACAATGCATCTGCTTCAAATAGAGGTTTGGAATGAATATTTTCATCTTCTCCAATGAATCGAACGACTTTTTCCTTCTCTGTAGATGTTGAAGGTTTCTGCAGCAAAAAAACACCAAGGACCTGTTAGCCAGCTCCTGTGTAGTACAGTGACACTGGACACTCAGGTTACCTGGAGACATGCCTGAAATTTTAATTATTGTTTGCCTTAATCATTCAGCAGACATTTTTGAAGATTTACACACACAAACACTGACAAATTGTAAAAATAAGGGATTGGGGTCAAGAGAACATAGCCATGGAAAAAACAAAGGATTTCTTCCAGAACTCAGGAACTCAAGTATAGCAAGAGAAAATAGATAATAAAATGAATAGTCTTGGTACAACATGATTACTGTTAGCACGAAGGCGTGTTTCAAGGGTCCTGTGTACCCAGAAAAGGGTGTTACATTCACCTAGAAACTTAATTGTTACAGACAAAATAATATTTGAAGGCTGGATAGGTGTTATAGAGAGGAAAGAGGTTGAACTAAGTCCACACATTATAATAATAATAACAACAATAATAATAATATTTTAATTTATTCTATAAATAAATGGAGAAGTATTTGGCCACCTCCTATATGCCGGGCATTTTATCAGAATAAAACAGAACTGCTGGTCAAAAGAGGCTTGAGGGCCAGTGAGATAACTCAGCGGCATAAGCGCCTGCCTGGCAAGTGCGAGGTCCTGAGGTTGACTCCTGGTACCCGCATAAAAAAGAAAAAAAAAAAAAAAAAAGGGAGGCGTGAGTGATCATAACTGTTGTCCTGCCTTTGCAATGAGTAGAGGGCCTGGACCGAGCCTGGGGCTGCACCAATATTTAAACTACATGCGGAGGAAAAACACCAGGGGAGTAAGTCAAGACACCGCAGAGAGCGTAAGGAAGGCCTGAGTTCTCGAAGCCAGAGGCCGTAGCAGTCAACGTGGGAACCAGCAAGTGCTCTTCCGCCAGGCTCATCCGGCTTTGAACACTGCTTCTCCCCCTTAAGGCGATGCGATTCTGTAAGTCAGTCAAAACTTTCTGAGCTTCAGTTTTCCTGTCTATAAAGTGAGAGTACTGTTTTGTGTAGATAAGAGATAACGTGTGTACAGCATTATAGCTCTTGATAGGCACTCAGTTATTGGTAGCTACTGTTGTAGTTTTTAGTACTATTATCACTACAAATGCCCAGAAAGGTTCCTCTTACTACCAATGCATCAGCAAGGGTAGAACAGGATAAGGTGAGGAGAGGTATGAGGCTGGCCATGAGAGGAAGGGGGAAAGCCAGCTGAGCAGCGGAGACGTGGAGTTTAAAATACAATTTTTAAAAAGAGGGACAGAAGCCAGGTGTGGTGGAACACACCTGTAATCCTAGCACTCGCGAGGCAGAGGCAGGAGGATCGCTGTGAGTTCAAAGACAGCCTGGGCTACATAGTGAGTTCAAGGCCAGCCTGAACCACACAGTGAGACCCTGTCTCAAAAAAAAAAAAAAAAAAAAATCCAAAAACCCAACACCAAAAACAGCACTATGGTTAAAGATTGTGTAGTTAACAGAATAGGTGTAGATGAAGCTACTGGGAAATTGCAGGATTTAGAAAGGTAAAGAAACACCCTTTCCTCTGGGGAAAAAATACCACAATAAGTATGGCTGCAGCTATGAATTAAGCTTTATTGGGCAAAGGAGGAAGTGGAAGATTTCAGTCTAGATAACCTACTTCTACTTTCTACGGTACTTACATCTAGTCTTACAAGAGAAAGAGAAAGAAAAAAAGTAGTACTACATAATACAAGTTCTTGCTATGTTGCCCAGGCTGGTTTCCAGCTCCTGGGTTGAAGAGATCCTCCCACCTCAGCCTCCCAAGTAGCTGGAACTACAGGTGTGCACCACCATACTGAGCACATAATCTTACCTCTTCCACTTTCTCTTTTTCCTCTCCCCGCTGAAGTTTCTCATCTTCCTTACTTTTCCCTTCATCCTCTTGAATAGGCTTGTCTATTTCAGGCTCAGTTGATTCTTTTATAATGTCCTATGAAATGAAACAATATTATAATTATGCTTTAGTGTATATAAATATTAGCAATTGTTTGTTCAAACATATTAAATGAGCAGTAATCCTGCAACTGGGTACTGTCCTAGTGATAACAACACAAAGGTTAATAAAAATGGTCCCTGCCCTTAAGAAATTTAAAATTCTGAGGACAAGAAAATGTTCTAGCTGGGTGTGGTGGTGCATGCCTGTAATCCTAGCACTTGGAAGGCTGAGGCAGGAGGATTGCTGCAAGTTCAAAGCCAGCTTGGCCTACATAGTGAGTTCAAGGCCAGCCTGCACTACACAGTGAGACCTGAAAAAAAAAAAAGTTCTGGATGTATATAGTTATTTAGTAGAAGCACCCAATCTAGACCAGGTAGAGGATGAGGGTAAGAGAAGGGGTTAAGGAGGTCTCCTGAAGGAGATAATATCTGAGATTTTTCTTGTAGTATAAAGAAGGGAAAGAAGGCACAAAAACCTAGGCAGAGGATGTCGTGTATGCATGACTGGTTCTGAGAACACAATCGGTTCAACAGGCCAGAAGCTTTGAGGCAAATGGACAGGGATATACGCACAGAGGAAGGGCTAGATTGTCATGCCAAGGAGACTAGATTTTTATCCTCGAGGTAATGAGGTAGAAAATAATTGATAGCTCTACTTTACATTTTAAAACAATCACTCCAGCAACAGGAAAGTAGATTTAGATAAAGAAAAGAAGGGAGGAAGAAAGCAAGGAAGGAAGAGAGAAAAAGGTGGGGGAAAAAAGGGACACAAGGGGGAAATGAACACAGTGGCTGTGGTGATGAGGCGGGAGAAGATTCAAGAGATGTTTAAGAGCTAACGATTAGTGAGTGATTAGATGGGCATGTGATGGTCAGGGAACAGGTACCTCTTAAATGACATGGTTTATTGCTTATGCCAGTAGATGATGATGCCATTCACAGAGGTAATGAGCAGAGTTGGATATGCAGGGGTGGGGAGTGAGGTGCGTTCAGGTTAGGGTGTGTGAGTGGAGGCACCACTGAGTACCAAGTGTAAACTTGAGAAAAGAGAGAAAGACTACAAAATTAATTAGACTTGAAAAAGGATCGAGTGAGATTTCAGCAACTAAGTTTGAAAACTCAACAGAAAGGTTTTATAGTAGATTAAATTCAACTGAATAGTAAATTAGTGAATTGAAGATAAGCCAGAAGGAATGATCCAGGATCAATACAGACAGCTAGAAAATACGAAAGAAGGTTAAATGACATGGCAGATAGATTCTAGTACACATTCATCCTGAGTTCCAAAGAGGAAAGAGAGAAAATAACAGTCGAGGCAATGGATGAAGTAGAGGTGATAGATGAATAGGTGATGCTGCGGTCTTACTGTGTCCTCCGAAGTTCACATGTTGGAAACATAATCCTCAATGCAAGGATATTGAGAAATGGAACTTTAGGTCCTGAGGCCTCTGCTCTTGGGGATGGAGTCATGCCGTTACTGTGGGAGTGGGTTAGCTCTTCCAGGAGTGAATTCCTTATGAGAGGATAAGTTCAGCCCCACCCCTCACACACACGTGTGGATGTGCACACGCAGTATTTTATCACTCTGCCATTGGATGATGCAACAAGATGCTAGACCCTTGTTCTTGGACACCTGATGTTCTTTATAAGCTACTCAGTTTGGGTTATTCTGTTATAGCAGCACAAAACAGACTAAGACAGATGGTGACAAGAATTTTCCAGATGTAATGGAAGGCAGCAAGAAAAAGATTCAGGAAGCCAAGAGAATCTCAAGGCAAATTAAAAGAAAAGAGAATCCACATCCATATACATCAGAGTGATATTGCAAAATGCCAAAGACCAATTAAAAAAAAATCTTAAAAGTTTCCAGGGAGAAGACATGGATTAACTTCAAAGAAACTTATAGATGGATTCTCAATTGTCAGTTTTATAATAATAATATCAAGAAAATCATGAAAATAATATTGTCAATGTGCTGAGAGAACAAGGTTGAAATAAGGACTTTTTAAAAACAGAAACTGAGTTTTCTGCCAACAGATCCTTACTAAACAAAATTCTAAGAGTTCAGGCAAGCCAGGAATAGTGGCACCTGCAATCCCAGCGCTCAGGAGGATGAGGCAGGAAGATTGCTTCAAGTTCAAGGTCAGCCTGGGTTACATAGTGAGTTCAGGACCAATCTGAACTACATAGCAAGACCCTGTCTCAAAAATTAAAAAAAAAAAAAAAAATTTAGGCAGAAGGAAAGTATCCCTACATAGAAGGGCTGAGGTTTCTAGGGAAAAAAAATTTTTTTAAATGATAGATCATTCTAATGCCAGCATATTTCTTACAGATAAATCACTAAAGGCATTCCCGCTAAAGTCAGAAATTCCACAAGGTTGCTTCCTATCTCCATCACTACTTAACATTGAAATGGAAGAATTATTCAATGCAATTAGATAAGAAAAAGAAATTACAGGTAGTGGAATTTAAAAAACATGAAACTATCTCTACTTGTAAATGATATGACTAAATATCTAGATAACCCAAAAGAATCAATTGAAATAAAAACTAAAAGCAGTAAGATAATTTGGTAAAGTTTTAGCATATAAATTAAAATATAGAAATCGATAGGATACATATAAACAGTCACTAATTAGATAACATGATGAAAAAGAATACCTCATTTAAAATAGCATAAATTAAGGTATTTAGGCAAAAGTCTAACAAGAAATATGCAAGATGACAAACCACAGTATAAAACACTATTTAAAGGCACAAAGTAGACATGCTATATGCTATATGCTTGGATAGGACAATTCAACATCATAAACCTGTATGTTCTAAGCTGGTATACAAAGTTAATATTATCCTAGTTTAAAAGAATCGTATTTTTCTAGAGCTAGGTTGTAAAGCTATATAAAAGAATAAGGAAGCAAAAAGAAGCTGGCTATGGTGGTGCAGTCTGTAACCCGACAGCCTGGGAGGCTAAAGCAAAAGGATCACAGGTTTGAACCCAGCCTGGGCAACTTAGCAAAATCTTGTCTCAAAAAAGGGGGCTGGGTGGGGGGCTGGGGATAAGATGGAAAAGAATAGAAAAACCAGAAATAGACAGGTTGAATATGGTTGTTTTCAAATGCCTGCAATAATGTAATGTAAAAGACAAATCAGGCTTGTTTACATTAACCCAAAAGACTGAATTAGGACCAGTTTGTAGAAAAAGACACAAGGAGGCATATCACCTGTATTTCAAAAAAAATTTTTTTTCTAATACTCAGTGCTCACAATAAAATGGATGCACTGTCTCTGAAAGTAGTTCTTTGTCACTTCAAATATTCAAAGTTAGACATGATTAAAGTGTGGAAGTTACAGTAAGATTCATGCATCACAATCATGGAAGGTTGAATTCAATCACCTTAAAAACCACTTTTGTTCTAAAGTCTCTATGATTCTGTATAATTCTTAAATTTTTTCCTAGATCTGATGTGTAGCCAAGCTCATATCTGTGGTACTTCATCAAGTTTCTTAAATTATACTGTAATTGAAGATCTGCAACATTGATGAAATCTTTCAGTAGTTAATTAAAAAATAAATCTAACCAAGATCTGGGTAGCCCAGAAAAATAAGCATTTGTTACGGGTGCATATTTTTTAAAAGGTAGTGTTTAAAGTCCCACACATGTATAGACAGAAACTTTCCCTTCCTTCTCAGATCCAGGAGCATTGCCATCCATGCTGTCAGTTAGAGTTTGGGTTTTTTTTGTTGTTGTTTTTATATGTGCAGGTACTGGGAGTAGAACTCAGGACCTCGTGCTTGCCAGGCAGGTGCTTATGCCACTGAGCTATATCACCGGCCCTAGAGTTTGGTTTTGACACTGTGGAAACTTCTTCAGAATTTACTGGAGGTGAATGCCCTCAAAAAGGCTAAAATAGGGCCGGTAAGCGCGAGGTCCTGAGTTTGACCCCTGGTACCCACATTAAAAAAAAAAAGACTAAAATAAAAATAAAAGCCTTTAAATGCTATTACATACTTGGTATCCACTGATTTGGGATTCTTGGTAAACAGGTGGTAGTTAAAGCCACAAGATTTACACAATAAAAGGTGGGGTGTATAATAAGTGAAAGCAAGCTAAGGACAGAATATCAACATTTAAGAGGCAGAGGTGGACGAATAAAAGAAAGAGACTGAATAAAAATAAAGAAGGAAACTTTGGTCTTGTGAGGAGAGCTTGCAAAAGGAGTGAATAATCGACAAAGCCAAAAGCTTCAGAGAAGCCAAGTTAAATATGGGATTGGAGATGCTTGGAGCTGACCATAAGGGGTCACTGGTGACTTTAAAGTAGTTTCAGAGTTTTAACAGAAGTGACTGTGATGGGAAGGAAAAGAGGAAGTGGTAGTAGAGGAGACAAGACCAAGGGACATACTTTTTCGAATGGGAGAAATGACCATGTTTATAGATTGTTTTTAGAGTGATATGGAAGACATTAAGGATACAGAAGAGAGAGGACATTGGACAGAATCTTAGATGGGAAGACTGAGACTGGAGCGGAAGAAGGGGAAGTACAGGGGCACGTTCAGTTTGAGGAAGTAGCATGGAGCTCCCACCTGGAAGTTCTTTCCCTTATGAAGTAGGGTACAAAATCATCTGCTAACAAAGTGAGCAGAAAAAATGTTTGGGTGGATGATTCCCTTCTCAAGAAGAGAAAAGTTGCAAGTACTCTTGCTCAGAACCAAAATTATTTATTTATTTATTTATTTATTTATTTATTTATTTATTTATTTTTGTCTTTTTGAGACAGGGTTTCACTATGCAGTTCAGGCTGTCCTTGAACTCACTTTGTAGCCAAGGCTGGCCTCGATCTTGCAGCGATCCTCCTGCCTCAGCCTCCCAAGTACTGGGATTACAGGTGTGCACCACCACGCCCAGCTAAAACCAAAATTCTTGTCTGATAGAGTAAATGATGAAGATGCAGAACACCAATTGAAAAAAATTGCTCATATTTATCTACTAAAGTACAGGAAGAGTTTGAATAATTATACAACCTATTTTCTTGTAAATGGAATAACGCTGACACACGGTAAATACCTCTTCTCCAAGTAGTTTCTCTCTTTCGTCATTTGTCAGTAATTTCATTTTTTTGTCTTTGAGCTCAGAAAGGAGGTGAGAGCATGTGTTGATCCATTCATAACATTCTTTCTGAGAAGAGATAAAAGATAATCTCTGCAGGAAAAAATCGCGTTACACCAACTCATTTATTAACTCCCTCCTTGATGAACTACTAAATACTATCCCTCTAAATACATCTTCCTTCAGTTAACTTTCTATTAGTTCGGTTCAAAGATCTCTTCTGAACTGAATTATTATCATATGTACAGAAACCTGAATCATATTATCTGAGGGCCGAAAATTTTAAGAAACCAAACCTAAACTCTCAGGTTATTGATAAAGAAACTGAAGCCTATGGCAGTAAGGTAAGTTTGCCATGCCTTTGTTAATACGACTGACCCATTCTGGATTCAAAGGGTTATGATAATGTCTTATTGCATATCAGGAGAAGGACTAGACAAGGCAGATGGAAGTATTAGGTTTTAGTTCTAACTTCACCTAATTAGTTGTGAGTTCCTGAATAAACACTTAGCAGGCCTCTATGTTTTTAAAAATGAAGTTGTTGGCTTACTCTAGTAAGCAGTAGTGAGCTATGCAGTAGTGAGCTGGTGAGGGGGAGAGAGAGAGAAACCCTGCTTTGTAGCATGTGCTGATGTCCATGGTATAAATACTGCTACTACAATAACTTCAGTGATAGTCATCAATTCTGGATATTATCACTGGATGCAGTGTTGGCGAAGGGTGCTCTTTTTATGCAATTACAAGCCTCCATTCCACCACTGCCCTTAAGGAGCCTTTCAGATATTATTTCAGTTTAAATATTTGTTCAGAAGTTACTTACAATGGAAACAGACCTACCTCATATTATCCCTTATCGATGAGGTTTGAGATCTGGGTTGCAATGTGACAAAGTGTAGTAAAGTGCCATAAAAGAAGATGCAGAAGAAATGTTGGATTTACTAACAGTTAAATGGTTTGTCCTAATAAATTTTTTCTCTTCACAGTTAATTCATCATTGTCTAGTTGAATGTGCATACTATGAAACAGATTCCGCTCATTTTCCTATAAATTTCTGAGACACTGGAAATACTATCATAAAATTTCTAACAGGGAAAAATCATTAGGAATCTTCTGATGAAAATTTTACAGTGATAAATAAGTTTTATAGAGAAAAATAAGTTTTCTGCAGAGCCAGGCAGGTTTTCTTTCAAAACCCTCAACATCATGAGATTCTCAGAGTCTGATGTCATAAAGATTCATGTACCATAGAGGTTGTCTAGGAGATGAATGGAAGACAGTGATGAATTTAAAATTAAGAAAAGACTTTATGAATAAAACCCTGATCACACAGAAGTATCACAAAGAATCAACAACTGGGATGATCTCATCTTATTAAAAAGCTTTTGCACAGCAAGAGAAATCACCAACAGAGTGAATAGACAACCCACAAGGTGGTAAAAAAAAGTTTGCCAGCTGTTCCTCAAACAAAGGATTACTACTGAGAACATATAAAGAACTCAAAAAAATCAGACCCCCACATTCAAAGACCCAATCCAAAAATGGACATCTGAGATGAACACACATTTCTCAGATGAAGAAATACAAACAGCAAATAAATATATGAAAAAATGTTCAACATCACTGGTCATTCAAGAAATGTAAATTAAAACAACACTGAGATTCCATCTCACCCCAGAAAGAATGGCTATTATCAAGAAATCAACCAGTAACAAATGCTGGCTGGGCTGTGGGGAAAAAGGAACCCTTCTTCACTGTTGTAGGGAGTGTAGACTGGTGTAACCACTGTGGACATCAATGTGGAGATTCCTCAAAAAACTAGGATTGGAGGTCCCATTTGACCCAGCTATTCCCCTTCTGGATATCTTCCCAGAAGAATTAAAAACATCGTACCACAGCGATATGTGTGCACCCATGTTTACAGCAGCACAATTTGTAATAGCTAGATCGTGGAAACAACCCAAATGCCCATTAACCGAGGAATGGATAAAAAAGATGTGGTATTTCTACACAATGGAGTACTACTCAGCCATAAAGAAAGATAAACTGGAAACTTTTATAGGTAAATGGATGCAATTCGAGAAAATACTCACAAGTGAAATAAACCGGATGCACATTTGTAAACATCATATTGTCTACCTAGTATGAAAATGCAATTTCACTGTGACTATTCCATTCCTTAGTCTTTTATTTTTACCTAGCTTTTACATGGCTTAATCTTATACTGAGTAATATTTTTCTCCAAAAGGTATTTGTACATTCTCTAATGCTTGAGTTTGTTAATACATGAGAATGTTTACTTGTTGTCTTAAAAAATAAATAAATAAATAAAAAGAAAAGCAATATATATATACAATATATATATACAAGCAATATATATATACAAGATAGTTAAGATAGTTATACTATTAATTTCTCTTAATTAATTAATTTATATATTTTGGTACCAGGAATTGAACTCATGACCTCACACTTGCCAGGCAGGCACTGTGCTGCTGAGTTATATCCCTGGCCCTCTCTTAATTTATTGAAAAGAAAGGTTTGTGCTAATATTGTTTGGACAATTGAATGCTGATATCTTGTACCCTCAGTAACTAATTTAAAGATAACAATACACAATGTATTAACCATTGTTACCCTATTGTGTTGTTTTGAAATTTTATTCTATTTTTTTCTCTTTAAAATAAAAATTTAGGGGCTGGTGAGATGGCTCAGTGGCATAAGCGCCTGCCTGGCAAGCGCAAGGTCCTGAGTTTGACTCCCGGTACCCACATACGAAAAAAGGGCCAGTGATATCGCTCAGCGACCCGGGTGCCTGCTGGTGCGCGAGGTCCTGACGTCAACCCCCGGTACCCACAAAAAATAAATAAATAAATAAATAAATAAAATAAAAATTAAAAAAAATAAAATTTAAAAAATAAATAAATAAAATTAAGATAACCTTAATGACCAGGCATACTGCATACCTGTAATTCCAACTGATAGGAGGCTGAGGCAGGAGGATAACAAAGTTCAAGCCTAGCCTGGGCAACTTAGTGAGATCCTGTCTCAAAATAAAATAAATATAAAAGACCTGGGGCCATAGCACAGTGGTAGAGCACTTGCCTAGCATGTAAAAGAATCTACTGAGAAGAGGAGGAGGAGGAGGAGGAGGAGGAGGAGGAAGAGGGGCAGGAGGGGGAGGAGAGGGGGAGGGAGAGGAGGAGCAGGAGAGAAAAGAGGGGAGCAGGGGAGGAGAGGAGGGAGCTTTAATAAAGAGTACTGAGATTCTCCCAGAGTAGTAGGAGTAGTGGGGGGCCGCCGAGTCCCCTAAATAAACTAGTTTAGTGTACTCTGAAAGGTCTCAGCTGCAGGATTAAAGACAGACATGTTGCTTTAGAAAAACAAAAGCCCCAGTCATGGGACAAGTTACAGCCTTATTTCTGGTGTGAGAGCAGATTCTCGCCTTCCTCGGATAATGTTCCCTCACTTGTTTACCTGAAGTCACTAGTGAGGGTTGGTAAGTGGGGAGAGCCTAACCGAGGACCTAGGTGACACTGGTGGAAGGTGTAGATCCTCCAGGAAACAGTCAGGCCGTGGCCGTGACCACGTACACGGGAGCCCAAGGTCCTCTCTGGAAGGGCCCCTCACAGTAGTGTCTCCCGTATTGCTATGGCCTTTAATAGAGAGCTACACCCCAAATAAAATAAGCCAGACTCAGAGAAACAAATACTGCATGTTCTCCCTAATATGCGGAATCTTAGAAGACGGCAAAAAAGTAGAAGAGGGACTATTACTAGATAAGAGGGAGAAAATAAGGGAGGGAAAGGGGTTGTAAGGGTAGGTAACGGGGGAAGAATATCAGAAAAATATACATATTGAAATCCCCCCAAAAATGTGAATCTGGGGGGAGGGGGGAGCAAGGAGGTGGTGGGAAAGTAAAAATGATCAAAGTATGTTATGTGCATGTGAAGCCTGCCAAATGAAAACCATTAATCTATAATCAGCAAGAAAAAAGAGTGAAAAGGGGGATATTATACAAATACCACTGAAATCCATAGTACCATTAGGAGCTATTTTGAAACTTATATTCCAATAAATTGGAAAATCTAGAAGAAATGGATAGGTTTCTGCACATATGCAACCTACCAAAATTGAACCTAGAGGATATAAAATACATAAACAGATCAACAGCAAGCAATGAGATTAAAGCAGTAATAAAAAGTCTCCCAAGAAAGAAAAGTCGAGGACCATATGAATTCATTGCTGAATTTTACCAGACCTTTAAATAAGAACTAAAATCAGTGCTCTTCAAATTATTTCATGAAACAGAAAGTGAAGAAATGCTTTCAAATTCATTCTACAAAGCCAGTATTGCCTTGATACCAAACCCAGATAAGAGCTCAAGAAAAGAAAAAGGAAATGAAAAGAAAAAAAGGAAAGCTACAGACCAATATCCTGATGAACATAGATACAAAATTCCTCAATAAAATTATTGCAAATAAAAAAGATCATATACCATGATTAAATTGGCTTCATTCCAGGGATGCAAGGATGGTTTACCATATACAAATCAATAGATGTGAATAGGGATAATTTGACTTTTTCTTTCCCTATTTGGACTCCTTTCATTTTTTTCTCTTGCCTAAAACTTTGGCTAAAGTTTGGCTAAAACTTCGAGCATTATATTGAATGGCAACGGTGAGAGCGAACACCACATAAATATAAGCAAGAATAAAAATCACATGATCTCAACAGATCCCAAGAAAGTCTTTGACAAAATTCAACATCAATTCATGATATAAATCCTAAAGAAACTAGGTATACTAAGATATTGCCTCAATATAATAAAAGCTTTGTAAAGTAAAACCGCAGCCCAACACCGTACTGAAAAGTAAACACTGGAAGCATTTCCTCTAAAATCAGGAAGAAAACAAGGGTATTCATTGTCACCATCTGTTCAATATAATTAGGCAAGAGAAATAAAAAGGATGCACATAGGAAAGGAAGAAGTCAAATTATCCTTATTCACGAATGAAATGATCCTTTACTTAGAAGAACCAAACACTTCATCAGAAGATCTGAGAAAGTGGTAGAACACAAAGTCAACATACAAGGGCTGGTGAGATAGCTCAGTGGCATAAGCGCCTGCCTGGCAAGCGCGAGGTCCTGAGTTCGACTCCTGGTACCCACATACAAAAAAAGGGCCGGTGATACCGCTCAGTGGCATGGGTGCCTGCTGGCACGCGAGGTCCTGAGTTCAATCCCCGGTACCCACACACACAAAAAAAGTCAACATACAAAAATCAGTAGCTTTTCTATATACCAATATGAACCCACTGAGAAAGAAATTTGGAAAACAGTCCATTCACAATAGTTTCCAAAGAAAAAAAATCTAGGAATGAGCCTAATCAAGGAGGTGAAAGACCTCTATAATGAGAATTACAGAACATTAAAGGAAGAAATTGAAGAAAACACTAAAAGATGGAAAGATCTCCTATGTTCATGAACTGGCAGATTTAAATTCTTAAAATGGTCACGCTACCAAAACTGATCTGCAGATTCAATGAAATCCTCATCAAAATACCAATGATACTCTTCAAAGAACTGGAAAAGAAACCCTAAAATCCACATGGAAGCACAAAAGACCCAGAATAATCAAAGTAATCCTGAGCGAAAACGACAGTGCTGGAGGTATCATCATACCTGACTTCAAAATACACTACAAAGCCATAGTAAAAACAAAACAAAACAAAACAAAAAACAGCATGATACTGGCATAAAAATAGATACATAGACCAAGGAATAGAATAGAGGACGAAGAAACAAACTCACACAACTACAGTCATCTAACTCTTCACAAAGTGGTAAAAAATATACATTGGAGAAAAATAGTACAGGGAAAACTGGAAATCCATATGTAGAAGAATGAAACTAGATCCTAACCTCTTACTTTGGATCAACTCAAAATGGATGAAAGCCCTAAGTGTAAGGCCTGAAATTCTTAAACTTCTAGAAGACAACATGTGAAAAGTACTTCAAGTCATAAGCCCAGGCAAAGAATCCTCACTAGAACTCCAATAGTACAGGAAATAACAAGAAGCAATAAACAGAATCACATCAAATTAAGAAGCTGTGCACAGCAATGGAAACAATGAACATCGCCGGATGTGAGGGTGCATGCCTGTAACCCCAGCACTTGGAAGGCTGAGGCAGGAGGATGGCTGTGAGTTTGAGGCCAGCCTGGGCTACATAGTGAGATCCTGTCTCAAAAAACTAAAAACAATGAACATAACGAAGAGACATCCTATAGAAATTCTTTGCTAGCTACTCTTCTGACATAGTATCCAGAATATATTAAGAACTAAAAAAAAATTAACACCAGAGAACAAGTAACCCAATCAATAAATGTGCAAATAAACTGAAGAGACGCATCTAAAATAAGTATATGAAAAAAAATTCAACCTCTTTAGCCATTAAGGAAATGGTACATCAAAATTACATTGAGATTTACCTCTCCCAAGTCAGAATGTTTATCATTAAGAACACAAAAAACAAGAAACGCTGGCAAGGATACACAGGAAAAGGACACTTCCACACTATTAATGAAAATATAAATTAGTACAGGCATTCTGAAAATCAGTATGAAGATTCCTCAAATAACCATAAATAGAGCAATTATTTAATTCATCTATACAACTCAGTATATTCCTGAAAGAACTGAAGTCAGCATACAACAGAGGTGCCTGCATACCCATGTTTTCTGGCACAGTTCTTAATAGCTATTACAGGAATACCAAAAGTCCCTGGCAACAACAGATGAATGGATAAGGAAAATATACAATGGTATGTTATTTTGCCATAAAAAAGAATGAAATAGTGTCATCCGCAGGAAAGTGGATGGAAATGGAGGTCATTACTGTTCAGAGAAATAAGCCAGACTCAGAAAGACAAAAATGACATGTTTTCTGTCATATGTGAAATCTGAAGAAGAAGAAAAAGAAAGAAAGAGATAACATGAAAATAGAAGGGAGACTGTTAGAGAAGAAGGGAATGATGAGGGACAAGAAGATAATGAGAGCATTGAAATGGTCCAAGTATATCATATGCATGTACAAATACACTGAAACAAAGCCCACTACTGTATTTTGTATAATTAATATGCACTAATAAAAAAATCCATTAAAAATTGAACCTCATCAAAATTAAGAACTTCCTATCTTTCAAAGTCACATCTCTTAGCCAGGCGTGGTGGTGCACAACTGTAATCCCAGCACTTGGGAGGCTGAGGCAGGAGGATTTCCATGAGTTCAAGGCCAGCCTACGCTACATAGTGAGTTCAAGGCCAGCCTGAACTACATAGTGAGACACTGTCTCAAAAAAAACAACAAAACAAAACAAAAAATTTTTTAAATGTGCATAAATATGCATTAAGGCCTTGCTTGTAATAATAAAAAAACTGGAAACAGTTCAAATATCATTAATAGAGAATAGATTGTGTACAGCCATATGATAAAATACTACTCAACACTTAAAAAGCACACACTTTTGATAAAAGCAACAATATGTGTGAGTCTCAAAATAATTCCTAGTCAAAACGGTCAGACTGAAAGAGATACACTGTATATTAATTCATTCATATAAGTTCTAGAAAATGAAAAATAATCTAGGGTTTTAGAAACTGGATCAGATATTACCTAGGAACAAGATGAGGCTAATAGGAGAGACAAGAAAGAGGTACCAACTTCAGGTGTGTTGTACATACGTATATTCCCCCTTGTAATGTAGTGATTGTTTTTACAAGTGTACGCATATTGTAGTACTTCTAAGATTGTATTTTTCATGTGCATTTTGTTTTAAATCAATTAAACCTCAAAAAATGTGCCAAAACAAAACTACTGGAAAGGAAAAGTTATTACCGACATCTCATCCAGGTCCCGAAGTTCCTTAGCAGGATTTTTTTTTAAAAGAGATGCTTTACTCAGAGCCATTGCTGTTACCATCCCTTTGCAACAACTGAAAAAAGAAAAAAGAAAAGGAAAGGAAAGGAAAGAAAGCACATACTCAGTGGTATGGTTTGGATGAGTGTCCCCCAACGCCCATGTGTTGAAGATTTGGTCCCCAACATGGCGCTATCGGGAGGTGGTGGAACCTTCAGGAAATAAGAGCTCAGGTACTTGGTGATGTGCCCTTGTAAGGCGAATGTGGAGCTCCAGTCTCTTCCTTTTTCCCTTTTCCCTCCTGGCTCATGAAGTGAGTGGTTTTGCTGTGCCATGACCTCTTGTAATCATGTGCTGCTTTACCATAGGCCCCAAAGCACCAGGCCAATCGATCATGGACAGAAACCTCCAAAACTGTGAGTCGAAATGTCCTTTTCTCTTTATAAGTTAACTATCTCAGATATTTACTATAGTAATGGGAAGCTGACAAAGATACCTAGCGTGACTTTTTAATTGTCAGTTTCTCTAAATGTTTAAAATTCAGATACAGTGGGAATTTACTACAATAATTTAGCTACTGACTCACCACAGAGAAAATTTGTCCCTCTCTAAAGTTCTCACCCTGTCCTCTTCCTCCTCCATTCCTCTTACCCTTGACCATTGGTAAAACTGAATTGAAAAAAATGAAAGAAAAATTTGACTAGACCATAAAAAGCCACTGTCCAAATTTAAAGTAACTATAGTGACAATTTGTATCTTAATTAATATGTAACAATTTTTCAGGCCTCATCAGTATTTGGTATGAATCTTCTAACTTTTCAGATATATTTTTTTCTTCTTAAAAAAGATATTTTGAGGGCCGGTGAGGTAGCTCAGCGGCATAAGTGCCTGCCTGGCAAGTGCAAGGTCCTGAGTTCGGCTCCCAGTACCCACATACGAAAAAAGGGCCAGTGATATTGCTCAGCGGCACAGGCACCTGCTGGCGCGCGAGGTCCTGAGTTTGACCCCCGGTACCCACACACACACACAAAAAAAAAGATATTTTGATTGGCATTTAGTGGAGCACACACAAGTATGTATTCAGCTTTGCATGGAATTCTACAGGAAACTACAAGTTTCTTAAATACCTCCCGGTAGGTGCAAAGGTGTAAAATGTATCTTACTTATACATGTTAACTTGGTCTTTAAAAAAAAAAAAACTGGGCCGGTGAGATGGCTCAGCAGCGTAAGCGCCTGCCTTGCAAGCGCGAGGGCCCGAGTTCGACTCCCGGATCCCACATACGAAAAAGGGGCCGGTGATATCGCTCAGCGGCACGGGCGCCTGCTGGCACGCGAGGTCCTGAGGTCGTCCCCCCGGTACCCACAAAAAAAATAAATAAATAAATAAAAAAAACCTCATTTTTAGCCCACATACATGCATTTTCCATCCTTCCTATGCTATACAGTTTCAAAGAGAATTCTAAAGCTATTGGGAGAACACTAAAATCTCATATTCCCAGTGACCTCAATGTTTAAGCTGGCTGAAAAACTGAACTACTGTTTGTTTCTTTCAAGGTTTTAAAATAACCCCTCTGTTGCTATTATTTCACTGTTCTCTTTGCCTTATGTCACATTTAATCTTCAAATGCCCAGCAAGAAAATAACCGGATAGCTTCACCTGCTCAAATAGCTGGTATCTTGGGACAACTTTTTCGCCAGTACAACTGCATCTAGTTCTAACTGTGCAATTCCCACGTCATGTTTCTCAACACTTTCCTCCTCCAACTTCGGGAGAGTGTGATGGTCAGTAAAGTCAGGAATCATTATAATCAGCAAATTTACCATCCACTGGATCATAGATATATGCAACTCATCCATCTGTTAAAAAAATGATTACAGTACAAATGACCTTTTAAAATACAACAGTAAGGGCCAGGGATATAACTCAGTGGCACAAGCGCCTGCCTGGCAAGCACAAGGTCCTGAGTTTGATTCCTCGTATCAAAAAATAAATAAAATAAAATGCAACTGTAAGATAATACCAGATTCAAAAGTAGAAACAATCATACCTGTATCCAACTTTCAACAATCCTGTAATTCTTAAAGAAATCAAATAATCACTGCTTATGTTGTATAATCTAATTTTCTTTTGCTTATGATCCTACATTAAACTACTCTCTTCCTTAGATTGGCCAAGGGTATTAACTCATCAAAGCTACAGTTCCAAAATTGTGCACCAAGACATCCTAGCACTCTGCAGAGAATTCACAAGGATGACAGCGTATTTTAAAATGACCAAAAAAAAAAAAAAAAAGTGAGATGCGACATCTGCTGGACACAGCATGAACTTAACGTAGTTTCAACACCAGATACACTGTATTACTTTTGATGCCATTACATCTTTTTGAAGCTTGTTTGGTTGGTTGGATAAAAACAAGTACTGGGCTGGTGAGATGGCTCAGCGGCATAAGCGCCTGCCTGGCAAGTGCGAGGTTCTGAGTTTGACTCCCGGTATCCACAAAAAGGAAAAAAAGGACCAGTGATATCGCTCAGTGGCACAAGCGCTTGCTGGCAAGCGCGAGGTCCCGAGTTTGACTCCCGATACCCACATATGAAAAAAAGGGCCGGTGATATCGCTCAGCGGCACAGGCGCCTGCTGGCGCGCAAGGTCCTGAGGTCGACCCCCCGGTACCCACAAAAAAAAAAAAAAAAAAGAAAGAAAGTACTATGTGAAAATCAATGTGGAACAGGAAAGATAGCAATGTCTAATTTGATTCCAAGGTTAGAGAAGTTGTATCGTGCCCAACAAGCATGTGCATTACATTAGTATTCTGATTACTTGTTAGGACATTAAGTGTTTAGTAAGGTTTTTGAACCTACCTACTTAATAAACTTAACTGTGAGGTTTTTTTTTTAAGTTTATTGGTACAATTTAAACATACATAATGATCATATTCACCATAGGGAATTTGTACCTGTACATGATATATCTTGATTCCTCTTTTTTCCCCAATCCCCTCCCCTCCCTTCAACCCCTCCTCTCCTCCTTATTTACAAAGCTTTGTTTCCATTTTATCCTTCTTTTATCGTTTTTTTGTTTGTTTGTTTGTTTCCCTTCCTTCCTTTCCCCCTTTCCTCTCCCTAGTCCCTCTTTCCTTTTGAACAATTTCTTCCTATTTCACAGCATCTATTGTACATTTTGGTCCTTATTTACTCTTTCAGTTTCTTTTGGCTTAGGAGTATGGAAATACTGGAACCCAAAGGGCACAGTGAACAGTTTGAAAGCCTCTGCATTACAGTGTTTGCTGAGGCTAGGGTCCAGAAATACAATATAGAAAACTTTGCAAAATGCAAACATTAATGCAACATACTCTTTCTCTACTTGGTAACTTTCTAAGTATCCCTATAGGGTTTAAACATCATTTACTCTGAGAAGACTTTTTTTCACTAGCTTTAATTTGTTCCTTTTCCCCATGTTTCTATAGTACTGTAATTATCTACACATAATCATTTACACATCTATAACCTCAACTAGTGTGTGTGTCTCTTTAAGGCACATCTTATCTCCCAATATTACGCAAAGTATTTAGGAGAGAGTATGTACTTAATAAATGTTTTTGAATGGATGAAAAAAAAAACTTGGTAGTCTATTCAGCTTCCTGCCTCTTAACTCAGAAGAAAAAAGTTGTTAATGACCTAAAGCAATGTTAATTTATGTATCTCTTACACCTGAAATAATGCATAAGAAAAAAAGGGCAATCCTTCTAGAGAGTTATAAAAGCTGTGACCCTCCTTTCAAAGTCCAAGACACTTCCCTCACACATTTTATGCTGCTTTTCAGTTAGAGTCAATAAATTCCTAACCATTCATTCATATTCGAATACCCTGGACTATACTGTCACTGAAATAATTCATTTTTGTGTACACAAAATATTAATCAATCTTCAGGCCTCCCTATGAAATAAATATAAATATAAATATTATCTTTATTTCAAAGTTATATTACAGCAATTAAATGGTGGATCAAGGTCATAAAAGAAATCATAGATGAATTTAAAATTAAAATCAGGACTTTAGGGAAGATGGCAGAGTGGTGAGCAGCAGAGAAATAGCCTCTCTGAGATTTGGTGTCCAGACACAGGAATAGAACAATGTGAAGAGGAGAAGGAGGAGGGAAGTGGGTCCCCAGGATCCAGGAAGGCTCTGAAGGGATAACTGAAACCCATGGAGAGAGTGAAGAGAGAGAATTCAATGAAGAAGAAGGAGGTGGCAAGTGACGCTTTCTCCATGAAGCCAGACTCACTACGTGGGAGGTGCAGCTCAAACCAGCAGATGCAGGATGACTACTGGCAACCTCAGAGGCCTCTGATAAGAAACACACCAGTGGAATGCAGCAGTGGATGCAGCAGACTACAGTGGCTTGCGAGTTATTTGAGTTCAGACATCCTACAGGAGAGGGTGATTGGCCGGGAGCCATCTTGGAGAGGGGCCAACTGAGCTTGGAACTCAGAGCACCTGCTGGCTCCATCTAGCAGCTCCCAGTATCAGGGTCAGGGAGCAGAGCTCAAGTTGACAGGCGGTCAGAGAGCTGGCTTCAAGCTGGCAGGGAACCTAGTCCAAACCTGCAGGAGACGCATGGGCTCAACGGGTCTGGTTCCAGCCTCACAGCCAGAACTCAACCTGAACTTTAGTGGAACTAATGGTACAGGCTCACTGGGATTATCCACCACCCCACTGTAAAGCTACAGCTGGCTTGCTGGGATTAATCAGCTCAGATCTGGACTCTGCCCACATTGTCTACCAGTGACAGCAGAGACACACCTGGAAGTGGACATTCTCCTCTCTCTCTCTTTTCTTGTTTTTTTGTTTTGTTTTGTTATTTTCTTAATTGTTTACTCTTGTTTTTATATGAATGTGAACATGGTTTCTAGTTTTTTTGTTATTGCTGTACTGGTCTGTTCTTGTTTTTATTTCTTCCTTCTCTCTATCCTTCCTGTATTCTTTACCAGTTTCCCAAAGTTTGCATGATCTTTCTTTGTCCTCCAGCCTTGCTTCTAATTTCTTTCTCTTCTTCTATTTCTCTATTTTTCCCCCTAACTCCTTTTACATTTTCTCCCCCGAGAGAAAAAACATCATATTGAGGGCTTATTTACTGCATACAATTTCTGGTTTGTTTTAGATTTTGATACATAAACACAAATCTAGTTCATATGGTTAAAGGTGGCAAAATAATAGTTACTTCAGTTTGTCATTTTTCTAGGCTGTGTTTGATGCTGATTTTACCACTTTAGCAAGGTGACATAATTGTTCTAATCAGTTGTTCTTCCTAGTATACCAAGACTGAGATTGCCTAAGGGTCATAAAAAATACTATAGACCAGTGCCAAAGAACCAGGGCATGGGCAAAGTAGGCAGCAACTTCTCATCCCCAATAAATTAAAGAGGTAGGATCTTGGAACAGACTCAAAACCCAAAAGCCACCTATACCTGGAAGACACCTCTGAGAAGTAGTCATTTCCTAAGGGTTCTAAATACTAGCAATAAAGCTACTCACCATTGGCAATTTACAGGCAACAACCAAAGAAATAAACAAACAAACAAAAAATAAGACACTTAAACAAGATGCAACACCAGACTTCCAGCTCACCAAAGGCAAACCCAGGGGGCAATGAGGTAGAAAAATCTGAAAGCCACACACCTGGACTCTCTGAAGTGGTAACAGTCTACAGAGTGTTCCACCCCAAAACATCAGAATACACATTCTTCTCAGCTGCACATGGGACGTTCTCCAAAATAGACCACATACTCGCTCATAGAACATGCTTAAGTAAATGCAAAGGAACTGAAATTATCCCATGATTATTATCAGACCATAGTGCAATGAAATTGGAAGTCAATGGCAAAAGAAACCACAAAAACTTCATAAACGCATGGAAAAATAACACCCTCCTGAACAACCAGATGAAATTAAAGGGTCACAGATAAAATTAAAGAAGAAATTAGACAGTTACTATAATTAAACAATAATGACAATACAACACACTGGAACTTATGGGACACAATGAAAGCAGTCCTATGAGGGAAATTTATAGGGGTGAATACCCATATCAGAAAAACAGCCTGAGCTCAAATAACCTAATGTTGAATCTCAAACTTCTAGAAAAAGAAGAGCAAGTCAAGCCCAAAGCTCATACGAAGGAGGAAATGATAAAAATTAATTTATTTTTGAAATTAATGTAGTGGAGACTAAGAAAACAATACAAAGAATCAATGGATCAGAGTTGATTCTTTGAAAAATTAAATGAAATAGACAAACCCCTAGTCAACCTTATTAAAAAAGGAAAGAAAAAACCCAAACCCATGCAATCAGGAATGAAAAGGGTGAAATCACAATAGATCCTGCAGAAATCCAGAAGATCATCAATACCTACTTTTTTTTTTTTTTTTTTGTGGGTACCGGGGGGTCGACCTCAGGACCTCGCGTGCCAACAGGCACCCATGCCGCTGAGTGATATCACCGGCCCCTTTTTCATATGTGGGATCCGGGAGTCGAACTCGGGCCCTCGCGCTTGCCAGGCAGGCGCTTACGCCGCTGAGCCATCTCACCGGCCCATCAATACCTACTTTGAGAACCTTTACATACTTTAAGAAGATGGAAAACTCAGAAGAAATTTCAGATTCCTAGATACATATGAATTACCAAAGATGAATCAAGAACATATAAAAATTCTCAATAACCCAATATCAGTCAATAAAATTGAAGAAGTAAATTAAAAAAAAAAACTACCAACAAAGAAGACCCCAGGTCCTGATGGATTCACTGCTGAATTCTACAAGAACTTTACAGAAGAGCTAATGAAACTACTCCTCAAACTCTAATGAAGTTGAAAGGGAAGCAATGCTCTGAAACTCATTCTTGGAAGCAAGCATTACCCTGACATGAAAACCAGAGAAAGATCCAACCAAAAAAGAGAACTACAGGCCAGTCTCCTTAATGAACATAGATGCAAAAATCCTCAATAAGATACTGGTAAACATAATGCAGCAAATCATCAAGAAGATTATACACCATAACCAAGTAGGATTCATCCCAGGGATGCTGGGATGGTTCAACATATGTAAATCAATAAATGTAATACACCACATTAACAGAGCCAAGGACAAAAACCAGGCAATCATCTCAATAGATGCAGAAAAAGTGTTTGACAAAGTCCAACACCCATTCATGATAAAAATCCTATGTAAATTGGAATATCTCAATCTGATAAGAGCCATCTATGACAAACCAACAACCAACATCATACTAAACAGATAAAAACCAAAAGCTTTCACTGTAAAATCAGGAAGAAGACAAGGATATCCACTGTCACCACTTTTATTCGGTGTAGTTCTGGAAACATTAGCCAGAGCAATCATACAAGAGAAAGAAAAGGAATAAGGATAGGAAAGAAAGATAATTTCTTTCTTATTAAAAATTTAAAAATTATCATTATGGGCCGGTGAGATGGCTCAGCGGCTTAAGCGCCTGCCCAGCAAGCGCGAGGGCCCGAGTTCGACTCCCGGAACCCACATACAAAAAAGGGGCCGGTGATATCGCTCAGCGGCACGGGCGCCTGCTGGCATGCGAGGTCCTGAGGTCGACCCCCCGGTACCCACAAAAAAAAAAAAAAAATTATCATTATTTCCAGATGACATAATACTCTACATAGAAGATCCCCAAAACTCCACCAAAAGACTTCTAGATTTAATAATGAAATTCAGTAGCATCGCTGGATACAAAGTAAACACTCAATAGCCTTCCTGTACATGAATAACAAACTCACTGAGAGAGAAATTAGGGAAACAATACCTTTCACAATAGCATCCAAAAAAAAAAAAAATGAAATACCTAGGAATTAATCTAACAAAGGAAGTAAAAGACCTCTACATTGAAAACTACAGTGCCCCGAGAAAGGAAATTAAAGAGATATCAGAAAATGGAAAGATATCTCTTGTTCTTCGGTAGGAAGAACCAATATAGTAAAAATGGCCATTTTCCAAAATTGTTATACATATTTAATGCAATCCTGATCAAAATTCCAACAGCATATCTCACAGAATTATAGCAAGCAATCCTAAAATTCATTTGGAACCAGAAGAGACCTAGAATAGCAAAGGTAATTCTGGTCAATAAAGGCAAGGCAGAGAGCATCATAATCCCTGACTTGAAATTATACTACAAAGCTACTGTGATAGAAACAGCATGGCACTGGCCAAAAAAAAAAAAAAAAAAAAAACAACCAGACCCAAGGATCAATGGAACAGATTAGAAGATCCAGAAACAACTCCAGACATACTTAGCCACCTTATCTTTGATGAAGGTGCCAAACACATTCACTGGATGAAAGATAGCCTCTTTAATAAATGGTGCTGGAAAAACTGGTTTTCCACATGCTGAAGATTAAAACTAGACCCATATCTTTCACCATGCACTAAACTAAAATTGAAATGGATCAAAGATCAAAATATTAAAACAGAAACACTAAATATGCTGGAAGATAGGATAGGTAGAACTCTTGAAGATATAGGTGTAGGCAAATACTTTATGAACAAAACACTGATTGCATAGGAACTATCACAAAAAATCAACGACTTGGATCTCATCTTATTAAAAAGCTTTCACACAGCAAGAGAAACCACCAACATAGTGAAGAGGCAACCCACAGTGTGGGAAAAAATGTTTGCCAGCTGTTCCTCAAAGGACTACTATCTAGAATATATAAAGTACTCAAAACATCCCAAATTTAAAGACCTAATCCAAAAATAGGCATCTGAAATGAATAGACACTTCTCAGATGAAGACGAAACAGCAAATAAATATATGAAAAAGTGTTCAACATCACCGATCATTCAAAAGATGCAAATTAAAACAACACTGAGATTCCATCTCATCCCAGAAAGAATGGCTATTATCAAGAAATCAACCAACGAATGCTGGCCAGGCTTTGGGGAAAAAGGAGCCCTTCTCCACTGTTGGTGGGAGTATAGACTGGTGCAACCACTGTGGAAATCAGGGTGGAGATTCCTCAAAAACTTAGGACTAGATGTTCCATGTGACCCAGGTACTCTCCTTCTTGGTATTTTCCCAAAAGAATTTAAAGCATCATACTACAATGATACATGCACACCCATGTTTATAGCAGCAGTTTGTAATAGCTAAATCTTTGAAACAGCCCAAATGTCCATCAACTGATGCATGGATAAAGAAGATGTGTTTTTTTATACAATGGAGTACAACTTTGCCATAAAGGAGGCTAACACGGAGACACTTATAGCTAAATGGATGCACCTTGAGATCATACCCTTAAGTGAAATAAATCGGACCCACATGGGTAAATACTGCATGTTTCTCTGGTGTGAGAAACCAAAAGTGCAAAGGACCAAGATGCATAACAGATATTGTGAAACAGGAAGAAAATGTTCAAATGGGAAGGGGAACTTAGGAGGGGGAAGGGGAAAGGAAGGAAGGGAAAAGAAAAAACAAATGAAAAAGAAGGAAAATAATGGAAACAAAGCTTTTATAAATAAGCAGGGGAAGAGGTGTTGAAGGGAGGTTAGGGGAATGGGGAAGAAAAGAATCATGTTATATCATGTACGGGTACAAATTCCCTGCAATGAATGTGATCATTATGTATACCTAAAATGTACCAATAAATTTAATTAATTAAAAAAATTAAAATCAAATTAAACACAATACCCTTTACTTTCAGAAACATATAGAATCGTTCTTTTTAATGAGATAGAAGTGAATATGATTATTTTATACTAAAATAGGTTGACTGCGATTCTGATATAAAATTCTTAAAAGAATATATAAAATGAATTTAGTGTTTTTCTTTTATGAAAAGTTCATTTCAATTTTACTAATCTTTTCAGGAATGACAAGTGACTTTGATATTTAGCCACTTCTTACCTGCTATTTTAGAAAAGCACACTTAATTTTTCCCTTCAAAATATAAATGACAACTGGGATTATAGACCAGTGGTAGAGGACTTCCTTTGCGTATGAAAGGTCCTTGGGCTCAACATCTAGCACCAAACAAACAAACAAGCACTATCTGTGCCTGTATTTCTTTTTTTTTTTTTTGTGGGTACCGGGGGTCGACCTCAGGACCTCGTGTGCCAGCAGGCGCCCGTGCCGCTGAGCGATATCACCGGCCCCTTTTTCGTATGTGGGTTCCGGGAGTCGAACTCGGGCCCTCGCGCTTGCCGGGCAGGCGCTTAAGCCGCTGAGCCATCTCACCGGCCCTGTACCTGTTTTTCTATGTATATCTCTGTCTACATGTACATCTACATTTATATCTACATATCTGATTTTTAAAAAGATTTAGAGGCCACTATCTAAGATAGCCAGGCAGCACAGATTAAACAGAGTAAGGTGGTAAAGGAAAAACAATAAGAAAAACAACAAGGTAGGAAAATGGATTGGAAAAGAAAATGGCTGGTGGGTTTAAAAAAAAAAAAGCAAACTTTTTCATCTCTAAATACTCGTACCAGTTAATATGGATGCATATAGCTCAAGGAGTTCACAATCTTTCACGTTTTCTATACACACTAATTATGTTACCATAATGCAGTGTTAAAATAGAAGTATACGAAAGGTATATAAGGTACTTCTAAGTATCCTGTATTATAAAAATTGAACTCTAAATATAAAAAATATAAATATATGGGTCCTTGGAGATCAATCCCTAAAGGTAAACTGAGTATTTTGCCAAAAAAGGGTTTAATGTAGCAACATCATAAGGTACACACAGGGCTAGAATATCTTCCTAAATTCATTTGACCAATATTTATTGAGTCCCGCTATGTGACAGGCACCCTCTTGCCCTTTTGCATTTTCATTTTGGTTATCTTGGGAGATTCTCCCAAGCCTAAAAATCCATTACAGCCATACTTTCAGATTTAACATATTGGCTCCTCAATTCTTGATATTTGCATTTTTATCACATGGAAATAGAACTATAATAACAATGTTTCATCAGTAATATTCCCATAAAATATATCTCTGCCTTTCAAATTCCCAATTTAAGCAAAATTAAAATGAATTAACTTCATTTTATGAATTTAGTAAAATAAAATACACTATGATAAAAGATTCCTGTGTAAATTTAGATTCTAAATAAGATTAGGAAATGGGAATAAATGTAGTAAACTAAGACATCCTTTGTAAATTATTATTATTTCATGTGCTAGTTAAGAAGTTCATAGGTTCAGCTCTTCATAACTGCAGAATAATTCTATTTGTTTAGTAATTATAGAAGAGTAGTACTGTAGCATCTCTTTCCTAGTAATATGTTCAGTCGGGCTGAAGGATGGCAGAAAAATAATTCCACATAAATACTTAAAATGATCACATCTTAGATTAATGTCATTAAGAAAAATATTCACTATACTCACTAAAGAATAAAGATAACCCAGAGGCAACAATAGTCTGCATTTAAAAAATGCACTGAAAATCACTGAATAATTATAAGTTTCTATTTTGCTCTCACAACTTCCTGCTTCAATGGTCAGTTAGGGCCTGGTTTTCCCTTGAAGAAAACCACCAACCAAGGCAAAAGTACAACCTCACAAAGCCTTGAAAGTACATACCTGGCGCTGAAGTTCAGTGTGACTGTTGTTAATTTCATTGCCTGTGTTCAAAAGCCATTGTCGAATCATGTTAAATATACGTATTTGGAGTGCCCTGAAGGAAAAGTCAGGCAAAATAAAGATAAGTAACTTAGAATATACAAGTAACTATCAGCTAAGGGAAACAGTTTTTTTGATTGGGTACAGTACATGTAAGGTATTCACAATTGTTTCAGACTTCAGGAAAAGGTGAATCAAAGTCTTGAACTATTTGGTGTGATGACTTAGTCCTGGACACAGTGTTCCTAATCCCTAGGTAGACAGCAACTGTCATGACACACTTAGACAATGTAGAAGGAGTGTAAAAACCTACATTCCTTATATCCATTCACAGGCCAGTAGGATCTTCTCACATAATGAGAATGAATTTTAAAATTGTCTTCCAGCATGTGAGGAACAAAGCTGGCGCACTCCTTAGTGAAAGTAGAAAAAACCTTTTTAAAAATAAACCATTTAAAGTCTCTGAGGGGCTGGTGAGACGGCTCAGCGGCCTACGCGCCTGCCTGGCAAACACGAGGGCCTGAGTTCGACTTCCGGTACTCAATACAAAAAAGGGCCGGTGATATCGCTCAGCGGCACGGCCGCCTGCTGGCGCACGAGGTCCTGAGGTCGACCCCCGGTACCCACAAAAAATAAACAAACAAACAAATAAATAAATAAATAAAGTCTCTGAAAATGATGAGAAAGAAAAAGGACAGAAAAAATTCAAAGAAACAATGGTTGAAAACGTCCCAAATACATTGAAAAACAATAATTAACACTCCAGGAATCTTAGCAATCTCCAAGCAAGTAGGATAAATACAAAGATATCCACAAATAGACACATAAGAGTAAAAATGCTAGACTTTTCCAGGATAAAGATGCCAGGCCATAAAACAAATCTCAATTAATTTAAAGGTCATAATAATACAAAATATGTACCCATACCACAATGGAATTAAATTGCAAATCAGTAACTGGAAAAAATTGGAAAACTCACAAATATGTGAAAATTAAGCAATTAACACAGTGAAATAATAAGTGGGTCAATGCTGCCTCACAAGTTAAATCATAAAACACTTTGAGATAAGTGAAAATGATGCAGTGTACAAAAACATGTAGGATGCAACTAAAGCAGTCCTTGGAAGGAAATTAATAGTTACATATTCCTATAGTAAGAAAGAAGAAAGCCAGTCATGGCGGTGCATACTTGTCATCTCAGCAGTCTGGAGGCTGAAGCAGGAGGACGGCAAGTTCAAGGCCAGTCTGGGTTACCTAGCAATTTCAAGACCAGCCTGGACTATATAGCAAGATCCTGTTTCAAAAACCAAAAAGGAGGAGAAAGGTGAGGAGAAGGAAGAAGAGAAAGAGGAGAAGGAAGATGAAAAGAAAAAGGAGGAAGAGGAGCAGGAAGAAGAGAAGGAAGGGGAGAAAGAAGAACAGAAGAAGGAATAAGAGGAGGAGGAAGAAAAGGAAGAAGAGATGGAAAAGGAGAGGGAACAGGAGGAAAAGGTGGAAGAGGAAAAGAAAGATCTACAACCTAACAGGTATGGAAAAGATTTAGTAAAATAAATCTAAAGAAAGCAAAAAGGAAAGAAATTATAACGACTAGAATGGAAAGTAATACCATAGAGACTAGAAAAATACTAGAGAAAATAAATAATACTACAGAAAATAAAAAGATGGTTCTTTGAAAAGATAGCAAACATTTAGCTAAATTGACTATGAAAAATAGAGATAATGCTCAAATTTCTAGATTCAGAAATCAAAGAGAGGACACTAGTAACAATCTTCCAGAAAGAAAAAGGATTATAAGGGAATACTGCTATGGTTTGGATAAGGTTTGAGTGTGTCTCCCAAAGGTTAATGCATTGGAAACTTGGTCTACAATTTGGTGATGTTAAGAACTAGTGGAACCTTTAAAAGGTGGGACCTAGTAGAAGATAATTAGGTCATTGAGGGTTAGTATAGTTCTTACAAGACCCCATTTAATTCTACAAGAGAGAGTTGTCATAAAAGAGCAAGGCTGGCCCCTGAATGTCTCTGGTATCCTGTCTTGCCATGTAATCTCTCCTTTCATACATGCTCCCACTATGATGCCATCAGCCATGCTGTGATGCAGCCAAGGGGGCCCTCACCAGAAGCTGAAACAATAAGGCTGATTAATGTTGGACTTTCAGTCTCCAAAACTATGAGTTAAATAAACCTCTTTTCTTTATAAAGAAAGGTATTTTATTATAGCAGCTGAAAAAATGAGCTAATTACAAATACTAGCAATAATTTGCCATCAACTTAGATAACTTACATGAAATTGAAATTGTTTCTAGAAAGATACAAAAAATGAAAACTGACTTAAGAAGAAATAGACAATATAAATAGACTCATAAAAATTATTCCATCACTAAAACGTTATCCACAGATGTCTTCACTGAGTCTTACTGAAAGGCCAACAATGAATTAACACCAAGTTTCACAAAGTCTTCCAAAAAATATAGGAGGAGGAAAACTTACCAACTCATTTTACAAGGCTAGTACTATCCCGATACAACACCAAAGACGTCACAGACAAAGCAGACCAATGTCTCTTTAGGATATGGATACAAAATCTTCAAAAACATACTAGCAAATAGAATTAAGCAACCTACAAACTTATCACGACCAAGTGGGATTCATCTTAGGAGAACAAGGTTGATTTAACAAACAATTTAAAGAAGCTTATTTAAAAACAATCAATGTAATACATCAAGTGAATATAATAAAAAACAAAAATCATGATTATCTCAATAGATCACAAAAATTATTGACAAAATCCAACAACACTTCATAAAAAAGCATTCAACAAACAAGGAATAGAACAAAACTTCCTAAATCTGATAAAGGACATCTATGAAAAATCCACAGCTAACATCACACTTAACTGTGAAAGCCTGCATGCTTTCCCCCTAAGACAAGGATATCTACTGCTGCACTTCTGTTTAATAATATATTGAGATCCTAGCTATGGAAATTAGGCAAGAGAAAGAAACAAATGGCATCCACATTGAAAAATAACTGCTCTTCACAGACCACATGATTTTAGATATAGAAAAATACTAAAGATTCTTCTATAATGTTATCGTAATTAACAAATGAGTTCAGAAAGGTTGCAGGATAGAAGATCGATTTACAAAAATCAGCTGTATTCCTATAAACATGGAATAAACAATCTGAAATAAAATTTAGAAAACAATTCTAATTCTCATTCTATGTAGAATAATATAAAAAATAAAATAATTGAGAATAAATTTAACAAATGAAATGTACAACTTTTACTCAGAAGACCACAAAATATAATGGAAAAAAATTAAAGATCCAAATAGTTGTTAAAAAATCCTATGTTCATTTGTCAGAATACTTCACATTTTTAAATGACAATATTCCTGTTCTGATGTACAGACCCAATAAAATCTTTTTCAGAAGGCTACTTGACATATTCATAAAAAGTAATATTTGTTTTAAAATTCTTACAGACTTGCAACATACATAATAACTAAAACAGCTGGGCATGGTGGCGTATGCCTGTAATCCCAGCTCTTGGAAGGCTGAGGCAGGAGCATCACTGTGAGTTCAAGGCAACCCTGGGCTACATAGTAAGTTTGAGACCAGCCTGAATTGCAAAGAGAGACCCAGTCTCAAAAAAAAAAAAAAAAAAAAAGGAATAAGAATAGCTAAAGCAATCCTGAAATAGAAGAGTCAACTAGGAGAACTCCCACCCCTCAATTTTAAAACTTAACACTGAGTAACTAACCAAGACAGTGTGTTACTGGTGCAAGGGTAAAGAAATAGATCAATTTGACAGAATTAATAGTTTAGAAATAAATTCATGTCTAGAGCCAACTGATTTTCATCAAAGATGCCAATATTATTAAATGGGGAAATAATAGTCTTTTCAATACACAGTGCTGGGACAATTGAGTATCATAAGCAAAACATTAAATTGGACGCTTACCTCCCACCATATACTAAATGGATCAGACCTTAATGTAAGATCAAATTCTATAAAACTTGTGGGAGGGCCGGTGAGATAGCTCAGTGGCATAAGCGCCTGCCTGGCAAGCGTGAGGTCCTGAGTTCAACCCCCAGTACCCACCAAAAAAAAAAAAAAAAAAAAAAAAACTTGTGAGAAAAAACATAGGAGTAAATTTTCACCATAGATTGGTAAAGGATTCTTAAATGTGATTTCAAAAGCACAAGTAAGAAGCAGGAAGGAAGGGAGGGAGAGAGGAAAGGAGAAAAGAAAAGAAGAGAAAAGAAAAAGAGGGCCAGTGAGATAGCTCAGCAGCATAAGTGCTTGCCCGGCAAGCGTGAGGTCATGAGTTCGACTCCTGAAACCCACATGAAGGAAAAAAAAGGGCCAGTGATATCGCTCAGTGGCTCAAGCGCTTGTGTGGCAAGCATGAGGTCCTGAGGTCGACTCCCAGTACCCACATAAAGAAAAGGAAAAGAAAAGAATTCGATTGCATCAAAACTAACGACTTACTTCGTTTCTATTTTCTTTATATGGGTACTGGAAACTGAACTCAGGACCTCGCGCTTGCCAGGCAGGCTCTTACGCTACTGAGCTAAATCACCAGCCCAACAACTTACTTCTAAAGTACATCACTAAGAAAGTGAAAAGACAACCTACGATTGGGAGAAAATGTTGGCTATTCATATTTCTGAAAAGGGACTTGGTTTTAGAACACATAACTCATTCTTACAACTCCATAATAAACAGACAACTCACTTAAAGTCAAATAATCTAAATAGATATTTCCCCCCAAAGAAAATATAGAAATGGCCAATAAGCTCATGAAACAATGCTTTATATCATTAGTCATGAGAGACATATAAATCAAAACCACTACTTCACACCCACTAGTATAACTATAATCAAAAAGTCAGATAAGTGTGGGCAAGTTTGTGAAGTCAGAACCTTCATACACATCTCACATATGTAAGAATATAAAATGGTGTAAATAAATGTTCCAAAATCACTTTGGAAAATAGACTGGAAATTCCTAAAATTGTTAAAGCTAGAACTGTCATATGATCCAGTAATTCCCACTGTGAAGTATATCTGTGAAGAAATGAAAGCACGTCTGTCCACAAAAAAACCTGCATATGAATGTATATTGCAACATAACTCATGAAATCAAAATGATGAAAAAATTCAAACAATCCAACAGACGAACAAAAAAATGTATAGCCTTATATGGATTATCATTCAGTCATAAAAATGGAAGAAATACTGAAATATGCTACAACATGGATGAAACTTGAAGCATTATGCCAAGTGAAAGAAACTAGTCACAACAGACCACATAGTATATGATTCCTTTCATATGAAATGTCCATAGTAAGGGAATCAACAGAGATGGAAAGTATATTAATAGTTTCTTAGGACTGTGGGTGGGTGATGGGAGAGTGTCTTAGTTACTTTTCTCATTGCCGAGACAAAATACCCAACACCCACAAGTTAAGGAAGGAAAGGTTTATTTGGTTTATAGTTCGTAGAAGTTTCAGTCTGTAATCAGCTGGCTCCAAGGCATGGTGGCACATGGCAGAGGGACAACAGTTCATGGTGGGCAGAAGGTAGCAAAAGCAACAAGGGACCTTAACAGCATCTTTCTGCTCCTTTTATCTTATCCAGACTACTTAGGGTGGGTAGCACTCACACCCTAAATCCTAGTGTCCTTGATCCTAGCATTGCACCATGAATCAATTCCAGCATAACACACTCTAAATCCAGCCACCTCCAAAATCCCCCACCTATGACCACATGAGGCTTGGGGGGAAGATCTAGATATAAGCCATAACATTCCACCCCAGCCCCCCAAAGACTCATGCACATCCCTTTATGCAAAAGGCATTTAGTCCATCTCTAAGAGCTGCCAAAGTCCTAACAGTTTCAGCATTACTGGAAAGTCCAATCCAAAGTCTCCTTTTTTTTTTTTTTTTGTGGGTACTGGGGGTCGACCTCAGGACCTCGCGCGCCAGGAGGCACCCGTGCTGCTGAGCGATATCACCAGCCCTTTATTCATATGTGGGTCCTGGGAGTCGAACTCAGGACCTCACGCTTGCCAGGCAGGCGCTTATGCCGCTGAGCTATCTCACTGGCCCAAAGTTTCCTTTGAGATTTAAGGAAAAGTCTTAGCTGTGAGCCCCTGTACAAATGAAAAGAAAGTTAAACACTTCCAACATTCAATGGCACAAGATAGACATTTCTATTCCAAAATTATAAACAAGGGGATAGCAAGGAATGGGAACAAAGCAAGACCAAAATACAGCAGGGCAAACATTAAATCCCACAGTTCCACTTCCAGCATCCTCAGCAATCTGTGGCAAGTTATAAACTCCAAAGGGCTTGGGTGGTTCCACTGCTATGGCACTGCCAGTGGTTGTAGCCCCCATGGCTTCTCTCTTGGGCCGGCTCTGCTCCCTTCTTACAGTTTTCCTCAGACAATCCATGTTCCTGGCTTCTCCAAACTTCTGGGGTCTCCACCGCACCTTTGGTTTCACATTCACAGCTTCGTACACTGGCTTCTCAGGAGCACACTGCCTGGCCTCCTAGGCCTTCTTCCAAAATCTGGGTGGAAGCCTTCCTGACCCCACAACTCTTTCATTTTGCATGCACCTAAAACCAGCACCATGTAGATGACACCAAGGTCTGCTGCCAGCTGGAGCAGTAGCCAGGCTTTGTTCTCTCTTGGTTGTAGGATTCAGTTCCTATGAATCAAATCCCGAAGAACAACTTCCCTAGGCTAGTGCCATTCCAGAACATGGTGCTCTGGGACTCCTTTTTCAAAGCAAAGTCTTTCACTTCTGCAATTTTGAGGTTGCAAAGGATAGAGTCCTGCTGCTTCTTGTGATGCCCTCAGGCCATCTTTTCTATTCTCCTGCCCCTTCCCAGCGATCAAGATTTCCTCTGCTCTATCTTTGCAGTCCACAGCTTTACTGGAGCTTCCTTTTTGGCCAAACTCAAAATATTTTAAATCATTCTGCTGGCCTCTTTGCTCTCAACATAAATCTGGCTAAAAGCCCCCAACAGTAGCCATGCTACCGCCTCAACATTAGACTCCCTTGAAATTTCTTCTGCCAGATTAATTAGTCTGCTGCCCTTAATCTCAGTCTCAGGCAAAGTCTCTAGAGAGGAGCAAAATTCAGACAGACTTTCTGCCAAGGCATAACACACATCATCTGGAGTCCAACAGTCAGTGCAGTCTTTCTTTCCAACAAAAACCTCCCAAGCCTGTCTTTTGAGCTCTGACTAGAATCTCCCAACAAGTAGAGCCTAAGGTGTTCCAGCTCTGCTTTTTAGCCAGCATCTTCAAACCTTTCCTAACTCTTCCCACAAGCCAGTCCCAAAGGCTTCTGAACCACACAGTCAGGTATAGTCACAGCAACAACCCCACTTCTCTGGTACCAAAATTTTCTTAGTTACTTTCTCATTGCTGACACAAAATACTCAACACCCACAAGTTAAAGAAGGACACATTTATTTAGCTCACAGGTAGTAGAAGTTTCAGCCCATAATCAGCTGGCTCCAAGGCAGGGTGGCTTCGAAGAGGAGAACAGAACATGGCAGGCAGAAAGTAGCAAAAGTAACAAGGGACCTTAACAGCATCTTTCTGCCCCTTTTATCTTATCCAGGCAATTTAGTGCAGGTAGCACCCACACCCTTAATCCTAGTGCCCTTGATCCTAGCATTGCACCATGAATCAATTCCAGCATCACACACTCTAGATCCAGCCACCTCCGAAAAAGCCCCACCTATGACCACATGAGGCTTTGTGGGGGGGTATCTAGACACAAGCCATAGCAGAGAGAATGAAGGATACACAAGTGGTATGGTGATGGTGAAGTCATAGAACCATTTAGAAATAGGGCTAGAAGAAGATAATTAGGTCACTTGGGGAGCTGCCATCAGTAGTTCTTGTGGGTTCCTGGTTAGTTCCTGTGAAAACGAGTTGTTAGAAAAGAGGAAGCCAATGGATTAAAAATGCCATTAAAAATGGCAGAGTAGAGATAGGCAGCAAAATACAGCCTCTCAGAGACCTGGAATCAGGACACCTGGAAAAAAAACAACCTGGTGAGGAGAAAAAAAGAAGTAGATCTCCAGGAATTGGGAGGTAGCCGACAGGAAAACTTGAAACTAAAGAGAAGCTGGAGAAATGGAGCACAGAAAAGAATGAAGAAATCTGGAAAGCTCTCCCCAGCTCCTGGAGAAAGGGACCTGTCTCTGCTGACACAAGGTAAGCCCAGAGATGGTCAAAAGCCCAGGGGGGGGAAACCAACTGGGCCAGCAGCACTAGCCCCAAGAAAAATCCATGGCTATTATAAACTGCAAAAACAGTTTGGGGTTTTACTCTGAAAGTGACTCCTTCCATATGGCAGGTTAAAGGTGGAGAAGAAATCCAGTGCAGTGCCCACCATATTCGAGAATGTTTAATCAGGAGCTATTTTGTGAAGGAGTTAATTGTTTAAGACTGAACTACAGGGGGGAAAAAAAGGCTGAACTACAGAACAATTACAAGACAACTATTTTTCATGACTTCTGGTGTCACTGACTAGGTTGATGATGGACACAGTGACAGTATCAGAGAGGGTGCAGGCTAAACACAGATGCTCCTGATAAGTTTAAGCTAAGGATGGGAAGGACACAAAGGCCCCACCCTCTTCAGTGAGAAGCCAGTCTGACCACATGTGGCTTTCAGAGGGGCCTGGGTCTGGAAGTGCTGGCATTAAGTCCAACAGTCTACTCGAACCCCTCCCCCACTGCCTGCATCCAGCACAGAACTCAGTAGTCTATTTGCTTTCCCCATTTACCAACAACTTTCAATGTGAATGGTTTCAATTCCCCAAAGACACAAATTGGTGGATCAGATCAAGAAACAAAATCCAGGTGCCATACTTGGAGTCACTCTTCTTCCCCTCTCCACTGCCCTGTCCCTTAAAAATAAAGTGCAGTGTTTGGTCCAAAGCAATTCTCTCCTCCATGGCTGCTGAATTTCAGGACCAAGTTTCTAGAATGGTGAGTTTCTCCTCCCTGGGTCCCTTCCAGAGTAAAACTGACCTTCACTTATCTCTGGGTCATATTCAAAAACTGGTCTAGATTTAATCCTAAAGCTCTCAAAAAAATAAATGTACAAGTTTTAGTCCAAGTTTATCTGCCTTTTAGTCCTCAGGCAGAACTGGAGATTAACGCCTCTTATATCTCTCTCCTCTTAAGAATGATGCTGACTTTTTATAGCACAGGGCGGTGACTGATTTTTATAACACAGATAAGTTCACTGATAGAACAAAACATCCCTATGAATGAGTTTAATAACAGTTTTAAATGAGAACAAATATTTAAAAATAGGCACAGCCCCAGTCCCCAGAGGACTGCCTCTCGTGTTGTGATTTCTCGCCAAAACATCTTGCCAGGGTAGCCGCTATTCTTGGAGATAAGCTAACTGAGGCTCTAAAAAGGAAGGCCTATAGCTAAATATGGCCCAAGGGTCACAGGCAAAATGGGAAAGACTGTCATAGGTACATGTCTGCAGCAGGCCTTCTTCCCCCACTGTTTTAAATTCATACTTAGCTCCAAAATAGTCTCTCTCTACACCCAAACCTGGCCTGCACAACCCCCTAAAAATAGTTAAAATTACCTTTAACAGTCTGTCCATTTAGAGGAAAGTTATGTATGGCTATCAAAACAGAATTTTTGGCTATCAGCTGTGACTATCCAATGACTATGGCTATCAAGACAACAATGAAAAGCCTATATAGCAAGATATTCCAATCAGATAAACCATCAGCCTAGGACCCATCTTAAAAACTGTCTTTGCTTTCACAGGTGTAAAAAGTTTTTATTCCGTCTGATTCATATTACAAGAGATCTCTGTTAATTGACCTACAAAAAATTCTGACTAATCTATTTATAGTTACAAACTTAAAAACTATAAAAGTTATTATAATTCAACTTGGCCAAATACATCTGAGTGCACTATTAACAATTGTCTTATGTGTGCATGTCTGTCTGTCTGTTCAACTTGTGACTGATTACAATACTTACAGCTGTTTTTGTTTGAGCTCAACAATTTTTTCTTCTTTTTGCCTTTTTGGATTTTTAAAATATTTGTCTATAACTTAAGTTGGCTTATACATATCATTAGAGTTAAGGACATGCTTCCACCCATGTTGCCAGCTGATCAAAATGATGTCAAGACGTTTTATAAATGCAATACATATTGTCGTCTGTGTACAATAACTCAAATCTCTCATTGGTCAAGAATAAGATGTTAACTGTTATGATCTGGTTCTCATAGGTCATCAAAACTTTGTTATGGTAATTCAATGGGGACCCCTTAGGCTTAGGTAAAGTGCTGGACAAGACTCCCCTTGGTGAATAAAGAAGCGGCTACCTGGAAATATTGTCTTCCAGTCTTTTTTCATTAATGGGACCCCAATAATTTCCATAGCCTTATGGGAGACACACCCCAATAAACGTTTCTAAACATATTATTGTGACATGTTTACATTGGCCAACATCAAAAGGTTAAGTTTTCTGTGGGAAAAATAATAAGGTTTCATTAAAAGATGCTGTTGGTACAAAACTAAATTAAGGGACAAAGGGATTCACATACCTGTGATACTCATTATTGCTAATTTTATGGTGTACTAAATGTATTCATCCCTTCTGGGTGTACAGGTCTTCTAAGATATAAAACCAAGACTGTTTATGTTAATAACATTTTTAGACTCAGATATCTGCCTTTCTCTTGCGCTCCAGCTAATTGTGATAAAAGGTACATGTCAAGCCAACATGAGATCACCAGTCAAATGATAGTATTTTTCAAACTTATGTGATGTGTGTATTATATACATGTGTTACTACACCAAACAGTCCAAACAATGTCACACACTAAAATTAGAGCCTAGACATTATAAACTTCTAAGATAAATTTATAGGCTGGTACATTCTCCTTAGATGACATTTATTAAAGGACAACAAATTAGATGAGAGTTTCTTTGTGTCATTTAATGTCTTGTGATCAGATGGAAATGTTTAACTAAAAAGGCTATTCTATCCTAAAATGGACATTTAAGTATGTCGTAAAGATAATGTCATCATGATTATCATGCTGAAATACTATGTGTGGCTTTTGATCTCAAGTTTTCTCTGTAAAACTATGTAACTGTTGTTTGTTAACATTCTGGAGAGATTCAACTACTAAAACAACCACGGTTGATAAGAAATAACAGTCCTCTGGCTATACTTTGTATTTCAAAGTGCTTGATATCCAGATGAAATTATAATAGTTAAACTCACTGCCCCCACTGCAATACTAATGTCACTGATCTTCTCTTCTGGGTGTTCAACAACTAAAGTTTAGAGACCAGAACTAGAAAGATAAACTGGGCTAAGAGAACAGCCAATATTTTGGCCCTATCCCTCCAAGGTCAACAAGGACTCAGGACATAAGGGAACCTTTCTACAAGATCCTACAACTTTGAGGCTGCCAAACTCCAAGTTATCATGCAGATGGAACCAATGACAAATGTGCCAGACTCCTTTTATCCAGATCCACCAGACTGACCTTATAAAGAGAGTTCATAGCTACTAAACCATGACATGACTTCTATCTGAGGTCCATTAGATTAGCTCTCTGGAGAAGGCCCCTGACTGCAGTCACCCCTACACTGACCCTTCTCAGCTCAAAGCAGCTAGATGGAAACTATACCCAATCTCCCCTAACCACAGTTAGGGATATTTCTTCAGAGGGGGGAATATTATAGGCAGCTGTTATTTAGAAATACTGTAGGCAGCCAGACAGGGCTGGGCCCTGGAAAGGTCAGTACAGGAGACAACTGTGGCTGGAGGCACATTCACTGAAGGCCAGGCTTCAAGAAAAAAGGGATGACAAACCCATATACTTCCCTTGGGGATGAAGAGCAGTGATTGATATTCTAAATAGGCATCAAGCACCTTGGGATGGAAGACCAAAACCTCTTTAACCCACCCCTTCCAGGAAAGTCCTTGTCCATCCCATGTGCGCTTGCTACATGACTTGCTTTCCAGTTTGATCCCAATTTAATCAATATTACTCAAGTGGGCCGGTGAGATAGCTCAGTGGCATAAGCACCTGCCTGGCAAGCGTGAGGTCCTGAGTTTGACTCCCAGTACCCACATATGAAAAAAGGGCCGGTGATACCGCTCAGTGGCATGGCCGCCTGCCAGTGTGCAAGGTCCTGAGTTCGATCCCCGGTACCCACAAAAAAAAAAATTATTCAACTGACTATACTTGTTATAATCTTATTGGTTGGCCATAGTTTTGTCCAACCTCACACCCATCCTGTGATTTTCTGTTGGATCAATATTACCTAAGTGACTATACTTGTAATCTTATTGATTGATTATAGTTCTGTCCCACCTTGAACCCACTTCACCTCGTGACTTCACCTAATAAAACATCCTTAAGAAGGGGGGTCGGTGGGCAACCCACTTTCTGGGCCCCTTTCTGTCTCTCTTAGACAGAAGTTTTTCTTTCCCTCAATAAATTCTTTCTACTCTTAAAAAAAAAAAAAGAAATAAAATCGCATGGCACGCTGTACACAAGAAAAAGAAACTCATAGATTAAAAATCAAAGGATAGAAAACAATGTTCCATACAGTGGAAGCCCTAAAACAAGCAGGAATAGCTATACTGTTTTCAGATAAAGTGGATCTCAAGTCAAAACTGATCAGAAGAGGCAAAGAAGATCACTATATATTGGTTTAGAGAATAATTCAACAAAAAGAGATAACATTTTAAAATATATGTGTAACAAAAAGTGACACACCCAACTTCATAAAACACATACTACTGGAAATAAAGATCAGCTAGACATCAATATCCCACTATCACAAATAGATCAAATAGACAAAAGATCAACAAAGAAATAGCAGAAATGAACCACATTTTGAACAAATGGACATGATATATATCTACAGAGTGTTCCACCCAACCACAACAGAATACACATTCTTCACAGCAACACATGGCATTTTCTCCAGAATAGACAACTTACTAGCCCAGAAAGCATGCTTAAATAAATAACAAATAATCAAAATAACCCATGCATATTATAGATCACAGTGCAGTAGAACGAGAAATCAAGGGAAAAGAAACCACAGAATTTTTGCAAACACATAGAGATTAAACAATACACTCTTGAATAACCATGGGTCATGGAAAAAATTAGTTCCTAGAATCAAACAATAATGCCAGTACAATATAACAAAACCTATGTAATATAATGAAATCAGTCCTAAGGGGGAAATTTATAGCTGCAAATGCCCTGCATCAGAAAAAATAGAGCCAGCCTACATTAATAACCTAAAGGTGCGCCTCAAAGTCCTAGAAAAACAAGAGCAATACAAATCCAAAGCAGTAAAAGGAATTATAAATATCAGAGCAGAAATTAATTAAAATGAGACTAAAAAAATACAAAGACTAAATGAATCAGAGCTGGTTCTCTGAAAGAATAAACAAAATAGACAAACTCCCTAGTGACTCAATGAATCAGAGCTGGTTCTCTGAAAGAATAAACAAAATAGACAAACTCCCTAGTCAATCTTACCAATAAAAGGAAAGAAAAGACACATATCAAAAAAATTAGAAAGAGAAAGACAAATCACAATGGGCATTGTTAATATGAAGATGATTATTAATAACTACCTTGAAAACCTGTACTCCAATGACTTGGAGTATCCCTAAGAAATAGATAAATTCCTAGATTATATGCGTTCCCCAAACTGAACCAAGAACATATAAATACCCTACATAACCCAATAACAGGCAGTGGAATTGAAGCAGTAGTAAAAAAAAAATCCAATCAACTAAGGAAAAGCTCAAGACCCAACAGATTCACTGCTGAATTCTACAAGTATATCAGGGAAGATTTGATACCAATACTCTTCAAATTCTTTAATGAAATTGAATGGGAAAATGTACTCCCAAAATCATTCCTGGAAATTAGCATTACCCTGCTTACAAAACCAGATAAGGAACCAAATAAAAAACAGAACTATAGGTCAATCTCTTTCATGAACACGTAGTAGATGCAAAAAATCCTCATCAAGATACTGGCAAAAAGAATGCAAAAAATCATCAAAAAAATCAAACAAAAAAGAAATGTTGGATTTCAACAAAATCCAACATTCATTTATGATAAATACCTTGAGAAAAATATGTATAGAAAGGCCTTATCTCAATCTGATAAATGCCATTTATGGCAAACCTACTGCCAACATCATATTAAATGAGGAAAGGCTGAATGCTTTCTCTCTAAAATCTGGAACATGAAAAGGATGTCCACTATCACCAGTCCTGTTCAATATAGTACTCAAAACAGCCTCAGCATGGGCCGGTGAGATGGCTCAGCAGCATAAGCGCCTGCCTTGCAAGCGCGAGGGCCCGAGTTCGACTCCCGGATCCCACATACGAAAAAGGGGCCGGTGATATCACTCAGCGGCACGGGTGCCTGTTGACGCACGAGGTCCTGAGGTCGACCCCCCGGTACCCACACACACACAAAAAAAAAAAAAAAAAAAAAAACAGCCTCAGCAATTAGGCCACAGAAAGAAATAAAAGGGATATGAATACAAAAGAAAGAAGCCAAATTATCATTATTTGCATACGACATAATCTTCTACATAGAAGAATCAATAAATTCCACCCAGCAGGTCGTAGAATTAATAACTAAATCTTACAATATAGCAGGATACAAAAACAAAATCAAATAAAAATCAATAGCATTCCTAATCAAAACAAAAATCAAGAGCATTCCTCTACACCAACAATGAACTCACTGAGAAAGAAATTAGGAAAACAATATCATATAAAATATCTCAAGAAAAATTAAATATTTAGGAATTAACCTAACCAAGGAAGTGAAAGCTCTCTGTAACAAAAACTACAGTACAGTAAGTCCCCAAATTATGAACACTGGAGTTTCAAACTTTCACAGGTGTATGTGTAAGACTCACTTTGTAAGATTATGAATGAATCTGACTTATGAATGTTCTCTTTGAAAGGAACTCATTTGTAAATCAGGGACTTACTGTACTCTGAAAATGGGTATCAAAGAGGACATCAGAAAATGTAAAGATATCCCCTGTCCCTAGACAGGCAGAACCAATATTGTCAAAGTGGCCATACTTCCAAAACTGATGTATAAAACTAATACAATCCCAATCAAAATACCAAAAGGTTTCCTCACAGAACTAGAAAAAGAATCCTAAAATTTATAGGGAACCAGAAGAGAACCAGAATAGCAGAAACAATCCTGGGTAAAGGAGTAAAGCAGAGGCATCACAATCCCAGACTTCAAGTTATATTACAAAGATCCAGTGATAAAAACAACATATTATTGACACAAAAATAGACGTGTGGCTTGATGAAACAGAATAGAGGATGCAGAAACAACCCCCAGGCACATTTGGCTATCTAATCTTTGAAAAAGGGGCCAAAATCATATGCTTGAGGAAAGACATTTGCTTTAGCAAATGGTGCTGGGGAAACTGGATATACTCATGCAGAAGATCGAATCTAGACCCATTATCTTTCACCATCTACTAAACTAAAACCAAAATAGATCATAGATGTCAATATTAAATCAAACACACTAAAGCTGTTATAAGATAAAATAGGTAAAACTTTTGAAGACACAGGAGTAGGCAAGGACTTTTTGAACAGAACCCCAATTGCACAGAAAAAAACATCAAGACTCAACAAATACGATTATATGAATTAAAAACTTCTGTATAGCAAAGGAACAACCAACAGAGTGAAGAGACAATGTACAGACTGGGGAAAAATTTTTTTTCCAGCTACTGTTCAGAGAGAAGACTAATATCTAGAATATAAAGAACTCAAATCAGACTCCCCCAATAAAAGCCCCAGTCAAAAAATGGGCAACTGAAATGAAAAAAAAAATCCTTCTCAAAAGTATGAAATAAACACATGAAAAAAATGTTCAACTCCTCTGGCTCAGAGAAATGCAAATTAAAACAACATTGAGATTCTATCTTACTTCAGAATGAATGACTATCATCAAGAAATCAAACAATGTCAAATGCTAGAGAGGATGTGGGGAAAAGGAAACTTTCTGCATTGTTGAGAAGTAAACTAGTACAAATAAACTCGTACAACCACTACAGAAGTCAGTATGGAGATTCCTCAAAAAACTAAAAATAGAAATTCCATTTGCCTCAGTTACTCTTTTAGCTATATTCCCAAAAAATCTAAAGTAATCATCATATTACAGTGATACATGTGTACCCATGTTTATAGCAGCATAATTCACAATAGTCAAATCTTGGAAGCAGCCTATATATCCATCAACAGGTGAATGGATAAAAAAATTGGTAAATACACACAATGGAATACTACTGTGCCATAAAGAAAGATAAACTTGAGTCATTTGTAGGAAAATTGATGCACTTTGAGACTGCACTGTGAAATAAATCAGACACGCAAGCTTAAATATCACATGGTTTCTCTTATGAGAAACCCAAAGTATAAATAAAGAATAAAATAAAAGATAGGTCATAGGAAACAGGGAGATAGATTTTTTTTGCAAAAGGGAAGAAGACTAGGAGATAGAGGGACTAGGGAGGGAGGGGAGAAGGAGGGGATAAAAAAAGATTTAAACTGTATGATGCCTATATATCAAGTCTTTACAATGAATGAACAATTATGCATTGCAAACATGTACTAATAAAAATAAAAATTAAAAAAAGGAAAGAAAAGAGGGAGTGAGACCCATCTGTCTTCCTGTCTTGCTATATGATCTCTGCCTCCTGCTTATTGTATTCCCATATCATGATGAGCCCTTCCCAGAGGACACCATGCTGTTTAGACTTTCCACCTCCAAAATATGAGCTAAATATGCTCTCTTCTTTATAATCCACCCACCTCCTGGTGTTTTGCAACAGTACCAAAAATATTACTAATATATAGGGTAATAGCTAATACACACAAATCTTTTTAGTCTTATTTTCTTCTCCTTCCTCCTCCTTCTCTAACTATTCCTACTCCTCCCTCCCCCAACCTCTTCCTTTTGGAGGTCCTGGGGAATTAACCCAGGAAACACTGAGCTACATCCCCAGCCCCTGTTACTTTTTTTGTGTGTGTGTGGGTACCGGGGGGTCGACCTCAGGACCTCGCGCGCCAGCAGGCGCCCGTGCCGCTGAGCGATATCACCGGCCCCTTTTTCGTATGTGGGTTTCGGGAGTCGAACTCGGGCCCTCGCGCTTGCCGGGCAGGCGCTTAAGCCGCTGAGCCATCTCACCGGCCCTTTTTTTTTTTCTTTTTGAGAAAAGGTCTTGCAACACTATCCAGGCTGGCCTCCAACTTGTAATCCTCCTGCCTCAGAGACACTCCCAAAAAGCTGGTATGTGACACCACACTTGGCTATGCAGCTTCTTTTGAAGGTGATATGTTTTAAAATTGATTGCAGTTGCCCATCTCTGTGAATACACTGATAAACACTGAATTGTATACTTTAAAAGAATAAACTGTATGTATGGCACGTGAATTTTCCTGCAATAAAGCTTTAAAATACATTCTCCCAAAAGAAAAACAGCTACGGGAACTTACGGGCCAGAATCCAGGTCCGTGAACTGTGAAGCAGTGCCCAGAATATTTAACAATGAATCCAACTGAGATTTCATTTCATTGATTTTTTCATTAACTGCACACCATTCTTCAAGAGGTTTCCCAGAAAGTTCCAGAAAATTTTCCAACTTGAAAGAACAGACGTCAAAGGAACCAATCAAATTTGCAATAAGTTTAGACACACCTAGGAAAGTGAGAAAGGCATTAGGAATATTTGTTAGATTAATTCTGTAATCGTAAATTATCCAACTGGGCAATGACTTACGTTTCTTTAACCTTTTATTATTCTACAACTTGCCTACAAGTTGTTACAAAGTTCAAAGCCAAGAACTTTGAAAAGAATAGTTCTTAAATACTATTAAGAAATAGTTCTTAATAGTTCTTTCTAGTAAGAAGATCCTGTGCAATTTGTGTTTTTTAATGACTAATGGACTAGTTCTTTGATGAGTTTGCATTCCAAATTTCTTATTTTCTTAGTTGAGAATCAAATACATTACACCCAAAAACTATCGTTACAGTTTTTGGTAAAGGGCATTAATTTAATAAACTACTCTATAAAGATAATGATGATGATAAACAGCTTCTAAATGATTATGGGATAGTTAATAACAGAAATTAGAATAAACATGATTATTAAGTTATTTGAGGTCATTGCTCAGCTTTCATAAATTTTAGTTTTTAGTCTATAACAAAGACAGTTTAGATCCCAATGTTGATCCAGTAGACTGTTAGAGCCCATAAAAAACACCTTCTCGGGCCGGTGAGATGGCTTAGCGGTTTAAGCGCCTGCCTTGCAAGCGCAACGGCCCGAGTTCGACTCCCGGAACCCACATACAAAAAAGGGGCCGGTGATATCGCTCAGTGGCACGGGCGCCTGCTGACGCGCGAGGTCCTGAGGTCGACCCCCCGGTACCCACAAAAAAAAAAAAAAAAAAAACACCTTCTCCTTGTCTTATCTCATTTTCTTTTTTTTTTTGTGGGTACCGGGGGGTCGACCTCAGGACCTAGCGCGCCAGCAGGCGCCCGTGCCGCTGAGCGATATCACCGGCCCTTTTTTCATATGCGGGTTCCGGGAGTCAAACTCAGGACCTTGCGCTTGCCAGGCAGGCGCTTATGCTGCTGAGCTATCTCGCTGGCCCCCTTATCTCATTTTCAAAATAAGAAATGAAAATGCTCCCTTCTTAGAGGTGGTTTTTTTTTTTGTGGGTACCAGGAGTCGAACTCAGGACCTCTCGCTTGCCAGGCAGGCGCTTATGCCGCTGAGCCATCTCACCGGCCCCCTTCTTAGAGTTTTAAAGTATAATAATTTCAAAACCAACTATTTTTCTTATCTTTAATGAAAATATTTTCAAGGTATTCATTAGTAAACTTTGATCTTTTAGGAATATTCAAAATGACTTGTTAATTTTACTATCATTAATAATTTGACTTCTTCATCAATTTTAAACCATTGCTACCTCATTTTTTTCTACCCACTGTATATGCTTATGGGTAAGAACTGCCATTTTATCTAAAACTATATTATTGTTACTATGCAAAATTATAATTGTGTTTCCCCATGTAGAGTAGTTTTATACTGAACAATCATCATCAACAGATGAGGACTGCCTGGAACTCTCTAACAGGAATGATTTGTAAAGCATACATGACATAGTGAATAAAAGTGCTTTGGTGGATTTTTAACATCTTTTATGGGTTTGGGAGGATGGATTTCCAGTATGTCTCATGGGAAGGTAGAATATTAAGTTAATCTAGAGTGGAAGGAGGATGAAATTGAAGTTCAGAATCTGCTGAGGAAGAGAGGTCCTGGTAAACACCACCGGCTTTTACCTAGGACTCCTGAATTCCTGAAACTCACTATACCTTAAGGATAAGGATGGAATAGGAGAAGAACGGCCCTCAAAGCATGAATCTAGACATTTCAACTCCATTCCTGCTGGAATTAAGTTGTTGTTCTGCCACTATCCTAAGTGACTTGCCTGAAGAAAAAGTTAAAAAAATTATTCTTGTGGAATATATCATCTAGAATCTCAAATTAAGTCTAGAAATTTTCAACACAGAATGTCTAACATTCAATGAGAAAAAGGCATGAGAAACGAACTGGCTCAAAACCATAACAAAACACAGACAATTTAAAAAATCCTGTAGGAAAACCAGATATTATCCAATTATCAGGCATGTACTTAAAATGAATCGTAACTAAAAATTTGAAGTTATGGCTCAGTGGTAGAGCACTTGCCTAGCATGCATGAAGCCCTCAGTTCAATCCTTCGCAACAGTAAAAAACATTGGAGTTATCAAATGACATGATGGAAAATGTTGGCAAAGAACTAGAAATTCTAGAAGTCGACAAAATCTAGTACTAAGAAATACAATAATTGAAATTAAGAATTCAGTGGATACTTAATAGCAGATGAGATAAAGCACTGAAAGAAAATTGCTGCCAAATTAGAGTTCATACACATAAATAAAATAACTTTTTAAATAAAAAGGAAAATGAAAACTAAGAGAAATCATCAACAGACCCACCACTGTAAGAAATGCCAAAGAGAAATCTTCACAGAAGAAGAAAAGATAGGCACACACAAATACAGGAAGGCAGAAATATGAGCATAAAAGTTCTTAATCTCAAAATTCACAGAAGGAAAAGATCGATAATTCTTTAACCATGGCATCAACCATGAACAAGTAATCACCAAATCAGAATTAAATCCCGTCCAATCAATCAGGGACAGTTTCTGATGAGTACACACGCCTCTGAAAATCAGCTCATCCAAGTCACCTTCAAATCTCATACTTTTTTACTGTCCTTGCAGCCTCAATTTTGTGGTTTTTCAGCTGCTGACCATATACTCATGCTTTTATTTACTTTTTAATGCAAAAATATGCATTTGTTTTTACACAAGTGTATGAATGTCCTTGGATTATACATATTTACTTTAGAGCTGGACTTCTCTCCTTTTCCTTATTGTCTCAGTTTCCTTTTCAACCTTTTTCTCAAACTTTAGCCTCGCTTTCACAATGAAATCCACATGGAAGTTTGATGTATTCTTTATTTTCTCCATAAGCCTGTGTGATCATATTATGTAGACATGTTACACATAAGTCATTTTGACATTGCTAATCATCAGAGAAATGCAAATCAAAATCACAGCGGGATATCACTACACAGCCATTAGGATGGCTATTCTCAAAAGAGAAATGGCTGGTGTTAGCAAGAATGCAGAGAGGCTGGTGGCTTGTACACTGTCAGTGGGGATGTGAGGTGGTGTTGGTGCTATGGAAGACAATGTCACAGTTCCTCACAGAATTGAAAGTGGAATTGTCACATGACCCAGCATCCCACATCTGGATATACACCCAAAAGAATGGAAAGCAATACTTGTGTGCTCACATTTATAGTAGGGTGGTTCACAACAGCTAGGAGGTGGAGGCAATCTTGGTGACCACTCATCATTAAATGCATGAGGAGAGTGTGGTAAGAAACATAATGGAGTATTATTCAGCCTTAGAAAGGAGGCCTGTATCATGTATGTTATAACATGAATGAACTTGGAGTACTTTGTGCTAAGTGAAATAAGCCACTATCAAAAAAAAAGTGATTCTATTTATCCTGAGGTATCTTCCACTATATCTTAAGATACCTAGGTTAATTAAATTCATGCAAATGTAGACTGGAATAGTGGTTTCCAGGAACTGGAGGGAAGGAAAAATGAGTTGTTTAATGGGTATAGAGTTTTAGATTTGCAAGATGAAAATGTCCTGGAGATCTGGATCTGTTGTCCTATTGAACAACAATATAAACATACTTAACACTACTAAATGGCATACCTGGGGCCGGTGAGATGGCTCAGCGGCGTAAGCACCTGCCTGGTAAGCACGAGGGCCCGAGTTCAACTCCCGGAACCCACATACGAAAAAAGGGCCAGTGATATCGCTCAGCGGCACGGGCGCCTGCTGGCACGCAAGGTCCTGAGGTCGACCCCCAGTACCCACACAAAAAAAATAATAATAAATAAATAAATAAATGGCATACCTAAAAACAGTTATCATGACTGAAATTTCACAAGACAATCATGATTTTACAATATGAATGTATTTAGTGTACAACTACACATTTAAAAATGGTTTAAATGAAGTCAGGCACAATGGTGCACTCCTGTAATCCCAGCACTCAGGAGGCTGAGGCAGGAAAATCACTGGGAGTTTGAGGCCAGTCTATGCTACATAGTTAGTTCAAGGCCAGCCTGAACTACATAGTGAGACCCTGTTTCAAACAAACAAAAATATTAAAACACGGTTAAAATGCATTTTACTAAATTTTTATAAAAGGCAATGAAAAAAGAAACCATTCATATCCTGACCTCTTTTCTGAATCTCCCTCTTCTAACTCACCCATACAATGGGGAAATCTCATGAACCCTGCTGACAGAGCTTCACTGCAGTCTTAAAAACTACAGTATCCTCCTTTATGCCTTAGTTGTTACTCCCCCGTGGACAAGCGTTGTTTGGTGTGCGGGTCTTTGTCACTGTTGACCATGCTGCCATAACACTCCTACTTTTAGCACCAACCACTAGTGTTCCCAAGTTGCAGCACCAAAGAGCACATCCATTTAAAACTGTAACTGATTTACTTGGTGCCTTCCCTAATGGCTCAAGCCTTTCACTTTTCTTTTAGCTACGTCTGTATATTACTCTTCACCCTCCACTCCAACTTCACCACCATCAATGTATTTGTGTGTGTGTGTGTGTGGGTACCGGGGGTCGACCTCAGGACCTCGCGTGCCAGCAGGCGCCCGTGCCGCTGAGCTGTATCACCGGCCCTTTTTCCGTATGTGGGATCGGGGAGTCGAACTCAGGCCTTCGCGCTTGCCAGGCAGGTGCTTACGCCACTGAGCCATCTCACCGGGCCTCAATGTATTTCTTAATTCCAGTTTATAATGTTATTTTACTACTAATTTAATTTGCATTTTCCAAACTATTACAGAACATGAGCAACTTTTTGTCTATGCTAGTTTCCTATTGCTGCCACAAGAAAGTATCACAAATTTAGGGGTTTAAAACACCACAAACTGGCAATGTCACTTTTCTCTACTATTCTATAGCATTCTCTCCCTCTGACTCAGCTGGGAGCATTAGGCTGGGTCCACCTGGATGGCACAGGATAATCTCCACATCTCAGAGCCTTGACTTAATCACATCTGCAAAATCTCTTTTGATATTTAAGGTAATATTTTCACAGGGTCTGAGGATTAAGACATGGACATCTTTGAGGGACGATTACTCTGCCTACCACTCTTTTGTTTCATTGATGTCATTTGTATTTGGTCTTCTGTGAATTCTTAATATTCTTTGCCTATTTTTATATTGGACATGTTTGTCTTTTCCTTGTTAACTTGTAAAACCTCTTCAATACCATAGATTTTAATTATTTGTCAGATTTTTTGTATTTAAACTCCAATTTCTTACAAATTTTATTGTATAAAAATGGAACTATATGTGCAAACACTATTTATTAAGTGATCCACTCACCAAGTTGATGAAATGGAGTCTCATTTACATTAGTATCTATTTTCAGACTGTATTCTGCTCATAAATTATTATTATTTTTTTACCCAATTAGCACACTGGTTAGTGGGTGATGGTTTACAGTTCTGATGACACTACAGTGAAAGTCCTCCTCATGACTCTTGTTTCTAACACTTTCCTTGAATAGTTTCATGAGCATTTATTTCTTTTTTTATATCAGTCCTTTTCTTCTTTATTCATTCAAAAGATAATTCAATACACAAGTATCAAATATGAGCACAGTCATTTTCTTTTATTCTTAGAAGAGGGAAAACATTTATTCTAGCAGCATTTTACATTTCCACTAAGTGGCTTTGGTACTACAAGTTGCAGGAATAGAAACCACAACAAACTTACAGGGCATTTGTTTGAAAGGCAAAGGACTCCTTGGTTGGAAAGAAAAATTCCTCTTGTGCTTAGTGCATTGCTTGTCAGCCTCAGCTGATTAGTGAGTCTCCCGGGTGTTGAAAGATAAAATGGAATTTCCTGCATATACAGCAAAAACTCCTGTAGAGCAGTGTTTTCTGTAATGAGCATTTATTTTTGTTATATTAATACTATCTTAATTCTATGCATTAATTTTAGGAGTCTCCTACTTTTCACATAGTGGTGTGTGGGCAACTTGCCAGGGCCTCTTCCCAGCAGTGTCTTTGCTAGCTCTCTCCAGTAGTGGTGGTTTGCTAGCATTGGTGGCTCTGGCTCTGTGTACTTCGTGAGGATCCACTGACCCAAGCTCTCGTCTTGGCAGCTCTTTTTGAGCTAGGCCTCCACCATCAGTGGCCTGCCCAGGCCTGAAAGGCCCTTCCACACTTAAATCTTGGTGTAAACATTATTATACTCAAGGTGCTGAAGATCAAGTCCCCAGTAGAAGGTTGCATACTAAGTAGACTCTCAAATATTACACTGAGGGTGAAGAGGGTAAACACCAAAACATAACCAAACACAAGAACATACCACTGGGAGGCAGAATCTAATTAAAGAGATCTCCACAGTAGTGACAGTTTCTCTACCTTGCTGATCTTCAACGCACAGCTCAAAAACAATAGAAACATGAGAAATCAAGGACACAGATGCCATCGAAAACCCCAAACTCCCCCATAAAAGCTCATCTTACAGATGCCAAAGTATAGGAAGCTATAGACAAAGAACTCAAAAACCAAAATGGTCAAAATACGAGAAGATAAAAGGAGGAATATATAAGCAAATGAATAAGATGTTTAACAAGCTCAAAGAGGATTTAAACAGATAAAGGATTTTACCAATAAAATGTTCAACAAGCTTAAAGAAACAAACAATAAACTAAATGAGTTAAAACAACACAAGATATGAATGACCATGTTGGTAAAGAATAAGAAATTATGAAAAGAAAGCAAACAGAAATACAAGATATGAAAACTTCAATGGAAAGTATGGGTAGCAGATTTGACCAATGTGAGGAAAGAGCATCAGAAATAGAAGACAAGGTGGATGTGGATCATAAACTCAATGATACCTAAAAACAACAGGATACCATGCAAGCTGGATCCAACAATTGCTAGATTTCTAAAAAAAAACCCTCAGAATTATAGAAATAAAAGAAAATTAGATGATGACTCAAAAGGGATAAGAAATTTATTCACTGAAAAAATAGCAGAAAATTTTCCAAATCCAGAGAAGGAGCAATATTCAAGTAGAAGAGGCATATAAAACCCTAAATAGCCATGACCAGAAATAATCCATGACACATCATAATCAGAATTTCAGACAAAAGGAGAGAATAGTGATAGCTGTTAGAGAAAAACAACAAAAGCAAGGCTGTCAGAGTAACAGCATATTCCTCAGCACACACCTTAAAGGCAAGAGAACTTGAAGTTTTTAAGCTCTAAAAGGAAACAATTATCAATCTACACTTTCATATCCTCCAAAATTAACCTTCAAATTGATAAGAATTAAAGATTTTCATGATAAAGAAATCCTGAAGAAATACATGACCACTAAACCAGCACTACAGAAAATACTTATGAGAATCCTGGACAGAAGCAGGGAGACTGCCAGCATTAAAAAGCCCAAAGCAAAGTATACATCTAACTGAGACTAAACAAAAGAAAAAAGTAATCCTCACTAGAAAAATAATACAATGACAGGATTCAGTAAACACCTTACAACAATAACGCTCAATGTCGGTGGTCTCAACTCCCCAGTCAAAAGGCACAGACTGGCAGACTGGATCAAAAAACAAAAGGCAACCAAATATTGCCTTCAGGATCCTGACAAATGTCACCAAAAGGAAGTACATAGACTGAAAGAGAAAGGATGGAAAATGATACTCCATTCAGCTAGAGCCAAAAACCAAGCAGGAGTAACCGTCTTATTTTCAGATACAACAGACTTCAAGTCAAAACCGATCAGAAGAGACAAGGATGGTCACTACCTACTGGTAATGGGAACACTTCAACTGCAAGAGATAACAACTACACATATCTATGTGCCAAAGATCAGTGCCCCCAACTTAATAAAACAAAAATAATGGACATAAAAGAACAGATAGACATCGATAAATAATAGTGGGGGATTTCAGTGCCCACTCTCACAATTAGTTCATATGGACAAAAAAATCAACAAAGAAATATCAGAGTTAAGCTACACCATTGAAAAAAAAAAGGACTTAACAAATATCTATACGGTTTCACCCAACAATAGAGTATACATTTTTCTTAGCAGCACATGGAACTTCTTTCAAATAGACCATATCTTAGGCCATAAATTATGCTTAAGTAAGTACGCAAGAACTGAAATAATTCCGTCTACTATTAGATCTTAGAAGAATGAGGCTAGAAATCAACAGAAAAAAAAATCACAGAAACTATACAAACACATGGAGATTAAATGATACATTATTAGATAATCAATGAACCACAGAAGAAATCAGAAAATAAGAATAAAAGTTCCTAAAGTCAAATGACAGTGGAGCACAACACATCAAAACCTATGGAATACAATGAAAGCAGCTCTCTAAGAGGGAAGTTTATGGCTGTGAAAGAACACATTGAACCAAGAGTGATCCCAAATAAATAACCTAATGATGCATCTAGAAAAACAAGAATAATCCAAGTCAGAAACTAGTAGAAGGAAAGAAATTATAAAGATCAGAGTATAAATTAATGAAATTACAACTAAAAAATAATACAAAGGATCAATGAATCAGAGTTGTTTCATTGAAATAAAAAAAAGTTTGAAAAACCCTTAGCAAACTTACCAAAAAAGGAAAGAAAAAAGCCTGTATCCATGTAATTAGAAATGAAAAGGCAAAATCACATGGACACTGTCAAAATCCAGAGGATTATAAGAAATTACTTTGAAAATTGATATGCCAATGAACTAGAGAATGTAGAAGAAAAGAATTTCCTAGATGCACATGAATTACCAAAATTGAACCAAGAAGATACAAAAACCCTGAATAGAGAAATAATAGGTGATGAAATAGAAGCAGCAATAAAAACTCTACTAAGAAAATCCCAGGACCTGATGGATTCACCATGGAATTCTAACAAAACTTGAAAGGGAAGGAACACTGTCATACTCATTCCTTGAAGTTAGCATTATCCTGATACCAAAACCAGACAAGGACTTAATGAATGTTGGGGGGAGTGATAAGAAAAGACAGGAAGAAAAAGAAAGGAAAAAGGAAGGAAGGGAAGAAGGAAGGAAAGAAGGAAGGAAGGGAAAAAATTATAGGCCAATCTCCTTAATGAAAATAGATGCAAAAGGCGCCAATAAGATACTGGCAAACAGAACGCAACAAATCTTTTTTTTTTTTTTTTTTTTTTTTTAGAGAAAAGGATAATTTTTATTTTATTGGTGTATTTTTGTTTTTCTTTTTAAATTTTTGATATGAAGAAAATAAATCATTTGCATCATGATATGAGCATAACTAGAACAACAAAGAAGAGATTAATGTCTGAACAGAAAGCCTATAATACAAAAATAATTACTAGTATTGGATTACGAGTGTTTAAAAAGATACTTTTCTTTCCTCATTAAAAAATGTCCACCATTGTATTTTAAATGGTATATTATAGCATGAAAACAGATTTTATGTTTTGTAACAAATCATTTTTTAAAAATAACCATATATCATGACCAAGTAGGCTTCATCCCTGGGAAGCAAGGATGGTTCAGCATACACAAATCATTGAATGTAATATTTCAGATTAACAGAAACAAGGACAAAATTCATACTATATCAATAGATTAAAAAAAAAAGCCTTCAACAAATCTAACATCCATTCATGTAAAAACCCTGGCAAAAATAGGTATAGGAGGATGTTATCTCAAACTGATAAAAGCCATTTATGACAAACACATTGCCAACATCATACTAAATGGGGAAGGCATTTCCTGTAAAATCAAAACAAGACAAAGGTGTCTACTGTCACTACTCCTGTTCAATACAGTAGTGGACACTTAAACTAAAGCAATCATGCCAGAGAAAGAAATAAAAGATGTGGTGGATTAACTAATGGTCAATTTGTAACACCCAGCTGAACTGAATCAGTGTGGTGCTGGGTGTGGAGGGCCCACCTGAAGATTGTTGCCAACCACATAAAAAGAGAACTAGAGAGGAAGAGGTGGTGCTGTTGATTCTCCTGGAGAAGCTCGTCACGCTGGCTTTCCTGATACGAACTCTCATCATTGGAGGAGCTCAGGTCCTCGCTATCACTGAGGATGTCTGTGGTTCTTTTTGTGGGGAGCTCTGGTCCTTACCTTGAGCATCGCTTCCTGGCTCCAGTGCAGATCCCTCAGCCTGCTGGCACAGATCCTTCATGCCACTGGTGCAGACTTTCTAGCTTCCACCACTGACCTTTGGGCCTTCCCAGAGCAGGTCCTTGATATGGACTTGCATGAGACATTGTGGTGGGCTCTAGGCCTCTGGTTGGACTCGTGGAGGAGGACATTGCCGTGGGCTCTGTGTCTTCAGCAGGACTCATGTAGGACATTGCTGTGGGATCCAGGCCCTCAGCTGGATTCTTTGGGTCTCTAGTGAGCGACAAATCTGCACTCTCGGTCTGGTGAGATAGCTCAGTGGCATAAGTGCCTGCCTGGCAAGCACGAGGTCCTGAGTTTGACCCCCGGTACCCACAAAGAAAAAAAAAAAAAGAGACAAACTACAAACTAGGAAAAAATTTTGCCAGCTATTCCTTGGATGGAGGACTAATATCTAGAATACATAGAGAATAAAAAACACAGCACCCTCCAAATTAAGAGACCAAATAAAAATGGGCAATTTAAATGAATAGACATTTCTCAGAGGAAGAGGAACAAACGGCCAATAAATACATGAAATAAGGTTCAGCATCTTTGGCCATTAGAGAAATGCAAATTCAAAACAACACAGATTCCACATTACTTCAGTAAGAATGGCTATCATCAAAATCTCAAAAAACAATAAATACTGAGAAGATTGTGGAGGAAAAGAACCCTTCTACATTGTTGGTGGGACTGTAAACTAGTATAACCAATATGGAATCAGTATGGAGATTCCTCAAAAATCTAAAAACAGGGCCGGTGAGATGGCTCAGCGGCGTAAGCGCCTGCCTTGCAAGCGCGAGGGCCCGAGCTCGACTCCCGGAACCCACATACGGAAAAGGGGCCGGTGATATCGCTCAGCGGCACGGGCGCCTGCTGGCGCGCGAGGTCCTGAGGTCGTCCCCCGGTACCCACAAAAAAAAAAAAAAATCTAAAAACAGAAATTCCATTTAACACAGTTATACCTCTTCTGGGTATCATCCCAAAAGTGTTAAAGATGTCATATTACAGTGATACATGCATGTTTATGATAGCTAAATCTTGGAAGGTGCCTAAACTCCCATCAACAGTTAAAGGGATAAAATAAACACAGTATACAGTATATGTACAATGGAGTACTACTCAGCCATGCAGAAGGATAAATTTGAGTTATTTGTAGGAAAATGAGTTCACCTTGAGACCACAATGCTAAGTGAATAAATCATACACAGGTGAAACATCGCATGGTTTCTTTTACATGCAAAACCTAAAGTATAAATAACTTAAAAAGCAAAAAAAGATTATCGGAAACAGGGAGACAGACTCTATGGTGCTGGGAAGGGAATCTGGAATGGGGAAAGACAGAAAGGTGGGAAGGAAAAGGGGAAATGAAAAGGATCAATATACAGTATGTATCTGTAGCAATTCCCCCACAATGAATGTATTTATTAAGTATCACAAACATAATCTAATAAAAAAAGGAAAAATTTTATAAGTCTTGGTATTTTTTAAAGTTCTAACTTTTGAAATTATGCATCATTAATTTGTAACTCATAATTTTTGAGAATTATAAATACGAAAATTCATACTTTTGAGAATTATAAATGGTAAACATTCATAATTTTGTTCATATAGAACAATTTCCTTTTTAAAAGTTAAGTGTATTCTTGAGGGTTTTATAATTTTTGTCACTAATGGATTATATTTTTCCATTTTCATTTTTACATGCTTTATTTCTTAAGTTATTAACTTTTGCATGTTTCTGTTTCAGTCTCCTTTCCAAACTATCATAATAATTTTAATCTTTTTATCCATAGTGCCAAGTTTTCTAAATGTATAATTGTATCGTCAGTGCAAACAGATGTCTTTTCCTATGTTCACATCTATTATTTTTATTCCATTTCCTAGAACTGCCAAAAATATTAAGTAAAAACACTGGGACGAGGCATCCTAATCTATTTCCTCACTTTAATTATGAAGTCTTAGTACTTTGCCACTTATGATAGTATTGGCCTTTGATAAGTTGTTTTATTATTGCATGTAAGTGGTTTTCTTCCTAGGGCTATTTCATTTAAACTTTAGCTTGGGAATAACTACCAAAATTTAACAAAAATGTTAACATTTCTTATGTGATCAGTTTTTTTCTCTCAGTATTTTGATGAAGTGAATTATGGTTATTGATTTCCTAATGCTGATTCATCCTTGTATTTCTGTACAATACTTTCTGTACAACCCATTCTTATACATCCTACTTGATTAAAGTGTTTTATTTCTATATTTGCTACAATATACTTACTATTTCATTTGAATTTTTGCACTCATAGTCATAAATGAGAGATGATGTATGGGTTTATTTGTACTATATATATTGTCTTAAAATTATACTTATCCTTGGTTAATAAAAGAAAATGGGAAGTTTTACACATTGTTCTATGACCTTAAATTGTTTATAACATTTGAAATTCTACATTATTTTTTATTGTACATCTTTCCCATACATAATGATCACATTCATCATGGGAATTTGTACCTGTACATAATATATCTTAATTCTTTTTTCCCCATTCACTACCATTCCCTTCAACTCTTCTTCCCCTCATTTATAAAAGCTTTGTTTCCATTTTTTGTCCTTCCATTCTCTTTTTTAAAATCCCTTTTCCCTTCCTTCCCTTACCCTTCCCCTCCCTTTGTTCCCCTTTCCATTTGAACATGCTCTTCCTACTTCCCAATATCTATTATCCATTTTGCTCCTTATTTACCCTTTGGGCTTCTCACACAAGAGAAACAATGTGATATTTAAACTTGTGTGTCTGATTCTGAAACTGTACATTCGTTAAAGTTTGAATTACTTGACTGCAATATTGGGGAGGGAGGGAGGGAGACAGATAGAGACAGACACACAGACACATAGAGAGAGACAAACAGAGAGAGACAGAGACAGAGAAAGGAGGAGAAGAGGAGGAAGAAAAGGAGAAGGAAAAGGAGAGGAGGGGAAAGCAGACTACGATAGTTCCTCACTTCAGAATGTCAGCCAATTAGCAACAATCTTACTTGAGTGCATAGTCTTCAAAGTCAGCCAATTAATAATAGTCTCATTCTAAGGCTTCTATGGCTGCAAGTAAACTACTGTTTAAATGCTCTTGTTTCTCGAAGTTTTTCAGTCTCTGAACTCCATGCTTCCAAAAGTCCTGTTGGTAAGCCTATCTTGCTTTGCTCAGAGAGGTTGCGCTTTGCATTATAGCTCTCTCCTCTGTAAGCCAGCAAAAATTCAAGTTTTTTATAGTTATATTATTGAATATTTGTATCTTCCTTAGATAAAAAGAAAACATGGGGGCCGGTGAGATGGCTCAGCGGCTTAAGCGCCTGCCCGGCAAGCGCGAGGGCCCGAGTTCGACTCCCGGAACCCACATACGAAAAAGGGGCCGGTGATATCGCTCAGCGGCACGGGCGCCTGCTGGCGCTCGAGGTCCTGAGGTCGACCCCCCGGTACCCACAAAAAAAAAAAAAGAAAAGAAAACATGGATATGTGGGTAAATCTAAACAAATATTGTCTGTACATGATAACATTAATAATGTCTTGTGAGATTTAGACATATGAAAATAATTGAAATATACCCCCACACACACACACAAAACACACAAAAGACAAGAGGTAAGCCAAAGAAAAAACAAAATAAATTTTAAATGTTTGGAAAGTAAGTAACAATCCTAAACAACCCAAGTCGAGGGAGAAACCACCCTGGAAATTTAAAAATATATATTTAAAAGATATTAAAATAGTACATATCAAAATATGTGATATGCAGTCAAAGCTGGCTTCTTTTGACACTATTCTGTTGGAATTCCTTCTATTTCCACAATTCTTGTATCTCCAGTCACACTTTAAAATGTTGAAGATCCATTCTTAGCCCTTGGCTATTCTCATTTACACATTTTCTCAAGGTCATCTAATCCAAAGTCACAGCTTTAACACATATAGTACTGATATCTCCTAAATTTGCATCCAAGATTTCTCTTCCACATTCCTGACATGCCTGTTGAATAAGTTCACTTAATTGTACAAAAACTACTTCAAAGTCATTAAGTCTAATCCTCCTCCTGTATTCCCTAATCTCAATGAATTGGATGACTCATGTATAGTCCTAAAAGGAAACATGGTCATGCTGTAGTACTCTTCTCTCTGTCATGTATTGTCTAGACCCTCAAATTTGCATAGCCTAATTTTTTTAATGTCTCATATTTTTGTTTCCTTCTTTCTATTCCCACATCTTTAGTTAATCACTCATCATTTCTCAGTACATTCCTACAAAAGGTTTCAATATACCACTCCTCAGAGGCTCTCCCACTCTACTGTCGGAGTGACTGTTCTAAAATCCAAGCCAATTTACTACTGAAAATCTTCCAGTGGCCATCTATAGCCTTGATTTCAAGCTCCTTAGGCTTAGCACAAAAAGCCTGCCTACTTCTACAAAATCCTATCACTCTCACCCCCACACTTTGTTCTACTGGAGTCTTATTTAGGAAGTTTTTGCCTGTGCCCGTGACTTCGAGTGTTTCCCCTGTATTTTCCTCTAGAAGTTTCAAGATCATGTCTTATACTTAAGTCTTTGGTCCATTTCGAACTAAAGATCTAATTTCAACCTTCTACATATAGTTATAGCACCAGTGTTAAAGAGGTTGTCTTCAACATGCTTTTGGCCTCTTTGTCAAGAATCAGATAGCTACAGCTGTGTGGGTTTGTTTCTATGCCCTCTATTCTCTCTCACATGTCTATTTTTATGCCAGTACCATGCTTTTTCTTGTTACTATGGCTTTGTAGTATGTTTTGGGATTAGGTATTGTTATACCTCTGAGCACTACCCGGATTGCTTTAGCTATTACTGGACCTTTGTGCTGCCATACAATTTTTTAGGATTGTCTTCCTAGTTCATTGAATAATGTCAATTTAGTATTTTAATAGGATTACATTGAATCTCTAGATAGCTTTTGGTAATATGGATATTTTAATAACATTAACTCTACCAATCTATGAACATGGGAGTTCTTTTCATGTTCTAGTGTATTCTTCAATTTCTTTCCTCAGTGTTATGTAATTTTCATTGTAAAGGTGGCCTTTCACCTCCTTGGTTAGGCTTATTCCTAGGTATTTTTTTTAAAGCTGTTGTGAATGGAATGGTTTTCTTGATTTCTTTCTCAGCTGGTTCATTATTGGTGATAAGAAAGCTACTGATTTGTTTCTATGTTCATTTTGTGTCCTGCCACTCTGGTGAATTTATCAGATCTAAAAGTTTTCTGGTAGAGTTTTTACAGGTAAAGGATAATATCATTGGCCAACAGTGATAATTCGACTTTTTCCTTTCCTATTTGTATCTTTTATTTATCTTACCTACCTGTTCTGGCCAAACCTCAAGTACTACAGAGTATGTTGAACAGGAGTGGTGAATCTTGATTTTAAAGGAAATGCTCTCAGTTTTCCCCCATTCAGTATGGTTTCTTTCTGGCTTTTTTTCTTCTTATTTTATTGGTACATTTTAGATATACATAGTGATAACATTCACCATAGGGAATTTGTACCTGTACATGGTACATCTTTCTTCCTTTTTTTCCCCATTCCCCTCCCCTCCCTTCAGCCCCCCATTCAGTATGTTGTCTGTGGGTTTGTTGTATATAACCTTTGTCATATTGAGGTAAGGTCCTTCTCTACATAGTTTCTTCACAATTTTTATCATAAATGGATGTTGAATTTTGTCAAAGGCTTTTTCTGCATCTGTTAGAGATGATTATGTAATTTTTATTCCTGATTCTGTTTATGTGGTGTATTGCATTCATTGATTTCTATATGTCGAACCATTCATGCATCCCTGGAATAAAACCAACTTGATCATAGTGTATGATCTTTTTATGGGGTTGTTTGAAAGAATTTCATTGAGGAATTTTGCATCTATGTTCATCAAGGATATTGGTCTGTAGTTTTCTGTTGTTGTTGTCGTTGCTGTTGTTGTGTCTTTATCTGGAAAAGTATGGGTTTACTTCTAGACTTTCTATTCTATTACATTCATCAATGTGTATGTTTTTATGCTCTATCATGCTGTTTATAATTGCAGTAGCTTTATAGTACATTTTTAGGTCAGAAAGGCTATTGCCTCCTACTTTGTTCTATTTGTTCAAGATTGCCTTGGTTCCACACAAATTTTGGGGTTTCCCTAGTTCTGTAAAGAATGTCACTGGTGGGCCGGGGATATAGCTCAGCGGCACAGCATCTGCCTGGCAAGCACAAGGCCCTGAGTTCGATTCCCGGTATCAAAAAACAAAAACAAGAATGTCATTGGTATTTTGATAGGGATTATATCAACTCTGTAGATCACTTCGGCATTCTACCAACATCAACTCTCCAATCCCTGAACATGAGATGGTTTTCCATTTCTTCTTCCCCTCTTTCACAATCATTTTACAGTTTTCACTGTAGAGATCTTTCATGTCTTTGGTTAAATTTATTCCTAGAAATTATATGGGTTTTTGTAACAACTGTAAATGAGATTGTTTTCTTGATTTCTTTTTTAGACTACAACAGCTGCTTTCTTGGACCTAAATGTTGCTCATTCACAGAACCCATGACTGAATCTACAATATTCAATTTTTAGGTGCCTCATTCAACCAGTCTTGTGGTGTTTCATCTTTGAGCTTTGGCGCTCTGGTTATACTTTCTCTGGCTCTTGGCAGGGTGGCCCCATTTGCCACAGGTCGCTATCTGAAGGAGGTAGGCCTTACAACCACAGCAGTAGCACAACATGCGTCTTATTACAGTACTTTCCAAGCAATAATGTTCCCTTTGTCATTTCTCTTTTGTTCCTAATACCAAAGAGCACTATAGATTTTCCTCTGTTGATTTTGTATCCTGAAACCTTGCTGAATTTATTATTTCTGTTAGTTTTTTTTTCCTTTTCTTTTGGTAGAGTCTTTTCGGAGTTTTCTATATGAGAGATCATTTAACCTGCAAATAGTGACAATTTGACTTTCTCCTTTACAATTTAAATGTCCACTATTTCTTTCTCTTATATAATTTATCTGGCTAGGACTTCTAGTACTATGCTGAATAAAAGTTGTGAAAGTGGACATCATTGTCTTGTTAAAGATCCTTCCCATATTTAGTATGATATTAGCTGTTGGCTTGTTATACATCATCTTTATTATATTGAGGTATGTTCCTTCAATACCTAATTTGTTCAGAGGTTTTATCATGGGGATGCTGCATCTACTGAGATGATCGTAGGGATTTTGGCCTTCATTCTGTTGATGTGGTGTATCATATTTACTTATTTGTGTATGTTGAGCCATGCTTATATAACTAGGACGAATCCCACTTGATCATAGTAAACAAAATTTTTTAAGATATAAGGGCTCATTATTATTGATCATACTGGCCTCACACTTTTGGATTTAAGCAGTCTTCCTGCGTCACCTTCCCAAGTACCTAGGACTATAGGTATGTGCTACTGAGCTTGATTCACTAATTTTTTTTTTTGTACTGGGAATCAAACTCACAACCTCACACTTGCCAGGCAGGTGCTGTGCTGCTGAGCTATATATCCCCAGCCCGCCCACTAATCTTTTTCTATGTGCTGTTGGATTGATTTGCTAGTATTCTCGTAAGGATTTTTACATCTATGTTCATCAAGGATATGCACCTTTCTTTTTTGTTCCCTTGTCTGTTTTTGGCCTTGTAGAATAAGTTTGCAAGAACTGCATCTTCTTCAGTTTTTTGGAATACTTTAAGGATTGCCCTCTGGTGTCAGAAACTGAAAGGGTAAATAAGGACCAAAATGTATAACAGATATTGTGAAATAGGAAGAAAATGTTCAAATGGGAAGGGGAACTAGGGAGGAGGGAGGGGAAAAGGAAGAAAGGGAAAAGGAAAAACAGAGAATAGAAGGAAAAATGGAAACATCTTTTGTAAATAAGGAAGGGAAGAGGGCTTGAAGGGAGGGGAGGGGAATGGGAAAAAAAGAAGAATCAAGATATAACATAGATATAGCTGGGCACGGTGGTGCACGCCTGTAATCCTAGCACTCAGGAGGCTGAGGCAGGAGGATCATGTCGAGTTTGAGGCCAGCCTGGGTTAAACAGTGAGTTCAAAGCTAGCCTGAACTGCATAACAAGACCCTGTCTCAAAACAAAATGTATCATGTACAAGTACAAATTCCCTATGACAAACATTATCATTAGATATATATAAAATGTACCAATAAAATTAATTTTATAAAAAATGGATTGCCATTAATTCTTCTTCTTCATTAAATGTTTGGTAGCACTCAGGAGTGAAGGCATCTGCCTCCAGGGTGAGTCTAAAACCTCCATCTACTGGCACAGGACTGGGGACAGGGACCATTAGGACCTTTCCAATGTTAGACTTCGCCAGCCTGCACGGAGCTCCAAGACACAGTCCTTTGCTCACTTTCCTGACATACTCCTCTGCAGGTGGAGTATTATTCCTTGCTGTCTGCCTATCAGTGGGTGGTGGAGGCAGTTCCTTGGCTACTAAGGCTGACACTAAGCTGAGTCTCAGAGCCACAGAGACCTATGTAACGCCAAGGGTGCACAACAAAACTGCATGCAGTTGGTCGGGATACAGACTGAAACATGAGTTCAGATCAGTGGGGCACAGATCTTTGCCTGATACTGGGGGCAGGTCTAGATTATGTCTGTGAACACTGGCCTAGAGACCGGGGCCTTATAAGGTGCTCAGTCTCACCAAGATGGACTCTGTACTGAGGTCCAAGGCAAAGCTGTGTGTTCACTTTCCTGCCTTTCCCCACTTGTGGCTGGAACCTTATGTCTCGTTGTCTGCTCAAAATGGGGTAAAGAATAGTAGCAGCATTCCCTCGGGGACCTAGCTAAGAGAGGACCAGGGGTCTCTCTGCAGGTACTGGCCTAGGGGCAGGGGCTGTGGGAGATGTGTAGGGCACTGAGTTTCATCGTGATGTGCTGGTACTAGCTTTCAAGTCTAAGGTGTGCACTTGAAAGCTGCAGCTGGGGGAGGGGGTGATACAGGCAACTCTTTTTTTCCTGCCTTCTTCAATGTGTCTTCTACTAGTATGCTAAAATCAGGCACTATGGTCTCTCACTTGGCCTTTTTTTTTTTTTTTTTTTTTGAGACAGGGTCTCACCATGTAGTCCAGGCTGGCCTTGAACACACAGAGATCCTCCTGCCTCAGCCTCCCAAGTACTGGGATTACAGGTATGTGCCACCATGCCTGGCCTCATTAGCTTCTGTGAGTAGTTTGATATGCAAAAAGCTGTTTAAATTGGTGTCTCTGTAGGGAGATGATTATTGGAGTGTCTTGCTGAGTCAAACTCTTTTTCCCAATCTCCATTTATAGTTACTTAATAGAAAGAGATTCATTGTAGTCTTTCATAAAAACCTAACCCATGGAATTTAGAAGTACATCCATTACTAAGGTGCCTTTTAATTTTCTACTTCAGTCTAATTAAGGGCTAAATGTTAAACCAATACTTATTGGGAGCATGTTGTATAGTAAGCACCAGTACAATGAGAAACATGTATAGCTATAAGACTAAAAGGCAAGATAACATGAACAATAATGTATCTGAACAGGTACATAGGTAGATGAGAGGGACCAAGTAACTCAGTCAGAGAGATATTAAGGAAACTTCACAGAGTTCCCATCTTCTCCACTGCACTTTTGACTTCACTCTTAGAGCTTCACATATTGCCTTCTCAGGAGCACACTGCCTGGTCTCCCAAGCCTTCTTCTATAATCCGGGTAGAAGCCTCCCTGACCCACAACTCTTGAATTTTGCATGGTTGTGAAAGCAGCAACATGTGAATGATGCCAAGGTCTGCTGCCAGCTTGAACAACAGTCAGACACCCTTGTATCATAGCCACAGAGGCCTCTGTGTAACTGGAGGAGAGGTGCCCTCAAGGTAGTTTTCCTATTGTCTTGATGAAAGGTACTTGGCTTCTTTTTCATGCTAATCATTTAACAACAAAGTTTTCCTATGCTTTCTCCTTATAGAAGATTTCTTTCTGTCAAAACTGAGAACTTTTAAAATGGGTTTTTGCTCCTAATTTTCAGTACAAAAATGGCTAAAATCCACCACTGCCTGAATTTTGGGCTTGGGCTGTGTTAAAATTTTTCTCCACTGGACTCTTTTTAGAGTTTTAATTTTTAATTTTTTAGTTATTTATTTTGATGTAATACAGGTAGATATTAATGAAGAAAATAGTCAAAACACTCTGCTTACTTCTATAAAAAAACAAAGTTTCATAAAAAAAATTAGAGAATAACAATGGTTGTTACTGTGTATCATGATCTTAAAAGAATGGTCAAAATGTTACTCAGAGCCTATAACAGGTTAATTAGTCTGCTACCCTTAATCTCAGTTTTCCACAAAGTCTCAGGACATGGGCAAAATGTAGACAAATTTTCTGCCACAGTGTAACATACATGGTCTCAAATCCAGCTGTCTACAGAATCCTTATTACCAACTGAAACCCTCTGAGCCTGGTCTTTACGGTCTGCGTTTTTATCAGCATTCTAATCTTTTGTCCTCTGACTAGAATCTCCCATAAAGCTTGGGTTACAGCATTTCCAAACCTTTTCAATTCCTCCTGAAAACCAGTTCCAAAGGCTTATAAACTACATGTTCAGGCAGTCACATAGGTAGGCAGTAGAACAAAAACCTGACACTGACAATTTAAAGGAGAGGTTTATTTTGGCTCACTTTGAAGTTCCAGTCTTTCCTTGGTTGACAGCATGGTAGAAGGACCTGAGTAGAAGAAAGTTGCTCACATCATGGCAGCTAGAAAGCAGAGAGAGAAGAAAAGTGCTCCCATCCAGGTCACACCCTCAGTGACCTGCCCCTCCTGACCAGGCTCAACCCTCTAACATCACATTTAGCTATAATGCCCCCATAATTCAATCACCTTCCAAAAGCCCCACCTATGAGTACATGAGGCTCTTGGAGGACAGATAGATATAAACCATAACTGCTGGGGATATAGCTCAGCAGCACAGTGCCTGCCTGGCAAGTGCAAGGTATTGAGTTTGATTCCTGGTACCAAAAAAAGAAAGATATAAACCATAACAGTTACAAAGCGACTTCCATAGGTATAACAACAACTCTACTTATTGGTACCAATTTTCTGTATTATTCCATTTTCCATTGCTATAACAAAATACCAGATGCTGTTTAACTTATAAAGAGACTTATTTGGCTCACAGTTTTGGTAGCTCGAGAATATGGCAAAAACTTCTGCTCAGCTCTTGTGAAGGCCTCTTTGTGGATGGCATCACAGTGACAGGAATGCATGGTGAGACAAGAAGCCAGAGATCAGGGAGGAATCATGCTCGTTGCCTTACAACCACTATCTCAAGAACTAACCAGAGTCCCGCAATAACTACACTAATTCTTTCAAGGGCAGCACCCTCAGTGACCTGTCAGGCTCCAAATCTTAATCCGAAATAGAAATGGATTAAATAATGTAATCAAGTGGCAGAGACTATCAGACTGAATTAAAAAAAAAAAACACTGATCCAACTGTATGTTGTCTAGATTCAAAGACATAAATAAATTTAAGGAAAAAGAATAACAAAAAGCACATCATAATATAGCAACAACAGGAAAGCAAGCCACGGTAGCTATAATAATATCAGACAAAATATATTTTAAAACTAAAAATGTTACTAGAAATAAAGAGATATTTGAGCCTAATAAAAATATCGATCAATCAAAAAGCTGTAACAATTACAAACACATATGCACTCAGTCATAGAGCACCATAGTATACACAGCAAAAACTAAGAGAAATGAAAGGAGAAGTAGAAATTAAAAAATAATAAGTGGTGATTCTAATACCTTACTTTATAAACCCCTCAATGGAAGATCAGTGAGGAAATACAAGATTTGAAAAATATTATAAAACAACCAAACCTAACAGGTACTTGCAAAACACTCTACACAACAAAAATGCATTTGTATCAAATACACAAGGAACAGATGCCAGGAAGACAAGATGCTAGGCAATTAAAAAAAAAAAAAAAAAACCTCAATATATTTAGCAGGATAGAACTAATGTCAATTCTATCCTCAGGCCAAAATACAATAAAACTGGAAATCAATAACAAATATTTGGAAAACAAAAATATGCAGAAATTAAATGATACATTCCTAAAAAAAAAAAAAGGAGCTCATAAAATCTTTGAGATGAATTAAAATGAATATAGAATATATCAGCACTTTCAGGATACAACAAAAGCAGTGTTGAAAGGAGAATGTATAGCTCTAAATGCCTACATTAAGAAAGAAGAGCAATCTCAAATCAATAACCTAACCTTTCATTTTATGATACTACAAAAAGAAGAGCAAACTAAAGTAACCAGAAGGAAGGAAATAATACTGACCACAATGAAATTTAATAAAATAATGAAAAGAGACACAATACAGAAAATCAATAAAACCAAAATCTGGTTCTTTGAAAATATAAAAAGAATTTATAAGCCTTTACCTAATTTAACAAACCAAAAATGACTCAAGCTATCAGAACCAGAAATTAAAAAGGGGATAGTACTACCCCCTTTTTTATTCTACAGAAATAAAAGAGTTATAAAAAACACTATGAATGGTTTTACCAGCAAACTTCATAACAGAATAGACAAAATCTTCATGACTTTGGCAAAGGATTTTTAGATATGGCAGCAAAAGTACTGTTAATAGAAGAATGCTATCAAAAAAATGAAAAGGCAACTCACAGAATAAGAGAAAATATTTGCAATTCATATACAGTATCTGAAAAAGGACTAGAATCCAAATCATATAAAGAACTTATAACTCAGTAAAAGAGAACACAAAACCTGGGCAGAAGAAAAGATATTTCCAGGCTGGTGAGATAGCTCAGCGGCATAAGCGCCTGCCTGGCAAGCACGAGGTCCCGAGGTCGACTCCCAGTACCAACAACAAAAAAAAAAAAAAAAAAGAAAAGAAAAGAAAAGATATTTCCCCAAAGAAGATACATAGATGACTAATAAGCCTTTAAAAGATGCTCACATCATTAGTCATCAGGAAAACACAAAACTACAATGAAATGTTATTTCATCATATCCACTGTTATGGTGAGAATCAAAAAATGAGATAACTACAACTGTTGGCAAGGATGTAGAAATATCAGAACCCTCATACCTGCTAGTGGGAATATAAAATGATATATAGCATCTTTAAAAATAGTGTGGTAGTCCTCAAAAGTTAAATATAGAGTTATCAAATGACCAGAACTTCTATTCCAGGTTATATACCCAAGGGAAATGAAAACGTATGCTTCCTCAGGAATGTATGCATAAATGTTTTTTTGGTTTTTTTTATGTGGGTACCGGGAGTCGACCTCAGGACCTCGCGCTTGCCAGCAAGCGCTTGCAACGCTGAGCAACATCACCAGCCTTTTTTTCCTTTATGTGGGTACCAGGAGTCGAACTCAGGACCTTGCGCTCGCCAGGCAGGCGCTTATGCCTCTGAGCTATCTCACCGGCCCTACATAAATGTTTATATTAGCATTATTTATAATAGCTAAAAAGGGGAGACAACCCAAATGTCTATCAACAGATGAAATGATAACATTTTATATACATGTATAAAATGGAAAATTTGGCCATTAAAAAGGAACAACTAATACATGCTAAAACACACTATGCTAAATGAAAGAAGCCAATCATAAAAGATAAAAGTATATAATTTCATTCATATGAAAGGCTACAGCATGGAAATCTATAGGGACAGAAAGGAGACTTAGGACTGGAGTAGCGACAGGGGAAGAGAGTGAAAGCTAAAAAGCACAGGGTTTCTTTTGAGGCATATTCTACAACTGTGGTAATATTCTAAAGTTGACTATGATGATGGATACACATGACTGTGAATATGTATTGAATTATACATTCTAAATAGATGAATGGTATTAAATTATATCAAAATATGTTCAATGTCTTATTTTGCTTGATTTTTAAAAACTATATGAATATACTACTTTTATTTTAGATTTAATTTATTTAAAATAAATTAAAATGCTTTATAATGCCACAAAAGCTCATTATCATTGCTTTTTCTTACCATTGTCCCCATTTATTCTTATTTCATATTCTCTGTAGAGTCTTCCTATGTTTCTCACTATTTCCAACAAGTGTTGCTGTTCTGCTGGCATCTTCCCCTCAGCACTTTTATGGCGACCAAGTAGTCCCATTCCAACATCTGCCCAGCTTTCCTGTAAATGTTTAATAATCCTGAGAGTATCATATTTTGATACTAGGAGGTCCCCAGTATAATTTTCTTTCTCATCAGTTAGTTCCTAGAGAGTAAAGGGGGATGGAGTAGCACATAATTCATCAAAGTCAACACAGACCCTTCTTCCTCAGTGCCTCCCAATTATTTTAGAGTTGCATATCCTTGTTACTATGCTTCACACTATTTCTTCTGCAGAAAAGAGGTATGTGACAAACATTTTATTTAAATTTAAGTGAACGTTGTTACCCTATAAGAAATTCATAGCTTATCAGCAGGAAAATCATTACATTAAATCTTATGAGGGTAAAAATTTAGTGACAGGGAATTAAGTCCTAGAGAGCCAAGCATGTTTTATTATTATAGTAAGGCTGTGATATAGCTGTTTACATGATCCCTGCTAAATTGGAATAGTTTCTAGAATGTACAGTTTTTATTTGATTCCTATTTTATTTATCTGTCTAACCCCAAGTCCCAAACAAGAAATATCATTAAATACTAGTGAGAAAATAAAGTGGAATTTATATATAAACTTTGCTATTGTTTCTTCAATTAAGAGTAATTAATATAGGTAGACATTGTAACAGATCAGTTAAGAGTAAGAATTCTGGGGCCGGTGAGATAGCTCAGCGGCATAAGCGCCTGCCTGGCAAACACGAGGTCCTGAGTTCGACTCCCGGTACCCACATATGAAAAAAGGGCCAGTGATATCACTCAGCGGCACAGGCGCCTGCTGGCACGTGAGGTCCTAAGTTCGACCCCCAGTACCCACAAAAAAAAAAAAGTAAGAATTCTGAAATGAGAGAGACCCAGTCCCAAATTCTCACTCTGCCATTTATCACTTATAGATGAGGATTATAAGACCTATATCATATAGCTGCCCCAAAAGGTAAAATAATGTATGAAAACATTTTAGCCTAACAGAATATTTAATAAATGAGAGCTATTATTATTCCTAATAATTAAAGAGGCATGAATTTTTTTCATTTTCACCTATATATGTCAAAACTACCAGACAGAGTTTTTAAAAGGCATGGTTCGGCCGGTGAGATGGCTCAGCGGCTTAAGTGCCTGCCCGGCAAGCGCGAGGGCCCGAGTTCGACTCCCAGAACCCACATACGAAAAAGGGGCCGGTGATATCGCTCAGCAGCACGGACACCTCCTGGTGTGCAAGGTCCTGAGGTCGACCCCTGGTACCCACAAAAAAAAAAAAAAGGCATGGTTCCCTGGTGCAGTGACTTTTTAAAACTTTTTATCAGATAGTTTTGACAAGATGCCTGCTGTCATATATATTATATATACTACATACAGATATAATAGTTCTGATATTATTATGAGCAAATAATTCCAAAAGAAAAAAGTGGGGCCTGGATTGTGGCCACCAGACAACTCTGAGCTGCTCTTCATTTTTTTTCCCCTTGCATGGTGCTGATCATGGACAAGACCAATGCCTGAGGACAGAAGAAGAAACAATGCAGCAAGCTGCAGCCCAGCCACACGACTATCGCCAACTCTAAGCCAGCTCTATGTTTTGCTTCCCCTTGGCATGGAGTAGCAGAGGCACAGACTGACACACCTGATCTTGGATGAGGCCAGTGCACAGGGAGAGAAGGTTAAACTGGAAAGCTAGCAGACCCAGGGAGAAAGTACAGACCTCGCTAGCAGCTTCAGGGATTCCAGGGTCACCTTCCCAAAGTGACAGGATGAGAGATAACCACAGGAAACAATCACAGAGAGAATGCGGATTAAATTTAGACCCCCTGAGAAGTTTAAGCTCAGGCTGGGAAGGAGAGGGGCCCTGACTTCATAGTGAGAAACCAGGCCCAGCGAGTGTTGGCATTAAGTCCAACAGTCTGCTTGAACCCCACCACATGGCCCACATTGAGAAGAGACCAGAGGGCTGTCTGTTTCTCTCATCTACCAAAGTGAGCAAGGACACACCTCCGCTGGGACAGTTATTACAGCCTGGGGTAAATGGACAGAGGAGCCTCACACACCCAGAGGCCCTACAGCTAGGCTAGGAAAAGCATGACTTACTGGATACCAAGACTTCAGATTCTGGAAAGAAACCAATCATTCAAAAACAAGGAGGGTTTTTTTGTTTTGTTTTGTTTTGTTTTGTTTTTTTCCTTTTAAGCTTGATGTTTAAAAAACAATTTTTTAAATATTTCTCTTTCTTCCACCTGGTTTTGGGGGCATGCTGAACAGTTTATGGATTTATTTATTTGTTTCTTCTTTGTTCTCTTCAAACATTTTAACCATGAGATCAGCTTTTGGGGCATTAAGAAGTTTTGGAAGTATCTTGTTGCCTTTTTTTTTCTCTCATGTTTCTACTGTTTTTTGTGCTGAGGACTGAGGATCACTTAGCGTAGAAAAACTCTTTTGCTGTGGAGATTTCTTTAGTTAGTGTATATTTCCCTGTGATGTGATCTTGGCGTAAGTTATATTTTGGTATTTATACACCTCTTCGACCTATTGAATGTGACAGGGTCAGTCTGGGTTGCTACACTGCAAGGAGAGAACTAATACTGGTTATATCAGGATCTACAGAGCCAATATATCTTATATCAATCATGTCATTTATTTATTTGTTTGTTTGTTTGTTTATTTTGGTACTGAGAATCAAACTCAGGACCTTGCGCTTGCCAGGTAAGTGCTTGTGCCACTGAGCTATATCCCTGGCCTAATCATGTCATTTAAAATGACTTCATAGGGCTGGTGATGGCCAGTGAGATGGCTCAGTGGCATCAGCGCCTGCCTGGCAAGCGCGAGGGCCCGAGTTCGACTCCTGGAACCCACATACGAAAAAGGGGCCGTGTTATCGCTCAGCGGCACGGGCGCCTGCTGGCGCGTGAGGTCATGAGGTCGACCCCCGGTACCCAAAAAAAAAAAAAAATAGGGCCGGTGAGATGGCTCAGCAGCATAAGAGCCTGTCTGGCAAGCGCGAGGTCCTGAGGTTGACTCCCGGTACCCACATAAAAAAAATAAATAAATAAAATAAAATAATTTAATAATTTCACTTTTTTCAATAACTCAGAAACACTGATATATTACTGCTGACAGGTAGTGTGGGATGTGGAAGATGAAGGAAGGAAAAGGGAAAACAATAATTCACAAAGCAGGAAAGAAGAAAAAGAGATAACAATGAAAGAAAGAAAAAGAGACAGGAATTTGTTGACATTATTTTTACATCGGGAGTTGAGGGCTAGTGGAGAGGGCATTTGAGAAGGTATTTGTGGGAGTGGGAAAGGGATGAAGAGGGAGGGAAGTATAACTGGAGTTTGAGGGAAGTTGTGAGAAGGCTGAAAGCAATTAACATGCTGATACAAAGCCGGTATTTGAATCTTCTATACATAACTTTCCTGACATATCCATGAAAGATATTATTTAAACTAAAGCACTAATTCTTACTCTCCTTTTCACATATACAAACATTAGATATATATATCTGATATATATATATATATCAGATGAAGGAGAAAAATAAGAGAAGAAACACACCCAAATACAAAAGAAAAGAGTGCTCTGAGTACTACAGCGTTTATACTGCAGTCAGAATTCAACCAGTGGGCTCTTTCCCCTATATTCACAAATGGAGAAAGTTTGATATGTAAGTGGGACAGAGTGGATCCAAAGGGACTGCTCAGCCTTCCTCTTCTGGTTTCAGTTACACTACAGTGGGCATGGCTACCCAGAACATTTTTTGGCTCTGTCCTATGATTGGATACCTTCAATTGTGTTAGGGTGGCATGCACAGTGTGACTGGTCAGGTACCCAGTCTTCCACTGATTTTTGAAGAGGGCTTCTCAATCTCCACCCCTTCCCTCTGTGACAATCCAGGCAGCTGCTTATGTCTGCTCTTTCTATCCCACTCTGGGCGAGTGCACTGTGCAAGGCCCCCGGGTACACAGTTTCTCTCCAGCTCTCCACCGGCAGTAAACTCTGTCCACACTCCACAAAGCATCACTGCCCAGCCAACAAACTCAGAGGTGCACAGGGCTCGTGGCACTCAGCAGCTTTTTGCAGGGGGTGGGAGGGTTCCCAGGCAGGCCCTAAAGGGCAAATAATGGGGATGTCACTAATTTTTTTTTTTTCCATGTGGGTACCGGGAGTCGACCTCAGGACCTCACGCTTGCCAGCAAGCGCTTGTGGAGCTGCGCAATATCACCAGCCCTTTATTTTTCTTTTATGTGGGTACCGGAAGTCGAACTCAGTACCTTGCACTTTCCAGGCAGGCGCTTATGCCGCTGAGCTATCTCACTGGACCGGGATGTCACTAATTTTAAAAGTTTAATTTGTCTTAAAACAAAAGTTAGATACAAGACAGGCAGAAATGTTACTTATATCTGACAAACAGATGAGAGAACCAGGTACTACCCACATAGCTCTTCCCATTTTTTTTTTTTTCTTCTGGTGGCCTAACTTTATTTGTCCAAAAAGCTGAAACAGAACTGAAAATATTCTTATTTTTAAAGCCCAGGTGGTCTTGCTGTTTTGTCTTTTATCAAACTTAATACTGCATTTTAAAAGGATGAGATGTGACTCCGATGTAGATAGAGTCTCAAGTTTACAATCAATACTTCATTTACCCAGCTGTTTATTAGAAAGTCTCAGGCTGGGGATGTGGCTCAGTGGTAGAGCTCTTACCTTGCATGCACAGGCCCTGGGTTCAATCCCCAGTACCACAAAAAAAAAAAAAAAAAAAAGTCTTACCCTGTGCCACTGCTTGAAGTCTGAAACAACCAAATCAAACAAATTTCCCTTATTGTGGGATTGAATGTGTTTTCCCCTGAAAGAAAAATGAGAAAGAGAAATGTCTCATAACAAAGTATAAACAAAATTGTAAGTTCTTTTGCTAAATAACAATATTGTTTCTACTCAATAATTTTCAAGCCTTCCAGGTTCAGCCCTTCTAATTTGCAAGTGTAAATATAAATTTAAAATCTAAGCAGGCCAGGTGTGGTGGCGCACGCCTGTAATCCCAGCACTTGGGAGGCTGAGGCAGGAGGATTGCTGCAAGTTCGAGGCCAGCCTGGGCTACATAGTGAGTTCAGGGGCAGCCTAAACTATACAGTGAGACCCTATCTCGAAAAACCAAAAAAAAAAAAAAAAAGAAAGAAAGAAAGAAAGAAAGTAAAAAAAAAAAATCTAAGCAGACCTGAACAATCAAGTTATAGTGCCATGGGCCATGACAGGCTCTTTTTAAAGGGGGGCTTTAGACTTGGGAATTCAAAACTAGATCATCATAATGGGAATTCCTGTTGAAGATGCCTGTAAAAACAATACATAAAGAGAAAGGAAGTCTAATGAGTAATTAAGACAAAACATTAGATTGAGAGTCTCAACTTCTGCTAAGAGCTTTTAATGTCTCTGAAGTCTCACAGGAGAAATACATATATATATATATATATATATATATATATATATATATATATTTTTTTTTTTTTTTTTTTTTTTTTTTTTTTTTTTGTGGGTACCGGGGGTCGACCTCAGGACCTCGCGCGCCAGCAGGTGCCTGTGCCGCTGAGCGATATCATCAGCCCTTTTTTTCGTATGTGGGTTCTGGGAGTCGAACTCAGGCCCTCGCGCTTGCCAGGCAGGCGCTTATGCCGCTGAGCCATCTCACCGGCCCGAGAAAGATATTTTTAAAGAAGTTCCTGAAGAGAGAGAAGAGAACTGCAGCCACCTGTGTGCCCCTCACAGCTAAAAGACAACAAATAGAAAAGTACACATGGCAGCAATAGCCAGCTTGGAGGTCTACCAGCTTCACTTTCCAGAACTCCCCAATCTACTAATTGGGAAACCTCTTAAGGTGATAGAAAAACTGAAACCACTATTCTCATTTTGTTTTGTCTTGCAATGTAATTCAGGGTGTCCTTGAACTCACAATCCTTGTGCCTCAACCTTCCCAATGTATTCAATTTGAAATGGAAACTGTATCTAAAATGTAATAGACAAAGCATCTTAAATTTAAAAGAACCTTAGAGTCAAGATGGCAGAGTAGGAACAGGCAGCAGTTTATAGCTTCTTCGTGACTTACAATCACAACAGCTAAAAAACAGCTATTCAGCAAATGAAGGAAAGAATGCACTGAAATTCAATATTGCACAGACAGAAATGTGAGGAAAAGCTATAGATTTCAGTAATCAGAACAGAAAGCTAGGAGAAGCATCTTGCTCTGAGCCCAAGCCAGTGACAGTAGCCCGGTGTCGCAGCATGGGGAGAAGGGAAGATGCAAAGAGAAAGAGAATCATAGTAGACAAAAATTAGCAGATCTGGAGAGGGAAAAATGTCTGAACTCCACTGATCTGGAAGCTGCACACCAGGTGGGTGCTTGAGAAGTATTTGGCATTTTTCAGTGTGTAAGTGTGGAACCACAGTGGGGAGCCCTCTTGGGAGAGTAATATTTGAGCTCGCTACTTACAGAAACATAAGCCTCTGAGCCTTCCTTTCCCCTGAACCCACAACAAATATTGCCTCACTGTTCCAGCTAGAGTTGGCCTTGTGGCTAAATATGGTTCTGGCCAAGCGTGCTGGTACACACCTGTAATCCCAGCACTCGGGAGGCTGAGGCAGGAGGATCGCTGTGAGTTTGAGGCCAGCCTGGGCTACACAGTGAGTTCAAGAACAGCCTGGACTGTGTAACCAGACCCCATCTCAAAAAATAATAATAATGATAAATAAATTAATTAAATTTTTAAAAATATATATGGTTCTGGTGGAATGCTGCTGAAGCAGGCCCATTGAAAAATATACGTGGTGAGATTCCAGTGCATACCAGGAGAAAGAGCAGAGCTCCCTAGCCCTTTGTGACTGGCCCCCCTGGTGGCTGGTGGAAGAGGCTCTGAACCCTAAGAGACATATGTGAGTGCATCTAGAGACTGAGCCATTGTGGTGAATTGCACAACACCTTCCACAGCCTCCCCGCAAGGCAGGTGGTGTTCTGTCCCCCACGATGCAGGTTTTAGAGGCTGCTGGAAGCTCAGGTGGAGCTTGGCAGCAGCACTCTGCCCCAGGAGTCCATGGAACTAACCTCTCTGGAGAAAACTCAGCCAAGGAAGGGTCCTGTTCTATGTAACCAACCTTGCACTTGGTGAGCAGGGAAGCTGCAAGTCACTCCAACCAACATGGGCCCCAAACCCCTTCAGCTGGCAGCCAGGCACACAAGGACGACGATGCACTTGATCCACAGCCTTGCCGCCCCCAAGGGCTGCAGAACCCAAGAAAACATGGACCAAAGTACAGAGTGGCACAGGAAAAGTCCTCTCCTGGCCACACATTCACCCACCACAGCAGAGACAATTCCATTTTTCATTAAGATTGTTCTGTAATTTTTTTTTTGCATTTGTTGAATATATATATATCTTCTCATTTCTTTTGATATAGTAGTTTTCTCTTTAATATTATTTTTGTGATGCTAATGTCTGGTGTCCTGAATAACTAACTTAAAGATAGTAATACGTAATGTATTAACCATTGTTACCCTCCTATTATGTTGGTTTGAAAATTTGTTCTTCTTTTGATTTGTTTTGTTTTTTCTTCTCTTTAAAAAAAAAAAAAAAAAAAACTATTATTTTTGTGATTTCTTCCCTTTTTGCTACTCTTTCCTTCTAATACCCAGATTATTTTACTCTTCATTTTCTACTTTTTATTTTCTACTCCATTTTTTTTCAAATTTTCACTGATTTACTTATATATATTTTATCTTCATATTTGCCTTTGATTTGTGAGTAGGAGCGGCGACAGCCATACATGTGTAGGTGGTGCTAGGAATAGAACCCAGGGGGCCTCAGCCACTGAACTACCTCCCCAGTCCTTTTACTCCTCTGTTTTACAATGGGGTCTCTCTGGGCTGCTCTCTGGCCTTGGCCCTCTGGGTGACTGGGACTGCAGGCTTGTACTATGTCTGCCTTTTTTATTTTTTTTTTTTTCCTGTCTTCACTTTCTACCTTTGTTCTGCTTTCTTTCTTTTCAATATTTCAAACATTCTAATTTTTCTTTTTGTTTCCCTCCTCACATTGTCTTCTCTCTTAATTAACTGAATTTTTACTACCTTTTAAGACTTCTGAGTTTATACTTTTGCCAGCCCCTACCATTCCTGTAGTGCTGGTTGTTAAGGTTGCAGATGTCATAGAACAGTACTGGGTTTTTACCCTGATGCTGAGGTACAAATCCAGCACAGATAAAACCTTAACCCAAGCACAACTCGACTCCACTCAAACTTTGACCAACATTTTAATTCAAAGAATAGGGTACATAAAAATCCCAGCTGATGACTAGGCCCCAAGTGACCACAGCCTGGGGGTGAAGGGAGTCCAAAGACCTACTCCTGGGCATCCCACACTAGAACAACCGCAGAAAAACAACAAAAGACCACGGACAGCACACCCACAAGGGGCCTCAGTTCAGGTCACTTCTATGCCCTTTACGAAGGTACATTGTTGATAAGACTAGAGGAGAGATCATAGAGAATGTAACGCATATATTTCATGGTCTACAACACAATTTCCTGAGCCAACAGAAGGACCTCACTTTGTGAAACCTACAGTGAAAGTGTGACCAGTGCATACGTGTCAAAATATTTTAAGTAACAGCAAAGTGACAAGGAAACCTTACTACGAAATCCACCTGGAAATACAGTGAACACTCCACAACAAATTCAATCTCCAAGGACACTGTCAGAGAAGGCTGTTTCTTAAAAAGGCCCTCATATAAAAATGGAAGATATATCCAACCCAAGAGATGTGCAAATCTCAACACAGAAATATAAGAAACATAAAAAGAACACAATATGACACTTCCAAAATGTAATAACTCCACACGAACTGCCATAGACAACAAAGCAGACAAAATACCACACAAATAATATTCAAAAATGATCAAAGACTCAAAGATACAAATAAACATCAGAATGAAATAAGGAAGAAAATGCAGGATATGAAAGAATACATTGATAGAAAATTAGATTCTGAAAAACAACCATACAGAAGTCTGAAATAGCCCAATAAATCAAATAAAAATTCAATGTAAAGCATGACCAAAAGGCTTGAGCAAGCAGACGAAAGAATCTGAGGGTTTGAGGACAAAGTTGAAAAATACTACATTTAGACAACAATAAAGAAAAAATAAATTATGAAAAAATGCAAGACAAAAAACAAATTTAATTACCTGTGGAATACCAAAAGGGCTCAGATGCAGACTAAATGCATAAAATCTATTCAATGAAATTAAAAACAGAAAATTTCCCAAATCCTGAGAAAGATATGGACATCTAGGTAGGGGAAGCATCTAAAACTCCAACTAGACATTATCAGAAAAAATCCTCCCACATCATATCATAGTTAAAATGCCAAGACTATAGAGCAAAGAGGGGCCGGTGAGATGGCTCAGCGGCGTAAGCGCCTACCTGGCAAGTGCGAGGGCCCGAGTTCGACTCCCGGAACCCACATACAAAAAAAGGACCGGTGATATCACTCAGCGGCACGGGTGCCCGCTGGCATGCGAGGTCCTGAGGTCGACCCCCGGTACCCACAAAAAAATAAAAATAAAATATAAAGCAAAGAAATTATATTGAAAGCTACAAGAGAAAAACACCAAATCACTCATAAAGTCAAACCCATCCAAATAACAGCAATTTCTTTTTTTTATAATTAAGTTTATTGGTACAGTTTAGATATACAAAATGATCACATTCATTGTAGGGAATTTGTACCTGTACACGATATATCTAAGTTCCTCTTTTTTTCCCATTCCCTTCCCCTCTCTTCAACCCCTCTTCCCCTCCCTATTTACAAAGCTTTGTTTCCATTTTGTCCTCTTTTTTTCTCATTTTTTTTTCTTTTCCCTCCCCCACTCCCAATTCCCCTTTCCCTTTTTCCTGGCAGAAACTCTAAAGCCTGGGAGAGCATGGAATAGTGACGCATTTTAAGCTCTAAAATAAAATAACTGCCAACCTATATTCAGCAAAGCTCCCCTCAGCCTTGAAGGAGAAATAAAGACCTTCCAAAATAAGCAGAAACTACAGGAATTCATGACCACCAAATCAGCGCAATAGAAGATACTTCAAGGAACACTACATGCAGATAAAAAGCAGACTAACAAATGAGTGTAAGAAAAGAAGCATCACAAAACTAACAAAATGGAAGGTATTAATACATACCTTTCAATAATAACCCTGAATGTAAGGCACAGATTGGCAGACTAGATTAAAAACCAGACCAAACAATACATTGCCTGCAAGAAATACACCTCACAAAGACATATGCTTACTCAAAAGGATGGAAAAAGACATTTCATGCAAATAGAATCTGAAAACAAGCGGGATTAGTCATTATGTATTGGTAAAGGCAACAATCCACCAAGAAGACGTAACCATTGCAAACTGAACATTGGTGCACTCAATTTCTTCTTTTTTTTTTTTTTTTTTGTGGGTACTGGGGGTCGAACTCAGGACCTCGTGCACCAGCAGACGCCCGTGCCGCTGAGCGATATCACCGGCCCTTTTTTCGTATGTGGGTACTGGGAGTCAAACTCGGACCTCGCACTTGCCAGGCAGGTGCTTATGCCGCTGAGCCATTTCACTGGCCCCTGGTGCACTCAATTTCATAAAGCAAACAGTATTCATTCTTTTTTCTTTCTTTCCTTCCTTCCCTCTTTCCTTTCAACCTTCCTTCTATCCTTCCCTCCCTCCTTCCTTTTTTCCACAGTGTCTAATGTATATCAAGTACCAAGAGAGGCATAGAGAATACAAAATTAAGAAAAAATAAATTTGATCTCTGATCTTATAGTTTAATGGGAAAGATATATCATAATTATATAGCCACAAAAATAAATGTGTAGGGCCGGTGAGACGGCTCAGCGGCTTAAGCGCCTGCCTTGCAAGCGCGAAGGCCCGAGTTCGACTCCCGGAACCCACATACGAAAAAGGGGCCGGTGATATCGCTCAGCGGCACGGGTGCCTGTTGGCGCGTGAGGTCCTGAGGTCGTCCCCCCAGTACCCACAAAAAAATAAATAAATAAAAAATAAATGTGTAATTGCAACTTGATACAGGGTCAATGAAGGAAAGTTACATCATTCTAGGAGAGATGTAAGACAAGAGAAAGGGGACTACTCAGTATATACTACGATCTAAAAGGTTAATGGCAATTAAATAACTCAGGAGAGCTAAAAGCATTCCTGTTAAAGGACACAGCATGTGCAAAAACAGAACAGCAAAGGCCCTGGGGTAGGAGTGGGCATAGCCTATTCTGGATTCTGAAGAATATACTTGAGATAGGAGACAAGAGATATTTGATGAGAAATAAGCCAAGAGTATGAAGGGCTAGATCTTGCCAAGATCTGGTGATTTAGTGAGAAAAAAAAAAAGGCATGATTCTAGGTTCACTTTAATTTCAGATAAGCAATGAATAAAATTGCATGAGCATACATATAAAATAAAATAGTGGGGGATTTCAGTACCCCACTTTCACAAATAGATAGGTCATCTAGACCAAAAATTAACAAGTATGAATTAAACTACAGTGTTGACCAAATAGACTTAACAGACACCTATAGAGTATTCCACCCAACAACAGCAAAATACACATTCTTTCAGCAGCTTATGAGGCTTTCTCCAAAATGGACCACATTAGTCTGCACAGCAAGTTTTAAATATAAAAAACTGAAATAATTTCATGTATCCTATCAGATCACAATGAAAGGAAACTAGAAATCCCCAACAAGAGAAAACACACAAACTACAAAATGAAGATTGAATAACATTCTTTGAACAATCAGTGGGTCACTGAAGAAATTTGGGGAAATTTGAAACTTCTTAGAATCAAATAATAGTGGAAACATAATACACCAGAATACACCGTCTTCACTGGGATACAGTGAAGACGGTTCTAAGAGGGAAACTTGTAACTATGAGTGCCTACATTGGAAAAACAGAACAATCTCAAATAAACAGCCTAATGATGCTTCTCAAGGTCCATAAGAAGATAAGAACAAGTCACACCCAAAACCACTAGAAGCAAAGAAATAATAAAGATCAGAGCTGAAATTAATGAAATAGAGACTAAAAGAACAATACAAAGGACTCATTAATCAAAGAACTGAAAAGATAAACAAGATGACAAACTATCAGCCAAACTAACCAAAAGAAAAAAAAGATTGTAATTAATAAAATTAGAGGCAAAAAGTTGACATTACAAAAGATACTACTGAAATCCAGAGGAGTGTTAGAAACTATTTTTAAAACTTTTATTCCAACAAATTAGAGAATATAGAAGAAATAAATAAACGTCGAGATACATATAACCTACCAAAACTGAACCAAGAAGATATAAAATCCTCTAAATAGGTCAGTAATAAGCAGAGACTGAAGCAGTAATGAAAGGTCTTTCAACAAAGATAAAACGAGGACTGGACAAAGTTATTGCTGAGTTTTTCTAGACTTTTGAAGAACTGTCACTTATTGCTCTTCAAATTATTCCATGACATAGAAAGGCAAGGAATTCTTCTAAATTCATTCTACAAAGCCAGTGTCACACTAATAGGAAACCCAGATAAGGACTCAGAAAGGAGGGAAGGGAAGGGGAAGGTAGAGGAGGGGAAAACAAAATCATGTTATTTGCAGGAAAATGGATGGAACTGGATAGCATCATATTAAGTGAAATAAACCAGATTAAGACAAATATCATGTGTTTCCTCTACATGAGGCATAGAGAGAGACCGAGAGAGAGCGAGAGAGAGCGAGAGAGAGAGAATATGAAAGTAGAAGGGATGGGCCAGTGAGATGGCTCAGCGGCATGAGCACCTGCCCGGCAAGCGCGAGGGCCCAAGTTCGACTCCCGGATCCCACATACGAAAAAGGGGCCGGTGATATCGCTCAGCGGCACGGGCGCCTGCTGGTGGGCGAGGTCCTGAGGTCGACCCCGGTACCCACAAAAAAAAAAAAAAAAAAAAAAAAAAAAAAAAAGAAAGTAGAAGGGAGACTATCAAAGAAGACAAGAAGACTGCAGAATGGGGAAGGAAAGGGAGAGGGAAGGTAATGGGGGAAATGATCAAAGTATACTGTATGCATTTATGAAGATGCCAAAAGGAAAACCACTAGTCTGTAAAAATAATATGCATTAATTTAAAAAATCAAGTAGCAATTGGCTATATGATTCTGGACAAGAGATTTTTGACATTAGGACCAGATTGGTTATGCAAACTGTTTTTTTTTATTATTGCAATAAAAACAGTTGGAAGAAAAAAAAAAAATAGAAATCATCTAGTCCTGTCTGTATCCAAAGCATACTTTCCCAATTGACTTCTTATGGCTTTGATTTAATTAGCCAGCCTCAAATAACTTCTTTATTACTATCTCCTTCTATTATTAAATTACCCTAATCATTAGAAAGTATGATATTTAATCAAAATGCATCTCCCTGTAATTGCTGCACATTGATTCTCCCTTCTTGCACATGCATTGTGCTACAGAATTTGCAAATGGGATCCTGATACTCATGTTTTCCAAAGGTAATGAAATAAGTTGACTTTATCTTTAAACAATAGAAAAGAGTTGGACTTAGATAAAGGCAGTAACAGTTGGGCAGGGTGATGAGGAGGTACTACAGACACAATTAGCACTAGATGCCAGCAGAGTGTCCAAGGTCCTTAATAAGATTTTCCCTAGACAGGGATTCTCGTTACCGCCACAAAAATCAATGTTAATGTAATTACAAGGTGGGCGGAGGGGTGTGGAGAGAGTGGGGAGAGAGAAAGACACGGAATGAGAACTGCACTGAATTATTCAGACATGAGATAATCAGTAAAAGAAGATTCTTTTTTTTTTTTCTTTTAATGTGGGTCCCAGGAGTTGAACTCAGGACCTCGCGCTTGCCAGGCAGGCACTTATGTGGCTGAGCTGTCTCACCAGCCTGCAAAGAAGATTCTTAGAGACTCACTTCTTTTCATAGAACACCTGCCATTTGATAAGGCCATCCTTAACAATTTGCAATTTCTCCCTTGTAGACTCTTCAGTTTGTTCCACATCGCGTTTAAATTTGTTCATTAAGTTTTGCCAATTGTGTGTCAATTTCTCCAACAGTGCAAGGTCTGCAGTGTCCTAAAGTGCATAGAATCAACTTATTTATTCATATAACAAGTATTTATTAACATATACACCAGACCATTAGTAATAATGTAAAACTAGAGAAATACATAGAAAATAAATTTTACAAGTGAGAAGATATTACTCTTTTAAAACATTAGTGACATGATTGTTTGGTGATGGATTTTCAATGGCACATAAAGTATTAGCACCGTATCGGGGACAAGATTTTTTTCCCTCTTCTTATGAACCTAATTTTCCTGTAGAACTTTCACAGGGGCAGTAGAGTACACTGGAAAAAACAGGAATCATGAAACCAGACAGAATCAAATATGAGTCCTACATATTTAACAGCTGTATAAACTCAGGTAGCATTTATTTTATTTGAAGTTAATTTTTATTACTCATAAAATAAAGTCACCAGTACATTTCTTAAAGAATTATTTTAACAGTTAAATGAAAATGGTAGATATAAATGGTTTCACTGAGTAGAAACACACTAATGCCAGCTCTTTCTTTTTCTCCCTACTGTACTCACTGAATTTCTCATAAAATTACATAGAATACATCAATAATACAACTATTTCAATAAACAGCTACTTACTTTTAGTGTAAGTATGAATAAATAGAACTATGAATAACTTTGTAGTATTATAAAACTTAAATTGCTTTAATTACAATAGAAGAAAAATATACGGAAATAAGAGGCTTTATTTACTTTTCTTAGATTTTTTCATTCTGCCCATGATAAAGCACAAATACAGGGCCGGTGAGATGGCTCAGTGGCATAAGCGCCTGCCTGGCAAGCGCGAGGGCCCGAGTTCGACTCCCGGAACCCACATACGGAAAAGGGGCCGGTGATATCGCTCAGCGGCACGGGCGCCTGCTGGCGCGCGAGGTCCTGAGGTCGTCCCCCCGGTACCCACAAAAAAAAAAAAAAAAAAAAAAAAAAAAAAGCACAAATACAAAACTATAGGGTTGGTGAGATGGCTCGGCGGCGTAAGCGCCTGCCTGGCAAACGCGAGGGCCCGAGTTCGACTCCCAGAACCCACATACGAAAAAAGGGCCGGTGATATCGCTCAGCGGCACGGGCGCCTGCTGGCACGCAAGGTCCTGAGGTCGACCCCTGGTACCCACAAAAAAGAGAAAAAAAAAAAATACAAAACTATATTTAAAAATTTATAAATTTATCAATTAAATCCTTATTGTCTTAACCCTCAACACTTGGAGTATCTTCTCTCATAACTTAAGTGAACTGAGCCTTACCTTGGTTGACAGCAATATGATGAAATGCTTAGTATATTTATTCCAGCTTTTTTCACTGAGGTAGAGCCTTTTAGCCAATATGATTCCATTTCTTTCAATTACCTGTAAAAATAATGTATTCGAATCAGGAACCAAAAACATTAACAAACCACTGTAACTTACTACAGTTGTTTCAAAATCAAGTTTTCACTGAGTAATTATCTCAACCAAAACTTCTTATTTAAATCATTAACTAATTTGAATCACAAATTCACATTTTCTAAAACCAGTGGAACCAAACTGACAGCGTACACAGCAGATGTTCTAAACAATTTGATCTCAAGACACCTTAACACTCTTAAAAATTACTGAGAACTCTGAAGTGCTTTTATTTATATAGATTATATCTATTGATATTTGCTGCACTAAAAAACTAAACTAAAATTATTTAAAATAGATATTTGGTAATTCACTTAAACATATTAATAAACTCATTATGTTAACATAAATAGTATTTTATGAAAATATAACATTTTTCAAGAAATAGTAAACAGGGCCGGTGAGATAGCTCAGCAGCAAGAGAGCCTGCCTGGCAGACGCGAGGTCCTGAGTTCGACTCCCGGAACCCACACACGAAAAAAGGGCGGGTGATATCGCTCAGCGGCACGGGCGCCTCCTGGCACACGAGGTCCTGAGTTCAACCCCCGGTACCCACAAAAAAAAAAAAAAAAAGAAAAAAAGAAAGAGTAAACAGTACCTTTTTAAAAATATTTTTACAAATATCTTTAATGTCTCTTAAAAGAATAGAGCTAGATTGATAGGAGGATAGGGAAATGGGAAAAAAAAGAATCAAGGTATATTATGTACAGGCACAAATCCCCTATGATGAATGTGATCATTATGTGTACCTAAAATGTACCAATAAACTTAATTAAAGAAAGAAAGAACAGAGCTGGATTCTCTTATTTGCTTCTGTATTCAATCTGTTGCAATATTCTGTGTCATATAACTTCTAGAAATATCTGCTGCATGCTCATAAGTGAATGAAAGTGAAAATGAAGTAATAAAAAAATCCCTTCTCCTCTCCTGTGGGGATACCTCTAACATGTCCCCATTAATGCTCTAATATGTGATATCCAATGGTCCTAATATGTTTATATTGAAGACTAGAAACAGCTTTTCTAGTTTATTGTTAGTATCAATTAAAGTTGAAATTTTTAACAAGTTCCCAAACACCACCAACAACTAAAAGAATACTTTTTTGTGCTTTATAGGTTCTGGTGAAAAAGAAGAGCCCTTAATTGCGCAATAGATAGGTACCCAACAGAAGGGAAAAAAAAAAAAAAGAAATTTAACTTTCCAATATTAATGCCCACAAAAGCTACATTATCCATCAATAATTAAATGCCTTCTTTTTTCAATTTTTGTTTATGTTATTAAAAATTATAAAATGAAACTTTAGCTAATAAAGAAGTTTGAGTTCTGAGTCCAGATGAAGCAACCTTTAGGGCCAATTCATATGTGGTTGAGCTCCAGATATCTCTTTCTTCCATTAACTGTTTAATACCGGCCTCCATCCTTCCTCTTTGTAATGCATATAAATCATGGTATTCTTCTACAATCCTAAAGGAAAAATTAAGAAAGAGCTATACAGACAACTGTTTAAAAATTTTGCTACAAAACAGGCAATTTATTCCTTTAAATTGTGGTATAACTGCTGGGTATATTGAAAATATATATAGTAAAATAGAAGAAAATATATTCACATTTTATTTCTTTTTTTTTTTTTTTTTGTGGGTACCGGGGGGTCGACCTCAGGACCTCGCGCGCCAGCAGGCGCCCGTGCCTCTGAGCGATATCACCGGCCCCTTTTTCGTATGTGGGATCCGGGAGTCGAACTCGGGCCCTCGCGCTTGCAAGGCAGGCGCTTATGCCGCTGAGCCATCTCACCGGCCCCCACATTTTATTTCTAAATCTTATAAAGCCATATAAAAGTAAAAGATCCATTATAATAGTCCCTGCTCTAAATACTTTTCATTTACTCCTTTCTTTATTGACTAGAATTTTCTACTATATCTAATGAAAATTTAGGAACACAAATAACAAAAATATAGCTGTTTTTTATTTTTTTTATTTTTTATTTTTTTGTGGGTACCGGGGGGTCGACCTCAGGACCTCACGCGCCAGCAGGCGCCCGTGCCGCTGAGCGATATCACCGGCCCCTTTTCTGTATGTGAGATCCGGGAGTCGAACTCGGGCCCTCGCGCTTGCCTGGCAGGTGCTTACGCCGCTGAGCTGTTTTTTAAATTAAGCTTCTTTGTTCATAGACTTAGGATTCTTTATTATGGGCATAAAGCCCAATAACTATGAGTTACCAATTTTTTAAATTATACATAATTGGTACAAGATTTTTAAAAAATCTCTCATAGCTATCCAAAGACTTAAGTATAATTAAGCACTTCTTCTTTTTTTTTTTTTTTTTACTTTTTAAACTATTGCTTCTTCATGTCTACCAGAGCACATCCTTCCCTTCTAATTTACACTGAAGCCTCTCTTAGAACTAAAAGCCCTTCTGAGGTTAAATTCGAACACAAAATTTGTGAAGTGACAAGCAGTATTTCACAAATCTTTTGGAACACTTCCTCCTAAGGCATGTTAACTTTGCTCTAAGATTTCAGGGCCAGTGACACAGATTTCTGTTCTTAGTGCAAATCAAGAATCACCATATCAGTTCTTGAAGCTTCCTTCATCTGTAAGCTTCTATTTGTTCAACTGAAAAGAAATCTTATACCCCTAGAAAACCCTTACAGGAGGAGACATTTACAAGACATATATTACAACAGTGTCTCAAGGATTTGGCATAGCTAAGAGCTTAGTACAGTGCCTGACATACAGTAAGTACTTGATAGATGTTAGCTATGTTAATAATAAAATATTATTTTATTATTATTAATTGAAAAATCCATTTCTACTGAGAAATAGATGCATAAATTATTATTTAGTCATATAACTTAATGTTAGATAGCAATAAAAATAATTTATTCTATATGCATCAGAATGGACAAATCACAAAAACATAGTTTTGGTTGGTAAAACTAATTTTGAAAATATATGAAACAACAATATACTATGTTGTTTTTGATATATAAATATGTAGTAAAATATAAAAACGTGGACAGGAAAGTTACATAACAACTGCTGACTAGTAATTAACTCTGGAGAGAGAGGGAAGATAATGGAAAGAGGTATTTTTTTTAAATTTCAAATGCTTCTATAAAATTGTTTCCTTAAAAAAGATACGAAGCAAGTTTGAAATACAGTGGTACCTTGGTTCACAAATTTAATTCTTGTTATGATTCTGGTCACAAACCAAATTGGAAAAGAACTGAATCAAGTTCAGTGGTTAGGTTCAACATTGACTTGTGGGGAAATTTGATTCGGTTCTCATCCAGTTCGGTTTGTGACCAGAATCATGGAGAGAATTGAGTTCATGAACTGAGGCACCATTGTAATAGCTAACACTCAGTAATTCAGGGTGTTTTAGGAGTGTTTATTATAATGTTTTATTTTTCTGAATATTTGAAATGTTTCATAACATAAAATTTTACAGAAAGGGACTAGAATAAAACTGATTCTGTTGTCACCGAATACTCGGATGCCAGGCACCATTCTAAATGTGTCATTTATATTAATATCTTTAATCCTCATGATAATGCTAAAAAGAGGGTAATATTAAAATCTCACTTTTATATAGGGGAGAACGAAGGCCCAAAGAAGTTATGTGACTGCCCCAAAGTTGCACAGCAAGCAGTACAGTTCTAGAGTCTGTGCTATGCACATTCCTTTGCATATCTTCTCCTAGAAAATCTGAAAGTAACAGCCTGCAAACTTCATTCAACAAAATGATTACTGCTAAAACAAACAATCCATACGCTCCCAGAGAAAAAACAGGTTTTATTTTCTTTCCACCTAGCATGATAAATCAACTAAATTCAGATAAAGAAGCTGTGTGTTTTTAGAATTCAGGAAGTTGGCATCATATATACAGAGTCCATCAAAAAATACATACACACTTCAGCAGTTTGCTGTACTAATAAATGTCTGGAAGCTAATGGCTCTTGTAATTGTAGAGGACAAAGATAATTTGTATTAACCTCGTGATGTCTCAATAAATTTAGCATTAAAATATTTATACAAGTTTTTCTTTTCCTGATGTATACATTTTTTGGCAGACTCTATATTGCTGCAGAAGCGATATACGATTTCCCCCTTTCCCCTACATATGCTATATAAATTTTAAGCCACTCACCTGGCATTCTTTTCAGCATCTAAAATAGCTTGTGCCAAATCCTTGTGGACTTTCTCTGCTTCCTTTGTTAATTTCATATCATGTGACTGAACCAGACACAGTTCTCTGAAAGAAAGCAAAGAAATTTCAGATTCATAATTGCAGACTTCCATAAAGTTGCTACCCAGGAAATCAGATTTACACTCAGACATCTTCTCAGTTTCCTAGTTTTTCCACCTTATAAACCAAATTAAGAACTCTAGTGCAATTCTGGGTAGAATCTTGCCAAATTTGGCAAAGGAATCAAGCTGGCAAGAAAAGGCAGAAAAAAGACGTGGTGGGGGCATTCTCGAGAGTACAGTGCAGGCAGATGCTGACAGACAGGGCCGCCACACTGCTCTGCCTCACTCTCTGATCTGTTTATCCTGTGCCCCGATTCTTGCCACTAAGCATCACACCACAAAGTTAGATGATCCCTAACTTGATTGCTATTTAATGTTTATTCTCTTTGGAATTTGAATCTTAATATACATAATTAGTGCACTGCTCTGTAAACCTGATAAAGTTTGTAAACATCTGCATCTTGGAAGAGAGAGCAAGAGTCTCTTCCCTGTCAAATATATAGAGGTGATAACCTGCATAACCTATTTCTCTGCGTCTATATACGATAATATCCAATTCTTGCAGTTCTCTTGCTAAACATGAAGAGAAGACAAAAGAGTCTTCACTCTTAACTATTTCACTTTCCATTAATATTTTTTACTCTCTTTAAAGACATGGCTCTGAATGTGGTGTTCAGGATAATCACAGTTTTTACCTGGTCAATTCCTCAATAACATTCTTGAAATTATACAGCTCTTCTAAAATGCGCTGATCCATCATTCGCTGAGTCACCAAGTCTTTATAGAATTCTATCATCTGCCTGGCTATTTGGTCAAGCATTTGCACATACCTCTCTCTGTATAAGAAACAAGGGGAACAAGACACCATGCCAAAGGGGGAAAGGGGAGTCAAAAAATAAGTGAGAGAGAAAGTAACATTAGGGAAATAGTAAACAGACATTCATATTCTCTCTCTCTCATTCATATTTCTCTCCATTCATATTCTCACTCGCCTCCCTCGCTCTCCTCTTGCCCCCTTCCCAGATGCCATGAGGTGAGCAGCTTTCCTTCACCACTGCCTTCTGCCTCACCACAGGCCTGGAAACAAAGGATCCAGCAGACCATGGACAGAAACCATGAGCCAGAATGAACCTTTCTTCCTTTAAATTGTTTTCCTCAGATATTTTGTCACAGTAACAGAAAGCTGACTAACACATATCCTAAGCCTAAAGTCCTATAATTGTAATATCTTTGAGTTGGACTGGTCATTTAGTCCAATCTCTCACCCACTGAGAGAATTATCCCATCCTTACTTAAACACTTGAAGTGGCAGGGAGTTGGAGTTTTATCAGCTCAATTTGCAGTTTATACGTTGGAAAAAAATATATATATGTTATTTTTTTTAGGTACCGGGAATTGAGCCCAGGGTGTTCTCACTGAGCTACATTCCCAACCCATTTTTTATTTTTGATTTTGAAACAGGGTCTCATTGAGTTGCCAGATTGTCCAGGCTGGGCTTGAATTTGTGATCCTCCAGTCCCAGCCTCCCACAGTGCTGAGATTACTGGCATGTGACATCAAGGGGAAAGTATCAATTTAAAAAATACTTTCTTGAGGACTTCCTCTCCTGGTAATAGAGAGACTAGATACTCTAATGATTAGTGGCCTTCACATTCCAAGACTACTACATCCCCCATTAAAATACAACTATATTCATATGAGAGTATATTTTTCAAAGCATTACTGGCCTTGCAGAAGAGAAGTAGTACTGTATCTAGAGATGGAAAACAAAAAGAACAAATAAACAAGAAATAGCAAGTGAGGCTATGAAGTGGGAGTTGTTAGTAGTATTCAGTAAGCAAACCCAAGGTCGAAGTTGCCCCAGGAAAAATATCAACCCTGAGATACAGAGACTAAGCTTTGGGCCCACTTCAAAATGGAAGACCTGGGCAAGCCCGGACTCCTGCAAGAAGCCTGGATCCCAGAAGGAAACTACAGGAGCCAGGTGTGGTGGCACACGCCTGTAATCCCAGCACTCAAGAGACTGAGGCAGGAAGATTGCCATGTGTTCGAGGCCAGCCTGGGCTACATAGTGAGTTCAATCCAGCCTGAACTACATAGCAAGACCCTGTCTCAAAAAACAAAGACAAAATAAACAGACAAACAAAAAAGAAGGAAACTATCCCTTATTTATGGCTGAGGATTCTACAGTTAAGTTCATTCAAATATTAACTCCACAAGCAAAGACTATAAAATATTACTGTGAATAAACCATCATGAATGAGACTCAGAAGAAAGAACCAATAACAGATGTGGATACTAAGTGTTTTATATGCTAAAATTATCAGAATTAAAACATAAAACTATGCATAAAATGTTAGAGAAATAAATATCAGTGACCAAAATCCAGTTTTTCAGGATCAGTAAAACTGGCAAAAGTTTAGCTAGCTTCCTTGGGAAAACAAAACAAGAAAGAAGACACTGTCAATATTAGGAGTGAATGAGCAGAGATCATAACAGATTCTAGCAATAATAATAATAATAATATAATAAAAGAATATTATGAATAGCTCTATATTAACAAATTCAATAACTTAGATTAAATGGACAAATTCCTGGAAAGATGCAAACTATCAAAACTCAATCAAAAATGTGAAGATCGGGCCGGTGAGATGGCTCAGCGGCTTAAGCGCCTGCCCGGCAAGCGTGAGGGCCCGAGTTCGACTCCCAGAACCCACATACGAAAAAGGGGCCGGTGATATCGCTCAGCGGCACGGGCACCTGCTGGCGCGCGAGGTCCTGAGGTCGACCCCCCGGTACCCACAAAAAAAAAAAAAAAAAATGTGAAGATAACCTATATATAGTACCTATGAAAGAAAGTGAATTGTAATTTAAAAACCTTCCCATAAAGGAAACTCTGGACCCAGATAACAAAAGAACAATGGGATGGCAATGGGTTTTTAGATATGATATGAAAAGCACATGCAACAACAAAACCCCAAACAAATTAGATTCATCAGACTCTAAAATTTTTGTACATCAAAGATCACCATTAAGTAATGACTACACAGAAAATGGGAGAGAGTATTTTCAAACTATGTATCTAATAAGAGACCTGTGCTCAGGATACATAAAAAACACAACTCAACAATAAAAAAGATAATCAATTTAAAAGCAGATGAGGGGCCGGGGATATAGCTCAGCAGCATGGTGCCTGCCTGGCAGGCGTGAGGTCCTGAGTTCAGTTTCCGGTTCCAAAAAAAAAAAAAAAAAAAAGAAAAAGAAAAGAAAAGCAGATGAAAGAGCCAGAGGTGGTGGCACACACCTGTAAACCAAGCTACTTTGGAGGATGAGGGCAGGAGTCTTCAATTCAAGGCCGGCCTGGGCAACTTAGTGAGACTGTCTTAAAATTTTAAAAAGGGCCGGGGGTGTACCTCAGTGGTAGAGTGCTTGCCTAGCATTTGTGAGGCCCTGAGTTTGATCCCCAGCTCTACTAAAAAAAAAATGAGTGAAAGATATTTCTCCAAGAAAAAATACCAATGGCCAGTAAACACATAAAAAGACCTTCAATATCATTAATCATTAAGATAATGAAAAACAAAACTACAATGAGTTACTACTTTACATCTACTAACATAAAAAACATGAATAATAAGAACAAGTGAGGATATGGAAAAATTGCTGGAGCCAAAATGAACCTTTCTTTGTACAAGTTGATTACCTTAGCAATTTCATTAAGGTGAGGGGAAACTAACATGCTTTGCGTACACTGTTAGCTATGTGATTCTTTTGCCTTGTTTCTTCATCTCTCACTCTTGGGTTCATTCTCAGATTGACAACTCAGGCTTGAGCTTGTCCTTTGTCTCATTCTGACTTGGCATATCCCAGGTTTCAACAGTATTCTGACTACTTACCCCTTTGCATCTCATCTTAACCAGTCTCTTACTAATGTTTTGTTCCTAGTTTCTTGGCACTACCAGATAGCAGGAAGTCAGCTTCAACAAATCAGGCAATTGGGCTGGTGAGATAGCTCAGCGGCATAAGTGCCTGCCCGGCAAGCGCGAGGTCCTGAGTTCAATTCCCGGAACCCACATAAAGGAAAAAAAGGGCTGGTGATATCACTCAGCAGCACAAGTGCCTGCTGGCAAGCGCGAGGTCCTGAGGTCAACTCCCGGTACCCACATTAAAAAAAAAAAAAAAAAAAAACTCAGGCAATGAGCCAAGTGACCCTGCTAATTGCCAGTTAGAAGAAACTAATACTTAGATCTAATAACTTCTCCCAGGTTCCAAAGCAAGTGAATCACAGATATATGATTTGATCAAGGTATACTACTATTCCTTTCAGCATTTGGAAAAGTATCATGGTCATAAGAAGAATTAGAGTAACAATAGTATTTATCATCGTCATCGATAATATTTATTGAGCACCTACTTCTGTGTCCTCATGAAAATCTCACCACATTCCTATGAAGCATCTCATTACTTTCAGAGTAGGTACTCAATAAATATCATTAATTTATCAATGAACAGAGATAAATGAAAACTTTCACAGTAGCTACTATCTTTACTTAGAGATGAAAAAACTAAGGGTCAAACGTTTACCAAGGAAGGTCTCACACCAAGATGAAAATTTTACTATAGAGAATACAATAAAACATAACTAGGTTCCTTATTATCAGGTAACACAGAGAAATGTACTTTTTGGCTTTCTCGAAAGTAGATATAAATACAATTCTAACATAAAATTCAAAGGAAAACTAAGCCAGCCACAGTGGCGCATGCCTGTAATCTGAGAAGCTCAAGAGGCTGAAGCAGGAGGATTGCAAGTTTGAGCCCAGTGTGGACAACTTAGGGAGACCCTGTCTCAAAATAAAAAATAAAAAGGAGCCTCCCATGGTGGCACCCATCCGTAATTTCAGGGTCCAGTGCTTAGTACTACCAAAAAAAAAGGCAACTAGAATACTCTAACAATAGCTCTAACCTGATTTTGGACAGCAGCTGTCCTCTATCTGCACAATCCACACTGACTTGTCGAATAAGTTCATGAAATACTGTGTTGTAGATGGTCTGTTCCTTCTTTAACATGTGTAGTAGCTGGTGCATCTGGCAGGAGATAAGTAAAATAATCAGTATTTATAATAGTATTATCAAGTTTTAGTAACAGAATTTATTTCATTGCATTTTCATATATATACACACACAAATAATATATGATTTTTTAAATCTGTCTAATTGTGCACATTTATATACAGCACACTGAGATGATAACAATATCACTTCTGTGCTATGCCTGCCAAAAATTTTAAAAACCTGAATATAATCATGAGTACACGTCGGACAAGCCAAAACTAAGGAATATCCTACAGAATGACTGGCCTGTGCTGTTCAAAATCAAGGTCAAGCCAGGCATGGTGGCGCATGCCTATAATCCCAGCATTTGGGAGGCTGACACAGGAGGATCACTGCGAGTTCAAGGCCAGCCTGGGCTACAGAGAGTTCAAGGCAGCCTGAACTGCACAGCAAGACCCTGAACCAAAAACAAAAAAGGGTGGGATTTTTAAGAGGTGATTAGAACAGGAGGGCTCTGGCCTCATAAGTGGATTAATGTTGTCATCATCACAGAAATAGCCTCCTGATCACTTCAGACCAGTTTCTTCTCCCCGTCCTGTGAGATCATGCGCCCTTCCACCTTCCACCATGAGACGAGGTAGCATGAAGGCCCTCGCCAGATGCTGCTGCAAGCCTTTGGACTTGCCAGCCTCCAGACCGTATGTCAAATAAACTCCTATTGTTTATAAATTTTACACTTTGTGGTACTCTGTTACGGCAACAGAAGACAGACTAAGGCACTGGGTAAAGGCTCCATCAGAATACCTTGTACTAAAATTTCTTATAAGGTTAAATTCTATACAAGTAAAAATATATAAAACAAAAAAGAAATAGCCCTAATAAGGAAAAAAATGTATAAGTAAAGTTGGAAGAGTTTTTCATTAAGTACAAAATAAGTTACAAGTGGTAAAGCATGGTTTAATTGGCAGAGTTTTTTAGTAGTATATAAAGTAATGAGGCCTTAAAGGAAATAATAAATGCTGGTAAGAATGCACTGAAAGGGAAACTCGTATGCTTTTGGAGGGAGTGTGAATTAGTACAGCCACTACGGAAAACAGTACAGGGGTTCTTCAAAACACTAGAAATACTGCTACCATATGATCCAGCAATCCCTCTACTTAGAAATACATCCAAAGGAAAGAAAATTAGTGTGTCAAGGAGACAGCTGCACTTCTGTATTTATTGTATTACTATTCATAATAGCAAAAAAATAGAAATGTCCATGAAGTGAAGAATGATGAAGGAAATGTGATGCACATATATAATGGAATACTATTTAGCCATAAAAAGCATGCTATCCTGACATTTACAGCAACATGAAGAAGCCTGGAGAACACGTGTTAAGAGAAATAAGTCAAGCACAGAAAGACAAATATTGTATGTTCTCACTTACACATGGAAGCTAAAAAATTGATCTCATAGAAGTAGAAAGTAGAATAATGGTTACCAAAGGCTGGGAAGGGGATGATGGAGAGGATGGAGAGAGAATGGTTAATGGTCATGGGATGCAATTGGATAGAAGTAATAACTTCTAATGTCCTATAGCACAGCAGCGTAAGTATAACTGACAACTAATTGTGTATTTCAAAATAGCTGGGCTGGTGAGATGGCTCAGCGGCATAAGCACCTGCCTGGCAAGCGCAAGGTCCTCAGTTCGACTCCCAGAACCCACATACAAAAAAAAGGGCCGGTGATATCGCTCAGCGGCATAGGCGCCTGCTGGCACACGAGATCCTGAAGTTGACCCCCAGTACCCACAAAAAAAAAAAAAAAAAAGAACAAGAACAAAATAGCTAATAAAGAGGATTTTAAAAGTTCACAATACAAAGAAATGATAAATGTTGGAGGTGCTGTTTATGCCAATTACCCTGGTATGATCATTACAAGTTTTTTACATATATTCAAATGTCCTACTTATCTCATAAATATGCACAATTATTATATATCAATTAAAAATGAGTACATAATAAGGGTCTTACAAACAGTGGTGCCTATGTTCAATGACACAGTAACAAGACAGCTATGTGCTGCATAATGACATTTCAGTAAACAACAGACCACATATATTACAGTGGTCCCATAAGATGATACACAAATACCATTGTATGACAAGTGCCTATGGCAGGCAGTATAGTTAACTTGCTGTAGTCATAGGCTGTAACATACAGCCTATGTGTGCAGCAAGCTATGCCATGTAAGTTTGTGTAATGATGTTCTCACAATGACAGAATTGCCTAATGATGCATTTCTCAGAACACATCCCTATTGTTAGACAATGGACGAGTATACTAATAATAAATTATATAATTTTATCACATGTCAGGCACGTTCTATTTATTATTATTCTCCCCCAGGCATTCTTCCTCCACAGCCCATGCTCTTAACCACAGGGTTACACTGATCCTTGCAATTACCTTGGTTGGTCCTACATATTCCTGATCTTCTACCCCAGCCCTCTCTAGCATAGTATCCATCACTTCGTTCAGCTGGACCACTTCCACTCTTCTATTAGGTTTCCTAAAAGATTAAGGTGGCCAACATGTAAATAACATTTTAACATCTCCTGATCAAATGACAAAAAAGAATATAAAATGAATAAATAAAATGTATAATTATGGAATATTAACTAAGATTTTAAAGCATTAGACCTGTATCTATTGATCTAGTGGGATATTTATAATAAAGTGAAAAAAAAAAAGAAAACATGTAAATAGTATGATCCCCTTCTTAAAAGAAAATAATTCTCCCCTCCAAATATTCTATATAACTATTATGTAAGATGGTAGGAACATATAAAAAATGTGGACAAACACCAAATGTGAGCGAAGAAAAAAGACAAAGGAATGAAGACTGTAGCAAAATGGAGAAATACTAATCATTAAATGTAGAATATAAAAGTGTTTCATAGTACTTAAATACTATTTATATTTATGTAGATTTGAATACACAATTGGACATATGAAAACAACAAATTAGATAACAGAACTGTAGAAAATTACTGTTTTGGATTCCTGCTATAATTTTGTTTAATAAAATATCAACAAAAAGAATACATTTATGTACATAATCATTCTTTCTAAGAAACACTGTATAAAATAAACCATACTTACATGGATGGAAAGAGCAATAGCCTGTTTTCACTATCTGTGAGAAGAGAAGTATATTTGCTACAATAAATAAGACAAGCACATGTTATTTTAAGAAAATATTAAAAAAAAAATTGGGGGCTGGGGATGTAGCTCAGTGTTAGATTAGGTGCATAAACAGCTGGCTCTAGCCTCAGCAGCAGCACGGAGAGAGAGACAGAAACAGAGACAGAGACAGAGAGACACACAAACAGGGAGACAGACAGACGGAGACAGACAGACACAGAGAGAGAGACAGACAGACACAGAAACAGAGAAGAGAAGAGAAGAGGAAGAGGAAAAGGAAGAGGAAAGAAAGAGAGAAAGAAAGAGGAGAAGAAAGGCTCAAATAGTTTCAAAAATGAGTATGTGAGATGGACTACAAGCAAGGATACCACAGGGACAATTCACAAATCTAGCACCCAAAAATCTTGTTTTCTAAGTACCATTCTCCAGTAACCAGAATCAGTACTCCCTGCGAAATGAATCATGGCTAATTCCAGAACTGGAGTTGGAAAATACAAAATGAACCTGGAAATCTCATTGAAAATAAGAAAATTCAAATAATGTTGGGGACATGTCTGAAGAACATAAAAGCCAGTTCAAAGGAGCTGCCATTGGTCAAACCGGGAAACATTTGAATATCAGAATAAACCATGATATAGTAGTAAGAAATTAAAATCTACCAGGAGTAGTGGCTCATGCCTGTAAACCCAGCTACTTGGGAGCCTGAGGCAGGAGAACTGCAAGGGAAATTTAGCAAAACTCAGCCTGGGAAATTTACCAAGGCCCTATCTCAAAATTTTAAATAAATAGATAGATAGATAAATCAATAAGCAAGCTAGAAATGTGGCTCAATGGTAGAGCCCTTGCCTGGCATGTGTGAAAGCCTGAGTTCAATCCCCAGTACTATAGAAGAAAAAAGAATTAAAGTCTATCAGATAAACACACAAAAATCAACAGCATTCCTATATGCCAACAATGAACCTACCAAGAAAGAAATCAAGAGACAATTTCATTCATAATAGTTTAAAAAAAAACTAAATACCTGGGAATCAACCTAACCAAGGAGGTAAAAGATCTTTATAATGAAAGTTACAGAACTCTGAAGAAATAAATTGAAGAAGATATTAGAAAATGGAAAGGCATCCCTTGTTCTTGCATCAGAACTAATATGATGAAAATGGCAATATTACCAAAAGCTATCCATAGATTTAATACAATCCCTATTAGAACACCAACAATATTTTTGTAATTTTACAGAACATTCTTTAGCTTTACAGCACTAGAAAAAAAATAATCCTAAAGTTCCTATGGAGTCAGAAAAGACCCAAAATAGCCAAAGCAACCCTGAGCAAAAATAGCAAAGCTAGAAGCATCATAATACCAGATTTCAAATTACACTACAAAGTTTTAGTAACGAACACAACATTGTACTGGCACAAAAACAGACATGCAGACCAATGGACTAGAAAGAACAGAAAATACAGAAACAATCCTATGCATCTATAGCCATCTGATTTTTCACAAAGGGGCCAAAAACATATGTTGAAGAAAAGACAGCCTCTTTAACAAATAGTGCTGGGAACACTGGATATCCGTTTATAGAAGATAGAAACTAGTACCATTCTCCACTAACCAGAATCAGTACTCCCTGGGAAATGAATCCCCACCTCTCACCCTGTTTTAAAATCAAATGCAAATGTAGCAAAGGCCTAATATGAAGACAGAAACTTTGAAGCTGCTGGAAGAGAACACAGGGGAAGCACGTGAAGTTACAGGCACAGGCAATGACTTCTGGAATAGAATTCCAATAGCATAAGATAATACCAAGAATCAACAAATGAGATTACGCCACATTAAAGAGCTTCTCCACAGCAAAGGAACGAGTGAAGAGGTAACCTACAGAATGGGAGGAAATTTTTGCTGGGTATTCTTCTAATAAAGGATTAATATCAAGAACATACAAAGAACTGAAAAACTAAGCCCTCAAAAACAAATAACCCGATCAAAAAAAAAGGGGGCAAATGAACTGAATAGACACATCTCAAAAAAAGTACAAATGGTTTATGAAGTACAATAAATACATAAAAAATTCAACATCTTTAGCCATTAGGGAAATACAAATCAAAACAACTGTGAGGTTTCATCTTATCCCAGTCAGCATGGCCGCATTAAGAACACAAAAAACAATGAATGCACATCAAGAGAAAAAGGAACCCTCCTGTATTGTCCATGAGAATGTAAACTACTACAGCTACTAATGAAATTAGTACGGAAATTCCTGAAAATAACTAAAAATAGAAATACCATTTGATAAATGGGACACACGTGTAAATAGCACATTATTTCTCTGGTGTGAGAAACTGAAAGTGTAAATAAGGACCAAAATGTATAATAGGTATTGTGAAATAGGAAGAAAATGTTCAAACGGGCAAGGGAACTAGGGAGGGGGGAGGGGGAAAGGAAGGAAGGGACAAGGAAAAAAATGATGAGAAAAGAAGGAAAAAATGGAAACAAAGCTTTTGTAAATAAGGAGGGGAAGAGGGGTTGAAGGGAGGGTAAGGGAATGGGAAAAAAAGAATCAAGTTATATCATGTACAGGTACAAATTCCCTATGATGAATGTGATCATTATGTATACCTAAAATGTACCAATAAACTTAATTAATTAAAAAAAAGAAATACCATTTGACCCAGCATTACCTTTGCTGGGTATGTTCTGGAAAGAATTAAAGACATAATACTACAGTGATGCATACATGTTTACAGGGGCACAATTCACAATAGCTAAGCTCCAGAAAAAGCCTAGATGCCCCTGAACAGATGAATAGATATAGAAAATGCAGTATATATACATAGTGGAAGATTATTTGGCCACAAAGAAAGATGAAATCAGGTCATTTGCAGAAAATGGATGGAACTAGAGACCATCATCTTAAGAGAAATAAGCCAGATTCAGAAAGTTAAATATTACATGTTTTCTCTTATATGAGAAACCTAAAATATAAATAAACAAACTAAGGCTGGGTATGGTGGCACACACCTGTAACCCCAGCAGCTGGGAGACTGCTCCCAGCAGGAGGACTGCCATGAATTTGAGGCCAGCCCGGGCTACATGGTGAAACACTATTTCCTAAATAAATAAATACATACATACATAAATAAATAGACAAAATAATAAAGGAGGGATGATAGGAAACTAGAAAGTAGACTCTTGGAAATGGGGAAGGGGACGGAGGAGGAGGGAGGAAAGGGATTGAAAATCAACCTGTTATATGCATGCACCAATTCCCCAAAACAAACATCACTATTCTATATTACAAATATACACTAATTTTAAAAATTGCTAAATAAAGGTGACATTTTAAAATGTCACATAGTTCAAGAGCTACTAAAAAAAAACATCAAATATAACAAATCTAAGAGTCTAGATGGTAAACTGCCAGCTAATAAATACAGAAAAAAAATGATATAGCTTTAAAAAGTCATCCAAAGATCTATAATTAATGGGTTACCAGGAAATATACATTGAATTATTTGGTGGTATAGGGATATGATGTCTCAAATTTATTCTTAGTTTTAAATTCATGTGTGAGCGTGTGTGTGTAAAAGCAAATTAGGCTAAATATAATAAACAGTGAATCAGGAAAGAGGGTATATGGGAGTTCCTTGTCCTATTTTTACACCTTTTTCATGAGTTTGGAATTAAATTAAAATAAAACGTTACCCCCAAAAATGAGTTCCATTTAGTCATCTTTGGCCAATTGTTAAGGAAATGTCATATAACATACATGTTACATAACAGCCAAGGAGTGACAGCTTCTAGACGCTTTATTATAAAACCTTAGTCCAAAATTCTAGTTGTTTTATAGCTGGGTGTGGTGGCACATGCCTGAATTCCCAACACTCAGGAGGCTGAGGCAGGAGGATCACCACAAGCTCAAGGCCATTTGGTAAGTTCGAGGCCAACCTAAACTACATAGCAAGATCCTGTCTCAAAAAGAAAAAAACAAATAAAAAACAAAGTTCTACTTTTTAAAACTATAAAACATTGAAATGTTGTCTCAGAAAATTAAACCAAGATCTCATTTTCAATCCCGTAAGTAGGGAATCAAAGAAAATGAGACAACAAGTGTGTAGTCTGAGATTCTGACTTAGAGGGCTTCTTTCCTTTGTCTGCATGGTCATAACCATGTACAAGCCATACTTAAAAAGCAGAGTCAGGGCCGGTGAGATGGCTCAGCAGCGTAAGCGCCTGCCTGGCAAGCGTGAGGTCCTGAGTTCGACTCCCGGAACCCACATACAAAAAAAAGGGCCGGTGATAACACTCAGCGGCACAGGCACCTGCTGGCGCACGAAGTCCTGAGTTCGACCCCCGGTACCCACAAAAAAAAAAAGCAGAGTCAAGCATTGGGAACAAAAGTCCATATTTTTAAATTCAAAATTAAATGGCAGAAAGAACTAGAGAACAATTTAATAAATTAATCACTAAAATCCCAAACTGTGAAGTCCTCATTAAGAGGACTTTTTAAAAATCTCTCTTCAGTTGTATTAGGGCAGCTAGCCCATGTTTCCTCGTTACACTGGGATATAAGTGTACTGTTCTCAGGCTCTTCTATGTGTAGGAAGAAGAAAACAGTTCAACATATCAGGTATTCAATATACGTCATATACTCACTCATCGTAGCACTCCAAACCTGAAACTCCTATACTTGACACAATATGAAATTCTTCAGGAATTAAAGTGTCTGTTAATCTCTTTGGCTTAAAAAATGAAAAAAGAAAAGGACAAATATATTAATAGATGAAAAAGCTGAGTTGTGCAAATCCTAATTCCTACCCCAAAGGGATAGTATTCATTTTTTTATTAGTATGTGTGTGATGCATAATGAATACATTCCTCTTGGAGAGCTGGTACATGACAATATCACATCTCAATCCTTTTTACGTCCCCTACCCCTCCCCTGCCCCTTCCTCCCTCCACTTCTAGATCACATTCCCATTTGCAAAAGGTCTATCTCCTTGTTTCCTGTAATCTATCATTTACTTTACTTTTTGAATTATTTATACTTTGGGTTTTACATATAAGAAAAACCATGTGTGCCGGGCATGGTGGTGCATACCTGTAATCCCAGCACTTGGGAGGCTGAGGCAGAAGGATCGCTGCAAGTTCGAGGCCAGCCTGGGCTACAAAGTGAGTTAAAGGCCAGCCTGAACTGCATAGTGAGACCCTGTCTCAAAAAGACAAAAGAAAAAGGAAAGAAAGAAAAAGAAAAAGAAAAACCACATGATATTTAATCATGTGTGTCTGATTTATTTCACTGAAGATTATGGTCTCAAGGTACATCCATTTTCCTACAAATGACTCAAATTTATCTTTCCTTATGGCTGAGTAGTACTCCATTATTTATATATACCACATTTTTTTATCCATTCATCTGTTCATGGACATATAGACCACTTTCAAGATTTAGCTATTATAAATTGTGCTGCTATAAACATGGGTATACATGTATCACTGTAATATGATATCTTTAACTCTTTCAGAAAGATATCTAGAAGGGGAATAGCTGGGTGAAATGAAATTCTAGTTTTAGTTCTTTGAGGAATTCCATACTTATTTCCACCAATAGTAGAGGAGGGTTCCTTTCCCCCTACAGCCTTGCCAGCATTTGTTATCATTTGATTTCTTGATGATAACCATTCTCTCGGGAGTAAGATGGAATCTCAGTGTCATTTTAATTTGTATTTCTCTAATGACCAGTGATGTTGAATATTTCTTCATGTACTTATTAGCCATTTATATGTTTTCTCCTGAGAAGTGTCTATTCATTTCAATTGAATATTTTTTGATTGGTTCTTTTATTTAGGGGTCTAATTTTTTGAGTTCTTTATATATCGTAGATATTAGTCCTCTGTTTGAGGTATAGCTGGAAAAATTGTTTTCCCATTCTGTAGGCTGTCTCTTCACTCTGTTGATGGTTTCTGTTGCTGTACAGAAGCTTTTTTGGTATGATCCCATTTGTTGATTCTTGATACCATTTCTTGTGCCACTGGGGTTCTTCTGTTCAGAAAGTTCTTGCCTATGCCTATGTCTTCGAGTTTTACCTATTTTATCTTCCAGCAGACTGATTCTGTTTTAATATTTAGGTATTTGACCCATTTTGATTTTAGTTTGGTACATGGTGAAAGAGATGGGCCTAGATTCATCTTTTGCACATGGATAAGCAGTTTTCCCAGCACTGCTTGTTGAAGAAGTTCTTTTTTTCTCTAGCATATATTTATCTCCCTTGTCAAAGATCGGATGTCTGAGAGTGGCTGGGGTTGCTTCTGCATCCTTATTCTGTTCCACTGACCCATGTATCTATTTTTGTGCCTGTACCATGCTATTCTTATCACATAGCTTTGTAATACAGCTTGAGATCTGAGATTGTGATGCCTCCTACTTTGCTCTTCTTCCTGAGGACTGTTTTTGCTGTTCTGGGTCTCTTCTCATTCTTTATGAATTTTAGAATTGTTTTTTCTAGTTCTTTGTGGAATGCTGCTGGTATTTAGATTGGATTTACATTACTTGTATAAATTGGTTTTGATATATGGCCACTTTGACAATATTAGTTCTGCCTATCCAGAAACAAAGGATGTCTTTCCATTTCCTGGTATCCTATTCAGTCTCCTTTTTCAGAGTACTGTAGTTTTCATTATAGAAGTCTTTCGCTTCCTTGGTTAGGTTAATATTTGGGAATGTAATTTTTTTTTTATATGTAGGTACCGGGAGTCGAACTCAGGACCTTGTGCGTGCCAGGCAGGTGCTTATGCCACTGAGCTATATCACCAGCCCAGGAATGTAATATTTTTTAAGCTATTGTGAAGGTATTGTTGTCTTGATTTATTTCTCAGTATATTTGTTATTGGTGTACAGGAATGCTATTGAATTCTTTGCACTGATTTTTGTATCCTGCTACTTTGCTCAGTTTGTTTATTAGTTCCAGGGGCTTTTTGGTGGAACTTTTTGGGTCTTCTATGTACAAGATCACGTTATCTGTGAATAAGGATAGTTCGGCTTCTTCCTTTTCTATACACAAAAGGGATACTATTTATTAAGTTGAGAGATTTTGATTACAGAAATAACAATATTTTTGTAAAGTCATGATAACAACAGGAATAAAATTTAATCAGAGAACTCATTTTTTCAAAGTAAGCATGAATATGAGAACAAGTTCAGTTCTAGTATAATCATCCCTCAATATCTGAAGAAGGCTGCTTCTGGGAATCTCCACACATACCAAAAATCTGCAGATGTTCAAGGCCACTCTACAAAATGGTGCAGTACTTGCCTATAACCTATGCATATCCTCTCATTTATTTAAATCATCTCTGGATTACTTATAATACCTAATATAGTGTAAATGCTATATAAATAATTGTAATGCTGAATTGTTGAGGAAATAATGACAAGCAAAAAATCTATACAGGTTCGCTGCAGATGCAAATATTTCCCATTTGTGGTTGGTTGCATATGCAGATGAGGAACTCTCAGATATAGAGGGCCAAATGTATTCAGAAATTCATTATTTAGGTTGGACATGGGGGCACATGCCTGTAATCCCAGGACTCAGGAGACTGAGGCAGGAGGATCCTTGCGAGTTCAAGGCCAGCCTGGACTACACAGTGAGACCTTATCTCAAAAAAAAAAAAAAAAAAAAAAGGAAACAAAGAGACAAATAAAAACAAAGAAAGAAAGAAATTCTTTTCTTCTTATATTTAGTAGGAAAACTAAAATTCAGTTTAGCAAGATACCATGAATAAGAATTCTACAACTTCATATGTGGATTTCTGGAAGGAAAAATCTAGTCTTCCACACTGTACAAAGTGGTAACTGTGGTTTGGAAAACAGCTTAAGGTATTTTTGATCTTTTCCCACTAAATAGCTTTTTAAAGAAGTAAGATAAGCAATGCAGGTTGCTTTTATAGTATGATATTACTTTATATTTGGGGGAAGTTATTTAAAAAGTAGAGAGAAGAAGAGAAGATTATTTATCAAATGCTTTACCTTGTGAGGCACGATGACACCATCACGTTTGTCATGATCATCTTTGGGTTGTAATGAATGGCCCACATGTGGGGGACAAAGTACATTCTCTCTAGCCTCCCCTTTTACATATTTAACATCATACAAAAAAGAAATATCCCTAAAAATAAGAAAAATATATATATTTCAAAAATAAATTTTCATTCTGGCTACTAAAGAAGAGCGAGTGAGATCGATACCCATCCTACTAGTGAATAAAGTGGTCATTTATGTCGGCGAAACTGATCTCCTTACCTCATGCTTTCCTAAGAAGACCAGAGCACTGGAAATGAGTTTCTCCAACATTCTGCCTCTACCAAAATCTCATTCACATCACAAACTCTCCCCTTCAAACTTAGGCTAAGATAAATTCTCTTTTCCATGGTTATTCCTTCCTCTTATCAGCTTGATTCCACCTTTTCCTACATCATTGAGTATTCTAGTCTATCGATCATAACTTCCGTGTCTTTCCCACTCTATTGAAACATTCTTCTTGGTCTATAACCAGTCTTTTCCCCGTCTACAAATCTTTGCTTTACCATACACTGCTATCATTATATCATAACTGTCCTATCATCTATCTATTCATCTATCATCTATCATCTCTCAATTTCTGTTCATCAAATTTCCCTACAATCTGATTTCCACTCACACCTCTATCCTGAAGCCATTCTCCAGAAAGCTCATGATGATTTGCCACTGGAAAGCCAGATCATCTCTTATTAGTTATCTTAAACTAAGTTTCTCTGGTATATTTTCCAAGATTGATCACCTCCCTGTTTAAAAACACTCTTTTCCTCTGTTCTCTGTGTTATCAGATACTCCCGGTTTTTTGTTCTAACTGCTCCCTCTTAGACTTCTCTGTGCCCTCCAGCTACTAAATGGGAATGCTCCACAAATTTGTGACCTCATACCTCTACCCTTTTCCCTGTACATTTTTTCCCTTGGCAATGTTATCAAATCTTACCTTATCCCAGATGTTACTTCCAGGGACAACTGAGTTCTTCTATTCTATCTTTCCATCTTCTTGTATTCGCTAATTCTGTCAATTAACACTATCCTCGCCTCATCTACATCTCGCTAGAATCCATTATTGAGCCCTTCCCATCTTTTTCAACTTTTTAAACTTTTTTATTCGTACATATTTGTCATACATATTGATCACATTCATCATAGGGAATTTATACATGTATGTAATATATCCTGATTCTTCATTTTTTCCCATTCCCCTCCTCTCTGTTCAACCTTTCTTCCCCTCCCCATTAACAAAAACTTCATTTCCATTTTTTCCTTCTATTCTCTTTTTTTTTCACTTTTTCCCTTTCTTCCCTCCCCCATACCCCCTCCCTTGTTGCCCTTCCTATTTGAACATGTTCTTCCTGCTTCCCAATATTTGTCCATTATTGGGTCTCTCACACAAGAGAAACAATGTGATATTTAAACTTGTGTGTCTGATTTATTTCACGTAAGATTATGGTCTCAAGGTACATCCCTTTTCCTACAAATGACTCATTTGTCCTTCTTCGTGGCAGTGTAGTACTCCACTGTGTATAAATGCCATATTTTCTTTATCCATTTGTCTGTTGATGTGCATTTGGACTGATTCCAAGACTTAGCTATTATAAATTGTGCTGCTGCTAACTACATGGGTATGCATATATCACTGTAGTATGATGTTTTTAACTTTTTCAGGAAGATACCTCGGAAGGGAACTGCTGGGTCAAATGGGTCCTCTAGTTTTAGTTTTTTGAGGAATCTCCATACTGCTTTCCACAGTGTTTGTACCAGATTACACTCTCACCAGCAAAGAAGAAGGTTCCTTTTCCCCCGCAGCCTCACCAGCGTTTGTTATTGGTTGATTTCCTGATGACAGCTATTCTTTCTGGGGTGAGATGGAATCTCAGTGTTGTTTTAATTTGCATTTCTTAAATGACCAGTGATGTTGAGCATTTTTTCATATATTTGTTTGCTGTTTGTATGTCTTCATTGAGAAGTATCTATTTCAGATACCCCTCTTTGCACTGGGTCTTTAATTTAGGGGGTCTAATTTTTGAGTTCTTTATATACACTAGATGTTAGTCCTTTGAGGAATAGCTGGCAAAAAAATTTTTCTCCACTCTGTGAGTTGTTTCTTCACTCTGGTGGTGGTTTCTTTTGCTGTGCAAAAGCTCTTTAATTTGATGTGGTCCCAGTTGATTCTTTGTAGTATTTCCAGTGTGACTGGAGTTTTGTTCATAAAGTCTTTGGCTATACCTATGTCTTCAAGAGTTTTACCTATTCTATCTTCCAAAAGATTGTTTCTGTATTAATATTTAGATCTTTGATCCATTTTGATTTTAGTTCAGTGCATGGTGAGATACGGGTCTAGGTTCAATCTTTGACATGCAAAAAGCCAGTTTTTCCAGCACCATTTATTAAAGAGGCTATATTTCTTCTAATGAAAGTGATTGGGACCTTTGTCAAAGGTAAGGTAGCTGAGCATGCTTGGAGTTGTTTCTGCATCCTCTGTTCCATTCCATTGATACTTGTGTCTGTTTTTATGACAGTAACATGCTGTTTTTATCACAATAGTTTTGTAGTATAACTTCAAATTGGGGATTATGATGCCTCCTGCCTTGCCTTTGTCACCCAGAATTGCTTTTGCCATTCTAGGTCTCTTCTAGTTCCATATAAATTACTAATACCAGATTGCGATAAGGTCCTTCTATCTCTATCTTCTTTAGTTTTTATTTTTAATAATGTATGGATGTTAGATTTTGTCAAAGACTTTTTCTTCATCTATTGAGATGATCATGTGATTTTTGTCCTTACTTCAATTTCTGTGGTGTATTGTATTTATTGATTTTTATATTTTGACCATCTCTTCATACCTGGGATGAGGCTTACTTGGTTGTGATGTCATGAGGTATGATTTTTTTTCATGACATATTAAATTCTGTTTGCCAGTATCTTGTTGAGGATTTTTGTGTCTCTGTTTATTAAAGAGATTGGCCTATAGTTGTTGTGACCAACTGATCTTCCTTGTATGCCAATACCTAGAGTGTCTGGGCGGGGAGCATAAACAATACTATAGACAAGTCCCAAAGAACTGAGTGCTAGGCCAAACAGGCAGTAACCTTTCATCCCTAATAAATTTAAAAGGCAGGATCCTGGGATAGACTCAAAAGCCAAAGCCAGCTACACCTAAAGGACATCTCTGAAAAGTAGTCACTTCCCAAAGAGGTCTCAATAGTAGTAACAAAGCTACTACCACAAACAATTTACAAGTCTCAAAGCAGAAAACAAAACAAAAACAAACATACAAGAAAGAAAGAAAGGAAGAAAAAGAGAAAACATGGAAGCAAGATGCAACCTATAACCCCCAACTCACAAATCAAGGGGACACTGAGGTGGAAGAAATCAAAAGCCACTCAGCTGAATTTTATAAAGTGATAGCAACAGAAGTAACAAAACAGATGAATAAGTGTCTTGAGAAAACCAAAACAGAGATAAAGAGATGATGGCCATAATGAAGGAAATGGTTAGTGAATCTAGAGCAGATACAGATTAAAAAAATAGAGGAGCTTAGAAAAGAGATGAAAACCATGAATTCCAAACAGGAAAGAACTGGATTCCATAAAACAGACTCAAACAGATTAAAAGTTTCCATACAACAGATTTGGAGGGCCAGTGAGATGGCTCAGTGGCATAAGCGCCTGCCTGGCAAGCGTGAGGTCCTGAATTCGACCCCTGGTACCCACAAAAAAAAAAAAAAAAAAAAAAACGATTTGGATATTCAGGAGATTAAAAATTCTACTGAAAGGGGGCCAGTGATATAGCTCAGTGGCATAAGCGCCTGCCTGGCAAGCGCGAGGTCCTCAGTTCAACTTCTGGGACCCGCATATTTAAAAAAAAAAAAATTCTACTGAAAGTATACACAGCAGAGTCAACCAATGTGAAGACAGAATATCAGATCTACAAGACAGGTTTGTGGTTGGGATCATCAAATGAAAGACCTCTTAAAAATAGCAAGGGACCATGAAAAATCAATTTAACAGCTGCTAGATGATGCAAAGAAAAATAATATAAGATTAATCAAAATCAATCAAAAATCAGCAGATAGCATAAAGGACATTAAAAAAACCTGTTCACAGAAGTAATAGCAGAAAAATTCCCAAGCATGGAAAACAAGTTTGAGATACAGAGGAGTGAGGCATATAGAACTCCAATTAGCCATGATCAGAAAAAAACTACACAAAGGCATGTAATAGTCAAGATTCCAGAAATTCAACACAAGAACAGAATACTAAAAGCTGTTAGAGAAAAGTAACAAATCACCTATAAAGGAAAACCCATCATAATCACAGCAGACTTCTCCACACAAACTCTTAAGTCAAGTAGAGCTTGGAAGGAAGTATTTCAAGCCTTAAAACAACATCCAACCCAGATTGATGTATGCTACACAACTATATCAGCCTGAACTACATAGCAAGACCCTGTTTCAAAAAAAATAAATAAATAAAAACAAACAAACAAAAAAAACCCTCAGTGTCCACTTCAAGTGTTACCTTCATGAAAACACTCCTGCCATTCCCAGCAAAGTAAGTCTCCTCTACCTCTGAACTCCTTCTATTTAGCATGTGGACTTTCTCAGAGCCAGGCTTTCCACATGGCAGATGTAATTAAATATTTGTGGAATAAATCGGTTGACTATTCACAATTTATCACCCAGATTGTGATACTTCTATAATGGGTACGGTGATGTTGTTATTTAAAATCACTGCAATTTGCATGGAATTGATTTCTTGTGCAGAGGTCATAATAGAAAATACTGGTAAATTTGACTACACACATCTTTTATCTTCACCAAATCCACCAAAAACAAATTCAAAAGGAAACTCATAAACTAAGAAGGCACATTTTCAGGTCAAATCACCGACAGAGACAATTTCCTTAAAAATTCTTCCTATAAACTAGAAAAAGACTATCAATTCAATAGAAAACTAAGGAATCCCTCTCAAAAATAAAAAAGAAATACAAGTAGCTCTTAAGCATATGAAAATATATTCACAGAAAAACAAATACAAATAGATCTTAAACAAATGAGAACATGTTCAATCTTGTACATGGTAAGTGAAACAAATTATAACCATCAAATACCACTTTTCACTCATCAAATTGGCAATGATAAAAAAAATCTGATGAAACTCTATATTGGCAAAAAGCAACACACATGTATGTTCAGTATTTGTATCCTTGTTTACATCTTGCTTTTTTCACTTAATGACTTTCTTAGAAATCACTTCATCTCAGTATATATAGTTTCTTTGGTTGGGTGTTTGTTTGTTTGTTTGTCTTTGCAGTGCTGGGAATCAAACCCAGGGCCTCAAGTATGCTAGGCAAGCACTGTACTAGGAGCTACATCCTTCAGCCTTTTTGTTTTTAAACTGGCCACACAAAATCCCACTGTACATATATATCATTATTAATTCCCTATTGTAGATATTGTTTCCAATATCTTCCTGTTACAAACAACACTAAAATGAACATTTTTGCCAATATGTTATTTCTCACATGACTATATCTGTAGAATAAATTCCTACAGGTGGAACTGCTAGATTGAATAGTGTGAATTTGTAATTTTGATAGATTTAACCAAATTACTTTAAATTAAAAGTTCTTCATCTTCCCTTCCCTATCTTGAATTCAGTATTTATCATTTCAATGTGTAATTTTATGTTTACTACATAAACATAATTCTAAGGAGTATGTAGTACAATTTTGAATGTTTTAAAATCATAAGTGGTATTATACTGTATTAATTACCTACAATGTGCATTGTTTGCCTATTGCCGTTTTTTTTCCCATATGAATTTTAGGATTAGCTTGTTGAATTCCGTGGCAAATCTTGTTGGAATCTGAAGTGAAATTACACTGAATTTATAGATGAATTTGGTAATATTGATATCTTACATAACTGATACTTTGTGTTCATGAGTATGGCACATCTCTTATTCACCCAGGTCTTCTAAGTCTTTTGATAAAGTTATATAATTTTCTCCATAAAGGTCGGATTTTTTTTTTTTTTTTTTTGGTACTGGGAATCAAACTCAGGATCTTGCACTTGCCAGGCAGGTGCTGTGCCACTGAGCTGTATCCCTGGCCTGGTCAGATGGCTTTTTGACAGATTTTTCCCTATGCACATTTCAAGATATCTGAATGTGTTGGTTTTTGCTACTGTAACGAGGTGTTGTACTGTATTCTGATTGATGATTACCTGTGCATAGGAATATGATTCTATGTTGATCACATATCCAGCAACATTTTAAACTCTCTTTCTGATTAGTACTTTTTGCTGGGGACTACAAATTCACAACGGCTAATTTTGCATACTTCCCTAAGGGATAAATGGAGGTTTGGGATTATCGGTATCACCCTTTTGAGATTTCCCATTAACTCTTTAGGGATGGGCCATCTTCTCCCACCCACTAAGACTAAACTAAAGCCACTAAGATTAAAAAACACTCCAGGGCAAGATCCTGCTTAGCCTGGGATCATCTCCGCCCTCTTGAGTTCTCCCAGGATTATCCGTTGCCGCTGAGTAGCTGACCTCTGAGTCTTCCGCTCACCTTGAATCTTCGCCAGGCCCTCCTATCTTTGTATACACCCAGTAAATACTGGCTGGCTTGGAGCGGCTTTATCTCTGCCCATTCGGAGGCACTGGCCTCCCAGAGTGTTTTACTAAATCTGTCTCTGCTTCTTATTTTATCCTTTCGCTGGACCCTTTGTACAGGCAGTTTGGGGATCTTGGCCAGGTCCCCAATAACTTTTAAATTTCTCGACAAAAATTCAAAAACTGTATAAAATAACTAAAATATTTATTATGTGATAAATACCCTTGTAATTACCAACTATATTACAAGAGCAAACTTTACCAGTTACCCCAGAAGCCTTCCACGTGATCCTTTCATAACCTCACCTACTGCTGTCCTGACTTATGTTACTCATTTCCATAATTTTCTTTGTACTTTCATCATCCAGTCCCAGGGCAGTATAGAGACAGGAAAAAAAGAAAGAAAACTCTATGGAGATAGAGAAGAAGGGGGGAGGGGAGGAAGAAGATGAGGAGGGGAAGAAAGGAAGGCTAGAAAAGAAAAAGAAAGAAAGACACAAAGAAAACATGCAGAGTAATAAATTAATTAATGGTATGCGCTTTGGACAGATGTCTGTTCAGAGGGGCACCTTCTTGAACCAGAGCACTTGCGGCTGCTCTGGAGGGCGGTGCTTCCTGGTGGAGTTGACTCTGCCCGTCCTGGGAGTTTTTCCCACAGGCCCTGCTTCACACCAGCTCTTTCAACCCTTCCAACGATTTTATAAACATTCAGTTTTCTGCCTTTAGCTTTTCCTATTTGAAATATGTACAATGATTTGTTTTTTACACTGAACTCTGACAGACTGGACAAAATATTCACTTTATCATTTGTATTTTATTGCTGTGCTTGGGATATTTGGAGATTGCTGGACAAGTTACCGCTCGTTACTATTAATTGAGCATCTACGTATTTCTGCCATAACAAGTTACCATGAACTTAGCTTAAGCAACACAGATTTATTACCCCAGTTGTGCAGGTCAGAGGTGCAATGAAGGTCTCTCAGGGCTAAACTCAAGGTGCTGACAGGAAGATATATTTCTGTGATCATCTGTGTTTAACAGAATTCAGTTCCTTAACAATACCTTTCACAATAACATCCAAAAAAATGAAATACCTAGGAATCAACCTCACGAAGGATGTAAAAGACCTCTACACTGAAAACTACAGTACTCTGAAAAAGGAGATTGAAGACGATATCAGAAAATGGAGATATCCCTTGCTCCTGGATAGGAAGAACCAATATAGTGAAAATGGCCATACTTCTAAAATTGTTATACAGATTTAATGCAATCCCAATCAAAATTCCAATAGCATATCTCACAGAATTAGAGAAAACAATCCTAAAATTCATTTGGAACCAGAAGAGACCTAGAATAGCAAAGGCAATTCTGGGCAACAAAGGCAAGGCAGGGGGCATCACAATCCCTGACTTGAAATTATACTATAAAGCTACTGTGATAAAAACAGTGTGGTATTGGGAAAAAAAAACAAGACCTGAAGATCAATGGAACAGATTAGAAGATACAGAAACAAATCCAGACATACTAAGCCACCTTATATTTGACAAAGGTGTCAAACACATTCACTGGAAGAAAGATAGCCTCTTTAATAAATGGTGCTGGAAAAACTGGCTCTACACATGCCGAAGATTAAAACTAGACCCATATCTTTCACCATGCACTAAACTAAATTCAAAATGGATCAGAGATCTAAATATTAAAACAGGGCCGGTGAGATGGCTCAGCGGCTTAAGCGCCTGTCCGGCAAGCGCGAGGACCCGAGTTCAACTCCCGGAACCCACATACGAAAAAGGGGCCGGTGATATCGCTCAGCGGCACGGGCGCCTCCTGGCGCGCGACGTCCTGAGGTCGACCCCCCGGTACCCACCAAAAAAAATAAATAAATAAAAAATAAATAAATATTAAAACAGAAACATTAAATCTGCTGGAAGATAAGATAGGTAAAACCCTTGAAGACATTGGTATAGGCAAAGACTTTATGACTAAAACCTCAACTGCACAGGAACTATCACAAAGAATCAACAACTGGGATCTCATCTTATTAAAAAGTTTTTGCACAGCAAGATAAACCACCAACAGAGTGAAGAGACAACCCACAATGTGGGAAAAAATGTTTGCCACCTGTTCCTCAGACAAAGGATTACTATTGAGAACATACAAAGAACTCAAAAAAATCAGACCTCCCAAATTTAAAGACCCAATCCAAAAATGGGCATCTGAGATGAATACACATTTCTCAGATGAAGAAATACTAATGGCAAATAAATATACAAAAAAATGTGCAACATCACTAGTCATTCGAGAGATGCTAATTAAAACAACACTGAGATACCATCTCACTCCAGCAAGAATGGCTACTATAAAGAAATCAACTAATAACAAATGCTGGAGGGGCTGTGGGGAAAAAGGAACCCTTCTTCACTGTTGGTGGGAGTGTCGACTGGTACAGCCACTGTGGAAGTCTGTGTGGAGATTCCTCAAAAAACTAGGGTTGGAGGTCCCATTTGACCCAGCTATTCCCCTTCTGGGCATCTTCCCAGAAGAATTAAAAACATTGTACCACAGTGATATATGTGCACCCACGTTTATAGCAGCACAATTTGTAATAGCCAGATCTTGGGAACAACCCAAATGCCCATCAACCGAGGAATGGATAAAAAAGATGTGGTATTTTTATACAATGGAGTACTACTCAGCCATAAAGAAGAATAAATTGGAGACTTTTATAGGTAAATGGATGCAACTTGAGAAAATACTCATAAGTGAAATTAACCGGATGTATATGTGCAAACATCGTATTGTCTCCCTAGTGTGAGAAACTGAAAGAGTAAATAAGATCCAAAATGTACAATAGACACGGTGAATCAAAAAGAAACTGGTCAATAAGAAAGAGAGACTGGGATGGGGGAATGGGGAAAAGAAAGAAGGGAAAAGAAAAAAATTGTATTTATGTATAAGATGGTTAAGATAGATACACTACTAATTTTGCTTAGTTCATTGAAGAGAAAGGTTTACGCCAGTAATGTTTAGACAATTGAATGCTGAGATCTTGTACCCTGAGTAACTAATTTAACGATAACAATGCATAATGTATTAACCATTATTGCCCTCCTGTTATGTTGTTTTGAAATTTTGTTCTTTTTTGTTTTATTTTGGTTTTTTTTCTTCTCTTTAAAAAAAGAATTCAGTTCCTTGAAGTTGTAAGACTGAGATTCCTGTTTTCTAAATAGTTGTCATCTGAGTTGTCAGTAGAAGTCCCAGATTCCTGTATCCAATTGCATTGTTTTCTTTTCCCTTTCATCATACTTGGGATTGAACCCAGGACCTTGCATGTGCTAGGCAAGAGTTCTACACTGAGCCCCCTCCCCAGCCCTTTCTAAATTTTATTTTGAGACACAGTTTTGCTAAATTGCTCATGCTGGCCTTAAACTTGTGATCCCCTTGCTTCAGCCTCTCAAGCAGCTGGGATGAGAGGCACGCACCACCATGCCCTGCCCAACCGCACTTCTTGGCTTGTGTTCCTTTTCCTCCATCTTCACAGGCAAAGGTGGCAGGCTGAACCCCTCTCATGCTCCAAATCAGCCTTCTGCTTCATCTCGCTGACCCACTCGACTGTCTTCCTTTTCTACTTTCAAAGATTCAGGTGATTAGGTTGCGCTCATTCTGACAATCCAGAATAATCTCTCCATCTCGAGGTTCTTAACCTTCCTCACGTCTGCAGAGTCCTCTCTGCCATGTGAGGTAGGTAGTCACAAGTTCTGGGATTACAGTGAGGATACTTTAATGAGGCAACAGTGACATTATCTGTCTACCTGATCTTCACATTTAACAAATACCTACTCAGAAGTCATTTGACATCAAAACTTTAATGTCAGTTTATTGTTGCATTCTGAAATAGCTAATTAATTTTTCAAAGTACTTTAACTTCTCATAACTACTAATTAGTACTAAATATAACCATGATCTGAAGGCACAAAACAAATTACACTACAGCCCCAGGACATAAAAGTCAATAAGCTACCTTTCTGCCACTCTTTCTAGCACTGACACATAGCTGAGTAATAACACATTATACTTAAATACCGGAGTTTATGGTTTTACAAGTGCTATTGCATCCATTATCTCATCTATGCTTTACAATATCCCTGGAAGGCACACAGAATTGAAAAAGTCTATCATTCCCTTTCTTACAGATGAGAAAAGTAACTTCAGAAAGATTAGATAACCTGCCCAAGTATGATAACCCTATACAGAGAGGTAGGTAGGGAGAAAATCCATAGATAAACAATACTTTATAAATGAGCAGTTAGGGCTGGAGATATAGCTCAGTGGCACAGCACCTGCCTGGCAAGCGCAAAGTCCTGAGTTTGATTCCTGGTACCAAAAAAAAAAAAAAAAAAGAACAGGTTACACTAGGAAGGCTGAGGCAGGAAGATCACCATGAGTTCGAGGCCAGCCTGGACTACCTAGAGTGCTCAGGGCCAGCCTGAACTACAAAGTGAGACCCTGTCTCAAAAAAAAAAAAAAAAGCAGGTCACAATCTTCACAGGAAAAAAAAAAAATTTGACGTTTAGAATCATAAAAAACAACAACAAATAGTATTTGCTGATTTGATCTGAAACCATGTAAAGGTTAAGAGTTCCCTTTCGGGCCGGTGAGATGGCTCAGCGGCGTAAGCGCCTGCCTTGCAAGCGCGAAGGCCCGAGTTCGACTCCCGGAACCCACATACGAAAAAGGGGCCGGTGATATCGCTCAGCGGCACGGGTGCCTGTTGGCGCGCGAGGTCCTGAGGTCGTCCCCCCGGTACCCACAAAAAAAAAAAAAAAAAAAAAAAAAGAGTTCCCTTTGAAGAGAGCCGGAAGTTAAGCACTTGTCCTTCAAGGTCTTCCATATCATGAAGCTATGTTTCTTCTAAAATGTACCAAAAAAACAAAAACAAAAACAAAAAACGAAAAAACAGGAGGCACTAAAAGCATCACACCAGCAGGTATGGCGGCACATGCCTATAATCCCAGCACTCTGGAATCCTGAGACAGGAGGATCACAAATTTAATCCAAGCATGGGCAACTTAGTGATACCATCACAAAATAAAAAATTTTAAAAAGGGGTGTGATATATTGCAAAGGCAAGGTTCAATCCCCAGTGCCAAAAAAAATGCATTATAAAGCAATTCTGCCTGTCAGACCCTGTACATTTTAACAGAGAAAAACAAGAAATAGGACTGTATCAGGACAAATATTATGAATGCATGCAAAAAAATTAAACTAAAGTACGTAAAATCAGCATTTATAGCTATCATATTGATGATAACCACACACAAAAAGGTGATCCTTTGTCCTTACAGATTGAATTCCGTTTACCAAAGATACAGCATATTTTATAATTAACGATTTTGGTTTTCCAATCCTGTCCCTTCCAAGGATATCACACTAAATGCGAAGACAACCCTATTTATCTGCCTCTATCCTGACTTCTTTCTTCCTTCTTTACCTTGCAACTCCTGTTAGGGAGACAGGATGGTCAAGCAGGTATTTGAATTTATTCCTTTGAACAGGGTGCTGCCAGACACCATCTACAGCGCGTGGAAGGGTACCCTGGGAAAAAGCAAAATCACATGAATTTCCAGCAGAGGGCGCACTAGTCAAATGAAATCAACTAATTTTGAATATTTACATTAGGGTAATTTGGATACTCCATGGAATAAAAGCATGGACAAAGACTGAAACTAGGATAATCCTATAGTGAATGAAAATATTAAGACTAATGAGTAGTAATAATTATTTTGGTAAATTTGCATAAAAACAGGTTAATGGAAATAAGCCTTGGAAATACTGGTGTAAAAGACTTTTCAATCTAGAAAATTACTTTCAAAAAAATTCTAAGACAATCTGGAATATATAATATATGCTCAACACTTAATGCAGCAGATAACAAAAAGATAATGTTCCCAGGTACTCTACATACATACACACGCACCTTTGGGGTTTTAACTTTCTTAGGAGGCAGTAAATTTTCAGGACAAGGACCAGCACTGGTTGCATAGGTCAGAGAAAGCAGAACTTCCTCAGGGATGAACTCATTCTGAAGGGATGTAGGAAGGGGTTTGGAACGATCCACCATGTTTTTTTTCTCCCTTATCTCCGGAAGTCCTAAGAAAGTAATGAAAATGAAAAGCTCTTACTGTAGTTTTTTGGATGGAGCATCCTAGAACACCTCACCATCCTTGTCTATCTGGATGTTTTGTTTTGTTTTTGAGACAGGGTCACACTATGTAGTTCAGGCTGGCCTGGACTCATGTCGTAGCCCAGGCTGGCCTCAAACTCACTGCAATCCTCCTGCCTCAGCCTACCAAATGCTGGGATTGCAGATGTGCGCCACCATGCCCTGCATGTCTGTTTCTAAAAGAGAGAAAAACTTCTAATTGACAAGAATAGTAACAAGTAATACTTAAAACACTGCATAAGAGAAATATATGGCCTGTCCTATTCACATCATATCAGACACAGGTTCAAAACCTCAGGTACAAAGATAAACCTGAATTATATCAAATTCAAAATTGAAAATTACACTCACTTCACTTAATTAACTGGGATAGCCTTAAGATGATGGGAATGAATATCTATTTTTCCTTTGATGTGAAAATGATGAACCTCTCCTCCAAACTGCTAGATTAGGGCCAGGCGTGGTGGCATACGCCTGTAATCCCAGCACTCGGGAGGCTGAGGCAGGAGGATCACTGAGAATTCAAGGCCAGTCTGGGCTGCTACAAAGTGAGTTCAAGGCCAGCCTGAACTGCATAGTGAAACCCTGTCTCACACGAAAAACAACAAAACAAAACAAACTGCTAGATTATTTACTAATTTTTTCTTATACAAATTTAAAGGTGAAAATAATTGCATCAAATTGAGGTTGGGCGGGATCTGAGTTGGGTGTAAAAATAAAAGTAGGAGCTGGACTATATCCCATGATAGAGTGCTTAACTTGAATGCACAACAATTTCCAGCCCCCCCCCCCAATTAAAAGTAGAACAGGAATGGTTAGAAATTAAGAGTGGAAAATCTGAGCAAATCAATGGAATAAAAACTGTAAAAATACTTCTACTCAGCTTAAGTAGGGCAGAGGAATGAAAAAAGTGGGTAGGAGAACTAATATTGGAAAAGGCCTCCTACGAATTCAGTCAAGTAGAGTTGGGTTGCCACAGTTCTTAATGCTTCCCACATAGTACAGTTTACATTAATTTCTATAAGGAGAGAGGAAGACACTATCTTTTCTACTTTCAAAGATTCGGGTGATTAGGTTGGATTCACTCTGACAAACCAGAATAATTTCTCCATCTCAAGGTCCTGAACCTTCAGCACATCTACAAAATCCTTTCTGCTACATAAAGTATGTAGTCACAAATTCTGGAATTGACAGTGAGAGAGAAAGAGAGAGAAAGAGGGAGGGAAGTGCCAGGTGGGATCTTAGCAAAATCTCCCCTAAAAACTAAGGAAGGGGTGGTTAGGCAAAGCTTTGGCCTAACAGGGGTAAGGATGACTCTAGCTGATTCTTATTTGAATAAGATCTATATCTGTATCTATATCTATATATCTACCTATATATTGAAATACTGAAGATTTGAACTCAGGGCCTTCCTGAACTACATCCCCAACCCTTTAAAATTGTTTCAATTTTGAGACAGGGTCTTGCTAAATTGCCAAGTTTGGGCTCCAATGTGCCATCCCCCTGCCTCAGCCTCCCAGAGTGCTGGGATTAATTACTCTCATTTAGAGAAACCACTAAAACCTGACACAGTCATTTTGCACTAACTTGCATATGTTTATGCTATCTCCACTATTTTTTGGTTTTGCTTTGGAGATAGGGTCTTACTATACAGCTCAGGCTGACCTTGAGTTCACTATGTAGCCCAGGCTGGCCTCAAACTCATGGTCCTCCCGCTACAGCTGAATACTAAGGTTGTAGGTGTGCACCACCAAGCCTAGCTTCTCCATTATTTTTTAAAATTCCTTAAAGTCAGAGTTGAAGTACCAAAAAGATGCTATTCTATATAACTATTTAAAATAGAATGGGTTCAAAACTCATTAGTATTTGAAAACAAAACCTAGAAACATAGTCAGTGGAGAAATGAAACAGGACTCCAACTAAAAACTACTATGGCTTTTGGTCTACATAAACAAATGCGTCAGAAAAAAAATGTATCTAAGCCAGGCGTGATGGCACACACCTGTAGTCTCAGCACTCAGGAGGCTGTGGCAGAGGATCACTGGAACCCAGGAGCTATGGACAAGCCTGGCCAACAGACAGAGAGACTGCGTCTCAGAAAAAAAAAAGAAGGAAAAGATAAGGAAAGAAAAAAAATATAGCTAAATAAGATATCCTGAATCTCAAATTTAAAAAAATAGTGAATGGAGTATGACTCGTCAATGGCTGTTATTTGGCAGGTGTGGGGATAGTGGTACAGGGGATTGAATCCAGGGCCTTTGCATTGAGATGCATTCCCAGCCCTCCTGTGTCTTGTTTTAGTTGGTTTGTTTTTCGAGACAGTGTTTTGCTAAGTCGCTAAATTGCCTAAAATGAAGTGGAATTTAGGATCCTCCTGCCTCAGCCTCCCAGATTGCTAGGATTACAGGCGCGTGGTACCACACCCAGCAATGACTGTAATTATTTGTCTTTGGTATCCTTGAAGTTTACCTCTTGTCTCCTTGACGGCAGATACTTTTGACCTTGTACGCTCATACGATGCTGGGGAGCTTAACGGTGAGGATGGTGTTTTCGGGAGAGACATGATAATGCTTCCTATCACTCTTTCTAGTAATGTGAAATATTCTTCCAGAAAGTTAACTCATAAATAAATCAGTGTGGTACTGCCACTTTCGGGCTACTACACTGTCCTATAGGCAAAACAAAAGAAAAAGAGACCCGTTAAAATGCTTAAGTTTAGATCGGGCTTTCAGAACTCATTCAGCGTGGTATTCCTTCTTTCGGAGACCTCTGTGATCTCTCAGGTCATCTGACCTGACTTAAGAAGCTTGTGGGTGCGTCAGGGTCCAGGTGGAGACCGGGAAGGACACACCGCCCACCCTCCCGCGGTCCCTACACACAGGCCGCCGGCAGCTCTGTGACGCGGTTCGCTCTAGGCAGGTCAGCTCAGAACCCCAACCTTCCCCACAAGCAGTGCCCTCGCGCACGACAGCTCCATGGACTCGGAGATCTGGCAGGGCGAGGGCTCGCCTCGTTTCTTCATTTAAACCGACGGGAAACGGACACCTGCAACCTGTACCAGCAAATCGTACTTCCCGCCGGGCGCTTGCGGCCTGGCCTTTCCCCGAACGCCTTGCGTCGTCATGGAAACCCAGGACCCCGGGCCCTAGCAACCCTCAGTAGGAGCTGCCTTCGGCGGTGCCGGCGGAGTAGAGGGACCGTTGAAAACAATCTTCTCTCTAGGATTTTCAGTGTGTTAAGTCACAGCATAGGTTCAATAGAAATAGAGAAGAAAAATGATTAATTGGGCCGTTGTCACGGAATCCCAGTGTCTAGATACCAGGGCTGCGGACCTTTGTGCGGAAAATCTTAGTGGCCTGTGCGGATTTGACCAACGGCTGCTTGAGAACTTGTTTGTATCTCTCTGTCCCTTCTTTTTTTGTGTTTTGCATGTTTTTCTAAAAGCCACATTCGGGGGGCCGGTGAGATGGCTCAGCGGCTTAAGCGCCTGCCCTGCAAGCGCGAGGGCCCGAGTTCGACTCCCGGAACCCACATACGAAAAAGGGGCCGGTGATATCGCTCAGCGGCACGGGCGCCTGCTGGCGCGCGAGGTCCTGAGGTCGACCCCCCGGTACCCACCAAAAAAAAAAAAAAAAAAAAAAAAACCAGATTCGGGAGAATTGGGTCACCAAAAGCTCTGGCTTCCTGTCAGTCGAAGCTTTCGCCCGGACCTCGGCATTGTGGTCGCGGCTTCCTTAGAGACCCGTTTGCCTTTCCCGGAGCGAGAGGAAAGGCATTCCTAGCCCCTACCCCGCAGGGAAGAGCCCAACCCGGCCCGACCCCGGTAGAGTCCTTGGGTCGTCACGCTTAAAAACCGACTTTCAGGACAACACGGTCAGCAGATTTGCTCCTAGCTGAGACCACGTTCCCCCTCCGCTTCTGGCCGCCTGTCCTTTCTCCGGAGCGCCGTTCCAGATCCAGACCGCGTACTAGGGACCATTTCCTGTTAAGACAAATTTAATGCCAAATAATGTCGGTGGAATTTCATCATCTTGTTGCCTTTACTCTAGAAAACGAACTTAAGAAAACTATCTTATTCTGTCGTCATATTCCTTAGTACAAAGTCAGTGGACCAACGCCTTCAGTATGCTTCTGAGTATCAGTTGTTTTGTGTTCACAGAATTAAGGCTCTGGTTTCCAAACTAATGGCAACGAGAGATATGGGCAAAGGGTTCAAAATAAGTGTGAGGAACAAGTTCTCAAACGACCCTTGCTTGTGCAGGCCACAAAGGTCTTGCTCAGGGGAGAACGGCCCTGCACTTCTTTTTAAGGACTGGTAATCATCGAAGACAAGTGACAGGCAAGGCAAGCAGTTAGCGGAAGGGTAATTTTCTGCAATTTGTTGCCCCTCTCCCTCCTCACTAGTGTCACGTTATAGTTTGGAACCATAGCCACTGTAGAACTTCAGAGGTCCCCAAACTCCAACTTCAGTCAATGCAGAGTTTATCAAGCCTTTAGGTACCAGAAGAACAAAGTGACGTATTTTCACATTCCTTTAACCCAGTTCAAAAAAAAAATTTTTTTTTTTTTTTTGGTGGGTACCGGGGGTCGACCTCAGGACCTCCCGCGCCAGCAGGCACCCGTGCTGCTGAGCGATATCACCGGCCCTTTTTTCGTATGTGGGTTCCGGGAGTTGAACTCGGGTCCTTGCGCTTGCCAGGCAGGCGCTTATGCCGCTGAGCCATCTCACCAGCCCCAAAAATTCTTAATGTATTCATAAAGAGAGAAATAAATGAACACACTCAAAAGATATATAGAAAGTAACATCTGTAGGTTTTGGGAAGTGATCGATCTGTAATGTGCAGAAAATGACATTAGAGATTCTCAGTGCACTTGGTGGTGATGCCCTGGTAGCCCCAGCTTCCTGGAAGTCTGAGACAGTAACATCACTTGAGCTCAGGAGTTGGAGACCAGCGCAGGCTACAGAGTGAGACAGTCTTGGAAGGGAGAAAAAAAAAATTACTTCTTTTTCTTTCTGTCCTGTGCAAAAGTATGTGACTATACATATCATTTACTGAGAACAGGAATAAGAAAGTTCAGTATTAAGACTTGTGACCATACTGAGTTGGCAGTACTTTTGAGACATCCAGGTGGAAGTAGAAGGTAACTGATGATATCTCAGCCAAAGGCTGAGTTCAAATTGAATAGATAACATACATTACAGGACAGCCACTGTTAAAGATTACAATTGTTATTCTTGGGCAAGCTCTTCCCATAATATACCAAGGTATTAGTGGGAAACTGTTCCCTCACTTCCTTGGTCCTTGGTTCTTTGTGCCCTTAGTGAAAGAATTCAGTCAAGACACATAAGCCATGCAGAAGTATAGGTGGAATTTATTATAAAGTGGATACAGAGAACTACGCCTTCAAGAAGGCATCTGCAGGGGACCGGTGAGATGGCTCAGCGGCTTAAGCGCCTGCCCGGCAAGCGCGAGGGCCCGAGTTCGACTCCCGGAACCCACATACGAAAAAGGGGCCGGTGATATCGCTCAGCAGCACGGGCGCCTCCTGGCGCGCGGGGTCCTGAGGTCGACCCCCCCCCCCGGTACCCACAAAAAAAAAAAAAAAAAAAAAGAAGGCATCTGCAGGGAGTATGAGTTTGGATACATTTGGGTACCGGGATAATTAATTGATACTTAAAAACATTTTACTTAGAAGTTACTTTGGAATTGCAAAATGTCTTCATGTCCTTTTTAGATGGTCATTTTCTTCATGGGCTTTTATGTAAGGAATTTACAAAAGAAAATTTGAGGGGTTAGGAATTTAGCTCAGTGGTGGAGCACTTGCCTAGCAAACATAAGACCCTGAGTTCGACCCTCAGCAAACCATCGCCCCCAAAAAAGGAAAATTGAAAGATAAGTTATTAAAACCAGGCCCAGCCCAAGGCAGAAGGGTCTTTAATTAAAGAACATTTCCTTCCCTGTATTATTGGGCTGTAGGCTTTGGCAGCCAGGAATGCATTATGCCTTGTTCTGGAATTAGATGGCCAGGTGGCCCACTATCAGAAGACATGTGCACACGTATAACCTTAAGATGTCATTTTGCTCTGTGGGACTGCTTTGGGAGTGAGGCCTAACAAATGATTATAAATGTATTAAACATCGATGTCTTTCTTAACTACGAATGCATGCTATTTTGTATCCCCCCCTACTTTTGTTCCTGAAGCCCACTAGTCTACCTGCCTGCCCAACAAAGGGAACCCCAAAATAGAGTAAGGTAAAATAGAGGTCTTTGATGAAAAATACCATAGCAAAATGTAAGATGAAACAGGTAAATAATTTTATTAAATAGGGCCAGTGAGATAGCTCAGCGGCACAAGCGCCTCCCTGGCAAGCGAGAGGTCCTGAGTTTGACTCCCAGTACCCACATAAAAGGAAAAAAAAGGGTTGGTGATATCGCTCAGAGGCACAAGCGCTTGCTAGTAAGTGCAAGGTCCTGAGGTCAACTCCCGCTACCCACATAAAAAAAAAAAAAAAAAAATTTTACTAAATAGGAAACAACGCTGGGCCTGGTGGTGCATGCCTATAATCCCAGCACTCGAGAGGCTGAGGCAGGAGGATTATCATAAATTCGAGGCCAGCCTGGGCTACAAGGCAAGTCCCTGTCCTTTTTTTTTTTTTTTATGTGTACTGGGAGTTGACCTTAGGACCTCACTTGCCAGCAAGCGTTTGTGCTTGTGCCGCTGAGCTAAACAAACAAAAAAACACAACTCGATAGGGTACATCAACAGTGGGATCCATCAATAATTCAGCAACAGTGTTGTAATTATAGAGCTAATTGTGCTTGTTGATTATGGCTGATTCATGCCTGCCTTAACACCAACTAGCGCTACTGTCCTTCAGAAGCCAGTGTGATTACTAAACATGCCTTTGGCGGTGGGTGGGTGTGTTTTTGCACCGATCTCCTTTGTACCAACTCATTTTCTAAGCATATGGACAGGAACTATTATATACACATCTGTAGGTATTTAAGAGCATGCAAAAGTCCCTGAAGGAGTCTAAATGGGAAATCACTATTTGTATTTAATGTAGCTTAAAAAATGAAGATATCAATTATAAATGTTTCAAAGGAGACACTAAGGAAATCTAGGCACTGCCTGGCCAAGCACTTACTGAGGAAGAGTAGCTTCTAGTATAACTTCTACACAAGAAGGGCATCCCTAAAACTGAAATGATGCCTTAGCTTGTTGGCTTTTGTTTTTGGTGTTTTACTGGTTTTTGTTTTTGTGTGGTACTGGGGACTGAACCCAGGGTTTCGTGCATGCTGCGAAAGTACTCCACTGCTGCACACACCTCCAGCCCAGAGTGTCAAGTTTTGTCGTTATTCAGTTCACAGTGTGCCTACAGGAAGAAATAGCTTTTGCCTTGTCCAGACAAATCTTCAGTGCACAGCCCAGTAGCTGGTGCATGATAATAATGCTGTGAATAAATTCACATTTTTCATCACACAAATTGGGCTCCTACAGACAGCAAATTCACTGATCATGCCAACCTAGGGTATGGCACTCAATGAGCGATTTTTTTCATGGTAATTTTACAAACTGGTACACCAGTTGTATAAATCAGATGCATAAACTTGAGTCCAAATGCAAGCTTTTGAAGTAAAGAAGAATAAGACTTAACTTTCACCAAGAGAAATGTGCCACACTGAAATCCAACAGTCGGGCATGTTTACTTTCTAAAGGGACTGTCCCTTCCCATGTCTCTTGGGAAGCGGGTGGGTATAGTTAGGTCATAGAGGGTAATTAAAGAGTACATCTTGCCTATTGGTGTGATACATGCTTCAGAGGGAAGAATGTTGCAGCATTAGGTACAAAGCATAGTGGACCCGGTCACCACGATCACAAGTTGATTCTCTGGAGGAAGAATCTTAGTCATATACTGTAACAGATTACCTGAAACAGAGGGCTCTGTAAGGAACAGACATACTACTCAGAGTTCTAGAGGCTGGAAAAGACCAAGGTGCCAGTAGGTCTGGTGGGTTGGTGAAGGAAGCATCTGGAGAGGAGGAATGCTGTGTCCTCACACGGTAGGGGGAAGGGCAAGAGAGCCAAACCTAGGGGAAGCCCCTTTTAAAAGGGCCTAAGTCCCATTCATGAGGGAGGAGCCCGCAAGGCCTAGTCTCTCTTTAGAGGCCCCACTTCCTCAGACTATCACATTGGCAACACCTGAATCTTGGAGAAGTCGCATCCGAACCGTATTTGAAGCGGAGGGTCGATCTTGCTTCCAAACTGTCTCCCCAATTTTGTCATAAAAGGCACACTTTCTTGAGAAACTTTAACTCCATTTCCACCCACTGGAGGAAAAGCAGGGATTTCTTAGAATGACACATTTACACATTTTAGAAGGTCAAGAGCAAAAGGAATCAAGCAACAATTAATGACCACAGTAGAAGGTGAAAAATCAGTGTCACTGCTTTTGTCAATGCAAATACAGCTCCCGCTGGACCCTGTATTTATTCCTATGATCTGTAACATGGCTCCCCTTCATCAGCTGGACAAGAAGTCCTGTGCGGTTGTGTGCCTTCTCTTTTGGTCATAGTCAGCATATAAAGTTGCCTGAGATTAAGATGAAAACCTTATGAACACAAAATTGAGTTAATATTTGATACACAAAGAATTGCTTTTGTGCTGGGTGTGGTGGCGCACGCCTGTAATGCCAGCACTTGGGAGGCTGAGGCAGGAGGATCGCTGTGAGTTCAAGGTCAGTATGGGTTACACAATGAGTTCAAGACCAGCTTGAACCACATAACAAGACCCTATGTTTAAAAAAAAAAAAAAAAAAAAGTTGGGCCAGTGAGATAGCTCAGTGGCATGAGTGCCTTGCTGGCAAGCATGAGGTCCTGAGTTCGACTCCCGGTACCCACATAAAGGAAAAAAAGGGCCAGTGATATCGCTCAGCAGCACAAGCACCTGCTGGCAAGTGCGAGGTCCTGAGTTCCACTCCTGGTACCCACATTAAAAAAAAAAAAAAAAGTTGCTTTTAAAAGAGACTAGGTTTTTTCCAAATATATTACCACATTCTTTACATATGCAATACTTTACCATTTTGTATGTATATATTTTTAAATATTAAAAAATTAGAGTAATGGTAATATAATGAATACTAAACAAAGACATCATACCAGTGGTTAAGCAAATAAGGATTTGCAGGGGGAGGAAAGAAGAGGAATTAAAGGAAAGAGCAAACAAGAATGAATTAGAAAAGACATCTCTGATTACAAAAATAACCTTTAAAGACAACTTGGGATTTCAGTGACCCATCCACTGCTATCAGAACACCGCGGATCAGTGTACAAAGCGGAGAGGTACAAACAGGAAGCTGCTGCACTGACCGAAGCGGCAAAGCCTTGACTGGGACTTCCACTCTCTTCCCATCCAATAACTGGCACATTGGCACACAGGACTTCAAAACTACGTTTCGAAATGACTGGGTGAATGAATTGCCTTTTGAACTGGTTTTTAAAACAAAATACAGCAACCATCTCCTTAAAACGTACCACCATAAGACCATGGTGCAGCATCTACTAGCTTGAAGGTTAGCACCCCACAGGAAAGGGCACATTGACAGCAGAAATGTAAAAATAAAACTGAGCATTCAGAAAAAAATACAGGGCCGGTGAGATGGCTCAGCGGTGTAAGCGCCTGCCTGGCAAGCGCGAGGGCCCGAGTTCGACTCGCGGAACCCACATACGAAAAAAGGGGCCGGTGATATCACTCAGCGGCACGGGCGCCTGCTGGCGCGCGAGGTCCTGAGGTCGACCCCCCGGTACCCACAAAAAAAAAAAAAGAAAGAAAAAAATACAGAACAGTATTAGATTTTAAACTATTACTTCTGAAATTAATGGATTCTTTTTTTCAAGCCCAACTTGGCTATTAAAAGGCCTCATCAGTTATGACATCACACACCTGTAGTCCCAGCTACTCAGGAAGCTGTGACACCAAATACATTAAGCCCAGTAGTTCAAGGCCAGCCTGGGAACATAGCAAGACAACATTTGGAAAAAAACCAAAACTTTTTATTTTACAGAAAAAAACTTAAGGATTTGATTTTACTATTATTGTCTGACTTTCAAACTAGACATTAAATTTAGGGTGAGGAAAAGGAGTTCCACTCTCCCCGTTTCAACCACACTAGTCGTACTTTATCTTCTCTATAAAGTGGAGTTATAGGTAGCATTTTATTTTAACAAAGGGTTCAACCCTGTATTACCTGATAGAACTCTAGTGATACTAAAAACTAATCAAATCTTTACAGAAGCTTCACTAACAACCCTCATTGTATTTCTCAATATATTTATGTCCCAGTTTCCTTCAATTTCAGAGCTATAAAGCCTAGAGGTAAGACATAAGAATGCCTACAACAGATCTTTGTTATTGTGTGTATAGTATTATATAAACCACATGAAATTTTGCAAAACAGTAGTAAGCAAGTAATCTAAACATCATGAACAAAAGTGTGAGCTATCTTTCATTAAGAAGTGTGTTGTCTTCCAAGCATTCTTTACCCTGGCAGAAATGAAAACTTGTTAGGTTCCTACTTCCCCATAAATTCTATATCTTAGCTATACAATACACACAGTAGTTCTAAACACTTGACTTAAACACCTAGGCAACAGCAGCAATACTTCTTTTTTGAAGCTTGCCACTCTAATACTAAATCAGATATATCTGACAGCAATTTTGAAAAAATGGAAGCACCAGTGAGTGCCTGTAACAACAAAAATGACCAGGTAAATCCCATTATGGGAGAACCTAACAGGGTGCAATCCCATTCACATCATACTAAGGGTCTACTTAAAGAAAAGCATATATTCTTGGGAGTTTGCAGCATTTGAAACATTTGGACTTTTCTTTTTAAAAATACCAGTAAGGATTCAGGCTTCAAATTTATGAGGAGTAAGAAAATAATGAAGTCATATTTCTGCCAGGGATATTGCTTGCCACAATCCTACGAGGTAGTTATTATCCCCATTTTACAGATGAGGAAAATTCTGGCTCTCATAAGCAACTTTAACCTAGTTCACATTGCTAATAAATACTAAGCTACCTTAATCAAAAGCCTGTGCTTTCTTTTCACTGCATTACTGGTTTTCAAATAGAGTATTCTGAGATAGAAGAGAGTTAAGTATACCAAGCAAGAACTGCAGGCCCACTATGCCTAGTTCAACCTGAAGAACATATATTGTGTCTGCTTTATGTGTGGGCTTAACTTTTTTTTTTTGTGGATACCAGGGGTCGACCTCAGGACCGCGAATCGCACGCCAGCAGGTGCCTGTGCCGCTGAGCGATATCACCGGCCCCTTTTTCGTATGTGGGTTCTGGGAGTCGAACTCGGGCCCTCGCGCTTGCTAGGCAGGCGCTTATGCCGCTGAGCCATCTCACCGGCCCAAGTGTAACTATTTTTAAAGATGATTCCATAACCAAAAGTTTAAACGACTAGATTGTATCAGGGCCCCTCATTACTGCGGTTATATTAGTTTACCTTCACTACTGTTCCTCCACAAGAAAACAACCAGACTTTACTCAAAATTTTTTTTCATAAGAGATCTATCAACAACTAATCATATCTTTTTATTATTCTTTTGTTTTCTTTGAGACAGGTTCTCGCTATGTAGTCCAGGCTGGCCTCAAACTTGCAGCAATTCACCTGCCTCAACCTCCCAAGTGCTGCGATTATATGTGTGCGCCACTACACCTGTATCTTTTTAGAAAAAGTAGACCAAATGAGTAACTTTGAAATATACAATGTTGTTTTCTATAAATCCTTATTAAAAATTGTTTTTCAGACAAGTATATCTTAAAATTACAATGAAAATTGCTTGCAATAAATTAATTTGTTCTATAAAATAATCAGTTTGCAAATATAATTACTATTTATATACTGTACCTTTTTTTCTCCCCCAGGGCTGGGATGGAACCTAGGACACTGGGCATACTAGGGACATGCTCCTGGCACTGAGCCACATCCCCAGCTCCTACACCGTACTTTGTTTGTTTGTTCTGAGACAGGGTCTCACTATGTAATTCAGGCTGGCCTCAAACTTGTGATTCTCCTGCCTCGGCCTCACAAGTGCTGGGATTATAGGCCTGCACCACCACACATTGCTGTACTTTCTTAAAATGGCAGCGTCACAAACTTTTACCTGGCAAATACTGAAAAGGGTCAAAATGTTTTCCCTATTCTTTTTGCCCCCAAATTAATTACTAGTTAATTACATTATTGTTCGCTACTGATTGACAGGTTAAAAGCAGACTCAATTTTTCTAATTAAATTCTAACATGAAGCAAGCAACTTCACGTAGACAATTTTGGTACATTAACCTGCCACCAACAGAACAACACTCCCATTTTGTTCCCCATTATCTAGGACTGAGAATAAAAGACATCTGATACTGTGTATCTATCCCACACATAAAGGTACTAAAAAATCAAATGAGAGGAAAAAAAAATCAAATGATAGATCTAATGATAGAGTGAAATACTAGATACTACTTAGTTGTTTTCTTATATAATCACCCAAGATCATGGTCACTATCATTAATACTTCTTACAGTAAAGAAAATCTAAATTCATTACTTTTCAGAAGGACAGTATTTTGCGACTGAAAATAATTCCCACCCCATTAGAAAAATAGGAAAATATAAATGAATTTTCCTAAAACACATGAGCAAGAGGTTTTACTTTTTGTTTGTTTAAGAAGTATATGTGATGCTCTCAAGGAAAGACTTTTGCTAAAGGCAGCTAGCAGTAAGATTTGGCTTATCACACCAAGTTTTGACAAGTGGCCAGGCCTTTGTTATGTGATTCTGAAAGTTTCTTAGGACAGTCTTAGAATTCTATCAGTCTATAGTCCTATACACATCACTTATTATCACTTAAAATCTTGGACAGAAAAATCACTAATAAAGGGGACTAGGACAGGTTTTATTTATTTATTTTTTAATGCCTTTCATCAACAGGGTGCAGTGCTGCATTCCCATAATCCCAGAATTTAGAGAAGCTGAGGCAGGAAGCTAGCAAATTTGAGCCCAGCCTGGGCAACTTAGCAAAATCCTGTCTCAAAATTAGAAATGAATAGCCGGGCATGGTGGTGCGCACCTATAATCCCAGCACTTGGAAGGGTGAAGCAGGAGGATTGCTGTGAGTTCGAGGCCAGCCTAGACTACATAGTGAGTTCAAGGCCAGTCTGAACTACATAGCGAGACTCTCAAAAAAATAAAAAAATTAAAATTAAATAAAATAAAAGGAGTAGGAATGTAGCTCAATGGTAGAATGCCTCTGGGTTCGATCCCCAGTACTGCTTTGAAAAAAGAAGAAAAAAAGCTTACATCAGTCCAACAAATACAGTATTCAGAATCAGTACACAACAACGAAGTCCTCTCATGACAGTGCACATTTATAGTACTAACAGAAATACACAGCTAAAAATTCCATTCTCTTGCTTCAAAAGATTGGCTAATTCATAACCAACTCTTAGAATTATTTATTTCTTCATTATATTTCAAACATAGTTAAGATTCACATGACTGATTCATTTTGATTTTCAGAAAAAAATGCCAGAATCTTGTTGGAGGTTACAGTTCCATTACACTTCCAGTATTGTGCAGAACATTACTTACTGGAAGCACATGGAATACCTATTTAAAAACAACTCTCCTTGGGGCACATGTGTGTTGTTGATGTTTAAAACTTCTTCAACTCATCTGGATCAAAGGTATGGTGAATAAAATGGATGATTAAGCTGGATGCTTGTGATCCACATTATGTGTGACTATTACAAAACTACATTATCTTCCTAGGAGACTCCAACTGTCTTCAAAAACAATTCTGCAAGACTTCCAAAATCCAAAAAAGTCAAGTAGTTGCTCAATTAGTAATAACTATTTGAATAATTACTAAACCTCACTTCTTTGGGTAGAAAGTTGATCTATATGGTCTCTGACATCCCTTCTAGTGCAGTGTTTACAAACATAAGTATACCTCATACAGACAGACAAAATAATACCTACCCCCTACACTCTATTCAGAGTGGGCATCTTATAACCTGGAAATATCATAAACAGAATACATGTCCTTAAAAATAATCACATATTAATTTGTTTCATCTCAAAATATACTACCATTAAAACCATAACAATTGAGCAAATGCTTCAGAAGCCAGCTTCTGGATCCTTAACGATCACTTGAATATTAATGAGGAGATTAATACTAATGTTACAGACTCACTAGTCTGCAAAATAATTGAAGTCACTATTTATTAGACAATAAAATAACTGTACCAAAGGATACTTCTAACTTCAAATAAGTTATTACCTTAAAGTTTAAAAAATCTGCTATGTAAATTACATGATAAACTACTTTAAACACATAACTTGACTCAGCAAATCTTTCTTAAAATTACTTTAGAAGTTATAAGAGAAAAAAATTTTTTTATCCTGTGTACTTCTTTTTCCCTTCCTACTTTGACCTCCCTCAATATATATATTATTATGGATACAAACTCAAGGCAATTAACTGCTTCACAAAAATTACGGCCTAAATTGCACAGAGAAGGAAAAAGCTGAATAGACTTGAACTTTAAAAACAATACAAAATAAGGTACATAATGAGATTATCTTTGCAAAATAGATTGTTTTGCCTTTCTACTAGAAATAGCAAAAACTGTTACATGTTATTTTTCTCTCTTCCCCACTTGCATGTTTAATTAGCATAACTTCCAACAGTGTGCACGAAAAAATTCTAAGCCAGAGGTACTTAATGATTTTGATCTTCCTAAGTGTTTTTGGATAATTCAGTGGCCAAAAAAAAAAAAAATTAGATGTTTAGATTCTGATTGGAGAGAGTCATGAAACAGATAATCACCAGGGTTTAAGCTGAGGTGACCCAACAAAAATCTGTCATAACCTCAGCTATAAGTCTCCCTTCTCCCAAAAAGGAAAAAGAAAAAAAAAAAAAAAAAAAAAAAAGAAGAGGAAGAATACAAGATTCCAGTGGACTTTCAACCGCCCAGCTTCAGGTGGACTAGGAATGAGTAAGTCACGATGTGCTGTAAAGCCTGGAGTGGCCCCAACTTCAGTAACAGCTGGAAACAGCTGGCCCCAAATCAGGCAGAACATTCAAATCTTCAGTGACGAAGAAGGAAATAAAGTCCAAGCTTCTAAAACACATAACGACAAGTCCAGGAACGTGGCCGGACATAATCCAGAAATGTGGGCTGTGAAGGGGGAAAAAAAGAAAAATAGTTTATTTGTGTTCATTGTGTATGAGGCATGGGGGTTAGGTAGGGATGTCAATGTTACATATGGTACATTTATAGGTTTCCTCTTAGCATTTCAGTAACCTTTAAACTATAAGAAGCTCACTAATGCAAAAGATAAGTCAGTATTTTTATATATGTACTAATTTATTCAATTTAGAGCTTCCCATAAAGTTTCTGAAGTTCAACAAACTAAACAATTGCATGGACTCCTGACCAAATTCCAAACAGGTACTATCTCTCTTGGCATCTTGCTTTCCTACTTTAGCACAAAACTACTTTTTGGCCTAAAATCTAAATAGTGGTAAGATAACGATGATAAAATATGTACATGAAAGACTATTAACATGAGATTTTAAATTACTGAACTACTTAACGAAGAAGCAGATGGAAGTACAATCAAAGTTCAGAAATAGAAAAGATGGGAGCAAGAATTTCAAAAGCTTCATGGAAAATACAGCATCCAGGCTGAATTCTGATGGGATAATAACATCTGACATGAGGAACCTGAGTATAAGAACAGTATGATTAACTGGGCACGGTGGTGCACGCTTGTAATTCCAGCACTTGCAGAGGCTGAGGTAGGAGAATCACAAGTTCAAGTCCATCCTGGGGAACTTAGCAAGACTCTGTCTCACAATAAAAGGAACAGGGATGTAGCTCAATACAAAGGCCCTGGGGTCAATCCCCGGGACCACAAAAAAAATAAAATAAAAATAAAAAAAGAGGGAGAGAACAGCATGACCATAAACTCAAATTAGTTCAGATGCGCAAACTCAATTAGTTCAGATACACAAAAGTCTCAATAGGAAATAAGGGAGAATTAAAGCTACATAACAAAGACTGGGTATAGAGAAAGAAGAAATGCATAGGAAGAAGCTGATCAATCTCATCTTTAGTTATAAGTGCCAAGAAGAAACACCCAAGCAGATACATCAAGAAGGCACCCCATCCCTCAAATTTGAGAGTCATCTATATACAGCTAAAGAAGCTCTATGAATAAGTGAAACCTGAACATAATTACAAAAAAGAAAAAATAACAAAGCAAAACAGTAAGAATCAAGGGAAATGGAACCCTACCCCATCAATGTTGTCTGACAATTTTACAAGAGTTTATTACTTGGAGAGAGAGGTGAAATATATACGTATGTTTAGGTGGTAGGAACATACATGCCACTGGGAAAACTCTGGAGAATACCTAAATTTTCAGGCAACAGGAAGAAAACTAGAAAAGGCTGAAGAAAAAGCTGAAAAGGAATAAGAAAACCAATAACTAGGTAAGTTCAATTTGAACCAAAAAAGGGAGAAATTTCAAAGAAAGCAAAATAAGATAATAAACTGTTTTTAATTCATATTTCCATCCTTTTGCCAAATTCATTATAATCTCCTTACTATCCTCCTTAATATGACCCACCAACCCCATCAGGGGACAAGTAAATTTGCATCCTAGTTGGATTTACTGACTCACATTTTTCAGAGGACAGTGTTGACGTGCATACCATTCTTGAGAATAAAAGCAAACAAGTACTCCCTGGCCCAAGAAAAGGGAAGCCCACATCATAATGTTCCAAATTGGCCTTTTCCGACTGTCATTGACAATGAAGTTGAAAGCCACTAAAGATAGGAGAAGAAAAACATATAATTATCAAAATAATCCATCAGATGAAAGGCCTCAAATATCTACTGTCATCATTTAATCATCAGAGTGAGCATCAACTGTTTATATACATGTTTTATTCTTAACATTGTTCCTTTCGTGTTCGTTTTTGCAGTATTGGGGACTGAACCCAGGGTCTAGTGCATGCTAGGCAAGCACACTATCACTGAACTGCATCCCTAGCCCAGGATGTTGGTCCTATAAATAAAAATAAAGATTCGCTTTTGAATTATCAATCAGTACTTAATAGAAAATCAAAGGAACAAGTGAAAATATATTTCACAGAATTATTCACATTCTAGTTTATCCCTCTTGACCACTTCAAAAATGGTCGTTTTCCAGGAAGCACACACTGCTGGTGTTTGTAAGCAGGGAAGTTGTTTATACAGACAGATTTCATATTCTCTCAAATCGGTGTTATCAATGGTCTTCAAGAGGTTACCTACTTCATTTTCTCACTTCGAATTATAAACATCTGGAGACAGAGTTGTGTGTAATTATTCAAAGTCAATATTCTGACCACGTGATAAGCAAACACTGCTTTGCAATGGTATTACTACTACCTAGCCTTTCTACATTGATTTTACAGTTTCTTTCCTGTCTAATTTTGTCTGTTAACATTAATACTCAGGACTCACAGCATACCGAGATACTTACTTCCGAAGAACATGAAGAGCACGAAGAGGACCGGATAGAAATAGCTCAAGCAAACAGCCAGGGCATATTCATGAACTATAGCAGATAAAGTGAAGACAGCTAACATGGCAGCAGGTTTGAACCTCTTCGAAAAAAACTAAGGTAATAAGGAAATATTGAAAAATTTTTAAAAATTTTAAACAAGCATGAAGTAATTAAGACATGATTATCACATGTTAAAGATACTTATTTAATTATATTTATGCTTGACTTTCCAAGTCTACTCCTTGGATTAATCCAAATCTATTAAAATAATTACAAAAGACATATGCTTATAAACATATGCTCACGTTATCATAAACCTACATTTGTCCATTTTCTAAAACATTAATGGTCATAGACGGGCATATTTTCAAAAAACATTAATTTTTAGTTAAATTAATTGAGCTTGTATTTGTGTTACTATGGTTGACAACACACATAGTTTTCATATATAAAAAAGCATCAAATTTCAATCTTCAGAGTAACACTGTATGGTAGCTAGGGAAGGCAGCTTTTCCAAAAGTAAGATTTACAAAGGAGAAGGGACTCGCCTCACTTGTATGTGAAACTTCACTTATAAATGATAGAACTAGCAGTCATATACACTGTTATTTCTACCAAAAGATTCTGTCCCTTAACCATATGATGCCCTTACTTAACAATAAATACTGTAATCCAGTGTGACTGATGAGATGTAAATCCACAAACACATATTTCTACACTTTTAACAAAGAAACAAAAACACATGAAAAAAAAAATTAGAGGGAGATTATTTGTTGACTATAAGATTGATAAGAAATGATCCATTACTGGTGGACCATTTCGACTCCTCCAAAGCCCACCAAAAATTCTTACGTTTTAATTATGTAGAATAAGCAAAAACATGGTATTATACCATTATTACTATACAATACTGGCTTCCATGCAGTACTATTCAAAGCAGACGGGTTCTTAGATGTTAATTTTTTATAAAAAAAAAACCGAAGACAGGAAATTACTATATCGATTATTTTATTCATCATGAGGAATTAAGTATAACTTCTTCCAGTTTGCACAATACTGATACTTCCTAGAAAAGAATATCTACTTCTTAAATAACATCAACTAAATCTTGCTGCTTACCCAAAGGAAGTCCTTGTAAGCATAGTAGTATAGCCAGTCATGGACTACCACATTCCAGGTTCTATAATAGTTAGAGTAGGATGTAGAATTCCACCAATCCTGAGGGGAAAAAGTAAAGATATAAAAGTACACACACTCCCAAAGCAAAACCCTTGAATATTCCAGAGAACATACATAGATGACAAAGAACCCAGAGTGTTTTGTTATAAATTGTTTGCCCATACACTGATGTCAGGAAGACCTTTATTTAACCCAATCCTGCTAGCTTGAACCACTGGTGACTTGAATGACTGTCCCATCAGGTGACTTTATTGGTACATGCGTGACCAATAAAAGTGATTAGATCCGTTTGAACCATCAGTGGTACAAGCCACCAGATGGGACAGTCATGCATGTACCACCAGTGGTTCAAGCCAGCAGGAACAAAACATGTAAAAATCAGAGCCACCCAGCACAAGACATAACAAATTATGGCCCCAACATGAACATGTTAAGGCATTCTGGCTGAGAATTCAGTACAACATTATTTTAGTGTTACACATGATTAAGTCCCTTGGACTATTTTGTCTCATTATCAAACAAATTATGATGAAAGATACAGAACATACAGAAGTATTTAAATCTATCATTCGCCTAAACAACTATCAGGAAACCTCTTCCCAATCCTGCTAGAATATAATGAAAGACTCATGAAGTCATGATGACTAGATCAAGTGCTACCACTAAAGAGCTGTTGGGTATCATAAATAGCAAGATTCAATAACATAGCAGTAAGACAGCAGCCACCTCCAAGTCCCAGTGTCCCTTTTTATATGTCTTGTTCCAAATTTTAAGATCAGACTATTAGAATTAGACAAATTTGCAACTCACACTTACTGCTTGAGAAAAGACTGGCAGACTTGGATAGTCTGCCCAAATAACAAAACTTGAGGGCTCTCGGTAGTGTTGTGGAACACTATGAGCCACACTCTGGCTCTATTCTACAGTTTAATTCTGGCTTCAAACATGTAAGAACACTATTACGCCAGGCATGATGGCACATGCCTATAATCCCAGCACTCAAGAGGCTGAGGCAAGAGGATCACTGTGAGTTCAAGACCAGCCTGCACTACATAGTGAGACCTTGTCTCAAAAAGGAAAAAAAAAAAAAAAAAAAAGGAAAGAACATTATTTTGACCAGAATTCATACCTTTCAAAATAAAGGAGGGAAAAGGTATTTAAGACTGCTCAATAGTCTTCAACGGATTAATTTGCTGAGGTTACTCCTACAGACTAGCCAGCCAATTCCAAATGAATGAACAGTCAGAGAAGTCTCAAGATGCCTGCTGGACAAATGCTTTCCTACTATAGTCACCAATATATCCTCACAGGACTCAGCAGAAACCATACACTGTATTAAGGAGGAGACCTTAGAGGCAGAAGAAAAGATGAAGCTAAATATATCTATGTAAGAATTTCAGACCTGAAATCAGTAATTCGTGGAAAAGAAAATTATTTCACAATGTTTGTATCAAAATGTTGGTAATAATAGCCAACAATGCTCAAACATTTAAAAATGAAGAAATAAAATCTAAAAAGAAAGATGAGTCCAAGGATATATTACCTTATAAAACATCCTGTCACCAAATCGTAACATCTCGGCAAAGGCATTGAGCCAGCAGTGCAAAACGGCAAAAAAAGAAAGGAACATCATCAGCACACCTAAAAATAAGATTAACAATATGAAGAGTCTTTTCAAATAGCTTACATACTAAGCCATTAGTTACATGTCATCATCTGTTTAGCTGGGATTATTTTATAAAATATAAAATTTATTCTAGTTTACCCATTCCAGAGATGATACAGTACATTTTTGGAAGTTAATTAAAAAAAAAAAAATCAGTAACACACAAAAGACAACCCAGAATGTTTTAAAGAAATGCCTTGATATATGGCTTAACTTGGTACCCAAGCCTCTTAAAAATCTGATTCCATAACACCTTTCTAAACCAAATGTTTAAAACTGGAAGATTTTGCTCCCTCTCTATTTTATGGAACTTTTGGCAACTCTGGAGTCATTTTGGTGACTTATACTGGAGTCACATACTGGAGGCGTAAAGGTTGTGCCACTGGTATCTAATTATTAGAAGTCATGAGGCTGCTAAACACCCTATAACATGTAAGAGCCACCCCAAAGAATTATCCAGCCCAAAACATTAATATTCACAAGGTTAACATAACCTGATCTAGTTTATGGCCAATAACTCTACCCTCAGTGTTGAAAACATCATCCTGACTGGACTTCTCTCATCCCAAACACTCCATGCCTTTACATCATCCCACTATCTAGAAGTCCTTGCTACTACTTACATGCCAGGCAAACACCTGTTTTTGTTTGTTTGTTGGTTGGTTGGTTGGTTTTTTTTTTTTTTTTTTTTGTGGGTACCGGGGGGTCGACCTCAGGACCTCGCGCGCCAACAGGCACCCGTGCCGCTGAGCGATATCACCGGCCCCTTTTTCGTATGTGGGTTCCGGGAGTCGAACTCGGGCCCTCGCGCTTGCAAGGCAGGCGCTTACGCCGCTGAGCCATCTCACCGGCCCCGGTTGGTTGGTTTTTTGAGACAGGGTCTCACTCTGTAGTCCAGGCTGGCCTTGAACTCATTATGTAGCTGGCCTTGAACTCGAGGCAATCATTCTACCTCAGCCACCTGACTGCAGGGATTACAGGTGTGCACCACTATGCCTGGCCTAAATGCCTTTTTTTTTTTTTTTTTTTGGTACCGGGAATTGAGCTGAGGACCTTGTGCTTGCCAGGCAAGCACTTGTGCCACTGAGCTATATCTCCGGCCCTAAATGCCTATTTTTTTAATACCCAGTGTTAAATGTCATCTCTATGAAATGAAGTCCATAAGCACTTTGATTATCATATATACATATATCATATATATGGTATGTATTGCAATATTCTATGAAATATTCATTTACATATCAGCCTCTTTCATTCACTTATTCAAAAAATATTTGTAGAGCATCTACTATGTGCCAGAGAATCAGAGAATACAGGAGATTGTAACCTTTAAGACACAATCCTTTTTTTTTTTTTTTTTAAGACACAATCCTTGGGCCGGTGAGATGGCTCAGCGGCTTAAGCGCCTGCCCGGCAAGCGCGAGGGCCCGAGTTCGACTCCCGGATCCCACATACGAAAAAGGGGCCGGTGATATCGCTCAGCGGCACGGGCGCCTGCTGGCGCGTGAGGTCCTGAGGTCGTCCCCCGGTACCCACAAAAAAAAAAAAAAAAAAAAAAGACACAATCCTTGATCTCAAGGAATTTGCAGCAATTGAGAAAGACATCCAAGTATGTAATACATATATTATAAGGACAGACAAAGATTTTATTATATGAGGGAGTCAGAAAGATTACTGGAAGAAGTCTTAAGGGAAAGAGTAAAGAAGAGTGACAACAAAACATTACTAACATTTAATTAATAAAGAGGAAGAGTTAAGTCAAGGAAATTATAAAATGCAAGCTCCCAGAGAATAAAGATTGTGTAACGCCTTGTATGCTACTGAGTCTTCAGCACATAGCAATCAGTGGTGTTAAGAAAGGAGGTACAGCTGAAAGACAGGAGAAGATAAATAGTGGCAAGTGAAATTTCAAAATGTGATCAGAGCATCCAATGCTCCATGGAGGTCAAATTGGATATGGGCTAAACAATCTACTCGGTTTAGAATCAGGTTATTAGTGATTTTAACAGGTTATTTCAGTGGCCTGGTAATAGTAAGAGCAAGATTACGGTAAACTGAATAGTGAAAAGATAAAGGGGCTGGTAGAAAATGGCGGAATGGTAAGCAACGGCTCAGCCTCTCTTGAGATTTGGAATTCACACACTGGAAAATAAGGCGAGGCAGGAGGATTGCAGTGAGTTCGAGGCCAGCCTGGGCTACATAGTGAGTTCAAGGCCAGCCTGGACTACACAGCAAGACCCTGTCTCAAGGGCCGGTGAGATGGCTCAGCGGCATAAGCGCCTGCCTTGCAAGCGCGAGGGCCCGAGTTCGACTCCCGGATCCCACATACGAAAAAGGGGCCGGTGAGATCGCTCAGCGGCACGGGCGCCTGCTGGCGCGCGAGGTCCTGAGGTCGACCCCCCGGTACCCACAAAAAAAAAAAAAAAAAAGACCCTGTCTCAAAAAAAACCCAAAAAACCCGCAGACACTGGAAAATAACAACTTGAAGAAGGGAAAAAAAAAAAAAAGGAGAGAAGTAGATCCCTTGAGACCAAAAAGGGGTTGACAGGAAAATTAAAGCCTAGGAGAAACTAAAGAGACAGAATACAACGTGGAGAATGGAAGGGGCAGTTTGCACCTCTCCCTGGCTCCCAGCATGGCTTGTGGGAAAGGAAGACTGAGTCTAGAGACAAAGTGAAAGCTGGGGACTTCACAGGGCTTCAGAGAGAAACTCAGTGGTGGAATGGACCCACGGGTGCAGTGAGCTGCAGGGAGAGTGCAGGATTCTGCTCCCACAAGTCCTTTGACGCTAGAAAATTTCTCTAGTCCAAGCAGCCACCATATCCCTGGAGACAGTGCTTGGTTGGATGTCATTTTGGGGAAGGGTTTATTGTTTGAACCCAGGACTTAAAAGCAGCATCAGGACAGCTTAACTTCAGGGCTCCCAGTGTTCCACTCCCACAATAACTGGGTAAGAAACAGCCACAGGAGACAGACGTGGTCAGGGAGCTGCGGTCAGGTTGGAAAGAGATCCCCCGAGGGGTATGACCTAAAGGACACAGGCCTCACCTCCACAGCTAGAGGCCATGGTCAGCCTGAGTTGCTCTGGATTTAAAGTCATGGTCTTGGCACCCTCACCCTAACGCTACAGCCTAACACTACTGCCAGCATCCAACACGGATCTGGGGTCTGACTGCCTTCTTTACCAGTGTGAGCAGGGACACACCTCAACTTGGACACTGCCCCAAAATTGTAGAGCCTGGAAGAAAACCACATTCAAAGTCACAGAAATTTTTCTTTCTTTCTTCTTCTTCTTTTTTTTTTTTGGTAAGTGTAGCATTTTTTTTTCTTTTTTTCTTCTTTCCTTTCCTCCTTTCTTCTTCACCAGTGTATTGGGATTTGGGGACTTCTCCTTTGTCCTTCTTCCTTGCTTCTTATCTCTGTCTTATATTTTTTATTTTATTCTCTTTCAATTTTTCTCCCTTTAACATTTTTCTCTCATTTTTAACCCCAATATAATTTATTTTTCTCCCTCTTTTTATCTTCTACTTCTCACCAGTTTTTTCTCTTATCTTTACCTAATTCTATAAACATCCTTCAACACCCCAGTAGGATCCTTTATAGCACTTCTCTCCTTATTCTCATATCACATAGTTTAAGGTTTCAAATTTTTCTTCTTGCATTACCCCGTTGCCATATCCTGTATCTTTAACAGTATAACCATAAAGCTTACTAATTTTTAGATAGTTACCTCTATAAAACTACTACTGAATTCTTTTCTACCATTAGCAGAGATATAGCAGTCACATTTGATATATATTAGCTGTAAATTAATGCCTGGGTTTTTTAAATGTTTATACCATATTTGTGGCTTTCTTCTTCTACAGTTAAGAGTGGTACATAACTGGTTCTTTTTTTTTTTTTTTTTTTTTTTTTTTGTGGGTACCGGGGGGTCGACCTCAGGACCTCATGTGCCAGCAGGCGCCCGTGCCGCTGAGCGATATCACCGGCCCCTTTTTTCGTATGTGGGATCCGGGAGTCGAACTCGGGCCCTCACGCTTGCCGGGCAGGCGCTTAAGCCGCTGAGCCATCTCACCGGCCCACATAACTGGTTCTTATAGTACGTGAATATCCAGTTTGCCTTGGACAATACTACTGTAGTTGATTTGCTTGATATTGCGAGGGTCACATTATTGTTGCTATTTTTCTCAGTAAACCAACGCTCAGATTACTTTGTGACATTAAAAATCTAGAGTACATTCCCAGAGAATTCCATGTCGGGCTAATTATACTGTGTCCTCCCCTTCCAAATTAACCAAGGTGATCAGATCCTGGGGCTGAGGCAAAGGACCACAGCCACACCAAAAGTACATCAGTGAGAAGTATCTAACTAAAGAGATCTCTATACTAGCAACAAAGTCTTCAGGCTATAAGCGTCCCAAAACCTCAGCATAAAACATAACAAAAATAATAAAAACGTGAGAAGACAAGGCAACAAAATGCCTCCCAAACTCCCAACTCCCCCAAAGCCAACTGAGGGGTTATTGAGGGGGAGAACAGCATAAGCCACACACTCAAATTACTTGAAAGAATAGGAGGTTAGAAAACAAAGAGGTAGTGAGATCACAGAAGATATCACTAAACAGACAATAGAAACAATAACCAAAATGGTCCAGGAGCTTTGAGAAGACACTAATAAAAAGCTAGATGAGCTAAACAAAACAATACGAAACAAAACACAAATGACCAGTTTAGCAAAGAATTAAGAGTCCAAGAAAAGATTTTAATCAGAAATTGAGGAGATTAAAAACTATACTGCAAGTATGGGCAGCAGAAGTGACCAATATGAGGACAGAATTTCAGAACTAGAAGATAATATAATGCCTTCAAGACCAACTATTCAAGACACCTTAAGGAGAACAAGAGAACATGAAAAATGGATCCAACAGCTGCCAGACAATGAAGAGTAATCTAAGAGTAAATGGAATAAGGGAAAAATCAAAACACAAATGGCATGAGATAGCTCAGTGGCATAAGCGCCTGCCTGGCAAGCGCGAGGTCCTGAGTTCGACTGCCGGTACCCACTTAAAGGAAAAAAGGGACCAGTGATATCGCTCAGCACCACAAGCACCTGCTTTAAAGCATGAGGTCCTGAGTTCCACTCCCGGTACTCACATTAAAAAACAAAACAAAACAAAACAAAAAAACACAAATGGCATTAAAAAAAAAAAATCTGTTCACAGAAATAATGGCAGGAAACATCCCAAATATAGGGAAAGAAATAAACACACATATAAGTAAGGCCCATAGGACCCCAAATGACCACAACCAAAAGTGAACTTCTCTGAAAACTACAGATCAATCTCTTTAATGAACATGCAAAAATCCTCAATAAGATTCTAGCAAACAGAATGCAGCAAATCATCAAAAAGCTCACACATCATGACCAAGTAGAGTTCATTCCAAGGGTACAGGGATGGTCAACATATGCAAATCAATATATATAGTAAACCACATAATCAGAAATAAGAATAAAAATCACATGGTCATCTCAATAAACACAGAAAAAGCATTTGACAAAGTCCAACATCCATTCATGATAAAATCCCTGAAGAAAATAGGTATAGAAGATATTTATCACAATATGATAAAAGCCAACGATCACAAACCAACAGCCAATATCATATTAAATGGAGAGAAGTTGAAAGCTTTTCTTCCAAAATCAGGAACAAGATGATAGTTCTCTAAACACTGGTCAGAGCAATTAGGCAAGAGAAAGAAATAAAAGGGATAAGGACAGGAAAGGAAGAAGTTAAATTATGACTTGCTGATAATATGATCTTCTACATAGAAGACTGCAAAAACTCTACCGAAAGACTCCTAGTTTAACCAAATTCAGTAGCACAGCAGGATACAAAGTCAACACACAAAAATCAATTGCATTCCTGTAAACCAATAATAAATTCATGGAGAAAGAAATTAGGGAAACAATGTCTTTCACAATAGCATCAAAAAAATGAAATACTTGGGAAATAACCTAACCAAGGAAGTGAAAAGCCTCTACAATGAAAAATATAGTACTCTGAAAAAGGAGATCAAAGAGAACATCAGAAAATGGAAAGATATCCCCTGTTGCTGGATGAGCACAACCAACATAGTCAAAAGGGTATTTCCAAAACTGTTATAGAGATTTAATGCAATTTCAATCAAAATACCAATAACATTCCTCACAGAACTAGAGAAACCAATCCTAAAATTTATATGGAACTAGGAGAGACCTAGAATAGCAAAAACAATTCTGAGCAATAAGGGCAAGGCCAGGGGCATCACAATCCTGAACTTCAAGTTATAATACAAAGCTACAGTGATAAAAACAACATGGTATCAGAGAAGAAAAAACAAACAAACAAACAAAAACAAACAAACAAAAAAAAACTTGTGGATCAATGAGACAGAATAGAGGATGGAGAAACAATTCCAGACATACTCAACTACCTAATATTCAACAAAGGAGCCAAATACTTTTGCTGGTGGAAAGACAGCCTCTGTAACAAATGGTGGTGGGTAAACTGACTATCCACATGTAGAAGATTGAACCTAGACCCATACCTCTCACCATGTACTAAACTAAAATCAAAATGGATCAAGGATCTAAATACTAAAACAAAAATAATGTGCTGGAAAGCAAAATAGGTAAAACACTTTAAAACACATATGTAAGTACTTTCTAAATAGAATCCCAATAACATAAGAAATAGTACCAAGAATTAATAAATGGGATCATATCAAATTAAAAAGCTTCTGCACAGCAAAGGAAACCATCAACAGAGTGAACAGATAACCCACAGAATGGGAAAATGATTTTGCCAGCTATACCTCAGAAAGAAGACTAACATTTAGAATAAATACTTAGAAAATTAGACCTCCCCTGATATTTAAAGACCCAATCAAAAATGGGAATCTGAAATAAATAGACACTTCTCAGATGAAGAAATACTAATGGCCAGTAAACACAGGAAAAAATGTTCAACGTCGCTGGCCATTCAAGAAATGCAAATTAAAACAACACTGAGATTCCATCTCACTCCAGCAAAAACGACTATCATCAAGAAATCAAACAATAACAAATGCTGGACAGACTGTGGGGAAGAAAGGAACCCTTCTCCATCGTTGGTGGGGGTGTAAACTGGTAAAACCAGTATATAAATCAGTGTGAAGCTTCCTCAAAAACCTAAAACTAGAAATTCTATTTGATCCAGCTATTCCCCTTCTAGGTATCTTCCTGAAAGAGTTAAAAACATGATACCCATGTTTATAGCAGCACAATTCACAACAGCTAAATCTTGGAAGCAGTGTGTATGTCCGGCAACAGATGAATGGGTAAAGAAAATATGGTATGTATACATAATGGAGTATTACTTTGCCATAAAGGATAAACTTGAGTCATTTATAGGAAAATGGATACACCTTGAGACCATATGTTAAGTGAAGTAAATCAGACATACAAGATTAAATATTGCATGGTTTCTCTTATTTGAGAAACCCAATATATAAATAAAGTGCAAAATAAAAGACAATAGGAAAAGAGAAAGAGAAATAAATCTTACTGTATGTAATCCAGCATGGCAAATGTATCAAAAAGTGTGGCTTGATTTAGTATAATTGTCTTATATATTTTATATGTTTTCTTGGCCTGTTAGTCTGGCTGTTAATCTGTGTTTATTGTAATTAAAAGACTTATTGTAAGATAAAGACTTATAAAATAAATCTGATGCTGGCAAAAAAAATACTATTATAAAACAACAGGCTGAAAGGGAAGGGGAAAAAAAAAACGGATTGAGATACATTATGTACGTGTACCAATTCCCCACAATGAATGTAATCATTGTGTACTGCAAACATGTACTAATAAAAATTTTTTTTAAAAAGATAAAGCATAAATACAGACCATCCACCAGAGAGAAAACAAATTTTAAATGAAAGCCAAAAAGTAAGTGGAGTAATTGGCCTGAAACTAGAAAGATACTTCTCTAAGAAAATTGGAAAAAAGGTAAAGATGCATTTAGGTAGGCACATAAATATATAGAAAAAACCAAAGGTGGTCACAGACAATAGCTATTTTCCTTCTGAATGTATAATGACCAAATTAACAAGTCCCCATGTTACCTGGCAAGATGGAGTTAAATACACACAAGACCAGAACACGAGCGCTGAAGGGCTCCTGTTTAATATTCCCAAACAGTGGTGCACAAAGCCTTTCAAAGACATAGTACACATAAAAAAGGCAACCGAAAACCTGCAACATAACAAAGATAATAATGAAAATTTGATAAGTAAAAAAGGAAGGTGATATTTTTCCTTTCAAAAATGTACATACGTAAACTAATGTTTACATATATTCCATTTTACCCTAGTATATAACACTGCAAATAATCCTTCAGAAGTATTACTCAAGCCTAGTTTTTCCCATAACTTTTCATATCTCTTTACTAAATTTTTTTTTTTTTTTTTTGAGGCAGGGTCTCACTATGTAGTGCAGGCTGGCCTTGAGCTTGCTTAGTAGCCCAGGCTGGCCTCAAACTCGTGGCAATACTCCTGCCTCAGCCTCTGGAGTGCTGGGATTACATGTGTGCGCCACTATGCACAGCTCCTAAATTGCATTTTAAAATATTATCTAAGAAACTACTTTTTTTTCTTGCTACATAAGACCTATAAAAGAACTTATGTTACAAATGGATATTTTAAATAAAACTTAAAATGGGAACTTCTGGGATTTATGATTCTGATAATGGGATGGGGGAGAAATGGAGGATTTTTAGTTACTGAAATAACCAAATAAAATACAATTATATTAATATTTATTTCTTTTACTAAAGAAAATCATTTTTGATGTTGGCAAAACAAACAATATACATGTACTGCTAAAAGATTACATACTCTCAATACACAGTATTCCTGAGTTCCCCATTGACATAAATTTCACTAACATTTAAAACAGATTAAATTATAAAAAATATGAGTCCCCATCTCCTACCAATCAATATACCTTAGGCAGTTAAAAAATGAATTTTAAAAAGTACCTGTGCAAACTGCATAGCAACATAATGCCATCTTATAGTGGGAGTTCTAAAAAAAAGAGAAAAGTTTTCTAAAGTAAGTAATCAAACTTAAGTAAAGATTCCCACAATAAATATTTTTCTACATGGAGTATCATTTATGGGTGGGGGATATAGCTCAGTGACTCTGGGTTCAATACAAAATAATTCAATTATTTAATTATGTCCAGGATTGCTATTTATCAAATTAGACTGCTAGAACATATGAAGTGTCTTACGGCAGAGAGAAAATGAAGACACGTGGTATTTCCTCAATTGCCCTATGTGAAGTGGCTCCTGCCACTTTTTCCCCCCTCACTCATGAGATAGCTCTGTTTCACCCCACAGCTGTACTTCATAGTGCCATTACCTGGGATAGCTGTCACGGTAGATAAGTGTAGGAGCAAACAAGAAGTACAAATACTGGCTGACTGTGGGTATTGGAACTGTGCCTAGAAAAGGAAAACCAGAGCAGAGGGTTTTGAGTTCTCCCAGCAAAGCTAAAAGGCGAAAAACAAGGAAGCACTGAATAAGAAAGAAAAACATAACCTCTTAGTTCATGTTATTCACTTTTTTTTTGCATTTACTGAGTATTACCAATCTCTCTAAGTTATTTCTGTGACTGAGGCAACTGCTAATGTGTGAAGCAACAATTTGCAAAGAATAAACAAGCACCGGTGTAATAAAGTTAGCAATAATCAGTGGATGTGAGGTTACAGAAGAGTCTAATGAGCTATTTCTTTATAGGTATAAGGACAAAACAAGAATAATCAGTGCTGGGTACAGAAGCACATATCTATAATCCTAGCTACTCAAGAGGCTGAGGCAGGAGAACTGCAAGTTGAGGCCTCATCAGAAAAATAAACAAACATTAAAAATTTTTTTGTTAATTTTTAAAAGGCAGGAATACTGGAATAATCAGGAAAGAGTAAGGTACTTTTCCAAATCAATATGAAGCTCATAGTTGAAATACCCTGTCGATAATTCTTTTTTTTTTTTTTTTTTTTTTTTGTGGGTACCGGGGGGTCGACCTCAGGACCTCGCGCGCCAGCAGGCGCCCGTGCCGCTGAGCGATATCACCGGCCCCTTTTTCGTATGTGGGTTCCGGGAGTCGAACTCGGGTCCTCGCGCTTGCCGGGCAGGCGCTTAAGCCACTGAGCCATCTCACCGGCCCCGATAATTCTTTAAACTAAAGAAATTACATACTTGACTTCTCCTTAGCTGCATTTAGTACCCTTGGCACGTTCTCTCTGGCAAATGAATGGGCCTTCATTATCAAACGAATCTACAAGAGGAATGAAAAAGATAAACTTTCTATCATTGACTTGTCTCTTACAAGCAACCTCAGAATAGTACAAGATTATTTTCGCACAAAAACATCTACTTGGGCCGGTAAGATGGCTCAGCGGCATAAACGCCTGCCCAGCAAGCGCAAGGTCCTGAATTCAACTCCTGGAACCCACATAAAGGAAAAAAGGGCCGGTGATATCGCTCAGCGGCACAAGCGCTTGCCAGGCAAGCACGAGGTCCTGAGGTCGACTCCTGGTACTCACATTAACAACAACAACAAAAAAACTCTACTTAATTTTCCACATGGTACCAACCCAAGTTCACTTTTTTTTTTTTTTTTTTTGGTGGGTACCGGGGGGTCGACCTCAGGACCTCGTGCGCCAGCAGGCGCCCGTGCCACTGAGCGATATCACCGGCCCCTTTTTCATATGTGGGTTCCGGGAGTTGAACTCGGGCCCTCGCGCTTGCCGGGCAGGCGCTTAAGCCGCTGAGCCATCTCACCGGCCCCCAAGTTCACTTTTATAAATAATGCAATTTTTAAAAAAATCTCCAAAACAGGACATGTGACTGCTCAAATTATTTTTTACCTTCTTAGCACTATTACAGAAATATTGTAAATTAAGAAATTAAAAGTCCACTGGAGATGGGGACCTGAGGCAGGAGGACTGCTGTGACTCTGGGGTAGGAAGACTGCTATAAGTTCAGGGCCAGCCTCAGCTACACTGTGAGTTCAAGCCAGCCTGAGCTACAAAGTTTCCTGAAATGGTCCTTTCCATTAATCAAACAGAATGTTACATACAGATAATATAAACTAGAAAATTCTGAAGGGTATATAAACAAAATAAATCTCTTATTTAGTTGATAATAATTATATGGCAATAGAGGAAGTCTAACACTTCAAAAGAGGAGGGTTTTTTTTGTTTTGTTTTGTTTTTTGTTTGCATGTGGGTACTGGGAGTCAAACTCAGGACCTCATGCTTGCCAGGCAGGCACTTACACCGCTGAGCTATCTCACTGGCCCTAAAGTGGAGGGTTTTTTTTTGTTGTTTTTTGTTTTTTTTTGTGGGTACCGGGGGTCGAACTCAGGACCTCACGCGCCAGCAGGCGCCCATGCCGCTGAGCGATATCACCAGCCCTTTTTTTTGTATGTGGGTACCGGGAGTCGAACTCAGGACCTCGCGCTTGCCAGGCAGGCGCTTATGCCGCTGAGCCATCTCACCGGCCCAAACGTGGAGTTTTTAATTACAAAAATATTTTATAATCTAGAAGACTTTTACAAAAAGTATTAGAAATATTTTTAATTCATCCACAATAGTTCAATATAATTTATTTCATTTAGAAGACCTAAAGAACACTAAAGCTAGAATGAATTTTTAAAGGATGAGATAATCTAATTTAATATTTTAATTCTACAGGTAATGGCACAAAGAGCCATATATGAAAATTTATCCAAGTTAATTCATCTAAAAATAATAGTATCAGTTGATTTTCCTTATCATTATTATTTTAACTAGAGCAAAATTGTGTTGAGCAACACTCAAAACCATACCTGTTCAAGTATAATAATGAACCGGGAAGCTGGTGGCAGTGCATATGCTAATACAACATATGTTGGTCCCACACCTAGAATTCCAAGCTGGAAGAACATGAAAAACAAGCCATAGACCACAGACAAAATAATTGGATGAGAACTCTTCCTGTAGCCATTGGCCCAACATTGAAATAGGAAATAGGGAACTGAAAGTGTAGTCAAGAACATGGCTGACCATGTCCATATAACAATACTAAATTTGCCAAAAGCATAAGACAGGAGATTGAATTCAAGCACCAGCCTGGAAAAGAAAAAGCACAGAGAAAAAATGGAGAAGTAAGTTTTTAAAATGCATTGAATTCATGGAAATTTAAAACTTCAGACCCCAATCTTTCGTCCTTAAATACTACAACATACCAGAATAAGAATAAAGTAGAAAACAATACTTCAGAAACAGAAAGAAAAACTATAACATTAACACATCCAAGTCATGGATGTAATAATACTTTTGCTAGATAAAGACTTCCTTCTAACCCTCTGCTTCACAATGTAGCTCAACATTAAATTCCTAAGAGCCCTAATATGGCTCTGAACTTAAGATACCTAAGGTACTAAGGTTTTGAAGTTCTGAAATATTAGAGTCTCACATGAATATTTTTAAACTCCAAAATATTCTATGGCAAAATTAAGTATTCAATAACAATTATTTTACGTACAAAAGATGATTGTTCAGGAGATAGGTAAAATTCAAACATGTATTAATATATTATTATAATCTCAATTTTAATTTTCAAGAAAGCACGCAATTCAATGCATTGATTACCATACTGTCATTTTTACTTTTATTTTTTATTTATTTATTTTTGTGTGTGTGGGTACCAGGGGTCGACCTCAGGACCTCGCGCGCCAGCAGGCGCCATGCCGCTGAGCAATATCACCGGCCCCTTTTTGCGTATGTGGGTTCTGGGAGTCAAACTCGGGCCCTCGCGCTTGCCAGGCAGGCGCTTACGCCACTGAGCCATCTCACCGGCCCATTTTTTTTTTTTTTTTTTTTGTGGGTGCTGGGGGTCGAATCATTTTTAAATTATGAATGATTTTTATAATAAAAAGAAACATCAGGGCCGGTGATATAGCTCAGTGGCATAAGCGCCTGCCTGGCAAGCGCAAGGTCCTGAGTTCAACTCCTGGTACCCACATACGAAAAAAGGGCTGGTGATATTGCTCAGAAGCACGGGTGCCTGCTGGCACGCGAGGTCCTGAGGTTGACCCCCGGTACCCACAAACAAAACAAAACAAAACAAAAAAATGTTAAATACAAAGCATAGAAAAATTGGTAAGTCATTTCATTTGGGACAGTTACCTAGAAACTACTGATCATATTCTATCACATTCTGGGGTACGAGATGTAGCTCAGTGGTACAGCGCTTGCCTAGCACGCGCAAGTCCCTGGGTTTGGTCTCTGGCACCACCCAAAAAAAAAATATATATATATATATTTTTAAGCAGTGGTGGCGCACACCTGTAATCCCAGCACTCGGGTGGCTGAGATAGGAGGATCACCATGAGTTCGAGGCCAGCCTGGGCTACAAAGTGAGTTCAAAGATGGCCTGCATTACATAGTGAGATCCTGGCTCAAAAAAAAGTATTTTTAAAATAGAAGTAATTTCAATTCCCAGTACCCAAAAAAATTATAAAATAAAAGTTATGAAGTCGAGCTTTCTTTTTATACTTTTCAGGAGAGAATATCATCCTCAAATCAATCACCTTAGAGTTTTCTGAAGCAAATTTAACCAAACTACTCTACCAAAATTCAGTGAAAATTCCCAACTTTTCATGTATAAACCAACCATCCATTTTGTTGTCTTACCTTCCTTCATCAATGTAATCTACTGCAAGTGTGCTGAGGATAAAGATAATGAGAATGGCAATAAACATGTGATATATTGTCCTGATGTGGTCCACTTCAAACAGCTCACTGTGAATGTAGTTCAAACAAATCAAATTAACAATCTATATTTAATTTTTAAAATACTACTTGGTAAATATCCTTCCTTAAAGCAGTTTAGAAGATGCTTAATCCCCCTTCAAAAACATCTCAAAAAAATAGTAAGCACAAAATATTAAACCTGAAGTACAAAGGTATTAAAGGACAAGACCAAAAAAAAAAAAAAAAAATCGTAATACAAAGTTTTTTTTTTTCCCCCGTGGGTACTGGGGTCGACCTCAGGACCTCATGTGCCAGCAGGCACCCGTGCCACTGAGCGATATCACCAGCCCTTTTTTTGTATGTGGGTTCCGGGAGTCAAACTCGGGCCCTCGCACTTGGCAGGCAGGTGCTTACGCTGCTGAGCCATCTCACCGGCCCAAAGATTCTTACTTAACCTTTCTTTCCAACCAAAGTATCCATGGCTTCTTAAAGAAAAAAAAAAAAAAAAAAAAGGATGGATACAAATAATTCTATGAACAGTCTGCAATCTTTTTTTTTTTTTGGTCTTTCTTTCTTGAGACAGAGTTTCACTGTATAGTTCAGGCTGACCCTGAACTCACTTTTTGAGGCCCAGGCTGGCCTCGAGCTCACAGCAATCCTCCTGACTCAGCCTCCCGAGTGCTGGGATTACAGGCATGCGCCACCATGCCTGGCTCAGTCTGCAATCTTGAGAATGCACCAGAAAGAGTTTTCTACTATGCAAAGACCATTTGCTAAAACAGAGAACACAGAAACTATTTCAAATGCTAAGAAGGTTTAAAAAAAACAAAACAAAACAAAACAAAAACCCTATCTTTATATTCCACTCCCTACACTTAATAATATATACATATAGTACTATCTATTTCCAGGATGTTAAAGTTGACAAGTTTGAGTTCTATGTTGATGATGTAACCAACCACTACCCTACACATCTACAAAACTTAACCATTTAGAAATGCTTTTACTTTCTCCTCACTGATTTGTACCTAAGACTGGGCTATTTTTGTTTTAAAACACAGCAATGACTTTCTAGATGACTTTTCCTAAATAAATATATTTTATATTTAAAAAAAGTTTTTAACCTTGTTTTTGGAAAATGATATGCCAAACTTCTAAATGACTTTTTGGGGAATCTAAAATACTATTAAATCTCTAAAATAAGAATCTTCAATTTCTAATAAAAACCCACCTAAACTATAGAAAATGTGATCAATTCCTTTCATTAAACAGTTTTTCTTTTAGTTAAAAGGTTTTACTATTTAGTATCACATTTATAATGTTCAAAATAATTGCTTTATTTTTCCCTTTTCTGTGAAAAGCCCACATTTCCCCCCAGATATAAATTTTAAAAGATCACTCTCTTCAAATACTGTAGCAAGGGCCGGTGAGATGGCTCAGTGGTGTAAGCGCCTGCCTGGCAAGCGCAAGGGCCCGAGGTCGACTCCCGGAACCCACATACGAAAAAAGGGCCGGTGATATCGCTCAGCGGCACGGGCGCCTGCTGGCGCGTGAGGTCCTGAGGTCGACCCCCGGTACCCACAAAAAAAAAAAAAAAAATACTGTAGCAAAACGCTGAAACAGAATGTCATTGTATGTTTACAAAACTCCAGCCTTCTGAGTTAACAATTGCAGTTCAAAAACAAAACAAAAAACAGAAGCACAGTTCAATTTGGCTCATAAAGTAAATTTTGATGAACATTAAGGTGCATTTTTTTTTTTTTTTTGGTGGGTACCAGGGGTCGAACTCAGGACCTCGCACGCCAGCAGGCGCCCGTGCCGCTGAGCGATATCACCGGCCCTTTTTTCCTATGTGGGTACCGGGAGTCGAACTCAGGACCTCGCGCTTGCCAGGCAGGCGCTTATGCCGCTGAGCTATCTCACCGGCCCAAGGTTCATTTTTCTGCTTACATTTAACCTGCACTGTCACTCAACTCATTCAAATGATCGCTAACGCAGGTTAAATGTAAGCAGAATTCCAATGAGTAACTGTATGAGCAAACAAACTACTCGACATGAAAGAAATAATCATCACCTACACAAAGTACAACTTTAATTTTCGGTTCATAAATGCAGTTACTACAATGAATTTACATAATATGGATTTTAATTTCAACATATTAGGCAATCTGAGTTTTTAAATGAGTGAGAAAACTAGGCTCTCACCAAAAAAAAAAAAAGAGAGAGAGAGAGAGATGACAATTATAACTTACATACTATATTAGGAAACTCTCCCAAAGTGGTTTACCCAGTAAGAAAACTTCTTTTCTAGCTCTTTGGGCAAACAATTCTCTGCAACACAACCTTTAGGAATTTCTTAGAGGACAGGTAACTGTTCTTATCACTAAGTCTTCCTTTGAAACTAGAACCAGGACCAGGAGTTTTGTAAACATGCAATGAAATTCTGTTTCAGTGTTTTGCTATAGTATTTGAAGAGATTGATCTTTTAAAAACTTTGAAGCCAGCCTGGGCTACATAGTGCACTCAAGTCCAGCTTGAACTACATAGCAAGACCCTGTCTTTAAAAAAAAAAAAAAAGAAAGAAGAGAGGAAGGAAAGGGAAGGGAAGGGGAAAGGGAAGGGAAGGGAAGGGAAGGAAGCAGGCGGGCAGGGAAGCAATCAAGCAGGCAAGAGACTGCGCACATACAAAAAGTATCAAAACTAATGATTTATATGGATACAGACAAAACTCATTAAATATTCATAGATTAAAACAGTGATTCTATGAATCAGGACAGCTTTTTTATTTAATTCAAACTAATCATTAACAAAAGCAAAAAATACTCACTCCAAGAGAGAACGTCTTGAAATAAAAATCTTTCCCTGTTCTGGAGATGCTCTCATATCTCTGGGAAGAACAAATTACAACAAAATATAAGTAGCTCAACTATTATAAGAAACATAATTCCACGGACCAGAACAAGAATATTACTAATTGCAACATCTAATATTATCTTTTCACTGTGATCTGGGTACTGTGTTAGGGTTTTATGCATGTTTATCTCATTTACTCCATTTGAGGAAGGGAGGCAAAAGGACTTCAAATCATGTTAAATCACTGGCTCAAGCCCAAAACAATGGACAAGCTACAGAGGTGGATTTAAACCCAGACAGGCTGAAGTCCAGGTGTATAACTGAGGCAACGAAGTAGCCACCTCATAGGAAACAAGTAGGGAGCAATACTTTTGAGTGTAAGAGAGGGAAAGAAAACAAACATACCCCAAGATAAGGAAGCAGAATACACAGGAGCAGGGAGTGGCCCCATAAAAGTAAAATGTCTCCTTTGTGCAACATGACTCTGTAGAGTACTCAGCTGCTCTGTCTGGGGAGTAGCTATCTTTATGGTCTGTGTTCGTGTTTCTTTCCTATTGTAAACTTCTACATTAGTCTTGAACCTGGCCCAGGTATGATTTCTATCTGCGTCCGGCTAGTAGCCCATGCTACCAGGTGACATTTATGAACGACGCTCTGAGGTAGAAGCAAGCATACCTATTTAGGATGAAAGAGATGTCAGACACACCTACCTGCAGCACCACTCAAAAGGTCTCCACACTCAGCCCCTGTGGAAAGGCATCTCCTAACTCACATGTTGGCAATCATTCTTCCTACTCTTGGGTATTCCCTGTGGTTATGGAGAAGCCTCCACCCTTACTGTACTCTAGGTCATATATGGTTAAGGGTTCGTCCTCCAAAACTGCACTGATATTTATGATATTCTTCCTAATACCAAAGGACTTGCACCATCCCCAACAATCTTAATGGTTGCCTCCAGGTACTAAAAACACATTTTAGCATCTAGCATTACCAACTCCCTTAGGACCCTAACACCAGCACTTCTGTCAGCTATTACTGCTCAAAACTGTTCTCCAGAGAAGGAGAGATTAGCACAAAGACCATAGGACATAAAATTGATACCCTAGAATGGCAAATTAGCACACGTTAGCCTTTGATAGCCTTCCTCTTTTATTCTGGACTGGCCAATTAGAAAAATATGTAACAAGTGTACTCTGTGTTACAGCAGACGCGAGATATATACCCACGGGAGACTGAGATTTGAGAGACAAATGGATTCTTTAATTAAAGCCGGCCAGAGGACAGCAGGTCACTCACAGGAGCTGAATCTGCTGACCTTGAACCTTTGTGTCACACTCTTAAGTACACATTCAAGTCCTTGGTTGCCACAGAAACCACATTCTTTACTACATCATTTCTTTGGAATTTCACAAGGTCCTTCTCACTTTCCTTTATGGTTTTATGACTGCATGACTGTGATAAAACCGTTTGTTTGTGATGACATCATTTTCTCCTTTTATAGTTTTATGACTACAGAAAAGGGAGTGGGACTAAAGTTTATCTAAAGATTTTACCTATTAGTTAAATTTAGAGGCTAAAAAAACAAAATGGAGATGCTCTTGTCCTAATAGATGTTATTACAAATTCATACTGCATAGACTACAGATAACAATAGGGAGTCATGGGCCGGTGATATCGCTCAGCGGCATAAGCACCTGCCTGGCAAGTGCAAGGTCCTGAGTTCAACTCCCGGTACTCACACACACACACACACAAATAATAATAATGATGATAATAATAATAATAATAAGTCATATAATGATGTGACAAAGAATAAGGACTTTAGAGCCAGACTCTGGGTTCAAATCTCCACACTGAAATCTTGGATAATATTAAAGTGCTTCATGCTTCAGTTTACTGATCTGTGATCTGCACACAGTTCTAGTACCTCATAAGGTCATTGTTTAATTTATGTAAGTCACTACATGTAAAGCACTCAACAAGCATTGGTTCTATTATTTTATTAGTCAGTATTCTTAAAAGGTATGCATGTATGTTATAATCCACATATTAAGAACAAAACTCACCCTTCAAGGGATTAAATAACTTTCCCAAATTAACATACAGCCGACAGAAAGTGATGACAGGACATGAACTCAGGCATTTTTTACTGTGGTCTACATTCTGACCCTGGGCTATGCTAGAGTAGATGTTTACAGTAAGAGAAGATAACATACATACTTACTTAGTTCTGTGGTTGTTTTTCATTTCTTCAAGAATGGAAAAAGTTGTAAGAGCACATCCACCATTGTCTAATGAGGCGGATTTTTCAATGAGACTGGTCACAATATCATCAAAGTGACTACCAACTTCCTTCAAAAAAAGTGGCTTCAACTGCTAGAATTTTACAACAAATAAAGAGAAACATAAGGAATGAGCACATACTGTCATTAACATTCTTCTACAGATCTGGCTTAAACAGAATTGGTTCAAAAGAAAGCTACACTAAATAAGTGAATTCACTGGAACAAAAGTTGAAAAGTAATTCCTATGGCTGACTTGCTTCAGAAATGGCTACCAAAAAAATATAGTGATCTTATACCCTTTAAAGAATTTACACCTTTCCAAGCATAAATTAAGATACCAAAGTAATTGCTATTGAACTCCTACAAATGATACACAAAATCAAAATGATAAAATTATTTCTCTTCATATTTCTAATTAGAAAATAAAAAATTTTATATCTCCATTATATAATTACCATAATTTCAAGTCTTTTTTCTAAAGCAAACCCTTCACCTCAAGTACCCATCATTTATTTTAGAACTTTCTATATTATACCTAAATTTCTACAATGTTTATTCCTACCTCCTTAACTACAGTATGTATTTATCTAACCATAAAACATTGATGTTTATATGTGTACATGTGTGTATATGTATCCACATATATGCCCATATATTCACATTTTCATAAAATTGTATGATGAATTTAAGCCACAACAGAGAATACAAATGGAGAGGTAAATTCTGGGGATACCATAGAGAGGGTCTATGTTCCCTTGAAAAAAGAATAGTTTTTAAAAAATTACTTTCTTTGTTCCATTTTAATTATATGCCCATCTTTATTTTGAAATCTTTTAATAGGAAGTACTCCAAAACCAAAAAAGCACCAAGCACCAAAAAAAGTGACATAAAGGAAAAAGGTTCTTTTGTAATTTAATCTCTATAATTAGACTAATTAATAAAAAAGGTTTTGTCCCATGCAGAAATATACTAAAAGAGAAGGAAAAGGATTCCCTCATTCTACTCAGGGCTAGGTACAGCTCTGGGTACCATCCTAGGTGCTGGACATACAACAATGCACAAACCCAGGCCCTGTCCTGGAGGAACTTATGGGCAGAGAGGACATATATACTATGCCATGTGGTACCACAGAAAGAAGGAAAAGCAAGAGGGGGTGGGTGTGGGGGTTTATTATTTTTCACAGAGAGGCCAGAGGGGGAAAAATCGAAGATGACATTTGAAGAAAGAGGGCAAGTTGGTAGATATCTCTAAGTACCAGAAGAAGGAAGTAAGTAAAAAGTCCCTGAGGCAGGAACACCCTTGGCAAATTCCAAAAAAGAACAAGGATGGAGGACATGTGGTTAAAGCAAGAATAATAGGAGTTGAGGTCAGAAAACTGGAGGGAGGAGGGAGGAAGGTTAAACCACATAAGGTCTCAACACTTTGACCTGTGCTCATGTGTCATTTTACTCAATATTAAAATAGAAGCCTGGACACCGGGCATGGTAGTGCACGCCTGTAATCCCAGCACTTGGGAGGCTGAAGCAGGAAGATCCATGTGAGTTCGAGGCCAGCCTGGGACACATGAGCCAGTTCAAGGGAAGCCTGGACTATGTAGGGAGACCCTATCTCATAAAAAAGAAAGAAAAGAAAGGAAAGAAAGGAAAGAAAGGAAGGAAAGAAAGAAAAAAGAAAGAAAGAAAAAGAAAGAAAGAAAAAAAGAAAGAAAGAAAGAAAGAAAGAAAGAAAGAAAGAAAGAAAGAAAGAAAGAGAAAGAAAAGAAAAAAGAAGAGAAGAGAAAAAAGAAAAGAAAAGAAAAGAAAAAAGAAAAGAAAAGAAAAGAAAAGAAAAGAAAAAGAAGCCTGGAATCTTGAGATGTGGCAAAGGTATTCAAGCTGTTTCTTTTAGCTAGAATTCTTTACACTCTGGCACCAGTCCATTCCCAATTAAGAACTGGGTTAAATGCATGAGAAGCATGAAAAAACTCTGGAGTGTTATATATGTATCAGTAAAAGCTGCTGAATAATTTCCTAATGCACCCAACCTAAACTGAATAGTCACCTTCTCATGGCAAGCTCTTATGCTTTACTACTCAGCCACGGTCAAAGGTACAGCCTTTGCTAGTGTCTAACAATGAGGAAAGACATGAATTACTAATGGTGCAGTATATGTCACAAAAGGACAGTTCAGATGATAGTAGAACAAAGAGACAGGATGTAAAAGAGAAGAAATCATAGGTATATCTCAACAGTATGAGGGCCAGTATAAGGCATGGGTTTCAAGTATCCTTGCACATTTCTTTCTTACCCTTATGACCCCAGCAGAACATTGTTTGCATATGCTGAGCTTTATAAGGTTCCTATTCTAATAAGATTAATTCACATCTTTTCTTTCCTGCGTAAAATTTGTATGTGGGTAGTTCAACGATCCAAGGTAACTATTTAAATCTGCCACATTCCTATATATAGCATTATAATAAGATGCCTAAAATGTTCATTTCTTAATGCCTTTCTCCTTTTTCTGAGGAGTTACAGTTGATAGAAGCTGTTCCCACTGGGACACCAGGAAAAACTCTGTTATTGTGAATACCACTAAGTTTCTTTACACTCCTCTTTTCATAGATCCTAATAGTGACAACAAAGAGTGATTGCTTGCTGACACATGCTTGTAATCAACTCTACCTTCTCAGAAAGCTGAAGTAGAAGAATCTAAAGTTCAGGCTAGTGTGAGCAACTTAGTGAGGCCCTGTCTCTAAGTAACATTTCTAAAAAGGGCTGGGGGTGTAGCTCACTGGCAGTGTACTTGGCTAGCATGTGTGAAGCTCTGGGTTCAATCCCCAGTACAAGGAGGTGGGTGATGACTGCTTATTACTATTCGCTTCTTTGTAAGAGCGAATACAGAAAAATACAACCCAAGAAGTGGTCCACTTCTGCCTTTTCCCAAGTTCTTCTATCACAGGAAGCTGTTGTCAATAAGAACTTCAAAATGTGATCATAATAAATCTAAGTAATATCTAATACAAGTAGCCTGAAAAGGATGTTGAGGTCATAGGCTTTTTGATTTGCTCTCAACTTCATAGCTATTAATATTAATTTCATTTGGTCAGTGGACCATGGTCTCCCCACCATGATGGATGGATGGAAGGAGAAAGGGAAAGGAAGGAAGGCAGAGGAAGAGAAGGAAGAAGGAAGGAGTGAATTAACTAGAAACTAGAAAGAGAAGCTGCTTAGATAATCTAGAAAAGAGAATCACTATATTTTAGAACTCAAAGAAACATTTTAAATAAGCAGCGGAATTAGATAACCTCTAAGATTCAGTGGGAATGACAACCATGAAGCAAAGACCCTGTGGTTAGAACACATAATAAAGGCACAGGTGATCAGAAACAAAACTGAAAAACCAAGTAGAGTCTACATCACAATGGATCTTTAAGCTTTTTTTTTTTTGAGACAGGTTCTTGTTATGTAGTTCAGGGTGGCCTTGAACTCACTATGTAGCCCAGGGGGGCCTCAAACTTCTGGCTATCCTCCTGCCATTACAGGCATGCGCCACCACACCTGGCATTTTAAGCTGCTGTAAGAATTTTTAATGTTATCCTGAGGACAACTGGAAGCCAACAACATTTCAAGCACAAGATTTATTTATTATTTTTTTTATTTTAAAGAGAAGAAAAAACAAATCAAAAAAGAACAAAATTTCAAAACAACATAATAGGAGAGTAAGAATGGTTAATACATTACGTATTGTTATCTTTAAGTTAGTTATTCAGGGTACAAGATATCAGCATCCAATTGTCCAAACATTACTGGCACAAACCTTACTCTTCAATGAACTAAGTAAAATTAGTAGTGTATCTATCTTAACCATCTTATATATAAATACAATTTTTTTCTTTTCCCTTCTTTCTTTTCCTCGTTCCCCCATCCCAGTCTCTCTTTCCTTTTGACCAGTTTCTTTTTGATTCACCATGTCTATTGTACATTTGGGATCTTATTTACTCTTTCAGTTTCTCATACTAGAGAGACAATATGATGCTTACACATGTGCGTCCAGTTTATTTCACTTATGAGTATTTTCTCGAGTTGCATCCATTTACCTATAAAAGTCTCCAGTTTATCCTTCCTTATGGCTGAATAGTACTCCATTGTATAAAAATACCACATCTTTCTTATCCATTCCTCAGTTGATGGGCATTTGGGTTGTTTCCAAGATCTGGCTATTACAAATTGTGCTGCTATAAACATGGGTGCACATATATCACTGTGGTATGATGTTTTTAATTCTTCTGGGAAGATGCCCAGAAGGGGAATAGCTGGGTCAAATGGGACCTCCAACCCTAGTTTTTTGAGGAATCTCCACACTGATTTCCACAGTGGCTGCACCAGTCGACACTCCCACCAACAGTGGAGAAGGGTTCCTTTTTCCCCACAGCCCCTCCAGCATTTGTTATTAGTTGATTTCTTGATAATAGCCATTCTTTCTGGGGTGAGATGGAATCTCAGTGTTGTGTTTTTTTTTTTTTTTTTTTTTTTGTGGGTACCGGGGGGACGACCTCAGGACCTCGCGCGCCAACAGGCACCCGTGCCGCTGAGCGATATCACCGGCCCCTTTTTCGTATGTGGGATCCGGGAGTCGAACTCGGGCCTTCGCGCTTGCAAGGCAGGCGCTTAAGCCGCTGAGCCGTCTCACCGGCCCTCTCAGTGTTGTTTTAATTTGCATCTCTCAAATGACCAATGATGTTGAACATTTTTTCATGTATTTATTTGCCATTTGTATTTCTTCATTTGAGAAGTATGTATTCATCTCAGATGCCCATTTTTGGATTGGGTCTTTGAATTGGGGGGGGTCTGATTTGTTTCAATTCTTTGTATGTCCTATATGTAAGTCCTTTGTCTGAGGGACAGTTAGCTAAAATTTTTTCCCTCTCTGTAGGTTGTCTTTTCACTCTGTTGGGGATTTCTTCCCTTGAAAATAACTCAATTTCCTGATCTCTCTTCTCCCTCTCCTCTGTTCTGTGATGCTCATCCAGCTGCTCTCCCTCCCTTTGCATCCTCAGGGTTCTCCCTTCTCTGTACACCCCCTACACACACACAGGCCACTGTTACCCTCCTGAAGGAAACCCCCATAATTTCACATCCCTGAGCCAAACTCCTAATCATTAAAGTCAAAACAGCCACCCACCCCCACACAAAAAGTCAGGTGATATACACACATTCACAAAACTTGTGAGCTATAAACTGGGATCAGAACCCAAGTCTATAAGACCCCACAGTACATATTACATTATATTCCATTAGACTTTATCAGAAATAATTTTGGTATGATTAGGGAAAAAAAGGCAAAGCCTAAAAACTGCCAATCAAAAAGCCAATAATAGCCAGGGCATGGTGGCGCACACCTATAATCCCAGCACTTGGGAAGCTGAGGCAGGAGGACCATTGGGAGTTCGAGGCCAGCCTGGGCTACAAAGTGAGTTGAAGGCCAGCCTGAACTGCATACTGAGACCCTGTCAATAACAATAACAAAAACCAAAACAAAATAAAATTTAAAAAATCAACAATATACATGTAGCCTGGAAATTGTAGTTAATCTAATATCAAGTCTTATTTAGCTAAATTCTACCGCAAACATTTCATTTGAAGATATCAATGTAGAAGTAATTTATAATCCTAAATAGTACATTGGAATTAACTTCTCCATATTTAAAAGAAAAAAACCTGGGCCGGTGAGATGGCTCAGCGGCTTAAGCGCCTGCCCGGCAATCGCGAGGGCCCGAGTTCGACTCCTGGAACCCACATACGAAAAAGGGGCCGGTGATATCGCTCAGTGGCACAGGCGCCTGCTGGCGCGCGAGGTCCTGAGGTCGACCCCCCAGTACCCACAAAAAAAAAAAAAAAAAAAAGAGAGAAAAAAACCTGCTTGGAAATAGTCTTGAGCATAACCATACCCTTGATACAGAAGGCCAAGGGTTCCAGATAAACCAGCCATGAAATTAGATCCCTGAGCCAGATGTAATGGTGCACACCTGTAATCCCAGCTACTCTCGAGGGTGAGGCATGAGGATGATCACAAGTTTGAGGCCAGCCTGGACAACTTAATGAGACTGTCTCAAAAAAGAGGGTGGGGCTGGAAATGTAGCTCAGTGCTCCCTGCATTCAATCTACCTTCAAAAAAGGCAGAAATAGAAAGTAATCTTTTATCCCCTCAATTTTTACATCAGTCCCTCTATAAAACTATGCACATTAATAAAAGTTCTACAAACACTGATAGAGAAGACATTACCTTTCCCCTTCTCCATATGTTCAGTTTTCTTTGGAGACCATTCTCAGAGTTAAGGGCAGGGACCCACTGACCAGGCCAGGGCTGCACTATATAACTATAATTGAATTCTCTGTCCCATAAGTCTGAAGTGCTGAACTTTGAAACAGCTAATGAGAAATCTCATTAACTGAAATATCTAGAAATATCTAAACTCCTCCTGTGAGAGCTTGAGCTTTCAACTTCTAGGAACTATGAGATGTATTAATATCTTCCAATACATTTCCTCTTAGGCTTAAATAAACCAAAGTAGTTCTCTGTTATTTGTACCAAAACAAAGAATTTAACACAATATTAAAACAAAGCAAATTTATCTATTAATTTAAGTTGATTGCAACTTCATCAGAATCTCCCGACAAGTGTTCTAAGATCCTTTACGTCTTCTTACAACACAATTCTAGGAATTTCAAAAGGTGATGACTCAGAGTTACACAATTTTGTATGACCCCACTAATGTCATCTTCCTCATTCCACTTCCCTTCAGATTTAAGAGCTTGCTCAGTAACTGACAACCTTTTCCAAACCTTTCCTTAATATGAGCTCCTCTATCTACAAACACAAATTTTCATAGAGAATTTTTTATAGGTTGCTAGACAGCAAATAAAAAAACAGGACACTCAAATCTGAATTTCACATAAATAACTTTTTAAATCTAAGTATGTCTCATTTAATTAAAAAATATTCATTGTTTACCTAAAATTCAAATTCAACTAGACACAGGGCATTTTACCTGACAACTCTAGTCAGTGGAGATGAAAACAACGCCCAGAAAGACTACAGACTGCCCATTCCCTTGACAATACAGATCCATGAATTCTGAACATAAATTTTAGTTACATGAGTGTGCCATAAACCACTGGTGCTAAAAGGGACCTTGAAGACGGCTATCCACTCCTCTTACCTTAAAGATTAGTAGAACAACCAATGAATATGTGACAACTAGGTTGGAGGCTGACATCAAATTACAAATGACTGAATACTCCTGACTTGGGATTTGTTTTTAAAACTTTTTTAAAACCCATGAAAGAAAAAGAAATTAGTATATGACAAAAAGAAGCAAATTTTATGGCTCTGAACAACATTCACATACATACCTATCACCTCGTTATTCTTTTTCTAGTACATATCAACCAATAAAGCAAAACAATAACGAAAACTTTAACCACTTAAAGATCTCTCTTAGCTAAGCGAGTGATGTTGGCATATGCCTTGTGAACCCCTCACTCTGGGAAGCTCAGGAAGGAAGATGGCAAATTTGATTCCAACCTGCTGGGTTGGAAAAAATTGCCTAATAATAGCCAGTATGGTGGCACAAGACTATAATCCCAGCACTCTGGGAGGCTGAGGCAGGAGAACTACAAGTCTGAGCCAAGCGTGGGCAACTAGGAAGACCTTGTCTCAAAATAAAAAATAAAATAGGTCTGGGGATGTAGCTTAGTGTGAAGGCCCTGGCTTCAATCCCAGTACTGGGGGATGGAAAGAGGTTACCTAACAATTTTAAACAGTCTCTTATAACTGAACGACAAAGTAATAATCAGAGAAGACGTTCTCCAGAAATGACCTTGGTCACTATAGTTTCAGATGCTCACACAGGCACCCTGATGTAATCAGGAAAAAGAAATGAATAAATTTTAATATCCTATTAAGTAGGAGTCTAAACTCACAAATACACCTTCTGAATACACTTTATAAAGCAATACATTATGTGGTTGTGTTGTAGACAACACAAGTACATGAACAGGATGGAGGCAAGAGTAATCTCTCTATATTAAGCAAATAGGTTCTCGTAATATTTCTACTGACATCATTTCTGGATTCAAAAAGTGCTGTATTTCAAACAAATTAGATGAAAGGGAAAATGATATACCCTTGGCCTTGTAAGATAACTGAAAAACTAGCTCTGATAATAACAAAGACACAGATATCAAAGTGAATAGAAACAATCTTATTTGTTTTTATGTAATATTTTAAAACTTCCTAAATTTAAATAATTGAAGTAAAAGTATATGTGCATGCACAAATATACATAATTAAATTTACAACTAAAACAGTTCTAGTCCATCTATATCACTGGATATTTACATATTCAGCTTGGTCAATTTTGGAAGTGATCATCTCATTGGAAAAAAGGGGAACTACCTTAGATTTGAAGTCAATTTACATTCAGAAACATCTAGTATTAGATTATATATATATATATATATATATATATATTTTTTTTTTTTTTTTTTTTTTTTTTTTTTTTAAAGTATCCTTTGCCAGGTATGGTGGCACATGCCTATAATATTAGGACTCTGGGAGGCTGAGGCAGGATCACAAGTTCAAGCCTAGGTAATTTTGTATCTTAGAAGACCTTTTCTCATAATAAAAAGGGTTGAGAATAGTTCAGTGTGTTGGGAATGTAGCTCAGTGTGAAGGCCCTGGGTTCAAACACCCCCCACACACACCGCACCTGCACAAAGGAATTTTTTTCCTCCAGAATTTTCTAAAGGTATGATGAATTGTGACTTGTAGAACTTATAGTCTATTTGAAATCACTCTGTATTTTTTTTATATATAATTCCTATTTCTCTGATAGGGAATCTACTTGTAAAGTCAGATTTGCCCTTTACTGGAGGCCCATCTACTATGAATCATGGTAAAATCTTTCATACAGAATACACACAACTATTATCAGCCATTAACACAATCCACTTGCCAGTAAGAGCCAGCACATGGCTGTGAAGGGCGAGCTAGGAGATAAGAGCAAAGTGTGTTCTTACGCGGGATGAGAAATTGCCAGAGATCTTATTTTCTTGTTCCCTAGCAAGACAATGTCAACTGATGAGAAAGGTAAATAATTTTTGAAACAATTTAACATTAACATTTTAAAAAGTTACTAAACAAAGCTATTTTCCTGAAACTCTACATCTATGTTTCTGAAAGAGGAAGTTGCTTACCTCTGCCTCTGCTGCCAACTGTCTCTTCTTTGCTATCAGTTGTTTTATGTCAATTTGACCTAAGGGAGAAAAAAAGCAAGCTTTAAGTTAACAGATACAGCTACCTAGCAGCACTATTTAAATCCTTAACTTGGAAACCAAGTAAATACAAAAATGATCGCGTACAACCACAAAACATAACAAAGCCCTTAAAAATAAAGCATGGGCAAAATAAGTAGAAGGAAATTTACATATAAAAATACTAAGAAAGGGCTGGTGAGATAGTTCAGTGGCATAAGCGCCTGCCTGGCAAGCGCGAGGTTCTGAGTTCGACTCCCGGTACCTGCACATATATTAAAAAAAAATACTAAGAAAAAAAGAACAAAACTATAAACATACATTAAGGATAACTATGTTAATTACATGATGCCACAGATCCAATTCTGACAGTATAAGAATCTAGATTCCCTGAGTATACCCTACAATTGAGACTACTAAGATACTGAGTAAAATATTAAAAAGTAAAATACATTTTAAACTTATTGCCAAGCTGGTACAAATCTACACAGGCAAAGAAAGAAATGAAATTAGAACCCTAGGGAATACATGAAGCAACGTACGGATTCTTGACAAATGTTTGAAACCCTGAGTTCTACACGGCAGCCACACGTCTGAACAGTACACAGGGTACATTACATAATGGTAAAGTCTGGGGCCTGTCCAAACTTGAGGATACCAAGGATACCATCTAAAAGTAAGAACTTCTAAGGCTACGTCTTCGGTGGACAGAACAGAAACAAGACAAGGGAACAGTAAGGAATAAATGTGTCTCTACCTGATGCTGTTCAGATGGGAAAAAGATGTCCACCAAGAACTTATATCCCCTTTACAAGACTTTACAACCTAAATTCACATTATCTGTGTGGTCTGAAAAACTTTAAGTGCATTTATTTTAAGGCAAACCCATGTTGTGTCCTCCAACTATAGGCAGATGCAATGCAATTCCTCCTTGGAAGATTATAGTATCAAACAAAGCCTTAAAGAATTCCAACAGATACCGTTTCAAAATAAAAGGATGAGCTCATAATTAAATCATAAAATATAACAGGAAACAAGGCGGCATAAGTGAGAAACAGCAAAAACCAAAGCCACGGGACTCAAACTGGGAAAATTAAAGATATTAGATTGTCTTTGGGTAGATAAACTAAGAATGTGTAAGAAAACAAAAGCCGGGCGTGGTGGCGCACACCTGTAATCCCAGCACTCGGGAGGCTGAAGCAGGAAGATTGCTGTGAGTTGAGGCCAGCCTGGGCTACAAAGTGAGTTCAAGGTCAGTCTGAACTACATAGTGAGACACTGTCTCAGAAAACCAAAAAAAAAAAAAAGAAAAAAGAAAGAAAGAAAAAGAACCAAATAGATTTTTCAAAATGGAAAATAAAAAGCTTGAAATTTCAAGCTCAATGGATAGATGATTAAATGTACCCCAAATGAAAATTTATTTTTTTTTAAATCTAAAATATAGACCACAGAAATAGTGATGGAAACTACTAGTGATATTAAAAGACATGGAAGGGATTCCACCAAGTGGCCAACAGGAGACAGGGCTATGCCAACATGGCCAACAGGACTGTGCTGGAGATGGATGGGGACAAGTCCACAACAGATTGTTTCTGATTTAGACTGTCTGTAGACTATACTGAGGTGAAGTCATTATGTTATTCCATTTTATGACGAACATAAATGATCATAAAGACACAGTGGTTCAAAAGAAAGTTTCAGTGAACAAGATACATAACTGTCAATGTGCCAAAAATTATAAAAAATGCCACACCCCAATCAGGAAAGATTGCAAAGGATGCCAGAGGTTATGTCCAAAAATTTGAGCTCTTTAGCTTTGTAATATCTGAAGTAAATGAATGCTATCATAAAGAAAATGACATAAAAAAGAAGTAAATAAATGGAAAAATATCCATCTTCACTGACTGGAAGAAGATATTGTTAAGATGGCAATATTTCCCAATTTATTTTATTTTTTAAAATTTTTATTTTAAAGAGAAAAAAAATAGAACAACATTTCCCAATTTAATCTTCAGATTCAAAGCAATCCTCATCAAAATTTCAGCTGGCTTTTTGCAGGAACTGGCAAATTAGTTCTCAAATTCATATGTAAATTCTAGGGACACAAAATAGCCAGAAAAATCTTGAAAAAGTTGGAAGACACTGCCAATTTTAAAGATAGCCAATGGGATAGAATTAAGAGTCCAGAAATTATCTCCCGAAAGACAATCTAATATCTTTAATTTTTCAAAAGGGTGCCAAAACGACTTAGAAAGAATAGTCTTTTCAACAAAATGGTGCTAGAACATTTAGACAGAATAAAGATGGACCCTGAACTCACAACAATGTAGAAACTAACTTTAAAAGGTCAAATATCTAAAAACATTAAGAGCTTAAACTACATTTTTGAAATGTAGCTTCTTATTTGAAATGCTAGAAACCAGAACTGTTCCAGATTTTGGAATTTCTTGGATTTTGGAATATTTGCACAGATTTTACTGGATAAGGTTAAGAATCACTAATCCAAAATTCAGATTATTAGATTAGAGATGCTTATCCTGTATAAAACTCTTTGGAGAAAATAGAGGCATAAATCTTTGTGGCCTTGGACTAGACAATGACTTCTTAGATAAAGCACCAAAAGCAAAAGCAGAAATAAAAAAAACAGATAAATTAGATTCCATAAAATTTAATAGTCATTTTTGTGCTGCAAAGGACACCACCAAGAAAGAAAAAATAGCACAGAGAATAAGAAAAAAAGTCTGCAAATCTGATCAGGAGCTTGGATCCAGAATATATAAAATAATTCATCAATAAAAGGAGGTAAAATCCAATTTAGTTTCAGCATATTTACTCCCAATTCCTTATTTTAAAACTAATCTTCAAAAACAAAATAAAATTAATCTTCTACAGAAAATTTTAAAAATCCAAGCCACTGCCCCAAAATAAAACGAACAAAATTACCCGCTATCTTATAATGTTGAGTGACTAATATTATTTCAATAAATATAATTTGCCTTTTTACTTCAGGAAATTCATGTTCTATAAAAAATGACTTATGCACACTGTTCTGTAACCTACTTTTTTCACTTAATATATTGTGAACACCTTTCCACGTCATTACATACTCTTCTACATTATTTTTATTGCCCTATTATTTTTTTTTTATTGCTTTTTATGGTTAAAATGTTATTTAATCTTCTATTGGACATTTTGACTACTTTTATCATTTCACAGTATGTCAGCTGGGAAAAAGACATGGAGTATGAAAAGGACCAAAATGTATCTAACCAGAGCCCTCTTCTGAGAGACAATACAGTAGTTGATGTAATAACAGCTGAGAATTTTCCAGAACTGTTGACAGGCAAAGATAAAGACTAAGTGAGGTCAAAGAATTCTAAAGAGGATAAATATTTACTTAGATAGATCACAGTGAAACTGTGTAACATGTTTTGTTGTTGTTGTTCTTTTGCTTTTTTGTTCATTAGAGAGCACTGAGCTAGATCCCTAGCCCCAACCCCCTGACACACCTTTTTTAAGAAAGGGTCTTGATTAATTGCAGATGCTGGACTCACATTTGCAGTCTTCCTATCTCAGCCTCCCAAGTAGCTGGGATTACAGGTGTGTACCACAGCACCCAGTAAAAAAAAAAACTATTAAAAGCCATCAGAAAGAAAAATATCAGCTACAAAACAACTGCAACTACACAGGTAGCTGACTTAATCCAATGGAAACCAGCGAATATTAGAATATCTTGAACTGTCAAGAGTGGTGGGAGTTAATTTTTGAAAAGGAAATTAGAGGTCATAACATGAAGAACTTTGAGGGCTTTAAGGAAACTAAGAATTTTAAGCAGGAAAATGACTGATCTGATATTGCAGAGTGAAAAGAACCACAGCGGAAAGGCAATAAATCTAGACAAGAAATGATGTTGCCCTGAACCAAAACAATAAGAATGGTTAACAGAGGGTGAATTCTGCAGCTATTCATAAATTGGTAACTGATTAAGAAACACAACACAGGCCGGTGAGATGGCTCAGCGGCTTAAGCGCCTGCGCTGCAAGCGGAAGGGCCCGAGTTCGACTCCCGGAACCCACATACGAAAAAGGGGCCGGTGATATCGCTCAGCGGCACGGGCGCCTTCTAGCGCGCGAGGTCCTGAGGTCGACCCCCCGGTACCCACAAAAAAAAAAAAAAAAAAAAAAAAAAAAAAGAAACACAACACAAATATTTATTTGATTTTTCTATCAATGTAAGAATATGCTTTTAGGGCCGGTGAGATGGCTCAGCGGCTTAAGCGCCTGCCCGGCAAGCGCGAGGACCCGAGTTCGACTCCCGGAACCCACATACGAAAAAGGGGCCGGTGATATCGCTCAGCGGCACGGGCGCCTGCTGGCGCGCAAGGTCCTGAGGTCGACCCCCCGGTACCCACAAAAAAAAAAAAAAAAAAAAAAGAATATGCTTTTATATTTAGTTGTCTATAACCAGATCATTTCATAAATAAGCTATAAATTTCATAAATAAATGAATACAGAACTTCTTTTTAACCACCATAGGAGGACAGGGAAGAAGACATTACAAAAGATTAATCCTCACTACTTGTGCATCATTTCCAAAAACAATCTATCCCTAATAACCATCATTACAAACTGGCCTTGAGAGCAAGGGATTAGGATATGAGGAAAGAGTTTGTACTCACATTTAAGAGGCTGATGGCCCCACAGAAAATGACAGTAAAGTTAAAATAGGTGAAAAAAATGTATTAAAAAGTCAATTCAAAGCTGGACACGATAGCACACATCTATAATCCCAGCTACTCCAGAGGCTGAGGCAGAAGGATCACAAATTCGAGGCCACCCTGGGAAACTCATGAGACCCTGCCTCAAAATAAAGAATGAAAAAGGGCGGGGATGTAGTTCAGTGCGAAGAATTGTGGGTTCAATTTCGAGTACAAAAAACCCATCCATATTTCTTCATCTTAAAAATAATTCTTCATATAATATTTTAAAAATTCTTTCTTACCACCTTAGTCCACTACCTGTTACTAATAACAATATCAAAAAGAGATTTTTTTGGCCCATGGTTTTGGAGATCCAAAAGATTGAAGGCGGTGCATCTCTCTCCCTCCCACTTCCCACCTCCTTTACAAAACCACTAGTCCAATAAGATAACTTTACCTAGCCCCAATCAGATCATAAATGCCACAGCTAGTCTCTACCCTCCTAATACTTCACAATGAAAACTAAAGTCCAAAATAAGCATTGGAAGAAGACAAACTACATTAAAACATATACTGTAACTAAGCCCAAATTTAAAATTAAAACACTTAGCTGGCCTGGTGACACATGCCTCTAATCCCAGCACTCTCAGGGGTTGAGGCAGATGAACTGCAATTTCAAGCCAGCCTGGGCCACTTAGCAACATAGTGGGACCTGGTTTCAAAATAAAAATTTAAAAAGGACTGGGGATGTAGCTCAGTGTGAAGGTTCTGGGTTCACTCCCCAGTACCCACCCAAAAAAATTTAAGACACTGATAAGGCAAGAATGAGGGTCAAGCCATGTCTGAAATGTCTGCCTAGTTCTACTAATACCACTACCTGATAACACCACATAATTATTTTTTACATGAAACCCGAAAGAACTTAACTGATAAATCATTAAGATTTTGTTTTTCCTCAACTGTCCCTCAAAGGACTTATATCTAGAACATATAAAGAACTGAAAAAAATCAGACCCCCCCAAATTCAAAGACCCAATCCAAAAATGGTCATCTGAGATCAATACACACTTCTCAGATGAAGAAACACAAACAGCAAATAAATATATGAAAAAATGTTCAACATCACTGGTCATTCGAGAGATGCAAATTAAAACAACACTGAGAGTCCACCTCACCCCAGAAAGAATGGCTACCATCAAGAAGTCAACCAATAGCAAATGCTGGAGGGGCTGTAGGGAAAAAGGAACCTTCTCCACTGTTGGTGGGAGTGTAGACTGGTGCAACCACTGTAGACATCAGTGTGGAGATTCCTCAAAAAACTGGATTAGAGGTCCCATTCCACCCAGCTATTCCCCTTCTGGGTATTTTCCCAGAAGAATTAAAAATATCGTACCACAGCAATGTATGTGCACCCATGTTTACAGCAGCACAATTTGTAATAGCTAAATCTTGGAAACAACCCAAATGCCCACCAACCAAGGAATGGATAAAAAAGATGTATTTTTTTACAATGGAGTACTACTCAGCTATAAAGAAGGATAAACTTGAGGCTTTTATAGGTAAATGGATGCAACTTGAGACCAGAACTCGTAAATGAAATAAATCAGACTTGCATGTGTAAACATCATATTGTAAACATCATATTGTCTCCCTAGTGTAAGAAGCTGAAAGAGTAAAAAAGATCCAAAATGTGTAACAAGATACTGCAGGGCTGGTGAGATGGCTCAGCGGCATAAGCGCCTGCCTGGCAAGCGCGAGGTCCTGAGTTCGACTCCCGATACCCACGGATGAAAAAAGGGCCGGTGATATCGCTCAGCAGCACGGGTGCCTGCTGGTGTGCAAGGTCCTGAGGTCGACCCCCGGTACCCATAAAAAAAAAAGATATTGTGAAATGGGAAGAAACTGTTCAAAAGGAAAGAGAAACTGGGATGGGGGAAAGGAGAAAAGGAAAAGGAAAAATAAATTTTATTTATATATATATTTATTTATATACACACACACACACACACATACACACACACAAAGATAGTTAAGATAGTTATACTCATTTTTTAGTTCATTGAAAAGAAAGGTTTGTGCCTATATTGTTTGATCAATTTTTCATGCCTGTATTTTATAATATGAGCACTACTTTGAAGATAACAATACACAATGTATTAACCATTGTTACTCTCCTACTATCTTGAAATTCTGTATCATTTTTATTGTTTTTTCTCTTTAAAAAGAAAAAAAAAAAAAAGGATTTTGTTTTTCCTAACTGAATCCCAAGAAATCAGGCCTACAACAAATGTTAATTAGCATTTGTGAGGCCTACTACATCTAACTATGTTAAAAACATATTCCACTTTTAGCCAGGTGTGGTGGTGCACCCTGTCACCCAACACTGGGGAGGCTGAGGTAAGAGGACTTCCCTAAGTTGAAGGCCAGCCTGGGCTACATAGCAAGACCCTGTCTCAAAAAATTTTAAAAAAACAAACCTCTTAACAAGTTTTGAAGATCGTTCTAAAATTACACACTTTACCGCCTTAAAAAAAGCAGCGTGTACCTTACATATTTAATCTTTAAGGCAAGTGAAAGTGATGAGGTACTACAGGTACTGTACTATTACAGTGATGTTTCCAGTGAGAGCTGAAATGTGGAGGGAAATCAAACCTGTACTACAAGACCAGCCCCAGGGAGTTCCGCTTTTCCGATTAGGCTGGTTCTTCAATGATTTTCACCAAATCTGTTCCCTGTAACAATCCTGTGCTTCTGTTATTATACAAATCCACTGCCAAAGTTACCCAGGAGAAAAAAAAAAAGACAAATAACCAAGCTCATTAGATTGGTAACATTTACTCATTCAGTTTATGTACTCACTCATTACATAAAAAACCAGTATATGCAGGGTGCTAGGTTATGTATCTCAGGAGAAATACACAAACGGAAGCTTATAATACACAGGCTATGGGAGTATGAAGCAGGGGTGGGGTTTGGGGGAGCTTTTGCAGAGGAAGTCAATATTTGAGCTGAAGGGCTGGGATAGAGCTCCACAGTACAGTGCTTACCGAGCAGGTACGAGGTCCTAGGTTTGATCTTCAGCACCGCAAAAGAAAAAATAAGGTAGAGCTGAGGCTCAAATGATACAGAAAAATTACAGTGAACATATGCTAGAAAGATTTTTCCAGAAAAAACAAATAACATGAAGCTTTTTTCAGTTTGCTGAGACTTGAACCTGAGTCAAATGCCTCTAAATGCCAACCTTAAAAAATAAAAAATAAGGGCCGGTGAGATAGCTCAGCGGCATAAGCACCTGCCTGGCAAGTGCAAGGTCCTGAGTTCAACTCCCGGAACCCACATATTAAAAAAGGGCCGGTGATATCGCTCAACGGCATGGGCGCCTGCTGGCGCGTGAGGTCCTGAGGTCGACCCCTGGTACCCACAAAAAAATAATAATAATAAATAAATAAATAATAAAATAAAAATAGAAAAATATATTTTAAAAAAACCAAGCTTTCATTGCTTTACAATATTTAAAGCTTGTGTCTAAGGGCGGCTCTTATCTACTTACCAGTTATATTCTAAATCAGTGCTGTCCAATGGAAATAGTATAATATAAATCATTGCATAATGTTAAATTTTCAGTCCAGTATGGTGGCACATGCCTGTAATCCCAGCACGAGGGAAGGCTGAGGCAGAAGGATTAGCCAGCCTGGGCTACATGATGTGAGTTCAACACCCCCCCAAAAAAAATTTTTTAAAGCCATTTTAAAAAGTAAAAAGAGGGCCAGTGAGATGGCTCAGGAGCATAAGCGCCTGCCTGGCAAAGCGCGAGGGCCCGAGTTCGACTCCCAGAACCCACATACGAAAAAAGGGCCGGTGGTATCACTCAGTGGCATGGGCGCCTGCTGGTGCGCGAGGTCCTGAGGTCGACCCCCAGTACCCACAAAAAAAAAAAAAAAAAAGTAAAAAGAAACAGGGACAAGTTAATATTTGAAATCTGATGTGTATTTTATAATTACAATGCATCTTAATTCAGACTAGCACATTTTAAGTACTCAACCAGACCACACTGAACAGTGTATTTCTACTAGCTACTATATTGTACAATGTAGTTCTACACCAAGGGTAGGCAAGTTTTTTCCTATAACAGGCCAGACAGTAAGTTATCTTAGGCCATATAATCCACAACTACTTAACAACTACTCAAATCTATCTGGGGGTGGTGGTGGTTGATTTTTGTTTTGTTTTGTTTTTTGAGACAGGGTCTCACTATGTAGTCCAGGGTGGCCTTGAATTTATGGAGATCCTCCTGCCTCAGCCTCCCCAGTGCTGGGATTACAGGTGTGCCCTGCCATGCCTGGCTTCAATTTTAAACTAAATGAACATAACTGTGTTTGCCAACCCTGTTCTAGATGGCTGAGTTCACTGTAAATGTGGCTGGCAAATAAAACAGAGGAGTATATACACATTAATTTTTATAATGTAACATAGCTATTGTGAACAATGTTGGTTGCTTTCCCAACAGCATATGTTTCATTGCATTTGTCAGAAACCAACTTAAGACTGGACATGAAGGGCTGAGAATGTAGCTCAGTGACAGAGTGTATGCTGAGCACATATGAGGCTCTGGGTGCGATCCTCTGCAACCCACACACCCACCCACCCACCGAAGAAAACACATACACACACACACGAATGGGTACAAGTATTATCTGTCAAAATACAGCACAGTAAGGTAAGTCAAAATACAGCACTCAAGCTCATTAACTGTAAAAAATTTAAAGAGGGACGTTCTATAAATCATAGCAGAGTGTAAGAAAAGCAACAAAGGAAGCTATGGGATTCTAGGGCTGGTACCATAAATCAGGAAAACTGTTGCTATCCTCTCTGAAACCTGGAGAGAAATGTTGGATAGGAGTGAGGTTACTCAGCAGGCATGGCACCAAAGAGATAAAAGCCTTACTCTCCACCATTAGAACTCCTGCCCCCAACTGGCCAACACTACCAGAAACCACAGAGGGCAGGGAAGCCTACTGATATAGTCCATAAGGTCAGCCTCCTAGGGCAAAAAATAGAGTAGAAGAGTGGCCAGGCAAACGGAAAACAGCATAGCGTGGACTAGAAATGTAATCCTTGCCGATGAGACAAGAGAAGTCTGTTGTGAGAATTTCTAGACAAGATTTCATTGCTTCAAAGAGAAAAATAGACAGTTTTTCTCCCTCAGATGAAAATTATTCTTGCCAGGCGTGGTGGCGCTTGCCTGTAATACTAGCACTCAGGAGGCTGAGGCAGGAGGATCACTGTGAGTTTGAGGCCAGTGTGGGCTACAAAGTAAGTTCAAGGCCAGCCTGAACTGCATAGTGAAACCCTGTCTCAAAAAGACCAAAAAAAAAAAAAAAAAAAAAAAAAAAAAAAAATTATTCTTTTGACTTTCCACTTTCCTTATCCAGCCTAAACTTACTAACCCTCTGTCATCATTTCTATCCTTTCCTTAATACCATTCCCAATTTCCTGGCCCCACCAGCACACATGCCAACATCAGCCATCCACTTCCATTAGTTGTACATTGCTTTTTTGTTTATGAAACAGGGTCTCGCTATGTAGTTCATAGCTAGCCTTGAACTCACTAGATAGCCCAGAACGGCCTCAAACTCACGGCAATTCTCCAAGCACTGGGATTACAGGCATGCACCACCACGCCCAGCCTGCAAAAATAATAGGCTCACTCCAAACTGTCAAGCCTCAGCCAGGCCTGAAATGAAAAGATATAATCTTTGTTCATGCCTTGTGATCAATTTCTATGACATTCCTCACAATAGTGGTTCAAAACCTTTTCAAGTCCCAGCCTTACCAAGCAACTTCAGTTGTTCCTTTTGGATACCAAATCCTCAAATGTCCTCTTTCTTAATGTTCAGTATCTTAATCAGTTTCTCCAATATTATTGTGTCAGAGGAAAGGGTGGCCCAACCTTTTCAAGATTAACTGTTCAAAATGTTGTATTAATCCTTCCCATATCCTTTAAGAAGTCGTTCAAAAAGTTCCCAACCCACTGAGTCTTTTATATTGTCCACACCTACATTTGTCTATATTCTCTTAAAATTGTGAATCTAAAATTATGAGCTGGGTATCATCAATGGTACTCAAAATCTGTAGTTCTACTAACATTTGTCAAGTGTTAAACATTTAATATTTAAAAATATATATTACTGAACATCGAATCTATCATTTAATAAAATTTACTATTAGGGTAAACCACATAGTGAGACCCTGTCTCAACACCCCCTGCAAAAAAAATGTTCTGCAAAAATGTTTTACACTTCCTATCTTTACTTTCTCACTAGCCATTCATTCCAACCCTTTTCTTTTCTTTTTTTTCTTTTTATTTTCTTTTTTTTGAGACAGGGTAATGCTATATAGCTCAGGCTGGCCTTGAACTCACTATGTAGCCCAGGCTGGCTTCAAATTCGCAGTGATCCTCCTGCCTCAGCTTCCTGAGTGCTGGGATTACAGGCATGTGCCACCACACCTGGCTTTCCAACCCATTTATGTAACTCTTTTCTCTCTGAGATCATTCTGGTCTCCAAATTGCTAAATCTTCATCTTTAAACTTCCTATAAAATTTAACATACATAAAGCACATACATATTTGAGGTGAAAAGATATGCCAGTAACCCTGATTTAACCTGTACATTGTACCCCATAAATACAAATTATCCTATCAATAAGAATATATTTAAAAATAGTATATATCATAGTCAATGAATTTAATCTTTATAACCCAGTGAGAAAAATCAAGATAGTTGGTTTCATTTCAATCTTAAAAATAAACTAAAATTCAAAGAAATTAAATATTTTGCACACTGCCACATGACCAGTAACTGAGCCTAAGGAAACCCATGTTTTTTTTTTTTCCTACTTTTTTATAGCTTTATTTTTTACATATCTTAATTATTCTTTTTTTTCCCATTCCTCTCCCCTCCCTGTTTTTTGTTTTTTAAACTGGAAACCCATGTCTTCTGACCCCTTAGTAATGCAGCATTTAAAAAAAAAGAAAAAGAATCAAGTCAGGCCTACTTTCAGTAACTATTTTCCTAAAGATGACTAAGGAGTGGAAAGGAGTGACTAATAATCATTTCAAGTTTCCGTTCTTTTAACAAACATTTTGTCTATTTGTAGCTGGTACAGAATTAGCTAATGCAGAGGCTCTTACTAGCAGCAGTATCTTATTGTGTAAAAATGCCCAAATTCATTTGAAAATCCTGATTATTTTCCAAAACACTCTCAGTGACCATGTCTTAAAGTACTTGTAGCCAGCTTTACCTTGCTCTCCATGAAAATAGATACAAATAATGTGAAAGAGGCATTTGAAAGTCATCCTTAAGTCCATAGGATGGTTGGCCTTAGGAGTATTCCTTGAGAGTCAGTCTTTTGTCAATTTTAAAAGGGGAAGGCCGGGGATATAGCTCAGCAGCACAGCACCTGCCTGGCAAGCATTAGGTCGTGAGTTCGATTCCCGGTACCAAAAAATAAAAATAAAAATAAAATAAAATAAAAGGGGAAGATAAGACAATAGAATCCACCTGTCACCTTTTAAATGCTTCACTGACCTCAAAAACCTTACAAAATTTTCAATTAATCACAACTGCACTACTGTATAGAAATGAAATCTAAACTAGAAAAAAAGGTTAAGTTATAAATATTCATACAGAAACAGATTTATGTATGTATCTACTTATTTTTGCCATGCTTGGGGATTAAACTACAATCCTAAACCCAAATGGAGATTTAATAAACACAGTAAAATAACTGGTAAGCCATTTTTGGAAGACTGTTAAAATTAGACCCCTAACTTACTACTCAAAATGTTTCAAATGGACCAAGTATTTGAATATAAAACATCATAAGAGTAAATAAAAAAATATTTCTTTATCATAATCTTAGATTTCTAAGCATGACAAAAAAACATAAAAGCAGTAAAATATCTGATTACACAAAAATTCAATAAGGCAAAGCATACATACATAAGCAAAGTAAAAAGGCAAATAGCTAGTTAGAAAATAATCATAGTAGATGATAAAGGATTAATTTTCTTAATACAGGAAAATCTCTTATAAAATTAAAAATAGTCACCAGGTAGGGAACAAAACTGAGCAAAAGATATGAACAGGAATTTTAAAGAGAAAAATATACAGTCAAGCCCAGCATGGTGATGTATGCCTATAATCCCAGCACTTTAGAGGCTGAGGCAGAAGGATACCTGCAAGTTCAAGGCCAGCCTAGACTACACAGTGAGACTATCTCAAAAAAAAATTTTTAAACAAAGGTCAATCAAAATATGGTCAATAGGGCCGGTGAGATGGCTCAGCGGCGTAAGCGCCTGCCTTGCAAGCGCGAGGGCCCGAGTTCGACTCCCGGATCCCACATACGAAAAAAGGGGCCGGTGATATCGCTCAGCGGCACGGGTGCCTGTTGGCGCACGAGGTCCTGAGGTCGACCCCCCGGTACCCACAGAAAAAAAAAAAAAAAAAAAAAAGGTCAATAAATACTCGAAAAAACTCCCCTTTTCTCACCATTTTTTAGAATAAATATACGATGATATACTATTTTTCACCATCAAATTAGCAAAATTTTTTTTAATTGATAAGCTATATCACCAACAGGGGAAATAATCTAGATGAGAGTATATAAATTGATGTAACATTTTTGGAAGGAAATTTGGTAACATCTAAATTTGAAATGCAAAAACAATTTGATCCAATAATTTTGCCTTTAAGAATATACTCCGCCAATTCCTCAAAAAGCTAGGCTTGGAGGTCCCATTTGACCCAGCTATTCCCCTTCTGGGCATCTTCCCAGAAGAATTAAAAACATCGTACCACAGCGATATATGTGCACCCATGTTTATAGCAGCACAATTTGTAATAGCCAGATCTTGGAAACAACCCAAATGCCCATCAACTGAGGAATGGATAAGAAAGATGTGGTATTTTTATACAATGGAGTACTATTCAGCCATTAAGAAGGATAAACAAACTGGAGACTTTTATAGGTAAATGGATGCAACTCGAGAAAATACTCATAAGTGAAATAAACCAGAAGCACATGTGTAAGCATCGTATTGTCTCTCTAGTATGAGAAACTGAAAGAGTAAATAAGATCCAAAATGTACAATAGACATGGTGAATCAAAAAGAAACTGGTCAAAAGGAAAGAGAGACTGGAATAGGGAAAAGAAAGAAGGGAAAGGGAAAAAAATTGTATATATATATAAGATGGTTAAGATAGATACACTACCAATTTTACTTAGTTCATTGAAGAGTAAGGTTTGTGCCAATAATGTTTAGACAATTGAATGTTAATGTCTGGTATCCTGAATAACTAACTTAAAGATAGTAATACGTAATGCATTAACCATTGTTACCCTCCTATTATGTTGTTTCGAAAATTTGTTCTTCTTTTGATTTGTTTTGTTTTTTCTTCTCTTTAAAATAAAATAAAAAAAATATATATATACTCCGCGGGGCCAGGGATATAGCTCAGCAGCAATAGCACCTGCGTGGCAAGCGTGAGGTCGTGAGTTCGATCCCTGGTACAAAAAAAAAGAATGTACTCTGCAAATACCTGCACAAGTAAGCAATGATGCTATTGCAAGGATGATCTCTGTAGTACCATTTGTAATACTGAAATACTAAATGTCCATCTATAAGGGACAAGTGTATCAAGTATTTGTATGACTGAAACACCACTCAGATATTTAAAAGAATTACACCTACTTATATCAAACGAGAAGATCTCCAGATTTATTAAGTATAGAAAACACAAATGCAAAAGAGATCTCAAATATGATTCACATGTAGAAAACAAAAATAACATGCTTGAGGAAAGAGGTACCACACTGTATGACTTTCTGTAGTGTCTGAATTTTTCAGGGACTACATAGTCCTTTAAATTGAAACCATTATAAGCATATTTCAGCAATTTTTTAAAGTGAAAATACACCATCTTGTATTTCTTGAACAAGGACTAAAGAAAGGAAATAGCCCCAAAGGATTCAGCATGAGGACAACAGATTGAGATTTTAAAGGTTTTCATGGGTAATCTACGAAAGTAATAAATGGGCAAAACAATCACAATTGGTCTATAACCTTTAAAAAGCTATATACATTTACCAGGCATGATGGCACATGCCTGTACTCCCAGCACTCAGGAGGCTGAGGCAGGAGGACTGCCATGAGTTCAAGCCAGCTTGAACTACAAAGGGAGACCCTGTCTCAAAAAGGAAGGTAGGTAGGTAGGTAGGTAGGTAGGTGGGTGGGTAGGTAGGTAGGTAGGTAGGAAGGAAGGAAGGAAGGAAGGAAGGAAGGAAGGAAGGAAGGAAGGAAGGAGCTATATACAGAATTTTATTCATGTCACAATAATCCAGGAACTATATGACTCAATTAGAGTTAACTTTATTTTTCTTTTATCATCACACCTGTATCAACAGTCTGGGCTGCACATATACCTAATAAGATAATCAGCCTAATTACCATCAAACCTTTACATCATCATATTGTTGCAATCAAGAGACAGCTGGGCATGGTGGTGCACACCTCTGATCCCCGTATTTGGGAGGCTGAGGCAGGAGGATTGCTGTGTGTTCAAGGCCAGCCTGGGCTACATAGTGAGTTCAAGGCCAGCCTGAACTACATAGCAAGACCCTGTCTCAAAGAAACTAAAAAAATCAAAGAGTCAATTTCTGGTAGAAAAATTAGAGAATTTCCTATAGATTACAATTGTCAGTTGACATCTGGCAGGGAATTCTAAAGCTACCTCAGGATCTGGAATAATGAGTTGGCAACGCTATCAATGAGAAAGTAAGATCTTAAGGAACATAGTGCTAGATACTTAAAAAATTAAAAAAGTATCATATTTGCTACCCTTGGCTTTGCATAAGCACTGACGAGCTGTAAGACTTGCCCAAAGTCACCCACGTAAGTAGGTAGTCAATGACCACATACATACACATTAACACTCCAAGCCCTATCTCCTGACTTCCTCCTGCCAAAGGTTGGGTGATGTATAATTTAACAAAACAGACACTTCTGAGACTGAAAGGGGACACTACCCAAAGAAATATGTTGACCGCCAGGTATGGTGGCGTATGCTCACAGTCCCAGCACTAGGGAGGCTGGCATAGGAGGATTGCTGAGAGTTCCACGCAAGCCTGGACTACACATGAAGTTCAAGGTCAGCCTGAACTACATGGCGAGACCCTATCACAAAAAAAAAAAAAATTTAAAAAAATAAAGAATTATGTTGAAAATATAAACAAAATGATTACATTGGGCAAAGGTGAAAACTGAGGTCAAACTAGACAAATTAGGATATAAGGTCATCCTACCCATAAATTATTGTTACAAATCACAGATTAAAAATCCAAGAATTAAGCAACACAAGTTAAGTTTAATGAAAATTAGGTCTCAAAAGTTTTTGACAGGGGCCGGTGAGATGGCTCGGCGGCGTAAGCGCCTGCCTTGCAAGCGCGAAGGCCCGAGTTCGACTCCCGGAACCCACATACGAAAAAGGGGCCGGTGATATCGCTCAGCGGCACGGGCGCCTGTTGGCACGCGAGGTCCTGAGGTCGTCCCCCCCGGTACCCACCAAAAAAAAGAAAAAAAAAAGTTTTTGACAGCAGTGGTTTTCAATCACCTATACCAATCGGTATTACCTAGCAAGTTCTTTCAGACCTTACACTTCTGGGTCATCCCCAGGAAGATTCTGATTCACTTCAGTGGGGTCCAAGAAGTTGTCTTTGCTTGTTAGAGGATATCCTCATCCACAGGTAATTTTCACGTACACCCCAAGCAAGAAGTGCTACTATAAACTATGGCTCGTCCATTGGCCTGAATATGAATCACCTGGGAAACTTAGTAAAATAAAATTATCTTTAAATAAATGAGGTGAGACATTTCTAACAAGCTTCCAGATGGGCCTATTTAGCAGGCCACATTGACTGGCCTAGCATCCTTCATATCTTGTTACTCAAAGGTCACATTCTACCCATCCATTGACTCTTTGAAATGAAAAAATGTCTAAGTGAATAGAGAAACACATCTTTTTCAATGAGCATTAATTAGTTACATTAAGCCAGGGTGTGGGTAGCAGGGTCACACGTCTTAATTTAAGGTAAACAATGTAATTTTTAACGCCTGCACTGAAACCAAAACAATGAAAACTTAATGAACTAAAACAAGGAATACTGAACATACATAGAAGTTAGAGTAATTTAAAAGCTTCTGTTAAATTGGAATATAAAGAGATCACATGTGGTGACAGAAAGTTTCAATAAAAATAATTTTTCTGTCTCCAAGAACTGAAAGGAAAAATAAACAGAAAGTTTCTAATGTGTAGGAACCCAGGCAAGGGAGTCAATTTGAGTTATCACTAAGTCCCATGAAAGGAAAAGGTTTCTCTCCAACGTTTGCTCTTCTTTCTTTGCACAAATTTCACTTTTTATATCACATTAGAACTTACCTTTTGCAATATAAATATCATAAGCAGCTATTAAGAGTATAGTCAGTAAACTTCATTATTCCAAAATGGTGGGATCAAGCCGCTGATTATTACAATTAAATTTAAGTAGGAATGGGCCGGTGAGATGGCTCAGCGGCGTAAGCGCCCGCCTGGCAAGCGCGAGGGCTGAAGTTCAACTCCCGGAACCCACATACGAAAAAAGGGCTGGTGATATCACTCAGTGGTACAGGCGCCTGCTGGCGCACGAGGTCCTGAGGTCGACCCCCGGTACCCACCAAAAAAAAAAAAAAAAAAATGTAAGTAGGAAAAGCAAAAGAATGTTTATTCAAAGAAGTTTCAGGATGCCAAAGACACCTTTCTCAGAAAGTTCCACCCCTATCTGTTAAGCAAACAAGGCTCAAACTGCAAATCCCTGTTGAAATAAAACCTAGACAAATGTCATTGCAAAAATAAATATCCTGATATAATAGATGACATAAGAGTCACATTTACAAGTCTATCACTCTTAATCAAAAGCCTTGACCTTAACAAGCACTGTGTCATCCTCTTTGTATTTCTGTACTAAGGAAACCTGGATATAAGATAAAATTCCCTAATCTCTCTCCCCCCTAAATTTACACCTCATTAATAGCTATGTTAGGTAACTTGCTAATTACTCAATTTCTACTCATTATATCTAAAGAGAGTAATTAGTAATTTCATTATGAGATTATACTTACTTATAAAAATCTAATTATGTATACAATTTTAGGAGTTGTTTTGTCATTTACCTAACATGGAGCTACATAAAGTCAAATACATCAATACTAATCACTGCTATAGCTCCAGTATATAACAGTACTATCAATAATTAGGTACTATTAGTAGTAATAATTAGGTAGTGTTGGTAGTTTAGGCAGTTCAATGAATAATGTCTAAAACATAATACTCAACTAAATTATTTAACAAGAAAAAGGACTTATTTTCTAATTTTTTACCAGCTATATAAAACTATCACTACAAAACTATCAATACTCATTTAAAATAAACAGAACTAAAGAGATGGTAATCTCTGGTCTAGAACATTGAAATCGTTCATTAATTCATGTCAAAAGAAGTAAAAGCCTCACGGTTTCTAAGTGTCTCTAGGGACTCCTCTGGAGGGTTTCTCTGGTCTTCATCTTTCTCAAGATTTTCACTGGCCTTCGACAGCCGCTTTCTTGGAGACATCTCTTTACCCACCACTGAGCTGTGTAGGAGAAAAGATGTAAAAAGCATTGACCAACAGCGCGAAGAAAAAATTCTTAATGGTTCTAATACAAAGAAGCTATATATATATATATATATATATATATATTTTTTTTTTTTTTTTTTTTTTTTTTTTTTTTTTTTGTTGAGACAGGGTCTGGCTATGTAACCCAGGCTGGCCTCGAACTCACAGCGATCCTCCTGCCTGGATTGCAGGCGTGCACCACCATGCCTAGCAGCAATATATATTTAAAATGATGGATAAACTATCTAGATGAGATTGTTACATAATGTATGCATGTATCAAAATAAAACAGTATTCCATAAATATGTACAATTGTAATGTATCATTTAAAAAATTTAAAAATAGGGCTGAGGATGCAGCTCAGAGATATACAGTGCTTGCCAGGATGTGTAAAGCCCTGGGTTCAATCCCAGCACCACCAAGAAGGAAAGAAAAGTTTAATTTAAAAATTAAGAAAAGCTTTGAACATCACTGGTCATTTGAGAAATGTAAATTAAAACAACACTGAGATTCCATCTCACTCCAGATAGAATGGCTATCATCAAGAAATCAACCAATAACAAATGCTGGCAAGGCTATGGGGGAAAAAGGAACCCTTCTCCACTGTTGGTGAGAGTGTAAATTGATACAAAGACTACGGAAATCAGTATGGAGATTCCTCAAAAAACTACAACTAGAGGTTCCATTTGACCGAGCTATTCCCCTTCTAGGTATCTTCCCAAAAGAGTTAAAAGCATCATACCACAGCAATATATGCACACCCATATTTATAGCAGCACAATTTATAATAGCAAAATCTTGGAAACAGCCCAGATCCCCATCAGCAGATGAACGACTAAAGAAAATGTGGGTTTTAATATGCAATGGAATACTACTCTGCCATAAAGAAGTATAAACTTGAGACATTTTTAGGTAAATGGATGCGCCTCTCGCAACCATACTTTTAAGTGAAATAAATCAGACGTGCATGTTTAAATGTTGCATTGTTTCTCTGTGTGAGAAACCCAAAGGGTAAATAAGGACCAAAATGGAGGATAGATACTGGGAAGTAGGAAGAAAATGTTCAAATGAGAAGGGCAACAAGGGAGGGGGAAGGAAAGAAAGGGAATAGGGATTAAGAAAAAAAGAACAGAAGGAAACAATAGAAACAAAAGTTTTATAAATGAAGAGAGGAAGAAGGATTGAAGGGAACGGAATGGGACAAAAAGAATTAAGATATATTATGTACAGGTACAAATGCTCTATGAAGAATGTGATGATTATGTATGTCAAAAATGTACCAATAAGGCCAGGTGTGGTGGTGCAGGCCTGTAATCCCAGGACTCAGGAGGCTGAGGCAGGAGAATTGATGAGTTCAAAGCCAGCCTGGGCTACACAGTGAGTTCAAGACCAGTCTGCACCTTACAGCAAGACCCTGTCTCAAAAAAACTAAAAAACTAAGAACAAAAAAAAAAAGTACCGATAAAATTAATTTTCAAAAGAAAAGCTTTGAACTATGTATGCAGCTAGTTTAGGGGAATTTCAGAATACCGCCAGTATGTTTAAGAGAGGTAACAAGTGATGACATATTATCTTCCCTTTGTTTTACTTTAATCACATTAAGCATTTTCAGAGTATAAGATACTGTAACAAAGTTAAAAAAATTAGCCTCTATGATATAACTAGCTGGTTTCAAAGGCCCTTTTTTAGACATAGCAATATTAGTAATACAGAATACTGAGATTCATCTGGGGAAATCAGTACCTACATATAACACATCTTGATCAATTTCAATCTCCCTCTCCCTTTCCATACCCCCTCATCCCTTCCCCATTTCCAAGTCTATTTTCTAGTTTCCTGTCATCTCTTCCTTATTTTATTTATTTTTTAAGGTTTCTCATATAAGAAAAAAACATGTCATATTTAACTTTCTGAGTCTGGCTTATTTCACTTAACATGACAGTCTCCATTTTCCTGAGAATGACATGATTTAAGTTTCCTTTCCCACAATCCCCATTCTTAAAGAATGATTTAATTTAAAAAACAAGACAACGAGTATACAAAAAATTAGAATTAAATAGCAAACGATAACTACAAAGATGCCATAAGGTGGAATAAGATTAATAACCAAGTCAACTGTAAAACAGTATCTTAAGTTTAAGGACAGGAGAGAGGGGCCAGTGAGATAGCTCAGCGGCGTAAGCGCCTGCCTGGCAAGCACGAGGTCCTGAGTTCGACTCCCGGTACCCACATACGAAAAAAGGGCCAGTGACATTGCTCAGTGGCATGGGCGCCTACTGGCGCACGAGGTCCTGAGTTTGACCCCCAGTACCCACCAAAAAAAAAAAAAAAACAAAGACAGGAGAGATTCAGTAAAATATACAAAGCTTTCACAGAAAAGGTATTTAGGGAATGCTGTTGAAGAATAAGAACAAAACACTGTTAAAACAAGAATCTTGGAAAAAAAAAAAAAAAAAAAAAAAAAAAAAAAAAAAAAAAACAAGAATCTTGGGCTGGGGAGATGGCTCAGCGGCATAAGCACCTGCCCAGCAAGCGCGGGGTCCTGAGTTCAACTCCCAGAACCCACATAAAGGAAAAAAAAGGGCTGGAGATATTGCTCAGCAGCACAAGCGCTTGCTGGTAAGCGCGAGGTCCTGAGGTTGACTCCCGGTACCCACATTAAAAAAAAAAAAAAAAAAAAAGAATCTTACGAGTTCTTTTGAGAGGACCATAACTGAATCAGACTAGGAGAGAAGAAACAAGATTTTATTGAATATCTGCTATGTGCAAAGTCCCTATTGGATGCTTTGTTTTCTCGTTTAATTTTCACAACAATTCTGCAAAAAAAGATATCATTACTCCTAGTTTTCACTTGAGAAAACAAAGGCTCAAAATAGCTACTGTCAGTGTCCTCCACGCACGTACCAGGAACATAATTGTAGAACCTAGACAAAGATCTGGCCAGGGATACTGAGAAAGATTTCAAAGTCATCTGTGTAAAAGTTGTAAAGGAAGCCACAAAAGCATCTAATTCTCCAACGGAAATGATTAGAGGGGCCGGGGATATAGCTCAGCAGCACAGCGCCTGCCTGGCAAGCACGAGGTCCTGAGTTCAATTGTCAGTCCCCCACACCTAAAAAAGAAATGATTAGGGAAGTAAGAACTGAAAACTAAACTTTGAGGGGTACAGAAAAGAAATCAAGGAAGAAAATAAATAGAAAGATGTAAAGGAAAACAAGATGTTTCTAAAGGAAGGAATTTTATAAGGGATAACATGAAATTTAAAACAGGCATTCCTGCTGGGGATGTAGCACAGTGGTAGAACACTTGCCTGGAATGTGAAAGGCCCTGGGTTCAATCTCCAGAACAAAACAAAAAAAGTAAATAAAGACACTATTATCCAAGCCCTATGAGACAGGATAGTACAGTGCAATGTTTCCCAAAGTAGAATTATAACAGCTAATTTTTGGGATCTTATGTGCTTTATATATATTAAGTATTTTAAACTCAATAAAAGGCATCAGTGGAAAGTAACAGCAGTGAGAGCAACAAGTGTTGATTTAATGAGCACCTATTGTGTATCTTACAACCACTGTATTACTAAGTCCTTTATGTTTTCTTAATCTTTACAACCTTAGACAGATATTATCCTTTATAGATGAGAACAATATAGTTTAAGAAATGATTTAACCTGTCCCAAATCCCATAATGCTCCAACAGCATAAGTGGAATGGGCAACAAAGACTTACAATTCCACAACTTACTGCCTAATCACTAGACTGCCTCCAACACACCTCCTATGCTGTGGTTTCCTAGACATCATCTCTCCTCTTAGCATCGCTGTGGTTCCACTGCGCTTTGCATCGTTTCTCAGGGCTACGTTTTCTCTCAAATTCCCAAAATCTCATGGAAAAACCTGGAGCTCAGCAAGAATGCATTAGGACAGCAAGTCAATGTATTAATTAATACCATCACTAATCATTCTAAGTAATAGGATACAGTGATCTAAACTTAAAGAATCAAGGGGAAAGCATATGCTGGGAGGATATCAATGCGCATCACTTTTACCGTTAACAGCTTTGTACATCCCACAACAACTATTTTTAACTGGTGATGAGGGAGCCCCTAGATTCTAGATATTATGCACAAATTACTTCAAATATTTCAATAAGTGAAACTGCCAGTTACGCCTTTATCACACAAAGAAAGCTATACAGGCTAACTAAAACATGGTTATTTTGTTTTGGCTCAGTGTATGAATTCAGAAAATTGTTATGTTGATTAGAAGGTACTGAGTTTGCACAATCACATGGCCATAACAGCTTAATTTGCTTACTTTAGAAGTGTGCCAAAGAGAAACTTATCTCTCCTAACAAAATCTTTACCTCATATATCATAGTCTGTAATACTATCTTTAGCCCTGATTTTCTCTACGTATAGGAAATGAGAACTGCAATACAGTAGAAGACCATCAGAACACCAATACCACTGTGTCCTTGAATACATTCTCCAATCTCTGAATGTTTCATCTAGAAAATGGAGATAAATACTATAGGACAAAGTTATGCAACAAAAAAAGAAGAATAATATACACTAAGGTGCCAATGTTTTATTATTAATAAACAAGTGCTAAAAATTAACTGGCCTGCGCCAGGCATGGTAACATGTACCCATAATTCTAGCTACTGGGGAGGCTGAGGCAGAAAGAGCTTTCCTTTGAGGCCAGCATGGACAACATGGCAAGACCACATCTCAAACAAAACAAACAAAACACTAATTGGGTTGCGACACACCTCATTGGTAGAGCACTTTCTGACCATGCACAAGGCCTTGAGCTGGATGCCAAGTACTACATAAATAAAGTAAATGCCTTAAGAAAAAAGGTGAAGATAATCTCGTCCCTTTAAAAAAAAAAGTAATCTGATAGCTACCTATCTACCTCTTCTATGCTAAATGATAGTCAAAGCCACATCACCGCTCAAATTCTAGTTTTTTGTTTGTTTCTTTGTTTGTCTTTTTTGAGACAGGGTCTCATTGTTCAGTTCAGACTAGCCTGAAACTCACTTTGTAGCCCAGGCTGGCCTAGAACTCTCAATGATCCCTCCTGCCTCAGCCTGAGTGCTGGGATTACAGGCATGTGCCACCACGCCCAGCTTTCAAATTCTAGTTTTGTTTGCTTTTAAAATGTACAAGATGAGAGTAAATAACGTGACATAACTATATACTTCTCAAATGCAGCTGAAACATCATGTGACTGCCAAGAAAACACTAGCAAGTTCAATTACTGTCACATATACTGATATCAGGGAAAAGACATATTACTTAAAATGGGTCACTGTGATTTTAACCAAGTTTTCCAATCACATGAATAATAAGATAGTATCTGAATTGACCTCCTCCTGCTAACTGTATATGGTTTATGTAAGAAAGAATTATACTAATGTTCAGCTGAATTGTTCCTCCAGAAGAGGGGTATTTTGGCCCCTGTGTGGAAAGCAGACCATAAGGACAAGTGTGTAACAAGGGGCCAGTTTGCAGACTACACAATCATCACTCGATATACAGGCCTGCTGAACTTTTGACAACCCACCTAAATAGCACTTCTGTGTACCTACTCCTTTATCACCTTAGAAACAAGACAGGCAATCTACTGTAGCTGGTGCTAAGTGCTAATTATGGCAAGTATATCATAGTTTTTTCTTGCCCTCCCACTAAGACAAGACCTGGCCAGACACAGAGGCCTATAATCCCAACTATCAGGAGGCTGAGGCAGGAGGATCATGAATGCAACGCCTGTCTGGGTTACACAGTGAGACCTTCTAGGTCATCACTTGTCCTTCCCTTCCTTAAATGCTTTACACCTGATACTCATCCTTGTTGCAGGTATTTACTGTTTTCCTGGTCAATCCCCTCATTCACTGAGGATTTGAACACAGATTCACTCACTCCTCTTGCTCTTCCTACCACTAAGATTTCCACACTTCATTTCAACATTCATGCACACAGATCCATCCAATACCCGGGCTCTAAGCTCCCTGACTTCCTGCTTCCAACAAGCCATTCCTACATCCCAGTGACAGCACCATGCCCGTAACTGATTTCCAGCATCTAACCCTCTTATTACCACTGGTTCACTTACTGGTACTTCCTCCACACCAGGTTCAGACTTCCCTGGACTCCTGGCTCATGTTCATCAGCCTACTTGACACCTTCATGTAGCTGTCTCAAACTTAGCATGATCTACATGGAACTTTTACATTCTGTCCAAGTCTATTCTTCATCTCAGTTAATTTGACTAGAACACACTCACTCTGCCCATTTTTTTAACCTAGCAGTCATCTTTAAGTCTTTACTTTCCCTCATTTAATGAAACAGCAAATCCATTTGATTCTACCTTCAAAATGTATCTAAATCTAACCTCTTCTCACATCAGTCACTTACACTGCTATCTAAACCACTATCACCTCACTGTGGTAGCATCCTAACCGCCTCAATGGTCTTCCTTTACTTTTTCTTCTGGTTTGTTTGTTTTTTGGTTGGTTGGTTGGTTTTTTGTTTTTGTTTTTTGAGACATGGTCTTGGTATGTTGCTGTCCTTGAACTTGAAATCTTTCTGCCTTAGCCTCCCAAATGCTGGGATTACAGATGTTTGCCACCTCACCCAGTGAGTCATACTTTCATTTGGGTTTTGTTTGTTTGTCTTTTAAGACAGGGTTTCACTATGCAGTTCACGCTGGCCTTGAACTCACTTTGTAGCCCTAGGCTGGCCTTGATCCTCCTGCCTCAGCCTCTCAAGTGCTGGGATTACAGGCGTGCGCCACCACACCCAACCTGAGTCATTTTTATTTTTTTTTATTTTTATTTTTTGGTATCGGGAATTGAACTCATGACCTTGCACTTGCCAGGCAGGTGCTTGTGCCAATGAGCTACATCCCCAGCCCGAGTCACATTTTTAAAAAGCTGAGTCAGATTAAGTCATTTCCCTACTCAAAACCCTTCAAACACTGGATTTCTTTTTCTTTTGGTGCTGGGGATAGGACTCATGTTCTCATGCATCCTAAGCATGCGTTGTACCACTAAGCTCTATCCCTAGCCATAGATTTTGTTTTACATCCTCACCGTGGTCTAATAACTGTCACATTACTGCCCTCCTCACCATTCTCGTCCTCATCACCTACTATGATTCTCTCATTCACTCTATTCTAGTTACTTAGGCCTTCTGTGTTTTGTTTTGTTTTTTCCAGTGCTGGGATCAAATCCATCATCTTCCACATACTAGCCAAGTAATCTCCCGCTAACTATACTCCAAGCCCCTTTCTGCCATTTCTTCAAGCCCAGCTGTTCCCACTTAAAGACCTCTGGTACAGTATTTCCCCTGCCTGGAACATCTCCCCCAGACACCCTCAAGGGTTTTTCCTTCATTGATTCAAGTCCTCCTTATCTATACTATTTAAAAATGGGGCTGGTGAGATGGCTCAGCGGCATAAGCACCTGTCTTGCAAGCACGAGGGCCCGAGTTCGACTCCCGGATCCCACATACGAAAAAAGGGCCGGTGATATCGCTCAGCGGCACGGGTGCCTGTTGGCACGCGAGGTCCTGAGGCCGACCCCCCGGTACCCACAAAAAATAAAATAAAATAAAATAAAATAAAATAAACATCCTAGAACTTTGTTCCTCTCATCCCCTTACCTTATTTTTCATCAGAGACATATTAGCTAATACACTGCACTATTTTCCAACTACTCCTGAAGACTACAGTCCCCATTAAAAGTATTATTCCCTCTTGTTGGCCATTTTATCTAAAATTGTGCCCAGAATACATCCTGTACTTAATATAGCTTGTTGAACTAATTAATAAATAGTTACCAAGTATTTTCGCAAACATTAAGGATAAAAAATGTGATATAGTTCGGATACAATGCTTGCCTAGCATGCACAAGGCCCTAGGGCTAATCCTCAGCACCAAAAAAAAAAAAAAACAGAGGAAGAAAAGAAAGAAGTTTGTTCATTCTCTATTCATACAGCAATTTTTAATGGGCTAATATGAGAATTGGAACTGAAGTTCTTTACTTTTTTGTAACTTTATCTGTTAATACTAAAAATTAAACACACACAAAAAAAGACGTACAAAACACTCAGTGAGGACACTGCCTTGTTTGAAATTTAAATTGTATCTGTAGCTCACCGATGCTAGGCAAGTGCCTTACCACTAAGTTACATCCCAGGCCCTTAAAATTATCTGTTCTAAAGCTTAAGACTTTCCATCAACATCAGCCTTTCAGGACCTATCATAAATTTGTCTAAGAGACTTTGAAAAACAATTAACAATGCCATGCCCTTTACTCCACTAGAAAATCTCTCAAACCTGAGATTCTTCTCCTAAAAAGCAGGAATCAGCATTAAAAGAGAGGTTAGGGCTGGTGAGATGGCTCAGCGGCGTAAGTGCCTGCCTGGCAAGCACGAGGTCCTGAGTTCGACTCCCGAAACCCACATACGAAAAAAGGGCCGGTGATATCGCTCAGCGGCACGGGCGCCTGCTGGCGCAAGAGGTCCTGAGGTCAACCCCTGGTACCCACAAAAAAAAAAAAAAAAGAGGTTAGACCAAAGGGGTTATGCTTCTTATGAGCTCCCCAACACATGAATGTAACAAAGCTGACCTCAGCTGAAGTTCATACTTTAATAAACCCGGCACATCTAAAAATTGGGTTTGGTTGTTTAAATAGAATGCAAGGGGACAGGCTGGCCTGGTGGCGCATTCCTGTAATCCCAGTACTCAGGAGGCTGAGGCAGGAGGATTGCTGCAAGTTCAAGGCCAGCCTGCGCTACATAGTGACTTCAAGGCCAGCCTGAACTGTGTAGTGAAATCTTGTCTCAAAAAAACAAAACAAGGGCCGGTGAGATGGCTCAGCGGCTTAAGCGCCTGCCTTGCAAGCGCGAGGGCCCGAGTTCGACTCCCGGATCCCACATATGAAAAAGGGGCCGGTGATATCGCTCAGCAGCACGGGCGCCTGCTGGCGCACGAGGTCATGAGGTCGACCCCCCGGTACCCACAAAAAAAAAAAAAAAAAAACAAAACAAAACAAAAAAAGAATGCAAGGGGAAGAGATTTCATTTGCATTGAAATGATTTTTTTTTAGTTCTGACACTCAAAACATATGTGCCAATTATCTGAAAATTCAGGTATACTAAGCACTTCCCTCTTCAATGATATTCCTGTAGATAAACGTGTTTTAATACTTCAAAATCTATCCCACTGTTATACCTGCATGCACATGCCAAAAGAAACTGTAATAAACACTTTAGGAAGGGCAAGATGGAGGTGACATCAGAGCCTCGCTTCAAAGAAGGAACAGAGGTTTTCTAGACACAAAAACAGAAAAAGAAAAAGGAGCCCTCTATGAAGAACATTAGATAAAGTACAGACCTTGGTGATGGACAGCATTAATTCCAACATCTTATTGAGATCTAAAATATGCCAGGTGGTGCTGATACAAAAATAGGTACACAACAATGCATGCTCTCAAAGAAAAAATTGAGTGGGAGAAAGATACAAAAGCAAAACTGTAACAGTGGTTTTACTGGACAGTGATTAAGATGTACACAGAGGGCCGGTGAGATGGCTCAGCGGCGTAAGCGCCTGCCTGGCAAGCGTGAGGGCCCGAATTCGACTCCTGGAACCCACATACGAAAAAAGGGCCGGTGATATCACTCAGCGGCACGGGCGCCTGCTGGCGTGTGAGGTCCTGAGGTCGACCCCCGGTACCCACAAAAAAAAAAAAAAAAAAAAAAAAGATGTACACAGAACATGGGAGGAACATGAGCCTGGTACCTAACAGAACTTAAAGACAATAAGAAAAGTTTCTCACAATCTAGTTTAAATCATAAAGAGAAGAATAAGGCTAGACCACAGAGTACATGGAAGGGCACAGACAAAAGATCAAGGGATCTCAGGGGCTATTTTAATAACTTTGACACTGGGCTTGGTGGCGTACCCCTGTAACCCCAGCACTCAGGAGGCTGAGGCAGGAGGACTGCCGTGAGTTTGAGGCCAGCCTGGGCTACATACTGAGACCCTGTCTCCAAAAAAAAAAAAAAAAAGTTTGACATTTATTTTTTTCTTAAATAGGCGCAGGGCTGGGAATGTAGTCCAGCGGTAGGACAACTGTCAAGCATGTGCAAGGTACCAGGTTGTATCTCCAACACCAGGAAAGGGAGAAAAAAACAATATGGATCTGATAGAGGTTTTTAAACACAGTGACCTGATATTTACCTTTAGGAAGATTAACAGCTGGAGGTGGTAGCGCATGCTTGTAATACCAGCACTCAGGAGGCTGAGGCAGGAGGATTGCTGAGAGTTAGAGACCAACCAAGGGTACATAGTGAGTTCAAGGCCAGCCTGAACTGCATAGCAAGATCTTGTCTCAAGAAAACAAACAATAATAATAATAATAATAATAATAATAATAATGATAATAATGCAGAACCAAAAGGGAAGATGTACGAGAGAAAGAGCCTGGCAGGGATCCAATCACTAACACATAAAAATACAATTAAGGCCTAAAGGTTCAAATGATGCGTGTTTATTAAAAGAATAATTGAAAAGGGGCCAACTTCACACTATAGGATATACTTTACTTCTTTTCCTACTTTTACTTGGCCCAAATGTGCTCTACAGAGCCTGTTTGGAGCCTGTTTCTTTACATATGTTTAACAAATACAAAACCTCGCTACCATTAAAAAAGAATTGAAGAGAAGAGATTAAGGAGATGAGATAAACTTACAAGCATTAAAGTTAAGGGTCTCTGAGATATCCAGCTGTTCACATGCAGAAGGCAGTTTTCATACAGATCCCTTTGAGTTTTCTAACTCACTAAAACTATAGGTGTGGCGTTATGCTAATTAAGTGGATGAGAAAGAGGAGTAGATAAATCCAACAGTATGTGCCCCTAGGCCAGTCAAATGATTAAGACTAGCAGAATATACAAGTCTGAACTGAAGACAGAGATCTGGGACTTATCAGTGTACAGGCTGCTCCTAAGTCCAAAGGACATGAATTCAAGAAATCTCTCAGTTTACCTAGGAAATAATTAAGCTAACATTTACCCAGCATTTACTTAACAACGGATGTAGTACATACTCATTCCATTTCATAGGTGGATAAGTAATTTCCCTAATATTACAAGGCATTTAAGGAACTGACAGGATTAGGGATAGGGATGCATGTCCAAGGTTCTGGGTTCAATTCGCAGCACCACAAAAAAACAAAAACAAAACAAAATAAATCCTGTAAAAAGGCAAGCCCTAGAGGAGGTAGAAAGATTAAAAGAGAACCAAGACCAAGCCATGCTGGAAACCAAGTTAGAAGACTGAAGAACAGGTATGGTACTCTAGGGTCAATACCATGGAAAATCCAGTGGAAAAACAACAAAAACTTTTTCAGGAAAAAAAAAAAAGGCAGGATGGGATAGAGCCTAGACATTTCACAATTTGGGGATGTTAATAGCTGTGATTTATTTAACTACATGTACAATTAGTTTCAGGAAGGAAAACTACATTGGAGTAAGCAGCAAAATTAGTTCAGGAAGTGAAAGAGCAGTGATCACGAGACTAGTCTTTCAAGAAGACAGCAGTGAAGGAACCAAGCACCAGTTCACTAAGCCAGCAACACCCAGTGCTAGGTACCATGGTAGATCCACCTTATTAAAGATTTTCATTCTCCCCCACTCCCTCCTTACTGGGGATTGAACCCAGAGCCTTTGCACTGAGCTACATCCCTAGCCCTTTTATTAATTTTTTATTTTGAGACAGGGTCTGACTCATTGCTAAATTGCCCAGTCTATGCTCAAACTTCCAATCTTGCCTCAGCACTCCAGAGTGATGGGATGGAGCTTGCACCACCACGTCCCACTCTGCTCCATTTTTAAAGATGGAGGAGATCTGGAAACGTTAAGTGCCAGGTATGGAGGTGCTAGCTGTAATCCCAGCACTCGGGACACTGAGACAGAAGGATAACTGCAAGTTCAAGGCCAGCCTGGGCTATACAATGAGTTCAAGGCCAGCCTAGGCTATATAGTGAATACAAGGCCATAGTGAATACACAGTGAGACTCTTGTCTCAAAAAACTAAACAAAACAAACAAACAAAGAACTTAGCTGTATCACCCTAAGGCTTATCAAGGAAAACAGAAACAATTGTGGATAGAATTTATAATCTAAGACATAAAAATGTCTGCCTCTTCCTTTTAAAGGTTTGTCCACATACAACCCTATGACTTTTTACATATGACAGAACTGGGTCACTATATTAATTAGCAAACTGAAGAACATGTACAAATTTAATTAACATTTATATGGTTTGTATAGTCATTTATCCATGTGGCAAATACAAAAAAAAAAAAAAAGAAGTCTCCTCTTTGACAAATGGAGCCTGATGGGCCTTCATTAAAAACTCAATTTCTGGGCCAGTGAGATGGCTCAGCGGCATAAGCGCCTGCCTGGCAAGTGCAAGGTCCTGAGTTCAACTCCAGGTACCCACATAAAAAGGAAAAAAGGGCCAGTGATATCGCTCAGCGGCACAAGCGCCTGCTGGCAAGCACGAGGTCCTGAGTTCGACCCCTAGTACCCACATTAAAAAAAAAAAAAAAACACTCCATTTCTTTCTCATAGGAAATAGGAACTCTCTAGTTAATTTCTCTTCCCAAGTTCCTTCCTCTGACCTCCAACTCATTCCTTCTTTCATTGTACCAGGTGCTGGAGCCAGAACCTTAGAAAACTTAAGCTAGACTAAGCTAGCCTTCATGACATTTACTAGTAGGGAAATAATAAGGAATCTAACACAACTCATTACAAATGATTATTAACTGATGGTAAGGACACACTACTGTACAGTGTATTAGGAACGCTTAAGGGGATGAGTTTCCGGAGGAAGTGATAACTGAGACTAGTATGTGAGGAATGTTTAGCAACTGGGGAAAGGGAGGATGGAACATTAACAAGTTTAGGAAATTCTTAAAGGCCAGAAGCCAAGACAAAGAGGGAGGCTTTCCAGGAACAAAAAAATAAAACCAAGTGTGGCTTCAGCCTGAGAGCCAGGAAGAAAGAGGCTCAAATGAGCTGGGAGAGTGAGCGCACTCAGTATTTTGGTCTTAAGAGAATTTGAAACCAGCTCAAACACCGTGCGTTAGTTAAGACACCCTTACTCTCCCTCGCAACAGAGCGCCTTCCAAAACCCATTCTTGCCTCCACATCATCGACTTCCTTAACAAGTCGTTCAAGCTACTCCCCAACTTAATGCAAGCAAGGGAAAAAAGACCTCAATTTGAATTTTACCTTAAGGGTGAAAAGACAAGTACTCTGGGAGGGGAAAAAAGTGGCAACCACTTAAAGTGACCAAAGATCTTAACCTGCAAACAAATGTAGAGAATGAAGCTTATAGTTGTTTTTCACACACATATGATTACTAAACATACATATCACTTAAATTTCATGGCCATTAACATTTAAGCTCAAAGATAGAAACTTGACAACTAAATTCTAACGTTTAGAGATAAAACTTGAGCTTGAGGCTGGGCGTGGTGGCACACTTCCCTATTCCCAGCACTCGGGAAGCTGAGACAGGAGGATCGCTGTGAGTTCGAGGCCAGCCTGCACTAGTGAAAGCCTGTCTCAAAAAAAAAAAAAAAAAAAAAATCAAAAAACAACGAAAAACCCACGAGCTTGATTATCTGGTGCCCACAGCACCACACAGATTGTGATGTCTCGTAGTGCCATCCTTGCCTGCACACGTTTTTCCCTAAAACAGCAAGAAGCCGATTTCCTGAGTGCCTTTCTGGTTCCGCTTAAACTTTCTTTACCACTGGCTTGAGAGATGCCACAGAATCTGAGGGACACCAAAACAAGAGTCTAAGGTTTAAAGGTTTAAAAGGCTGCCGGTAAACCGGATGCCCGACGCTAACTTTCCCGCCCTCCCCTCCCAAAGTCCCCGGGACGTGAGAGACGCCCTCCCCCGGTGGCGGGGGACAGCCGCGGACGAGGCCAGGCCCGTGGGCCGGCGTGGCGGCCGCCACCCCTGTCCCCTTCCCTCGGGCTGAGGCGGGTGGGACCCAGACGGGAAACGAGCAGAGCGGGAGCACAGGCGTTACCTGAGGCCCGAGCCCGCCCGGGTGCGGGGGCCTCCGCCGAGAGACGTGAGTCGGAAACCTGTCACAGCGAGACCAGCAGAGAGGCCGGCCTCGGGAAGATGTCCCGTCGCCCAGGGCCCGCAACGCCGGCAACCCGGCCGCAGAGCAAGATAAAGCCCCCGACTCGCCAACCCACCCCCCCCCGCCCCCAGCCTCCCCGCCCGCCCCGCTGCGTCACGCGCTCTGCCCTCGGGCTCGGGATTCCATTGGTGGTCCCCGCGGGCTCCTGGCTCCGCCCACCGCCCCGCCCCTTCCCTGGCGCGCGGGTCTTCGGCTCCAGATCCAGCACAGCCCCCACGCCCTGCGCCCGGGCTTTGATCCCGCAGCCTGCTAGCTGGCGACTGCAGCTTGCTGTCTCTTTCCACCCGCAAGTGCGGTAGAAACGGGACCGGGATAACTTCCTGCGAGTCCCTAACGGCACGCGGCGTGGGACAGGGGAGTCGGCGCTGCTTCTGTTGACTCGGAGGAGCTCCTTGTGGAACAGTGGATCATGTGGTTGAAACTAACCATCAAGGAACAAAATAGAAGCCCTAGCCAGTACTTTTGTTAGGAGTCATTTATGCTCTAAATCATACTTGACTGTGTCTTTCAGCAACATGCGAACTAGATAAGGAGGCAAGTCACGTGAAAAGGGACAATCGAGTAATTCAAGAGGGTTCTTGAAAGTTCATTATCAAAAAAATGATGCAGAGACATTTAGGACACAGATTAGATAACAATCGCATAGATGTTATGAAGGCAAAGGCATAGAAGAATTTAGGATAAAGGTAGGTGAAAGAGAATGCTGGGAGGAGCAGAGACAAGAGGCTCACACCAATACCAGCTAACCTGGCCCCGCTACTCCTTCACGCTGTTAGAATGGCCACTCCTGTCCAGGTCAGGACGCCAGGAACAAATGACTTGGGTTTCCCGGAACTGACTGTTTACTGTAGACCTGTTAGCACAGTGGACTTAAAAACTTCTAGCCTCCCATAGCAGGCAGCACCTTTCACCCAAAGCAGGACTTGGCCTCAGCCTTGACTGGGCTTAGCGCCGGAGGTCATTGGCAGATCTGCCCAGTTTTGCCTCTCCTGCCACAGTTGTTACGGCTGCTTCTGTCAACTGTTTGGCGAAGAAGTCTGCGGGATCCCAACTGCTTTTGTACTTGACTTCTGCCCTCCCTTCAGTTAAAGGGCAATAAGGGCACAGGGATTCATTTCTGGTGGGACTCTGCTGACCACCTTATATACAAACACCACCTAAGACGCTTGCCTTTTCATTGTCTCATTTATTCCTTCAAAAAAATGTTGTGGACGTTCCTGGCGCTAAGAATACAGCAGTGAATAAAACAGAAGCAGCCTTTGCACTAGAAGCTTATGTTTCTAGTGGAGAAGATAAATAATAAAACGAGTAAATAAGTCAACTGCAGGTACTGGTCAATTAAGACAAAACAGTGGTTAGGGAAAGATGCGAAATAATGGCACGATCAAGTAATTATAAAGGGCTCTTAGGGTTTCATTATCAAAGAAAATACAGAGAGATTTAAAACATAATTTAGATACAATAGTTAATCTGTTAGATTTTCCAAAGATAAAAATGTAGGTGACTTTCTTGAGGTAACCTGAGCTAAGGCCTAACTAAAGAGAAATTAGCATGCCAACCGTGAAGAGAAACAGCATTCTATTTTTTTCCCCCCCTGTGGTATCAGGAGTCAAACTCAGAACCTTGCTTTTGCCAGGTAGGCACTTGTGCCGCTGAGCTATATCCCCAGCCCAAGCAGCAGCATTCTAGAAAAGGGATAGTGAGTATGAGTCCTGATGCTGAATATTTTGGGCTGGTTTGAGGAACAGAAGACCAAGAGGACGAAGCTCACTGTGTGTGAAGGAAGAACAATTGAGGTTGGAGCTTTGAGCAGGAGTATAACTGTATTATTTGCATTATTTTGCTGTTAAGTGCAAAGGAAAGCTAATAAAGGGTTTTGGAGATTTTTTTAATTAACCCGTTTTACAGAAAATGACTTGGAGCCAGGCATGGTGACCCACGCCTGTAATCCCAGCACTCAGAAGGCTGAGGCCAGCCTGGGCTACCTAGTAAGACCCTGTCTCAAGTCACCACCCCCCCCCAAAAATAAGAAAATGATTTGGAGAAGCTGGGTGGTGTATGCATGCTTATAATCCGTGCTACACGGGGCTGTGAGGCAGGAGGATACAAAGTTTGAGATAAGCCTGGGCGAACTAGCAAGACCATATCTCAAAATAAAAGATAAAAAGTGTGGAGATGTAACTCAGTGGTAGAGTGCTTGCCTGGCATGCCCAAGACCCTGTGCTTAACTCCCACATTAAGAAAGATGAGAGAGGGCGGGGGAGATAGCTCAGCGGCACGGCGCCTGCCTGGCAAGCAGGAGGTCATGAGTTTGATTCCCAGTACCAAAAAAAAGAAAGAGGAGACAAAGAAAGAAAGAAAAGGAGGGAGGGTAGAAGGAAGGAAATGACTTGGAAAGGAGCAGAAACAGAACAAGGAGAAACCAGAGACAAAAGGAAGTTATTGGGCAAGCCTATAGATAAATGGCATTTACCCAGATTAGGGGTAGTCGCTATGGATATACAAGCTGAAAGATTTCAGGATGCTTCCCTCAGGTGCAACTATGAAGAAAGGTAGTAAACAAGGTAACTCTAGGTTGTTTCCTTAAGCAACTAGCAGAGTGATGATATCATATAGTATAAAGGTAAACTCCATATAATACGATTGGAGATACTTAAAAGCCTCTGACCAGAATCCACACATCTCCCATCACTTGCCTAAAAAAATCTCATCACTCAATCCTTGGGATCAAAGCTTAATTAAGTGTTAATGTTCCTTAATCATATTCCCAAAAACACATTACAGGGCCGGTGAGACAGCTCAGCGGCGTAAGCGCCTGCCCAGCAAGCGCGAGGGCCTGAGTTCGACTCCCAGAACCCCCATATGAAAAAAGGGCCGGTGATATCACTCAGCGGCACGGGCGCCTGCTGGCGCACGCGGTCCTGAGGTCGACCCCCGGTACCCACACACAAAAAAAAAAAAATTACAAACATGTAATGATTTTGGAGGGAGATAAAGATGAATAAGACTGTCTACTAGGGAGATAGATAACTAAGCCGTTTCAAAACAATGGAATAAGTGTTACAATAAAAAGATTCTTTTTTTTTTTTTTTTTGGTCTTTTTGAGACAGGGTCTCACTATGCAGCTCAGGCTGGCCTTCAACTCACTTTGTAGTCCCTGCTGGCCACGAACTTGCAACAATCCTCCTGCCTCAGCCTCCCAAGTGCTGGGATTATGGGCATGTGCCACCACACCCAGCTAAAAGATGCTTTAAAAAATACCTACTTGCCAGGCATGGTGGTACACACCTGTAATGCCAGCACTCTGGGAGTTTTAGGCAGACGGATTACAAATTGGAGCCCATCCCTGCCAATTTAATGACTTAACAAGATCCTGTCTCAAAATAAAAAAAATAATTAAAAAAAGAATAGGGATAGGGATGTGGCTCAGTGTGAAGACTTTGGGTCAATCCCCAGTCCCAAAATAAAATAAAATAAAATTGTCTGGGGATGTAGCTCAGTGGTAAAGTGCTTAGCATGTGTGATGCCCTGGCTTTGATCTCCAGAACCAGGGGGGGAAATAGTGCCTACATATCAGGTTCATTATATTGAATGAGATGATGCTTGCAAAGCATTACATACATATCCTGGCATATGAAAGTGCGCAATCAATATTAGTGACTATTATTGTTGATGTTATTATCTGATGCACATAGTGGGAGCAGATGGAAAGATTATCACGACTGACTCCTGGAGGAGAGGGAAAGGAGAATGGAGGAATTCTAACTAAGCCCAGCGTTCTGAACCAATAGGAGTTGAGTTGTCAGGCAGGGAGAAGGAACATTTCAAGCAAAGGGAAAATAAGGTGAAAGGTCACAAGAACAGACAGAGCCAGAAACACCCAGGAGATATGAAGGTATCTGAGTATTGTTACTTCTGGAAAAATAGCAAGAGGTAAAGCTAGCATTGGAACTTGAACTGATACGGCAATGTTTATGAGACATTCTGATTCACACCCTCATAGACATGAGGAGCCAGTGAAGGGTGTTAAGTAGGAGATTTAGGAGACGGTGCTGGGGGAAGGAGAGACAACTAGAAGTTGACAGATAAAGCAGAAGGGTGAGGCAGAAATATAATCTTAGATGAGAGATGGTAAAGACCTAAACAAGTGAACAGAAAGAAGGGGGCATATCTGAGAGATACTTAAAGGTACAACTGACAGAATTTAGATAGTAACTGGATGTAGGGGTTAAGGATATATGCAGAATTTATGAATTAGGCTGGATGGCTGGAGTTAATGCTGACTGAGGCAAGAAAATGCATTTAAACTGCATGAGTCCACCTCCTACTGAGACCTAATGGAACTGAAGAAGAAGCAATCAAGCTTTATTTTTATAATAAAATAACGTTCACATTTCTCTGATAATGTCAATAAGCCGTACTTATTACAAAATATAAAATCAAATATAGGAAAGTACAAACGCAAAAGCCACCTAATGTTTAATTCAAAGGTGCAACTAAATTTTGATATGGAGAAGAGAAAGCCGGGCATGGTGGCGCAATCCTGTAATCCCAGCTCTCAGGGAGGCTGAAGCAAGAGGATGGCTGCAAGTTTGAGGCCAGCCTGGACCACATACAAGGCCAGTCTGGGCTACACAGTGAGACTCTGTCTCAAAAAACTAAAACTAAAACAAACAAACACCCCATAAACATCTAACTTCTTTAAAGGGCCACATCTCCCTTAAATAAGAACAACCAGGCAGTAAATTTTTATCCCATCCCAAGTATGTATAACTTCACCATTGCCACTCAGGCATACAGAAAACAGATTGAGTAAGAATGAGGCAAGGACATAAACCAAGACATAGACCATGCTTGGTATGTTCCCAAAAATTATTGAAAGGATAGAATCCTGTCTTTGTATATTTCCAAAGGACCCAGGACAATACCTATGCATCACCTGATAAATAGATTGAATAAATAAATAAAACCAACCAAACACTTAAGACCCTAGTGTGTCAAACACTATTTTGTTCCTTCTCTCGATGATTCAATCATCTTGCAAGCCATGTATCACTTATTTTCTACAAAAATAAGTTCTTCTATGCAAGGGAAAGAATCATCTATCCTAGTTAAGTAGGATTTTCTCTAGCTTTAAACAGTAAAGTACATTATAGGCACTACCATAGATGTAATAAGAGTTCAAGAGATGTATGCACAGGAAGAAACAATGTTCAGAGTTCCTGAGTCATCACTGGTTATGGATACCACCATTTAACTGCCCCGCATAATAGGAGAGTTGCCACACAGCTGTGCTCAAGACCCGGGTCGTCCTTTCTGACAGTACTGCTAGAGTAGTGACCCGCATGACATTTTCTCCAAAAGGAAGGGGCTTGTTTCCTTTTAATAACCCAATGTCAATTTTTTTAATTACATAAGAAAATAGATTTATTCTTTATTAGATACATAACACAAACTTGCAGAGAAAAATTCAAACAATATATAAAATTAGAAAGGAAGAAAATTAAAAATCACCAGAAGTTATACCACCCCTAGATAACCACCTTTAACATCATGATGCCCATCCTTGCATACAATTCTTTATGCATAGCGACACATACAAATATTGAATTTTTCCCTGGGATTTTTACATTTGGGGATTATTCTTAATAGATTTTATTTTTTAGAGCAATTTTACATTCATGGCAAGGTTAAGCAGAATGCACAGAAAATATCCCCATACCTTCTTCCCCAGCATGTGTATAGCCTCCCTCACGACCGACAACCCCCACCACAGTGGTACACATGATAGAACTGAAAAACCTACACTGACACATCATTATCACTCAATGCCCGAAGTTTATATTAGCAGTCACACTTAGGATTGACAGACTGACTGATTTTGTAGTACTAAGGATTGTACCCAGGGCCTTTGGACTGAGTTACATCCCTGGTTCTTTATTTTCATTTTCAGACACAATCTAAGTTCCTAAACTGCCCACTCAACTCAAACTTTCATTCCCCTGCCTCAGCCTCCTCAAGTGCTGGGATTACAGCTGTACCACCCAGCATCGATGGTGTTTTAAAAAGACATTTTTTTTTTTTTTGGTGACCTAGAGGTAAATGATCCATTACCTAGTAAATAAAATAAAACTTGACTTTGTTTGGCCCACATGTATCTCTCTTTCTGAGTTCTCAAGGTATACTTTAGTCAATTTTCTATATTTAGTAAACTTTTGTTATCATTTTGTACACTTAATTATGATTCCTTCTATACCTTAATTCTTTCAATATTGAAAATTCTCAGTCTTTTGAGACTGTCATACATAGCTTCTCTTTTGGTTTGCATGATCAATGAATCCCTTTCTTGACTGTCTCCGTATCTTTAGGCAATTATGTTTTCCTTACATTTCAGATGATTAGATTCTCCATGGCATAACATAACAATAGGATTGGATTATTTTTTCTACTTGTTTTCTGTGCCTTTCCAATATTAGTTAGCTTTGGGATCCTTTGAGGACACAGGAAAATATTGAGCTAGTTGATAGTGATTCTAAGGTATCTTTATAGGATTATAAATTACATCTCAGACCCTAACTATGCTATGAGTGTAATTTCCCCCTAATTCTAACCATCTTTACCTTTCTCTATATTGAGGGTTTTTTGTTTTGCTTTGTTTTGTTTGTTTGTTTGTTTGAGACAGGGATTCATTATGTATTCCAGGCTGGCCTTGAACTTACTAGGTAGCCCAAACTGGCCTCAAACTCAGAGCTATCCTCCTGCTTCAGCCTCCCAAGTGCTGGGATTACAGGCATGCATCACCATGCTCAACTCTATAAAGAAATCTTAAAGTAATTTGTAAACCAAACTTTTCCTCTATGTGTTTCTATGTCCGTATCATTTAACAAATTCTAAGATAAAACTCAGTCCCATGGGCCGGTGAGATGGCTCAGTGGCGTAAGCACCTGCCCGGCAAGCGCGAGGGCCCAAGTTCTACTCCCAGAACCCACATACGAAAAAAGGGCCGGTGATATCACTCAGCAGCACAGGCGCCTGCTGGCGCGCGAGGTTCTGAGGTCGACCCCTGGTACCCACAAAATAAATAAATAAATAAAAAATAAAACTCAGTCCCAGGGAAACTTACTCTTTTTTTTCTTTTTTCTTTTTTCTTTTTTTTTTTTTTTTTTGAGACAGGGTCTCACTATGTAGTTCAGGCTGACCCTGAACTCACTATGTAGCCCCAGAGGCCTCAAACTAGTGGCAATCCTCCTGCCTCAGCCTCCCAAGTGCTGGGTTTATAGGCGTGCCCCACCACCCACTTCTTTCTATAAACCCCTGCATTACTAGAAGGCTCTTCCTTAGTTAACACAACTAAGAGGAACCTATGTAGAGTGAGAACAAACCAAAAGGCCTCAAAATCTCAGCCTGAATTTAAGCTGGCACTTTATGTCCCAGGGCATTGTTGAAAGCAGTAGAGAAATTAGTGGAAAACAGTAAACAGTTTCTGGAGAGTAACAACAGGGTATGCCGTTAAATGTGTATATGGCCTACCAGAGCAACCAGGAAGGAGAACAGCTGAGAGTTCTACAAAAATCACTATTATCTCAAGACAGTTCTGCAAGAAATGGCATAAACTGCTTCACCTTGCAAGGGAAACAGACTTTATTAAAATACATTAAACAACAAAAACAAGCCCAGGAGAAGGGGAAAGGAATCAATATCCAAAGTTGCTACTGGATTAAATGCCCTACTTTGAACAAACACTTCTAAGACTTGAAAAGAAACAGGAAAGCATGATTTTACAGAGGGGTGAAGAAGAATAAGGCAAGAGAAACTACCTGTGAGAGGGTCCAGATATCAGATTGAACACACAAACACTTCAAAGCAGACATTATAAATAAATTCAAGGAGCTAATGAAAACCACGTTTTAAAAAGCAAAAGAAATGGGACTCAGATGTGTAGTTAAGTTGTAGTGTGTGCCTAGTCCTGGGATCCATTCCCAGCTACGCCCCCGCCCCCCCACCATGAAACCTGAAAGAAGCTAGGACAATGCCTCATAAAATGAGAATATGAATAAAAAGAGAAACGTGACGATTATCATTATACGTCAATTTGACTGCATTAAGACACATCTAGGAGATTAGTAAAGCACATTTCTGAGTGTGTCCATTGTGTTTTTCCAGAGATGCCTGGGATGCAGGCTAGCAAACTGGGGGGAGGGGGCCCCTGCCCCGATTGCGGGAGGTACCTCCAATGGGCTTGTGACCCAGGTGGAGTGAAAAGGGAAAGAGAGGAAGTCTGCTGCGTCTTTTAGAAGGTCCATTCTGCTTGAGCTTGTGGGCATTCTGCCGTTGCTGTTGCCTGTGGACACCAGACTCCAGTTTCTTCAGCTTTCTAATGTAGATTTACACCAGCGAGTCTCCACGGAGCTTCCAGGTCTTAGACCTTGGATTTTCACTTTAACCTTGATCCCTCTTGTTCTGTGGCTTGCAGCTTCTTGGGTTGAGCAGTTACTGGATTCCCAGCACACAGAAGGCCACTGTAGCCTTGTTAGCCTTTGATCTTATAAGCCTACCTAATAAATCCTCTCTCTCTCTCTCTCTCTCTCTCTCTCTGTATATATATATAGTCACGTTCTGTTGCTCTAGAGAATGCTAACCAATAGAAAATATTTTTAAGGATATGTTTGTGATACATAGCAATTCATCTTCAGGAACTGATATATATCATATCTTGATCATTTTTCCTCATTCTTCCCCCTCCCTTCCCCTCCTTCCCCAGATCCCTTTCCTATCTCCAAAGTCTGCTTCCCTGTTTCCTACCATCTCTCTTTTATTTTGCTCTTTCAATTATTTATATTATGGATCATATTAGAAATACCATGTAATATTTAACCTTCTGTGTCTGATTTATTTCACTTAGTATTGTGGTCTCGAGATCCATCAATTTTCCTACAAATGAACCAGATTCTTCTTTATGCCTGAATAGTACTCCAATGTGTGTATATATACTGCTTTTTCTATCCATTCATCTGTGAATGGCAAATAGGCTGCTTCCATAATTTAGCTATTGTGAAATGTGCTGCTATGAAGATCGGTATGCATGTATCACTGTAATCTGATGACTTTAACTCTTTCAGGAAGATATCCGGCAGAGGAATACCTGGGTTGAATGATTTTCATAGTAGTTGTATTAGTTTACATTCCCCTAAACAAGTCTGGATTCCTCTCCCCACACAACTTAGCCAGCATTTGTTGTTTTTTGAGTCCTTGATAATACTGTAGCCATTTTCACTGAAGTAAGATGGAATCTTAATGTTGTTTTGCATTTCTCTAATGGCCAAAATGCTGAACATTTTTTGATGTACCTTTTGATCCTTTGTACACCTTACTCTGGGAAGTATCGTTTCATTTCAATTGCCCATTTTTAAAAATTGGTTATTTTTCAGTGGCATGGGTCTAATTATTTTAGTTTTTATATATTCTGAATATTAGTCCTTTGTCCAAAGGGTAGCTGACAAAAATTTTTTCCCCAGAGGCATAAGCACCTGCCTGGCAAGCTCAAGGTCCTGAGTTCGACTCCTGGAACCCACATACGAAAAAAGGCCGGTGATATTGCTCAGCGGCACTGGCGCCTGCTGACGCGCGAGGTCCTGAGGTCGACCCCTGGTACCCACCAAAAAAAAAAAAAATTTCCCATTCTGTAGGTTGTCTCTTCACTCTTTTGGTCATTTTCTTTGCTTTGCAGAAGCTTTTTAATTTGGTATAAACCCATTGTTGATTATTGGTGTTGTATCTCATGCATTTGGGGTTCTGTTAAGGAAGTCCCTGCCTATGCCTATGTCTTCAAGAGTTTTCTTTTTTTTTTTTTTTGTGGGTACCGGGGGTCGACCTCAGGACCTTGTGCGCCAGCAGGCGCCCGTGCCACTGAGCGATATCATCAGCCCTTTTTTCGTATGTGGGTTCCAGGAGTCGAACTCGGGCCCTCGTGCTTGCCTGGCAGGCGCTTATGCTGCTGAGCCATATCACTGGCCCATCTTCAAGAGTTTTACCAATTTTTTTTTTTAGCAGATTCTGTGTTTCTGTTTATATAGCCAGGTCTTTGATCCATTTTGATTTAATTTTAGTAAGAGTAAGAGATATGGATCTAGATTCATTCTTCTGCATGTGGATAACCAGTTTTCCCACCACCATTTGTTAAACAGGCTATCTTTTCTCAAGTGTATGTTATTGGCCCCTTTGTCAAAAATCAGATGGCTAGGGCCGGTGATATAGCTCAGCGGCATAAGCGCCTGCCTGGCAAGCGAGAGGTCCTGAGTTCGACTCCCGGTACCTGCATATAAAAAAAAAAAAAAATCAGATGGTTAAGCCAAGCATGGTGGCACATGCCTGTAATCCCAGCACTCAGGAGGCTGAGGTAGGAGGGTCTCTGGGAGTTTGAGGCCAGCCTGGGCTACGGTGAGTTGAAGGCCAGCCTGAACTGCAGAGCGAGACCCTGTCTCAACAAAAAAAAAAAAAAAAAAAAAAAAAAAATCCAATGGCTGAAGCTGGGATTGTTTCTGCATCCTCGATCCTACTCCATTGGCCAATAAGTCTGTTTTGTCCCAATACCATTCCATTTTTATTGTTGTAACTTTGAAGTATAACTTGAAGTCTAGGATTGTAATGCCTCCTACTTTGCTCATTTTGCTCATGATTACTTTGGCTATTCTAGATCTCTTCTATTTCCATATAAATTAAAAATTCTTTCTAGTTCTGTGAAAAATGTTGATGATATTTTGGTTGGAGTTGGATTAAATCTGTGTTTATATTTGTTAGTATCTTTTACAACATTCATTCTAAGAATGTAGATTTTTTTTTTCCGTTTTTCTAATGTCCTCTTTAAAATCTTTTCTGAGTACTATCATTTTCATTATAAAGGTTTTTCTTCCTTGGTTAGGTTAATACCTAAGTACCTATATTTAATTGTCTTGCAGCTATCATGAATGGGATTATTTTCCTGATTTCTTTCCCAGTGGGTTCATTGTTGGTGTACAGGAACGCTATTGATTTTTGTGTGTGGATTTTGAATACTGCATCTTTGATGAATTTGTTTATTAGTTCTAAAAGACTTGGTGGAATTTCTTTTGTTTTTTTGGTTTGTTTGAGAGAGGGTATCACTATATAATTCAGGCCAGCCTTGAACTCACCATGTAGCCCAGGCTGGCCTCATACTCACAGTAATTCTCCAATCCTCCTGCCTCAGCCTCCCAAATGCTGGGATTACAGGCATTTGCCACCACACCCAGCTTGGTGGAGTTTTTTGTTTCTTGGGTTTTATTTGTTTATATATCTTTTTATTTTTATTTATTTTTAAAAATTTAATTTTATTGGTATACTTTTGATATATGTAATTTTTTTTTTTGTGGGTTCTGGGGGTCGAACTCAGGACCTCGAGTGCCAGCAGGCTCCCGTGTCACTGAGTGATATCACTGGCCCTTTTTTCCATATGTGGGTACTGGGAGTCAAACTCAGGAACTCGTGCTTGCCAGGCAGGCGCTTATGCCGCTGAGCTATCTCACCGGCCCGATGTACATAATTTTTAAAAAGCTTCTATGTAAAGGATCATGTCATCTGAAAATAAGGGTAATTTGACTTTTTTTTTTTTTTTTTTTGGTACTGGGAATTGAACTCACAACCTCGCGCTTGCCAGGCAGGTGCTGTGCCGCTGAGCTATATCCCCGGCCCCCTTTTTTTTCTGAGACAGGGTCTTGCCATGTTTTTAGGTTGACTTCTTTAAAAAAAATTTCTTTTTTTTTTTTTTAACACAAGGTCTCACTACATAGTTCAGGTCAACCTTGAACTCACTCTGCAGCCCAGGCTGGCCTTGAACACATGGTGACTCCCCTACCTCAGCCTTCAAGGGCTGAGATTACAGGCGTGTGCCACCACACTTAGCTAGATTTTTTTTTTTTTCTATTTTAAAATTTTCTTTTCTTTTCTTTCTCTTGGTTGGTTGCTCTGGCTAAAGTTTTCAGTATTATGTTGAACAGAAGTGGTAATGTTACAGAAATCTGGTATCAAACCAGATGGAAGACTCTTTGCACCTGAAGAGTTGGAAGGCAACCTTTATTGTGATATTAGCAGGCTAGTGGGAACCAAGTCCAAATCACTAGCGTAAAGTCAACTTAGAGTTTAGCTTAAATACATTTTTGCAAGCTGGAAATACAAGCTGATTGCACATTATTATATGATTGGTTACGTAGGCTAAGGAGTATGTTGTCAGGCAGATTTGATCTGGGTGAACTCTGCTAGGGAGGGGGCTGCCCGAGTGGGTGGGTGAAATCAGGCAAGCATGTCCTTGACTGGGTTATTCTGTCCTAGGTGGAGTTCCTGGAATAGGCAAGCAAAACAGAAGATGTTTATAGGCTAGAAAGTACGGGCAATGCAGCTGGATGCAGTCAGATAAGGCTGAGTTAAACTGTCTCTGAGTTGTAGCAGGTGTGGTGGTCAAGGCTGGCTGAGGCTAACTACGTGACAGCGGCATGAGCTTAGGCAGAGGCTACTAATTGATTTCTAATTTCTGCTATGAAGTTTCTATAAGTTCGCCATTACAGTAAGAGTGGACACTCTTGTCTTGTTTCTTATTTCAGAGGGAATGCTTTAAGTTTTTCCCCATTCAGTATGATGTTGGCAGTAGATGTTGTAAATGGCTTTTATCAGTTTAAGGTGAGGTCCTTATATCTATTTGTCAGGATTTTCATCATGAATGGATATTGGATTTTGTCAAGTGTTTTTTGCATCTATTGAGATGATCATGTGCTTTTATCTTTACTTCTGTTTATGTGGTATAACATACCCATTGATTTCTGTATGTTCAATCACCTTTGCATCCCTGGGAGGAAGTTGACTTGGTCATAATGTATATAATCTTTTTAATGATTTGTTGCATTCTATTTACAACTTTCTTGTTGATGAGGACTTTTGTATCTATGTTCATTAAGGAAACTGGCCTGTAGTTTTTTTGTTTGTGTTTTGAGGTGCTTCATTAGGTTATTTATTTGGGGTTTCTCAGTTTTTCTAATATTGGCATCGATAGCTATAATATTCCCGCTTAGAATTTCTTTCATTTTGTCCCATGGGTTTTGGTATGTTGTGTTGCCATTATCATTTGATTCTAGGAACTTTTTTTTTCTTGGAACTTTTTAATTTCTCTCTTGATTTCTTCTGTGAGCCATTGATTATGCAAATGTGTATTATTTTATCTTCATGTGTTTGCAAGTTTCCTGTGATTTCTTTTGCCATTGATTTCTGCATTGAGCCATTATGATCCAATAGGATATGGGAGATTATTTCAATTCTTTTGTATTTACTTAATGTGTTTTATGGCCTAAGACATGGTCTATGGTGGAGAAAGTTCCATGTGCTGTTGAGAAAAATGTGTATTCTTTTATTGGATGAAACACTTTGTAGATATCTGTTAAATCCATTTATTTGATGATGTGGTTCAACCCTGACATTTCTTTGTTGATTTTTTTGTGTGGTTGACCTATTTGTAAGAGTGGCATATTGAAGTCACCCAATACAATATGATTGTATTGATGCTTAATCTGACCTTTTATGTCCAGTAATGTTTGTTTTATGAGATTGGGTGCTCCAACATTCAGTGCATATATATTTATGATTGTTATCTCTAATTGTTCCCCTTACCCATAAGTAGTGACCTTTTCTGTTCTTCTGATAAGGTTTGGCTTGAAGTCCACTTTGTCTGAAAATAGGATAGCTACTCTTACTTGCTTTTGAGCTCCTATTGCATGGAGCAGGGATTCCCAACCCTTGAGCCATGGATTGGTAAAGGTCAATAGCCTGTTAGGAACTGGGCAGCACAGCAGGAGGTGGGTGGCCAGTGAGTAAATGAACTTTCATCTACCACATGAGCCCTGCCTCCTGTCAGATGAGCAGCAGCATTAGATTCTTGTAGGAGCACAAACCCTACTGTGAACTGCAAGATCTAGGTTGCTCACTCCTTTGAATCATCCTGAGTCCTTCCCCCAGCCCCTGGCCATGGAAAAATTGTCTTCCACAAAACTGGTTCTTGATGCCAAAAAGGTTGGGACTGCTGACATGGAGTATTGTTTTCTATCCTTTTGCTTTTAGCCTATGTGTTTCTTTATGAATGTGGTGTGTCTGTTGTAGGCAGCATAAAGTTGGGTTTTGTTTTGGATTTTGTTTTTCGATCCAATCTGTCAGTCTGTGTCTTCTGACTGGGGAGTTGAGACCGTTTACATTCACAATTATTACCAATTCGTTGCTGCTTCCTTTATATTTTCCCTTTTGTTTCAGTGCTCACCTAGTTAGATGTATTTTATTTCCTTTGGACCCTTTAGTGATGTTGGCCTTGCTGTCTCTGTCTAGAATTCTCTTGTGTACCTTTTTCAATGTTGGTTTAGTGGTCATGAATTTCTTAGATGCTCTCATAGAAAGTCTTTATTTCTTAATTAATTTTGGGTTTTTGTTGTTTTTGTTTTTCTGGTATTTTTGCGGGGAGGTTGAGATAGGGTTTTGCTATGCAGTTCAGGCTGTCCTCGAACTCACTATGTAGCCCAGGTTGGCCTTGGATTCATTTGATCCTCCTGCCCCAGCCTCCCGAGTGCTAGAATTACAGGCATGCACCACCATGCCTGACCTTTCTTCATCACTTTTGAAAGATATTTTTGCAAGATCTATCACTCTGGGTTGAAATTTGTTTTCTTTTAGGGCTTGAAAAACTTCACTCCAACCTCTTTTGGGCTTTGAGGTTTGTGTTGAGAAATCTGCTGTTATTTGGATAAAAAGAGAGTCCTCGCCTCTCAGTCTTACTTACACTATAGTCAGAATCCTTGTAGCAGCTGTGGCGGGCTGAGCTCCAGTGCTCTGTGGTTGGGTCCCAAAGGTTGGCTGCATCTACCAGTGCTTGCGCGGGTTATCCCCCTATGATTTGTTCTTTCTCCTGCCAGTGAGTGAAGGGGCACAGGGGTCCTGACAGACTGCTGAGCCTGCCTCTCATTCCCTCTGCAGGCGCTGGTGTACTTGGTTTCAGGTGCACTACTGTGGCTGTGGCTGCCCAGAGGTTTTTTGACATTGTCTTATGATCAATACCTTCAATTGTGTCCACTGATTTCTAAAGGGGCCTTTTCCATCTCCACCCTCCTTCCTCCTCAGTGATCCCAGTAGCTGCTTTCTTCTAGTCTTTCTCTACTGCTCTGGGTGGGTGTGCTGTGAGTCACCTCTGGCTATGATGCTTCTCTCTGGCTCTTTGCCTACACCAAACTCTCTAACCACACCTCACAAAAAGTCCCTGGCCAGCCAGTGGGTTCAGTGGTCCCAGAACTTGAACCTTTGGCTGGCAGTGGGAGAGGTCTCACTTATGCTAAGCCAATACTCTACCACTGAGTCAAGACCAGAAAATATACTTAAAGAATTAATTGCTGAGAATTTCCAGATACAATGCAAAACATGAACCTTAACATCAAAGCAGCTCAACAGACGCCAAGTAGACAAAGAAATCCAGACCTAGACACAACATAGTAAAAATATTGAAAATATAAGACAAAGAGAAATTCTTCAAAGTGATAATTTATTGGAAATTCTTGTAATATTTTTTAACTAATATCCCATCAGAAACAATAGAGGCCAGAAAGCACTGAGATTACATATTCAAAGTGCTGAGAGAAAGAAAAAATTGTCAGGCTAGGGATATAACTCACGGTAGAACACTTGCCTAGCACAAGTGTGGTGGGGTGACAGGGAGAGGGAGAGAGGGAGAGCGAGAAGAAGAGAAGAGGAAAAGTAAGGAGGAGAGGAAGAAGAAAAAGAAGAAGGAAGAAGGAGAAGAAGAGGAGGAAGAGGAAGGAGAGGAAGAGGGAGGAGAGGAAGAGGAAAGAGAAAACTGTGGACCAATAATTTCATAGTCAGAAAAACTATTTTTCAAGGATGAAGGCAAAAGAAAAAATAGACATTCTCAGATAAACAAAATTGGAGAGAACTTGCTGCTAGCAGAGCCACATTATAAGAAGTAATTTTAAAAGTTCTTCCGAAAATAGCATATTTCTTCTCCTTTCCCCTCTTTTTAATTGATTTCAAAAGCAATTATATTAGCCTTTATATAGGTATCATATTGTTAGGACTGAAACAGAGAAACATAGTATGTTTGACAGTTACAACACAGGTAAGTAGGTAGTAGGACCAAAGCGGACATAGCGTGGGTGGTAACTCGATGTGGTGGATTAACTAATTGTCAACTTGTAACACCCAGCTGAACTGAATCAGCGTGGTGCTGGGTGTGGAGGGCCCATGTGAGGATTGTTGCCAACAGCATAAAAGCGGAACATAAAAGCGGGGGAAGGAGGTGGTGCTGTTGAATCTCCTGGAGAAGCTTGTCACGCTGGTTTTCCTGATATAAACTCAGCTGTTATTGTTGGAGGAGCTTGGGATCTCGCTGTTGCTGGCTGCGGTACTCTTTGGGGGAGCTCTGGTCCTTACCTTGAGTGTTGCTTCCTAGCTCCAGTGCAGATCCTTCAGCCTGCTGGCACAGATCCTTCATCCTGCTGGCGTGGACTTTCTAGCTTCCACCACTGATCTTTGAGCCTTCCCAGTGCAGATCCTTGATGCAGACTTGCATGAGATGTTGTCATGGACTCCAGGCCTCCAAATGGACTTGTGGAGGACACTGCCATGGGCTCTAGGTCTTCAGCAGGACTCACGCAGGACATTGCTGTGGGATCCAGGCCCTCAGCTGGATTCTTTGGGTCTCCAGTGTGTGGACAGATTTCCCACACTCTTTTGTATTTGATTCTTTAGGTGAATATTATAAAATAATCCTACAAATTATGTGTCCTGTATTAAATTATTTCCCTTGTAAACCCTGACTGTAACACCCGAATCCACAGGCACAAATGGAGAGAAGAAGTAGTAAATAGGAAGGTTACTATAACAAATCTCTAAATATATACTTCCACTTGCTCTCCTTTCTTTTCTCAACTTTTTAATAGACATAAAATTTTATAAAGTTTTATAAAGTATTGTTGGGTTTCTAATATATACATACAATTTGTGTAATTTTTTTTTTTAACGTGGGTACCGGGAGTCGACCTCAGGGCCTCGCACTTACCAGCAAGCACTTGTGCCGCTGAGCAATATTACCAGCCCTTTTTTTTTTCCTTTATGTGGGTTCTGGGAGTCGAATTCAGGACCTCGTGCTTGCCAGGCAGGTGCTTATGCTGCTGAGCTATCTCACCGTCCCCGTAATTTTTTTTTGAGACAGGGTCTTGCTATGTAGTTTATGCTGGCCTTGAACTCACTACGTAGCCACTTGCACCAATCCTCCTGCTTCGGCCTCCCAAGTGCTAGGATTACAGGCATGTGCCACCACACCTGGCTAATTTGTGTCATTTTTATAATAATATTAGCACAAAAGGGAAGCAAGGAAATAAAACCACATAGGAGTTGTGACAGTTAATATTGATTGTCAACTTGATTAGAGTAAGAGATGCCTAGGGAAGGGGTCAGATTGTGAAGGTGCTAACCTCATGGATGGATTAACCCACTGATAAGTCATAAACTGAATGGGCTTCAGGAGGTGGGGAGTAACTGGAGAAGGTAGATGATGGAGGTGTGACCTTGGGGACTCTACTTGGTCCCTGAGTTCCTTTCTCTCTGGCTCTTCCCCTTTTTCTTTCTTTTGGGCTGTCATGTGGTGAGCAGCTTCCATCTGCCATACCCTTCCTCCATGATGTTTCTGTCTTGCAGCCAGCTTACCATGGACTGACACCTTTGAAACCGTGAGCCAAAATAAACCTTATCTCTTTTAAATTATGTATGTTGGGTATTTTGTTCCAGCAATAGAAATGTAAATAATACAGGAATAATATTTCTTTATCTCACTGGAATTAAATTGTTAAAAATTTGAATGAGATTTTGATCAGTTAAGCTGGGCATGGTGGCACACATCTGTAATCCCAGAACTGGAGGGCAACCCATTTGGGACCCTTCCTATGTCTCAGGAGCTATTCCTATTCCCCATTCTTATTCCCCATTCCTTTTTCTCCAATAAATTTTCCTACTCTTAAAAAAAAAAAAAAAGAACTGGAGAGGCTGAGGCAGGAGGAGCATCATAAGTTTGAAACCATCCTGGCTACACAGTGAGTTTAAGAACAACCTGAACTACTACTACTAGCAAATTCCTGTCTAAAAAACAAACAAAAAATTCTGAGCAGTTAAGATGACATGGTAAGCCCTCTAAACTAACACTCAAAAATATATATACAGTAATAGAAAAAAATCTTTAAAGAAGTTAAAATGTACTAGAAAACACTGAATTTATGCTTTAATATCTAAAATTCCATCATATTTGACATCTTGCTATTTCCGTCATATAAAGCCATAGCTTTACATGTATTTTTCCATTTGGTTGTTATGAAGATTCATTTATTAAATTATGAGGGTGTATTTTTATAATGTGTGTTAACTTGATGTAACTCTTTTTTTTTTTTTTTGTGGGTACCAGGGGTCGAACTCAGGACCTCATGCGCCAGCAGGCGCCCATGCCACTGAGCAATATCACTGGCCCTTTTTTCATATGTGGGTACTGGGAGTTGAACTCAGGACCTTGCGCTTGCCAGGCAGGCACTTATGCCATTGAGCTATCTCACTGGCCCTTGATGTAACTTTTAAAGATTTAAATAAATGGCGCATGGGCCTCAATTTGTTCTTTTGTTCTTAACCTTACAAATTTTATTGGTGGGCCTACATATGATGTGTGTGTATTTCATTATATTACAGTTATCTATATATTTTTTAATCCCCTCTCCGCTTCATACTCCCATGTATCCACACACAAATGCAAACATACATGCTACTATAAAGCTCCTGTGTTTTTGTTTTGTTTGGTTTGGTTTGGTACTGGAAATTGAACTCAGGACCTCATGCTTGCCAGGCAGGCACTGTGCCACTGCACTAAATCCCCAGCCCCAAAGCTCCTGAAGAACAGAAATGGTCTTACCCATTTTTAGCCTGTGGTATCTATTAGAGTGATGGTTAACATTCAATAAATACATTTTGAATGGCATTAATCACACATATAGCTGGGTGTGGTTACACATGCCTCTAATCTCAGGACTCGGAAGGCTGAGGCAGGAGGATTACCATGAGTTTGAGGCCAGCGTAGGCTAGATAGTGAGTTCAAGGCCAACCTTAACTACATAGTGAGACTCTTTCTCAAAAAAAAAAAAAAAAAAAAAAAAGAAATCACATGTATAGGCAGTAGGAGGTACACTTCAGTATAGTGCTTCTAGGTATGGTGGATTTAAGAAATCCAACAGGCAGAAGAAATGGGTGTTGAAACTCAAGTCTCTTGTCCTCAGGACACACAAGCATATGCAATAGAGAACAAGTTTACTCAACCTGCTTCCTGATGTGAATCCTTTTGCACAATTAACAATTCATATAGGTGAGAGAGTCACTCAGAGTTGGACTTGGCCAATACATGGTAATGAGTCTTATGTTTTCTTGGTGTAAGTTTTAGAGTGAGAGGTAAGAAGATATTAAACTTTGTACTCATGGCTAAAATGCTACTCTTTAGAACTATATAGGGGCCGGTGAGATGGCTCAGCAGCGTAAGTGCCTGCCTGGCAAGCACGAGGGCCCAAGTTTGACTCCCGGAACCCACATATGAAAAAAGGGCCGGCGATATCACTCAGCGGCACCGGCGCCTGCTGGCACACAAGGTGCTGAGGTCGACCCCTGGTACCCACAAAAAATAAAAAAAAAGAACTATATAAATTCTTTTTTGCAATTCTAAGATTCTATCTTGGGCCGGTGAGATAGCTCAGCAGCATAAGTGCCTGCCTGGCAAACACAAGGTCCCAAGTTTGACTCCCGGAACCCACATAAAAGAAAAAAAGGGCCGGTGATATCACTCAGCGGCACAAGCACCTGCTGGCAAGCGTGAGGTCCTGAGTTCAACTCCCGGTACCCACATTTAAAAAAAAAAAAAAGAAAAAGATTCCATCTCTCAGTCCACTGGAAGCTAATGCTCAAAATTATCAGTAAAACCTCATGTGACAATTCTGACGTAATGCAATGAATAGCCAGTATTAGAAATTTGACTAAGAGTCTATACTAAGTTTATGGACTGAATAAATCCCAAATAACAAAAATAATGTTTTTATTTTTCTTTAATCTATTTTCCTTTTTGTCTTTTTTTAACATAACAAAATTAATTTTAAGTGACAATTTTACCAGACAGTTATGAACTGGAAACAATTGCCCTCATTGGCGAAGTTTGTACTGCTGCATGAACAATATGGTGTTACCCTTCAGGTTATATTTCAGACCAAGACAGACTTGCATAAACCTAAGAAAATCATCTCCCTCTGTGACACAGAATGTAGGTCAAGGTCATGCTAATTCCAGGGAAGAAGGCTGTCATCCACTCCCATCTGATCAGTTAAATTTTGTGACTTGAAAGGTTTGTAGTGAAGGTAATGGTAGGAACAAAAGCATGGGAATCAGGAAAATTGGGATTTTTTTCAGAAAATAATGAGTAGTCAAGTAAGCCAGAAGACCCAGCACACCACAAACTTTTGTCAAAATAACCCCTAGAGAAAGAATACATTTGAACATCCCACTCGAGAAGTTAAGCATTTGGCCCCATGCCCCCACTCAATGTCTTTTCAGTGTCACGTTTTATCTTCAAAATGAATGTAAGTTTTGTATCCTAGTCTATCATATCAATGGTATCATCGGAAAACAATGTTTTCTATCATTAGAGGAGAAAACAAATTTTCTATTTCTATTCTTAGCTAGTAGACTTTCTTAGAAAAATAGGTTCCTGCTGGTTTTACTCGCCCATACACATGATCATGCCTTTCATATAAAAGCACATTTATTCAAAATTTGAGAAAATTGTCATAAGAGTACACGCAATGTATACAAACACTTTAAAAATACACTCATCGGGCCGGTGAGATGGCTCAGCGGCTTAGGCGCCTGCCCGGCAAGCGCGAGGGCCCGAGTTCGACTCCCGGAACCCACATACGAAAAAGGGGCCGGTGATATCGCTCAGTGGCACGGGCGCCTGCTGGTGCGCGAGGTCCTGAGGTCGACCCCCCAGTACCCACACAAAAAAAAAAAATAATAAAAAAAAAAAATAAAAATACACTCATCTTAAGAAGTAGAACATCCCCTGTGGGGCAGTGGTAGAGCACTTGCCTAGCATTCATGAGGCCCGGAGTTGCGGGGGGGGGGGGATGGAGGGACGAGAGAGAGACAGACAGACAGACAGACAGACACAGACAGACAGACAGACAGACAGACAGACAGAGAGAATGCCAGGGAAAGTCTGAACCCAGCTTAAGCAGCTCAGGGAGACTGAAGTAGAGACTTCAGCCCATCTCCAAGAGCCAGGAAAGCAACTTTTAAGTCTAGGGTAGGGGGAGGAGCATGGTCTGGGGACAGGAATAAGGGCTGAAATGAGGAAGTTAGCCAGCAAGCGTGAGGTCCTGAGGTAGACTCCCGGTACCCACATAAAAACAAAACAACAACAACAACAAAAAACCCCTAAAATAGAAGTGAGGCTGCTGGGGAGGGAGGGTACTTTAACAACTACCACGAAAAGAAAAAAGAAACCTTTCTACCTTGAGATCACAGGGCAGAAGATCTGCTGTTTATTTTAGAAGTTTTAAGCTTTGTTTTTCACATTTAAGTCTTTAATAATGCAATTGTAATTAAGTTTTGCTTGCTGTGAGGTAAAGATTTTTTTTTTTTTAATTTTTTCAGGACTGGGGATTGAGCCCAGGGCCTTCACCCTGAACTACATCCCTTTTTTTATTTTTCATTTTGAGATACTCTTACTAAGTAGCTAATTTGCACAGACTGGGCTCAAACTTGCAATCTTCCTGCCTTACCCTCCAAAGTGCTGGGATTGTCTGCGTGGTGGTGCACACCTGTAATCCCAGCATTAAGGAGGCTGAGGCAGGAGGATCGCATGAGTTCAAGACCCACCTGGGATACATAGCAAGTTCAAAGCAAGCGTCTGTCCCAAAACCAACCAACCAAACAAACAAAAACCCAAACAAACAAAGTGCTGGAATTATAGGCATGCTTCTTGTTTTTTGTTTTTTTTTTTGTTTTGTTTTTTGTTTTTAATGGGTTCAATTAAGTGCTTTTTTTCATTGGATAGGTCAAGGAGATCAAATTCCCATCATATGGATCTTTCTGTGCTTACCTATCTGTTCTATTTGCTTAATTTTCATCCTTTTATCAATATCACATATTTTTAGTTACTACAACAGAATGGCAAGATTTTAATCTACTCAGGCATGACCCTCTCTACCTGATCCTTACTCACAATGAGCCATACTGTCCTGATTCATTTAGTCTCCCATAATTATAAACATTTATAAATTTCTCCACCAAGATCTTAAACATTTTCCCCAGATTTATTCCTGAATATTTAAAAATTTTTGTTACTACAAAGAAGGCCATCATTTTAAACTAAATTTTCTTATTTGTTGCTGATATAATACAGAAACTTTCCTAACTGCTCTTATTAACTTGTTCATAAATTCTTGTGGGTTTTTTTTTTTTTCCCCTGTTTGTTTTTATTTATTTATTTATTTTTTGAGATAGGGTCTCACTATGTAGTCCAGGCTGGCCTGGAATTTGTGGCAATCCTCCCGCCTCAATGGGATTACAGGCCTGCACCACTACGCTTAGCCTCATACATTCCTTTTCAATTTTTCATGTAGAAAAATCATTTTAGGGCCGGTGAGATGGCTCAGTGGCATAAGTGCCTGCCCGGCAAGCGCGAGGTCCTGAGTTTGACTCCCGGAACCCACATACGAAAAAAGGGCCGGTGATATCGCTCAGTGGCACAGGCGCCTGCTGGCGCGCGAGGTCCTGAGGTCGACCCCCGGTACCCACAAAAAAAAAAAAAGAAAAAAGAAAAAAGAAAAATCATTTTACCTTCCTTACAAATTATATTTTATTTGTTGTCTTGCCTTATTACACTGGCTAACAGCTACAAACAATAAGTAAGTGTGGGAATAGTGGGCATTTTTGTCTTATTCCTGGTGTTTTGTTTTCTCAAGAGACAGGGTCTTGATGTATTACCTGGGGCCTCAGCTCTAGGCTGAACCCCAATTCCTGGGTTTAAGCAATTTTCCTACCTCATCTTCCTGAGTAGTTGAAACTACAGGCACATGCCACCACACCCAGCTTGCTCCTGGGATTAAAGGGAGTGTTTCTTGAGACAGAGCTCACTCTGTAGCCCAGGTTGGCCTCAAATGCACAGTCCTCCTTCTTCAGCTTTCCCAGTACTGGTATTAAAGGTATGTGCCACCACACTGTGCTTAAAGGCAATATTTTTAATGTTTCACCATTAAATGTGAAGTTTGGGGCATGAATTTTGAAATTGTTCTTTGTCAGATCAGTAAGCTCTCTTGAATCACTAAGAGTATATTTTTCTGTCTATGTTGATTGCTATAATGTGGTACTGCTAGGCCTCCAGGATGGCTCCCAACGGTGCCTGCCTTTTGGTATCTCGCCCTTATGTAGTCCCTGCTACTGTGTACCAGAGTGAGTCTGGGTGACCAGTAGAATATGGCAGAAATGATATGTCATTAGATCAGGTAATAAAAGACAGAGTGAGATATTAATACAGACCAATGGAATAGAATTCAGAATCTAGAAATAAACTATACATTTATGGCCATTTTGTTTCAAGAAAGATGCCAAATTACTCACACGGGATGAAAAATAGTCTTTTCAACAAATAGTGCTGAGAACACATGGCATCCACATGCAGAAAAATGAAATTGAACCCCTACCTACATCATGTACAAAAATTAACTCAAAATATGTATCAAATATCTAAATGTAAGAGTTAAAACTTAAAACTTGGGGTGGGGGAACATAAAGCAAATCTTTGTAACTTCGTATTTGGTGATGATTCTTTAGGTATGACGCCAAAAGTACAAGTAACAATATCAAAAATAGATAAATCATGCTTGAACGGGAGGTACTAGCATTCGGAGTACACAAAGAGCCGGGCATGGGGGCACATACCTGTAATTCAGCACTTGGGAGGCTGAGGCAGGAGGACTGCTGCAAGATCGAGGCCAGCCTGCTCTACATAGTGAGTTCAGGACCAGTCTGGACTACATAGCAAGACCCTGTCCAGAAAAAAAAGGAATACACAAAAAATTCCTAATTTGACAATTAAAACAAAAATAACCCCCTTTCTTTTGAGACAGGATCTTGCCATGTAGTTCAGGCTGATCTTGAATTTACTATGTAGCCTAGGCTGTCCTCAAACTGCTGGTGATCCTCCTGCCTCTGCTTCTCTTATAGGTCTTACAGGTGTGTGATCACACGCATTAGGTAATAACCCAATTTTAAAATGGGTTAAGGATTTGAATAGACATTTTTCCAAAGAATATATATATTGATGGCAAATAAGCATCTGAAAAGATGCTCAACATCAGGGCTGGGGATGTAGCTTAGGGGTAGAGTGCTTGCCTATTCTGCCTGAAACCCTGGATTCAAACCGAGAACTTGGGGGGGGGGGAGATGCTCAATATCATCAGGGAAATGCAACTGAAAACCATGAAATGCCATTTCACACCTACTAGAATGTATAGAATAAAAAAATAATAACAAGGGCTTGTAAGGTTGTAAAGAAATTGGAACCCTCCTACATTATGGTGGGAATATAAAGTGACATAACCCTTTGTTTTTTTCTTCAATTTTTATTTTTTATTAGTACATATTTACAGTACTTAATGATTAAATTTCCTGTGGGGAGTTGGTACCTGTACATAACACATCTAAATTCTTTTCATTCCCTTCCTTTCTACTCCCTGCCCTCCCCCATCCTTCTCTTGGTCGCCTTCTCTTTTGCAAAAGATCTATCTCCCTATTTCCTATTATCTATCTTTTATTTTGCTCTTTACTTATATTTGAGGTTTCTCATATAAGAAAAAACATGTGATAGTTAAGCTTGTGTGTCTGATTTATTTCACTTAACATTATGGTCACAAGGTGCTTCCATTTTTCTACAAATGACTCATATTTATTCTTCTTAATGGCAGAATAGTACTCCATTGTGTATAATACCACGTTTTCTCTTTCTATTCATCTGTTGATGGACATAGAGACTGCTTCTAAGATTTAGCTATTGTGAGTTGTGCTGCTATAAACAATGGGTGTGCATGTATCACTATAATATTATGTCTAACTCTTGGGAAAATACCAAGAAGGGGAATAGCTCGGTCAAATGGAATTTCTATTTTTAGTTTTTTGAGAACTCTCCATACTGATTTCCATAGTGGAATCCATTTTGTAGCAGTTTACACTCCCACCAATAATGTAGAAGAGTCCCTTTTTCCCCACCAGCATTTGGTATCATTTGATTTCTTGATGACCATTCTTTCTGAAGTAAGACGCAATCTTGGTGTTTTTTAAAATTTGACATAGCCCTTTTGTTTAAAAATTGGCAGTCTCTTGAAGAGTTAACCACAGAGTTACTACATGTATGCACATATTCTTTGTGATTTCTCTGAGGTTTCAGTTGAAAGTGTCTACTTTCAGAGAATATTTGCATTTGCTCTACCAGGTGATTCTCCCATGCAAAGCAGTATTAATCTAAGGCACTGTAATGTTTTACCTGGGATTTTTGTTCAATTTGCTTTGTTTGCTGCATGGTTAAGAGCTTTTACAGAGATGTATTTCTCCTTCAACAAATGTGAATATGAAACAGACAAGGGTCCCGACAAATCCTTCTGCATGGTATTTTTTCCCCTCATTTACTGGCTGAAGTCAAGCATCTTTTGGGGAGCTCTCAGATCTATATGGAGGTTTCCATCCCATATTTCATGGTAAGGGTTGAGTCTTAGATTTTTTCCCTGCTCACTACACCCATTAGAACTCAAGCTCTAGACCACACATGTAGACAGATATTCCCAGAGCAAATATCACCATGTTGTTTAAATTGTTTTAAAACATTTAATTGGGGGGCCAATTACACTGAAACAGTTCTAGCGCCTTGGATTCCTAAGAGAGCAAACTGAAGCCCAATGTGAACAGTAAAATGAAAATTTAAGCTCAACCAACCAGAAGCCATCGATTGACCACTAAGGAGGGACTTTCCATTTTAACTGATCAAACATTGTCTTGTGTTCACAAACTTATATTTCTTCTCTCACCCCCGTTGGTTAAACACTGAGCCTCTCTCTTGTTAGTGATAACCAAGTCCTGAATTGTTGAAAGCTCAAATAAACTTTTTAAAATTTTAATGTGCTTAAGTTAACTTTCAAGTTTGTATGTATTGTGTATATGTTTGTGCATGCCTGCACATACGCGCGTTAGAACTTTCAAATGTCCTACGCCAGGAAAATTTCTCTTGACACCTTATCTGCCATACTGCCTGAAATTTAAAATCTGACAAAGCATATTAATTGTGCAGAAGTTCATTATACCTAAACCCCTACTAAAAGTTAATTTTTAAGTTAACAACTCTCTCTGAGAAAATATGTCATGCTTACCGGATGATTTCTTTTACCCCCTGGACATTCTTGCAACAATCGTGATTTAAGAAACACAGTGGAGGAGTGAGGGATTTCATTAAAAGGGTTAACTGACATCCCATTTAAAATAGCCTTAAATGCCAAAGTAGAAATATAGAAATATTTAGATTTCCTAAGTGGTGCTTTTGTAATTCTGTAGGTTGAAATTCCATGGCAGATATACTTCCAATTGGCAATAATTATTTTTCTCAAATAGGTTCTTTCATTCAAACTCTCGTGAGCTTCCTGTGTGCCCTACACTGGATTAGTGCTGCGTGGAATAAAAGAAATGATGAAAACCACAGTTTTGTGTGTGTGTGTGTTGTGTGTGGGTACCGGGGGTCGAACTCAGGACCTCGCACTTGCCAGGCAGGCGCTTACGCCGCTGAGCTATCTCACTGGCCCAAAAACCAGTTTTGCCCTTAAGAAAATTATAAGCAAATTTTGAAGTCATTTCTTGTATACAAATGGGACTGTATAAAGAAAATATAGCAAATGCCATATAAATGGTGAGAGCTCAAAGGGAGGAATGCTACTTCTAGCCGAGAGTGTAGGTAGGATGAGCAGCTGTCCTGATTTGCATTTGCTGGGGACTTCGGGGTTTCCCTGGACCCAGAACTTTTGCTGAGATAAGGAGTGTGGGGCCCGGCAAACCAGGACATCTGGTCACCTAACGAACACAAGGATCTCTGAAGAATCAGAGAAGACTTCATCTAGGATGGGAGATGGAAGGTGAAAACGACCTTATAAGCTAGGCTTGGTGGTGCACACTTGTAATTCCAGCACTCAGAAAGCTGAGGCAGGAGGATTAATTACAAATTTGAAGCCAGCTTGGGTTACTTAGTGAGTTCAAACCCAACCTGGATCACATGACAAGACTTTGTCTCAAAAGAAAAAAAAAGGGCCGGTGAGATGGCTCAGCGGCGTAAGCGCCTGCCTTGCAAGCGCGAGGGCCCGAGTTCGACTCCCGGATCCCACATACGAAAAAGGGGCCGGTGATATCGCTCAGCGGCACGGGTGCCTGTTGGCGCGCGAGGTCCTGAGGTCGACCCCCCGGTACCCACAAAAAAAAAAAAAAAAAAAGAACTTTATGGAATTAGTTGGGTTAGATTGGCTATCTTCATTAATACATTGAACATAAATGTATTAATGGAGGAGTCTAAACCCCTCCTCCATTCCTTAGCAGTGAGAGAATGGAGAAATAAAGAAAAGAGACAAAAAGCTGAGGTCAGGTGGAGTCATCTCTCCTGATGGGAGGAAAGAAACTGCTCAACCAGAGCAGTGCGTTTATTTATACACTCAGCAAGTTGGTGTCACGTGACACCCCTTTTCCTAGCAACCCATTGCTTGGATTGCCTTGGGGCTAGGTGTTCTCTGGGCTGGCACAACGTGTTTACATAGCCCACCTCTCCACTCTTTGTTGCTGCTTTGTTTTCTGGCTGGCCTTGCCTCCCCCAACAGGTGTGATCAATTTCCAGCTTCAGCTGCTCCCCACATAGCAGTAGTCCTAGAAACTGAAGTAATTCCATTCTTGTGTCAAAAGGACAAAATCACAACAAATTTAAAGATCTAATTGGGTTTTATTTGCAATTCTAGAATCGGGCAACATCTTATGTTATAATAGAATGAGACATTCTGCTGAGCAGTTTAGCTTTATAGACACAAAAGGGCTGAAGAATGGAACAATAAGCTATTTTTCCTTTTATGGCTAAAACAAAAGGAATTGTCTTAAACACATCAGCTTGGTAAACTCTGCCCTTCTAACTGTTACTGTCAATCTCCCTGTTCCATTCTGTTTTGGGGGTTTTTTGTTGTTATTGTTTGTACCTGTTTGTGGTATATAATGATAACATTCATCATGCCGCCCTGTTCTGTTTTGTCTTGCTTTGGAAAACTGGCCCATCTGAAAGTTTAGTTGGATTACTTGGTGCTTAACACAGATGACTCTGTTCTGGTTTTGTCTGGTATGGTGGGCCTACTACAGAAGTAGAGCTTATAACAACTGGGCTCTCATAAATTTTGTTTAATGTTTGTATTCTCTTTTGATGGTCACATGGATTGAAATCTTTTATTCAAGCATTGGCTTCTGTTTGTACTACTGGACCAGTGTATCCTGGATAGTTTCCTAATTTCTAGCTGCTATACTTCCCTTCAGTGCTGCTTTTTTTGTTTGTTTGTTTGTTTGTTTGTCTTTTTGAGACAGGGTCTTGCTATGCAGTTCAGGCTGATCTTGAGCTCTCTTGGTAGCCCACACTGGTCTCAAATTTACAACGATCTTCCTGCCTCAGCCTCCTGAGTGCTGTGATTACAGGCGTGTGCCACCGCACTCAGCTCAATGCTGCATTAAACAAGATTTTTTAAATAATATCTCTTCCTCTCCAGTTGTATTAAATTACAATTTAGTCTTTATTTGTGGCAGTTATGTCCCCAGGGTCAGTAACTAAAAGAAAGGCTGCTTAGAAACATAGAATTTGTCTCCCTTGACCACAGATTCTCATAAACAACAGTTTACCTAACTTTAGAGAGGGGAACGTCCATCAGCATGGAATACTATAAACTTGGAGGTGCGTACAACCTACCACCACCTCCCTGTATCTTGTTAAAGTGATACTGACCAGTGGGCTTGGGGTTCTGCTTTTTGAACAAACATGAAGCTAATTCCTTCGCTGCTGGTCCTAGGCCACACTTTAAGTAGCAAAGTGGTAAAGCAGACAGGCCCTTTCCTTCTATGACTTGTACCTCTCCAAATTTCCCTCTACTTTCTAAAATTCTTTTACATTGCTGCTGAGTCTGAAATTCAACTAATTACACCTTTGTGAAACAAGCTGTAGTTTTTTTTGTTTGTTTGTTTTATATGCGGGTACCGGGAGTTGAACTCAGAACCTCACGCTTGCCAGGCAGGCGCTTATGCCACTGAGCTATATCACTGGCCCACAAGCTGTAGTTTTACTTACAACTTTATAGTAATTTTTAAACAAACAGTTTTCTTCATCACATCCACTGAGTCAGAAACTTTAAGAACAGATACTGACTTTTATAGGTGAGTAAGGAAGAATTTTAATAATGAGACACTGTATTAAAAGGTGGACACAAAGGTGACAAGAGGGTATTAGAAAGAGGTGGGCGTCGGGTTTCTTCAAACTGTGGAGAAAGAGGAGATACTTGGGGTTAGGGCAAAGGCAACAGGAGGAAGGAGAAGGAGGTAAAGAGAGAGGTGAGAGGTTACCTGTATAAATATCTTAGCTCCGGAAGCCTTGCCTTGGGCCAGTGATCCTAATTAAAAACAGTGAGTCTATTCCTAACTTTATAGAAATAATGACATGTAAATATATCAGTAAAGATTAATTGCCTTCTCTTAATTTGCTAATGCAATTGCAAAATCCAAGAGGTCTTTTTATTAAATGCACAAGTCAGTTGATTCTGGGGGGAAAATCTTTTCATAAAATGTAAAAGTCTAGGACAGCATGACAGGATTTAGAGCTAAAGGTAAGACTGGTGAATGGCACCCCAGAATGATATTGCTCAAAGGTGTCAGAGATCACTCAACCTTTTACTCTGTGAATGAGGAGACTGCAAACAAATAGGCTTCATTGTGTTGCTCAGTATCATTTAAGTAGTTAATGGGAAAGACTGGACTGAATACTAAGTCCTTTCTGTAATGATACTAGTGCAAAAATCCAAGTTAACATTTCCCAAAAGGCTTCACCTATTTTTAATGTATAGAAGCATTTTTGTGCTTAGTGATCTTGTATTTAGAGGTTCAAGTAAGTTTTATTAATTTCCACATTAATTACTTTTGTTTTCATTAGTTCTATTTTCAGTTCTCAGAAGCCTATACAATATAGCCAAAACTGCAATAAATCCACTTATTTCCTGAAAATATTTCAGGTGTCACCAAGAGCCTTCCTTTTGAGAAAGCAATGGAACCTATTCTCCTATCCTGAAAATAAGCCTGGTGTTCTCCTGAAACTTCTCTACCTACCATATTGTAGGGAAGTCTATAACCAAGAGGATAAAATGGACCCTTAAATTTTTTTTCTTTCAGAGATAGGCCACTTTTCCAACTTCCCCATGGGACTCACCTCAGCTCAGATAAATAGGGAAAAAAGTAACAGCTCTGTTAAAAACAACAACAACAACAAACTCAGCATATCTATGTAAAAGAAATATGCTGGCCCCTGGAGGTCTGAGCCGTTTCCTTTCCGTAAGAGAGAGAAGAAGCCCAAAATGATGATGGGGGGATATAAAACAGTGTGGGGGCTCCTTGTTCATTTTCTCACTGTATTCTCCCTCCCCACTCTTCCATGAATAAAAGCCCTTGCACACCTAAACACAGTGAATAAAGATTCAAGGCAATGGGAGAACTCTCCCTCAGAGCTTTCTTCCTTTTTTTTTTTTTTTTTTTCTTTTTTGTGGGTACTGGGGGTTGACCTCAGGACCTCACACGCCAGCAGGCGCCTGTGCCACTGAACAATATCACCGGCCCTTTCTTCATATGTGGGTTCCGGGAGTCGAACTCGGGCCCTCGTGCTTGCCAGGCAGGCGCTTACGCCGCTGAGCCATCTCACTGGCCCTTTCTTCCTTTCTTTCTTGAGACAGGGTCTTGCTATGTAGTTCAGGCTGGCCTTGAATTCACTATATAGCTCAGGGCATCTTGAACTCATGGCGATCTTCCTGCCTCAGCCTCCCGAGTACAGGGATTACAGGCCTGCCCTACCATGTCCAGCCAGAGCTAGCTTTAGATAAACCTTTTCTTCTTTTTCTACCAAAGATTGTCTCCCGTGTTTCTTGGGGAGCAGCGGGAAGTAAAGACTTGAGCACCTGGTGACAAGGCCAGAGAAGGAGTAAGGAACCAGGCTTGCTCCTTCTATTACCACCTTCTCAAGAACTACCAAAGCCAGTGCTCTGGGAGGTTCAAGCAGGAGGATCTCAAATTTGAGCCCGGCCCAGGCAATTTAACAAGATACCATTTCAAAATAAAAAATAAAAGGGCTGGGAAATGTAGCTCAGTACAGAGGCCCCAGGATCAATCCCCAGTACCGAAAAAAACAAACACAAAAACAAAGACTGCCAAGGGGTTGCATGAGAGCTACTTTAATCCCTGTAGAGGCCCTGTCCACACTGACTCCAAAACCTTTCACTAGGTCTTGTTTCCTCAAGATTTCATGGCTGTCTAGGATCACCAGCCTGAGCACCAAGCTCCCAACACATAGACCTTAGGGACACCCAAACCATGTCCAAATCGTAGGAGACCCATTGCAGTGTCAATTCATAATCTGGTCAAAAGGATTATTTTCTCTCTTTTTTTGGTGGTATTGAAGACTGAACTCAGGGCCTTCACGCTAAGCTACACTGTTTTTTATTTTGAGATAGGGTTTTGCTAATTTGCTACCATAAATTGCCCAGGCTGATCTTGAACTTATGATCCTCCTGCCTCAGGCTCCCAGAATGCTGAAATTACAGGTGTGTTCCCCCATGACAGGATACATGTTGGCATTTTTCTCACAGAAATTTTATGGCTTGCTGCAAGTACACAAAAGGCAGTTCACAGAGGCCTTTCTGCAATTGTTGCTTTTCAAGTGCTGCCACTCAAAACAATGTATCTGCAAGAATAGTGTCATTTGGAATGACATGTTCTTATCTCTCAGGACACATAATTTCATGTCTAGATTTGTACAGCCAAAGGCAGTTTGAAATAGAAGCTAGAGGCAAAGAAGACATCTGTGCGTCCTGGCCTATGCTTTACCTACTTGGCAAGCACACCTTGAAGCATCTACAAAGCAAATATTGAACATACGAAAGGTCAGACTATGTCATCATGCAGGTCACAAGGAGTGATATTTCTCACCAGAAATGGCACAGGCTTGCTCCTTCTATAACTGCCCTCTGGAAAACTGCCAAGGGATTAAACTAGTATGTCAGCTTCTCATGATCCACTTTACCCCATATCAAGGATACCTTTTGATGCCAAGTGTGGTGGCACATGACTGTAATCCCAGCACCTGGGAGGGTGGAGCGGTAGAGTCACAAATTTGAGGCCAGACTGGACAATTTAGTGGGAGCTTGTCTCAAAAACAACAACAACAAAAATGCATCATGGTGTTAGACTTTTACACTCAAGTAAGAATTTAACTCAGTGCATTGCATTTTCTAGGTCAATTTGTATCCTATACCTCAGTGATACCTCAGTAAGAGAGAAAAGTCAGGTCTCCAGGGTTATCCATTGCTGCAAAGGACAAGAAAGCATTATTTTGGTCGAAAAGCTTTTCAGAATCCCTGAAGTCACACTGGGTAGAGAACAGACTATTCTGGCATTCCAGTTATAGTGTCAAAGAAACTTTAGGGAGATTTGTCTCCTCATAGTGATAATCTTTTCTTCTTTCTTTTTTTCTTTTAAGGTGGATTCTCACTATGTTGCTCAGGCTGGTCTCAAACTTCTGGGCTCAAGTGATACTCCTGCCTCAGCCTCCCGAATAGCTGGGACTATAATCATTGTCTCACCAGTTCAGTCTGGGAAGGTTCCACTTGAGGATTGGACAACCCAAAGAAGAGTCATGGAAATGACACAGAGTCATGGAAATGTCTGAACACACCTTTATTCTCAGGTGCTGCTCAGGCCCTAGTCCGCCCATTCTCACAGCAGTCCTTGTCCTCTTAGTCTCCCATCCAGGACTTGTAGAAGTCTTCATTTATACCAAAATACACAATAGTAGCCATGTGCCAGCGTCGACCTTGGCTATATCAGTTACACTGAGATTGACAAGGTGTGCTTGTGCCAAAATCTTGCTGACTTGGACTTAATGTCCACCAGAATTCACCCCCCCACACACACACAGAGTCTGAGCCAAAGTGTAGCCATCTCAGACTTCATTTTTCCCTGCAATGCACCCCTTCAGGCTGTGGGATATGATTTTTTAGAGGGTATGTGGGCCCACATGTCACAACAATACTAGGAGAACTCATTATAGGCCGTAATAGTGTAACAGAAAATGGCCCCCCCAACCAGTATACTTCAGTTTCTTAGTTCCCCGGGTAATAGTTCCTGGTCCAGTTCCGGTTGCTTCTGTCTCCTAGAAACGGCTGGTCACTGTGATGCATCTTGTATAAACCAATCCCCAATTGACAAGCCATTCTGCCTCTGTACTTCCTGCTTGCTTGTCTTATATAAGCCCTAGACCGCCAGAGATTGGGGCCTGATATTCTGGGAATGATCCCGATCAGAGCCCGTCGACATAATTAAATCTGCCTCCAAATCCTGGGTATCGTTTTGGTGTTTCTGCCGTTGCAATAGAGTCCCTTGCTGCTGTACTCCCACATGTATAGTCACCTTTGGGGACTAGGCTGGCATGTACATTTAGCTGGTGCAAGCCTGGGAGCCAAATTAGCTCTCCTGCTGTTTGCAAATGCCTTTTCTAGTCCCTTTACTCAGACCCAAGGCCCCTGGCATTTCCAGGGAGCTAAATAGAAGGGCTTCTCCTGGTGGGCTTTCCCCACTCTGGACAGCACCTTTGTGGGCAACAGAAAGTAGCTCTCCCCTCTGGGCAAACCCCAATTTTTTTTGTGTGTGTGTGAACTTTGGTGCAGTATACAACCTGTAAAACTGTACAAGGTGACATGTACTGCCCACCTATCAGTGCATGTAGTAAGGGAGCCCTCCTCTTGAGTGATCACCACCCACATGGCCCTTAGTTCAGCCCATTGACTGCCCTGTCTAGTATCAGTATCAAACTAAATGCTGTCTGTTTCCAGCTGCACAGCCACAGCCTTCTACTGTGTGCTTCGACTCCTCCACATACCAGGCCCTCGCCTGTATTGGGGTTGACCCTCCTGATAGATGGTTTCCTCTGGCTCCTTGGTGGATGGGATCATGATGCAACATCATCCTTACTCCACTGGCCCTAACACCTATTGTAACTCAGCAGAAAGGGAACTTGTCCTCTGCACTTCGCTACTGTAGATATGTTCTCTATGTAGCTGGCATTGGCACTTAAGTGATCCCTGTCTTGGGACAGGTATCTATCAGCGTAGCCACCCAGTCACTGTGTAGGTAGTTCGTACCTTCATGGAGGCCTCCCCAGTGATTGACTCACAGCTGCTGGCAGATTCTCTATGAGGGAATAGGGGACCTCCACCCCCTTCTACACTTGTGACTAAAATCCCAAAGGCATGCGCAGCCATTCTGTGTGCTGCCACAAACCCTGATTGAAGCCCTCAGTGGTTGCATGAGCGTCTAGTTCCCATGGCTGCCTGGGGTCAGCCACCTGCAGGGCTTGTGTCTGCTGTACAGCCTGCTTTGCCACCCCAAATGCCTGCTTGGCACCTTCTGCCCTATCTGCCTGCTTGGCATCTTTTCCTCTAACTGCTTGCTTGGCAGCTTCTGTCTTATCTCAGGCTACACTCTTTTTACTCTGCTTGTAAAAGGATTTTAAGATGTGGGCTAAATGGGGACTAAAAGCCCTCGAACATCCCAGAAGTGCAAAGAAGTCTTTAACTGTTTCACTGTGGTAGGATGAGGACACCTCTGCATTTCATCAGTAACAGCCTCTGGTATTGTCTCTGTCCCACATGACCAGGCAGCTATTAAAAACTTCACAGAGAGCCTACGTCCCTGAACCTCGGCCTTGCCAGCAGCCCATCTACATGCTGCCAGGTGCATGCTCCAGACCTGCAAGAGAACCAGAGGTTACCATAACATCATCAATACAGTGAAATAACCACATGTCCCACGCAGCCAAGTGCTTTGGCATCAGCCTCTGGCGAACGGTAAGGTTGTACAAGTAACCCTGTGGCAACAGTGAACATCTGTTGCCTTCTTTTCTCACATGAAGGCAAATTGTTCTTGACTCTCAGCAACTATGTCCTTAGAGAGCATCATTGTTTGTAATCTCAGCCCCTGCAGAATGCCCACCCCCAGGGTATGCTCAGGTACTGGGGAGATGTGCGCAGTATAGGTTCGAGGAGGCAAACAGCCTGCACCCAGAGTCACAGTCACCAGTTTCACTTTGATGGTATGTCCCTCATAGCCATCAGTGTAGGCCGCCTTACCCGGGAATTTATCAGGATTGCCCTAAATCAGACAACAGTCTGTCCTGCTGTTCATTAACACAAGCACACGATGCACATTTGTGGGGGACCTGTGAATAGAAAGCACAGCGTGAGACCCCCAGTCATCTGGTGTTCCCCCTAAGCAGACATCTTGGCCCTGCCTTTAGTCAGAATTAAATACCTGCTTGGCATTATCCATGGAGGCCATGTAGTCCTGCAAGTTTAGGGCCTGAGTCTGGACCATTTGCTTCCGCTAGGGAGCCCTTTCTTTTTGGAATTGCTGATTGGAGCGTAGCTGTTCCCAAAGGTTTAACAGCACGTCACTCGGCTGCTCTCAGTCTGCGTGGGCTCCTGCTTCTGTACAGCCTGAACTCCTTGCTCAGCGTCTCACACGCACGGTAGCTGCCTCCGCCACCCGGCCTTGGGTTTGTTACCAACTCTAAATCTGCCTCTTGGCTCCCAGCAGCTGCCGGGTCCAGCGGCCCCAGCAGCCTTGGTTGAGCTCCTCTCAACCCCCATTGGATAAGGGCTTCTGCTGCCTCCACCAGGCAGTGGCTGTCCCATGTTTAGCCATGTATGATATGTGTCAGTTCTGTGTCCTCACAGTCTCTGGCTGGAGTCTTTCTAGAACACCCGTGCTGTTGCCATAACCCAATCTATCTTCGTCCCTGAGAGCCATAACGCAATCATTCAGGCGAGATCTGCCACCTGTTGCTTTTCTTGTAGTGGCCCAGCGTGGGCCCTGGCCTGCCTCTGGCTCTTACTTGGATTCAGATTTAGATAATGCATGGACCCCACACTTGGGCCTGAAGCCCCAGGAGTGTGCTCTTGGCCCCCTTCCAACTCCACTGCCACTCTTCTTTATCCTCCTGGTCTCGCTCAGCTGTAGCTCACTGCTTCGTTTTCTGTGTCATCACCCCAGGCCTTCCTGCAGAGAAGCAGCTTGGTCTCGTCTCTGAGCCGTCTCTGTCGGTGAACTCTGTTATCTTGGCAGCACGCGTTCTTTCTGGACATGATTTACAAGCAGCATATATCTCTTCTTTCAGTGCTCTGCTGTGGGCTGGTCTCTTTTTTTAATGCTTTGCTGTGAGGAACTCATTTTAATGAGGCCTCTGCCTCTGCCCAGGCTATGCTGTATCCTACCAACTGTGGCAATTACCTTGTCACCAATTCGGACGAGGAAGGTTCACTTGAGATTTAGGCAGCCTGAAGAAGAGACAGAGTTGTGCAAATGATTGAACTTGCCTTTATTCTCAGGTGCTGCTTAGGCCTCTAGCTCACCCATTCTCGCAGCAGTCCTCTGTCGCTTCGTCTCTCCCTGGCACTCATGGCAGTCTGTGTTTGTACCAAAATACACAGTAGTGAACGTGTGCCAGTAACAACCTTGGTTATTTAAGTTATTTACACTGGCCAGCATTGATGTTTACACTCAGGTTATTTACACTGAGACTGACGAGGTGCTCTTGCCCCAAAATCTTGCTGACTTGGATTTAATATCCACCCAAAATAACCCTCTCCTGCACGGCCTGAACCTAAGTGCAGCCATCTTAGGCTTCATTTTTCCCTGCAGTCACATGCCACCAAGTCCAACTTCATAGGTGATATCCTTAAGGAATTATTAAGAGAATTAGACTCTCCTCCCTCCCATCCTCTTTTCAGCCCTGGCGATCAAACTCAGTGCTTCACACATGCTTATCACGGAGATATACCCCTAGCCCGAACAATTAGAATCTTTTTTTTTTTTTTAATGTGGGTACCGGGAGTCGAACTCAGGACCTCACGCTTGCCAGCAAGCACTTGTGCTACTGAGTGATATCACCGGCCCCTTTTTTTTTCCTTTATATGGGTACCGGGAGTCGAACTCAGGACCTCGCACTTGCTGGGCAGGCGCTTAGGCCGCTGAGCCATCTCACCAGCCCTTAGAATCTTATAATAAGGATCTCATAACCTTATTGTAATTGAAGTTATGAAAAAAGTTGCTCACAAAACATCCTTTGGTGTCAATATTAAAGTCAAAACTCACCTAGGCAAATCACAAATGTTTCCCATGATGGCAAATAAAATCCTAGACTCACGATTAGGAGAATGCAGGACTTTTTGAGCTCAAGGCCAGCCTGAGCTAGATACAGAGATCCTGTCTCAAAACAAAACAAAACAGGGCCGGTGAGATGGCTCAGAGGCATAAGTGCCTGCCCGGCAAGTGGGAGGTTCTGAGTTCGACTCCTGGAACCCACATAAAGGGAAAAAAGGGCCGGTGATATCGCTCAGTGGCACAAGCGCTTGCTGGCAAGCTCGAGGTCCTGAGGTCGACTCCCTGTACCCACATTAAAAAAAAAAAAAAAAGCAAGTCATAGAATCAAAGAGATTACCTAGTGCAAACTTGCATTTTGTTGATGATGAAACTAATCTTTACATTCTTGTGCACTTAATGTCCTGCCATTAATGAAATGTGAAGAAAAAACAAAATCTACAAAAACCATAAGAAAAGTCAGAGCCCAGAGAAATATGCCAGTCATTATATCCCATGTGTATTACATCCCTATAATCCTTCTTCTCCCCTAAATTTTCGGGTAATTTTATAAATATTTAATGCAAAGAAGGTTTTTATTCTTTTCTGGAATTTAGCTTTAGCTGAATTAAGAAAGCTTAAAACTAAATTTGCTACCTAGGGCTCAATAATGCCTTGCTGTAGTTCAGGGAAGTATAAGTAGAGGAAATAATCAGAAGCATCTGCAGGTGCTGGGACAATTATGAAGAAAGCTATAAGTATTACTCACACTGAAATTCAGCAGCATCTCAAAACAGATGCATGCATTGTTCCTAAAAAATCAAAAGTATAAGATGAGCCAAAATGTTCAGTAAAAAGTAAAAATGAACATATATCAGGAAAATTCACTGTGTTTAAAATTCATACTATTTTTTCCTCATAAAGAATAAAAATCAGGCCAGGTGTGGTGGCACATGCCTGTAATCTCAGCACTCAGGAGGCTGAGGCAAGAGGATCTATGTGAGTTCGGGACAAGCCTGGCTACATAAGCGAGTTCAAGGCCAGCCTGCACTACATAGTGAGACCTGTCTCCAAAAAAAAAAAAAGAATAAAAATCACAAATCACTCCTTTCTTCTCTAAGTGTCCCCTTTCTTTAGCTTTTGAATGGTGCTTATAGTGCTTGTATCCTATACCTCAGACGCAAAACTCAAGTGGAAAAGAAAAATGCAAAATTCTTGCCACTTTCTAGGTGAATTTTCAGCAGCCTTCTTTTTCAGATACAATAAACATGGTTCAATTTGGTTTGGAGATATATGTTATACTGATTAAAGATTTATTATAATTTAAAAAGAAAAAATCGTACTGATTTCTAGAGATTACTTTATCTTTAGTTGATCAAATACTTATATAGCAAAATAATTTGTACTCTCCAACTGGTAAATCTTTATAATAATGCCTCCCCCCAAATTATCGCAGCCCTTTGCAAGGTGAGTTGCTTTTTTTTACTCCATCCCTTAGAATAGGGCAGGCCTTGTGATTGCTTTGACCAATAGAATGCAGCAGAAGTGGTGCTGTGTGAGTTCCACAGCCTGTGCTTTCAGATTCTTGGCAGCTTCTGCCTTTGCTCTTTTAGAAAAAGGTCAAGAACTTTAACTGGCTGTGAATGGGACGAGAAGCCACGTGGGTACTAACCTTGCAGCTCTCCCCACCAAGGTCAAAGAATAAATCTTATAATGAGCCATGCTCATAATCAGTGTAAATACAATGGATTACAATGAATTTTTTGCTAAATGTGAAATAAATATGTTATACAATACACATGTACATAAATTAGTTTATCCCCCCTCTCTAGGATCCTAGAAGGGAAGATTCAAAGTATGTTAATAAGTTTCCAGATTATGTTTTAAAATGAACAGAGGGTGAAGGTCAACAATGATGCATCACTACTTAAAATACCTTAATTTAACCAGGTAAGGTATGGGCCAGGCATTTAAAAACTACCAGCCTTTGACAACCCCAAAATAAAGCCAGCAAGTCCAGTTATACAGCTCGGTCATGATCATGCAGGTAAATGATGCAAGGAGTTAGTCTGAAATAACATTTACACTTCAGGAGTCCCAGTAAAGATAACAAATATAGGTGTTTATTCTTTAAGCTATAAAGTTTGTTTTCTGGCTAGTTTTTAACTATTTTGTTCATGACATACTTATGCCAAAATAGAAATTAAAGGGGATCTGGGGGTATAACTCAGTGGTAGAGCAGGTGGTTAGCATGTCGGAGGCTCTGGGTTCAGTCACCAGCACCCTTCACCACGATCACCACCACCCTCCAAATTGAAGGACACAGTCACTCCTTCCTCCCTGCGACACCTCACTCTCATCAGGCCTGCAGTGCTGGCAGGATGGGCCAGCCTTGTGGTCTTTATAGGCCAGGAAGTTCTGCAGTCACTGACGGGACAAGTGGCACGATAAGCAATACGAGAAGCACGTTGGGCACACCCTGAAGGCCAACTCTTTTGGAGGTGCTCCCCATGCAAAGGAAATTGTGATGGAAGAAAATTGGTGTTGAAACTAAAAAGCCAAATTCTGCCATCTGGAAGTGTGTCGGGCTCCAGTCAATTAAAAAGGGTAAGAAAATCACGGCTGTGGTGTTAATGATGGACGCTTGAACTTTATTGAAAACGGTGATGTTCTGGGATGCTGGATTTGGTGGCAAAGGTCATGCTGTTGGTGACATCCCTGGAGTCTGTTTAAGGTCATTAAAGTAGCCAGTTTCTCTCTTTTGGCCCTCTACAAAAGCAAGAAGGAAAGACTGAGATCATAAATTTTGATGATGAAAACACAACAGTAATAAATTTTCATATAAAAAAAGAATATAACCATTGCATGTTTGTGACCTTATCATTTACTTATTTCTTACAAGGCTTTGACCTTATAAACCACATACCTGTGCCCAAAGTTTAGTTCACTGGAGGTGAGTGCAATATTTGGGGTCCACATTTCTAAAAATAAGTGCATATTTTTAAACAAATTCCTGTAAGAAAATTTTAATAGACCTAAAGTTTATGTTACACCAGCAGCTCCCCATTCACTGAAATTTTATTTGGAATATTCATAATGGTAATCTATCATAAGTCTTCAGGACTTTATTTTTAGTTTTTGTTTTTGGAGATACTGAGGATTGATCCCAGGGCCTCTGCAAGCTGGGCAAGAACACTGCACTGTATTACATCTCCAGCCCTTTTTATGTTATTTTGAGACAGGGTCTCACTAAGTTGCTGAGACTGGCCTTTAACTCAAACTTGCGATCCTCCTGCCTCTGCCTTCCAAATAGCTAGGATTACAGGTGTGCACACCACACCCAGCTGGACTGCATTTTTTTCTTACATTAGATTTTATTGGTACATTTTAGATATACATAACAATCACATTCATCATAGAGAATTTGTACCTATACATGATATAATTTGTTTTTTTCCCCATTCCCCTCCTCTCCCTTCAACTCCTCCTCCCCTCCCCATTTACAGAGACTTGTTTCCATGTTTTCCTTCTTTTCTCTCTCTTTCTTATTTTTTTACTTCTTGGACTGCATTTTTAAATAGCTTACCTTGGAGGTTCATGAGCCAGAATAATAGAGATATAGTAATTTCATTCTCAGAGGAAAGGCATATAAAAACTCAGAAATGTTGCCATGTTAACTTCACTCTTCTCCCCAGCTCAAGAAAATATATTGACTAATTTTCTTTTCTTTTTTTTTTTTTTTTTTTTGTGGATACCGGGGGTCAAACTCAGGACCTTGTGTGCCAGCAGGCACCAGTGCCGCTGAGCAATATCACTGGCCCCTTTTTTTTTTTGTATGTGGGTACTGGGAGTCAAACTCAGGACCTTGCGCTTGCCAGGCAGGCACTTATGCTGCTGAGCTATCTCACCGGCCCCAAGAAAAATTTTTTTTTTTTTTTTTTTTTTTTTTGGTGGGTACCGGGGGGTCGACCTCAGGACCTCGCACGCCAACAGGCACCCGTGCCACTGAGCGATATCACCGGCCCCTTTTTCGTATGTGGGATCCAGGAGTCGATCTCGGGCCCTCGGGCTTGCAAGGCAGGCGCTTATGCCGCTGAGCCATCTCACCGGCCCCCCCAAGAAAAATTTTTAAAAATTAAAAATAAATAAATTTACCTATTCTGGATAGCTCATATACATAGAATCATACAATATATGGCCTTTTTATCTTGGAATAATATTTTCAAGGTTTATCCAGAGTGTAGTATGTGTCAGAATATCATTCCTTTTTGTGGCTATATCCTATTCCACTGTTTGGATATACTACATTTTGTTTATTCATTTGTTGATGGAGATTTAGGTGTTTCTATCTTCTGACTATTGTGAATGGTGCTGCTATGAACATTCTTTTTTTTTTTTTTTTTTTATGTGGGTACCGGGAGTCAAACTCAGGACCTTGCGCTTGCCAGGCAGGCACTTATGCCGCAGAGCCATATCACCGGCCCCCAATGAACATTCTTGTACAAGCTTTGTTTTAACACCTGTTTTTAATTTGGGGGAGTACATAACTGCTAGAGTAGAATTGTTGCATCATAATGTAATTCTATGTTCAATTTGTTGAGGAACTGCCAAACTGACTTCCACAGACACTGTGCCACTCTACATTTTTTACCAGCAATGAATGAGAGGTCCAATTTCTCTACATCTTTACTTCCTATTTTCCTTTATTTTATTATGACAACCCCAGTAGGTCTGAAGTAATATCTCAATGGGCTTTGATTTACATTTTCCTAACACTGAGCATCTTTTCATGTCCTTTTTTTGTATGAGACTGCCAAGCTGCGCTCTCCTGAGAAATGAAGCCCCTTGCCTTGAACGTTCCCTGATCTTTACTTCCACCCTATTCACTGAGATACACAAGCTGACTTACTGAACCAGATGTTCCCTTAATTGGCTAAAAGAATGTGATTGAGTCTGGCTGAGAGGCCAACATGTCTCATTACAGCATGTGGGTGAGAATCCCCCTCTCCCCTGCTGATGGCTGGAATGGAGCAAGGCCTGTGAGATTCCAGGGCCAAGACATGAGGTAACATCTCAGCTGAGGCCATGGGACTAAAAAAAATTACACCTTCCTGACAGTAAAGGTGCCGGCCTTACATACATCAAGCTATCCATTACTCTGCTAAAGCCTGGTACATAGAAAGTCTCTATGCCTGGTACAAAATTGCTCTGTTTCTCCTTACAGCCAACGCCTACAAAGTTTCTCTTCCTTAACACTCTGCTGCGACCCCCACCCACCTCCCTGATTGATACCAATAAAAGTCTTGAGCTTTTGGACTCGTGGCCTTTTATTCCACAGAAAACATTGATCATCACAGAGCTCCTCGCCTACAGAATACTCTCTGTTTTTATTTTGTATCCATGTGTCATATTGCTGGGTGGATTAGAATAACACCCTCTGCAGGGGTTTTGGTACATTTTTGTTTTGTTTTGTTTTGTTTTGTTTTGTTTTGTTTGAGACTGGGTCTTGCTGTGTAGTTCAGGCTGGACTTGAACTCACAATATAGCTCATGTTGACCTTGAACTCACAGCAACCCTCCTGTCTCAGCCTCCTGAGTGCTGGGATTATAGGCATGCACCACCATGCTCAACTTCACTGTTTTTATTTTGTTGAATATATTTTTGGTATCATGTCTGTTAAGCTATTGCCAAATCCATAATCACAAAAATGTACTCTTATGTTTTTTCTAGGAATTTTATAGCTTTTGCTTTTATATTTATGTCTTTGATCCATTTTGAGTTAATGTTTGTCTATACTGTGAGGTAAAATGTCCATTTTTGTCTATTTTGTAGAATATTGTATTTCTACAATATTGAGAGTGGGTAATTGTTTTCATTAAGAAAGCTTCACACATTCATTATTAAATCAACCTACGAATGCAGAATATTGAAGTTAAAAAATCTTTTTCTTAATAAAACATTTCCAACTAATCCATGATAACGTTTTCAAGTTGGTATAGTAAGATGATAGTGATCTTGATTCAACATAAATCTTTGCGCTGTCTCATGTGCAATTCCTTGTCCACTCAGCTTGGTTCTACAGTATCTCCTCTTGGAGTTGCACCTGATTTTATCACAAGTTTTTATCTAAATCCCCTAGGAAATGGGACAACTTTGCTTTTGTTTCTTGGGCAGGAATCACTGATCCTGAAAGTTTTCTGAGAAGACACGACAAGGAACAGAGTCAACCACATGTAACCTGATGCTAGAGAAAAGGAGAGAACAGGAGTGGATAATTTATTAAGAACAGAGATTTAAACTGGACATAGTGACACATGGATATAATCCTAGAACTCTGGAAGGCTGAGGAGGTTCCAGCTCAACCTGGGAGATTTAGTAATTTAGCAAGACCCTGTCTCAAAACAAAATGTAGTGAAAAAGGCAGGGGATATAGTCAGTGTGAAGACCCTGGGTTAAATCCCCAGTCCCTGCCCTTCCCCACACAAATCCTTGCCCTCACAGTTCTGGAGGCTAGGAAGTCAAAGACTAATGTACTAGAAAGTTGGGTCTCTGGTTCTAAGATAGTGCCAAGTTGATATCTCCTCCAGAGAGGGGGAATGGTGTGTCCTCCATAGCAGAAGAGCTGGAGAACCCTCTCCTGAAAGCCTAGAAACATTAGTTCATTAAACCTAAACACTTCGCACTAAGCCCTACCTCTCAATACAATTGCATTAGGGATTAAATTCTCAACACATGAATTTGGTTGGAGGGGGGCATTCAGACAATAGCAAGTTCCAATTTCATTATTTTGTGTGTATCTCTACACTTTTCCCAGGAAAGCAAAGCAATACTTTGTTTCTTTCTTTATTATTTATTTACTTATTTATTCACTTGTGCTATTAAGTAAGGATTTTATGGTAACTGTGACTATTAATCATGATATGTCAACTTGAATGGATTAAGAATGACCTAGCAGATTCATAAAGCACAGTTCTGGGTGTATCTCTAGATGATTAACATGTAGGCCAGCAAACTGAGGAGGGAAGACCCACATGGGTGGCACCAACCTTTAGGCTTACAGTATGGATGGATAAAAAAGGGAAAGAAGGAAATGTGCCCATTTTGGAAGATCCTCAGTCTTTGCCATCACCTTTAGACATCAGTCTTCAGTTTCTCCAGCCTTCCAATGCACACTTCTACCCATGACTCTACAGTGAGCTTCCAGGTCTTCAACCTTGGACTGGTGCTGCATCCTTGACCTGTTCTGCAGCTTCCATCTTCTTGGGATCAGTAGCTACTGGATCACTGGGCTCTCCAGTGTGCAGATGGTCACTGTGGGTTCTTCTGCCTGTGACCCCACAGACAGTCACTGTGGACTCTCCAGCCTTTGGTGCTGTAAGCTTACCTAATAAATCCCCTTGCATAATTATATGTATATTTTCTATTGATTCTGCTCCTCTAGAGAGCCTTAACCAATACAGATTGTGGTAGCAGGAGTTGTTACTGAGAAACAGAATTCCTTTTTTTTTTTTTTTTTTTTTGGTCTTTTTGAGACAGAGTCTCACTCTCACTATACAGTTCAGGCTGGCCTTGAACTCACTTTGTAACCCAGGTTGGTCTTGAACTTGCAGCGATCCTCCTGCCTCAGCCTCCCCAGTGCTGGGATTATAGGCATGCGCCACTACTGAGAAACAGAATTCTAAGGATAATTTCTCTAATTGGTTTAGTGTTTCCTGGAATTGGTGCTCTAATTTGATGAGGCCTAAAGTTGCCACGGTCTCACCTTGTGATAATGTAGGGTACTGATAGTCCATTATGTGAACTATATAAAGTAACACCCAACATAAATCTACTTCATTTTCCTAATTTGCCACTTGTGAGATGCAAGGAATTTAGTGACTTTATATACAATAATTTTGAACACTTTTGGAAAGAAATATATTAGTACTGACTGATTGCTCTTAGCATCACTGGACAAACTTCTAAAGGAAAAAAAAAAAGTGAGCTCCAGACATAAAACAATCTAAAGCCTTCTCAGTATGTCCTGAAGGAGAATCTTCTCTCCTTTAGTCCTGGGACCAAAGTTGCCAAAAACCAAACACAAGCCCTCCTAATGTGATTGGCTGAATTACACACGAGTTTAGCGCTCAGCCTCAAAGAGTACCCGCAGTTAAAATGAGGGCACTGGTTGGAAAAGAATGAGATCTTATAAATTAGAGTGGAGATGTTTGTAAGGAAGTGACAAAGCTGGCAGAGTTAAACTCCTAGATTCTGATGAGGTTATTGTGCCAGAGGAAGAGATTTCTTCATCCTCAGCAGCAGAGACATTCCCAGCTCCACCCTCTGTAGTGCTGGCCTCTCCACCTCTGCCTGAGGAAATTGACTTTGGAAATGGTAATGATTTCCCTCAGGCATTTACCAGATAAGGCAAAGTTGCTGCTCCAGGACCCACCCACTTTTGCCTCTGGGTTATAATCGGAATCAACTTTCAGAGGGCTCCGAGAGGTGAGGTCTACAGCACAGACCCAAGAGGAAGTACGCTCCGCTCCCAAACAGCTTCTTGAGTTGTCTAATTCTTATAAGCAGAGGTCTGAGGAACAGGTATAGGAATGATTTTAAGAGTGTGGGATAATAATGGAAGGGACATAAATCTAAATGAGACTGAGTTTCTTGATATAGTCCCATGAATCAGAGATTCTGGACTTAATGCCATGGCTCAGGGAGTTTAAAAAAAAAATTGTTGCTAAGTTTATTTGGTCCGTTTGCTGAAATATGGATCAAAAGATGGTCCACTGTGCATAAGCTGGAGATCCCTGATGGTCCTTGGTTTACTGTTGATGAGGGCATGCAAAGGCTCAGGGAAACGGGAATGCTAAAATGGCTTTTCCAGGTGAAAACTACCCTCCACACTGGGAGGCTCCAGAAAATGTGCCCTTCACTAATACCTTAAGAAATAGGTTTGTGAAAGGATGTAAAAGACCTCTACGCTGAAAACTACAGTACTCTGAAAAAGGAGATTGAAGAGGATATCAGAAAATGGAAAGATATCCCTTGCTCTTGGGTAGGAAGAACCAATATAGTGAAAATGGCCATACTTCCAAAATTGTTATACAGATTTAATGCAATTCCAATCAAAATTCCAACAGCATATCTCACAGAATTAGAGAAAACAATCCCAAAATTCATTTGCAACCAGAAGAGACCTAGAATAGCAAAGGCAATTCTGGGCAACAAAGGGAAGGCAGGTGGCATCACAATCCCTGACTTGAAATTATACTGCGATAAAAACAGCATGGTATTGGCAAAAAAACAGACTTGAAGATCAGTGGAACAGATTAGAAGATGAAGAAACAACTCCAGACATACTAAGCCACCTTGTCTTTGACAAAGGTGCCAAACACATTCACTGGAAAAAAGATAGCCTCTTTAATAAGTAGTGCTGGAAAAACTGGCTCTGCACATGCTGAAGATTAAAATTAGACCCATATTTTTCACCATGCACTAAACTAAATTCAAAATGGATCAAAGATCTAAATATTAAAACATAAACATTAATCAGCTGGAAGATAGAATAGGTAAAAAACTCTTGAAGACATTGATGTAGGCAAAGACTTTATGAATAAAACCCCAATGGCACAGGAGCTATCACAAAGAATCAACAACTGGGATCTCATGTTATTAAAAAGCTTTTGCACAGCAAGAGAAACCACCAACAGAGTGAAAAGACAACCCACAACGTGGGAAAAAATGTTTGCCAGCTGTTCCTCAGACAAAGGATTACTATCGAGAACATACAAAGAACTCAAAAAAATCAGACCTTCCAAATTTAAAGACCCAGTCCAAAAATGGGCATCTGAGATGAATACACACTTCTCAGATGAAGAAATACAAATGGCAAATAAATATATGAAAAAATGTGCAACATCACTAGTCATTCGAGAGATGCAAATTAAAACAACACTGAGATTCCATCTCACCCCAGAAAGAATGGCTGTTATCAGGAAATCAACCAATATCAAATGCTGGAGGCTCTGTGGGGAAAAAGCAACCCTTCTCCACTGTTGGTGGGAGTGTCGACTGGTACAGCCACTGTGGAAGTCAGTGTGGAGATTCCTCAAAAAACTAGGATTGGAGGTCCCATTTGACCCAGCTATTCCCCTTCTGGGCATCTTCCCAGAAGAATTAAAAACATCGTACCACAGCGATATATGTGCACCCATGTTTATAGCAGCACAATTTGTAATAGCTAGATAACAGAAATAACCCAAATGCCCATCAACTGAGGAATGGATAAAAAAGATGTGGTATTTTTATACAATGGAGTACTACTCAGCCATAAAGAAAGATAAACTGGAGACTTTTATAGGTAAATGGATGCAACCCGAGAAAATACTCATAAGTGAAATAAACTGGACGCACATTTGTAAACATGGTATTGTCTCCCTAGTGTGAGAAACTGAAAGAGTAAATAAGATCCAAATGTACAATAGATATGATAAAACAGGAAGAAATTGTTCAAAAGGAAAGAGAAACTGGGATGGGGGAATGGAGAAAAGAAAGAAGGGAAAAGAAAAAAATTATATATATATATATATATATATATATATATATGTGATAGTTAAGATAGATACACTACTAATTTCGCTTAGTTCATTGAAAAGAAACGTTTGTGCTTATATTGTTTGGACAATTGAATGCTGATATCTTGTACCCTGAGTAACTAATTTAAAGATAACAATACATAATGTATTAACTATTATTACCCTCCTATTATTTTTTTTTGAAACTTTGTTCTATTTTTTTCTCTTTAAAATAAAATTTAAAAAAAAAGAAATAGGTTTGTGAAAAAATAAAAGAAATAGGTTTGCGAGAGGAGCACCAGCATCCATGAAGAACTCCTCCGTTGCTCTTCTCTATATGCCAGACCTTGTACTGGAGACTGCAGTCACTCAGCTGGGACACTTAAATGCAATAGATATAATTGATCCCGGAGTGGCAGGGGCCAAGTGGCAGTGCTCAGGCACCAAAGGCAAGGTGAGTGTACTTTATCATAATGGAGGGCAGAAATGAAGCAAAGAGAGGAATGGTCTGATACATATAGATCTATGGTGTTGGCTAACTAATTGTGGTGTTCCCAAAAGTGAAATAGGAAATCTACCAAATTTTTACTGACCTATATAAACACAAGGATTTTAGGGCAAATGAACAAAAACTACCTGAAATCCTAGCAACAGAGAATACAGCCACTCAACTAATGCCCAGACTTGAGTCAGTTTATAGACCCAGAACTCCTTGTGTAAAGTGGAGGCCAGGTCAAACAGTTGTACCATCAGTCTTTCTCCTATCCTTCTCCAAAGGGGCCTAAGGTCTTTTACCAGGGTAATTGTACATAGAGGAAAGGGAAATGAGAAGACCTTCAAGGCCTACTGGACACTGGATCTTAAGTAAGGCTGACTCCAGACCCAAAACATCATTGTGCCTGGTAAGAACAGGGGACTACAGAGAACAGGTGATCAGTGGAGTGATGGGGTTTTAGCTGAGGTCAAACTCATAGTGGGTCCGGTAGGCCCCCAAATCCACTCTGTGTTCTTTTCCCCAGTTCCAGGATGCATAATTGAGATAGATATATGTCCTAGTTACTTTCTCATTGCTGGACAAAATAACCCACCCCCACAAGTTAAAGGAGGAGAGGTTTATTTTGGCTCACAGTTTGTAGAAGTTTCAGTCCATAGTGGGCTGGCTCTAAGGCAGGGCAGCATGGCAGAGGGGTCTGGCAGAGGAGAAAGAGCTCCTGAGATGGTGATAGGAGGAAGAAATGGTCAAGAGAGGAGGGAGGGAGAGCGATCCTTCCAAACCACACCCTCACTGGCCCACCTCCTCCCACCAGGCTTCACCTCCCAACATTGCATTTAGCTTTTTTTTTTGGGGGGGGGGGGTCGACCTCAGGACCTCGCGCGCCAGCAGGCACCTGTGCCGCTGAGCGATATCACTGGCCCTTTTTTCGTATGTGGGTTCCGGGAGTCGAACTCGGGCCCTCACGCTTGCCACTGAGCCATCTCACCGGCCCTGCATTTAGCTTTAAACTCATCAGTGGACTGATGAGTATGATGCCTCCATGTTCCAATCATCTCCCCAAAGCCCCACCTCGTGGCTTTGGAGGGACATCAATGTATAAACCATAACAATATACACAGTATTTGGCAGAACTCATATTGGTTTCTTAACCTGTGGTATGAGGAATATCATGGTGGTAAGGCCAAATGGAAATCATTAGATTTACCTCTACCTGAGAAAATAGTAAATAAAAAACAATATCACATCCGGGAAGGGATTGCAAAGATTAGTGCCACCATCAAGGACTTGAAAGATAGGGTGGTGGTTTCTACCATATCCCCATTTAATTCTTCTATTTGGCCTGTGGGAGGGGAAGGGGAAGTTAAAAGAATTAAGATGTGTTATATACAGGTACCAATTCCCCATGATAAATGTCATCATTATGAACTGCAAATATGTACTAATAAAAATAAAATAATTTTAAAAAATAAAATGGCTGAGTGTGGTGGTGCACACTTTGGGAGGCTGAGGCAGGAGGATCGCTACAAGTTCAAGGCCAGCCTAGGTTACATGGTGAACTCAAGGCCAGTCTGAGCTATATGGTGAGACCTGGTCTCAGAAAGCAAGCAAGCAAGCAAGCAAGCAAGGAAGGAAGGAAGGAAGGAAGAAAGGAAGAAAGGAAGAAGAAAGAAAGAAAGAAAAGGTGGATTTTGGAGAATGATGGTGGATTATCATAAACTTGATCAGGTGGTGACTCTAATTGCATCTGCTGTACCAGGCGTAGTTTCCTTGCTTGAGCAAATTAACACATGTCCTGGTACCTGCTATGCTGCTATTGGTTTGGCAAACACCTGTTTCTCCATATCTACCTATAAGGCCCACCAGAGGCAATTTGCTTTTGGCTGAAAAGGCCAACAATACACCTTTACTGTTCTACCTCAGGGGTCTACCAGCTGTCCAGCCCTCTGTCACAACTTATTTCACAGAGATCTTGATTAACATTCTCTCTCACAAGGTATCACACTGGTCCATTACACTGATGACATTATGCTGATTGAAGCAAGCAATCAAGAGTTAGCAACCACTAGACTTATTGGTAAAGTATTTGCATGTCAGAGGATCAGAATTATATCCAACTAAAATTCAAGGGCCCTTTACCTCAGTGAAATTTATACTAGTCCATTGCTCTGTGTCACGAAGAGATATTTCTTCTAAGGTGAAGAATAAGTTGCTGCACCTGGCCCCTCCTACAACCAGGAGGCACAATGCCTAGTGGGCCTATTTGGATTCTGAAGGCAACATGTTCCTCACCTGTGTGTGTTACTGTGGGCTATTTGTTGAGTGACTCAGAAAGCTGCTAGTTTTGAGTGGGGCCCAGAAGAAGAGAAGGCTCTGCAACAGATCTGGGAGGCTCGATAGACTGCTCTGCCACTTGAGAATGTGGTCTTGCAGATCCAATGGGACTTGACAGCGGCAGATACAGATGCTTCTGGGCTCTGGAAGACCCCATAGGTGAGTCACAGTGGAAGCCCTTAGGATTTGGAGCAAGGCGCTATACCACCTACATAAAATACACTCTCTTTGAGAAATAGCTCTTGGCCAGCTACTAGGTATAAGTGCAAACTAAGTGCATGATCATGGCGGTCATGAACTGGGTGCTATCTGATCCACTGAGTCATAAAGTTGGACATGCATAGCAACAATCCATCATCAAATGGAAGTGGTAAGTAGGTGATTGGGCCCAGGCAAGTTCTGAAGGTATAAGCAAGTTACATGAAGAAGTGGTCCAAATACCCATGGTTCCTACGCCTGCTACACTGCCTTCTGTCCCCCAGCATGCACCTATGGTCTCATGGGTGCACCCTGTCATCATTTGACAGGAGAAGAGAAGACTAAGGCCTAGTTCACAGATGCTTGTGGGCCTTATGCAGGCACCATCCAAAAGTGGGCAATTGCAACACTACGTGCCCTTTCTGGGACAACCCTGAAGGACAACGATGAAAGGAAATCTTCACAGTGGGCAGCACTTTGAGTAGCACACCTAGTCATACATTTTGCCTGGAAGAAGAAATGGCCAGATGTGCAACTATACACAAAGTCATGTGCTACAGCCAATGGTCTGGCTGGACGTTCAAAGACTTGGAGGGAACATGACTGGAAAACTGGCAACACAGACATTGGGGAAAAGGTATTTGGATAACCTATCCAAATGAGTGAAGGATGTGTATCCCATGTAAATCTGCATCAAAAGGTTTCCACTACAGAAGAGAACATTAATAAACAATTGGATTAGATGGCTCATTCTGTGGAGCCATCAGTCAAAGAGGATAGAAGTCAACCTCTTTCCTCAGCTATCCCCATCATTGCCTGATGAACATGGACTTCCAATCACCAAGGATGATCTAGCTGCAGCCACTGCTGAGTGCCCAATCTCCTAGCAGCTGAGACAAACTGATATGGCACCATTCCTTAGGGTGATCAGCTTGTGACCTGGTGGCAGGTTATGTTGGACCACTTCTGCCCTGGAAAATGCAGCATTTTGTCCTTAAAGGAATAGATATTTGTTGTAGGTATAAATTTGCCTTTCCTAAACATAACTCTTCTGCCAAAACTACCATCCATGGACGCACAAATACCTCCCCCACCATCATGGTATTCCACATAGCATTGTTTCTGATGAAAGAATTCATTTCACAGCCAAAGTGTGACAATGGGCTCACGCTCATGGAATTCACTGGTCTTACCATATTTGCCACCATCCAGAAGGAGCTGGATTGATAGCAATGGAAAGACCTTTTGAAGATGCAATTACAGTGACAGCTAGGTGGCAACAGTTTGCAGAGCTAGGTCAAGGTTTTCCAGAAAGCTGTGTATGCTCTGAATCAGTGTCCAATACATGGTAAGGTTTCTCCCTTAGCCAGGATTCATGGGTTCAGGACTCAAGGGTGAAAATGGAAATCCTACCACTCACACTGGTGACCAAGAAGCAAATTTTTTGCTTCCTGTTCCCATGATCTTGTGCTTCGCCGACCTAGATGTTAGTTCCTGAAGGAAGAAGGCTTCTACCAGGAGGCACAATAACGATCCCATTGAACTAGAACTAAAACTCCCCCCTGGTCATTTTGGGATTCTCATGCTTCTGAGTTAACAAGCTGAAAAGGGAGTTAGGGTGTTGCTGGGGGGTGATCAATCCATATTACCAAGGGGAAATTTGGACAACTACTCCACAAGGGAGGTAAGGAAGAATATGTGTGGAGTGCAGGATATCCCTTAATGTGTCTCCTCGTATTACCATGTACTGTTACTAAGGTCAGTGGAGAACTACAACAACCCAGTCTAGGCAGGATGACAAATGGCTCAGAACCTTTGGGAATGAAGGTAGATCCACCCCACCAGGTAAACAACCAAGTCCTGCTGAGGTGGTTGGTGACACCAAGGAAATGCAGAATGGGTAGTAGAAGGTAGTTATGCAACCAGTTACAGAAACAGGATTTTAATTGTCATGAGTATTTCTTTCCTATTTGTGTGTGTGTTTTTTAATGTGTCACTGTGGCAGCACTACTGTGGCAGCACAGAGGATGAAAAATTACTCAGAGATAAGACTTTCATCAGGAAACTGAGAGGCCCAGAGGGACAGCTCTTTAAAGACAATCTCAGCATGAGAAAGTTTCCAGGAATGGCTGAGATCTGAAACTTCTGTGGCTCTTTTTTTAATAGGTCCAGGAAGCAAAGATAAAGAACAAAAGAAAAACATCTGTCCAGGGATCTGTGTCGAGGGTCAGGGAAGGCACAGGGTGGCCAGTTACATGATAGACTTTAGAGCTAATCTAAGTAATTAATCAGAGCATTGGGAGGACAAAGCCCGGAGCATACATTCCTTAAGACAATGTGTTTTGATCCTACTTGGACTGTTGTCCTGGACATTCTTTAATCTTTAACCATGGATTCTGGAAGGTCTGGGCTGTTGCTGTAAAGGTTTCTTTATCTCTACGCGTCCATCTCACACATACTTCTGGCCAATGCTCCCACAACTATGTAGTCCAGGCTGGCCTTGAAATCATAGTGATCCTTCTGCCTCAGCCTCCCAAGAGCTGGGATTATGTGAATGCACCACCATGCCCAGCGCATACTTATGTTTGTGCATATATACAATATGTTAAACAGATATCTCTATTTTCTTTCTTTATAACATAACATTGATTGACTTACTATTGATACTTAAGTACTACTAAATCTACATTATAATATTTAAGTTATAGTATGTCAGGAGACTTCACTCAAAGAAAAACTTTGCCTTCTATTCTGGGGAGGGAATTAGTGTGTTTCCATTTGTATCAGGGTAGGTGTATTATGTCAGGCATATTTATGAACTTGTTATTGCATTTGGAGGTTAAATATGGTTTAAGGAGATGTGTCTGGTTGTCAAGTGGACAAAGGGTGGATTGTGACCATTAATCATGATATGTCAGTTTGAATTGATTGTGAACCACCTAGCAAACTAGTGAGGTACAGTACTGGATGTATCTGTGGATGACTGACATGTACTCCAGCAAAGTGAGGGGAGGAAGACCCAGCCTGGATGCGGGGGACACCAACCAATAGACTTGCACCCTGGGTGTAATAAAAAGGGAAAGAAGAGGGAAGCATGCCCATTTGGAAGAGCCCCAGTCTTTAACATTACCTTTGGACATCAGTCTCCAATTTCTCCAACCTTCCCATGCAGATTCACACAGCAACTCTACAGTGAGCTTCCTGGCCTTCAAACTTAGACCAGTACTGCATCCTGATCTGTCGTGTTCTGTGGCTTCCATCTTCTTGGGCCGAGCAGCTATGGGATCATCCAACCATGCAGACAGCCACTGTGGGTTGTTCTGCCTCTGACCCTGTAGACAGCCACTGGGAACTCCCCTCCCTCCGATCCTGTAAGCCTACTTAATAAGTGTCCTTGCATAATTATACATACATCTTTATTGATTCTGTTTCTCTGGAGAACCCTAATGTAGTAACTTTACATCAAAAACATAAAATAACAATTATATATATATATAAAGTAAGGTCCAGGAAAGTGAACACATGCCAGTTGCAGCAGCCAGCATAGAAACTATCACTGAACATCTTTTGGCTCTGAACTTCTTGGCAGTCAAGGAGAAGAAAGACAAAATAGTATTCTTATGACAGTAATTTATTTAGGCTGAGTGCAGTGGTGCACACCTGTAATCCCAGTGCTCTAGAAGGCTGAGGCAGGAAGATTGCAAGTTCAAGTCCCATCTGGGCAACCTAGTGAGAACTTGTCTCCAAATTTAAAAAAATAATAATAATGATAAAAGAACTGGAGATGTAGTTCAGTGAGAAGGTCCTGGGTTCAATCTCTAGTACTACACAAAAGAAAAAAGAAATCTCACCACATAGACATTTGGTTGATAGCCTAATCCCTGGTACAAATATGACTGGCCTGCCCCTATAAAAAACTGCCCCTAGGCAGGGCATGGTGGTGCATGCCTGTGATCCCAGAACTAGGGAAGCTGAGACAAGAGGATCACTTTGAGTTCAAGCCCAGCCTGAGCTATATAGTGAATCCAGGCCAGTCTAAATAAACTACACACAGAGATCCTGTCTCAAAAAAACAAACCTTCCCTAATTACAGAGATGCTTGAGAATTCCTCTTTCTGACTATACACATAAAATATGGTGAGAGAACACAGCATGTTGAAATTTATTCCTTTCTTTTTTATATATAACCAGCAAATCTCAGGCAGGAGGATCACTGCGAGTTTGAAACCTGGCTATGTAGCAACACTCTGTCTAAAACAAAACAAAATGAAATAAAAACAAAAACAAAAACAAACACAAACAAACAAAAACAGAGACCACAGTTTTGGACTAAGCTCCTGTACTGGGCCCCCACACACCAGACTAAAAATCAAAATGAAGTTACCTATGTTAAAGTTCTACATCCAAGCTGGGTGTGCTGGCACACGTTTGTAATCTCAGCACTTGGGAGGCTGAGGCAGGAGGATTACCATGAGTTTGAGGTCAGTCTGGGCTACATAGTGAGACCCTGTCTCAGAAAACAAACAAACAAACAAACAAATGAACAAACAAACACAGTTCCACATCACCAAACTGAAACTAAGTTGTTATTTGACTGTCAGAGAAATGAAAATGAGAGATGGCCAAATTTCCCAAATAAGCCAATTAACATATTAATGAAGTCTCCTCTGCTTTAATCTTTACAACCTTTAATCCTTACAAAAGTAATCTGATTTAATCTGATGTTAACCAATCAATTATTTTCTATTCTGTCTCTCTGTTCTCACTTTACAAAGAAAGTAACTTTAAAATGGCCAACCCTGGGTCGGTGAGATGGCTCAGCGGCGTAAGCGCCTGCCTTGCAGGTGCGAGGGCCTGAGTTCGACTCCCGGATCCCACATACGAAAAAGGGGCCGGTGATATCACTCAGCGGCACGGGTGCCTGTTGGCGCGCGAGGTCCTGAGGTCGACCCCCTGGTACCCAAAAAAAAAAAAAAAAAAAAAAAAAAAAACCAAATAAAATGGCCAACCCTGGGGCCGGTGAGATGGCTCAGCAGCTTAAGCGCCTGCCCGGCAAGCGCGAGGGCCCGAGTTCGACACCCGGAAGCCACATACGAAAAAAGGGCTGGTGATATCACTCAGCGGCACGGGTGCCTGCTGGCGCACAAGGTCCTGAGGTCGACCCCTGGTACCCACACACACACAAAAATGGCCAATCCACTTTCGTTGTTTGTTTCTGCCTTTTTTCACTTTAATTTTAATTTTTTTTTTTTTTTTTTTGAGACAAGGTTTCACTATGTAGTTCAGGCTGGCCTCAAATTCATGGAGCTCCTCCTGCCTTGGCCTCCTGTGTGCTGGGATTACAGGTGTGCGCCACCGTGCCCAGTTTAAATTGTTAATTGATACACAAAAGTATAAAAAGTATACATATTAATGGAGTACTGTGTAATGCTTGATATGTCTCTACATTTTTAGGCCTTCTCTGTCTATAAAACTAACCTCTTGGGGCCGGTGAGATGGCTCAGCAGCTTAAGCACCTGCCCGGCAAGCGTGAGGGCCTGAGTTCGACTCCCGGAGCCCACATACGAAAAAGGGGCCGGTGATATCGCTCAGCGGCACAGGCGCCTGCTGGCGCGCAAAGTCCTGAGGTCGACCCCCCGGTACCCATAAAAAAAAAACCAAAAAAAAAAACTAACCTCTTTTCTTTAGCCCATCAGGACACAATTTTTGGAGGTGATATGAGACAGGGCCTCACTCTGTGTTCAGGCTGGTCTTGAACTCACAGCGATCCTCCTGCCTCACCCTCCTGAGTGCTGAGATTACAGGTGTGCACCACCACGCATGGCTAGCCCATCAGGATACTTACTCTGTTTTATACAATGAGGAGTTGCCTGCTGGTGTCATTTTGTCCTTTAACAAATCACGTATTCCTTTATTTATCTCCTCAGCCTACTCCAGTGCATGGCTGCTATAGTTCAGGTCTAGATGTCCCCCCAAAGCCTCACATGACCATAGGTAGGGCTTTGGGATGCGATTGGATCTGGGAGCCGTACAGCTGGTTGCTGTCAGGAGGTTGGGTCTGGTTGGAAGGGAAGTTGCCGGGGAAGGAGTTGGAAGGGTTTATCTCCCTTCCTGGCCTCCATTGACTCTCCCTTTGCTAGCTGGTTGCCATGCTATGAACAGCTTCTTCTCTGCCATGCCCCTTTGCTATGCCACCCTGCTTTGGTGCCAGCCAAAGTTTGTTGAAGCCTCTACAAACTAAGCCAAAATAAACCTCTTCCTTCAAGTTGTGGGTGTTGGGTTTTGTGTCTTAGTGACAAAGAAAGTGACTAAGACAATGTCACTTAGTATCTAGACTCTTAAATCTTTGGTGAATAATTCTCTCTCTCCTTTGTTTTTGTTTTTGTTTTTGTGGGTACTGGGAGTTGAACTCAGGAACCCACGCTTGCCAGGCAGGCGCTTATGCTGCTGAGCTATCTCACCAGCCCTTGTTTTTGTTTTTGAGACAGGGTTTCATTATGCAGTTCAGGCTGGCCTTGAACTCACTTTGTAGCCCAGGCTGGCCTCAAACTTGCAGAGATCCTCCTGCCTCAGCCTCCCAAGTGCTGGGATTACAGGTGTGTGCTATCACACCTGGCTTGTTGAATAATTCTTAGAGAATTATGGAATGGTTTGTTGAACAGATCATTGTGATTTATACTTCCTAAGTCTGTTTATTGATAGAGCTAGGGTTTTAAGTGACTAGGACAAAATGGATTAATGTATATACTTGACCTTCCTCAATAATGCTTTATACATAGTAGGCACTCAATAAATATTTAATTGAATGAGAAATTAAGGGAAGCATTGTGAGAAGTGCAAGACTACACATGACAAGATTTTATAAAATTACATGTAAGCAGAGATTGTATTTCTAGTCCCTGAGCTTGGGGTTTGTTCATGCCCTTTTCCCCGGAGTGTGACACGTGATCCCTATAGCATAGGACGCTTGGAGTATCCAGGGTATCCAGGGTAACCAGTGCACAGAATTTCTTGCTCTTACTATGAAGTGAAACACTGACAGCAAAATGGCAGCTGGACTTCAGAGAATGCTGGGCCAGGCCTTGTTCTGGCTTCTGCCAAAGCACTGGAAGGATGCTCCTTCCGTCCACAGGCATGGCTACCTCACGGACCATAGCTGGTCTTGGATCTCAGAACCAGGATGTGCTCAGATATTTTCCACTTCATGGACCCACAGCTTTGGCTAACATTTCTTTTCTCTTTGGGATCCTGGTAGGTTACTAGTTGCCTGTGACTTAAAGCCTTTTTCAATGTTAGCTGTAAATAGAAGGATATACTGATTTTCTAGCCTGAATATCTAGCCGAACCTCTCTCCTCCTCTGAGTCGTGACCAGCCCCTGAATCTCTGGGTCCCATAGGAGGAAAAGAACAGCTCTTCTTTTACATTGATGGATCCTCCTTCCCACATTTTCCTTGGTTCCTGCCATGAGATTCCAAGAATGGACAGTACGTTTCTTTTCAGCAGCTAAGTGGAAGAATGTCTAGCTTGGATGTGAGCAGGCACCCATACAACCTATTCTCTATTATTTGGGGAGCATTCCAGCCTCTACCTCTTCTTCCTCCTCTATGCTCTTCAGCCTATGAAAGGAGGGAAGACTAACATCATGCTCCTTGCTTTGGGCTCATCCTTGTTTCCTGAAATAAATGAGCAAACAAATTTATTTATTTATTTTATGGTACTGAGGACTTAACCCAGGGTTGTTGCACTGAGCTATCTCCCTGGCCCTTTATTATTCTGAGACAGGGTCTTACTAAATAAATCACTAAATTGCCCAGGCTGGGCTAGAAGTTGTGATCCTCCTGCTTGAGGCTCCCTGAGTGCTGGAATTATGGGCATGTACCACTGCACCAGCATTTCCTGAAAATCTCTAAATATCCTTGGCTCTCATGGTTCTTCTTCGTGCAACTCTCTATGAATACCACTTGCCTTAAACCTTACACAAACAAAGTGTAACCTGATATTAACCAGTCAGCTATGGTTCTATTGTTCTACCTGTCTGTCTTACAAAGAAAGTAACTCTTTTTTTTTTTTGTGGGTACCAGGGGGTCGACCTCAGGACCTCACGCGCCAGCAGGCGCCTGTGCCGCTGAGCGATATCACCGGCCCCTTTTTCGTATGTGGGATCCGGGAGTCAAACTCGGGCCCTTGCGCTTGCCGGGCAGGCGCTTAAGCCGCTGAGCCATCTCACCAGCGCAAGAAAGTAACTCTTAAACGAGCAATCTTTTCGTTCTTGTTTCTGATTTTTTCAGCCCTTCTCTGTCTGTAAAACCAATCTCTTTTGCTCAGCCCATCAGAATACATGTATTTTAGAAAATGAGGTATTGCCTGATTCTAGAATGAAAAACAAGCCAATTAAGATCTTTAAACCGAGTGAAGTGTGGTAGTGCACACCTGTAGTCCCAGCTACTTGGAAGGTTGAGGGAGGAGGATTGAACATAGGAGCCCAGCCTGGGCAATTTAGCAAGATCCTGTCTCAAAACTTCTTTAAAAAGGGCAGGGTGAGGGGGATATAGCTCAGTGCCAAAACCATGGGTTCAATGTCCAGTACCTAAATAAGTCAATAAAATGAAAGAGAACCTTTAAACTAACTGCTATCATAATTTTCTCCTTTGGTAGCACTTTAGGAGTTTCAGTTACTCCGTAATACAGGTTTAGTGATACCTCAGTTGTTGAACTCCATTCATTCCAAACTTTCTGTGTTCAAACACAGAAAAGTTAAAAAATGGAATGTATTATTTCCATAAAAAATAATGGAAGCTGAGCATGGTGGCACACACCAATAATCCCAGCACTTGTGAGGCTGAGGCAGGAGGATCACCACGAATTCAAGGCCAACCTAGGCTGCATAGGGAGTTCAAGGCCAGTCTGGATTACATAGTGAGACCCTAACTCAAAAAGCAAAAACAAAAAACAAAACAAAACAAAAAGAAATAATGGAAAACAAATAATTGGTTCTGAGGCCCCAAAATTACACTTATTCTTAAGTTTGGCACAGGTAAAGACAAAGAAAAGAAATTGAGAAATGCCTTTAATGTCCGGGCAGCATGGCTGCAGTAGTAAGAGACCCTGGGCTGGGCCTGTGGATGAAGTATTTATTGGGCTTGGCTGGGGGCGGAATTTGGGGAGGTGGGCAATGTGATGTTACAGAAGGGGATTGGTGGATATTTAGTGCCCCCGGGAAGTGGAGAGAGGAAGTTTATCTTGAGCTGGGAAGAAGAAGGAAGAAGTGGGTAATACATTGTTGTTTTGGGTTTGTCCATGTTGGAATGCCGCCATGATGGCCAAGCAGCTTTCATATGGGCATGAACCCATCACTTATAAATTCATTTTTCCATTTATTAACACAAAGTTAATACCGCTAGGTTGTGGAAATACCCCCTAAAACATCTAAACACCATAAATACGGTCAAAAGACAATACTAATAGATGAGGTAGGGTGTGGCAAAACTGGCTGGAAAAATAAGCAGAACGTGTCAATTACAAGATCCCAGGACAGCGCCAAATAATTCCCAAGACCCTATGTGTGGACCTTCTCATGGGCTCCCATGAGCTATAGATGATATACTAGGACACAGATGCCAGGAGGAACCCACTACCGTGACTCTTCATGACACCCCACTTGGTGCCCTTTAGACAGAGTATACTTTTATTTTTGCTCTTTTTCTCTCTTGTTCAGCCCAAGTTCGCTCTGCAGAGCCACTTTTTTCCCTTACCCCTTCACCCCTCACTTTTCAAATAAACTTTTGGCACTGTTTTTGGCTTGTGTTATCCAATTCTTTGTTTGAAACAAAAAAAAGATCTGGAATACATTTAATTGGCAAGCCATTTCTAAACAAAACAAAACAAAACAAAAACAAAAACAAAACCTACCAATAACATTTTTGACGAGCCAGCGAGAAGAGAACACTTTTGGTGTAGCCAGCGAGGAGAGCACAGCCAGCCACAAAAGTAAAGCTAAGGGAGCAGGAGACCAAGCTAAGGCCCATATGGGCACATTTTTTGTTTCTCTCTTAAAATGCTGAGAGGTTTATTTTCTCCTTCTCTCCCCCATTCTCTTACCTAGGCCAGGAATTCGGGGGACTCTTCAAGGCAGACAGGAAACTGTTCGCTGCTTTTCTGGTTGTGGGGGATAGGAGAAGGGAATTAGAATTTTGTTTTTCTTTCTAGCTGCTTGCATTCACTCAGTGGGTATGCCTTGTTGTCTGTGCATTTGTTTGTTCTGTATTTTGCTACCCTTTTTAAAAAAATTGTCCTGGTCTCCACTTACTCCAGTTTATAAATTTCTTTTTCTCTGTTTGTGTTTTGGGCCAGCATGTAGCCATATTACCTTGCCATGTGGCCAGCAGCCATCTTGTCTTGCCTAACTTTTATGTGGGCGTGTATCACCAGCTGCTGCCATCTTTCTCTCTCTCTCTCTCTCTCTCTCTCTCTCTTTAAATTTAATAACTGGCCTTACAAGCTAAGCTTCTGATTTCAGAGAGCATATAGCCTTATGGAAAACCAGAGAGAAGAATCTTTATCTTTCTTCCTGCACACACACACACACACACACACACACACACACACACACACACACACAAAACCTGTGTACTATCCCTTTAAAAACCCAGGAAACCTTTGGGAAAGCAGAGCTATAACCAGAAGACCACAACTGCAGTCCTGGGAAAATGCAGGTGCATACAGTGGGGCGGATGTGGGCCTACAGGCAACACCAGAGGCCTGTCTTTTTTTTTTTTTTTTTTTTTTTTCCTCCTTTATGTGGGTACCAGGAGTTGAACTCAGGACCTCGCGCTTGCCAGGCAGGCGCTTACACCGCTGAGCCATCTCACCGGCCCCAGAGGCGTCTTGTAGGGCTGTGACCATCTTTTTGTAGCTCCAGGGGAAACGTAGACACAAGAAAAAAACTTGTCCATTGGCCATGGTGACACGCATCTCATGATTCACTCATACAGGTTTTTTCAAGTTGGATTTTTGGTTAGACTATGGAGCAAAGTTACAAATACCAAGCAGATTTTTTTCAAACTTTGCTGTTCAGGTAGTGGAAAGTTTGAGCTTGGAGCCATTCAATAACCCAGGTATCACTGTATATTCTTATAGGAATTCATAAATTCCTGAGATAAGACCTTTAGTAAGATACATTACCTTTAGTAATGTAAACTGCGCCCATAAACAAATATCGCCACATCTCTTCTATTTTCCTGAATAAATTTTGCTGGTCCCAATCCCACATTATCAGGAAATCTAATGTCTTCCTATTCAGGCTCCCTTCTCCCCCTGAATTTTCCAGAAAACTGAAGCCTTAAGCACTTCAAAAGGGTCCATCTGGCATCTGTCTTACGGCAGAAATTGTTAAATGATGGCCAAACTAATGCTGCCATATTTAGCAAATAAAAGCACAGGGCACATGAGATACATTTATATGAGATACATTTGTGCTTTTAAAAAGTTTATCTGAAATTAAAATTTACTGGTTGTTCCCTGTTTTATCTGGCACTCCTACACCAAATCCTCGTCACCTCTCTGGGCACATATGACTCTTGTTATGTTTCCCAGCTTTGCAGTCAGGTATGGTTCTGGGACTGAGTTCTAGCAAGAACCTCTTTTTCTTTCTAGACAGGGAAAGCATGAAGGTGATGGACTCACAGCATGGAAGGAACCTGGGTACCTTGATCATCCCTGGAGCAGGAGCCGCCCAGGAGGATCATCACCCAGGAAAGGCACGTACCACAAACACAGCACGGCTGTTCCCTCAATATGAAATGCACTTCTACTGTGTTCAGACACTAAGATTACAGATTATGATTGTGATTATGACTGTGATTGCAGACGGCTCCACCTTAACCAATATAGAAGCTGTACACATATAGTATCTTGAAGCTGCCGTAATAAAAACCCAAAATCTGTGACATCATCTCTGAATCAGCATTGGAAGTAAGGAAACAGGATACTCACAACTAGAAAAATGGACACAAATATTGTAGAGTGACAAATAGTTGATAAAACATCATTTGAAATAATTTGGATGATGATATGCCTATTTGAGCTACTGAATTTATAATTCTACAGTGAGAAATTTTTTTTCATTTTTATACATAATTTCTTTATTGAATGGATGGCTTAAAAGTGTTTAGAAAAGTGAAGAGTGGTGAAACAAATTATGAAGTGAGTTTATTCTAATGCAAAATGATTTTCAATTCTTCATGCCTTTCCTAACAAAAGGAACCTTAATATATAGCTGCAGCCATTAAATACTCTGGTTAAATCCAAAAAAATGAAATACCTAGGAATCAACCTCACAAAGGATGTAAAAGACCTATACACTGAAAATTACAGTACTCTGAAAAAGGAGATTGAAGAGGATATCAGAAAATGGAAAGATATCCCTTGCTCCTGGATAGGAAGAACCAATATAGTGAAAATGGCCATACTTCCAAAATTGTTATACAGATTTAATGCAATTCCAATCAAAATTCCAACAGCATATCTCATAGAATTAGAGAAAACAATCCTAAAATTCATTTGGAATCAGAAGAGACCTAGAACAGCAAAGGCAATTCTGGGCAACAAAGGCAAGGCAGGGGGCATCACAATCCCCAACTTGAAATTATACTATAAAGCTACTGTGATAAAAACAGTGTGGTACTGGCAAAAAAAAAACAGACCCGAAGATCAATGGAACAGATTAGAAGATGCTGAAACAACCCCAGACAAACTAAGTCACCTTATCTTTGACAAAGGTGCCAAACACATTCACTGGAAGAAAGATAGCCTCTTTAATAAATGGTGCTGGAAAAACTGGCTCTACACATGCTGAAGATTAAAACTAGACCCATATCTTTCACCATGCACTAAACTAAATTCAAAATGGATCAGAGATCTAAATATTAAAACACAAACATTAAATCTGCTGGAAGGTAGGATAGGTAAAACCCTTGAAGACATTGGTGTAGGCAAAAACTTTATGAATAAAACCTCAACCACACGGGAACTAGCCCAAAGAATCAACAACTGGGATCTCATCTTATTAAAAAGCTTTTGCACAGCAAGAGAAACCACCGAGTGAAGAGACAACCCACAACGTGGGAAAAAATGTTTGCCAGCTGTTCCTCAGACAAAGGATTACTATCGAGAACATACAAAGAACTCAAAAAAATCAGACCTCCCAAATTTAAAGACCCAATCCAAAAATGGGCATCTGAGATGAATACACATTTCTCAGATGAAGAAATACAAATGGCAAATAAATATACAAAAAAATGTGCAACATCACTAGTCATTCGAGAGATGCAAATTAAAACAGCACTGAGATACCATCTCATCCCAGAAAGAATGGCTATTATTAAGAAATCAACTAATAACAAATGCTGGAGGGGCTGTGGGGAAAAAGGAACCCTTCTTCAATGTTGGTGGGAGTGTCGACTGGTACAGCCACTGTGGAAATCAGTGTGGAGATTCCTCAAAAAACTAGGGTTGGAGGTCCCATTTGACCCAGCTATTCCCCTTCTGGGTATCTTCCCAGAAGAATTAAAAACATCGTACCACAGTGATATATGTGCACCCATGTTTATAGCAGCACAATTTGTAATAGCCAGATCTTGGAAACAACCCAAATGCCCATCAACTGAGGAATGGATAAGAAAGATGTGGTATTTTTATACAATGGAGTACTATTCAGCCATAAAGAAGGATAAACTGGAGACTTTTATAGTTAAATGGATGCAACTCGAGAAAATACTCATAAGTGAAATAAACCGGACACACATGTGTAAGCATTGTATTGTCTCTCTAGTATGAGAAACTGAAAGAGTAAATAGATCCAAAATGTACAATAGACATGGTGAATCAAAAAGAAACTGGTCAAAAAGAAAGAGAGACTGGAATAGGGGAATAGGGAAAAAAAAAAAAGGGAAAGGGAAAAAAATTGTATATATATATAAGATGGTTAAGATAGATACACTACCAATTTTACTTAGTTCATTGAAGAGTAAGGTTTGTGCCAATAATGTTTGGACAATTGAATGCTAATGTCTGGTATCCTGAATAACTAACTTAAAGATAATAATATGTAATGCATTGACCATTATTACCCTCATATTATGTTGTTTTGAAAATTTGTTCTTTTTTCATTTGTTTTGTTTTTTCTTCTCTTCAAAATAAAAAAAAAATACTCTGGTTAAGAATTTGTGAACTAACAAAAATTTCCATCATGAGTAGAATAAAATTTAGAAAATTTATATAGGATAGGAAGCAAATTCATATATATGCACAAATACATATACATGGAATTAAACACATGCCGAACTAATGGATAGTATTTACTTGTAAATAAGTTCAAAGGAACATGTCTGAGGGATAAGTGAGGGTAAATTCCAATCAAAATTAATGTTATTAAGGAAATTTGGTGATATGGTTTGTGTCTAGATGTTCCCCCAATACTTCATGTGGTCATTGGTAGGGCTTTTTCAGAGGTGTCTGAATCTCGAGTGTGTGGTGCTGGGGTTAATGGTGTGTGATTACTAAATCAGTCCACTGATTGGTTTGCCAACACCCTAATCCTGGTAGCTTAGATAGAGCATAAAAGGGGCAGAAAGAAGCTACTAAGGTTTCTTGCTTGCTTTGCTACCTTCTGCCCACCATGAACTATATCTCCTCTGTGATGCCTGTCTGCCATGCCACCCTGCGTTAGCTCACACCTTTAAATTGTCAGAGTATTCACATTCCTGATGGAAACTCTGAGCTAAATAAACCTTTCTTCCTTTAACTCTGGGTGTTGGGTATTTTGTCTTAGCAACGAGAAAAAGTAACTAAGACAGTAGGGTTTTTGCAATAAAAAATTGAGTAATGGAAAACCTCAGTGTCACTTCCAAGCTCCCTGCTGGCCTAATATCAGTTGCTCTGCCTCCCTGAAGGGCTGCCCCCTTCAGAAAATCATTAGAATAAATACTGAGAAGTGAATTTAGAAGGACACTTAGGAATCACCTACATTGGTCGTCATGTGCACACACTTATTTTACACACATTATTCTCCTGGAGAGGGTGTTGTTGTGGATCACTGGGTGAGCCTATTTCTAAGGCTGTGCCTCACCAGGAAACTCTGCTCCAGTTGAGTCCAAGGAATATCCAATCTGAAGGAAGGCATCTTCTGCCCCCGCTTCATCCTGGAGAAGAATGTTGCCTCTGCCGCCAGGGAGCTGGGGGATCAAATGAGGCTCTGCAAGGCAAATATGGGGGGCTGTTTTCTTCCCTTCTACCAAAACAGGACTCTGCTGTTCATTTATTTCTCAGGATCTGGTAGTCAGCTTATGGAACATGGGCATCTGCTCCATTTCACTGGTCAGCCATCTTCCTTCTAGTCCTCAGGATTATCTTCTATCTGGAGAGGTGTGTGAGGTCCTGCAGGGTTGCTGAAAGTGAATTACTTCAACCAAATGGCTGAGAATCACCTTGAACATCTGTTGAAAATATTGCTTTCTGCTTCTACACTCTAAACACAGGGGTCACTGGGATCTTAAACCAGCATTTTAACATAATAATTCTGCAAGTTGGGAGACCAAGATCAAGACATGAGCATCTGGGTCTGACAAAGGCCACCCTGCTGTGTTCTCTGGAGAGGAGGACTGTGGCGCACTCACGTGGAGGGAGAAAGAGAGCCCTGCCAGCCAAATCTTCTACAGTGAGAAATTAAATCCTTTTTTTTTTTTTTTTTATGCCATGTGCCCTTTTGGCAGTTTGATGAAGCTATGGACCCCATTTCAGACTTTTTCAAATGTATAAAATAAAATACATAAGATTATAAAGAAACCAATTACATTAATAAATGCTTAGCAAAATAGTTTTAAAAAGCAAATATGAGATACAGTATAACTTGATTAATGTATGAAATACTGTATAGCAAAATCTAGAGGCATATAATAGCTCATTTCATGTGTCAGCCTTACTGTTAGCAGATTCTGGGGTGCTGGAGTTTCACTTAGAGGTAATTTCCAGGTCCTTCCTGTCCCAAACAAAGAATTGAATGAAACGAGAATAAATGGTGGCAAAGTTTCCCATGAGGTAGGAAAAATAAAAAAGAAGTATAGGGGAAAAACAGGCTCTGCAGAGCAAGTTTGGGCCTAGTAAAAAAGGAGGAAAAATAAATAAATACAACCTACAGTGGTGATAGGGTGGGCTATCACAGAGAGGCACAATAGTGAGCTCTTAATGGGACTGTCTCTTTTTATATCACCCGCTCCTCAGGCTGACATCAGGTCTAGGCCATCCTATCGAAAACCTGCTCCGGGAGAAAAAAACCCTGCTCGAGTTCTCATGAGAAGTCATGTACAGGGCTTTGGAAACTGTTCTGCACATGTGTCCTGGGATTCTGTAATTAAGAGGTCACAACTACTACCCTGACCAGTTTTGCCACGCCAGTTTTGCATCCTGTCTCTGACTGGGATGTGTCACCACATAACCACTGAGGCACAAAGTTGGAAATGCATGGGTGTTTAATTCCCCAAGTGCAGCCCATAGTCAAGACTAACTGTAGGATGTGTGAAAACTCAGCTTCTTTGCTTTAAATGGCACAAAGCCAAGGTCTAACTTATGTTCCAAAGTGTCTCTGTAGAATCAAACTGACTTTGGGAACTTTGTCTAAAATCTGCACTTCATCATTATTCTGTCTTTTCTTTATTCCCAGTTTTCAGAATTCCTAGGCCAAGAATCCCTGTTCTATACTTGACTAATACGTACAAGGCCCTTTCTGTGTTTGATCTGCAGAAATGGAGGGAAAAGAAAGAGAGAATCCTTTCTCTAGGGGAGGAGTTTGAAAAAATTTGAATGATTCTCTTTGGGATTTAACTTTATCTCTCATTAAGTTACTATGTATGAGAGAGGTAAACCTAGGCTAAATTGAGGTTGGCTTAATTCAAGGAGTGATCAAAGAAGATAAAGAAAACCTAGAGATCATGGGTTTTATGGAGCTGGAAAATCCTACTGTTTCTGCATCCCCATTTTTTTTTTTTTTTTAATGGTACTGAGAAACAAACTCAGGGTCTTGACTATGCTAGGCAAGCACTATACCATTGAACCATATTCCTAATTTCTGCATCCCAAGGGATAAAGGAAAAAGCCTTGCATAACAGACAGTAAGACTTCTACGTAAAAAAACCAAAAGAACCCCCCCACACACACAGCCATGTAGCAGTTAGAATAAGGATGTTCCCTTTTTTGTGAAGCCTTAAAGTAGCTGCTTTAAAGTGAAAGATTTAGGTGAAAGAGCAAATTGTGGAGATAAGCAAGAGATTTAGATAAAGTTGTCAAAATTAGCAAACAAGAATACAAAAAAACCAAACCAAAACAAACAAACAAACAAAAAAAAACGGGGCCCTGTGGTATAGCTCAGCGGCATAAGTGCCTGCCTGGCAAGCATGAGGTCCTGAGTTTGACTCCCGGTACCCGCATATTAAAAAAGAATACAAAAAAACCCAATATTTCACCTGGCAACCCTAAGTATAGCAAATAACTCTGTGAGAAGTTACTGGTGCCTGAATCTTTCTGAAAGCAAATAAATGAGAAAATACCACGTCTGAGGGATTGTCTTGAGAAAGAAAGCACAAGCCTCACTGGGGAAGTACAGCTCAGAGGCAGAGTGCATGCTTGGCATAGTCCAGGTTCTAGGTTCAATCCGCGGCACCAGATAAGTAAGTAAATAAGCCAACCCAAGAAATTTAAAAATAACCTCAGGATTCGAAATTTACATGGGTAGGAAACATACTGAGAAGGTCCCCGAAGACAACATACGCTACATGCCCATTGCAGATGCAGCCATAAGGAAGAACCTCTCAGAAGATGGAGCCAGGGACTACAGAGAAAATGAGTGCAAAGATCCTTCCCAAAGAGTAGGATCGTGGTGCAATCAAGGCAACAGAGGGCTTCACATGGTGCCTGCCCAGCTGGTTTTCATAACTGGTAAGGACTAGCAATAGTGTTTATCTCACATTCTTCCTTTTCCTGAATGGGAGTTGTTTTTGTTTGTTTGTTATCACTTTGTAGACAGAATGTTCCAGATCCACCATGTATGAAGGAGAGAGAAGGACACAGAAAACGTTTTTCTAATTCATAAGCCATTGGACCGTGAGAATCCATACCCAGCCCCATCACCAAGAGAGCCTGGATTTTGAGCTTGATGAAATGACGAGAAGGGCCTTGGGGTTGCCAGAATGAGGAAAGAGAAGAGTGTGTTCTATGCATGGTAAAGAGGTGAAAGGAATTTTTTCTCACCATATAGGTCAGACTGGCCTTGAACTCACTATGTAGCCCAAGGTGGCCTCGAACTCATAGCGATCCTCCTGGCTCAGCCTCTCAAGTGCTGGGATTACAGGTGTGTGCCACCATGCTCAACTTGAAATGGATATTTGATGACCAGAAGAGTGGACTGTGGGAGAGTCCTGTTCTGCATATAACTAGATTACATTTCCTAGCCTCCCTCACAGATAGGTGTGGCCATGTGCCTGAGGAATACAGTAACTTCTAGACCTGGTCCATAAAAAACCTCCCAGGAATGATCTTTCATGCTTTTCTTTATTTTGTGCTTGTTAGAAGGTGATGGTCCCCAGAGAAACCTTGGAAACCACACACTGAAGACGGCCAAACCACATGATGGAATTTAGGTAGCTGCATCATCACTCAGAAGAGAGCTGCCTAAGAGAACCTCCTACCCACGAACACATACTTACTCATGGGCTGAATTGTTAGGTGAATCAAGATTATGCTAACTCAGTGAGATTTCGAGGATTCACCTAAGACAAGGTTCTCACAGTGTGGCCCTCCTAGACCAGTGATATCAGCATCACTTGTGAGAAAAAAATGCTCACTCAGCTCCTACCCCAGATCTACTGAATCAGAAACTATGTGGGGGAGGACCAACAAGCCCTCTGGCAATCCCGATTCACACAGAAGTTTGAGAACAATTAACTTAAGAAAATTACTAGTGTTAACTAACGAAACACACAAGTAAGCAGCCCTTAAAGTTATTAGTCTACTCTTGCCATGTTTCCCACTGGTATGAGGTGTTGCTATTGGTCACCGCTCTAACTCTACTGGCAGAAGATTCGGTACACTTCCCCCTGACCCTAATGCAGACCATCACAGCCCCTTGAGGGAAAATGGTTCTTTTCACTCAGTGATAAGCTCACCTGAGGTTGTCTTCAATAGGGTTCCGTCGATGTTTGTTTTTTCCAGAACTTAGCATCCACGAGCTCATAGGCCAGATGCCACCAAACGGTCATCAGTTAGGGCGATCAGCTCATCCTGTGCGCCTGAGAATTTCCTAATTTTAACATGAAAAGTCCTACATCCCAAGAAACCATTCAGTCCCAGGCAATCCGTGATGTCTGCCCACTCTGATCAGTGTTGGGTGTAATCTTATTATAACCCAGAGTGAACCGTGGCTCAACGGGTCAGGCGACTTTGTCTTTGCAACATTCAAACCTGAAAGTTCTAATTACTCAATCTTTCCCAAACAGTTGACTCACGCACCTTTGAAGCACATTCCCTGACTGCATCCTGGCGCCTCATAGTCCCTGTTCTGGGTGTGTGGTTGCACCAGAAGTTACTTTCCACAGCAGTGAATGGTTTGCCCTCCTAAAGGAGATGGAGGTGACTTTCCAGCACTTAACCTCACTAAAGTAGTGGAGGAGGTAGGGACCCCCATTTGTTAGTTAAATATCTTCTCCATACTTAAGCCTAGAAGAGGATATGATACGTACACTGACTTTACAGCACAAGTAAACTGTTAACTTTGGTGTATATTTCATATAATGAGAGTTCAAAGACAAAAGGAAGAGCTTCTTTACTTTTCTTAGTTTCCTCAGGATGTATTCAGAACGCTAGCTTTCAGTGGTGGGCCTGGGGTGTGTATCTATATTGAGAGTGATATATATATATATATATTTTTTTTTTTAATGTGGGTACCGGGAGTCGAACTCAGGACCTCATGCTTGCCATCAGGTGCTTGTGCCACTGAGCGATATCACCGGCCCTTTTTTCCTTTTTATGTGAGTACCGGGAGTCGAACTCAGGACCTTGCACTTGCCAGGCCAGCGCTTATGCTGCTGAGCTATCTCACCGGCCCCAAGAGAGTGATATTTTAAAGTACCAATCTCCCAGTGATATGCCCTGGTTGGGGAAACCTCAGGTGACTTTGATTTGTCCCTTTTGTTAATCATAGTATGAGAACAGGGGTTTTCAAACTCAGTACTATTGACTTCTAGGTCTGATACTTCTTTGTTGTGGGGAGCTATCCTCTGTGTTGTAGGACGTTTAGCAGCAGCTCTGCCCTTTATCACTAGATGCAAATAGCCCCCACTGGTAGTTATGATAACCAAAAATGTCTTCAGAAATTGCAAAACCTGTAGGTAGGGTCATAGAAAAGCTAAATATGTGGGGTATGTGCACTATGTGGGATATAATTATGCTTTTAAAAAATCATTGTTTATTTGAAATTCAAATTTAACTGGCCATCTGAATTTTTATTTACCAAATCTTACAACTCTGTCTGGAAGGCAAAATTGTTCATAGTTGTACAACATTAGAGTAAACCTGGATTTGAATTATTAAATCCATAGATAAAAGTAACAGAAAGAACAATTAAATATCATCCTACTAAAGACACACTTTAGACAGATGTTTAAAGAAAGATACACTTTTAGAGGCTGAGGACACTCCTCAGTGATGAAGCGCTTGCCTAGCATGCTCGAGGCACTGGGTTTCATCTCTGCCACCACAAGAAAAGAAAAGACAACACGTTTTCTTTGTATACTCTAAAGAAACAAGAGAGAGATTGTTTGAACAATAGACTCAGAAATGTAACTAGAATTCAAGAAACAATGTAGGCTCTATGAAGGGAGGGATCTTTTATTATCAATATATTCCAGTTGCCTTGAAGAGTGTCTAGCATGAGACAAGATCAAAACATACAGTGAATGTTCAAATTTTTTTAAAAATGTATTACAGGGCCGGTGAGATGGCTCAGTGGTGTAAGTGCCTGCCTGGCAAGCATGAGGGCCTGAGTTCGACTCCCAGAACCCACATACGAAAAAAGGGCCGGTGATGTCGCTCAGTGGCACGGGCACCTGCTGGCGCGTGAGGTCCTGAGGTCGACCCCCGGTACCCACACACACACACAAAAAAAGTATTACAGTAAAGACACATTGGGCCAGTGAGATGGCTCAGTGGCATAAGCGCCTGCCTGGCAAGCGCAAGGTCCTGAGTTCGACTCCTGGAACCCACATACGAAAAAAGGGCCGGTGATATCACTCAGCAGCACAAGCACCTGCTGGCGCGTGAGGTCCTGAGGTTGAACTCCAGTTCCCACAAAAAAAAAAAAGACACATTGCCATTAATACCCTTCAAAATATACCCTTTGCTTCAAACACAATTGTCTTATTGTTCTTGCCACTTTCTGAAGCAGCTCTGGAAGTCCGCTCTTGTGAGTGTCTTTAGTAGTGCTGTTGTGGCTGCCTCAACATCCTGAATTGATTCAAAACATTTACCTTCCATGGTCATTTGGACTTTTGATAACAGCCAGAAGTCACATGGTGCCAGATGTGTTGAATAATATGGATGAAGGGCATACCATAACGCTCTTATGAGCTCGCCTTTCTGTCGGATGGCACTTGGTAGGAGAATTCATCGTGTTTTGGCGTTTTTTGTTTTTTTTTTTTCCCAAACAGGATCTCACTATGTAGTTCAGGCTGGCCTTGAACTCACTACATAGTCCAGGCTGACCTCGAACTTGCAGTGATCCTCCTGCCTCAGCCTCCCAAGTGCTGAGATTTTAGACGTGTACCACCATGCCTGGCTATTTTTAATCACATCTCATAACGAGATTCACAAAAGAGACTTGCAGTGTTGGGCATGGTGGCACGTGGTGAAACCCTGTCTCAAAAAGACAAAAAACAATACAAAACAAACAAAAACCAAAAAGAGACTCATAGAACTGCTTCAGAAAGTGGCAAGAACAATGGAATCAGTGTGTTCAAAGTGAGGGGGATTATTGGCAACATGTTTTTTACTATAATAAAATTTTTAAACATTCAATGTATGTGGTAGTAACCATACAATATTTGCTGAATGAATGAAAGCATTGGTGGTGTCAAGTGTGGGATGAAGTGCCCAAGTGACTGTATAGTTCCCTGTCAATGATGGATGCGGATGTTTCTCCATGAAGATAATTCTGTCATGTTCAGAATGCTACAGAAATGAACTGAGGATGTGAGAGTGATCTGGCTGTGACATCTGTCACCCCATTGATCGCCAAGGTTGGTTCGGCTGATCTGGCTGGCTAGGCAGGTGTCCCTGTCCTCCCTTGGCTCCATGTGCACCCCTCCAGACGCTGCACACTTGGTCGAAGAGGATGACCACGTCTAGAGGAGGACCCTTTCCTCGGTCAAGGGTATACAAGTAGCTGTACTCCCCGAATAGAACCTCCAAATAAGCTCTCAGCAAATGAATTGAGAGGACCATAGCCCTAAGGAGAGAAGGAGAGAGGGAGGGAGGGAGGGACAGAGACAGAGACAGAGACAGAGAGATTGATTTAAGAATTGGAGCCAATCCAGCCCTGAAGTTTACCTATCCTTTTTCCTCTAAAAAAGAAATGAAGATCAAAGTATTTTATTTTACGTTAATTTCAAATCCAGTAAAGTTAAATTTTATATTTGACTTTAAAATGTTTTCATCAATAAGGGAATGAATTCAAACAGATAAATGGTAGTTTGACTAATTCTGCTTCCTTCTGTGGCCCCTTTTTTCTACCTTCCTAGAGTCCTTGCCCTGACTGAGTTTGCACTGGGAGGGCTGACTGATGCAGGGGACTTGGCCAAGAAGTGAATGGTTAAACTGCAGGGCGAAAGCACACAGGCTCTGTGAGGAGTGAATGGTTAAAAAAACAAGTTTAAATTAGTGAAGCATGTTGTGTCTGGCTTCCTCTTTCCTCAAGAAAAACTGCCTAGCCTTGAGACAGCTCCTTGCCCAAACTGCTTTTCCTTTGCTTTTTTCACTTACACTGATATTCTAAATAAAATCTGAAGAGTTCTTTGCTTCAGGGCTTCTCCTGGGCATCTCCCCAATGCTAGGCATTAGAGGTAGCCCCTCTGGGCCATCTTGATGACTAAACTAAATCTCGTCTCCCAGTAATCATTCATCCTCTGTGACACCTGGCACACCGCAACAGACTGGGCCTTAGAACCTGCCTTCTTCAAACTTAATAAAAAGCCAAGGCTGATTTCAGGACAACTTCAGATTTGGGGATCAACTATATTTTTAATAAGAAACTCAATGTTGAGTCCCATTTATACAATGACATGAAATTTTGCCAATTTAGGGAGTGTTATGGCTTATATCTAGATGTCCCCCCATCCCCAGACCCTCATGTGCTCGTAAATGAGGCTTTTGGGAGGTGACTGGATCTTGGGTGTGTGGTATTGGATCATGGATGTGATGCAGGATTAGCCCACTGATTGGCTTAGCATAGTTCTGGATGTGGATGATGGATTTACTGAAGAGGGAAGACCCACTCTGGGTGTGGGTGACACCAACCAATAAAATTTGTAGTCTGGATGAAATGAAAAGGGAAAGAAGGAAGTCACGCTGCTTCTTGCCTGCCGTGCCATGAACTGTTTCTCCTTGCCATGCCCCTCTGCCATGCTGCCCTGCCTTGGAGCCAGCCTACTTATGGACAGAAACCTCTCTACAAACTGAGCCAAAATAAACCTTACTTCCTTTAATTCATGGATGTTAGGAATTTTGTCCCAGCAATGAGAAAGTAAATAAGACAGAGAGAGAAATTCTATAATGCACTCAAATGGTTTGAATTTATCTAGCACTTGAAGATTAAGTGACCTCTTACTTTTATTATATGACCATGTTGTATATAAGTGGCCCTTCACAGAAAAAGAATGATTATACAAAGTTAGCAAAAAAAAAAAAAAAAAAAAATATATATATATATATATATATATATATACACACACACATATATACACACACTTCAGGAAAAGAAAAACTTGTATAAATATTTTTTTCCTTTTTAAAAAAATTTTTTTGAGACAGGGTCTCGCTATGTAGCCCAGGCTGGTCTTGAACTCATAGCAATCCTCCTGCCTCAGTCTCCCGAGTGCTTATTTCCTTTTTTTTTTTTTTTTTTTTTTTAGGCAGGGCATCACTATGTAGTGCAGGCTGGCCTTGAACTTGCTTATGTAGCCCAGGCTGGCCTCAAACTCATGGTGAACGTCCTGCCTTAGCCTCCCAAGTGCTAGGATTACAGGCGTGTGCCACCATGCCCAGCATATAAATATTTTAATATGATATTTATTGAAATACCATGAAATTAATACAAGTTACCTTTGGCCTCTACTATTACAAGAGGTGCTTAAAGTAGTGGCCACTAGATTTCAGACATTTATTAGTATGGCGAACTGCTGCTTGGGTAACCTTGGTCATTGAGATTGCTGCACATGCATTTTCAATTTCTTCTCTAAGGGCCAGCAGTGTAGTGGCTTTTCTATGATATACAACATCCTCTAGGGTCCCCCTATATGAGGGTAACACCATCTGTTGAAAAAATCATACGATTTTTCTTTTCCTAAAGTGTGTATACGTTTTTTTTTTTTTTTTTTTGGCAGACTCTGTATTTGATGATGACCTCAGTAACATGTAGTAGGTTTATAGCATTAAAAGCTGGTTAAGTGCGTGAACTCTGGAGCCAAATTACCTGGGTTCAAATCCAAGCTCTGCTACTTGTTTACTAGGTGTGTGATGTTTGGACAAGTAATTTAATCTCTTGCATTTACATTTTCTTATAGTATATACCATAAGAAATAGTATATACCTTCCAGCATTATGAAAATTCGATGAGTTACTATTTATAAGCAACTTTGAACAGGGCCTGGTACATAGTAAGCTCTATGTTAATGTTTATCAAATTAAAAATTAAAAATGAAGCCAGGAATGGTGGTGCATGTCTGCAATCCCAGCACTCTGGGAGGCTGAAGCAGGAGGATCACAAGTTTGAGCCCATGCTGGGCAACCTAGTGATTTAGTGAGACCGTATCTAAAAAAAGAAGAAAAAGAGAGAGAGAGAGAGAGATAAAGAGAGAAAAAAAGAAGAAAGAAAGAAAGAGAAAGAAAGAAAGAAAGAAAGAAAGAAAGAAAGAAAGAAAGAAAGAAAAAAATTTTAAAGGGCTGGGGATGTAGCTTAGTGCAAACACCCTGGGTTCACTCCTAGTACTACAAAGAAAGCACTGGGACTTAATCCTTGTCACTCTGTTTTCTAAGGGACCAGAATAAAACAGATGCTATGGAGAAAAATGAAGCAGAAGCATAGGGACGCAGGGGCTTGATGTCTGTGTTTCAATTTCCTAGTTACTGTGAGAATTAAATGATATAATAAACACAAACACTTAGAAGTGTTATGGGTTCAAAACGCATAATAGGAAGCCAGGCAGCCAATCTAGAAGTTTGATGAGCCTTTATTAAGCCGGCCAGCAACCGAACTGCTTACTCCACCCAGGGAGATTACAGATCAGCCCTGGGTCTGTACAACACACAGAATTTAAAGCAAAAAACCACATCCTGATTGGCACAGAAAGCAACTATTCTCTGAACAGCGAACAACAGTTATGGTACATTGGCTTTTGCATAAGAAACTTACAAAGGTACCTAGCAATTACGAAAGAACAGAAGGGCAAGTTTTTTTGTCCACTTTTGGTATGCAGTTTAGATACACTTACTCAATGGTATTTTTCTATTGTCTAGTAACTATGCAGCTAGTAACTATGTAGCTATGGGAGCCATCACAAGAACCATTTCTCAGACAGGATAAAAACAGTATGAATTTTGACCACTATTGAAGATCAGGGACTCTTGTGCCTTTCTGAGTAGAAAAATGGCCTCTTAAGAAGAGAACTTTACGACCAATCAGTCTATGCTGCAACTGGATTTCCATAGCATGGTTTAGCTCATTTGTTTCCTGTTATTGCTGGAACAAATTCTGAACTCTCTAGGGAAGGGTCTATTTCTTGCCTTTTCCATCTTAAATTGCCTGCATTTCTGGGCTTGTGACCCTGCATTATTTCCAACCTTGGTTTCCATAGTTATATCTCTTCTTATCCTAAATCTCCTGGCCTACCCTTATAAGATTCATGTGATTATGTTTGGTGAATCTGGATAGTCCAAGATTAAATCTCCAAAATCTTTGATTAATCACATCTGCACAAGGCCAGGCATGATGGCACACGCCTGTAATCTCAGCACTTGGGAGGCTGAGGCAGGAAGATCACCACGAGTATGAGGCCAGCCTGGGCTACATAGTGATACCCTGTGTCAAAACAAACAAACAAACAAACAAAATCTGCACAATTCTTTCTACCATGTAAGGTAACATATTCACAGGTTCCACAGAGTTATGATGTGGACATTTGGGTGAAAGAGGTATCATTTGCTTATCACACTGGGCAGGGAGTTTTGTTCCAGTGGTGTGTTGTTTACATTTCTTTGAATCGTACACAGGTAATGTAGCTCATTTTCTCACTGATGCTTTTTCCCCAAAGAAAAGCAGTGGGCAATTTAAATGCCATACCTTTTAAAAGACAGGGAAAGAGGTCTGGCCCCTCCCACTATACCGCAGGACTAGCAACCAGTGTGGGAAAAATACGGGACTCGGTAACCAGCCCTTTTCTCTCAATTTTCTTTTTTCTTTCTCTCTTCTTTTTCTTCTTTTGTTCTTCTTTCTTTCTCTCTTTTCTAAATGGCTGGGGAGAACTCCAGCCACAGAAAACTAATCCCATCCCCCAAACCCAGAGACCAGGTTCAGATTATCCCTTGAATACTCCTTCATTCTTTCTTTTCTACCCCCTTCTCTAGTTTCCCAAGCCTTGTGTGACCATCCTTTGTCCTCCAGCCTAGCTTCTACTTCCTTTCCAGTTATCTTTGTTTTATGCACTATCCTCTCTAAGTTTCCCCACTACAGGGTAAAACCACTCTACCAAGGGGAAACATTTTGCATACAAACTCCTAATTTATGATCTGTTCTGTTATATAACTATAGACTTTGCTCCTGTGTTCTAAAGTACAAAATCAATAGTTACCATGGTTTGTCAGTTTCTAAATTGTGCTTGATGCTGTTGTAATTGACAATTTTACTACTTTAGCTAGATGTCATATCTGTTGTAATCATTTGTTCCCCCTTCTGTAACAATACTGGGAGACTCTGGGATAATAACCTCACCACAGCCCTACACCAAAGGACTGGGGACTGAGCCAAAGAGATACCAACATCCCACTCTTAATTACTTAGAAAGGTAGGATCTTGGGACAGACACAAACCAAGAACCTCCTACTAACAGAAGACATCCCTGAAGAACAGACTTCTCCTAGAAAGGCCTTGATACTAGTGATATAGCTACCTACTACAAAAACTCACAAGGACATCACAGAAAACAAAATAAAAAATTTTTTGAAACAGAAAATGACAAGACAAAGAAACAAAATGCAATCTCATACCTCCAGTCTGCCCAGAACAGGTCCAGGAGACATCAACATAGAAGAAATTAGAAGACACACACCTGAAATTCCTGAAATGACAGCAACCAAAGTAAAGAAGCAAATCCATGAGGCTATAGAAGAAATCAGGTCAGAAATAATCTCTCAGGTAAAAAAAGAAATGTCAACATTTATAAAGGAATTGCTCAGCAAATCTAGAGTAGAGGTAGATAAAAAAATAGATGATGATAGGAAGAGGATGAAAACCATGAATGATCAATACAGGAAAGAAATAGAACACATGAAATGGATTCAAACAGATATCCAGGACATTAAAAATTCCATTGAAAGCTGGCAAAACTGCTTGAATGAAAATGAAGACAGATTTTCAGACCTTGAAGACAGGATCATGGCTAGTAATCATGAAAGGAAAGATCTCTTGAAAATAACAAAAGATTGGGAAATAACAATTCAACAGCTGCAAGACAATGCAAAGAAAAATAATATAAGAATAATTGGTGTCAGCAAAAGAGCAGGAGTTAACACAAATGACATAAAAAATTATTTGCGGAAGTAATAGCAGAAAATTTCCCAAACATGGGAAAAGAATCTGATAAGTGAAGCATATAGAACTTCAATTAGCCATAACCAAAATAAATCTATACCCAGACATATAATAATGAAGATCCCAGAAATTCAGCACAAGAACAGAATTTTAAAAGCTGTTAGAGAGGGGCCGGGGATATAGCTCAGTGGCACAAGCATCTGCCTGCCAAGTGCAAGGTCCTGAGTTTGATTCCTGCTAAAAAAAAAAAACAAAAAACAAAAAACAAAAAACAACCTGTTAGAGAAAAGAAACATTACCTATTAAGGAAAGCCCGTCAGAATCACAGCAGACTTCTCAACACAAACCCTCAAGTCAAGAAGAGCTTGGAGTGAAGTATTTCAAGTCCTGAAAGAAAATAACTTCCAACCCAGATTGATGTACCCTGCAAAACTATCTTTTGAAATTAATGGGGAAATAAGACACTTCCATGACAAAGAACAATGGAAGAAATTCATGACCACCAACCAACACTAGAAAGGGTACTTAAAGGTATTCTAGACAGAGATAAAAATGACCACAACTCCAAGAATAACAACAGAAAGAAACCACCAGGCAGGGCAAGCAGTTAAACAGAGGGGAAAAGTAGGGAACGAACAGCAGTAAAATAACATGACAAAGGTAAGCCAATACATATCAATTATAACCATCAATATAAATGGTCTCAATTCACCAATCAAAAGAAACAGATTGGCAGAATGGATCAAGAAACAAGATCCAGCAATATGCTGTATACAAGAAACACATTTAACTAAAAAAGAAGTTCATAGACTAAAAGTCAAAAGATGGAAAACAATACTCCATGCAACAGGAATGCATAAAAAAGCAGGGGTAGCTATCCTGTTCGCAGACAATGTGAACTTCAACCAAGAATTATCAAAAGAGATAAAGAAAGTCACTACATACGTTTTAGGGGAAAACTTCAAAAGGAAGAGATAACAATCATAACTATATATGCACCAAATATAGGAGCACCCAACTATGTAAGACAAATATTAACAGACATGAAAAATCAAATAAGCAATAATACAATTGTAATGGGGGACCTTAACTCCCCACTGTCACAAAGACATAGATCAACTAGACAAAAAATCAGCAAAGAAATAACAGAACTGAACCAAGCCTGTGAACAAATGGACTTAGTAGACATTTACAGAATGTCCCACCGCAAAACATCATAATATACATTCTTCTCAGCTGCTCATGGGACATTCTCTAAAATAGGCCATATACTAGCCCACAGAACATGCTTAAGTAAATGCAAAGGAATTGAAATTATCCCATGCATATTGTCTGACCATACAGCAATGAAATTGGAAATTAATGACAAAAGAAACTGCAAAAACTCCATAAACACATGGAAATTAAATAACACCCTCCTGAACAACCAGTGGGTCACAGATGAAATTAAAGAAAAAATTAAACAATATTTACAATCAAATGAAAATGTAAATACAACTTACCAGAACCTATGGGACGCAATGAAAGTAGTCCTAAGAGGGAAATTTATAGCAGTAAATTCTCACATCAGGAAAATAGAACAAGCACAAATAAACAACCTCATGTTGCACCACAAGCTTCTAGGAAAAGAAGAGCAAGTCAAACCCAAAGCCCATACAAGGGAGGAAATTATAAAGATTGGAGCAGAAATTAATGCAATTGAGACTAAGAAAACAATACAAAGAATTAATGAATTGAAGAGTTGGTTCTTTGAAAGAATAAATAAAATTGATAAACCCCTAGCCAACCTTATCACAAAAAGGAAAGCAAAAACTCAAATTCATGCAATAAGGATGAAATCACTGCAGATCCTATGGAAATTCAGAAGATCATCAATACCCACTTTGAAAATCTTTACTTGCATAGGATGGAAAACAGAAGAAATGGACACATTCTTAGAAACGTATGAACTACCAAAGCTGAATCGCGAAGATATAAAAATTCTGAATAACCCAATATTGGTTAATGAAATTGAAAATGTAATTAAAAACTTACCAACAAAGAAAAGCCCAGGTTCTGATGGATTCACTACTGAATTCTACAAGAAATTTACAGAAGATTTAATGCCAATACTCCTCAAACTTTCATGAAATTGAAAGGGAAGCAATTCTCCCTAACTCATTCTTGGAGGCAAATGTTACCCTGATACCAAAACCAGAGAAAGACCCAACCAAAAAAGGGAACTACAGGCCAATCTCCTTAATGAACATAGATGAAAAATCTTCAATAAGATACTATCAACAGAATGCAGCAAATTATCAAGAAGATTATACACCATGACCAAGTGAGATTCATCCCAGGAATGTAGGGATGGTTCAACATACATAAATCAATAAATGTAATACACCATATCAACAGAGCCAAAGACAAAAATCACATGATCATCTCAATATATGCAGACTTTGGTAAAGTCCAACACTCATTAATGATAAAAGCCCTACAGAAAATCAGAACAGATGGTCTTTACCTCAATCTGATAAAAGCTATCTATGATGAACCAACAGCCAACATCATACTAAGTAGACAAAAACTGAAAGCTTTCAATCTAAAATCAGGAGTGAGACAAGGATGTTCACTATCACCACTCTTTTTCAATAGCCAGAGCAATTAGACAAGAGAGAGAAATAAAAGGAATAACAATAGGAAAGGAAGAAGTTAAATTATCATTATTTGCAGATGACATGATACTCTACATGGAAGACCCCAAAAACTCCACAAAGAGATTTCTAGATTTAATAACTAAATTCAGTAGCATACCTGGATACAAAGTCAACACTTAAAAGTCAATAGCACTCCTATACACAAACAACAAACTCACTGAGAGAGAAATTAGGGAAACCACACCCTTCACAATAGCATTCAAAGAAATGAAATACTTAGGAATCAATCTAACAAAGGAAGTAAAAGATCTATATACTGAAAATTACAGTACTCTGAAAAAAGAGATTGAAGAGGATATCAGAAAATGGAAAGATATCCCTTGCTCATGGATAGGAAGAACCAACATAGTGAAAATGGCCATACTCCCAAAACTGTTATACAGATTTAATGCAATCCTGACTAAATAATATTAGCATACCTCACAGATCTAGAGAAAACATTCCTAAAATTCATTTGGAAACAGAAGAGACCTAGAATAGCAAAGGCAATCCTGGGCAGCAAAGGCAAGGCAGGAGGCATCACAATCCCTGATTTGAAAATATACTACAAAACTACTGTGATAAAATCAGCACAGTACTGGCAAAAAATAAATAAATAAATAAAAAACAGACCTGAGGATCAATGAAACAGATTAAAAGATGGAGACACAACTATAAACACACTCAGCCACCTTATCTTTGACAAAGGGGGCGAACATGTTCACTGGAAGAAAGATAGCCTCTTCAATAAATGGTGCTGGAGAATCTGGCTTTCAAGATGCCAAAGACTAAAACTGAACCCATGTCTATCACCATGCACTAAACTAAAGTCAAAATGGATCAAAGACCTAAATATTAAAACAGAAACAATCTACTAGAAGAGAAAGTAGGTAGAAATCTTGAAGACATAGGGGTAGGCAGAGAGTTCATGAACAAAAGCCAAACCATGTGGGAAATACTTCAAAGAATCAACTGGAATCTCATCTTATTAAGAAGTTTCTGCACATCAAAAGAAATCACCAACAGAATGAAAAGAAAACCCACAGAGTGGGAAAAAATTTTAGCCAACTGTCCCTCAGACAAAAGACCTCTATCTAGAACATATAAAGAATTGAAAAAAATCAGACCCCCCAAATTCAAAGACCCAATCCAAAAATGGGCATCTGAGATGAATATGTACTTCCCAGATAAAGAAACACAAATAGCAAATAAATATATGAAAAAATGTTCAACATCATTGGTCATTTGAGAGATGCAAATTAAAACAACACTGAGAGTCCATCTCACCCCAGAAAGAATGGCTATCATCGGGCCAGTGATCTAGCTCAGCAGCATAAGCGCCTGCCAGGCAAGCGTGAGGTCCTGAGTTCAACTCCCGGTACCCATATTAAAAAAAAAAAAATGGCTATCATCAAGAAATCAACCAATAACAAATGCTGGAGGGGCTGTGGGGAAAAAGGAGCCCTTCTCCACTGTTGGTGGGAGTGTAGACTGGTGCAACCACTGTGGAAATCAGAGTGGAGATTCCTCAAAAAACTAGGATTAGAGGTCCCATTCGACCCAGCTACTCCCTTCTGGGTATCTTCCCAGAAGAATTAAAAACATCGTACCACAGTGATATATGTGCACCCATGTTTATAGCAGCACAATTTGTAATAGCTAATAGTTTATAGCCAACTGAGGAATGGATAAAAAAGATGTGGTATTTTTATGCAATGGAGTGCTACTCAGCTATAAAGAAGGATAAACTCAAGGCTTTTATAGGTAAATGGATGCAACTCAAGACCATACTCATAAGTGAAATAAATCAGACTTAATGTGTAAACACTGTATTGTCTCTCTAGTGTAAGAAACTGAAAGAGTAAATAAGATCTAAAATCTACAATAGATATTGTGAAAATGGAAGATACTGCTCAAAAGGAAAGAGAAACTGGGATGGGGGAAAGGAGAAAAGAAGGAAGGGAAAAGAAAAAAAAAAATATATATATACAAGATAGCTAAGATAATCATATTACTAATTCTTTTAGTTCATTGAAAAGAACCGTTTGTGCTTATATCGTTTGATCAATTTTGCATGCCTGTGTCTTGTAATCTGAGCAACTACTTTGAAGATAACAATACACAATATATTAACCATTGTTAATTTCCTATTATATTGTTATGAAATTCTGTATCATTGTTTTTATTGTTTTTTTCTCCTTAAAAAAAAAGACAGGGAAGGAGAGTGGGTAGGGGGAGCATACCCTGTCTCTTATAGGAATGAAGATGAGGTGTTAAGAGTAGGAAATTTTTAGCCAAGCATGGTGGTGCATACCTGAGGTAAAGGGATCCAGGAGTCAGAGGCTATCCTGGGCTACATAGCAAGTCCAAGGCCACCCTGGACTATGTAGCAAGACCCTGTCTTTAAAAATAAATAAATAAAGATATTTTTTAGCACAGTGCAGGGGCAATGCCTGTAGTCCCAGCTCCTCTGGAGGTTTAGATGGGAGAATCACTTGAGCCTGGGGTAGGAGGCCAACCTGGGCAATAAAGCAAGACCCCATCTCAGAACAACCAACCGACCAAAACAACTAAACAAGCAAACGAAAAAACAAAAACCTAACATGTAAGGACCATATAAAACTCCACAGTGTTGGGGCTGGGGGATTATCAGTGGTTGAGCTCTTACCTCACATGTGCAAGTCTATGGGTTTGACTGTCTTCTCAACACCCCCACACACTCTCTCTCTCTCTCTCTCTCTAAATTTGGCAACATTAAAGGCTTGATTATTATAGGCAGCTAAATTAGGTAGACATACTATCGGCAGTCAGACAGGGCTGGGCCCTCGAGGGAGTCAGTGCAGAAGATGAGAGCGCATCAAAACTGTGGCTGGGGCCGGTGAGATGGCTCAGCGGCATAAGCGCCTGCCTTGCAAGCGCGAGGGCCCAAGTTCGACTCCCGGAACCCACATACGAAAAAGGGGCCGGTGATATCGCTCAGCGGCACGGGCGCCTGTTGGCGCGCGAGGTCCTGAGGTCGACCCCCGGCACCCACAAAAAAAAAAAAAAACTGTGGCTGAAGGTGCATCTGAAGATTAAAGTCACAATGGCTAGATTTACATACTTTCCTCGGTGATAAATGGAAGCTTGAGATTATTGGTATCCTTTTTGAGATTTCCTGTATAAGTCATCATGTCTTTAGGAGTTGGCCATCCTCTCCCACCCACTAAGACTAAGACTAAAGACAAGACTAAGACTATAGATTACTAACCAAGGTTAATGATGTCATCCATATGCCCTCTCTACCATTAGATCAATATTAGCCAAGCGGCTATACTTGTAACATTATTGGTTGATTATACCTACCTTGTGATTTTGCTCCAAAAAACTTTCTCAGAAAGCCAGGTGTGGTGGTGCACGCCTGTAATCCCAGCACTTGGGAGGTTGAGGCAGGAAGATCATTGTGAGTTGGAGGCCAGCCAGGGCTACAAAGTGAGTTCAGGGCCAGCCTGAACTGCAGAGGGAGACTCAAAAAGACAAAAAAAAAAAAAAAAAAAAAAAAAAAACGAAAAAAAAAACCTTCTCAGAAAAGTGGGCTCTTTCACAACCCATTCAGGACACTTCCTATCTCCCAGGAACTATTCCTATTCCTATTCCCCAATAAATTTTCCTACTCTTAACCTCTATTGTTCCTTAGAATTCATTCTTCGACTTCAGAGAACACAAACTTGGCGTATCTGACATCTAGCAGATGGAGTTATATTTCTTCCCTTATATCATGGTGACACCAGGGTCACAGTAGCTACATCCAAGAGAAGTCGAGTTTTGGCAAACAGCACCCAGAACCTGAAAAGTGGGCTACATGGCCCCTTTACCTGGTGAATGTGCCTCTAGGTGACGCATGACAGCAACAAATGATTGTAAAAGCCCATAGCAGAACACGTAAGGGCACGGGCCCTGGAGTCAGCCAACCCCAAATCCTCGTTCTGCTGCCTCTGCTGTTTACTAATTGGGTGACCTTGGATGACTTGCTTAACTTCTCTAACTAAGCATAAGTTTTCCTGTCTGTAAAATGGGGATAATAATAGTTCACAGGCTTGTTATTAGGATTATGTGAGATGATACGTAAAAGTGCTAAGTGTAGTGTGTGACACACAGTAATTAGTATTCAGTAAATAACTGTTATTACAACTGGTATAAATCTGAGGAAAGTTGTTAAAGTTGAGTTGCATAACCCAACACAGTAAACTATTTTATAATCCCCTACAAATCCGCTCTCAGAATTCCATGAATTATAGCAGACACCCCTCCCCTCAATTACTCTTTGTTATCGCTTTGGTAACTCCCACCCTTTCTGGATCTCTTCTCATCGCAGGAAGCACTTCTGTCAGGCCTCTCCCATATAGTTTCACATTTACATGCGTGCCATTTCACTTCTGTACTGACTTAATGGATAAATATAGCAAAGTCACAACATCAAGCAACAACATGGTCCTTTTAAAAGACCTCGAATGATGGAAACAAGCCCGTGATGACTTTCCACTGGTCTATTTTTGCCCTATCACTTCATTTATTATTCTCACATTCTCCCAGCTTGCAACATTGTTTGTGTGTGTGAATGTTTGGAGAATCATCTAAATCAAGCTTATTTATGGTTAGTTTAGAAATTAGAGACATTTAGCTGGGTATGGTGGTGCATGCCTGTAATTCTAGTACAGTACTTGGGAGGCTGAGGCAGGAGGATTGCTATAGGTTCGAGGCCAGCCTAGAGTACATAATGAAACCCTGTCTCAAAAAAACCAAGCCCAGGCATGGTGGTGAACACTGATAATCCCTGCACATGGGAGGCTGAGGCAGGAGGAGCGCTGTGAGTTCGAGGCCAACCAGTACTACAAAGTGAGTTCAAGGCAAGCCTGGACTACATAGTGAGACACTCTCTCAAAAAAAAAAAAAAAAAAAAAAAAGAATTCCAAGACATTTATTTGACTCTCTGAATTGACTAGAGGAAAAAGGTACTTTCCTAACTGTGACTGCTCTATAAGTCTTGGTAGCGACTACCTACAGGCTTCCTCTGTCCAAGGAGGACATCTAGAGGCTGCTGTGATGTGTCATCTATCCTGAAACCTTTGTCAAATTGCTTCCTCATAGATCTAATCATACATCTAATATCACATGTCCGGTAAGTTCAACTAGAATAAATATTAGCATATAGCTAATCTTTAAGGGAAGAAACATAGCTAAAAAATTACATTTATTTTCTAGGCACAGCAAAAGTACATTACAGGGTACAGAATAACTTAAAAATGTGATGGATGGGAAGAACAGTTATGATGGACATTTTGAGGACAGTTGAGGGAGCTCGAGTGTTGAATGTTGGTTGATGTGATTGAATTAATGTTTATTTTCTTTATTTTTTTCCCTCTTCCTTTTCCTCCTGCTTCACTTCCTTTTCATCCTCCTTCTTTTAAGAGATTGGATCTTGCTATGTTGTCCGGTCTAGCCTTGAACTTGTGGACTCAAGGGATCCTCCTGCCTCAGCCTCCTAAATAGCTGGGGCTATAGGCGAGCACCACCACGCCTGACCCAGTGCTGATTTTCTTAGGTTGGTTAGGGCATTGTGCTGTGAATATACCTGATCTTAGGAGACGGAGGTTGAGATGTTTCAGGGTAATGTAGGAAGCTGTCTGCAACCTGCTTTCAGATGTTGTGGCTAAAGGGAAGTACATGTGCACATATATGTAGAGAGTCAAAGACAGAGTGGCAGGATGTAAACAGGTGGGAAATCTAGGTGAGGGGGAATATGAATATTCATTTTGCCGTTCTGTTCACTTTTCTGCAGATTTAAATTTTTTTTAATGTAAAAAGCATCGAGTAGGGCCAGTGATATAGCTCAGTGGCATCAGCGCCTGCCTGGCAAGCGCGAGGTCCTGAATTCGACTCCTGGTACCCGCATTAAAAAAAAAAAAAAAAGCATCGAGTAAAATCTCTTAAAATGTTACCTGAATTTGAATCTCTAACGTTGTGATATAGCTTGCACTGTTTCCTCCTTGTGTTGAAACTTAACACTTGATGCCCTACACTCCCACCGCATTGTATTCACTCACATGCTTGTCCCCTGCTCTTTATGTCACTTATGCAGCCACAACAAACACGCACACATATTTGCTGATACCAGAAAAGCAACAGGCAACCTCACAGCTCTCCACTGGTGCAGTGCTTGCTCGGCCTCACTTAGGGCTGGGGGAAGCTGCCTTCCTCCCTGCCCCCACCCTCAGCTTCCGGGCCTGACTCATATTTGTCCCCCGGATCCCCACGCTCCGGAAGGCCTTCCCTGCTCTGCCTCTGGGTTCTTAGGCCATTTCCCTGCCACAGCACTCAGCAAACGGTATCACCTCACTGTCTGTTTTCTTGACTGAATTATCCTCTAGACTACAGTTTCCTGGAAGGGAATTTTGTTTGTCTTTTTACATCTGTGACAGTAGTCCCTGACAAAGTATCTGGGACATAGAAAGAGTCTAAAAAAAATGAATGAATGGCCTGTGCAAGAGTGACCAAGTTTTTTAAAGAGCCAAACTTATATATGTAGGAGGATTTAAAACTATGCATATATGTTTTTAGTGTAGCATAAAATATGAAAATATGTGTTTATATCAAAGGAGTTTGTTACAATTATGGTAAAAATTTCCTGGTTTTTTTTTTTTTTTTTTGGTTGTTTGAGACAGAGTCTTGCTATGCAGTTCAGGCTGGCCTTAAACTCACTTTGTAGCCCAGGCTGGCCTCAAATTTGCAGCGATCCTCCTGCGTCAGCCTCCCGAGTATTAGGATTACAGGCGTGTGTCACCATGCCTATGTGTCCTTTCTTATATCTAATATTCCAACTTGTTGCATCTATTCTAAAACTCTTTAGCTGGTCATCCGAGATTTTCTAAATATATAGCTATAGGTAAAGATAGTTTCCCAATATTTATACAATCTCGTTTCCCTGTTTTATTATGTTATCTAGAATAGATGGCCTTTAAATTGGCATATGCATAATTTTTGGGTACAGGAAAATGTTAACAATGGTATTTGAGCAGGCAAGCTGTATCGGTCTCTAGGTCCTCAGCTTCTATGAGTGCTTTTTCCAAAAGCTGATGATGGTGTAGGTCCCCACCTCAAACTTGAGAAGACATGTTGTGGAAATGAGACTCGGGATTAAAGTTAAGCTTCTAGTAGGGTACATATGCTAGTTATCTAACCCAACTCTCATCCCACAATTCAAGAAGCCGAGTCCCAGTGAGATTTTATCACACCTAAAGGATCATGCAGTTCCCCATTAACTTCCTTTGATTTGATAGAATTCGTGTCAGTTATGACTTCAGAATTTTTTAAATGATTCTAATTTTTAAATATGTAATTGTATCACGAAACTCAGTTTTCCCAGGAGTGGTGGTTCATGCCTGTAATCCCAGCACTCAGGAGGCTGAGGCAGGAGGATTGCTGTGAGTTCAAGGCCAGCCTGGGCTACAAAGTAAATTCAAGGCCAGCCTGAACTACATAGCGAGACCCTGTCTCAAAAAACCAAAAAATAAATAAATAAATAAATAAATAAATAAAAACAAAATAAAAAAAGAAACTCAGTTTATTATCAGCCTTTTGTTCTTGGTGGGTTGACTAACTTCTTAGGATTATCCATTTCTTCCACATCTGTATCTCTATACAAGAGATTCCTCTAAGCTATAATTCCTATTAGCTTATGCTAATTTTATTCATGACTTCATAAAGTAATTGTGAAACCCACGTCCATTTCCCCTTCTTAGGCTTTACACTTGACACTCTGGTTTTAATAGCATTCAGCTGCATTTCTAATGGGTGCATTCCAGGTGTTAAAGGTAGATGATGAAAAGTACTTTATAACCTAGCCTCGGAAAACAGAGTCAATTCTGCCATATCCATTGGTCAAAGTGAACTGCTACGGTTTAGATATAAAATGTCTCCCCGATTCTTGTGTGTTTGGAAGGCGATTGGCTTGTGAGGGTACCACACTCATCAGTGGATTCCCCCATAGATGAGTTTATTATAGGCAGCTAAGTTAGATGGAAATTAATATACAGTCAGAGCAGGATTGGGCCTTCAAGGAAGTCAGCACAAAAAAATAGAGACATCAGAATTGTGGCTGGAGGCAAATCTGAAGAGAGCCAGGCCTCAGGACGGAGATGCAATAGGCAGGCCGGCAAGATAAACAGTAACTTGAGATTATTCTATAATTAGCATCACTAGGTCCGGTGGGCCCACATAGACATCAGATACATAGATGGATGACCAGAACATCCGGACCCATACTCCCCTCTCTTTCCAAGAATTTCTTTCATCTTTCCATGCGCCCTTTGCTACGTGACTTGTTTCCCTATTGGACCAATATTAGTTAAGTGGCTCTACTCATAATCCTATAGGTTGATTGTAGTTTGACCCACGTTGTATCTCCACTGTGATTTTACTGTATAAATTACCCCTGATGAAGAGCCTTGATAGACACTCATCAGGAGCCCCCCTGTCTCTCAGGAGACTTCTCTTAATAGACCATTTGTACTCTTAACCTCCTGTGTCCCTTGGAATTCATTCTTCGATTTCAGAGGACACAGACTTCTAACAGGTCGAGAGTTATATTTTTTCTATATCAAGTTCAATAGCTAAATGTGCTATTAGGAGGTGGGGCCTGGTTGGAGGTGGGGTCACTGGGAGCCTGACACTGGGTATATTCTTTTTTTTTTTTTTTTTGTGGGTACCGGGGGGTCGACCTCAGGACCTCGCGCGCCAGCAGGCGCCCGTGCCGCTGAGCGATATCACCGGCCCCTTTTTCGTATGTGGGATCTGGGAGTCGAACTCGGGCCCTCGCGCTTGCCGGGCAGGCGCTTAAGCCCCTGAGCCATCTCACCGGCCCACTGGGTATATTCTTGTCTCCCAACTCTTCCCTGCCACCATAGGTTGAACAGCTTTCCTCCACCTGGCCCTTGCACCAGGCCATTTCTGCCTTGGAGTCAGCCGACCCCAGACTGAAATCATGAGCCAAAATAATCCTCTCCTCTCTTAAATTGTGGGTGTCCAGTATAGTGTCCCAGCGACACGAAAGTGACCAAGACACAAACCATAGGACCAGGATTCAAAGAAAAGAGAATGAAATTACACATTCTGAATCACATTGGAAATCACCATAAGTTAAACCTCTTTTATTGAAAATAGTTTTATTTTATTTAATTAATTAATTTATTTTTTTGGTACTGGGAATCGAACTCACAACCTCACACTTGCCTGGCAAGCACTGTGCCACTGAGCTATACCCCTGGCCCCTGAAAATGGTTTTAAAGCACAGAGGAAATGTGAACTTGTAAAATAAAAGTTGAATTGCAAATAAATTACAGTTTTAGTACAGAAATTGATGAAGTCTTATTTAACTTGGCTGTCTTTTCGTGGTGGCACTTTCTTTTCTTTTTCAAGTTCTAAAATAGTCCTAGTTCCAAAAGAAAGCTGTCTTTCTCACTATGATTCTCTCTGTTGTAACCTACACATAATAGTAAACAACTCAGAGGTAGTTGGTTCATATGTCCAACACTCCTCCTCCCTCCTTTTGTAGGCTCCTTATGGCCTCTTTAAGTATCATCAGTTTTGGAGAAAAAGCATATAAATTTCAATTTTATTATAATTCTTTTCTCTAGTTTCATCCTCAGTGTAATTTGTAAATTACAAGTGGACACTCTTCTCATCTCACACCTTGAAAATATGATGTTATAGTAGGCCAATATTTTAACATCTTTTATATGGCAGGCGACAGTGATAGTCATCTTGTAGGCACATGTCCAAGGAGGCTATTTCCTTCTGTCTCTGTGAAGTAAAAAATCTCATTAAGTGCTTCTGCACATTTTAAAGCAACCAAAATGTCACCATTTAAAAAAATTTGTCTTAGTCCATTTGCACTGCCATAACAAAATACCTTAGACTGGGTAATTTATAAGCAACAGAAATGTATTACTCATAGTTTTGGAACTGGGAGCTCCAAGACAGAGACCAGCAGATTCAGTGTCTGGAAAGGGTTCTGTTTCACAGATGATCCCTTCCCGTTGGGTCCTCACATGGTCGAAGGGGTTAAGAGCTCCTTTGGGCTCTTATTAGGGCATTAATATCATTCATTATGTCTAATCACTCCCTAAAGTTTCCATCTTTTAAAACTATTGCTTTGGGGATAGGGTTTCAACATATGAATTTCAGGACATAAACATTCAGATCACAGCAATTATGAAAGTCTCAAAATCACAGGTAAGCAAGTCACATACATACCTTTTCTAAGCCTTGTTGTGTACAAGGTGTAGAGCGCAGAACATTTAATTGGTAGGGTTTTATTTTTTTATCTACTTTGCTAAGAAGTTTATAAGAGGATGGAAATTCCATGGAATATAGGAATAGATAGCTAAAGTCTAGTATTTGGACAAGACAATTTTTATTTTATGTGTTCTTCCACTTCATTAAAATCTTTGCCCAAGCCAAGAAAATGACTTGAAATTCCTTTTTAAAATCCAAATCTAAAAGCTAGGAAGAACATTTTGTTGTTATCGTTGTTCCCGTGATTTGAGACATCACTTCGACAGACTATGGAAAGCACGATTGTGGGTAGAACTCCTCAGATTTGCTCTGCTCTCAAAGGGGCCAACCCATCTGTCATCAAAATTTTCCCTTTTGTTTGCCAACAAGACATTTTGCTTGCAAGTTCAGAATCAGAAAATATGACTTTACTGTTTCATAGAACAATCGAATAATAGATATAAGAATGCCTGTTAATTCATGTTAGTTTTTGTGGTAATGCCCAAGCTAATTCAGCAGCAACTATTTCAGTGTGAACACTCACTGGTGTCTTCGGAGAAAATGAAAAGACTTTTGACTGAATAGAGATACAGTAATTGCCTTTCTCATCCTGAACTTATGAGACTCAGTCTTCAGTTCGGCTTTCACTACCCAACCCCAAATTATTGCCGCAAATTGTGCAATACGTTGTTTTGGTTATTTACCTCTTCACTTCTATTATATGGGTTCTTCTGTGTATCATTAAAATAATAGTTGCTTAGCCTTCATTTGCAAAGCAGTGTAGGTCATGTTGGCATACGTATTATAATTGTTCTTTTTTATTATCTGAACTCTTAAAAAAACATGGTCACAATATTGAAAATTAAACTAGCATTATCTTTATACAAAGCACAATGTTTAATCCAAAGGCAAATTCACAGGCTCTTCCAAAACAGGTAAATTGCCCACTTCAGTTGCATCCCTGGGAATAAGGCAACAGTGGGAGATCCCTTACTGTGAATTGCTAATCAAGGTGGAAAACAGCAGCCTGAGGTTTTGGGGCTGGGAGCTAGCAACTCTAGAAGTTGGATACATTATGTTGCTTACAGCCGACTCCACAGTGTTGCTTTCAGCTACTTTTTCTGAGATGCCGCATGACTTTTGCACCTTTCTGTGGAACTTCTACACTGGGACTTTCATCCCCCATCCCTAACACACTGGAGATTGAACTCGGGCCTTATGGATGCTAGGTGTAATGGTTGGTTGATTGTGTCAATTTGAGAAGTTTAGAAGCTTAACTAAATCGGCTCGGCAATTCTACAGCCTAGGGTGTAGAAGACCCACTTTAGGGTGGCTCGTGGCCAGGATGGTATAAAAGGGAAATGAGGAAGCCCAGATTTGCTTCTGTTCTTTGGAAGGGCTCCAGTCTTCGCCTTCAGCTTGGATGTCATCTCCTGACTTCCAACTCAGACTCTCAGGCTTCTGGTGGGTATCCTTCAGCTTTCCGGCACAGACCCTTTGGCTTCTTGATACGGACTTGCACGGGACACTGCAGTGAGCTCCAGACCCTGGACTGGAACCTTCAGTCTCCAGTGTGCACTCTCTGCACACTTCCTCATCCAACTTTGTGTCTGACCATCGTAAGCCAATCTTGTAATTTCTTACACATTTGTATATCTTGTGTCATATCTGCTTTTCTAGTAAAACCCTGACTGATACACTAGGCAAGCTCTGTACTACTGGGCTACATTCCCAGCCCTTGTTTATTTATTTAATTTAATTTTTGCAGTACTTGTGATTGAACCCAGGACTGTCAAAATGAGCTACATCCCCAGCCCTCATAAATTTTTAAAAATATGTTTTAAATTAATTAACTCTTAGTGGGGATTGAACCAAGGGAAGCCCTACCACTGAGATACATCCCTAGCCCTTTTTATTTTTTACTTTGAAACAGGGTCTTGCTAAGTCACTCAGGCCGGGCTGGAACTTGCAGTTTTCCTGCCTTGGCCTCCCAGAGTGTTGGGATTATAGGCCTGAGCTGCCACACCCAGTCCCTTTTTTGTATTTTTTATTTTGAAACAGGGTCTTGTAATTTCCCTGACTGGACTTGAACTGGTGATTCTCTTGCCTCAGCCTCCTGAGTATCTGGAATTACAGGTGTGAGCCACTATACCTGGCTACACTGGTGAGGTAGGAGATTAGGGCTGGGGCAAATTCAGTCAAGTAAGTGGAGGTATCCTGTCAGTCATGAGGCCCACGGCACAGATGACTCTGTGTCCCTGAGTACTGCACACGGGGCCAATCAGAAAAGCGTCATTTTCAGATCTTCATTTACATCCGGCACAAAACTGAGCGAGTCTGGCTCCAGGCCAAGTAAGTTTTTGAGAGGGCAACCATCCCAAATGCCTTATGTGCACGAGGGGGACACCAATCCAGAAATTCCAGATATAAAAAACCTCCTCTATTATCTTCATGGTCTCTGTGAGCCTTTTTACCAGCCCGCTCTCACTATGTAGAGCGTATTTCTTTTCTACCTTCAATAAAGATACATCCTCAGTATCTTTTCTGTGTGTCTTGTCCAGTTCTTTGTTCAGGACACAAAGAACCTGGAAAGAATTTCTTTGGGATCCAAAAGCCAGTAACAGTGGGACTTAGGGGTTTCCTAGTACCTGGGGTTTTCATGCTGGGCCTTTCTCACCTCTCACCTTATTCAAATGCTGGCAGTCATGAAGACTGTTTCTCCTTGGGAAGGTGTCCTTAGCCCACTTTGGCTCTGACACTGGTCCTCCTGACTGGCCTTCCCCCCAACATGGATTCTCCTTTACCCAGTCTGTCCTGACGGCCCCCTGGGGGCTGCCCCTCTCTCTGTATAGTGCTCAAAAAAAAAAAAAAAAAAAAGGATGTAGACTAGACTAGACTGCAAAGCACGAGTTCATCCCAGAGTAAAGATGGTTTCCTGAAAATTTTAAAATTTTAATTGTGTGTGTGTGTGTACACACATGTGCATGTATACGCGTGTGTAACTGGATTAACTAGTTGCAATGTAAAACGCCTTCCCCTACCATGAACCTGCCCCCACACTGGGGCTCAAACCCAGGACCTTGTGCACACCACACAAGCAATGTGCCACTGAATCACACCCTGAGCGCTGTCATTTTTTAATCTATGTTCTGTACTATTTTAATTCTGAGACTGTAAGTGATGTCTTTTTAAATTTTATTTTTAGCTGATACATAAAAACAAAAATTGTACCATGCAACATTTCCATACATGTATACATTGTGACATGTTTAAATCGGGTTAAAGGTATTTATGCTCTTGAACATTTATCATTTCTTTATAATAAAAACTTTCAAAATCCTTGCTTGCAGCGTTTTGAAGGATAACATTATTATATGTAGTCACCCTGCTGCGCTGTAGCACACTGTAATCTCTTGCTCGTATCTAATTGTAATTTACTACCATTGATGAACCTTTCCCCACTCTACTTTCCCAAGCAATGTATTAATTATTCAAAAACATAAAAATTAGCAAAAACTTGAGTGATGTATGTGTGCACAAACAAAATCAAAAAGGAAAGGGAAAACACCAAAAATATTTATATCTGAATAATGGAGTTCTCTAGATAGCTTTTGCCTTTTTTTCATAACCGATTTCAATTTTAATTTCCTTTTATTAAATTTTTAAAAAAATTTTTTAAAAATATTAATTAATTGATTTTGAGACAAGATCTCCCTATGTAGTTTTGGCTGGCCTGGACTCACTATGTAGCCCAGGCTGGCCTCGAACTCACAGCAATCCTCCTGCCTTAGCCTCCCATGTGCTGGGATTACAGGCGTGCACCATCATGCCTGGCTCAATTTTAATTTTCAAAAGAAGTATGTTGACAAAATTATTTGTAGAAAAGGTAGGAAAATAGTTTCTAAATGTCCTATTTTATTTAACAAATTTAATGAGCACTTTGTGTATACCAGGCACCATACTAGTTTCTGGGGATGCACTGGCAAGTAGGACCAGCCCTCTTCTTGGCATCTTAGGGCTTAGAATCTAGTGAGGAAGAGGAACGTCAAACAAGTAATTCCTCCACGATGAGGGATGATGGTGGGGGGTAGTGAGTTACTATGGAACTATAGCAAAGAGAGGGTGAGGTTGTCAAAGAGGTGAGGAACTCCTCCTTGGGGAAGGTGCAGAAGTTAAGGAAGAGATAAATAGGAGTTAGCCAGGCAACATGGGAAGGGGACTTATTTAATGCAGAGAGAATATTGAGAAATAAATTTGCCTTGCTTTGTTGGCAGAAAACATCCACAAGGGATGCAGTTATAAAGTTGCCGAGGAAGCAAAGGTGCCAGCGAAAGGTCTGGCAAGTCCTCTTAGAGGAAAACGCGGGAAAATGTCTTTGCAGCTTCTTCATCCTCACTCCTAGCCATCCAGAGAGCTCAGTGGAAAACAGAGTGGTTCTCCAAACACTAAATTAGCCACTTATTCATTGAAGGAAGGCACTTAGAAAGGAAAGCACTTATATTCACAGTAAAGGACAGCATTCTGCAGGTGAAGACTTTTTAAAAGTTTTCATGGATTGCTAAAGCAATTTATTTTATAAACGTAACATGCTGAGGAATGAAATAACACAACTTACTTTTTATACTGATGCCATTTTCCAGTTTAGCAATCTTGTATGAGTCATTAAACCTACACGGTTGCACTGGAACATTTGCTTTGATTGAATTGGTTGTACCAATTATTATTATGAAGAAAAGCAGCCCAAACTAAGCAAAAAGAAACAAAAAAGATTATACATATTTTTTTATCAAATTTGAGATATTCAAAATTCTAATATTACTCATTATATGGGTTGAATTGCATCTTCCAAAAAGATAGGTTGAAGTCTTAGCTCTTAGTACCTCAGGAGGTGACCTCATCTGGAAACAGGGTCCTCACAAAAGTACTCAGGTTAAAGTAAGGTTATCTAAAATAGCTGGTGTTCTTAGGACAGGAAGAGTTTGGATACAACATGAGGATGGCTTCTGGGTGTTGGTACTGTTGTGTTTTGTTTTTGTTTTTGTTTTTTTATATGGGTACTGGGAGTCGAACTCAGGACCTCATGCTTGCCAGCAGGCGCTTATGCTGCTGAGCTATCTCACCGGCCGCTGTTGTGTTTTTTTAATGCTGATGACATGGCTGTTTGTGAAATTCATCAAGCTTATGAAACATACTTTTTTTCTGTTATAATGTATGTATACATCCTCACCTATGTACTTTTATGTATCATCATTATACTTTATTTTTTAAAAAGTAGGACAGGTCTGGAGGTGCAGCTTGGTGATAGAGCATTTGCTTAGCATGCACAAGGCCTTGTTCAACCCCTAGCATTGCAATCATCAATCAACTTTTTTAAATGGAGAAAAGATGAAGGGAGTACTGGCTTTCAAGTCAGAGGAAACAGAGGCTTGGTGAGTTCCCCCTCTAGGAGAAGCTCAGAGAATGGGAAGAGAAGAGCTTGTGAGTGGGAGGAGGCAGAGGAAATTTCCTAAGTAGTAGATGCTGAGATTGGTGTGGGTACCTTCTGATTATACCATCTATGCTTTGGCCAGGGGTGGTGGTGCATGCCTGTAAACTCAGTATTATGGGAGGCTGAGGCAGGAGGATCATAAATTTGAGCCCAACCTGGGCAACTTACCAAGACCCTTTTCAAAATAAAAACAAAAAGGGCCAAGGGTGAGATAGCTCAGTGGCATAAGTGCCTGCCTGACAAGCACGAGGTCCTGAGTTCGACCCCCGGTACCCACAAAAAAAAAAAAAAAAAAAAAGGCCGAGGTTGTATCTCAGTGCAAAAGTTCTGGATTCAATCCCCAGTATCACTCCCCCCAACAACAATCCTGGGGTTGTTTGAAAACATGGCCATAATATTTTGCTAGTCTTCCTATTAAGAGGTGAAATTTATTTCCACATCCTTTAAATTTGGGCTGACCTTGTGACTTGCTTTGACTAATAGGCTATGGTAGAAGTGATACTGTGAGGGTTTTGCAGCCTCGCCCTTAAATGGCCTTGCAGTTTTGGAACTTGTGCTCTGAGCACCCCAAGACCACCATGCTATGAGGAAGTACAGGGGTGTGGGTTGAATTGTGGCCTGCGCCAAACTCACACGCTGAAGTCCTTACTCCCAGGACCTCACAACATGACCTCTTTTGGAAATAGCATCTTTATGGAAGTCATCAAGTTAAAATGAGTTCATTAGAGTAAACTCTAACCCTGATAAAATGACTGTTTTCTGATGAATATGGGAAATTTGGACACAGGCACACACAGAAGAATGCTATGTGAAGGTCAATGCTAAAATAGGTGTGATGCTTCTGCACACCAAAGATTGCCGGCAAACCAGCAGAAGCCAAGGAGAGGCTGGAGCACATTCATCTTCACAGCCCTTGGAAGGATCAACCCCGAGAACGTCTTGGGGTTCTCGTTGCCGAAATTGTGAGACGGTGAACTTCAGAGCCATTGTGTAAGCCTCTGAGTTTGTGGCAATTCCTTACCACAGCCCTAGCAGACTAGCACAATTCTTCTTTCCTACTGGAAGCTAAGGGGTGTGTTAGTTTGCTGGGACTGCCCTAGTGAAGTACACAGACTGGGCGGCAGAAACGACAGAAATTTATTTTCTCGAAGTTCTGGAGGCTGGAAGTCTGAAGTCAAAGTGTTAGCAAGGTTGGCTTCTCTTGAGGCCTCTTCTCGGGTTGTAAAGACCATCTTTCTCTGTGTCCTCATATGGTCTTTCCTCTGTGTATGTCTGTGTCCAGCTTCCATCTTCTCAACTTTTTTTTTCTTGTACTGGGGTTTTGAACACAGAATGTGCTAAGCAGGAGCTCTACCACTACTCTGCCCTAAATTTCCTCTTCTTATAAGGGCATCGGTCACATTGGATGAGGGCCCACCCCAATGACCTCCTTTTAATTTGGCCAGCTCTTTAAAGACTCTGTCCCCAAATACAGTTTCACCTACAGTTCTGAGGTCAGGGGTTAGGACCTCAATATGTGAATGGAGGAGGGGCACAACTCAGATGTGACCAGAGGCCTAGGAGGAGAACCAAGAAATGCCAGTTGACAGCAGTGCCAATCACCAGCTGTGTGAATGAGGCCATCACGTTCCTTCCAGCCTAGCTGACCTTCCAGCTGATGCTGTCACATGAGTGAACCTGGGTGAGACCCACAGAGCTATCCATCCAATTCATAAAATTACAAGAAGTAATAAGTTATTATTGTTTGAAGCCACTAAGTTTTCACACATGGTTCATTATACAGCAATATATAACTGAAACAACCCTATTTCATATAAGTTCCTCTTCAGGCCCAAGCCTATTACACTATGGTTAATGATAGGTTACATGTAAAATGGATTGTTTAGTCAGCTATTTCATTATTACCACTCAAAAGGAAGTCAGTACTAACTTATTAATTTAAAATGAATAGATATTGCTACTGGTAACATTTATATAGCACTTTGCCAACTGTTTGAAATAGTCTATTAATAATTTATAAGGTTTTTTTAATCAAAGAAATATTGAATGATAGACTCTCGGGGCTAAATGGAACAACAAGGGGTCATTTAATCCATCTTCTTACCTTCAGAAAGAATGACTTATTCTATCCCAGCCAGATAAAAATCATCCTCTTCCTCTTCATCTTCCTCTCTTTCTCCTCCTCATTGTTGTCATCCAAAAAAACTTTTAAAGTGTCGATGATCTGTAAAGAGAACTGCATTTGGCACTCTATAGGCCTTAAAGATTTAATACAATGCAGAGACAAAGTACACATAAAATCTAAAGTACTGCATACACAAATAGTTTAATAAGAATGCTACACATAAAATGACAGGAAAAAATTTTTTCTTCCCATTTATCTAACATAAACATTTTTCAGCCCAGGTAGATAAATATAGACTTAGATAAACATAACTATACAAACATGTGTATACACAATGAAAGAAAACAGTTGGGGGAGCATAACAACTTTCAAATATTTGAAGGACTGTCATAAAGAAAAAATGGTTAGATTTGTTCTGTGTAGCTTCAGGGTAGAACTGAGACCAGGGGTGAAACAGGTGGAAATTTCAAGGAGGCACATTTCAGTTTAAGTTTAGCAAGAAATAATTAGGAAGTAAATGGACATTGTCACTGGAGTTACTATGGAGGGGATTCCAGATTAGCCTAGATGACCTCTAAGGTTCTTTCCAGCCCTATGACACTGAGCCATATGTCAAAAATTAAATATATTTGGAGGATGTAGAGGAAGATAAGTGAATTTTATAGGTAAAGAATTATTAGCAGCTATGGTTGTTTTAGGTGTGGGCTGGGTAGAGTCTGGGAAACTGTTAGGTCTACTGCTAAATGTGAGATTCTCTTATGAAGAGGCCAGGATCTGAGTGGAATGGAAAGGCATGCAGGAGCTATACTGGAGAGAAGAATACAGCTATTGCAAAAGTCATAGCTAGAAAGGAGACATCCCAGCTGACTGAATAAGGCATGGATGCCTTCCATTGGAGGAACAGGAGATGAATAACATCGGGCAATTATAACCCAAGGTAGCTTGGAAAATAATTTTGAAGCATCAGGTGAAAAATTTTAACTTTGTACATAATGAAAAGGAGAAGCAGCATGGTTAAAGCAATGAGAGAGAGTTTCTGTTTAATAAATTGCTGGGTGTTAAAGGAGAAGAGTCTAGAAAGAAGAGGCTAGTAGTAGGAGAATCCAGCACAGTGACCTGAGCCTCAAGTAAGTGTCCAAAATAACACTTTCCATAAAGACGTAGAGAAGAGGTGGATGTGGGAGATGGTGTAGAAGCTGTAAAAATGTGGCAACAGCCTGGAAATGCTGACTGGGGAAGACAGGGATCAGTATAGCACTGCTCACAGGCTCTGCTTTGGGGAAGAGTGCTATTGGTCCTATTATAAGGAGGGAAGAATGCTGAACAGCTGAGTCTTGGGTAAGGCTATCCCCAGGCCACTTGCTCAATCCTACCTCCCTCTCAAAAACTATTTATTTGTTTGTTTATTTAGTGCTCTTGAGGACCGAACTCTACCAGTGAGCTATAACCCCAGCCTCCTGCTATTTTCCCTGGTTTCTGCCCCTGACTAGAGCTTCCCAGCTGCCTTCTTCTATTCAGGTTGAGATACTACTACTCGCGATTGTTTTACATGCTGGGCTGCTTATGATGATGAACTTCAAATAATTCTCAGTTAAGTCACTTTGGCTTATTTGTATTGAGGTGAGGTAGTTTACCACGCTGACCAGGTCTTTCTTTAGTCTGTCTCCTGCTTCCCACTCCTCTCATTCTGAAAGTTCCTATTTCACTTTGAAAACAAAAGAGCAGAAAATATTTATAAGATAATGTGTGGGCCGGTGAGATAGCTCAGCAGCATATGCGCCTGCCTGGCAAGTGCGAGGGCCCGAGTTCGACTCCCGGAACCCACATACGAAGAAAGGGCCGGTGATATCGCTCAGCGGCACAGGCGCCTGCTGGTGCGCGAGGTCCTGAGGTCGACCCCTGGGACCCACAAAAAAAAACAAACAAGATAATGTGTGATCATAGATTTATACTTACAGGATATTTACGTCTAGGAGGCTGAGGCAAGAGGCTCTTTTGAACCCAGGGCCAGCCCTTGGGCAATTTATTGACTCAGAGAGACCGGTCTCAAAAAAAAAAAAAAAAAAAAAAAAAAAAAGGGCCGGTGAGATAGCTCAGCAGCATAAGCTCCTGCCTGGCAAGAGCCAAGTCCTGAGTTCGACTCCCAGTACCCACATATGAAAAAAGGGCCTGTGATATTGCTCAGTGGCACGGGGGCCTGCTGGCGCGCGAGGTCCTGAGGTCGACCCCCGGTACCCACAAAAAAAAAAAAAAATTGAGAACAGGTTAGGGATATAATCCACTGTGAAGACCTGGGTTCAATATCCAGTTACCCCCCACCCCCACAAAGAACCAATGGTAGGAGAATCTTTATATGCAAAACAAAAGTACTATGAAACAATTCACATTGGGTATTCAGGGAGGAATGACAAAGTGATATATGATTCTTCATTTTTTATATTTATATATATTTATTGCAGTACTGAGGACTGAACTCAGTGTTTCATGCATGCTAGACAAGTGCTCTGTCAGTGAGCTACATCCTCATCCCTTGGTTGGTGTTTTTGTTTTAGTTATATGCAGGGTGGCAGGTGGTGGAGGCTCAGCTGAATAAATAACACTAAATTTGTTCCAAGATCTAAGTACAGTATATACTACTTGAAGAAGTTAGGCTTGTAAAAGTTAACAGATTCTAAAAACATTACATTCTTTTGTACTGATAGTGTATATTCATATGACACTTCTATATTTTTTTCGTTTTTTTTTTTTTTTTTTTTTTTTTTTTGAGACAGGGTCTCACTATGTAGTTCAGGCTTGCTTGAACTCACTATGTAGCCCAGGCTGGCCTCAAGCTCACAGCGATCCCCCTGCCTCAGCCTCCCAGGTGCTGGGATTACAGGTGTGCACCACCACGCGTGGCATATATGTTAAATGCTGTTTGGAATACTATATGTGTATTAAATAGTTTCTCACAATAGCCCTATAAGGTAGGCGCTACCTATAAACATCATCTTACAAATGATGAACTGAGACGCGAAAAGATTAAGTGTTTTGCCCAAGGTCAAACAGTTAGTAAGTATCATACCCAAGTTTTGAATCTAAGCAGTCTAGATTCAGAGTCCCTTCCCTTAACCACGGCACTATACCTTATATATATCATGCATGAATTAGCAGAGAAACCAAACCATTCTCACCAAGTTGAAATTCTCAATAATAAAAATCAAACGATAAACAAAATTCTAGTTTTATTATTATTTCAGCTCTTGTGAATAATTTTTTAAGTAGCTGTAAACAGTTTGAAAATTAAAACAAAAGCAGTATTTTATTTTAGTTATGTATTTATTTATGTATTAATTTGCTTTGAGACAATATGTTGCTCGGGCTGGCCTTAAACTCCTAGATTCAAGCAATCCTCCTACTTGAGTATTCCCAGTAGCAGGGACTACAGGCATGTACTGTATGTCCAGTGAAAAAAATATTTTAAGCACAGGAAAACTTTGATCCAAATGAATATTCATATTCTATGCAATAGTAAAGCATAGCGTTTCTTTCCAACTTTGGGGGTTATTTCAGCACACACCTGAATAGCAATGGAATAGTTTCATGCTGCTCTTATCATAGCAAATTGTCTGTCAGTGGACTGTTCATCTAAAGTCAGCCTGACTCTGTGAAAGACATCTACCTCTTCCCAACAGTTCCCACTGGTTGTTTTGTTCCTTTTTTGCAATGGTTCTCAACTTCTCGAATCTTAAGCCAAATTTCAGGTGGTACCTTCTGTATAACCAATACTTTTAATAAAACAAACAGGGAAGCCAAAGAAATAGAATAATCATTATCAAGTTCGTTGAGAATGAAAAGACTGGATCAATTTTAAGACACAGAAATGCGCAGTGAGGGTGAATGGCATATCTAAATCACTTATCTTCTGTCTAATGCATTCTCTTTAAGTAACATAAGCTAAAAAAATAACGTAAGCTAAAGATGAGCAAGTTCTGACTCAGAAACAGGGTTGAAGATATATATATATACATTTTTCCCCCTTTATCATCAACTGCCTGCTGGGTGTGGTGGTGCACGCCTGTAATCCCCGCACTCAGGAGGCTGAGGCAGGAGGATTGCGAGAATTCCAGGCCAGCCTGGGCTACATAAGCGAGTTCAGGGCCAGCCTGCACTACATAGTGAGACCCTGTTAAGAAAAAAAAAAAAAAAAAAAAAGGAAAAAGAAAAAGTCCTGAGTGCACAGTAAGTGAAACACGCCAGTGGGAAGATTAACTTTACTGTCAAGCATTGCAAGGGAAACGAATACTTGTTAGATAAAGGTAAAGGAGTTCAAGAGAAATTCGTGGCATTATGAGGAATGGGGCTACAGTTGCTTCCCGATGAGATTGTAGAGTGTATAAAACACACCTAGTGTAATTTAACATGAAGACATAATCTCAAAACATTAAAATCAAATAATAATATAACATTTTACTATCTTGTTAATTTTTTTAGACTTTTAATTTTTACTCTAGGCCTCCTGCTGACAAGGGCGTTTAAAGGGATCCTCAGTTGGAAGGCGGAAAAACACAAGGCTAGCCGGGTGTGGTGCTTCATGCCTGTAATCCCAGCACTCAGGAGGCTGAGACAGGAGGGTTGCTGAGAGTTCGAGGCCAGGTGGGGCTACATAGTGAGTTCAAGGCCAGCCTGAATTACAGAGAGCGCGAGACCTTGTCGAGAAGGAGGGAAGGAGAGAGAGGGAGGAGGAGAGAGGGAGAGAGAGATAAGGAGGGAGGGAGGGGGAGAGAGACAAACAAGGCTTCACAAGTCCCAGCTGTGTTTGCTACAGAGCTGCGCAGGTGGTGGGGGCTCAGCACTGAACTTGACAGGTGGAGGAGGGACAGAGAGGCAGGAGATAGGCCAACCCTCAAAAGAGGCAGCGTGTGGAGCCGAATGTGGGAGGGGTAGACTACATCGGATTCCAATTTAGGAGGCCGGAGAGCGGTGAAGGGCCGACAGACCCAAAAGACCTGAGTCAGCCCTAGACGCGCAAACGAGGTGGGTACCCCCGCACCCACGCTGCGGGGAGGCGGGGCGCGGGGCGGGGCCGCCGGGAGACCCTCCCTCGAGTAGCGGAGGCGACTGGGCGGGCGGGAGACGCTCTGTCCCACGCTTTCCCAGCGCTCAGTGGTTTAAAGATGGCGGCGGCAGAGGCGGTGTTGGGGGCGCGGAGCCGCCGGAGGGGGAGGGCAGAGGAGTCTCTGTGAGTCGCGAAGAGCTAGCGCGGCGGCTGTGTGAAGATCCTGCTGCGGAGCTGCGGGTGGCCGGGCCCCGGGCCAGGGCAGGAAGGACAGACCTGGGCCGCGCCAGGAGCCTGAGGCCGGAGCGGAGGAGGAATGTGACCGGGGGTCGGTGGGGGCGCGGGAGTACGCGAGCGCAGGGATGGGGCAGCAGGTGGGCCGCGTCGGGGAGGCTCCGGGGCTCCAGCAGCCTCAGCCGCGCGGGATCCGGGGCAGCAGTGCAGCCAGGCCCTCCGGTCGCAGGCGGGATCCGGCGGGGCGCACCACCGAGCCCGGCTTTAATATCTTTACCCAGCATGGTGAGTGTGTCCGGGAGCCGGCGTGACGACTTGGGGGAGGCCGGGGGTGCGGTCAGGGCGCGGTGGGAGGCGGACAGGCAGCCCTAGGGGGTCGCGGGGTGGAGAGGTGCCCGAGAGCGTGGGCGGAATCTGCTGCCATCTGGGCCAGTCGCGGGAGGCAAGTCACCCCCTCCCCCCTCCCGTGTCCAGCCTGGCTGGCAGCTCCTGGGAGCGCTGGAGGAGAGAGCAGTGGTCTTAGGGACCGTGGACGGACTGTCTTCTGCCCTGGGACGGGACTGTGCTGCTGGAGGAGGACAGTGGATGGTATCCCCGGAGTAGGGAAGGATGAAGGGAGGAACGCAGTCTGGGAGGTGGGGAGATAAACCGGTTGTTAGCGAAGGGAACAGGAGTTGTGCCCCAAGGAATTGGCAAATAGAAACTGAATCTCAGGAGACTGTGGCATATAAAGTATGTGTGTATGTCAGGCATTGAGTGTCAGAACGCTGAACTGTGAATAGTGCTCTGGCATACCCTTCTGTAGGAAAGATAAGGCAATATGTCATCACATGTGACATTTGTGTTTTTTAAATTAGAAATGAAGGACTTTCCCAAACCATCGTGTTCCACACCTTTGAGTAGGACACGCGATTCTGAGATGGCTGGCAGGGACTAATAGGTTGGTAGGCATGGTTAGGGCTTCAGTGTGCATAGGACCAAGATTTTTTTGTATGGTGTTTGTGTATGTCTGTTTGTATGCAAATGCATGCATGTATATATCTTCTACATAGTCTGGAGTCTATTTGGTTTCATCTATGTTATTAGAAGAGTTCTCTCCAAACTCTTCATACACTCTTTTTAGTAAAAAATATGGGCATATACTCTAATAACTTAGTATCTTTTTTTATAACTAAGTGTCTTTATTAGATATACATGTGCTGCAGTACTAATATGTAATTTATAAACACAAACAATATACACAGAAATAGAATATAAGAAGGAATGACATAGCTGGCCATGATAGCACATATCTCTAATCCCAGCACGCTAGGAGGCTGAGGCAGGAGGATTGCAAGTTTGAGACCAACCAGGACAATTAGCAACTTGGCAAGACCCTTTCTCAAAATAAAAAAATAAAAAAGGGCTGGGGATGTAGCTCAGTGTGAAGGCCCTGGGTTCAATCCCCAGGACAAGAATAAATAAATGGGCTGGGGTTGTAGCTCAGTTTGAATGCCCTGGGTTCAATCCCCCCAATACAAGAATGAATGAATGAATAAATACATGGGCTGGGGATGTAGCTCCGTGTGAAGGCCTTGGGTTCAGTCCCCAGTTACTACCCCCCACCCAAGATGAAAAAATAAGTATAAATCAAGGGTAAAGTGCATTGAGGCTCAGAGTTTAATTCCCAGTGTGCGTGCACACACACACACACGCACGAAAAATTTTAAAATTGACTATGTGAGTTCTAATATTGTTTTCCTACAACCCAGTAGATTTTTTGCTCTTCTTTGGCAGTATTCTTGTACCACTTTTGAGATCACCTTTCTAGAGGATGGAAGAGTAGAAAAGGAGGAAAAACCAAAATTGACCATGAGATGAAAATACCCTGAGACCCAAGAAGGACTGGAGACATAGATGTGACTTCTATATCTGGATAATTGAAATTGGATTAAAAGTAGCAAACTGGAGTTCTATTGAAGATGCATATAGAAATAATAAAGGAAAAAGAGGCAGGTGACTGTCTAACCTAGGGATACTCTGCCACTGAGCTACATCCTGAGCCCTTTGTGTTTGAGACATTTTTGCTAATTTGCCCAGGCTAGCCTCAAAGTTGCCATTATTCTGCCCCTGCCTCAGCTTCCCAAGTAGCTGGGCTTACAGGCACACACCACCAAACCAGACTCAGAGTGTTCTACGTTATTTAGAAAAAAGGAAGAAGAAAAAGTGTGAACTATTTATTAGAAATGGAGTTTGGGAGGAAGTAGTGATAGATGATAGCATGCAAAGAGAGATGAGCCCAAGGATCTGTGGCTACTAGGTGAGTTGTACTGGTGTTCCGCATTTGGACTTGTGAATAAACTGAGTTACTTCTTAATGGAAGAAATACGGATAATTTGGGGCCATCCAGGCTTTACGTGTCTACTATTAAAGATGTACTCTGGGATCTCAAAGGTATGTGAATATTATGTTAGTCTTTTTTTTTTTTTTTTTGAGACAGGTTCTCACTATGTAGCCCAGGCTGGCCTCGAACTTGTGGCAATCCTCCAGCCTCAGCCTCCTGAGTGCTGGGATTACAGGTGTGTACCATCACACCTGTCCTGTGTGTTAGTCTTTATTGGAATTATTTCCTAAAATATAGGAGAAAAGAATGGATTTGTTTTTAGGGAAGAAGTCATCCAAGTAGCTTTGACTTGTGGGACATGTTACTGTTACTATACATGAAACTTGGCCCACTGGACTAAAGTGATCCTCTTCCTCTAGTATCTTATTCAGATATAAGATTTTCAGAGAAGGAAGAAGTTGTGAAGAATAGAGAAGGAAGATTTTGAAGGATGGACAGGATTTAGATCTGTGGAGCTTGTTGATGAGCAAGTGAAGGGATGTCTCTTAGGAGTGAAGTAGCCTTACCCTCTGAGGGAAAAAATCCTAGAGCGGAAATTGAAAGAATCAAGATCTGGCCCAGGGGCCGATGAGATGGCTCAGCGGTGTAAGTGCCTGCCTGGCAAGCGCGAGGGCCCGAGTTCGACTCCCGGAACCCACATACGAAAAAAGGGCCGGTGATATCGCTCAGCGGCACGGGCGCCTGCTGGTGTGGGAGGTCCTGAGGTCGACCCCCGGTACTCACAAAAAAAAAAAAAAAAAAAGATCTGGCCTGGGTTCTACCCGACTGGAATAGGTGACTTCAGAGTCTCACTGTAGGTCCTTCAACAAGTCATAGAGCATTGTTCTGAAGCTTTAGCACAGAGACCTTGTTAAAACGGATTGCTGGGTCCCACCTCAAGAGTTTCTGGCTTGCGTCTGAGGAGAGGCGTGAGAATTTGCATTTTTTTTTTTTTTTTTGTAGCTACCGGGGGTCGACCTCAGGACCTCTCGTGCCAGCAGGCGCCCGTGCCGCTGAGCGATATCACCGGCCCCTTTTTCGTATGTGGGATCCAGGAGTCGAACTCGGGCCCTCGCGCTTGCTAGGTAGGCGCTTACGCCACTGAGCCATCTTACCGGCCTGAGAATTTGCATTTTTGACAGATTTCCAGGGCTTGCTTCTGCTGCCGGCTAGGGGCCATACTGTACTTTCAAAGCTACTTGTTGTGAGATGAAGAAGAGTAATGGATCAAAAGTGATTCAGAGATTGTCAGGAAACAATGAATTTTTTTTTCTTTTTTTTGTACCGGGGATCGAACTCACGATGTCACGCTTGCCAGGCAGGCACTATACTGCTGAGCTATATCCCTAGCAACAAATAATTGTTTTGCTTCAATTGAAAACTAGTGCAGGGCTGGTGAGATAGCTCAGCGGCATAAGCGCCTGCCCGGCAAGCGCGAGGTCCTGAGTTCGACTCCCGGAACCCACGTACGAAAAAAGGGCCGGTGATATTGCTCAGTGGCATGGGCGCCTCCTGGCAAGCGCAGGGTCCTGAGGTCGACCCCCGGTACCCACAAAAAAAAAAAAACTAGTGCAAATATCTGTGTGTTCCAAGTTTAGGGTCTGTGTGCAAGTGACCACTGCCTTTAAGACTATCTTTTTGGTATTTTATCTTTAAAAGTTCGTATGTTGAAGGCCTGTGAAGAGATGTACTTTTTTTTTTTTTTTTTTTTTTTTTTTTATTTTTATTTTATTTTAAAGAGAAGAAAAAACAAAACAAATCAAAAGAAGAACAAATTTTCAAAACAACATAATAGGAGGGTAAGAATGGTTAATACATTGCATATTACTATCTTTAAGTTAGTTATTCAGGACACCAGACATTAGCATTTAATTATCCAAACATTATTGGCACAAACCTTACTCTTCAATGAACTAAGTAAAAATCGTAGTGTATCTATCTTAACCATCTTATATATATATATACAATTTTTTTTCCCTTTCCCTTCTTTCTTTTCCTTATTCCAGTCTCTCTTTCCTTTTGACCAGTTTCTTTTTGATTCACCATGTCTATTGTACATTTTGGATCTTATATACTCTTTCAGTTTCTCATACTAGAGAGACAATACGATGCTTACACATGTGCTTCTGGTTTATTTCACTTATGAGTATTTTCTCGAGTTGCATCCATTTACCTATAAAAGTCTCCAGTTTATCCTTCTTAATGGCTGAATAGTACTCCATTGTATAAAAATACCACATCTTTCTTATCCATTCCTCAGTTGATGGGCATTTGGGTTGTTTCCAAGATCTGGCTATTACAAATTGTGCTGCTATAAACATGGGTGCACATATATCGCTGTGGTATGATGTTTTTAATTCTTCTGGGAAGATGCCCAGAAGGGGAATAGCTGGGTCAAATGGGACCTCCAACCCTAGCTTTTTGAGGAATCTCCACACTGACTTCCACAGTGGCTGTACCAGTCGACACTCCCACCAACAGTGGAGAAGGGTTCCTTTTTCCCCACAGCCCCTCCAGCATTTGTTATTAGTTGATTTCTTTATAGTAGCCATTCTTTCTGGGGTGAGATGGTATCTCAGTGTTGTTTTAATTTGCATAAGAGATGTACTTTTGAAAGAATCTGGAGTTATCAGGGAAAAGGGAAGGTAAGAAACATAGGGTTCTGCTGACAAAGTTATGCTAGTGTAAGGTGGGTTTCAGTTCCTGGAAGAATTGGGTGGTAAAATAATTGCCACTTTTAAAATGCTGTGTGCCTGGCATGTTTTAAAGCACTTTATATCGTTTATTTATTTATACCTCATAAAACCCTATTTACCCAAATTGAAAAGGATCAGAGACCAAAGAAACTGGGATATCCATTTGTGATTCTATAGTTTTGGTATGATGGTGCCTCGTTACCTTTGGAGTACGTACTTGTGCATTTATATATATACACACACACACACATATATATGTATATGTGTGTATATACGCAAAATTTTTACCTCATCTCTTGAGACCAGTGAGGAGGTTTTCAGAATTATGGGTGGGTAGTACTTTGACTAAAGTACTTATTATTTCTGATAGTAAAGGGAATGCTGCTAACATTTTGCCCTTAAAAATGGAAATACAGGCCAGGCATTGTGGTGCACATCAGTAATCCCAGCACTCGGGAGGCTGAGGCAGGAGGATTGCCATGAGTTTGAGGCCAGCCTGAATTATGTAGTGAGACCCTGTCTCAAAGCCCCCCCACCAAAAAAAATTAAAAAATAAAAGAACAACATTGGGTTTTTTCTCATGCTGTAAATGTGCTGAGTTTGTGGTAATGGTGGTGCTGCGAGCTCTTTCATAGTAGACTCTGCCAGTATTGGCTCCTGACCCAGCAGAACACAAAACTCGGTAGGCCCAGGCCATTTGTATTCCCTGTTTTGCTGTCCAGAGAGAGGAAGGGTTTAGAAACCTTTCACTTGATGTGAAGCTCAAAGAAAGTGTGTGTGTGTGTGTGTGTGTGTGTGTGTGCACGTGTATGTGTGTGGGCAAGTGTGTGTATGTATACATGTATATTACACATACAGTTTTATTAACGTGTTCTCCTTTATGCTAATCCCAGCAAATTAAAGTGACAATACTGAGTTAGGGCCACTTAGCACTTTGTAGTTCTAGGATTCTAGGTATTTACTGAGAAATATTTTCTTAAAACTAACGGTACTAACAAGCACAGTTGGTATGAACCATCTATTCCTTATAGAAAAGAAAGATTAATACATGAAGGTTTTTGAAATTTGCGTTTTTATTTTTATTTTTTTAAATTTTTAAAATTTTTAAATTTATTTATTTATGTTTTTGTGGGTACCGGGGGTCAACCTCAGGACCTCGCGCGCCAGCAGGTGCCCGTGTGGCTGAGCGATATCACCGGCCCTGAAATTTGCATTTTTAATTGCACAGTAAGATGCAACAATGTCTCAATGTAAAAAAAAAATAAATAAATAACAATAGAGAAGCATATAGAGTAGTTGTGAAAGTCCCCTTTGACATATCTGGCCTTAATACGTATTTCTCTTACTAGAGAAAACTACTCTTTATAGTTTGATGAGTGTTTTGTGGAACATTCTATGTGTTTACAAATATTGGGTATATGTATTAATATTTCTCTCACCATATCATACATATTCATATTGTACAGATTTTCTCTGCCCATATAAAATGTTTGGAGCTGGGTGTGGTGACACATACCTGTAATCCCAGCACTTGGAGGCTGAGGCAGGAGGATGGTTATGAGTTTAAGGCCAGTCTGGACTACATGGTGAGACCCTGTCTCAAAAAATCAAAGAAATAAAATGTCTGGAAGAACTTTCTATAACAATATGTGTTAATTTCTCATTCTTTTTGAAAGCTTTATAGTGTTTCATGCTCTACCTATATAACCACTTCCTTTTTTTTTTGTTTATTTTTGAGACAGAATTTCACTGTGTAATTCAGGATGGTCTTGAACTTCCTGTGTAGCCCAGGGTGGCTTGAACTCACAGTCCTTCTGCCTCAGCCTCCTGAGTGCTGAGATTGCAGGTGTGCACCACCACACCCTGTCACTTCCTTGTTGATGAATTTTGCTTATAAGATTATTTGATTGTTCAGTTTTTTCATTAGTATATATTTATGATACACAGTAATTACATTCATTTGGGGAACTGGTACATGTACTTATTGCATCTTAATCATTTTTACTTTACCTTCCTCTACCCCTCACCACCCTCCTGTCCCCCCTCATTTTAAGATTATTTTTGTTTTGTTTTGATTTTGGTTTTTCGAGACAGGATCTCACTGTATAGTTCAGGCTGGCCTTGAATTTACTGTGTAGCCCGTGCTGGGCTGGCCTTGAACTCATGACAGTTTTCCTGCCTCAGCCTTGTGAGTGCTAGGATTGTTTTTGTTTTTCTGTCTTTTGCAATGCTAGGGTAGTTCCACAGCCTAGTGCCTGCTAGGCAAGCACTGGATCATTGAGCAGCACTCCAGCCCTGGTATTTTTTCCTTCCTTCCTTCCTTCCTTCCTTCCTTCCGACAGGATCTGACTATGTAGTTCGGGTAGTCCAGGCTGGCCTTGAGCTGGGAGTCCTCCTGCCTCAGCCTCTCAAGTTCTGGGGTCACAGGCATGTACCTTATATTTCTAATTTGAATCTAACTGGAATTTATTTATTTGAACTCAGAACCAACTTAGTGTTTTTCCATTGTACTGATACTAATTAGTGAATTGTCCATCAATTCCCCACTGATTTAATAGAGTCATATTTATCATATATGAAATTCCCATACATATAATAGACCTTTTAAAAATTCTGTCATTCCATTTATCTTTGTCTCTTCCTGCATAGTAATATACTATTTTAATTTTTATAAACTATTATAGCACATGTATTTATCTGGCTGTCCTTCCCAGTCATTGTGTTCTTTTTCAAAATTTGTTTGTATGTTGTATCTTATATCTTTCAAAGATCTTTAGGATCAGGTGGTTAAATTTAGATATTTTGATGGGATTTTATTTTTTTTTCCGAGACAGGGTCTCATATGTAGCTCAGGCTGGCCTTGAACTCATCTCCCTTGTGCTGGGTGGTGTGCACCACCACACCTAGCCGCTTTGATAGGATTTTAATAGTGTATTGAATTATAGGCTAATTTGGGGATGCAAGAACACAATATCCTTTTGCCAGTCCAGACAGATTTTTTTTATCCTTTAGTAAAAGATTTTTTATTTTATTCAGTGTTTTTGCACATTTTTTGTTAGGTTTGTTAGTGGGTGTTTTGTAATTTTTGTTATTGTAAGTGTAGTCTTTGTGCATTTCATATCCAAATTGCTTCTTGCTGATATGTGAAAGGTGAGTGATTTTTGTATGTTGATCTTAGCTCTCATTGCTTTACTGTTTCTTTTTTTCTTTTTCTTTTTTTTTTTTTTTTTGTTTGGGTACCGGGGGTGGAACTCAGGACGTCGAGCTTGCCAGCAGGCGCTTGTGCTGCTGAGCAATATCACTGGCCCTTTTTTCCTTTTTATGTGGGTTCTGGGAGTCGAACTCAGGACTTCATGCTTGCCAGGCAGGCACTTATGCCACTGAGCTATCTCACCAGCCTGCTTTACTGTTTCTTATATTGCAGCTAGTAATTTTTTACTTAGTTCTCTTTCTATGGTATACTAACTCTCTGCTAACATTTTTTTTTTTTTTTTTTTTTTGTGGGTACCGGGGGGACGACCTCAGGACCTCACGTGCCAACAGGCACCCGTGCCGCTGAGCGATATCACCGGCCCCTTTTTCGTATGTGGGTTCCGGGAGTCGAACTCGGGCCTTCGCGCTTGCAAGGCAGGCGCTTAAGCCGCTGAGCCGTCTCACCGGCCCTCTCTGCTAACATTTTAATTTTCTTAAGACTGATACTCTTAGCTGCTTTTGTTTTAAAGGGTTATTCTGAGAGAGTGTTTAAATTTTCATTGCTATCTTGGCCACGCTTTTGTGGTACATAACATTAAGGCATTTGGTTGGGAGGATGCATGGTGGAGGTAGGGGTGGGTTGCAGGGAGAGATTATCTACCTTTATTTATTAATAAATTCCAGTTATTTTAGTAACACATTTTGACCACTTGCTTTCTATAAAATATCTGAAGTAGATGTAGTACATATATCTAAAGTGTATATATAAACAGACATATATATAGTATATATAAACAGACACACATATATATATAAAACAAACAGAGAAACTAGATGTATTTTAATAGGGTAGTGAGAGAAATTGTTTTTTTTTTTTTTTTTTTTTTTTTTGTGGGTACCAGGGGTTCGACCTCAGGACCTCGCGCGCCAGCAGGCGCCCGTGCCACTGAGCGATATCACCGGCCCCTTTTTCGTATGTGGGATCCGGGAGTCGAACTCGGGCCCTCGCGCTTGCAAGGCAGGCGCTTACGCCGCTGAGCCATCTCACCGGCCCTAGAGAAATTGTTATTTGTCCACATTCAACATAAAGAAATGTCATTATTTGTGGTTAGCATCTAGAATAAAACATGCATTTATTGATTACTTTTGTTGGTTTTTTTTTTGCACAAATATTGGGGAATGTTGTACAGATCTTTTTGCACAAATGGGGAATGTTGAGGTTTCTAATTTTGGTGAGCTTGATGACAATTATAGTTAAAATGCTACATTAATAATTGAGATCATTTTTAGAACTCTGAACATAGGTTCCACAAATGTAAACTTTTTAGGTATGGAAGAGATGTAATGTATTCTGTGGATACCGTGAAAGAGTTCCAGATTCTGCCCAGTTGGACCTGGACTTGGGTTTAGCTTCATAATCAATACATTTTGCTTCATAATCAATACATTTTTATAACTCTGCTGGTGGCCCGTTAACTAACTCTAAGATTGGATTCAGTGTGGAATAATTAATATTGTGAAACTGATACTTACCTCTAGGGAGGTCTCAAGAAAGAACCTTTTCTTTTGCAAAAGTAATTAATTAACAGAAGTTAATTTTCTGGTATCAGTAAACTCTAAAGTCTATTTTTAGTATGTGAAGGAAGTGTATTTTTAAAAGGAAGTATTTCAAGCACACAGAAAAGCATAGTGTATAACATGGAAGAATGCCCAGATATCTACCAATATCTAATAACTGTTATCTAATAAATATTAATATTTTGTCCTTTTAAAAAAATTAAACATTATAGAAACAGTTGAATAATCTCTGTTCCTCTTTCCCAGTCTTTTTTTTTTCCTACCATAAAGTTTAGACTACTCTGATGTTGTTTGTCCTTCTCCTTAAAGTAGTTATATTTTATTCTATATGTATGTCAGCATGTAATATTTTCTACTTGATTTTTTTTTTTTTTTTGTGGGTACCGGGGGGTCGACCTCAGGACCTCGCGTGCCAACAGGCACCCATGCCGCTGAGCGATATCACCGGCCCCTTTTTCATACGTGGGATCCGGGAGTCAAACTCGGGCCCTCGCGCTTGCCAGGCAGGCGCTTACGCCGCTGAGCCATCTCACCGGCCCATATTTTCTACTTGAAAGATTTACATAAATTCTATACCCTAAGTATCATCTTTAAATGTTTTGTTTGTTTTTTTGTTTTTTTGTTTTTTTTTTTGTGGGTACCGGGGGGACGACCTCAGGACCTCGCGCACCAACAGGCACCCGTGCCGCTGAGCGATATCACCGGCCCCTTTTTCGTATGTGGGTTCCGGGAGTCGAACTCGGGCCTTCGCGCTTGCAAGGCAGGCGCTTAAGCCGCTGAGCTGTCTCACCGGCCCAAATGTTTTGTTTTGTTTTGCTTGAGAAAGGGTCTCACTTTCTATGTAGCCCAGGCAGGCCTTGATGATCTCACAAAGATCATCCTGCCTCAGCTTCCTGAGTAGTAGTATTACAGGCATCTGCCACCACTTCTGGCAACTTTCTTCCCCCTCCTCCTCTTCTTTTTTTTTTTTTATGGGTACTGGGGGTCGACCTCAGGACCTCGCGCGCCAGCAGGCGCCCGTGCCGCTGAGCGATATCACCGGCCCCTTTTTTCGTATGTGGGTTCCGGGAGTCGAACTTGGGCCCTTGCACTTGCCAGGCAGGCCCTTATGCCGCTGAGCCATCTCACCGGCCCCTCCTCTTCTTTTTTAACCGTACTGTGTACTGATGTCATACACCTGTGTTGAAATACATATAGAGGTAGTTTTCCATCGTAAAACTATCCGAATTTATTTAGAGTTTTTCAAATTGATGACAAATTGTTCTAGTTTTGCATAAAATAGACACTTGGAATTTCTATTTGCTTTGACTGGAAAACTTTTTCTAATTATTTTTATCAGAATACTAAATGCACCCGTGACTGAAAATCAGAGAAATAAGATTTAAAATGGAAAAGCAAAACAGTACCTCCATCTCACTTTGTAGATTGGCATTGTCCAGTATGACAGGTTCTAGTCACTGTGACTGGTCAGCACTTGAAGTACCCTTTATCCTAATTGGTAAGTGGTAAGTGTAAAATATATACCAAAGCCAGGTGTAATGGTGCATGACTGTCATCCAGCTATGGACTTGGGAGGCTGAGGGTGGAGGATCATAAGTTGGAGGCCAGCCTGTGCAACATGGTGAGACCCAGTCTAAAAGAAAAAAATATGCATCGTATTTCAAAAACAGTATGAATAAAATACCATGTTAATTTTTATATTGATAACATGCTAAAATTACATTTTGGATATATCAGAACAAATAAAGTATATCTATCTGTCTGTCTATCTATCTATCTATCTATCTATCTATCTATCTGTCTATCTATCTATCTATTTTTTTGGTGCTAGGGATTGAACCAGGACCTTGTGCATGCTAAGTATATGCTTTACCACTGACTACAGCCCCAGCTCCCAAATAGAGCTTATTATTAAAATTAATTTTATGAATTAAAGTTTTAATGTAGCTACTAGAAAAATGTAATATGATGTGTATTGTGTTATTATATTTCTATTGACAGTCTGTTTTAGATGTAAAAGCAAGAACTTAGTCTTATTCACACTGTAGTCCCTGTTCCTTTAAAAGTATGGAAATAGTGTAGACAATGAGGGTTGGTTGGTTGGTTGGTTGATTGATTGACTATAATACTGGGGATCGAACCCAGATCCTTTGTACTGAGCTACATCCCAGCCCATTTTTTATTTTTTATTTTGAGACAGTGGGTTGCCAAGTTGCCCAGGCTGGGTTTGCACTTGAGATCCTCCTGTTTCAGCCTCCCATAGTGCTGTGATCACAGGTGTGTGCCACTATGCCCAGCAACAATGAGAATTTAAATGAATGGATACATTCAGCAAGTAGGGAGAGCATTATTGTCTTCTTTATACTCACAGAAATGTTATACCTGGCATGTTGCAGTGTATAGTCTAATGAAGGTGCTTTGAACCAACCTGAGTTTTCTTTGTAATTACTGATTGGTAAAAAGTCATTTTAAGTTTGCATTTTTCCTAGTGTATTTTTCCTTTGATTACCTTATTTTTAGCTTCACTGCACTTTTAAGTCTTTAAATGAAAGTCTAAAATCCTGTCTTTATATTTGTTTTTATTTTGTTCTGTAATTAACTCAGGTATTTGGAAAAATTCTAACACTTTCATAGGTTTTTTGACCTAATCGTTTCAAGTCTGTTTCTTGAAATTATTAACTATCTTCAAAGAGAAAAGTCATCTTGGTCATGGGCTGTAGTTGTGAAAGTGGCTTCAGCAATGAGTAAATAGTCCAACAAGGTGTTTCCTTTTCAAGTCTGCGGTCATGCATATCCTTTTATTTTTATTTTTTTTTATTTTTTATTTTTTTTGTGGGTACCGGGGGGTCGACCTCAGGACCTCGCGCGCCAACAGGCACCCGTGCCGCTGAGCGATATCACTGGCCCTTTTTTCATATGTGGGATCCGGGAGTCGAACTCGGGCCCTCCCTCGCGCTTGCAAGGCAGGCACTTACGCCGCTGAGCCATCTCACTGGCCCCATGCATATCCTTTTATATTTAAATATCTGTTTCTTCTTGATTGTGTTGAGCTATCATATATTCTGCAGTACTGCAGTTTGTTCTTCTACTTCAGTGGCTTTCTGTGGGTAATAAATGTTGGTCGGACTCCTGGCTATAAGCAGTAGAAACAAGTCCAACTTACATGATACGTAGAAAACTACATGGAAAGAGTGAGAGTGTAGGAAGCTCAAGGATAGGAATGCAGCTAGGCCTGTCCAGAAACAGGAAGTGGAAGGCTGCTAGAAACTGCCAATATTTGTTTTTTGTTTTAGGTTGTTTGTTCTATTTATTCTTTTTCTTGGATATTCAGTAGATACTAGACTTCCTGTTTTTTAAATCCTCTGCATTGATGAAGAGGACAGTGCAATAAATGTTAATTTAGGCCAGTTCCAAGTTTCCAGGAGTGTCCCTGTGATTGATGGTCACATCACCTATTACAGGGTTTCTTAACTCTATATAATGCTGACATTTTAGGTTGAATGACTTATGTTGTGAGGGCTGTCCTGTGTATTATGGGATGTTTAGTAGCACCTTGTCCTTTACCAACTAAATATCAGCATTTGCCTTCCAGTTCTAACAACCAAAATGTCTCCAGATATTTCCAGATGTCTGTGGGTGGGGTGAAATTACCTATGGCTGAGAACCACTCATCTAGAATGCCTTTGGCCTTTGGGCCTACCAGTGTGTGAGAAGGACATTATGGGAGTCTTTGTGAACTAGGTAGATGTTTTCAGTTTTTTTATAGCAACTGTAAATTTAAGCAGCATTTTTTGTAATTATTGAGTGTTCTTTAAAAAAAATTTTTTTTTTTTTTTTTTGAGATGGGGGTCTCACTATGTAGTGCAGGCTGGCCTTGAACTCACTTATGTAGCCCAGGCTGGCCTCGAACTCACGGCGATCCTCCTGCCTCAGCCTCCTGAGTGGCTGGGGTTACAGGCATTTGCTATATTTCTTAATACTTAAAATCTTTTAACTGGAATTTTAAGAGTTTGTGTTTGGGTGTGTATATGGGGGTGGGATACTAGGGACTATATCCAGGGCCTTCACAGTTTACATCCCCAGCCTTTTTTATTTTGAAACGGGGTATCCCTTTGTTTCCCAGGTTGGGCTTGAATTTGCAGTCCTCCTGCCTCAGCCTCCCAGAGTGCTGGGATTACATGTATGTGCTACCATGTCCATCTTAGCTTGCCATTTTTTATTATTTCTCTGAACTTTTCTAAATCTAATGCCAGTTTTTTCTCTGAGAGTATGTATATATATGTGAGGATGTTGGTTATTTTTAAAACAATTTACAGTTTTGGTTGTTAGATATAGGTGCAAAAATTTAGAACTGAGAGTTTAGAAATAGTGTATTCCTATATACTTGACTTATACACAGGTAAACTGATACTTGGAGTGTTGACCAGTTGAGTATGGACACATAGCCTAGTAGGGGAGAATAAGTCATAGTTATCATTTTGTTCATGACTTAGTCTATTATAACAAAAGGCAGATTAATAAGGGAAAAGCATACACATTTACTTAAGTTTTGTGTGACACCAGGGCCATCAGAAATGAAGGCCCAAGAAAGTACAAACAATGTATTTTTATGTGTAGATTTGATGAAGAATAGATAGTGGTGCAAAAGTATAATTGAGTGAAGGGCGAGTGATCTAAATTGAGGGGAACTTAGAGCAAGCCTTTGGTTCAGATTCTTCTCGGTGGTGTTCATGTTCTGCAGGCGTAGGGAGAATGAATCTTAGGGTCTGCCTCTGACTGGAAAGTGATTCTTCTATGTTATCTTTAGGGTAGAAGGACAGGAGGAGGTTAGAGATAACTTCCTGCTTCTGGTGTTTCCTTAAGTGTCAGAGTGCTGTATTTTGGAGTAGGATGTCCTAAACTCTATTGTGGCGCTACAGAGAAATTAGAATGTAACCTATTTTTCTAGGGATAGTTTCTAGTTGTATTTTGTTGTCTGTTATCTTTTTTTTTTATAGTATTGCTATATAATTCTCATTGAACACTTATGCGCCACCTCTGCTGCAAATTTTAATTATTTTCATTTAATCCTCAGCCAGTAAATCATGAAAATGGATCTCAAAACAAGTCATGTATACCTCTATGCTCCTAATTATTATGTTTAAAAGTAGGCTGGTGGTTTAAGGGTTGGGTGCCTGTGTGCCAGTTGGCTTTTATTTTTTGTGTCTTTTAAAAATATTTTATTTTAGGAAATTTCAAACATGTCCTCCCCAGTGGTCCATCTGCATCTCTCTAACAGGTGTCATATTATTTTTATTCATTACTTTTTTTTTTTTTTTACTTTTCTTTGGTTTTATTTTTATTATTATTTTTATTTATGTGACAAGAATGGAACACAGTGCCTTGCACATGGTAAGTACCTGCTCTACCATTACTATTAATTAATTAATTAATTTTTTGAGATAGGGTCTTGTTATGCAGTTCAGGCTAGCTTTGAACCCATTACTGTATGAACATTGTCCCTGGGCTTCCTCTTTTTAAAAAAGTTTTTCTAAAATTTTTATTTTTATTTTTTATGTTTATTTTTGTTTGTTTGTTTTGGTACTGGGAATTGAACTCAGGACTTTCCGCTTGCCAGGCAGGCACTTGTGCCGCTGAGCTGTATCCCTGGCTTTATTTATTTATTTATTTTTTTGAGACAGGGTCTTGCTATGTAGTTCAGGCTGGTCTTGAACTCATTAGGTAGCCCAGGCTGGCCTTGAAGTCACAGCAGTCCTTCTGCCTCAGCCTCCCAAGTGCTGAGAGTACAGGCATGCGCCACCACACCTGGCCACCAGTTGTTTTATTCTACTGTCTTATTTAATTCTTCATTTCTTGCTTTTCTCGCAAAGGATGCTTTGAAATGATTCTGAAATTTGTTCTCATTCATATGTAGAGAAAGGCTAGTTGTTGGGTCCTTAAAAAACAAAACAAAACAAAAGCAAAAATGGAAAACAAAAGGAATGGAGAACTAGCGGAGTTAAGTCCAGAAGGTGGCACTCCATGGACAGCAGTCATGGCCACTGGAGCTGGCGAGCCTTTAGAAATTAAGACTGCCTACTCCATCCTTCTCATTCAGGGACTGCAAGGTTTTGGCATCCTTTTTGCTCTGTACATCTGTTCAGTTTTCCTTTTGCCCAGCTGGCTTTCTTGGTTTTAGCTTGTCTGGGGAGTTTAAGGATGGCACAGTTATTCTTTTTTTTTTTTTGTGGGTACCGGGGGTCGACCTCAGGACCTCGCGCGCCAGCAGGCACCTGTGTGACTGAGCGATATCACCGGCCCTTTTTTCGTATGTGGGTGCCGGGAGTCGAACTCAGGACCTCGTGCTTGCCAGACAGGCGCTTATGCCATTGAGCCATCTCACCGGCCCCAAGGCACAGTTCTTTATCATGAATACTTTCAATATGTTATTGTGGCAGTGTCTTTTAAAATTTAAGTCATATGTTGACTGAAGGGCCAGTACGTCTTACTGCTGCTTGACCATCTTAATTTTGGCAATCCAAATCACCAATTTCTTGTATGTACTTCAGAGATACATTACGTACATATAAATATATGTATGGATACATACATGTATATCCCCTGGCTTCCTCCTGCCCTTTTTCTTAGACTAATGGAAACATTATATATACTGTTTTGCACCTTGCTTTTTTTTTTTTTTTTTTTTTGTGGGTACCGGGGGGACGACCTCAGGACCTCGCGCACCAACAGGCACCCGTGCCGCTGAGCGATATCACCGGCCCCTTTTTCGTATGTGGGTTCCGGGAGTCGAACTCGGGCCTTCGCGCTTGCAAGGCAGGCGCTTAAGCCGCTGAGCCGTCTCACCGGCCCTGCACCTTGCTTTTAAAAGTTTTTTTTCATTTAATTATCTTGGAGGAGGTGGTGGTGGTGGTGGTTCTTTCTTTTCTTTCTTTCCTCCTCTCCTTCCTCCTTTTCCTTCCTTCTTCCCTCCTCCTGCTTCCCCTTCTCCTTCCTCTTTCCCTTCCTCTTCCTTCTCCTCCCTCCCCCTTCTCTCTCCTCTTTCCTTCCCCTTCCCTCCTTCTTCTCTTGGCTTTTTGAGACAGAGTTTCACTATGCAGTTCAGATTGGCCTTGAATTCATTGTATAGTCCAGGCTGGCCTTGAACTTGCAATGATCCTCCTGCCCGCTCCAAAGTGCTGGGATTACAGGCATGCACCACCACACCTGACAATGGAGATTCTTCTATATCAGTAAATAAAGAACTTGCTTTTAAAAATTGGTATATAGCATTTCATTGTATAGATGAATTATATTGTTAGATTGTTTAAATGCTGCAGTGAGAAATGTTGTGTCACTTTAGACATGTGCTTAAATAAATGCCTAGAATTGGAACCGCTTACAGAAAGGGTATGGGGATTTCAAAATAACCAATTATTGAATAAACTTTTTTTGTTTGTTTATTTTTTGAGACAGGGTCTTGCTGTGTAGTTCAGGCTGTCCTGAACTCACTATGTAGTCCAGACTGGGCTCGAACTTGCAGTGATCCCCCTGCCTCAGCCTCCCGAGTGCTGGGATTACAGGCATGTGCCACCGTGCACAACCCTGAACTTTTTTTTAGAGACAGGGTCTTACTACATAGTTTAAGCCAGCCTTAAACTGTCACTATGTAGCACAGGCTGGCCTTGAAATCATGGTGATCTTTCTTGCCTCAGCCTCAGGAGTGCTCAGTGCTGGGATTATAGGTTGTGCCAACATGCCTGCCTTTGAATAAACTTTTATTCACCATTTTTATATACAAGGGATGATGGAGAAATGCCATGAATGGTTAAATTTTTAAAAATGTAAATGAGCGGGGCATGGTGATGCATGTCTGTGATTCCAGCACTCAGGAGGCTGAGGCAGTAGGTTCGCTCTGCGAATTTGAAGCCAGCCTAGGCTACATAGTAAGTTCAAGGCCAGCCTGAATTATAGAGCAATACTGACTCAGAAAACAAAACCAAAAAAAAAAAAAAAGTGAAATCCCCATTGTGATGAATAATGGGATAAGTGTGTTCAAAGCAAGGGGGAGTATTTTGAGGGGGATTAATGGCAGTATGTCTTTTACTATAATGACATTTTTAGGTTTTTTTTTTTTTTTTTTTTTTTGAGACAGGGTCTCACTCTGCAGTTCAGGCTGGTTTTGAACTATGTAGCTTAGGCTGGTGTTAAACTCACGGCGTGCGCCACCACACTCGGCTACTATAATGAATTTTTTTTTTTTTTTTTATGTGGGTACCGGGAGTCGACCTCAGGGCCTCACGCTTGCCAGCAGGCGCTTATGCCACTGAGCGATATCACCTTCCCTTTTTTTCCTTTATGTGGGTACCGGGAGTCACTCAGGAGCTCACGCTTGCCAGGCAGACGCTTATGCCACTGAGCCATCTCACCCGCCCTATAATGAATTTTTAAGTTTAAGTATTCATTGTATTTTTTGATCACTCTGTGTTGATCAACCATTTATGGCAATTTCTGTCAAATAAAAACATTACGGTGTGTCCTTATCCACCTTGTTCATTGGAACTGGCACTGTGCTACTTCTGGCTCTTGTCCAAAGTCAAGATGAGCATGAAAAGTAAATGTTTTTAATCGATTTAGGACGGTGAGGAAACTAGGACAGTGCAACTAAAGACAATCATGAAAGAGGACTTCAGAACTGCTTCAGAAAGTGGCAAGAATGGTGAGATGAGTGTATTCAAAGCAAGGGACAGTATTTTGAGGGGAACTATGGTGTAATTATTTTATTGTAATTTAAAAAATTTAAATAGTGTATTTTTTGATCATGCCTCATAGGTTGAGTATCCTTATATAATTTACTTGGGACTAACAGAGTTTCAGATTTTGGAGTTACTTGCATAGATTTTACAGACTGAGACTAATCCCTAATTCACTATTTTGCAATCTGAAATGCTCCAAATCTGAAATACAAGTTCTGAATTTTGGAGCATTTGGGATTTTAGAGCATTTTAGAGTAAGCATACTCAGCCGTACTCATGTCCTGTGTGCATTTGGTTTCATTTCTGGGGTTCTGTTCTGTCGATTTGCCTGTCTCATTAAGTGCCAGTATCACTTTAATTATTATTGTACTTTTCAGTATGCAGTATAACATGATGGAAAGGACATAGATTGCCTGACATTGAATTTTGTCTCTACCATTTCCTTAGTTATGTGACTTTGGGCAAGTTACTTATCATCCGGTAATTCAGTGACCTGATTTGTAAAGTAGAGATGATAGTAACATCCATTATTGTTGCGCGCTCTTGCCAGCAAGGAACACACGAAAGTGGAACTTGTTATTAACAATTTATTAACACTGTACAGGGACCGAAGTCGCACCCAAGCCAGTTCTCAAGCTAAGCTAGCTTCTTCCAGCTTCTTCTTTTTCTTCTTCTTCTTCTTCTTCTTCCCCGGGCACTCTCCTATATAGGAATCCATCTCCAATCACCCTCTGCCACGAATAGCACACCCATTGGGCGCCTCTGCAGGGATCCGCCCGCTGCCCAAAACCTTCCCTAATAAGGGAACATAGAAATGCGGAACATAGGCTGATCAGCTGATAGGAAGCAGGCTATCCGCGCCATGTTGGTGGCGCAGTAAGAAAAAGGCTCCCAACATCTCCCCCTAATTAATTAATTTTAAATGGCACAACAGCAGGAGAATGTAGAGGCCCGTACCCTGTTGTGCAAACGCCAAGCGGATTAACATAGCATGAGATGGCCAGGCTCATACTACATCATCCCTATTGGCAATGCTCCCTTTTCACAGGGGTGGGGCTTTGGAGCAGACCCACATGCATACGAGCGTGCATTCCAGCAGTCCCCTCAACCCCTAGGGCAACTGCTGTGCAGTGCGGCTAGCCTTACATCCTGCATAGGCTACGAATGAATGGCAGCCAGCCATACTTGGGGAGATGTACCAGCATCCACAGCTGTAATGGCCTGAGCGAGTATGGCGACATCCCTACGGCGGCGTCGCCGCAGGCGGCACAAACACCAGATGCAGAAGGCGGCACTCAAAGCCACGATTCCCAGGAGAGACATAGAGCCCGCCCATCGTTGTACCCATCCAGACCATCTTGTTATAGCAGTCCATCCTGCATGAGTCCAGCTGAAGACCTAGAGCCCATGGCAATGACCCCACGAGTCCAACTGGAGGCCCAGAGCCCACAGCAATGTCTCATGCAAGTATATTTTACGGATCTGCACTGGGAAGGCCCAAAGGTCAGTGGTGGAAGCTAGAAAGTCTGCACCAGCAGGATGAAGGATCTGTGCCAGCAGGCTGAGGGATCTATCCCAGAGCCAGGAAGCGACGCTCAGAGTAAGAACCGGAGCTCCCCCGAAAGTCACCACAGCCATCCTCAGCGACAACGAGGTCCCGAGCTCCTCCGACGATGAGAACAGCCAAGTTCCTATCAGGAAAGCCAGCGTGACAAGCTCCTCAAGGAGAACCGACAGCAGCACCTCTTCCTCTCCAGTTCTCCTTTTTATGTTGTTGGCAACAGTCCTCAGGTGGGCCCTCCACACCAGGCACCACACTGATTCAATTCAGCTGGGTTTTACAAGTTGACCACCAATTGTCAATCCACCACAATCCACCCCTGGTCAACTTGATAACCACACACATTTCCTTAAACCAATGGTCTCTAGTGGCAGATTTGTGAAAAGTTAACATGTGTTGATCTATTCAGATTTACATTAATATAACAATTACACATATACAATTCTTATTGCACTCATTTCTGCACCAAAAACAAAATATACAAAGGGTGATCAAAACTCAAAGTTAAAACGACAATACTTTGACAAATTAACCTGATTACAAACATATCTAAAAAACTACATTAAAATCAAATTGAAAGAACTATTACAATCACAGTCCTTGCATCCAGTAACTTAACTACACGACATGTCAAGACTAAAAAATGGGGATCTCCTGCAATTTAAATACACTCTTATCTTCAGGTGAAAGGTTTCAGTTCATTTTTCCATTGTCCTGTTTTTTCTTTTTCCAACAACCACGTTCTTCTCTTTTTTATCCGTAAAGGGAGTACTAAGTTATAAATTGGTACTTTTGGGATAACTCAAGTTCTGAACACCCAAAACCTTACTTATAGATGAGTTGTCAAAAAAGTCTCCAGTGGTAATAGGCAGATATACTTCCTCAAACTTGGCCGGCGCTTAAGTTGCGCAGGGCCAGTAAAAACGAAACCTGCGTCGAGCGCAGTATCTTCACAGCAGTTCCCCGCACACCCGCGGCCCCTCTCTAACTGGAGGTTTAGTGGATCCACTCCCGCTCTATCGGCGGCCTCCCTCACTGGGGAGAATCCCGCTCTATCGGCGGCCTCCCTCACTGGGGAGAATCAGCTCAGAGTAAAAACAAAACCTACCTTGGTGCTGATAACGCTAAGGTCGCGAGTTCGGTCCCCGTACGGGCCACCACTTGTTGCGCGTCCTTGCCAGCAAGGAACACACGAAAGTGGAACTTGTTATTAACAATTTATTAACGCTGTACAGGGACCGAAGTCGCACCCAAGCCGGTTCTCAAGCTAAGCTAGCTTCTTCCAGCTTCTTCTTTTTCTTCTTCTTCTTCTTCTTCTTCCCCGGGCACTCTCCTATATAGGAATCCATCTCCAATCACCCTCTGCCATGAATAGCACACCCATTGGGCGCCGCCGCAGGGATCCGCCCGCTGCCCAAAACCTTCCCTAATAAGGGAACATAGAAATGCGGAACATAGGCTGATCAGCTGATAGGAAGCAGGCTATCCGCGCCATGTTGGTGGCGCAGTAAGAAAAAGGCTCCCAACACATTATTATATACATACAACATGTAATGCAATAGAGTTGTTGTGAGGATTAAATGAGTTAATTTATATAAAGTGCTTAGAACAGTGTTTAGTGTATAGTTAGTGCTATATATTAGAGCTGTCTTTTTTTTTTTTTTTTTTTTTCCCTTACTGGGGATTGAATCTAGAGCCTTTGCACTGGCTGCATCCCCACCCCTTTTTCTATTTTATGATAAGTTGTTGCTAAGTTTCCCAGGCTGGGCTTCAATTTGCAGTCCTCTTGCCTCAGCCTCCCCTGGTGGTTGGATTAGAAGCATGCACCACCACGCCCGGTGGTCTTTGTTGGAGCTGTCCAATAGGGCTAGTTCTTTTTTAGTTCTATTGATTTTGAGAATGGCCTTTTTTTTTTTTGGTACCAGGAATTGAACTCAGGACCTTGCCCTTGTCAGGCAGGTGCTTGTGCCACTGAACTATATCCCTGGCCCCTTCTTGGCTATTTTCGTTTGCATATTTTTTCTTTATTTTTATACAATTGATCTGTTTAATCAGTATAAAACTGGGTAATGAGTTATTAACAACAGTGTCTTCCCCCAGTTGCAATGAATTAACACATCAAAAATTTGTCACTTGCACTGCATGTTCATTGTACTCAGTGATCAGTGGGGAAGTCCCTGGGTGGGATGTGGGCTCTGCTCATTTTTTGCCATCCAGAGGCCACCACTTTTTGTTTTTTTTTTTGAATGTGGGTACCAGGAGTCAAACTCAGGACCTTGTGCTTGCCAGCAGGAGCTTGTACCGCTGAGCGATGTCACCGGCCCCTTTTTTTCCTTTATGTGGGTACCGGGAGTTGAACTCAGGCTCTCACGCTTGCCAGGCAGGTGCTACGCTGCTGAGCCATCTCACCGGCCCCAGAGACCACCACTGATAGAGCCTTCAAACATTATTCTAGAATGCTGGCTATTGCTGTTGCAGAGGGAGAGAAAGAGAAACCAAGTACTTGTAGAAAATTTAAAAGCTAGAAGGGGACATACATACATTGCTTCTTCCTATGTTTTATTGGCCAAAGCAAGTTGGATGGAGAATATGCAGTTTTGTTCTGTGCCTGGGAGGCAGCCGGAAGTATTTGATGCAGAGTTGTAATAACTACCATAATTTGGTCTTCTGATGGCTAAATATTTTGGTCGCCCTTTATGTTATATGCTACACAATAGCCCCCTCCCTTAGGGAGAAAACTGTAGTTTCTGATCAAAAAGTACAGTATACAGTATATTTACATTTTTAAAAACTTATTGCAGGGCTGGGGATATAGCTCAGTGGCACAGCGCCTGCCTGGCAAGTGCAAAGTCCTGAGTTTGATTCCTAGTACCAAAAAAAAAAAAAAAAAAACAAACTTAATACAGTAAAAGACACATTGCCATTAATCCGCCTCCAAATACCTACCCCCTGCTGTGAACACACTTGATCCCTTTATTCTTGCCACTCTGAAGCAATTCTGGAAGTCCTTTCTCCTGTCTTCAGTTGTACTGTTGTGGCTCTATTTTTTTTTTGTGGGTACCGGGGGCCGACCTCAGGACCTTGCGTGCCAGCAGGTGCCCGTGCCGCTGAGCGATATCACTGGCCCCTTTTTTCGTATGTGGGTTCCGGGAGTCGAACTCAGGCCCTCGCCCTTGCCAGGCAGGCGCTTATGCCGCTGAGCCATCTCACCGGCCTCCTGTGGCTCTATTGATGTTCCAAATTGATTCAGAACATTTATGTTTTGTGATCATTTTGACTTTGGAAAGTGCCAAAAGTTGCTCAGTGCCAGATTGAGAGAATAAGGTAGACGAGGACACACCATAATGTTTTTATGAACCTGCGTTTTTATTGGATGGCACTTGTCAGGGGCATTCACTGTATTTTTTATCACACCTAATAAAGATACGAAGGAGGACTTCCAGGACTGATTCAGAAAGTGGCAAGAACAATGTATTTGAAGCAAGGGGGAGTATTTTTAGGGGATTAATGGCACTATTTCTTCTACCACAGTACATTTTAAAAATTTAAACATTCATCATATTTTTCCATCATACTTGGCATCTAGTAACTACAGTGTTCTGAAATTTTAGAATATCTGAACGATGTATTACTGTTTGCTTATTTTTTTCAGTGCTGGCGTCCAACCCAGGACCTCACATATGCTAATAAGCAGGCATTCTACCACTGAGACAACACCCCCAGTAAAATAATTATGGGGCCTCACTTTGTTTCCCAGGCTAACTCAAACTCCTGGGCTCAAGCAGTTATATATGGCACCACACCCAGTTTAAAAAGAAGTATTTTATTAAATATCTACAACAATCTACCACTAAATAATTCTCTTATCTCCCAGTTGTGCTGAGTGAAACTGTGTATAATCCATTGCATAGTCACAGCTGGATCATAAGACTTAACTCTAACCCATTGTGCTTTCCAGTAGAGCGAAATAAGAAAATAAACGTAGTTTTTTTTTGTTATTTACAATGAATATAGCAACAAAAAAGGCTGATAACTTTTAGGAAGATGATCTTTGTGATAATAATGGTTAAAAGTGAAAAATGAAGCCAGGCATGGTGGTGTACATTTGTAATCCTAGCACTTGTAAGGCTGAGTCAGCAAGGGGATTGCTAGTTTGAGGCCAGCCTGAGCTAGATAGTGAGTTCAAGACTAGTGTAAATTACATAGCAAGACCCTGCCTCAAACAAACAAACAAAAAATAAAATATAATCTAAGAAAGTTACCTTGAGAAGAGGAAGCATTCTGCCAACAGCTTTTTTTTTTTTTTTTTTTTTTTTTTTGTACCAGGAATTGAACTCAGGACCTTGTGCTTGCCAGGCAGGCACTTGTGCCACTGAGCTATATCTCCAACCCAGCATTCTATACTGATAGAGTGATAGTGCATTTTAACTGGTTTCAAATTGGAAATCCTTTTTTGGAGTACATAGTTTAATTGACTTAAATTTATTTAAAAAATTCTTTTTAGTGGTATTGGGTATCAAGCCACACTGAGTTACTCCCCTGGCTGTATTGCATTCATTTTTGAGCATTGAATTTTAAGGAGATGCCTTACAAGGCCAACAGAAAAATAGAAAAATTTTCATTGTTCAAATGTAAAATGTTTATTAAAATATAGAGAGTCCTTGCTTTGTCTTTTTTTTGTTTTTGAGACAGGGTCTCACTATGTAGTTCAGGCCAGCTTTGAACTCACTATGTAGCACAGGCTGGCCTCAAACTCACAGCCATCCTCCTGCCTCAGCCTCCCAAGTGCTGGGATTATAGGCATGTGCCACCATGTCCAGCTGTGTCTTTAAGCTAGAAAAAATAAGGTATTTATTTGTTACTCTCTATTTTCATAGGGTAAGTTAAAAAGTTAATTTTTCCTTATTATAAGTGAATATTACAGGAAAAAAACATAAGCAAAAACCAAAAATAAACCCTTAAACCAGCCTTCCTATTTGGAGAACCGTCAGTAAAGTTCTGGTAGTATTCTTTTTTTTTTTTTTTTTTTTTTTATATGTGGGTACCGGGAGTCGACCTCAGGACCTCGCACTTGCCAGCAAGCGCTTGTGCCACTGAGCGATATCACTGGCCCTTTTTTCCTTTATGTGGGTACTGGGAGTTGAACTCAGGACCTTGCGCTTGCCAGGCAGGTGCTTATGCCGCTGAGCTATCTCACCAGCCCCTGGTAGTATTCTTTTAAAACCTTTTCTTGTGTGTCATTTGTACTGCAAACCAAAATGTATACAAAATGTAAGTGCAAATTTTTTGTTAATTTTCTTTTTCTTTTTTTTTTTGTGTGTTTGTTTTGATTTTGCATGCAGGGCTTTGTGCATGCTAGGCAAGTGCTGTTCCAGTAAGCTACATTCCTACCCCTAATTATCTTTTTCACTTTGTATATTTTGAAACTTCTAAAATTGAAACCTTAAGTTGAATGAGAAGGGCTGTTTTTTTTTTTTTGTTTTTACTTCTTTTTAGAACTTCTTTAACATTTATTCCTCAGACTAACATCTAATATTTCTCTCTTAAAATTTTTATTATTGTTTCCTAAAAAAAAATTTCTTGAAGGCTGTTGTATTCTGTATTCTGCTGAGGTTGTGTGAAGTTTATCTAAGGACAGAACATATACAGTATTAGTAGAAATGATTGTAGGGCGAAAAGCAGAAGACATTTCAGCAATTATGTCAAAGTACAGATCAATCACTAATTTTTTTTTTTTTTTTTTTTTTTTTTTTTGGTGGGTACCGGGGGGTCGACCTCAGGACCTCGCGCGCCAGCAGGCGCCCGTGCCGCTGAGCGATATCACCGGCCCCTTTTTCGTATGTGGGATCTGGGAGTCGAACTCGGGCCCTTGCGCTTGCCGGGCAGGCGCTTAAGCCGCTGAGCCATCTCACCGGCCCATAGATCAATCACTAATTTCCTTGCAGTCTGGTTTTGCATAATTGGCTAAAATAACCAAAAACTAAGGAAGTACAATTTTCTCTACAGATATTTAAGGTCCTTTCTTATATTTTAAACTGAAATAAATATTCTTGAGATGTTAATTTTTTTTTTTTTTTTTTTTGTGGGTACCGGGGGGTCGACCTCAGGACCTCACGCGCCAGCAGGCGCCCGTGCCGCTGAGCGATATCACCGGCCCCTTTTTCGTATGTGGGTTCCGGGAGTCGAACTCGGGCCCTCATGCTTGCCGGGCAGGCGCTTAAGCCGCTGAGCCATCTCACCGGCCCGAGATGTTAATTTTTATGTGACCCTTTGAACAGAACATACTTAGACTAAGGCATTGTTAACTACTGAAACAAAAGTGTGTGGGAGGACAGCAAGGTTATATTCTACTCCTTTTTAAATGTCATGAGTTTAATTTCTTTCAAGAAGGATGTGTGGGTTTTCTGTCTAGTTTTTAGTGATGATTTATTAAGGAATAGCACTCCCACAGTTTAAATAGCCAGTTTGTAAATGTATATATTAACTGGTAATAAGTAGAAATCTAGTGGAACTAAGGCACAATTTAAGCTGTTTTTTGGTTTTTTGGTTTTTTTTTTTGGTGGTGCTGGGAATTGAGCCCACAGCTTTGAGCAGGAGTGATCTACCTTTGAGCTACACCACAGCCAGTTTTTTTCTTTTCTTTCTCAAAAAAGTATTACCAATTACCAACTCTTTAACATTGTAGATGATCAGTAATATCTGTTAAACTGTATCAAATATTTATCTCAGTGTGCTAAAATTAATTTTTTACCATCTTTAAATGTTAAAGATATCCTACTTAAGTATAGATATAGCATTTAATTATTCCTTAGTGTACCTAGTGCATTTATGGCTTGCAAGAGTTTTAAGAGTCATGCATAAATAGCTGATAAGTTATAAAAATGATACACATTTCAGTAAAATAAATTTTAGTTAAAATGATTGTAAATGGGGATAAGTTTTGGATAGAAAACACGGATTGCTGCTCCCCCTACCAACCAACCAACCAAGCAAACAGAAAACCCCCAAAACATCTTATTTCTGAAGGGAACATCTCAGTTGGGCAAAAAGAGATAATATAGCAGCTGTGAGACTCATTCTTGGAAAGCCTCGCTTGCAAGGTTGGCCCTTGGGAACTTGGATTTTGGGAGAGTCCCCGCCATTCCCAGAGTGGCTTACTATACTTAAACTGTACTAACAGTGTGGTTTATGCTGAATACCTGCTTGCTTTCTGGGAGTCTGAAATTTTTTAACAGGCTAGACCAGTGGCGGCAAACTTATGGAAGACGTGCCACAGTGGGCTGTATCATTGAAAGCTCGAAAAGGTTTACCATCACTGGGCTAGACAGAGGGTATTTATATGATCAACTCCAAAGAGAAACCTTGGGCACCGAGTCTCTAATAAGCTTACCTTGGAGACACCTTTTACACACTATACCTCATTGCCGGAGGAATTGAGTTCTGTGTGACTCCAGTGGGAGAAGACTTTCAGAAGGTTGTGCCAGGTTTCCTCCAGACTTTGTCCCATGTGCCTCTTCACATTACCAAGTTTGCTTTTGTAGTCTTTTGCATTGCTATAATAAGTCACAATCATGAGTACAGTTATATGCTGAATTCTGAGTCATCCTGGTAAGTCATTGAACTTGAGGTAGCCTTGAGGACCACCTGACACAATAATCAGATACATTCATAAGTAGAATCTACTGTGTTCATAGAAAGCCTCTACGTGGAAGCAGCCAATGAAAGATGTGATTTTTTTTTTTTTTTTCTTTAAATTGAGCCTAATTAGGGTGGTAGGAAGTAGGGAAAAAGCAAAAGTAACTTTGGGTCTGAAGGAGAGAAAAAATAAAAATTAGTGAGTGAAAAACTTCTGTCTAAGGTTGTGTCTTTGTGAAGCTGTATCTTGATACGTAGAGGTCTGCTGAGGCTCTCTGTATTATAGAATGTATGTAATTGTGGGAGGACAACTAAACGAGGCAACATAAATGTGACTCAAGCACTGTGGTGTAGAAAGTGCATGGGATTAAAAACTACAAATGTTTTCTACAGCTTTAAGGTGAGGTTGTCATGAATTAATTGACACAGTAAAATTTCAGTAACTGAAGAATGTGGAAAGGTTGCAGGAATAGCAAGAAGAACTCATTTGCTTTTTGACTGGATTCCCCAATTGCTAATATTTTATTTGTTTTATCATATTCTCTCCCTCTCTTCTTTTTCCTCTTTCTCTTTCTCTCCTTAGCCAGTAGTATGTAACAAAATCACCTGGAAAACATTTTTTAAAATATGTGTTCCTATCGATCCAAGCAGGTGTATTCTGGAGGAGAACCAAACATCCTCCCTCATGCTTCGGATATATATTGCCAGGTTAAGAATTAGTTCACTGCGATATGACGGTGAGTCATGTTCTTTCGATGGAACAAACAGAGGAGCCCTCTGTAGTAGGCTTACTTGTGCAGCCCTGAAATGTATTTTAGTCTTCAGCTTTTTCCATATTTTATTACTTCCTGGGTCCCATTGTTGCTATTAAAAAAGTAGACTGTCAGTGTAACTGACCTTCCTAGAGATAATCTGTTATTTCCATGTATGGCTTTATAAATCTTTTTGTCTTTGGTATTTTGCATTTTCATTACAAAGTAATTAGATAGATTTATTATTAAGAAATAATAATTGTCCTGCTTGTAATTCTTTGTGCTTCCTAAAACTACAGCAGTTTTGGAAAAATCAGCAATTATCTCTTCAAATATTGCCTCTTTCTCATTATTTCTTTCACAAATGTTGTTCATACATGTGTTGGACTTTCTTACATCTTTGCTTGCTCTGTTCTGTAGTTTCAATTCTTGTATCATGCAGCATTTTGTTTGTTTTTTCAGTGTTCTTTTGGTGGTCTAATCTGTTTAATCCATCCTTCGAACTTGTAATTTCAATTATATTTTTCATTTGATCCTTTAAAATTTTTCTTTTTTAGTTATGGTAAAATACATATTACATGAAATTTACTGTTTAAACAACTTTTAAATATATAGTTCAGTGGTGTTATGTATGTTTATCTTTTGCACAACCTTGACCACTATTTATCTCCAGAACTCTTCATCTTCCCAAACTAAAGCTCTGCACCTGTTAAGCAATAACTGCTTTTCCTCCCTCCTCTAAGCCCCTGGAAACCACAATTTTTTCTGTCTCTGTGAATTTGAACTTCAGGTATCCAAGTGGAATCATACAGCATTGGTTTTTTTGTGTGTGTGTCCAGCTTATTTCATTTATCATAATGTCCTCACTTACAAATTTCATCTGTGTTGTAATATGTATCAGAATTTTTTTCAAGACTGAATGATATTCTATTGTATTATCTACCATATTTTGTTTGCCTATTCATTTGTCCATGGACCACTTGGGTTGCATCCAGCTTTTAGCTAGGTGCAATAATGCTTCTATGAAGTAAGTGTACAGATATCTCCAGTACCTGCTTTCAGTTCATTTGGATATGTACCCAGAATTGGGATGGTTGGATTATCTGGTAGTTCTATTTTTTGAGTAAACACCATACTGTTTTGCATAGTGGATGCACAATTTTACATTCTCATCAACAGTGTGGAGTTCCAATTTCTCCAAATTCTCATTACCAGTGGTATTTTGTATTTAAGAAAACTTCAAAAAATAATAGCATCCTAGGAGATAGGAGGGTGGTATCTCAGTGTGGTTGAGATGTGCATTTCCCTAATGATTAGTGATGTTGAGTATCTTTTAATCTGCTTACTAGCCATTTGTATATGTTGGAGAAATTTGTTAGTTCTTTGCCCATGATTGTTTAATTTTTGTTTTTGTGGTGCTAGGAACCTTTCTAGCTCCAGGGTGTCTCGTGAAGTTCTGGTTAAGCTGCTGGCTGGAGCTGCAGTCACTTGAAGGATCCATTCCAAGTTGGCTCATTCACATCATTACCTGTGGGAGGCCTTGAGTCCTTGTCCCAAAGGTCTCTCTGCAGGGACGCCTGAGTATGGTCACAACAGGGCAGCTAGCTTCCCCTAAAGTAAGTGATCCTAGAGAGAATAAAATGTCACAGAGCCTTTTATGAGCTAGTACCCGAGACATACAACTCTTCTTCTATCTTACTCTAATTGATCTTAGCCAAAAGGCCAAGAAGCGATTCCAACTCATTTTTGGTAACCACTGGCTTTTTAGAACGTACTCTGGTGAATATTCATGTTTTAATTATTGACACTTAAGTCAGTGAAGTAGTTTAATTTTCATAATTTATGTACTTTAAATTGTATTATTAGGAAACTACTAAAGATTGGTTTAAAATTTTTAAATTTATGCTTTTTGTTAAAAGTTCTTGGAAGAGCTTGTATAAGAAACCTTGGAAATGATTTTTAAGAAGAAATACCTGTAGATGTGTTTCTGTCTTTCTGGATCCCAATCAAATTAAAAATTATGGAGTTTACAAAAACCAGTGTTAACATTGGTTTGACCATGAAACAAAAAAGATAATTTTAGGTGAGATGTAAGTGAATTTATTATGATGAAAGAATTAGAAAGTTTAATTTAGTAAATGAAGAAAACTGTTCCTCACCAATCCACTAGGGGATACTCCAGTACTTAGGAAGAAAGTCTCGTTGCTGTCAGCTTAAAAATGATCTCTCACTTAGTATAATTATCACTTTATTGTTTACTTATATGAAAAAGTAGACTTTTAGTGCTGGTTTGGGCTATTAATTTAGGAAGCATTTGGTGCATTTTTAAAATACGGAAATTTATAGAGTGAGTCATTAACTACTTTTTTTACTGGTATTACCTCAAACTGACTTCCTTGAGCACTTTAGAGAAACTAATTACTATTTTTTTTCTTCTTTGCTATAATAGTAGTTCTCACCTTTTTTGCTTTACTGGAGATTGAACCCAGGGTTTCACTTATGCTAGGAAAACACTATCACTGAGCTATATCCCCAGTGCTCACTTAATTTTTTAAGTTGTGCTTTCCTCTGGGAGGTCAGAAAAGCTGGTACTTGGTTTGAATTTGTTATAATTTTCTCCATTATATCATGTGTGCTTTTCTAAACATTTATCTTAAAAATTATGTAGATATGGCTTTAGATACAGACCACACAGGATAATTCCTATCAAAGGTATTTAACACAAACATCAGTACCTGCTTCAGATAAATACCTGAGAGGTTTTAACTGGAAAGCATACTGCAAATGTGATAAGTATAGTTAAATGTGATAAGTATAGCTCTATAGATAGTTTCCAATGGTAAACATAACAAGTAATCAAAAATTGCTAGGACTGTAAAAGGATTATTGGTTATATAGTAAGTAACTTTAATGAGAGTGGTCATACTTAGCAGTAACTATTAGTACTATTATTAGATTCAAACCCTTAGTTTTGATGTGTTAAGGATTTAGACATTCTACTTTCTTTCCTTATTTTTGAGACATTTTTCTTTTTTTTTAAACGCATTAAGCCCTCTAATTGAGACATTTCTCTTGTTCTTTAAAACTTTTGATGTAGCATATGTGTAATGTATCTATACAGTCTTATCATACTTAAGAAAAATTTCTCTCTCTCTCTCTGTATATATATATTGTTTTTTTTTAAGAGACAGAGTCTCATTATGTTGCTGAGGATGCCCGAAAGCCCTAAACTCTGGAGCTCACGTGATCTTCCTGCCTCAGTCTCCTGAGCATGATGTACTTTCCCTGGCTATTTCTCTTTTTCTTTGCAAGTTTTATCTCCTCAATTCTGATTATAGTATAGATGTTTTTAAAAATATGTATTTTGTGGTAGGTGTTTTGTAGGTCACTGAATCTAGCTAAGTTTTGATTTTTCTACTTGTAAAATGGGGGTAATACTAGCATGTACCCTCACAGGATTATAAAGATTAAATGGGATAATATATATGAAGTGTTTGGCACATGGTAGATACTGGTTAAGAATGTAGACTTTCTGCGTTCAAATCCCAGCCCTCTTTCTGAGTTCAAATCCCAGTTACTTGGTTGTATGACATTGTAAACATTGTTTAACCCCTCGTAGCCTCTTTAGTCCTCTTATGTTTTCTAAAATGTGTAATTAATCTGTGTTTACAGCTAAGTTACGCTTTTTAGCCTGTGCCTGCTCTTAGAAATGTGGGAATATAAAGGCCCCTTTTCATTTTGTACTCTCTCTGTTCTTTTTGTTTGACCTGGCACTGTTAATGCATGTACAGTTTCGTGATGGGCGAGGTTACATTTTCATATGTTGAAGGAAGCTTAGCTAGTTGTTCATTTATTATAAAGGCAAGGCTTCTATGTGCAAGTGAGATGGATGGATTAGTGGCAATCCTGGGATGTTCTCTTCATGTTGCTTTAATTTTTAAAGCCGTATCATCAGCTATTTGAGAAAGAGGGTGAGAGAAGGTATTAGAAGTTTGATAAGAGAGGAGAGAGCAAATATTTATTTAGAAAAGTGGGAGAGTGGATGGACTAGGGAAATACAATGTGTCACCAGGCAGAATAAGGGTTCATTTGAAGTTAAAGGTCCTCAAGTTAAGAGTGAGGCCAGTCAGGTTGTTCGCGTGCTTTTTGGCAGCCATATTCACTTGAGGAGTAGGATGATAGAGAATTTAAACGAGGCTTGTGATTTTGCAAGAAGAGTATATTCAAGTTGGGGGGAGGCAAAGACTGTTATGGTGGGTCATGGAATTTAAACTGGGTAAGGAGAGAAGAAAGGACTTCAAGAGCTAAGGGATAGTGAAAAGATTCTGGTAGGATCAAATGCATTAGGAGGAATAAGCTAGAAAGATAGTATTCGAAAAAGTTGCATAAAATTGAGAGGATGTTTTGGAATGGGTGCTGAGTTAGTGTTACGTAGAGTTCTTTGATCTTCACAGCAGCCCAAGATGTAGATGGCATAAGCATTATTATTTGTGTTTTGTGGATGAGAAATTAAAGCCCAGAGAGGTTGGGGGATTTTTCCAAGGTCACAGAGCTAATAGGTTGCCTTCATGGGACTCAGACTCCACTAATCTGATTCACAGTACACCTTTACCATACTAAATCAGTTTCCTGAAAGTTAGTGACTTATTATTTATCTATCTTTGAACCTAAATGGCACTCTCAGGACTGCACATGCATGCATGCCTGCATGTATGTTTGTATGCATGTGTTTGTGTTGTTGGGAATTGAACCCAGGGCCTCCCACGTGCTAGTGAAGTACTTTCTTACCGAGCAACTCCCCTGGCCAAAGCCTTTTGAGAAATGTACATTAAAAAAAATTATGTCATCTTCAGGACTCTGGGATTCACTGCTACTGTATTACCTCCCTGATCTTACTGAAAACATATACATTGGAGGCTGAAATATGAATTTTGTTTAAATTCCCTTCATAAGGGGTTTAAGGTGGGTAGAGGGCAGACCAAATAGGAATGTAATATTCTTTCAGCAGTGTGTCTGGACAGACAGCTGTGCTATTAGAATTATGTCTGCCCAAATCTGTGTGCTTTCTTTTTGGTGACAGTTTGCACCATTACAAGTCTCCAGGATAGCTGGCTATTGAATGTTGCCTATTTGAGATACAATTTTGCTCTCTACCCTTATGAAATAATACCATGCTTTTTGTTTGTGCTTTTACACATTTAGCACCAATATGTATCTGTGAAACACAGGATATATCCTCTCCTTCCTGCCTACTCCATCTCTGAAGCTGTCCTGACAGTTCCTTTGAGGCATGTGTGAGAAAGCTTGTCATGGTATATAGATAACTTTAATCTTGTTACTTCTTGCTACCAGCTTTCACTGATTTCTTAGCATCTTTAGGATAAAGTCCAAACTTAGCAGAGCATCTGTGGCTTTTATAATTTGGTGCAGGCTCAGTCCTGTACATGCTCCCTAGGTTCTAGCCAGATTAAAATGTACATGGACTATACATAAAATGGAATTCTCTAAACATAATCTGTTCCTGGCACATAGTACATAGATAGATAGTCAAGATATAGACTGTGACTATCTATCTGTCTCACAGTCATACCTGTTAGACATGTTAACTTACTAACTTTTGTTCTGTTATTAACTCTTAATTTTCTTTAAGATTCAGGTCAAGAATATATATTCTTGAAAGAGGCCTTCTCTACTTGTGTCTACACTAGTAGACACTCTGATACCAAAAACATTCAGGTTCCATGTCATATTATAATGGTTGATTTGTGTTTTTGTTTCTCCCAGTAATATGTGAGGTTCTTGAGTGCTAGGTGAATGTCTTATTCACCTTAGTACTTCCCAACTCTAGGCCTGTTTTTTTATAGGCACTTTGTAATTACAAAGAAACTTTAAGATAGCTGTTGCTCTTCTTACCTAATATTTACAGCATGTAATATTACATACCCTTGGATTCCCCCCACCCAGTACTGTGTTTCAAACCCGGAGGCACTTTGCCACTGAGCTACATCCCCAGCCCATCCTTGGCCTTTTCAAGGTGAAAATTGCTTAGATGCTTGACTTATGAGATAATCAGTATTCAATGAGTATGTATTATAACAGTCATAATTAGTGTAATGTGATTGCCTGTTATGGAATTGGGATGTTGGGTAGGAAGTTTAGAATTTTGCAGAGTTTATCTTCATATAGAAGAATTATTTGAACATTTAAAGTAATTGGACAGGATTATGTAAGCGTTACTTTTACATCTGAGTTTTACACATTTTAATTTGGTGAATCATTAAATTATATTCCTAATTAAAATGTAACTATTGTTAATGCATTGTGTTTCTCAATTTCCACTCTTATCAGTGCTGCTCTTCTTTTATGGTCTTGTGTCAAAGGTTGTATAATTTGGGTATTTCTTAGAATTAATGACTTAGTGGGTGATAAATTATTTCTTCCCACAAGATAGCTTTATTTTAGATGTTCTTCCTTTAAAAAGTCTAGAATCTTAATCATTTTACTGTAAGTTTTTATTCTTTCTGTCCCTAATTTTGTTTTAGTGAGAACATTTAGGCAAAACAATAGAGAAACTATAAGCATACTAAAAATGTCTTGGATGCTTTTGGCATGAACCTAAGTATAATAAAAATTTATTGTTTTTTTTTTTTTTTTTTTTTTTTTTTTTTTTTTTTTTTTTTTGGTGGGTACCGGGGGAACGACCTCAGGACCTCGCGCGCCAGCAGGCGCCCGTGCCGCTGAGCGATATCACCGGCCCCTTTTTCGTATGTGGGTTCCGGGAGTCGAACTCAGGCCCTCGCGCTTGCCGGGCAGGCGCTTAAGCCGCTGAGCCATCTCACCGGCCCCAAAATTTATTGTTTAAACAGTTTTTTGAAAATCCAAATTATTTAGATAAATTTTTTAATAAACAATTTAGGGTGTAGAACTGAGACAATTTCTGATAACTTTTTTCCCTGATAGTAGCCAACCCTTCCATAACAGATCTCTTTGCCCATAGAAGTTTTTGACATTCACTTTTAAAAATAGTTATAAAATGTATATAACAAAAAATACAATCTACTCATTTCTAAGTATATGGCACAGTGGCATTAATTATATTCACAGTGTTGTACAACTACCACTGCAATTTCCAAAACTTTTTCATCAACCCACATAGAAACTCTGTCATCAGTAAGCAATTACTTCCCATTCCTCCCTCCGGACAGTCCCTAATCCCTAATCACCTCTAATGTACTTTCTTTCTCTATGAATTTGCATATTTTAGATATTTTGTTTGTTTTTGTTTCGTTTTGTTTTCTTGAGACAGGGTCTTGCTATATAGTTCAGGGTGACCTGAGTGCACTGTGAAGCCCTGGCTGGGCTCAAACAGCGATCCTCCTGCCTCAGCCTCCTGTGTGTTGGGATTATAGGCATGCACCACCACACCCGGCTAGATATTTTGTTTAAGTGGAATCATACCACGCTTAGCTAGATATTTTGTGTAAGTGGAATTATACAGTATTTATCTTTTTGTGTCTAGCTTATTTCACTTAGCATAATATTTTCAAGGACATCCATATTATACATCAGAACTTTTCTATGGCTAAATAATATTCCATTACATGTATATGGTAATACAATTTGTTTATCCATTCATCAGTTGATGGGCAGTTGGGTCATTCTCAGCTTTGGCTTGTAAGTCGTGCTTCAGTTATCGTTGGCACATACAAGTATCTGTTTGAGTCCTTGTTTTCAGGTTTTGTTTTATTTATTTATTTTGTATATATCTAGGAATGTAATTGCTGGGTCAAGTGATGATTCTGTGTAACTTTTGAGGAGTTGCCAAGTTGTTTCTATAGTGGCAGCACCATTTTATATTGCCACCAGCAACATACACAGATTTATTGTGAGGAGATGATTCTGCTACAAGGTCTTTAGATGTATGATCTTGGGCGAGTCCCTTAACTTTTGAGTGTAGCCTGGGCAACTTAGTGACTTATCAAGACCCCGTCTCAAAATAAATACACAAAAAGATCTGGGCTGGGGATGTAGATTAGTGGAAAGGCCCATTTATATTGGCATATCATAAAATTGATTAATTTGTACTCTATGGCTATAAAAATCGTAAGTAATCAGAAATTTACCTTTTGCACAATATGTTAAAAATGTCTTCCTTCACAAAGTTCTTATGAATGATACTATATAGAAAACATAATAAATACTTGACATTTATAAGGTTATTTTAAAGATAGTAGCACCATTTGCATAAAGATAATTATCTTTAGGTACTTAATGAAACCTCAGTATAAAAGGAATTAAGAACTACAAATTTCAAACCTGAAAGAAGAGTAGTTCTCAACAAAAAATAGAAAACTTTAAATAGAAGCTGGGCATGGTGGCCTGCAATCCCAGCTACTTGGGAGGCTGACGCAAGAGGATAACAAGTTTGAGGCCAGTCTGGACAACCCAGTGAGACTCTGTCTCAAAAACAAAACAAAGCAAAAAAACCTGGGAATGTAGGGATGCAATTCAGCAACCTTTGGGTAGAGTCCCCAGTACTGTGGGAAAAATGTAGTTTAGCTGGTATACGGAAGTCAGTATGAGCTTTAATATAGTTGTTGCTTTCAGTAGAATTTTGACATGTTGGAACTTGTACTTTCATAGCTGAAATGTGCATTTCCATCCCTGCAGATACAGTGGTACAAGTTTATTTGTATAGCACCTCAAACACAAAGTATTACACATAGAATGAGTAGGGAAACCAGAATCTTGGATCTGTATTATTTGAAGGCTGTGATACCTCAATATACCTGAGTGTTCTAAGGAGGAGAAATTTCCTTCGTTGTTTGTTTTTGCAGGCTGCAGATGGCAGCCAGGGCTGCATGCATGTTATGCAAGCATTTTACTACTGAGCTACAGCCCCAGCCCCAGGAAAATAATTTTGATTAGGATTTTTTCCCTTGACTACTAATCATTAAATAGGGAGAAGACCATAAACAGTTCTTAGTCTCTGACCAAAAAGCCACTTTTAAACTGCTTACAGAACTTAATAGTCTACCTTAGCTTTACAAGGAGAAGGCTGACTACTTTTTATACAGAAGTATTTTAAAAACTGTTTTTAACGCCTACAGTTTTATAGATAGTCCCTGAGAGAGCAGATTTACCAAAGAGGTGGCCATTTTTAGGGTCCTCCTTTCCCTCCCCAAATTAAATGAATTCATTGCTGTTAAATCCCAGGTTCCTCAATCTCCTGTCTATTGGGGTATTGTTGAGCAAGGTAGGAAACAGTGGTAAAAAATGACCACTCTTCTAATTCGGACCATTAGTTCCAGGGTAAGAGAGTCCCAAAAGACTGATAGACTCCACGGGGTGACTTAATTGGACGAGGTTGGTGTCATGACTATTCTTGGAACTTAACTTGGCTGTTTTTGTGCCTCTTTGGCAGAAGCTACGAGGGTTGGGTTAAATCTCACAGCATCTTTGGAATGATCAGGATGCTTAATGTAGTAGCACCCTGGCTTGCAACTAGGGCTCAGTGCTCTGTCCGTGATTTTTATTTTTTTTTTTTATTATTATTTTTTTTGTGTGTGGGTACCGGGGGGTCGACCTCAGGACCTCGCGCGCCAACAGGCACCCGTGCTGCTGAGCGATATCACCGGCCCCTTTTTCGTATGTGGGATCCGGGAGTCGAACTCGGGCCCTCGCGCTTGCAAGGCAGGCACTTAAGCCGCTGAGCCATCTCACCGGCCCCGTGATTTTTATTTATCCTTCAGAGTTCATTCATTCATTCATTCATTCATTCACTCACATATTCATTCATTTATTTTGGTGGTACCGGAGGTTGAGCCCAGAGACTTCACACTAAGCTACACCTCCAGCTTCATGCCCCCACCCTTTATTTTTGAAAAATAGTCTTGCCAAGTCATGAAATCGCCCATGTTAGGCTTGAAGTTGGCGATCCTCTTGCCTTAGCCTTCCAGAGTTCTGGGGTTTCAGGGATACACCATTATGCTCAGCTCTTATGGTACTTTTAATCCTTGCTCTTCTTTTCTTTTTTTTTTTTTGTGGGTACTGGGTGTCGACCTCAGGACCTCGTGCGCCAAGAGGCGCCCGTGCCGCTGAGCGATATCACCGGCCCCTTTTTCGTATGTGGGTTCTGGGAGTCGAACTTGGGCCCTCGTACTTGCCAGGCAGGTGCTTACACCGCTGAGCCATCTCACCGGCCCAATCCTTGCTCTTCTTATCAGAAATAGGAACACACTGCTCACTTATCTGTCTCTTCCCCATGCCAGTGTGTTAAGTTAAAGCTTATTTTTCTGTTGATTCAGTCCTAAATTTTGTACATCAAAAGCAGGAGTTTACTTCTAAAAAATGTTCATCTGCTTGCATCTTTCCTAAACTAGGAAAATGTAACAACACTAAAAATTAAAACTGCTGCTAAAAAAGCTTAATATTTTTGTTTTCTTTTTTTATATTATATACTTTTTTTTTTTTTTTTTGGTACTGGGAATCGAACTCAGGGCCTCGCACTTGCCAGGCAGATGCTGTGCCGCTGAGCTACATCCCCAGCCCTATTTTTATTTTCTTGAATAACACTTGAGTATGCCAGATATTTGCCCTCATCTCCCAAAGTGAGGTACTCTAAACAGAACTTTAAGAAATCTTTTTATGCATATAACTAAAAAGGAGTGGTGATTTGATTTTGATAAAGTTCTCATAACCCCTTCAACTTTAGAGACTATGGTAAGACTTTGTCTAGTATTTAATCTCCTTTGTTAATTTGCATCATCATTCCTTTTCATTGTTAGCCTTCAGCCTCATTGCCCGGGGCATGAGCTCACATTCTCATTTATTAGACATACGAGACAGTGGCATACCAGACAGCAGTAAAACTTTCTAGGACATCTGTCTCCCAGGAGGATACTAAAATTAAGAGCAGGATGTTTATTCCTGAAGGACATATATTTAAGGAGAGGAGTACCCTTCTTCTGTCTCACCCCTTAAATACCTGATTTATTTCTTTTAGGCCTCAAATTTGTCTGTCCTGATATTCTGATTAAGCCTCCTGATAAGTACTAAGCTTTTATTATGAAACTTTATTGGCAATGTCTGGCAAAGTCTTGGCAACCAAAGTCTGGCCTTTCCGGTTCTAGGTGACTGGTGGTAGCTATTCTGTTATGGGGCAAGGCAGGGAACAAAAGACCCATTGAAGGGGTCTAAGGAATCTGGTAAAGGAGCCCGCCGAACATTTATCAGCCTGACCTAACATCTTGCACCTTTTTATTTTTCTCTTTCTGGCCTTGACATCCTGTTGCTGCTGTGGCCATGTATGTTTTCTACCTTACCCATTGTTAAAGCCCCAAAACAAAAAACAAATGAAAACTATCTTGTTTCTTTCCATTTTTTGAAATTTAGAAATTTCGTGGGATGTTACAAAGGGGAAAGGCATTAAAAGGAGGCCAGAAGTAAGCTCCTCTTTATATTTCTCTACATTCTCCTTTTTTGCTTAGAACCAATAGGAAAATTGAGAGTATAAAAAAGTTGTAGAGCAGTGTGTGGTGGTGCATGGCTATACTGTCAGCACCCTGGGAGGTCAGGCAGGAGGATCTTGTCTTTTAAGACTTCTGTGGACTGAAGTCATATCATTCATTTATTCATATATGTATTTCAAAGTATCTCTAACTCATTCTCTGGTGTACATAAGTCTAGAGTATATCAGCGAGGAATGAGAAAGAACTGTATTGTTAGAAAAGCATTGGTTTGCACGTTTGAAGTTGGGGTGAATTTCTTATTTCTAGATCCCAAGGTGGGGAGGTAGAGGTATGGGGATACAGTTGTGTGTGTGTGTGTGTGTGTGTGTGTAACACTGAGTTACTTACTTCCCTGCTCTGATTGATTAATTTGATTGAGCCAGGGTCTTGCTAAATTGCCCATGGTGGGTTTGAACTTGTGATCCTCCTGCCTCAGCCTCCCAGAGTGCTGGGATTACAGGTGTGGACCACCACATTCAGCTTTACCTGTATTTTTGAAACTTTTTTTCCTTACAAGTTGTAATAATCATACTTGATTTTTTTTTTTTTGAGAGAATAGGTAGCATTATAATTTTTTTATATTTGTGTTTTGCTTTTATGTAGTTTTATATCTAGTCACTGTTAAAATGTCATTCTTTTTTAGTTTACTTGAATTAATGTTCAGATAAGATCTACACATCACAGTGATGCCTTTACTGATTGATGTAATATTTACTATCCAGTGAAATTGTTACTGTCTTGATCTGTGGGTTTTCTGCCTTGACACTTTGTATTGTTTCATGCAAAATAAGTGGTTATTATTTCTAAAGGTCTTTTGAAAAGCCTTTCTAACTAAAGTTTGTTTATTTGTTGCTCTAAATGGATGAGGTCTTTTCCAGACCCGCTTTCACAATATTTCTTGGTTTCAGAAGAATGGGATTGGAAGGTGCTTTTTATTTTTTAAACCAAAGCTTTTCTTTTTTTTTTTCTCTTTTTTCTTTATGTGGGTACTGGGAACTGAACTCAGGACCTCGCACTTGCCAGGCAGGCGCTTATGCGGCTGAGCTATATCACCAGCCCAACCAAGGCTTTTCTTAATAACTTAAGATATTTAATATTTTGTGAATGTCCAGATGGGGTTTATTATACCCATATTTTATAATACAAAATATCCCATAATATTCTGGGTTGACATTTGTTTGACTCTGTCAGCTTAATATCTTTAGAAGAGACTTGCTTGCTTTTAGACCATACTCTATAAGAGGGACAGAATAGCTCTACTACATGATTCAAGAAACACCTGCAGGGGCCAGGGATGTAGCTCAGCGGCACAGCACCTGCCTGGTAAGCGCAAGGCCCTGAGTTCGATTTCCGGTACCCCCCCCCAAAAAAAGGAAACACCAGCAATGTCTTCCTGCCTACTTGTTAATACCTGGGCCTCTTTCTTTAGTGGGATTTCTTTTATTTTTAACTAGGTAACCCATTAAAATGTAAATGTATCTGGGATAGGGAGGATTCAGGGCCATCATTTGTGTATTAGAACAAGTTATTTAGTTAGACATTCTAAGGCTGTCTAGAACATAATTACACTGAGATTTTCCCCTAGAGGACTAAACACCCTCAACTTGGAGCTCTTGCATAGTTAAAATAAACAATCTGTTCTGTTTCCCCTATTATCACAGTCCAGTCAAAGACAAAGTCACTTCAGTCCCTTCAGTAGAAAAAGACTGACCTGGGACAGTGTGTGCATACATTCGTATACGTGCACATACAGAACATGGAAGAGGGAGCATCATGGTGGGTGAAGTTCCTTGGAAGATAATGGGGCACCCTGAGTAAGGCAGGCCAGGAAAGGAGGGTATTTGCTGCTCAGGGACTGCTTTACAGTCTTCTCTAGGATGAGATCTGATGAAAGAATTTCCTTTCTTTGAAATGAAGCATATATCAAGTTTAATTCTTGTCTTTGCTATTTGAAAATGCTGATAACCTATTAGTTATGATTTTTAAGGTGAATTAATTTATTTTTTACTTTCCTCTGAATTATTTTGGGCTTTAGCTCTATGAATAGTTTTAAGAAGGAGAAAGGTATATATTTGTAGTCTATACTGTATTGGGATTTTCTCTCCCTTTTTTATGTATTCATTTTTTTTTTCTTAGAGAAATAGCAGCAATCAGTAAGGACTGTCTGTGACCAATAGTAGTTAGGTTTGACTTTTTCCCTCCCATCAACGATTTGATTTTTATCAGATGTGAGAAATCATGCAAGAATTTTCTGGGTTTATGAAAATACAGACATAAAAAGTCATTCTTAGAGGTTTCACAGAGTTCCTTACAGAATTTTATTTCTATTTCTGTGCACCTAGTATGGCATAATCATGTGTTATGCTTTCTTTCATAACAGTGTAAGGTGAACTTTTTAACCAGATGTCGAGACATTAAACTCCTTGAGAGCAGAGTGTCTGTGTCTCAGCTTTGTATTCTTGGTAGTATCTAGCTAGCAATAAAACCCTGCTGTAAGTGGGACACAAAATTTGGTGTATTAAGGTGTGGTGAAATTCTTAGTGTGGATCTGCACAGATGGCCATTACTTATAGAAGCGATCAGTAATCGTATCAGAACCTGTAATCTCTTGGACAGAGTAGTTGCTGAAAATTTTTTCTGTTTATATTAATTAATGCTAATACAAAATTTAAATCCTCACTTTCCACTTAACTCATTGGTATTCTCAGATATAACTGTTGGGGATGTGTACATTTTTTAAGATAAATATGTTTAATATTTGGTCACAATGACTAAAATCCCTCTTTTACTAGGTTTTTCTGTAGAGTTGGATAGAATTTAAATGATCTTAAAAAGAACTGCTTTAGGTTATTTCCTATGTTTGACTTTCCCTGCTAATACCTCTCATAAAGGTCCATTTATCTTGACTTTAGTTACTTCTAGTGATGGTATATCAGGTGCTTTGAGAAAGACTGCTTAAAACCCTTTTTTACATGAAAGAATTTACTCTTGTTTGTATATACTTTTATTATTTCATTTCTGTTTTATGATTTTTAAGTCTCAACTTCCCTCCAAAGTTAAGGCAAGAAGAAAATTTTGACTCTAAGGTCTTTTAGTATTATCTCATGTAATCAAGCCTTTCTGTTTAAAGATACGATTACTTTCCAGATGAAACTAGACCTTATCATCCTCTATGCGTATTGTGGAGAAACCAAAGTCAGTATTTACAGAAAGGGTCCATGAGTCAGTAAGTATATTAACCGACTCTCCTGATTGACTTGAATGCTGTATGTTATTTGGCCCACAGAGTAGATTTCTGCTGTTGCTTTTCAGATATATTTGGCATTGTTAATATTACTAAATGAGCTAGGATTTTGTTGAATATTTAAAGCCTCAGTAATTATACTACTAAGTTGTATTAGTGTCATGTAACTGTTTTCTTCATATTTTTTTGTTCATATGGTCCGTAAAAGAATTTCTAACAGTTCCCTAGGTGGAAAAAGATGTGACACTGTAAAAGGGATAACATGAAGGAGATTGATTTATTTATTCTGTATCCTGTTCAAGCAGGTGGTGATTACATGGTCTGTACATGTATTAAAATTCATAGCTGTATACCAAATTTAAAAAATAGTTTTGTACAAATTTGGGTGGCATCTTGCAATTTTTTTTCATTATAGGTTTAATTACAAATTCTATTTTTTCGTGTTATTAATGACATTTCAGGATAAAACTGCCACATTGTTTTAAATGTATGTAGAAACCTGAATACCACAGTAATTTATTACTTACTATTACCCATTTTAAAAATACATGAACAGGCTCTTTAACAGCTGAAAGTTGTAAATTATTCCTGTTTTTTTGTTTTACCTTCCTGGTAGAATTTTATCCTAGCTTTGTATTTTATTGACCGCCTGAATACTGTATCATTCTGTATACCTAAAATAGTTACATAAATCGAAATAGAATTTTTAAAGATCCTGTGTTAAATTTTTTTTATTATCAATTTGGGATTTTAACCTATCAGTGCATAATCAAAACAGTATAAATATTTGATAATTAAAGGTAAAATTGTACTGGGAATGCATTGTATCAGCTATTACTACAGTTATGCTATGCAATCAATAATCTAAAACATCCCCCCCTTGAGTCTGTGGATCATCTGAGATTTGGATGATCTCAGCAGAGCATGGTTGAGTTCAGCTGCATTTGGCTCAACATCGCAGGTCATGTTTTGAGTATCTCACATTCTTCTCATGGAGATACAGTAACAAGCACAAAAGGAATAAGAAATAAACATATGAAGCCTGTTAAGGCCTCCATTCAAAACTGGCACACAAGGGCTGCAATGTAGTTTAGTGATAAAGTACTTGCTTAGCATGGATGAGCCCCTGGGTTTGAAGCCCTGTACCCCCCCCCCCACACACACTCACACACAGCTAACCTAAACTCCCCCAAAAATTAGCATGCTGCTCATTTTGTTAGCAAAAAATGCCACACAACCGAGCCCAACATTAATGGGGCAGGGAAATATACTTCACCTAATCTAGTGGTAGTGCTGCAGTGTCTTTGGCAAAGGATGCAGATGTGTAATTCTATAATAAGGAGGAACTAAGAAACCAGTAACAGTAGTCCAACCTATTTTGTGTTGTTCCCCCACCATGGTGGTGCTACATACTGAACCTAAGGGTCTTGGTGCATTTAAAAAATTTTTTCCCTGTATCTGTACATAATACTTACAGAGACATCTGGAGACATGAGATGGGGACATCTAAATTGAGGTCTGACTCAGTAGGATTTAGCAGACAAAATGGGGCTGGAGACAGTAGGCGGAAGATATTTGGGAGTGAGGGAACATTTGCCTAAGTAGAAGAGGACTTGGTTGAGCCACAGGGTTCTGTACGCAAAATGTGGAATAAAAGTAGGCAGGTGTTCACCAAAAAGAGAATGGGCAGGAGTGTAATGCAGAGGTCACTACAAAAGAACTTTTTATGTCACGTGAAGGAGTTGAGACTTTTACTTTAATGCAGTGGTAAACTCAACAGTAGTTATGTGATCAGATTCGCTTATGTCTAGAATAAAAGATAATCTTTGGCTATTTATGATTAATGTTAGAAAAGACCAGAGGCTGAGAGACCAGTGGGGAGACCATTGCATAAATTCAAGTGAGGGATGAAGGGGACCTAAACTGAGGTAGTGGAACTAGAGTCAGAAAGAGATATTATTGAGGCATGGAAAATGAATTTGAACTATTTTCAGCTAGCGAGTAGTATTATGTAGGATATTCTCTTAATATGTTGGAAACAGTAAGTATTTTGTTATATGGGGGCTAGAGAATCACTATTTAGCTATTATCTCAGTGACTTAGTGTGTATTGTTTATAAGTTGTATATTCCTGGTGTAACTGTTTGAAACTACCTCCATAATCCAGAAATATCAAGTTACATATTTATCAAAATGAACCCTTGAGGGCCAGTGAGATGGCTCAGCGGCTTAAGCGCCTACCCGGCAAGCGCGAGGGCCCGAGTTCGACTCCCGGATCCCACATACGAAAAAAGGGCCGGTGATATCGCTCAGCGGCACGGGTGCCTGTTGGCGCACGAGGTCCTGAGGTCGACCCCCTGGTACCCACAAAAAAAAAAAAAAAAAAAAAAAATGAACCCTTGAAATTCTTACTGTTTTTTATGGCTTCTAGTTGCCAACAGCATAAATCTGAAATTCTTGGTATGATGTTCAAAGCTTCCTAAGGTCTAGTCTCTGCTTACTTTTTCTGACTTCACTTTCTTAGCATTTTTTTGTATACACACATTCTCTGCACACACAAAAAAATCAAACAAATCCTGGGTCCATAATAATTTTTAAATTCTTATTTTTTTAAAGAACAGTCTCACCGTGTTGCCAGAGCTGGGCTTGAATTCGTGAGCCTCCTCAGTAGCTGGGGTTATAGGCATGCATGACAGCCCAATCCGTAATAATTCTTTGTATTTTTTTTTTCAGTTTTCAGAATTGTATTATGCTGTTTTGTTATTAGTCACCTTTTACTTGGAATGCCTTCTTACTCATTCAGTTTACCTGCTTTAGGTGGTTGATTTTCAAAATGACTTATTTAAGCTGGGTTTGGTGGGGCATGACTGTATTTCTAGCAATCAGGAGGCAGAGGCAAGAGGATCATGAATTGGAGGTAATCCTGGCCTACAAAGCAAGTTCAAGGCCAGCCTAGACTACATAGTAAGATTGTGTCTCACCTCCCATCCCCTCCCCCAAAAAAAGAAAGAAAAAAAGACTTGTTAATGTGTTAAAAACAGAGGGATACATAGGGATAGGGATACAGATCTCATCTTTCCAGCTTAGTGATATGTATTCGTGGTTCTTGTTATTGTGCTTGGCGCAAAATGGTTCTATACATTTTTAAATTAATACATAGAGTTGTTACTGATAGTTATACATTCTAGAATTTCCTATGGATTGAGTTATTTTGTTTCTTATGTGTACACAGATACATTCACATACATTCCATGCCCAGAAGCTATAGTGTGTGTTTGTGTGTGTAAGCAGTTGTTGCATACTTCCATAGTCTAAGTGAAGCAGCTGACTGCTTAGATTACAAAGGGTAGTATTATAGATCTTTAGGAATGATCTGGTTTTATTTGCAAGTCCCTCCCTAGGAATGTCAGCTCGGAGCTTGCATTGAAGTCATTGTACCAGGTGCTAGCTACATTGACTTCAGGAGGGATTGGCACATTCCTTTCATCCTTTAGATATTTCATTATCTTTTGTCCCCACAACTTAGGCAATGATGTGTTTCTGCTAAGATGCACAGATCCTAGAATGCTGAATTTCACAAACTAAGTGTTTAAGAAGGACCTTCCTTTCACCTAAACCTTTGTTACAGTATGAACAAAAGATATTTGTCAGAGTTACTATGAAATTTTGTTTCAGGTTCTTTATATATAATAGCTCCTTTCATTCTCATGTTACTTTTATGATTAAGTACCATTATAATTTCCATTTTTAAATGAGGAAACTGAGAAACAAATGTTAAGGTGTTAGCTAGTGGGTGGTAGAATTTGGATTCAGACCCAGGGAAACTGGCTCTAGAATATATGTTCTTAACCACCAATCTTTATTGTTTATACTCATATAACAGCTGTTTCACAGGAGTATGGTAATTAAATGAATTTGCATTTTTCTTATACTTTATATGTTAGGTACTCAATAAAAGGGAGATGTGTTATTATTATTATTAGTGCTTATTAAACACAGCTAGGAAAAGTTTTGTAAAGCATGGCTTTTAAACCCTTCCTTCCTTCCTTCCTTCCTTCCTTCCTTCCTTCCTTCCTTCCTTCCTTCCTTCCTTCCTTCTTTTGTAGGCATGAACCTAGGAAATGCTGAGCCACATCCTCAGCCCCCCACCCCCATCCCTACCCCCACCTTCTGCAGCCCTTTTCAATTTTGAGACAGGGTTTTGTGAGTTGCCCAGGCTGGCCTTCAATTTATAATCCTCCTGCTGAAGCCTTCCAAGTACCTGGGATTATAGGCATGTGCCATCATGCTCCACTAAACATCTCTCTCTCTTTTTTTAAATCAGATTTTATTGGTACATTTTAGGTACATAATGATCACATTCATCATAGAGAATTTATACCTGTACATGATATAACTTGATTTTTTCTTTTCCCCCATTCCTGTACCCTCCCTTCAACCCCTCCTCCCTTCCCCTTTTACAAAAGCTTTGTTTCCATTTTTTCCTTTTTTCACTTTTTTTACTTTTTCTTTCATTCCTTTTGCCCTCTCCCCTCCCTTTTTCCCCTCCCCATTTGAACATTTTCTTCCTATTTCACAATACCTCATATACATTTTGGTCCTTATTTACACTTTTGGTTTCTCACACCAGAGAAACAATGCGATATTTACACATGTGTGTCCCATTTATTTCACTTGAGAGTATGGTCTCAAGGTGCATCCATTAACATCTCTTTTTTCAAACTAGAATTACAGTGCATATCTAAATCAAGAATTCTTGCTTTAAGTTTTTTTCACATAAGAGTTATATTGAGGTGGTGTATTTTTTTTTCTTATGAATGCTATTAATATATTACCTAGATTTTCATATATTGAACCAACCATGCATTCCTGGGATGAAGTCCACCAGGCGTATAGTCCTATTAATACACTACAGGATTTGGTTTGTTAGTAATTTGTTGAAGATTTTGGAATCAGGAATCTGAAGTTTTCTTTTCCTGTGATATCTTTGTTTTGCATTAACTTAAAGTAATTCTCCAGCATCTACTCATTCATCATGTAAAAGACATTATTTTAACTAGTAATTTCTAGGTTCAGATCAGAATTCAGTTTTACAACAGAAGTATAGAAAGCTAAACCATGAGATGGTTGTGAGGGCCCTTAAAACATTCTAGGACCAGTGATCCCTGGCACAGGAGAATATTTAATAAAGCATTTACACTTCTGCAGTTCTGTTATAGTTCTATTGTTTCCTGCTGCATTTTTTTATTGTTTTGTTTTGTTTTTTGAAGCAGGGTCTCTCTGTGCATTCCAGGCTGGCCTTGAGCTCATGTAGCCCAGGTAGGCTTCAGACTCTTGGTGATCATCCTGCCTCAGCCTCCTGAGTGCTGGGGTTACAGGCATGCACCATCATGTCCAGGATTGATGTTACAGGCATGCTGTTAACAGGGAGCTTCGTTATTTTCAGAATTATGAACTACCCAAGATTTCAGGATTCATAAGTGCTAGAGACAGAATTCCAAGTCCCATTCCAAAATTATGTCTTTGTATCATATCACATTACTATAGATTGGAGTTTGAATGTCACCCAAAGGCCCACATGTTAAAGGTCTGTCACCAGCTTATGCTGCCATTGAGAGAAGTTGGAACTTTTAGGAGGTGAGTCCTAATGAAAAGAAGTTAGGTCTTTGGGAGTGTGTCCTTCAAGAGGATATTGGTAACCTGGCCTCTTTCTCTTTGCCTCCCGACCACCATGAGGTGAATGTACTTCCTCCACCCCACACTCTCACCATGAGGTACATGATGAGCAGGACCCTGTCTACAAACAAACAGAAAAACCTTGCAGGTTTGTAGCTCTTACCTGGTCTCTATGAAATAGAGGAGTGGAAAGTTTCTTTTTTTTTTTTTTTAAGAGTAGGAAAATTTATTGGAGAAAAGGAATGGGGAACAGGAATAGCTCCTGAGAGACAGGAGGGGTGCCAAATGGGTTGCCAATTTTTTTTTTTTTTTTTTTTTTTTGCTTTTTTGAGAGCTTTCTTGCCATGTAGTCTAGGTTGGCTTTGAATTCACTATGTAGCCCAGGCTAGCCTTGAACTCATGGTGATCCTCCTGCCTCAGCTTCCTGAATGCTGGGATTACAGATGTGCACCACCACACCTGGCCTGGAAAGATATTTTTGGTGATGGTGGTGGAGTTAAGGCAGAAGTTTTTGCTGCCCCATTATTTTTACCTTACATCATAAAATTAAGCTAGTATAATAACATCCTTCACTAGGAGTCATTATCAGTTTGATACTGACAGATCTAGTAAAATGAGTTTAAGAGAGAGCGTTTTGCTTTGTTTTAGTTCTTATTTCCCTTGGTGCTAAGGGATTGAACCCAGGGCCTTGGGTATATTGAGCATGTGCTCTGACACTGAGCTATGTCCCCAACCCCTGGGAGGTTTCAAGATATGTCTTGAAAAATATGTAGTACTTTTGTTTTTAGGATAATGTTGTTTTTAAGGTGGAAGAAAATGGACTCCAGCAATGAAAGCACAGAGATTGAATCCTGAACTTTTTTTTTTTTTTTTTTTTTGAGACAGGGTCTCGCTATGTAGCCCAGGCTGGCCTCTATCTCACGGCAATCCTCCTGCCTCAGCATCCCGAGTGCTGGGATTACAGGCATGCATCACCACGCCCAGCTGAATCCTGAACTTTTATAGATTATTTGAGCAAGAGTACATATTAATATGTCCTGACCCAAAATAATTTTGTAATTTGAAGTTTTTTTTTCTTTTTACCTTTAACATTTATGCTGTATGAAAGATTAGGGTTCTGTTGTTTTGGATAGTCAGTGGCAGCTGAAATAAGGGTTATAAATAGTGTCCTTTGTTTCTCTTAGTTAAGACAATTTGAAATACCTAAATTCAGCCAGCAGGAAATAACTTGCAGCCAATATCCAAATATATATAGACAGTGTATATACACATAGACATATTCTTCATAGGTATTGGAGAACTAGCACCACAGGTTTGAAACAAGAAGAACCAGCTGTTTTTGATTTTTAGTGGCATATGAAAGGACTGTTATCTACAACAGGGTGATATACATAACCTAGAAGATTTATGTTAGAGAAACTTCAGAAATATGTGTGTATATATATATATATATATATATATATATATAAATATAAATATATATAAATAGATATATATTACCCCCACATGCATTACTTCCTTTTGGATGAAATAAGTTGTACATTAGGGAAGGTTTTTGTTTTTAACTCATCCTTTCTTTGAGTAAAAATCAAAAGGAGACACAGTCTGTTCCATATTTGGTCTGATAAGGTTGTTCCAAGAAGAGATGTAAGTTGTCCTATCATATTAGAGAAAATGTTATATTTCTGGATGAATCTCAAGTTCTGGCATGGCCTGTATAAATTCTTAAAAACTCTTCACTGAGTCATTGTGCATCATCCATGGAAAAATTTATGATTACTCTGCTGCTGGAGTAAATAGTAGATGTGTCCAGTTTCCTTTGCTATAATAGATTGGTTTTAAGTACATGCATATCATTCTAATCAGTGTCTTAGATTTGACTCTTTTTTTTTTTTTTTTGTGGGTACCAGGGGTCGACCTCAGGACCTCGCACGCCAACAGGTGCCCATGCTGCTGAGCGATATCACCGGCCCTTTTTTCATATGTGGGTTCCGGGAGTCGAACTCGGGCCCTCGCATTTGCCAGGCAGGCGCTTACACCACTGAGCCATCTCACCGGCCCCCAGGTTTGACTCTTAAATGTCATCCTGTGTATGAATGAATCAAAAGCAGCCTACTTTGGGAACCTATGTTCAAATTCTTCTGTAGAAGAAGAGCACTGTTATTCTGATATCTGGCACTCTGAAAAATATCTGTGATAAATCAACTTAAAGAAGGAAAGTTTTGTTTTATTATTATTTTTTTTTAATGTGGGTACCAGGAGTTGACCTCAGGGCCTCGCGCTTGCCAGCAAGTGCTTGTGCTGCTGAGTGATACCATTGGTCCTTTTTTTTCCTTTACTTGGGTACTGGGAGTCGAACTCAGGACCTTGAACCTGCCAGGCAGGCGCTTATGCCCCTGAGCTATCTCACCGGCTCAAAGAAGGAAAGTTATACTTTGGCTCATGATTTCTGAGGATTCAGTCCATGGTTAGTTGGCTCCATTGCTTTTAAGCCTGTAATGAGGGAGAATATCATGGCAGGGAGCATGCAGTGGAGCGAAGCTGCTCACTGCATGACAACCAGGAAGTAAAGAGAAACAGGTAAGGGTTAGGGTCCCAGTCTCTCCATCAAGAGTATATATCCTCAAAACCTAGTGTCCCTCCCCTAGGTGTCACCTCTTTAGGGTTCCACTACTCCCCATTAGTGCCAGAGGCTGGAGACACATGGGCTTTTTGGGAGACATTCCAAAATCAAACTAAAGCAAGGACTGTTTCAGTTCTTTTTGTACTATTCCGTACTGCATTAGAAAATTAGCTTGGTATAATGGAAAGAATATGGGCTTTGGAATTAAGCAAGACCTACGTTTTGAATCCTGGTTTCACCAACCAGCCCTGGGATTTAAGTGACTTGACATTCAGTAAACATCTGTAGGTTGGTGATAATAATACCTGTTTTTCAAGGACATAGATAATGATCTATAAGTTATAATAGTATCAGTAGAATTAGAGTACCTGCTATATGCAAAATACAGTGATCAATACAGAGTAAAGCCAGCTGTCTTATTGTGAAATGCAAACAGCTTTCTTTTTAAAGATTCTTATCTGCAAATGGTTAGGAACATTAGGGCAACTGATAATGTAAGAAATAATGAGAATGGGGTAATATGAGGGAGATGATATTAAGAGATTCTTCTGACCAGAGCACAAGAATTCCTAAGTCCCACCCTAGATCACTCACTTATCCAAGATCATCTTTCAGGAATGACATCTACACATGGAATTAAGCAAGGCAGGACACCACAGCAGTTTTGGCCTCAGATCCTGTTGAAGAAATGTATTTAGGTAGGACTGAATTTTAGATTTAGCTCTCCAGTTAGATAAAAAGATGATACTTTCTAAGGGTCAGGAGGAAGACAGAATAAAGAAAATGTGGCCAGTCAGTGTTTCTAAATATAAAAAATCACAGCAAATCTTCCATTTCCTTGAGAGTGGAGTTAAAGATAAGATACTGATAGATCCTTGTGGGAATAATGAAGAGCTGGGTGAGATGGGAATATACTTTCAGTTTCTCTTTCATAGACATAAATAAGCATGATGTTTAGAATTAAACAAAATTTTAAGCTAATTAGCATAAATTTCTGAAATATTCAAACTTTAAAAACTGTATTGAGAACTATTTACATTTTTGGAGAGCTAGTGTTTGGGCCACCCAGTGAGAATGTGTGGATCCACTTCAAGGATGGATCATATCATGTTTATTTTAAATTTTGTTCATCTTTTAAAAATCGAGGGTTAGGGCCGGTGAGATAGCTCAGCGGCACAAGCGCCTGCCTGGCAAGCGCAAGGTCCTGAGTTCAACTCCCAGAACCCACATAAAGGAAAAAAAGGGCCGGTGATATTGCTCAGTGGCACAAGCTCTTGCTGGCAAGTGCGAGGTCCTGAGGTCAACTCCCGGTACCCACATTAAAAAAAAAAAAAATCGAGGGTTAAAATAATTTCATGTAGGTTTGTAAATATATAAAAACTACTTAGCCAGTGATAGAGTTGGCTTTGAACTTCTTTCTTAAGACCATTTTACTTTTTATAGGTCCACAGATAGGAATCTGACTACGATAAAAATAGAAATGAAATCAAATTAGCACAGGTTCCAGACGAATCTATAGACTAAATTCTGTCTGTTGCCATGTTCCAAATCTTAGTTATAGAAATTGGTAGGTTATGTTTTTAATTTTAGTCTTAAGGCTAAAAATCGCTGTAAGAGTAGACGTTGGAGAATTTAAGAGCAAGACAAGGAAAAGACTAGATAAAAATGTATGAAAATGTTATCAGTCAGTATTTCTGGATAATGGTATTTTCTTAGTCTGTTTGCTATTGTTGTAACTGAGTACCCAAGATGGAATAGGGGTTTATTTAGCTCATGGTTCTGGAAGGCTGCAAAGTCTGAAGAGCATGGTGTTGGCGTGCTCAGCATCTGGTGAAGGCTTTCCTGCTGGTTCATGGCATGGCAAAGAACATCCATGATGCAACAGGGCAAACAAGCCAGAGAAAGCTCACTTCTGTAACAAAACTACTGCTGAAATAGTTCATTCATTCATGAATGTGTTAATCTATTAATGGGAACAGAGTCCTTATGACTTAGTCACTTCTCAGAGGTCCTACCTCTCAAATATCATTAATGTATGATTTTGTGGGCCAGGTTTCCAACACATGAAATTTGAGGGTCACAAACTCATAGTACAGGGATCATGGCTGCTTTTGTCTTCATTATTATGTGATCTCATTATTATGTGAATATTATTATTTAGAATTCTAGAAAATGGGCAAGTATTACTTCTATGATAAGAAAAAATGATACATCAACAAATATTTATTAAATACATATGCTAGGAAAATGAATACAGTGGTACCTCAGTTCACGAACTTGATTCTTTCCACAATTCTGGTTCCAAACTGAGTTAGAACTGAATCAAATTCAACATTAGGTTCAATGTTGACCTTATGGGGAAATTTGATTCAGTTCTCATCCAGTTCAGTTTGTGATGACAATCATGGAGAGAATTGAGTTTGTGAACCGAGGTACCATTGTATGAGTAAGACACATAATCTCTCCCATTTAATGGGATGGAGGGGAAGGGGTAAGGATGAGCAGAGGTGGGAGTAAGGTAAAATATAAGTAATCATACTTTATGTTTTCTGTAATGTGCAAAATTTCTTCCCCCCAGAGTTATAAACTTAAGTGTGAGAGAAAACTTTTTTTTTTTTTTTTTTTGGTGGGTACCAGGAGTTGACCTCAGGACCTCGTGCTTGCCAGCAAGTGCTTGTGCCGCTGAGTGATATCACCGGCCCTTTTTTCTCCTTTATGTGGGCTCCGGGAGTCGAACTCAGGATCTCACGCTTGCCGGGCAGGCGCTTATGCCGCTGAGCCATCTCACTGGCCCGAGAAAACATTTTTTGAGAACATGGAGCAGAAATATAAGTCAAACGTTAAGTTCACTGGGTAACTGGAAGCAAAGAGGATTTTTAGGGGAAGAGATTAGCATGTTGAAAATGAGCAAATTGAAATCTTTAGAGAACTATTGTAGTGCTGTATATTTGGCTGTCTCTCTGTGGGCTCTGCATTGTCAGATTCAACCAACTGTAGACTGAAATATTTAGGGAAAAAATTGTGTCTATCTTGAACATGTACAGTTTTTTCTTGTCATTTAAACAATTTGGTATAATAACGATACAGCATTTACATTGTATTAGATAACCAAAAGGTGATTTAAAGTGTACAGGAAGATGTGCTTCATTTATATGCAAATGTGCCATTTTATATAAGAGCCTTACACATCCACAGATTTTGGTATCTGCAGGGGATCTACAAACCAATCCCTCATGGATACCAAGGGACTACTGTACACATCCGAGCATTAGCTCTAAGAAGGGTGGTAGAAGATGAAGCTGGAAAAGCAAGCAGGGGCCAGACCATAGAAGATCTTTTGTATACTATACTAAGGATTTTGAAACTTAACTCTGTAGCACCCATCAAAAATTTGAAGTAGAACCATAACTTGAGTAGAACCATAACTTAACCTTTTGAAGATACAAGTTTAGAGGAAATGTAGACATTAGGTTGGAACAGAGTGAGATGGAAATCAGGAAGGACAGATAGATCAATGTTGTAGCAGTTCAGGCAGGGAAATAAAGAGGTTCTGAATAAAGACAGTTGTAATGGATGGAGAAGAACAGTTAGATTTGAGAAGTATTGATAGAATAGAATTTTTAGGGTATAGTGATAAAAAGAATTGGGAAGAAAGGAGTCTAGAATGATGACAGGTTTTCTAGTTTAGATGCCTGGGCTATACTACTGGCAGTAACAAAACAGACACATGCACACACATGTACACAAAACAAAAAAAAATGATCCAGGGGTAGGAACAAAATAAGTTTTGGTTGCTTAGCCATAGGCTGTAAGAGACAAGTGATCTGCTAGTCAGGAGCGTGTCTGGATCAGTGCGATTTGGGAGCTGTGGTAGGCTTGTATCTCAAAAGATATCTCTGTCCTAATCCCCAGAACCTGCGAATGTACCTCCTGTGACCGAAGGGGTGGGGAGGGGATAGGGACAGAGAGTGGTGTGGTCTTTATAAGTGTTGTAGGTCTCTACCCTGGATTACTGAGGTGGGCCCTAAATGCCATCATATATATAAAAGCAAGATTTCTGCACACAGTGGAACAGAGAGATTTGGAGATTCTGGCTGTGATGATTGCAATGAAACAAAGTATGTATTCTCCCTTAGAGCCTCCCAAGGGAGCTGTGGCCTTGCTGATTTCTTGATTTGTCCCAGTGGTGCTGATTTCTGACTTCTGGCCTCTAAAACTGATAGAATGTCCAAGTGTGATGGCACATACCTGTAATCCCAGCCACTCAGGAGGCAGGCCACGTCAGGATTACAAGTTTGAGGCCAGCCTAGGCAATTTATCAGAACCCTGTCTCAAAAAAGGCAGGGGCGGGGAGCCAGGAGATGTAGTTCAGTGGTGGAGTGCTTGCCTACCATGCACAAGGGTCTGGGTTCAGTCTCCAGTACTGCAAAAACAAACAAAAAACTACAAGAGAACACATTTTTGTTGGTTTAAGGCATCTAGTTTATAATTGCAGCACCCACAGGAAACTTAATACTGCAGCCATTAGCCTGGAGTTTATAATGAAAAGGAATGAGTGCAAATGACTTCACCTAGTGTTGTAGTCAGGGTTTCCAAGGGAAACAGTTTAATACAGGACACATAATATATAGGATTGTTTTAATAGTCACCCAAAGAGTCAAATACTAAAGAGTGCAAGAAATCTGTCCACACACTAAAGACCCAAAGAACCAGCTGAGGGCCTGGATCCCATGGCAGTGTCCTGCATGAGTCTAGCTGAAGACCTAGAATCCATGGCAGTGCCCTTCATGAGTCCAGCTGGAGGTCTGGAACCCATGACAGTGTCTCATGCAAGCCTGTTTTACGGATCTACACTGGGAAGGCCCAAAGGTCAGTGGTGGAAGCTGAAGTCTGTGTCAGCGGGATGAAGGATCTGTGCTAGCAGGCTGAGGGGTCTGCACTGGAGCCAGGAATTGATACTCAAAGTAAGGACCAGAGTTCGTCCGAAAAGGATCACAGCCATCCTCAGCGACAGCGAGGTCCCAAGCTCCTCCGACGATGGGAACAGCCGAGTTCATACCAGGAAAGCCAGAGTGACAGGCTCCTCCAGGAGACTGAACAACGCACCATCTTCCCCTCCAGAGCCAGGAAACAATGCTGAAAGCAAGGACCAGAGCTCCCCCAAAGTGAACCGCAGCCATTCTCAGATGAGCCATTCTCATTCCCGAGCTCCTCAGATGGTGAGAATGGCTGAGTTCGTATCAGGAAAGCCAGAGTGACAAGCTCCCCCAGGAGAACCAACAGCACCACCTCTTCCTCTCAGTTCTCCTTTCTATGTTGTTAGCAACAATCCTTAGGTGGGCCCTCCATACTGAGCACCACACTAATTCAGTTCAGCTGGGTGTTACAAGTTGACCATCAGTTGTCAATCCACCACAATCCTTCCCTGGTCAACTTGATAACCAGACACATTTCCTTAAACCATAGTCTCTAGTGGCAGATTTGTGAAAAGTTAGCATGTCTTGGCCTATTCAGATTTACATTCATATAACAATTACATGTATACAATTTTTTTTTTTTTTTTGTGGGTACCGGGGGTCGACCTCAGGACCTCACGCGCCAGCAGGCGCCCGTGCTGCTGAGCGATATCACCGGCCCTTTCTTCATATGTGGGTTCCGGGAGTCGAACTCAGGACCTCACGCTTGCCAGGCAGGTGCTTATGCTGCTGAGCCTTCTCGCCGGCCCCATGTATACAATTCTTATTGCATTCATTTCCGCACCAAAAGCAAAATATTCAGAGGGTGATCAAAATTCAGGGTTTAAAACATAATACTTTGACTAACCTATTACCAACATATCTAAAAACTATTAAAATCATATTAAAAGAACTATTACAATCTCAATCCTTGCTTCCCATTAACTTTTAACAATAGGGAATGGTAAGACTAAAAACAGGGATCTCCTGCACTTCAGATACACTTGTCCCTTCAGGTGAAAGGCTTCAGTTCATTTTTTCATTGTTCTGTTCCTTCTCTACAACCACACTCTCCTCTGTTTCATCCTTGCAATCCACAGCTCTACTGGAGCCTCCCCTCTGGCCAAATGCTTCACATCGCGCTACTAGCTCTTGCTCTTAATTTCTAACATAGATCTGGCCAAAAGCTCTCAACAGTAATCATACCACCATCCCAACAGGAGACTGCATTGAAATTTTTCTGCCACCCAGGCAATATCTCTAAACACAAGCAAAATGCAGACCAGCTTTCTGCCAAAGCACAATATACTAGGATCCAGCAGCCAATGCGGTCCTTCTCAATAGAAGCCTCCCAAGCCTCATCCTAACCGGCAGCATTTCCATCAGTACTCTGATTTTCCAGGCTTGAGCAGAGTCTCCCATATAGTTTACAGCATACAGGGGCTGCCTCTTAGGCCAGTCTCTCAAAACCTTTCCAAATTAATTCCAAAGGCTCTTAAGCCACATGATCAGGCAACGTCACAGCAATGACCCCACTCTCAGTACCAGAATCTGTAGCAGTCAGGTTTTTACTAGAGAAGCAGATATAACACAAGATATACAAATGTATAAGAAATTACAAGATTGGCTTACGATGGTCAGCCACAGAGTTGGATGAGGAAGTGTGCAGAGGGTGTCTGCATGCTGGAGACTGAAGGTTTCAGTCCAGGGTCTGGAGCTCACTGCAGTGTTCCGTGCAAGTCCGAATCAGGAGGCCAGCGGGTCTGCAATAGAAGGCTGATGAGTCTACTCCAGAAGGCTAAAGGACCCAAGGTGGAATCCGAAGAGTCTGCACCAGAAGCCAGGAGTCGACGTCCAAGCTGAAGGTGAAGATTGGAATTCCTCTGAAGAATGGAAGCCTGTCCATCCTTCCTTATTTCCCTTTTATACCATCCAGGCAACGAGCCGCCCTACGGTAGGTCCTCTGCACCCTAGGGTGTAGAATTGCTGAGCCGATTTATTTAAGCTTCTAAACTTTTCAAGTTGACACAATCAATCAACCACTACACCTAGGAAGAATGATAGAATGAGAGGAAGATAGGAATAAAGATAGAAGTTTCTGTTACTGGCCTCATTCAAAAATCTGTTATTTTGGATTAGAGTGTATTTCAGAAACACGATATAGGGCTGGTGAGATGGCTCAGCGGCGTAAGCGCCTGCCTGGCAAGCGCGAGGGCCCGAGTTCGACTCCCGGAACCCACATATGAAGAAAGGGCCGGTGATATCGCTCTGGCACGGGCACCTGCTGGCACGCGAGGTCCTGAGTTCGACCCCCGGTACCCACAAAAAAAAAAAAAAAAAACTCGATATAAAATATTTTCATGATTGCCATTTTTAATTGATAAATATTTTGATGGAATGCTAATAATCTTTTGTATAAAATGTGAGTCATATCAATAACTTCTAAATTTATGTCCTTAGTGCTGAAAGTTGAACTTATTTACATTTTGCTCTTATTTTAGTAACTCTATCTTCTGAATGTTATTTTATATTCATTTTGCTTGAAACAAGGAATTTAATTGTTTAAATTAAATTAGTTTAATTGTTTTATTTCTTATATTTTGTTTCTAGGCACTTATCAAATTTGTTCTTCAAAATATTTTTTGACTCTTTTCCTTTCCACGGCCTGCTCCCTATTGTCTCTGTTTTGCTTTCTGCAGCAGGCTTGCTCTAACCCCAGTGGTCCACCAAGAGCCTTAGCGTCTCTTTAAATAGCACAGTGTGTTATTACTTCTCCCAAATCTAGAGTGGCTGCGAATTGCTTACTGTAACAAGTCTGAATTCTTTTGTCTAAATGTCAAGAACATCTAGCATTTTATTGACACACACATCCGAGGTCATCTCTTCTAACTGGGACAAATTTCTCATGAAACAGATTTACTGACCTGAATTAAGAAATGTGTCTCCTGGACCATTTTCCAGAGTGTTGGTTTCTAAAGTTCCACTGGAAATGTAACATTATTTACTAAAAATTTCTTTGAGAGTAAATATATTATGTAGCTCTGGGAAATATTTTCATAAGTACTTTGGGCTAGGACATCATTATACAGTGAAGTGTATAACTGCCTGCTTTGGTTGGTAATTGTGGTTAATGTCAGGGCTTTTTGGTGAGTTAGGACTGCAAGTTGAGGGCCAGAGATGAATTATTCAGGACCACAGAAGAGGCATTAAGCACTTTAAGCCTTCTTTCTTCTCTTTGCTTTCTTTTCTCCTTCAGTACAACTTTTAAGGTTCTCTCTCTTTTTTTTTTATGTGGGTACTGGGAGTCAAACTCAGGACCTCGCACTTGCCAGGCAGGCGCTTGCGCTGCTGAGCCATCTCACCAGCCCCTCAAGGTTCTCTCTTAAGTATAGACATTTCTCATTTAACAACTGAGTTCTGTTTCTTTGATGATGTCGTTAAGTGAATTGGTTGCTAAATGAGGAACTGTATATCGTATGTACATTACAGTATTCAGAACAAAGAAATGGTCAAAGGAAAATCCAGCTTGATGACTTTGCTTTTATTTACAGAACTCTTACATGTGATACTGTAATGTATAACAGAACATAAAACTACAGTACTGTACTGTATAGTACAATCAGTAAAAATTACATGGGCCGGTGAGACGGCTCAGCGGCTTAAGCGCCTGCCTTGCAAGCGCGAAGGCCCGAGTTCGACTCCCGGAACCCACATACGAAAAAGGGGCCGGTGATATCGCTCAGAGGCACGGGTGCCTGTTGGTGCGCGAGGTCCTGAGGTCGTCCCCCCCGGTACCCACAAAAAAAAAAAATAAATAAATAAAAAATTACAATACTGTATAAACAAGGTAGACTGTATGAAAAAAAGACATTAAGGTTCTATAAACAAGATGTATTGAATTGTACCCCTTCCCCATGGTGAGTGGTAAGTCCGAGTGGCGGGTCTCAAGTCTGAACAGCATGCCTCTGTTGTAAGTCCGAACAGCCATTAACCTAATAGGTCATTAAAGGAGAAATATCTGTAATGTTGAACCATATTTTGTATTCGTTTGAAGAAGTATTACTTATTAACTTACCCAGGTTCCTTTGGTTTTGGTCTGGCCTTGAAGTTACAGTACTATTTTCTTCCTATGCCTTTGTTTATATTGGTTTTTCCTAAGAGATTTTGAATCCAAAGTACCCTGGCACCTATGTTTATGTAGTTAGAGAAGTTTCTTTCTCTGATAGGAGCAAATGCATCCTGTTTGGACCTTCGGGCATGTGGTTTCATAGAAGGTGAACTCTTTTTTTTTTTTTTTTTTGTGGGTACCGGGGGGTCGACCTCAGGACCTCGCGTGCCAGCAGGCGCCCGTGCCGCTGAGCGATATCACCAGCCCCTTTTTTTGTATGTGGGATCCGGGAGTCGAACTCGGGCCCTCACGCTTGCCAGGCAGGCGCTTATGCCGCTGAGCCATCTCACCGGCCCAGAAGGTGAACTCTTAAAAGTGGCGATGACAACTTAGATATTTACAATGGTTTGTGATCCTCCAGTGCTCAGTGCTACCCTATAAAATCTTATCCTTTTAGTAAATAATTTCCAGTCTGGCCTCAAACTTTTGATCCTCCTGCCTCAGCCTCCTGAGTAGCTGGGAGTATAGATGTGTGCCACCACCCCTGGTTTTGAGCAGTGATTATGAAAAAAATTTTTTTGACAAACACAGAAAAGTTGCTGTTTTAGCTTTTATTTTATTGGCAGGAGTTCTCACATTTAATTTTTAAAATGAGGCAGGCAGGCTCACTGGCTGGCTGGCTTTCTTTCTTTCTTTCTTTCTACCATTGGACATTGAACCCAGGGCCTTCTCACTGAGCTAAATTGCCAGCCCTTTTGTATTTTTTATTTTGAGACAGGGTCTCACTGCGTTGTTGAATTAGCAATGCTGGAGTCAAACTTGTGATCCTCCTGCCTCAGCTTCCCATAGTATAGGTGTGCCTCACCATGCCCAGCTGAGTTGGTTCTTTTTATCAACCTTTTTTTTTTTTTTTTTTTTTTGTGGGTACCGGGGGTCGACCTCAGGACCTCACACGCCAGCAGGCGCCCGTGCCACTGAGCGATATCACCGGCCCCTTTTTCGTATGTGGGTTCCGGGAGTCGAACTCGGGCCCTCACGCTTGCCGGGCAGGCGCTTAAGCCGCTGAGCCATCTCACCGCCCATCAGTCATTTTTTTTTATTAGCAAAGTGCTTTGCTGGTTTCATTGGACAGAGAAGCATATTGGTTCAGTGTCTGTAAATACTTAATCTTACTTCAAGGGAAAATCCCCATAAAAACAGGAAGTAGTAAATTGTGGCAAATAAGGTACCAAAGATGTCCCAAATTTGTACAGCAACTGCTGTTTTAGGCAAAGGGTGCTATGAGCATAGGTAAAACAAGTAATACTTGATCTGTCAGGTTCAAAAAGAATCTAGGAACTTAAAATACACCTTAAAAGAAATGCAGGATTTGAATAGAGTGGCATGAGCATAGTCCTGATTAAGATGGCATCTTTTTTTTTTTTTTTTTTTTGGTACTGGGAATCAAACTCATGATCTCGCTCTTGCCAGGCAGGTGCTTTGCCGCTGAGCTATATCCCTAGTCTCATCGTGATTTTTTAATGAATGTGAAAATTTATGAGAGAGAACCTTATCACTCCTACTAATGACTAGCCTAAAGAGAGCTAATCTATGTTTTTTTGAGACATTGTCTCACTATAGTTCAGGCTGGCCTTGAACTCACAGATCCTCCTGCCTCAGCCTCTTGAGTGCTGGGATTACAGGTGTGCACCACCACACCCAGCCCCAAAGAGAGTTAATCTTAACCTGTTTGTTACTGCTGTACCTTTACTTCCTGTTAGCTATACCAAATCTTCAAACTTGTTCCCTAGAAATTTGTCTTACCTTTTAATAAATTTATTTTCAGAGTAGCAAGACAACTCTCTTAGACTATAGGAAGAAGGAGGTTTTATTTATTTATTTATTTATTTATTTATTTATTTTTATTTTTATTTATTTTTTTTTTTTTTGTGGGTACCGGGGGTTGAACTTAGGACCTCATGTGCCAGCAGGTGCCCGTGCTGCTGAGCGATATCACTGGCCCTTTTTTTGTATGTGGGTACCGGGAGTTGAACTGAGGACCTCGCGCTTGCCAGGCAGGCGCTTATGCCGCTGAGTTATCTCACCGGCCCCAAGAAGGAGGTTTTAAATTATGGTGTCGGGGGCCAGGGATATAGTTCAGTGGCACAGTGACTGCCTGGCAAGCGTGAGGTCCTGCGTTTGATTCCTGGTACCCACCCCCGAATTTAAATTATGGTGTCAAGATCTCCACTGAGTACTCCATATGCATTTAATCTCTTTTAATGACCCTGTGAAGTTCTTACTGGTTTTCCTGTTTTACAAATGATAATGTTAAACCCAGAGCCTAACTTTTTGAATGTCAGAGCCCAGGCTGCTTAATACAGCCTGAGCCCTTAGATTAAAAGAAAAAAAAAAGGGCGATGGGATGCTGGCAGTATAGCTCAGTGCGCACCTGCCAGGCATTTGCCCAGCATGTTCAAGGCCCAGCGTTCAATCCCCAGCACTCCTCCTCCCCTACCCACCCCACACACACAAGAAAGAAAAGTTTATTGACAAATAGGAGTCATAGTCTTTTTGTAATGGAAAGCCAGTTTTTGTTCCTAAAGTCTTACGTTCATGAAAGAAACAGGAAAGAGGTGAGCGCTCAGAGTAAAGTTGTATAATGGAGAATTGGTGCTCTCCTTAGAATTTCTGGTCAGCTATTATGTTGGGAGCCCTAACAATGGGCACAGTAGCTGCAGTTTAGAGATCAGATTTTAAGGTCTACCATTAGATCCTGAAGTATTAAAGGACTCCTCTCATAGAAGTACCTTTCTATGCCTAGGTATCTTTTATGTTCTCTGTTTCACGTTGTTGTGAAAAGGGGGTAGGTGGTCTGTTGTGGGGTAGTTCATCTGGGATGGCTCTCCACTGCAAGGCCATGTGTGTTTTATAAAAATAAGTTTCTTTGATGAAGCTGTTTGAAATTATGGACCTACATAGGTCTGAATCAAATTTTTTTCTTTGTAATATCCAGTCATAAGAGTGCCAGTAGTAGCCGGGCATGGTGGCTCACATCTGTAATCCCAGCACTCCGGAGGTTGAGGCAGGAGGATCACCATGAGTTCAAGGCCAACCTGGCCTACATGGTGAGTTCAAGGCCAGCCTGAACTGCATAGTGAGACCCTGTCTTCAAAAAACAAAACAGGGCCGGTGAGATGGCTCAGCAGCATAAGCGCCTGCCTGGCAAGCGCGAGGTCCCGAGTTCGACTCCCAGTACCCACATACAAAAAAAAGGGCAGGTGATATTGCTCAGCGGCACGGGCGCCTGCTGGCGTGCGAGGTCCTGAGTATGACCCCCGATACCCACAAAAAACAAAAACAAAAACAAAACAAAACAAAAACAGAGTGCCAGTAGAAGTTGTGCTTTGTATATTTCCCATTTGTTGATGTCTGTGTCACTAACAACTTGTAAAATAAACAGCAAAAGAAATGACAGTTTTAGGAATATATTGAAATATAGTTAGCAAAAGAAATGGGAAATGTTTCACTTTGTTGGGAAGGAAATACACTTTTTCTTCAAGCCTTATGAATTTGTACTTGAGACAGATTCCTGTAACAAAAGACAGATTGACAAAAGAAAACTACAAAATTTATTAACTCAGGCAGCACACACCATGCAGGAGAAACCATAGTGATAAGTAATCCAGAACAGTGGCTTAGCATTCTAGTTTATATAGCATCTTCAGGAAGAGTAAATTTGTAGAGAAATGACAGGGCAAAAGGAATTGGTTTTAGGTTTCCTAAGGTGGATAAATCGAGGGTGAATTTATGGAATAAAACTAATAGAAAAAATTTTTTTGCTGATTCTTTGGTGCCATCTCTGGGATGATGAGAGTCCAGAGATGTGTCTCCAGTAAAGGAGAATTTGTGTCCATCCGTTCTCTCTCTCTCTCTCTCGTTTTTTGAGACAAGGTCTCTTTATGTCGTTCAGGCTGGCCTTGAACTCATAGCGATCCTCCTGCCTCAGCCTCCCCAGTGCTGAGATTACAGGTGTGTGCCACCACCCCCAACTAATAAAGCTTTTGAAGATTTTTAGGAATACAGAAAATGTCTTACAATACAGTTTTAAAAAGAAATGAAAACTCTTCTGTATTCATTTATTAACATCTCAACACAGTTGACTATTGATCCTTCCTCAAATATCACCCTTCTCAATCTCTCATAGCTTTCTTGTCCTTCCTGATCGTTCGTAGTCTCCTTCACTTGCTCCTTTCTTTCTGTTTGTGCTAAGTGTGGGAGTTCTTCAGTGCTTACTCCTGGATCCTGCACTGAAAATTAAAAAAGAAAAAATTTTGTAAAAGAACATAGTAAAATGGACCATTTCTAGTTGTACAGGTCTATAAATTTTTTTTTTTTTTTTAGGTACCAGGAATCAAACTCACGACGTCGTACTTGCCAGGCAGGCGCTGTGCCGCTGAGCTATATCCCCGGCCCCACAGTTCTATAAATTTTAAACCATATATAGATTTGTGTAATTGCTACTGCAGTCAGGATACTGAATATGTAGTTCATCACCCTACAAAAAAAAAATCCCATAAAATTCACTTTGTTGGTCATGCCTTCCCCAACCCCTGGCAACCACAGTCGTTTTGTCTTTTGAAAAATGTGTTCTTTTGCTATTGACTTCTTTGGGAAACTCAGCATAATGATTTTGAGATTCATCTAAGTTGTGTATATTAGTAGCCTGAGATATCAATAGTTTGTTCCTTTTATTTATTTATTTTTTTGGAGACAGTCTCGCTATGTAGTGCAGGCTGGCCTTGAACTTGCTTATGTGGCCCAGGCTGGCCTCGAACTCCTGATCCTCCTGCCTCAGCCTCCCGACTGCTGGGATTACAGGCATGCAACACCATGCCAGGCTATTCCTCTTATTATTTAAATTAATGGGTTTGTTATTTTATAATTAATAAATATTGTTAACATTTCTTAGTTTTAATTCCAAATATGGTAAAGAATGACAAATACAACCCACATATAGAAAAGATCCTTGGAGACTCCAGCAATTTCAGTTTTTAATTTTTATTTTGACAAGATATCCATAACATAAAGTTTACCATTTTAAGTGTTTAGATGTACACTTGACTAGCTGTAAATATTCTGACAGTGTTGTACAACTGTCCATTTGTAGAATTAGATTTGGAGAATTAGAAAAATTTGTAGCTGTTTCACATAAATGAAATAACACAATATATGCCTTTTTGCAGCTGTCTCATTCCCATCCGTCTTGTAGCATATATTTAAATTTTTGTTCCTTTTTGTGTTGAGTAATATTCCATTTTATGTACTTAACACATTTTGTTAATTTATCTCCTCTTTACTCTTAGCTATAATAGCAGTTAAAATGTACTGATACTCTAAATAGCAGGTTTTACTGACTAAATAGTAAATTTATGGTATAGAATCCACATATGGGTAGAACACAGATTATAGAGATCCTTTTCCATAATTTCTTTTTATAATCCAGAGGAGAAATTCAGTCTGGTATTTGAAATTCTGAGTCATTATTTGAGGTAAGCTTTAGTCATTTAATTACTGCTTTCTTCATGATGTTGACAGTACTGGCTTTATAAAGGTTGATTTCATTGAACATAGCTTTTTAAAAAATATTAATAAACAGGTCATTCTTTCTCTAATAGCATTAAATTATAATTTATGTTTTAACTTTAACTTTTTAGCTATTTCAGTCCTGCCATCCTGTAATTTTGTCCTGTTACTTGTATGGACCGAGAACAGTACCTGGTGTATAGCAGGCACTTAATAAATATTTATTACCCAGTGAGTGTTGACAGATACACAGTTATGAATGCTTTTTTTTTTTTTTTTTTTTTTTTTTGTGGGTACCGGGGGGACGACCTCAGGACCTCGCGCGCCAGCAGGCGCCCGTGCCACTGAGCGATATCACCGGCCCCTTTTTCGTATGTGGGATCCGGGAGTCGAACTCGGGCCTTCGCGCTTGCAAGGCAGGCGCTTAAGCCGCTGAGCCGTCTCACCGGCCCATGAATGCTTTTTTGTATTATTTTTGTAAGACATACCACCAAAGTCATCCATTAGATTTACTAGTGTAATTCTTACAAGATTACCCTCATTTTCAAGTTTTTAAGTTTTATTTTTGTTCCTCTCTATTAACAAAGACTAGGCTTTTGCTTTTTAAAATTTTAATACTCAAAACATTTTCAGTACTAGTGTGGCAGTCTTTTGACCTGTATTAAGCTACAGAACCAAAGTGAAGGCACTTATTTGCTGGCTTTTGGCTGTGCATCTGAATCAGATCATAACTATTTCTTTGTCTTTGGAATTGTGGTTTCTTGAACTAATTTGAGTGATGTAAAAGATGAGTCTTACTGGGCGTCTCCTCTTTTTTAAAGTGTACTTGGTGTTTTATTGTAAACAGGTTTCTCCAAAGAAACATTTCTCTGAGGTTTCACTTCATCATCATCTTAGAAATGAAAACCTTTCTGGATGTACAGATCCTTAGTTTATTTTATTATTAAGCTATTACTCATATGTGTTTGATATAGCCTGTATGTTTTAATTTTACTTACATGTTTTTAAAATATTCCCAAAGCTTCTGAAGTAACGTCATTCTGATTCAGTTTTTTACTACCAGATTTTTTTCTTCAGGGTACTCTCCACCCACTTTAGGAGTTTGAATGCTTATCCTTTTATTGGTTCCCAGTGGCCACTGTGTACATGAGTAAATGCCACATGCTTGTGGTATTGCTTGTCAGAGTGGAATTCTAAGACCTCCTCTTTACATAGAACAGTTTAACTTTTGTGCTTCTGGCCAAAGGATGGTCCTGGGTACAGTTCTACTTCCAGCTAATAATTATGGCAGAGATCAGGACACGTTGCTTTGCTGCCCGTGCAGTGAGGCCTCGGGAGCTGCTCTCCCTGACTGGACAGGTATGGTTCTGAGATGATAGTTGCGGGGAAGGTAAATAAGCACAGTACTCAAGTATGAATAGAGACATTTTAAAATCTCACCTACTATTGTTACTATCGTCTTCATTCTTGGTCAGTGAAGTTTTATGTGTCTTTTTGTTTTTTGTATTTCATAGTAGAATCTTAATAAATACTTGTTGAATGGAAGAATATGTAAATAATATGTGATAATTTATATTAAGATTATATGTGAAGAATTTAAACTATATCAGATAAACTGTTGAATACTTTATCCAGCTAGCTAGTAGATTTAAATAGTGTTATTAAAAATCATTGGCTTCTTAGAGAATGTGCAATCAGATAAAGCAATTCTGGCAAGATAAATAAGTTTATAAAATACTTGAAAATGCCTAAACTGAAAATTTTGTACTTTAATTTCTCCAGTTTCTACCTGATAGATTTCTAATTTAACTGATAAAAATTATCGAATGACCAGTTGGGGAAAAGTGTTTTTAATGAAATTAAACATTAAGTTTCATAATTACCTCTGAATTTGAGTTTAGTTTTATTCTAGATTTTAATTTGTTTAATTATGGTAGTTTGTACAAGTTGTTACTTCAGTTTTATTTTTATTGTATTCTGAAAGTATATCAATAGAAAAAAATAACCAGATTAATTGTCATAAAGTATTTTTGCTACCTTCACAGATAAAGTAAAATTCAGAGTCTTCTACTGTCTCACCTTAAGTCCATGATCTACCTTTATATGAGTGGTTAATTGGAAGATTAGTTAACTTGCTATCTAAGTTATCTTAACACTCAGTAGTCGCTTCACATTGTTCAAAAATAAAACATTCCCAGCCTACACACTTCGGGCGGGCACAGCACATCTGAATCATCTGGACGTCTGTAACTGATTAGACAAGTGGCGAAGACTAGACCCGCTGTGACATCTGCTTGCTCTCGTCCCACGGGCTTTTCTTTCATCTTGTTTTTGTCTTTCTTATCTTGTTCTCCTCTATTTGGTTAACTCTTTATGATTTAATATGTGTATTTAATACATTTATTTTTGGCCACAGAAAAATTTGGGATTTTTTTCTTTTGGAAAAGGTTTCCTTTTGTTTTGTGCTAGTGGGTAGGATGGTGTTTCAGTGGATATCCTGTGCAGACGGATTCTACAGGAAATTGGCCCTCAGTTCCATGAGAACAAAACAGTGAGTGGGAAGAAAGAAGAAAGAAAGGAAGGAAGATCTTCTGACTCACCCAAAAAGACCAGGGAGGAAGGGGAGTAGGGAATGAAAACGATTGCTTTCCAAGTTGTGGTTCTTTTAGTACTTTTGCCTCAAAAGTGATTTTTATCCTTTACGTATTACTTTGTATGTTTGAGAAATATACAGTACGTTTGGCTTGTATACCTTTTAAATTTACATAGAATTGTGCCATGGGATCTCATTCTGCTTTCTCCTTTTGTCAAACAGCATGGTTTTAAAGCAACTAACCTGCCTTTAACAATCTTCCTTTGGGATTGGAGTTCTTTCTCAGAAGAGATGAGCCACATGTTACAGATATGTCCTTATACCCTGAGTCATCAGTACAGAATTCGTGATTATCCTGGCTGCCGTGTTTGATTTCATACTCTGTCCTCTCATGGAATCCTGTATGAGTATGGCAGTCTGCACAATTCATTCATTTGACGTTTTGCTTTGTTTTGTTTGGTGGTACTGGGGTTTGAACCCCAGGGCTTTGTGCATGCTAAGTGCTCTACCATTGAGCTACACCTCCAATCCTTTTTTATTTTTATGTTTTTATTTTGAGGCAGGGTCTTGCTGAATTGCCTAAAATGACCTGAAACTTGCGACCCTTCCTTAGCCTCCTGAGTAGCTGGGTTAAAGGCATACACCTCTGTGCCTGGCTCAACAAATCTTTTTTAAAAGCTTCATATATAGACACTTTTAAGTTCACTATTCAGTGAGCAAAACAAAAATGTTCCTGTCCTTATAAAATTTACATTCTGTTGTGGGGAGTTAGATAATGTACATGAATATAATTATAAATTGTACAATATGTTTGCTGATTATAGGAGCTATGGGGAAAAATCAGGAAGAGAGACATGGGAATGTGGGAGTGTTCTTAGAAATAGATGTACTTTAAAGAAGGATAGTCAGAAAATGCCATACTAGGAGAGTAACATTGGAGTAAAATGTCATGGGGACAAGTGTTTTAGGCAGAAGGAAAGCCAGAGCAAAGATCCTGAAGCAGGACTGTCCCTGTCGTGTTCAAGCAATAGCAATGAGGCCAGTGATCAGAATGGGGTAAGCTAGGGAAAGAGTGGTAAAAGATAAATGGGGCAAGACAAGTTGTGGAGGGCTTTGAAGGCCCTTCTAGTATTTTTTTTTTTTTTTTTTTTTTTTTGTGGGTACCGGGGGGTCGACCTCAGGACCTCGCGCGCCAGGAGGCGCCCATGCCGCTGACCGATATCACCGGCCCCTTTTTTGTATGTGGGATCCAGGAGTCGAACTCGGGCCCTCGCGCTTGCCGGGCAGGCGCTTAAGCCGCTGAGCCGTCTCACCGGCCCCCTTCAAGGATTTTGACTTTTACTCTAAAATGGGGAGTCATTGAAGAGTTTTAAGCAGAGAAGTACCACAGTCTGACTTAGGCTTTTAAAAATGGCTGATATGTTGAAAATAAACAGTAGGGAGCAAGTCTAGAAGCGTAGAAATTAGTAGCCTAATAAAATAACTTAGGTATGAGATGATAAGGGTGATAAGGTGGTGGCAGTGAAGATGAGTGAGAAAAGGATAGATTGTAGATACATTTTTGAAGGCAGTGCCAGTAGAAGTTCTGAGTGGATTGGATATGGTATGTGAGAGCAAGAAAGGAGTCATGAGTGATTACAAAATTTTTGGCCCCAGCACCTAAAACGAAATTAACTAGATGGAGAATTCTGTGGCAGAGGGGGTTTGGGGTAGGGATGAGGGAATGGAAAATAGTTTTGCGTATTATTAGTGATTTCTTGTCTTTAACTTTTGAAGCCCAGCACAATTCCTAACATATAGTAGATTTTTCACTCAACTTAAAATCTTAAATTTTAATATATTGCGTTTACCAACTAAAGTATATACTATTTTTTGTCCTGAAGGGTTTAAGTTAGCTTCAGTATCTGCTTAATACTATAATATCTCTAACTTGGTCACAGATAGTTCAGAAGTTCTTCTCAGAGTCTAGGTTTTCTTTTTCTTATATACGGGGGACTTTTTCCTCTTCTAAAAAGAATGCAATGTACTTGGAGCTGTTGATAATCATTTGAGTAATAATTACAAAACATTGTGTTACCACTGTCATGGGCAAAAACCATTTATCAGCATGGATCATGTGGTGTTCAGTGTGAACCACAATAAATGTGAATTTTTTCCCTATACTTCCTTTTGGCAAGTCTTTTGATTTTAATAAAAGACTATCATTTTGTAGTCCAGTGGAAATTCTGCTGGAGTTGATAATTTGTACATAAGAATTAAAAATATATAGAACATGTAACCCATTTAAAGAATGTTTCTTACAATATGGAGTTTTGTTTATTTGGTAATCCTAAATTGGTTATCTGGGCATACAATTCAACTGTTGCATTCAGTGCAAGTCTGTGTTTAAACAAGGAGCAACATATCTGTTTTAACTTTTCAGGACATCTTTAAGTTTAACATAATAGTGTAATGCAAGACAAAATTTGATTAACTCTAGAATTTTAAACATATACAGTATTTCTTTTCAGAGAAGGAAGGTGTCTTAGTTACTTTTCTTGATGCTTTGACAAAATACCCAATGCCCAAAGTTAAGGGAGGAAAGGTTTATTTGGCTCACAGTTTATAGAGGTTTTAGTCCATAGTCAGCTGGCTCCAAGGCAGGGTGGCGTGGCAGATAAGCATCACAGAGGAGAAACAGTTCATGGCAGACAGAAGGTAGTAAAGCAAGCAAAGGGCAAGACAAGCCTCTTTCAGTGCCTTATATTGTATCTAGGCTACCAGGATTAGGGTGGTACCAAACCCATCAGTGGACTGATTTAGTAATCACACACCCTTAATCCTAGCATTGCACCATGAATCAATCACACCTTTGATCCAGCCACCTCTGAAAGAGCCCCATCTATGACTGCATGAGGCTTTGGGGGGATATCTAGACACAAGCCATAACAGAATGCATGTGGTGAAGTGAAACAAACTTTTAAAACTGTTGGGAAATTTGCAGATTTCAGCCTACAGTAGGAATTTCTTTTCTTTTCTTTTCTTTTCTTTTCTTTTCTTTTTTTTTTTTTTTTTGAGACAGGGTTTCACTATGAAGTTCAGGCTGGCCTCGAACTCACAGCAGTCCTCCTGCCTCAGCCTCCCGAGTGCTGGGATTACAGGCGCGTGCCACCATGCCTGGCTATAGTAGGAATTTCTGTCTGTATCATATTGTTATGAGGACACCCTCCCCCATGGTACTATGGATTGAATCCAAGGCCTTCACACAAAGCTATACCCCAGCCCTATTTTAATTTAATTTAAATTTATTTATTTATTTATTTTGAGGCAAGGTCTTATTATGAAACCCACACCAGCCTTGAACTCACGATCCTACTATCTTAGCCTCCCAATAGTGGGAATTACAGGCATATGCCACTATGTTTGGCTTTGAAGCCAATTTTTAAACACTGGGTACTGTGATTTTTAAGGTTAAGATACATTATATTCTTTCCTGTCACTTATATTTTTGGGTAAGTTAGTTCATTTGGGTAATACGGTACTTATTGAACACATTATTTAATCTTTGACACCGCCCCCAAAAAAGATCCAGTTCTTATCCCTAAGGAGTACATTGTGAAGTTTGGAAAACAAACCTAGAGAGGGCCTTAAAATAAAACCACAGATTTAAAGGTTTTTCCTCTTTAAATACGATAAAGCCAATTTTAAATTAAAATTGAGTAAAAGGAGAGAGACATCATAGAAAAGCATTATATGACACTGATAGTGGGATAATTTGCCTTGGCAGGTTGAGAGGGTACATAGTGAAGTTTGGAAAAAGAAAGGGTGTCATGCTTTTGAAAGGACAGTGGGGTGGTGGTGGGATGAGCTTTCCTAGGGGGAGGTTATTGATTCCAAGGGGAGCAGAGTGTTGTGAAATGAGAAGTCAGCCAGTCACAAGAAAAAGAGGCTGCATAAACAGAGGCCAAAAGGTGGGAAGCAGCCTCGTGTGTGCTAAAGAGATGTGGGTGGAGAAGGGAGAGGGAAAGCTGGAGACATAGGTCTTCACTTACTGACCATGAAAAGTCTTGAAGACCATGATAAGGAAACTCTAGCTTGATGATGAGTGATTGAGATTTAAGAAAAGTGATGTGGTCAAATTTTTGTCTTAAATAGATCACTTTGCCAGCTGTGTGGAGGATGGATTTGAGGGAGACAAGACTGGAGGCAGTAGTCCAGGTGAGAGGTGTTGGGGGTGTGAACTAAGGTGTGAAAGTAGAGATAGAGAAGAGGGAAATAAAATAAAACCACAGATTCAAGGGTTTTTCCCGTCAAATATGATGAAACCAATTTTAAATTAAAATTGAATGGAAAGAGAGAAACAGTGGAAAACGTTACGTGACGTAGACAGTTGGGTAGTTTGCTTCGGCAGACAGCCCCTAAGAGCAGTCTCAAGGACGAAGCAGATCACTGCCGGGAGAGCGGCCTACTTCGTGTGTAACTGACCTGGGCTGTGGGAACAGGTGTTCTTTAGGAGGGCGTAAAGGTTACCTGTGTAGATAAGTAAATACAGAAACTGTAAAACCTTGAAGAAATAGGTCTTACAGGTCTTCAGCCACTGCGCATAAACTCAGTGAGTCCCCATTTACGGTTGTGTTTTCTGGGACTTTGATTAAATTATCAACATTTTACAAAAATCTGCCCAGGAAAAGAAATTGGAGTTAGAAAAAAAAAAAAAGTTACTAAAACAATGAACAGTTGTAAGTCATTGTAACATAAAAAGATACTTTCGAGTGTCAAGGATACTCTGTATTAAACTAAGTCATGCTCTTTCACTTACCAGATAATTTTAGGATTGTTTTGCCAGAGGCACTATTTCTATAATTTTTTATATATAAATACAGGGCCTGGATTTATAAAAACGTAACCATTTCTTGTTCTACAACAAAATACCCTATGTTTTATAAAGCTAGTAGTCTTTAATTTCTTTTCCTTTGGAGAAACCTGTGCCTTTGCTATTAATTTATGTCTCATTTTAGTAAAGCATATAAATCAGAGCTAAACACTTGTGGTCTTTTCACTATTTTGTTATATTTTCAACAAATAAATGGCAACCTCATGCTTAGGAGATGCGGCACCTATTTGCTCCTTCGTGACTCCATGAACTGTACAGTTCTGTCCCTCTTCGGAGTTGTCAGTGTAGACCAGCAGCTGAGATACTGTGTACCAATTCCTTTCCTTTTTGTGTCTTTCAGAAGCTTTGCACCGCCCCTACGGTTGTGATGTTGAATCCCAGGCACTGAACGAAGCCATCAGGTGGAGCTCCAAGGAGAACTTACTTGGAGCCACTGAGAGCGACCCTAATCTCTTTGTTGCACTTTATGATTTTGTAGCAAGTGGCGATAATACACTCAGCATCACTAAAGGTGAGGCTTCTGTGTGGCGTCCTCTCACTTTCTAGCTTTCATAGTGGTTAAGAAATAGAGGCCTGTTTTGGTTTCTGCTACTGACTGAAATTAATTGAGTGATTTGGACCCAGAAGCTTATGTTTCATTCTTTTTTACCTTGTATAGGATACTGCCCCATAAAGTATAACTGTATTTTTTTTTTGTGGGTACCGGGGGACGACCTCAGGACCTCGCGCACCAGCAGGCGCCCGTGCCGCTGAGCGATATCACCGGCCCCTTTTTCGTATGTGGGTTCCGGGAGTCGAACTCGGGCCCTCGCGCTTCCCGGGCAGGCGCTTACGCTGCTGAGCCATCTCACCGGCCCCATAACTGTACTTTTTTAGGGTTTATTACAGATAAAATGAGTTAAAGCACCTTAGAAAAAAATCCCTATTCTTGGAATTCTGTACTATGTAATATGCTAGCATTCATCTACCACTAAGTAAGACTTACTGTACATCTGTCCTAAATGAACTGTGTCTAAGGGGAGTCAAAGTGCCAGACCCCAGTGCTACTGATAAGTGCTTGTGTGGCCTGCAGGAGAACTGTCCATTACCACATCCACAGTGAGGTTAAGAACTTGCACCCAAAATGTAAACCAGCTGTATCATTAAGCACACAACTATTTTGTTCAGCAGACATTTTCAGTTTTGGAACATGACTTTTTGTACAAAGATAATAGTCCAGTGTTTGCATTCTGACACAAAGCTCTTATCTCATTGTGGACCAGCTTTGAGTGGCACTGGCCTAGATGATCTAAGTGTCTACCATTTTTATTTCTAAGGGTTAATGAAAGAAATAGTTGAAAGGATTTCTCTTGTAATAAAGAGTAGAGTATAATCGAGAGTAGTAGTTTATTTCAGTGGCAAATTCTTTTTTTTTTTTTTTGTTTCTTTTTTTTTTTTTTTGTGGGTACCGGGAGTCGACCTCAGGCCCTCGTGCACCAGCAGCCGCCCGTGCCTCTGAGCAATATCACCAGCCCTTTTTTTGTATTTGGGTTCCGGGAGTTGAACTCAGGACCTTGCGCTTGCTAGGCAGGCGCTTATGCCGCTGAGCTATCTCACCGGCCCGCAAATTCTTACATAAGGGAATACTAAGACCATGACCAAGTAAAATCACCAGTTATATTTTGAACAAGGATGAAAAGAGTGGAACTTTTATGAGAAACAGGAAAATGGGGTCATTCTCATTGTGCACATGGATTGGATGATTCATAAGGTCCAACTTTTAAAATCAGTCAGATTCATCAAAAGCAGAACTCCTTAAAACTGAGTCTCTAAAACTGAGGTATAGGTACGTCCGAGTGAGTATGAGTGCATGTATGCATGTGCCAGGAGTTTCAAAGGCATAGGAAAAGTAAAAGTACCTTATCTTCTGGTATCAACTTTATTTAAAGATTTTGGGTAGTTTGGGGGCAGGGTTGTGATAATATGTGTATATGTGTAGGGATTATGTTTACCCGGTCAAAGGAAAATTTTACATAAAGTGTGAGGATAAAACAAAGGACTGCTGGGTGTGGTGGCTCACGCCTGTAATCCCAGCACACCTGTAATATGGGAGGCTGAGGCAGGAGGATTGCTGTGAGTTCAAGGCTAGCCTGGGCTACATAGTGAGTTTAAGGACAGCCTGAACTACATAGCGAGACCCTGTCTCAAAAAAAAAAAGGACTTCACAGAAGTATTCTGCCAAGTCATAGTCTCTTTGGACAACAGTGGACTCTGTTTTACCTTTGCTGAGACTTCAGTGAAGAAATTTGTAAAGCAGTGACTCAACATTCTTTCCTGGGTATAATTTTCTTTTCAGTATTTTCCAAGATAGATCAAACACCAAGGAAACATTAATAAAGAAAATCTGTTATTTCTCAGTTACCAGTTAGTTATAGCAACTAATAATGTGCTGATCAAGGACTGGGATTCCCTTTATCTCAAGGCCAACAGTGGTTTCTCTTAAAATCCATGAAATGCCAGGTTTTTATGCTGGGTTCTTATTAATATAAAACAATATCATGCTAAAGTTATTTTATAATTTTGAAAGACAAAATATATCCTAACGTTAAAACAATTTGAAGATGATACTTGCTTGACGTAAGAAGAAAAATTCTGCTGGACACAGTGGTGCCTGCCTGTAGTCTCAGGTCCTTGAGAGGCTGAGGCGAGAAGATCGCTTCAGCCCAGGCAGCTGGGCTAGGCTGGGTTGCCAAGGCTAGGTTGAGGCCAGCCTAGGCGACATAATGAAATCTTGTCTTTTAAAAAAAGAAAAGAAAAGAAAGTTCCTTTTAGGATTCCTCTGCTGAAAGCCCCAACATTTGCCTCTTTACTAGCTATTGCACTGTTTATTTCCATGGTAATAAAAAATAAAAATTCCCATAAAATAATAAAAAATTCTCCTAACTGCCAAGAAGAAAAGAAAACACACAAAAACCTAGGATAGTTGACTATATCCGTATTACTGATACAGGGGAAATGCTAGATGTCAAATATGCTGAATTCGTGTTCCCCGAAGTTGAAGAATGAATTCTAAGGAACAGTGGAGGTTAAGAATAGGAAAATTGGGCCGTTGAGATGGCTCAGCGGCGTACACGCCTGCCTGGCAAGCACGAGGGCCCAAGTTCGACTCCTGGTACCCACATACGAAAAAAGGGCTGGTGATATCGCTTAGCGGTATGGGCGCCTGCTGGCAAGCGTGAAGTCCTGAGTTCAACCCCCGGTACTCACATTAAAAAAAAAAGAAAAAGGAGAATAGGAAAATTTATTGGAGAAAAGGAATGGGGAATAGGAATAGCTCCTGAGAGACAGGAGGGGGTCCCGAATGGGCTGCCAACAAGCCCACCTCTCAAAGGAAGTTTTATAGAGCAAAATCATGAGGTGGGTCAAAATTATGATCAACCAACAAGACTGCAAGTATAGTCACTTAGGTAATATTGATCTAATGGTAGGAAGGGTACATGAGTGACATCACTTACCTTGGTCGATAATCTATAGTCTTGGCCTTATCTTTAGTCTTAGCAGTCTTAGTCTTATAGTCTTAGTCTTAGTCTTAGTGGGTGAGAGAGGATGACCCACCCCTAATGAGATAATGGGAAATCTCAAAAGGGTGATGCCAATAAGGGAAGTATGTAAATCTTGCCATTTTGACTTTACTGTTCTTCAGATGCGCCTCCAGCCAGAGTTTTGATGCGCTCTCGTCTTCTGCACTGACTCCCTCGAGGGCCCAGCCCTGTCTGACTGCCTACTATATTTCTACCTGACTTAGCTGTCTATAATACTATGATAAGCTATAATTATCAATTCTGTTTAAGGACATAGCAATATAAAAAATTACACTCATAAACTTAGTCTTCTAGTACTTATAGACTAATACAGAAAAGCTATAGAGCAACATGTTTATTTCAGTTTTTCTAGCAAAGTTCTTTTTTGTTTTCTATAAATGTAGTTGGTAAGTATATACACACATACACATGTGTATGTGTGTATATATGCATTTTTGTGTTTTTTCTCATATCCAGATGTCTCAGATGAGATAATTAGGGGTGATAGAAAGTTATCTTATGGTAAACATTCCTATAGGCCATTAGAAAAAGATAGATGGCTACCAAAATAATTATTTTGAGTTTTTCCTAAGTGGCCTTTGCTGATAACTTCTGATTCTGATTGCTGTGGCTTTCTTTTGCTTTCTAACACTGAGGAAATGGTGTTAACTCTGTAGGGAGGTTTGCCTCTCTTGGAGATGAGAGCCTAAGACACTACAAGGATCCTTAGATTAACATTTATGTATTACTAGTGATATCTCTTTCACCTTCATTGTTTTCCTAAGAAGCTTCCAATCAGTCCACAAGTATAAGGGCAAAATGTATATTGAAGTCTAAACTTGATGTTCACAACTTCAATAGAAAAACTAAGGACATTGAAGTTGACAGCAAAGATACACTAAGTGATTTTGGATTTGGATTCCAACTTCAGATCAGCTTCCCTTTCCACACGCTAATTTTAGAGGAATGGATGGGAGTGATTCATTCTTTATGGAAAATGGGAAGGGAAAACATAACTATATTGGGAAACTGTAACTATTTTAAAACTGAGTCCTGGAAATGATTGTTTTGGGAGTCCTCACTGCCCACCTCTTGCTCCACTAAACACTTTTCTTGCTGAAAACATTTCTGGAAAGTCTTTGGTCTGTGGTTTTGTTTGTTTACATTGATGGTTCTGTTGGCTGTTCCAAGGGAATTTTTTTGTTTTGTTTCATTTTTTTGTTTGTTTGTTTTTTGAGACAGGGTCTTGCCATGTAGTTCAGGCTGGCCTTGAACTCACTATGTAGCCCAGGCTGGCCTTGATCCTCCTGCCTCAGCCTCCCAATTACAGGTGTGCTGGGATTACAGACGGGTGCCACCATGCCTGGCTCCAAGGGAAATTTTAAAGTAACTTTGTATTTCACATATCTTATCATTAATCCTTGGTTAACATGGAACTGTACAAGCTTTTTTTTTTTTTTTTTTTTTTGAGGCAGGGTCTTGCTATGTAGTTCAGTCTAGCTTTGAACTCACTTTGTAGCCCAGCCTGGCCTCGAACTCATGGCGATTCTCCTGCCTTAGCCTTCTGAGTGTTGGGATTACAGGTGTGTGCCACCATGCGTGGCCCCATATAAGCTGTTTTGAAGGAAAGTAAGTTTTACTTTTTTTGCACTACTGTTACCTAGCCATTTCAGTAATCTTTGTGTGCCATGCAGTTTCCTGAGGACATTTTTAAGAAACGAGTAAATGCCAGAAAGCCATTTCTGACTATGTTCATGCAGTTTAAGGCTACTAACTAAAGAGATCAGTGGGGATGTGGTGAGCAGCCAACTTTTTTCATTGTTTAAAAAAAAAAAATTGGGGGGCCAGTGATATAGCTCAGCAGCATAAGTGCCTCCCTGGCAAGCGCGAGGTCCTGAGTTCGACTCCCGTACCCGCATATAAAAAAAAAAAATTGGGGCATAAAAATCTTTGATTCAGTGAGTTTATAGTTTGACATTACATTGCATCCATTTGAAATAAAATCTTAACGTCTTTCCTTTCGTTCTATGATGACTTCATGGCTAGGTGAAAAGCTGCGAGTCCTTGGTTACAACCAGAATGGTGAGTGGAGTGAAGTTCGCTCTAAGAATGGACAGGGTTGGGTGCCAAGCAACTACATCACCCCAGTGAATAGCCTGGAAAAACATTCCTGGTACCATGGACCAGTGTCACGCAGTGCAGCAGAGTATCTACTCAGCAGCCTAATCAATGGCAGTTTCCTGGTGCGAGAAAGTGAGAGCAGCCCCGGGCAGCTGTCCATCTCGCTCAGGTACGAGGGGCGTGTATATCACTACAGGATCAATACCACCGCAGATGGCAAGGTAAGACCTGCCAGTAACCACCTCTAGGTGTGGACTGGCTGCCCGGTAGAAACAGTACTCAGATTGACTAAAGTGGACTAATGTCCAACATGAAATAAAGTATTTGCTTTGTGAGTTCAAGCTGTTTGTCATGCTAAGGAGACTTTGCTCTTTTCAAAAACAATACAGTAATTTAAATTAAAAACAATTGTATTAATTTAAAGATAAGCTAGATTTGAAGGTAATGAGGGAAACTTGTATATAAGTTAGCTGTTCTAATCATCACATGATCCAGTCATTGAGATATACACTCAATACATTGGTGTAGAATTTCTAAATTAACCTTATCTAGTTGAAAATTAGAATGAGCTTTAGTAGAAAGTTCACAGAATAAGAATTTAGACTTCATAAATTATAAAGCCTGAGCTTGTGTCACTTGCTCTTCTATTGAACAGTAATTTAGGTTGAATCCTTTTTTTCCATTTTCCGCTCTGTGTGGTATGCATCGTAGGGAGAAAGCATGGGCTTTGGAGCAAGCATTGTTTATCTTTGTGATCTTACATAAGCCTCAACTTCCCTATTATAAGATTCCACTTTCATAGAATTGTGTAAAGATTAAGTGACATTTCTGTAAAACATAACTGCTGGTACAGAGTAGGAAATAAGTAGATCACTAGTTCTCTTTGTTTTTTGCACCATCATACATACGTATGTTGCCTTGTGGCTCAGATAGAATCAGTAAGTCATAATGTGAGAGAGACTCAGCAGTTCCAACAGAAATGGTACGTGTGTGCCAGGAGACATGTACGGGAATGTTTATAGCAATAGGTAGTCCAAATTGGAAACAGCCAAACATCTAAGAATAGTAAAGTGGGTTAATAAATTGTGGTATATTCGGCCAGTTTGTAGTGGTGCACACCTATAATCCCAGCGCTCAGGAAGCTGAGGCAGGAGGATCACTGTGAGCTCGAGGCCAGCCTGGGCTACAATGTGAACTCAAGGCCAGCTTGATCTGCTTAGTGAAACCCTGTTTCAAAAAGACCAAAAAAAAGGGGCCGGTGATATAGCTCAGCCTGGCAAGCATGAGGTCCTGAGTTTCCAGTACCCACCAAAGACCAAAAAAAGAAAAAAAGTTTGTGGTATATTCATAAAATGGAATCTCTGACAACAGAAATGAACACAAAAGTTCTACACAAAACACCACAGGAAAACCTATGGCCTGCCAGCTGCCTGCTTTTAGAAATAAAATTTTTTTGGAATACAGTCACATTTGTTTATGTATTAAATTTATGGCTTTCTATTACGAGGCAGAGCTGGGTAGTTGCAACAGACACCTTACAGCCACAGGCCAATAATATTTGTCTTCTCTCTCTTTATAAAAAAGTTTGCTGGCCCCTGCTTTAGAAGAATCTCATACATATAAAATTGGTTGAAAGGGATTAGTAATTGCCAGGGGGTTGGGATTGGAGGAATGTGGGACTAATTGCTAATAATCATGGTTTTCTTTCTGAGGTAATGAAAATATTCCGGAATTTAGATAGTGATGGTTAGACAGCTTTGTAAATATACTTTTTTTGTTGTTTTCTGTACTGGGAATCGAACTTGGGACCTTGTACTTGCCAGGCAGGCACTTGTGCCGCTGAGCTACATCCCCGGCCCTGTAAATATACTAAAAAACTACTGAATTGTATAACTTAAAATGGTGAATTTTATGGTATGTAAATTATATTGCAATAAAAAAAGCTGAGTGAAAGAAGACCTCAAACAGTACATATTGTATGATTTCACGTGCATATGGTTCAAGCAAAGCTAATCTAAGATGTTAAAAATGAGTACAGAGGTTACCTGTGCGGGAGTAAAAGGCTGGTGGGGTGCAGGGGGCATCTGGGCTGCTGGTTGTGTTAAATCCTTGGTGTGGGTAATATTTATAGGTGGTGTTTATTTTTAAGCATCATCAGTTCTCCATTCCTGAATTGTATACTTGTGTGTGTACAGTAAAACAGGTTTCTTTTTAAAAAGCTACAAGCTCCCTTGGAAGATAAAGCTAAAGATTACTAACTATCTTACTTTACTCTTCTTATTGCTTTTTACAAATTAACTATTTTGTTAACAACTCTCTGAAGTCCAGTTGTGGTTCTTTCTTTTAAAAAATGGCCTAGACATTCAAAAGTACATTGTAATTAAATAAAAATCAGGGCTGGTGAGATAGCTCAGAGGCATAAGCGCCTGCCTGGCAAGCGCGAGGTCCTGAGTTCGACTCCCGGTACCCACATACAAAGGACAAAAGGGCCGGTGATATTGCTCAGCGGCACAAGCGCCTGCTCACAAGCGCGAGGTCCTGAGTTCAACCCGCGGTACCCACAAAAAAATAAATAAATAAATAAAAATTATAAGAGAAACAAAATTATAATACTTTCCTCCTAACCCTCAAAATCTAAACCAGTGGTTGGCAATTTATGCTCTCTGCAAGATTCTTAGGTAGTATTTCATTAATTTTTGTAGTATACCAATCACTGTCACTTACTTTAATCAGAACATCTCCCTACCTTTCTTATATATTTGAATTCTACAGTCCTGTTGCTAAGAAATTATTTGGAGGGGCCGGTGATATAGCTCAGTGGCGTAAGCGCCTGCCTGGCAAGCGTGAGGTCCTGAGTTTGATTCCCGGTACCCACATTAAAAAAAAAAGAAAGAAATTATTTGGAGAGCAGTGAGTTTGATGATCCAGAGAGAAACACTGAAAGTTTTCCCCCCAAGTCTGAGTTAACTTAGGAAAAATAGGAAGGGTGGTTTAAATAAAATTAAGCTAAATACCCTGGGAAGCTGAGGGAGGAGGATTGCAAGTTCAAGTCCAGCTTGGGCAGCATGGCAACATAGCGAGACCCTGTCTCTAAATGAAAATAATTTTTAAAAGGGGGATGTAGTTCAGAGCAGAGCAATCCCCAGTATGGCAGAAAACAAACTGAAGTTTTATGTTTTCCCTTGCCACCATCATAACTATTTACTTCAGTGAAGACAACCTCATGTCTTTGTATCTTCAGGCCAGTGAGATAAGGGCTTTTTTCTTTTCCTTTTTTTGAAAACTGCTAATCTCTTTTCAAGTCGTTTAGCCTTTTTTCCTTTTCTCGTCAGGTGTATGTGACTGCTGAGAGCCGCTTTAGCACCTTGGCAGAGCTTGTTCACCATCATTCCACAGTGGCTGATGGGCTGGTGACAACATTACACTACCCAGCACCCAAGTGCAATAAGCCGACAGTCTATGGTGTGTCCCCCATCCATGACAAATGGGAAATGGAACGAACAGATATTACCATGAAGCACAAACTTGGGGGCGGTCAGTATGGAGAGGTTTATGTTGGTGTCTGGAAAAAATATAGCCTTACAGTTGCTGTGAAAACATTGAAGGTGGGTTGCTGAGAATTACAGTTTTCAGGCATCTTTTTGTGTGTGTGCTGAATCACTTGGAAATATCAGTATGCCCTTTAACTTCGGGACTTTCCACCCACTGGTGCCAAACATCAGCAAATTGTGATGATTAACACTAGTGCCTTAGTGACAATGCAGGGGTAGATTATGCACTGCAACGCAGTGAAACCTATGTGTGGGAAAGGTTTGTCTCTGGAGGCTGTCACTGTAGGTCTTAGTGGGAGTTCAGAAGCAAATTATAAGTTACAGAGCAAAACAAGCTGTTTCGCTTGCTGAGAAGACCCCTGCTGGACAGAATCTTTATGCACTAAGAATCACTGGTGCTTTCTTACTGTGTTTATCTTCCTGCCTCTTGCTCCTCCTGTTTCCACGCCATTAGATCACTTCTTGTTTTTAAATTCACAGAAATCTTTTTCCTGATAATACCCTGTTTTCTTTAAGCATCCTGGTATCAAATTACAGGGTTGTTTGCCAGGCTTCATTTCTTTTACTCTGGAGGCTCCTATGGCTCTGCCACAGCTTCTCTTGCCTTGTGAGCTACAGGGGTGGAAAATCCACAGGCAAATTGCTGGAAACCCTAGAAGCCAAAAATATGACTGAGTCCAACCCCAACTGAACTAAGTAGGTTGACATGGCAGACAATACCTCTTGACAAAAAAGGCCAAGATCACATCACTGGAAAACAGAGTCCAACTAAAGAGATCTTCATACCAGCAACAAAGTTTCTTCACTCTATTAACCTAACACTCAGGATAAGAAAAGGAAAGTAAAAAAACAAAGCAACAAAATCCTCTAAAAACTCCCAACTCTTTCAAAGCAGATCCAAGGGGCACTGATGAAAGGAAATCAAACATCAAATCGCTAAGCTGTACAAAATGATCAAAGAAGCAGCAGAGAAAATCAGTGAACTCAAATTATCACCAAACAGGTAGTGGAACTAACAAATCGATCAATGTAGTTAAAGAAGAGTCACATAAAAAATAGGAAGAGCTAACCAAAACTATTCGATATATGAACGATAAATTTACTAAAGAAGTAGAGTTCATGAAAAGGCACCAAAGGAATATCCTGGAGAAAAAAAAGTTCTGTTGAATATAAGAATAGCAGAAATGACCTATGTGAGGAGAGAGAGTCAGACCTCAAGGACAGATTGGAAGCACAACACAGTATACTCAAGAGATACCTAAAAATCCAACAACAAAGCAGGAAAAATCGATCCAATAGCTATTAGATGGTACTAAGACTAACCTAAGACTAATTGAAGTTAGAGAAAAATTAGAGGGCAGCACATATGGAATAAAAAACCTGCTTACAGAAGTCTGGAGAAAGACCTTAACATACATGTGAGTGAGGCATATAGAACTCCAAATAATTATGAAGAAAAAAGAAGCTCCTCACAGCACATAATAGTCAGAAATCCCAGAAATCCACAATGAAGACAGAAAAACTCTCTCAGAGAAAAACAACGAATCACTTATAAAGGTAAATCTGTTAGGAATAGAACAGATTTTTCAACAGAAACTTTAAAAGCTAGGAGAGCTGGCTGGGCGTGGTGGCACACGCCTGTAATCCTAGCACTGTGGAGGCTGAGGGAGGATCACTGGGAGTTCGAGGCCAGCATGGGCTACAAAGTGAGTTCAAGGCCAGCCTACACTGCATAGTGAAACCCTGTCTCAAAAAGACGGAAAAAAAAAAAACAACTAAGAGAGCTTAGAGTGAAGTGTTTCAAGCCCTAAAAGAAAACACCTTTCAACTCAGACTAATATGTCCTGCAAAACTACCTTTCAAAATTAAAGGAGAAATAGATCATAACACCCTGAAACTAGAAATCTGTTCCAATAGAAACGACAGAAATTTTACATTCACCTGGACATTAAATAACACACTCCTGAATACTCAGTGGAGCACAGAGAAGAAATTAAGGAAGAAATTCAGTAATGTCTAGAATCAAACTGTAATGCCAGTACAACATACCAGGATCTGTGGGACACAATGAAAGCAGTCCTAAGAGTGAAGTTCATTGTTGTGAATGCTCGCATTAGAAAAGGAGAGCAAGCTCAAATAAACAATCTAATGATACACCCCACGGTCCTAGAAAAACAAGAACAGACCAAACCCAAACCCAGTACAGTGAAGAAAATCAGAAAGATCAGAGCGCAAATTAATGAAATTGAAACTAAAAATACAATACAAAAAAAAATCAATGAATTGAAGAGCTGGTTCTTTGAAAGAATAAACAAAATAGGCAAACACTTCGCCAAACTTTAAAAAGAAGGAAAAAGATCCATATCGATAAATTAGAAATGAATGGCTGGGTTTGGTGGTGCATGCCTGTAATCCCACCACTTGGGAGGCGGAGGTAGGGGGATCACCACAAGTTCAAGGCCAGCCTGGGCTACTTAGCAAGACCCTGTCCCCCAAAAAAGAAAAATCGCAATGGAGGATACCACCCAAATCCAGAAGATCAGTAGTAAATACTATGAAAAATTATATTACAACAAAATGAATCTAGAAGAAATGGACAGATTGCTAGATCTGAATCTTTGGCTTTGACATATGAATTACCAAACCTGAACCAAGAAGACTTAAAACCCATGAAGAGTCAAATAACAGATAGTGAGGTTCAAGCAATAATAAAAATATCTACTGACCAGAAATGCCAAGGACCCAGTGAATTCACCAGTGTATTCTGAAATAACTTAAGGAAAGATTGCAGAACTCTTTAATGAAATTGAAAGGGAAGGCGTACTTCTAAACTCATTTCTGGAAGCTACCATTACCCTGATTCCAAAACCAGACAAAGACCCAACTGAAAAGAAAACTATAGGCCAATCTGTCAGTACATAGATAAAAAAATCTTCAACAGGATACTGACAAGCAGAATGCAACAAATCACCAAAAAGATCATACATCATGACCAAGTAGGCTTTATCCCAGGGATGTGAGAATGGTTCAAAATATGCAAATCAATAAATGTAATACACCACATAAAAGGACAAAAAAATCACACGAGCATCTCAATACATGTAGCAAAGAAAAAATTATTTGCTAAATATTCCTTTTCCTTTTAAAGCTAAAGTTGTAGGATTGTGAGTTGATTCAAAAGATTAAGAAAGGGGCATGTTCCTCTTTTTCTTTCTTTCTTACCTTACTTTTTTTCTAGGAAGATACCATGGAAGTGGAGGAGTTCCTAAAAGAGGCTGCAGTGATGAAGGAAATCAAGCATCCTAATCTGGTCCAACTATTAGGTAAGGAAGCTGGAATCTTAGATTTCCTTAAAGATGTTTGTCCCTTAGCCCCTTGTTATCTTCAGATTCTTCCTTTGAATTACAGTAGTGGAAACTCCAAGTTTAAATCAACTTCAGTAAACAATTATGGGCTGAAGATGCACCTGAGTGGCAGGCCACTTCCCTAGCATAAGTGAGCCCCTTGGTTGAATCCCCAGCACCACAAAAAGAACATTAAAAATCAGTGGTAGAGTGCTTACCAAGCATGCACAAGGCCATAGGTTCAATCCACAGTATTGCTGGAAAAAAAAAAAGATTTTACTCAGCTCTGTTTCAAACATAAAAGCTGTGACCTGTGTTGATTCCAATATATAAAACTCCCCTGCTTATGGTGATTACCCCAGATCAAAGCTCAGAAGCATCTATAACAGTACCAAGGTGCGCGCCTTGGCAGCACATGTATTAAAATGGTACCAAGACAAAAACTGTCAACAAAACATTCTCACAAAATACAGATATTATTTTACATTAGAAAAGAAGCAGATTAAAAATTGTGACCACAGCCGTCAGTTTACCCAAGCAATCAGGAAATGCTCTTACTGTTCAGATCATTTATCTGTTCAGGTCACAAAGAAACCTTTGACTAAGCCTTTCTCAAAATGGGCCACTTTCTTTGGATGTTCTCATTGGGCCAAACTGTCTCAAAGGAAATGGTTTATTGTTGGTTCTTTGTAAGGAACTGTCATATATGAGTGAAATCCTTGTCTCCAGAAACAGTTAAAATATTTTTATAATTACTATAGGCAGCGCTCCCATGGTCTTCAACATATGCACAGCTGTTGTTACTTACAGATACTTGTAGTCAGCATGCAGTTGAGGAGGGGACTCGTGGGCATGCACGAACTCTGGAAATTTTAGTATTCTGGGCACCTTACAGAATTAATACAAGTAACTGCTTTTGTTCAAGCAGGCAAATACACAAAGGCATATGAATTTTTAGAAAACAGTAGAATAGAAGCAAAGAATCTCCTTGACCAACTCTTAGTTTTTACTGTATTGTATATTATTTTCAAAGAATCTGATGGTAAGTGGGGATAAAATTACTGCCAAACTATATCTAAACATTGTCAAATTATTCTTGGCCAGAATGGCTTAGAGTATTTGAATATATGCTAATAAAACAAGTTCTGCTGTTCTGCCAGGTGTGTGTACTTTGGAGCCACCATTTTACATTGTGACTGAATACATGCCATATGGGAATCTGCTTGATTATCTCCGCGAATGCAACCGAGAAGAGGTGACTGCAGTTGTACTGCTCTACATGGCCACTCAGATCTCTTCTGCAATGGAGTATTTAGAGAAGAAGAATTTTATCCATAGGTGTGTAAAACCTGATTATTGCCTATGACCGACTATGAAGCCATCTTGCTTGACATAAAGATGAAGGGAAGAAAACTTCAACAGTTTTCAGATGATTTAAGAAAGTAATTCTCTATTTCACAGGGCCTATTATAATGTTATTCCAACTTGTAAAGCACTTTTTCTGATAAAAGTATTAATGAGAGACCTTTTTTATTCTCAGTACAGGAAGCTGTCTCTGTTTTGCCCAGCACTGTATCCAAGATGCTTTTGCTCCATCTGGTGGCTGAATTTTAAAAATAGCATTGTTTTAGTAAAATGTTTAAATCCTTGTAGAAAAGCATCTATTGCTCCTCTGTCCCAATGTAGTTATATAGAGAAACCCATTTTATAAAACCCCTGTTATAAAACCCTTGTTATTCTGGCATCACATAACTTCCTCTTGATGAATATTCTACAAACAGTATAAATTAATGGCTTTCTACTGTGTTAGTGATTATCATAAAATACTACATTTGTCAGTGCTTTTCAACTCTGCTTATAGCACAAAGAACCAAGAATAGCATATTTATGAGCATTTTTCTTACTGACCGAATGGAATCATACTAGGCTTTCCTTTCCCACAGGGATCTTGCAGCACGTAACTGCCTAGTGGGAGAAAACCATGTGGTGAAAGTAGCTGACTTTGGCTTAAGTAGACTGATGACTGGAGATACGTACACTGCTCATGCTGGAGCCAAATTTCCCATTAAATGGACAGCACCAGAGAGTCTTGCCTACAATACCTTCTCAATTAAATCAGATGTCTGGGGTAAGATTGTAAGGGACTTTTTCCTGCATATGTTATTGTTTTTTTCTTTTCTTACCTCCCTCCCCGTCTTTCCTTCCCTCCCTTTCTCCCTCTCTCCCTTCCTTCCTTGCGTCCTTCCCCTTCCTCTGCACGTGCCCCTCTCTCGCTTTTCCTGTCTCTTTCCCTTCCTTTCCTCCCTCCCTGGTACTGGTGATTGAGCCCAGGGCCTTCACACTGTGCGGCATTGTCACCCCTTTCTTATTTTTTTTGAGACAAGGTTTGTAGGCTGGGCTTGAATTTGAAATATTTTTGCCTTGGCCTCTCAGAGTGCTGGGATTATAGGTGTGTGGCACCAAACCCAGCTTATATTGTCTTTATAAATGTCTTAATCTTTTTTTGGTGGGGGATTCAAAGACAGAGTCTTACAATGTAGTTCAGGTTGGCCTTGAACTTACTATGTTAGTCCAGGCTGGCCTCGAACTCACAGCGATCCTTTTGGCTCAGCCTCCTGCGCGCTAGGATTATAGGTGTGCGCCACCATGCCCGGCTGTAAATGCCTTAATTCTTTGGAGCTTCCCTTTTATATGATGATCAAAAAAAAGCACTGTGGGGCCGGTGAGATGGCTCAGTGGCGTAAGCGCCTGCCTTGCAAGCGCGAGGGCCCGAGTTCGACTCCCGGATCCCACATACGAAAAAGGGGCCGGTGATATCACTCAGTGGCACGGGCGCCTGTTGGCGCGCAAGGTCCTGAGGTCGACCCCCCGGTACCCACCAAAAAAAAAAAAAAAAAAAAAGCACTGTGGCTGAGCGTAATATCACACGTCTATAGTCTCAGCTACTTGAGAGGCTGAAGCAAGAGGATTACTTGAGGTAACAAGTTCAAGACCAGCCTGGGCCACATAGCAAGATCCCATGTCAATAGAAAGTCCATGCCTTCAAAGAGGTCACAGTCTAGATCTCAAATTGAATTACAGTTCTAATGATTCTTTCTCTGTAAAGCTCCCTACTTTTTACATAAGGTTTTCTTGCTCATTTGCAAAGCACAGTGACACAGAAAACTCTTTTCCCAGGAAAGTATTCTGATAATTTGTCTTTGTAACTGATCTTGTTTATACTGCTCTGAGAAGCAGAATGACTTAGTAGAGGATTAGTAAACTGGACAAGTCAGGAAATTTGGATTATGGGAAAGCAGAAATAGTTATAGGAGTCTGTCATTTTTTATTAGAAAGCGTAAATGCAGAGATAATGGAATTGAAACAAAATCAAGCAAATATTTTTTACTGTGAATTTTATCTGATTTTAAATGAATCAGTTTTTTGTTTTACTCCTCGGATATTAGCTGACTTTGAAATCATAAAACTGTAATCCCAGCACTCGGGAGGGAGACATAGGCAGGAAGATCGCCATGAGTTTGAGGGCAGCCTGGGCTACATACATAGTGAGTTCAAGGCCAGCCTGGACTATACAGCAAGACCCTCTCTCAAAAGACAAAACAAACAAAAGATCATGAAACTCAGCTGGATGTGATGACACACACCTATAATCCCAGCACTCAGGAGGCTAAGGCGGGAGGATCACCATGAGTTTGAGGTTGGCCTGGCCTACATAGTGAGTTCAAGGCCAGCACAGACTATACAGCAGGACCCTGTCTCAAAACAAAAGCAAAATAAAACAAAAAACTCATGGAATAGATCAAAGATGGTTCTAAGATTAGTTGGATTATACTACAGATTTTTTATATGACCATAGTGTGTTTTCCCTTATTGTAGTAAAATAAAAATTGGGATGTTTGCAGAAAACTGTCTTGAGATGTTCTGCAGCATTCCTGTGGGAGACATCTTAGACAATTCATGCTGAGAATTGGTAAAAGAGTATGTTAATATTGTAACAGTGTTTGACTGTGATCCAGACTTTTAAAGACAAGATATCTGATGATATAAATAATAAATCAGAAGAAACATTAGGCTCTCTTTTTTCTTAATTTCTTATGCAGCTTTTGGGGTACTGTTGTGGGAAATTGCTACATATGGAATGTCACCATACCCAGGTATTGACCTATCTCAGGTCTATGATCTGCTGGAAAAAGGATATCGAATGGAACAGCCTGAGGGATGCCCCCCTAAGGTTTATGAACTTATGAGAGCATGTGAGTATTTCTGCATATTTTAATTTTGAAACACCAGCAAGTTAGGATGATTAGCAAAATTGGAAACACTTCCTCTCACTGTTGTTAGATTGAATTTATCTTCATGACATTTAAATAATTCATTATTGATCAGCCAGTTGGCATAGTATATGATACACCATTGAGTCTTATTGGTATCCTAAAAATAGTTGTCTGTCGCCTAAGTATTTATCCAGTTTCTCAAAAACATTTGTATATATGATAAGATAATAAGAAATCGGATTTGCATATTAAGGTAGGGGAGGGCTACTTTCAGCTAAACAAGAATGATTGCTAAAGACTATGGAGAAAGCATAAAAGTAAACTCTGTGATAAGTAAACAAAAGCATTGGACTGCTGAAGATGAGAAAGTGGGAAGTTGAATAGTAAATTGCAGTTATGTTCAAACAAGTTTTATATTCTCATTGAGCATTGGCATTTGTCAGTATGAACTCTTTAAGTGTCTTCTTTCTGATTCTCTATAAATTATGGATGTTTACACTTGATTATTATAAAGTCAGACTGGGGCAGACTTTATAAAATTTGAGGACAGGTTTGCTTTTTAATTTCATTTCTACTAAAAAAAAAAAAACTTGCCATCATAAAAATCATTTCCTTGCCTGTCCTCATCCTTATAGTAGAGGGAATGGGAATCAAGGACCAGCTTTAGGAAGTGAGTTCTTACATTTCTGAGTCTAGAACTGAGAAGCAGCTGCATCACTACCATAATGAACATGCTGCAACTAATAAGCATACATCATAATGCATGGACCTCATTATTTAGTACGCTGCTGGGTGTATATAATTCTGGCAAGGAGCTTTTAATACTCTCTTATCTGTCATACAGGCTGGAAGTGGAGCCCTGCTGACAGACCCTCTTTTGCTGAAACCCATCAAGCTTTTGAAACTATGTTTCATGACTCTAGCATTTCTGAAGGTGAGCATCTGGTGAATTTACTGTTGGTAAGCTAGTTGGGGGGGGTGATAATTACATTTCAAAAATGGTCAGCTCCCACAGTTTGTGACTCTGTTTCAAGATATCACATTAATGATTGGCCTCTATTATTAGGTTATTGCTTTTTTGCCCTTTTTTGAACTATGTCTTATTTCTCTGTCTTATGCATTTAATGTTGAAATTACATTTTTATTAGAAATTAATTCATTCTCTCCATAAAGAAAATTAATGTTTGGTAGTTCTTTACATACCATTTATGATATAAGGAAGAAAAGAGGAAAATAAACAGTATAAAAATATTCTCTCCAAACCACATCAAGACAAAATCAAGTCACAAAAGCAGTATCTAGAAATTTTATTTCTGGAAATTTATTTAAGGATATAATTAAGAGAATGAAAGTACAAGAGTGTACTTTGTAATATTAAAAAACTAAGACCAACTTAAACATCTAGTGGGCTGTTAACCATTATAACTGCATAGCAATATCTAAAATTTTTAATATAATTGATTAATGGGAGAGAAGGAGGTTTAGAATAAGTTAAGCTATCAGCAGAGAAGTATTTCCTTTCCTTCATAATTGAACAGAGAGGACTAAGTTCCAGTTTTAAAATATTCAAAGAGGAAATCAGGCAAGTTGATTTTTGTGTGCTTCCCTTAGTGATTTATCAGCTAAGGGGAACATCAATTAAGAGGAAAGGAAAAAGAGAAGTACAGAGTTTAATAAAAACTACTTTCTTTCCCTTTGATATATTGCACTTGTATAGGTTGAGGAGGTCACAGCTGGCCTTTGGGAACTGAGGGCACATGCCTGTCACAGCACCGACCTCCTGCATGTTTTATTTCCTGTGGAGTCAAAGTGCTAGAAATGGTGAACATCAGCCAGAACATAGAGTCCATTTTATGTTTGCATCAACTGTACTTTTACATCAACTTCTAATATCTCTTGAGTCCTTAGTTTAGTATTTCTGCTTCTCTTAAAAATGAATTCTTTTTGCTGGGTGTGGTAGTGCATGCCTGTAATCCCAGCATTTGGGAGGTTGAAGCAGGGGGATCACTATGAGTTTGAGGCCAGCCTGGGCTACATAGTGAGTTCAAGGCCAGCATGAACTACATGGTAAGACCTCGTCTCAAAAAGAAAACAAAACATAACAAAACAAAACAAGAATCCCTTTAGAACATCAACGCATCAATTTTTAAAGACTAGTTTCAATTCAAAATTGTTAAAAAAGGAATTTAAAATTATTCAACCCACATTTTATTGATAATTTCATCTGGGGCAGCCACTGTCCTACTAGGTCAGGAGACCCAGATAAGACATAGTCCCTTGTATTGGTTAACTTTCCTATTGCTGGACAACAGGATTCCTGACATCTGCAATTTAAAGAAGGAGAAGTTTATTTGACTCAGATTTCAGAGGTTTCAGCCCATGGCTATAGGGTTGAAGGTAGAAATACCATGGCAGAAGGGCACGGCAGAGCAGAGCTGCTTAGTTCATAGTGGCCAGGAAACAGAGCAAGGAAACAGCACCAGCAAGAGATATCTTTAAACCCTGCCTCCACCTAGACACTGCCAGAGTGTACTTTTCTACTGTGCTGGGTGCCTCTTAATCCAGTCAGGTTGACAGTCACAACTAACGATTGCGTCCCAGCTTTAAAAAGGATGCATGTATTAGTCAGATGTAAGTGAAAGAAAACCAACTCAAGCTTTCGTAAGCAATAAAAGGAAGGTTTATTGGCTCATAACCAAGCTGTGGAAAATAGAGATGGTTGAAGCCATGGACTCAAGTAGTTTTCCCTCTCACTCACACACCCACCCCCGTCCACTTTCTGTTTTCTTCTGCTTCTACATCGATCATCCTTAGAATCTTCCAAGTGGGGTGGGACATAGTTCCAGCATTGTTGAGGTCACATCTTTAGAGCTTATAGTCAGAGCAGATAGAGATTGTCTCCAGCTGCTCTGCATCAGTATGAGGTCAGTATGGCTTGGATTATGTGCCATGTACCCGCTCTTGTGAGGGGCTAATTTTTAAGATAACCCAAAAATGTTGTAAAATAATTACAAAATTTCGCAACTTAACTGATGATATTTACTTCGTTTTTGTTCAGGAATAGATAGCAAAGTATGTCTGCCTCAGTAAAAGCTACAACACCCATGGCCAAGCTTTAAGTCAGCCAAGGCTTACTAATGGGACAAACACTTTTTCAAGAGCCTGAATTGTATTTACCCTCCTTCTTTAGTGCAAGGTACAACCTAAAACTTAAAATATCTGCAGACATTTGTCTACTTCGTTCACTTTCTGAATAGGCATGTAGTAAATGAGGGTGTCCAGCTGACCATTAAGCATATAAAACCATGCTCAACATCCCTCTAGAGAGGTACACATCAAATCCTAACCAGATACTATGACATGCCTACCAGAATGGCTGCGATTAAAATCATACCCAAGTATCCAGTAACATCCACTTTACACAACCATGCAACTTTATACTCTATAGTGGGTGTATAAATTCTTAAAACCATTTTGGGACAGTTTGGCAGGACCCAATAAAGCTGATTGCATGTGTACCCTGGGACCTACCAATTCTCCTTCTAGGTTTATGCAAAACAGATGTGCATAGACATCTGCACACCTACAGGACATGTAGGTGAGTATCATCATTATGTAAAATGTACCAATAAAATTTTTAAAAAAGGGGGAAAAAGCCAAGATCTTGGAACACATGCAGAGAACAGTTCTCAAAGTCCTGCATGTGGACTTTTCCAGAGAACTTGAGCAGGTTCTCGATGTCCTGATGTCAGGCTGCAGTGTGGGATCCCAGCACTGCCTCTCCAGGACCTGTGTGTAGAAGTTCTTGGCGGGTTTCCTCAAGATTTAGACAGCATAGAAGGACACAGGTGCCACAAAGAACTTGCTGTCGTGACTTTCTCATGGTAGCCCACCCTGCTTTCTCCAGGGTGTACTTTTGTCTTGCTTTCTCTCCTTTTGCTGGGCCCAAGCTCACTCTGCAGAGCCAGTTTCTCCCTCACTCTTCACTTCAACTTTCCCTAATAAACTTTGCCACTGCTTAAAAAACAAAACAAAACATGGAAAGTGTTCCTAACAACGTATTTATACTAGCTAACAACTGGAACGAGCCTAAATATCCATTAAGAGAACAGATGAATTTTAGTATAATCACACATTGGAATACTACACAGCAATGAGAAAGAAACCCTGCCAATTGCAACAATATGTGCTTCTACAAACATAATGTTGAGCAAAAGCCAGATAAAAGAGTAAATACTCAGTAATTCCATTTTTAATTAATTAAGGGATGGCATCTCACACTGTCGCTCAGGATGGCCTTGAATTCCTGGGCTCAAGCAATCCAGCCTCAGCCACCCAAGTAGACAGAACTACAGGCACATGCCACTACGCCTTGTTGCTGCATTTATATACTATCCTACACTCTGTTTCTTTCTCAGTTTTTTTTTTTTTAATATGCGGGCACCGGGAGTCGAACTCAGGACCTCATGCTTGCCAGGCAGGTGCTATGCTGCTGAGCTATATCACCGGCCCTCTTTCTCAGTTTTATATCTTTTCTAAAAAGAAAAACTTATCTATCATGAAATTGTCATTTCTATCAGTGCTGTTGTCTTCTTCACAGAAGTAGCTGAGGAGCTCGGGAGAGCTGCCTCCTCCTCATCTGTTGTTCCGTATCTGCCCCGATTACCTATACTTCCTTCCAAGACCCGGACGCTAAAAAAACAGGCAGAGAACAAGGAGAACATTGAAGGGGCACAAGATGCCACAGAAAATCCTGCTTCCAGTTCAGCACCAGGTAAGGATCTCTAGGCGTGTAGATGAAAATGGAAGCTGCTTATTAAAACACCGCAGGCTTGGGTTCTTTTGTGGCCATCTTCCCCAAGAACAGTATGGCATCCATTTCACCTCCCACTCTACTCCTTGGCCACACGTGGCCCGCGCTACTAGTCGTGATCTATCAGTCCAACATGTGACTGCCACTGCTCCATTTCCTCACATTCTGGCTTCTAAATAGTTACTGTCTTCATAGTTCTGGGGAAAACTTCTTCATCAAGCCTGATAGGTGTGGCCAGAGTTGTGTTCATTTTTAGGGGAAGGTTAAATACTGAGGTCTCCCAGTACCAAAACCAAACAAACAAATACTGAGGTCATAAGCAGCAGATTACCGCCTCCCCCATTTACATCTTTATCATCTTTGGAATACTGACTACTGTGAAACGATACTTACTTATTTTTTCCCAGTACTGCCAACACCTAACATTTAATAGATGCTGGTAGAACTTTTGTAATTCCACCTTAGTCATTCTAATGGATTCATTTCCTGTCTTTCACATTATTGATTGACCATTTTTCATCAGGGTTCATTAGAAATGCACAGACCAGTGGGTCTCCTGCCCTGCCTCGAAAACAAAGAGATAAGTCACCCAGCAGCCTCTTGGAAGATGCCAAAGAGACATGCTTCACCAGGGATCGGAAGGGAGGCTTCTTCAGCTCCTTCATGAAAAAGAGAAATGCTCCCACACCCCCTAAACGCAGCAGCTCCTTCCGAGAAATGGAGAATCAGCCTCATAAGAAATATGAACTCACGGGTAACTTCTCATCTGTCGCTTCTCTACAGCATGCTGATGGGTTCTCTTTCACTCCTGCCCAGCAAGAGGCGAATCTGGTGCCACCCAAGTGCTATGGGGGGAGCTTTGCCCAAAGGAATCTCTGTAATGACGACAGTGGTGGGGGTGGGGGCAGCGGCACTGCTGGGGGTGGGTGGTCTGGCATTACAGGCTTCTTTACACCTCGCTTAATCAAAAAGACACTGGGCTTACGAGCAGGGAAACCCACAGCCAGTGATGACACTTCCAAGCCTTTTCCAAGGTCAAACTCTACATCTTCCATGTCCTCAGGGCTTCCAGAGCAGGATAGGATGGCAATGACCCTTCCCAGGAACTGCCAGAGGTCCAAACTCCAGCTGGAAAGGACAGTGTCCACCTCTTCTCAGCCAGAAGAGAACGTGGACAGGGCCAATGACATGCTTCCAAAAAAATCAGAGGAAGGTGCTGCTCCAGCCAGGGAGAGACCAAAAGCCAAACTGTTGCCCAGAGGAGCCACACCTCTTCCTCTGAGAACCCCCTCTGGGGACCCAGCCATTACAGAGAAGGACTCTTCAGGGGTAGGGGCTGGAGTGGCAGCTGCCCCCAAAGGCAAGGAGAGGAATGGTGGGGCACGACTTGGGATGGCTGGAGTCCCAGAGGATGGAGAGCAGCCAGGCTGGTCTTCTCCAGCCAAGGCTGCAGCCGTCCTCCCTACCACCCACAACCACAAAGTGCCAGTCCTCATCTCGCCCACCCTGAAACATACCCCAGCCGACGTGCAGCTCATCGGCACAGACTCTCAGGGCAATAAATTCAAGCTCTTATCTGAGCATCAGGGCACATCCTCTGGAGACAAGGACCGACCCCGACGGGTAAAACCAAAGTGTGCCCCACCCCCACCACCAGTGATGAGACTACTGCAGCATCCGTCTGTATGCGCAGACGCCACAGAAGAGCCTCCTGCAGGACAGCCCATGTCAGAAACACAGGAAGGAGGGAAAAAGGCAGCTCCGGGGGCAGTGTCTGTAGGTGGGAAAGCTGGGAGGCCAGTGATGCCTCCGCCTCAAGTGCCTCTGCCCACATCTTCCATCTCGCCAGCCAAAATGGCCAATGGCACAGCAGGTACTAAAGTGGCTCTGAGAAAAACCAAACAGGCAGCTGAGAAAATCTCAGCAGACAAAATCAGCAAAGAGGCTCTTCTAGAATGTGCTGACCTACTGTCCAGTGCAATCACAGAACCTGTGCCCAATAGCCAGCTGGTAGACACTGGGCACCAGCTGCTCGACTACTGCTCAGGCTATGTGGATTGCATCCCTCAGACTCGCAACAAGTTTGCCTTCCGTGAGGCCGTGAGCAAACTGGAACTCAGCTTGCAGGAGCTGCAGGTGTCTTCCACAGCTGCTGGTGTGCCCGGGGCAAACCCTGTCCTTAATAACTTACTGTCATGTGTACAGGAAATCAGTGATGTGGTACAGAGGTAGCCACTGTCCGCCTAGTGGAAGATGCACACATTTCTGAGGGGAGAGGGAAAGGGACTTGTTCTCCTGTGTTCTTGTTTTCAAATTGAAAGACTGATACTTGAGTGTGTTCATGTGAAGTACCTCAGATCCCCGAGTTCTCACGTTTACAGGTTCATCTCAAAAATAACAAAAGCAAATCACATTATAAAGGAGGTATAAATTGGGTGGGGGCAAGACAGTGGTGGACAAGGTTGGAAACTACTGGAAAAACAGGGAGCGTGTTTGTTTCATAAAGAAATGCAGCCCATCCCTACCTGGCACTGTGTGAGGTGCTAGGCTGGGCTGCTCCCAGTCATTCTGCAGCACAAAAGAGAGCCTTGACCTGGGGCTGTGGGGGCACTAAGAGTGATTGTGCTCCCAGTTACCAAGGGGATTGGTGGGACGGAAAAAAGGAAAATTGGAAACATAGCAGGAGGTTTGTTCAAGGCTATTGGAAGCTGCTTCTTGCCTTGCTTCCACGGGTCTTTACTGTTGTAGTAAGAACAGATTGCTAGACTATGAAATGGAAATATGACCCTGTCTGTGTTTCCCATAGTGTATTAGTTGGTTCAGGAAGTAAAGAATGCTGGGACGTTTAGTCAGGGAGATCAAAACCTCCTTTTAAAATCGTATATTGATTAGCAGTCATTTCTCCCAGTCTAGTGTATTATTTCCTAATGGACCAGTATTGATTTTTTGCTTATTGGTAGCTATCTGTAAACCATAGGTACAGGGGTCTCCTCGGTGGTTCTCTGTCACTTGCTGGTCAGGCTGTCTTCCTTTATTTCTGGCAGCATTCAGGGCATTAACCAACATTGATTTTGAAATCAGTTGTCACTACAAGTTCTCTTAGGGATATCTTTTCTGACACAGTGCCCCTGCATACTGACACTCTGGCGAAGGACTGTGTCAACTAAAATACAGTACTAAGGTGATGATCCCTTCTTGAAACTGTACAGCCAGGTCCAGAGGCCCATAACTGAGAGAAGTTGGCTTGGTTATCATGCCTGTTTCTCTGTTCTGTTCTCCTTTATCATCTTAAGCCCAATGTGGGTAGACAGTGGGGAAGGTGTTTTATCTCCCTGTGGGCTTGAATTATCCTCTCACTATTCTCACAGGCTTTTCTCCTCTCATACTTCTGTTCCCATGCCCATCATGTTTGTTTGTATAGTTCATACTGGGGATATTATTTATTTTGTCATTTTAGCTCTATTCTAAGAGTTCATAATTTAAGGAGTAGGTCATTTTCAGGGAGAACCGGTTAGATGCTGGAAACCTAATGACTTAACCCTTAAGTATTTTTTACCCTTGAAAAGTAGGCCTTTTCTCTTCCCTACTCAGTTATAATTATGGAAGCTAATTAGGAAGGAACTGAATTGAATAGGTTATATATCACTGATGTTCTTGGTGTTGTATCTAATTTTAGTTACTTTGTTCTTTTTTTTTAAAGCTTTATAACCGCCCCCCCCCCACTCCCTAGAGAGAACCCAATGAAAATGTTTTTCCTCCCAAAGGAGTATTAGCATAGGAAGACAGGGACTCAGCAATGAGCACTGAGCTTTCTCCCTGGCTCTCTCATCGATCCACTGTCAGGCCATAGCCCCATCTCTTAATCTATTGAATGCAAGTAACAGTACATGTTCTTAAGGGTGTTTTGCAAATAAATATATTCACTACCCCTTTGAGAGCCTCTCTCAAAAAGCTCTTCAGTGCAGTATCGTTACATTGAATTGTTTATCATTCTCTTCTTTGCTGAGTAAAAGAAGAAACTGATGAAATTTGGAACTGCTGAGCTTACATTAATCGGGCTAGAATACTAAAGGGGAACAGGGCATGAGGGCACATGCCTGTAATCCCAGCACTCGGGAGGCTGAGGGAGATCGTATGAGTTTGAGGTCAGCCTGCACTACATAGCAAGACCCAGTCCCCAAAAAACCTAAAAAATAAAGGGGAAACTATGTTTGGATTATCTTTGACCAAGGAAGAAGTTGTTTTCATTAAAAAGAAAGGAAACTGATTCTTCTTACCGTTGCTGCTTCAAAGGAGGCCCAGGTAAGAGAAAGATTAGAAGGGAGGAGACTGCCGGGCATCCTGGCAGGTGTCAGGTGACCCCGGCCAGTGTGTTACCTGCAGCTGCAGTACAGGCAGCTGGTGATCAGGTTAATCTCTAATAGCCCTCCCTACTCCTTCCTTACCTTCGCCCTCATCATACCATGAACTTGAACTTACTTTTAGCAGTTTGTCTTTTTTTTTTTTTTTTTTTTTTTTTTTGTGGGTACCGGGGGGTCGACCTCAGGACCTCTTGCACCAACAGGCACCCGTGCCACTGAGCGATATCACCGGCCCCTTTTTCGTATGTGGGATCCGGGAGTCGAACTCGGGCCCTTGCGCTTGCAAGGCAGGCGCTTACGCCGCTGAGCCATCTCACCGGCCCATAGCAGTTTGTCTTTTAAAAGTGGGGAGGGGAAAGCTAAAATTTTAGAATATTATTATGCTGCTTTTTAAGTTTATCCCTGTCATTGTCGGATGCAAAGGGATTATAATTGTTTTCAGGGGATTTTTTTAAGCAACGGCTCTTTTTTTTTTTTTTCTCTTTCTCTCCTTAAGAGTTCTGAAAATTAGCCTTGGGGAAACACTACTGAGTGTATTTCAGCTCCCTGGTTTTCTTACTGAAGAACAATCTTAAAGGTGGTGGGTAGGGGCTCTATCTTACTCAGGGGCAGCACCTAGTTCTGTCTTGCATACAGTGGGTGCTCAATAAATTCATAAATTGAATTGATTTTTCTGAACACTGTCATGAGTAATATTAAGTATTGTAGCACACTCCATCCACATGATGCTTGAACTGTAACTTCAGGGGTTGAGGGTTTAGGGTTTGGGTTAAAGAGGCACTGTCAACTTGCTATATAAGTGTAATTTAGGTTTTTCCTTTTTCTACTTAAAAAGGACAAGCTTCAAAAAAAATAAACTTATGTAAAAGAAAATGTTTAAATCTAAAACAGAAAACTGCTTCTAGAAACTTATAGTTTAAATTGTATCCAGTCTGAAAGCAGAAAACAAGAAAAAAGGCTTTTGTACAGGGCGTTGACAAATTTCTAAAGTGGAGATAGAGATATATATATATATATATGCCACAGCCTGAGTCTTTTCATGTACAGGTAATGATTACAGTTTAGATTTCCTACCTTAAAAATGTAGTGTTTGATGTTGAATACATCTTGATTGTATTTTACTCAAAGTATTCCCTTAAAAGAGTGTATAAAATTAAAATATTCTTTTTCCTGCACACCCCAGTCATGACTTTCAGAGATTTAGCCTTAAAAAACTCTCTTAAAAGATTTGTTTTGCACATGTTCTTACAGTTCATTGAACTCAGTACCAAGCTGTCAGGTCTGTTATGCAAAAAATGTCATTGTTTTTCTAGATGACCTCTATGTGTAGTGGAGACCCTTTCCAGCACTCGGAGAGGCTGAGGCGGCAGGAGGATTGCAAATTTGAACCCAGCCTGGGTAACTTAGTGATTTATTGAGACCCTGTCTCAAAATAAAGGGACTGGGGATGTTGCTCAGTGCAAAGGCTCTGGGCTCATTTCCCTGTACTGTAAAAAAAAAAAAAATAAATAAATAAATAAATAAATAAATAAAAGTTTAAATTAGGAATTTTCTTACAATTCCGTTGAAAATTGGCTAGTAAAATAGTTCTCAGTTAATAAAATGTGCTGCCTTTGCTATGGCATAACCCATATTTATTTAACTAAAGTCACAGAGCTTTTGAATTTAAAGGATGCAGTTTAGGTACTGGTCTAGAGTTCAGGCTCTACAGCCAGTCTAGGAGGCTACTTTTTTAACCTGCCTGAGCCTCAGTTTCCTCATTGTAACACAGGGATAAATATTCACTACCTCAGGGTTGTTGTAAGGATTAAATGAAATAAAAGTTTGTAAGATTCTTAGCTCAAGTGCCTGGCACACAATGAGCACTCCATAAATGTTAACTATTATTAATGCCTAATCCAGGAATGTACAATGGAACCCCCTAAGGTTTTTAAAGAAAAATTGATAAAGTAGCCACTCCAGATCAGAATTAACAGTGGGATGAAGTCTTGGCCAGTGTGTTTTCCAAGAATCTCCATGTGTTTCAGAAAGCTCACATTGTCTGAAAACTATTGATACTCTTTTCTTAATAGATTATGAAACTACAGGAGAAGATGATTAAGTTACTTGCCCATTATCTCAGAAGAGTGTTAGTGATTGAGCAGAGGTTAGAATTCAGGTCTCCTGACTTCTGGTTATGGGATCTTTTCACCATACCTGCTGCTTTGTGAAACACTGCAGAAAAACTGTGGCTCAGATAGACAATCAGTCTGCAGTCTGCGCATTTTCTAAAGCACACGCTCCCAGCACACTCTAACCTTAAGGGGCTTGAATGTTGAGTAATGGCAACACAAGTGAAACAAGCATTCGGGAGAACTCAGTAATTTTGAAAAATTATATGGGGTCATTCTTTTGGACTGACCTCAGCAACACAGAGTCTTGCACTTTGTAGTAAAGGAATAACAACTTCAATTAAAAACTAGTCCTACATTCCTTTTTCTTAAAATATAGTTAAGTGTCATTTTAGTGACTGTGAGATAATATACATGAAAGCACTTTGAGAGAATATCTCATATAACTATAAAGTTGTATTATAAATGTCTGTGTAGAATATAAAACATTTGATTAGATGATGATTGACCTAAAGGCTTTTACCTGTGGGGGACCGGAAACTGCAGATGTATAAAGAATCACCTCTGTAATTTATCACATTTATAAATATGAAACTCTGTGTTGTGCTAAAGTCACAGCTGAATAACTTCAGAAAAATGGGGACCAACTTTTTGGTTTAATTCTGATCTTTAAAAAGCAGTAAAGTGTATTCATTTCAGAATACAGAAGCTCTTCCAAGGACCTTGACTCTAGAAGGATGAGGCCCTCTTACTCTTGAATGCTTCTCCCTACATGGGCAGCCCTTAGAACCCTAAATGTGGTAGGGGCAGACCTGTTACCTGTTGGTGTTGACAGTGTCTTTTTAAACCTATGTCCTGCGTGGTTTCGTGAGGGCTTGGGAGAAGATGGGGAAGGGGGCTGGCATTTATCATCTATGCTATCTTTATTCTGAGTAGCCGAACTTAATTCACCTATTAGATTATGACATACTTAAGAATAAACAGCAGCGGTGGCTACTTTTGAGTTACAGCTACACTTCATCCTGACTTCTCTTATTCCTTTCCATTTTTGCTAATGTCATTGTCATCAGGCTATGCCCTCAACAAGAGTTCATATTGGGCTGACAGGGTTATCTGTATTTTTGTTCCTGATAATTTTTGGGTTTCATCATCTTGTTTGCATTAACTTGCACCACCTGGCTCTGGGGTCCATCTCTGCCTGAAGCATGTAATGGCCAGTCCTTTCGTAGGTAGATCTCCAGGCTTAAGTTTCCTCTCATGTGTTGATAGACTCCCACTGTCTATACCTCTGCCTTAGCTTCTGCCAGGCCAGTAGCTTAGCACCTTCGAAAACTCCTGCTTCAGTTTGGAATTTGTGGGCAACTCCAAGGGAGCCTCTGCCTTGCTGACAGGCTTGACATGGCCAGCCCCAGGGCACCTGTACCTTCCATGTGACAGCTGGGGAAACTACTGCTAGCTGTACCCTCACCAGTCAAGAGGCAAGGCCTTGGGCTGGTTTAAAATCTGTTCTTAACAATCAAGGTATCTTCATCTTTGGAATGAGTTCCAGTTTTCCAGTTACTAGACTTTAAAAAAATCTAACGTAAGACTGGCTTTTTGGGGGTGGGGGGAGTCAGTCAGTAGTGCCTGGAGTAAGTTACCTGCCCTGTTCAGCCCAACTGCAGTTGCCAAACTTCACTGCCATTCACTGCGCACCTCTGTACCTAAGGAAGCATGGGTGGGTTTCGAGCTGCGGATCAGGCTGCTGCAGTGCAGTCACCCAGGTGAGACTCGGCTCCAGCTTGTCCTTGGTAAGGCTTACTGTGATGTCCAGGCAGATGAGTTTCTGTTCTGGGGCTGCTGTTCTCTGTGCCCCCCACCTGAGGTGCATGGTCTTAAGTGTATTCAAGATGAGAGTTCCGTTTCTGACTTACTATCTTACTATCTTAGATCCAAAGGCCAGGGATTTAGGAAGGGCCTTGCCCTTTATAATCAGGGTAAGAAGTTTCTCTGCTTTTCCCTGGGTAAGGAGGCCTACAGCAAGTTAGCTGATCGTAAGCTGACTTGAGGTGACAGAGGTCACCTGCAGAAATTTGTGCCTTCAAAAATGGGTTCCTACGTCTTGCAAAGGAAAAGTCTCGTCTGCTGCATTGGTCTTGCATAAGTGTTGAATGAGGTAGAGATGCACTTCACTGGGTCTCAGCCTGTGTCAGTGACTCCCCCACTTGGGTGTTTTCCGCACACAGAGTGCTGATTTGGCAGATTGCTGCACTTTTCTCAGTCTCATTTGAAGAGCTGAGGAAAGGAGGCTGTCACTGGTTCCTTCCCTCCCTCCTTCCAAATGCACTTACTTCTTTGCTCCTATATACAACTATAAATTTGGAATTGTTTACCTCTCCTATAAAAATTGTATCTTTTAGCTTCCCCATTGCTGAGCAACCTGAACACAATAGCAAAGTCCTGTTAATTTGGCTAGAGGTAACAGATGTCCTGTTGAGTGGGTCTTCAGTCAGACCTGTAGAGCACCTAAATGGTGGGTGGATGGTATCTGCTGTAAGCTGAAGGACGAGGCACAACTTCATCCTCAGCCCATACCACACTCAAGACAGAATGAGGACACTAAACTCTGCTGTGAGATTTTGTGTTCATCATTGTACTTGCAAGAGCGAGTTTTGGGGTCCTACATGTCACTCTGAGCTGCTGAGCTGTGCATACAGAGGACTCTAAGCAGACTGGTAACCCTTTAGGACATGGTGAAGATGAGTTCAAATGCTAGCAAGCTTTATGATAGGAAATACAGGGAGTTGTGTTCTTGGAACTTGACTAGATTTGCTTCTGAGCCTCCAAACAGGAATTTTAAATCATTTTGGTATCTTTAAAATTTAGTTGGAGATTGGGACTTGGGGTTAATAAAATTTTCACATATCTGGGCACCTAATTTCTGCCATTATAACACAATAAAAGGAATAAAGAGGTAGGCCAAATAAATTTATTCTTGATTTAGAAGATACTGCAGTACACTGCTATGCTTCAGAGTTATCAACTAACAAATCCCAAATAATACTTGATTTCATTTCTAATAACCATACCATGTATTATGAGTGGCAGGAATGCCAGGAGACAGAGCTGCTTCAGATAGATGAGGGTCAGATAAGGCAGCTTTCTTCACCACCCCCTTTTTTTTTTTCTTTTTGAGGCAGAATTTCGCTGTGCAGTTCAGGCTGGCCTTGAACTCTCTTTGTAGCCCAGGCTGGCCTCGAACTCACAACAATCCTCCTGCCTCAGCCTCCTAAGTGCTGGGATTACAGGGGTGCACTACCATGCCCGGCCCTTTCTTCCATTTTGACAGCCTGTTTTCACTATAGCCATCTAGACTCCATCATGAAAAGAATTTTCTGAGATCTTGAGAAATTACCTTGATTAGCCAGGGAAATTAGTATTCAGAAACTAGAAAGAACAATAAGGTACTCACAGTTCTTTGGTATATATGTTTGAAGACCCTTTAGAGAAATTAAAAACCGTCACGCCTCACATCTGCACGGAGGGTATGCGTTTATGTGAGTGCACATATACTCTTGCTGTGCCCATTACGAAGTGGGGGAGTGAGTGAAAGACGAGTAAATAGCATCTTTCCTTGTGGACAGAAGCAGTGGCGTGACTGGTGTGTCGGTGGACTGAGCTGTTAATGCATATGCAACCCCCGTCTCCCTTGTAGACGCCACACTTTGCCTTCCTTGCAATCTGATTGTGTAACGACAATCAGTGGAGAAACCCCAGTTTTGCACTTGCTCGGTAAAAGTAAGTTTAACACTTCCTAATGAATAACAGAACTTTGTTGTAAAACATGCTAATTCAAATTTTTAAAAGCTCATTTAATGTTCATACCAAAGGTCATGCTTTCCAGGTGTATGTGGTGCAGAGGGTGAGGTCTGGAGTGCTGGGCACCGTGTGAGTTGCTAGGGGACACAGTACATAGTGGGACAAGATGGAATTTAACTGCGTCAATCATGGGTCACACTACCAGTGTTGTCAGGTGTTCGTTAATTGTGATTGTAATATATTTTTAGTTGTTTTATTTTCTAATTTAATTCTCTCACTCTGTTGTCTGACTGTGAACTGCTAACAGTGTTAAACTTGATGTAAATAAATGATGCCCTTGAAAGGGACCACTCTCTGCCTGTTGTCTCACAAGGTTTGCAAGTTGTGTTTTGTTTTAAATAAAGGTTGCAATATTTTATTGGCAAAGTAGCCTTGAAATTGGAGTGTTTCTCCCATGATTTTAACTGACAGGGAATGTAAGCAGGCTACATAAAATAGATGTTCGTAAGGTATAGATGACTTTAGCATGCATTCCTTTTGGCGCTGTCTTTAGAGTGTCCTCTTTGGGATGAATCCTCATCTTGTGATGAACTACATTTTTACACAAGGCATCATCTGGAGTCCAGGCTGGAGTCCATAAGGTAGGTTGTGTGTGTCTCAGATCTGAGATGACCAAAGAGAAATTTGATGCTGTCAAATCCATTCTGAAGAGAACTCGAAATATGTTTTTTTTTTTTTTTTTTTTTTTTTGGGTACCGGGGGTCGAACTCAGGACCTCGCGTGCAAGCAGGCACCCGTGCCACTGAGCGATATCACCGGCCCTTTTTTCGTATGTGGGTACCGGGAGTCGAACTCAGGACCTCGCACTTACCAGGCAGGCGCTTATGCCGCTGAGCTATCTCACCAGCCCTCCAAATATGTTCTAAAAATGTTTTGAGCCAAAGTAGCATTAAAATAGTAAATATAGACACTTACAAGGAAACATTCTATCATTTTAATTTTAATTTTTAAAAATTACCTTTTGATGGACAAATAATAGGTATTTATGGGATATAGTGTGATCTTTCAATACATGTGTACATTGTGTAATAATCAAACCAGGTATTTAGAATAGCCATGAGGTATCTCTCTGTGGTGAGAGCCTTCAAAATTCTCTCTTCCAGCTGTTTTTAAAATTTCTTAATTTTTCTCCTACCTGTTTTGCAGTGTTCAATACAGTACTGTTAACTGTAGTCACTCTCCCGTGCAAAAGAATACCACAATGTGTTTCTCCTGTCTAACTCTGTGGTATACCCATTGGCCAATCTTTTACTTCACTTATCTCTTCCTCTCTCTACCCTCTAGTTTTCTCTACTCTGCTTCTCCGAAATCAGCTTATTTTCATACCACATATGAATGGACCATGCAGTATTTATCTTTCTGTACCTGACTTATTTCAGTTAACTTAATTCCTCCAGGTTCATCCATGTTGCTACACTTGACAGGATTTCATTGTTTTATGCCTGAATAGTATTCCATTTGTGTGTGTGTGTGGAAATTTATGTTGATCCTATCTCCTGGCTGTTGTGCTATAATAAATATGGGAGTGCAGATGTCTCTTTGACATACTGATTTCATTTCCTTTGAATATACACCCAGTAGTGAGATTCGTGGATCATAAGGTAGTTGTATTTTTTTGGGGGGTGATTGAACTCAGGACCTTGCGCTTGCCAGGCAGCTCATGCTGCTGAGCTACATCCCCGGCCCCAGGTAGTTCTATTTTAAATTTGTGTATGTATATGTGTGACTTATTTTCTCAGCATTTCCAAAGAATATATGTATATATGGTTATACATTATAATGTATTTAAAACAGTCCTGCTGAAAGTGCATTTTATTTTTAAATTTCAGTTGAAATTTTTAAACTGATACATAGTATTTATGGGATACATGTGATGTCTTGATACTGTATACATTGTATAATGTTTAAATCAGGTTATCTCATTTATCATTTCTTTATGGTGAAAACATTCAAAATCCTGTCTGCTTGCCTGTTGAAATGTATAATAGGTTGTCTATAGTCACCGTACTATTCGATAGCACACCAGAACTTTTCACTCTTACCTAACTATAACTTAGCGCCCATTGGTCAGCCTCTCTCCTATCTTTCCTCCCTCTTGCCTCTGCAGCCTCTGGTAATCATCATTCTATTCTTCTGTAAGATTAGCTTTTTTAGATTTCCACATAGGGGTGAGGTCATGTGGCACTTGTTTTTCTGTGCTCTTAAAGAGAGTTCCATCCATGTTACCATATATGTCCTTTATTATGCATTTTTTTTTTTTTTTTTTAGACAGGGTCTCGCTATGTAATTCAGGCTGGCCTTGAACTCACTGTGTGGCTTAGTTTTGTCATGCTTTTCTGCATCTGTCACATGATCATGATTTTTGTCCTTCATTCTGTGAAGTGATAAGTCACATTTATTGATTTGCAGATGTTGAACCATCCTTGCTTACCTAAGATGAATCACACTTGACCATAGTGAATGATCTTTTTAATGTTCTGTTGAATTTTTTTTCCTAGTATTTTGTTAGGATTTTTGCATTTATGTTCATCAGAGATATTAGCCCATAGTTTTCTTTTTGTTGTTGTTGTATCCTTGTCTGGTTTTGGTATCAGAGTGATGCTAGCCTTGTACAATGAGCCTTATACAGTTAAGTTTCAATATTTTAGAACAGTTTGAGTAGAATTGGTATTAGTTCCTTAACTGGTAGAATTCAGCATGAAGCCACCAAGTCCTTGGCTTTTCTTTTAATGGGCAATTTTTGTTACTGATTGTCTTAGTTCTTTTCTCGTTGCTGAGACAAAATACCTGACACCCAAAGTTAAAGGAGGAAAGGTTTATTTGGCTCACGGTTTGTAGGGGTTTCAGTTCATAGCTGGCTGGCTCCAAGGCAGGGTGGCATTGCAGAAGGCAGCAAGTGACAAGGGACCACAGACCCTCTTTCTGTCCCTTTTATCTTAGCCAGGCTACCCATGTTTAGAGTGGATAGCAGTCATACCCAGGGCGGGGCACCCTTAATCCTACCCAGAACTGTGCCAAGCCAGTCAGTGGACTAATTTAGTAACCACCCTTCATTCCAGCATCCAACTCTATATCCAGCCACCTCTGAAAAAGCTCCACCTATGATTGCATGAGGCTTTGGGGGGACATCTAGACACAAGCCATAATACTCATTAATTAACATAGGTCTGTTCAGATTTTTGTTTCCTTAGCTGGGTGTGCTAGTGCACACCTGTAATCCCAGCACTTGGGATGCTGAGGCAGGAGGATCGCCAGGAGTTCATGGCCAGCCTGGGCTACATAGTGAGTTCACGACCAGCCTAAACCACATAGTGAGACCCTGTCTCAAAACAAAAACAAAAACAAAAATACAACCAAAAACAGATTTTGTTTCCTCATAAGTCAAATCTTGGTAGGCTGTATGTGTCCAGGAATTTACCCATTTCTTCTGTTACCCAGTTTGATAGGGTATAATTGCTCATAGTTATATGATCTTTTGTGTTTCTGTGATATTAGTTACATCATTTTTCATGTTTGATTTTGAGTTTTCTCTTTTTCTTAGTGTGGATAAGAGTTTGTTAGTTGTGTTTATCTTTTCAAAAATACCAACTCTTCACTGATCTTTTGTGGGTATTTTTTTTTTTTTTTTTTGGTACAGGGGCGCTGTGCCGCTGAGCTATATCCCTGGCCCTCTTGTGTTTTTAGGGTCCATTTCATTGATTTCTTTTCTGACATTTATTATTTCTTTCCTTCTTGTTAATTTTCGGTTTAGTTCTCGTTTTCCGAGTTCCTTGAGGTGCAGTGTTAGGTTGTTTATCTGAGATCATTTTGATGCAGGCATTTATTGCTACAGAGTTCTCTCAGGCTGGGCGTGGTGACACTGGCATAATCCCAGCACTCCAGAGGCTAAAGAAGCTGGATCATTGCCAAGTTCAAGGTCAGCCTGAGCTACACAGCAAGGCCCTGTTTCAACCAAAATAATAATAAATAAAAATAAAGTTTTCTCTTATAACTGCTTTTGCAGTATCACTTAAGTTTTGGTATGTTTGTGTTAATTTTGTGTCAAGAAATTTTTAAATTTCCCTCTAATTTCTTCATTGGCCCACTAGTTGTTCCAGAGCATGTTGCTGAATTTCTGTGTATTTGTAGTTTCCAAAGCCCCCACCCCACATTGATTTCTAGCCATTGTGATCAGAAAAATTACTCGAGCCAGGTGTGGCATATGCCTGTAATCCCAGCACTTGGGAGGCTGAGATAGGAGGTTCTCCATGAGTTCCAAGGCCAGCCTGGGCTATGTAATGAGTTCAAGGCCAGCCTGAATTACAGAGCAAGATCCTGTTGCCAAAAAAAAAAAAAAAAAAAAAAAAAAAAAATTACTCAATATGATTTTCAGTCTTCTTAAATTTGTTAGGACTTGTTTTGTGGTCTGATATATGATGTGTCCTGGAGAATGTCCTGTGTGTAGTTGGAAAGAATGTATCTTGTGCAGGTACTGGATGGAATGTTATGTAAATGGCTGTTAGGGGGCCGGTGAGATGGCTCAGCGGCGTAAGGGCCTGCCCGGCAAGCGCGAGGGCCCGAATTCAACTCCCGGATCCCACATACGATAAAGGGGCCGGTGATATCGCTCAGCGGCACGGGCGCCAGCTGGCACGCGAGGTCCTGAGGTCGACCCCCCGGTACCCACAAAAAAAAAAAAAAAAAATGGCTGTTAGGCCCATTTGGTCTAGAGTACAGTTTAAATACAGTGTTTTCTTGTTGATTTTCTTACCTGATATGTCCACTGCTCTAAGTGGGGTGTTGAAATCCCATACTATTTTTGTATTGCAGTTAAGTTTCTCCCTTTAGATCTGTTAATGTTTGCTTTATATAATTTAGGTGTTCCAGTGCTGGATACATACCTATTTGAAATTGTTACATCCTCTTAAATTGACTCTTTATTGTTGTGTAATGACCTGTCTCTTTTTATGGTTTTTAATTTAAAGTGTGTGTATATATATATATATATATGTATATATATATATATATATATATATATATATATATATATGTACTTTATATACACACATACACATACATACATACACACACACTCCTCTCTCTTGGTTTCCATTTGCATGGAGTATCTTTTTCCATTCCTTCACTTTCAGTCTATGTGTGACCTTGCTACTGGGACCTAGCCAGAGGCCTGAATCTGGACTTCAGCTGTCAGGCTTCGTTCACCTACCCGCCATCAAGAGTAAGAGAAAAGCCCATACAAAAGAAAAAATGAGTTTATTCATAAGCTAGCCAATTGGGAGGGTAGCTACCAGCCACCCTCAAACACACAGAAGCACTTTAACTTACAGGAGGGATAAGATAAAAGTGAGGAAATAGGGAATGTAGATTTGGCCAGGCTTTGCCCCACCAGCTGGCCCAGAACAATGTTGAAAGTCTGGTTCTGTTGAAACTTCCTTGGTGCGAGGACTGAGGGTTGCAGTTGTCACTGTGAGCATGAGGAAGCTGGACTGATAACTTAGCTTTATAATTATAATTTTTAAGCACTTCAGTTTTATTCTTAACAGTGAAGTGAGTCTTGAAGCTATTGTTAGATTTTGTCTTTTAATCCATACAGCTACTGTCTTTTAATTGGAAAATTTAGTCCATTTACATTCAAGGTAATTATTGATAGGTAAGGACTTACTACTGCCATTTTGTTGGTGCCTAGTTTATTGAATGGAAGATGGTTTTCTAGATTAGGTCTTCATTTTTGGAAGTGGACACAAGGCATCTTCTGGAGTTCAGGCTGGTGTACATAAGGTGGTCAATGTCTGTGTGCATTTTGTGTCTCCAATAGGAGGTCACTATAAAGGGAAATTTAATTTTCTCAAAATCCATTGTGAGGGTAACTCCAGAGAAGTTTTAAAAATGTTTTGAACCAAAACAGTATTAATAAACTGCAAGCCCTCAAAAGGGAACATTATGTTCTTGTTGGTTGGCTTTGTATTTTTAAAATTTTTAATGAGTTATTGCTTTTTTTTTTTTTTGTGGGTACCAGGGGTCGACCTCAGGACCTCGCGTGCCAGCAGGCACCCGTGCCACTGAGCGATATCACTGGCCCTTTTTTTCCTTTATGTGGGTTCCGGGAGTCGAACTCAGGCCCTCACGCTTGCCAGGCAGGCGCTTACACCGCTGAGCCATCTCACTGGCCCTCAATGAGTTATTGCTTTTAGAAGTTACCTTAATTAGGTACAGGTAGACTATACATGGGTTTTAAGCATAGTTTATACACCTCTTTACATTCCCTTTTAAGTCCCCTTCTCCCATCCATTTTTGGTTGAGTTTAAGAAGTATTGTTTTTAGAATCTTCCAGAAAGAACTTCACATTGTGATCTCCCTCTTTGTTATGTCTCATTATCCACACCTGATCTAGCATTTGCTAAGGAAATTAGTTCTAGAAACAAGGATACTATTAAAGTACAGAAGCTGGAGTCAAACTTCCTGGGGTTGAATCCTCACTCCACCCACCGGCTAACTTTGTAACTTTGAGCAAGAAATTTAACACAGTTTTATTAAGTTTGTCTCTATTAAACATCTTGTGATATAGTTTTATAACCTGTATTCCTAAAACCCTTGGAATTTTCCAAGTATAGTGGTGAGAGGAACATCTTTTGTTATTCACAATCCCTTTTCACTCCTACCAAGGTTTGCACTAATGAGTTGCCTCTTGAAGAATGGGAGATGGTTGCAAGGGGAAGCAACAATGTGATTAGAAGTTTGGAACTTTCCACCTCACACCCCTACTTTTTTTCAGCCCCACTCTCAGCTGGGAAGAGGGGCTGGAGATTGACTTAATCACCGGTGGCCAATGATTAGTCAATTGCAAATACATAAGAAAGCCTCCATAAAACACAAATTATGGGTTTCAGAGTGCTTCCAGGTTGGAGAATACATGGAGATGCTGGGAGGGTGGAACCTAGAAGAGGGCATGGGACATCTGCAGTTACTGAGTTCCGGGGTTCTGGGGACTTGGGACGACTTCCAGAGATTCTAGGTTCTTTGGTTTCTGAGCAAAGCATTGGACAAAAGTAAAAAAGGTAGCAAGGTTTTACATTTATTAAAGGTAGGAAAAGAAATACCCACTGCAGAGAGAGTGTGGGCCAATTAAAATAGGAAAAGAATTACACTCTGCAGGGTGAGAATGGGCCACTGAAAAAGAGCACAGTGGCCAAGAACTTAATGGTGGCCATCTTTTGTATCTCCCACTACTCAGGCTGACTGATAGGATGGTCCAGGCCATCCTATCTAAAACCTGCTTGAGTTCTTGTGAGAACTGAAGACCATTCTCTGGTCCCAGATGCAGGACTTTTCGAACTGATTTTCTGTGCGTGTCCTGGGTCTCCCTCACTGACAGGTCATGCCCACTTGCTCAGCCGGTTTGCCATGCCGAATCTCCTGCCTCAGCACCACTGCCAGACCCAAGTGCTCTGCTCTATGCAGCTCCTCCATCAGCTGTTCCCGAGTTGCACCCTTTATAATAGGCCGCCAGCAGAGTTTGAGTTCTGTGCAAATTATCCAACTTGCAAGGGGTCATATGTTAATTGTATGGATGGAGCTCATGGTTCCACAAACGTGGAAGAATGAAGTCGCAAACCAAATGAGGAGATTAGGAGAGTTTTCATTGGAAATAAGAATAGCTTCTAGATTTCCAGGAGGGGTTCCGAGTGTGTGGCCATGTGGCTCCTTGATCCAGAGCTAATTATAGATAAGCAGAGTGCAGGAATTGCTCTGTTGTTTAGTGGCTGCCTATCACAGATGGCTCTGGATTGGAAATCCAGGCTCTCTACCCCAGTTCTTCAACATGTAGGGTTTAAAGGAGACTGGGATTTTAGAGGGGAAAAAACAAATGGTTATTTTGCACTTCAAATTCCTTAGAATTCAGGAGCTTAGTAGGGAGTGGTGGAAACTCCCTTTAGTAGGGAGTGGGCTGCATTTGTTCATCCTTGGTCCAGAGTCCTAGTTCATGGTCTTATTTTAATTCTTATCAATATGGCTGATCACCCAACTCGCAGACCCTTCCCCTAGCTAGCTGCCTCACTCATAAGCTAACTAGATAGACTATTTTCTACAATGGGAACCCTCGATTTATAGCCAACTTGGACAGAAGCTTGGGTAACCTGGGGACCCATCACTTGCAGCTGGCTCTGAAGTGGGTGGCAGTCTTTAGACTGAGCCCTTGACCTGCGCTGACCTCACGGAGTTGGGGTTGTGGGTTGAGAGGGCAACCGCAGGGTTGGTATCCACCAGGAACTGGAGACTAGATTGGTATGGAAAGCCCATACCTTTCTCGTATGTAGAGGAAAATAGTTTTTCTTTATATATCTGAAGCTATGTGTCCTGACCACTTTTACAAAGATTAAGTCATTAAATCATCCCAGCAACCCTGTGAGGTGTGTAGTTACACCTGAATGCAGCTGAAGTTCAGATGGATTAAGTGGCTTTCCTGGTGTCTCTCAGGGGTAAGTGGTGGAAACACAACTCCAGCCCAGACACACTGGCTTGGGAATGTGTCTGGGACCAATGTGTTCTGCTTGTCTTTGTTCCTGAGGTGGGAGTTCAGACCTGTATTCATGACACCACACAGTAGTGCTAAAAGAAAGTGTTCTGTGCATCTGAGACTGACCAACACAGACCGTACCTTCTGCAGCATGTATTTCGTGTTTACAGCTGAGTGTGCATCAGGGCTGGACCGCAGCTGGATGCTTTTCCACAGGTGCTCTGTCTCGACTGAAAGATGGAGAGCCAGCAGCTAAAACTGGCCCCATCTGATTGCAGAGTTAGACCAAGTTTACTTATGTACCATGAGTGGTGTGAAACTACACCCCTTTCACTCATCTGAGTATGTATTTAAGAATGATGCTTGGGCGAGGTACTTTCTAACCTTGAGGCAGTTACTTGAGTACTTGAACACAATAAAGTGTTAAATGGGGGAGACAGAAATGTTTCATTTTAGAGGGGCTAAAGCTGAGAGGGTTGAAGAGGGCATTAAATAAGAGAGGACATGAGGTGATAACAAACACAAAAGACAAGTGTGTTATTCCAAAAGTGCAGGAGAAGAGAAGAACCAAGGAATGGGGAAAAAATGGGAGGTGTAAAGGTATGATACTACCCATCTACACACTGCCATTTAATCCTCAAAAATGGCTTTTCCTTTTAAAGCTGGGAGTACAGGAGTGAATGTTTTCATATGTAAGAGCACTATGCCTTGGAAACCTCATCAGTAAAATTTTGTTGTAACCCAGCTCAGCTAATATGGTTCCAGAACCAATCTCAAACGTACTCTGCCGGCTCTGTGGGTGCCAGCATCCACCCCCATCTTCACCGGTCCCCATCAAGATTACCTGGCATTTGAAGTTTTGCTAAGTGAGCACAATTACTAGATCTCAGTAAGAAAATAGGCCAAATATAATTTTAAAAATACAAAATTTTAATCTTTACATATGAAATAATTACTTATGTCACGGCCCCTAATTGAAAAAAGCTTTCTTCAATCTGCAGACCAGAACACTCTCATGATTTTTTTTTTTTTTTTTTTTTGTGGGTACCGGGGTGTCGACCTCAGGACCTCGCGCGCCAGCAGGCGCCTGTGCCGCTGAGCGATATCACCGGCCCCTTTTTCGTATGTGGGTTCCGGGAGTCGAACTCGGGCCCTCGCACTTGCCAGGCAGGCGCTTAAGCCGCTGAGCCATCTCACCGGCCCACTCTCATGATTTTAAAGTATCTCCCTCTGTGCACTTTTCCCTTTAGCCTAATACTCTGCTGATCCGTTCACAGAAGCTTCTCAGCTTTCTGAGAATAATAACTTGAGAACCAGCCCACTTAGCTGGCAAACTCATGTTATACTCCCTGCCACTGGGCCACAGAACTTCTCTCTTCTCTAAACCAAGAATCCTGCAGCCTTGGGAGGACAAAACCCAAGCCAGCCATCTGCCAGTAAGAGCTCTAATGCCAATGAGAACATCATAGGGCTGAACGCGCCCTTGGAATTTGCTGATCTCCCTTTGGCTTTTCCAGCTTCCTGGCCCATGTTTTGGAGTGTGGGTCTTTAAGGCACCAAATGATTTTAAGAATTGACTCTGCTTCCGATGTAAGCCTTTTCTTTTATACACTAGTTGTGTGTTAGCCATTGTTGGATGCCAACCAGTGACCTGGCAGGTCCCAGAGTTTTATTAGTGGAGCAAGGCATCTTCAGAAGTCTTCATTGAGCCTTCAAGGCAGGAAATAGTTAATTCTCTGGGAAACAGATTTGCATCCCTGGGAAGAAAAGAGTTGTTCCTCCCTGGGAACATACGTCATCATCTTGGCAACTTCATCCAGGGCCTCTTCTGTGTACAGGAGCTCCTGGCTCAGGAAAGCGTCGCGCGCACACAGCCTTATGTGACGGTACTCCAGTGGCAGGAAAGGGACAAAGAGGTCAATCAGGTTTTCCTTCACAAGACGGCTGTGGCCAAAGCCACTCTCTGAAATCAAGACCCAAGTTACATGAACTCTGACTGGGGCCGAACCCAGCTGGAGTTTTAAGGTGTCCCTGAATCTGAGGCCTGGGCCAGATCTGATCTCATATGCCAGCTCTAGTGTGGCTGTCGGCAGCATGTGCCGAGAGCCATGCAGCGATTTATGCCTGGAGGTGAAGAGCACTGCTCATGGTAACATGGATATGCAGTGAAGCCGGAAAAGGGGCAGGACTGCCAGGGCTGCAACTGTCTGATGGCAGAAAGCAGAAGGTGGACCAATCCTACCTTTGGCTGGAGGTGGAACCACTCAGGCACCACAGTGAAACTAGAGTTTGTGGGCTTCAGAAACCACTGCCTGTACCTCCAGGCCAGTGCAAAGAACCCTTTCAAAGCATTTTCAGAAAAGTTCAGGCTTTCTTTGCCATTTTTATTCTGCCACCAAAAACTGGCAATTAAACATGATTACGATATGTCCTCTGGGTCTCAAGCACCCTGTCCACCTCATAAGCACATCATCAGCATACACACTAATCATTTCCAACCATGGCTCTCACCAGAAGCTTATGTTCTGCCTGGCTGGGAATCAGCCACTTACCTGAGGATGCCATAATTTCAGCCCGCAGGTGGTGCTCCAAGTGTCCCACTGTAATCTCTTCCCGGGCCCCTCCAGCCTTAAGCAAATTCAGAACCACTTCGTTGATGACATTGCCTCCAAGGTTACTGAAAGAGACAAGAGATTGTCATCAGGTGTCTATTTTTATACTTTCGAATGGCCACTGAAGCCAATCATTCATTGATGCCTAAAAGAATGGAGGCTGAGGGGCCGAGGTCTTCCATCTCCAGCAGGTCGCATCACAACCCAATAGTCTACAGAAAAGGCACTGCCTGCTTTGCCATCCGCCATCCCTTTCAACACTTAGACTGTGTTCGGGGAGCACGAGGTTCTTTCCCTTGAGTTCTGTGTGATAACGAGGCCCATACATGTATGAGATTCCAGGACAATGTGGCAAGTACTAATGGCGAAGAAACTAAGGTCTAGGCAGACAGCTTCAGGGAGGATGTAGCTTCTGAGCAGATCCACAGAGTAGTGATCATCAGACCCAAGGAGGGAAGGGTGCGTGTCCCAGGACCAACGCATCACAGGCCGTGGGGGCCAGGGGCTGGAGGCACACAGCATGAGTGGCCGGCCAAGCCTGGGGGAGGAGGCCTTCGTGTGCCATATGCATGGGTTTTAGCTTATGGGCCACAGAGAACGAGAAGAGTTTTAAGTGTGGGGTTGCAACCTAAGCAGCTTCGTGTCCTAAGACAATCATTCCAGGGCTACAGAGGTTGAAGAGACATGGGATGGTTGCAGAAAGCTAATCCCGGAGCTTTTTGCCAACAGTCCATGTTTAGAGGTGATGAAGAGAAGGATTAACAGTTAGTTTAGGAAACACCAGTGACAGGATGCTGCAACTGATAACATGAGGAAGTGAGAAAAAGGAGGCAAAAAAAGAGTGTGTGCTGTGGGTTACTTGCGGATCTGCTTGACAGGAAAACGCTGGAAATGAGAGCTTGGTTTTATATGCCTTCAAGTGTTTTCCACTGCCTGTGACCTCTCTAGGGGCTTTGATGTCATTAGACAGCAGGAATTACAGATCTGAAGCATAGAAAAGAGGACTGGGAGAAAGGGCTAAGGAGAAAAGAGGGACCCAGAGAAACACCCCAGAAGCTGGAAGGGAGGGTTAGAGACCTGCAGCTGCCCTGCCCCTGTACCCTTCTCTCCAGCAGCTGCAGCCCCTTAAACCAAGCCTTGCCCTCACTCTCCCCGCTGCTTTTCCCACAGGGCCAACAGAATGAGGGGTGTAATAAATGAAGGACTAGGGAAAGCAGGCCTAAAGCTAAGGAGTGGGGGCCCAACACCCCTTTCCTATCTCTCCTCACAAATTGCTGAAGGCCTTTGACACCCTTCACTGTAGTAACCCATTTCTTTGCTCATTTAGCATTTGAGTGTACTCTGAGTGTGCCCTGTGGGCCAGGCCTCCGGGATTCAGGGAGGAGCTGGGTGGGGCCCCTCCCCGCCTGCTCACCTCCCCCGTTGGGTGGAGAAAGCTTGGGGCAGTCAAGCTGGGACTGCCAGTTTGCCTAGCCAAGGGCTGCAGGGCCTCCTTCCTTAGGGATCAATGTGCCAGGGCCATGAACCCAGCAAAAGCAAGGACAGTCCCCATTCCTTTCTCAAGGTCAGCTGCTCAGCCAGAATTCCCTGATATCTGCATCACTTGCATGTGGGGAAGCTGCTGCCCCACTCTGCCTCTGTGGGACGTCTGCAAGGTGGGTTATCTGGGCCACAATTGCATCAGTGGGGACAGGTCCACCCCATGCCAAGGGATTGCCCCATCCCGCATTCCCTGCAGGAGACAGAGGCAGGGAGCTGTTTCCAATGGCATGGGCTGGTGGCCAGGCCTCCAGAGTGAGGGAAGACTCTAGTGCAGCTCATTCACCCAGCCCTAGGGCACAGACCCCAGTGCCTTCCCCTTTCTACCCAGAAAACCACTGCCTTTAAGCTGCTTGAGAACAGGAAGCTTAACCTAGTTACCCATATAGCCCCAGTGCCTAGCACAGTGCTCAGCACACCACGGGTGCCCTGCACCATCTCCAGCTCCCTTCCGAGTTTCCCCTCCAGTTTTGTCCCCTAGATAATGTCCTCTTTCCCCCACCATGTTACAGGCCTTATCTACCACCAAGACATAACTTGGGAGCTCTGTCCCTTCACTGCCCGCCCCCCCAGCTCCTCAGGGATTCCACTCTGGCACCAACATGCCCCCTTCAGACCGACCTTGCCTTCCTAGAGCACCTCAGTTCCCTTCCAAATGTACCCAGTCCACCTGCTGAATGCCTCAAGGGGCCAGAAAGCACCCCCATTGGCCAGCCCTCTCCTCTGGCCCTGGGACAGGACAGCGTCTCATCTCACCAGAACCTTAGCCCTAGACCCCAAAGGGACAGGACTGAAGGCCTCTCCAGAATCAGGCGTCACTGATAACCCCCAGTAACAAACTCCAACGGCTAAGTCTTTCCTTGCAGAGGGAAAGAACAGATACAGACCGAATCACAAATCTCTTTAAGCCTTAGCTTCCTTATTTGTAAGGTGAGAATTAGTGTGCTTGGTCCATAAAGAGCAGCCAATAAATACACACTGAGCGTTTTCTACATGCTGAGGTACAAGGCCATGAATTATCCATATTTGTATAGTTCTTTTTATTTCTCAGTTGTTTCAGTTCAAAGAAAACAAATTGGTTTTCCTCTTTTAGCTTCAATAGCTCCAATCTCTGGTCTTACCGTATGACCCCATTCCCGGAGCTTTCTGTACCTGCTAGAAATGGGGAACAGTAGTCAATGTTAGTTTTCTAGTAACCAGATATAGGCATTTCTTCCCACCGAGACTGGAGACAGGCTCTGAGACCAGGGTGCCCTCACCACACACTGAACTTCCTCTCAAACCGCCACCTCTGAAACCAAGCTGTAAAACAGCAAGCCCCTGCTCCTAAAAACTGTCCCAGGACACAGGCTCAAAACCCTATGACCAACCTACAGTGACCTGGAGAGCCTGGTGGATCCAACAGAACCTGAGGAGAACCCAGACTGGAAGTCAGAGGTGCTGTCAGCAGTCACAGGATGGACCAAAATTACCCACCAGCTCCACCTGGTCTCTTCTGGGAAGATTCCCGCTATTACAGCCAGTCACTCCTTTTCCTCTCACCCCAGGCTGCTTAAATCCCCATGCTACCAACCAAAAGGGAAGACGTGAGCGTGCTTGGGGGGCCAGGGGACCCTTTGCTACAACTCACTGTCACTGAAAAACCGGGGGCCATGGTACTGGCGTCTATACACTTGGGCAGTGAGTCCTCACCCTAACCCATCTGTCGTGAGACGCATGAGAAGGCGGCCACTGGTGCCTCATTTCAAACAGCTGGTTTAGGGTACTCTGCAGGATTAAACTGCATGTCTTACCCTATGGTGACTTGATACGAGCAGTTTAAATCAGCTGTACTTGTCCTTTAAATAAGAATCCTCACCACAATGGGGGATACACTGAAGTTCACTGTAGAAATCAGGCTTGGAGACTCCAATCTCAAGATGTCTTCCCCGCCCATTACTAGGGTACCTGAGCATCTCTGCGTTTAGAGCAGCCACTCCAGGAGCACCCTGGCCTGGGTGGGAGGGGGTGGAGTGGGGGTGCCAGTGGCTATGGCTCTGTGTGTCCCAGATGGACTGACAGCCCAGCCCATGACCTGTTGGCGGGAGGCCTTCGTTCAAGGTCACATCAGAGGTACTGGAACTCAAGGCCACATCTTTTTTGGTGGCCCTTCAAGTCCCTGTCATCAGTGTGTGTCCTCCTCCCTGCCTCCCAGGCTCAGCCACTCCATCAGGTGGTGACGAAGTACAGTCTCACAGGCTGGCTTTTCACCAGGCCCTGTCTCCACCCAGGATGACTGGCTGTGTGTCACTATGTGGCCTCGGTGAGTCCACCAAGGCCGGGTCACGAGGGGAAAACGCAGGACTGCCGAGGGGATGGAGGGCACTGCCAGCTGGTCCACGACCAAAATGCTACAAAAGCAAACGTCTGTCTAGAGACAGCTGGGTCACTCGGTCACATTAGGCGATCACGGCCCAAGTGAGGGCAAGGATCTTCCAGGTTGAGGCACGGACACAAGAATCAGCCAGCTCCTCGGGCGGGGAGGGGGCAGAAACAATAGCGGGAGAAACTTACTGCGAAAGGGACCCCGACCCTGGGACACCAGGCTTCATGCATTTGGTGGAAAGGGCTGGATTCTGCAGCGCCGGGGCCGAGCATCCCAACTCCCACCCAGAAGGGCCCCGGTGGGGAAGCCGTAGGTGCAGATGATCCCTCTAAGCAGCCCTGCAGCTCAGAGCCTCCACCTGAATCACTGCGCCAGACGGTGGCGAACAGTACAGAACCTGGGGATAAGGACGCACTGAAGACGCTCACAGCACGGCAGGTTGCTCTCTTCTCTTAAATCCGTTTCGGAGCTTCAGCCCTACCCCCACCTCACCCCGCATCGTCTCTCACAATCCGGCGCGAGCTCTACACCCCGGGAAGCGCACGGGAATCCCAGCAGCAGTAACAGTTCCAGCCTGGTCCAGCCTGTCCTGAGGGTCGGCACTGAAACAAGGTCAGCCCTCCACACTCACCAGGCCAGACGAAATCGCCCCCTTCCCCATCCCCACCAGCTGCACCCTAAAACCCCAGAAAACCCACCTGCAAATGAGTGCTGGCAGCAGAAGTGAGGGTACAGTGGGGTGGGGAAGGAACCAGTTGGTTTGACTTCTACTGAATCCACAAGAAGCTTTGTGAAGCATTCACAATGGACCCTCCATAGAAAGACAGTTTAAACCAGGCCTTGACATGCACACCTGTAATCCCAGCACTTGGGAGGCTGAGACAGGAGGATTGCAAGTAGAGCCCAGCCTGGGCTACATAGCGAGTTCGAAGAAGGTCTGGACTACAAAGAGAGACCCCGTCTCAAAAATATAAAACAAAAGCCGGGCATAGTGGTGCCTGCCTATAATCCCAGTGCTTGGGAGGCTGAGGTATGAGGACTGCCACAAGTTCAAGGCTGGCCTGGTCAGTCTATATATAGCGAGACTCTGTGCCAAAAAATTTTTTAACTTAAAAAATTAAGTTAAATTTAAAAATAATAATAAAACAGGGCCGGTGAGATGGCTCAGCGGCGTAAGCGCCTGCCTGGCAAGCGCAAGGGCCCGAGTTCGACTCCCGTAGCCCACATATGAAAAGGGGGCCGGTGATATCGCTCAGCGGCACAGGCGCCTGCTGGCGTGCGAGGTCCTGAGGTCGACCCCCGGTACCCACAAAAAAAAAAAAAGATAATAATAATAATAAAACAAAAAAGAGTTGGACAAGTTATTTCTAAGTTTGCATCCTGCAAAGCCATTTCAAGAGCCTGGGGTACACAGGTGCTGCAGGGAAGTGTTGCAAATCCAACCACAAGTGCTGAGAGTGAGGGTGCTGTTTATTCAACCCCACGCCCTGAATTCCAGGACTTCCTCCAATCAGAGACCTTCCAAGGCTGCAGAGGGGACGGGCAATGTGGGACTTACTGGGACACTTACTCCGTCCTCTGACAAGGCCCTCCTTGGGAGTTTTCAAGGATGGTTTGCAATTGCTTTTCAAGTACCGGGCTGACTTGAGAACGGAATGCCCTCCTCAGAGGCCTCAGTGTGAGAGTGGTGGCTCTCAGAGGGAGTTTTGTACTGACAAGCGACAGCTTCTCTTCGCTAGGCCAATCTGGCCTGAGCTTTGGAGACCCTCAGAAGTGCTTGTGGGCAGTCAGGGCAAAAGCAGGGAAAGCTAAGGCACGCAGCTGGCTCCTTTTCCCCAGCCACAGCTTGTGTTAGCTTTTCCGGAGCAGAAAGGCCTGGCTCTTAGAGTGGGGAAGCCCTCCACTGCCCCTGCCGTGTCCTCCCCAGCCCAGCTCTCTTCCTGCTACTCAGACCTTACCTGAGGAACAGAAAGATGGTTCTTGGAGACTTGGTCCCATGGCCCTCAGGAGACCGGCGTTCCAAGTGTGGTGCAAGGAGCTCCAGCAGCTCTGGGTGCAGCTTCTCAGCCTCGTCAAAAATGAACAGGCTCTGGTGACAACGCTGCTGCGTCCCCTGGATTTGGTCCGTCAGCCGCTCCTGCACAGGACACAGGGAGCTACTGGGTCCTGGAGGCACAATCCACCTCGAGCCACAGGGCCTGGCGAAGGCACCAGTTTCCTCCGGGCATCTGCAGTGCATTACCTGGCACTCAGCCCACCCCCTGGAACAAGCCTGGGGCCCGCTTGTGCACTTGGATGACAAGCTTCCCAGGTGATTCTCCTGCACCCTCGAGTCTGGCAGGCTGTTGGTGTAAAGGGCGAGGCCCTGGAAGCGCATGGGCCCAGCTCCAGCATGCTCTTCCCTCTCCAGGACTAAGTCCCGTCCTGGAATTAATTGCCAGCTCACCCTCCCCAGGGACAGAATTGGACTCCTCTGTGGGGGTGACAGGCAGGACAGGCTCCAGGGCCCAGAGGTGGGCATAGTTCCCCATGCTCCTCCCAGGAGCACAGCACCCACTGGCACAGGCTAGGCCAAAATCTCAAGGGACTGAGCTTGCTGAGGGCCTGGTTGGTCCCAGCCAGCCTGTGACTTGGGGCTCCTGCAGGGGTGGGCTCCCAGCATGGGCAAATGTAAACCTCAAGGCCGGGTGTGGTGGTGCACACCTGTAATCCCAGCACTCAGGAGGCTGAGGCAGGATGATCGCTGTGAGTTTGAGGCCAGCCTGGGCTATATAGAAAGTTCAAGGCCAGCTGAACTACAAAGCAAGACTCTGTCTCAAAAAAACCAAAAAAACCCCAAAATACAAAAATAAACCTCAATTAAGAAGAGACTTTTTTTAATCTAAAGACATTTTATTCATTTGATACTTTACTACAGTTAGTTTGAAGAATTTGTATGAAGAAGAGGCTTCTTTGTGGGTGAGGAATATCTTACATGGGGTCAGCTCCCTGTCCATTGCTGCCCTTTCTAGAGTCTCACTTCAGCCCCCAGTCACCTAAGCATATGGGTGTGAAAGTGTATGAATTTTCACAGTGGAGAAGCTGGGATCCACAGCAGTTTTAGCATAGGCAAAGCTAGACAGTTCTTCCTAGGAAAGCCCAGCTGATCAGCTGCTTGTCCTTAGGCCAGCTGGGGTTCAGAACAGGTTTGCCCCTGCCATCCAAAGCCATGCTACATTGCCTGGTGACTCGGGCAATCGCTGCCCTCAGAGGCTTATATAATCTTCCCAGGTTATCACTCTCCAAATATTAGAACTGAAAGCCAAAGACAGGTAGTCTTGCTGCCATGGGAGTTTGCTAATTTTAAATACTATGTGTCTAAATGGGAAAAAGCCAGAAATAGCAGAAAAGCAAAGGATCTTTCTGTCCATCCACTAGCTGGCATAAAACAGGTCATTATGGGAAGACACAGAGAATCACTTATGACATGATAAGCCTCTTTAAGAAAACGCATGGATGGGGGTGCAGCCCAGGAGCAGAGCGCCTGCCTAGCATGCTGGAGATGCTGGGTTTCATCCCCAGCAATACACACACGCACTCACGCACGCATGCACGCACAAGCAGAACTGGCAACTTTCTGTCCAATAAAATGACGGTGATATAAAACACCACTGGGAGAAGTCTGACACTAAGGGAAGTTCACCAGAATGCTAACTGTTGTTTGCTAATGAGGTTGCATCCACATGGGGAGATTATGGTAAAGTTTCTGCTTTTCTCTTTCTCACATTTCCTGTGACATTTCACTCCTTCTCTAATGCAAACGTGAACACACGATTCCCTGCTGAAGCTGTGTCCGGCCTCTCTCGTGTGGCTGTAAAGGAGGCGGAGCCTGGCAGCGGTGTCGGGAACATTGCTCTGCTGTCTGGCTGCTGGGGTCTCCCCTGTGCCTGGCGCACAGTCAGGTGTTTGCCACCCCGGCCGCCTGGCCCCACCCTCCCCGAGGCTTTTCCAGACCACACCACCTTGTAAGGAAGGGCCGGTGTTGGGATGTCCCTCAGCACAGAGGTCTCACTTAGCCTCACCCAGATGGCAAGGCTCCCTGGCACCGCCCGGCCTCACCTTGTACAGGTCCACATACTTCGGGTGTGGAAAATGGAACGTGGCAATGAACATCTTGACACAGTCACTCTTCAGCCCGTCCCCGTACAGGTTCTCCGCCACCATCCGCGCCACGAAGTTCTTGCCTGTGCCAGACCAGCCGTGGAATGAGAGTGCCAGGGCCTTGTCTGGCTGGGGCATCTCTAAGTAGCCTCTCACTGTTCTTAAGACCAGCTCTCGGGCCAAATGCTGGCCATGCAGCCGCACGCTCAGGTCTGAATCTAAGCCTAGGTACAGAGAGAGGCATAGTGAGAGGCACGCACAGGCACGTTCCCCGCTAGGCTGGTGGCATCAGCTATTCATCCTGTTTGTCTTCAGAAGAGGCCAGAGGACAGCCCTCACAGTGGAAGAGATTCATGAGCTATTTTCCGAAGAAGTTGAGAAATCAAGATTGAACTCAGAGGGGGCCAGTGAGATGGCTCAGCGGCATAAGCGCCTGCCTGGCAAGTGCGAGGTCCTGAGTTCGACTCCCGGAACCCACATATGAAAAAAGGGCCGGTGATATCGCTCAGCGGCACGGGCGCCTGCTGGCGTGCGAGGTCCTGAGGTCGACCCCCGGTACCCACAAAAAAAAAAAAAAAAAAAAAAAAAGATTGAACTCAGAGAGAGCATGGAAGCACCCTCTGAAGACACTCCACAACATGTGGCACCGATCAGTTAGGAGGAAGGACCCCACCCCTACTCTCGGAGGCCTCCCATCCTTAGTTTCAGATCTCCTTAAATGTTTCATGGAAAAGCCCCAGTTTCTCCCTTCTATTTTAATCCAGCACACACTTGTACAGAGCAGCTACTGTAGGCCGAGTCCTGTGCTGGGTCTTGCTACGTCTCAGCTGCGAGGTTGCAGGATTCGGAGACAGGGAAGGTGTGCTGCCAGCTGGCACGAGGAGGGAGCACTTGGAGTTCAGAATCAACTGGTCAGGCACCTGGAGCCGGCTCGGTGGGGGTGGAGTCTGGGACCTTGACAAGACCCACTGTGAAACACCGCAAGTGTCACACACTGCTTCGGAACTACCAGAGAGGGGAAAAGTAATACTTGTTGCTGTTTCCCTGTACTGAGGACTTCTTGGTTTCATATTTAATCCTCACAATAATTTTATAAAGCACATAGTATTTGCATTTAAAGCAGAGGAGACTGAGACTTGGAAAGGACTGCCCAAAGTCTGGCCGCTAAGCTTGTAAAAGGTGAGACTAGGGACACGGATTTCTGATGCCCTCTCAGCTAGAACATGCTGGGTATTCAGGCCCTGGTGGACAATGAGTATGTTGCAGATAGGGGGGTAACTTGCTAGGTGCCTCCTCGCTGTCTTATCCCAAGTTGGCAGAAATCCAAATTCAGACTTCCTGACCTGTATATCTGATAGAAGGTCCTGTGCTAGACACAGTCACTGGCACTTCTTCCAATCAAGTGACCTAAAATATAGGGAGGGCCTCACTTACGAAGATGAAAGAACTGGAATTAGGGGATAGGGAACAAAATTCTGGGGAAAACAGAAAACATTCACAAAGGACTAACCTTTATCAGACTGGTCCTTTATCAGACTCAGTTCTGTAATTGAGGCTCTCTGAGAGCTAAAATGCAAATTAGCTACAATATGCAAATAAAGCCACCTGACCTAATTTAAAAGCACAGAGGAGGGAGGTTGATTAGCAGCAAGTCATAAGCAGTTGGCCTTGACAGGGGAGAATTCACAGTATGGGAGGGTACAATTTGCTACCCATGTAGTGGTTAATATCAACTAGTTTATTAATCAGGAACAATCTACTCCTCGCAGGGTGGGAAGCCTACTGATCCAAGACAAACCAGGAAACCTGTGTTGCATTTTCCAGACCTTTGTTGAAGAAAGGTTAATCACATCCCATCATTTTTAGTCAGTTCCCTCATTGATACTCCTAACTGTCTGAAAGTTTGCTGATTCTGTTCAGAGAGACAAAGTGCTCTGGGCCTGACTCTTCTGAAGGGTCATAGGATGTGTTGGATTATGAGTTAATCCCTGGAAAACTCTTAGCATGATGCCTGGTACATAGAAGATGTAACATCAGTAGATTTTAACTTTTTTTTTTGGTGGTGGTACTAGGACCTTTGAACCCAGGACCTTTGAATCCAGGATCTTTACACTAATCTACATCCCAGCCCTACTTTTTTTAAAATTTTGAGACAGGGTTCTTGCCAAATGTTGAGTTGTCCAGACTGGGCTTAAACTTGCAATCTTCCTGTCTCAGCCTTGCAGAGCGCTGGGATTATAGGCATGTACCGCCACACTTGGCAATATTAACCATTCTTATTTTTTTCCTTGGATGCACTCCCAGGGAGGGCAGGAGGACATGGGGAGAGGTAGCAAAAGAGCAGAGGAAAAACTTCAGTACCTATACACCTGGCAGTGTTCCCTCCTCCCAGCTGTCTTAGCTGAGTGTGACATCTTCAAGGAATTCCCATGAATTTCAACAAGCTCCGAGCCACCAAACTAAATGTAAAAGGGGGCTTCTCAGCCCTGATTCAAGTATCATGGTGCTCCTTCAAGAATCAAGATGGAGGGCTCAGGGGTAGAGGACAGAAGTATTTGGCCTCTGTTCGTAGGTGGGAGAATGCAATAACACCATTAATGACACCATTGATGTTGGTGTTACGTTGTTCCCACTGTTGGACGGTGTGGTTTCTGGAAAACCTAGTAGATTTCCCAAAGATCCTCAAACAACTGCAGACCTGACTGCAGTCTTACTGTGGCAATTCCCACTAGGTGGGAGGCTGGGCAACATGCCAAAGCATCACCTGCACCCCCGCCATTTCCCTGGCCAGTCGCCTCCCCACCCCACAATCTCTAACCCCTAGACATGTGCCGGCTCCAACCTGAAAAGTCGTTGGAGATCCTGCAGTCGCCACCATTGCAGCAGTCCTGGAACTTGCAGTACCACGTGGTCAGGACATCCAGGGACCTCTGGCCCAACCGGATAAGGGTCTGGCCTGGAAGAAGAGGAGCTATGAGGCACAGATTCTGTTAGTTCACTAGTGACATGACGACTCAGCTTGTCAGTGTGGGCACCAAAACCAGGACTCAGGTCCCAGCTCCCAACCCAGGCCCTGCCCATTGCATGTACTCAAGCACTGCCTCCATAAGCAACAGAGAGGGAGCTTGGGGGTGGGGGACAGTCACCAGCCTTGTCCACAGCGAACTCTCCTTAAGGCCATCAATAAGGTGAGGGAAAGCAGCACCTCAGACAATGCAGGGGTGCGCTGGGAGGGCACAGGAAGCGAGAGCAGGTCAGGAGGAGCCGGGAATAGGCGAGGTGGGGTAGGGCTGGCCCAGGGGTGGGGTTGGGTTGGGGACAGCAACGGCGCTTCCTAATCTGCTGAGGCTGCCCCTGCCACAGCCGCGGGCCAGAGCCTGGGCGGAACAGTGAGGCCGGCGACCAGGCGCGGCTCCGTGCGGCGGGAGGGGCGGCTCTTACCCAGGCGGCCCGCCGCAGCCTCGCCATCCTCCTCACAGTCGTCGGGCCACACCTGGCAGCTCAGGAGCGTCCAGTACCGCCTGGAGAGGGCTCCAGCCGCACTCAGCCGCTCCCGCAGGCGCTGGAGGCCCGGCCAGCCCCAGGCCGAGCCCGCCTCGTCGGCCCCTTCCCACGGCCTCTCTGCGCCGCGGCGCCCCGGCGCGCCCGGGAGCAGCAGGAGGAGCAGGAAGCTGAGCCCGAGCGCGCGCCGCGGGCGCCGAGGCATGGCCGGCGACCCGGCGCTCCCTGGCCCTCGGCTCGGACTCCTGCGGTTCGGAGAGGGCGGGGCGGGAGTCGGCCCCGCGGGCGAGGGCTGGTAATTGGTGTCGCCACGGCGACCGGCCGGCCACTCGGCGCGTCCTCGCTGCAGCCCGCCCACTCGCTGCCGCGCGACCCAGGCGAGGAATAGAAACCCAGGCTGTGTTGCTGGGACAGAATCCCGAGGCAGGTGTCCGCCTCCCTCCACCCCACCGCCTTCCAGGAAGCAGTCTATTCTGGGGCGCGCTTGGAGTTGCAAAGAAGGTGATATCAGGCTTTGAAACGGCCACCGTCAATCACTCCGCTATCACTAGCGGCACCTCTGGCGGCCCATCTGAGGCTTACCAAATAAGGCCGCCGGTTCGCGCCCTGCCCTAGGTCTGCAGGCCAGCTTCCTTAGAGGAAGCCGCGGACACCAATTCGGTCGGGCGCGTTATGTTGCGAGGGGAGTTAGCTGAGGGGAGAAGCCCTGAGAACAATGCGCACGCGGGCCTGTCCGACTGAGGTGGCCTGACTTCTATGCAGAGGGAAATGAAACACAGCAGCAAGGAACTGGCAGGCTTCCAACAAAAGCAGAAGCTGATGGTTTCCAGTCTGGGAGACATTTGGGTTTTGTAAATCCCCGCAGTCATGGGGAAATCATAAGGTGTCCTGTCAGTGTAATTATATTTCACGAAAAGAAAAAAGCTAAGTACTGCGGTTTGCGACTTTCAAATGCTTGTAAGCAAGCAGCCCGTTAGATACTACTGGCAAGAGACTTGAGGGCCTCTGTCCAGGCTTCCTTAACACGGAGCACGGAACAGGGTTGAACGAGGTCAATTTCAGAAAAGCTCACTGCATTTTTCCAAAATCACCCTAGAGTCACCAAAATCGGTGACCTATGAACCAACTTGTCGTAGGTGGAAACTGCTGGCGACAAAGATCAGGGGAGCTGATTAATGTCTTCTGAGCTCAGGCTCTCCACAGACAGGTGAACCCTAGCTCCGTGCCTCACGAACATGACAGGCAAACCACCTCCCCTGCTCACCCCAGCCAGTCACACTCAAGGTTAGGGCTGCTCCTTCCTCAGCAGCTCGCCAGATTTCCCCCTCCTTTCATTCAAACTGCCTCCAAAACCACATACGCACCTTCGTTAGGACAGAGTTAAACTGAAAAGTAATATTATGTATAAATATTGTGTCTTAGACTGGCGGTGCCAAAAGTGAACCCAAACTTTCCATGGACCCGCAGCTGTGGCACTGGTACGTTATTTGCAGTCAAGCTCCTGGAATCCTCAGAGGACAGATAACTAGGAACGCACTTGTTATGGTTTGGATCTTCAGTGTCTCCCCCACCCCAAGGCTCATGTTAGACGCTTGGTCACCAGCTTCGTGCCAATGGGAGGCAGTGAAAACTTAAGAGGTGGGGCCTAGTGGGAGGTCTTTGGGTCACGATCATAGAGGTCGTGCTCTCTTTTGTGCTTCCTATGAGGTGAGCAGCTTTCGCTCTGTCCCGCACGCCCACCATGAAGTGCTGCTTCCCACCCCCTCCTCACCTGCCATTAGAGGCCTCAAAACAATGGTTTCACCTGACCATGACTGGAACCTCCAAAACTGTGGAACAAAAGACACCTTTTCCTTTATGATTATCTCGTATTATAGCAACAGAAAGCCAACACATCACGTGCTTATCTGAAAATTGAGAACATTAACCCACTCAACAAGTTTTATTTGAGCCTAAGTGGCAGTGTAGCATAGTAACAGAATGGGCTCTGCCATTTTCTGTCTGTGGGACTTTGGGTTTTACCAAATTGTCCCATGCCTCAATTTCCCCACCTGCTGAATAGTCACCTTGTGAAGATTAAATGACCTGAGTGCATCATAAACACTCAATTCATGTTAACTTTTATTTTCATATATGTTTAGATAATACATAAAATAGCCTATTGGAGGAAAGTTGGATGGGTTAATACTGGATTCATTGGGGAATTTATGGTGATACACTTACCAGTAACGGGGATGAGCTGCAGCTCAGTGGTAGAGCACCTGCTTAGCATGCATGAGGTCCCAGGTTCAATCCCAGCACCACCTCCAAAATTACTAGTAATAGGTTATTAAAAAAAATCCAAGTTTTAAGACTGTGGAAATAGGGCCAGTGAGATAGCTCAGCGGCATAAGCGCCTGACTGCAAGCACGAGGTCCTGAGTTCGACCCCCAGTACCCACAAAAAAAAAAGACTGTGGAAATATATATATATATATATATATATATATATATATATATATATATATATATTTCTACATGTAAAGATGTTTTGGTTTAGGTTTAGAATTTTATGGTAAGTAAATAGGTAGCTAGGAAATTGTGGGACCAAATTATTTCAAGACTTTTTTCCCTAAAAAAAAATAAACTTTTTTTCACCAAAGAGTCAGCCCACAGGAAAACAACAAAATGGAACACTAGTTTCTAAGTAATCTCTTGGGTATTTCAGTAAATCACCTATACTTCATTCACAGGGTTTGGAGGTCAATGGCTATAAACTCTTAAGAGCAAGACCTCATGGATGATGAGGACATCTAGAGGCTGTTGTGAAAATTACAGGCAGCTATGTTCCTCATCAAGCATCACTGTGCTACTCCAGTGTGGTCCAAGGACCCTTGGTATTGGCCTTGCATGAGTTTACCAGAAATGCAGAATTTCAGGCTCCAGACCGACTAAACCAAAATATGCATTTTAGCAAGATCCTTCTAAGAGAAAATAGGCACACAACACCTTTATTAAGGTCATCTGAATGAAACCTAGCTTTACAAAAGACATCTCCCTAACCCCCCTGAAAGGAGGCAGAACCATCTGCCTTGTAAACAATCTTTGGGTCCAAATCAAGTCTCTATCCTAAATCACCCTGCAATATAAAACATACACTCTGAAAGCATGAATTCTTCACAGCTCGTGTATTTGCCTGTAGTTCCTTTGTTTAGCATCCATGCTGCACAGCACTGAGGCATCATGGTGCAGAGACCATCCTGAGAGGCAGGGCACACCCAGGATCCTGATGGAGACCATGTGAAAGCTCTGAAGGGGCGTTTCTGGTGACCTGGGCACCAAAAACAGTATAGGCCCGGAGACTCTGCATCTCCTAAATGCACAGCTCTGCATGTGTGGAGTTGGTTCTCCACACTACCCAGGTCACATCTGGATGGATCTCCCCTTCTCTGATGTAGGTGCTGCTGCCCCATGACTGTTGGCTTATCTCCAGGGTGAGTAGCTTACATTCTTCCTGAAGCATGTGGTACCTCACAAGCAGTTCTCTGCCAGGACTAGAGGCTGAGGGAAGGGACAATCACTGCCACTTCGGTAACATGCACAGCTCACACAACACCCAAATGTCTCCTGAAGACCAAACACCTTGCATTTGTCTCAATCCCATTATTCCTTGAGGTTTATCCTTTTACCTTACAGCATCCCACCAATGGAAAACCAATGGTTAGGACCACTGTCCAATCCACAAAATGATGGCTGCCAAAAATCAGTTTTATAGGCACGCTCAGTGGGCAAAATTACCCTGGAACAAAGCCTCATTTCCCCCTACTCCCAGCTACCTTTTTCAAGTACTAACAATCTGATATGCTTAAAAGCAAGTGAATCCTGAAGTCTAGCCCTCAGAAGAATTTGTATGTGGTGAGTCAGGGAGGAACACGTTTCACCTTCCCACATGTATTAAAGAGCAAATGACAAAAACTGACAAATAGGGCCAGTGAGATGGCTCAGTGGCATAAGCGCCTGCCTGGCAAGCGCGAGGTCCTGAGTTCAACTCCCAGAACCCACATACGAAAAAAGGCCTGGTGATATCGCTCAGCGGCACGGGCGCCTGCTGGCACGTGAGGTCCTGAGGTCGACCCCCGGTACCCACAAAAAAATAAAATAAAAATAAAAATAAAAACTGACAAATATTCTGCAAATCAAGTAAAAATGTTAAGAGCTCTGCTTAGTTGTCTGAGGCTTATGATGCTGGATTTCCACTTCACAAGTTAAAAATCAGGGTGTCCTAAGAATTCTAATCAGGGCAGCTGGCCTTCTCTTCCTGCCTATACTGTATAGTACTATGCCAGCAAGTTCTTTGAGATTGGTAATTCTTGGTCAGGTGTGGTGGCACATGCCTGTAATCCCAGCACTTTGGAGGCTGAGGCAAGAGGATCACTGCGAGTTCAAGGCCAGCCTGAACTGCATAGCGAGACCCTGTCTCAAAATGACAAAAAAAAAAAAAAAAAAAAAAAAAAAGAAAGATTGGTAATTCTTTACCTCTAAGAAGCTGCACGGGTGGAGTTAACTACCAAATATACAAAAGCAACAAATAATGACCCCATGGAAAGTTTTGGTACAATTACAACCTTGTGTGGACCTTCTGAAGACTGGTGAGGCAATTTAAAGGTCTTACCTTCCACGTACTGTGAAGCAATCCCTGTGGAAGTTTAAGTGAGAACAAAAGAGGTAACTTCCTTCTGTCCCCTATAAAATAGGTAGAAAATCGGAATAGAAAATACTGGAAAAATCCTGAAAGGGAGGGGGGAAAGATTAATAGACAAAGACGGTATCTCAATATTTATTAAAATCTTTATTTTTTTCAGAATTGGAACCCATAGAACACATTAGAAATTGGGGTGTGTCGCTTATTTGGTGTCTTACCAAGAACCTCTATTTGTGCAACAGCTCTGAGAGGAAATCCTTGGAAATCAAACAAGAGGGTAGTGATTCCTATACCTCCCTTTAAGCAAATAAATTAGCTCCCCAGTAAGTTATTCCCAGTTTACTCATTTTGTTTGTAAGGAACACCTTGGTTCCAAAAAATTTGTGACACTATGGTACCCAGTCTTTATTCACCACCCAGACTTAAGGAATGAAAGGGAGCCAAGATGGACTCCTCTCCAGAGCAAGTTTCACGGAGTCAGGTTCAGGCCCACCAGAGCCGCTCAGGAGGTGTTTGTGTCTTTATGTCACTTAGAGTCCACTCAGAGAGACTATAAAGAGAACTTTAAACAGCTTCAAGTACCTCTGTGGTGTCAGTGTTTCCTTGTGTCAAAATAAATACATTTTCCTTAGTAGAATACACAGCCACCTTTATCAGTACATACAGCTTCACCCATGCTTCCTGAAGCCCGAGCTCACAGAACTCGTACAGGACAGCTGTCTGATGAGGCTGCTCTACCGCCCGACAGAGAGGAGACAGGCAGGGCTGACAAGGGAGGCTGAGGAAGATGGTGTATGGGATGAGGAGTCCAAAGTTTGTTCGTTTTAAAGAAAAACAGATTTCTTTGGAAGACAATGCTGCGCCCAGGTGACACTGAAAAACTGCCATGTACAGGATTCAATTTTCCCAAAATACTATGCAAATAAATATACCTGAATTTCTCCATTTTCTTCCTAAATTTCATTTGACATACTAACCCTGAGTGCAAACAGGGAGAAATGCCTTAAAATATATTGAACAATACTCTGAGCAAATTAGATCATATTTTGTTCAACACAGAAAATTATTTATACTCTTCTCCCCAACCACAATGTAGCCTCACTAAAGAACAGTTTTAAAACAAAACCTCTATACCCAATATTCTACATTCAAACTTCAAAATACACATTTTGAAGAAGTGGAAGGACAACAGCAAATGGCAATCAGCTCTGATTTTCCTGCTTTTATAGTATTAAAATGTACCCACACCTATCTAGATGTTCAGCTGTCACACCCAACTTAGCGCTAACCAAAAACTCCCCAATGACTTGGCTGTAACAACCTGAGCTAGATTCTAATAAAACTAAGAGGACAGCATTATATATCTTTTTTTTTTTAAGTATCTCTTTTTTCACATAGAACTTAGTGTTCTTGAATTTTAGAGCTGTAAGCTTATGGTTGGTTTTCTCCAAGATTCATCTAAACACACTTCTTAAAATTTAACCCAATCCTAATTTAGAACATAAATGTATATTCTGTGTCATGTCTAACTTTAACCACTGTGAATCTGAATACCTGTTAAGATCCTGAGTTTGAAAGCAGTAAGGAAAAGAATGAAATGATACATTTTTGCAAATGCTTTGAAGCAAGGAGGGAACATTTTTTGAACAGCTTTTCTCCCTTTTTTTTTTTTTCCCTTAGCAGAATCTAATGCCTTCAGCCTTACTTAAGTTCCCAATCTGAGAACAGTTCTTACTCATTTCATTGTGGTGCACTAAAGGCAACACGGGTTTGAAAGAACACTAATCCATAATTCAGTTCACTTAACGCTTCTAAGGAGAGCAGAACTGACTGTCATCCTTTCTACTCCCTCCTGCCAGCTGGCTCCCAGAAGTTTTGGGGAAGCAATAAAGCAAGGTATTCTCAAGCTGAACTGTGAATTTCCCTGAACACACACAGCAAGTGGCCTTAAAATTGCAATTGATGCCTTCTTTTGTTAACACTATTTCAGTGCTTTGTACTAGTATCCGCTTCTTAAATTCAGTACTTTTTTTTTCTGTCTTTTTGAGACAAGGTTTCACTATGCAGCTCAGGCTGGCCTAGAACTCACTTTGTAGCCCAGGCTGGCCTCAAACTCACAGTGATCCTCCTGCCTCAGCCTCCCAAGTGCTGGGATTACAGGCATGCACGACCACGCCCTAAGACCTTTTTTAAAATCAGTCATTCTTTTGTCCACCACAAAATGTCTATAAAAATTACACCACTTTCCTAATTTCATGCTATTTTAAAGTAGTTACAAGTTATTCGGTTATCTGTCAATGCCTGAAAATTGGGGCATAAATTGGAAAGCTGTTTTTGAAAGGGTAATGGTCAAGGGTGACTGGCATTAAATTTGTTCAACCACACTATTTCAGTATTGGTCTCTACTTGACAGAAGTACAAAGCTCGAATGGCATCTGGACAAGATGCAGGAGGGACACACACAGCTCTGCGTGCACAGGCGAGTGGGCAGCCCAGGCCTGTCCCCTCCGGCCCTGTAATTTACTGCAGCTGTTTACACGTCAGGATCATTTTGCCAGAACACAGTACTAAACCTATGTTTTAGCAACATGAATTTGAGAGTGTTAAGAGGAGATGGAAGAACTCCAAATGAGACTAAATGATAAAATGAGGATTTGACATAAATTGAAATCTTAAGGCTCCTTCTGGCCCCCCCCATTAAGTTCAAGGCTTAGAAGGCTTAATATCTTTGATTCCAGTCTTCCGCATGGCTCAAATCATAAACTCAGTTCATCCGCCAGCAAGGTGTATACTGTCTCCTGCAGCGTAACTGCCTTTTCTATTAAGAAAGGCAGAAACAGAATCGCTGATCTCCTAGGAACAGCATCTTCAATGACCAGTACCTTAGAAACAAATGGAAATTCATTTCAGAAAAGAAACAAGGATGGCACAGATCACAGGCCACCTGACTCTTATTCAAGGTATTATTTCAGTTTGCTTTGCTAATTTAGAAAGGATTTGACTGCTTTAAGCAAAAGGGGAAATCAGTCTCCATAAAAGAATCATGCTTGGGTTGTAAAAATATTTTCTCTAGAGACAGTGTTTTGGTTAATTTGGACACGACTGTGAGAATGCAGATTTTACTTACATGCAAAGTCATGTTTGCTTTTTAGATACCTCAGAACCTAACCACGGGGGAGTCGGCTTTCTGCTAATTCAATCATCTCCCAATTCTGGTTCTACTGAGTCTCTCTTCTTCCCTCCTCTAAGATCATCAAAACCACACAACACAATTGAGTACAGCTTGAGTATCTTCCTGCTTTTGCCCTTCCCACCAGTTCTATCTTACAAACATATCCCCCTCCAACAGAGCGTTCTATTTTGGCTCAACAGAATGCAAGGTTTTATTTGCCACCACTCTGTAGGTAGCAGTAAGTTTTCCAATTTGAGAACTCCTGGTTTAAAAAAAAAAAAAAGACAAGAAATTGTAAAGTGTTTCCACAAAATCCGCAAGTGTGGAGAAAGGACTGTAAAGTTCACCTCAAAACAGTCTGGAAGCAATCGCAGCATTCACCTATCCAAATGTCACACCTCTGTTTGTCCTTTGGCCTAGGAATTAAAACTGACCAATGCTGATACCCATTGCTAAAATGGGCCACTACTGAGGAAGTCAGAAGGTGGTTCTGCAGGAACAGCTCGAGCTCTGAAATATGTCTTTGCCTCAGTTTTTACTACAGAAAACCCCAAAGACACTCAAGGCCACCCCGTCCTCTACTATCAAAATTTGCTGCTGGCAACTTCCAAAGCCATCTGATACCATTTGGAATTGATTGTGCTGTTTCTCTATCTTTGTAAAAATAAGTTTGACTTATTTTGTGTTGAGAATTACAAGTGGGAGAGAGGCATCCTGTCTTCCACAAGCACAGTGTCCACCCCAAACTGGTCGGTGCACTGCTTCACGGTGGCCAGGACACTCAGCAGCCGCTGGTCCACAGCGTCCAGGTGAGGATCGGACAGCACAGGGGAGATGGGGTCATGGGCCATGGCAGATTTTAAGGCAGACTTTAGCACTCCACTCTTTAGGTAGTTCAGTCTGTTCCAAGTGGAAACCCGAATGCTGGAAGAAAAAGTTTTAGTACAAGTTACATAAAGCTCTATCAAATGGAGTTCAAAACTTGCTTGGCAGGCAAAAGTTTAAAAAACATTTTTTTGGCAGTACTGAGGATTGAACCCAGGGCCTTCACACTGAGCCCTTTTTTAAAATTTATTTTGAGACAGGATCTCACCAAGTCACTAATGAATCAGTGGTAAATACAAAGACTCACACGCTCCAAAGCTGTGGGGAAACACGAGGTGTGCGTAAGGTTAGCATGACCGGACTGCGGGATTACAGACAGTACACTGCAAGAGTGCTTTTTTTTTTTTTTTTTTTTTGGTGGGTACCGGGGGTCGACCTCAGGACCTCACGCGCCAACAGGTGCCCATGCTGCTGCACGATATCACCGGCCCTTTTTTCGTATGTGGGTTCTGGGAGTCGAACTCAGGACCTCACGCTTGCCAGGCAGGCACGTATGCCACTGAGCCATCTCACCGGCCCTACAAGAGTGTTCTTTACATATTAATGTGTAATTTTAATTTCTTCTTGTTTCTGATTTTTAAAAATTTCTACCATTGGGCCGGTGAGATGGCTCAGCGGTTTAAGCGCCTGCCTTGCAAGCGCGAGGGCCCGAGTTCGACTCCCGGATCCCACATACGAAAAAGGGGCCGGTGATATCGCTCAGCGGCACGGGCGCCTGCTGGCGCACGAGGTCCTGAGGTCGACCCCCCGGTACCCACAAAAAAAAAAAAAAAAAAAAAAAAAAAAAAAAATTTCTACCATTAACATAAATAGGAAAATAATAATAATAATTATTATTATTTTTATATGCGGGTACCGAGAGTCAAATTCAGGACCTCGTGCTTGCCAGGCAGGCACTTATGCCGCTGAGCTATATCACCGGCCCAGGAAAATTGTTTTAAGGATATCTATTTTCCTTATTTCATTTGTTTTTAAATTTATTTTTGGGTTTTTTCAGACAGAGTTTCACTATGTAGTTCAGGCTGGCCTTGAACTCACTATATAGCCCAGGCTGATCTCAAACTCTAGTTAGATTCTCCTGTCTCAGCCTCCCGAATGCTGGGATTACAAGCCTGGCTTCCTTAATTATTTTACCAACTGCTATGATTTGCGTTCCTTCCATCACTCCTGTTGAAATTTAGTAGCCAGTGAAAAAAAACAGTAAGAGGTGAAACTTTAAAACGTGGTTAGACCATCAGGCAGAACTCTCAGTGGAACTAATGGTGTTATGAAACAGCCCCACTCTTGCCTTCTCTCTGTGCCCTTCTGCCTTCTGCCATGTGATGACATGGATACCAGTACCTTGATCCTGGACTTCTCAGCTTCCAGAACTATGAGCCAATAAATTTCTGTTCATTATAAATTACCCAGTCTGTAGTATTCTCTTATAGCAGCACGAAACAGACTAAGATACCAGTAAAGAGAACCTTTTATGATTTCAGAAGAGAAATTCTTACCTCCTGCTGGATAAAACTGAAATTACTAAGTAGGCAGAAATGTCTGACTCTGTGTAGCCTGTTCTGCAACCACTTAGAAAGGAAGACAGATCTCTCCATAAAGCATAGGAAGGATGAACAAGCACAAACACTGGAGTTTTTTATTCCGAACTCTACTACAAATGCCCAGTGTGACTACACTGTCACTTTACTACAAATGCCCAGTGTGACTACACAGTCACTTTACTGCCTCTTAGTTCCAAATTTACCCTTCAGTATAAGACCTGCCATAATGGACAGAATTCCTTTAAAAGCATCTCTCCTGTTAAGCTTTCTCAGTAGAGGGACAGTGCAGGAGGAAAGGGGTCTCTGGATGCTTCTGGCAACTGCATAGTGGGTCAGCGGTGCAGGAGGGAGGTCATCCAATGGAGCTGCGCCTGAGCCACATTCCCAGAAGGTGCAGGCCCGTTGTAACCAGAAGCCTCAGCCTGGACTGGTGATAACTTTCCTGAGGTCCTCTTGATGTGGAAACCACAGCCTTGAAGTGCATGTTTCCACCCTTCAATTCACTCTGCAGGCCCACAAATGTGCCTCGCCTGCAGCCCGGAGGATTCCTACTGGGTAATCCTTCTCTCTGCAGGCCACACCAAATGCCTGCATTCTGGACGCTGCTTCTGGCTTGCCCAGCACCTGCAACCAGCAAACTTCATTGCTATCCTCTGGACTAAGCTGTACCTTCTCCACTGACATCCAAACTCCACTGTGGGCAGGGGGTCCTCTTCCGAGTTTGTCCTTGGGTACTCTCCCTAATCCCTGATTTCCTTGTTAGTCACTCTTAAATTAAAATGTAATAGTTCTTTACAGTAAAAAATCCCTGTTTAACATAGTATGTCTTTATCTCCTGAATCAGACTGACATTACTAATATAAAAACATCTTTTATTTTTTATTATCTGTACCACTGTTTCCCAATTATTAATGAAAACAAGGGTTGCCTGAGCAAACTGTGTGTTAAGAAAGAAGGGGAGGGCTGGTGAGATGGCTCAGCAGCATAAGCGCCTGCCTGGCAAGGGCAAGGTCCTGAGTTTGACTCCCGGTACCCACATACGAAAAAAGAGCCAGTGATATCGCTCAATGGCACGGAGGCCTGCTGGCGCGCGAGGTCCTGAGGTTGACCCCCAGTACCCACAAAAAAAAAAAAAAAAAAGAAAGAAGGGGAAGGGAAGGGAAGGAAGGGAAGGGAGGGGAGGGGAGGGAGGGGAAGGGAGGGGAGGGGAGGGGAGGAGGGGGGGAGGGGAGGGGAGAGACCAGTGGCTCTAAGGGGCAGTTTCACATGCTATGAATGTGCGTGGGAGTTGCCTAGTGCTAAGTGGTGCTGCTGGGCCTGCTTTTCTGTGCAGCCAAGCAAGGCGAATCCCAGCTGATTCTTTTTTTTTTTTTTAATGCGGGTACCGGGAGTCGACCTCAGGACCTCGCGCTTGCCAGCAAGCGCTTATGCCGTCTGAACGATATCACTGGCCCTTTTTTTCCTTTATGTGGGTTCCAGGAGTCAAACTCAGGACCTTGCGCTTGCCAGGCAGGTGCTTATGCTGCTGAGCTATCTCGTTGGCCCCATCCCAGCTGATTCTTGATGTGCACACTTTAAAATCAGACTAGGAATGCTGCTCTGAAAAGGAGCTCCTTAGAGCCTACTCTTCATCTCATTTTCTTGAATTATTTTTCAATTTCTTTGTTCTCTAATATAGACTTTGTTTTTGCTTCTGAAACAGGGTGTCTATATGGCCCAGGCTGGCCTTGAACTCACTTTGTAGCCCAGGCTAGCCTCAAACCCACAATCCTCCTGCCTCATCCTCATGACTGCTAGGATCATAGGCATGCTTCACCATGCTCAGCTTAATACAGAATTTCTTAAAAATCAATTATTAAATAAACACCTGTGAAAAAGTTACTTTTAGTTTAGACAATTTCAAACTAAGATATGCAAATCCCAGGTTTTATGTGATGCAAGGATTTAAAATCACAAGGTAAACCAGATGTAGCAATACAGATTTTTAAAGATTTGGTGTTTTGGGTTTTTTTTTTTTTTTTTTTTTTTTGCAGAGTTGCGGGGAGCACAAGAGAGGGTTGATTATACTCTGATATTAAGCCAAGCACAGATATGTTTTACTACATAGAGTACAAACCTTTTCCCCCTGTACTGGAGATTAAACCCAGGGCCTTCACACTGAGCTATATCCTTAGCCCTTTCTTTATTATTTTGAGATAGGGTCTGGATAAGTTGCTAACTTGCCCAGGCTGGGCTCAAACCTTTTATCTTCCTGCTTCAGCCCTCCAGAGTGCTGGAATTACAAGCATGTGCCACTACACACAGGTGACTATTCACTCAAAATTCAAAATGAATTCTGTGCTTTGCCTCTACTTTTCCCTGATCCCCATCTTAAGATCTCCAGAGGTTCTGAATTGAAAAAGGAAATTGTGTGGGGTTTTGTTTTTGGTCTTTTTTTGAGACAGGGTTTCACTATGCAGTTCAGGCTGGCCTCGAACTCACAGCGATCCTCCTGCCTCAGCCTCCCGAGTGCTGGTGCATTTGTTTTTTGAGACAGGGTCTTACTATGTACTCTACGCTAGCCCTGAACTATGTAGCCCGGGCTGCCTTTAGGAAGTTTTAAGGTCAAGGAAATGGGTGTACTATTACCTGAGCCTAAAAAGGAAAGCAGTACACACACATGTATTGGCTGTGCATAACTTACATGCAACACTGATAGAGAGGGGCAAGAATGCTTCTCTCATCCAGCGAGGGGTTCCCAAAGCTGAAAATTAAATGAAAACTTAGTGAATTAGACAGAAGTACCAGTTCCCTGCTTGGCATCAAAGAAACAGCAAATTCTATAAGAAACCCAAATGTGACCCTAGATAATTTAATGTGCTAGCAGCTCCAATCACTTACAAATAAGCAGGGCACGACCAATTAGACACAGGGTCCGTAACAGCCTGTGGTGAAGCAGCAAACAACAAATAAGCTCATTTGTGAAGAGCCTTTTTCCTTCCAAGATCCTGCAAGGTGCTGGAGCATAACTATGGCAATAGTGTGGAACGCACAGACCAAAAGAGAACAGGAAAACTCCTAAGCTTGAAAAGACTGGGAGAGAAATAAGGGATATTCATATCCCAAACAAGCAGATGGCCATTACCTGTCCTATTCCAAAATTACCAATATCCTATTCTCCACAAGAAAGTACACTGACAGCTTCAAGCCAGAAAAACTGCTCACAGGGGCTCAGAAAACACTGATTCAAAGCAGATATAAAAGTGTTACTAGCTAATTCAGAGTTAGGGAAAGAGAGATGATTCTGGAAAAACTGCCAACTTTCACTCTTTTTTAGGAAGCTCTCAACAGCTGGAGAGTCTGCCAGCCTTCAGTACAGTGCAAGTCCTCCGATAATAAAAGCTGCTATGGTATGAATGTGTCCCATTCCCTCCCAAAACATTCATGTTGCTAAATAATCCCTAGTGTAAGAGGTGGGTGGGGCCTTTGGGAGGTCATCAGTGGGAATCTCACGAACAGAATTCATGCACTTAAAAGAGAGCTTGCTCACCTCTTCTACCATGTGAGGACACAGAGGAGGTATCATCTATGAGGAATGGGCCCTCACAAGACACCAAATCAACCAGCATCTTGATCTTGGACTTCCTAGTCTCCAGAACTCTAAGCAACAAATATCTGCTGTTTACAAATTGCTCGGTCTAAGGTATTTTGTTACAGCAGCTGGAATAGACTAACCAACAAATCTGATATGTATCAAATGTAACGTGTATCAGAATTTATATGATCTTTTAAATGAAGTGATCATTTTTACAAGTAAAGATAAAGATTTTCAGGAACAACTACAGCCCTGGCCACCAGCTCCTTTGCTGTGATGAGTCAGAGGGAGAGGCAGTGTTTGTTGGCCTATTTTCTGTCACCGTCATCATCTTTCATGGAGTACAAGACACCTGTTGCTCAATATAAGATGGTGGCATCATTTCCTAATGCTACCCAAGCTCTCTTTACTAAGGAGCCGTGTCTCAGTTTATTCCCAGCATTTGATGTTAATAGTAGTGACTTACTGCTTGGACAATTCTAGGCTCCAAAGCAGCATAACATAATTTTAACAAATTCTATGTAAGTATAACTAAAAGTATGGCACTAAACTGGTCACCATGGAGACTGCGGAGTGCAAAGTGGAAATACAATATGCTCTCCAAATAGCTTAGGCCTAAAAAATAAGGATAATAATAATAAATAAAATAAACTTATCTTATTCAAGACAAAAGTAATTTTATTTAATATATAATCACTATACAATAGCTCTTCTCATGATAGCAAAAGTCTCAGCCTAGACTGCCACAAAAATAGTAGAACATCCTATTATTTGATAGGATTAAATTTTAAATTGCATGAACCTCTGGATAGATGAATTTAACAGAAAATAAAGTTCACCTTCTATTAAATCTGTATTTCTCAGATTTGATGCTCTGTAAACATCATAGCCAAGAAAGGAGGATGTAGGTAGTGACAAATTCCAGCTATCTGTGAAGGGGACCACTTTTCCATTTTTTTAAAGTCCTGAAATCCCTTAGGGGCAGAAAATGATGAGTGCCAACAGCAAAGGGCCTAAGTGGAAAAAAGAAGGACACACTCCATCAACTGTGTTCTGGATGTTTTCCAAGACACCTGCTCTACTTTGGATCTAAAATGTATCTCAAAGGCTCATATGCTAAAGGCCTGGCTGCCTTCATACAGTGCTACTGGGAGGTGGTGGAACCTTTAGGAGGTGGGGCCTGGGAAGGAAGTTAGAGCACTGGGGGCTTTCCCTTGAAGGGAAAACTGGAACCCTACCCCTTCCTTTCAGTGCTTGTTAGCTGCCATGAGGGGAGCAGCTGTTCTCCAACATGTGCTCTCCACCACGATGTTCTACCTCACCACAGGCCCAAAAACAATGGAGCCAACTAAACATGGACTGAAATCTCTGAAACAGTGAGTCAAAATAAATCTTTACCCCTTTTATGTTCATTTATCTCAGGCATTTGTTATAACAATGAAGAGCTGATTAACATGATACACCAGAAAATATCCTTCTTTTATATACAGAAAGTGACAAAAGACAGTCCTGCTGGTCTCACCTTTTGGCATTATCGAGAAGGATGAGCATACTAGCACCTTCATCATCTTGAAAGCTCTCATAGTGATGGCGGTCAGCATTGCCAATCAGGTAATCAAAGACAGAGGTGTCGATGATGTCCAAGAGGCGCGGGCCTGAGTCATATGGAGATGTTTTTTTCACGGCATCACAGTAGCTCTCATCATACTCCCACCTGGAGGCAAGCAACATCACGAGGGTTACTGAGTGCCAATAATGTACCTTGCTGTTATGAGTTGAATCTTCTTTTTTTCTTTTTTAATACGCAGGTACCAGGAGTCAAACTCAGGACCTTGCATTTGCCAGGCAGGCACTTATGCCGCTGAGCTATATCACCAGCCCCAGTTGAATCTTTAATGTCCTCCAAAGGCCATATGTTGAAGGTGTGATGGAACTTTAGGAGGTGGGACCAAGTGGAAGGAAGTTAGGTCACTGGGAGTGTGCACTTAAAGAGAGACTGGGACCCCAGCCCCTCCATCACTTTGCTTCCCAGAATCCATGAGGTGAGCAGCCTTACCCCCACAATGCAATTCCCACCATGTTATGCCTCACCGCAGACCCAAAAGCAATGAAGCCAACCATGACTGAATCCTCTGGAACTATGAGCCAGAAATAGACCTTTCTTCCTTTTAAGCTGTTTATCTTAGGGATTCTGTCACAGTGATGGAAAGCTGACTAACAGAAAATTGGTACCAGAAGTGAGATAGCTGCTATGACTATTATCTTATGATGTGGCTCAGAAGCCTTTGGAACTGCTCTGCAGAAGTTTGGAAAAGTTTGGAGAAGCAGACTAGAGAAAGCCTAGGATGCTTGAAGCAGTCACTATTGGGCAATTCTGGTGGGAACTCAGAAGACCACAATGTTGACAGAAATGTAGACGGCAAAAACTGTGCTCATGAGGTTTCATATGGAAATGAAGCCTCTATTGGGAACTGGACTACAGGGCATCTGTGCTACATTCTGGCAAAGAATCTGTCTACATTTTGTCCATGTCTTGAGACTTTGCAGGAGGCTGAGTTTAAATATGGTAGACTAGGGCCGGTGAGATGGCTCAGCGGTTGTAAGCGCCTGCCTTGCAAGCGCGAGGGCCCGAGTTCGACTCCCGGATCCCACATACGAAAAAGGGGCCGGTGATATCGCTCAGCAGCACGGGTACCTGTTGGCACGCGAGGTCCTGAGGTCGACCCCCCGGTACCCACAAAAAAAAAAAATATGGTAGACTGGTTTATCCGACAAGGGAAATTCAAGACATCACAGAATTCAGGCAATAGAATGGGTTTTGACTGCCACTTTTAGTCATGAAAAATGGGAGCAAAAAGCAGAGCAGAAAGACTTGAAAAAACTCCCAGTGTAACCAGAAAAGAAGCATGTGTAAAATTTAGGCCAAGGAGGATGAAGTTGCTGAAGAAATTAGCACCATTCAAAAGAAGCCTGGGGCTGAGGATATGGCTCAGTGGTGGAGCTCTCACCTTGCATGCCCAAGTCCCTGGGTTTGATCCCCAGCAACACCACCAAAAAAAAAAAAAAAAAAAAAAAAAAAGCCTGGTACTTTGCTCCAACATAATAGGAAAGATACCTTGAGAATATCACAGGAATCAGTAAGATCCCACCCATTACAGATCCAAGGGTATAAAAGTGTAAGCCTTTCACTTGAGAAGAAAGCTTCACTCAAACGGGCTTAGCAAATCATTTCTCTAGGATCTGCTTCTCTTATGTTTAGCCATCAAGGTACTCAGAAGCCACTCACTACAGCTGTGGTCCAAGAGGGCCTGGCTACTGCTTTAGTGGTGGACTTTGGTGTCACCCACGTGATGCTGATTTTTCAGGCATGCAGAATGCAAGAGTTGTGGGGTCATGGAAGATATGACTGGGATTTCAAAGGAAAGCATGGGGGATCAGATAGTACATGGCAGAACTGCACTCTTTACAAGTAACCCCTGAGAGGCTATGAAGCTGTGAGAGTGAAGCTGAAGCTGCAGTGGAAATCACAGGAAGCTACTGATGCTAGGAATAGGAACGCTGCTAAGGAAAGCTGCAGGCAGCAAGAAGGGCCAGCCCAAGAGAGAGACTATGTGGGCTGAATCAGCAAAGCTACATGTAGGGGTGGGGCAGCCCAAGCCCTTTGGAGCCCACATAAAACCACCATGTTCCCCAGATAATGGACATGGGAGTGAGAGGATTTAAAGTCTGCTGGGATTGTCTTGTTTTGGTCCAATTCTTCCTTGCTATTTTCCTATTCTTTCCTTTTGGAATAGGTTATGTTTATTCTGTCTATTGTATCTTGGAAGCATGTAACTTGTTTTTCTATTTTCTCTCTTTTTCGTTTGTTTTTTTTGGGGGGGGGGACAGCGTCTCATTATGTAGTTCAGGCTGGCCTTGAATTTGCAGTGATCCTCCTGCCTCAGCTTTCTGAGTGCTGGGATTACAGGCATGTGTTACCATGCCTGGCTTTGGTTTTAGATTTTTTTTGAGGGCTCACAGCTAAAAATCTGCTGTGAGTCTCACAGACTTTGGACTTAGACTTTTCAGCAATGCTAGAAGTTAAAAACTTTGAGGACTCTTGGGAATGGACTGAATGCCCTTTTGCATACAGAAGTGGACATAACCCTCTGGAGGCATGTTAGGGTTTGGATCTTAAGTATCCTCCCTACAGGCCATGTGGAAGTTTTGGTTGCCAACATGCAGTGCCACTGGGAAATGGTGGAACCTTTAGGTGGTGAGGCCTACTGGAAGGAAGTTAGATCACTGGGGGTTGTGTCCTTGAAGAGATATGGGACCCTGGCTTCATCTTCTTTTTGCTTCCTGGCAGCCTCCTCCACCATGTGATTCTGCCAGGATGTACTATGCCACCACAGGCCCAATGCAATTATGGCCAAACAACCATAAACTGAAATTTCTGAGGCTGTAAGCCAAAATAAACCTTTCCTCTTTTTAAACTGATTTATCTCCAGGTATTTTTCACAGTGCTGGAAAGCTAATACAATGGCACTGCTAAAAATAAAAAGAAGAGAGTTCTCACTTAGCAGGTTTGTCCTGACCCTGCAGGGTTTGTTTAAACTCTTGGAAAGCACAGCTAGCTCCTATTAAGGACAGGCACTTGGCCAGGCACGGGGAGAATTAAGTAGTGGCTCAGAGGAGCATTTACCTGGCCAGTTTGCCTTCTCGGTAAGTCCTGCCCCAGGGGTGTCGGTGTTTCTGCAGAGGCCATACATCTGGAAGCCAAAGTGTGACAGATCCCTCCATCGTGTCTCCATCGCACATGCTGGCCTCTGTTTCTCGGCAGTAATAGCACTTCCCATAGAAACAAGTATTGTTTCCTAAAGGACAAAAAGGAACCAAATACACTTCAAGAAAAAAAAAAAAACGAAGGCTCCAAATTCTTTTCCAAAGGATCTAGAAGAGATCAGCTGAGTAAATAGGCACTGAGAGAACAAAGATCCTGAACTTACTACATTTTACATTTGTTTTCCTTTCCTGTACAGGTAGAAAAGCACATGGTGTTAAAAAAAAAAAAATCTTCAAGGTACAAAAGGATATATACCAAAAAGTGAACCCCCATTCCACATGTGCCTTCTACCCAGTTTCTCTCCAAAGAGTCAACTGTCATCAAAGTATCTTTCTGAACTCATTTTGGTTACAGTAAAAGTAGTGTCGTCTTCTTCAGCAGCGCTGAGGTTCTGGCCAGTACACCCAGGGGAGAGATAGCAGGCTCATTCTCAATTTGGTCACAGACGTCGGGGGAGGAGTTGAACAAATAAGTAAACAGATTGAGGATAATGGGAATGAGGTTTCTTACAGATGGAGAAGGAAGTTAAATGTATAGAAAGGGAGATGGGCAGAATAAATCCTGTCATGAATTAGAATTGGAGACATTGGTTTCAACTGATAATTTTCATATACACTCAGAGATACATAAAAAAATACAGATGTGTATGTATGTGCATATATAGATATGCTTGTGTATATAAATGCATACATACACCTTCTACTGTCATCTATGTCCTTCAAAAGAACAGAGCAATAATGACAACCAAGTAGTAATGAGCATAACTACATATGCATTCTAAAGACTCTTTAACACTACATTAAAAGGAACTTGGGCTCCTTGACGAAACAGCTAACTCCAGAGCCAAGGCAGGGAACGTGTAAGATGAACCTGGATCATAGTAACACGCCACCTGTCAGGAAGTACTCAGCAAATGATGGGACCATTCCAAAAGCATACTAGGGGCTTGTCTGTAGGAGCTCCCACTGGACAAATCTGGGACAATGTGAACATTAAAAGAAAAAATGACACTAGCAAATTGTAATTCTGAGTAAATTAACCCTATGGGTTCACAGTGATATGAATAAATAACCGTGTGGGGGTGGGGGGGTAAAGTTCTAACCTATAGTAAAATGACAACTAATAAGTCTAGAAGACAGCATTTTAAAAAAATCACCATTTGGCAACTATCATAACATCAATTCAGACAAAAATTATCATAAATGGCTAAAACTGGTAGGTGAAAGTTTGATTGGAATATTCACATAGTTTTAGAATATCTTCCTACAAAGTACTTAGTAATTATTAGTAATACTTATTAACTTTATACTGGAGAAACCCTGCAGATACCTACCAACTTAATCAAATAATAAAAGTTAACATCACCAGATATGTATTTTGGGACATACCTACAAATCTGTATCACATACCCCAGCACAATATCATGTCTCTGGTATTCCTGTCAAAATTCTAAAGTCATGAACATCAGACAAAACATCTCAAACTTTAGAGATATTTTATAAAGTATAAACTCTTCAACAATGTTAAGGCCATGAAAATCAAGGTGAGCAACGAATTGTTAAATTTATTTCTTTATCTCTTGGAGACAGGGTCTTGCTATGTAGTCCAGGCTGGCCTTGAACTCATTATGTACCCCCCCAGGCTGGCCTTAAACTCGGGGCAATCCTCCTGCTTCACAGTCTCGCAAGTGCTGGGATTACAGGCGTGCGCTGCCACACTCAACTAGTAATTGTTAAAGACTCACAGAGGCTAGAAAGAAGTAATAACTGACAGCACTCAGGAGGCAGAGGCAGGAGGATCAAGGCCAGCCTGGGCTACAAAGTGAGTTCTAAGCCAACCTGGATTGCATAATGAGATCCTGTCTCAAAAAAAAAAAAAAAAAAAAAAAAAAAAGAAAAAAATGTAACAACTGAATATATCGTCATCCTAGAATGAATTACAGGGACAAGTGACATTACAGGGATAAGTGATGAAATCTGTCTATAGTCTACAGATTAGATGGTGATACTGAATCAATGTTAATCTCTCAATTTTCATGGCTGAAGGTGGTTGTGTTGGAGAGTGTCTTAATAGTTGGGATACTGAAGTTTTAAGGAAGCATTCAATGGTGTAATGGGGCATTCATGTCTGACTTTTATTTTTTCGTTCTTTTGAGACAGGGTTTCACTATGCAATTCAGGCTGGCCTTGAACTCACTTCGTAGCCCAGGCTGGTCTCAAACTCACAGTGATCCTCCTGCCTCAGCCTCCTGCCCTCAGCCTCCCGAGTGCTGGGATTATAGGCATGCACCACCACGCCTGGCCTGTCTGTAACTATTTCTTAAATGGTTGAGGTGTTAAAAAGCAAAGGATCTGGGGGAGTCTGTGAACTATTCTATAACTTGTATAACAAATCGAAAGTTACTTAAATACAAAGTTTAAAAAAAAAAAAAGTAATGCTTCCTTTGTCCACCTCCTCCTCCACGAAATACAAGTATCAAATATGCTAATTCAAAAAATCTCACATACTCCTTTAATGAGTGTTTGCATTCTTATGTATGTGTATCCTTGAGGGGACATTCATATATTTTTGTATTTCCAACCTCCAGCACAGTACACACTAAATAGAAATGAAGCAGCTACAACATACTCACAAAGGTGCCTATGTCACTCTCCTTTACCTTAAAAGATTCAGATAAAAAAGATTTAAATATAAAATTATCAATTTAACTTGATAATATCAGAAATACCAAATTTTTTAGAGTATAAACTGGACATGGTTTAAAGGTCAAATGGAAAAATAAAGAATTGCTAGAAAGCTCTTAAGAGAAAAGAGAGGGAAATATTTTGCCTAAATATCAAAAATGATAAGGCCTCAACAAATAAAACATTATAAAAAATTCAAGAACAGACATAAATACATGGAGTCAATTACAAAGTCTAGAAATTAAAGCTGTAGTTCATAGTAGAAAAAAAGATTTCTCAATAAATGCTATTGGGGCAATTGATAGCCTTTCAGAAAAAACAAAACAAACACAGAGCCATATTTCATTCCACATATGGGGATAAATCCCAACTAAGTAAAATTATTAATGTGAAAAATAAAACTATAGGGCCGGTGAGATGGCTCAGCGGCTTAAGCACCTGCCTGGCAAGCGCGAGGGCCCGAGTTCGACTCCCGGAACCCACATACGAAAAAGGGGCCGGTGATATCGCTCAGTGGCACGGGCGCCTGATGGCGCACGAGGTCCTGAGGTCGACCCCCCGGTACCCACAAAAAAAAAACAAAAAAAAAAAACTATAATACTGCATAGTACTAAAAGGAAATAGGGCAGAATTCTTTCATTACCTTAGTGTGAGCAAGAAAATGACCCCGATCAGTAAACTGAAGCCAGGCACAGTGGCTTCCAGCTGTGGGATTCTAGCTATTTAGGAAGCTGAAGCAGGAGTATCTCAATTTCAAGGCCAGCCTGAGCAAATCAGTGAGACCCTGCCCTCAAACTTAAAAAAAAAAAAAATTCTGTATTTGTATCTGAAGATGTAGCTCAGTGGTACAGTGCTCCTGGGTTTGATCCCTAGTAATGCAAAAAGTAAATAAATAAATAACACCAGAAAATTGAAAAGAAAACCTGATTATTACATTTTTACAATGTAATTTCTATAAGACAAAAAAACATAAGCAATCGGGAAAGGATATTTATATTTCATATCACAAAGGATAAATTTTAACTATATAAAAATGTTAATGTGAAAAATAAAACTGTATCTATCCTACTTAGGAATGAATTCTAAGTTGATAAGACCAATGACAGCAGGAAATGAGCAAAGCATGTCAAAAGACAGTTAACAGAAAATACAAACGGCTCTTAAAAAGATTGCTATATATGAAACAGACAAAACATAAAAGTTTGATGACACATTACTGATGAAACTAGGGAGAAGGACGCACTCTAATACTACTATTGGGAATATAAACTGGCTAAATCTCTATGAAGGGTAATTTGTCCACGACCATTAAGATTTTAAATGTATGCGACCTAGCACTTCTGCTTTCAGGAACTTTTGCTCATGTGTGAAGTAACATATGTGCAAGATAATTCCAGGCAATAATGGTTGCAAAATACTGAAATAACAGGTAAGTTCAATAAGGGACCAGTAAAATGAATTATGGTAGATCCACAAAATTGTACACTCTGCAGCTGGTAAAAAAACAAAGGAATGAAGATCTTTATATATTATATGGAAAGATTTCTAAGATATAATAAAAAGAATACAATGCAGAAGTATGCATAATGAGCCATACATTACATTTATTCATTTCATATAAAATCACATGAATTACCAATAGATTACTACTGGGAAGAAGGGGCAGTGGATGGATGTAAAGAGAACTTGTCATAGTCCTTTTAACACTTGAAAAAAAACTGTCATTGTTTGAATGTGTTTCTGATTCAAAAAATTTAGAAAGTGGGAGAAAAAAAGCAAACAAAACACGACTTGGTATGGGAAGCCTTTTGCCTACAGGATAAAAACCCAAACTCCTGAGTTTGGTAAATAAGAATCTTCAAAACTGGAAGTGAGTATGGTACACTGGATAAGAGTTTAGGGCCCTGGGTCAGGTTTCTGGAATTAAAATAGAAACTCTGTGTGTGTGTGTTGCTGGGGATCAAACCCAAGGCCTTCTAGTATGCTAGGCAAGGTCTCTACCACTGAGACACACACCAAGCCCTTAAAAATACAAACTATTTTCACCAGGAGATCACAAGTATCTGGGAATGTAATTTCATCTCTCTAAGCATCAGAGAGGTAAAATGGAGATGATAACAGTTCCTCCACCGCAGGATTGTGGAGATTAAATGAATAATCCACAGCAATGCTCAGTGCATTCTTGAGAGCCAGAAACCAATCAATGCCAGGTATTTATTATTAATAATACGGCTCATTCTACCTTTCCAGACTTCTATATCCCTGCTTCAGTGTCATGAGCCTGAAGCTCTGAGCCTCTATTTCCTGGACATAATAAACTTCTGAAACTAGTTCACCTCAGTCCCTACGCTCTTTTTGGGTGAACTACCAACTGTGATAGTAAAATCTGTGCCTCGAGTCCAGAGTTTTCTCCTCAGCTGTAGACTTTAATGCCTAAATGATTAGTCAACATTTTCTCCTGGATGTTCCCATCAAGGAAATGAAATATCCAAAATTAAATGCATTATTTTCCTGTTTCACCTGGAGTCTGCCCCTTTCTGTACACTTCTCAGACATTTAACAATTCACTTAGTCCTCCAGTCCAGAAGCTTGGAAGTCATTTTAAGGTTTTTTTCTCACTTAATTGCCCCCCTCACCCCGGCCAAGAAATGTTCACCCAATTCTTTGTATTGCTATTCTTGAGTATCTTTTGAATCTTTGTATCCTGTCACTGCTTCAGTTCTGTCTCTTACTGCACATGAATTTTCTGCAATGGCCCCTCCCAATTCTCCCCTTGTCCATTCATCTACTACAAGCTCACCACAGTTCATTCTCTAAATTCAAATCTGATTATACCACATTCAGACTCTTAGTGGTCCCCCGGGCTTGAGGGCTCCTAAGCACGGTTCACAGGCTCTTCTGAGACTGTCTTGACCAACTGCTCTCCGCAGTGACTGACCCCACCCTCTACTGCGGCCACACCACAGTCTCCTGAGCCTGTCGTCCCTCTTCTTTCACTTCCCGTCACCCTGGTCTGTGCTTTGTCTTCCACCTAGAACAAGGTTAACTCGGGGGACCCATAAATTGGATGGGAAAAAAATTCCATCTTCATTTTCACTAATCTGTCTGACATTTAGCATTTCCTTCAATTATGATGGTGGGAAGCAAACCATAATATTAACATTACCTGTGACTTTGTCACTAAGAGAAATAACTTATTTTGCAATTTTGAATTAGCATTGTTACAGATATCTCAAATATCATTTATGGGCTGCGAATGTAGCTCAGTGTTATCGTGCTTGCCTAGCATGTGTGAGGCTCTTCGTTCAATCCCAGCACCGTGAAATTATCTTCATAATTTGAGATTATAGTAGTTACTAGAGCTCTGCCTGCATTTTGTTATTTAACATGTTCAATAACAAAGCACATTACTATAGTACCACAAATTTACTTTTTATAATTTTTGATAATGAAATTTACTTCAATATTATTGGTTTCATTTATAAATATGTGTACTTTATGTATTTAAAAACACTGAGCTTGGGATGTAACTCAGTGACAGATTGCTTGCTTATCATATATGAAGGCCTGGATATGATCCCCAGCCACTGCAAAACAAACAAAACACTATTTTGAGTAAACCCAGAATATTCTTTTCCACTGTTATCTACCTGGGAGAGGGGGTGCTATTCTCCTTTTAAGACTCGAGTTAATATGTAACATTCACCAATGATTATCACCCTGGCCCTAACTTCTAGGCCCCCCCTTCCCACATCTCCACACTCCCTATGTCTCCCTATGTCATGTATGTCTGCAGGAAGGTCATTCATTTTGAATATTCAGTACCTAGTTTAGAAACCGTCATACAGAAGTGAAATAAAGTGTGTGTGTGGTGTGTGTGTGTGTGTGTTAAGACAGTCTCAATCTATAGTACAGGTTTGCCTTGAACTCACTATGTAGCCCAGGCTGGCCCTGCAACTCAACACTCCAGCCTCATCCTCCTGAATGCTGGGATTATAGGCTTGCACCACCAGGCCTGGTTTAAAGTTTTGTTGAATAAGTGAATGAATACAAAGTAATATAAACAAGTGAATGATTTTAGTGTCTTAAAATCTGGGTTTGAATGCTGGCTAATGGTAGCTTTGTGACTTTGAGAAAGTCTTTTACCTTTCTCAGTTGAGGGCAATGACTCCCCTATTATTCATTCTCTCTTTGTAGGTTGTTTTGTTTTGTTTTGTTTTGTATACAGGGCCTCACTGCGTAACCCAGGCTATCCTTAAACTTGTGATCCTCCTGCCTCAGCATCCTTAGTGCTGGAATTACAGGCATACACCACCACACTTGGCCTTTGTTACATTCTTTTGTCAAGAGAATCAAATAACAGTGTGAAAGAGCATTTTCAAGTTGTAAGGACTACAGAGAATTAGGTCATTATTATACCAACTTATCTAGTAGTATGTACAAAAACTGTGTCAAAAAGAACGAAAAGATAAGCCACAGATTGGCAAAAAAGTATCTGCAAAAACACACATCTGATAAAGGACTACTTCTGGGGTTGGGGATAGAACCCAAGGCCTCCCATATGCTAGGCAAATATGCAACCCCCTGAACTAAACTTCCAGCCCCTAGAAGAATTCTTAGAACTCAACCAAAAAGAAAACAACTAACCTGATTTAAAAGTAGGCCAAACAAGGCTGGGTGAAGTGGTGCACGCCTGTAATCCCAGCACTCGGGAGGCTGAAGGCAGGAGGACTGCCATGAGTTCAAGGCCAGCCTGGACTACATAGGGAGTTCAAGGCCAGCCTGAGCTACATAGCAAGACCGCGTCTCAAAAAACCAAAAAAAATTAAATAAATAAAATAAAAGCAGACCAAACAATAAGAATATATGGAAAATGCTTGACATCACTAATCATCAGGGAAATGAGAATCAGAACACAAGTTGCCATAAATTTGAGGCCAGCCTAGACTACACAGTTAATTCAAGGCCCAGCCTGGACCACATAGCAAGATTCTGTCTCAAGCATACACACACACACACACACACACACACACACAATGAGGTACCATCTTAACCCAGTTAAGCGCATTTGCCATCAAAAAAACAAAAAAAAAAAAAAAAAAAACCCAAACACACACACACACACACACACACACACACACACACAGACACACACACAGACACACAATCAGGTACCATCTTAACCCAGTTAAGAGCATTTGCCATCAAAAAGACAAAAAAAAAAAAAAAAAAACCCAAACAAAAAAAGTGCTGCAAAGCTATGGAGAAAAGGAAATTTTTATGCACTGTTGATAGAAATGTAAATTACTACAGCCATCATGGAAAACAGTATGGAGGTTCCTCAAAAAACTATACGAGCCACACATGGCGGTGCACACCTGTAATCCAGCACTCAGAAGGCTGAGACAGGAGATCACCATGAGTCCTGAGGCCAACCTGAGCTACACAGTGAGTTCAAGGCCAGCCTGAACTACATAGTAGGACCCTGTCTCAAAAAAACACCCAAAAACCAAAAATAATTATACATAAAACTACCATATGATCCAGCAATCCGCTACAAAGGAAAGGAAATCAGCATGTCAAAGACAGTTTTATACGCTCATGTTTACTTCAGCACTATTCACAATAGCCACAATAAGGAATCAACCCAGGTGTTCAAAAATGGATGAAGAGATAAAGAAAATGTACAAATACACAATAGGATAGTATTTGCCCATAAAAACAAGAGTGAAATACTGTCAAATTGTGGCAGCATGGATGAAAATGGAGGACACCTGGGAAAGGGCAAAATTATGGAGACAGTAAAAAGACCAATAATTACCACGGGATGGATGAGGGTGGAGGGGAAAGAAACAGGAATTTTAGTTCAGATCCTTTACCTTAGAGTTAGAAAACAGAAAGCAGAGGGCAGCTGCATTGTAGCCAGCTCCACGCTAACCCAATGAGCTAACCCTTGCACAGCAGAGCAAGGCAGTGATCTTTGAGGCCCCAATGCAATCCTACAAGAGACCATCCTCTTACAGAGTTGTCTGAAGATTCCCTCAATTCTCAGGGTTATAGGAGGCAGTTCCCAGGAAAGCACATGTTCATGAAAAAAATAACTGAGGAAATGATATGTAGATAATAACTGATTTAGGCCAAATTCTGAATTTGAGACTTAGCTGTTAAGATCAGGTGGAAGAAATAAATGATCTCACTTCCTACTGCAGAAGCCACAACAATGTGTATATTCGGAGAAAACTTTCAATTTCCCTCCATCTACCTTTAAGTCCATTTGCCCTACTAATCAGAGAGACCAGTGTGCCATTTGTTTTTGGATTCCCTTGAGTTTATTAAGTCCTAAAAGATAAACCAGCTTGCTCAGTTGTGCCCCATTTAACTTACTAACTATTCTCCTATCTAAATGTCCTCTATAATCCTCTTACCTACAGTTAGGAAGGTGCTCAACAGCTGCTCCGTGGCAACAGGCTTGATTTCTGTCCGTAGATTAACAAATCTGCCAACCACCAAAGGAGCGCGGTGGAACCCAGAATCCTGGTTTGGAAGATTGAACAAGAGACAAATCTTTTGAGAATGTATTTTTAAATAACGGTCTTCAAAAAATTATGGTTAATAATGTAAAATGTGTAAAAGTACTGCAAGTTGGTAGGTATGTCTTTTATAGAGATAACATATATTTAGGAGTTTAATGTCAAGATGTATGTAATTTATTTTCCACTTTAGCAAAAAGGATAAGGCAAGTCAGGCAAAATATGAACTGTAAATCTATCGAGTACATAGGTTTTTTAAAAAATAAATTTTAATAAAGCATTAGAAAAAAAAAAATTAGGCCTGAACTCATAATGAGTTCCAGAACTTTGCAGATGAACAATATACAAATTGACCTAAAGGGACAAATTCACAGGACAACTTAATTAGAAGCACATTTGAAGGTCCCCTCTCTCTGATGGTCTGAAAACATTACCTTATGACTGGAAAACAATCTTTTTCTATAGCGAAATTTCCTGGCTAAAATATACACGATCTATCAAGAAAAGTTAGATGAGCAGATTTTGGAACACACAGAAAATTGATAAACCAAGAAAACAAAGACCATCCATAGTTCTACAACCCATAAAACAACTACTGAAATTTTGGTATATAAACATTTTTTTCTTTACATGTATACATAAATACATATATCTGTTAATACACACAAATATTTGAGCCTTATACTGTATATAGTTTTGTATCCTGCTGTTTACTCATTCACTGTATTCATGAACCTTTCCCCCATGTCATTAGAAAGACTTTAAAAATGGCTGTTATAAATATCCACTGGTTAGGGCTGATGATTCTATCCTAAATCTAATTGTAGAAAAGCCACAAAACAAGAAAGAGATTTGTCGAAAATACACATAAAAATTGAGAGAAAATGCCTGAGGCAAGAGAAAGTAGCTAAATCTGTGTGTGGTGAAAAGAAAGAGCAAACCCAAGGTAGAAGTGTCAGAAGCCACAGGTGCGGCTGGTGAGTGAGGGGAGTGGGAAAATATTCTTTCTTCCCCATGAGCAGCACAGGCCAAAGAACAGAAGCCCAATTTAGTGGAGAAGAGCAGTACCACAGTGGCACTTCAGATGGCTATGTGGCAGTTAACAGCTAACAAAAACAGGTAGAGGGTTGGCCAGGAAGCATCTGGCTTTAGGTATTAGAAACTTTGAAATGTAAGACATCTAAAGCATAAGTCATAAGCTGAAACATCGAAAGTAACCTTTTTTTTTTTTCTAAACAAGGAATACCTTTATTCAACAGATAGGCATGCTATGAAAAGTAAACCTTTGTCAGTTACTGGGGAAGAAAAATGAGATACATTTACCATACATTAAATTAACCAAAAATTTACTAAGTTAGGTAATACGAAATACTGGTCTGGAAATGGAGAAATGGAGGGTCTTTATGACCTGCTGGTGTCCAAGAAACAGAAAACAAGAAGAGGCTACACAGTGAAGAAAACAGGCAAATAATAAATAATGTCTTGGACAGCCTAATTCTAGTGTGCATTAAGTGAACAGTAGGATTTAGTCCAACTTTCTGCCACTAGGTTTTATAAGAGGCAGCAAAAACTCATGATACTATAAACATTATTTATCTTTTTTCTCCATCTGTAGGATACTTAGGTTGCTATCAGTTTTTCAGTACTACAAAGTCTACAGCTAAGAAAGCAGTATACGTAATCTTTACATTTATTTACTTCACTATGGTATTTCCTAGAAATATCTTCCTAGGACGGTGAGGATGGCTCAGCGGCGTAAGCGCCTGCCTTGCAAGCGCGAGGGCCCGAGTTCGACTCCCGGAACCCCACATACGAAAAAAGGGGCCGGTGATATCGCTCAGGGGCACGGGGTGCCTGTTGCGCGCGCGAGGTCCTGAGGTCGTCCCCTGGTACCCACAAAAAAAAAAAAAAAAAAAAAAGAAATTATCTTCCTAGAAATATCTTAACTATGTACATAAAAAGATAGTCATTCACTCAAATAAAATCAACATGAAGATTTTTGATACAAAAATGCCAGAGTTCTCAACAGAAAGACTGAAATTAACAATGCCAAAAGCAGAAACATGAATCTCAATATAGTTCCTGCCCAATAAAGTATTACCCTTTTTAAAAAAAACTTTGCTATTTTTGGCAGGTGAAAAATAGTAACTCAGCCAGGGATATAGCTCAGTGGCACAGCACCTGTCTGCAAAGTGCAAGGTCCTGAGTTCGAATTCCCAGTACCAAAAAAAAAAGAATAGTAAACCCATAGTTTAACTAATTTTAAACATTTTCTAGTGAAGATAAACTTCGTTCCCATAATTTATTAGCAACAGGTAATTCCTAGTTAGCTACCCTGCTTGTGTTCTTCACCCACTTTCTATTAAAGAGTTCTACTGCATATAGATATTATCAACATGTATAAAATCCTTCCTAATCCAGAAAAAAACAAAACAAAAATAATCTTTTCCCCCTGGTATCCTTACAGATCATTTTTTAAGCAAATATCGTAAATAATTTCTTTCAAAGTCTGTCAATATGCCAGACAAAAGAATGGTGAGAAGATTAACTGGAATATCAGACAGTGCAGCTAAGAGGGTTCTAATAAATATCTAATAAAAATAAATTAATTTTTTCATGTTGGGTGTGATGGCACACACCAGTAATCCCAGCACTCAGGAGACTGAGGCAGGAGGATCGCCATGAGTTTGAGGCTAGACTGCACTATAAAGTGAGTTCAAGGCCAGCCCGAACTACATAGCAAGAACCTGTCTCAAAAAAATATTAATTCTTCTAGTTATCTTATAAATTAAATTCATATCTACTTTTCTTTTGGAATGTGATTGTAATCATGATTGTCACTTGACCAGATTAAGATGCCTACAGTTAGTAAAGCATACCTCCGTGTGTCTGGGTGGGTCATGAGGCCCATGACCTTGGAAACTATTTTATCTGGTTCCTAGCTTTCCTCTCTGGGCTCTTTCCAACCTGCTCTGCTTCCCAGCTGCCATGAAGCGAGCCAACTTTGCTCCATCATGCCCCTCTGCCAATGATATTCCACCCTCACCTCAGACCCCACAGCAACAGAACCCCACCAACCATAGACTGAAACCTCTGAAAACTGTGATCGCAAATAAACTTTCCTCATTTAATCTGTGTATGTCAGACATTTGTCCCAGCAGTGGAGAAAGTTGACCAATACATAACATTACTCTGGTTTTGGAAGCTGTGAAAATTTTACATAAAGAACAAAACTCATTATATATATTCAGGCTAGATGTTTCCAGTATATGGGGTATAACTCAGTATTACAACAAAACAAAACAAACAAGCAGGACTGCCAATTCCCAATTAATTACCAATTCGATTCAGGGATAAGAGTTCAAACTTTGTTTTTCATCCCTGCCATTTTAATTACCAAGAATAATTTCAGTCAGGATAATGATAGAAACATGCTAGCCATGAAATGAAGGTAAAAGTCTGAAGTTAAAAATACTTACTTTGGTATTCTAGTGTCACCCAAATTACAAGGGACTCATATAAATGTAATGGAACTAGTCTAGTCAATCAGCTATCCAAAATAGGTAACAAGTCCAAAGTTATTAGTGTGCCTCCCTTTAAAAAGAGTTCACAAGTCCCTCTTTGAGAGATTTTTGCCTAATATGGTGGGTGTATGCCCTGTAATCCTAGCCACTAAGAAGGCTGAGGCAGGAGGATTACCAGCCTGGGCAACTTAGCAAATGCCTGTCTCAAAATAAAGTTTTGAAAAGGGCTGGGGATGTAGTTCAATGGTAGAGTGCTTGTCTGGCATGTACAAGGCCCTGGCATCAATCCCAGTACTGTGAAAGAAACAAAGAGAGAGACTGAGATTGACTGATTTTAAAAGAAACAAAGTGGACATATACTTACCTGTCCAAGTGAAAGGCTGCTACCTCTGCATTGTGTCTATCATAACCGGCATACGGCTCCCCTTCCACCACATAGTCTCGGCTATACCTAGCAAAAGGGAAGGGGAAGCATAGGTGTAGACATGAATCATGTTGGTACTGGGCAGACAACACAGGAGGCAGAGTACACACTTTAGCCAGCCTGAGTCTGTTCATATACACCCTGAGAACAGTTGTGGGTTAGCACAAATTGCTACTAGATAGTGGGAAGATGAGGTAGAGAAGGAAACTAGAATTCTCTATTTGCCTCAGCAATCATTATATGAATAAAACATGGAAGATGTTATTTTTACCATTCTAAAGGGCTTTCAGTGTGGTTTAAGTACAACTACAAGGTAATTTTCTGGAAGGCAAGAAGCATCTTTGTATCGCTAGCACACTGTTAAACTTAAGAGTCAGTGCTTTTAATAAATGTCTACTAAAACATGTATTAGACCGAACTGAAGAAACAAAGATACTTTTGCTCACCAGAAGTAATGGCTGCAGTAAGGCTTATAAAAGAAGTTTAAAATTTCTTGGGGAAAAATTGGTCCTGATATTCCTAGTTTTTGTTAAAGATAAGGCAAAAGGTGCTTTGGGAAAAAAAGCAGTTTGAATAATAGTCTTGTTCTCTCTTAAGTATCATGATGATGCAGTGGAAGGAATACTGGACCAGCCAGTGAGGGCTGGGTGTGGTGCTCTCATCACCTGTCTCGGGTAACCCTGAGCAAAACCCTTCTCTTCTTGGTGTCAGATTCTTATCCACAATATTAAGGACTGGACTAGGAGGTATTTTCTAAGGTCTCTTTCCATCTTACACTGCATTCGGATGACTTTATTACTATATGCATGACATAACAATGGTTAATGAAAACTCGGGCATATTTTCTTTCTTCTAATTTTTTTTTTTTTTTTTTTTCCTTTTTTAGACAGGGTCTCACTATTCAGTTCAGGCTTGGCCTTGAATTCACTATGTAGTCCAGATTGGCTGTGAACTCGCAGCAATCTTCCTGCCTCAGCCTCAGGAGTGCTGGGCTTACGGGCATGCGCCACCACACTCAATGCTACCACTTTTATTTTTTTTATTTTTATTTTTTTATGTGGGTACCAGGAGTCGATCTCAGGACCTCGCGCTTGCCAGCAAGTGCTTGTGCCACTGAGCGATATCACCGGCCCTTTTTCTCCTTTATGTGGGTACCAGGAGTCGAACTCAGGACCTCGCGCTTGCCAGGCAGGCACTTAAGCCGCTGAGCTATCTCACCGGCCCCCAATCACTTTTTTTTTTTTTTTGGTGGGTACCGGGGGGTCGAACTCAGGACCTCGTGCGCCAACAGGCACCCGTGCCGCTGAGCGATATCACCGGCCCCTTTTTCGTATGTGGGTTCCGGGAGTCGAACTCGGGCCCTCGCGCTTGCCAGGCAGGCGCTTACACCGCTGAGCCATCTCACCGGCCCCACCCCCCAATCACTTTTAAAGGTACAGTTTAAAGCTATTATTTATGAAGAAAAAATATTTAACTCACCTATGACTTTTACTGAGCACCTGCATTCCTGAACCAAAGGGAGACCTATTAGACTTTACAAAGGAACTGCGAAATAATAGTTGAGATTGAAGTGAAGAAGAGCAGCTCCACTAAGGACAGTCAGATTTCCAATGCTAAAACAACTATGGGGAAGTGGAAACAGTACTATAAAAGCCAATGATCTTCAACTTAAATGATTTTTGAATACAAAGAGAAACATGTCTACAAAACATACCTTCAAGGCAAAGTGAAACATTCATGTTAGAATCTATATGGGTGGGCACCAGTTTCTCCTTAGCATGGTCTAAATATCATGGTTTTGTTGTTGTCGTTCTTTTTTATTTTCTGAGACAGGGCCTCACTATGTCATTCAGGCTGGCTTTGAACTCACCATGTAGCCCAGGCTGGCCTCGAACACACAGCAGTCCTCCTGCCTCAGCCTCCCAAGTGCTGGGATTATAGGTGTGTGCCACCACGCCCAATACTTTTGTTGTTATTCCTAGTGAAAATAATTATTTAGGCTCCCTAAATTTATACTGGTTGCTTCTAAATTAAAAGTCAATTTTTAAATATCACTGCAGTAAAAGCTGATGATATACAAATACTTTTTAAATACAGGTGTAGGTTGTCCGTGAAGGTAAGAATGTCCTAGAATATTTTTCAGGACTTCAGCAAGTCACATGAAGATATGTGGTGAGTGTGGTACCCTCCATTCAGTGAAATATTAGAGAGCCTTAGCATACATTCGTAGTGAAATACAAAATCTTAGAAGAATCTAGGAATGGAAAATGGAAGGGAGTAAGAATCAAAAGAACAGCACTGGAGTTAGGAGGTCTGAATCCATAGCTCATGTTCTGGCTATACAAAATGTGGAAATTCAGAATTCTGTATGTTACTTTCCTCACCTATAAAATGAATTGTTGGACTAGCTGATCTGCAAGGTCCTTTTCAGCATGTCTTAAGATTATTCACTAACTTCTATCCAGTCCTAGGCCCCTGCCTTCTTATTCCTTCAGTTTTGGCCTATAAAAATCAATTTACTTCCAGAATGGATACAGCAATAGAGAGAGAGAGAGAGAGAGAGGAGAGACAGAGACAGAGACAGAGAGACAGAGAGACAGAGAGAACACCTTGTGTAATGCAAGGAAAAGTATAAATAAAAACATCACTATATTCCTTTACATGCCATCTACCCATACATATCTTCTACCTCTGAGAGTAGGACATGGACAACCAGGCTCCAGAAATGCTGAAACCACATGGCTATTAAAAAAAAGGTGCACGTCTTGATTTAGCAGTGAGAACTTACGTCCTCCTTTCAGCAGAGAGTGATCCATCTTAAGTCACTGACAGAACAGCAAAATTCATAAAGTAACTGCCAGTTAATCACTTCTATCCTTCTAGTGAAGAACATCAGAGTCTGGGCAAGGACACTAATTTGCACTTAGAAGGAGGACTAAATAGCTTATGAGGCCCCAGGGGTCAGAAGAGCATTTTGCTGGGTGTTTAGGGATTGAAGTCAATTTGTACAAATGCTTAAACCTACACCCCCACCTTCCTCAGCCTATGAGTGAGTATCTGGTGTAAAGCAACACAGGTCAGGGTGCATAGTGAGTTAACACCTTCTGCATACATTCATAGTGAAATAGAAAAGGAAAGGAAACTGTCCTGCAGCTGGGACAAAGCAGGAACTAGTCAGCAGAGGTGGGGGAGGGTGGAGCACAGTTTGACAGGAAAAAAGAGCAAAGGGAGACTAAGGCCCAGTATGGAGAGGAGAATCAGATGGTGGGTTCTTGATCATTAATTAGGCTGTGGAGGCTGAGTTTGGTTTGGTGGGCACAGCGACAATATGAGTGAAAAAGAGCAGTTCAACTAGTAACAGTCAGATTTCCAATGCTAAAACATGATATGAAAAGGAAGGTAATGAGCCAGACATGGTGGCACACTCCTGTAATCCCAGCACTCCAGAGGCTGAGGCAGGAAGATCACTGTGGCTTTGAGGCCATCCTGAGCTACACAGTGAGTTCAAGGCCAGCCTGAACTACAGGGCAAGACCCTGTCTCAAGAGAAAAAAAAAAGAAAGAAAGAAAGAAAGACCAGAAATGTGTATTGTTCCCCCAGCTACGAGTTTGTGAAACCCAAAATGTGTTTTAGCATTAAACAATAAAAACAGGTTTATTTTCTTTTTTTTTATTTTTTTATTTTTATTTTTTAAAGAGAAGAAAAAAAACAAAACAAATCAAAAGAAGAACAAATTTTCAAACCAACATAATAGGAGGGTAACAATGGTTAATACATTACGTATTACTATCTTTAAGTTAGTTATTCAGGACACCAGACATTAGCATTCAATTGTCCAAACATTATTGGCACAAACCTTACTCTTCAATGAACTAAGTAAAAATGGTAGTGTATCTATCTTAACCATCTTATATATATATATATATATACAATTTTTTTCCCTTTCCCTTCTTTCTTTTCCCTATTCCAGTCTCTCTTTCCTTTTGACCAGTTTCTTTTTGATTCACCATATCTATTGTACATTTTGGATCTTATTTACTCTTTCAGTTTCTCATACTAGAGAGATAATACGATGCTTACACATGTGCTTCTGGTTTATTTCACTTATGAGTATTTTCTCGAGTTGCATCCATTTACCTATAAAAGTCTCCAGTTTATCCTTCTTTATGGCTGAATAGTACTCCATTGTATAAAAATACCACATTTTCTTATCCATTCCTCAGTTGATGGGCATTTGGGTTGTTTCCAAGATCTGGCTATTACAAATTGTGCTGCTATAAACATGGGTGCACATATATCGCTGTGGTACGATGTTTTTAATTCTTCTGGGAAGATGCCCAGAAGGGGAATAGCTGGGTCAAATGGGACCTCCAACCCTAGTTTTCTGAGGAATCTCCACACTGACTTCCACAGTGGCTGTACCAGTCGACACTCCCACCAACAGTGAAGAAGGGTTCCTTTTTCCCCACAGCCCCTCCAGCATTTGTTATTAGTTGATTTCTTAATAGTAGCCATTCTTTCTGGGGTGAGATGGTATCTCAGTGTTGTTTTAATTTGCATCTCTCGAATGACTAGTGATGTTGCACATTTTTTTGTATATTTATTTGCCATTAGTATTTCTTCATCTGAGAAATGTGTATTCATCTCAGATGCCCATTTTTGGAGTGGGTCTTTAAATTTGGGAGTCTGATTTTTTTGAGTTCTTTATATGTTCTCGATAGTAATCCTTTGTCTGAGGAACAGCTGGCAAACATTTTTTCCCACATTGTGGGTTGTCTCTTCACTCTGTTGGTGGTTTCTCTTGCTGTGCAAAAGCTTTTTAATAAGATGAGATCCCAGTTATTGATTCTTTGGGATAGTTCCCGTGCGGTTGAGTTTTTATTCATAAAGTCTTTGCCTACACCAATGTCTCCAAGGGTTTTACCTATCCTACCTTCCAGCAGATTTAATGTTTCTGTTTTAATATTTAGATCTCTGATCCATTTTGAATTTAGTTTAGTGCATGGTGAAAGATATGGATCTAGTTTTAATCTTCGGCATGTGTAGAGCCAGTTTTTCCAGCACCATTTATTAAAGAGGCTATCTTTCTTCCAGCGAATGTGTTTGGCACCTTTGTCAAAGATAAGGTGGCTTAGTATGTCTGGGGTTGTTTCAGCATCTTCTAATCTGTTCCATTGATCTTCAGGTCTGTTTTTTTGCCAGTACCACACTTAAAAACAGGTTTATTTTCATTTAAGAAAGAAAGAAAGAAAGAAAGAAAGAAAAAGAAAGAAAGAAAGAAAGAAAGAAAGAAGAAAGAAAGAAAGAAAGAAAGAGAAAGAAAAGAAAAGAAAGAAAGAAAGAAAGAAAGAAAGAAAGAAGAAGAAAGAAAGAAAGAAAGAAAAAAGAAAGAAAAGAAAGAAAAAAGAAAAAAAGAAAAAGAAAGAAAGAAAGAAAGAAAGAAAGAAAAAAGAAAGAAAGAAAAGAAAGAAGAGAAAGAAAGAAAGAGGAAGGTAATAGCTGCAGGGTAGTAAGAGATATGAGATAAATCAAGTAAGGACTGGGGTTGGTTCATTTCTCTGTTGCCTCCTTCCTACTCACCGATCTGGACTCTCCTCCCTCCACTTATACCTCCCCTGAACACTTCAGGCCTGCAAAGCACCTGGTCTACACCGCACCCTGGTAGCAATCTCTGTCTTCTAACACTTCCTATCTCACCCTTAATTCTCCAGTGTACAAGTAGTGGATGTGGTGAGGAATTCTTTTTCTTTAAACACAATACTTATAACTCATCTCTTTCTATACAAATTTAATTTTTATTTTTGTTTTGCCTTCTATCACTTTGCTGTTGCTAATTTCAAAACTAAATGGGTGATTTTTAATGATGGGTGCTCCACATCATCACACCTAGAGGCAAACAAAGAAACTTAAGAGAATTCCATGTATATGCCAGAATACAAGCTGCTTACAATTCTGACAGATCTGGTTCAAACCTCTGATCCACGCATTATTGTAAGGTGACCTTGGCAAGGTAGTTACTCTCTCTAAGCCTTAGTTTCTTATTCTGGAAATAAGAACTAAAACTGACCTAAAGGTTAAGAGCATTAACAGATGCAAAAGTACTTGGTGTAGTGCCTGGCAAATGGTGTGCATTCAACAGAAATTAGATCCCAAGGCCCACATAACCATACTTTTTCCACATTACCAAAAGCCAATCAGACTACTCTCCAAAAGTCTACTGCATTTTAAGCTTGCCTAATTTCCACATCTTCCATACATCATACTTTCCAGTTCCAGGCAAACAAACCCTGGGTCCTTTCACTGCTAGAATCCCAAACAGATTCATGGTCTAGCTGCTTTTTATCTAAGAGTTGGGTAATAAAGGGAGTTGAATTATGTACATCTTTTCCCTATATTTCTGCCCTTACCCTAGCAAGAAATCTAAAGGTATAATTCTCTCAAATTTACAAAGAAATGAAAAAACGTTTAGTACACAAATTTTGAGATCTTTCATTGGTAACTAACTCTTGGCAAAAGAATATGAATCATCATCATGTTAAGTTTTACCCATAGGAAACTTTTTTAGAAAATTAACTATACTGTAGTATTGCCACAAAAATTATCTCTGTAGATCTCTAGAGAAGTCCAAAGGAGTTATTACAACATACATATCAGTTACTGAGGCAACTAACATGGCCTAATTCTTTGCTTAAAACAAGTTAAGAAACAATGAGATACTCCTTAAAATGACTATAGTCCAAAACACTGACAACATCAAATCCTGGTGGGGATATGGCCTAACAGAAACTCATTTCTTGCAGGTATAATCCAAACCACTTTGGAAGACAGTTTCTAACAAAACTAAACATACTGTTACCATATGTTACAGCAATCATGTTTCTTCATATTTATCCAAATAAGGTGAAAACTTACGTCCACACAAAAACTTGCATATGCATTTTTTTTTTTTTGTGGGTACCGGGGGTCAACCTCAGGACCTTGTGCGCCAGCAGGAGCCCATTCCGCTGAGCAATATCACTGGCCCCTTTTTTCGTATGTGGGTTCTGAGAGTCGAACTCGGGCCCTCACGCTTGCCAGGCAGGCGCTTACGCTGCTGAGCCATCTCACTGGCCCATGCATATGCATATTGATAGCAGCTTTTATTCACAATTGCCAAAACTTGGATGCAAACAAGATGTCCTTCAGTGAGTGAGTGGATAAATTGTGGTATATCTACACAATGGAATATTATTCAGCCATAAAAAGAAATGAGCTACCAAGCTAAAAAAAAAAATGTAGGAACCTTACATGCATATTCCTAAATGATAGATGCTGACATGAAAAGGCTATACACTGTATGCTATGGTTGCCAGAGGTTCAACAGGAGGAAGGGAAGGATGACAAGGTGAAGCACGAGGGACTTGGGAGAGCAGCGATACTATTCTATATGGTATTATAGTGATGGGCATACATCTTTATACATTTGCAAAACCTAATATAGACAACACAAAGAGTGAACCCTAACACAAACTAAACTTTAGTTACTAATTAAAGTACCATTATTGGCTCATCAATTATAACAAATTAATTATGCTAATGGAAGATGTTGAGAGGAGAAATTTAGGGGGAGGACAATTAATGGGAATTCTCTGTATTCTCCCTCAATTTTTCTGTGAACCTAAAACTGCTCAAACAAAAAAAAATAGGTGAAAGAATCAAGAATTAGTGCTTCAGCACTGAAAGGGACTTTAGTCAAGCATCTAAAACCTAGTCCATCTTTACAGCGTCCCTGAAATGTAGCTATTCAGTCTTCAGCTGCACATTTTTTGATGACAAGGTGCTTACTTCCTAACCAGTTAGTTTTTTACTTATACTTGATACATAATAGATATCTGACAAATTAGAAATCAGGAATAGCTCTAATTGTCAAACAATTCAGTCTTCTAAAGAAGATGTGTCCTATAAATTTTTTCTCCTCAAAGAATCATAATACTTTCAGAACTAGAAAAGTAGGTAGAGCTTCCAGTCTACCTTTCATTTTACTGAAAGAAATACCAAGAAAAGGAGATGAACAATCTTATATAAATCTCAAGTTAAACTAACCAGCCAACTAGCACTTACAGCTTCTTCAATGAAGACTTACCGCTTAGGTTTGAAGACAACTTTCTGTCCTCCTTCAAGGATTAGTAAGGCTTTCAGCTGCGTCCCTTTATAACCCACATCAGCTTTAATGATTTTCTTGGTGGCCATGGCATGCATGATTGCCCCCAGCTCAGGAGTCTCTTCAGGGTACACTTCCCGGGGCACCACCCACTGGGCTGCAATCTCCCAAGGAGACTGCAAGGTGTGGTCCAGCTTGGGTGCCAGCTCTACTCTCAAGCCAGTCATCATTCGGTGAAAAGCCCTCTGATCCTCCCGGTTGGCAGCTGATGTATCTAAGTTGTCAATCAGGAAAACTTTGGTGAAGATAAAGATGACAAGGAGTATTGCTAACAGCACAACTCGCTGCTTTAGCTTCATGTTGACTCTTCTTCTTCCCCCGACCCAATCTCTTGCTCACTTATCAACGAGAGCAGGTGGTGATGATTAGCAAGGAGATTCCACGATTACGCACATTGTTCCATTTCTTCACTAAAGTGCCTCCACAACTCCTGCAAGCCCAAGTACAAAGCAAAATTCAATGCAGAATTCTGTCCTTCCATTGTAAATACTTTGTAAGTCTCTAATATGTTACTTACCCTTTTTAATCTTGCTAATCCAGAGTTTAATAAGATGCAGTACTTTAAACTAGTCTGGGGGATGAACTAATAAGAACTGGGTACACGGAAAATTTTAACACAAAATCCCCATTTTAATTGGCATGCAGAGCCATTTAAGTGCCATTTGGCTGGCTACACATGCATAATAATTATCAAAACAATGAGAAAACAACAAAAGCAGAACATTCAGATACATTCCCTTAACTTTCATTTTTTCCTTTCAAAATCTATAACGGACTTCTGAATATCCAAAATCACTAGTATTTGGTAAATTTCCAGTTCTTGTCTTCTCCAAATATAATTTTTTTTTTTTTTGGGTACTGGGAATCGAACTCAGGACCTGCGCTTGCCAGGCAGGTGCTTGTGCCGCTGAGCATATCCCTAGCCCTCCGAATACAAGTTTTATGATACCTTGTAAGACAAGAACTCCTAAAAATGCCAAAGAGGGTGCAGTGGAGAGTAACAACTCCTCCAAATCCAAATACTCACTAATCCTGGGCGGGTCATACTTGCTGCTCATGCATTTAAATACAATACTCAGACACCACACATCTCAGTCAGTCCTTCACTAACAATTTCTCAAAATTAAAATGCCTCTAAAATATGGATAATAACCCTGGATAAATTAAGTAAAAGAAAAACATTTGGCTATCAGTAGAGTATGATCAGAAAACTAATGAAACCTGTAATTATAGCAACACTACTAAGTCTAGAATGGTCAGGCACATTAACAAGGATATTAATGCCACAAACCTAAAGAAGTGCTGCTTCTAGTATGGGCTGACCATACTTTGGGCAATTCTCAAGCTAGAAAATTCCAAATACAAGATTTTTGCAGGTATAAAGAATATACAATTCAGTTTCATTTGCATGCTGAGAGGTTGCTTTGCATTCTACAAGGCCATTAAAAAACACGCACAAGCTTGTTCTGCTATATGCCTACAAACAGCACAGCACTGGGGCAAGAAAAAGATGACAAGAAGATAACAGTGTTGTTTTGCTCTCCAATACATTTAACAACTCGAACCATTAATCTAAGAAATAAAACCAATACAAAAAGCAAACACTGGGGCTGGGATATTCTCCAATTAAACTTGAGGCTGCTACCCTATTAACAGCTGGAAACAACCTGAGAGCAAAAATGTGTTCTAAGGGCAACACCTTGTAAGGTGGAGAAGGAAGGAGACTATCTGTAATCTTCTAATGGTGTTGTGATTTTATGCAGAATAAAGAAAATCCACCCTCATACTATCCTCATACTATATAGACATACACCCAAACATACAGCATATAGGTTAGGGCTGTGTTTGTTTTGTTTGTGGTGCTATGGATTAAACCTAGGACCTTCTGCATGCTAGACAAACACTCTACCCCTGAGCTATGTCCTCAGCCCTGGTTTTTTCTTTTATTCTTTTTTTGTTTTTTAACCACCAAATGCAATAGGAAGTTCAAGCAGCTCCAAAATTCAGATAAGACAAATGGCCTGAATCTGCTATCCAATTTTGTGTGCTTTTATTGAAATCTCATTACCTTTAGAATAGGCCTCAGAAGAACACACTAATCAATTCAAGGCTGCAAACAATTCATCCACTCAGATAAAAATTTTTATTAAGAGAACTGAAGAATTCAATTGTTACATTATTTCACTATTTACCTCTGAAGAGTCGAGGTGAGGGCAGATTTTAAAGAGAGGCTAAGTGAGTTTCCATGTTTATAATCAATAAGTCACCACATCCTAGTAGAATAAGACCATGATTTGACATTGTTCTGTACCACTCCATTCCATTTCCACAGACACCAACATATTGCAGTGTTCCTCACCTCCTACCGGACACAGAAAGAACTGACTTCTGGGCTACCAGGATCTCAATATAGCCTGGAGTTAAAACAGTCAAAATAATTTTTCTAACCATTTAACTGCCTCTGATTCTACAAATTCCTTAACAAGGCATTAAAATCCTACCCTAAATGGCTTCAAGTCAAGCATCTTGTTCCTCTTCTTGCCTTCAACCAAATGGACCAAATCAAATGAACACACTCTGGTCCTCCCCTTGATGGTACTGCCCTTTGCCCTGCAATTCCTCACTTGTGAATATCCACAAAAGCCCTCTTCCTCTTACCCACTCTTCCTGTCTCCTGTGTAAAGCCTAATACTTCTTTGAAGATCCATCTCCAAGATTGTTTCTGGGGTCTCCTTATACTCTATGGTAATTTTTCTATCCTTGCAACCAGTATTTAATTAAATTCTACCTTGTATACAGTTCTTAATTTCCCTTTCCAAATCTTGCCTCCTTTGAATGATCTACTTTGCTCCTTTATGTTTGAGAGAGGGTGCCCAAGATAGGGCTTTCAGTCTGTATTACCATCCTTTTTCATTTGAGACAAACAGCATACTCTGGAAACCAGATTTTGTAAGATGATCTCCCAATTATGGATACTATGGAAATAAAAGCATGATCACTAGTTCTATTTCAAATTATTTATGAAAACCTTCCTAGCACTTCCAGAGGAGTGTGCCTGCTATATTTCATGTCCTCGCCTCCTCCTATAAATGCTTCAAACAGTTCGACACTGTCCAGTTATATTATGATCATTTATTTTAATGTTCCTGTTATGTGGAACCAAGCCTTCTTCAAAGAACAAATAGATTCAAGACAATAATTTAATTCAAAAAACATTTACTATAAAAAAGGCAGTGCAAATGGTATATGTGTAAATAGTCTTCACAGTAAAAGCTGGGATAAAGTCTCAGATGGAGTTCTGGAAGTAAAGCTTTACAGGGAATTCTCCTACTGAATCCTAGTTTCATACTCAACTCCATCAGCCACATGGGGCTTGCTACACAGGTTCATTTATTTTAATTCCTCACCCACAGACACCACCATCTTGAATGTGTGATAAATTTTATAAGAACAAACTTGTGACTGTAAAGAGTCTCTGCAGAAGAGATAAATAGATTCCACTGGAAAAAGTAATTTTAGTATAAAGTTCTCTGTTTAAGGATCTGATACTGGAGGAATACACACACAAAAACATGCCAGTGCAGAGGTCTGAAAGTTGTATCATCCATGTAGCTGCTACAGAACATAACATCTTACCCACCATTTAGTAACATACTGGGGATTCTACAAGCCACTAGTGAGGTTCCAAGCCTTACTGGTAGCAGTGTTCCTTTGAATTGCACTCTGATTTAAATTGATAACTTCACACTACTACTTCTGAGGTTACAGAGAAGAAACCTCAACCTTTGTTCAAAGCAACTAAAAGTGAAAGTTTCAGGATATGTGAAAGTTTCAGTTTTTAGGGTTGCCAATTAAATGGTCAATCAGGTTATTACCCTGTACGTGGGATATAATATGCTTTGTGACTGTAAAGTACCACAAGGCAAACAAACATTCAGTTACAAACATTTCATGAAGAGGACAAGTAACAGATTTGCTGAAAAGTGGTCAAATTTATTAAGTAACCAGTACATATATTTATGTATACAATCTCCCTACCCTACCTCCTGAGGAACTACCAGGATCCTTTTACAAACTTCTTTGGTAATTGTTGGCTTCAGCAAAACTCTGCAGGTTTGAGGGTAAGAAGAGATAAGATTTGAATTTAGAGATTTTTGACAGATTTTAGACAAATACCAACAATTCCTCTCACCAAAGGGTGGAGCCTAATCTTCCTCCTCCTGAATTTGGGCTGGCTTTGTAACCTGCTTTGACCAACAGCATGCTGTGTAAGTGACTATGTGCCAGTTTTGGACCTAGGCCTTGAAAGACCTGGCAGATTCCACTTTCACTCTGTTGGGGTCCAGCCACCATCTAAAGTTGCTTGGGCTAGACTACTAAAGCCCTTTGCTATTCTGGCCACCTAGCTGAAGGGCCAGACAAGGAATTAAAGCTATCAAGTGTGTTCCAGTCTTAGCTGAGTTCCCAAGGAAAAGAGCCACATACAGGACCCCAGCTTGTAGGCAGGAACCAACCAGCTGAAACCAGTTGACCTACATAAGAAAAAACAAATCACTGTTTTAAGCTATTATATTTTGGAGTAGTTGTACCACATTCTCACATCTATTCTCCTCCTATCAACTCTTTTGAGGATATTAAATTTATGAAGGGAGAGAATACAGGAAAAAAATTATGTGACTAAAAATTCTCAGCCAGGCAATAAGGTACACGCCTGTAATATCAGCACTCCGGAGACTGAGGCAGGAGGATCACAAGTTTGAGACCAGTGTGGGCTACAAAGCAAGTTGAAGACCAGCCTATACTACATACTGAGACCAACTCTCCAAAAAACAAACAAACAAAAAAAACCAAAACTAAACTAAACAAAAAACTCTAGAGAAAAGAAAAACAATAAATTAACTATCAAATATAAATAAAGATTAGATCGACAAATTGTTAGGTCGTATTTAAGTTATTATTAATGACTTCTATGAATCTCTATGCTCATTACAAACCTTATCTCCTACTTGTTTCTTTTCTGCCATCACTGTAGATGTTTAGGAAAATAGCCCTAGAGACTTCTACTAAAATCTACTTGTATACTTTAGACCCTTTCATAGACGCCATGAAAGCAATCAACCTCACACATTCATAACACTACACATGTGCAGTTTATAATGCCTAACCTTTATAGAGTACTTTCAGCCAAAACATAAAAAAAAAAAAAAATCACAACCTTTTAGTAAAAAATAAAGATGATAACCTTTCACCAGAGTCTTTGGTTTAGAAAACTAGCTGTATATTTTAAAGATGACAATTTTGTTATATCCCTAAAAGCTTATAAAGATAAGCCCTTGAGAGACCTTAAAGTTGCAAGTATAGAAAATCTAATTTATTTATTTTATTTTTTTTGTGGGTACGTGGGAGTCGACCCTCAGGACCTCATGCTTGCCAGCAGGCGTTTCTGCCACTGAGCGATATCACACGCCCTTTTTTCCCTTTATGTGGGTTCCTGGACTCAAACTCAGGACCTCATGCTTGCCGGGCAGTTGCTTACGTCGCTGAGGGGGCCATCTCACAGCCCTCTAAATTTCAACATAGTCCAAGTTGGCCTATTAGATTTTCCTGTTTTCACTTCTATTTAAATATATGTTCATATATTATCTATAAAACCTAGAATCCTTATGTGAACTCCTCTACAGTTCCCTGTGAAGGAACTAAAGATCACCAGCCTCAATGACGCATTAGGGTAGTCCTTCTCCCTCGGTTGTGAGAATAAAAATGACAGAGGCAAAAACAAAACCAAACAAACCCAAACTGTTCCCTTTGAGAAAAAACCTGCATAACTGTCCCATTTAAACCTTAATTCAGAAAAACCCTCTAATCTTCTTCCTTGAAAAATGAAAAGGAAATTTTAGCACACACTGCTAGCAAGAGTCTGTTATAACACCAAGGCAGGGCAGTGTTCAGTTGATCTTAGTTCCACATTCAGACAGAACTAAGAATTTGCATGTCTTGCTTTAAATGGAGCTTCTTACATTCTAGGTATTTCACTACTCAACTGTCGGTACATCAGCCACTTTTAAGAACTATATTGTAGAAAGCAATTCCTGTAGAGTGTGGGAATATGAAATTTCAAATATTTTCCTCCAGCTTTTAAATGCTTTCCATCTTAAGTGATCAATTCACTACAGTTCTTGGAAAGGTATACCAAGTTTTGTGCAACAATACCACCTCAATTTTTCTTCTTGCTCTCATCTTCTCTTTTTAGAGAGACAGGCTATCGCTACGTTCCCCAGGCTTGGCCGTGACTCCATGACTCAAGGCGATACTCCGGCTTGGGACTACGACAGATGTGCCACCATGCCCAATTTAGCTATCTCAAATTTTAACTTTATGTCTGGTGTGCCAGGCTGACAGCCCACATGAAATCTCTTTCAGAAAACAGGTAGAGACCTCAAAACATGCGCTGTGCTGATATGTATAGGCTGGGGTGGCCTCCTGGCAATTATCACTTTTGTGATATATGGACAACACATGCTGACATCCTTTTTGGCATACCTGTCTCTTCTTTGTTGTTGAATTCCTTGGAGGACAGGGGATGTTTTTACTCTCTCTTCATACTTGTGAGGAAACTAGCATGTGAGAGATACTCATGCGAGAGGTTTCGATGAAGTTCGCTGAATAACAGCAGTGAAGATCAAGGAGAGATCTTTATGGTTACAAGCACTTCTTATGACCTGGCAACACTTTAATGTAAAAATGGCCTATTTACAGACATAGGAAAATAATTCCTGTAATGAATTCAAATATACAGTACAGTAAAAAATACAGAAATATCTAATGTTTTCCAACTGTACATACTCAAGTTAAAGGTAGCTAAAGTTGCTACCTTCTGTATACCCTTCTAGGCTTCCGCTATTGCTAATCTTGGTTCCTGATATTGGCTGGGATTTGGAAGAATGACAATCTGGAAATGCTAAGAGGAAGATCAGGGAAAGAACAAGAAGACATTGCCCAAGAATGAGTGTAAGACAAAGCTGAAACCAGATCTTCAGGTATTACTTGACAATGGTTTCTGAGTGACGAACCAACACTAGAACACCCATATTATTATTTTTTTTTTCCTACAGGATGAACTATGCAAACATAAATGTACCTATATGGAGTACAAATTCACTATGTAAGCCAAGGATAAGAAACAAAAAATGAACAAAAAAGGGCTTTGGGCAGCCAAAACAGTGACTACGAAGTTCACTTATTAATACTAACAGAATGGTCAGTAGAACCTAACTAAGCCAATGTCATTGTTTTACATTCAATTTCAGGAAGCGGAGTGATCTGAGTTTCTTCTACTCCATAGAAGACCAGAAGCTGTACAACTTTCCAACTCTGAAAGACACCATTAAAAGCAGATTCAATAATTTAAAAAGCAGAGGGGGCAAAAAATCTAAATTTCTCAGTCATTCAAAGCCTTACTCGATACTATCAATAATGGATGATAGTAATCATAACTCTGGACAATAAATGGGTTAAACTATATTGTTTAAAAAAGTAAATAATAGGGCCAGTGATATAGCTCAGTGGCATAAATGCCTGCCTGGCAAGTGCGAGGTCCTGAGTTCGACTCCCAGTACCCCGCATTAAAAAAAAAAAAAAAAGTTAATAATAGATTGTAAGAACTTTTCCATAAAGAGTATAGCTAAAATAATTCTGCGCATACTTTATTTCCCATCAACATTGGATAAATGAGCATGGCTATACACATGCAGCAGGTCAACATTTGAGAGAGAGAATGATAGACTTTATTGCCTCATCAAGCCTGTTCTTGGTTCTGTTCTCTTTACACTCATTAATTTCATATTCCTTGACCACCTTTTATAAGATACCCCAAATTAGCACCCTCTTCTCTCAAGGGGTTGTTACCTTGTCACAAAGTACAGATCTCAGACATACACCAAAGTTCACTGACTCTTTTTCTGCATCAGCCTCTGATCTCTACGTCTTACTGGGATGACAGATGTACCCTCAAGATTCTCTAGGTCCAGACAGGCATTTCTTTTATTTAGTTAAGAAAAGTAAATGAGAAGACCTCTGCATTACATTCTCTTCTAGGCAGCTCTAGCTGTCATGCTGACATTATAAGTTGGTCAGAAGCTGGTTTCAGTAGTAAAGTAAGGCCTTCTATTCTGCACGACAGGCCCACAATAATGAATTTCACTAGTCCTTGGAGATTACAGAGGCAGATTAAGGAAGCAAGCGAGCGACACAAGTGAGAGATGTGGAAAGTGTGGAAAGAGGATCTACCAGAAAACCCACCTTCAATTTAAGGGACAAGAGAAGAAAAGTTGATGCTACTGATATGACCATTACCAAGAGTTCAAACAGCACGTTTTCAAAAGGAATCTGAAACACATATTCTTGGCTTATTTTCTTTTTTATAAAAAAAAGACTAACCAATTTAATATTTGCCCTAGGATTATTTCTGCTTCCCTCACTATTCTGCCTCTACTGATCAACAAATATTTCCTACACAACTACCACGCACTAGCCACTATTAGATGTGTTAACTATTACAACAAAATGTAGGATCTCACTGTGCTCCCAACCCAATCCACAAAACCACGTGGCATTCAGCTCCAGAGTGACCTGACATTCATGTTTACAAGACTCTTGCCAGGCGGGTGCCACACACCTGTAATCCCTGCACTGGGGAGGCTAAGGCAGGAGGATCACCGTGAGGTCAAGGCCAGCCTATACTACAAAGAAAGACCTTGCCTCAAAAAAAAAAAAAAAAAAAAAAAAAAAAAAAAGGACAACTTTCTCGTTTTTACTGTTTTTGTTTTGTTTTGTTTTTTGGTACCGGGAATCAAACTCAGGACCTCACGCTTGCTAGGCAGGCGTCCTTTTTACTGTTTGTAACTATGAGCACAGACTACAAACAGCTGTCTCTTGTTTCTGAGATGGTAGCAATCAACAAGAGACCCGCTTTGTTAGCTATTTTAAAAAGTTATCAATTTAAGAGCTGAAATTTCTGGTTTCAAGGTTTACACAAACAATAGTCACACAAAGTGTAGGAAGCTGAAGTCTGCCCCGAAACAAAATTTCATTTAGTAATTCAAGATTCGTAGGACACAAATATTAATATAATAATTTAATTTAAATTAGACTCGCACAGAATCTAGGCAAATAGTTAAGCACCTTTAGTACCTGTATCTGAGTTTCTCAACGATGTGTCAGGTTGATAGATAATATATGTGGAAGTGCTTTAAGCTTAGCTCAAAAGTCCTGTGTAAATTCAAGCGAAGTTTGTAATACAGAAGCACACTGAGGTCACCAATCCTATTTTAAAAAATCAACCACTGGAAATTTATAATGACTTTACAATGATTATAGGCATGGTTAATAAATAGCAATTTTAACTTTATCCAATTATAGATCTATAAAGCCCTAGACTTTAATAGCTAGATCCTACATTTTTACTTCCTTTCAGGTGAGAAATGAAACTTCCAGGGGGGAAACTGGTAGCGTGGGGATGATACTGATATCTGGCCCTGGATCCTAGCGGCAGTATCAAGCATCTCCCCTTTTCCAAAATTATAAATTCCTTACCCATCCCGATGTTGATGTGGTCTGTAAAAGGACTTAATTCCACAATGCCCTGCCCTTCCACTTTCCATCTACATAACATCTTTCTACTTCTCTTCCTATCTGGAGGCTGACTGGTAACAGAAGGCTGATTAAAATGACTCTTTTATCAGACCCCACAATCAAGGACACAGCCTGACAACTGTTCACTTTCATCACTAATGGCAACGTTTCGGCTCGCTCTTAATCGCAGGGGCTACCGCACCCGGAAATGAAATCTCCAGTGCAACCCACTTTGGACTATCGTATCATTTCCTTAAGTTGTGCCCCACTAAGAGCGCCAGGTGCACGACCCCGAGGAGCCCGTGGTCCACGGGCAAGGTTGTCCTCGGCCTCCTGCCTCGGGGCCTGCCGGTCACTTGGGGCTACTCGGCCACGAGGCGGGCCCGGTGGAGACCCCGCAAGCGCGCGCTCCTCGGAGGCAGCCGCCGCGGGCGCCCCGCAGGACACCAGGGCGGCACCCGGACCAGTCGCCTCTGGGGACTGCGCTCGGCTCGACAGCTGGTCGCCAGAAAGACCCCCGGCCACCAGAGGCGGCCCCAGGTAAGGCGGCCCGCGCCTCGGGCGGCCCGCGGAGGCGGTAGCTGAGGCCGCGTCCTTCCAGCCACGACCGTCCGCAGGGACAACGCGCCCCGGGCCAGTCCCCAGGCAGCTGCGGTTCCCGCCCGAGACCCGCCGCAGCCGCCCCGAGACCACGCAAAACACCCGTGTCGGATCCCTCAGGGGAGGCGCCCCGCCCCCAGCGGGCCCCCGCCGGGCGCGCGCCACGCACCGCGGCCCCGCCCGTCTGCACTTTCCCGCCCGCCGCACCGGGGCCGGGGGCGCGCGCCCTCTCCCGCCCCGACGCCGCTTACCTGTCCGGCCTTAGGCTAGCTCCATGGCCGCCCGCGCGGTGCGGTGCGGCCGCGGCGCGGCGCAGCCCTGGCTGCCCCCGCCGCCTCCGGGGAGGGGCAGCCCCACGCCGCTCTCACGGCCCCCAGCCGCCTCCGCCACTGCGGTTCCCGCCCACACCCCGGCCCGGCCATTCCGTGGCTTGCCTCTCACCGAGCTGAAGCCGGCCGCTCCCACACCCACCCATCCCCGCCTCCGCGTTCCCCGACTGTTGGTACGGTCCAAACGGAACGCCTTCTCTACAGCCAATCCAAGGGCGTACTTGGCGAAGCCCCGCCCCCGAATGGCCTACCGGTGGGCGGGCCCTGCCGGACCGCTCCAGGCTGCCCTCCTTAACCCCTTCCCTCTCGGGGTTGCCCGGGTTAACTCTATCCGCACCCGTCCTCGTCTCTGCCTTCACCTTCGACCCCGCTTATAAAAACTGGCCTTCGGCTTCTCTCTTGCCTTTGCTTTTTCTGTCCCCTTTTTTCTCAGGCAGGTAGCCAGGCAGAGGGACTGGAGAGTCATAGTCGCTTAAGTAAAGTTTTGTTTGCGAGAAGCAATTTCCTTCCTCTTTTTGCCCTTTAATTTGTCTTGACTTGCTTGAAGGTTCTGGCGATCTAAACGTATCCTCCTTTGACCAAAAGAGACCAGCTTTCCTACACGGAGCGAAAATCACTTTTTCTTTAGACCAGATCTACGCATTCCAGTAGCATTTAACAAAAATCATGAATCGTTTACTGTAATATTAGTTATTTTCCGTCTGTCTCTCGCAAACAAGTCAGTCGCATTTTGGTCCCCAATGCCCTGCCACCCAGTAGTCTCCAAATAAAAACTTGGAATGAAAGTTTTTCCCTCCCCTTGCTTGTTTTCCACTGACTCCATTGAGAACATCCACTGTATAACGTATTCATTTATTCATTCACTATGTACTAAGCTTGCACTTAGTGTGCCTGACCCTGAAATATTATAATTATGCTGCCCCATAATGTTAGTGTATAGAGGTGTTAAGGACTGAACTGGTCCTTTTTAGGAGGACAAGACTGAACTGACTTTTTTTTCAGGCCATGTAGTTCATTGAAATAGCAAACTGTATTGGAAAGAACACTCTCTTACTGGCTGTATGATACTGGGGTGAACATCGGTTTCTATATCTAGAAATGGGAGTACCTGCTTCACAAGGTTGTTGTGCGGAATAAATTAGGAAAAGTGTGGGGAAAGTACTTGCAAATTATTGTGTAAAGTTATTTGTTATTCATGCATATATTGAGCACTTTCTAGCAGGAGAAATGATTGGACTTGACACCCACCCCAGACAATGTAGGTAGGAAGGCAGCATTAATCACGTAGGTAACATTAATCACTGCAGGGAATGTACAGTCTGGTGCAGAAGGCATCATATCAGCTTTTACTAGATGTAGTTGAAAAAGTTTGAGGGTCATTATCTGACCCATGGAATACATAATTATTGGGAAAATGAGCTGCACTGTAATAAGAACCTACCTTATTTCTCTACACAGGAGCATAGGTCTGTCTGCAGTCAGCTAATCTCCTTGAACCTTATTTCACTACATCAGAAGATCGTAAAGCAAAAGGGTAAGCCAACAATTCCTCTAAGACACTTTACCACAGTTAGTCTTTTCTTCTGTGACAAGGACAGTGAGGATGAACGCTCCACCTGTCACTGCACAGGAGAAGGTCAGCTCACCCTGCAGCCTCAGCTTTGTGGACAGATGCTCTTCTCTATATTTAAGGACTTTCAGAGAGGGAGGGATCATGCTTCAGGATGGACACACTTCCTCCTCTTCTCTCGAGAGATGGAAAGCCTTGGGTATTCACCAGGCTATGTGACCCAGGCTCTGTGTGACCCTTTCCAAGCACCAGTATCATGCCTGACATTCTGTAACCTCAGTTTCTGCCCCCTTCCTCCAATAACACCATCAACAGTCCACATATTCTAAGTGTTGTGAGCCATGCAATCATTCAAGAAGGGAGTTTGCATGACTAGCACACAGGGAAGCAGCTGCATGGAATGCAGGACTCTTAAATTGCATAGCACAGACTCTGTCATTACTGAAAGACTCAGAGTCCCAGGAAAATAGTGTGGGGCTGGTTGTTGGCAGGAAGGGAGGATTGAGGTGAGCAAAATAAGGATGGGAGGAGAGAGAAGTAATGTGAACCAAAGTTAGGCAGTACTATGTGAATTTATAACAGACATCCTGAGCAGATAATGCATGGCAGGGGAAGTGTTTATTTGCTCATTCATTCATTCATTCATTTCATAAATGTTACGAGATGCCAGGCACTGAGCTAGACCCACGTAATGCAGAGATGAATAAAGCTGGGTCCCTATCCCCTGAGAAGCTTAATAAGCTACGTGGACCCCCCCCCCAAAGGTCAAATCACTTCGTTAAGAGTCTTGTGATGATCTTTTCACCACTCACATGGTGTACTGCGTTTGCAGATGTCTGTCTAATTTCTTCCTTGGCACTCTCTCCCTTGTTCTTAAACTGCAAGGCTCTTCAAGACACAAGACTGTGACTTTAACGTTTTCTCCCCCCAACTTGTGGAGTACCTTCTCTGCACTGATGTGCTAAGGTGCACTCAACTGAAACCAGAGCTAGAATCTGGCTGTAATGGTTGATGTATTGTGTCAACTTGAGAAATTTAGAAGTTTAACTAAGGGACTCAGTAGGGGGCCAGGGTCCTCACTTTGTAAGCATCCTAATCCTGTGCAAGAGGAGGGCACAGAGATGGTGTGAGTGCTACACCAGCCCTGGGGGTGGGGGGGTGCTGCTTACAATATAAAAGAGGAAAAGAGTCTTGCTCTCCCCTTTTTGCTCTTGTTGCTTTTGCTATCTTCTGCCACCTTGAACTGTTGCCCCTGTGCCACGCCACCCTGCCTTGGAGCCAGCTGATTATGGACTGAAACCTCTACAAACTGTGAGCTAAATAAACCTTTCCCTCCCTTGATTTTGGGCGTGGGGTATTTTGTCTCAGCAAGGAGAGAAAAGTAACTAAGATGCTGGCTAGCCCCCTGTGCTGAGGGCGGTGGACATCCTCAGCAGAGGAGTCTTGCTTGCTAGCCCTACTGTGGAACCCCACCGGAGACTTGTCCCTGGTCTGCAGAATTCAATAGGAAGTCTGCTGCTTGGCATTTACAGTCCCGGCGTGCCTCTCCTGGTCCGGTGTTCGGAGTGTTTCCTCTGCCCTCCAAGGCTCACTTGGTCTCCTTTCTCTTGCCCACATGTTGTGATCATACTGAGTCTTCCTCTCGGGTCCTACCTCACCACCCACCTGTAGAAATGTTAAATCTCTCTCAGTGCCACTTGTTTGTGAAGGGCTTTCATGGCATTTCCAGTTGGACATGCTGTTCTTGACTTCTGAGAACCAGCACTTTTTATTTTTTCGCACTGCTTTGGTATATGGTTTGTACTGAAGCCTGTGGGGATCTGATACTGTTCCCGTGGGCTATAAAGCCTTTGATGCCAAGGACAGTGTGGTGCTGACATCTGTGTCTGGCTGTGGTAGACATGACACACGAGAAGAGAAGTTTGAGGAGAGCAGGTCCTGCAGAGTTGGAGAACCAAGCACTGGGGGGCTTATTGCCTGCTCTCTTCATCGCTGTAAGCATTTTCTAAAAACAGTTTCAGAATTTCTAAGTCTCTACCAATTTTTCAAGCTCCAGGACTCCAGTAGCAGTCCAGAAATATAGCAGTCCCCAGGTATAAAGGAACACATTATCTCAAGGTGCGAAGGCAACACATGCACATTTTCTTTGAGCCCACAATGATGGGATTCCCCCGAAACTAATTGAGTTCTACATCAGGCAAGTCAAGGGGAGTCAGAGGAAAGCTTGCCCGCTTCCAAGGTTCTAGGATCCTGGGGAGAGGGTGACAGGTAGGGTTAGTGAGTGAAGAAGCACACGTACCCTTCCAGTTCCCGGCCAGGGGCACGTGCACCAGGCTCTCTGGAGACAGGGGCTTCTGCATTCCTTTCCCAGGGGAGCAATACCTTTCCTTCATTTTGCCATCAAGCTCTGTGGGCTACTCCAAGCCCTCCCCTTGGTGATGGCAGTGGACTGGCCACTTAAACTTTCCGTGGCATCTCTGTCAGTGCAATCTGAGTGGACGCTTGTATCCCAGGGACAGTATCATACATACATGTGTTGCACATCCAGCTTCTCTGCTGAGACATTCAGGCCATGGGTTCCAAAAGTGTAGGAAATCTTTCAGTCTGTTTCCTAGTCTGGTAATATTTTTAAAAAGAATAACTTACGTGCCCTAAAACTCACATATTTAGAGTGTACAATTCAATGACTTTTAGTAGATTTACAGAAACGAGAAACCAGTACCACAGTCTAATTTTAGAACATTTTCACCACCCCCAAAAGTAGTATAGCCTATTTTTTCTTTCATCCTGAAAATACATTTATCTATTTAATTCTGGTTTGAAAATCTTTATATCAAGAGCAGAAGGAATATATAGTAAGAGGGTAGTTAAACTGGAGTTAGTAAGAATGCAGAAAAATCATGGCTCTTAAAGCTATACTTCACTTAACTGCCATGCATGGCGACAGTAATTTAATAACAACTACAAATTGTGCATTTGTTGTGGTGTATATTCTTCAGTAAATATCCAGGGCCCTATCTAAACATTTTCCAGTTTGTGGTGGCTCTCTCTAATATAGCTCTTCAATGGGTTGAGCAAAGATAGTACTGCAAATTCCAGATTGCTCATTCTCCCTAGGCAGTAACTTTGTAATATGCTTAGGATGGGGTATTCTAGGATGTGCATGTGCGTGTCTACACACGTGTGTGTGATGGAAGCTCTTTAATTTTTATTAACTCAATTTAGTGCATAAATAACTGCATTAATTTCTGCTTGAATTGTAGTCACATGGACATTCTGGGTTCCTCAAATTTCATTTTGTTTGAGACCCTGTTCAGAAAGCCAGGAAGCTTCTACCCTACACAGGTGACATGGTAAGGCATCTAGCAGAAGGTTTTTGAGCCCCTCCCATGGCTGCCTCAGGGACATGCTAGAGCATCATGAGGATGAGGTGAAGTATCTTATGCCTACCCCTGTCCACAAAGATTTGAATTTACTGCTTGTTGTGGGCCAAAGTCCTAGCAAGGGTATTTTCAAAAAGCTCCTAATTGATTCTAGTTTGCAAACAAAGCTGAGAACCACTGTCCTGCTAGTAACTAAACTAGGACCACTTTAATAGGTTGAATCATGTGCAACTGCCATCTTTATAGGGCAAAAATCAGTTGAACATTGCCAATTTTGTATGGTTCAATCAATATATGGGCAACTGATTTTTATTTTGGGGAGAATATGGGTTTTTTTTTGGGGGGGATACTTTCTACAGGGAACCAGTCTTTTCTCTCCAGAGAAATGGATTCTGCAGTGAGCGAGAATGAGAATGATATAACAGGGAAGCCAGTGTCCTGTGTAGTTAAGGTGTTGCCCCTTGGTGGACTGGACTTGTAGTCAGGGTTTACAAGGGAAAAGATTTAATACAGGACACATAATTTATAGGATAATTTTATAATATTCACCCAAAGAGTCAAATGCAAAAGAGTGCAGGAGATCTCTCCACACACTGGAGACCCAAAGAGTCCAGCTGAGGGCCTGGTTCCCATTTCAATGTCCTTCATGAGTCCAGCTGAAGACCTAGAGCCCATGGCAGTGCCCCCCACAAATCCAACTGGTGGCCTAGAGCCCATGACAATGTCTCATGCAACTCTGTTTCAAGGATCTGCGCTGGGAAGGCCCAGAGGTCAGTGGTGGATGCCAGAAAGTCTGGGCCAGTGGGATGAAGGATCTGTGCCAGCAGGCTGAGGGATCTGCACTGGAGCCAGGAAGAGATGCTCAAAGTAAGGATCAGAGCTCCCCCTAAGAGAACCGCAGCCATCCTCAGCAACAGTGAGGTCCCGAGCTCCTCCGATGATGAGAACAGCCAAGTTTGTATCAGGAAAGCCAGCGTAACAAGCTTCTCAAGGAGAATCAATAGCACCACCTCTTCCCCTCCAGTTCTCCTTTCTATGTTGTTGGCAACAATCCTCAGGTGGGCCCTCCACACCCAGCACCACGCTGATTCAGTTCAGCTGGGTGTTGCAAGTTGACCATTAGTTAATCCACCACAGGACTCCCTACATCTTTTCTTCTAGTGGGTCCTAAACATTCAGAAGCCTGGAGTTGGCAGACACAAAGGGAAATGAGCAAAGCAGACTAAGGATAGGACAACCACAAGTATTGGAAATATGACAAAACAGAGAACCTGGCCACTTCTTCAAGGACATGCACACTCGGAGAGAAAGGGAGAGAGAGAGGCAGAGAGAGAGAGAGAGTGTGTGTGTGTGTCATGTGTCACTCAACATCTGAGACACATTCTGATAAATGCATTGTTAGGTGACTTCATCCTTGTGCGACCATCATAAAGTGTATATACACAAACTAAGGTGCATATGATGTCACTAGGTGATAGGAATTTTTCAGCTCCATTACGATCCATGGGACCACTGTCGTATATGCAGTCTGTCATTGACTGAAACATTGTCATGAGGTGCTTGATTATGTATATATTTATGTGTATATGTACTTAAATACAGATCAGGCCATCTATGGGTTGATATCTGGCCCTCAGTTCTAGAGTTTGTGACTCTATCCTAAAGGCAGATGTTTGTGGAACAAGGAGGTGGCCCAGAACAGAGGTGCTTGACATGGTGTGACTATAAGCCCAGGGAGAAAAGCGTCAGTACCTCACTGACAGGCATGGCATGCCCTTCAGGGACACTGTGGGAGAAATGGGAGCATGACATGTGAGCAAGGGTGCCCTTGAGACAAGAAGGTTGTTAGGGTTTGTATCTAGATGTCCCCCCAAAGCCTCATGCAGTCATGGTGGGTGGGCTTTTTGGAGGCGGCTGAATCTAGAGTTTGTGATTGGTTCATTGTCTGGTGCTGGGGATTAAGGGTGAGTGATTGCTGGATCAGTCCAATGATTGGCTTGGCACCGCCCTAATCCTAGCAGTCTGGATGAGATAAAAGGGGCAGAAAGAGGCTTGTTTCCCCCTCCCCTTTTCGCTTTTGTTCTTTTGCTGTCTTCTGCCACCATAAACAGTTGTCCCTCAGTCATGCCACCCTACTTTGGAGCCAGCTGTGTATAGACTAAAACCTCCACAAACTGTGAGCTAAATAAACCTTTCCCTCTTTAACTTTAAGTGTCGGGTATTTTGTCCCAGCAACGAGAGAAAAGTAACTAAAACAGAGGTACAGGGGACCCATGAAGGGTGTGTGCAAGTATTTTAAGAGAGATTATAAAAGCCCTGTCAGAAATGCTAATATCAAGCTGTTATTTCCTCCATGACAATACATAAGGGGAAAAAAGAAAAATAGTTTCACAGTGCCCAAGACACCCTCAAAACTGTTTCTCCCTTTTATTCTGGTTTCTAATTTAATATGGCTCAGCCAAGCCAGGAAACCAGTTATCCTAGACTCTGCTTGCTTACCCTACCTAGTTCTGCAACTGTGGCTTCTAAAGACCCCTTAGATCCAGCTCCTTCCTGCAGCCCGCCCCCCAGGGTGTTCAGGCTCCATTTTCTTCCCTCCGGATTATGGCAGTGGTTAATTTTGTGGAACAACTTGACATGGCCGTAGGATGTCCAGGTATCTAGCTAAGCATTAGCTGGGCATATCGTGAGGGTGTTTCCAGAAGAGATTACCATTGGAATTGGTGAAGTGAGGAAAGCATATGGCCTTCCCCAATGTGTATGGGCTTCATCTAACCCATCGAGTGTCTGAATAGAACAAAACACAGAGAAATGTTAAATTTGCTCTCTGCCTGGCTGCTTGAGCTGAGACATCAGTTTTTCTGCCCTCCAAACTTATTGTTCTTTGGCCTTCAGAAATGAACTGGAATCTACACCGTTAGCTTGGGTATTCAAACTATGCCACTAGATTTGTTGGATTCTGCAACTCCTCAGCCTCTATAATCACATGAGCGAATACCTTATAATAAATTGAGAAAGAGAGAAAGAAAGAGTGGGGTGGGGCATGGGGAGACAGAGAGAGAGAGAGAGAGAGAGAGAGAGAGATCTGTTACAGTAGTATTTTGGTTCATGAACTTCATTCCACGATTCTGGAAAAGATGGCCACGGTCATGTTCATCACCCAATGCAGAGTTCGCGAAGCAAAACAGAATTTTGCCAAACACTTCTGTTTGAGAACCCAATTGTTTGCTAACAAAAGTGTTCGTGAACCGAGGTAACACTGTAGTTCTGTTTTGCTGGAGAACCCAACTAGTGCAGATTTAATGAAATGGACTGAATGTTTGTGTTCCTCACAAATTTTTATGTTGAAGCCTAAATCCCCAGTGTGATGGTATTTGGAGGTGGGGCTTCAGGGGTAGCTATGTTATGAGTGTAGAACTCTCACGAATGGGAGTAGTACCCTTATAAGAAAAGACAGAGAGATGATCTCTCTCTGCTCTCTGCCATGTGAGGTTAAGAGGGTCATTTGCAAATGATAAAGCAGGCCATTGCCAGACACCCAGTATCTGCTGGCACTTTGATTTTGTACTTTCCAGCTTCCTGAACTGTGTAAAATAAATTTATATCTGTGGTAATCTATTAGAGCAGCCCCCCATGCGATCTATTTTACGTAACCCTTATAGAATATACTTCTAGGAAGATCTTTCGAAAAGGAAACTATAATCACATACCTGCTTACAACCTTTAGTGACTCAAGGAATAAAGCCCAAAATTCTCAGCAGAGTATATGAAACTTCAGGGCCTGTATGGTCAGGGTGGTGTTTCAACTTGATTGGCTTTGGGATCCACTCTGCAGATTGGTGGAGCACGCGTTCAGGTGTGTTTGGGTGGACCATGGAGGTATGACCGTGGGTAATATACATGGTTCTTAGCCCCTTCCTCTCTGGCACTTCCCCTGCTCTGCTTCCCGGTGGTCATGAACTAAACAGCTTTGCTCCACCGTGTCTTTTACATGATGTCTTTGCCTTGGAGCCCCACTGATCATGGACTGAAACCGTGAGCACATTAAACCTCTCTTTAAGTTGTGAGTGTTGGGTATTGTGTCTGAAGCAACAAGAAAGCTGACCAATAAATACAGTGCCTCTCTTGCTCTTGTAGCTTTCTCTACCTGTCTTTCTACACACTTTACACTCTGGAAAAAACGAACTACTTATAGCTCTCCTGCGTACTCCAGGCTCATTCATGCCTGTGTGCTTTTGTTCAAACTGTTTCCTCTGCTGGGAATTCCCTTCCCAGCTTCTCCAGGCATGTTCATCCTTTAAAATATCATCTTTGATAAAAAGCTAAACACTCCACCTTTTGAGTTCCCTACCACCTGCTGCAGCCCTCTATCATATATTGATCTGAGATCGTTCTTCCTTTTTATAAAAGCATTTTCAGCTATAAATTTTTCTCTATGCAGTATTTTAGCTATATCCTATACATTTAGTGTTTTTGTTTTTACTCATCTCAAAGCATTTTCTAATTTCTATTGTAATTTATTCTTTGTCCATTGGTTATCTAGGAGAGTGTTATTTAATTTCCACATTGTGAATTTCCAAAATTTTCTTTTGATTTCTAATTTCATGTCATTGTTGTTGGAAATTGTATTTTGTATAAATGTAGTTCTTTTTTTGTTCTTTTTTTTGTGAGTACCAGGGGTTGACCTCAGGACCTCACACACCAGCAGGCGCCCGTGCTGCTGAGCAATATCACCGGCCCTTTTTTCATATGTGGGTTCCAGGAGTCGAACTCGGGCCCTCGCGCTTGCCAGGTAGGTGCTTACACTGCTGAGCCATCTCACCGGCCCTAAATGTAGTTCTTTTTCTTTATTGAGTCCTGATTTGTGGGCCAACATTCCTAGTGCACTTGAGAAGAAGGTGTATCCTGCCGTTGCTGGATAGAATGTGTACAGGTCTCCAGATTTAGTTGGTTTAGTGTTGTTCAAGTCTTTTCTTTTCTTTTTGATCTTGTTGTGTAATTGTTCTATCCATTATTTAAAATGGGCCATTGAAGTCCTCAACTATTACGATTGAATTATTTGTTTCTCCTTTTAATTCTGTCAGTTTTTGCTTCACATATTCGGGGGACCTATTATTAGGTGTGTATATGTTTATAATTCTTACATCTTCTTGTTAGATTGACCCTTTATCATATAAAATATCCTTTTTTTGGTACCGGGAATGGAACTCACAACCTCACTCTTGCCAGGCAGGCACTATGCTGCTGAGCTACATCCCCAGTCCTAAAATGTCCTTTTTTGTCTCTAGCAACAATATTTCTTGCAAAGTCTATTTGTCTGGCATTAATATAGCCACCCGAGCTCTCTTTTGGCTACTGTTTGCATCTTTTCCTATTCTTTTAACTATTTGTGTCTTTGAATCTTCAGTGAGTTTCTTATAGATATCATAGTAGTCAGATCATGTTTTTAAATACATCCTGTCAGTGTCTCCCCTTTAGTTGGGTCATTTAATCCAATTAATATAATTTCAGATAAGGCAGGATTTATGTATGTACTACTTTGATATTTATCTTGTATTATACGTCTTAGGTATTTTTTACTCCTTTATTTCTCCATTACTGCTTTTTCATGTTAAATCAGTATTTTCTAACATATCATTTTAATTCCCTTGTTCCACTATACATTTATATATTTTTTAAGTTATTTTATTAAGTTATTAAGTTATAATGATGTAGCTCAAATTAATACCAACTTTATTTCAATAGCATACAAAAACTTTGCTTCTACTTAGCTTTGTTCTGTCTCTTTTATTTGTGCATTATTACCATATAAATTATATCTTTATGCTTTGCATGACCATCAACAGAGATTTACAATCATTATTTTCCTCTATCTTATATTGAAATCACCTGTGTCCCACATCAACAAAAAGCTCTCTGAGCAGATGGGCTATGTCTTATATGTATTTGTATACCTGGAATCTGGCAAAATATCTAATATATATTATATAAATAATTGTTGATTTTTAAAAAATGAAATTATTTGAACACCAAGTGGCCAACTAGGTCTGGAGAACTTTGATCAGCTCTCTGGATGAGGATGCACAGTAGGTCAAACTAAATTTACATAATCATTAATTGCAATGCTTTGAATTCCTATTTAGTGGAATCAATTCATAGTTGGATAATGAAGTTATTCTCAGCCAAGTCCATTTCTTTACAAGTTCTAGGAAATATTGCTTATATCAAAACATTTGGTGCCATAAGTGGCCCTTCTGATATCTGGTTAGTATACATATTGAAGATGGGAAGGATGATAAATTGCTGTTTTTTTGGAGGGGGAATTTAATGAGGGGAGAGAATGAGAATTTTTTTGTGAGGATAATGGAGAGTTATTATGAGAATGGTGCTTTTAAAACTGCTTACAGAAAAAAAGCAAACTAACCCCCAAAACACCAAGGAGGAAAACTTTTCATAATGACAGTTGGGCAACATTATCTGATACAGCAATGAAAAAGTTCCATGTCATCCTTTCAAGGACCTTAAACATCTTAGACTCTTCTCATTGCTGAGACAAAATACCTGACACCCACAAGTTAGAGGAGGAAAGGTTTATTTGGGCTCACAGTTTATAGTCAGTCCATAGTCAGCTGGCTTCAAGGCAGGGTGGCATGGCAGAGGGACATCGCAGAGGAGAAACAGCCCATGGCAGAGCAGGCAAGAGGCAGCTAGCAGCAAGCAGCAGCAGCAGCTTGTCTTCTTTTTGTCCCTTTATAAGTGTTTTGAGTGGTGCCACCCACACCCAGGGTGCGCCTTTTCCATTATCCACACCCAGAACCATAGTAAATCAATTAGTGGACTAATCCAGTACCACACACCCTTAATTCCAGTGTCACACACCCATGATCCAGCCACCTCCCAAAAGCCCCACCTATGAGCACATGAGGCTTTGAGGGGACATCTAGATACCAAGGCATAACATTAAGTAACAAAATCTCATGCAAGAATGAACTGACTTTGGATTTAGCCCAGTATCCTCATGTTACTGATGTAGAAACAACTCTAGAACTGATGTAACTTGTCCACAATTACAGCTTGTGAGAGTAGAATCAGAATTATAATTTGGATCCCAAGTCAAGTTTTCCATGGTACCATGGATGTGGCAGTCTGGTAATTTAGGAACACCTTCTCACTTCACCTAGCTCTCTCTATCAGAAAGGAGTTCAGAATGTCTCTCTGGGTCTGGCTGATAATTAGCTTTTTTAGCAATATGCATAGATTTTATTAAATGGTATAGACACTATGGGTTTCCCCCTTCTCCCTGGTGGGAGAGCTGGTCATGCCACATGGTTATTTTTTTCAGCCTTCTGTGCAGCTAGAATGTGGTCTGATAACTGATCACAGCAAATGGGACCTTTTATGGCTTTTCAGAGCCAGCTGGATCTAGAGTATGTGATACTGGGATTAAGATGTGGTACTAAATTAGCCCACTGATTGGAATTAGTATAGTTCTGGGTGTGGCTGAATGGATTTACTGAAGACAGAACCCCAACCTGGGTATAGGTGTCACCAACCAATAGGCTTGTAGCTTGGATGGGGTAAAAGGGAAAAGGGAGGCTTGTAGCTGAAGCTTGCTGCTTCACTGCCTTCTCCCTGCTTTGCCGTGGAGTTTTTCTCCTCTGCAATACCCCTCTTTCATGCCACCCTGCCTTGGATCCAGCTGACTGTGGACTGAAACCTCTACAAACTGTGAACTGAAATAAACCTTTCCTCCTTTAACTTTGTGTGTTGGGTATTTTGTCTCAGCAACTAAAAAAGTAACTAAGACAGGACCTAAGGAGAAATCCCGTCAAGTTTCTGGAAAAGGTTTTCTTCTTTATTAAAAAGAGAAGGATGGCACTTATATTAAAAGCAGTCAAAATATCAGAGGCAGAGGTAAAATGGTGGTGATGAGGAGTTATTGCTTAATGGGTACAAAATTTCAGTTTTTCAAGAGGAAAAAAGTTGTGGAGAAGGCTGATGGTAATGGTCATACAACATTTGAATATGTTTAATACTATTGGACAATATATTTATATAGAAGATTTTTTTAAAGGAAAAAGATGAATTAAAAACACCCAACTTCCTGCTTTTGGATATAGCTTTGTGAAGAGGTTGTATGTACAGTTTAGCAACAATGTTACAGTCATGAAGGTAGAAACTCAAATTTCTGGTCAACCTTCTGAACAAGGCAGAAGGGTACTATAAAAAGTACCAGACACTTTAATTTTCTGAATTGTAACATGTCTGTAGAAAATTGTAAGCATACAGCTCCATGAAATATCAAAATCAAACACACCTGGGTAACTAGCATCTTCTAATCACTACTTGCACCCAAGGGTAGACACTGTCCTGATATCTGACTTTATAGACAAGTTGTCCCGCTTTTTTACTTCATATAGTTGGGAACTGGTTAGACTCTGACTAGTCCTTTTCTAAACACACAGCATTTTTCTGTGTCTGGTATCTTTCATTTAACATTATGTTTGTGAGATTCATCCATGTTGTATGTCATTATAGATCTTCCATTCTCAGGGCTGAGTACAATTCCATTGGAATAATACGTTAGAATTTATCCATTTTTCCCTTTGATGGACATGTGGATAGTTTCCAAATTTGGCTGTTACAAATAGTGAAGCTATGAGTATTTTTCTGCTATAGAAAATGATTGGGTCTACCTAAGAGTAGAATTGCTGGGCCACTGGGTATGCTCATATTTAGCATTAGCAGATAGTGCCAGTTTTCCAAAGTGGTGGTACCAATTTGTGCACCTGCCAGTAGAGACACATTCTTGACACTTGGATCCTTTCTGAGCTACTGAGATCCTTTCTGAGCTATTTACCATTCCAAACCTGGAATTGCCTACTTCCAACCTATAGTCAGTGTTTACATAATTGCTAACCAGTCTCTGTTACATGATTTCCAAAGCTTCCCAACTAAGGCATTCTGTAAGGGTAGACCAGGGTGCTTTGTTCTGAAAAACTTCTTTCTTTAAAAGGCCAACTTTTCTGATGTGGTGGGTCACCAATGCCATGATTGCTATGGCTGAGGCTGGTGCAAACAAAGCCTGACCAACTTCTTCAGGAGTGGTGCATAGATTTGCTCATTTTCTTTACCACTGCAATTACTTATCTAGGCCTTTCTCTACTCTTTCCTGGACTATTAACAATCCTCTGTTAATGGATATTCTCATCCAAGTCTCTCCCCACTGCAGTGTATCATTCAGACCACCCTTAATATAAGTGTACTGCATACATCACAGTTGAATCATGAGGTCTGGAGAATCTAAAATCAGCTGAAGTTGTCCTTTTTGATAACCCATTTAGCTGCCTAAGAATATACTGAAAGACCTTTGGTAACACCTAACCAATTACACATTACAGTAGCTGCCACTAACTGAGAACTCACTTTGTTTGACAAGCCCTGTACTAAGGGTATCATATGTTTTATCATATATATATATATATATATAGTTTGTAGTACATAATGATCACATTCCTCATGGGGAGTTGGTACATAAACATAACACATCTTAATTCTTTTATTTTTATCCCTTTTCTCTCCCCTCCCTCCCACCTCTGTCTGTCTTTTGGTCCCCTTCCCATATGCAAAATATCTACCTTGCTGTTTTCTATTATCTATCTTTTATTTTTATTTTTAATTTTTCTCTTTATTTATATTTGGGGTTTCTCATATAAGAGAAACCATGCAACATTTAAGCTTGTGTATCTGATTTATTTCATTTGATATTATGGTCTCCAAGTGCATCCATTTTCCTGCAAATTATTGAAGTTTATTCTTCTTTATGGCACAGTAGTACTGCATTGTGTATAAATACCACAGTATTGTTAATACCACAATGATAATCTGAGTATTGAGATAAAAAGAAAACCTATTAATAGCAACAACTATATGACCCTGGAAATATCAAATAAATCAGCACCTGTAATATCATCCTTGACAAACCAATAATGTGAGGCAGGCATGGTGGTGCATGCCTGCAATACAAGCATTGGGGAGGCTGAAGTGGGAGAATTGCTGTGAATTCAAGGTCAGCTTGGACTACACAGTGATTTCAAGACCAGTCTGAATTATATGGTGAGAACCTGTCTCAAAAAAAAAAAAAAAAAAAAAGAAAGAAAAGAAAAGAAAAAACAAAGAATAATATACCATCCTCAAACTTATATAAAAAAAAAAACTATAATTATAAACACTAAGAAAACCATGGATTCCACCCCCCCCAGTGGGAAGCCAGGCCCCGTTTGAGTGCCTGGCTTCTTACTACAGTGTGGGGGGGTGGACCCATGTCCTTCCCAGCCTGAGTTTAGGCTCCTCGGGAGATCTCTTTCTAGCCCATTCCCTGTCTATAGTTATCTCCCATGGCTGTCTCTCACCCAGTCACTGTGGGAAGGCAACTTTGGGAGCCCTGAAGTAAAATTGTTTTTTAGTTGTTCTGAGTCCCAGATTTAAATAATCAAACCCTTCCTGAAATGGTGCCTGAATAAACACTCTGGCAATATAGTGGGCACCCACACTGGAATCCCTCCCTGGCTGTTACCTACCACGTGGAAGGAGTACCCTCAGAGCAAGACACTGCACTGCTTTTGCAGTTCACAATGGCTGAGGGCTTCATCACCATTTCTCCCTGGATCTTCCAGGCCTGGGCACTTGCCTTGCTTCTGGGGAGCTAGGTTCTCTTTCTTGTGAGCCACAAGCTGGGGAGAGAGTCCAGATTGTTTCATTTTTTTCTCTGCATTATAGACTATTTCTCCAACTTCTCTCTAGCATCTAATTTTCCTGTCAATTCCTTCCTAGTTCCTCACAATCTGCTTTTTTTTTTCTTTGCCATGTTGTTACTTTCCACTCTCTGGATTCTGGGTCTCAGAGAGGCTGAATTTTGCTGCCTGTCACCACTCCACCATTTTCCTCCTCCCTATTATCTCATTTTACACTCCAATAATCTTTTTTTGTGTGTGTGGGTACTGGGGGTCGAACTCAGGCCCTCATGCACCAGCAGGCACCTGTGCCACTGAGCGATATTACCGGCCCTTTTTTCGTATGTGGGTAACTGGGAGTCGAACTTAGGACCTCACGCTTGCTAGGCAGGCGCTTATGCCGCTGAGCTATCTCACCAGCTCCCCAATAATCTTAGAAGATCTTTCAACTAGTTATCAATTTATAGCCTTTCAGCTCCAAATCTACCCTTTGTTACCTGCTCTGTGAAAATAACATTAGGCCTTTGGAACACAGTCTTCCCTCAGTATCTGCAAAGAGTTGGTTCCAGGACTCCCCATACCAAAATCTATACATGCTCAAGTCCCTTGTATATGACCTACTCACATCCTCTTATATACTTTGTCATCTCTAGGTTACTTATAATACCTAATACAAAGTAATTTCTACATAGGTAGTTGTTATATTGTGCTGTTTAGGGAATAATGATAAGAAAGAAGTTGAGCTGGGCGTGGCACACACCTATAATCCTAGCATTCAAGAGGCTGAGACAGGAGAATCATCATGAGTTCAAAGCCAGCCTAGACTACATAGTGAGACCCTGTCTCAAAAAAAAAAAAAAAAGGGCCGGTGAGATGGCTCAGCGGCTTAAGCGCCTGCCCGGCAAGCGCGAGGGCCCGAGTTCGACTCCCGGAACCCACATACGAAAAAGGGGCCGGTGATATCGTTCAGCGGCACGGGTGCCTGCTGGCGCGCGAGGTCCTGAGGTCGACCCCCGGTACCCACAAAAAAAAAAAAAAAAGAAAGAAAGAAAAGTTGATACATTTTCAGTACACACGATTTTTTTCCTGAATATTTTTTGATCCATTGTTGGGTGAATCTGAAGATGAGGAACTGGTGTATACTGAGGATTATTTTTCCTCTACTGATTAGCACCATGTTAATCTTCGCAGTGGAGGGCACTGGACAGGTAGTGCAGGAAGACAGTTTTCCTCCTTCCGGGCAGTGTGCTCTTCTCGGTCCACACGCAATGTGTCTAGTGCCCGGCTCCAGCAGTGCACAGCATCCAGCTACTGCCCCCTGCACATGCTTCTGGTGTGCCATCTCTCCATAAATGGCTTTCCCCAGATCATAGGGTGTGGACTTGGAGCATCTTTAGATTTCCACCAAGCCCCCATCTTGGCGTCACCTTGGCTTCTCTGTTACCCTGTGGACCACAGCTATGCCCTTTCCAACAGTACGTGTGGCAGTCCTGGAGGGAGGATCAGGCTGTCAGCCTTAGGAGCAAGTGGCTGCTCTTTTTATCCACTATTCTTACATTCCGTAGAGTTCGGCTTGCTTTTTACTAGTTAACCCCTGCTTATTCTAACCAGTGTCATAGTTAATAATTTTTGGTATTAAATTTTCTCTGTACAGGTTACTGTGTATTTCTATTTTATGATCGACCCCTGATTGATAAGTGCTTTTCTGATTACCTTTTTGGCTTTAGTTTTGTTTTGAGGGGAGTTGGTAATTGTTTTTCTATCGCTCTTGTGTAGTTTTCTGTTATTATTGTTTCAATCTAAAAAAATCTCTGCCACTTGACTATAGCTCCTCCCTGTAAACTCAACATACTAGTTGTGCTAGCAATTTCACTTTCTTGGAGAAATCTTTTCTTAGTGCTTTCTGACTCATCCACACACAGCCTGGTTGCCCTTCAATGACTCTCATCCTGGGGTCTGCCTTCAGTTCATTCTGGAAATCTCCTGGGACTCTCCCGTGTGAGTCACTCACTCCTTCGTGTGTCGTTTTTGCTCCTGCATTTTGTCGTTTTTGACTTCTCTTTTTTTCCTCCCTGTCTTTGCAGGTGTATACCTTTTAAAAAGGTCCTTGGTTGTAAGCCCAGGTTTACATGGTGTAATCAAAATATATGGTGAATATTTAAATATTTTTAAATGTATTACAGTAGAAAAACCCATTGCCATTCCTCCCCCTCAAAATACTCCTTTTCACTTCAAACATGCTTATCCCATAATTCTTGCCAATTTCTGAAGCAGTTCTAGAAGTCCTCTTTTGTGTGTTTATGAGGTGTGATCAAAAATATGGTACATGTTCCTGCTGAGTGTCATCCAACAGAGGATGTGTCCTCATCCACCTTATTAACTGGATCTGGCACTGTGTGACTTCTTTTTTTTTTTTTTTGTGGGTACCGGGGGGTCGACCTCAGGACCTCGCGCGCCAACAGGCACCCGTGCCGCTGAGCGATATCACCGGCCCCTTTTTCGTATGTGGGATCCGGGAGTCGAACTCGGGCCCTCGTGCTTGCCAGGCAGGCACTTATGCCGCTGAGCCATCTCACCGGCCACTGTGTGACTTCTGACTTTTTCCCAAAGTCAAAATGACTATGGAAGGTAAACATTTTGAATTGATTCAGGACATCGAGGCAGTTACAACAGTGCAATTAAAGACACTCAAGACAGAGGACTTCCAGAACTGCTTCAGAAAGTGGCAAGAACTATGGGATAAATGTATTTGAAGTGAGGAAGATTAATAGCAATATCTTTTAGTGTAATTTTAAAAAATTTTAATTCACTGTATTTTTTATCACACTGCATATATTTCTTTAATCTTGCTTTTTTTTTTTTTTTTAATATGCGGGTACCGGGAATCGAACTCAGGACCTCGCGCTTGCCAGGCAGGTGCTTATGCCCCTGAGCTATATCACCAGCCCTAATCTTGCTTTAAAGTGGATTTTTATTTACTTGTTATGCCTTATAAAGAATCTACATTTACTAATATTACTGCTAAGTTTCTAATGAAGAATCAATTTTTTTAGTTAAACAATACTTTTATTGTTTTAGTGGGGCTTGGGGAAAAACCAAAAGTCTATATAGGAGTTCATTCTGCCATCTTTTGCCAGAACTCTCTGTATATATTCTTTTGAAACCTACTTTTCATTTTTATTTATTTATTTTGAGGTGCTGGGGATGAAACCCAGGGACTTGTGCATTACCTACCACTGAGCTATACCCAGAGCCCTAAAATCTACTTTTTTTTTTTTTTTTTTTTTGTGGGTACCGGGGGGTCGACCTCAGGACCTCGTGCGCCCGCAGGCGCCCGTGCCGCTGAGCGATATCACCGGCCCCTTTTTCGTATGTGGGATCCGGGAGTCGAACTCGGGCCCTCGCGCTTGCCAGGCAGGCGCTTATGCCGCTGAGCCATCTCACCGGCCCCTAAAATCTACTTTTGATTTTTAACTTCATGGTATATCATGAACAACTGCCCACATATTTACATATTCTTTTACTACAACATTTTTTAAAATCACGACACCATTTTAAAAGACCTTTGGGCCAGTGAGATAGCTCAGCGGCGGAAGCACCTGCCTGGCAAGCACGAGGTCCTGAGTTCGACTCCTGGTACCCACATAAAGGAAAAAATGGGGCTGGTGATATAGCTCAGCGGCACAAGCACCTGTTGGCAAGTGTGGGGTCCTGAGTTCGACTCCCAGTACCCACATAAAAAAATAAATAAATAAAATAAAATAAAAAAAAAATAAAAGACCTTTGACCTGGTACCCGCATATTAAAAAAAAAAAAAAAGACCTTAGCATTCTGTTTTGAAGATGTTCTGTAATGTATTTAGCCTGTGTCCTTCTGTTGGACATTAGGTTGTTTGCATTCTTTTGCTATTGAGAATTTTTATAGAAGTCATGGGGCAAGCCTGCTATATTTGTTATATTCATCTCGTCCGAATTTGTCCTCTCTTTTCTCTTTCTTGCATTTCACTTCTAAGTTTGCCTTTGATGTATGAAATACATCTATTATAGGTTTCCCTGGCATACAAGTAAGTAGTGTGCTAATAGTGACTTTTATGTCTTTGACACTACTGCATACAGTGTTTCTGTGTTCCTTCTCATAGCTGACCTGGTGTGCTCGTCTGGATCATGTTCTGACTTCCAGTGGGTGTTCTTTGCTGTCTTGGCCCTTGTGACTGCAGCCCACAACATGAAGGAAGGCAGCTTTCAACACCTCAGGTTGTAAAATGCACCGAAGAATGATGTAATGACACAGAAATAAATAAAGGATGCTCGATGAATAGCTAAGTACTGGAGAAACTTACACGGAAAATGAAAACAGTTCTGACCCTTCAAGTCTTTACCCTCCTCCATACACAAATACAGACGGGCAATTCACAAGTAAATGCAAGGTTTTCAACATCCAATAGTTTGTAGGCATGAAAAAAGTAAAAAGTTAAACACTTCATACAGTGCCTTTCCTTGTCCTTTCAAAGCTCAAAAGAAGTCATGCAACAACATCTTCCTTTGAGGTTGAAACCAGCTGGGCCATGGCTACCCTGGGACAGTGCACCTTTTATGAACCCCAGTGAAGACTGGGCTCATTCACAGGGCTGGCAGCCTCTAGACCACGCCCTCTCAGGGCTCTGCTGGCCTCTCAGAGTTAGGCTGGACCTCCACTGGACCCCTGGCCTCCAGAGGGCAATCCCGGCATGGTTTGGAACCCGGCTTCCTCTGCCCAGCGCTGTGCACGAGGACATGCAACTTCAATAGTGAGTCTGCGTGGCTGCCCTTGAGAGCCTTTCAACTCACATTTCCTGAGTGCCTGTCACGCATGGGGCCTGGGGACAGTACAGGCCACCATGCCAGCCTGCAGAGGACCCCAGGCTGGTAGGGAGCTAACACACAGACCTGAATCACAATATGGTCTTTTCATGCTACTCCTATAATCACACCCACTCGCCCTCTATTTGTGCCAACTGTACAGTGTCAACAGAGGAGGGGTTTAGGAGAGCCCAGCCAGGTGGAAAAGGGTAGCCAGGGGACTGGAGGAAAGCAGTGTGTTTTTAGATTCTACGCTGCAGACTGTAAGTATGGCAGTTTCTCAAAACTGCTTTTACTGATTGAGAAAATGTCAGTGTTCAACATTATGACATATTTCAACACCTTTAAACATTTTTTTTTCTTATTTCCTTATTGCTCGGGGTAGGAAAGGAGGCCCAGATAGTTGTAGGAAGCAGCTGAATTCTTCCAAGCCACCTCTCGGGCTGTCTCTAGCCAGAGCCTAAGCTCAGGCACGGGGATGGCATCTGGCATGGTCCACGCCACAGTACAGTGTCCCAGGTGCTGCTTGCCAGCCTGTATAACGGACCATCCTTCCAGTGTTCGTTGTGTACCTGAGGCCGGCCCCACCACCCAACTCGGTACAGGGCCCTCAAGGTGCTTGATCTCAGAACTCACAGGGCAGTGAGATCTTAGGAATAGGTTGCCTGATAAAACACAAGATGCTAAGGTAAACTTGAATCTCAGGCAAACAAAGAACAATTTTTTAGAATAAGAATACCCCGTGTAATGTTTTATTTGTGATGTCTGGCTGCCCCACTCAGGAGACACCACAAAGAATGTGAAGTGCCGAGACATATGGAAGGAGAAAACTTCCTCCAGCTCTCAGCTTGTGTGTGCCCCCGCTGTGCCCACCTTATCACACCCCAGCCTGTCACTGTCATTATTCTGAAGTGACAATGTGCACTTGTGCCATTATGATTAGTGTCACCCAGGAGAATGTAAGCTCCCCAAGGCCAGGCTCCTCACCCACCCAGGCAACTATCCTAGTTCTTAGCAGATGTGTTGTACCTAATTTTTAAATAAATGAATGTTCCTGCGACAGGTGGAAGGGGGACCTGAGGGTCAGGGAAGGCTTCAGAGGATGTGGCATTGGAGTAGGATCTTAAAGAAAATTAAAAACATGGCCGAGTTTTGCCTGTTTGTAGCAGATACATGGGGGAGTGGAAGGGCAGGTGGACAGGTTTTACAGGAGTGTGAGGGGTGTGTCTGGGAAAGAATAAGGATGAGGAACCTGGGCATGTAGGCTCTAAGGTGCCCGCCCAGGTGAGGGGAGCCAAGGGAGGTTTTAAGGCGGAGAGGGAACTGAAGCATGGGGTCAGAGCAGAGAGGGCAGCGGGAAGATCGCTGAGCCTGGCAGTGGTCCAGGCAAGGGAAGGGGAGGCTGTACCAGGCGGGAATGGAGCTGTGGAGGGGAGGTCATTCAGCATATTTAGGGGAAAGAATCAATAGGACTGGAGTGCACAGAACCCTAGAAGACAGGTGACAGATTCTGCCTGAGTGGAGGGAGGGAGGGTGACCTGGCAGCAGGGTCCTGAGGAGGGCAAGGAGTGCTAAGCAGAGTGAGCACCGCACGTGCAGGGTGGGCTCTCCACGTGCCCAAGGCTACCTGGTCCTGCAGGCCTTGTCCTGTAATTCCCTCCACAGCTCGTCTCCTGGGCCCATCAGCTGGGAGGAGTCACAGGTCACCGGTGTGAGGGATCTCTGTATTGGGAAATATGAGTAAGATGGATCTTTGCATCGGGCCGCAAGTTCTCCCGTCACCCAAAGGGACTCTGCACTGGCCGACCTCAGAAGTCACATTCTCCTTTGGGGTTTTCTGGGGGCAACTTCAGGTGTTTCTGAGCAGCAAGGCTCAGGGACTAAAAAACAAATACACGCGATGGACAGTGAGCTCATGGCATCCCACAGGACAGGCATTCTCAAGCCACGTGAACCGGCGGATAAGAAACTAAGCTCGTGAGTGTCTGCCCTGCCCAGGCCTTGTCCCGATGTCTGAAGGCCTCTGCCCTCTGCTCTTCCTGCTTATGCTGAGAGGAGTGAGGGCCACAGAGCCCACAATTGAGGGGCAGAGTTTTGTTTTGGGTTGTATGTGGTTTTTTCTCCTTATCAAAAATATTTGCATACAGCAATAGTAACCTTTTTTTGGTATACAGGAATGCTTGTTTATACAAATATGGATTCTTGTAACCATCATCTCAGAACGATTCTAATGTCCCAAATGTTTCTCTTGTGCTGTCCCTTTGTGTTAAGAATTTGCCGCCCCTGCTGCACATTTGGGTTGTTTCCAGTTTGGATTATTGTAAAAAGTGCTGTTATGAACCTTCTTACACATGTCCTTTGATGCACACGCATACACACTTCCCTTATGTACCTGGGCGGGGGATGTATTCACCTGCAGTTCACCTGTCCGAAGTGGCTGTGCTCGCTCACACTCTGGACAGCAGTGCAAGAGTGTTCCTACTGCTTCTCTTGCTTTTGTCAGCCTTCAATCTTTAGCCATTCTGGTGAAAATCATTGCTTTCAAACATTTCAACAGTGACAACTAGTAAGGCCAGCACTCCAACCTAGTACTACTGATCTGTTTCTTAATTAGAAAGTAGCTATAGCTACTTTAAAAGCTACCTTTGTGGTACTTATCTCCTGCCATCTAGAAGTTGTGGGATCATCAACCTAAATTTATTTTAAATATCATCTAGTAATTCCACCTACCAATGAACAGTGACTTTTTTTTTTTTTTTTTTGTGGGTACCGGGGGTCGACCTCAGGACCTTGCGCACCAGCAGGCGCCCGTGCCGCTGAGCGATATCACCGGCCCTTTTTTCGTGTGTGGGTTCCACGACTCGAACTCAGGCCCTCGCGCTTGCCAGGCAGGTGCTTATGCTGCTGAGCCATCTCACCGGCCCTGAACAGTGACTTCGAAATTGCAACTTAATTCATAAATTAAGAACAAGTACAAGTAGTATAGCTAAATAGTTTGGATCCAAGAATTGATAGGTTCTTTTGAACATTTCAAAGTCCCAGGTTGGCCTTTCCCAAAGACAATGCATAATTCATATTTAAATGGGACCAATGTAGTGACTGGGACATAGTAGATGCTCAATTATTTTCCATTAGTAAAAAATAGCATCATAGTTTATGCTGCGTATTGAAGATAGTTGCTTTTTTTTTTTTTAATATGCAGGTACCGGGAGTTGAACTCAGGATCTCACACTTGCCAGGGAGGCACTTATGCTGCTGAGCTAAATCACTGGCCCAATAGTTGCTTCTTTGACTGCAACACTAGCCTTACAAATGTCACTAAATAAGCTGTCCTATGGGCGTGCTGATCAAACAATCATCTGAGTGTCCTCTTCTTAGCATTACAAGGAAGGATCAGCAAATGCTGCAGAGAAGCAATGGTGCTGGCCGTGGGTTCAGGGTGGATGTGGATTCACGTGTGTGCACTTGTGCTTCTGTAAACACACACACACACACACACACACACACACACACCAGTGGTTTAGGTTGAGAAGTCTGCCGTGATTCTGATGGGCTTTCATTTATAGGTGATCCGTTTCGTTTCTCAAACAGCTTTTAATATTCTGTTCTTGTGCTGAATTTCTGGAATCTTGATTATTATATGTCTTGGTGTCATTTTATTTTGGTCGTGGCTGTTTGGAGTTCTATATGCTTCATTTATTTGTATGTCAAATTCTTTATCCACACTTGGGAAGTTTTCTGCCATTATTTCTGTGAACACCCGTGGTTTAGGAAGGGGGGGAATCGGGACATCTTTCCCCTTATCACACCACCCCAAAATTCTCCTTGGCCTTGTCGGCATTGTATATTGTCTCTTGATGAGATGCTTTTCCTTTCTTTCTCCTTGGGAAGGGTAGCAACAGGACACACACATGAGTGTTGTCCCCAGGCTGCTCGGGTTCAAATCCCAGCCTTGCCAAAGCGCAGTTGTGTGAACCTTACCGTTTTGAAATCTTCCTTAGCTCATCTGTAAAGTGGTCTAAATACTCGTGCCTATTCCATAGCATTCTTATGAGGACTAAAGGTGTCAGTGTATGTCACTCACGGGAGCCATTGCTGTGGTGCTTATTGTTATAGTGTTTCACATGGACCAGAATTTACCTGTTTAATGTTCTTGGATGAGACAGGTGGAGTCCGCATCCTCTCAGTGATGAGCCCTTTGTGCATACTGTTTAGGACATTCTGAGCACGTTCGTTTGTTTAGCAATTATACAGCATTTCCTCCATTGTGATCTAAGCTGTATGAGATTAGGATGTTTGTCCTATCTTGTATAATGCTATGTTCCCAATGCCTATTACAGTACTAGATACTCACTGGGGGCTCAGTGAATATTGCTGAGTGAATAAATATTGCTTAAAGGACACATTCTGCCACTGCTCATAAATTTGAAGTCATCAGACCAGGGTGTAGAATGAAGGAATGTGGCAGGGAGCTAGAAGAGCAAGCAGTGGAGATGTCCAGAGAAGAATGGGAGCAGAAGGGACCTGAGCTCTCTGGAGGCAGACAGCAGGGGGGATGGAGCAGCTTGTGGGGGAGATCTCGGGTGTCCCTGTGATGTGTCCCAGAAAGGCAAGGTCTGTAGCGTGAAGCTCATGTGAAATGACCACATCCCTGCCCCATTGCCCCAGGTCTTCTCAAACAAGGGGTGGGGGCACCTCTTGCTATTCTGCTTATTTGGCTAAAGTCTGCCTTGGGCACCTAAACTTAGGCCCACCCAGCCAGATTCTAGCTGAGACTAAACTTCCTCTTAACGGAAAGCTGGAGGAGGTCTGTTTCTCTATGGTCTGGGTTTAGCAGGAAGGAGAAAATACACACAATTCCATTAGTGACAAGGACTTCACAGGAACCAGATGAGAGCTGTGGTTGACATCCCACAGAAAACAATTAAATGAAAATTTCCCTCATTACTGAAGCTTCCATTTCCCTAAAATTCAGGAGAACAAGAGAGTTATTAAATGCTATATAAACATGCTAACTAGGGTAGTAATAATAACATGGAATATGAAGGAGCTCAATTATTCATTTTAGCTTGGAAGCAAAGCAAAAATCAACACTATTCCAAGCACATTCGTTTCATTCATTGATTTTTTTCAAACATTCACTTGGCACCTACTTTGAGTTAGACCCTGTGCTAGGAACTTGGCATACAGAAATGGATAAGAAATGGCCTAGCTACAAACATTTTATGGCTTAGTGGAAGCCAGCCAACTTCTGAGTACAAAATCATATGTACGTTTTGTCACTCTGGGTCAAGGATGTGCCATCAAAGACTTTCATGGCCTTTCTTATTATCAACCTCAGAGGTTTGTGGTTTTTTTTTTTTTTTTGTTTTCTCTTATGTGGGTACCGGGAACCGAGCTCTGGACCTCGCACTTGCCAGACAGGCGCTTATGCTGCTGAGCTATCTCACCAGCCCAACCTCAGAGGTTTTGAACGTGCCATGCCACACATCCTCATTCCTCTTATGTTCTTGTCTCCCAACCCTTAACCCTGCCGTGATTCTGTGAATCTGTTCCTGCCTTTCAGAAACGGGAAGTTTGCTCTCTGTTGGGGGAAATCAAGTGAACCCCATCTTTAGTTTTCTCAAGTCTATCTCTCACCCAAATTGAGGGAGCTCCTCTGGCAAGTAGTCCCCAAGGGCAAACTCATCATGTTTCCTTCAGTCATGCTCTTCTCATGCCTTTCTCATGTATTTCTCATGCCTTTGAATGACACCTCTGTTCATCCTGTTGTTCAAGTCAGGAAACCAAAGTAAAGCTCTTCTTCTGCTGCCCCCTGCCACTGATGGCTGCCAGAAGACACCAGAGTGCTAGGGCAGCACTGGGTCTGAGATATGGGTGAGCGGTGAGTGGAGAATGGGTATTCTCCAATCCTGGGGTTCCAGTAGTTGCCTCACACTGTCACTGGGCTGATGCCAGGAATCGACACAGACAGCCCTTTGCCTCTAGCCCTCATTCACCCCTTTGGTTCAACTAGACCCACATGCTTTACCATCTCTTCCATGGCCCTATTCTGTCTTTTTTTTGGGGGGGGTATCTGTGCACCAAAGAGCATATCTTCCCCCCAAAGACCCCATTTGGCATCTTTCATTTGGCCAACAAACACAAGCTTCCATTCAGATAAGCTCATGCAAATAGCTACTTTGGAATAGAGGTTTCTCCAACATGGCAGACAAACCCGAAGCTCAGACACTGAACTAATATAGGTGATTGAATGAATGAATCTTTACTGTTTATGGCCCAACAGCTTTGAGTCACATACTCATTCATCCTTCTCTCTTACACACAGAAGAGGTCCAGAGTTCAGATGTGCTTTCTCTTAACCATGTACACCAGTTTTCTCATGTGCCGATAAGTCTTTGTTGGGGCACAGTGACCTTCGTAGAGGGTTCCCGAAGTGGGCACAGCACAGCTCTCCAGAAGGCAGAACGATGAGCACTTTTTTTTTTTTTTTTTTTTTTTTTTTTTTTTTTACCATATATCTTTAATGATTTGCTTCTTTTCTGCCAACTAACATAACCTGGCAGGATTTTCATTCAATAATTCAACAAAAATGTGTTGAGAACATAGTATGTGCTGAGCACTGTGTTAGAGGTGAGTGTACAAAAGTGAACAAAGCCCAGTACAATCTCAGCCCTAGGAAATCTCAAAAAGCAGCGCGGTAAGGGTTAGAGTGGTGGTGAGGGGACACTCAGGGACAGTAACCTAAGGTGGTACAATGAGTGATCAAAATATATATGTTTTAATAAAAAACACTACAGCAAAAGACACATTGCCATCAATCCCTCTCAAGACACTGCTTGTCTTCGAACACACCTATCCCATCGTTCTTGCCACTTTCTGAAATGGTTCTGGAAGTACACTATTTCGAGAATGTCTTTGCAAGGTATGATTACAAATACGGTTAATGCTGTGGCTAAGTGCCATCCCATGGAAAGGCAGGCTCATGAAAACATGATGCTGTGTCCTTATTCATCTTATTCACGGGGTCTGGTACCCTGTGATGTCTGGCTCTTCCCCCAAATTAAAATGACCATGAAAGGTAAGTGTTTTGAATTGACTCAGCCATCACAGCACAACTAAACACACAAAAAAGGACTTCCAGAACTGCTTCAGAGAATGGCAAGAACAGTGGGATAAGTATGTTTGAAGCGAGGGTGTGTTCTGAGGGAGATTAATGGCAATGTGTCTTTTATTGTAAAAATTTAAAATTTAAAATTAAAATTCACCATTTTTTTTTTATCACACTTAATATATGCAAGGGTTACCTAATCGAGGCTTTATTTTTTAAGCCTTTTATTTTGGAAAGATCCAAACATACAAATATTGAGAAGACAATACCGTGTTTCTACCTCCCAATTTCAATAATTATGAATATTTTGCCATTCTTGTTTCATCTATTTCCTACTCCTACTCTTTCTTGAGTGTTTAAAAAGCAAATCCCAATTATCATGTCATTTCCCCTATTTCTGTTTGCATCTCTAACAGATGAGGGCCAACCAGTCTCAAAGGAGTTGGGAAGGCTTGCTGCAGGCAGCAGCATCTAAGCCGAGTCCTGGAGAAGTAGACATGGCAGCCAGGTGAAAGAGACAGGAGAAGGGTATGGGAGCGGGGGTGGGACAAGTTCCGGATCAAAGGGACAGTGTGTGCAGAGGGATAGCTGAGGGGAACACGAGCATCTTATAACTCACCTGTGGTGTGGACGTGCAGAATTGGCATCAGGAACTTGTTAGAAATTCAGAACCTGGAGCCCTACCCCAGGCCTCATGGATCAGAATCTATGTTTTATCTAAATCCCCAGGTGGCCAGGCATGGTGGTGCATGCCTGTAATCCCAGCACTTGGGGAGGCTGAGGCAGGAGGATCGCCATGAGTTGGAGGCCAGCCTGGGCTACACAGTGAGTTCGAGGTCAGCCTGAACTATATAGTGAGACCTTGATTCAAAAAACAAAAAACAAAACAAACAAACAAACAATCCCCAGGTGATGACTCTGCACGTCCCCGCTTGAGAGGCTGGCTGGGTGAGGAACTTCCCAAGGCTCTACATAGCGGATGGAAGAAGGGAAGCTGGTGTGTTTGGGAGACAAATGCTCTTTTTGTTTTGACTTCTTACAAACTGACTGGCCATGACTGGAGATGCAGCTATCTAACTTTTCAGAGCCTCTCTTTCCTCACGTGCCCCAAGCATGCAGGAGACCTTCTTGTGGATGTTTCATCCATGTCCATGAAAACGGAATGTCTAAAGTGGGACCTGATTTTGATGTATTAGCTAATCAAATGGAATTGGAAACACTGCCCCTGCCTGGCTCTGTCCTGGCTCTTCCTTCCAGCCCAGATTGCAGAACTCAGTCCCCTTCCTTCAGACAGCCAGGTAAGGTTAGGGAAAGCATAGAACTGGGGCTAGGACTCAAGTTTCTAGAAAACTCAGGTCGGTGCCCTGCCTAACCTGAAACTTCTGCCGAGAAGCAGCTCTACCCTCTCCAGTCTCCTGCACGCTCCCTACCTGGCTGCCCTGCTCAGGGCCTGGCTGTCACCTGGAGTGCAGGTATGTATCACGTCACCAAGGGAGCCCTCTGTGTCTGAGACTTTGCCCTCAGGGGGCTTGAGGATGAGTGAGAAACGGACGCTGTCCTCCCCTCGGCCTGTCAAAATCCATCGTGCTTTTTGAGCTCCTCTCATGCCTGCTTGCACCCTTCTCCTTCTCTTCTCCCCCAGATGAGCTCAAACGGCCTATAAAGCCATAGCCCAATAATAGCTTGGAGTTGAGCGTACCTGGTGGGAAACATGTCGCCGGAGAAGAACGAGTCATCAGGCCTTGATGGGTCCTGTGCCATGTGGAGGGACAGAGCTGAGTGAGTCAGGGAAGGCCCAAAGGGGTAACTTGGCTGAGGTCAAAGGGCCAAAGGACCATACCGTGTAGAGGTTGCTGGTCTCTCTCAGCGTTGCACGTCTACAGTGGCCACACGGGGGCAGTGTTCTTTCAGGCTTGGATTGGCACAGCCGGAGGACAGCCGCGATCCCAGGGCTCTCCCTGCAGAAGGACTGCACACAGTTGGGGCTCATAGTACAGAAACCACCCTCAGGCTGGAGCCAAAATGGCCCTTTAGGCCAGAGGGACCAAAGGCTGAGGGTAAGGGAGAAGAGCAGCAAGCTGTGTATGGTCGTGTTGTTTTCCTGGGGAACCACCCCATGGCCACAGGTGCTCTGCACAGGGCATCTCCATCTCTCTGGCTTGTTTGGGCCGATGCTGGGCAGGCAGGAGAGTCTGCCACAACAGGGCGAAGTCTGAATTATCCAAGTTCATGCCTCTCAGGAACATTGGGGGTCCCAGTCCACCTCAGACCACTTCTGCTGGTCCTGATTTTAACGATCGTAGGTACTGCTGATGGTCACAGCCTAGGCCAGGCCAGAGGCCCAGGGCTGTGTGACACCGTGGCCACCCACTCTGCCAGGCACAGCTTTGTTGGGGAGAAGACCCTGGAGTACATGCCCAGCAAGTATATGGCTCAGCAGCTCCTGTACCCTCCTGTCACCAAGGGGCCAAGGAGTTCCTCCGCTTCAAGTCACTGATGGCTCCCAGGGCCTGAGGGATGAGGACCAGGATGAGGACCTTGAGGGAGGAGTGGGGCAGGGACCCCCGAGGACCTGGGTTGCCTGTGAGAATAAAGCCTTGGCTCCAGGCTTAAATCTACAGGTTTTTGTTTTTTTTTGGGGGGGGGATTACAGTTATACAATATAGAGATTTCTTTATGAAAAATAATACAAAATTACAAGTAAAAAATTAGGTATAAAAGTAAGTACTTATCTAGAATAAGGAAATAGATCACAACAAATTATAAATTTTTAAAGACATATCACAAACATTGCAAAATCTAGAAAAATAACATTTTAAACTGACATAGCTCTATATTTTTCCTTTTTTTTTTTTTTTTTTTTTTTTTTTTTTGGGTACCGGGGGTCGACCTCAGGACCTCGCACACCAGCAGGTGCCCGTGCCACTAAGCGATATCACCGGCCCTTTTTTCGTATGTGGGTACCGGGAATTGAACTCAGGACCTTGTGCTTGCCAGGCGGGTGCTTATGCCGCTGAGCCATCTCACCGGCCCTTCCATGTGTTTTTGCTGTATACACTGATGATCACTTCATTGCCAACAATTTTGTTATTATCATTTCTACAGAAAGAATAGAAGGATAATTTAGTTATTCTTCTAGCATGGCTGATTAAAAAATTTTATAATACTGCTATAAATTTATGCTTACAAACTCAAGAATTTGATACATTCTGTTTTTTCAATTCAAACAGAGAACAAAAATGTATGCTGGGCTTATAATTGTATGTGCTGCATTATTAAGTATATTCCTCACAAGAGAAATATCCTGGCGGAAGAAAACTTGGACTGGATGTCAATGAGAATCAAATCCTGGTTTTTACATTTAGCATGGCTGAAAGAATTTTCCACAAACTAGCTTCTGACTGTGTATATTTTGAGCCTTGTTTCTTTCACACTTCCTCCCCACTTCTGGGGCCAGGTGTCAAGAGCCACATTCACATTACAATAAAATCCTATATATTCAGTCGTCAGTCAGGGCAGTGGGCAGGACGGATATTCCTGAAATCCATTTCTACCCTGAGGGAGGGGTGTTTCTGTGAACAGTTTAACTATGGTAGGAAGTATCAAAACAGAAAATCACAATGAATTTAAAGATCTCTTAGAAGTGGCTGAAAATCACATAAATAAATGTACTCTCAACTAAATTTCCCCCTAGCCAGATCCTAAAAAATGCCTACAGCCACTGCAACCACCACCTAATGTGAAAGGCATTCCTAACCAAGGAATGTCGGAGTGAGGAAAGACTGTAATCTTGAGTGCAGCAATGTTACACTTTCCCACATTTTACAATTATCAAAGCCCAGGAATTGGGCGAGTGCTTGCACGTGAGGGGCCCTAAGGCGTAAGCTCCATTATCTTCATGCTAAATCCACGCCTGCCTGGGACCTGTCACGTTTTCCTCCCTCTCTCCCTCCTGCAGAAACTGGTCTGCCTTCTTTATTCTCGCTGAGCATCTCCTGTTGCTTCTGGTGGAAGAATCTCCTTCCTTCCAGAAGGAAGGCAGAGCAGGTTCCCCAGCCTCTCTGGAGTGTTGCCCTCCCTTCTAGTGACATGTACCTTCTCAGGTGTCCACTGACTTGACAGCTAGAACAACACATAGGAACAAAACAGACTCTTGTACCCTGCCCTTGCCATCTTATTCCCACTTGGCTATCACAGAATGACACAGTCACACACAGGTCGATAATGCACCATTAGCTATGACTAAGTGGCCAACAGCCTTTTATCCCTGGAGTTGGGGTTGAAGTTCTGGGATGAAGAGATGAGAGCGAGATCTTCCCTATTGGCTCCACTGGACTCTGCCCTATGTTGTTCCTTAGATGGGCCAGTCTTCTGAGGGCAGAGCCTCTATCCTATTTGTGTCCCTGTCCCTGACACCTAGTATAGTTATTGGTACCTGGTTGGCACTCAATGAATGCTGAATTTGAAGAGCAGAATGAGTTTGGGGGATTGGCTACTTACATTTGGCCCCTGGGGGAATGGTAAGAGATGCATGGTACCCTTTCTGGGTATGTGAGGGCAAGGGGACTGCCCTTAATGGAGAACCAGGTTCAAACCCAGATGCTGCTTCCCTAACACCACTGATGCTCTTATTTATGACGCTATTTTGTTTAAACAAGGATCTTCCTTTAGCAATCAGGCAAAGCCCAAATCCATCCTAACATTTCCATGCTGGAATTTCTTTTGGGCACTTCTGGGAAATTATACATTTCTCCAAATCCTGAATCCCTGGAAAGATCAATTGGTAAAACAGGAAGAAGTATTATATTTCTCTTGTGAACATGGAAACTTAACAATCAGCATGGAAACATTACCGGTTTGAAGGACTCTGCTGACATCAAGTCCAAGTCAGGAACAGGAAAATGGTGACAACTCTCCAACTGAAGGTTAAGGTCAATGATTTTGGAAACCGGGACAGGAGCACATGGGAGAGACATGGTCACCATACAAACACTCTTGCTTATTACCGTTGCATTATTATGAGTGTGCATCCGTGGTCCTGTCTGGTGCTGTGAATTATGGCTGCCTATAAAATAAATAGCAATAGGTTTATATCCATGGATGTATTTTTCCACAAATCCTGTGAGTGGAGTTCCAAGAAACAATTTTGTTTTGAAAGCAAAAATAAGTTTCTAAATTGATAATTTCAAACCATGAGTCTATGTAGTGATGTTTCCTTTGCAAGAAGATCTGAATGTCACATTATCCAAATAACCCAAGAATGTTCTCTGGAGTTTTCTAGTGTTCTGGTATTCCTGTAAGCAGCAGTTCTTTATAAATATCACTAGACTTAATCTTTCTTTTATATTAAACAAAGTTAAGGTATAAATAATAATGAGTATCATTAAAGAATGCTGGAAGTATTTTAAGAATAACTTATGGTGAGGAATTTCTGAGAATTCCCAGGAATTCTGATTTTTATTCCTGAATCCTGAAGGTAGCTATCTGTCAGGAATTTGGAAATATGACTCCAGCCTCATTCTGAGGTATGGGATGTGTGAAGCTAGTTTTATGGGACAAGAACACTGGCTGGTGGAATGGTCAGGTTCATATCAGTGTCTCTGAGAAGATATCGCTCCAGATGGAAACCTTGGTTCTTGAACACATATTTGTATTTGAATGAGTGGATTAAAATCACTGAATTAGGGAACTGAGAATCAGAGAGGATTGTGGTGGTCGTCTAGTGCCTTGGACATCTAGGGCTCATCTAGAGCACCCACGGCAGCTGGCTACACACCTGCTCTTGCCTTACCCATGATTCCCAGGCTTCCCATTGCCTGCACCCTGCAGAGGAGACAGCACACCTCCTCCCAGAGCAGTCAGTTTCTTTTGTCTTTCTCATATCAGGGACTTTGGGAAGCAGAATGTGATCTTTTGCCTTGGTTTGTCATCTTGGAATGAGTTCTGGGCCTGATTGAAAAATTCAGATTTGAGTCCCTGATCTGTCAGTTACAAGCCTTATCACACTGTACTCTGGTGTGTTCCATCAGGCTATGAGGCCGGATGGGGCACTACAGAAATACTAGATAAGCAAAGAAATAAATGAATAAACGAAGGAGCTGGTGCCTGACATAGGTATAATCTCTGGTCTTCACAAAAAGAAAAGTGAGAACTTTTGGTCAAACGTGATAGATTGAAAACATGTGTATATCTCACCTCCCTTCTCAAACTCGATTTGAGAAGTTTTATTAAGAAATAAAAAAGGTGTGAATTCCCAAGGACAAAGCAAGAGACTTCAACAGCTGTTGAGAAGTTGCGACAGAGTAAGTGGAAACTTGCCTATGAGAGCTAAGAAAGCTGAAGGAGGTCCCAGCTCCCTCTGCAGGCAGGGACAGATGGGGCAGAGAGGGCAGCAGAGCTGGGTCAGGAGCAGCCAGAACCCCCCTCTCCTTCCAGCACCCTTTGTAGGAGACAGGAAGTTCATTCTCTGGAGAAATGGACCAGACAGCTGATTTCCAGAGCACCAGGCCCAGCACAGGGCAGAGAATGCCACAAACTGGAATCAAGGCAATAGCCGAAAGTCTCCATCCTGTGTCCTGAGAGCCCGGGGCCCCTCCTCCACTTTGTTCTGAGTAGCCCAGCTGTTACCTTCCGAGTGGGAGATTGGAGGATTATTCTCTGTGAAAACTTGTCAGTGCAAGAGAAAGGACCTACGAGACTTGGATTCCCCCCAGAAATATGCTGGTCTTGGGCCTGGTCACGATGTAGAGAAGCCCAGTAGGATTCAGGTATTAGGGTTCACTAGAGGAACAAATGTAGTATAAAATGTACGCATGATTATACAAAGCGTTACGAGGTAGACTTACAAGATCTGAAGCAGAAGAATCCAAATGGTCATCTGCCAAATCAGAGGGGAAGAATGCAAAATGTTCTTCCAAGCCACTGAGGACCGGATGATCCATTCAGAAGTCAAAAGCCTGGAAGCTCACTGCAGACTCCATGTGAGTCTGTCAGAAAGCTGACGGGTCGGTGTTGCAAGGCGGAATAGTCTACACTGGAAGGAATCTGTCCTGAAGGAACTGGAGACAACACCTAAAGACAAGTGACAAAGACCAAAGCTCATCAAAGAGAGAAAAGGGCAGACTTCTCTCTTTCCCTTTTTATTCCATCCAGGTTATCAGCCTATCTATTTGTGCCACCCACACCCGGGGTGGGTTGTCGCTCCTCAGTTTGCGGCCTACAGGTCAGTCACCCATAGACCCCTCTAGAGCTTTACTAATCTGCTGAGTGGTTCTTACTGCAGTCAACAATTAACAGTTACAGTCCAGTCTTGTTCCACCCTTAGAGCAACTCTACTCATCCCCCAGAAAGCCCAGGGTCGCCAGAATGGGACAAAATCATAGTAAATATATAAGCAAAACAAACTTTGCTTTGTGTTCAGATTTTAGGGAAAATACTCAGAAATTGCTTTATTTAAAACAACTACCATCCTGCTGCAGCATAAGAGAACAAGTAAAATTATTTTTATGTGTTAGGGTTATGTGCTGAGTTTTGAAAACAATACTTTTTGTGGAAAGAACCTTACATCAACCTTGAATCATTTACATAGCTATGAGTTTATGATGAATATAATTATCTAAACAAGATTTCACAGATCTAGTAACTAATTCAGGAGTGCTGGATTCAAGAGTGTTTCTTATATTAAAAACAATTTTTAATGCAAATGAATTTCCTTACTTATTCTTTGGGTGTCAGGAGTTTCTAAAATATGGTTTGAAAATATAGTGTACAGCAAAATGCAATCTAAGATTTTAAAATTTTTACTTAGCAAAGCATGTTACTAGAAAAGAAACCCTGATATTTCTCCTTAAAGAAGAAGACAATACATTTTTTTTTTCCTAAGAAACTTTTTTTCTAAAGAAAGGCTTTTTATATTCTGCTGGGTTTTTGGCTTTTTTGTTTTAATTTTTGGCTTAGGTATTTTTTTTTATCCATACCACACAACCCTCCATGTCAAAGACTAAAGGAGAGAGACTAACAAACAAAAAGGTAGAGAAAAGAGAATTCAGAAAACAAGATAATGTAAGATGGAAAAGAAAACTTTAAAATAATTATAATTGAGACAGCAGAGTTGGGCCTGATGGTTCCCAAGCGGTGTTTGTTATTGTTGTTGTTGTTATTTTGAGACAGGGTTTTGCTATGTAGTTAAGGCTGTTTTTTTTTTTTAATGTGGGTACCGGGAGTCGAACTCAGGACCTTGCGCTTGCCGGGCAGGCACTTATGCCGCTGAACCATCTCACTGGCCCTTAAGGCTTTTTTTGAACTCACCTCATAGCCCATGCTGGCCTCAAATTCACAGCGATCCTCCTGCCTCAGCCTCCTGAATGCTGGGATTACAGGTGTGTGTGACCTTGCCTAGCACAGATGCTTATTATTTTTCTTCTTTGCATCTTCGACAGCTGTCTATATCAGACACACTGTGACCACTGCAGAGAACTTTCGCTTTGGCTATGGAAGCTTCAAATTGTGGGTCTGCCTGCAACTTGTCTGGATCACTGCACCCTTCTGCAGCCACTTCAGAGGTCCCCACACCAGTCCACTGGGAGCCTATCCCTGACTAAGCAGAAATTCTGCATTTAGCCTGCAGCACGTTCTGCGCGTGCATGATCCTGCCTCTTTGTGTGTGTATATAAGCAGCCTTCCTTTCACCTTTATCAGATCAATCCATGTCCTGCTTCCCTTTATGGTGCAGCATAAGATCTAATAAAACCTCTTTCAGATGGTTTTAATTTTGCCTATTCACGATTTCCATCATGAATAGAGCAGATTGAGCTAGTTGCATTAAGAGCTGGTAACACTAAAGGCTGCTGGCCTGAAAGCATCCAGTAGCTGGGGCTGGCAATGCTGAGGGTGGCTAGCACCCATAGCATGTCTGAGAGCATTGGAGGCCTGCTGGAAAGCTGCCAGTAGCCGCTGGTTCACCTTCCAGGAGAGCAGCAAAGAGCTGCTAACACTAGGAGCTGAGAGCCATGGGCACTCAAGGCTCAGGGCTGCTAACACCAAGACCTGAGAACTGGCATTCAAAACTCAGAGCTGTTAGCAACAAGAGAGCTGCACTTTGTGATTTCTATCTGAATTGAGCAAAAGAACCCTCAGCTGATTGCTAACCTAATGATCCTCAGACAGATCAAGATCCATTTAAAAAAGGAGGATACTAATTTTTAAAAAAAAGAAATATCTAAACTGGGCGTGATGGCGCACACCTGTAATCCCAGCACTCAGGAGGCTGAGGTAGGAGGATCACTGAGAGTTCAAGGCCAGCCTGGGCTTCAAAGTGAGTTCAAGGCCAACCTGCACTACATAGTGAAACCTTGTCTGAAAAAAATATCTAGAAAAAAAGAAATAGCTCTTAGAAATTAAAAATATAAGAGTCAAAATAAAGCCAATAGGGGATCTGGAATACAAACTTATGGAAATGTCGCAGGAAGTAGAACAAAAAGTAAATAAGAGCTATGGAAAATAACAGTCTAAATATCATACTGAAAAATTCCAGTGGTAAAGAAATACAAGGGGGGCCGGTGAGACGGCTCAGCGCCTTAAGCGCCTGCCTTGCAAGCGCGAAGGCCCGAGTTCGACTCCTGGATCCCACATACGAAAAAGGGGCCGGTGATATCGCTCAGCGGCACGGGTGCCTGTTGGTGCGCGAGGTCCTGAGGTCGTCCCCCCGGTACCCACAAAAAAAAAAAAAAAAAAAAAAGAAATACAAGGAAGGTTTTCAGCGAGGCACAATGGCACATGCCTCTAACTCCAACTCCTTAAGAGGCTGAGGCAGGAGGATTGTAAGTTCGAGGTCAGTTTGAGAATTTAGTGAGACCCTGTCTCAAAATAAAATACAAGGGCTGGGGTTGTAGATCAGTGGTAGAGCAACCCTGGGTTCAATCCCTAGTACCACACACACACACGTGTGCACATGCGCGCACACAATTTTAACACTGAGGCCATAAATTGCCAATTTAAAGATATCCATGGAGTACACAGCAGGAAGGTTGAAAAAAGACCCAAGCCAAAGTACTTAGTTTTGAGTCGTCAGAATGTTAATAAAGAGATGACCCTAACCACTTGTTGTGTAGGGGGGATCACACACGATGACTAGTCAGGGGGGAGGGACTGAGGCTTCTCAGCAGCAGCACTGGGAGGGACAGGACAGAGGAAGCACCTTCAAATGAATGAGGGAAATGTCTTCCATTCTGCTGTTCTATTCCCAGCCAAGCTTGGACTCTCGTGAGGACAGATTAACGATGTTTTCACACAGGTAAGACTTTAAAACAATTTACTCTCATACACCCTTTTCTCAGGACCCCACTAATGCAAGAAGTCTTCCAAAATGAGGAACAAATCAAACAGAGAAAGATAAGGGAGAAAAGAAAATCAGGAGATGGGTAGAAATCTCCAGAATAAGTTTGAAGGGAACACCCAAATGCTGCTCAGAGCCATCGTGTCCAGATAAGAGCAGGAGGCTGAGGGTTGGGAGGGAGGGACACCTCAGAGCAAAGACAAAAATGGCCATTACCCAGTGTCAGGTGGTATTGGGGGTAGAGAAAAGCGAATGATAGGTACACGGAGCATAAAGCAAACCAAAGAGGGCCGTTCTTACTGTGCAGGCGGGATTGCCATGAGGCTCAGAACAAGGAAGGGAATGTCACTGGGCATCACAGGGGTCAGCTGGAGTAGTATTTGCCTGACAATGATATGAACACTGAATGCTGATTTTTCATTTTATTGGAATTATTTATAGTAGATATGTAATAATTGTACATAAAGTATTTATGGGGTGCAGTGTGATATTTTGATATAATGTATTTATATATTCATTTAGTTTTGGTTTTTTGAGACAGGGTTTCACTATGTAGTTCAGGCTGGACTTGAACTCTCTATGTAGCCCAGGCTGGCCTTGAACTTGCAGTGATCCTCCTGCCTCAACCTCCCGAATGTTGGGATTACAGGCATGCGCCATCACACCCAGCAATGTATTTTTATGAAAAATCTTTTAATTGACAGATAGTACTTGTTCTTATTTATGGCCTACAACGTTGTAGTTTGATATATGTATATAATGTATAATAAATAAATCAGGGAACTTTCAACCTCTTCTCTACTTATTTTGAAATGTCTAATTAATTGTCACAGACTATCGTTGCCCTATTGTGCTAAAGAACATTAGAAGTATTCTCTTCTGTGTGTTGGTCCCCATTATCCACCATCTCTATTGCTGTACAACTTACCACATGGTAGGAGAGTAGGCGTGTACGCATATGCAGGAAGGCATGTGGGAGAGGTAAATCCTTATCTTTTGTGATGGAAGTCAAGAAAGAATGTCTAAAATGAAAAATAGATCAAGATTAATAGCATTTTAAATATGAAGGTAAAATTTTTAAAACAGCTAAAGGAGCCAGGAGGAAAAAAAGGAGGCTGCCCTTGGGGTTTGGGGCTGAGAGGTGGATGAGGGTGGCGGAGGACTATTGTTTTTGTTCTAGGTCTGAAGTCATATTTAACTTTGGAAATGATGCACACCTGTATTATGATGCTATAAACAAGTATCCTTCACAAACAGTCCTTTGAAACTCTGCCCCCTTGCTGGGCGTGGTGCTGTATGCCTGTAATCCCAGCACTTGGGAGGGTGAGGCAGGAGGATCACTGTGCGTTTGAGGCCAGCCTGGGCTACAAAGTGAGTTCAAGGCCAGCCTGAAAGACATAATGAGACCTTGTCTCAAAAAACAATACAAAACAAACAAACAACAACCAACCAACCAAACAAACAAACAAAAAACCTTCTGCTCCCTCAACTTTATTTTGTACTCCCAACAGGCCCTCTGCAGTCAGAAACTATTATCAGGCAAGCTAGGAAGCCTCAAGTCCCCCAAAGCCCACCAGAGTTCCCGCAAACAGCAAGCAGTCCCTACATTCCCTCCTTGAAGACAGGAAGCCAACTGATAGCTCCCTTGTGGGTCAAGCCCTGTGCTTATTCCCCAACCTTGCTTCTAAGCCGCTGAGCTCCTGCCAGACGCAGTTCTTTACTAAATCAAGGCAGCAAACCTTAAATCTCCTGCCTGATACCCCCCTCCCCCACCTAGCCAGACGGAGTTTACAGGAAGATTCATTAGACTGAAGGAACCTACAAAGGGAGAAACACGCCCACACCTCAGACCACAAGGTATCAGCGATTGCTTTGGTCCTCTAGAGACGGCGGAATAGATGGTCGGCCCTGGGAGACCTGGCAGATGGGAAACTCATTACAGATGTGAGCTTCAGAGAGCGGGACTCTCGGAGACCCATGCATTTCAGCAGTTTGGGGGTATTCAGTGTTGCCTGGAAACCAGAGACCAAATAGGAAACAGGAAGCCCCAGGAGAAGAGCGAGGCTGAAATATTTCAGCATTATTTCCAGAGGTGAAGGCTGCCTGCCAAGGCCTAAGGGCAACTCTGGTCCTTATTTCTCCTCCAGCCTCAGATCATCAGAATTCCTCCTGCCAATTCCACACCCCTCCATCTCACTTCACAGCTCTTAGAGGGAGAAGCAGGCTTCTCGTGGCTATCAGAGCCACCCCCCCCATGGCTGTGAAGCCATTTTCTGGCGCTGATTTCTGATGGAACTGACAGTCTAACAGAAATATCGTCTCACACCTCCAGGTTTCCTGGAGCTGCAGTGGCTGTCTGTGCAGGGCATTGACTTATGTCTTCTATTTGTGTGACCCTGGGTGAGGCTGGGTCTCTCTGAATCTGTCCCAGACTCTGCAGCTGGAGCTGGGTGTGACCAAGCTTGGAAAATTTCCAGGGCACAAGGGAGCCTGAGCACAAAACCTGAGTGACCTCTCTACCTTGCAGCCCTCCCTGAACCCACCAACTATCCTTCTCTGCTGCAGACATGGGCCCGGCCAAATGAGTCCCTGTCCACATGCCGTGCTTGGTCTCTGTCCCTTGCACTCTGTCCACCGTCTCTCCGAACACATGTTTAACTCCTTTCCCTTCCCATCTGAAGATGTTTTGCAGACTCCAGGTTTTTTTTTTTTTTTTTTTTGCTTGTGCCTCCTCCACACCCTGTAAATCTTCGAAATTCTCACTTGGTATCAGCACCTGTGCCCTTGGAAAGTTGGGGCTGGGTGTGTGACATGAAACTTAGGGTTAAGCAGACGTCACTTCCCGTCGGTGATGGGCTGTGGCAGCCTGACCTCTCTTAGCTTCAGCTTCTTCCTCTTGGAAAATCCTTTCCTCTCAGTGGTGCTGTGAGGATTAAGGGTCTTAAATATCTGGGTCTTTATAGACACAACTCCAGAGAAGACGTACAAGGGGTCAACGAGCCTCTGGACAGACGCTCAATGTGACTTATTATTAGGGAAATGAAAACTAAAACCACTGGGAGATGCCACTTCACATGTGCAAGAATGGCTACAATAATAAAAAAGAAAAACAAAAAATAAGTTTAAGGAGGTGCAGAAACTGGAGCCCTTGTCTACTGCTGGCAGTAGTGTTAAAATGGTGCAGTAGCAGAAACAGTTTGGTGACTCATTAAAAAGTTAAACATAGAATTACCATATGATCCAGCAGTTCTGCTCCTAGATATATATCCCAAAGAATAAAAAGCAAACACAAACAAAAACTTGCACGTGAATGCCCAAAGCAGCATTATTCACAATAGCCGCAAGGTGGAAACAACGCAAATGCCCATCAACTGATAAATGGCTAAACAAAATGTATTCTTTCCCTACAATGGAATGTTACTCAGCGATAAGAAGGAATGAAGTGTGGATGAACTTACGCTAAGTGAAAAACTCAGAAACAGAAGTTACATATTGTATGGTCCCACTCATGTGAACTATCTAGACTAGAAAATCCACAGGAACAGAAAGTGGGTCCCAGGGGCAAGATGTGAGAAGGGAGCATGATTGCTTTAATGTATATAGGGTTGGTGTCCTGTGGGGCAATGACAGTGTTTTGGGTCTGGATAGAGGTGATGGTTGCAAGCGGGGCAGCCAGACTTCTTACTTGGACTCCAGGGTTGTAGGCAGGAGCTGCCAGGCCTTCTTAGGTATAGACCTGGCACAGAATCACTTCTGCCACATCCTTTTGGTCAAAGAGAGCCACAGGACCAGTCCAGATTCAGGGGAGGGACTACACAAGAGCAGGAACTGCAGAGATGTGGGTCACTGGGGCCACGTTTGTAGACCAGCTGCCAAACACAGCGCTCATTTCTAGAACTGAGGTTTACTCCTATGTCTGGACACCCAATCCGCCCTTCTTCTTGGGTCCCTTATCTTGAGATGATAACATCTAGTTCCTTAACAATGATCCAGTCATTCCTGCCACCTCCTTTCCCTTCCCTGCCCCTCCCCTACCAGGTAGTCACCGGAAGTCCTGCGTGTTCTGCGTCCCAAATATTTCCACTCTTCCCCAACCCTGGTCTTCCTTGAGGCCGCCATTGTTCCATGCATGGGCTAATGCAAAAACCCCTCGCACTACCCAGTCTCCTAGAGTGGCCTCTGCACCCTGCTGCACACTCTCTGCAGAGTGACCAAGTAAATAATGGGTTGGTCCCATCCTCCACTGCCTACTGTCCCTGCACGGCTTCCCGAGCCTTTGACAGTGTCCACACCAAGCTCTGGAGCATGACACCCAGGTCACTACCTCCTTCCACAGTGGTGCCCGGCTGCACTCCACCGAAGGGCTCAGGTCTCTTTGCTCTGTAATACTCCTCGTCACTCACTTTCCTTACCCCCACCCCCCACCCAGGACTTTCCTCCTCCCTGGTTCAGCTTCTGTTATGTATTTCTCAAACTTGTAGTTATTTTCAAGTCTTCTGTCTCCTTAGATCAAACTTTCATGGAATTACTGATGCTTGAATTTTTTTAGATCTAAAAAAAGGCAATTTCATGTGGTTCCACCCAATGGGTTACGAATAACTGTATCCTGGCATCCTCAGCACCTGGCACTGGGTCTTAATTAGTCAATCACATGCACCCGGCCTTTGGAAAGGACTTTGGAAAATCCAGAAAAGGCAGGCGTGACCCCAGGGACATGGAGCAGAAATCTGATGCAAGAGAGATGGAGGCTCTAGGATGAGTTCCCAGAGGACAGCCAGTAATGACCTCTGTGCAGAGGGGGGGACACATCTGACTGATCAGACGTGCACAGCGCTCCTTAAAGGCACTAATGCAAAAGAACACACATCAGCCCTGGGACCAAGGGGTGGAGAGACAAGGACAGACTCAGGAGAAGGACAGGAATCGTTTCAGAGCAGTGTTGGGACAGCTAAAGCTGAGCTTTGCAAAAACAAATGTTTTTGTTTGATTACATTTGCTTTATTGGTATTGTTTGTATATTCATTTCCTCTCGTTGTTATAACAAACCTAGGCACTTGCAACAACAGAGATTTATAATCTTGCAAATCTGGAGGTCAGAAGTCTAACTCGGGTCTCACTCCGCTGAAAGCCAAGGCCTCGGCAGGGCTGGTTCCTCTGGCGGCTCCAGGGGAGACTGTCTCCCGGCCTGACTTCTCTTGAGGCTGTGCACATTCCTTGGCCGGTGGCCCCTTCCCCATCTTCAAGCCCAGGACAAAGGGCCTGGTCTCTCTCGGGCTGCCCTCTGTAGACTCCCTTTTCCCCTTTTAAAGTCCTTCTTGATTCCCTCAGGGCATCAGGAAAATCCAGGGTGAGCTCCTTATTATTATTATTATTTTTTATGTGGGTACCAGGAGTCGACCTCAGGACCTCGCGCTTGGCAGCAAGCACTTGTGCCACTGAGCGATATCACTGGCCCTTTTTCCTTTATGTGGGTACCAGGAGTCGAACTCAGGACCTCGCGCTTGCCAGGCAGGCGCTTACGCCGCTGAGCTATCTCACCAGCCCTGAACTCCTTATCTTATGGACAGCTGTTTTTCAGCCTTACTTCTGTCTGCAACTGTACTTTCCTTAATTCCGTCTACCTCCTCTGTCGTGTGACGCGTTCGTTTACCGAGCCTGGGGTTTGCGATGGGACATCTTTGGGAGGCCATTCTAGCTACCACAGATTTCTCTGGAAGAAGATAAATAGAAAGATGAAGAAAAGAAAGTGGTAGATCCACTGTTCGGGGGAAGTGGTGTTAGCAAATATCGGAGTCCACTCAGAGGCTCCCTGCTCCATGAAGGGTAAAGCAAACAAATTTAAGGAGACAGCATAGCAAATGAGAATCTTGGTTCACAAATTCAAATTCAGAAACCACATTCTCTATTTTTTCCAATTGACTTCAACCTGAATCCAAGTTCCTATCATGCCAGCTCTCAGGAAGAACAATTTAAATTGTAAGCAAGGCTTTCTTCTGTCCTCAGAATTCATCAGGCGCTATGCAGAGTATAGTGACACGTGCCTATGATCCTAGAATTCTGAGAGGCTGAGGCAGGAGGATTGCAACTTTGAGCCTAGCCTTGGCAATTTAGTGACTTAGTGATGCCCTGTCTCAAAATAAAAAGTTAAAAAAGAGCTGGAGGTGTAGCTCAGTGCAAAAGCCTTGGGTTCAATCCCCAGCACTGCAAACAAACAAAGGAACAAACCAGGAGCTATGAAACCATCAATCACCAGCAACAACAGTGTGCTGTTGTTCTAAGCATTTACAGGTGTTAACTCTTTTAATTTTCACAACAATCCTGAGACAAATAACACTAGCATTCCCATTTTACAGATGAGGAAACTGAGACCCAGAGAGGTTCAGGAGCCTGCTCAAGCCCTCAGAGTGCCAGTCTGTTAGGGTTATGGCTGGCACCTTCTAGTCTACACACAAAGAGGCCCTTTGAAGGTTTTCTCTGTTCAGTGCCTCTGGGGTGTGGAAGTTGTTGGGGTCTCTGTGCTCTGCCCACCCGCCTGGCACTATGCTGCTGGCCACAGACTTAGGTCTGACCACTTCCTCAGCACCGCCCACTCCTGTGCCTCCCTCTTGCCTTCAAGACCTTTTTCCCCCTGTCTCGGGGAATTCTGTCTTTTACTCTTACACTTGCCACTGAAAACACAATCTCTTCAACTAATGCCAGGATTAGACGCCAAGTGGGTGCTTCTGTGTTTTGGTACAGAGCAGCACCCTCATAGGAGGGAACGAGTACGTAAGGACCAGCGACCTTCACCCAGCGTGAGTCCTTCACCTGACACTTCAGTAACCAAGAGGACACTCAGTTAATACCTCAGGAGTCACCCTGCCCCGGGAGGAAGGGCGTGCCCTGCACCCCTCACATCCCAGAGTGCGGGGAGTCCCAGGGACCAGGACTAAACTCTGCCCTGTCCTCCGCGAGGAGCCCTGGAGAAGGCCGGAGCTACCAGGGGACTGGCAGATGCTGAACCAATTTTATAAAAATGGAAAAGGAGGGAGATTCCAAAACCAACAAATACGAACCTTGGCAAAACCTTTCGAAATGATTATTAAACAAGCAATTTGTAAGCTCTGAGCAGAGGAAATGGTCTCACTTCCTTTAATAATGGGGTCACGAGATGAGGCTGGGACGCTGGACTCAGAGAGACTCTGGATGTGAAGGCTCTTGCGACATCCTCGAGGGCGAGGTGGAGAAAGGTCTGGATCGAAACTGGGTAGAAAGGTTTGTGGCTGGTTCAGTGAATGTAACCCAAGAATTTCATCCTCTGGGTGGGGTGGCTGGGGTCAGGGCCGACCTGAACTGATGGTGCAGGGTGGATGTGGCCTGGCCTCACCACAGTCAACATTTGAATTAATTAATACCTCGCGTGAGGAGGCAGGAGGAGCCCCTCGGGCCAGAGCTGGCTTGCAGGGCAGGGCCTGGTTCACACGGGGCTCAGGGCACAGACCCGTCCTGACTCTGTGTCAGAACCTGTGTGCTTTTGTCTTTTTTTTTTTTTTTTTTTTTTTGGTGGGTACCGGGGTCGAACTCAGGACCTCATGCTTGGCAGCAAGCGCTTGTGCCGCGGAGCGATATCACCGGCCCTTTTTTCCTTTATGTGGGTACCGGGAGTCGAACTCAGGACCTCGTGCTTGCCAGGCAGGCGCTTATGCTGCTGAGCTATCTCACCAGCCCTGTCTGTTTGTTTTTAGATGTCTTTGAATTTGCTATTTCTTCTAACTAGAATAATAAATAAAAGGGACACGTGGCTGGCTGCAGTGGTGCACACCTGTAATCTCAGCTATGTGAGAGACTGAGGCAAGAGGATCCCAAGTTTGAAGCCGGGGTGGGCAACTGTGTGAGACCCTGTCTGAAGGTGAAGACTACAAAAGCACTGAGTATGTAGCTCAGCGGTAGAGCGCTTGCCTGGCCTGGGAAAGACCCTGGGTTCCATTCTTAGTACTGCAAAAAAACTGACACGCGCTGCTTCCTGAAGGAGCGTGTGGGAGCCAGGGCGGACTTAGCGGGGTTTCTCTCTCATTTGCTGTGGAGACTGACGGTAACGCGCAGGATGGGGATGGCCGTCAACCCTCATCTCAGGTGGAACAGAGCCCCTGCAATCTGAGATGGGTGGGGAGCGCTAGCAAGAAAGGAACCTTGTTCTGAGTCACTGCAACATGAGAGATGTTTGTTACTGCAGAATAATCTAGTGACGCTGACCCAGTAGGCGTTCAATAAATTTGTGTTGAATAGTCCACAAATTCTACTGTCATCCTCATAAAACCCCTGAGTTAAAGAACCCCACTATAGGTATTGATCTACATTTCATAATTATTATTGTTGTTGTTATTATTTTGAAACAGGGTCTCACTATGTGGTCCAGGTTGGCTTTGAACTCATGGTGATCCTCCTGCCTCAGCCTCCTTGGATTACAGGCACGTATCACCACACCTGGCCATGGTTATATTTTGAGTGCCAAATACTTTGAAGTTTACAAGGCACAGATCTAAGCATTTTACATGGACTTAACCACTCAGGTCTCTCAATAACCTCTGAGATAAGTGCTATCATTATTTCCATTTTTCAGGTGAGGAAGTTGTGGTCCAGACAGGTTGAGAGGTTAACGTCAGACCCACTGGATCGCACTGGCGTTTATAGTGGGTGAGGTGGAAAAGCAACTTGCAGGCCACGGTCAGGATGTGCTACCTGGCAGTGGGCAAACCTGCCCCCATCCTTTCCTCACACTGTGTGTGCAGTGTCTGCCTTTAAGGTAAGCAGGCAGATGTGTTGTGTGGCAGAGGGGATGGCATTTCTGTCAGGCTGGGTGACAGGTCACCTAGATGACTCCATGTCTGGTTAACATCTCAGGATGTTTTAAGTGGTTTGGCTGCCAGTAAAATTCCCTAAAATGTGCTTTGGGGGAGAAACACCAAATCATAGGGGAAAAAACTGACCTCCACCCTTACCCTTAAATTTTTAAATCCATGTGTATTCTTCGGGAAAATTCAATCCATATGTCTCTGTCTTTTATACATTAAAATGCTTCCTGGGGAGTATTTGACTTCCAAAAATTTCAAAACCTTCCCCTACTTCCCTCTCCCTGCCTTCTGCATTAGCCCATTGTTCCCAACGCTTTGGGACAGGAATTCGCATTAGCAAAAGCAAACCTCCAGGGGATGCCAAGGCTGCACTCCACCTCTGGGCCATTGAGTTGCCCCAAGGCCCGGCACCTCCCAGCCTCACACCAGATGAGACAGGGACGCCCTTGTCCATCCCTGTGCTTTTGAACAGAGGATGCAGCTCTCAGGACCGCGTTCTCTTTGCACACTTGAGGCCCAGACAACCAGATGGCAGAGCTGGATGCATCTCACATTTTACAGGCGGTTGGAGGCTGCACCTGCAGGTCTCTCTGCGGCTCTCCCCACTCCCGCGTGGCCCTTCGGGAAGGCTGAGCGTGCAGTGCAGCAGGTCTGATGTATAGGGCAGTCAGGCCAAGCTCCAGGAGGTGGAAGTAATAATAGTTATTAATGCCTGACATTTGTGTAACGCTTCATAGTTTTCGAAATGTTGTCAGCAGCTGGATGCAGCCAGCAGTTTTCTGGAGGCTAGAAAACTTGGAGTTGGGGGTCTTTGTCCTACCTCTGCAGCTGGGACAAATCGTCTCATCTCTCTGAGCCTTAATCTGTTCACCTGTGAAGTAGGGACAGCAGTGATTCCTACCTGGAAGGCCAGTCATGAGTCTCATGAGAAAATGTCGGTGCTCAGCCTTCCAAGTTACAGGGAGCTAACAGCCAATGGTGCCATTGGGGAGGTGACACCTCATCTCACTTGATGCTCCAGTCTTGATGTCAACTGCTCAAAAGTGACAAATGAGTTTTCAGCTTCCCGGACTCTTTTCTAAACAGGAAACTGGATGGCGTTGGCTTGACTTTCTGTGCTGGGTGCCCCCTGTTGCTGACAGTGTGTGCGGGTCCCGGGATTCCAGACGCTGGGGCCCCTTTCTAGGAGGGACCATGGAGCCTCATGGGGAAGAACTCAGCCTAAGGAGAGGAAGGGCAGAAGGCAGGGTGGGTGGGTTGTCCTAAGGAGAGGACAGGATGACCAGGAGACAGTGACTTCTGTAAGTGCTCTGTGAGACCCCAGGAACACACAGTGAGGGCGGCTCAGCGCCAAGGCTCACACAAAGAGAGAAGCATGGAGATGCCTCGGCAAGCAGCTGTGCCGGTCCTGGGTCCCTTCTTGGGCTCTGGGCAGTGCTCAGCGGTGGATGCCTTCGCAGGGAATGGGGATGAGCACTCCCTTGACAAGCACTGACTCACCCCAGTGGGTTCTAAAAATTACAGTGGAGTGTGTAGGGGGGTCCCAAATGGCAGGGGAGGCTAAAAGTCTGACAAAACCAAGCAAGCATCAGCCAGCTGGTGCCATGTGAGCCTCTGGTGGAGCTGCCACCACACAGATGTGGTTTTGCTGCATGTTAGTATTACCCGAGGGGCTTGGAAAACCACCCACATCCAGGCTGTGCCTGTATCACGGCTGAGAACATCTGGGGTGAGACCCAGGCATCAATATTCTTTAAAATTCCCAGTGCCAAAGGCCCACGTGTTGAAGGCTTGGTCCCCAGCCCATGGAGCCGTTCAGAGGTGGTGGAATCATTAGGAGGTGGGGTGCAGCACCATTACTGGGGATGCGCCCTTGAAGGGGACATTGGAACCCTGGCCCCGCCTCTTCCTCTCTCTCTCTGCTTCCCTGGCACAGGAAGGTGAGCAGCTTCCTCTGCCCTGCACTTTTGCCATGAGGTGCTCTGCCCACCACAGGCCCGGGAGCAACAGACAATGGGCTGAAACCTCCGAAATGCGAGCCAAAATAAACCTTTCATCTTTTCATGTTGGTTATTTCAGGTAGTCGTGACAGTAATGGAAAGCTGACTTACACACCAGGTGACTGTAATATCCAGCCAAATTTGAAAAAGGGTGAACTGGGAAACTTTAAGGAAATGCCCATCCCCAGCCTTATCCCAAAACAATTAAACCAGATTCTGATGGGGGCATCGTTTTGTTTGGTTTTGCTTGTTCTCTAGGTGATCCTAATGTGGGCAGGAGTGGAAATCACCGATCAAGCCCGAAGCCCTCACTGTGCTAACGAGGACTGCGCAGCCCAGAGGTCCAGGCGCTTGCCCAGGAACACGTAGCACACAGTAGGACTGGGGCAAGAACCCAGCCTGAGGTCCTGAGTCCTAGTCCAACATTCTTCCTATCACACATGGCAGAGGGTAAAAGGAAATTTTTTTATAGCAATTAAATCATTAGAGGTAAGGAAAAGTGAAAGAGAAATGATTCATGAGTCAGGCAGCTCCCAGAACCAGCACAGGTTCTGACAACTCCAGCCGGCATCATCAGATGACATTTATAGCAAATGGAAGCAAGACAGAGAGGATGACTTACTTAGCTACAACTTAGTCAACCAACCAGTCATTAGTTAACTACATTCAGGGCCTTCTGCAGCAATTGAAGATTAGTTAATGTAATTAAACTCTACATGGTTTTGGTCTACTGGGCACAGAGCAGGTACTGGGTCCAAATCCATGGTCTCCTGCGATTTTATTTAACAAAACAACACACATGGAAACTCCCTCTAGCCATGGAGTTCACAGTTTAGGTGCTGGGCTGGCACATTGGTCAAGGAAGTTTGGGGATGAGTGTTCTCTTGACGAGCACTGACTCGCCGCCTTGGATTCTGAGAACTGTGGTGCATTGAAGTACATGTGGGATCCAGAGAGCCCGCATGGAGTAACCGTGGAGTCACCATTCTACTCCCTGACCTTTCTCAGACACAGTGGGAAAAGTCCTTTGAAGGCATAGCATCCAACACTTTGGGAACATGTTTAGAGTTCTTGTGTCATAGCTACTGATATAGATGGTGGTGATAAAACATAAACCGTATAAGTAAAAATATGGAAGAAAGAACGATGCTCAGAGGAAGTTTCCAAGCTACACATAACCTGGGCTCTTTGGAAACGTCCTGGGTTTTCTGCGCCTTTTATCCTGATTTATGGTGCTCTTTTTACCCCAGCCTGCGATTTGCTGGGAACACCATGGACTTGGACATAGGCTTCCTTGGTGCCCTTCCAGCTTCATGAAAAATAAACGTTGGGAACCAGTATTCACTGAGTACCGGCCATGTGCAGACACAGGGCTTTCGTGTCTTTGACTTCTCTTGACACTCAAGAAGGGATCATTAAATGCCCATTTCACAGAAGAGAAAACTGAAGCTTGGAGAGATTAATAGCTTGATCTTGATTACCTGGGTAGTAAGTGATGGAACCAGGATCTAAATTAATGCTCCAAAGTCCCCACTTTCTCTCCTGGAGCACCCTGACTGCCAGGGTGGGCCTCACCCACATCACTTGTGTCAACTCTGCACTCTTTCTCCTTTGTCACAGTCCTCCTCCTCTTTTGAGGTCAGTGTCTTGTTCCTTGCCTTTGTGGCCTCTGAGGACTTGGCCCCTGAGAGGAGCCCAGAGAAGTGTGACAATCTGCGGTCACCAGGATCGCTGGAACCTGAATTCTCCAGCCTTGGGAGGAGACAGATGTGCCAGGCGCTGGTGCAGCAGACGCCTTGCTCCATGCTGCCCACCTGGGACCTCGTCTTTGAGTTTCCTTTCCACTTAAGAAGTCTCCTTCCCAGGAGGCTTCTCTCAGATCCAAGTACACAACCGGGGGAGGTGAGCGCAAGCCGTGATCTTCTCCCGCTGAGCTCACGTGGAATGGGACAGTGGGTTGGCGTTTTAAATTTTATATGACATTTTTATTATTACTATAACTTCAGAATAACATTAAAAGAATTTAAAGGGAAAAAAAAAAAAAACGCCAATGTATGATCCTACCTACTCCTCTTCCACCATCATTTTCACTTATCGGAGCTGGAGAAATACAAATTTTTTTCCTTAGTTCTACTCAGTGTTTATAAGTATTTTGTGTTCTGTTTATTTTACTTACAACTAGTTTATAAACATGTTTCCATAATCTTGTCTTCATGTTGATCCATCCTAATATCTGTAGGGTCTTTTTGTGTTGTGTTTTTTTTTTTTTTTTTTTGTCCCATAGTTAAACTGTTCCCCAATGGTTGAAGACTGAAATTCATCTAGTAAATAAAGGTGTGATGAACGTCTTCGTACCGACACCTACCTTTCTTTTTTCCTTCTCTCTGGGATTATTTCTTCAGGTATGTTTTAGACGGGCAGAGAGGCCCGGACTGGTGAGAGGAAGTGGGATGGGGAGGGACAGACAGCAGACACAGAAAGGGGAGGAAGACCACCCTCGCCTGAGCTTTGTCCTCAAGCGCCTCTCTTCTTCAGTCACATGAGACGTGTTTTCCTGTAGGGTTGGGGTGGGGATGGATGGCCACACAGCACAGTGGTGCCAGGTTGCACCTGTTGAATAAGTACCATATGCAGATACTGAGTGCTTTGTGCAAATGACCATTGCCTCCTCCCGTGCAGTGAGGTGCGTATTCTGCAATGAAGGGCTGCGAGTCAGGAGGATGCACACACTCTTGAGGTGCTAGCGGATGGTGACCACTGTACTTCCAGACTCTAGAGAGTAAGGGAGACTTAATGTGACATAAGCTGTCATTTCCTGACAACCTCAGGAAGATTGGTACCAACCTTCCTCCTCCCCAACCCAGGGTGGAAGTATGTGTAGTGGTGGTATAGTGATGGTGAGGGGACAGAGAAATGTTCTGGGAATGCCAAGCGTGGTGGTACATGCTTGTAATCCCAGCACTTGGGAGGCTGAGGCAGGAGGATTGCTGCAAGTTCAGAACTCACTCACATAGTGAGTTCAAAGCCAGCCTAAAGTACATGGTGAGGGGCCGGTGAGATGGCTCAGCGGCGTAAGCGCCTGCCCGGCAAGCGCGAGGGCCCGAGTTCGACTCCCGGAACCCACATACGAAAAAGGGGCCGGTGATATCGCTCAGCGGCACGGGTGCCTGTTGGCGCGCGAGGTCCTGAGGTCAACCCCCCGGTACCCACAAAAAAAAAAAAAAAAAAAATAAAGTACATGGTGAGCCCCTGTATCAAATAAACAAGCACACACACCCTGGGGGAACTAAGGAAGACAAGCGGCTAAGTGTACCTAGCCCTCCTCTCTACACTTGAGGAATGTCTTTCCCCTCTGTAGTGGTTGGTTGATTGTGTCAGTTTGAGAAGTTCAGAAGCTTAACTAAGTCGGCTCAGCAATTCTACACTATAAGGTATAGAGGACCCACCCTAGGGCGGCTCGTTGCCTGGACGGTATACAAGGGAAATGAGGAAGGACGGATGGGCTTCTGTTCTTCAGAGGAGCTCCAGTCTTCGCCTTCAGCTTGGACATCGAATCCTAGCTTCTAGCGCAGACTCTTCAGCTTCCGCCTTGGGTCCTTCAGCCTTCCGGAGTAGACTTGTCAGCCTTGCATTGCAGACCCGCTGGCCTCCTGATTTGGACTTGCACGGAACACTGCAGTGAGCTCCAGACCCTGGACTGAAACCTTCAGTCTCCAGCGTGCAGACACCCTCTGCACACTTCCTCATCCAACTCTGTGGCTGACCATCGTAAGCCAATCTTGTAATTTCTTATACATTTGTATATCTTGTGTTATATCTGCTTCTCTAGTAAAACCCTGACTGCTACAGATTTTGGTACTGAGAGTGGGGTCATTGCTGTGACGTTGCCTGATCATGTGGCTTAAGAGCCTTTGGAATTAATTTGAAAAGGTTTTGAGAGACTGGCCTAAGAGGCAGCCCCTGTATGCTGTAAACTATATGGGAGACTCTGGTCAAGCCTGGAAAATCAGAGTACTGATGGAAATGCTGCCGGTTAGGATGAGGCTCGGGAGGCTTCTATTGAGAAGGACCGCATTGGCTGCTGGATCCTAGTATATTGTGCTTTGGCAGAAAGCTGGTCTGCATTTTGCTTGTGTTTAGAGATATTGCCTGGGTGGCAGAAAAATTTCAATGCAGTCTCCTGTTGGGATGGTGGTATGATTACTGTTGAGAGCTTTTGGCCAGATCTATGTTGGAGATTAAGAGCAAGAGCTAGTAGCGTGATGTGAAGCATTTGGCCAGAGGGGAGGTTCTGGTGGCGCTGTGGATTGCAAGGATGAAACAGAGGACAGTGTGGTTGTTGAGAAGAACAGGAGAATGAAAAATGACCTAAGACCTTTTACCAGAAGGGAAGCATATACTTGAAGTGTAGGAGATCCCTGTTTTTAGTTTTGCCATGCCCTGTTGCTAAAAGGGCATGCTAAAAGGGAAGCAAGGATTGTGATTATAATAGCTTTTAGTATGATTTTAATGTAGTTTTTAGATATGCTTGTTATCAGGTTAATTAGTCAAAGCATTATGGTTTTTTTTTTTTTTTTTTTTTGTGGGTACCGGGGGGTCAACCTCAGGACCTTGGGCGCCTGCGCGCTCGTGCCGCTGAGCGATATCACCGGCCCCTTTTTCGTATGTGGGTTCCGGGAGTCGAACTCGGGCCCTCGCGCTTGCTGGGCAGGCGCTTAAGCCGCTGAGCCATCTCACCGGCCCAGCATTAATGGTTTTTAACCTTGAATTTTGATCACCCTTTGAATATTTTGCTTTTGGTGTGGGAATGAGTGCACTAAGAATTGTATATATGTAATTGTTATATGGATGTAAATCTGAATAGATCAAGACATGTTAACTTTTCACGAATCTGCCACTGGAGACTATGGTTTAAGGAAATGTGTGTGCTTATCAAGTTGACCAGGGGTCGATTATGGTGGATTAACTAATGGTCAACTTGTAACATCCAGCTGAACTGAATCAGTGTGGTGCTGGGTATGGAGAGCCCACCTGAGGATTGTTGCCAACAGCATAAAAAGAGAACTGGAGGGGAAGATGGTGTGCTGTTGCTTCTCCTGGAGAAGTGTGTCCCTCCCAATTGTAGATATATTTTTTTAAACTTTTAATCTTTTAAACTTTTTTAATTTTTACATAAAAATTATACATACATAATGTGTACATTATGCAATGTTCTAATCAAGGTAACCTATTTATCTCAAACATTTATTATTTTTTATGGTGATGTAGTTGTATTTTGTTTTGTTTTGTTTTTTGTTTTTTTGAATCAGGGTTCACAAACTTAAATTGCCCATGCTGGGCTCGAACTTGCAATCCTCCTGCCTCAGCCTCCCAGAGTGCTGGGATTATGTAGTTGATGCATATATTCTGCCTCCATTTGTGTAAGAAGCTATTGGAAGGCAAGGTCTGTGTCACATTCTTCTTTTGTCTTGAGAGTTGATGAGGACCCCATTATTTTTAAATTTTTATTAGTACATGTTTGAAGTACATAATGATTACATTCATTGTAGGGTATTGGTACATGTATATAACAGCTCTCAATTCTTTTTTCCCCTTTCCCTCCACCCCCCTTTTTTGCTAGCATCAGATTCATTTACTTATCTTATAAGTCCTTATAGAGTTAATTATCAAACATGCAGATTAATAGCCAGACTAACAGGCCAGAAAGCATATAAATGAGGACCCCGTTATTACGGACTGGAACAATGGTGGCCAGACTCAGCCTTGAGAGGAAAGTGGGGTCTCAGCTGCTGTAAAGAGGTGGGAAGGACAAGCCAGGCTGGGGATCCCTGCTCAGAGCAGGCGGCGGGGATGAGCAGGGAGTGTAGGGTGAGTGGGCGACCGGGGAGAAGACCGAACTCGCTAGGTTCCCCATACTGGGGAAAGTGAAAACGCTGCAGCAGGGCACCTCCACTGGCTTTTGGCTTGGGAAGTGATCCTTTTCCAGGTCTGATTTTTTTTCTGGCTCAGGGCAGAGAACAGTGGTGACGTTGAGGGTCTGATGACATTTGGCACTTTCTTGCAATCAAGAAAGGGTAAAAAAAAAAATAACCCAACACTAGATTAGGTAAACAACTGAGATCCAAGTTGCCCCATCCAGAGCCTGAGTGAAAACAGGCTGCCTAGCGCTGGTCTCAATTTGAACCGTGCTTCTCCAGATGAGCCCTGTCCTGCATGGGCCAAAGTGGCCTCGTCTTCCCAGAGGGTGGGACCTGGCCACATCCTTAGCCAAGACTGCGTCCTGGGACAGGCCATGCTTGGGCTGCACTGGCCCCACCGCTCCACCAGAGGGCTGCTGGAGAGGTGGCAGAGGGTATTTTCTCTGTAAACCTTCTCTTTTCCTTGCCTCTGATGTCTTTTCCTTGCCCAGAGGCTCCAAAACCTGTAGGAAAAGGTGGGAGGAAGAGACCATCTTCTGGGCTGGGCAGGATTTGCTCCGAAAGCCTCTGTGGCCTTGGTTCCAGGTCTCTACCACCCTCCCCTCATTCTCTAGGGCTGGCAAGGAGGAGAAGAGGTCGGCCCCTCACTCTGGGGCCCAGCCTTCTGTGCTGTTTGCTAATTTTGGTTGGAACTCTGGCGTTAAGTGAAAACATCAGGGATTCCTGGCAAGGACTCAGACAAAATGAGAATTAGGAAAACAGAAGAGTCTCCAAGTCTTCCTAAGCCGTGTAAGCAAATAGCCCAAGCTGTCGAAGGCCTCTGGAGAGCATCCTTTGGCAGCAGACAGCCCCAAGCCACCTGCCTCGAGCTTGGGAGGCTTCCTGTGCCTGTGGTTCATGTTAGAAACGCTAATGGATACGACTGCCCGACGCCTGGATGTTTCCACGGGAAAGAAAACGCCTCAAACTCAGCAAGTCAAAGGCACACTCACCCCAGGCCCTCATCTGTCTGTATCTCCAGTACTCTGTGCACCCAGAGACCAGAACCAGACTTGTGGAATGAGCCTCTGGCTCTTTTGTGCAGACACCAAATGACCCCCAGCTCCACGTCCTCCTTTCCACTTGCTCCCACTTTCTTGGTTTAAGATGCTTGTTCAGAGTGAGAGTTGCAGTCAACTCTCCCATGAACTTCCTGCTTCTACCCTGCCCATTCTCAAAACCAGTTTTGACCCAACAGCCAGGAGAATCCATTCAAATACAAAGTTGATCGTGTGCCCCATCCCCCCACTCCCTTAGAGTATGTGTTGGAGCAAACTGTTGAACACCAAAGTATTGAAGGGCAGTGTCTTTTGAAGGGGGAGGTGGTGGCTCAGTTTCTACCACTCAGGAGATAAATATGTCCAGCTCCCTTCCCATGCAGGAGGGCAGGGGAGAGGAGGTGGGAGCTGACTCCAGCCTGTTGTTTAGGGCAGTGTGGAGAAGGTCTAAGTGGTCGCTGAAGGCTTGTACTGGGAGAAAGTAGGTGGAAGCCACAGTGCGTTGTGTTGTATTGAATTGGAAAGAGTAGCGTCAAACATAACCGTAAAACAAACAGCTTGCTTCTGGTCACCAGCAGGCCAGCACCTGGCCCCCACCCCGCCTCCCTCATGCTCACGCCCCCTCCAAGCATCCACAGTGGGGGCTTTAATCTCATTCTCCATCACAGGAATGAGGATTCCTCAGAGGACAACTGATTCCATGTCTTGAGGCCGGGCCTGGAACGTCTTGTTTTGGCAGAAAGTATGAACGCTTTCCACAGTGTCAGTGCACTGCCTCAAGGACAGAGGAGCCACCCGGGGGCTCCAGCATTAATTGGCACAGGTTGAGTCATAGAAAGACTATGGATTCATTAAAATGCAAAAAAAATGAACAAGCACAAAAAAACTTTAAGTATACAGAGAAGCGGTTGGAGATTAAAAGGAGTATAAATATATAGAATAGGACATGTTCATTTGCAGGGACCTTAGTATGTAGGGCATTTCTTATAAACAGAGTCTTTGTTTCTTTTATTAATTATATGTGTTTATAAAGTATAGGTATGTGCCCATTGCTATCTGTGTGAGCATGAAAGAATAATTGCAGGGAACCAGAGTGAGGCAATTTGGGAAGAGGGAGGCATTGTCCCAGAACAGGGCTCCTTAGGTGTGGGGGTCTCACACAACGACTGAGTAAGGGGCCCGCATGTGTTCCCAGTGGCCTGGAGTGGAGCCTTAACTACACAGACTCCATGCCTTCACCCTTAGACGGCGAGATTCCGTATAACCCTACAAGTTATGAGGCAACGCTCATGAAGACCGTGCAGTTTTAATGTGCTAACAGCCTGGTCAGGGCGTCATGACGACAGGGAGCAGGTTGTATGATGGTGGTCAAGTGTGATGTGAATTTGTTTCATTTTGGGGGAGAAATTCTATGTTGCACAACCCAAACACCTTCCTCAAGGGTGTGGACTGAAAAATCTTACCGAAGTGACACACTGTAACTGTGTATAAGAACCCCCCTCATTTGAATCACCCCGACTCCTACCCTGACCCAGATTCGAGGGCTCAGCCACCCATATTTTGCAGCCCCAGCAGCTTGAGGTGTTTCTTTTTCTTCTTCTTGTGGTCTGGTAATATTGTTAAAAACCCTAGGAAGGTAAAAATAGTATTTGGTAAAGTCACTGAAATCCTAGGAAGGTGTCAAAATTGGCAGTCCAGGAAGGTGTGGAATTTAGGATAAGAAACAAAGTGAAATCCACCGCCTTAGCACTTTTATAACAGGTTTCAGTGTAACTATGTTAAACAGCTTTGGAATCATATTTTTTTTGTTTGTATATTTCGTATGTTTAGAGAATTTAGGAGAAACTGCTATTTATGAATTTAAATGGTTGGATGTGTTTAAGTTTGCAATCACTGTTAAATGTTTGTGAAAATCTAGTTTCTAAATTCATGAATTTTTTAAATAGACTTTATTTTTTTAAGAGCAGCTTAGGTTTACAGCAAAACTGACAGAACGTACAGAGAGCTCTTGTGTACGCTCTGCCCTCATACACAGCCTCTCCTGCTGTCAGTGTCCCCAGTCTGTGGTGTGTAGACTACACCACCCTTATCACCCAGAGTTTGTGGCTTCCGCTGGGATTCATGCTTGGTGTTGTGCAATCTATGGCTTTGGACAAATGTAAAATGACAAGTCTCCACCATTACAGTGTCAAGCAGAATATTTTCCCTGCCCCCTAAATCCTCTGTGCTCCACCTATTTATCCCTCCTCCCCACTAGTTTCTGGCAAACGCTGTGCTTTTTACTGTGTTCATAGTTTTGCCATTTCCAGAATGTCATATGGTTGGAATCCTGCAGTGTGTAGCCTTTTCAGATTGGCTTCTTTCATTCAGGAATCTGTATTTCCATGGCATGTTACAGGTGATATTTCATTTCTTTTTAGCACTGAATAATATTTCATTGTTTCAGTGTTTATTCATCTATAGAAGGACATCTTGATTACTTCTAAGTTTTGACAATTCTGAATAATGCTGTTGTAAACATCCGCGTGCAGATTTTTGTGTGGACATAAGTTTTTAATTCATTTCAGTAAATACTAAGCCACGTGATTTCTGGATCCTTTGGTAAAAGACTGTTTAGTTTTGTAAGAAACTACCAAACTGTGTTCCAAGGGGGCTGTATCATTTTGTGTCTCAGCAGCAGTGAGTATTCCTGTTGCTGCATCTCTTTACCAGCATTTGGAGTTTTAGGTTTGCGCCATTCTAATAAGTGTGTAGAGGCGTCTGATTGTTTTAAGTGAATTTTTACCTTACTGGCTCTGTTAGTAGTATGTGGATATTTAGAGGAATGCTGAGAAGGAGTGGCGAGATCAGCATGAGTATAAACTCAAAACATTACAAATGGACATGAACACGGGTGTGATAGTAGTCGCTGTTCCTCTCTATGCTCAGAGACCCTTCAGCCAAGAGACAGCGATCGGTGGCCTCAATCATGGGCTGAACAGTACAGGACTGGGTGGGGTGGCTAGAGGTGCTCTCGGGTAGAATAGAAGGATTTTGAGGTAATGACAAAGGAAAGAGTCAGTCAAGTTTGGAGGGAGTGGAGGAGAAAGCAATGTAGCAGGAGACAAAGCCCAGGTCGGTAGAGAAGGCTAAGGAAAAATGTAAGGAAGGGAGCAGTTTAATAATTCACTTGAGGGGATGTGAACCTTCTCCATTTTCATGCCGGCTGCCCTACTAATGCTTTTTTGAAACTCCAGGAAGAAGGGCCATACCTTTGTCTATGAGGACCGGGGAGGGAGAACAGCCGCAGAGAGGGGTGAGCGAGACCAACTTAATTAATGGGGTCCCCTCACCCTGAGAATGAGATAGGACTTCTGTGACAGGGTAGGAGGAAGGCTAATATGTGGCATATGATTCAATTGCATCATGGAACTAGCTTTTATTGGCGCGAAAGCTGATTAAGTTCTCATGAGAGTTTTGTGAGCTGGATAGTACACCTCTGGTAGATTGAAATCTGGTATGGTGGGAGGTATTTACACCACAGAAATTGGCACAAATGTTACAAACCAGCAACCTCCTAACCCCTCTCCTGCCCACAGCTGCTGAGTGAACAGTGACTGCCACCCTGCTGCGTATGTGGCCATTTCTGATCTGTTCCTATCCCCTTTCCAGGCACCCTCTCTCCTGCTCCACTCGCATCCTCTCCTGTAGAGCTCCAGGCCCTCTGACATAGCCTGCAGATCCGGATTCTGAAGCGGAAGAGGCTGCTATGGGGCTTAGTGCTTCAAGGACAGTCACAGTGGGACAGAGGGGTGGGGACAGCTGTGCAGAGCACCCTGGGTGAGCTGAGGTGAGGCCAGCATCCAGGGGCCTGCTGGGAAGGGAAGGGACAGAAGGAGAGGCCCCCTCCCATGTGCCAAGGCCTGGAGCCTCACTCCATGCAGTGGGAACTCTGGCCTGCGGTCACCTCTGTGGGGAGGGAGGAAACGGTCACGCAGTGTGCACTGGTCCCCAGGCCTCTGGATGGCTCCCAAGTGTCAAAGCACCAGGCCAGTGCCTGGGCCACCAGCTGTCCCTGCTGTTTCTCCCACCCAGAACCACTTTCCAACTTGTCAGCAGGACTGGAAAATGGTGACTTGAACAAAAAGTTTGAACTGCAGGGGAAACATTTAGGGCTGCAGAGAGAAGAGCTGCTCTTGGGGCTTTTACATGGCACTCTCTCCCGCAAATATGCCACCGTCCCGGGGCATTTAAACTTGCTCCTGCCCTCAGCTCCTTCAGCTCTTCTCAGGGTGTGGGGTGTTTTAAGATGAAGAGAAAGTCAGGAAGATGCCAGCTTAGCCTGCCCTGGAACCTGCACTGAGGGAAAGCCGGCCCGGGCACTCAGCTTGTTTGGGGAAGAACAGGCGATGGTAAGCGGGCAGGCAGCCAGGCGGGACATGAGGCAGGGCAGCTGGGGAATGTTTCTGACCCAGAGCAGCACCCCATCTCACATCTGGTTTACTGGGGAATTCCAAGTTTTGCTTAAAAATTCTTATTGTCAAGTATTGAAAACATGCAAACCAGTCTTCCTGATGGTTGTGGGACTTTGTCCCCATACCCAGCAGGACAGAGCTTTGGAATGAGGTAAAAGAAACCGCCCTGGGTGAGCTCAGCCACCTTGCGCCAGGCAGCGGGAACAGCTCTGGCCTGGCCTCGCTTGACCTGGGCCTCGCCGGTCAGGATGTGCACTTCCGCGGACCTTGCTCCTTGGATTGTAGATTTTCCTCAGCATGGCCAAAATTTCTTTTCCTGGAAAGCCCAGCACCTGTGTTTCCTGACCCTCTGGTGCCCATTGCCGATATGACCACTGTTTTCCTGGGAACAGCTCCACAGTGGCTGACTTGGTAGCAGAAACCCTTCAGCCAGGAGAGTCCACCTCCGAGCCAGGCGGCGCTGCCAGGAGAGGCCTGGAGCTGCAGCTCCTCAGTCAGCTTGCCCTGAGCGGTGAACGCCAGGGCATTTACTGCGATGATGGAGTTGGCTTCCTATTGTTATTCTTCTCCTGTGAAACCCAAGCATTACATATTATCTTTTGTCTTCTTCTCTTCTGCTGCTGCTGACTAAAATAGGCTACAGTCCCACTGATAGAGGGGAAATAATATTTACATAACTCCCACCCTGTTAGATGTCAGATATACTGAGTTCGTGTTCCTCAAAATTGAAGAATGAATTCTAAGGAACAATGGAGGTTAAGAGTAGGAAAAATTTATTGAGAGAGATAGCTCCTGAGAGATAGGAGGGGACCCGAAAGTGGGTTGCCATAGACCCCACTTCACAGAGGAAGTTTTATAGAGCAAAATCATGAGGTGGGTACAACGTGGGTCAAAACAATGACCAACCAATAAAATTACAAGTATAGCTGCTTAGGTAATATTGATCCAATGGGAAAGCAGTTCATGTAGCAAGTGTACGTGGAAAGAACAGGACCTTTTTAGGAAGGGATGGGTCAGGAGGACCTGGTCACCCACCTGGGTGACTGATGTCTGTCTAGGCTTTATTAGACCAGGTGATACCAATTAAAGTATAATCTTCAATTTACTGCTTATTCCTTGGGGAGGCATGCAGGCCTGGTTGTTCCATCTTTATCTTGAGGCCTGGCCTTCAACAGATGCACCTCCAGCCATAGTTGTAATGTGTTTTCATGCCCCGCACTGACTTGAGGGCCCAGCCCTGTCTGCCTATAATATTTCTACCTAACTGAGCCAACTGTAATACCACCACCTCCACTGGAACAAGCCACAGATCTAAGCAAAAAAGTATAACTGCTTTTGTGACTTGTCGACCTGATATCATCCGTTTGTCCTTATTCTGTCTCTATTTCTCTGTCTTTGTTTCGCTCTATGTCTCTGTCTCTGAGTCTCACTATGTAGTTCAGGCTGGTCTCAAACTTGCTATGTATCCCAGACCGGGCTCCAACTTGTGATCCTCCTGCCTCAGCCTCCTAAATGCATGAGCCACCATGCCCCCCCCTTAAACAGCTACTGTGTGCTTCCAATGGGCCAGGAATTGTGCTAAGCTATGTACAGGCACCATCTCATTCCAGGTTAGAAAAGTGAGGCTTGGAAAGTTATGAAGGTGGTCACATAGTTCATAAATGGTGGAACTGGGTTTTAAACTCTTATCTTTCTGATTCAGGATGCAGTCCTGCCTTCCTATGATTGTAAAGACTGACCCTTCAGTCTGGCTGTAAAGTTCACAGTCTTATTTGGATTAGCTTTGGATAACAGCCCTTACTGAGCCCTTACTTGGTTCTTTCTGAGATAGCAGGAAATGGCATTCCTAGGAAATTTCTATCAATGTCTAATTAAATTAAAATTTTTTTATTCATACATGTTTGTAGTACATAATGTTCACATTACTTGTGGGGAATTGGAACATGTATATTATACATTTTAATTTCTTTTTTTATCCCCTTCTATCAATATTTTTATCAAAAGACTTAAAGTATAAATTTTTCCCAGCTACTGATAGACTCTGAATTACTTTTGCCTTGTTTTCTTTCTACAACCGATGTTTTTCCACCTCCACATTGTAGCTGGTAAGTGTTGAACCCTCTAAAATCGATGTTAATATGGGTAAAAACCAGTAAAATATCAGCAATTTCATGCAACTCAACCTGACAGTTGTCACTGTGACTTAAAACATCTTTACTACATCTCTCTATGCCCTCAGCCAACAATCTTTGTCATCCAGACCTTACTCTCCCTTCAAGCTTCAGCCTAATGCCATCTCCAAGAAGCCAGTTGCTTCCCAGGTGGAAACAGTCTTTCCTGAACTCCAGTGGCACGTTATTTGTCTCTCTTGTCACCGTCTCTCAGATGTCATGGTTAGGTGTGGATGTGTGCGCTGCTTTGGTCTGACAAGGAGCAGGATGTATCCCTGCCCGAGCCCCTCTTAGCACAATGCTGGCTTGTGCCTGCTAAGAGATTACTGAGCTCAGCTGTGACTTCCTGCTTCTTGAGGGGCAGTGTCTGCCCCGGCTTCAGGGAGGTGGTGTGGTCCCCCAGCCCCTCCCTCCTCCCTTACAAGCTCCCAGGAAAAGGGCAGTGAAGGTGCACTTCTGACCCTAGAAAGGGGCCCAGGAGTTTTCTCTGGGTCAGACTGAACAGAAGGATAAAATGAGGTTGACCACAGATGTGCTAAGGACAGGGCCCACATAATGTCATTCTACCCTAGAGAAATATCTCCCCACGCTGGCCTGATCGGCACAGCCAAGAGCCACGAGTTCAGTCATTGCCTGGAACAGTCTTAGGATGTGGTCCGCTGGCCGGTGAGTCCGCAGGCAGGTGGCTTTGCATTTCCCCTGCTGATTACATTCTGGAAAGGCTCCCCTGGCAGCCCTTTCCTCCCAGGCTTGATTAAAGTGGAAGGGATTAGTGAATTTATATTTCCTCCAGAGAAGTGAAACACACACACACTGAGTCTGCTTTCTTTCTAGAAAATGTCGATTACGGGTGACTGTGCGGTGTTGAGTGGCTCATCTTAAACCCAGCAGGGCTGTGGTTTCCACTCCGTATGGAAGAGTGTTTGGAAAGTGTTGGAGGGGAGGCCCCTGAGGGCTTTGCAGAGCAGGCGCTAACCTGGGGGAGATCACATTCCAAGCTGGGAGCAGCACAGGCTGTGGCCTGGAGTCAGGGAGACGGGCACACGTGGGGACCCCAACTATTGTACCCGGTGGGCGGGAAAGGCAGGGTGAGAGACTGTGAGACCGGGACAGGGCTGGGTCATGCAGGGCCTCGCAAGCCATGCAAATTGCTTGAAGTGTGGTATGGAAAACAGAAAAAGTCACTGAAGTTTTTTTAGTAGGTGAAGTGACAGGAGCAGATTTGGGGCACGGGGAAGACCACAGTGGCTGCAGTGTGTCCTCCAGGGAGGCCTCTCTGTCCTGTGGCTCCCAAGACCAAGAGCCTGGTGAGGAGCCTCCTCCATTACTATGGAAAGAAGCAGGCGAATGGGACACACACAGAGGAAGCATCGGGGGGCACCTGCGTGGACAGGAGTAGAGAAACTAGAGAAGTATTAAGAAGCTGGATATAACCGGCACAGCATTGCATACCTGTAATCCCAGCTACTGAGGGGCGGGGTGTAGAGGTAGGAAAATTGTGAGTTCAAGGCCAGGATAACTTAGAAAGAGTCTGTGTCAAAAAGCACCGGGGATGTAGCTCAGTGGCAGAACACTTGCCTAGCATGAGCAGGGACTTAGGTTCAGTCTCCAGTACCACAAAAAAAGAGTGGTGGAGTGCTTGCCTACCATGCCTGAGGCTCTGGGTTTGATCCCTAGCATTTCAAAAGAATAGAATGCTGAATATAGAGACTTTGTGAGTAATTGGACAAATGGATTTAGAGAGGTAGGAGGCTAGGATGACTGCATGTGGGTAGCTGGTGTAGATCTGGTACCATTTTCAGAACTGAGGATGTAGGATGAATATCAAGTTAGGGAAGAAAATGAGGAACTATGATTTGTGTATCCTGAACATCTTTCTCTTTGAACAGGGAGTACCAACCCACCTAATATTAGTAATTTGTTTCTTGGCAATTTGCTCTGTTGAAAAAAAAAAAGGACATACGGAAAAGCACATAAGTGAATAAAAATTCCTCTTAATTCTGTTACTTAGAGATAGTCATTTAACATAGTGGTAAATGCTCTTCCAAATCTCTTCCTATGCATAATTAATTTTAGAAAAACAATTAACAGCACAGTATAATTCTTTTGAAAGTTTCTAATGCTAGTCACACCCCATGTCAATACAGTGAGACTCTCTGGGGGCTGGGAACCAGGCATCGGTGTGTTTTAAAGCTTCCCGGGGCTCTAGCACAGCCACGGCTGGAAGCAGCACCCTGCAGATGGAACAGCGAAGGAGACGGCACTGAGGACCCTGGCGCTCGCTGATCCTGAAAGCTCCAGCAGAAAGCCCAGGTCTGAGTAAAAGCAAGAGTCCACGACCAATGGCATTTTAGACTCCTGCCCATTAGATCTGACCCGGGCATGATGCAGAGAACCAAGGACTGGACGGCATTTTCAGACCATCCGCTGAGGCCCAGCGCAGGGAGGTAAGTGTGGCGGGAGCCACTGCCGTGGTTTAATTATTATGTGAGACTCCAAGATTCACTAGCTGGACATCGGTACTGAGGATATGACTGGTCACTTAGCAAAATCAACATCCTGTGCTATTAAGAAAGAAGATCATAAACTCCTGGAATCAGCATTTACATTCTTAGAGAAAGAAAAGGTGAGGGGAAGAGAGCCTCTGATTTACATCAGAGCTTCGAGTCCAAGAATTGTAAACGTGTGCAGGCTGCCAAATCTCACTCTAAATATATTCCAATGAGCTCATGTTTTCATATGCAGTGGAATAAAAAGAGGCTTTTTTTTCATCTTGGATGACAGCATCTTGCGCTTTTATGGGAATGTTGTAGAAGTCAGCTTAACCAAGAGCTGCAGTTGGTATTTCAGCCATTCAAAGTCATCAAAACAGACATATGCAATACATGGCATGACAATTGTCATTGCAATTGGCCCATCAAGTGTGTTCCTGAGCATCAGCAGCAAACCTGCACCCCCCCCAAGAAAAGTCTCCAATCAAAGATCCCTTGAGGAGAGCCAGGTGAGTTTGGAGGGAGCAGCATATATTCGAGGTGATTAACATTTTGGTTTTGGCCTCCTCATCTACAAGCACTTCATCTGTTACTCGTTTTCTCTTTAGCCAAAGAGACCACATTCACCGTCCTGAAGGAGAAGGCTGGAAATTTTTTGGAAAAGACTTTTAAGTGAAGCCCAGTGAAAGGGCAAATAAAGCTTCATTCCTTTTATGGACAGAGCTCATAAGAAGGAAAGAGAACGAGCTGATTTCTGGGTCCCTGGGCGCTGGGAGTAGCATGTTCCTCAGCCCTGAGCTACAAACACTGGTCCTAAAAGCAGTGACCCCTGGGGTGACAGGAGGGGCCAGCACGCCACCTCCCCTTACCCCTGGTGCTTGCCTTCCCCTCCCTCTGCAGGGTTGGCCTCTGCCCTGTGTGCATAAATCAAGCAGCAGGGTAGCTTGGAAATATGACGAATACCTTGGCTGGCTCCTCCTCGAAAAGATGTGGAGAGGAGAGGGGTTCTAAAGTAACCAGCCCTTGGCTGGAAGAGCAGCCAGAATTTAGTGTTCCTGGAGCTGGCCCCAGCTGCTCAGACAGGAGCTGCCAGGGGAGTCTTCCCTGGGGGGAGCCCCAGCTCTCCATGCGCAGGAGGAGGAAAAGGCTTTGGTGCCTGTCAAAAACATTATTCAAGAATTCTTGGACACTTCTAAGCTGTGAGCTAGCGACAGGAGCTTGGGGATGCTTTGCTTGGGCCAGGTTGGCCCTGGGGTACAGCGCCAGGTTTGAAGGTTGCTCTTTCGGCGGGGTTCTCCCAGTGGTGAGTGTGTGATGCTCATGTGTAAGGACACTTAGGCAAGCATGTATGCACATGTGCATGCATGTGATTGTATGTAGGGAGGCAGGAGAGCCCATCAAGAGTACAGTTTCAAGTACATCTCCAGTCTTCAGGTCTGGGGGCCCGCGCATTCTGGAGATGCTAATGTTGCTTTCTCAGTGTTCTAGTTTACTGCTGTGTCTCTGGTAGCCTCAGTCCGCTCTTTTTGGTCCATCAAGGCCCTGCTGGGACGCACGCAGACCTGAGTCGCCATGGGACCACGGGCACAGTTCAGGATCCAGTGAGCTTCAGCTCAGTGGTTCTTTTTGTTTTGTTCTTGAGAGTCACAAAAAGATCCCTCCAATTTCTGTGACTCACGTGCACACAGTAGGGCCACAGAGCTGCTTCCTATGAGCAGAGGTCTGGTAGGAGTTGGGCCTCAGATGCACAGGCTCTGAGCACATATGTGTCAGAGGCTCAGAAGGGCTGCCACCCTAAAAAAGATTAATCACATTAAAGTATTCACCCCCTTCTCCAAAACCTCCTCAACACTTCGAAGCAATTTTTATTAAATTTTTCTTTTATTTCTCTTTAATGAGAAGAAGCACTGTGGGACTTCCGTTGCAAGAAGACTGACCATTACCACCACACCCTCTTCTGTCCCCCACTCCATGTCCCTTCCTGACTCCAGTGTCCACCTTCCAAGCTGGCTGGTAGAGCAATTAGTTTTCCTCAGGGCAGGGACAGATCACCAAGCAGGCCCCTGTCCAGGGGTTTCCTGTCACCAAAGCCACACTAATGCAAATCCATTTTTCATGAGGAGAAAATAAAACTCACAAGTGACATCAACTGAAAAATGTTCTTTGAGAGCAAGTTATTTCCATTTAAAGCTAAGCACATGACAGCTGGTGACTTTTAGTGGAAAGTAAAATCTGTTGGGCTGAATTACTATCAAACCACTTGAGAATTTGTGTTTTTAATTTTCCTTTTTGGAGAAAGCCAGTGCTTTGGAGTCCAGCAGAGCAGAGGAGGAATGGAAAGGTCTAGTCTTGTCTCTAATTGTGGCCTGAAAAGACCCTGGACAGCCTTCAGTAAGATCGTATCTCGATGTCCAGGTGTATTAATCTTCATTACCCTCTACTTGAAGTTCATTTAATAAGCTGTCAGGGCAGGGACAGATCACCTGTCGCATTTGTTTGGGGCCATTCCCAAACGGTTTTATGTACTGAAACTTAATAGAAAATATCAGGTATGAAAGAACTCTTGAGTATTTGCTCTGGACTGAGTGTGCCCCCCTGTCCCTGCCAGGTTCAAATGCTGAAGCTTCCCAAAGGTGGGGCCCTCGGGAGGTGTCTAGGTTTAGATGAGGATATGAGGCCAGAGCCTCCGTGTCTAGATCAGGGTCCTTACAAGAAGCAAAGGAGGCTAGAACTCTCTGTCCCCGTCGCAAGAAGATGGCTGCCAGGAAAAGCGCTCTTAGCAGAGCAGAATCTGCTGGTGTCTTGATCTGAGAATTTCCAGCCTCTAGGACTGTGAGGAGTACATGCTTGTCGTTTAAGCTACCCGGCCTGTGGCATTTTGCTATAGCAGCCTGAGCTGGTTAGACAGTGTGGAAGTAGGCTATGAGGTCCTCTCTCATTATGAGATCCAGGGGATGAGGGGTCCATGACGCGAGTCACACCTAAGGGCCAGTGTGGGGCTAGCTTTGCTTCAGTCTATTCTAGGCCAGTATGATTAAGTTCCTCTTTCCTTCCAGACTCTTCTAGCACTTCTAGAATCTGTAGCATACTTCTTGTTTGTGTAGGCAACAGAGCATCTCTGGAGTTTGGGGACAAGGTGGAAGGGTGTCAGGCCTTGAAGGGAGAGGCTATAAGAATCCTCACAGTGTCATTGAGATTAACCACCTGCAGATGCAACCCATGTTTGGGAAGGTTTTGCACATACATTGTCGAGGATTTCATTGTTTACTGTATCAAGTTAGATGACCCAAACTATACCATGGGATTAAATTACAAAGTGGTGACAATGTAAATTGTACCAGCTGTGTTATTTGGTGAGAGTTAAAGTGGTAGGCATGGAAGAGCCTGTGTAGAGCTTACAGAGAGGTGAGGAATGAGAATCTCACTGGTGTTTATCCAGGGGGCTCAAGGGACTGGTGGAGAAGGGGTTCCACACTCTATCGCCTTGTGAGACGCACACCCCGCAACGCTTTTCTCCGATTGCTGCTTACCAAGTATTTTCTAATACTAATTCAGTTTCTCTAGTAGATAGCAGAAAGGGATACCCTGGATACTAACTAGAAAAATGGGTCCCTCATTGTACATTAGTTCAAGTGGCATTTTGGTTTTCCCCACAGTCTACTGTGAGTTTGGTTGGCAAGAATCCATTCCTTGGAGCCTAGTAAACTTTGTATGGGCTGATTGCATCAGGTTTCTAAAATTTGAAAGTTGAGAGCCAGAGCTGAGCCGGGTGCCGTGGTGCATGCCTGTCACCCCAGCTACTTGGGAGGCTGAGGCAGGAAGATCACAAGTTTGAGGCCAGCTGGGGCAAGTGAGACTCTGTCTTGAAATAAAAAAGGGTTGGGGATGTGGCTCCATGGCAGAACACTTGCCTAGCATGAGTGAGACCCTGGGTTTAGTCCCCAGTGTGATGAAGAAAATAAATAAATTAATAAAGAAGCCCAGATCTGACTCAGGGCCTCTACCAAGCCATAGATGCCCTTTTGAGAGTCAGCTTGGCTCAGCAGTGGGCCAGCCAGGGATTGTCATGCCCTGGCAATGCTACCGCACACCGTTGGGGCTCCCACCTGCTGACACATTACACTGTGTATCTCTTCTCTTTCTGACACATCTTCTGCTTCTCTCTCAGACTGTAGGTTTCTACAGCAGTGCGTGGTCCTTCTTCCCGTGCACTAAGTGTGTAGGATCCGGGCCACAGGGACTCTCAGAAAATCCGATGGTTTTATAAGCAAAGATATTTGAAGTGGTGAGGAGTACAAGTATAATTTATTTATCTTCTTTGGAATTCAACTGTAACATGTTAAAACAGAAGCTAAAATATGCTGCTGTTTGACCTTTGATTTCTGTCCCATCCCATCTTACATTTTTAGAGACAAGCGAGAAATTCCATTTGCCACACCTCACAATACTCTATCCTGTGACTTTTGTTTTCACCTAAACTGTCCCTTCTTGCCATTAAATAAAATGCTATTTGGGGTTGAGTAGACTTTGCAGTATTTAAATTTATTCCCAGGGCCGGTAAGATAGGTCAGTGGCACAAGCGCTTGCTGGCAAGCACGAGGTCCTGAGGTCGACTCCCGGTACCCACATAAAAAAAAAAAAAAAAAAAAAAAAAATTATTCCCAAGTATACAGCTCTAGATAACTATTATAGCCAATCACCATTATGGAACTACACACCTTTTAATTATCCTGTAACAAAAAAAAATTAGTGAACTTGAAAGTCCTAAGAACAGCAGTAGCGGGCTGCCAGGAGGCCTCAGTCACACCCTGGGAGGAGGAAATATGGCTTCAGCCAGATGCGCCAGAAGTGAGCTCCTGCTTGCAATGCTGGCTAGATACACGAGCTTGGGCAAGAATAAGCAAGGCTCTGCTCTTATTTATAACAATGTGGATAACCATTCCTGTCTCATAGGACTGGCATGAGGGTTGGATACCATGACATATGTCAAATGCACAGCGCACTGTCCGGCAGATACAGAAATAAAAGTTTCTTCTCTTTTTCCATGTCCAGTGCATAGGAGGATGGAATGATAGAAATCTTGTGTGAAAGGCCCAGTATTCCCAGGACTTGACCTCTACAAAAGAGATCCCCAAGCATCCTAAAATCTCATCCAGCAACGCCGTTACAGCTTGGCTGCAGGACATTACAGTATAAACATAAGGGGGAAGAAAAATCTTTATGTACAACATTATTATACAATAAGGAATCTGAAGTCATGCTTCACTGTCGGAATGGAACGACTTCTGGCTCTCTTCTTAGAAAGTCGTCTTGTCTAACTTCTCTAACAAGGAGCCCCAGACAGATCCCGCTTTAAACTTGCTGGGTTCCTCCTGTTGGTAGCTAGACAGAGGAGAAAGGCCACTGTTAATCACAGGCGCATCTCCCGAAGACGTGCCGATTGCTCTGTGGCGTTCCAGCTGATATGGGAACAGAATATTCATCGAGGGGCGCACATCTGCCAAGTGGATCTAGCGCCAGGCCCTGCCCTTGCATTTTCCATGTGTTATCTCATCTAACCTCACGGTAACCTGAGGAAGGAGGAACTGCCCCATCCTGTTTTTACAAAGGAAACAGGCTTAGGAAGTTACGATGGTTGACAGGAGGAGTTGAGTGACATGGGGAGCTGAACATGGAGGGGACTGGGGGGGCACTTTTCTCTAGATGGGAGCACTGTGTTGTCAGCAAAGGCCAGCACGTCCTGCCAGCAGTTCAGTTCATCAGCACTACCAGCTGCGCAAAGGGCAGGGTTCCCGGGCACGTGAGGCAGAGGTCCAGCCTTCCTCCAGAATGCCTCTCACTCTTTTCGTTCCCTGCTCTCACTTTGTTACAGGACCCTGTTATCTCTGCTTTGGACCATAACCACTTCCTGCCTGGTCTCCAGCTTCCTTTCTCCAACTCCTCAGCCTGGCAGTTAAAGTCCTGAGCAATTCGGCTCCAATCCGCTTTTCCAGCCTTCTGCCACCTCTCAACATGAGCTCTTCGCAGCCTCAACTACATGCTTGCATTCGATTCTTCTCTGGCCCTAAATCCTACCTACCACCTGCGGATCTCCCCACTTCCAGTGTAGCCTGCTTTGGCTCTAGGCCACAGCGCTTCTCCTCAACCTGCAGGACCTTCTAGGCTACCAAGGACAGGCAGCACATTCAAGCAATCCAGGGTTGTTTGTGCTAACCACTCTGAATATTGTGTTTATAGGAAAATTCTAAAACTCCAGGGGCCAGATGCAGCAGAGTTTGGGGCCCATAGGGAGACTGCTCCAGCACAGACATAAAACTAAAGTTACGTTTAGGTGTTGACAGCACTCAATTTTTTTTTTTTTCAGTTAGAAACCATCATTAGCAAGAATACTCAAAGCAAGAAGCTGCTGAGTTACTCGTTACATGATTAATCACAAGAGCTTTTGTGCCACTAGCTCTAGGCACCAAAATTGTGTGTAGTGCTCTGAAAGCCGGTGGGGTTGAGAACAAGACTAGGGTTGGAATCCTGGTTCCATCTCTTTTCTGGGTGACTATAGGCAAATTCTAAACCTCTCTGAGTTTAGAAGGACAATTCTTCCTGAGTTAAAACAGGAATCAACAATCTCATAGGATTGTTGTAAATAATAAATGAGATATTATATATAAGGTTAGAGCCAAGGCATCAATGACTAAATGCTGAATCAGATTGGTAAAGTTTCACAAAATACACTGAGAACTTAGAATGGTGTCCATAGGACTATGGTGAGAAGACACACGGTAGAGAAGAGCTAGAGGTAGGGTGGAGAGGAGGCCAGCTGTTTATTCACTTTGCCAGAGGTGAGTTTGAACTTTAGGTCTGGGGGCAGGGTGATGGGCAGGTAGTTGCCACGAGACAGAGAAGGTGTCGCTTTGTTCCAGCAACCTCAGGGACACTCCCTTGTCTGAATCAACTGCTGGGTGACGCTGTCTGCCTGTCTCACGCAGGTGGTCACTCCCCCAGCACATAGTCACTCGGCTGCTTGGTCCTGCTTCTCGGTTTTGTTTCTCCATGCTCCTGCCCCTGTGCTGTCTGTGGGATGCTGCCCTCTGTCCCCGAACCAGCACAGAGCAGTTCAGCACATCCTGGTTTTTAGCGGATTTCCCAAGTGCATACTTTCCAAGAATAAGAGAAGCAGGACCAATGTTGAGAAGGGCTTTCTCCCCAACAAATGGATAATGAAGATACTGCAAAGGAGTCACTGGCAACTGTTCAAGGAGCTGCTTTTCTTAAACTCTGCAGGGAGGCGCAGAGGTCACATTTTTGACAGCAATTACATAGCTCGGTGTAGATGGAAGAACAACAAGTACAAATGAGAGCTTGATTTGAGCAAGACTTTTGGCTTTGTTTGGCAACTGTTTACTGGATACCATAGTAGCGTGCCTTGCCCTGGTGTGTGAGAGAGATGCTGCCAGCCAGAAATGGAGGATGGAAATATGTGAGGGTAAAAGCCTAATTATTTTAAGACACATCAAAACAAAAGCAAAGAGGGAAACAGGCTGGCTTGAACTGTTTATGAGAATCCAACGTGTCTGAAAAAGCTGGCACTGCTAATGAATGGACAGGGCCCCCAGGGGGCAGAAAGGGCCTGCCGTGGGGGGTGAACTGACGGGAGAGGCAGTGTGTCCACCTCCCAGGTGACCTAAGAACTAGCAAGGTCCTGGATCGGCTTTACCAGGGTCGGCGAGCAGCACCTTCTCCTAGCAGAGCTGAGGCCGACAGGGGTTCTGGGGCAGAAGGTTGGACTCTACTGCTTTGCCTCCAGTTTGGTTGGGGAATTTTTTCTTAATGGCTGTGAAAATGCCATTTCTTCCTCTCTTTAATAAAATAAATCCCACAAAAATAGTGTTTTCCCCTTATTCAGTCCATTAATCAATACCATCAGACTATGTTTTTAAAAATAATAAATCAGGATGAAGCAGAAATATTATGAGATTTCCTATTTTTACAACTATATATTCCTTACCAACATATATAAAACTCTTAAAGATAACCTTTTCTTTTTTTTTTTGTGGGTACCGGGGGTCAAACTCAGGACCTCGTGCACCAGCAGGTACCTGTGCTGCTGAGTGATATCACTGGCCCTTTTTTCATACGTGGGTACTGGGAGTGAACTCAGGACCTCACGCTTGCCAGGCAGGTGCTTACAGGTGCTTATGCCACTGAGCCATCTCACTGGCCCAACCTTTTCTTCTTCTTCTTCTTCTTCTTCTTCTTCTTCTTCTTCTTCTTCTTCTCTATTTTCTTTTTTTTTCTCTTCCTATTTTCTCTCCTGTTTTGTGTGGGGTGTTTTTTTTTTTTTTTTCATATATTTCCTTTCCTTCTCCCAGTTTTACCTTTCCTTCTTCTTAAGAAAAATATTTAACAAAAGAAGAAGAAAAACCAGTTATCACTTTACTTAAGGCCAAGAAGTAAGGCTCTCTGGCTGGGTTAGTTCAGCAGCACAGGCCAATCATTAAGGACTGAGGTTCTTTCCAGTGTCCCCTCCCATTCCCTGGAGGACCAGCTTTGTGCTCAGGCTGGCTTCCCTCTCAGTCATAAAAAGGGAATCTCAGCTCTGGGCATCATGTTACAGAACCCAGGCTGGTAAATCAAAAGACTGCAGGGAGTGCTGGGGACTATGGTGAACTGGAAAGGCCCTGCCACAGGCATTCAAAAGCAAAATTATTTTTCCCCTATTGCTTTAAAATGTTTTATTATTGTTAAAGGTGGTAAAAGGGAGTATGTATGTTCTGAGATGTAACTATGTTGTTGTAAGCTGTTGAAACATTGTTATTGTTCCAATTTTGCAAAAGTTATCACCAAGTTTCAGGGAGGTTAGGTGACTGCCCTTAATCCAACGGGGTTATGGGAATTCTCTGCCCCAGCCTCTGTCTGCCAGCTGCTGGGGAAACTTGTTGCTGCCAAGTGGTGAGCTCTGCCTCTACCTAATCCCTAGATCCTAAGAGTTGGAGTAGGGCCTATGTCCCCCTGTCACCCAGCTCAAATGGTCCTGCTCTCTCCGGGGTGCCCCATTCACACTCATGGGCATGAAGCTGCACACTCAGGGCTTGGGACGGGCACTCCAGTGCTTCCCTTCTGATCTAATTTCCAGTTTCCTGTGGTTCTCAAAGTGTGATCCTCAGGCAGCAGCACATGGCCCTTGTTAGGGAAGGAAGTTTCTAGATTCTACCCCACACCTGCTGAACCGGAACCTGGGTGTGGGCCCAGCCTACTGTGTTCTAACAAGCCCCCGGGGAAGCCAGTGCCCTCTGAAGTTTGAGAACCACTGCCCCACAGTCTCTATAATGCTGAGAGACCAACAACCTAAATCCTGGTTCTCAGTCCAGGCTACACATTCAAGTCACATGGTGAGTTTTCAAAAAATTGTTAATGCCTGGATCCTATTTGGCCTCCTAGGCCCAAATACTGACATAGCTGTCAGGTGTGCAGCTTGGCCCTTGGAGTTTTTAAAGCTCCCAGGGATTCTAAAGTGAAGTTGAGAACCACTGATCTAAATAAATATGAAGGGAGACAACTGTGCTGGACATGAAGTATTTAGTAGAAATCCAAACAGTGACACACACACACACACACACACACTGACAAAGAATAGGGAAAAAAGGCTAACATGAAAGATTACAATCTAAAAATAGAAATATAAGAGAAGAGATTATTCAGGCATTATTGGAAATATCTCACTCCCATGACTTAAATTAGGCTGGAAATCTCATTACCTCCTTTGGGAACAGGTCTGTATCGATGGTTTCTAAATTACTGTGGGTTAGTGTTAGTAGAAAAACCCTCTTTACTGCTTCAAAACACAGCTCGCTATGTTCTGAAACATTCTCATCATTTGATGTGCTCCCTTACCTGTACTTTTCCCTTTTCTGTGAGTTCAGATAGAGACCAGGTGCAACAGACTTGAGCTATAACCTGACCCGGGGTCAGGTGGGAGCAGGATGTGCCCTTGTGGGAGTCCCTGTAATGCAGCAGCTGTCCTGCTAACATTCGGCTCAGAGAACAATGCCACGCTGGGTCCATTTTAACAACATGAAAACAGAATAGATGCCTCTTTTTAGAGAAGAAAACACATGAAAACAGGGGAATCAGTTTTAAGTAAAAGCAAGGAATCCTGTGGACTGTATACTATCCAGACGCAGCCAATTACCTTGCCTTGGAATGAGGTAATCATTAAATTACCCTACCGAGTCAGGCTGGAATCTGAGGGGTCAACTCAAATTGTACCAGCCGTACTCTGCACTTTTTCTTTGGTTGCCTAACTCAGAGTCCAGGGAGTCAGGATCACACTCAGAAGTATAGTAATTTCTCTTTTAAAGCAGCAATTATAGCCTGATGCTTGTGTGGTCGCATTGGTTAAAATATGATTTAGGTTACATACATTTATAACGTACTCGAGGACTAAATGGATGGCAGAGGTTCACTGGTTGTCCCTATAGTTCACTGTTTACAAATCTCTAAGTTTTTTCCCCACATCTAATGAAAATGTGTTTTGTTTTCACACTAAAACCTCTGAAGAGGGCCGGTGATATAGCTCAGTGGCATAAGCGCCTGCCTGGCAAGCGCGAGGTCCTGAGTTTGACTCCCGGAACCTGCATACGAAAAAAGGGCCGGTGATATCGCTCAGCGGCACGGGCGCCTGCTGGCGCACGAGGTCCTGAGGTTGACCCCTGGTACCCACAAAAAAAAAAAAAAAAAAAAAAAAACTGAAGAATTTCTGACAAAAATAAAAAATAAGGGCCGGTGAGATGGCTCAGCGGTGTAAGCACCTGCCTGGCAAGCTCGAGGTCCTGAGTTTGACTCCCGGAACCCACATAAAGGAAAAAAAAAAAAGGGCCGGTGATATCGCTCAGCGGCACAAGTGCCTGCTGGCAAGCACAAGGTCCTGAGTTTGACTCCCAGTACCCACATTAAAAATAAATAAAAATAAAATAAAATAAAATAAATAGCAGCCTGCTTGTCTTTCTTCCATGACAGTTCAATACAGATGTTCATGCTTTCTGAGCCCAAACCGGATGATGAGTCTGGTTTTGATGATTAGGAAACAACAGAGCAAATTCAGCAGCTGTTACTTCTTGTTGAGCTTGGGCTGAGGACAAATCAGGTGTGTTCCAACTTTAGTCAGCACGGGGCATTGTCTTCAGCTTCTGTTTCAGCTGATCTGGGGTGGCATTTAGAAGTTTGCATTTCAAACAGTACCTTCCCCACATCATGAGTCTAACCTGGGTGGGTGAAATACTGGCCTCGATATGACCCATCAGTTGATAGTTCTTTTGTTTGAGTCAGATAGAAATCACAAATCAGCACAGTGCAGCTCTGCTAGTGGCCCTGTGCCACCTGATGATACCAGTTAATGCTGGATGCTGTTGGCTGACACTGCCAGTTGCTGCTTTGTGTTGCTGATCTTCATCAGCTGCTGGTCTCTAACACTAAAGCCCCTAGTTCCTACTGCTGTTTCTTTTAAACACATAAGAATCCTGAGTAGATTTACAGCGCTTTCCAAATCCACACTACCTGAGAAGTAAATCATGAGCAGATTTAGACCCATCAGAGTGAGGCTTTACTTGAACATACCTGTGCAGCAGCAAGGGGACAGGGGACAGCAGAGGGAGCCCTCCCAGATTAGCCTGAGAAGGGAGGGGAGTGCAGTTTATATAGCAGAAGGCCTGTGATTGGTCCAAGTGGGTGTGGGGTGTCCAGCTACAGCTTGGTGGCAGTTCAAGGGAAAGGTGGGGAGACACAGCTGCTTGACTGACAACTGTTGCATCTGTGAAAAATGACAGCACAAACCAGGGATTCTTCAGAAGGGCTGGCTGTGTTCATCACAGCTTATTGGAGCTTGGGGAGGTTGGAGATTTCAATAATGGGCTCAGATCCCTCCCTGATCTCTGCCACATTAGGAGTGGTTTCCCTGCCATTTCTTCAAAGAGGCGGCAGCATCTGGAGCTGATGGGGTGGAGGAGAGGAGCTGTGGCTGACAGCTGAGCCGCACCTCCTGTTGGAGTGGCCGGGAGCACCGCAGCTCAGACCTGGGAGGACACCAAGGCAAATTGCCCCAGTCCAATTTGGGGGTGGGGTAGCAAGCAGGAACTAAGGGAAGCAAGGGAGAGGACAGACTAGTCCTTGGCCAAACCACACCCCCTTCTGGCCCTCCTAAGAAATAAAGGGGAGAGCCAGGTGCTTCTCCTGTCTCAGTAATAATCAACAATATAGTGGGAGTTTACAGGTAGCTTTCTTCATGTTTTGTCTAGTGGCCAGCTTGTTTAAACTGAGTATAGCTGGCTTAATTCTTTATTTAGAGATGAAGATGCTCTTCAGTTCACTGAGGCAATTCACAGTCACTGCTAAGCCCCACTCTTGTTCTATTAAAATTTCCCCTTCATCCCTAATCCCACTCCCGGTAGCTGATTCGAAGAGCAGAACTAGTCAGTTCCAGGGAGTGTGACAATGACATCCATTCTCCCTTCTGCTGCTTGTGAGCCCTGCTTTAAGGACTTTAGATGTCTAAGTTTAGCCTCACCACAACTCTATGAGGGGAGTTCTGACATTACGCACATTTTACACAGGAAGACAGGTCGACTCTCCTGCTGACAGTCACGCAGCTAGGGAGTGACACAGCCAGTATCTGACCCAGGCAGTTTAGTTTCAGCATGGGAATCCTTACCTCCTGTGCAATACGCAGTTTCCCTGATGCTGCCCAGCTGCTCTCCAGCCTGGCCTCACCAGCTTATAGCCTTACCTGAGAGAGCGAGGATTCTGTGTTTTCTTATACTATAGTATTCCCTCGCTCCCTACTTTCCACTAATTTCATAGATGCGACAGCTCTGATTATTTAGTTTGTATTTCTCTGTTAATGAGGTTGAGCATCTTTTCATAAATTAGTCACTTTCGGCTATAAATTGCCTCTCATGTCCTTTAGCCCATTTTTTCTGGATTTGTTAGAAATTCCCTGTATATTCTTGATGTTCTTTCAAAATTTAAACATTTCCCTGAAGTCTATCACTTGCCTATTAATTTTGTGTTGTCATTTTAATAGAAGAGATCCTTAGTTTGTATCTTTTTGGGAGGACTTTGAGGGATTTAAAGTCTTTCCCATTCAGTTCACAGAGACAGCCCTTTGCTGTCTGTGTAGCTTTACCTTCAACAATAAGGTCTTTAATTCATCTGAAGTTCGCCTATACATACGGTGTGAGGTAGGAGTCCAACTTCACCTTTGTCCAGATAGTGAGACAATTTTCCCAACATATTATATTAAACCTCTCCTTTCCCTGTAGGTGCCCCTGCTAACATCTTTCAAGGTCACATCTATAGTTTTTCTCATTCCAATTTTTTTGTGATAAATACACTTAAAATTTACCACCTTCGGGCCGGTGAGATGGCTCAGCGGCTTAAGCGCCTGCGCGGCAAGCGCGAGGGCCCGAGTTCGACTCCCGGAACCCACATACGAAAAAGGGGCCGGTGATATCGCTCAGCGGCACGGGCGCGCAGGCACCCGAGGTCCTGAGGTCGACCCCCCGGTACCCACAAAAAAAAAAAAAAAAAAAAAAATTTACCACCTTCACACTTAAGTGTAGAGTTCCCTGGTGTTAAATACATTCATAATGCTATATATTAAAATCAGAAAGTGTGAATGCTCCAGTTTTTTCAATCTCTTGAGCTTCCATATGAATTTTAGAACGGGTTTTCTATTTTTGTAAAAAACATTAATTTTAATATGGATTGCACTGAATCCATAGATTGCTTTTGGTAGTATTGACATCTTAACAAAATTAAATGTCCCTATCAGTGAACATAGGATAATTTCCATTTATTTAGATCTTCTTTAATTTCTTTCAGCAATGTTTTGTAGTTTTCATTGTATAAGTCTTTTCCCTTTTTTGGTTAGTTTCTAAATATTCTATTCTTTTGGATGCTTTTGTAAATTGAATTGTTTTGTGATTTTCTTTTCAGATTGCTCATTGTTATTATATAGAAATGTGACTTAGTTTTGAGTGATTTTGTATTTTGTTGGATTCACTCACTTGTTCTAATAGTCTTTTTGTGCATGGACTCTTTAGGATTTTCTGCGTATAAGATCATATAATCTGTGAACAGACATAATTTTACTTCTTCAATCTGCCTTTTAGTCCTTCTTCTGGCCTAATCACTCCAAATAGAAAGTCCGGTATATTAAACAGAAATAGTAAAAATATACTTTTTGCTTTGTTCCTAGTCTTAGAGGAAAAACCTTGTTTTCACTAGTAAGTTTATTTGCTATGAGTTTTCCATATATGACCTTTATTATGTTGAAGTAGTTTTCTTTTATTCTCAGTTTGTTGAGAGTTTTTATTTATCATAAAAGGGTGATAATTTTGTCAAATGCTTTTTCTGCATAAATTGAGGTTTTTTCCCCCTTTATTCTGTTAACATGGTGTATTGCATTGATTTTCTAACATTTAACCATTCAAATCAAGGAATAAATACTACTTGGTCAGGATATATAATCCTTGTAATATGAATTTGTTTGCTGAGGGTTTTTGCATCATTATTAATAATAGACACTGATCTATAGTTTTCTTGCAGTGCCTGACTTTGGTGTCAGGGTAATACTGACCTCACAGAATTAGTGTTCTTTTCAGTTTGTTGGAAAAGGACTGGTATTATAAATGTTTAGTAGAATCCACCAGTGAAAGTGTAAGGCTTGTTTTTCGGGAGATTTTTGGTTACTGAGCCTCAGCTTTTCTTTCTTCATTTTGTCTTGGTAAGTCCTGTTTTTCTAGGCATTTGCCCATTTCATTTAGGTTGTTCAACTTGTTGGTGTGTAATTGTTCTTAGCTCTCTTATAATCCTTTTTATTCCTGTGGCATCAGTAGTGATGTCCCCTCTTTCATATATGACTGTACTAATTTGAGTCTTTTTCTTAGTCCATCTAACTTTAAAAGTCAACCAGTTTTTGGTTTTACAGATTATTATATTTTTCTACTTCATATCTGCTATAATTTTTTTTTTTTTTTTTGAGACAGGGTCTCGCTATGTAGTCCAGACTGGCCTTGAACTTACTATGTAGCCCAGGCTGGCCTCGAACTCATGGTGCTCCTCCTACCTCGGCCTCCTGAATGCTGGGAATTTTAGGCATGTGCCACCATGTCCAGCTTTGTAATCTTCATGCTTTTCTTTCTTCTGCTAGATTTCAGTTTAGTTCATTATTTTTCTAGTCTAAATATTGTTAGGTTGTTGGTTTGAAATTTTTCAATGTAAATATTTACAGCTATAAATTTCCCCTTGAGCACTGCTTTTGCTGTGTTTTATAAGATTTGGTGTCTTGTGTTTTTGTTTGTATTAGTGAAGTTTCCTTTGTGATTTCTTCTTTGATCTATTGGTTGTTAAAGAATGTATTAATTGCTGGGCATGGTGGTGCACGCCTAACTTCCCAGCACTCAGGAGGTGGAGGCAGGAGGATTGCCACAAGTTTGAGACCAGCCTGGGCTACATACTGAGTTCAAGACCAGCCTGGATTACACAGCAAGACCCTGTCCCAAAAAAGAATGTATTAATTTCCACAATTTTGTGAATTTTCCTTTTACTTATTACTGATTTCTAACTTCATCTCGTTGTGGTTGGAAGATACTTTGTATGCTATCTTTCTAAATCTATTGAGATTTAATTTGTGCCTTAACATAAATAGGTCTATTCTGGAAAATGTGCCATGTGCGCTCGAGAAGAATGTCTGCTGTAGTTGTTGGGTAAAGTGTTCTGTGTATGTCTATTACAGTTGGTTAATTTGTGTTGTTTGAATTCTCTATTTCCTGAGGCAACCTGATTTTTCTATGAATTATAGAAAGTGGGATATTGAAGTCTACAACTATTATTGTAGAATAGTTTATTTCTCCCATATATTCTGTAATTTTTTCCATCATACATCCTGATGGCTTATTAGGTGCACAAATGTTTATAATTATCTTCTTGCTGTACTGAACCTTTTAAAATAATTTTCTCTTTTTAAAGGATTTTTTGACTGATAATAGTATAGCAACCCCTGCTCTCTTGTAGTTATTTCTTTGCATGAAATTTCTCTTCCCATCCTTTCAACTTACAAGTGGGTGTTTAAAAAAAAAAAAGTATTACAGTAGAAGACAAATTATCATTAGCCCCCCCCACTCTCCCTTTGAATACACTTACCACTCATTCTTGCCACTTTCTGAAACAAGTGTGAGGTCCTCTTTTGTGTCTTCAAGAGGTGTGGTTAAAAAAAAAAAAAAGGTACATGCAGCTGCACAGCGCCATCCAATGGAAAGCTAAGCTCGTACAAACTTTACAGTGATCTTTCAACCTCCTACGGGATGTGGAACCATGCGACTTCCGCATCTTCCCCAAGGTCAAAATGAGCATGAAAGGTAAAAGTTTAGAATCAATTCAGGACATTAAGAGAGCCATGACAGGGGGCCAGTGAGATAGCTCAACGGCATAAGCCCCTGCCTGGCAAGTGCGAGGTCCTGAGTTCGACTCCCCGTACCCACAAATGAAAAAAGGGCCGTTGATATCGCTCAGCGGCACGGGCGCCTACTGGCGTGCGAGCTCCTGAGTTCGACCCCCCAGTACCCCCCCAACACACACACAAAAAGAGCCATGACAATGCAACTAAGTCTCTTGTGAAAAGAAAGCTTCAGAGCTTCAGTAAGTGGCAAGAATGATGGGATGAGTCCAAAATGAAGGGAATTAATGGCAGTATGTCTTTTACTGTAATAAAATTTTAAAACATTTTTTGACCGCACCTTGTATTTTCTTTGAATCCAAATCAGTTTCTTGAAGACAATACAGTTGGATCATGTCTCTGCCTTTTGACTGGAGAATGGAATCCATTTATACTTAATTGCTTACAAGGAAGCTTTTTGTGTTTTGTTTTGGTCATTTGCTATTTGTTTTCTTCATGTCTTACAGCATTTTTGTCTCTTATTTGCTACATTAATGTCTTGTGTTTAGCTGATCTTTAAAAGTCAAGTGTTTAAATTGCTTTCATATTTCCTTTGTATATATTCTATAGCCATTTTTTGTTACCATGGAGATTACATTTAACATCCTAAAGTTTTAAAACTAAATTAAATGTGAGGTTTAACTTCCCTAAAGATACAAAAGTATCCCCTTCCAACTTAGTCTCTCTCCTATCATTTGCCAAAACAAAACAACCTCCCCTGGAAGAACTACATTCCTATACATTGTATAACTCAAAACACAAACTAATAATTCTTTTCAATGTCTTAAACCCTGTGGGGAAATGTGGAGTTGCAAGTCAGTTATTAAGTGTTTAAACTAATAATTTTTTTATAGTATTAGTCAAATAACATAGAAACCAAAAAATAAAGTTATAAACTATTGCTACAATACTTTTATAATTATATATATATTTATATATAATATATAATATTTATATATATATAAATACATGTACCTTTATTTCCTTACACAGCTTCAAGTTACTATCTAGTGTCATTTCACCCTGTAGGTAGGAGTCCCTTGAGAATTTCCTTGTAGGTAGGGAAAGTCTACTGGTAATGACTCCCTCAATTTTTGCTTATCTATGATGCCTTAATTTCTTTCCTCACTTTTTAGTCCATCTTTTTTTTTTTTTTTGGTACCTGGAATTGAACTCAGGACCTCGCACTTGCCAGGCAGATGCTGTGCCGCTGAGCTATATCCCCAGGGGAGCTCTCTCCTCACTTTTGAGGGTCAGTTTTGCAGGATATGGTTTTGTTCTTGTTTTTTAAGTTTGAACATAAGGGCTCACCGACTACTGGTCTTCTGATGAGAAATCTGGTGATAATCTAATCAAAGATTCCTTGTATCAAAATTGCTTCTCTATAGCTGCTTTTGAGATTCTGTTATTCAAAGATTAATTACAATGCATCTCAGCCTGGGTCTCTTGAATTCATCTTCCTTGGAGTCTGAGCTTGGATGTTTAATGTCTCATCAAATCTGGAAGTTTTTAGTATTAAATAGTCTAGCTGGGTGTGATGGCACACACCTATAATCCTAGCACTTGGGAGGCTGGGCTAGCCTGGGCTACAGAGTGAGAAAAAAAAAGTGCGTCCTTTATTCCCTTTTGATGATCTTATAGGTCCTTTAAGGCTCTGCTCATTTTTCTTCAATCTTGGTTTTTCTTTCTTAGACTTATAATTTCCATTGTTTTATCGTCAAGTTCAATCTTTCTTCCACCTGCTCAGATTTGCCTTTGAATCCTTCTAGTGAATTTTAAAGTTTCAGTCACTGTATTTCTCAGCTCCAGAACATTTAGGCTTTTTCTTTATTGACTTTTCTTTCCAGTTTGTTTACATACTGTTTTCTTGATGTTCTCCACATATTTAATTCTTTGAGCATCTTTATAGTGTTGTTCTAAAGTCTTTGTATAGTAGCTATGGCCTTAGGTTTTTTTCCATAGCTGTTATTTTCTTCTTAGAATGTGCCATACTTTTTTCTTATGCCTTTTTTTTGAAACTAGACATTTGCACCCAATAATATAGCACCTCTCAAAAACAGATTCTCCCCACTCCCCAGAAGAGGAGGAAACATTTTGTTTGGTATTTGTAGGCTGTCTACCAAGATCAGGCTGAAGTATAACTTTGTCTTCTTGAGTCTTTCTGAACCTGTACCTTTCTTTACCAGGCATGCAGTCACCTTCTTACTCTCCCCACACATGCAGTTGTTTCTGGTCTTTAATGTTTGGCCACCAAAAGAATAGAAAGAAAATTGAAGGGGAGAGGGGCCAGGAATGCCCTTTAAGTCCCATGATAGTCACTTCAGCCAGAGTGGAAGCTACGTGCAACAGGAGGAGGCTGAACAGCGGCCGTCCGCCTCTTGGCACTTCTGCTCGGAAGGGTCAATCAGCAACCAAAGCATCTATATCTCTGGAACCTGGCGGTCAGAATCTTTTTCGCCAACCCTGACTCCCGAAAGCTGTATGCAAGCAGCTCCAGGAATCTGTGCATAGCTGCCTACCTCCATCAAAATAAACTGTTTTGCTGTTCAAGCTTTCCCCTGGAAACTGCAAGCCTCCCATAGACTACGGAGTTCCAAACCAATTAGAATAGTCCCCCCCACCTTGCCCATAGATGTTTCAAAACCCTCGGTGGATGCTTGAAATCAGACAGTACTGAATCTTGTATATATATATAAGTATACAATTATATATAAGTATATATAATATTTTCCTATATATAAGTATACACACAAATTCAATGCCCTTTTTATCTTGACTAAGCACATATCATGAACTGTGGCTGCAATTTTTGCAACTTGAAAGCAAAGTTAACAAAATTTTTTTTCCCTTAATTTCATGGGTTCTTACTGTAGATCTAATTTTTTAAGTGAAGAACTTTCATCTTTTCACTTAAAGGAAACATTTTACACTTTTGGCACATCTAAATTTCCAGCATTCTCTACTTTTTATGCTTTGGGGGCCCCCATTAAGTAAAATAAGAATCACCTGAACAGAAGCACCATGCTCCTATGTGACTGACAGGCACGTAGTGTATGTAGCACGGATACCCATGGGATGGGGGAGGGTGCGAGATTTCATCCCACTACTCAGAACAACTTGCGGTTTAGAACTTGGTGCTTCCTACTCCATTTCTTCCCTCAATCCTCTTCCATGGCTGATTTGATGTTGGTAACTCAGGAAATTAAAACCACCACCATGGAAGGGATACAGTTTAGGTGGGCATATTCAAAGCGAAAAGAATGGAAACCAGGAAAAAAGGAAAGTAGTAGATAGAAAAAGTGAGCAAAATTAACAACTTAAAATCAAAACTAAGGGTTAAAAACTGACCCATTTCAGTTCCTAGTAATAAGCCCAAAACAATGAGAATTTCTACCATCAGAAAGTCTTAAATTTAGAGGCCTTGCATTTATTGTAGCTAGCTTCTCAATAGTAATTGCTTTTTAAAGTCTTGAAATAAATTTTATGATCTGAGACTTATTTGGCTCTGTAAGAAAAATATTAGGATGAACCACATGAAACTGCCATTTTATAGGTCAAAAATTGTTAAATCCCGACAATTTCATACGGGTCATCTACGATGCTCTGACTGAAGAACTCTGACATCTGGAGCTACTTGTCTGGTACAGGGGAGCTGGAAATGCTGGCTGGTTTGTTCAGCATTCAGAGATGTTCTTGGATTATGTTAACTTGTTTTATGTATGCTTTTTAAAGATGCTGTTTAAAGATGCTGTTACATCTAATTGCATAAAATAAAAACAAAACAAAACATAACCACTGTATCATGAGTCTATTTAGAGGAAGGTCTATTGTTTGTTTTAAGCTGTGACAGTACTAGAATGTACGTGAGGGTTTCAATTGGCCATAAATTTGAGAGAGGAGGAAAGTCAAGTTTTTAGAGCCTTAGGCAGAAAGAAATTTGGCTAGAACTACAGGAACCGGAGTCAAAGACGAATGTTTTATTAAATATTGGGAAGGGAGTCTGGGAGGTAGGACTTGCAACTTTCACCCTAAAGCTTTTTGCACTAAACTTTTTGTAATGAGGATATCACATTTTTATAGTAAAAAGGCAGACAGCTTCAGGTTTAAGTTCAGATTAGTTTGACAAATGACCCAATCAGACACTGAAAGCCTACTTTGTCCTTCTGCAAGTACAGTAACCCTTCCAGACTTGTAAGAACCACACAGAAGACAAACATTCCTGAAGATCTGTACTTATCTAGAACATTCCTGTTAAGTATGCTATAGGTTGAAATAGTTGGCTTTTAACTCAACAAATACTTCAAAAATAGCACATTATGAGTTAGGCCACGCATATATTCTTGTAGCATTAGTTAATATGTTGCATTTATGAGATGCAGTAACTTACAGAGCAGGGTTTCTCAGTCTGAGCACTGACATTTTGACCAGGTAATTCTTTGTTGAGGGGGCTTGTCCTACACACTGTAGGATGTTCAGCAGCATTCCTTGCCTCTCTCATTTAAGAACCACCAGTGGTACCCTCTCCCATCTGTGACAAGCAAAAGTCTTCAGACACTGACAAGTATCTCCTTGGGGACAAAATCACTTCCACTTGAGAACCAGTGGCATAGCAAAGGAAATCTATTACATGTTGCTACTTTAGATTTTGCAATGTCCTCATGGCCTGGTACTTTATTTTAGCATTGGTACTAGATAACATTGAGCCATCCAGGGTGGCTGAGAGGAAATGGCCACTCATTTTCTGCTTACAAGTATAAACATGCAACACAAACAAAAACAACAGAAATTTAAGTTGAAGATTAGTTTACTTGAAAATCAAATGAAAAAAAAATATATATTTGGGCTATATTGTAACAACATTAACTTCGGGTTCATACTGGGACTGTGTGATGCAATGAAGTTTTCTGAGACTGAGTAATGAAGTTTTGTGATAAACTATCACTGAATGTAGTCCAATATTTTGCTGGAGTCCTAGCCAAATAAAGTTAAGAAACAGAGATTAGGCACAAAAATTAGAAAGGGGCAGACAACTGTCCTTGTTTGTAGCTAAGGTTCATTCCAACAGACTCGACTGACAAACTATTATATCCAGAGAAAAGAATTTATTTTATTTTTTTTTTTTTGTGGGTACCGGGGGTCGACCTCAGGACCTCACGCGCCAGGAGGCGCCCGTGCCGCTGAGCGATATCACCGGCCCCTTTTTCGTATGTGGGTTCCGGGAGTTGAACTCAGGCCCTCGCACTTGCCGGGCAGGCGCTTAAGCCGCTGAGCCATCTCACCAGCCCTCAGAGAAAAGAATTTAAAAAGGTTGTAAGGATCAAATGTAAAAACCAGTAGCATTCCTTTATACAATACTGAGAAAATGTAACAAAAGTCACAGTAAAAACAAAAATTACTTTATCTAGAAATGAACTAATAAAAGATGCCTCAGGCCACTACAGAGAAAATTTTAAAGCATTAAGGACATTAAAAGCTCATTATTGAATGGAGACATTTCATATTTATAAGAATAAACCTTTCAAAATTGTTAATTCTCAAATTAATCTATAAACCAAAGCAATTCCAATTAAAGTCACATATTTTCACTGAACATGTCAAGTTGATTCTATACTTTATAGGAAAGATGAGTCAAGAATAGCTAAGGTAATTTTGAAGAACATATAATTACTTCATCAGATACTTAGCCATGTAGCAATGAGGATAATATGGTATTAGCTCAATTACAAATGACTGATGAAGTAGTAAATGGGACCTAGAAACTTAAGCATGTGTGGAAAACTGATGAACGACAAAGATGGCCGCTGTGTGAGGTAAAGTCAGGCTGACCCCACTGGAGAACTGTCACTCTCTGTTTTGGTTCCTGTAAAGGAGTAAGAGAATTTTTAAAGGCCACTAACGGGGTAAGGGCATTCAGTTCTGGCCTGGAAGGTTTCAAACCACTTAGAGGCCGAGATCAGGAGGAATTCTTAGGTAGGATGCAACCAACACCCCAGCTGATGACTCAACACACGTTATTTCTGTACTTCTACTGTTTAAAGCTTCACAGTTTGGACAGCTGTCTTCAGAAATGGTAAAATAAAAAAATGTCATTATCTTCTCAGAACCTATGGAATAAAGTATTAGCAAAGAGGCCTTTTTGGGGACTGCTCATATCCTATATTTACAGGGGGAGAGATGGAGGTGGAAATATTCTACACGTGCCTTCTGTCCCAAGACCCCCTCTGAACATATGCCATAGCACATTCTCATTCTGGGCTACAGAAGAGCAACTAAAATTTATTTGGGCAGAACTTTCTCTGTACCTATGATCCCCGTCAACTACATTTGAAAGGGAAAAGAAGTCAGTTTAAAAGTTGAATGGGGGCCAGTGAGATGGCTCAGCAGCGTAAGCGCCTGCCTGGCAAGCGCGAGGGCCCGAGTTCGACTCCCGGAACCCACATACGAAAAAGGGGCCGGTGATATCACTCAGCGGCACGGGCGCCTGCTGGTGCGCGAGGTCCTGAGGTCGACCCCCGGTGCCCACACACACACAAAAAAAGTTGATTTACACTTTAAAAGTTAATGATAAAAATGCAAATATGGTAACAAAACATCCTCACACAAAGTATAATTTTTAGTGATTTATTTCAATAGAAATATTTCAGAAAACTTCTTAAATTCATTTTAAGTTAGCTTATGCAAACACACTGAAGATCACACACTCACATTTGCATATTAAAAAGAAACAAAAAGTGAGAGGAACCAAGTTGCACATCACTCAAGAAGGTCATAGTGCAACTGACTGCTTCATCACTAGAATACCTCAAATTAATGGGGATAAAGAATAAAAATGGCTTGTGTTTTCCTGTGTATTATCATCATTGGGTACTTATCCCTACAGATTTCTGATTTCCTTTAGACTGTGTTGTGAACCAGATCGCCAGCCTCACACACATATACTTCAGTAGGTTGTCAAACGATGTCAATAAGGTACACAAACACTTGAGAGTTTGGTGACTTCCCAGCTACTTTTTACAGTCACACATAATAATAATTATTGGACTATATTTGTAGTAGTTCTAGTTGGTATCTTAGGAAAACAGTATTTTGTTAACTGGTTTCTAAAGCATAACTAGTATTTATAGTTTTTTTAAGGAAAGAAGTTTCACCCTAAAACACACTAATTACATTATTTTTTTTATCCCACCACTGCTTTGCAGTCCAAGTGACTAGAATAAAAATTTAAATTCTGCTAATAACCCTCAAGGACCAGTTAACCCTTTCATTTGGGTTTAAAGACTATAGATCTACTGGCTTACTCTGGATCATAATAGCCCTTTAAAAAATGTGAAAATAGCATCTTGACACAAATAAACAACAGTAGCTCTAGGTCTTCCAAAATCTCAGAGGAGCGAAATATTTCTTAGCTTTTCTTTCACTGAGAAAGTAAGTTTAGTCTCTTAAATTCCCTTTAATTTGTATACTGGAGTTGTTTTACTTTCTGGCATAATATTTTCAGGCAAATAGTAACTGGTAGGTTAAGTGCTCATTCACTCTGGGTCTTCTTGAAGTATAAGAACGAACAGAAATACATCTCATTTCCGCCCAAAGGGACTGTCATTACAAGATTTCAATACTTTAATAAAACCCAAATATTTCTGGATGCATCTTATTTTTTAGGGGCTTTCCAAAAAGACCTTATCATTAAATCTATGCTCAAGACAACAAAATAAAGAATAAACTCAGCTGGATGGATGTTCTTCAAAGTGGTGTTTAAGGGTTTATTGAAAGATTGGTTTGAATGGATTTATTTTTAATCTCCTACCTGGAAAGGAGAGAAACAGGGACAGAACTTGTATAAAAAAAGACTCAAAAACCAACGAGGACTGCAACAAGTACGTGGCAGTATCTGTACAGACTTCCTTAGTCTTGCTGTAAGATTAAGCTGGTGGAGAAAGGGATAGCACACTCCTGAAGTAAGAGGGCAAATGATTATTGTCATACAGAATGCCCTAAAATTGGTCTTCATTGGTAAGGCACTGACCAAACTTTCCCCACACTACAACTTGAGATATAGATGTAGCGAAATTGCTTCCAATACATTTCATGAAAGTTTGTATGCACAGATCTCTTTCGCTAGAACCCTTTGAATAGAAAAAAGTCATTTTAGACACAAGCCATTTTTAGGGAGCAAACCCAAAAGGTAATTTAAATCATTTTGAAAAGGTTCACATGGAAAGTAATTTATCATCAATGTGATTTAATAGCAATTTTTGTATATCAAAGGCTTAGAGAAAACAGAATACCACTCTGGCTAGAAAATCATGAATTTGGGGCCGGTGAGATAGCTCAGCAGCATAAGCGCCTGCCTGGCAAGCACAAGGTCCTGAGTTCGACTCCCGGAACCCACATACGAAAAAAAGGGCCAGTGATATCGCTCAGCGGCACGGGCGCCTGCTGGTGCACAAGGTCCTGAGTTCGACCCCCGGTACCCACCAAAAAAAAAAAAAAAAGAAAACCATGAATTTACTAAGTTTGAAAGAAATAATACAAAAGAAGAGGGGAAAAAAAGCAAACCCTAAAATGTCACTAAAAGAAGTCAGACAAACCTCATGACTTGCTTTGTATAATCAATTCATGCAACAGTAGCATTCCACTGTGACACAGCTGAATTTATCTCCATTTTCAAAAAGGGATCCAATTATGTCAAAACCCTTTGAGGGAGAGGATTTCTTTAGATTATCTTCTGTTAAGAAACCCTGGCACCTCTTGTTTATGGAAGATAATATGGTGGCTCAAAAACTGATTGTAAAGAAATGTGCCTCCAAAAAAAAAAAAAAAAAAGTGAATTCTTTTAAAAAGCCAATGGACTAAATCAGTACTGATTTCTAATTAATATGATTGTCTATAGTTTTGTTTTCAGTAATAAAATGTATAGACCTTACAGATTTAACCTTAGGAAAAAAATTATGTGAAAGGCATTTGGCCAGGTAAATTCTAATAAACCAGAAGGAGAGGCTATGAGGGCCCCATTTCAACTAACAGATATGCTAGAGACTATAAACGTTTTTCCATTCTTTTTCCTTCTATAACAATAATGCTTATTGGGCTTCTTTATAAATCTTCCACAAGAGGAAAAGAGCCAGTTACCAAAGCTTTGTAACAATAAATACCCTGACTCTTGACAAACAGAAAGAACCAGCACCAACGTAGTCCATACAGACAGTGGTGCAACAGTTACATGGCGCTTTCCACACAGGAAAAATGTTTACCATTGGAGCACACGCCTGGGGAAGAGAAAAGAAGAAAACAAAAAACGACACACTCAAACTCATTGTCTGGATCCCTTTTTGTAATGTTTATACAAATAATATTTACACAGTGAGGAAAACAAAATAGGAAGGTGAGTTTGATCAGTTTGCTCTCAATTTTTACAGTTTACTTAAAAAAATTTTTTTTTTGGAACCAGGAATCAAACTCAGGACCTCACGCTTGCCAGGCAGGTGCCGTGCTGCTGAGCTATATCCCCAGCCCTTACTATTTTCACAGTTTAGAGGTAAAAATAATCCTCTGAAAAATGAGCAGAGCTTGAACACCAAGGGGATAGATACGTAACCAAAACAGTGCTCAGTCATTATGTAGTTATTTTTACAGTTTTAAATAAGTTGTTAAATAGGATTGCCTCAAATTGTATTTTGGCTAGTATTATATTCTACTACACCAGGACATCAAATATGCCAATCATTATGTTTATAAACCAGCTTAATTTAAATTTTAATTGAAATTCTAATGAGTTCTTGACTAGGGTAGAAACAAATGAGCTTAACATTGATGGAAATGTTTAGCTTTTGAGTCACCAATTTACAATTGAGGGCAGTAAAAAGATTCATCTTCTCACTATTAAACTATTTAATACAGTTTGGTGACTTATTTGCTTGAATTATAATATTTTGTGAATTATACATCAAAACTCACCTGTACTTCAATTCTTTCAAAATTTGCTTCAAATGAAAAAATAACCCTAAAAAGCAATGTCTGATCTTTTGAATGGAACGATGAAGACAGAAAAATAACAATGATTTCTACTGCACTGTTGGGTTGAGTTAATTCTACCTGTGAACTGTTAACTGAATGTGAACACCATGCTTACGCTAACAAGCACGCACTGTTTAGAGTGGAAAATACCAAACACACCTTCCATCTTAGCTCGCTCTCTTTGGCAAAACTGTGTGACGTCAGTCTCTGACTTCCAGTTGCATATTTCCACAGATATGGTTAACCTAAAACATATCTACTTTAGCTTATTTATGACAAACAAAATAATAAAATCCACAGGGTTCTTATTCACAATTTTTTTCCTAAAAAAAGCAATACACTTAGTTATTTTTAGAGAGAAATAAAGTAAGGAAATTTTTAAAAATGCAAATAAAATGATGTGCAAGGTCTCTACAGTAATACTGCTGGCTATGCAGATGATGTCTTTCTATGGACCCAACATGGGTTAAGCTCAGATCATTAATTGAAAAAATCGTACAGCACAGGCACCATTTTGTCCTCTTCGGCCTGTCACTAAAACCCAGAAACAACACATTTCTATCATATGACAAACATATTTAACTCTTAACATCTTCCCAAACAGAAAACTAAATTTATAAACATAACACTCAGAAAAAGCTCTCACTTTCCTCCGGATAGATTTTTAGCTAATTATTAAACATGTATTTTCTTTTAATGGACTTGAGGGCAAAATACGATACAGTGTACAATTCTCTAAGGATTTATATGTGAGAAATTTTAGGTGAGGCCCAAAGTAACAGATGTCTACAAGCAGGTATCAGTCAAAAAGCACTTCTCTCCCTAGGTCACGGCTAAAATTGGTGATGCCTCACAAGGATATAACACCCAGCATGGAATCTCTGTTTAAATGCTATTTTTTTGTTATAAAATTCTAAGGTATCTCACCCTTTTTTTTTCAATTTCAAATCCAACATTTATTTCAGAAATTAAATGTATTATTGCATAGAAGAATTCTGTCAAAACAGCTTAGTCAACTACTGTCAAAATATGGTTTCATGTAAGGGAACTATTAGTAGGTTTTCAGGAAAAATGTTTTGATATGCTCATGGTGAGTAACCTAAGAAGGAAAGGTTTGATACTTAAAATTCCCAGAACCTCCAACTTTTGCCTTTATCCCTCTTAAAATTATCTTATGATAAAACATAAATAAGCAATCTTTTAACCAAATACAATCTTGAATCTCATATTGAACAAAAATAAGTGAATAATCACAACAACGACAACAAAAAGTGGCATTATGCACATTAAAACACTGTAAAAGAAAATATCCTGGCAAAATATCAATATTATCACCCTCTCTGATAAAAACCACCTGTGACTGGGAGAAGGGATAATCCAATCAACTCAGAGAAAAGGCTAGTTATCGTAAAATTTTCTCAGGCAAGTTTAGCTTGGGATTGCAGTTCTCTATCAGGCAGATCTGTGGTCCAACAATGAATTCATGTAAAGCTAAGCTTTAACCCCAGTCAGAAACAACCATGTTTTCTGGAGCCTACTTTAAGAAACTGCCTGGCATATGAACACTTGGCCTTTGTGCCTCCTGCAGGAAATAATGTTCCCCACACAACACTAAATTCAGAAGGTTAGTGTTTAAAAGATGTCCCCTTATCTAAACCAAAACAAACACCTCCCATCTCAAACAGACCCCAACAATTTACATAATTAACATTTCTAATTCCTACACTCTTCATGTTAGAAAACGAGTGAGGACACACTAGTGGAGGCAGAACAAACCTTGCAGGTGGGCTGCTGGCATAACCCCTAAGTTAAAGTACCTGTTCACTGCAGTTCAAAACCAGCTCCTGATGTAATCCGTAAGAAGTATGTTTTTCCTTTTTAAACTGTATCTAAAAAAAGATGATTCCCCCCTCTGAAATTAGTACAAAGGTAAAAGAAATGCAAATTAGCTACAATCTCTTTCAAGCACAGCACCGCCAGAAGATTCACACACACTATTTGGTGTTTCATGTTGGTTTTCCCTTCATTCTTTTAAGGCAGTGGTTTCCACAGGTCAGTTCAGAGATAAGAACCATGGTTCATGGCAGTTTATTTTGTAACTCCAATTTGTTCTCTGGGAATATCTCACTTCATTCCCTGAAATGAGTGCTTTTTGGTTCAGAACTCCAAAGGCTGAGATGGCGCCTTGGGCTCTTCCTGGCACGGATGGTCTGCAGCTGGCGCTCTCATTAGGTCCCACTCTCGCCCAGGAGCAGGGAGTCACCTCATCTTCCCCAGGCTTCTACTCAAAAGTCATCAAGTTCGTAGGAACCTAAAAATTACAAGCATTTACAAGTATTTACAAGTTGTTTTTCAAACTAGTATTTCTTTCCTTGTCATCTGGGCAAGTCCAAATGTTTCTTACTTAAGTAAATATATTTTAAAAGTAATGTGATGGATACTTTAATTATGAATAATGAATATTACATTTAAAAACATTTTAGGGAGAAAAATCACTGAGATCAGTAATAAGCTCTTTCAAGTAAACTGCTATCTGGCCAGGAGGAAAAAGTGAGGACTCTACCCCTTCCCAGCGCTCGGCTCTCCCTAATCCTCACGTTGCCTGTTTCTTCTTGTCACTCAGGTCAGTGTCACCACCTCAGAGAGATCTCTGCCACTTACCCTTATTTATCTACATTTTTTCATCTATTTGGCTCTACTCTCATCATTTTAGATACAGAATATCTAGAAGAGAAACAATATTCTATTTTGTTTTCTTTATACAGCTCTTATGACTTGAAATTTTGTCATTTGTTTACTGTTTAGCTCTTCACTAAAATGTGGACTTCATGTCTCACTGACTGCTATAAACCATAAAAAGAATAAAAACAACTCCATTTTCCCAGGTCATGAAGAAACTACTTACGTTTCTTTGGAACTCTTCAATAGTGTCCTAAGTTACGGACTGAGAATTCAAGAGAAATCTCACCTGTTGTTTGTTGCTTTGGCAGGCTGCACTCAAATGCTTAAACCACAGCATTGCATTCATCCTACTGCCAGCTTGAAACTTGTATGAATTTCCTAAAATTACCAAAACCAAGTGAAAAATAATAAAAATTTAAGTACTATACCACATAATTCTGTCAGATATTTCAGTAAACTAAGTATGAGTAGAGTTCTGTTTCAGAATTCTGTTTATCACCTGATTTTCCAGATTAAATATGATGTGAGTGGTATTTTAGTTCCTTTGTACAGTGTCAATTTTGTTTTGCCTCATACTATGTCTGCAAAAAACGAAATTCCTTGTAAAGAATAATATCTAAATAAAACAAGTGGCTTCTCTACATTTACCTATGTGGATAAGACTAGAGAATAATCATTTTTAACACTACTTGGATGATCTAAATAATCAGACACTGATATTAAATTTTTACATGCTCAAATGCTTCAACATACGTAAAACTTAACATTATCTTTTAATTTAAAGATCAATCAGTAGTATCAATAGTGGCTACAGTTTTAGTTACAAGACAACATCTGTCAAAATTATTGCATTTTCTGTTTTGCTAGGGGCTTTCTGGGAAAATCATAGAGCCACAGGGACCTTTTCTGATGGACCCCGCAGCCTGCACTGACAGAGGCAGGATGTGGTTTTTACCTTTTAGGAAATTAGAAATCATCTGTGTTCTTTGTATTCAGTAGCTCCAAATTGACTTCAAGATTGTCACATAATAAGGATATTTTATATGGCTATAAAATGAAGGTTAGTGGGGCATAAACAGAGATAATTCAACTGCTCTAAGTTGAACTTAATCACTTTTTTCATTAACTCAAGTTATCTCACCATTCAGACTAGATTCTACTCTTTTCTGTGTCCAGCAACTCACGAGCCTGACTATATTTAAGCCTTATAGTTTTTTTTTTTTTTTTTTTTTTAAGATTCTAACAAAGAACTTTATCACTTTCAGAGCAATTATTTTTCTTCACCCAATGTTTAATAAGTCAGGTAATACTGTTTTGCTTGCTGACCTCACATACTGACAATAGGTCAATCTGAATAAATGTATATCTACATGGATGTCTGCATAGCTGGTCACAGCTATAATTTATTTATTTCCTCTTCCTCCTAAAAAGACCATTAGGGGGCCGGGGATATAGTTCAGTGGCACAGCGCCTGTCTGGCAAGTGCAAGGTCCTGAGTTCAATTCCCAGTACCAAAAAAAAAAAAAAAAAAAAAGAAAAAAAAACCCATTAGTATATAGATTTCATAAAAATCCTGACTATTCTACATGCTATGAAAAATGGAAGGAAAACAAAATTTATTAGCAAAATCCTAAAAATACAATTTTATGAATAATGTCTTTGGCATTTTGGGAGGGTGGGGCTTTGAATTCAGAAGTTGTGTAAGAAGTCTTTACTGTGTAAATCAATTTACTTCAAAACAAGCCATTTTGTTATGATTATTTTTTCCTACATCCAATAAATACATTTTTAAAAACTTAAAACACAGTAAAACCTGAAAAACAGAATATCTGTTGGTAGAAAATAGCATCTACCAGCAATAAAGCAACTCACCATAGGCAATTTACAATCATCAACCCAGGAATTAAACTAAAAAAAAAAAAAAAAAAGGAAAGAAAAAAGAAAAAAAGTAAATGAGAAGACACTTAAACAAGATGCAACCCCAGACATCCAGTTCACCAAAGGCAAACCCAGGGGGCAGTGAAGTGGGACAAACTGAAAGCCACCCACTAAGCCTCTCTGAAGTGGTAATAACAAAGCAATTGAATGAGGCTCTAGAAAAAATCAAATCTGAAATAATTTCTCAGATAACTGCAGAGATGGTGTCCACAATGAAAACCATGCTTAGTGACTCTAGAGCAGATACAGATAAAAAAATAAAGGAGCTTAAGAAAATGATGGAAGCTATGAATGCTCAACATAGGAAAGAAATGGAATCTGTAAGAAAGATTCAAGCAGATATCCAGGAGAATAAAAATTCCATTGAAAGTACCCACAGGAGAATGAGCCAATGTGAGGACAGAATGTCAGATATAGAAGACAGGCTTGCAGTTAACAATCATGAAAAGAAAGCCTTCTTAAAAATAACAAGGGACCATGAGAAATCAATCCAAGAGCTGCTAGATGATGCAAAGAAGAAAATAACTTAAGATTGATTGGAGTAATGAAAAAGCAGGAGATAGCACAAATGATATAAAAAAAAATATTCACAGATATCATGGCAGAAAATTTCCCTGTTAGGGAAAAAGAATTTGACATACAAATAGAACTCCAATTAGCCATTAAAAAAAAAAAAAAAAAAAAAATCTACAGCCAGGCATATCATAGTCAAGATTCCAGAAATTCAACACAAGAATACAGTATTAATAGCTGTTAGGGAAAAGAAATAAATCACCTATAAAGGAAAGCACATCAGAATCACGGCTGACTTCTCAGCACAAACCCTCAAGTCAAGTAGAGCTTGGAGTGAAGTATTTCAAGCTCTAAAGGAAAACAATCTCCAACCCAGATTGATGTACCTGAGAAACTGTATTTCAAAACTGATGGAGAAATAAGATAGTTTCATGACAAAGAACACCTGAGGAAATTTATGACTATCAAACCAGCACTCCAAAATGTTTTGAAGGACATTCTACAATGAGATAACAAGGACTACAAGCAAATTCAGTAGTACAACTGGATACAAAGTCAACACTCAAGAATCAATAGCATTCCTGTACATGATTAACAAACTCATTGAGAGAGAAATTAGGGAAACAACACCTTTCACAATAGCATCCAAAAAAATGAAATACCTAGCAATCAATCTAATGAAGGATGTAAAAGACCTCTACATTGAAATTTACAGTAGTCTGAAAAAGGACATTGAAGAGGATATCAGAAAATGGAAAGATTTCCCTTGCTCTTGGGTAGGAAGAACCAATACAGTGAAAATGGCTATACTTCCAAAACTGTTACACAGATTTAATGCAATTCCGATCAAAATTCCAATAGCACATCTCACAGAATTAGAGAAAACAATCCTAAAATTCATTTGGAACCAGAAGAGAACTAGAAAAGCAAAGGCAATCCTGGGCAACAAAGGCAAGGCAGGAGGCATTATAATCCCTGACTTGAAATTATACTACAAAGCTACTGTGATAAAAACAGCGTGATACTGGCAAAAAAAACAGACCCAAAGATCAATGGAACAGATTAGAAGATGCAGTAACAACTCCAGACATACTTAGCCACCTTATCTTTGACAAAGGTGCCAAACACATTCACTGGAAGAAAGATAGCCTCTTTAATAAATGGTGCTGGAAAAACTGGCTCTGCACATGCCGAAGATTAAAATTAGACCCATATATTTCACCATGCACTAAACTAAATTTGAAATGGATCAAAGATCTAAATAGTAAAACAGAAACATTAAATCTTCTGGAAGATAGAATAGGTAAAACTCTTGAAGACACTGATGTAGGCAAAGACTATGAAAATAGCATGTAGATAACCAGAGTCAAAATACAGTGTGAAGTCAACAAAATGTAATAAATATAGCACTTCAGTTGTGAGTTGCTGTAGTGGAGAATTCTGTGTAGGTGTGAAAGAATTTCCTTTTGGACTCCTTTGTAGGGCTTGTCAATAGCTAGTAGTTAGCACCAAGGAAGAGTAGAACCACAGGGATCTTTTCTGATGGACAGTGACAGAGGCAGGATGTGATTTTTTTTTTTTTTTTTTTTTTTTAAATGTGGGTACCGGGAGTTGACCTCAGGACCTCACGCTTGCCAGCAAGCGCTTGTGCCGCTAAATGATATCACCGGCCCTTTTTTTCTTTTTATGTGGGTACCGGGAGTCTAACTCAGGACCTCACGCTTGCCAGCAGGCGCTCATGCCACTGAGCTATCTCACCAGTCCCCCAGGATGTGATTTTTAACAGCTTACCATGCAGTTCTCTCTTTAACTTCACAAACTTTGGAGTCTGACCACTGGGTCAACAGCCAGTTAGTGTATTCACCAATGTCTGTATATATTGCATGTAAAGTATTTTAATGTAGAAAGTGGTGTGAGTTACACAGCTGATGAAAGAGCCATCTCTGAGATTTTAAAGCAACAACAAATTCCCTCCCTCCCTGCTTATCTCTTTACAGTTTAGTTGGCCTTTTCATCTTCAAGCTTATGCCTATTTAAAAAAAAAAAAAGAGGCTCTAAATGTTTTAATGGTTTATTAAAACATTATTGACAAAAATAGTTCCTAATAGATAAAACAAACACTTCCTCTGTTGACTATTCTAGTTACATTAGGAGGATTAGGCTCATCAGAAATGGTGCATACATACTACCTGAAGCCCTAAGGAGGCTAACAACGTACCCTTTTCAGAATCAGTCAGCAGGAAGAGGTCTGGATGTTCTGGGTCATCAGCCATCATTACCATCCATCCTACTACTGACACATTCTTATTTGATGTTGATTTGAACTGAGATAGTAAAATAATGAAAACAAATAGTGATAATTAGTGAAAAAAATATTATGAGTACAAGTAAGAGTATATTTTCAGTTTTTCCTAATGAGAGAGAAGATTTGTGACTTCTGGCTGGTTCTGGTAAACTGGAGACCTTTTATTCCTAAATGCATCTAAATATGCCTTTTTCAGATAGTGTCCCACTTTCCAGACCTTTCCCAGCTTCAACTCTTCATCAAACCCTAACTGTCCTATTCTCCATTCCCAAAGAGCATGATGTTAGTGAACCTGATGTGAACCTAACTTTCTCCTATGTTATTTTTTCCTAATTACTGTGCTACTGCTTATAGGAAACAATTGCATTTTATAGTTCTGTTTTTCTTAACCTGATGATTTAATAAACCAACAGGGCTATCAGACAAGTATCAGTGATAATATCCTTACTTGTATTTCTCAAAAAAAGAAAAAAAGATATTTTTACACGCATGTTAGCTTTTATAACCAACTATTCTTTTGTTATTATTACTTTAGATATACTTCTTTTTGTAACCTTGAGAAAAGGCTGTTATAAAAGAACAGAAAATTAGGTTAATCTCATTCATAAACATAAATGAAAAGAATTATACAAAATACTGGCAAACTGAATACAGTAGTGTGTTAAAAAGATGCTAAAAGATACCACAAAGGGAGTAAAAAAGGTAAGTCAAACAAACTGGAGAAAAGTATTCTCAATATGTCACTGCTAATGGATCTCCATCTGGGATATATACAAACTTTTTATCAATTATGAGTAAAAGTAAGTATCCAGGCATCTCACAGAAACACTATCACCAAGAAACATGGAAAACGGTCAAACCAGATACACCAACTAAAATCATAAGGTAACATTTTACACATACTGGATTAGCTGAGATGAAAGCGCTTGACAATAGAAGTATGGTGAGGCTATGGAATCTCACTGTACTACTAGTGACTGTGCAACTTAACGTAGCATTTTCTTGTAAAGCTAAGCATTTGCGTTCCTCAGGTATACAATCTAGATTAAGAACTTATGCACAAAAATATTCACAGCAGCACTGTTAGCAAAGAAACGGGAAAAACCATTAAATATTCACCAACAGTAAACTGAATAGAAATGGAAGACTATTCAGTTGTGAAAAGTAACAGCTATGTGCATAAAGAACAATGAATCTCAATAATGTAATAAGCAAAAACGTTTATGCTTAAGAATATATATGTAGGGCCGGTGAGACAGCTCAGTGGCATAAGTGCCTGCCCGGCAAGTGTGAGGTCCTGAGTTCAACTCCTGGTACCCACATAAAGGAAAAGAAGGGTTGGTGATATCGTTCAGTGGCATAAGCACCTGCTGGCAAGCGTGAGGTCCTGAGGTTGACTTACCCATGTAAAAAAAAAAAAAAAAAAAAAAAAAAAAAAATATATATATATATATATATATATATATATATATATATGTAACCCATTTAGGTACATTCTAAAATAAAACTATTGTAGAAGGAAGCATATATGGTAAACTCTGTGGGATGGCTGATGAGGAAGGAAGGAGCTGTCATTTGGGATAGCTTTGACAGTTCTGTTTTCTATGTAAGGTGGAGGGAATGTTTACTATGTCTTAAAATGTACTTACATACTCGTTTATCTACTTTGTATGTTTCACAATGAAAAGAAATTGGTAAAAGAATAAACAAAGCACATTTCTAACATGACTACAAAATAAAAGCTAAAAATCTAGCTAATTTTAATACTATGAAGAGTGAAATTGGCAATACCTGACTTGCCAGCTCATAAATAGCACAATTTTCTTTTCCTCAAAACCTTTGCTTCTTGAAACAAAACAAAACAAAAAAAAAAAGTAGCACAAGCCCCATAATGCAGAGGGATGAGAATAGATATACAACGTAATGTTCCATGACTACCAGCTGAATCCCACTTTACTCCTGGGATTAATCAGCATTTGGAGTAATACTCCCCAGGCCTTTTTTCTATGCATTTAATGAAGGGGGGGGAGGCTTTTTTTTTTGTGTTAAATTATTTCTTAAATGAATATGCTTCCACTAAAAATATTTTTTCAGTGAGTGTACTTTTATTTTTAAACATTCAAGAACAGAATAAAACAGAAAATAAAATAGCCTCTCTTCTCTCCCAGCCACTCTTCCAAACATACTCTGCTCCCCACAGCTCAAACAAAAAAACCCTACCATAAACATATTTTAGTTGTCAAGTACCTTTTACTCTGTAATAGCCCTCCTGTCCCCTGTGCCTTCTCTGGCTGCCAGTATTCAGGTTGTCTCACACTATGTTCCCCAATAGGAATTTCATGTTTCCTCATGGTAAGAGGTTAAATATTTTGTCAAGAACATAAAAGATGTGGTACTGTGTCTATTAATGATGTGAATCCTTTATCTGTTATTTATGGGAGATGCTTTCTTCCAGTTTGCTTGTATTTGAATTTTGGAAAACATTTTAAAATGTTTTGGTTCGCTGCTTTCAATTCTGCGCCACGTTTTGAATCCCGAGCTAAGTGACTGTGCGCGGAGACCTGTCTACACGGCCTCTGGTTCTGAACAGTTTCAGTCAGGGAAGATAAGGAGCACAGCCCATCTCCTGGGTAGTCAACTGTATTTTCTCACAACCTATTATAATTTCCAAATTATTTCATATACGCATTTATCAGAAACCTTGTATAATTAACTGCAAACTATAATATATTAGTATACATTAGTATATGTAAGTAGCAATGCCAAAAAGAAAACAATAGTGATTAACATGCATTACATGACAAATTGAATTATACCTCTAATTTGGCCTCTAATTAAAGCTAAGAAAAACCCAATACTTTATTTTGAAAAACTACTTCTTCTAATAGTAAACTAAGTGAAATCTGCCCAAGAAGTTTCTCAAGGTGGCTATGTGAAAAATCACTTACTGTATTTAACTATATCACCCCCTATCCCCTGTAAGTATAGCAGTAGAGGCAACTACTCTGTAAAATGTTCTAGTAAAGGGCTGGTGAGATGGCTCAGCGGCATAAGCGCCTGCCTGGCAAGCGCGAGGGCCCGAGTTCGACTCCCGGAACCCACATACGAAAAAAGGGCCCGGTGATATCGCTCAGCGGCACAGGCGCCTGCTGGCATGCAAGGTCCTGAGGTCGACCCCCCGGTACCCACACACACAAAAAAAGTTCTAGTAAAACTAATCAGCATAGCCTTCTAGGGTACGTGGGCACTGTTTTTTATAATGAAAATGGTTTCACTTTTTAAATATATTTGACTATGTGAACTAGACAGGATAGCAAAACATCCACAGACAGAATGATCACTCAGTCCTTTACCTCAGTGCAAGGAGCTAGCTAAATAATTATAGTAATACACAAAGAAGTCACTGATAAGAATATGATTCCATCAGTGACTCAGAATTCTACTGCCTTTTCTTTGAGAAAGGACTGAGATACACTCCTGCCGTGGCCCCTTCCCTTGACACTCCTGCCTGCATTTGTGTGGAGTCCAAACCCCAGAACCACGCTGCTGAGATGCACACACTCTAAATCCCTGGGTAACTGTCAAGTCATTATGCAGACTTCAGGTTGTTCTGTATAAAATAAAAAATAAATGCTTTTATTAACAACAAAAAAATGATTCCAGGGGCTTGGGGCGTAAGCTCAGTGGTAGAGCCTGGGGCTTAGCATGCCCAAGGTCCTAGGTTCAATCCCCAGCACCAAAAGAACCCAAAACACCCACAATGTATTAATTAAGGAAACAGATGGTCACACTTTAATGAAAAGGAAGGCAATGATTAACATGAAATTCAGGAAAGTGATGAGAAGCCGTAGTGGTTGATAAAGAAAGCAACATGATCCTTTGGCATTTCCTACATTAAGTCAAAAATGTTCTCTTCTACACCTTTTGTTTGATTAAAGAACTAACATAGTGAGAATAAAATACAGCTTCTCTGACTTACACAGTGTCATCTATGAAATTTGTAAGAAGAAAAAAGGAACTAAACTTTTCTTCAGTGATCTACCTTGTCTCAGCAGGGTAAACCATTTAATTTTCCTTCCCTCCAGCCTACGTCTTAAAAATAAAATTCTTCTTAAAGGGATTTTATTAATGCAACATGGGAAACTGTTCTTCTTTTTAAAGACTTTATCACCAGCATAGAAAAACAAAACAAAATAACATGCAAAAGGGATTTATAGGAAGATTCTACCCTGAGAAGAGTTATCAAGAGGCTTCTTTGACGTAGTATGTAATCACCCATTCCTCTTCGCTGTTGAGAAGGTTACCACATCAGAGAAAGAAAGTTAGATGCTGGTCCTAAATCTTCACATTTTATATATCCAGAAATAAGACTACAAGGTTTTGAACCAGAAACTCAGGAATGAGGAAACTTTGATGCCAAGACTGGTATTTGTAATAAGCAGTTTTGACATTTACAATGGACAAATGGTATTCAAAAGAGAACTTCAAAATACAGATGTATTTTGTATTTCAAGATCTTCTTTGGAATATTTTTATTAAATAAAAATAATTTTATTATCATACTCAGACCAGGAGCCAAATATCATATTAGGACTATTTTCTTTACAACCATGGAGAGATTGTGGAACAATGCTGAGAATTGAGAGGACAAACACTTACATGTTTGCGTTCTGTAGCCTTCAGAGACTTGGCAGCATAATAAAAAAGTTGTGTTCCACACAAGGCTGCCCAATATTTTGTCCAAGATGCTACCTGGAAAGCATAAATGTGAATATACTATTAAAATGTTACTACTTCTCAGTTTCTTTACCTTCTTAGTGTCACTCTTCACTTCAATCATCAAAGTCTTAATTAATCTCAGAGTCAAGTTGTAGCACTTCTGAAATCTTTAACTCAAATATCTCTATCACTTCCAGCTAATACACTCTACTACTCTCGTTCATGGAATTCTTGATCTTATTAAGAATTCATCATTTTTTAATATTATCTAGTACTGTGATCACCTCCTTTGTCCCTTTCCCTCAGATCTGGCACTGGTCTAGCACTATATCCATTCCCTTCCAAATACGTTAATGCCGAGGCCCCTCTTCCCTGATAAAATTCTAACCCCTAGTCAAATCTAACTCTGATTACCTGGTGCCATATCATAGTAGCTGACTATTGCTGGAGAACGCACACAATTATTCCTACTGATAAAAGTACGATCACCAATCACAAACTGATGCATTTTCCTTTCATATCGTATTTCCTGGAGAAAGATGAATTCTGGTGAGAAAAACCTCATTTTCCCAGCACAGATTCCAGCTAACTGCCTGTTTGCAGATATACATGCCTTTCTTCTTCCTACCACAGACTAGTTAAATCCTGGTTCTATGTAGATTCCCCTCTTTTACTTTCTTAATTTGCTTTTGTTATAAACTCCTCTCTCCGCTACATCTCAATTTCTTCCCCTCCACCATCACTACACAAATGAGCCCTAGTAATACTCCCATCTTTACAGTTCCTCCCTTGCCTCAACAGTCCCCAACCCCCAGTCTAATTTCTCTGATCCTTTCACAGCACAACTTCTTGCAAGTTTGTCTCTAATTCCTGCCTCTACTTTTATTTTGCCCATTTTCTGTTAAACTTACTAATCTTTTCAGGCTGAAACAGCTAGTGTCTAGGTCACTGACCACTGACATCTTACCAGAGCATAAATCCTTGCCACAGTCCAACTGTTATCTGACACAGCTGAACACTCTTTCCTAAGTCAAGTACTTTAACTGCTAGGCTTCTAGGATGTCACTTGGTTTTCCTTTACACTTTTCTTATAGCAGAATTTTTTTTTTTGGTACCAGGAATCGAACTCAGGACCTTGCGCTTGCAAGGCAGGTGCTGTGCTGCTGAGCTATACCTCCGGCCCCAGCAGACTTTTGATGCTACAGAGTTTTCTCCAGCTCTTTTCCCTTCCGCAGTGGCATCTTCTTTATAATCTTTCCATTCAGTTCCGTATTTCACTCTTTGTATGCTAATGATGCTGAAATCACGTCTGGCCACACCTCTCTACTGAACTCAGGAACTGTACTTTTTCAAGAGCCGAACTGACAGCTCCACTCGAATGTTAAGTAAGTATGTCAGCTGAACTTAGCCAAAACTTACCTGTCTACCCATTTCAAAAAATGTTGCCAACAACCACCTAGCTCAGTCCCCAAATCCAAAAGTTATGTTCATTTCCACTGTTTCTCTTACACATCACAAGTAATATATCATCCGCACTACACTCTTTGACTTCATCTCCTCCACTTTCAATGCTTCAACCACACAAGACTCCTTGTCTCTTGTACTCTGGATCTTCAAAAGGCCGAGTCACTTTCTTCGCAGATCTTAGCTCAAATACCTTGCTGTCACACCATCATTCTGCATCCCATGACCCTGTGTAAGGGTTTACTCTGTATTTTTCTTCACTGGGAAGTAATCTCCATGAGGCAGATGCTTAGTCTTGTCTTATTCATTGCTGTTTTTAGCATCAGCCACACAACATGTACAGTAACACACAGACATAGCACTCTGAGTTCACAGGACGGTCCAGTGTGGCTTCCTGCTTGTACGAGCCTTTGGTTCATGTTAAGCAGCTTAGGATTTCTTAGATGAAAATCATCTTTATATTTTAAGAAACCCTCATATTTTCAAAAGCTTTAGGTGTGGCTATACATCAAAGATTTTAAATTTTTCTGGTCCACTACCCCTCTTCCCTCACAACAGAGTTGCTGTGTGCAGAACATTTAATTCTGGGTTCTTTTTTTTAACAGGAAAACAAAACCACACTACAGAAATTTAAATAAACTGATGGAAACAAATTTGGTTGAATTCCAGTTTTTAGGCTGTTGCTCTCTGTTTTTTCTAAACACATTAGTATAATGTGTTATAGCCATATACTTTCCACCAGAAACAATTTTGCTGAAGAATCATATTAGAGGATAAAGAAATGTATAGTACAGGAGTATCATGACTTAAGCAAGCTTAACATATGATTCAGGTGACATCTATATAGCAGGTATAAAACTTTAAAGTAAGAAACATGTGGAGGAAAATGGCTATTTAAAATTCCTTCAAGTCTATTATATATCTGATTCTTTTCAATTGTGTAGTACATTTTAGGGTCTTATACATGTGTGTTTTTTTTAGAAGTGTGTTTAAAAATAATGAAATCTTACTGTTGGCTTTTTGCCTTCTTTTAACAAAGTTTTCCTCCTGAGAACACCTTGAATCGTAACAGCTCCTGGATATAAATGTACTGCCAAATCTTCCGACTCTGCAGAACTGTAACAACGGAGTGAAGAAGATAAGAGCTTTTGTCTATTGTAATGATTAAATACGTACTTAAATAAAATGTAATTATTCTTAATTTAAAAATTTTGCTACTTTATACACAGCCAAGAAGACACTGATAATTTTAAAGGTTTATTGACCTAAAATTTATAAGCTGTCACAAAAGTTAATTAGGAAGTTATTGAAGTCAGCAGATGGTTAAAACACACACTGTTCCATATTTGAACAAGTATAATTTAGAAAGAATGCAGGAATTCACAAAATAAAGATTAACATAAAATTTAAGAGATTTTCCTTCTTCTTAACATGCCACACTGCGTCATTGTTGTAACTTTATTTTCCCCACTAGAAACTTTAAGTCCTGCTAGGAGAGATGAGGATTCTATTTATTAAAAGTACTTAAGTATATAAAACTGAAAATGAAAATAGCAGAAGCTCACAAGCAAAAAGAGAAAACTCACGCTTAACTTAATTCTAAAATAAGTGAAAAAATAAATGCAATAACATATTTTTAAAAACTGGCTTTCTGCAATCAATTTTAATGACTTTCAAATGCAGGCCTGACATAAGGGTTTAATTATGGCCTAACAGCTCTCCAAGAAAGGAATAACCTCCAACTCAAGACTTTCTTTTTACTGTGTATATCTTTAAAAACCATCACAAAATAACCACACACTTTAACATCTTTCCCCAACTGATTTGATACCCTACATCCTATGTTTCAAAACAAGAATGATTTCCACATGAACCAATTAAAACACACACTAATAAAAATGGCATTCTTTGATAATGTCATATGAGATATAGAATTCCTACAACAGCAAAGAAAACAGAAGTTTTCCCGTTTATTCCTTTTTGGTTATTTAGGTGTCTTCAAAGTGACTTAACCTGAAAATCAGTATAAATTTCATGGTAGAGCTATTTATAATCAGGGAAGTATACATAAGGAGATTAGACACCATCAAATAGACATAAAGTTGGCTATTTTGCTGTATTTGAATTGACTGATTACTCATGATCACTAAACCTCATATTTCCAATCAATGTACTATCCTTAGTTGTTTCCACAGTTAATATACTGCAGAAAAAGACTCAGGACATGTTGAAATATACAAATACTATTTAATCAACTGGACTTATCTAGATTCAAGATCTGTGGCTTACTGGAAAAGAATTCTTAAAAAGGACAAATATAAACTTATTAGCAAAATGCTCTGATTGTAGTTTAAGAAGCAGAAATTTATATTGCTTATACAATAATTAGCAGTGTTAGAAAGAGTTGTGCAGTTAAAAGGCTACCAACTTGGAAGCATTTAAAAAAATGTGACAAAGATAAAAAATTTTAGCAATTAGCTCTGCGATCAGAAAAAATAGTTTCAATTTATAGTACATCTTGGAAGGAAATTATTCACAGGCCATTTGTTTAGTTTTAAAACCAATTAGCTGAGAAAGAACAGAAATAATGTCAGACCACACCCATATAAGCCAATCACCAACACCAGAGGGAAGTTTTATGACCCCTGGATACAGGGGAATTGTACCTGCTGGCCTTCATGTGGCTTCGATAGCCATTTCGTGCCACTCTTGTCACCGGGCCCAGAGAATGGTATAATCTGTTCCTGTTGGATTCCATTATAAATTGTATATATTACATATACTTATATTCACAATTATTACCAATACCTAGAACACTATAAGAAAGCATCTTTGTGTAACGCTGCTTTCTAAATCTTACAAAAGGACAGTATGTGATTGTTCCTCTTTTTAAAGCACGCAGCATATTTTAAAAAATATTTATAGGTGTTTAATACATAGTATACATTTATATATACATTTATTTTCATCCATCCACCAGAACTAAAAAGGTATTTTGTAGCCAAATAATATAAAAACCTGAAAAATGCTTCAGAAAGCCTTGTTTGTATTCTATGTCCTGCATTTGAGTTTAAATTTGATGCCTGGATTTACACAAATAATTCATTTTTATTATATGTCCCTATGAAGACACCTAAAAGCAATGTGGCTTGTAAATTTAAAACTAATGAGGAAAACCTCTTTACAGTAAATCAAAGAAAATAAAGGAGACAAACTGCATGATTAATATGGGCACTATTTTATTGCTACATCAACTGATGGAGTCAACAAATGATAAATATTGTATGAGTTGATATTTACACAAAATGGTACATCATACTTAACAAAGGAAACAAACAGAGAAACACTGATACTTCACTGCCTGAGAAAAGCAAAAGTAGCAATGTTGATAAATGATACTTAAAACAAGCATTTTTGTAGCAATTTAAGCAACAATATATTTGATGTCGCTCTGGAAAATAACAGAAAATGGTGTGTTAAAATTCAGAGTACTGGGGCGGGTGAGATAGCTCAGCGGCATAAGCGCCTGCCTGGCAAGCGTGAGGTCCTGAGTTTGACTTCCGGTACCCACAAACACACACACAAAAAATCAGAGTACTATATTCAAGTTTATGATTCACAGACAGTACAGTATTTTAAATCCTATTCTACATTTACTTTTTATTATTTCATGTCCAAATTTTGCTGGACAGCACTCGTAACTGTTTTCAAAATGTTTTAAGAGCCACTGATTTGCCAGGCATGATGGTGCACACTTGTAATCCCAGCACTTGGGAGGCTAAGGCAAGAGGATCAATGCAAGTTTGGGGCTAGCCTGGGCTACATAGTGAGTTCAATGCCAGCCTGAACTATGCAGGAAGACACTGTCTCTAAAAACAAAAACAAGAGCCATTGATTTAAACCTGGCACAAGCAGACTTTTCCCCCTTAGCTGCAAATGTCTGGAAAGCAAAATATTTGTCATAAAAGAAAAAACAGTTCCGAGATGTGAAGGCAATACCAATAAATACTGTCTTGATAGGAAACCTGCTGGGATGAAAACAGATCGACACAACACCATTTAAAAACAATTTTGCTAATCAGTAATCTTTTTTTTTTTTTTTTTTTTTTTTTTTTTGTGGGTACTGGGGGTCGACCTCAGGACTTCGCGCGCCAGTAGGCGCCCGTGCCGCTGAGTGATATCACCGGCCCTTTTTCCGTATGTGGGTTCCGGGAGTCGAACTCAGGCCCTCCTGCTTGGCAGGCAGGAGCTTACGCCACTGAGCCATCTCACCGGCCCCTGCTAATCAGTAATCTTTATCCCAAAGTTATAATATACTCTATAATCAACAGCTGATAGTACTATGCTTTTGCTAGAGAGAAAGATAATTTGCACAAATTCAGAGAGCATGCAAAAGCCAATTCTTGTGTTTTTTTTCCATTTCAGGCAAATTGAAATTAAGAAAATAAAAATAAAGACTGGAAGAAAGGCAACATGTACAAATAAATTTTAAAGAATCCTACAAATGAAGAGACAAAGCCTGGGAATACTAATAGAGTAGAAAGGACCAAAAAATACTGTACTTTAAAATATAGGGCTTATAAGTAAAATCTTAATCACATAGTGTTGAGGAATCAGGAACAAGGATCTAATTTTCCAATTAACCAGCTTAAAATTAATTAAAATATATAATGTAACTGCAAATTGTTTTCATTGAAAAGTGACTTAACAGGGCTGGGTGTGGTAGCACACACCTGTAAATCCAGCAACTCAGGAGGCAGAGGGAGGAGGATCAAAAATTTGAGGCCAGCCTGGGCAACATAGTGAGATACTGTCTTAAAAATAAAAGGGCTGAGGATTGTAAATCAGTGGTAGAATGCTTGCCTAGCATGAAAGAAGCCCTGGGCTCCAGCTTCAGTACAGGGAAAAACAACAACAAAAAACCAAACTAAATATATTCAACCCCAATTTCCATACAGAATTAACATTTAACCTAAACAATACTATTACTGCTTAGAAACTTAGTTGATTAGTTTACGTACAAAATGGAACAATTAACTTTGGTCAAGAATCAAATGTCTGTGGTACTGAAGTGATCAGAGGTAACATGAGAATCCTGATGGACAGGTTACAAAATCAACACACGAAACCAACAGTTTTCTTGTACATCAATAATGAATCCACTGAGAAAGAAATCAGGAAAACAACTCCATTCACAATAGCAAAAAAAATCAACTGACCAAGGAGGTGAAAAATCTCTATAATGAAAATTATAGAACTCTGAAGAAAAAAATTGAAGACATTAGAAAATGGAAAGATGTTCCTTGTTCTTGCATTGGAAGAACTAATATAGTAAACATGGCGATATTACCAGAAGTGATCTACAAGTTTAATGCAATCTCTATTGAAATACCAACAACATTCTTGCCAGAACTAGAAAAAACAATCCTAAAGTTCATATGGAACCAAAAAAGACCCAGAAGAACCAATGAAATCCAAAGCAAAAAGAGCAAAGCTAGAAGCATCACAATATTGGATTTCAAGTTATACTACAAAGTTACAGTAACAAAAACATGGTACTGCCACAAAACAGACATGTAGAACAATGGAATGAACAGAAAACAAAGAAATAAACCCAGGCATCTACAGCTATGTGATTTTTGACAAAGAAGGCAAAAACATACAATGGAGAAAAGACAGCTTCTTTTAACAAAAGGTGCTGGGAAAATTAGGCATCTCTTGCATAACCTAGATCGTTACCTCTCATCCTATACTAAAATCAAATCAAAATGGGGCAAAGATCTAGATATAAAAACAGAAATTCTGAAACTGCTGGAAGATAACATAGAGGAAACATTTGAAGCCATAGGCACTAGCAAAGACTTCTTAAATAGAACTCCAGTAGCACAGGAAATAATATAAAAAAATCAACAAATGTTTACGTCAAATTAAAAAGCTCTGTACCGCAAAGGAAATAATCAACAGAAAATACACAACCTACAGAATGGGAGAAAATTTTTGCTAGCTACTCTCCTAGTAGAAGATTAATAGTAGACTATATAAAGAATTCAAAAAAATTACCCCCCCAAAACAAATGACCCAATCAAAAAAATGAGCAAACTGAAGAAACACTTCTCAGAAGAAGTACAAAGGACCACTGAGTGTATGAGAAAACATGCAATATTTTTAGCCTTTAGGGAAATGCAAATCAAAACATCAAGATTCCTTCTTACCAGAGTCAGAATGACTATCATCAAGAACATAAAAAACAACGAATGTTGGTGAGGATGCAGAAGAAAAGTGAACTCTCCCACACTGTGGGAATATAATCTAGTATAAAAATATGAAACTTTTTTGGAGATGGGTATGGAGATTCTTCAAAAATTAAAAGTAGGGATACCATTTCACCCAGGTATACCTCTGCTGGGTATATTTCTAAAAGAATTAAAGACATTATAGTGATACATGCATATCCATGTTTGTAGTGGCACAGTTACCAATAGCTAAGCCTAGAAACAGCCTAGATGCCTGTCAACAGATGAATGGATCAACCCACTTACCAGTCCAATTATTTATTTATTTTATTTATTTATTTATTTATTTTTTGTGGGTACCGGGGGTCGAACTCAGGACCTCACGCGCCAGCAGGTGCCCGTGCCACTGAGTGATATCACCGGCCCTTTTCTCGTATGTGGGTACCAGGAGTCGAACTCAGGACCTCACGCTTGCCAGGCAGGCACTTATGCTGCTGAGCTATCTCACCGGCCCCAGTCCAATTATTTAAATACAGGATGACCAAAAATTGCAAATTTTTGTTTAATTTTTATAACAGGAAATACAAAAATGACAATTTTATCACATTTATTAAATACAAGAACCGATTGGTTGAAACGATACCTATTTGAGCGATGCTCGGGATAGTTGGCATGTAAATAAACGTGCCGCCCAAGTGATGCTTGGGGTAAACTGTTAAGTGTTTTAAAAAAAGTGACAGATATATACAATTGATACTATTCAGCCATAAAGAAAAATGAAATCATGTCATTTCTAGGAAAATGGATGGAACTTGAGACCATCATGCTAAGTGAAATAAACCAGAGTCACAAAGTTAATTATTACATGTTTCCTCTTATATGAGAAACCTGAAATATAAATAAATAAATAAATAAATAAATAAATAAAATAAAGGATAGACAATAGGAAACTAGAAGGTAGACTCTTGGAGATGGGGTAGGGGATTAGGAAAGGGGGAGAAAAAGGGGAGGGGCTAAATAAAGGGACTGAAAATGATCAAGATGTTATATGATGTACCGATGTACCAATTTCCCAACACCAGTAGCACTATTCTGTATTACAAACACACACTTAAAACAAAAACAAAAAGAATCCTAATGAACATTTAATATAAACTATTTGAACTGTTTGGCCACATTCTTAGACCTTGTATTGAATATCAATATAGCATTATTTGCTCCACACAGATGTTGCCTTTTTTTTCCTAATGTGGGTACCAGGAGTCGAACTCAGGACCTTGCGCTTGCCAGGCAGGTGCTTATGCCACTGAGCTATCTCACCAGCCCAGATGTTGCCTTTTTATAGTGCAAACAAAATTTTATTATTAAAATTGTTTAAAGATTTTAAGTTGCAATGTTAAATGTACTTGAAATTCAAATACATGTGTAAAGATACCAAAAAAAATACACATATCTATAAGACTACAAAGAGCGGATCATTCTTATTACATACAATTCCAAACTGAAATATGAACAACTTAATTTTTCTACCAGAAGGAAACTTACATAGTCCTTTAGAGATAGAGAACAAAATACCTCTTCAAATCCATATTATTAGATAATTGTATGCAGATGAAATACACTCAAAGCTGTTCAGTCAATTCTCTTACCTTTCAAAAGCAGGCCACGAGGTCTCCTCACTTAGTTCAGAACCATCACTGCTACCTAAAATCAAAAGATACTTTAACTCCAAAATATTTTTCCAGTTTGGATTTTATATGTAAAAAAATCTGAAGTATACATAATTTAAAGAGCAAAATAGAAGGTAGCTAATAAGAAAACAGGGAAATAGATCTTTTGCAAATTGGAAGGGGATCTAGAAATGAAAATAAAAAGAACTAAGACATGTCATGTACACATACCAACTTCCCAGATGAAATGTCACCATTATGTACTGCAAACATGTACTAAGAAAAATTTTAAACATTTGAAAAATGAAAATATTTCTCTGTGGTCATAAAATGATAATTACATTGTGGGCAAACATCCATATATTAATTTTTTATTCTAATATCACTGCTGCTGTGTTTACAAGTATTTTGCAATATACTGGAATACAATTAATAGGACTACCTAAAACCACAAAGCAGAGTAAGACATTTCTGCATGACTACTTATAGCTAAAATTCATTGCTAAGCAATTCTTCTACCATTGGAGAATGTAAAAAGCACAAATTTCTTCTCATGAAGTTTGTCAATAATAGCTATATAATTATGAAATCCTATGACATTGTGGCATATTCTCTTTTGTACTGAAACCCATACTACCCTGAGGATAAAAAAGCTTAATAAAATTAATTTCTTTGCCTTTAGGAACAAGGTTGAAGAAAAAAGCTTTAAATTAAAAAACTACATATTGATATGATAACAATGTCACCACTTCCTCTTTAGCTGGAATATTAAATTGTCTTCAAACAGAAACTTAAAATTAGTTGGGGAAAAACCTGAGGGGAATGAAATTGAAGAGTCTGTAATAGCTCAGATGAATTTAAAAATTTATTTTAGAGACAATTTTGGCCTTCAAAATGAAGATGATGAGTATGTCAGATTAAACTGCCCACCAGACTTTTATAACTGAGGTTCCAAGAAAGATTCAAACTCTAACATGGTAAGGGAACAATTATATGATTAATGCCTCTTTCATGTATTTTGCGTGGCATTAGTAATGTACAACCCTGGATGAATTGGGTAACAGTTATTAAACAAATTTCTGCATTTCATGGTTCAGATGAGGAAGTAGGGGTAACCTGATGGTGATGGGGTCTTGTAGATGATGATGATGGTTAGTGGCACTGGGGATTAAACCCACGGAACTCTGACCTGTATTTCCAGACATTTCTTTAAAAATTTTTGTCAGGACCCGGCTAATTTGCCCAGTCTGCTAGGCATGGTGGCACATGCCTGTTATCCCAGCACTTGGGAGGCTGAGGCAGGAGTGCTGCAAGTCTGAGCCTAGCTTGGGCTAAATAGTGAGACCCTGTCTCCAAACCAAAACCAAACAAAAAACTTGCCCAGGCTAGCCTTGAACTTGCAATCTTCCTGCCTCTGCCCAAATAACAGGAATTACAGGCATGTGCCACCATGCAGGGCTTTGTAGATTATCTTTTTTTTTTTTTTTTTTTTTTTTTTTTTTGTGGGTACCGGGGGGACGACCTCAGGACCTCGCGCACCAACAGGCACCCGTGCCGCTGAGCGATATCACCGGCCCCTTTTTCGTATGTGGGTTCCGGGAGTCGAACTCGGGCCTTCGCGCTTGCAAGGCAGGCGCTTAAGCCGCTGAGCCGTCTCACCGGCCCTGTAGATTATCTTTTGATTTGAAGCATTATGTGGTAAAGACTGAAAACTTAAGCATAATTAGTCTGATTTATTTGTAGGAAATACAAACTTTTCCAGAGGTATCAATCTCACATGGATCAGTTTCTTAGTGAGGCAAGAAAGTTTATCTAGAACATATATCCCACATTAGGAAATGTTTGAGACCATTATCATACCCAGCACTGGTAATTTTTTTTTTTTTTTTTTTTAACATGGGTACCGGGAGTCAAACTCAGGACCTTGCGCTTGCCAGCAGGTGCTTGTGCCACTGAGCGATATCACTGGCCCTTTTTTTCCTTTATGTGGGTACCGGGAGTCGACCTCAGGACCTCGCGCTTGCCAGGCAGGCACTTATGCTGCTGAGCCATATCACCAGCCTGGTAAATTTTTATATAGTACTTTCTCAAACTCTTCGTAGTACAGATTACTAGTTCATGTAAGGTTTTATGCCAAAAAAAAAAAATATTTTTTTGCGTGTGTATTAAGAGCTCTCATCATACAGTATTACTTCCTCCTCATGTCAAACAAAAACTCTGGAAGGAAAATGCCTATGTGTAATGTCTTCAATGTACAAAGATGCAGAAATCTTTTACTATTTACCCACTTAACAGCCGTAGAGTAACTAAAAGAACACATACAAAGCCAAAAAATTTGCTTAGAAACACAACAGCCTCTAAACTGAAGCTCTCAGTGTAAATTTTCTTGTGGTAAAAGAAAACCTATGTAAAGCAAAAGCTACATATAAACTGGAGAATACTTATCACCATAAAACTTATGATAAGGAAAAAATTAATATTATGTACCTGACAGCTATAACTTTAAAAATTATTTTTTGCTTTAAAATGGCATGACAGATTGCATAAGTAACAAGTTTTTTTTTTTTTTTTTTTGTGGGTACCGGGGGTTCGACCTCAGGATCTCGCGTGCCAGCAGGCGCCTGTGCCGCTGAGCGATATCACCGGCCCCTTTTTTGTATGTGGGTTCCGGGAGTCGAACTCGGGCCCTCACGCTTGCCGGGCAGGCGCTTAAGCTGCTGAGCCATCTCACCGGCCCGAGTAACAAGTTTTTAACTAGAAAAAGTTATTTTCTTTCTTGTAAAATTATTCTACAAATTATTTTTTAGATTGAGGCTGATATTTATATATAGGCAACTTAGAATATTAACAAAGAGGTATTTCAGTTGACAAACTTATCTATTTAAAATTTATGTAACTTATTTAGTGGCACTTATAAAAAGGGGGAACATCAGAATAACTGCTCAATGGTGCTGGAGAGTTCTGAAGCAATTTTGTTTTAGGGTTTGGAACTCTCCAGGGGTCCGGGAAGTCAGTATATTCAGGAAAATGAACCTCATTTTCTATTGGCTTTTCATCAATACCGAAATGATCATATTAACAAGAGGTTTAGCCCTTGAGCAACCTGGTGTGTATTTACAGATGAAGATATTTTCCTTTCTTATTTAAAAAAATAAAAACAACACAGTATAGATATATTGTCTAATTATAAAAAGAAATAATGCTTATCTAGAGGATTCGGAAAATGGAAAAAAAAGCTTAGAAAGTAAAAGCAAATCCCTCTATTAATCCCATGTTCCTTTCCAATTTTCTGCTTGCCTTCATAGTAGTTCTGCTTCCTTACCTCTCATACTCAAATCCACTCTGATCCGGGCACTGCCTCCCTCCATCATTCTTTGCAGCAGTTCTTGTCAAGGTGACCATTGACTTTATCTTGGCAAATTTCCTAACAATTCACTATTTTTATCTGCTACAGTTTGGATCTGGAATGTCCCTCAGAGGTCTGTGTCTTAAAGGCTTGGTCTGCAGTTTGGCCTTAGTGGGAGGCCATGGAGCCTGTAGGATGTCTGGCCTAGTAGTCAAGGGGTGGGGTGCCACCCTAGGCGGGGACTGTGGGACCCTAGCTCTTCCCCTTTCTTTCTTTCCCCTTCTGCCCATGAGGTGTACGGTTCTGCTCTGCCATGTAGTTCTGTCATAATGTATTGCCCTGCCATGTGTCCAAAAGCAATGGGGCCAATTGATGGTGGACTGAAACCTTTAAAACAGCTAAAGTAAAACTCTTCTTTTTCTAAGTTGATTTATCTCATGTGTTTGTCATGGTGACAGGAAGCTAACATATCATCTTAGTTTTCTTTTTTGTATTTGACAATGATACATTCACAACTTCCCTCATCTTTGAGATACTGAGCTTTTGTGATACTACGCACTGATTTTTTTTTTTTTTTTTTTTTTTTTTTTTTTGGTGGGTACCGGGGGGGTCGACCTCAGGACCTCGCGCGCCAGCAGGCGCCCGTGCCACTGAGCGATATCACCGGCCCCTTTTTTTTTTTTTTTTTTTTGTATGTGGGTTCCGGGAGTCGAACTCGGGCCCTCGCGCTTGCAAGGCAGGCGCTTAAACCGCTGAGCCATCTCACCGGCCCCCTGATTTTTTTCTTCTTTTCATGGTTTCCTTTGATAGTTTTTCTTTTGTTTCTGTGTTGCTAGGGATCAAACCCAGGGCCCTGCGCATATTAGGCAATTGCTCTACCACTAAGCTACGTAACTCAGCCTAGTCCACCTTCTTTTAAAAAACAGCTGGGCATGGTGGCACACGCCTATAATCCCAGCACTCAGGATGCTGAGGCAGGACGATCTCGAGTATGAGGCCAACCTGAGATACACAGTGACTTTAAGACCAGCCTGGATTACATAATCAAGCCCTGTCTCAAAAAAAATCAAAAAACACATTCTCTTCAATGTGGGAATGTTCTTCTCTCACTTATTGATGCTCTATCCCTAGGTGATCTCAACCAGTCTCCTGGCCTGCAGTATTATAAATACACTCGGTCTCATATTTGTATCTATAGACTACACTACACGCCAGCCCCAACTGAGCTCCAGGTTCACATACTCAACAATCTCATATCAATATAGGGACTAAATATATTGAAAACAGAATTCTTAAGCCCTCAAACTCAGCTCAGCTACCTTCAAACACCTCACCACCCACAAATGATTTGCTCTTCCAGTCCTCTCCACCCTGGCAATAGCACCACCATCTAATTAGCTACTTAATCCACATAATTTAGAATCCTATTTGATGCCACCCTTTTCTTCATTTCTACAACCAAACTGCATGCAGGTAAACAATTCAATTAGTCTGTTCTTTTGCTATCAGTATTCAAATGCCTCCTCTTCTGGAGTCAAAAACATCAGCACTTTTATTACTTTCACTCTATATTTGTTACTTAAAAAAATTTTTTTTTTAAATCAAATTTTCACTATTTGTGGTAGGGCAAATGAATTTTTTTTCCAGCTTGTTTTTTTGGTTTGTTTGGTTTTTTGAGACAGGATCTCGCTGTGTAGTTCAGACTGGCCTTGAACTTACTATGTAGCCTAGGCAGGCCATGAACTTGCAGCGATCCTCCTGCCTCAGCTTCCCAAGTGCTGGGATTATAGGCATTGCCACCACACCTGACTCCAACTTAGTTTTAAATTCTTATTTTATAGAAGTTGGGACCGTCTCAGAGAACTATTTCTTACCTATTGATATTCCACTAGAAAGAGTGGAACTTTCAGCTTGGCCTCGAGATGGTGCATGAGGCTCCATGACGCTATCATCTAACAGATGTCTTGGCCCTGCATTTGGGAACGTTGCACTCTTAAACTCTGCTGTGTTCATTTTATGAATGAAACTGGAAACAAAGAGAAATATTTTTCACAGCTTTTACTATGTTATTAATTCAGGATATACAAGATACTCTAAGATTTAGTATATAAAAAATTTATCTGCTACCCTGAACTCACTTCTCAACTTTCATAGTAATGAAAACACTGATTTTATTAGGAAAGCCTTAAACTGACACTTCAGGGAAAATGTTTAAGGAAACTTGGCCATATTTACCTGTATACTGAGAATGTATTTTAATTTCATCTCGAGCCTCAGGTATATTAAAAAATTATTTTCAAATTCACTTTTAGAGAATAATTATGAAGTTAAACAAAACACCACTTTCCTTTTTCTTTATATTCAGGAATAGAGTAATTTTTAGAGCTTATTACTTATTTTAAGGACTTCCTTGATGTAAAGATTATGACTTAAAAGGAAAATGGTATACTGCTATTCCAATTCTACTTATAATGGCTCTCTCATTTATCTTCCTCAAATATGAAGGCAATGGTTGAAAACAGCTGAGTTTCAAATTCTGGTCAAGAAAAAAAGTAGATTCTTGGGCTGGGGATATAGCTCAGCGGCACAAGCGCCTGCCTGGCAAGCACAAGGTCCTGAGTTTGATTCCCGGTACCAAAAAAAAAAAGTAGATTCTTTTAAGCAAACAAGATGTTTTACTCAATCAGAAAGATTATTAAAAATATTATATAAGAATACTATTTATTATCTGTTTAATAAAGTAAAGAAAATAAATGCAACTACAAACAACCTAAAAATTGAGAGGTAAAATAAAAAGTGCTGACTTATAACCCAAGCTATGGCACTTCCTGTGTCCATGTGGAATGAGGTTCCGAGGAGATGGAGGGGTTTGTGGCAGCAAGGCTCCTTCAGCTGCTATACTTTTTCTTCCACTCTGTGGCGATGCTCCTACTTCAGGACCTAAGGATTCAATTAAAAGAGAGAGAGGAAAATTTTCATATGGTTTCAAAGGATTATTTTATTTTTAATCCCTTGATATAAAACATTGTTAAATTTTAACTGACTTGAAGATGAGTAATACTTATTTTCCAAGTCCTAGAGCACAGAATCCCAAACTATAAAAAAAAAAATTCATTAATTTCTATCTTTTTTTACTTGCACTAAGTAGAGGCAGTGTAAATATAGTCTCCATTTACACAGGAAGAAGCAGAATTAGAAGAAACTGGCTCAGGATCTCACCTCACAGACAAAACCTGGTTAATGCTGGGGATGGTGGCACATGCCTATAATCCCAGCACTCAGGAAGCTGAGGCAGGAGGATCACTGAGAGTTTGAAGCCAGCCTGGCTTACATAGTGAATTCAAGGCCAGCCTGAACTACATAGTGAGACCCTGTCTTAGAAAACCAAAACCAAAACCAAAACCAAAACTAAAAAACTAAACCCAGAACAAAAAAAACAACAACAAAAAAACCCAAAAACTTGCTCTAAATACCTAGGTCTTCTGAGTCCTAGGTTCAGTGCTTTTATTTTTATTCACTGCTTCTTTTAACAGAAGGTGTAGAATGGGTCAAGCACTCACATTAGAAGTCATATGTACACATACAACACACACAGTTCTGTAAAATACTGCTTTGAAAATTAAAAACAAATTTAAGAGATTTAGACTGAAATATTTTCCTGTACTTCGAATGCCCTTCGTCTAGATATTGTCATGGCTTGTTCCCTTACTTCTTCAACATCTTATTATTAGATAGCTATCAAGTATTTTAATATACAACAGAAGGTTTAGTGTAAAGTTCTGTATTGATAATAATCAGTTGGTTATTTCTTAAATGAATAATTTCAATTGTATGTTTCATTGATTATTTATGGTATAAATATAATATCCCATTATAAGGTAACAGATAAAGGAGGGAGCATTTTTTTAATATCTTTAGTTCTTGGCTCAGTATTTAAGTAAACTTTTAAAAAATTAAGTCACTAAAACTGACTTATTATTCAAATTAGTAGAATTTTGCATTTAGACCACAGACCAACCCTCACTGCCTAGAGATGGCATTCTTAATCTTAAAAATGAATATTCATAATCTCTCATCTATTATTTTCTGTTGCACCTGTTTTCCTTGATTCGGTAACATTTACTTGCATATTACTGACAAAATTACAAGCAATTTTTTAATTAAAAGAACAAAAAACCCAGGGCTAGAGATGTAGCTCAGTGGTAGAGTACTTTCCTAGCATGTGTGATGCCCTAGGTTCAACCCCAGAAAGGCAAAAACAAAAACAAAAAATCCCAAAAGGACTGATAGATTTTATTTTACAAAATATTGGATTTCAATATGGTATTATGCATGTGTATAACATACTCTAATTATATCCACCCCCTGCGTTACCCTTCTCTTTTACTCCCTACCCCTTATGCCCTTCCTCTTATCCAATAATAGTAGGGACTGATACATTTTATAAACAAAAAGAAACTTTTGCACACAATGTAAGATATGCTAAGTACTTATTTACTTTGAGGTATATTCTTTCCTATTTGTTTACCCCATTTGTTATTTAGAAATGAGAGAAGACTATGCACTAACCTACTAAATCTTCCCTGGAAGCAGCAGACCGCGGTGTGCTTGTCCCTGGTTCTATCTTTAATGAGAGCCTGAATTTTAAAAAGACACCAACACATGAAATGATGATTTGACAAAACAATATTAAAGTCATGCATTTTCTCAAAAAATAAAAACATTTTTGTAAAATAACGTGAGCTATATTTTTCTTCCAGAGCATCTTTAAGATGTTAAATTACCTCTTTTATCCAAAGCTGACCGTGTGGTAATTCTAGGAAATATTAACAAGGATAAAAAAACCCTCAAAATGTTACATTCATTAAAAAAGTCTGTCCAACTACCTCAAAAGTTCCAAACACTTTAACACACAAAGATATTTGCTGAAGGACTAAAAGACAACTGATGTATATTTTTACACTTAAGACACTTAAATTTAGAAATGTTCATATATATGTACATACGTAAAGTACATGATATTATGCATATTATTTCAAGAATCTTTACTGGATAAACTATGTGACTTTAACACTGAAAATTTCAAAAATACTTTATTCAAAACTAACCATCCAACAAGTCAACTAACACAGCTTATCAGAAGAAAGATCTATACCCGTGGTGGCGAGCCTATGGAACGCGTGCTGCAGTGGGTTATTTGTTATCACTGAAAGCTCTAAAAGGTTCGCCATCACTGGTCTATACAAATAAAAAGGTTCTGAAACTCCTAGTAAATCCTTCTCCTAAATCGAACTTTCTTGTGTACTTTAGTTCCATGTAGGATTATATATCCAGTTGAGTTCCACAGCAAAAGAGATTATGATTCACATCAGTGGAAGCAATGCTGGAAAACACTAAAGCAGTTGTAGAAAATGCTTTAGTATGGTACGTGAAGCTTAATATTAGCATGAATCTGAAGATTAATGAAGATTGTTCAGCATTCTACTGACTTGAATTTTTAATGAAATTATGAAATACAAGTGGCACTCACAATGACAAATCTAATATAGGTTAACAAGCAATGATTTCCTTGATAATGTAAGGGGGAATTAAATATGATGTATGCTAATTATGTGACAACATAAAAGAAACGAGTTGAACAGATGAATGATTAACCAGAACTCTGTTCATTTTCTTTTTATAGCAGTTGCTTTCACTGTTTAGGCTACAGACTATTAACTCATTTGGTATTTACTGAACATCTGCTTTGTGTTGGGGACTGCGCTCAGCACTATCATGTAAGAGATTAAGGTAGATATGGTGCCCTTGCCCTTCTGCAGCTTATGGTACAGTCTGTAAAAGACGAAGTAAGCAAGATAACCCTAACAGCACCCAATTACTGCATGAATCACACTGCTACCTGCAGCGACTGGTAACTGACAGCAGTATAAAAAGCTCCTTAAAGAGCACAGCCGTGACTACCACTCCAAGCGCCAGTTGTTTATGTCATCAAAGTACCACATAATAATAGTGATGCTGATTCACTAAGAAATGTTATGCTCAGCATTAAAATTAAATAACAGCAACAGATTTTTATCCTGATTAAAAGATTTATATGTAACCTATAATAGCTATACTGGCTGATGAGGAAGAACTTACCAAAGCAGGCCTTTGGATATGTGTCATTTTGATTTAAATATTTTTCATGATTAAAAAAATGTGCTAATAATTTTAATGGATTTAACCTTAAAAGGCTTTCCCCTTTTAACAATATTTTTAAAAAAATTATTTTATTTTATTTTATTTTTTTATTTTATTTTTTTTTTTGTGGGTACCGGGGGGTCGACCTCAGGACCTCGCGTGCCAACAGGCACCCATGCCGCTGAGCGATATCACCGGCCCCTTTTTCGTATGTGGGATCCGGGAGTCGAACTCGGGCCCTCGCGCTTGCAAAGCAGGCGCTTACGCCGCTGAGCCATCTCACCGGCCCCTAAAAAAATTATTTTAAAGGGAAAAAAAATAGAACAAAATTTCAAAACAACATAATAGGAGGGTAACAATGGTTAATTTAACATTTAATTAGAAGACTAACACAACCGCATTTTCAGCAAAACAATGTAACTTCTTCAGTCTCTCATACGATGCCTAACACCAAATGACTTGAAGTTCCCCAAGTAAACTGCCCCATTCCTCTACTCATTCTACCTCTAGGACGCCTATCTTTACCCACTGTAAGGTGCCAACATTTTTTTTTTTTTGTTTTTTGAGACAGGGTCTTGCTATGTAGCCCAGGCTGGCCTTGAACTCATAGCAAATCCTCCTGCCTCAGCCTCCTGAATGCTGGGATTACATGCTGGGATTACAGGTGTGGGTCACCATGCCCAGCAGGTGCTAATTTCTATTCACCTGTTAAAATGCAGCCTCAGAGCTGGGTGTGGTGGGGCATGCCTATAATCCCAGCACTTGGGAGGCTGAGGCAGGAGGATCGCTGCTGAGTTGAGGCCAGCCTGGGCTACAAAATGAGTTTAAGGCCAGCCTGAACTGCATAGTAAGACCCGATCTCAAAAAGACACACACACACACACACACACACACACACACACAAAGCAGCCTCAGGTGACAATGTCTCCTGTAGCTATTTCATGTTTCTCTTCTCTTTGTTTTTCTTACTTAAAGCTGGATTAGGCCTTCCCTTATCTATGTTTCCACACCATCCTAGGCATATCACTAATATAGTACTGTTTGCATGTTCTGAAATAAACTGTTTTATGGATGTTTGTCTTGAATGAGACCGAAATTCTGGAGGACAAGAATAATATCTTATGGGCCGGTGAGACGGCTCAGCGGCTTAAGCGCCTGCCTTGCAAGCGCGAAGGCCCGAGTTCGACTCCCGGAACCCACATACGAAAAAGGGGCCGGTGATATCGCTCAGTGGCACGGGCGCCTGCTGGCGCGCGAGGTCCTGAGGTCGTCCCCCCGGTACCCAAAAAAAAAAAAAAAAAAAAAAAAAAAAAAAAAAAAAGAATAATATCTTATTTATTTTTATAATTCCAGCAACCAACACAGTAACTGGCCTATAGCAAAAGCTTAATATTTTTTAAATGAATAATGAAAAGGCTGCTCTGGTTCTGGCCACTCATGAAGACAAAAATCAATATAATGGCATCGACCTTCCTATAAAGATGAAGGTATCTTATGCCAATTTATGGTAGTTAGAACTACGGCTTTAATGGCTAAGTCTATCCTTTCAGCAAAATAAAAATTAGCTTCAATAAATAATTACACATTTACTGTAATCAGTAAAAATCGATGCAAAATTCTTCGACTTCATTTCTACTTTAACTTCTTTTAAAGACTAGTAAGTTTCATGAGCCAGATTAAAAAAACTTTAATGGATACTCATATTTTGAGTTTTAAGATATCTGCTCAAAGCCTAAGTGTTTGTTAGGTTAGGTGTTATGTCAGTAACTGGAGAGATGGGGAAAACACTCATAAATAGAGATAGAACAGGAAATTCAAGAAATGTACAATATAGGGCAAGATTTGTGAAACAACTCCAGCCTTAAAATGCTGATTCATTTCCCTTATCTATATGTTCAAATGAATTAATATGTAAAACTATTGGTAAAATAAAAATCATTATTGAAATATAAAGTTCTAATATTATGGTGTGGGGAGAAGATGGCAATAGGGTATTTTTAAGAATTAACTTTTACACGTTTAAATATAAATGCAGAGTGTAATATAGTTAATGTTTAAAGAAAAGTTAATTTCTAGTTGTTTTCCAGAATTTCTAGGCTTTCAATTGGATTCCATTCTAAAGAATTATGAAAAGATTGTTAAAATCTATGGAACAAGAAAATTGATAATCATTAATCAAAGGGAATAAGAAAAATGTTTTTGGGCCGGTGAGATGGCTCAGTGGCAATAAGCGCCTGCCAGGCAAGCGCAAGGTCCTGAGTTTGACTCCCGAACCCTCATAAAGGAAAAAAAAAAAAAGGGCCGGTGATATTGCTCAGCGCAAGGTCCTGAGTTCGACTCCCAGTACCCACATTAAAAAAAAAAAAAGAAAAGAAAAGAAAAATGTTTTTCATTAATGCTCAAAAATAAATTTTCTACTTTGATCGTAGTTTAAAAATATAACTTTTTTGGGGGAAAAAATTTAGAAGACATAAAACTCATTTTGGAAAGCTGGGAACAATCGGCATCACAAAGTTAAGTAAAAAGCTGAGCATGAAGATGTGATGACATGCCTGTGGTCCCAGCTACCCTGAAGGCTGAAGCAGGAGGATCATTTGAGTCCAGTTGTTTGGGAATAGCTGGGACAAAATAGTGAGACACCATCTCTATTTTATTTTTAAAGCTAAGCAAAAAAATGTATTAAAAAAATTACAAATGAAACTAAAAGAAAAATGAGAAGCATGGAGAGAAATAAGCTCTAAATCCTCCCATACTTTGAAAACCCAGCAATTAAGATATAAGGTGGTTTTACTAAACATGAAAAAGGATATAACAATGTAAAAATCTCCCTGTCCTAAGCAACATTATGGATGGTAAGGATAAAGCAAATTTGAGTATCGGTTACTTGAAAAGTCATTTTAAAATCTTTAATAAAGGACTTGCTAATATAGAGAAAAAGGTAAATGTGGTGCTATGTTCAAGAATTATATCAATAACCCAGAAGCAAGAAAGTTCAATATTCTTTCAATATCCAAAAAACAAAGATGTGTCCAAAAATTACCACTAAAAAAGTAACTTTTCTATTTTATAGACTGTTTCATTAATGTTTCTGCCTATTAAAAAATAAACTTCCATAAAGATACAATGATTAAATATGGAAAAAGAAATAAATTTAAGTTTGAATTATCAAACTTCAGCTCTCTACAACTTAAGATAAATACTTTTAAATAAAGGAACAAATGACATTTATATATTGATTCAATAATACCAAGTGATTAAAAAGAAGTATGTTAAGTACCTTTACCATTGTTAATGTACCACTAGAGTAGGTACCTGTATATAATGCAGGATTTAGATACTGAAAGACATTTAGATGTTTAAATAAAAGAGTGGAGGACAGGACAAAGTACAAACCAATTCTGAAGATCCAACCTACTTGTAATTATCATCTTCCACAAATTTTTGTAGTTCTTCTATGTATTGAACAGAGTTCAGATATTTTTGGACGTGAGGCAACATGGGAATATCTAGGCAAAAGGTGATAAATAATTATCCAATAAAGTATACCTTAAACAGAACTGAAAAAAGTTAAACTGAGAAAAATAATTTAAGGAAAATTAAGGCCACATAGCACCAAAATTGAAATTAACTGTAGGACAACATTACTGAGATAAATTTTATTTAAAGTAAAGCTTAAGGAAATTTAAAAACTTACAGCTGCACGTAGCTTGTATAGTTAATAAAAACAACCACAAGCTCCAGTTATAAAGTCCCATATATTTGAGAAACTTCACAGAAAGAAAATCAGAGAGACTTCATTTTGATTTATAGTTAAGCCTCAGCTCAATATAAGAAATGAGGGCAGTTATTTTTCTTTTAAAGGAACCTGTCTTTCATTTATAAATGTGTCCCCCACCCAATTACAAATTTCAAACAAGATTAGGTTAGCATTACTATTTGGTGTTGTGTCCAAAACATTGAGAAAAGGACAGATAAGAGATTTAACTTTCAATACAATTTTTCCCCACGTCCCTTTCAGGAAGGTTTTTTCAAAGTAGAGCTGCATATATGCAAAGTTAGTTTTAAGATATGCTTATGTGAAATAAATTAGATGATTTAAACATGTTTTTTCCAAACCATAAAAATTATGTCAGTTTACGGACAGTTAGAACTACTTTAACAGCTTAAACGGCTGAGTTATCCTTATTCCCTATCAAGACAAAAGCAATCCAACAGTTAAAAACCTCACTTTTCTAATCATTTGGGCTTTACTAATTTTTCAATGTACTATGTCATTCCATAAAATACACATTGGACAAAAACTGGTTTGCTCAATGTCTAACTCAAGAAAGTCAACTGTTCCTGGAGAACAATAGTCTCAGCTACTTTCCTAACTGAAGAATATAAGAACTACTTAGAAAATAGTGATTAAATGAGATGAACAGAAAATAATTTCGGGCCGGTGAGACGGCTCAGCGGCTTAAGCGCCTGCCTTGCAAGCGCGAAGGCCCGAGTTCGACTCCCGGAACCCACATACGAAAAAGGGGCCGGTGATATCGCTCAGCGGCACGGGTGCCTGTTGGCGCGTGAGGTCCTGAGGTCGTCCCCCCGGTACCCACAAAAAAAAAAAAAAAAAAAAAAAAAAAAGAAAATAATTTCAAAAATTTTATAAATGGCTAAAAGTTGTGAAGTGGTAATATTAAATACTTATCATCCTTGTGGTTTGTAAACAAAGCTGCTGCAAAATAGCAGAAAAAAGATAACATGAAAATTTTAAATTTCTAAAAAAAAAAAAAAAAATCTTAGAAAGGATGCTAAGCTGAGCATCATGAGATACGGCTGTAGCCCCAGTTACTCAGGAAGCTAAAGCAAGAGGACTGATTGAGTACAACAGTTCAAGCCCAGCCTGGGCAACACGAGGATACCCTGTCTTGTCAAAACAAAACACAATGCTAAATAGTAAATGGTGAAGTAAAAGACCACAATTCTCCTTAATGTTATAATGGAATAAGAAAGTGATGTTCACCGCAGTGTGAAAAATGGTCATCAGTATGTGCCAGTGAATCATTGAAACCACAGCATGATAACGGCTCAACGTTATCCCCCAGAAACTTACCATATTCACAGGACTGCTGTAAATCAGAAATTATCCGCAGGATGTTATTCATTAAGTTTGTTCTTTGCTCATTTTCTAGAATGCTGCCAGTTGATGGATATGCTGAATCAATGTATGTTAAATCTGACAAATAGATACCTAAAAGACAGATAAAATGTTTTCTTACTTGTAGTTTGGAAGAACATGACAAAGTGAAGGAGAAAAGGTTCATTTATGGATATATTCCAGTGTCTGCCATATTTAGAATATATTGTCATTAATATATTAGTAACATATGGTGACTTGGGGCCTAGAGTTGCATAAAGCTGGGGTCAGATGTGGACATAATATGTTCCTTGTAAATGTCTTATGATACTGTTTTTAAGTATGTTTAAGGCTACAATTAGAAACTCTGGCACGTATAGGCCTTAAGGAAAGAGGCTGAACTGGCTTTGTTTCTGACTAGCTGTATGTATGATGAAGACATTTTAATTTTTGAACCTCAGTTTTCATATCTAACACCCATTACCTATTTTTCATTTCTTTTTTTTTTTTTTTTTTTTTTTTGTGGGTACCGGGGGTCGACCTCAGGACCTTGTGCGCCAGGAGGTGCCTGTGCCGCTGAGTAATATCACTGGCCCTTTCTTCGTATGTGGGTTCCAGGAGTCGAACTCAGGACCTCACGCTTGCCAGGCAGGTGCTTATGCTGCTGAGCCATCTCACCGGCCCTCATGTTTTATTACAATTAAGAAGTTAATCATAGTTAGCCCAGACAGTGCCTCGCATAGGGAAGTTACTTAATATTAGTCTTATACCCATATCTTGAATTGACTACTACTATTGTAACTACTACTGGAGTGAGTCCTAACTGCTGTACTTTGAAAATTGTCTCAATCTGGTAGAAATGTCTTAGGTTTAAAGATCAACAACTGGATTTCTTTTTCTTGAGGCAGGGTCTCACTATGTAGTTTGGCCTGGCCTTGAACTCACTATGTAGCCCAGGCTGGTCTGGAACTCACTGCAATCCTCCTGCTTCAGCCTCCTGAGTGCTTGGATTACATGTGTGCACCACAACACCCAACTAACAACTGCATTTTTCACTGTGACTATAAGTTGAATTTTCCTATCCCCTTCATGTTCCTCTACCAATAAAAATAACACATTTCTCAAAATAATTTGGTTGCATTAGTCTCAATCACGGAAGGTCACTCATTTTAACATACTTCCTGAGAGTTTACCACTCACATGTAAAATGTGTAAGACAATTATAGTAGGAGAGAAAAAAATGTGTACTTTTCTGCTTTTTACTTATTAATCTGCTTTCACAAACTGTCAGGGTCAATGGAACCAAAATGACATGTCTCCTAAGTAAGCCCCATGTTACTGTGTACACGCCATTTTCCCCACCTTCAGCGTTTTCTCGACACATCTCCACCCATTCAAATCTTCTGTCTTATATATCCAGCTCGGTGCCAAATTTCCCCATAAGGTCAACATTGAAACTAACCACTAAATTTGATTCGGTTCTTGTCCAATTTTGTTTGTGACCAGAACTGTGGAAAGAATTAAGTTCATGAACCAAGACACCACTGTATTCTTTACACCACCAATCCTAGAGATCTCCCTCTTCTTTCCAAATCCAAATAGCAATACTGAATGTAATTGCTACTGCCTCTTTCAAAACATTGAAAACATTGACACTGTTGCCTCTACTCTTACTCACTTCCCTCCCAGTGACCCCCTTCTCAGAGCCAAAAGACACGCTTAATTCCAACTACTTAGGAAAACAAAAAGCAATCCTTCCTTCAAAGCTGATCCTCTCAAGAAAGGAAGCTTACCCGCCTCCCTTCAATAAACACCTTGAAGGGGAAACACAGAACATTTTACTGTATTTTTACTGTAATATCTGATGCATATAAAAGTTTACATGGACCCCAAAAATTGCAAAAATCCCTGAAATGGGCAAAAAAGATAAAAAGAGTACTACGTATCCTGTTTCCAGTGCATCCTTTGGCCCTTGTAAGCTATTTTACAAGTTGCAAAACTGGTAATATACAAATTCATTCATTGTGTTCAACCACTGAGCTGCATTGCATCCCAGACCCTTGCCTTTTTTTTTTTTTCTTTAATAGTGTCTCCCTGAGCTGCCTAGGCTGAACTCTAATTTGTGATTCTCCTGCCTTAGCCTCCTGAGTAGCTAGGATTACTGTATAGGTATGCCTGACCTAGGACTGATAGAAATACAAATTCTTTTTTTTTTTTTTTTGGGGGGGGGTACCGGGGGGTTGACCTCAGGACCTCGTGTGCCAACAGGCACCCATGCCGCTGAGCGATATCACCGGCCCCTTTTTCGTATGTGGGTTCCGGGAGTCGAACTCGGGCCCTCGCACTTGCCAGGCAGGCGCTTACGCCGCTGAGCCATCTCACCGGCCCTAGAAATACAAATTCTTGACTATAACAATGCCATTGAATTATATCCAGTGGGATGTAACTGACTGTCCTGTGGATGCTGACTAATTTACCAACTATTTGTGAATTCATTTCAGCACTTCTAATTACTTATATGTGTTACTTTGAATTATCCCTTGAAGTAAATGGTTATATCTTCCCAATTCCCCTACAAATTTAATGATTTAAATAAAACCTTTGCACATACATTGATTCTATATTTGGGTGAGAACCATTCATTCATCTTTAAGAAATTATCCTTTTACACATGTAACATCTGTTATCATTATCTGTGAAAAAACAGTCAATTTAAGAACTGCAGCCTCCCTAAGGAGAGCTAAAAGGTTTTTCAAGGAAAGGGCATCAGGGATGTTTGTACATGTACATCAATAATATCAATAAAAGTTTATGTTAAAAGTAACAGAAAAGGTCAAAGGGATGTGTCACAAAAGTTCTTTGAAGGAAATGTCACTGCCTGCTGATGAGATCAGAGGAAGCTCCCAAGGCAGAAAGTAGATTTCAGCTGGGCACTTAACGTCCCAATTCTTGCCATTCTTCCACTATCATTAAATCCAGATGACAATGTTCACTATTTATAACTATGCTGTCCAAAATGATAGCCACTGCCACATGTGATTATTTCTATTGTGTCTATTTTGAATGTATGTGTTTAAATAAGGTGAGATTAAAAAAAAGAACTATAACATCATTATTACCATTATAGTATGTCTGCTCCTTCCAGAAGTAACCACTGTTCTGAATTTTAAGGTTATTCTCTTTTCTCCAAAGACATGCCGGTATCTCTGGATAATATATTGTTTACTTTTGCTTATTTTTGAGCTTTAAAAAATCATATTTTGTATGTGTAACTAAATGGAGTGATATCTGTAAAGTTAGAAAAGTATCTAGTATATTGTAAGTGATTTATAAGCATTTATTAAATACATTTTAACAATACGGTTTTCTGCCAAGTACTTAACACAGGACAAGAAAAATCAAGTGGTACCCACTAAACGCTGCTGGTAATTAACTGAGCAAAGTGTGAGTGGTTAAAAAAATATATAGTATTCTGTGATTGCTTTGTTTCACTATTTTGTTACCATTTTGTTTCTGCTGTTAAATACAGCAATAATTCCTTGAGCTGAGAATAACGTTAAGATTATATCACAATTTACTCACTTGACAAACTTCTGAGTTACTTCCTTACTCCATGATACTATAGACATTTTTGTACATATCTCCTAGTACACATGTGCAGACCTTCTCTAGGACACATACACTTGGACCAAACTGCTAAGATGCGAAGGTGTATTAGTATTCAACTTCACAAGACAGTGCCAACACTGCTTTTTAAAGCTTTATCAATTCACACTCCACTGACAATATATGTCTCTGCTGATCATTTGTTCTTACATTTGGTATTGTTAATTTTTGCCAATCTTATAATCTCTCTTTATTTTCATTCCCTTTATTAGTAATGAGTTTTGTCCATTTTAATCTCTTAGTGATTTCTAATTTTTTTTTTTTTTTGTGGGTACCGGGGGGTCGACCTCAGGACCTCGCGCGCCAGCAGGCGCCCGTGCCGCTGAGCGATATCACCGGCCCTTTTTTTCATATGTGGGTTCCGGGAGTCGAACTTGGGCCCTCACGCTTGCCAGGCAGGCGCTTAAGCCACTGAGCCATCTCACCGGCCCTCTAATTTTTTGATATACTGTGGATACTAACCCATTTGCTAAATTGCATCCAGTCACTCTTCAACCCACTACTATAAATATGAACTCCGTATCTAACATGCTGCTGAAACTATTTTTTTTAACATCTGGGGGTCTTTGGATAAAAGAGCCCATTAATCACTTTATTACAGGAAGTCGGTCAACGTCTGTGATGTTTCTAACTCAGCAGTCTGCCTGTGAGGCACAGACAGTAAACCCTGGCATCGTAAGGGAAGGGTTCTGGGCACGGAGTCACATGGGCGGAGCGTTACAGGGGCGTGTTGTGGGGATCCAATTACCAATGCCAGTTCACTAGAGAGTCTTCAGAAACACACACATCCACAGAGTACAAAATTAGGTACAATCTTCATTCTGCTTCCAGTGTAGCTGTATGGAAAACCTGGTAATGCTAGTGGGTACTGATTATGTATTAACTTTGGGGGTTAAGTCTCACTATGTAGACCATGATGGACTCAAACTTAATGGCAACCATCCTGCCTCAGCCTCCGAAGTGCTGGGATTACTGGGCTGTACCACCACACTCAACTAGGAGATTCCTTTGGGAATTCCTCGATTGCAACAAAGAAAGTCACCCCCAAACTACAGTGGCATTTCTGGTGTGTCAAACACTACTAGAGTGGAACGGAAAGTAGGACTGTGGGCTCACGGCCTCCCAGCAGGGCGACGCAGCACTCTGGGACACGAGGGTACAGTGGCCACTCACCCAGCTGAGAAGGCTGCGGTCCTGTGGCGCCTGCGCACCGCATACGATATCCCGAGCCTGCAGCAACTATGCTGTAGCACACAAGCACTTGGCTACTGTCCAGGCCAGTGGCAGCACCCAGGGCATCTTACCTTGCAGAAGACACTACTGACTGCCTCATTATAAATCAGTCTCCCTGTCTACCCCTTCTAATTCCTTCGCACGGCTTTTGGTGGGACTGGTGATTACACCCAGGGTATTCACACAGTTATTTTTTATTTTTTATTTTTTTTTGTGGGTACCGGGGTCGACCTCAGGACCTTGCGCGCCAGCAGGCACCCGTGCCACTGAGCGATATCACCGGCCCTTTTTTCGTATGTGGGTTCCGGGAGTCGAACTCGGGCCCTCGTGCTTGCCAGGCAGGCGCTTATGCCGCTGAGCCATCTCACCGGCCCATCACACAGTTATATCCCCAGCACGTCTTCAAAATTTTGAGACAGGGTCTCACTAAGACACTAAGTGGCCCTGGCAGAGCCTGAACTTGCAATCCTCCTGCCTCAGCCCCCGAGTGCTGAGATTACAGGCGTGTGCAGCACATCTAGCTTCCCTGCAGTATTACAGCCACTGGCCTTCCCTTAGTTTTCCTGCTTGATCCTCCCCAGCCTTTCCCCCTTGATTTCTCTTTTTCCTCTCGTTTTCTGGATGTTGGTATTCTCCATGGTCTATTAAAATCTCTTACTTTCCAATACTTTCTCTATAATATCTTAGTTCTACAGCTTCAGCTGCTACCTAATTGCTGATCACTTTTCAGGACTCTGAATAGAAGCAAGCTCCTAACTTTCGATTTCAATTTAATTAGGCAAACCTACTATTATTTGTCCCTACAACCTGCCATTCCAATTTCCTATGTTGTTTAGTGATAATATTTATTGTTCAAGTTGGGCAGCTCAAGACTGCTTAAATTAAAAAGTCCAGAGAGAATTTACTAGCTTATATTTTACACAAATTAAACTATTAATGAATAAACCAAAACTACTGGATGGTCAAATAATATATAACAGAAATCAGAGGCTAAAAGCTGGCAGTCCACCAGTCCCAATGTTTTTAAAATCAGGAAGGAGGATGGGAAAAGTCTAAATGACTGTCTTTTCCTGAAAAATGGGAAGATCTAGCAACACTGTCTCATCCTTTAAGGCTAAAATGCGGTACTGCCAAAAAGGTTCAGATCCCTTTAAATTAACTCTAAGTGTGCCAGTTCATCAACACCTTCATTTTCTTCTCTTCTAGTTCTTATTTATATATCGGGCTTCTTGTTTTGAATATCTTCCTTTATAAGGGCTTTAGTTTGTAACTCTTGGTATATGTATAAATTCAAAGAAACTATTCTGTGAAAGAGGTAGAAATTAAGGTCAGACTTTAAATAAAGGATGTGGGTCTACAGGGCCTTATGAGGAAGAGAAAAATAAATCTAGCTATGGCAAAAAGGGAAACAGCACATGGTATGAAGAGGAAGAAGTCCAAAAGTTTTATTTAGAAGCAGTATTCAGCAGTAGCTAATCCAAAGCGAGAATATGGCTAATGCTTTTGTGAAGTTCAAACCCCAGTAGCACTGCTTACCAGTGCAACTGGTAACTAAGCCAAGTTACTTAATATTTTTTAATTTAACGAAATGCAACAGCATAATATTCAGTCTCTTATTAATTCCCTCTCTGGTTCCCTATTTTCATAGCAGAAGAAACTGGGTCAGAAGAAGGTGAAGTGATCTAAGTTCACACTGTGGGGAGTCAGAGCTCCCTCGTTTTTTGTTCAGTTTAGGGTTATGTTTGTTTTTTAAATGGCAACGCATCAACTAGTAACAAGAACGACCTTATTTGGACAAGAGGAGTCATTCTGTAGAACATGCTATTATACAGTATATCATCAGAATTTAAGATTAAAAAGCATTAAGTTTCTCAAAGAGTTTCACTTATTTTTGGTACTTACATAAAAGTTTTATTTTAAACAGCATACTGTAAGATGTAACATATACAAAATCAAGTTTCTATAAGTTTAAAATCTTTTTTTTCTTAATCTTCTGAACTAGCAATTTAAAATGTTTAAAGCTTCTAAGCTATAAAAGCATTGAGGCTACTGCCTGACAAAGTGTAGCTCTTGTTCTTTCTAACAAAAAACAAACTCATTAGCCTGCAACTACTTCTAAAGTCAAGTTGAGTACTTATTTTCAGTGTTCAATTTAAAAGCTCTCTGGCTAGCAGACTAAAATGTTTGTTTTCTAATTGCCTGCTGAACTGACAGTCTGTTTCCAGATGGTGCCCTTCCTTCAACCTGCACACAATCTCCCCTTGTTTGGAGCTATTCAACCTCCTGCTGATCCCACTACCCCCATCCCTATTTAAGGCGACAGAGAGGAAATCCTAAGCAGATTTCCCCCACTAGTCTCCAGCAATTTCTGGTGACGTAATACGTGGGCTGAACTTGAGTGTACTGAGAGAGGGAATCACTATTCAGGGGTGCTGTGTATACAGTCCATGTCAGCTGCAGCTGGTTACCGCACTTCTCCATGTGGCAGACACAGCAAAGCCACAATACTTTCTCTGCTGGATTAGAGACAGCCCACAGACCAGAACTTCCACTACACTACTTACGATTATATAGGTAGTTTGTCAAATTCAATCGGTTTAGTACTGTAAAAAGAAAAAGAAGTTCCTCATTACAGCTCGGAGTCAACCATCCAAAACAAAAATGCAGTTGCCATTAACATCGTAGATGAACAAACTTCTACACTGATTTTTAAAAATCAAGAATAAGGGCAGCAAGTTTCTGGATTCACATTATCAACAGATACAAAAGGTATTTAAATATTTTTCTTATTCAAAAATATGTATATATCAAAATGCATAATTATTTTACATTTGTAGTTGAAATTTCAAAATCTATTAAAGAACTTTGAAACAAACTACAATTTATCTCACCTGGAATTACGGTTTTGTTTTGTAATTTTATGTAGAAACTAGTCATTAAGTATTTTTATGATGGTTAATGTGTTATTCAAGGTTTGATTTAATAACATTTGATGTATATAATTATAGCTGATACATACAAGCTGTTTCTGAAAACAAATGCTTTAGTGATACCAGAAATAAATTTTAGTAATTAACACATTAAATGTATAAGATCTATGGTATAATAATCAACAACAAAGGGATAAAAACAAAAGAATAGTTGGAAATATGATTAGTTTCTCTTACAGCTAAAGTATGTGTTGAAGATATACATAAATTCTTGTATTTCTCAAAGTATGGCTACAAAACAAAGTTAGGAAGATGTAAAAATAACCAAATTTATTTTCAACAAAACCTCAAAGTATATTAAGCAAAATTCTTATAAAGACATAAATTCATAGTATTTCTTACAATTCAAAATTTTAAATAGTTTTTCACATTTACATGTGACAGTAATTTAATTCAGTTAACAAATTAAAACTGCTACAACTGTCATTACTTGAAAAAGCAAAGTTGTTGATAATACAAAAAGGCTAAACCTTCTTATAGGTTAGGATTCAGAATAAATAGCAGGTAAGTAGTCAGCATTAACACTAGAAAATATAGACCCAGAAGATGTAATTATTTAAATACATGATCAAAAGACCAAAAATACACAATATTTTTAGACAGAAATAATTTTGGTAACCATATGTAAAAAATGTCTTTCGATATTCTGAGTTTTTTTAATTATGAGAATTACTAAAAATAAATTACCAGTTACCAACAGTAAACTTTAATACCAAGGACACCTAAGTTTGTTATGATTTGGGGATCCTCTGACCTTCTAATTTTCAATACTAAGAATCTCACCAAGTAAATAATGGTAAATCTGAGATTTTTAAAAACTCTGCTTTCATGTCCTTTCCTTAAAGATGCAAAACTCTAAACAGTGGAATGATCTCTGTGAAACACATATTTTACAAGAGATTCTGATAAAATTTCAAGCAATACTCGATCTGAAGTACTTGTCATCTCTATTGTTGCTTGCTATGAAAAGTGCATGACTTCATTAAGCTTCAGTTGTCCTTGATGTTTTAGGCAACCATTTAATCTGAAATACAAGTCACACAGATTAACTATCCCTTTCTGAAATCAATTCAAGGGATGAGATTGTTCTTAAATCTCTTCCTACAACATATTTCACAATCTAGAAGTTCTTTAACATATTCTCACTGTTGCAAAAATGTAACTTTATCCCCTCATGCTGTTTTCCGTACATGACACAGCCAATTAAATGCCTCTACCATTCACCATCTGAAACAAAGTCCTGGCTTTTATTTCTTCTCTCTAATTTGGCAACCTAACAACTATGAAGAGAAACAGTACTAATAAATTTAACCCAAGATGCACAGAAGTAATTTTCTTCTTTTCTAAAGACAACCAAGCAAAGACACAGATTTAAACTGCAGTAAACTCTGTATCATTTTCTTGGGAACTAGGAAAATTTGAACATATACAGAAAAGTTTTACGAGGTAACAAAGATTTATAGATCTTTCCCTTTTAAAACCGAACGTATGTGGGAAAATATAAGAATATTTTTAGAAAATGTAATAGTAAATTTAAAGTCAGTTCTTTTCTCATGACGTAGCCAGTCTATTACTTAAATGTGGCTCCTTGCTCTACCTTAAGTGACAATGAAACCTTACTTATGGAGGAATAAGGGAATTTATCTACTGGAAAAAAAATCTTTTAGTTGCCTCCTTTAAATTCTAACTGAAATCTTATGTTTTAATTTTATGGGAACCACGATAGCCCAAGGCAAGAATATACAAAAGGAAGCTACAGTATTTTTATTTTAATTTGAACTTTTCTTTTTGTGGCTTTATTCTCTAATGACAATGCTGATACAGAATTTTAGATAATATATCCTTACTTTTTTTTATAAAAATCTCCATCTGGTATTAATACAGACTGTCCAATCAGGATTATCTATAAAATCCTATTTTTTTGAATAGCAGTTTCATAACACTTTCTGGATTTTCCTTGTTTTGGTGACTGATTTCATCATAGGAATTACTTAAATAAAAAGTTTTATGACTTAGCTATTTCCATTCTATTATTAAAATGAAACAAGTGGTCTTTAGTACCAGGTAAGTTAAGTATGTCGGAGAAATGATGTATATTTATGCAAGAGGCTGATGGCTTTTATTTTCACTGTCCTCGATTTTTAAAATAAGTCACTTCTAAATTTTATGAATCTAGAAATATAACAAGAAATCTTTTGTAAGTTTTTAGTATAGGCAACTCTTGTATATAGTATTTTTTTAGTGAAATAGAATGATGATTCTTAAAGCCAAAATTTTCTACTAATGTCAGAAGGCAAAGTATAAAAACATAAAAAGCTCAAAGTACTCATTCATGAGAACTTTTGGTTATCAGCAATGGAAGGCTTCGGTGTAAATATATTACACTTTTCTCCCTATCTTAAATTAATAAAAGAACAATTTCTCCAAACTCCACCCATTCTTTGGTTTATTTTCATTATCCATTTTGAACACACTGCTCATTTGAACACACCAAAAATACAGAGATGTGCTTTTTGGGAATGAAAGCAACAGCAGATTTCATGTCTACTGCTCAAGGGTCTATGTTTCACTGATATTTTGTTTTTATGAGAGATCATAATCATAAGTTAGATTATATAAACATCAAGTGAGAGAATGCATAAACCTCACCTGACCAAGGGAAACAAATGACAGCAAAAATGCAGGTGTGTAAACATGATGGAAACAAATTTTAACAAAAGTGGTTCAGGATTACCATAATTAAGTAACTGATCAATGAAAAGAGATACAGAAACATACACCTAGATTCCTCTGTGGCTGTAACAGGACTAGGAGAAATATAATTCACAGACCTAAAACAACTAGGAATAGAAATTCTGAGCCCCATTTGAGTATTTTAGCTTCTCTAGGACTTCGTTCTTTGTAAAATGATACAGCATTTACTTCATAATGTTGTGAATTCAAATAGTTAATGTGTGTTAAACACTACATAAATGTAAGGGATTGTTATAATGTTGTGACCGAAAAATGATTTAGAATATGGCATTATATAATGTAGTGCTTAATTAAAAACATAGATTCTGGACTCTTCTGCCTGGTTTCAAATTCTTAAAAGCTGTGTGACTCCTGACAAGGTACTTAACTTCTGGATGCCAACTTCATCTGAAAATGGGGAGTGTAGTAATCTGCCTCATAGAGTTGTGATGAGAAGTACATGATTTAATACATGTAAAGGGCATAAGATGCTGCTGGCACTGAAAAAACACCTAACAGGTATTGACTACTATTCCTGCAATACTGTTATTACTAATCATGGGCACATATAACTTAGGAACTGACTTCTTAAATCAAGAAATAAGTGCTAATATAGAAAGGTGGAAAGAAAACCTCTTAGGTTATCCGCTGCTATCCTTTAAAAAGACAGATAAGCCAAACGTGGTAGCGCATGCCTGTATCTTAGCACACTCAGGAGGCTGAGGCAGGAGGATCACTGAGTTCGAGGTCAGCCTGAGCTATACAGTAAATTCAAAACCAGCCTGAACTACATAGTAAGATACTGTCTCAAAACCCCAAAAGAACAGATAGAATCAAGTTAAGAGTGAGAAAAGGGGCTGTAATAAAGCTGCTTGCTAGTGGACCTGATGGAGTGAATATACCTTCCCTATCTACTGTTATTGTTTTGGGAATAACTAAAGAAAAGAGAAAGTCTTGGCTCTTGGAACTAGTTCCAGTGTTTCTGGTGAAGAACTGAACTATAAAGAACACTTATTTCTCATCTGCCTTTGCAAACATGAAACATTTCAAGCACTTATTTTGGCACACATACTGCTACTATAAATATTCATTGAGAGCCATGGAACTTGAGTTCTAGACCTGATTCTAATAGTAGTGCGGCCTTGGCCTTCAACATGCACATGGGCTCAAGGAGGTTCTTCAACTTTCCTTGATAATGCTTGTGGAAAATATAGTTCAGTAGAGCTGCCCGATAAAAGCATAAATCTCCTGAATCATCTATAACTTTAGAGCACATATGTGACTACGGTTCAGGAAACACAATTAGCCACAATAATGACTATGAGCTGTAAGCATTCTTCAACCTGTCACCAATCCTAAAAGCAGACACTACAAAAACAAAGAAGCAACATATGATGCTAAAACCAATTTTAAATTTATCTAAAATATATCTTTATGGGCCGGTGAGATGGCTCAGCGGCATAAGCGCCTGCCTGCCTGGCAAGCGCAAGGTCCTGCGTTTGACTCCCAGTACCCACATAAAAAGGAAAAAAGGGCTGGTGATATCGCTCAGTGGCACAAGCGCCTGCTGGCAAGTGCGAGGTCCTGAGTTCGACCCCCGGTACCCACATAAAAATAAATAAATAAAAAAAAATAAAATATATCTTTAATTTGATAGGTGAAAGACATTACAGAGGACCAATTTAATTGAAGTTGTAGGATATAAAATAAGATATGGACAAGTAATGTCACTTGGTAATTACATTACTAGCTAGGCAAGAATATTTTAATACCTTAGAAAACACTGTATACCATTTTCATAGTCTTAAGAGACAGCTTTTTAAATGTTAAGAAAGGTATCTTATTAGGGTTTAAAAAAAATCCCAACAGCACCTAGTACATGGTCTTTGCACATGGTGGGCACTGAGCAAAAGCTGGTCAATGAGCTTGGGAACAAAAAGCATTACAATAAGGTGGTAAGTGAAAGAGGTACTCTCTGAAGTTTAATCTTTAAACAAATTTCAAATCATTATAACTTAATATTGAGTTTAAGAAACAGAGCTAATTCTAATTTATTAACACCAATGAATTATTCAGTTTTCCCTCTGATGCTTTTTTATATTACTGACTTTAAATATAGATTAATATGAATTCTTTTTACTTTTTCCTTTCGTTGATTTGTTTTTCAAAAGACGTCGTACAACTCATTCCAAAATGAAAGCTTTAATTTGGACCCTAGGTGTGGTACTCTTCCTAATAACAGGCACCGGACACTGCAGAGGAGGACAGCTCAAAATAAAAAAAATAACCCAGAAGAGATACCCTCGCGCTACAGATGGTGAAGAGGAAGCGAAGAAATGTTCATACACATTCCTGGTACCTGAGCAAAAAATAACAGGGCCCATCTGTGTCAACACCAAAGGGCAAGACACAGGTACCATTAAAGACATGATCACCAGGATGGACCTCGAAAACCTGAAGGATGTACTTTCCAGGCAGAAGCGAGAGATAGACGTCCTGCAATTGGTGGTGGATGTAGATGGAAACATTGTAAATGAAGTAAAGCTGTTAAGAAAAGAAAGCCGAAACATGAACTCTCGTGTTACTCAACTCTATATGCAACTACTACATGAGATTATCCGTAAGAGGGATAATTCCCTTGAACTTTCCCAGCTGGAAAATAAGATCCTCAATGTTACCACAGAAATGTTGAAGATGGCAACAAGGTACAGGGAATTAGAGGTGAAATATGCTTCCCTGACTGATCTTGTCAATAACCAGTCTGTGACAATCACTTTGCTGGAAGAGCAGTGCTTGAGGATATTTTCCCGACAAGACAGCCACGTGTCGCCCCCTCTGGTCCAGGTGGTGCCACAACACATCCCCAACAGTAATCAGTACACTCCCGGTCTGCTGGGAGGTAATGAGATACAGAGGGATCCAGGCTATCCCAGAGACTTAATACCGCCACCGGATCTGGCAACTTCTTCCACCAAAAGCCCTTTTAAGATACCACCAGTGACTTTCATCAATGAAGGTGAGTTATTTCTTACCGGTAAAAATAGAAGTATGGGATAACTGTTTCACAATTTATGCAACAAGGACTATAATAAATTCTTATTCTTCATTTGAGTGATATTATACACATAAATTAAAAGTCTGTATTTTATTTAAATTTAAGAATTGATCTTAAATATACCTCCTCTCCCAGCTCCAGCTTTCTAGGAGTTTATAAAAACTATGTTCTGGGGCCGGTGAGATAGCTCAGCGGCATAAGCGCTTGCTGGCAAGTGCAAGGTCCTGAGTTCGATTCCCGATACCCACATAAAGGAAAAAAAGGGCTGGTGATATCACTCAGCAGCACAAAGGCCTGCTGGCAAGTGTGAGGTCCTGAGGTTGACTCCCAATACCCACATTAAAACAAACAAACAAACAAAAAACTATGTTCTGTGAAAAAAGTAGTCTTCCACCCAAATCCTTACAATTGACGTTACTAACAATGAGATTCAGGAATGAGTCCACGATCCACCTTTTTTTTTTTTTTTTTGGTACCAGGACTTGAACTCACGACCTCGCGCTTGCCAGGCAGGCACTGTGCCACTGAGCTATATCCCCGGCCACACAATCCACTTTTTTTGTGTGTGGGTACCGGGAATCAAACTCAGGACCTTGCGCTTGCCAGCATGCGTTTGTACCACTGAGCAAATCACTGGCCCTTTTTTCCTTTATGTGGGTTCCGGAAGTCGAACTCAGAACCTTGTGCTTGCTGGGCAAGCTCTTATGCCACTGAGTTATCTCACCAGCCCCACAATCCACTTTTAACCTATGGAGCCTTGCTCTATAATTATACCATCAGCCTCCAGCTAGGTCTTCACTGCTGCTCTACAATCTTTTTACCTCCCTCTTGCTCTTCTTACCTTCATCCGTTATGATTTTGTTTTCATTCTCCTCAAGCCTGTCAGTACAGGTCCTTACCTCCACTCTAGAAAATGATTCATTTACCAATATATTGAGAGTAAGTCTAAAACAGGTCCTAGGTTCTTTGTTCTTTCCTACCTTGAAAATATCTGTACAAAACCCGACTTCTTAACTTCTTCAGCCTCGTACAAAAAGGTTTCCTCCTATTTTCCAAGACTGGACAAACAATAATTTGTACCTTGCATCCATTACCATATAAACCCCTTGCATTGATCCTAAGATCCCTACCTCTATTTTCTTAATTTCATTCCTTGCCCCATTCATTATCAGTCCTGGATCTAGATGCCCAGAAAACAAAAACAAATAATCCCTCTTTGTTTCATTTTAGTAAATTCATTGCTAACTTTGTGAAAGAGTATCTTTCATATTTTATATTATGCTTGAATTCATTTTCTCATAAGTCATTCTTTTCTTTTCTTTTTTTACACACCCTCTCCCTCCCCATAAGCCACTCTTTGGCATGCTTTACAAGCTGATTTGCTTCTTTAGAGTGGCCCAAGGTGAAAATAAATGTAAGTAAACCACATCCATTCACTTACTGAAAAGACAGGACATAAAAGTGTACATAGATTGTAAAATAACTTTAAACATCAATAACAAAAATGCAAAACAAAGACCAGAAAGAAAGCTATCACAAAGTGGCTCTCTCTCTTTGTAGTGGAGCCCACTTGCTACTCACTTCTGCTTTTCTGGGCTTCATTACTACAATATTCTGATTCTAGATTAATAAAAAAAAATTCTGATTCTTCTTATATCTCTAGTTCCTTAACTGGCATCTTTTTCTTTCTACATTGCAAAAAAAAGTTTTCTTCAAGATATTCTACTTTAGAAGCCTCATACATCTTCATGGCTTCAAGTATCACCAGCACTCAGGTAACTCCTGAATGGAGCTCACCCTCCTGATTTAACCAAAGCTGATGCCTGCATTGGGACATTCTGCCATTACCTCACATGCTGTGGCTTCCTCTACTGAAATGCCTTCATTCAGGTTATCTGTCAATTTAGCAGATTAAAGCTTAACTCAAATCTTTCATGGCTAATATTACACCTTCTCAGATTCAAACAAACATACCTAGATGGCTCTTTCCCCAAACCCTGGGCTATTTCTTGCACATATTTTCTGTATTGTATTACATTGAAGTTATTGACTTATTTTCTCTCTGTTGGTCTGAATGCTTCTGTAAAAAAGCGTACTTTCTTTACATTATTCCATCTCAGTATCTAGCCAGGATCAGATTTGGCATATTATATTCATCATACTTAAGGCAATTAAAGAATGAGCAAGTTAATTTGTAACTAAAGCCTAAAATAATCCTTTCTCCAAATTAGCATTCTCCTATTATAGAGAATATCAATAGTTATTCAATATCAATATCAGTAATATCAATAGTTACTTAACAATTAAAAAAGCTGCTAACCAAGAACGTCTCCCCCCCACCCATAAACATGGTAATATTATTGTAGCTTTTACAAAATAACTTTTTTGTTTTTCAGTGATTATGTAGTTTGGGATAGAGTTCTGTAAATAAAAGTCATAGGTAAATGACTTTAATTTCTTTATTTTATGTTACCACTCAGTTATGAATTACTCTGGCTCATCTTTGATACCCAAAGTCAACTGAATTTTATCTACGTATCTCGTTTTTCTTTAGAGACAGAACTATTAACTTAGATTCAAATTATCCATGGCAGTAGCCAGAAGACAGAGACTTCTTAGGCTATTGAGACTCCTCTCCACCCCCAAATCTCAGTTTTTTCCTCTGTAAAATAGGAATAATATTAATCACCTCATGCAGTTTAACACTTGAAGGGTGAAGACCAGCGCCTGGCACTCCAATGTTCACTGTCACTAAGAACTGTATAACCACCTGCAACCTGATCTAAGTCCAATTACTTTCTCCATCAAAATGTATTCTACATTGCCAACAAAGCCATCTTCTTAAACTAGCCATGCATCACACTTCTGCTCAACAGTTCCCAACTGCAAACAGAAAAGTCCAATTTGCTTAGTCTAGCGAAGAATAATGTCCTCCTTCAAAGAACCAAGCCCACTTTCAAGCTTCCCTTCCATTAGTTTCCTTCAAAAAAAAAAAAAAAACTATCTGCTCCAATACAATCAATTTACTCACGTTCTCCTAAATATTCTCCATGACTTCTGCCCAAAGTTTAAGGCTGAGACCAAATGAATGAATAAATAAATGAGTAAAACTGCAATCATTCCTTGAAGTCCTTGATACTCACAGACTTGAAGTGACTCTCCAGGAATACTTCTACTCTCTGTTAGCACATATTTCATATATTCCCTCTTGAATTATCATTAACCTTTCCATGTATACATCTAAGAAAAATGCCTTTTAACTACATGATAAACTCTTTCCCGGAAGAAGGATACTGTGTCTCATCTATAGTAGCTAAATAAGGTTAGCTGATTTGGTACATTTTATAGTGCCTCTTAAAGCTGTCATTCTAAAATCCTTCATGAAAATATTGAATATAATGCACTAGATTCTTTCAGTATAGATTGTCCTAACAATAGTAAAAGGCCAGAGTATTATTAAGTTAGGTACATGATGGGGCTAAGGGGATAACTCAGTGGTAGAGTACATGTTTAACATGTTTATGGCCCTGGGTTCAATCCCCAAAACCACACACACAAAATTAGGTAAATGATGATGATTATTAATATTCTCAAGAACTCTGATTTCCAAAGGAACTATGCATACAAAATGACCCACTGGATATACAAAGAAAAAAACATTTGTTTTTCACATCTTTTTAAAAATTATGTTTTTTTTTTAATATGCGGGTACCCGGAGTCGAACTTAGGACCTCCTGCTTGCCAGGCAGGCGCTTATGGCGCTGAGCTATATCACCGGTCCCCCCACACAAAAAAATCACGTTTTATATAAGCTTTTAAGGTATGTAATTTATCAGAATAGTAGTTTGTATATGCAATTTATAAATAAACAAAACTGAGGTGTATGAACTGTTTTTAAACTAATGGAGTGTACAGTTATGTAAATATGGAGACAACTGCTGCTGAGCAATTTATATGGGCCCTGAATCTCAGGTGGATGGTAGCACCAATTTCAACAGACATGGTTAGTCACATATTTATATACTTATATAAACTATGAAAATGCTTATATAAAACAAAAATATCAGTGCTAGGTTTTATTGTATAGTGAGGTTTAGTACAAGAAAACACTAATGTTAAAGAATTCCATGCTAGAGTTAAAAGTCCCCTTTAACGAAACAATTATGTATCTCCAACAAACCAACCTTCAATGTAAAAATTAAAGACATACAGATAAGTTTTTATTTTGTTCATTATTAATTGTTTTAGTTAAACATTTTTTTTCCTTATTCTATTAATGTGATCTCTTAAATTCAAGGGGATAATTAGCTACACCATAAGAATTATCACACCAGTAAACTAATAAGAGAGCATAAAATTGCCAGGTTTGGGGGACGGGTAAATGAGTTCACTACAACTAAAATAGTTTTAATGATAACAAATACATTTTTTTTTTTTTTTTGTGAGTACCGCGGGTCGACCTCAGGACCTTGTGCGCCAGCAGGCACCCATGCTGCTGAGCAATATCACCGGCCCTCTTCTTGTATGTGGGATCTGGGAGTCAAACTCGGTCCCTTGCGCTTGCCAGGCAGGTGCTTACACCGCTGAGCATCTCACCAGCCCAACAAATAATTTTATACTTCCTTTTGGAATGGCTGTAAGACAAATGCACTTTAAAAAAAAATCAGGAATTTCTAGACTATAATGGAAGAATTTTTTTTATTTGAAAAGTTTTTCTGAAATATTACCTTCTCTCTATCTTAAAAATGAAGTATTTGGGAACATAATCATACACCTGAAAAGTTATTATCAAGAAAATTCTCAACTGTTATTGTTTTCAGTGGCTGCTCTATAGGCTGGTATTGTATAAAAGAAAAACATTAAATTTTTGCAAGTAGTATATTTATAAAAATAAGTTCATTCCTTGTACATGAATGGAGTTGAGAAAGTTCTTCCACAGTGTTAAATGCACAGATCTAAATACCAGGAAACTTGGATTCTGGCCAGAGTTTTCCAAGGCCCAATTGACTTTCTACGATTGAGTGTGTTTTCTGGTAGAGACTGTGACAGTAACTGGATGAAGGGACATACATGAAAATGCAGTGTATGGCTTGGTCTGACCATCATAAATTTTACATTTTTAAAAATGTATTTTCATTTATGGGCCTTGCCATGTTAGATAAATAAAATGTAGGCTTAAAAACATAAATTTGGGGCTGGTGAGATAGCTCAGTGGCATAAGCGCCTGCCTGGCAAACACGAGGTCCTGAGTTCGACTCCTGGCACCCACATACGAAAAAAGGACCGATGATATCACTCAGTGGCACAGGTGCCTACTGGCGTGGCAAGGTCCTGAGGTTGACCCCTGGTACTCACAAAAAAAAAAACATAAATTTGAAGAACAGTCATTAGACATTAAAAATATGCTTTTTAATGATGGGTTGTTTTAAATCACAGAATCACAGAGGCAAAACCCGCCTATAATGACAGAAGTCAGGAAGTGGATACCTCTGAGGAGATAGCGTGACTAGTGGGAGGGCCAAAAACAGGTGTTAATTGCTTTGTGACAATTTATTGAATTGAATACAGATTAGTAAAAAGATACTAATCTTATCAGAAATAATCACAGAATACTTACGTTTTGAAATTATTTGTAATGCTTCCAATTAGTAAATTTTTAAGTGCAACTGGTTTCAGAAGAAAACTTATTAATATTTCAAACAAAAAAAAGCTGAACTAAAAAAAAAAGCCAGATTGGTTAAGCAAAGGGATTGCTGGAGTATGACTGTGCTAATCAGTTATAAAAAAAAAGATAAATTCTTTAGTAATGTAAAAAAAAAGTTTGTTTAACTGCAGTTTAAACATACAGCTTAAACACACATGGAACAAATAGCATTTGCCAAACACAAATTAAGAATAGAGTTTAATAAAAAAATCTGAAATGCCCCCAAACCTAGAACTTTTTGAGTGCTCATGGAAAAGTTTCAACTTTAAAACCTATCCAAATATTAGAAAATCCAAAAGCTCCAAAATTGGAGATACTGTCCCAAGAATTTTGGGCAAGGTATACTCAACCTGGATTTTGTCTACTTTCAAAACCTTGACATTCCTAATATTTTGCAGGAATTCAAATAACCTTATAAAAGTCCAACTTTTGTACTTATATTAAAATGTAAACTGTCAAAACTACTCAAATGAATACAGAGTAAACATTTATGAAGATGACATACAACACCACAAAGGAGACAGTCACAAAGTGTGCAAGTTTCTGAAATGAAAGATTTATGTACATTACAACAAAATCTTTTCATGTGTACAAAAACTAGAGTACCAGTAAGTTTTAAAATAAGAATAATAATCTTCAGATATCCTTGACTTCCCTGAAAGTGATAATTTAGGAAAAAAATATGGCTAACTTTGGAAACAATCACAATGACTACAATTTTAAAGCAAAAAAGTCAAACAAATGACTGAAGTAGGCTCCACAGTCTGAAGAGCTCTAAGTATCATCCTCAGTCATTTGTATTTCAGACGTAAGAAACCTGTAACTGCTCTGTAAAACCAACCACCCTCCTTGCCTTTATGCCGCAACCTGTTAATCATGTGTGTTCTGGATCAGAACCTCTGCCCCAACAGCCTCTTACTCAGTCTTCAAAGCTTAGGTCAGGTATCTCAGCTGTTTCTTAGACACTGTTACCATGTGCCCTGTGCAAAACTCCATGAAATAATGCAGAACTGAGGAAATTCTAGAAACCACTCCTACCAGGAATCATTTAGTTCCACAAATTGTCCGAGGGCCTATGTAGGCTCAAACTGAATACAGAACAAAAGATACAGTTCTCACCTATGAGTAAACAAATATATTACATTATATAAAATAATCCAAGCATGGACTCAGAAGTCATACTTCACTTCTTCTTTCATCTCTCTCCCTTAGAAAAGTAAGGTCTCATAAATTTCATCCTGAAACACACCCTCTCCACCCTTCTCTGACTTGACTGCAATGCATGCTTCTGTAATGTGAAGTTAGCTCATAAGTGATTGGGGAAAAAAAGGAGAATAATATCAATAAAGAGAGGTCATGCTGGTTTACATGGGATTTTTTTCCCCCCAACACATTAATGTTTTGTGTTACAAGTAACTTATGTTGAATATAAAGTATTCTAAAGCTAAAATCAGCTGCTGTTTTTAGTGCATGAATTTGTAGAACATAAGGTTTTTCTACATTATTTCTCTGCAGTAGAAACGTTTATATATAAATCTTCAATTAGTCATTAATTTTATTAATTTAAAAATATATTATTAAGTAAGATGCTATTATATCAAGATCAGGAATGAAAGAAAAAAGAGACTAACAGTTATTGATTATTTTTTACATATTATGTTGAATTTTGAAAACTCTGACCAAGATGAATTTATCCAGGAATAAAAGATTGGTTTAATATTAAAAATGTAATCAATATAACTTCCTATTTTAATACACGAAAACAAAAACAACAACAACAAAAACCCCACAGTCTCAGTAGACATATAAAAAGCTTTTAAAAAAAACCCCCAACTTCATTCATGACAAAATAACTTCTAAGCAAGCTAGGAAAACAAAGATCAAGAATTTTAAAGCAGTTATTATAGTTGTCTTTGAGGCCTTCACAATGAAGGCAAAAATAAGGAAATACCAGAAGAGAAAAATGAACAATACTGAAATTCTAGAACCTTAAGTCCTTCTAATTTCTCTCTCTTTTTTTTTTACTAAGCTGTAGTGCTTATGGACACTGTATAAATTTTGAAAACCTGAAACAGTGCAGTATTTATGTACATAATAAAAATATGGAATAAATTGGTGTTCTCTTGATTTTTATGTTTTCCATTTCCTTGTATTTATTTATTTTTTTTGTGGGTACCGGGGGTCGACCTCAGGACCTCACGCACCAGCAGGTGCCCGTGCCACTGAGCAATATCACCGACCCTGTTTTCGTATGTGGATACCAGGAGTCGAACTCAGGACCTCGCGCTTGCCAGGCAGGCGCTTATGCCGCTGAGCTATCTCACTGGCCCGTCTTTGTATTTAAAATGAGGAAAAAGATTGAGTGATTCATTTAATTAAAAAAATTACTGATGATTTACTAAGAGTTAAAATAGATATGAACTGAGAACAAAAACAAAAATCATCTCATATTCAAGGGGCAATCAGCTCACGTTCTCTAAGAATCTGTTGTAATGATACAGGTGTATAAATATTTATTTAATGAGATTAACTTTATCCTACTAAGGTCCAAAAGGGACAGTGTATATTCTAGGCACAGTATATATAACACATTTCTCAAAATTTCAACAATTCTATTATTATTACAGAACAGACATTCTTGTATGAAGTTTTACTGTTTTCACATGATTTCTAAAAAGTATGTATGTCAGAATTTAAAAACTAGCAAAACATAAAATTTGACTATTGGAATTTTTTTTCCCAATAGATATTTAGGATAATTCTGAATCATAATATTTTGCCTGCTTATGAAAGGCTCAAAACACTAGTGACGGATCAACTGAAATATGTTTAGTAAAACTAGAAGCTATCTTTCTCTAGACCCCCACAGTGTGGAAACTACAAGTTCAAGAATGAGACTTTACATCTGATTTTATAAAATACTTTGTCATTTAATAAAAATTTGAAGAACTTATCAGTTGATTAAAAATAGGATTATCTAAACTGGGAGTGGTGGTGCACACCTGTAATCCCAACACTTGGGAGGCTGAGGCAGGAGGATTGCCATGAGTTTGAGGCCAGCCTGGGCTACATAGTGAGTTCAAAGCCAGGCTGAACTGCACAGTGAAACCCTGTCTCAAAAAGACAAAACAAAAAAGAATTTAGTTGATTGTACTATCTGTGGGCCCATCTATAAATTATCATAAGGTCATCGTACAGATCACTATCAGTCATGAACTGGTACATTGCTTTAGAAAGGCATTCAGATGCTGAGCTGGGGGAGGCTCAGTGGCAGAGCACTTGCCTAGTGTACACAAGACTCTGGGTTCAATCCCTAGCACTGAAGGGGGGACACTAGGTTAACACTCCTGATATGTATTTTTATGCACTGTTAAGAAATGTATGGGGTGAAATTTCAGATTTTGTTAAGTTTGGGAACTCTGATTTACCTTAGGCTTCTCAGTCTTTAATAAAAGAATGTATATTGTGAATTTCCAAAAAGGAAATAATATTTAGCATTTCTGAGACTTATTTAACTTTGGTACTCCATTTGCATTGAGTATCTCAAGGGACTAGTGTGTTCCACTGAAATCAAATTTCAGGAACTGCAAACTGGATACTATGAAGATATGTAAGTGTGCTGATACTTTCTTGGTCCAGTAAATCAATCCCATAACACTTTACTAAATATGAGAAAAAAAGTAAGCCAATAAGAGTGAAGATACTCCGTACAGTATTAATTATAACAGCAAAAATTAGAATGGAACTTTAATAAATACTGATATAGCAATGTCAAGAACTAGTATACATTTACTGTAAGTGCTAAAAGGGAGATTATAGATCCATAGAAATGTTTGTTAAATTAAAGACATAATCCCAATTCTCTACTTGTTTTAGGATTGTAACAATATAAAAGTGTTTATACACAAACAAGACAGAGAAGAGTGGAAAATGAAACAAGTTAATGTTCCAAATAGTGGGACTGGAGTAATTCTTTTAGTTTAACTTTTATAGTACTGTGTACACAACATATAAAAAGTGGTAGCTGTAAAGAAAAACATAAAGGTAAGAATCTTGATTAAAAACTATTTTAATATCTCTTTTGCCATATTAAATTTCCTGGTAATCAATGATATTTAAATTACAGGACCATTTAAAGACTGTCAGCAAGCAAAGGAAGCTGGGCATTCAGTCAGTGGGATTTATATGATTAAACCTGAAAACAGCAATGGACCAATACAATTATGGTGTGAGAACAGTTTGGATCCTGGGGGTTGGACTGTCATTCAGAAAAGAACAGATGGCTCTGTCAACTTCTTCAGAAACTGGGAAAACTACAAGGTAAAATCAGTGAGCTAAGACCTAGGGAAGAGGAACAAAGACACTCTTGCAGTAGTGGCCAGTCTTTCTATGCAATAAATAAGATATGGAATTAACTATCAATATGATTTTCATTATCTATCTATATCTGTGAAAAAGACTGTTCTCCCTCTAGTTTTAAAATCAAAGTTAAAAAGCAAGGTGAAGATATACTTTAAAATGCACCCCTCTACAATTATATCATGCAAACATTACTCAATTCTGTTTTCTAAGACACATGTAACATCAAACATACTTAAGCAATAACAAAGTATAGAACTTTAAAAAAATGATCCCCTTTTTTAGAGTAATTATTTCTGATAACTATGTTTTAAGTTTATGATACAACATGTATTGCTGGGGAGTGATATACACCAAGATCTTCATATAGAACCAGATCATGTTTTAACAGTTTTGGAAAGGTAAACAACTGGTCTTTGTTAATGATTTTGATGTTCATAATGCTAATTTTATGAGTGGCATACAAACATCCTCAGTTAAAGGATAGGATAGTGGCAGATAGGAAAAATTATATTTCCTAGATGGCGAATTCCCTGTTCGAAGTAGTGAAGTAGCATGTGATTACTCAGTCTTAGGTGAAAATTTACTGGCAGCTAAGAATGTGACATTAATATATCCAAGTCAGAAGTTGTATAAATTTCTAAACAAGAACTAGCACAAATGATGGGGGGGGGGTTTCCTATATTTAAAAGAGTGTAAAATCAGGTTTACTAAAGCTATTTTGCTGTACACCTAAACTGTCAAATGCCTATGGAAATAGGGTAGTTGATTTGTCTTATCAAACTGATTTATGACTTTTTGAAGGGGAACTCTGAAGATAACTATAGTACTTTATTTTCTTATATTTACTAATTTTACTTAAAGTAAAATCAAAGCAGTTTGGAGTCAGGTATGATGGCACGTGCCATTAATCCCAGCATTCTGGAAGACTGAGGCAGGACGACTGTAAATTCTAATCCAGACTGGGCAATTTAGTAATTTAATGAGACCCTGTCTCAAAGTAGAAAATAAAAGATGGGCTGGGGATGTAGCTCAGTACAAATGCCCTGGGTTTAATCCCCAGTACCACAGGGAAAAAAAAAAAAGCAAAAAAAGCAAAAAATACCTACAATGCATGCTATCATTTTCCTTGAATGATCTTAATAACATCAGATACCCTTTTTCTTTGACTAAAGTGGGGGAAAATATCCACATACTTTTACAGAAAAAGAAAAGACTCTTTGGATGAGTATGAGAGTAGGGACCTAACTTTTTAAGGATCTAGGTAGTTTACCAGTTAATGGTTTTTAGTAGACATAAATAAATTTGGTTTTGTTTTGCCTTTGTCTTATTTGTAGGGTTTGAAGCTGGCTATGCAAATAAATACTGACATTTTAAGAGAAAGCAGAGCAAAACAAAATGATAATGTGGAGCTTATAAAAATCAGGTGATCTACTAAAATGGAAGTTCACATTACTACTGAAATGGCAAACATCTTTATGTTAACTGAATGTTAAAAAGTTATCTAGTGTATACCAATGTTTACTAACTCTGCACTTATTTACACACTAATGTTTCTTTATTAACAGAAAGGATTTGGAAACATTGATGGTGAATATTGGCTTGGCCTAGAAAATATCTATATGCTTAGCACTCAAGATAATTATAAGTTGTTGATTGAATTAGAAGACTGGAGTGATAAGAAAGTCTATGCAGAATATAGCAGCTTTCATCTAGAACCTGAAAGTGAATTCTACAGACTGCGCCTGGGAACTTACCAAGGAAACGCAGGAGATTCTATGATGTGGCACAATGGTAAACAATTCACCACACTGGACAGAGATAAAGATATGTATGCGGGTGAGTAAAAATGTAAAAAAAAAAAAAAAAAAAAAAAAAAAAAAAAAAAAAAACCAACAAAAATTTCACAGAATCAGCACTTTCTGTGCATTAAATAGAACCTGGTTATTAAAATATATGACACTTAATTTTTCAAAAAGGTCATTTTGGATACAAAGCACATAAAAACTATTAAAAAAACAGGATCTCTTCTATAAGGCTATTCCAAAGTGTGATATTTGTGAAAAACAAGATTCTGGGGGAAAACCAAAGCCAAACCAAACAACATTCATGTGGAAATAAAACTCAGCCTCAAATTCACGTACTAACTTGACACCTACCATGTACCAAACACTACTGTGGGTGCCAGAAATATGGCAGAGAACATATTTCTGCCCTTTGGAGCTCACCTCCAGGAAGAGGAGACAAAATGATTTATTATGATTTATTAGAATACATATAAATAAAATAAGAGAACAGAAGAAAGTGATGGGCAGCAGGGCCTGGGGTGGGTGCTACTGAGTTGGTCAGGAAGAGAAGGAGGCAAGCCAAATGGATATATGGTATAAGAACGTTTCTTAGGGCCGGTGAGATGGCTCAGTGGCGTAAGCGCCTGCCCAGCAAGCGCGAGGGTCCGAGTTTGACTCCGAGAACCCACATACGAAAAAAGGGCCGGTGATATCGCTCTGCGGCACGGGCGCCTGCTGGTGCGCGAGGTCCTGAGGTTGACCCCGGTACCCACCAAAAAAAAAAAAAAAGTAAGTTTCTTAGAGGGGAAGAGCAAGACGATTGCAAAATGTGGCATAGAGGATGAAGAAATAATTTTCATTAGAATAATCTAATTAGACCATCCATATAATTCTAAATTTAATTCTCATATACTTTGCCTTTTAAACCTAGTTTCTGGCCCTGAAGAAGAGGTATCTGCCCTGAAAAATGATTCATTTTTCCTTCAACTGTTATCTTAGCAAGCAGCACATAGGTCTCTAAGTAAACCCATTTCCCAATGGCCTAAGTGGGTGAAGAGAGATGACCACAATTTATGTCTGCTTATTTACAGAAACCTACTTATTTGCTGGTAAAGCTATGTCACTGTATTATGCTTTTACTATTTTGAGAATTCAGTCTTCCTCTAACTTTATCCTTTTCTTTAGCCAACTCTGTATCGTTCCTTTCCCAGTCTCTTCCTCTGTATCTCTCCTACGTACAAACACTGCATTTTATTTACCCTACTAACTAGAAAATTAAATCTCTTTTAAAAGTACATATTAAGCAAGCAAAAAATAAAGCAAAAAAGGCAATTAAAGTCATCTTTTTAAGTACAGGAGACAAAGGTAATAGAATAAGTGAAAATTACTTATTACTAAGAAAACAGTATGGGAGGATCAAGCTGAATTATTCCAAAGCAGAGTAAGTTTTTGATGATTTGCAAAGTACCATACTTTGAAGGAACTTTTATTGTGGTATCCTTTTTCCTCAAAGGCAACTGTGCTCACTTCCATAAAGGAGGCTGGTGGTACAATGCCTGTGCGCATTCAAACCTGAATGGAGTGTGGTACAGAGGAGGCCACTACAGAAGCAAACACCAAGATGGGATTTTCTGGGCCGAATACAGAGGCGGTTCATACTCCTTGAGAACAGTACAGATGATGATCAAGCGTATTGACTGAGGAGAGACGGTCTCCAATGTAAATGACACAAAACTCTGACTTCTTAGTTCCCCAAACTGTAAATGTTATCTGTATATTACTTTGCACAATTTATTTCTATATAGTTTGTAAAATGAATTTTGCTATAACTAAAGAAAGATCTGTGAATGTAGTTTCATCTTCCTTCAGTATACTAGAGATAATTATTTGTATCCATATTTTATTATTTCAAAAATTGTATTGATTGAACACAGGCAAAGTTTGTTTTCTAAAATGTAAATATTTGTCACAATGTAAAGCAAATCTTAGCTTTATTTTAAATCAAAACATGTTCAAGATATTTAACAATTTACTTTATGAGAATAACTTCCAATGAAAAATAATTTTAAGATTTTAGTCAAGTAATGCATTTTATTTATAAAAGTACAGACAGGAAATTAGAGAAATCTCTAGTTTTGCCAATAAAAGATATTTTTTTCCATTGAGTAGAAGTTTTTTCAAATTGCATTTGTTGCTTTCACATTTAATGATTATATTTGACTCCCTGATACATTCTATGATTCTCCCAAAAGAACTAAGTGACCCACAGTACGAAATATTTATTTTTAAAACAACAACAAAAAACCACACGTGAATAATAAATGCATTATTCAAATGGGAAATTTATAAAGAGAAATATACAAATGAATTTCTCCTATGGTATGACAAACACCAAAATTTCCTGCAATGCATTTTATAATATCAGTAAAATGCTAATATTATTAAAATATAGAATATTTGGTGTGCCAATGTTTTACACACTTAAATTATAATTTCAAACATTTATTAGTATCTTTGTCCCTCTAATTTTCTGGTCTTTACTGTTGAAAAGAATCCTATCTGCTACTCAAGTCAAAAAGCTTGGACAGCTTCACAAGTATTGGTACTAAAACAGTTTTAGGGAACTGTTATATTTTCCCAATAATGAGGATTCAATAGCTTTAGAGCAGAAACCACAGGGGCGCGGCTAGTCCAAGCTGCAAATTCCACTTTACAGTGTATGACTAATGTTTAGCCTTACCTTGCCTTTAAGTCATTTTTGCAATCAACAACTTTATTAGGAATCTCCTGGGATAACCTCCTTCCAAAAATATATTTATTGCTTAGACCCTCCCTGAATTAAAAAAAAAATTTTTGCTCAAAAACTTATAAAACAAATTCCAGAAGTATCAACAGTTGGGACCACCACTGGCAAAGATGTTAAAACTGGGGGAATCGGATTCTGTTTATGATTTGCATGCAGATCTGTACAGCTGTTACTTTTATGTTTTTTATTTGATATATGTTCTTCAGTAACTAAAAACATAGGAATAAAATTAATAAAGTTCCATCCTCAGCTCTTTTATACCACCAGCCTCTGGTCTAAACTAAACTTCAGAAAATACACCAAAAGAACATTAGAGAAAGTTTAAATATATAAGAGAGGGTATAAAAGGATATAAATGAAGTAATGGAAAATGGGAATGTAATTTTGGCTAAAGAAAAAGCTAGGGCTAGCTGCCATTTGATCAGAGCTCATACTCAGAATCCAAAAGAAAAGGACTGCACATGCTCTACTGCTGTTTTAGAACAGAATATATAATAATATATAATCAAAACAATAGGGTAAAGTAATCTAGTGTGTAGTATCCACAAATCAAACCAAAGAAATGAATAAAAATCTTAAAATATGAAAAGTCAATGACAGTTTTTCACCATTAGGCATTTTTGAGATGACTCTCACAGCCTTTTATGTATTTAATGAAATACTACAGAAAGGAAAGGAAAATATTCCATTAATTCCTACAGAACTACAGGAAGCCTCAGACTTTGTTGAAAGTAACTAAATTTTAAATACATGTATACAGCTTAATAAAAATTTCTGAAAGTAATATAAAACTATATTCTACTTGACAGATCCATATTCAATACAACAATATACGAAAAACAAAAAAAGGACCAGATAAAACCCAAAGCTTCTTCTGAGCTCAGGTATACTTTAAAATTTTCATTACCTGTGATGAGGACAGCACTACAATGCAAAAGACGACGACACACATCTCTTCCATTAAAGGCAAGGACAAAGTTCATTTCATTCATATTTAGTAACAAACACAGTGCTAAGCAAATGCTGGTTGCCAGCTGAGATATTAAAAGAAAATGAGATGAGTACATAGTTGACTTATAAAAATACGTCACATGCTGGGCGTTGTGGTGCACATCTGTAATCCCAGCACTCAGGAGGCTGAGGCCGGAGGATTGCTATGAGTTTGAGGACAGCCTGGGCTACATAGTGAGTTCAAGGCCAACCTGAACTACATATCGAGTCCTTTTGTCAAAAAAAAAAAGAGAAAAGAAAAAGAAAAAGTCGGGCCGGTGAGATGGCTCAGCAGCATAAGCGCCTGCCTGGCAAGCGCGAGGGCCCGAGTTCGACTCCCGGAACCTACATACGAAGAAGGGCCGGTGATATCGCTCAGTGGCACGGGTGTCTGCTGGCAAGCGTGAGGTCCTGAGGTCAACCCCCAGTACCCACAAAAGAAAAAAAAGAAAAAGAAAAAGTCACACACATATTTATTGTATTTAAACAGAAATTAAAACAAAGTTGCAGGAACAATGAGAAGAGCCAGAAGGGAATCATTTATCTAATTAGTTATGCTAACAAATACTGTGTACACTAAATCCTTACTTTTGTTTATATGCTATAAGGATAAAGCCTTGAAGCAACACCAAAAAAGGCCTAAACTCTTGCTGGGGATGAGGTACATTAATAAATATATCGTTACAAAAATAAAAGCAGGGTATTTTTCAGAGGGGGGCACTGTATTACAGAAAGCTATTAAGTCTTTTCTTAAAACAAAAACTTAGGGCCGGTGAGATGGCTCAGCGGCGTAAGCGCCTGCCTTGCAAGCGCGAGGGCCCGAGTTCGACTCCCGGATCCCACATACGAAAAAAAAAGGGGCCGGTGATATCGCTCAGCGGCACGGGCGCCTGTTGGTGCGCGAGGTCCTGAGGTCGACCCCCCGGTACCCACACACACACACAAAAAAAAACTTAATTAAAATCCTCCTATGATAACCTGACATTTTAAGTTGGTAAAAGGGGAAAAGGGAGTGGAGCTGTCTCTTTCCAAAAAAAGGAGGAGTTACATCTAGATACAGTGCACACGTGTCCTGTAGAAGGTCTGGAGATTTTTTTTTTTTTTTTTTTTTTTTTTTTTTTGTGGGTACCGGGGGGTCGACCTCAGGACCTCGCGCGCCAACAGGCACCCGTGCCACTGAGCGATATCACCGGCCCCTTTTTCGTATGTGGGTTCCGGGAGTCGAACTCGGGCCTTCGCGCTTGCAAGGCAGGCGCTTAAGCCGCTGAGCCGTCTCACCGGCCCAGGTCTGGAGATTTTACAAAAAATTCTGTAATATTCTGCTTCTACTCAATAGTAGGCAATACAGAGTACTGAAATAATTTACTTATTTTCATAGTTTTAAAAGTATGCCTTCTTTCCCGGTAAGCATCCTAATCTGGTTGAGCTACTACTGCATCTTCCTATTATATGACTAAAGTAGAAATGAGATTTGGCAAATACACATGAAAGAGTACTTATCATGTTTCATATAACTAAATTATTTTAGTATGACGTTCATTTTCTCTCTCTGCAGCAAAGCAAAACTTCCCATGCCAAATTCTTCAACAAGCCCCTTAAGATTATTTATTCTCCAATGGCAAGAACAAATGAATGCTGTTAATGATTTTCAGATTTAAAACAGTAATTTTCATATAAAACAATTTTTTCCTTAAGATTTGCCAAACCATTCCTCTTTAGACAAATTATATCTTTGTTCTAAGAATTTTTCACTATATTGTCCAAGCTGACTAATTTTTACCTTGAATGCAAACCAACAGAAGAGACAATTTTTCAAGAGATGAGCAGAGAGCAAAGACTACATTTTCTACTGCTTATAATTTAATCCATATTGAGTTACAGACACATTTCGCAGTATAGAAATAGAGTTTAATTGTCATTTAATTCCTGCTCTCTTTTGTAAGTTTCACAAAGAATGGTTGCTTTTGATAATTATTTTTAGCAGAGAAAACAGTTATTGGACCACCTCTCTCGTGTTAAGAAACAGATCATTAGCTGTTAGGTTTTTAGTCTGGACCATTTGGTTGATAAATTCTTTCCCTAAGAACCTCTGGTAAATACGACTGATAAATGCAAATTCTGTACATCCAAAGAATAGTTAAATGAGACTACCATTTTAACAAAGAGTATTATCTTTGAAACATCTTCAGGCCAAGTTCTGTGCTATCAAATGTACAGCATCTTTTTTTTTTTTTTTTTTTTTGCCTTTTTGAAACAGGGTTTTACTACGCAGTTCAAGCTAGCCTTGAACTCACTTTGTAGCCCAAGCTGGCTTCGAACTTGCAGCGATCCTCCTGCCTCAGCCTCCCAAGTGCTGGGATTACAGGTGTGCGCCACCACACCCGGCCTTGTGCAGCATCTTTTATAAACACTTAAGTTTTGGTAATTAAACTAGGTCTGTTTTCATATGAATGGGAAAAGATTCTAAAATCAAGTTAAACTTTAAAAATCAAGACCTAATTAAATTTATTTATTTATCTATTTATTTTTTGGTAGGTACCGGGAACCGAACTCAGGACCTTGCGTTTACCAGGCAAGCGCTTACGCCACTGAGCTATATCACCAGCCCTAATTAAATTTAAATGAGAACAAAATATGAAAAAAGTAAATATTAACTAATGTTAAATTATCATTCTTCAACGCAATTCAGTACTGAAGACTAGAAATTTTAAAATAATAAGTTTATGACATAAATCAAGCAGTCAAAAAGCTGTATAAGAGATCTGCTTCACATTTTTAAGAAAAGCCAAGTATGCTTTGAATAAATTTACTCTGAAGCTTTGATATAAAACTGTCACTACACTCAAAGGTTGATTTTCATGCTTGAAACAAACTATAAGTGAGTCAGAGTAACTTATCTGACAAATGTTTCATTTCTCAAGTCCACTTACGCCAAAAGGCCCACAATCACTTTGATCTACATGTTTCTCCATGTAACAGTGTAGAGATGAACTATATAAAGATCACCAATATATAAAATTATGCAGGTGCTAAAGTGTATGTTCTCCATTTTACCATGTTAAGGTTTTTGCCATTTTTTCCCCTTTTGGTTTCTAATTCTTGGGTAGACCCGAGACATATGTCTCACCTTTTGCTAGAGAATACAGGAAGTAGAGATTCATCAATGAAAACAGGCCACATAAATAAATTTACTGTATTGAAACAGAAATTAAAACAAATATAATTGTAGGAACAATGGGAAGAGCCAGAAAGGGATTTAGTTAGTTGAACCAACAAATATTTATTAGATGCTTACTTTTATAAGCATCAGATAATGCGACACTGATGTGATCACTGGTAGATTAAACTAAAAGGTAAGATGGGGCTCAGAGGTTTGCAGAAGGGAGAAGATGACGATGTCACTTCCATATGTGCTGGAATTACTTTGGACATCTAATTTAATCCATCAATATTTTAGAACCTGAAAATGTTATGAGGCTTCAAGAATTAAGTAGAAAGCTAGATATCGAAAGTCTAGTCTAAATTTGGGAGTCATTAAGCAATATATGGAAGGGCCAGGGATATAGCTCAGTGGCACAGCGCCTGCCTGGCAAGCATGAGGTCCTGAGTTTGATTCCTGGTACCTCCCCCCCCCGCCCAAAAAAAATCAGGTAAGCGATATATGAAAAGAACATGAATGAGACCATTCTACTGAGAGTAAGCAAAGAAGAGGACTGAGACCCAGAATACATTTAAGAGAAAGGGAGAGAAAGAGCAATCAATAAAATAAAAGCCAGAAGTGCAGAAGGTTAACCAAGAAGACTGGTGCTACTTGTGAAGAACTTCAAAGGAGGAGAAACAGCTAACATCTTAATCGTAAAATTAAGATGAAGTTTGATAAATACCTATTAAATGTTTTAACTACAAAGTTGAATGTGACTTTACTGAGAAAATTTCTGTTGAGTGAAGAGGGAGATAACAACATAACAAACAATCAAACCAGTACCCAGTAAGAACAGGGTACTTTTTTTTATTAGCTTAAGTGAACCATATGGTGATAGAAAAAAGCACAATTCTAAGTCATGAGAACATACAAAAGAAAGAGATAGCTGGGTGCGGTGATGCATGCCTGTCATCCCAGCTACTCAGGTGGCAGAGGCAGGATTTCAAGTTCAAGGCCAGCCTGGGCAACTTAACAAGCCTCTGTCTCAAAACACAAAATTAAAAGGGCTTGGGGATCTAGCTTAATGGTAGACCATTTGTTTTAAGATGTGTGAGGCCCCGAATATGGTCCTCAGTACTATTAAAAAAATGTGGGAGGTGCCACAAAAGGAGTTACTAGATATTAAACTGATACAGAATCATTCTAATATTTTCTCCAAATTAATATCTGTACTTGAGTATTTGCCTTATCTGCTTTAACTCAAAGGAATGACTACAGTTGGTTTCAGGTAGCAAGGCTTTCCAGATTCCACAGAAACAACTTTGCTAGTTGTTTTTTCCCTTTTTATCTCTCTGTATATACATGAGTATACATGAATATATGAACATGATGTACATATATACACACACGCACACAGATTTTCTAAATTCATATGAAGTCACCACTTTGGGAAAATATAAAGCAAATACTCCTAAATAAAAGGATTAATTTGCTTTGTCATTTTCTCATTTTTAATAAAAATAATTTTTTCTAGAAAATACAAATTATGGACTTTAGTGTGAAAAAGACAATTTAATGATGAGAAAAAAATCATATGATCAGTACATTTTAGCATGAGAGTTTAGCAAGTATAAATGCAGCATCCTAAGCTAAGACTTTAGATGGCAGATTTTTCATTAATTAGGTCTTGGGACTCTGAGTCAGGTCTTTCATCTTTCTGGACCTCAGCTTTTGCAACTGTGAAATAAGTGAATTAAAAGACATCAGTATGGACCCATCCACCCTTAAGAACATGATTCTGATCCTGTACATGCTTTTTCTAGACAACAGAACAAACTTCAAAGAAGACCATTCCATAGCTAAGTACCCTCTAGCAGAGCTCCTCTGAAACTAAGGATTGCCAATTCTCAGTCTACTGTAATGTTCTTCATGCAATAAAAAGCTTGTTCTTGTGAATTATGAAGTTATTTTAAAAAATCTTTTATTCTTCGTTTCCCCCAAACTATATATATTCAAGTATAGGGACAGCCAAGATTATGGTAAAGAGCAGAACAATAGTAATAGTAATAGTAATAGTAATAGTAATAGTAATGGTAATAGCTGGGTGTGGGAGCTCACATCTGTAATTCTAGTCACTCAAGAGGTTGAGCAGGAGGATGAGACCCTGTCTCCAAAAAAAGGGGTGGGGGCAAGAAACATATACTGTGTAGAAGCCTTCAACTGTACTATGGTTAAAGGCATTCTGCTTTCAACACTGGGTACACAGAACACACACCCCTTTCCCAGTGGAATCCTAGGAGGTCCTGTAATGTTGGATGAGTTCAACTTTTCTCCAGGAATTAAGCAGCTGAATGGATATGTATCCACTCTCTTTGTCCCTACCTTATCTTCTAAACACTGGTAAAGATTTCAAAGATTTGTGGACTCTCTTAACACTTTTCAATTGCTCTTATAAGTATTTATCTTGAAATTAAGTATGGGCAGTTAGATAAAAGAGTAGAAATGGGAACCATAGATACTAGAAACAAACTAATGCTTATAACTTCAATACCCTACAGAGGATCAAATCAACTTAATGTATGCTAGGAATATATAACCTCCTTTATGTTTAATTTATAGACAAATTTAAAAGGACAGTTTGTGCAAGACTTATTTTCATTCAAAACCTAACAAAGCCTTATTCACATTTTGTTGAAAATAATCATTATTGGTTAAATAGTTCTTGGAATCTATAAACATTGTTAAGATAATAGTAAAGAGAGAAATTTACAGAATTGTACTAAACTAAATTTCCACAAACAACTGATTTCACCCAGGCAAACAATAATAGCAATATTCAAAATACTAATTGAAACTACCACAGTAAAATATCTGCCAATGATATAAGAACTTTGATCAATGTCTTCAGTGAATATATTAAACTTCATCGTAAACTACATTTTTTTTCTTTAAGAGCATTACTAAAACAGCTAAAGTATATCATTTTCATCATATGGCTCATTTCTATGAAAAACCTTAAGGGTAAAAGGCTAATTCAATATGAAAATACATTCCAAGTGATGAGGCTCACAACTTCGTCATTTTTTTCAGCTTAGCCATCTTGTAGTAATTTCATGATACATAAACTAAAAAATTGCCTTGAATTTCTTATGTACTAATTAAGGAAGAGCAACAACTAGGAATAGTAAACACAGTAACATAACTCACCTAAATAGGGAATGCAAGGTGTCATCTTTAAGCTACTTATATAGTCTCTGAGTCTTTTGTAGTTATCTTCTTTACTCATTACATACTCTAATTTTTCAAAGGTAGTTTTGTCTTTTCGACTTAATAACTAAAAAACAAACAGAAAAGCCTAAGTTATTTACAAGTTCCATTTTATTGTAGCAAAGATCTGAAGTTATATTTACTATAAATTTGGATTTTAATTTAAGTTATACCTTCCTTAATTATATTTTGCTTAATATACAAATAAAACAAAATCAGATATATCTATTAACTCAAATTATTTGTAAATATACATAATTATTAACTAGTAACTAATACATTATATTTCTCATCTTTACTATTTTAAATGATTAAGCAATTGATCATTTTTGTAAAAAATAATTATATATCCTCATTCAGCTCTAATGTCTAAATATTTTATTGACTACCTCAAAGATAAGATCATTTTTGCATAATCATAAAGAAATACTGAATTTTGTGAGTAACAATTTTTTTTTGAGAACTTTAATGATGGCTAGTCCTAATAAAATTTCTAATTCCCTATATTTTGGACTTCTGACAAGACTTTTTGTCTTCGCCAGCACTTTATCACATATAGTGTAACTTAGGCTTGAGGAGTAAATTTGTAGTGAGTGCTATTTGAGATCAATGGAGATAATAAAGGGGACTAAAAGACATGCAAGGTTGGTCAGTCACCCACATATTAACTAAAAGGTTCAGGAAAAAAAATTTTTAATCATATCAGAGACTGGTAAAAGTTTTTTTCTTTAAATGTATGAAGTAACTACTTCATTACATGTAACAAGATTTCACTTTATTTCATGTCAAAATATTAGTGCTATTTTACAACATGCAAAACACTTCCCCTATGTAATTATCATCTAATTTTCCTATGAAGTTGACAAAAAATCTGAGTAGAGATGAACAGACTATGAATTCAAAGGTGACCACAGGATTAACAGAATACATTAATACTCTCAAGTTGTGTACTCACTCATAAATTTATGTTTTTCTAGGTCTCAAAGTCTGGCTCTGGAGATAGAATATTCTCACATATAGTCTTCCTAGTACTACACATAGTACAGTTGGAATCTACTTTTCATGATTAAGCAATTTTAAGTGTGTCAAAGACGCAAATTATCTTGAGATAATCTCTATCACAAAAATGAATAGTATTCCTTCTTTAAAATATGGTTTCAGTGAGTCTTTTGCTTTGATATTTTAGATAAAATTCCAGCATCTAAAATAGTTTTATAATCTTCCCCTGTACCCATTTCAACACAATTTATTAGCTTTCTCCAAGTAAGGTGCAAAACTCTCCTTGCTACCAGTCAATCAAATCAACCGTTTTGAATAAGGAAGTATTTAGACAAGCGAAACAGTTACAGAATGTTGTAGGAATAACAATAAACCAATCATAATTCACATACTCAAAAACAATGATACTAAGAGAAACAAATTATTTGAAACTCTTAACTGTTCTTGCTACATATGAAATACAAAATGGTAGTAATGACCTCCTTTTGAAATTTTCAAAATAAATCAGTAACCAGATTAATAAGATTCAATTATGTGGTAGGATTAACAGAAGAATACAAAGAACCACTTCAATGTAGATTATTTCCCTAGTGATACTCAGAACCTTGATATAACTATGAAGTCTTAACTTTCTTTTTGAGTTTTTCTGATGTTTGTATTACCTCTTATATCACTTCATTATATTCTCCCCACTAGGGGAAAAAAAAAAAGAGTACTCAACAACATTAAAACTCCCCAGGTTTTTCTCATAAGTAGTCTTTTTGGCCAAGAGTATGACAACTGGGGGAAAAGCTCTTCATGTTTTCATTTGTATTACTGAAAAAGGAGACCCACAGATTTCTGGACAGATGTTTATCCACCTAACATCACAATATGCCTGCTCACACCCAGTGTGGTGGCACACGCCTGTAATCCCAACACTTAAGAGGCTGAGGCAGGAGGTTCGCCATGAGTTTGAGGCCAGGCTGGCCTACATACTGAATTCAAGACCAGCTTGAACTACATAGCAAGATCCTGTCTCAAAAAAACAAAACACACACATAGACACACATGCAAAACAGTACGCCTGCTCATGTCAGTCAGTGTAAGAAATGCAAGACAGATTATCCCTCACACCTTGATTTGTATTCCTGTGCAATATGTATAAAGATACTTACTTGCATAAAAATTTATTCATCTTTGAATTTGGGAACAGATTATAATCCTTTGATCATGACATTAATTATTATTGTTAAATTATTTTTAAATTTTATAACAAATGTACATGCATTACCTTCCTACATAAGAATTACACACCAGTATCGTATCTACCCATATGCTCCTTCTATATCCCATTCCCTTATCTTTAAGAAGTAACCAGCAACAGCAATCCTAAATCTTGGGTTCATCATTTGCTTACATTTTATTTCATTCTGACTATAGAGTATCATAAACTATTTATAGTCTTCCGCAAAAAAGAAAACTATTACTTGTACTTGTACGGGGGGGTGGTAATTCTGGGGATTGAACCCAAGGCCTCTTATAAGTCCATCATGGAGCTACACCCCACAACGTGACAAATGCTTTTGTTTTCTCAACACCTGACATTAAGATTTCATTCATGAAGTTGCAGGTAGCTGTAGGTCACTCATTTTTATTGCTTCTATGTGTACTTTCTTTTCTAAAAATACCTTTATAATGTTTGTTGTAATTTTTTTTTTTGTTTTTTCTTTTTGGTTTGTTAGTGTTTCTATTAACAAATTCTTGATCAGTTACAGCTGTTGTACCTATCTCCCTGGCTCCTGCTGTCTTTTCAATTTCCTTTAAAGTATCTTTTGATGAACAGAAAATATATCCATCTTTGCTTTCATTTCTGGAACACTGTCCATCTTATCTAAAAATTCTCTACCTATGCCATGCCAAACCAGAGAGATAATCACCCATTTTTCTTCCCAGAGCTTCAAAGGTTTGCACTTCACATTCATCTGACAATGATTTTTATAAGTGGTGCAGGGGCTAGATTTTATTTTTTGTCCTGATAACCTATTTTCCAGTTCCAATTAATAAATAATCTATTTCTTCATGGACTTACAATGCTTCTATTTGTCACAGCATTCTAAGCAAGGATCTATTTCTGGCTTCTTTATTCTGTTTTCATTAGTAGATACATCTAAACCTGCTCAAATCCTATAATGCCCAAATTACACAATAAATTTGAAATCCGTTACAGTGCCCATGTCCCTAACCTCCATTTTCTTCTTTAAGACCTCTTCCTCCTATACCTGTGCGTTTCCATATAAATTTTATAATCACTCTTATCCCCCAGTATTATTAGGATATAAGTGACAAGTAAAATTGTATGTAAGATGTTTTGAGATATATATAGTGAAATATGTACCCACCTGATTAATATACCCATCACCTCATAGTTACCTTTTGTGTAAGTATAGTAAAAATATCTTAACATCTATTCTCTTAGTAAATTTCAAGTATACAACATAGAATTATTAACTACAATCACCATGCTGTGTATTAGATCTCCAGAACTTATTCATTCTATGTAACTGAAACACTATACCCACTGACCAACATCTCCCAATTTTCTCTACTCCCCAAACTATCCTTCTATTCTTTGCCTTTATTTATTAGACTTTAGATCCCACATGTGAGACACAGTATATTTCTCTGTTACCTGGTTTATTTCACTTCAGATAATATTCTCTAAGTTCATTCATGTTGTTGCAAGGGACAAAATTTCCTTCTTTTGAAGGCTAATAGTACTTTACTACACTCTTAGTCTAATCATCTATTCACAGACCCTTAGGTTGCTTCCATATCTTAACTATTGTAAGTAATTTTGTAATGAATATACTCTTTCACATATGGAATTTCCAATTTTAAGGTTTCAGTCCATGATCATTTGGCCTAGAGCATTGGGCCTGTGGTACAGCAGAGCATCATGGTGGGTAGTGCTTTGTTGAGCAAAGCTGCTCATCTATTGGTTGCCAGGCGAGAGAGAGAAAGTAAGAGGGCAGAGCCTCAATATCCCTTCGAAGATATGCCCCTCAATAATCTAACATCCTACTGGGTCACACCACCCCACCTCCCAAAGGGTACAGAACCACCAGCCTGGGGGCCGGTGAGATGGCTCAGCGGCATAAGTGCCTGCCTGGCAAGCACAAGGTCCTGAGTTCGACTCCCAAAACCCACATACGAAGAAAGAGCCGGTGATATTGCTCAGTGGCACGGGTGCCTGCTGGCGCACAAGGTCCTGAGTTCGAACCCTGGTACCCACAAAAAAAAAAAAAAAAAAAGAACCACCAGCCTAGGAGCCATCCTTTATACATGAGCCTTTGAGGGACGATTAAGATGTGTACCATAACAGCTCTGTATCTCCCCATTCTCGCCTGTCCCAGTCCCTGGCAACCACCATTCTACTCTGTCTCTGTAATTTTGACTATTCTATTTATCTCAAAGAAGTGAAATGACATTTGTCCTTTTAAGTCTGTTCATTTCACACAGCATAATATTTGCCAGATTTGTCTATGGTATAGCATTACCACAGAATTTCCTTTGAATAACATTCCATTGTATGTATATACTTTTCATTTATCCAGTCATCTACTTACAGATGTTTGGATTTTTACGTTATGTCTATTGTGAATTATGTTCCCATTGACACTGATGCAAAAGTATCTGTGAGCCAGGTGTGATGGTGCACAACTGTAATTCCGGCGTTCTGGAAGTGTGAGAAAGAAGGATCCCAAGTTCAAACCCAGCCTGGGCAACGCAGTGACTTAGACTCTTGTCTTGAAATAAAAAAAAATTAAAAAAGAACTGGGGGGCCAGTGAGATGGCTCAGCGGCATAAGCACCTGCCTGGCAAGCGCGAGGGCCCGAGTTCAACTCCCGGATCCCACATACAAAAAATGGGCCAGTGATATCGCTCAGCGGCACGGGCGCCTGCTGGCGCGCGAGGTCCTGAGGTTGACCCCCGGTACCCACAGGAAAAAAAAAAAAAAAAAGAACGGCTCAATGCCCTGGGTTGAATCCCCAGGACTGCAAACAAACAAACAAATGGCTAGCAAAAACCAAACAAACAAAAATCTGTGTCTCTGCTTTCAATTCTTTTAGGTATATACCCAGAAGTACAACTGCTGTATTGTACGGCAATTCTATGTTCAGTTTTTGTTTTGTTTTGTTTTTATCCCACTTTTTCTTATCCCACTTTTCTCCCTAAAATCTTCCACCATCTATTAAGTTCAAAGCACTAGTAGATGAGTGCTGTCCAACAAAATTTTGTGTGATGATGGAGACCTATGTGCTGTTTCATACAATAGTCAACAGTCAACATGTGGCTGTTGAGTACTTGCAATGTGGCTAGCATGGCTGAGGAAGTGAATTTTTAATTTAATTTTAATGATCTACATTTAATAGCCACAAGTAGCTAGTGGCTCCTGTATTAAACAAGAGAATACTAGAGTGCAACATTTATGTTACAGGCATTTACTGACCTACAGGTCATTTTCCCTCTATCTCTAGAAGACTTTAGAAGTTGGAGAAAAAGAGCCAATGAACCAAAATTATCCTTATTAAAAATATTAGTAATTGCAATCTTCAGAGATAACATTCCCAATGTGCAGAGATTTCTGATTTCTTGATTTTTCCAGTCATCTGATCTCCCCACAACTTTCAGCTTCTACTTTTTCTATCATCTTGAATACAACAGTTACTTGACTCCACTGGGACTTCTAATCTAGTAACCACACCACCTTTTCACTGTTCATCACCTCCCTCATTTGCTTGGCTTAGTTTGTTTATCAATAAAACAACTCAAATACTTCCTTTTTGATCTCTTGTGCTACCTTGGATCCCTCTGGTACAAATACTAATAGAAAAATCCCAACTCTGGTTAAATACAATTCTCATTATGTAGTGTTTGTGAGTGTTTTTAGTTACATTGTTGTGGCTGCTTCAAAATTCTGAACTGATTCGAAACATTTACCTTCCATGTGCATTTTAACTGAAGAGCCAGAAACTGCACAGTGCCAGATTCAGTGAATAAGGAAATGCCATAATGTTTTCACCAGCCTGCTTTTCCAGGAATGGCACTGAGCAATGGCATTCACGAGGTATTTTTTGTTTCAATCTCACAAAGACACTTGCAAAAGAAGACTTCCAGAACTGTCTCAGAAAGTGGCGAGAATGATGGGATAAGGATATGTGAAGTGAGGGGGAATACTGTGAGGGGATTAAGGGCAATGTGTTTTTTACTGTACTGCAATACATTTTTATTTAAACACACACCATGTTTTGATCTGCCCTTGTATCTGCAGATATGAAAATCCACACCTTTACCTTGTCAAAGTGATACAGCCAAATATGATTAACACAATATCAGAACGTAGAACGATATTATGATTCCATGTTTACCATCAGATTTTCCACTAGTCCTAAGGAAAAAACCTTAAGATTTATGACTAAAAATTAATGGAAGTATAAATCACTAAACTTTTTCAAACTTACAATTTAAATTTTCCTCAAACTCACTAAAATCATAATCTAACATGATTAAATGCCATTTTTTGCATTCATACTTTCCTATCCGGTGAATATGAAACACTACGCTATCAAAGATGCTTTAAAAGGTTACAAAATGATTCTCAAAAGGGCAGAAACCAAACACCAAATTGTAAGCTACCCACAAATTACCTGACAAATCTGATCAAACTTCAGAGAAAATGCAGAGTTCAAAGTACAAAGTAATTTAAAACTTACCTACTACCATAATATTAATCACACTAAGAACTACCAAAACAAAATAAAACCTAATGTCTTTACTTCCCGAAGGAAGCTAACCTATCATTAACTAAGGAAGATTACTTACCGCCCATGTTTTAGTTAACCTGAAAATCGGGGCACTCTGTAAGCCAGAAACCACTGCCATAAGTGCATGAAGATTATTCAGTTCATACAGTTTCTGAGGATTTAAGAAAAAAGGAGGGTAAAAAGTTTAAAAATGAGTACAAGACAAATATAGATTGACAATCACAATTTAGGCAACTGATAGTGTTTAATTACTTTCATCGTTGCGATTTGTCTTTAGAGCACCCACTATGTTTACAGTAAGTTGTTTCTGGCCCATCATAGAAGTTCCATCTTCTAAACTGACCATTGTCCCCAAGCTCTGGGAATAAATCTACATCTAACTGGGTAGTATATTTAAAAAAATCAGTTATGACTCAGGATCAAATTTACCTGGTACGATCATGTACCCTGGTTCTAGTAAGCAGTCTCCTTCCTTATACTGAAGTATTACTAACCCTCAGCCTTATGTTCCAAGTTTCAAGAAAGGGTCTACCCAGAATTCTGATCTGCTTTCCTGCCAAATACTCTCATTATTCCAGGGCTAGGGTTCAAATCTGGTTTCCACTGTCCCAATTTCCTGCTTCCTCCTGCCTCAAACCTCAGATCCTTTGCTTTTTATTCATTCTGGGACATTGCTTTTATAGTCTGTGCGCAGAAAATGCCCAACACTAGGTTCCATCAATTTGCCAAGAGTTCCACTTGACATATATTGATAATTTTCCAGATTTTATTATACTACTTTATACATCCCAAAGGTTCTATCTAAAAACCAGTCATCTTAGAACTTTCCTAACTCTGCTACCAGGTAAAGCCCCAGGTCTAGAAAATACCAGAGGTGAGGCATTTCACTAAAAACTAAAAGAAAATAAATAAAAAAAAATAAAATAAACCTAAAACAGGATATAAGTCCTCACTCAGAAAGTCTGTGTTATCTAGCTGGGGAACTAGTTAATTATTAAACATATGTTAAGCATCTATGGCTGACTAGGCACTATGTTAGATTCTGTATGAGTAAGAATGAAGAAAGATCTACAAAGAGAAAAGTCTGCTGCAAGACTACTGTTTCAACTCCTGTGTGAGTTTCCAGTCTGTTGGAATGCCCTACAGATTTCATACTTGCCAGCCCCTACAATCACTTGAACCGACTCCTTAAATCTTTTCATGTATTATATATTTAAAGCTTTATGCATATTTTTACCGAATGTTATTGGTCTGTCTGGAAAATACTGATTGGCACAATCTACTGGAGCAAAAGACAGACATACTAGTTTTATAACAAACTGAATAGAGAAAGCAGAAAGTCAGAACAGAGGGATTTAAGAGAGTGATGAGACAGAAAAGTTATGTCTGAGATAAAGGCAAAGCTGTCAGAGATAACTCAAAGTCTTAGGACTCTAAACAGGAATTAAATAATTATATGATGAGAAAAACAGGGTAGGTTTAATGAGCAAAATTTGATCATTTTGAGTAGAACATAGAAACAAATAAAAAAACTTAACAAAAGTATCAAAAAATGGAAATTCACCATCTATGAGAAAAGCCATTAATTTCTATTTTCCTAAAAAGCAACATTTACCTAACTCATTACAAAGAATGTTTCTGAATTTTTATGACACTTCTGAAAAATAACATGTATGCACAAGGCAAGCTCTGCCACCTAGTGCCCCAGAATTTGTTAGAATATAATTGTTCCCATGTGCTCAAGGAAACTGTGTGAAGAGTTATGAAAGAGTAATTGCAAACATGGTATCCTCACTTTAATCTACCTTCTTTGTTCACAGGTGAGGTAAGTTATGCATTTACTATAAGAATCATAAAGACCCAATGTGGCTATTATTAACCACACTTCTTAGTGAACTTAACATAAATTTGGAATTGTTACAGGTGTATCTCAGTGTCCTTTTTTGGAACGTCCTTTTAGGTCTCTCCTGCTGTATTTATTATCTGCCCCACACAACAGTTGTTCAGTGAGCATATTTCATAACATCACATATACTATTCTTTTAAAAATAAAGAATTCTTATTCTCCACATGTCTGGCAGTGTAATCTATTTCGAAAGTAAATTTTAAAATGGCTATGTATTCCTCTACTTAATCTTATATGGCTTTTTCCATCACCTTCAGAATAGTGTAATATTTTATAAATATCATACTTCAGCATAATCTGACCTCTGCCTACTTATCCAGTGAAACAGATGATATAATTTAACTACTCAGGGAGGAGGAGGAAGGATATAAAAGGTGAAGAAAACAAGAAAAATAAAGGAAAATGCATTCAACTAAAAAAAAAAAAAAAAAGACATATTAATCAATAGGACTTATTTTCCACTATCAATAAACAATAAAGTATCATAGGAAAATATTCACTTAAAACATTTCTGAATGATTGAACTAAACAAAACAAGTTTTTCTTACCTTAGCAGTTTTAATATAGTGGCTCAAAACTTCTGCTCTAATTTTCAATGTCTGAGCATGAAGAATCTCTCTAACAACCCAAAAGCTCACCTGAAAATAAAAATTAAAAATTGCAGGACAAGTTTAATTTGCTAGGATCAAATTAATGACAAAAATGACCGGGTAAACTTCCTAGAGCTACATTAAAAAACAATGATTTATTTTTCCCTTTAACATCACCAAGACATAACCAATTTTCAAATATTGCATACTTTTCATATAATGAGACAGATACAGATATGTACATGTGCATATACTTACACACCTAAAGACATCATTAACTTGTAAAAGTTAATATGAAGTGTTAGGGAAAAGAGCTTTCTTTTTTTTTTTTTTTGTGGGTACCGGGGGGTCGACCTCAGGACCTCACGCGCCAGCAGGCGCCCGTGCCGCTGAGCGATATCACCGGCCCCTTTTTCGTATGTGGGTTCCGGGAGTCGAACTCCGGCCCTCGCGCTTGCCGGGCAGGCGCTTAAGCCGCTGAGCCATCTCACCAGCCCCGGGAAAAGAGCTTTCTAAAACAATGCATACAACCAGAACAGTACAGCATAAACACTGTATAAATACAAGTGTTTTTTTTTTTTTCTTTACTATATTCTGAAACATACTGGCACAATTAGGTGAGATCTAAGAGCAGACCTTGCAAAAGCTACTACTTTTTTTGTGTGTGTGGCTAAGTAGTCCTACATTGCCATTTAAGGCTGAAGATTCCAAATTATGACTAAAACAAAATGTGTGTGTATCTCCAAGTTAGCATTCTCAAAGACTATATTCCAAAAACTTTACACTACTTTCTCATTCAATGAAACTATTTCTTGATTTCTTTTTTTTTTTTTTTTTTTGTGGGTACCGGGGGGTCGACCTCAGGACCTCGCGCGCTAGCAGGTGCCCGTGCCGCTGAGCGATATCACCGGCCCCTTTTTCGTATGTGGGTTCCGGGAGTCGAACTCGGGCCCTCGCACTTGCCGGGCAGGCGCTTAAGCCGCTGAGCCATCTCACCGGCCCTATTTCTTGATTTCTTTAAAAAAACAAAAACAAAAACAAAAACAAACACTAAAATTGATTCATCAGAAGGCAGGCAAGGATCTATAACATTGAATATTCTGGTGGAAAGTTTGCTTATCATATGATGTAATAAGTATAATATGTTTTCTTTTGTGCGTTATGAAAACAGAATCAAACAGAATCAAAGTACTATAAGTTAGTTCTAATTTATACAAATCTAAAAACAGGATGTGTTTAGAAATCTTAATGTACAAGGTAAAAGATGATGCTTTATTTTTTATTTTTTGGCACCAGGAATCGAACTCAGGACCTTGCATTTGCCAGGCAGGCGCTGTGCCACTGAGCCATATCCCTGGCCCAATGCTTTACATTTTAAATGAGAAATATTTTACATATATGTACATAAATGTGAAACTATAAATTTTACAAAGTCATGCAATACTTGCTACATTTGAGCTACTAGTGGCAATAATTCTATTGTAACAACATTTACTTACCCCCAGAAAAACCTCAAAGTTATACTACAGAGTTTTTTTTTAGTGGTGTTAGGGATCTAACCCAGGCCTTGTACATGTAATCAAGTCCTCTGCCACTAAGCTACATCCCCAGCTAAGATATTTTAACAATAACCTTAGCAAAAATCAACTATGAATTCAAATCTAAATTGTATGATCACTGATTTAATTAAATTTAATGGCAGACAATTTTTAAGATGAATACTATGGTGATTTTAAAATATAAATTCTCTGTCACTGCTCTCATCAAAAGGTGTTACCTTTCAATAAACCTGGGCATGTTTGTGATTGCTTTGATGAAAAAGTATTGGAAATGTGATGTGGAATTCCAGAACGAAATCATAAAATATCATGTAGCCCTCCCTACCTTCATTACTGGAATACTCGCTTTGGGAGCCTGGAGCTGTGATGTAAGAAGCCCAATTACCCTGAGACCATCATGCCGGAAAGGTGAAGTACAGGTATTTCCGAACTGACAGCCCCAGTTAAAGCCAACCACACCTAAGAATACTGACCCAGAGTGACCAAAACCAAAACATAAAACTGCTAGACTTAAAAAAAAAAATTGTTTTGGTCATCTAGAAAAAAAAGAAAAACTGATTTTTAAAGAAAAGATTATTTTTACTTTCCAGCAGCAATAGTCTATGCCAGAAGAAAAAAATGGAACAATATATCAAAGATATATCAAACAACCTTTGTAAGGATTAGAAGACATAGAGAAGTACTACTCCAAGGACTTCAAGTAATAACACCAAAACTACAAAATGTCAATATGCTTCCCACATGGGACAAAATACTCAGAGCCAATATTAGATCTAAAGAGAGAGACAGACTCAAATACTATACAGTAACAGTGGGGGACTTCACCATCCCACTTTCCTCAAAGGACAGATCATCTAGACAGAAATGCATCAAAGAAACATCTAAATTGAATCACACTATACAGCAAATGGACCTAGGAGACATTTATAGAATATTCATCCAACAGCAACAAAATATATATTCTTACCAGCGCATGGAACGCTCTCTGGGATAGAACATATGTTAGGGTACAAATCAAGCCTCAATAAATTTAAAAATATGAAATCATATTTTGCATCTTCTCAGACCACAACCAATTAAAACTACAAACCAACATGAAGAATGGAAACTCTACAAATACATGGAGACTGAATAACATGTTTCTAAATGACTATTGGGTACGGGAAGAAATTAGAAAGAAAAATTTTAAAAACTTCTATAAATTAAAGACAGTGATGACATAAAATACCAAAGTATGGTAATACAGCAAAAGCAATACTGAGAAGGAAGTTTACAGCAATAAATGTATTCATCAAAAACTAGGAAGATCGGGCTGGTAAGATGGCTCAGTGGTGTACGCGCCTGCCTGGCAAGCGCGAGGGCCCGAGTTCGACTCCCAGTACCCGCATACGAAAAAAGGGCCGGTGATATCACTCAGCGGCACGGGCGCCTGCTGGCGCATCAGGTTCTGAGGTCGACCCCTGGTACCCACAAAAAAAAAAAAAAACACCTAGAAAGATCTCAAACAACCTAACAATGTACCTCAAAGACTTAGGAAAGCAAGAGGAAGGCAAACCTATAGTAAAAGGAAAGAAATAATAAAGACCAGAAATACAATCTAAACTACAAACAAATAAACGAAAAACAGCAACAATACTGGTAGTACATGCCTATAAACCCAGGACTCTGGGAGGCCGAGGCAGGAGGATTACAGAGTTTGAGCCTGGCTTGGGAAACTTAGTGACTTAGCAAGACCCTGTTTCAAAATAAAAAATTAGAAGGGGCTCGGCATTTAGCTCAGTGTGAAGACTCTGGATTCAATCCCCAGGACCACAAAAGAAACCAAAAAAAAAACCAAACCAGAGCTGGGTTTTTGTAAGGATAAACAAAACTGATAAACCTTTGGCTAAACTAACAATGAACAAAGAGTGAACACAACTCACCAAAATTTTATCAAGAAGAAATAAAAAAAATCTAAACAGACCAATAATTAGTAAATAGATTGAGGCAATAATTAAAAATCTCTCATTTTAAACAAGCATGGGACCTGATGGCTTCAAGACTGATTCTACAAAACATTAAAGAAAAAACTAAAAGGTTGAAGGGGGGGAGGGGAACCAGGGGAAAAGGGGAAGAATTAAGATATATATACTGTATTATGTACAGGTATAAATTCCCTATGATGAATGTGCTCATTATGACTAATATGTACCAATTAAAAAAATAAACTTAAAAAATAAATAAGTAAATTATACAAATTTACTCTGGCAAACTCTTTTAAATGAGGTCAGCATTACCATTATACCAATACCAGACTAAGATTAAAACCCCCCCCAAAAAAAAAAAAAGAAAGAAAACTACAGACCCATATCCCTGATGGATGCAAAAAATCTCATTAGCAACAGATGTAGAAAAAGTATTTAATAAAACATTCCTTCATGATAAAAACTCTCAACAAATTATGTATAGAAAGAAAATACCTCATAGGTCATGAAAAACTCAGCCAGTATCATACTGGATGGGGAAAAATTGAACGCATTTCCTCTAATATCTGGAATAAGAGACAAGGATGCCCACTTTCACCACTCTTAATACGGTATTAAAAGGCTTAGCAAGAGAAATTAGGCAAAAGAAATAAAGGACAGCTAACCTGAAAAGAATAAGGTTAAATTATACACATTCATGGATGACATGACTTTATATGTAGAAAAGGAATCCATTAAAAATTGTTAGAGGGCCGGTGAGATGGCTCAGCAGTGTAAGCGCCTGCCTTGCAAGCGCGAGGGCCCGAGTTCGACTCCCGGATCCCACATACGGAAAAGGGGCCGGTGATATCGCTCAGCGGCACGGGTGCCTGTTGGCGCGTGAGGTCCTGAGGTTGACCCCCCCGGTACCCACAAAAAAAAAAAAAAAAATTGTTAGAACTTATAAACAAACTCGGTAAACTAAGATTAAAAAATCAACATAGAAAAGCATTTCTATGCGCAACGAATGAACTTGCTGAAAAAGAAATTAAGAAACCAATCATACTCACAATAGCTACAAAACAAAACAAACAAAAAAAGAAATAAAATTAACCAAAGAAGTCAAAGTTCTACAAAAAGATACTAGTTTGCACTCCCACATTTACTGCAATACTATTCACAATCATCAAAGTATGGAATGAACCCTGATGCTCTTCAGTGGATGAATGGATAAGGAAACTGGTTTATTTACAACATGGAATACTATTCTGTCATTAAAAAAAAAGAAAGAAAAAAAAATCATGTCATTTGCAGCAATGTGGATGGAACTAGAGATCACTGTGTTAAGTGAAGCAAGCAAGACACAGAAAGACAACACATGTTCTCATTTGTAGAAACCAATAAATCAACCTCATAGAAGAACAGACTAAAATAATGGTCACTAAAGACAAGAATACTGGGAAGAATAGCAGAAAAATTCAGTAAGCAGCATCAGTAGATTGCAGGAATCACTCCTGGTTCTTCTTTTGCACAGTCAGATAACAACTGGCCAAAACAACCTATGATGTATTTCAAAATGACTAGAATATGAAATCCCAACACATAAAAATCATTTAACATTGAAGAGATGGAAATGCTTATTACCCTGACTTGATTAATATACACTGTATACATGTATTAAATTATCATAATGTGTTACATAAAGATAAAATTTTTTTTTAAATTTTAATGTTCAAAATTATGTAAGAAACTAAAAATAAGAACATGACAGAAGGGTAAAAGCAGTTAGTCTGAAACAGATAAAACATAGTCAATAGACAAGCAGCAAAGAATGTCAACTTTGAACAAATTTTTAACAATATTTAGAAAGGAAAAAAGCAAAGATCATGAATATACACAATATTTGAAGAGTTACTGGTTGAAAATATCCCTGAATTGATGTGACTAGACTGTTTAATAAAAAATCATGTATTGAGAAGCTGAATTTCAGAAACTAAGTACCAAAATTTTTAAAACAACTCACATGATTAAATCTTCTTGTGAAGGCAACTGCATTTGGTGCAGAACTATATTTTTCTTTTTTATTCCATCCACAACTTGAGAGTTCCTGTAACATTAAGGTGAAAATTAAATGTAAATTAAATGAGAAATAGCCCCCAGTTTTCTTGTCATATTAAGGATTTTAAAACATTAAAGATAATTTCTGTTCTTTTCTGGAATGTCTTTATTATAATAGCCATTCAGTAAAATCACAAAAGTAAATTTTATTAGAATATAAGAGAGTAAAATTAGGTGTCTAAAAGAAGGGCAAACTTTTACTCTATAGGCAGAATAGTGGTGAATTCTTCTCTGGAAAGATGCAAGTACTGATAGCTTAGCATCCCAGAACTTAAGAGTGAAGACTACTAGTTGTCAAGCCCCATTCAGCTACTTGGGGTTCCCACAGTCAGCTTTTAAGCATCTCACTCTGACTTGAGAGTCACTGAATTCAGATATTTGATCAACAGAATTCGAAGGGCCCCAGAACTTGGATGTTAAAAAATTACTTTTTATTCTACACTAACCTCTAACTGAAATGAGACATTCCTTTATAAACATAAACTACAGATTCCAGTGGTACTGGCTACACATGTGATAGTCATAAAAAAAAAAAAAATCACAGCTAGTTTATCACATTACAGTTAGTACAAATATCTCAAAATATCATTTATATTCATTACTCCAAAATTATGATAGTTGTAAGACCCACCTCTATATCTTACTCAATATGTTAATAAAGAACTCACAACCACTTTAAAAATACTGATAAGTGTATTATAATAGCACTGATTTTGTTTGATTTTAAAAATGAGTTTCTGTCCATAGGCTTCAGTTTGCCAAAGGGACCCAAGGTCCCATATAGGTTACTAATCCTTTGTAATACAGCCACAACCACCAGAGAGGTAGAATCCATCGGGAGGAAACCAAAAACAAAAAACAAAAAACTCGAGTTAGGTCAAGGATCAGAAGAAAACTGAGATAAGGAAAAGACATAATACGTAATTATACTGTCAGAATGATGAGAAAACATACCTGTCAGGCAAAAAGAGGAAGATACAGAGAAAGAAATACTGAAGGAAAACAGAGCCTCTGGAAATGAAAAATATAAGAGAAAAAAAATCAATAGAAGCGTTGTGAGATAAAGGTGACATCTTTTAAACAAAAAGCTGAAAGTAGAAGCAAAAGTCAACATTGGGATAACAGAGAAATGGAGAAAAGTTAACATCAAAAAATAATTCAAGGGGGCCGGTAAGATGGCTCAGCGGCGTAAGCGCCTGTTAGGCAAGCGCGAGGGCCCGAGTTCAACTCCTGGAACCCACATACGAAAAAAGGGCCGGTGATATTGCTCAGCGGCACGGGCACCTGCTGGCGTGCGAGGTCCTGAGGTCGACCCCCGGTACCCACAAAAAAAAAAATTCAAGAAAATATCTCAGAACTTAAAAATCAAGAAAAGACCTGTCTACTGCTTGGTGCGACAGATTAAAAACAACAAAAAATAAAATTAAACAAAAAAAGCTAAAACACAGAATCAAAAATTTGCAGGACAATGGAGAAAAAAAATTATAAAATCCTGGAAGCAATGCCCTTGAAATCCTAGAATTCTATATCCAACAAAACACCAACTGAGTAGTAAAGAAGACTATAGGCATTTTCAGGCACAATCATTTCAGAGAATTGCCTTTCGTGCACTTATTTTTAAGAAGTTAGTAAAATCTGTGCTTCACAAAACAAACTAGCCAAGAAAAGGGAAAGGGGGGTGTAGCTCAGTGGTGGATCGAGTGCTTAGCATACACAAGGCCCAGGCTTCACTCCCCAGAACCAAAAAGGAGGTGGGGGGAGAAAATGAAAGACATGAGATCCCGGAAACTGAGGAACACAGAAAGAATACATTGGGAATTCCCTGATGAAAATTGAAAGGTGATCCTGGGACATTAAGAAGAAGATCCTAGAGTGGAGCTAGAGCAGAGATATTGGGGCACGCTAGATCTCAGAAAAAATGAAACCGAAGTCTTGATGTGTTTCAACATATGAAGAAGAGAGACTAAATTTACTTCTTGAAGAAAATCAGTGATAGATACACAGAGCTAAAGTAAACTCTTAGCTCAAGAAAAAATTTGAGTAAGTAATCATAATACAACTATAAAGAATATGACTATACAGTCAAAACTGTGAAATAACTACATGGGGAAAGGAGAAGTGAATTGTGTAAATGTGCTGCTGTGGGAAATATAAGGGTAAAATGATCTTCTATAGTAGACTGGACATATACCTAAAATTGAAAAATCAAGAAAAAATAAATAATAAGAGCAAGTATAAACTAAAAATATTGCCTGGTACTCAGTCTAGATACATGCTCATTTCATATTAACCCCCTGTAAAGACACAATATTTAGATATGATTAACATAAATGATTATGGCAATGACATGAAAAGTAGCAAACTGTTAGAAAACATTTTTGTTTTTTCCAAAATCATGGCATACTTAAACATCTACATAAAGATGTACTTTGGAGCAAAATCCCTAGGATTAAATCCATAAATATTCAGTATGTTAACCAATTAATACAATTGCCAAATTTATAATTCTATAATCAGTGTCCATCAAATTATAATTAAACTTATCAAACCAAAGTAGTCATTTGACATAGAATTCAATCCCAATTATAGACCTTTATATAAGGCTGATTTCATTTTCCTATTATAAGTAATGTTGCATCTTTTCTGATATCTATGATCATTTCCTAAAAATTTAGTCCTAGAAGTGAAATCACTAAGTCAAAGAGCATCACCTTTTCAAGGCTTTGATACTTGTCAAACTGCCTTCCAAAATATTTATATTGCCACTAGCACTGTGTCATTTCCATACATATTATCAAACTATGTATATTTGCTTCTTTCTATATATTATTTCCTTAATTTCCCTATGAGTCTGTTTTTAAATATTGAGAAAACAGGGTGAGGAGGGGATGTAAATCACCTAATAAGCCCACCACTCAAAGAGAACTTATGTAATGGTTTTCCCAGTCTTCTTCAGGCATGCATGTGGGCCTGTTTTTTATTTTTAAAAAGTCCTTCCTATCCTGAGAATAGATGTCTATTTTTTAATGAAGTAACAGCAATAAAATAGTTAACATAGATATAACTAGGTGTCAACCTAAGTGTTTTATACAATCTAAGTGTCTTTATCATTATAATTTATCATCATAAATAAGAAACCCAGACAAAACTACTGACTTCATTTTTTACATTTAAAAAACTTCAAGGCTTTTCTTCTTTTTTGGTGCTGGGGATTGACTGAGTGCCTTGCACACCCTAGGCAAGAGCTCTACCACTGAGTTACATTCCCAGCCCCGTTAAGTGTTTTTTTGGACTCCTCAAATAAAAAAATGGTTGTTTCTGGAAAATCTATCCAATACTTAGAACATTTCAGCATAATTTTTTAATGGAGTTAAAATTTTTTATGAAGTTAAAATTCTGCTGGAGGGAGGAGAAAATACATTATTTGGGAACAAATGGATTTAAACACCATCGAAGCCCTCCATTCTAAAGAGACTTCTAATTAAAAAACATGAAAAACCAGGTATTTTTAAAGACCACACAAGGTTATAGTTTCTACTTTAGAAAGATTTCCCCTTTTGAAAGAAAGTTACATTACTAGCCCATCTCATACAACAACAAACAATAAAAACGGAGAACCCAGTGGTTGCCAGAGGTTAATGATGGCAGGGTGTGGGAGGAGCAGTGGGACAGATGTGACTACACAGAGGTAGCACAAGGCAGAGTCGTGTGCTGATGAATATTTACGCATCTTGAATGGGGTGGTGTAGACAGATCTACACGTATGATAAAATGTCACAGAATAACAGACACATACTGTAAAAGTACCAGTTTCACTTTGATATTGAACTACAGTTAAGATGCAACTACTGAGGAAAACTAGGTGAAGGGTAAATAGGACTTCTCCGCACTATTTTTGCAACTTCCTATGAATCACATTATCTCTGTGCTATTTCTTACAACTTCCTGCAACTCTATTATTATCTCAAAATACAAGGATTTAAAAACAGTAAAAACAAAAATCCACTAAGTGAATTATGAATTAAAATTGTAGTGGGAATCCAGGAACTCGTTTCTTCTTAAACCTGGACATGCATTTACAGTTACCCAGCCTTAAAGGAATTTTGCCTTGCCCCCACCTCTACCTCCCAACAGCCACTTCATTAATTCTATGTGGGGAAAAAAAAAAAAGTCATTCTCATGTCTTGAGGGAGATCAAACTAGGCTACCCCCAAAATTCTTCTTTGGTGTATTTCAAGTTGGTTATTCAGAGAAACTGCAGACCCCTGCAGTCACAGGAATAGCTCTAAAAAGCTATACCTTTGGTTAAAAAACAAAAAAAAATTACAACGAAATCTACAAATTAGAAAAGCAAGCAGGGGATGAAGGCAGACACCCTCTCTCTCTACGATGCCCTGTCTCCCTATAAGAAATCTTTTCACATAAAGAAGAGATGGGGGTCTGACACCTGACTCAGAGAGATTATACCACAGTAGTCCTTCTGAGGGCTGCTGCATGGGAAGCTGTCTACATTAATAAGATGGTCTCTGACGGAAATGCAGCTCCTCTCCTGAACCTCCCGTGGCTTGTATCCTACCTATCCACCCCCCACCCCCACCCCCAGGCTCGTATTTCTCTCTACGCAATATATAAAGGCCAATCATCAGGCCATTTCTTTGAGTGTCATATTTTGTCTCTCCTTTGGCAATTCATGTAATAAATTTTTGTTTGATTTTTCTCCTGTTTACCTATCTGTTAATTCACTTCATTGACTCAAATTACTAATTCCTCAAAAGACAGAAAATGTTAAACTTCCCTACAATCTATCTCTTTTTTGTCTCAGATCCTAGGATCTTTCTCCAAGTCACAAGAATATAATCTAAGAAAAAAAGAAAAAACCTGCGCAAGTGGCATCATTATATTGACAGTGTTCCACCTTGGTCAAGAGGTAAGAGTATTCTACACTAAAACATCTCGTGTGAACACCGCAAAGTGGAAGTAGACTTAATGACTCAAAGGATGCTCTTTGGTTTGTTCTTTTGGGTTTTACTGAGACTTGGTCTCACTACATATGCCAAGCTGGCCTTGAACTCACTATGTAGCCCAGGGTGGCCTCAAACTCCTGGTTATCCTTTTGGGTCAGCTTCCTGATTGCTGGGATTACAAGCATTCAGCACCATGCCCAGGTCTTTCTAAAGTCTGACTTAAGAATAGCACTGTTTTGAGTATATTATGTAAATAAGACTCCATCTTATTAGCAAGGGCTAAATGAAATACAGCAGCCTTGACACCTCTGAAAATTTGTTCCAAAGGAGTTAGCTTCCTTTTTTCTTTTTTAATTTTTTGTGATGGTGGTGGGGTCCTAGGGGTTGATCCCAAGGCATCAAACATGCTGGGCAAGTGCTCTATCAGTAAGTTACAACCCCAGTCCTTAATTTGTAATTTTAAACTCAAGCAGTAAAGAAAATCTTCAAACAATAACTCAGGTATGTAGACAATTTCTTAATGTCACTGAAAGTATATTTGAAAGAATATTCACAGATTCATTTAGAATCATGAAACTATTAAGCCCTATTTTCAGCAGCATTTACTTTAGAATCACAGGGGAAGAAAAACCCCCACAACTGAAGACCACCTACCCTATGAAAGAATTACTGAATTCACAGGAGTCACAGCTTCTCTTACTTCTTGAAGGTTTGATCTGTAAAGTGAAATCCTTGCTCTAAATTTCATCTTGTAGGTTCCAACACTCTTAAAAGGACAGTTCTAAGGGTGATGATGTAGGGATACCTATAGACAGAAGAAGAGAAAAGGCCAATATAGACCAGCGTGTAGACAGAGATCTAGAGAAGCAGAGAAAAAGGAAGGGAATCTAGAAGACTGGGCATGGGGACCAACTGGGACAGAAGATCCTCGTAAGAGAAGCTAACTACTGCTAAGGCATCTTTGTGCTCAGAAGTGGAAAACGTTAAAGCATTCAGCCTATTGGCTATGTAGAAAAAGTCTGCACAGATGAAGTACTCACTGTTATCCCCATATTTTTAATTCACAAAATATGCTTTGAAACTATGTGATGAATTTAAAATAGTCCTCTTTTTTGATGTACTCACACTCTTTTCCTTCCCTCCAGTATGTTAAAGTTGCCTTGATAATGAGATCAGAGATAAAAACAGGAGTTCTCTTTTCCTTCCATGGATGTGGTCATATGCTCCAAGAGAACGACTTTCTTCTTTACTTTTTCTAGTCCTAATCTTTGCTTCACCTTTCTATGTACTAAGGAAATCCATGGTAATTAATAGCAATAATACAAACCAAAAACAGCTGCATCTTGCTTCTAACGGAACAAGTTTATTCCGGTCTCTAAATTTGTCTACATGTCTTTGCTATCTTCAAATCTCTCACTTTATTCATAAACTGACTGCTTATATCCATATCTAATGAAAATGATAACTTTCATTAAAATAAAGATAAAATTATGATATTCCTGATGTTAGAACTTCGACTATTGCCACGATTATAGTCATTAAAAAGTATGCAGAGAAAACTTACACATACCGCCAGAAACATCTTAACTATAAGTTTTCCAGAAATATTTTAATGAGATTCAGAACTAAATATTATGTAATTTCCCTCATTTAATCATTATTCTTTCCCAATCTCTAGTGTATCCCAGTTCTACAGAAGGACTAACATTCTATTTAGTGTCTGTTTGGTGACACATTATCTTCTCTCAGTATACACTGAAGAACTGCTTTAGGACTCCCCTGCCTGGTCCTGCCCTGTATAAAAATGTGCCAATGCTCAAGACTAAAATGGTAAAGTATTTGCATATAATCTAAGCATAGCCTTCTGTACACATTAAAGTGTTTCTGTATTACTCATGAAAACCTAACAGAATGTAAATGCTATGTAAACACAGACTGAATATTCTTCATCTAAAGTGCTTGGGATGATAAACATTATTAAACTAACTCGTAAAGGCGCGAACAAATTTACCCTCCCATTGACAGTATAGTGTTACCATCAAATCGTGTTTTCTTTACACAGGTTGAATATTCCTTTTTCCAAAATACTTGGGACCAGAAATTTTCAAATTTTGGAATATTTGCCTAGACTTTACTGGTTACACATCCTTAACCTGAAAATTTGAAATCTGAAATGCTCCAAAATCTTTTGGGTTTTCAAATTAGGGATGCTCAACCTGCTGCTGTTACATAGTATTGTTTAGGCAATAATAACAAGGGGAAAAAAAACTATATTTGTTTAGTATGGATGCAATTTTTCCCCAAATATTTTCAATCTGAGGTTGGCTGATTTCCTGGATATAGAACCTGCAAATATCAAAAGGCTTATTATAATATGAGTGACTTATTGTGTTTATCTTTTAGGGTGGAACTTTCTTTGTTATGAGTGTAATGTCCATTAGAAGACTTGCAGGCAGAGCTCGTCACTTTTTGAACACTTCAGTATCTTATAAGAGAGGCAAACATTATCCAGTGTACAGTACATATGTCAAGCAGTTCGTCTTTATTTCAGAATTATTAAAAAAAAAACCAGAGAATTAGTAGATTGCAAGCCACCTTTGTCGTAAATCACTCTGTGCTGAATGGTACGATACTTGTTCTGAAGAAAAATCTATTAGTATAATAAATATGGCAATACCTTCAGAATATAAGCTTTGTAGAGTGTCACAATTCAAAGCAGACAAAAAACCAAAAATCTTATCAATATAATATGGAGAACCCTCAGAATACAGTCAAGGCTTCCTCAACATGAGAAAGAGCTATGAATATGTAAGCATTTTGTAAAAGAAACTAAACCAGAGGCCAGGGATATAGCTCAGCAGCAGCACAGTGCCTTCCTGGCAAGTACGAGCTCATGAGTTTGATTCCCAGTACCAAAAAAAAGAAACAAAAAGAAACTAAACCTTCAGGATCAAAAGAGAAATCATGCTGGGGAGATCTACATATTTAAGAAATGTGAAAAAAATTGAGTAAGAAGAGATTCACATGAATACCAGGAATCATACTAGTAATTAATGAGTGTATAGAACCCTTCAGCTAAACTACCTTCACTCAGCACTGAAGATTCCACATGTTAGAAGAAATTTGAAAATATTCTAGATTATGAAGCTCTCAATGGTCATCTATCAAATTCTGAACAGGTAACAACTGTTATTCTAGGCATTTATTCTAGGCATTAGGTTCTTCAGGGAATGGAACAAAAGGTTCCACCAGCCCTCATGAAATTAACCTTCTATTAATGGGATGATAGGCTCCCAATCTATCATCCCATTTGACTTGTGACTGGCCCTCAATCTTTGTTACCTCTTAAGACTCCTGCAGTTTTAATCAAAATTCCTACTTATTACTGCTTTATAACAACACTTAACTTCAGCTGTTATTCCTTTCGAATAAGAGCACTTGTGAGAATTTCTTGAAAACCTAGATGATTTTTCTCCCCTTGCATGAGGACTGAACACAGTGCCTTCACACTGCACTACTATTCCCAGCTTCTTTTTATTTTGAGACATCTTGCTAAGAGGTTAAATTGCCCAGGCTGGGCTCGAGCTCATGATCCTCCTGCCTCAGCCTCCCAGAGTGCTGGGATTACAGGCACACATCACTTTTTAAAAGTTATTTAAAGATCAGCCAAATACTCTTCTCAGATTAAAAAAAAGGTTTAAAGACCAAAGATAAGAAATATATTGTATCAGTAGCATACTATAAATGGCAAAGTTCAAACAAAATCTGGCTCCTTACCTTAGGGTTTTGCCACTGAATTATTTTTTAAAATCTATAATTCAAAGGGCTTTAAATAAATGAAGTTAAGTAATTCAGAATTTAACTGAGTACCCATTCAGAACTGTGTGCCAGACACATTAAAAAAAAAAAAAAAAGATAGCAAAATGTATATAGCAATTTACCCCAAAAAATGGTTTGAAAAAAGAGAAAAGTCAAAGAATAATTATTTGGACACTAGAATTATAAGGACATGTTGATAATGGTATAGTGTAGACGATGGAACTATTTGTAACTTTCCTTCTTTGTAATCACTATTTTTATAGTTTGGGCAACAACTTTACTATTTTGTCTTATCATCAAGAGGAAAAGGTTACTTGTTGGAAGGAGGATAGAATAGCAATGAGGCTGGTTTAATGGGAGAGGGATAACTGTGCACACTGAATGTGAATACATCACCACTTGAAATAAAGCTGTACATGGACATGCACAGTTGCCCCTTATCAGTGGGGGTTGGTTCCACAACCCTTCCCTAATACTGAAATCTGCAGATGCCCAAGTCTCTTATATAAAATGGTGTAATATTTGCATATAAACTACGTACATCCTCCCACATATTTTAAATTATTTCTAGGCTACTTATGATACTTAGTACAAAATAAATGCTGTGTAAACTGTTCTTTTACTGTATTGTTTAAGGAATAATGACTAGAAAAACAGATTTTACATGTTTAGTACAGACCCAATATTTTTTCCTATTTTTTTTTATTTTAAAGAGAAGAAAAAACAAATCAAAAAAAAGAACAAATTTTCAAAACACCATAATATGAGGGTAACAATGGTTAATGCATTACGTATTATTATCTTTAAGTTAGTTATTCAGGATACCAGACATTAGCATTCAATTGTCCAAACATTACTGGCACAAACCTTACTCTTCAATGAACTAAGTAAAATTGGTAGTGTATCTATCTTAACCATCTTATATATATATATACAATTTTTTTTTCCCTTTCCCTTCTTTCTTTTCCCTATTCCAGTCTCTCTTTCCTTTTGACCAGTTTTTTTTTGATTCACCATGTCTACTGTACATTTTGGATCTTATTTACTCTTTCAATTTCTCATACTAGAGAGACTATACGATGCTTACACATGTGTGTCCGGTTTATTTCACTTATGAGTATTTTCTCAAGTTGCATCCATTTACCTATAAAAGTCTCCAGTTTATCCTTCTTTATGGCTGAATAGTACTCCATTGTATAAAAATACCACATCTTTCTTATCCATTCCTCAGTTGATGGGCATTTGGGTTGTTTCCAAGATCTGGCTATTACAAATTGTGCTGCTATAAACATGGGTGCACATATATCGCTGTGGTACGATGTTTTTAATTTTTCTGGGAAGATGCCCAGAAGGGGAATAGCTGGGTCAAATGGGACCTCCAACCCTAGTTTTTTGAGGAATCTCCACACTGACTTCCACAGTGGCTGTACCAGTCGACACTCCCATCAACAGTGAAGAAGGGTTCCTTTTTCCCCACAGCCCCTCCAGCATTTGTTATTAGTTGATTTCTTTATAGTAGCCATTCTTTCTGGGGTGAGATGGTATCTCAGTGTTGTTTTAATTTGCATCTCTCGAATGACTAGTGATGTTGCACATTTTTTTGTATATTTGTTTGCCATTAGTATTTCTTCATCTGAGAAATGTGTATTCATCTCAGATGCCCATTTTTGGAGTGGGTCTTTAAATTTGGGAAGTCTGATTTTTTTGAGTTCTTTATATGTTCTCGATAGTAATCCTTTGTCTGAGGAACAGCTGGCAAACATTTTTTCCCACATTGTGGGTTGTCTCTTCACTCTGCTGGTGGTTTCTCTTGCTGTGCAAAAGCTTTTTAATAAGATGAGATCCCAGTTATTGATTCTTTGGGATAGTTCCCGTGCGGTTGAGTTTTTATTCATAAAGTCTTTGCCTACACCAATGTCTTCAAGGGTTTTACCTATCCTACCTTTCAGCAGATTTAATGTTTCTGTTTTAATATTTAGATCTCTGATCCATTTTGAATTTAGTTTAGTGCACGGTGAAAGATATGGGTCTAGTTTTAATCTTCGGCATGTGTAGAGCCAGTTTTTCCAGCACCATTTATTAAAGAGGCTATCTTTCTTCCAGCAAATGTGTTTGGCACCTTTGCCAAAGATAAGGTGGCTTAGTATGTCTGGGGTTGTTTCAGCATCTTCTAATCTGTTCCATTGATCTTCAGGTCTGTTTTTTTGCCAGTACCACACTGTTTTTATCACAGTAGCTTTATAGTATAATTTCAAGTCAGGGATTGTGATGCCCCCTGCCTTGCCTTTGTTGCCCAGAATTGCCTTTGCTATTCTAGGTCTCTTCTGATTCCAAATGAATTTTAGGATTGTTTTCTCTAATTCTGTGAGATATGCTGTTGGAATTTTGATTGGAATTGCATTAAATCTGTATAACAATTTTGGAAGTATGGCCATTTTCACTATATTGGTTCTTCCTATCCAGGAGCAAGGGATATCTTTCCATTTTCTGATATCCTCTTCAATCTCCTTTTTCAGAGTACTGCAGTTTTCAGTGTAGAGGTCTTTTACATCCTTTGTGAGGTTGATTCCTAGGTATTTCATTTTTTTGGATGTTATTGTCCTGAGTATTTTTTGATCCACATGGAATCCACAAATGCAGAACTCGTGGACACAGAGAGCTGACTGCACACATACACAAAAAGCTTTTATTTAAGTACTTTGATATAACTTAAGATCTAAGTAATTTCATAAAGTATGTGTACAGTTTTATAAAGTTTTATACACTGTACAGTTATGTTTAGAAACTAGAATATTGGTATAATGGACAGAAACATGAAAATAAATTTACTAATTATAGTCTCAGGGATAGCTATTATTTTTTCACAATATTTGAGGTTTAGTTTTGATTTAACAAGAATTCCTTCATTCTTTGATGAAGGTAATATTCTCACTGCGTATCTAAGGAGATAGACAACATTTTATTCTAATAAATGACTGCTACATAAGACTGGCTGATAACATAGCTCAATCTTTTGTGAAATTTATCAGTAGCAAGAGTTTTAGCACAATAAATATTTATACAACCATTTTAGAAAACTTAGCAATATTTAATAAATTTAAAGATGCTCATGTTTTACAGCCCCGTGATTAATCCACTAAAGTACATATATTAACATGAACACTGAACCATATTGACACTGACATCTCCCAAACTGCCTGGACTGGAAATACACGCCAGTATACACCACCTAACTCAATACCCTTCTTGGGTACTCTAATAGTCATATAAAATTAAGTATATCCAAAGCCAAATTCCTGTGCTTATCTCTAAAACTGTTCCTGAGCCTTCTTCCTCAGGGTTGCACTGCCCCTGTGTTCTATATGAATGACTGCCCCAGGAGATATACAATGCAACAATTATGATATTCTACCCTCAGAGAATATCAACTATGTGTTTCTGGTGTCAGACCAAAACTCTTACATCATCTTTGCCTCCTCTTTCATATATTGTGACAGAAAATTTAAATTTTAGAATTTTAGCAAACTAACAAACAGCTTAGTATCACATTGGGACAAAATGTGCTCACCCAGCCCCCCACATAGTTAGACTCAGTCAGCCTTGACTGACCACGCAGCTGCAACTCCGAGACGGCCTGACCTGGCTGTCTGACTGCACCCAGCTGCGCTGCCTGCACTCCCAAACCCACAACATATCCTGTTTTGCTAGCCTGTTTCAAGGACTTTCTGCCCAAGACAGACCAGCCCAGTCAAGGACATGCTTGATTTTACTCACCCACTCAGCTCAGCTCCCTCCCTAAACTTTCCCACCTTATGATAAACGACCCTCTCTGACTAAACCTGCCCAGAACAAATCTGCCTAACAACATACGACCCTGCTTATATAACCAATTATAAACTAACCTATCAGCTTTATACTTCCTGCTTACAAACATATACAAGGTTGTTTTACTCTGAGTCAGAGCTGGTGATTTGGACTTGGTTCCCACTAGCCTGCTAGCATAGTAAAAGTTGTCTTCCAGCTCCTTGGTGCAGTGTCTTCCATTTGGTCTAGTGCTGGGTTCTGCAACAATATAGCATCTGACATTTCCATCTCCACTCCCATCCTGATCCAAGCCATCTCCATCTCTTACCTGGTCTCCTTCGTTCAACCCTTGGAAATGCTCCTCCTCCCCATATATGTTCACTTTCTCACATACTCTAGTTAGCTGTCTGAAAGAGCTTCTTAAAACCTAAATCAGAAAATGTCACTCTTCTGCTCAAAACCCTCCCATGGCTTGCCATCTTTTTCAGAGTGGTGGGTTCCACGGTCACCCAGCCTCACTCACCCTCTCATCTTCTTGTATATTCCCCACCTTGCTCATTCGCCTTTGCCCAGCTGCTCCCGTGTCTGAAACTGCATTTCCCAACACCCTCGAGGCTTGCTCTCTCACCTCCTTCAAGTCTTCCTTGGATGTCACCTTCTCAGTAAAGCCTTGCTAAGCATCCTATCTAAAATTGCAACTCCCACTACTCTTACTTCGTATCCTCTTCCCTTGCTTTATGCTTTTCATGACACTGTCTAGCACCACGTTGCTCAAATGTGTATCTCCATTGGACAGCGCTACTCTTAAATAAAACACCAATATAAATGCCGGCATTTATTAAAAGGAAAAATATGTTTAAAGAGAAGGTTGCTCAATTCCAGGTCCAAAAATGTAATTTTTATAAGGAAATTCACTTCTGCCAGGCATGGTGGTACACACTTGTAATCCTAGCACTCCAGAGGCTGAGGCAGAAGGACTGTCAAGTTCAAGTTCCATATTATTACCAATTACATTCACAAACCTGTACGCCAATAAATTGGAGAACTCAGAAGAAACAGAGATTCCTAGATACGTACGAATTATCAAAACTGAACCAAGAAGATTTAAAAATTCTGAATAGTTCAGTAACAGGTAATGCAATTGAAGAAAAAAAAACAAAACTTACCAACTAAAAAACCCCAGGACCTGATGGATTCACTCCTGAATTATACTAGAACTTCAGGGAAGATCTAACATCAATACTCCTCAAACACTTCAATAAAATTGAAAGGGAAGGAGTACTCCGAAAGTACTCCTGAAAATTAGCATTACCTTGATTCCAAAACCAGAAAAGGAGCCAAAACCAAAAAAAGAGAACTACAGGCCAATCTCTCTCATAAACATAGATGCAAAAATCCTCAACAAGATACTGGCAAACAATGCAACAAATCATCAAAAACTTAGATACACCATGACCAAGTAGGCTTCACCCCAGGGATACAAGGATGGTGCAACATACACAAATCACAAATGTAATTCATTATTTAAACAAAAGCAAGGACAAAAATCACTCGATCATCTTGACACAGAAAAGGCCTTTGACAAAATCTAATCCATTTGTGATTAACACCCTGAAGAAAATAGATACAGAAGAACCATACCTCAATCAATAAGTCATACGACAAACAGACTGCCAACATCATATTAAATAGGGAAAAATTGAAAGTCTTTCCTCTAAAATCAACAACAAGACAAGGATGTCCACTATCACCACTCCCATTCAACACCATCCTTGAAACATTAGCCAGAGCAATCAGGCAAGAAAAAGAAAGGGGGTACAGACAGGAAAGGAAGAAATCGAAGTATCATTATTTAGAAATGACATGATCCTCTACTTACAAGACCTAAAAAACTCCACTGAAAGACTACTAGAATTAATCATATTCAGCAATGTAGCAGGATATAAAATCAACACAAAAATCAATAGTTTTTCGATACACTAAAATTAGGAAAATAGCATTCACAGTTGCATTGAAAAAAAATAAATACATAGGAATTAACCAAGGAAGTGAAAGATCTCTACGAGAATTACATTACTTTGAAAAAGGAAATTAAAGAGGGCATCAGAAAATGGAAAGATATGCCATGTTCCTGGACAGGCAGAACCAATGTAGTCAAAATGGCTATACTTCCAAAACTAATATATAGATTTAATGCAATCCAAATCAAAATAACAGCATTCCTCACAGATCTAGGGAAAAAATCCAAAAATTCATATGGAATCAGAAGAGACCTAGAATGGCAAGAGTAATTCTGGGTAACAAAAGCAAAGCAGGAGGCAACACAATCCCAGATCTGAAGTTCTACTATAGCTGGGCGTGGTGGTGCACACCTGTAATTCCAGCACTCAGGAAGCTGAGGCAGGATGATCACTGTGAGTTCAAGGCCAGCCTGGGCTGCATAGTGAAACCCTGTCTCAAATTAATAAAAAGGAAAAAAAAAGTTATATTACAAAGCTCCAGTGAATTTAAAAAACAAAAAATAAAAAAACCAGAATGGTACAGATACAAAAAATGAAATGTGGATCAATGGAACAGAACAGAGGAAGGAGAAATCACCTCAGACATATTCAGCTATTTGATCTTTAACAAAGGGGTCTGTTATGGTTTGTGTCTGGATGTCTCCCCAAAGCCTCATGCGGTCATGGGGGTGGGCTTTTTGGAGGTGGCTGAATCTATAGTTTGTGACTGGTTCATTGTCTAGTGCTGGGATTGGGGGTGTGAGTGCTACACCTGCCCTAGGGCAGGCAGCCTACATACAATATAAGGGAGGAAAAGAGGTTTGCTCCTCCCCTTTTTGCTCTTGTTGCTTTGCTGTCTTCTGTATCCATGAACTGTTGTCCCTGTGCCACGCCACCCTGCCTTGGAGCCAGCTGATTATGGACTGAAACCTCCACAAACTGTGAGCTAAATAAATAAACCTTTCCCCCTTTAACTCTGGGTGGTGGGTATTTTGTCTCATCAACGAGAGAAAAGTAAGAGTCAAAAACATACACTGGAGGAAAAATCGCCTCTTTAACAAATGGTGCTGCGAAAACTGGATGTCCACATGCAGAAGACTGAATCTAGACCCATATCTCTCACCATGTACTAAACTAAAATAAAAACGGATCAAAGATCTAAATGTTAAAACAGAAACACTTAAGGAAGATTAAAATAGGTAAAGCTTGGTAAGGGACACAAAAAGGGTCACTGCTTGTTGCTTGTTGACTTCTGCCCATCATGAACTGTTTCTCCCCTGCGATGCCCCTCTGCTGTGCCACCCTGCCTTGGAGTCAGCCAACTATGACCTGAAACCTCTGTGAGTTAAATACACTTTGCCTTCTTTAAAAAAATAAAATAAAATAAAATAGGTAAAACTCTTCAAGTCGTTGGCAAAAGCAAAGACTATGAACCCCAGCTGCACAAGAAACTGTATGAAGAATCAACAAATTGGATCATACCATAGTAAAAAGTTTCTGCACTGCAAAGGAAACAACCAACAGAGTGAAGAGACAACCTCCAGAACAGGAAAAAAATTTTGCCAGCTACTCCTCAGACAGAAGGCTGACATCTATAAAATATAAAAAACTCAAAAGACTAGACGCCCCCAATAAAAGACCCAATTAAAAAATGGGCAATTGAAATGAATAGACACTTCACAGAAGTAGTAGTACAGGTTACCAATAAATAAATACATACAAAAATGTTCAACATCACTGGCCATTACAGAAATGCAAATTAAAACAGCACTGAGATACCATCTACTCCATTCTTTATGGCTATCATCAAGAAATCAAGCCGGGGATATAGCTCAGTGGCACAGTGCCTGCCTGGCAAATGTGAGGTCGTGAGTTCGATTCCCGGTACCAAAAAAAAAAAAAAAAAAAAAAAATCGAATACTAACAAATCCTAGTAAGACTGCAGGGAAAAAGGAACCCTTCTACATTGTTGATGGGAATGTAAACTGGTACAACCACTGTGGAGATCAGTATGGAGAGTGCTTAATTAAAAAACTAAAAATAGAAATTCCATTTGACCCAACTATTCCCCTTCTAGGCATCTTCCCGAAAAAGTTAAAGTCCTCATTTTACAGGGATATATGTATGTCCATGTTTGCAACAGTATTATCCATAATAGTTAAATCTTGGAAGCAATGGATGAATGGATAAAGAAAATGTGGTATTACACACAATAGAGTAACTACTCTGCCATAAAGGATACACTTGAGGCTTCTGTAGGAAAATAGATGCACCTTGAGAGTAGAATATTAAGTGAAATAAATCAGATATACAAGTTTAAATATCATACGGTTTCTTCATATGAGAAACTCAAATTATAAACAAAGAGCAAAATAAAAAAATACTAGGAAGTAGGGAGATCTTTTTCAAATGGAAAGGGAAATAAGGGGGGGAGGGGGAAAGAGGAAGGATTAAAAAAAGAACTGAAGAAAAAAGAGCTTTTATAAATGGAAAGGGTAAAAAGAATTGGAGGATGCAGAGAGGAATGGAAGGGAACCAAAAAAAAAAAAACCACTTAAGATGTATTAGGTACTTTACAAACTCCCCAAGATAAATGTAACCATTATGTACTGCAAATATGTACTGATTAAAAAAAAAAAAAGTTCAAGTTCCAGTGCAGCCTGGTCTATGTAATGAGATTGTCTCAAAAAACAAAAAGAAAAAAAGAAAAATTCATTCTTCTGGTTTTGTTGTGAGAGATAAGAAAATGCCTATTTCATTTTTGACATTTAATTACAGAAAGCATTTTCTATTTGTGCATTATTCATCAAATATATTGTTTTTGTCTACTGTTAGTCCATGGTTCTATTTAGAGAACCCTCTATGGTATGGAAAAAAGATAACAAAGGCTGGTACAAATGACAGGGACTCAACAGATCATTTAGGCCTACTGCTTCATTTTACACATGACAAACCTAAAACACTGACATTAAGTAACTTATCTGAAAATTACAGGACTAATAGCCTTTATGTTACATAAGATGTATGTGGAAACTTGTTACAGTATTTAAGGTCTCTATAGATTTTTCTTTCTTTTTTTTTTGGTACTGGGAATCAAACTCAGGATGTTGCGCTTGCCGGCAGGCGCTTGTGCCACTGAGCTACATCCCCATCCTGGTCTCTATAGAGTTGTACACACCACAACAAATATACTGAATTTTGTTCCTAAAAAAACTAAATATGAGTCTTATGGTACTGGACTTGAAGATTATGAGTTTTTTGGGGGGTACAAAATTAGATTTATATTCTTTCTTGGTAAGAGTAAAAAAAGCATCAGTTTTTAGACTCTGAAAGCCAGTTCCCAACACTTAGCTGTTGATGTGGTTTGAATATGATTTGAGAGCGTCTGCCAAGGTTTCATGCTAGAAGCTTGGGCTCCAGTATTGCAGTACTGGGAGATACTAGAAGTTTTGAGAGGTGAAGCCTCGTGGAAGGTTGTTGGGTTAGGGGAGCACCATTGGAGTAAAGAATTAACGCTAGTCTCAGGAGTAAGTGAGTTTCCCAAGAGGGGGTTGTTATAAAGGTCAACCCATGTGCTTGGCCCCTGCTGCTCTCAGCTGTTTCCCTTTCTATATTCTGCCATGGGGGCCCTCATCAGAGGCCAAACAGGGCCTCCTGATCTTGTACTTACAGCCTCTAAAATCATAAACTAAATAAGCTCCTTTTCTTTATGAAGTACTCACATCAGGCATTTTGTTATAATAATACAAAATGGACTAAGACAGCTGTGTACTGACAATTATAACTGTTTTCTCACCAGTAAGAGAAGATGCTACCATACCCAGGGTGTGAAAAATGATAGGAATAAGAAACATACACCCCACTTACCAAAGCACTATGTTAGTCCCTTTCTTTTGATTAAGAACAGAAAGGTGTTCTTTGATACTTTCTTTGTAAATTAATGAAGCCAAATCAACCAAAATGCTTTAAACAGTCCTGTTTATGACTCAATGATATATAGTTATGAATGCCACATAATTTCTGAGGCCTAACTAATATAGACAGATTATATCAAATGCATTAATCATTTTATAATATGAAATATAATTTGATAATTCTAAAACTAATTAGGATACTATTACTGACCATTTTCTGTATTTGAAAAGAACATTCTTAAAACACTTACATCTGGTTGAATAGCTTTAAACACTGGGACATCCATTAGTGTTATCTGACCCTGAAATAAAAAAGTGAAAAAACGACAATTTCTTTTTTGGAACTCTGTGATATGTCATATATTATAAATAAAAATTAGGGGCTGGGAATAAAGCTCAGTGGTAGAATACCTGCTTAGCATGTGATCCCTAGCACTGCAAAAAACAAAAAAAATTACGTTGTACCCTAAAATATTACTGAATATTCCATTTTATAAGGGCTTATAGAAAAATTTTAAAAACTAGTCCTAGTACCATTAAATGTAATTATTTCTAATTATCTCATGCCTGTTTATACTGTCTTATGAAAAATGAGGTAAAGTTAGAAAATAAAAAATTTGGACAAAGTGGCATACATTAAATTAAACACAAAACCAAATAGTTCAGAGTAGTGTTCTTGTTATAAAGATTAAATTACTGCTCCTCAAGCAGTAACATAAAATCTACTATCAATAAAAGATGTTTTCTTCTGAATTCATAAAAAGTAATGAGGTTATAGCCAGGCATGGTGGTGCACACTCCTAGCTACTCAGGAAGCAGAAGCAGGAGAATCACAAATTCAAGGGCAGACTGGGCAACTTAGTGAGACCTTGTCTTAAAATTAAAATTTTAAAAATGAGCAGTAGCAGAGTGCTTGTCTACAAGCATGTAGCCCTGGGCTCCAACCCAGTATATCACAAACACCAAAAAGTAATGAGACCACACTAAAGGCAACACATTATGACTTTACATGCTATGGGCCTATCTCACAACTGTAGATACAAAACAAAACTCACAAATATATGGAACAATTATATGACCAAGTATAATTTATTCCTTGACTGTAAGAGTGGTTCAGCATCAGGAAATCAATGTACTTTATTAACAAATTAAAGAAAAATAACAGAAATTAACACTGTTAGTTAAATACAAAGATTTTTAATACACTTCATGATATTCTAATGATCCCTTCTGATTCATTTTCAACTTTTAAGTTAACAAAAACAGTAAAAATACTTCTCAGACATGTCAATAAAGTACATTTGGTTTGGGGATAAATGTATAGACTGATAAAAGTAAGTACTTATTATTACCAAATTGAAGATATAACTTACAAAGCTGCCCCCCCAAATTCTTATATTCCCCACCCTATCCTGTTTATGCCAGTTTTGTACTCTCCCCTAAAATTTCCATTACTTTTTTTTTTTTGGAGACAGAGTCTCGCTATGTAGTTCAGGCTGGCCTTGAACTCACCACATAGCCCAGGCTGGCCTCGAACTCACTGTGATCCTTCCTGCCTCAGCCTCCCCAGTGCTGGGATTATAGATGTGCGACACCACATCTGGCCATAACCATTTTTTTAATTATCTCCTCTGCTACAAAATCTAATTCAACAGCACCAACATGTAAATTATGTGCAAAATCTAAAGAAGGAAGAGCCAGGAAGCTTACCGCATATTCTTCTGGTGAAACCTTAAGAACATCAAATACCACTGCATCAAAGCTTTTCTTCAGTTCAGAACCTTTGTCACTTAATGATTCAGAGCTGCTACTTTTCTGTTAATTGAAAGAAAATGCAGCTATTTTAGTACTGTCTCACAGTCAATGTCATAGAAACTAGACACTGAATGTCTAGAAACTAGAAACAGAGGAAGCTAAGAACAGTGGGTTAGGAAAGGCTGTAGAAAAGCTGAGACATGCTGCTTAGCTAAAAGAGCATGAAAGGGTCACACAATCTGAAATCTAACCTCGGGTTTAGATTTTAGGTTCTTGAGTAAGTCATTTTATTGTGTTCATTTTCTTCATCCACATATTCTATCATTTCCTACAGAAATAAAACACTTTTAACTCGCTTAATGATTCTCAAGTAGGGTAAAGGCCGGTAAGGAGAGAAGGATATGTGTCACTTAAAGACAGAGACAAGCTCTGAGAAATGTGTTTTTAAACAATTATGTTATCAAGTAAACATCACAGAGTGCACTTAGACAGACTACAATAGCTACGTCACTGGGAGATATAATCCTGTAGGACTACGGCTGTATATGCAGTCCACTGTTGATCAGAATGTCATCACGCACAGCATGAGTATGTCTATAATCTTTAAACTAGTTTTTAATTTTTTTAAAAAAGATGTTACTTTTGTAACATAAACCTAAGAGAACATCCAAAACTCCACTAATTAAATAGCTGTATAATCCACTCTTACTTGTTAAGTTATGTCTTTGAAGTCCAATTGATCCTGCTCTTCCTATACATTACAAATAAATATGTTTTCTGCTTTAAGGTTACTAGGTTTTAAGTCTGAATATGCTGCTGCTACTTGTAGAATAAAAGGTACTTTGGGGCCCTGAAAATCTTTTTACTGTTAAATTTCCACTTCATCTGTGCCATGATATAAAAATACATTCTGCATCAGTTGAATTCAGAGGATCATTAGTACAAGAACACTTAGAGCAGGCCGGTGATACAGCTCAGCAGCATAAGCGCCTGCCTGGCAAGCGCGAGGTCCTGAGTTCGACTCCCGGTACTCACATAAAAAAAAAAGAACACTTAGAACAGTCTATTCAATGTTGCTAAGATATTAGGCTACAATTAACAGCACAATCAAAGTTTTCAGCACCTGCCTGGCAAACACAAGGTCATGAGTTCAATTCCCCAAACAAAAACACAATCAAAGTTTCAATCATGAGAGTATACACCCGTCTACCCATCAGCTATTATATATCAGTTTTGAGCACTTATCATTATGCCTCATTTTTATATTAACCCTCTCACTAGCTAAATATCAAGTATGGAGTCACAATCACTACAAAAAAGAGACTGTCATTAATTTTGGAAAATTCTCAAAAATTATTACTTCAAATATTTCTCCTGGTCCTTCCTCTCTTCTCTGCTAGTCTCCTTATATTTACTTCTTTTGTCATTGTTCCACAATCCTTGACTATTCTCTTTTTTGATTTTTAAAAGTTTCAATATTCCTTCTTACATTACCCATTCTTGCTCTCGTCTATTTTTTTTTTAGAGTCCTTCACATATTGACAGTTACTTAATTCCTAGTTGATAATTCCAAAATCTCTGCAATATGTGAGTCTTGTTCTCTTGATTTATCTCTTCAAACTATGTTTTTTCTTGCCTTTTAGCATGCTTTGTAACCTGCTGAAAGCTAGATGATATATTGGGTAACAGGAACTGAGGTTAAAAAGGGCTTTAACATAAATGTTTATGTTCACATGCCAGGAGTTATGCTGTATTTACACTATGGTGATGCTGAGTCTTCAATTTCCCCTTATCTTTTTTTTCCCTCCTGTCTTTGGGTTTCTCTAGAAACTGCTTCTTAGAGTCTGAGTCTTATACCTCTTTCAGCTATATCATGTTACCATGGTAGGAGCCTGTTAATGTAGTGGTAAAGTACAGAAGGAGGGGAAGCATCCTATGGTCCTCTAATTTGGTTTCAGTCTTTTAGTGAGCATGTGTTCTTAGATTGTAATCTTGACAAATGTTTCTATGTCCCACTCACTCCACTTAGGTGAGATGGAAACTAGAGGGGACCTGAAGTTGAGTCTCTTTCCCTAAGTAGATTAGGTTCTGGTAAACTAGCTTCCCTTGAGGCAAGTGGAGAACACAATGCTCTAGGCCAGTGATAGCTCAAACCTCTTGGCGCTTTCAATGATAACAAACAGCTGGCTGCGGCATATGTGCCACAGGTCTTCCATCACTGTTCTAGGCATATATTTTAAAACAGTTACCTTCTCGTGGTATTTCAAAATGGCTACTTTCCCCCATGCCCCTGCTAGAAGTAGAAGGGGATTCTTCTCTGGTCCTCATTGTGAGTACTTGGTGGGCATCCCAGAGGTAAGAAAAATTACTAACAATGGTAAGGGAAGCCTACGACTAGGCCTCTAGTTGTTTTTAACTCTCAACCTAGTCTACCCTTAGCCTTCAGCATTTGCTGGTTCTAGTTCATTCCTGCCCCATGACTCCTGCTCCTGTTCTCTATCTGCCTGTCGCTCCAGTTTTCAGGGCATCATTGTTTGTTCTATACATCAATTCTCTGACAGAGCTAAGGAAAGTTAACTGACTTTCCAATTGTTTAGCTTTTTTCCTATTGTGGACAGGAGTGAGGAATTCTAAGGTCTTTATAAATCCAAGCAGAAACCACATTCTTTCAGGTGTTTAATCTCTGTAACTATGACTAATACATAGTATGTCGACAATATTTTATGTACCACAAGTAATACGGAAATTTATTCATGTTTAGTATTCATGCAGACACTAGTTAAACAGCATACACTAACCGAGTAACTGTCCATATATATATTTACATTCATTTTACATACAAAACTGGTACTTTTCTCCAGTTTTTAACTCATATAAGACAAGTTAGCCAAAACAGGGCAATTTTATTGTCTATCAAAGAGTACACTCCCTTCTTTTCCTTCTCAGAAGCTATTCACAGAGACTTAAAAATGATTAGTGATTCAATCCCTGACTTGAAATTATACTACAAAGCTATTGTGATAAAATCAGCATGGTACTGGCAAAAAAAAAAAAAAAAAAAAAAAGACCTGAGGATCAGTGGAACAGATTAGAAGATGCAGACACAACTACAAACACACTCAGCCAAGCAATCTTTGTGGGCCTGACAAAGGGGCCAAACATGTTCACTGGAAGAAAGATAACCTCTTTAATAAACGGTGCTGGAAAAACTGGCTTTTCACATGCCAAAGATTAAAACTAGACCCATGTCTATCACCATGTAGTAAACTAAAGTCAAAATGGATCAAAGGTCTAAATATTAAAACAGAAACACTAAATCTACTGGAAGAGAAAGTAGGTAGAAATCTTGAAGACATAGGGGTAGGCAGAGAGTTCATGAACAAAATCCAAACTGCACAGGAAGTACTTTAAAGAATCAACAACTGGGATCTCACCTTATTAAAAAGTTTTTGCACATCAAAAGAAATCACCAACAGAGTGAAAAGAAAACCCACAGAGTAGGAAAAAATTTTAGACAACTGTCCCTCAGAAAAAGGACTTATATGTAGAACATATAAAGAATTGAAAAAAAGCAGGCCTCCCAAATTCAAAGACCCAATCCAAAATGGGCAGTTCCCAGATGAAGAAATACAAATGGCAAATGAATATATGAAAAAATGTTCGTCATCATTGGTCATTTGAGAGATGCAAATTAAAACAACACTGACTTGCAAGCGCAAGGGCCTGAGTTCGACTCCCGGATCCCACATACGAAAAAGGGGCCGGTGATATCGCTCAGCGGCACGGGTGCCTGTTGGCGCGCGAGGTCCTGAGGTCGACCCCCCGGTACCCACAAATAAAAAAAACAAAAAACAAACAAACAAAAAAAAAACACTGAGATTCCATCTCACCCCAGAAAGAATGGCTATTATCAAGAAATCAACCAATAACAAATGCTGGAGGGGCTGTTGGGAAAAAGGAACCCTTCTCCACTGTGGGTGGGAGTGTAGATTGGTGCAGCCACTTTGGACATCACTGTGGAGATTCCTCAAAAAAACTAGGATTAGACGTCCCTTTTGATCCAGCTATTCCCCTTCTGGGTGTTTTCCCAGAAGAATTAAAAACATCATACCATAGCGATACAGGTGCACCCACGTTTACAGCAGCACAACTTGTAATAGCTAAATCTTGGAAACAATCCAAATGCCCAGCAACTGAGGAATGGATAAAAAAGATGTGGTATTTTCATACAATGGAGTACTACTCAGCTATAAAGAAGGATAAACCGAGGCTTTTACAGGTAAATGGATGCAACTTGAGACCATACTCATAAGTGAAATAAATCAGACTTGCATGTATAAATATCGCATTGTCTCCCTAGTGTAAGAAACTGAAAGACTAAATGAGATCCAAAATGTACAATAGATATTGTAAAAGAAAAACTGGGATGGGGGAAAGGAGAAAAGAAGGAAGGGAAACAAAAATACACACACACACACACACACACACACACGATAGCTAAGATAATTATACTACTAATTTCTATTAGTTCATTGAAAAGAATAGTCTGTGGTTATATTGTTTGATCAATTTTGCATGTCTATATCTTGTAATCTGAGCAACTACTTTGAAGATAAGAATACACAATATGTTAACCATTGTTAATCTCCTATTATCTTGTTTTGAAATTCTCTACTGTTTTTATTTTCTCTTTAAAATAAAAAATAATAACAAAAAAATTATTAGTGATGTATGTCAGTATGTTTCCCTAATACCATTAATAAAGCAGAAATTATAAGAAGGTAATCAGTACATAAGCATAATGTCCCCAAGAGAACAGCAGTAATTCTTCATTCAAGGCAAGCCTCAAAAATCACTGAGAATTGGACTGGAGGTGTAGTTCAGTGGTAGACCACCTGCCTAGCATGTGTGAGGCCTTGGGTTCAATCCCCAGCCCCACCAAACCAAACCAAACCAAACCAAACCAAAATCGCAACAACAAGAAAACCGTACTTATATTGTCTGTCTGGAAGTATGTTCACTATAATTGTCTTATTGGTATCAGAAGCTTTAAGCACAAGCTAAACATTAAAGATACTGAGAAAAAGTCAACTGATCCAGGTCAAGAATTTTTTCTGTTCTGTAAGCTTATTTATATTTATGTGAAATTTGCATTCTGATATATTAATAGAACTATATCTGAAAGATAGTGGAAAATACATTTTAAATTTTATGTTCTTGCTGCATAGTCCTTAAATAGCAGGACTGTTTTTAAAAGGCAGACCTTTTCACCCTTACTTTGGATGTTAAACTATATTACTCTGAAGCCTGACAGAATTCATTCATTTTTAGGAAAGTCAACAGAATTTTTTATACACGTGATAATATTTGGTACATAATTAAGTACTGCATCCTAAAGTATTAAAATAGGTGTAAACACTTTGGATACATACTTATAAATGTACTATACATATACATATTCAAGAAATATGGTTATAATATACCAAGTATATATATACACATACAAGATATATCTGTCTCGAGGAGGAAAAAAATCTATGCATAAATTTATGCAAAAAATACTTAAAAGTTTAACTATCTGTTTAGGGGACTGTTAAAAAGTACAATACTTGAACTATGTGATGAAAGGTAAAACTTTTTTGTGTGTAGTGACATGAAAGGGTACATTAAAAAGGGAAGAAAAATACCAGTGGAAAAACTGATGCAGGTAAAGTAACAGTAGTTTATATAAAACATTAGGAAAATGTACTATTTTTTTTAACAGAACATAAGTTTTGATTATTAGTCAAAATTAAATCTATGAGAAAGAAAATTTGGGACCAAGACTTAAAAGAAAGGCATGAAGGGTGTTTGAATTTAATTAGTAGGTAATAAGGAACCAGAGCCAGGTGTTGGTGCCACACACCTGTAATCCCAGCATTCAGGAGGCTGAGGCAGGAAGATGGCCTGGAGTTCGAGGCCAGCCTGGGCTATGTAGTGATTTTCAAGGCTAGCCTGAACTACATAGCAAGAGCCTGTCTCAAAAAAAATCAAAACAAAACCAAAAAAGGAATAAATTGTTGGTTTTGGGACAAGATAAAGTTTAAGAGCATTTTTTTTTAAATATTAATGATAGATCTGTATCAAATGGACCAGAAACAACAGAGATTAAAGACCAAACTAAAAGGCCACTGCAACAATCTAAATAAATACTAAATGACCAAACTAGGATGGTTGTAGTAGAAATAAGGACACGAGGCTAGAGATAAAGTATGGTGAACAGCTAGCTCCAAGACGCCTGCCAAAGATCTCTATCTCCTGCCTGATATGTATTTCTGCCCTGAAACAATTCTCTCCCCTTCTATGTGGGCAGGACTTATGCCTTGTTTCTACTTAACAGAATATGGTAAAAGTGATAAAATGTCACTTCCATGATTACATTACGTAAGAGTGTAATTTCTGCCTTGCCGGCAGACTCTGCTATGATGAGAAGATGGTTCTGGTGGGCAAAGGAAAAAGGAATAAACAAAAAAATCTAAAGGTTTAAATTTAGATGCTATGAACATGTACTATTACTGGAAGTGAAAAAACACTGGACTATTAAAGGTTATTAAACTTTGAGGTCAAGGTGTTAAGGTGTTGAACAGTCATAAACATCATTCTCCAACATAGTAAGAGAAAAACAAAGGAGAAATATAAGAGCCAGCTGCTGAAACTATTAAGTAAAGTACTCTAAATGTGTGGACAAAGCAAACAAGAAAAAAGTGAAGCAGAAGTAATACCACAATACATTAGAGAGATGAGCGCCTAATTCAGTTTTTACCTCCATCTTACAATCTAAGATACATTAGCCAAGTAAGTCCTTCTAATATTCCAGCTTGTCAGTACACTTTGATCTCATCCAGTAGGCTTGAAAACAAGGGATCTTGACTTAGTGATTCCAAATAAAAGAAATTTTCTTTGCCTCAGTTATACTATTGCCTTCAAGCTTCATGTAACTTAAAAACACCCTAAAAAGAAATTCTATTTCCTTTAAAACTAAACCTAAGAAAGGGTTTTCAAGTAATCATTAGTCATTTTTTCCAAGTATCCTAATAGATAAGGATTAAATGTTTCGAAGATGCACAATGAACAGATGAATGGCAAAACTGAAAGCTAAAAAAAATCTTTAAAAATGTGTGACCCCTTTTTCTCACATTCTACTTTTAAAATATGATATACCATAACACTTGAAAAATTAGAAAGCCAGGTAAGAAACTATAAGTTCTGTAAGTGTCTTACCTCAGAAGCAGTGGCTGGGATATTAACACTGCTTGCTTGTCCGTTCATTAGGTCCATGCCTCCCTCATCAGTCCCTGACCCTACGTCAGCAGCAACAGAGGACTGATTACTTCATGTCCAGGGCCGCAGGTACATTATCCCTATTTTTTAAAAAAAGTACAGAACAGTTAAAATGGTGTTTTCCTTAAAGTTTAAGAGAGCAAATCAGTGTTTACCACCATGCTAAGATACAAAATACTACAACTTTGTTGAACTCTATTTTTATTTCCATGAAACTAAATCCAGATGAGGACAATCTCTTCAAATGATGAGAAACACTGAATGGGTAGTATTAATTGGTACTGTTACATTCTTCGTAAGAGAAGTAAAAGCATTATTTTCACTGATTAATATTTTGAGAAAAGGGCCAGTGATATGGCTCAGCGGCATAAGTGCCTGCCTGGCAAGCGCGAGGTCCTGAGTTCGACTCCCGGTACCCACGTAAAGAAAAAAAAGGGCTGGTGATATCGCTCAGTGTCACAAGCGCCTGCTGGCAAGTGCAAGGTCCTGAGTTCGACTCCCAGTACCCACATAAAAAAATATATATATTTTGAAAAAAAAAATCAACTGGGTAACTTTTTTAGTTATGTAAATAATTAGTATAAAAATCATGTGACAAAGTAACACATCCCATACATGATAAATTTTTTGAGATCCAAATGACACTTCTAAATCAACAATACTGAATAAGGTTACCATTGCTAGTGCTATCACAAAAATATCACAATATATGCTAACTTATATAGGGCTTTAAAGTTTATTAATATTCTTAATCCATTATCTCATTGATTTTCACAACTACTAACAACATTATTTGGGGAAGGTATTTGAAAACAAAATATAAGAAACAGAACTTCGGGGCCAGTGAGATAGCTCAGCGGCATAAGCGCCTGCCTGGCAAGTGCAAGGTCCTGAGTTCTACTCCCGAAACCCACATACGAAAAAAGGGCCGGTGATATCACTCAGCGGCACAGGCGCCTGCTGCCGCGCAAGGTCCTGAGGTCGACCCTCGGTACCCACAAAATAAAAAAGAAACAGAACTTCTGGTAGGTAAGTGAGGAATTAAAACAAAGACTCAAACCATCTAAATTCTACTCAAATATTCTTTCTATAACACCATATGCCATGTGATTAAAAAATACAGTGAATGCTGTGGCCAAGTACCATCCAACCAGAAGGAAGGTATCTTCAATAAAAGAGGTGGCCTATTGAACTTTAGTAACAGGGTGTGACGACTTTCAATTTGTTTAGTGCACTCTGCTGTGAGCTATAGTTGAGAGAAAGTATGTTTTAAAGTGTGTGTAAATCATGGGTCACAAACAAGAATTAACATGAATTTTAGTCAACTTTATTGGAGTTTCATGATCATGCCCTTTCAAATTCCAGCTTTTTAAGACTGTGTTTTTTGACCTTGATGGAACTGTGTGAACTGAATATGTACCCAGGAACACTACAGTGAACTGTACATATTATAAGAACTTATTATTTAAGGAACAATATGCATAAAAAATGGCTAAGAATGGGCAAACAGTTTCATCCTGATTATGATACCATGTCACACATTACTTTTAGAACAGAAATTTCTATCATAAACATGGTATGTCCCAGTTGATCTCATTTACCAGGTCTGCCACCATGCAACATCTGGCTCTCCCCGAAGTTAAAATGACCATGGAAAGGTAAACATTTTTAATTGATTCAGGGCATTGAGGCAGCTAGCCACAACAGCACAACTAAAGATACTGACAAAGGAGGACTTCCAGAACTGCTTCAGAAAGTGGCAAGATGACGGGATAATTGTATTCAATTGTATTCAAAGCAAGAGGAAGTATTTTGAGGGGAGATTAAGAGGTTATGTGCCTTTTACTGTAATTTTTCTAAAAAATTAAAAATACTCATGTTTTTTAACATGCCTGATATTTTTTCTCACTTTACTGGATGTGAAAATATTACTTGAAGTTTTTATATCTTTCCCTAACTTGCCACACAGTACTGAAAAAGGTAACTTCATCTCTCTCTAAACCAACTTCTCTTTAATATGATGGGGGGGAAACTTTAAGGTCCTTTTTCAACTTTAAAATTTCTATAATTTTTTCATAAGAGAAATGACGTCTCTGTAAACTAGGTATTCTACACTATACTAACTTTAAAAACAGAGTTTGAAATATCAATAATAATTCCTCCAATGCTAAGTTTCTTTTCTCTGGAAAAGCGAAGTAGGACAATAATTTAAAAGCAGACTCTAGAAGAAGACTACCCACATTTAAGCCCAGCAAACTTGAATTTTTCTGTCCTATTTCCACACCTATAAAATAGGGATAACACTAAACACCTACTTAACAGAGGTGTGGTGGGGAAAAATGAGCTAATATACACAAAAGCACCTCAAACTGTACTGGTACATGATTAAGAGTACCGTTATGGTGATGCAGTGAAGATGCAGATTTTGTTACTGTCTACTTAATCCAAGTACAGTTTAAATTCATTGGAGTCTTCTCTAAAGGAGAAAAGATGAAAACCTTCGAAATGTAATTCTAGGAAACACATGTTGATGAGTAGCACTAAAATCCTAATCAAAATCTAACGAGTAAGAAAGCCCCAAATCTGTTTCCTAGATGGAGTACAACATGCTCCAGGTTTTTAAATGCTTAAAAATTATTTCTTATGATAGCAACTTTCAGTCATATCTTTATTTTTTATTTATTTTTTTTGTGGGTACCGAGGGTCAACCTCAGGACCTCACTCGCCAGCAGGTGCCCGTGCCGCTGAGTGATATCACTGGCCCTTTTCTCGTATGTGGGTTCCGGGAGTTGAACTCAGGACCTCGTGCTTGCCAGGCAGGCGCTTACGCCGCTGAGCCATCTCACCAGCCCTCAGTCATATCTTTAATTTATCTTCATTTCTTCAGATTACTAAGCACCTGCTAAGAGTAGAATGGTGTGCTAGAGTTTTTAAGGTAAGAAACATATTTGAAGTAATGGGATTTCAAAACCACTAAAACACATTTAGGAAATTGATGTGAAAATGAATAAAGCACAGATATACTATAATTCCCTCCAATATATACTATCTCATTCTATTAGCTTCATTATCTTTATGACACTATTAAAGATGAACTTGTACTTACACCGCAGTACAAAACCAGCTTGATAATTCTAATTTTTTGTCTGTTTGCTTGTTTTAATACAGGGTCTCACTATGCAGTGCAGGCTGGCCTTGGACTTTCTATGTAGCTCAAGCTGTTCTCAAACTCACGGTGATCCTCCTGCCTTAGCCTCCTGAATGCTGAGAGATACTTCTAATTTTGACAGTATCAGTCAGTTCGCAATAAAATGTTTTCAAATAATTTCATTTCATTCCATATTCTATGCAGACTAGGTATGACATGAATTCATAAATCAAGAGTGCCCCCTAGTGCTAAGAAAAAGATTTTAATTTTAATTATGAAAGGAATTTTATTTTTAACCTACTCTACATATTAAATATATAAATATTACCATTATTTACTGAAAATGATGCGATACAAATTAGTAATAACATTAATACATTTATAAACTATAACAAAGACTCAAGGATCCTCTGCCTGCTTTTAATTAAATGGCCATTCAAATATTCCACAAAAAGGTCATATTAAAATCCATTTTGTGGGCTGGTGAGATAGCTCAGTGGCATAAGCGCCTGCCTGGCAAGTGCGAGGTCCTGAGTTCAACTCCCGGTACTCACATAAAAAAAAAAATCTATTTTGTATATACACAGCAAAACATACCCTTAAAGAAAATATTCCTTATAACTATTGATAAATGCACTACAATTATAATAGCATTTAATGTGTCCAAGTGCAAGAGGCTCATATAGTATAAAAACAATGTAAGTCCTAAAAGACAGAAATATGAGTTTATTCTTTAGTGTGCGTCTCAAGACAAATTAAACAAGACTAATAAAACAAATACATGCTTTAATGGTTTATTTTTCCTCATGCTATAAATGGCACGACCATTCATAATGACTACCAATATCACAAGAGCTCTATTATTAAATTCTCTGGTTTCTACTTACTTTTTTCAACTTCCAAAGATAGTTAAGTTACTCTGGCTGTCCAAAACAGCTATTTTGGATCTTTCCAAGCAATATAATCCCCAAACAAGAAATCTTGAAACACAGAGATTTAGTTCCTTGTTCGAGTTCACAGAACTCAATTATCAAATTGCAGGCACATACAGCTTCCTAATTGCCCACCTTCTCAATGGTATTCCCAGGAAGAAAATAAATTTTTTAAATAAGGTATTAAAACTGAAGCAACAATTTCTCACTAATTAACCGCATTTCACAGTACCTGCTGCATATTCTTTCTCAGAATATTTTATCATCATTATGATTATTATGCTAAAGATATTTACTAGTTTTATAAAAAACATACTGTGAAAGAGTTAAACTACTACTATAGGGAAACTGGTAATAAATGCAATTATTAGGTGCCTTTTCTTTGGAAATATTTGAATACAGAACTGATATAAGATCCAGGCCTGGAAATTCATTTTATCAAAACCCTGGATAGCTGGGCATCGTGCGTATAAGTGTAATCCCAGCACTCTGGGAGGCTGGGGCAGGAGGAGGGCAAGTTTGAGCCCAGCCTGGGCAACACAGTGCTTTAGCAAGACCCTGTCTCTAAATAAATGAATGAATGAATGAATGAATGAATGAATAAATGAATGAATGAATGAATGAATGAATGAATGAATAAATAAATGAATGAATGAATGAATAAATAAATGAAGGAAGGAAGGAATGAAGGAAGGAATGAAGGAAGGAAGGAAGGAAGGAATGAAGGAATGAATGAAGGAATGAAGGAAGGAATGAAGGAAGGAAGGAAGGAATGAATGAATGAATGGATAGATAGATAGATAGGACTAGAGCTATAGTTCAATTACTTCCAAAGGCTCTGCGTTCAGTCCCCTGTACCATCAAAAGGGGAAAAAAAAAAATCAGAAGAGGGATGTAGCTTAGTAGTAGCTTGTCTGTCTAGCATATGCAAGACCCTGGGTTAGATTTCCCAGCACTACCCCACCACCACCAAAAAAAAAAAAAAAAAAGAAGTTGCCAGGCGGTGACATACACCTTAATCCCAGCCACTTGGGAGGCTGAGGCAGAAGGAACATTTAAGCCCAGCAGTTTGAACCCAATCTGAGCAACACAGCAAGACCCCATCTCAAAAAATGTAGTTGGATGTGGTGGTGCCTGCCTGTAAATCACAGCACCCTGGGAGGCTGAGAAAGGAAGCTCTGCAAATGTGAGCCCAGCCCAGGTCACTTAGTGAGATGGTGTCTTGCAACATAAAAATAGGGCTGGGGATGTTACTCAGTGCAAAGGGCCTGTGTTCCATCCCCAGTACTGTAAAACATTTATAAATATTGAAATGAATATTTTAAAAGAAACACAAAAGTGGCAGTGACAGGTTCAGTAACAGAAACTGCATCTTCTCATAATATTCTTATAAAGTTTCAAGAGGAAACACACAATAGGGTAAAATTATCACATCATGATTGCAATTCCAATATTGAAAAGTTACTACAGAGTTACTTTGCTTTCCTTTAACATTTGTTTTTAAATAAAAATTGAAGGTACGTTTTATATGATACTCACTGGAGGCTCAGACGTAAATGGCCTGTGTCACAGAAATAAAGCAAGTCCACTTTCAGCTTGCCTGACTACTAATATTAGACTGACTTCTTTATTTTTTAATCTAAGAAAATTAGAGATCAATCCCAAATTCCCCAGTACTCTTGTTTCAGAAATCACAGCCATCAAAATGCTGACGAGGAACAAAATATCTGGCTTCGACATAGACATTGAGCGATTCTGACAGAAAGTTTAGTAAAACTGCAGTTACCTCTTGAAACCAGAGTTTATCTTTGCTATCTGCCAACCATAAAAAGCTCAAGATATTAAGACACACTTCAGAGAAGCAGGGCGTGATGTATAACTGGAGTTGTGAAGGGCGCCCTGTCCAACGCCTCCCCTGTAGTTCACTAGGCTTCTGCCTTGGTGCTTCTCTTGGCTCTTGTCAGAACCCTATCGCTGTATCTTCACTGGTTGTTGTTTCTCCTTAATGAGTTCCTTGATGTTAAAGACCCACGATTAAAAACAACACAATAAAAACCGTTTCCCCCCTGCCAGGTCTCTCAGGAGAAAGAAGATAGCGGAAGTGGCCGTAGGCAAGGACAAATGTGGGAGCTTGGGCTCCTGTCGCTGTCCTTGTTTCGCATCCGGGTCATCATGAAGAGTCCCCCCAAGTGCCCAGCATCAACCATGAGGCAATGATGCTCACCGCCAAGGCCACAGAGCTCTTTGTGCAGTATCTAGCCACCTATTCCTACAGACATGGCAGTGGAAAAGAATAGAAAGCACTGACTTGCCCTTAACTTTACTAGATCACTTATCATATTATTAAGGTAAAATACCTATTTATCTTTTCCAGACATATATATTTCTAAGTATTTCAGGCATATATTCAAGATGTGTGAGAAAGATGATTTTCAAAACATTCTAAATTAAATAAAGACAGCAAAAGAATTATTTCACTTATATAACCATCTTGACATTCCTACTTAATTAGAATGTATAACATTACAAACAATGAACAAAACTGGCCCATTTAAAATGTACCTTGTGGAGCTGGGGATGCCACTCAGTGGTACAGCACTTGTTTAGCATGCATGCAGCCCTGGTCCCCAGCACAGCGAAAAAAAAAGTATCTTACTATCTTTAAAATAGTAAATATATTTTTTCAAAGTGTAAAGAAAAGCTTAAAAGTAGTGTTACTTTATTCACTGGAATTAAAACTGTTTTATCTTAACTAAATAAAAAAAGTCTACATATAGGTCTTTACAAATATGATTTTGTTTTATTAACCATTTATAAACCAGCCCACATCTACACAAAAGGTTATATTTTCACATACTTAAATGGCCTGGAACTGAAAGACCTGTAGAGAAAGACTTTTAAATTAACAGACTTTTAAATATCAAAAAGGGAAGAATCTATAAAATAATGCATTTAAAGGTTATTTTTTATCTCCTTATAGAAAATCCAGTAAGGATAACTTGCTAAGTAATTCTAAAATAAAAGAACTCTTGAGATCTCTTATACCACCTGACCCAAAATATGAATACAGGTTAACGAGAAATTCAGATAACAGAAAGGAAGCTCAAGTAAAAAGCTAAATTACATTCCAAACACTTGCTTTATCTGTTGCTTTTGGTGACTATGTGTGCATTTGGGCCAGATTTTCTATTCAAAAGACTGGTCCTTCAAAGTCTACTTAAATCATAATACTATGTGTTTGAAATTTTTAAAAAACCAACATACTAATACAATATTACCAATTAAAAGCATGAAAACAATCCAAATGAATCAAAAATATTTAAGCATTTGGCAGAAGAGTGTCACTGTGAACCAAGGAATACTGAAGAGACCGGAGCATGTCAGGGGAGCTGAATTACTTATCAGCTCTCTTAGGTTTCCAGATTGCTGATTGTATACCTTGGGACTTCTCAGCCTCTGCAATGATGAGTCAATTTCAAATACATGTTTATATATGCATGATGTATAAAAATATAAACTATATGTAAACATTATATTAAAATTAATATATACATTATGTAAGTATATGAGGGGTATAAACACATAAAATATGTGTATACACACATACCCTATGGTTGTTTCTATGGCAAACCCTAATGCATTCTTCTCATAACTTTACTACAGTATTAGTTTGAAATTATTTCAAAACAAAAATGTATGGGGGAAAACTCTAAATTCTCCTAAATTACAAAGAAACTCCACAACTTGCAAAATTTCATAGGAACTAAGAAAGCTATGCAACCAATAAAAAGTGCAGCTCTTCCCACCAACAGATGGCGACAGCAGTCACTTTTTTAGTGACACTAAGTGTCAAGATAGGCTCATGAACAGCTTTTTAGAACTAAGGTACCTACATATGTACACATATTTTTGCTTCATATGAATATAAACAATAAAACAGATAAGTATTACTTAAGAGATGGAAGGTAATTTGGAGATCTCAGCTTGGGATGCATTTCAAATCCTCAGTTCTTCCTTCATTTGATCCTTGCCCCCTCATCCCAAGGCATGCATTATTCCATCCCAGGTCCCCTGGAGAATGACAGCCATAGGAATTTATTGTAAAGTGGTATCTTTCACTTTCCTTTCAAATGTGCCAAAATCAATGAAGAGGATAGAAGAAAAAGAAAAGGGAAAAAAAGCAAGTTTGCTAGCACACTGCTTTATTACCATCTCCTGATTTTACATAAGAGAACATCAACTCAATGCTAAGGTCATGTGATCTGGCCAAGCTCCATAACCAGTTAATGGCAGAAACAAGTCTTAATTGCACCCTTGTTTGCTAATCCTTGGCACATTCTGCAGCGCCAAACTGTCTTTCCCTACAAACCCTTACTTGAATTTCTGTTGCAGAATGAGGGAGGGGCAGAAGATGAAACACCTAGTTTTCCTCTCTCTTTGCTTTGGATTGTAGTTCATCAGGTGCACAAGACAGCAAAGAAATAGCCTGTATGAAGTTAGAACCAGTAAAATCCTTGCTCATACTCAGAGGACTCAGTCAACACTTCAAGTACAGCAGAGGGCAAAATGCAAGAGACAGATCTGAAAGCATGAGGAACTGAGTCTGAAGAAACAGATATAAAGAGAATTTTATCCTGTACCTAACGAAAAGACAAGTCCTTATAAATGGACTACTAAAAATTATGTAAGTTTCATTCAGAAGGTACATATAGAAACAGACAAACACAGAAAAAGAAACCAAGATCGTATCATTCATTTCTACTTGTTTTCACTCGGTCCCATTGAATTCATAAATTTCAACAAATGAATACCTATGTGAAAACTTCAAGTACAATAAATCCTTGGTATTATGAGGATTTGAGAATACTACCAAATTTGAGACTACCCTGGCACATAAAACACCAAAGTATAATTAATCTTTTTTTTTACCTTTATGGACATTTAATAATTCTAAGAAGTATAAAATCATTTATAGTTACATTACCATATACCTTGTAAAATAGACTCAACTGCATTATGAATTTTAGCCATCACAGAATTCCATACTTTACTCATTAATTTACCCCAAATTCCTCCTTCTAGATCTATCACAATTTTCTTCTCTTTGGCCACCAAAAGTTAGCTCCAGCAGCAGGATCACAGTACTGGGAACAAAAGTTACTACACAAAATAGTTGAGATCAACAAATTATACACTGAGATGTGCTTACTGGGTGGCAGACTAGAATCAAATCTATGTTGACAAGTTTCATATGACATGTACCCTCCTAGTCGCTCACAGAATAGTGAAAACCACAAGCATTAATTTGTGAAAGCCAAGAATTCTATAGGCAACATGTCAACACCGCCCCCTCCATCATGTGCTCTAATACTAAAGATCCCACTGGCTAATATTAAGATCCTGTTTTTCAGCTAGGATAAACAAATTCCATATTTCTGGATTCAACCAACTGCAGATTAAAAATACTTGAGAAAAAATTGCACCTCTACTAAATATGTACAGACTTTTCCTTGTCATTACCTGTTAAATAATACAGTATAACTATATAATGTTTACAATGAATTAGTTATTATAAGTAACCTGGAAGTGGTTTAAATTATACAGGAAGACATATAGGTTATATGAAAATACTACCCCATTTTGTAAACTGAACGTGAGTATATACAGATTTTGATAACCAATTCCCCGTGGATATAAGGGACAACTATTTACGTTGTGATTTGTAGTTTATACACATACCTTAATTTCAGCAGGATTTCAAAAGATGTTCTAGTAAATTTACAGCCAGGTTTCCATCCAAACGTTTTTATTGAGAAGTGAAGAGTATCAGGCCTCTGAAGATGCGATTATTACTGCATTAGCTCCTGGACACCCAGTGACCAGAAGGTAGTTTCCTGTTTAGACACTGAGGAGCCCAGAGCGGTGAGCTTCATCTGTTCTAACAGTCATCTAAGACGAACACTGTTATACTAAATTAGGAAACTGAGGCTCAGAGAAGTTAAGAGGAGAGAGTGCTCTCAAGAACAGAAAAAAAGTCAGGTATAGTGGCACAAACCTATAATCCCAGCTACTCAGAAGGCTGAAACAGGAGGATCACAAGATAGAGGCCAGCCTGGGCAAGTTAGCAAGACCCTGTCAAAGTGAAAATTTTAAAAAGGTCTGTGGATGTAGCTCAGTTGTAGGAAGCTTGCCTAACACTGCTTGGTGTTCAATTTCCAACACCATCAAAATAATCACAATAATAATTATTATTGTAGAGACTTTTTTCAAAGATTATCTGCATGTGGGTTGTGAGAAAATAGGATGATAAAGGCTTTTGATAAAGGATGACAAAGGAAAAAAAGGCTGCTTTATCATTCTGCTTCTCATTTTAAGTTCATGTTATTCACTTACTCTATACCATTATTGGTAAAAGCCATTAAATAAAAATAGAGTAGCTTCAAAGCCAGGTGTAGTGTCACACGCCTGTAATCCCAGCACTGGAGAGGCTGAGGCAGGAGGATCGCTCTGAGTTCAAGGCCAGCCTGAGCTACAAAGTGAGTTCAAGGTCAGCCTGAACTGCATAGTGACACCCTGTCTCAAAAAGACAAAAAAAAAAAAAAAAAAAAGAGTAGCTTCAAGTAAAAGGGTAGCATTTTCTTCCAGTTGCAACCAGCCACCACTGGGGAGACTAAGCAGACAAAAACAAATGTTCCAAAGAGAAAATACTGATGGCCTAGAACAGAAGTTGATAAAGTAAATCCAGCCCAATTTTTGTAAATAAAGTTTTACTGGCACACACAAACTCGTCCAGTTATATATTTATTGTCTATGGCTGCTTTCACCCTACAGAGGCAAAACTGAAAACCTGAAACAGAGACTGTAGAGTCTATAGTGCCTACCTTACTTACTATCTGAGCCATTACAGAAACTGCCAACTGCTGGTCTGAAACAAAAAACAGACTCTACTTCAGAAAGCACAAGTTTAGTACAACAGACGGGAGTAAGAGACCGAGGTAAGCTGCACTCTACCTCTGCACATGGACCAAATCCTGCCACGCAGCCATCAGCTTCTAGAGCAGCTCATTTAAATCTGTAATAGCAGCAAGCTATTATCTAAAACCCTAATCAAACTGAATTGACAAAATTCCAATTACTATTAAATCTGGAAAAATACCACTTCTCAAAACAACATATCAGGAGCCAATGTTTTCAATCCTATCCAAACCACTGTCCTTCCCTCCACTGTGATCTACCTTCTCGCCTAGATTTTCTCTCTTAAAATGGAAAATGGTGAAAATGTACTGTATTCAAAAAACTATAAGAAAAGAGTTTGTGTTTTCACCATAAAGAATGTTTGAATAGATATGGACAACCATATTTAAACATTAAACAATGTAGACAGGTATCAAAATATCACATGAATACCCCATAAATATTGTACAATTTTTGTTATACCAGCAAATATAAATTGAAAAATAGAAGTAAAATGAAAACAGAAGAAACTATTAAGATCCAAGTGTCATCATATAAAAATACTGAAAATATCTGATTGAAGAACCAGGGTCTTGGCCTGTTTAAAGAACACTGGCCAAAACCAAACAATGAAACCATTTGGTTAGGCAGGTCTTTTTATTTAGTCAATCTTAAATCTAAATTTCAGACTTTGGGGGCCAGTGAGATGGCTCAGTGGCATAAGCGCCTGCCTGGCAAGCGAGAGGGCCCGAGTTCAACTCCCGGAACCCACATACGAAAAAAGGGGCGGGTGATATCGCTCAGGGGCACGGGTGCCTGCTGGCGTGCGAGGTCCTGAGGTCGACCCCCACTATCCACAAAAAAAAAAAAAAAAAAAAGAAAAAGAAAAGAAATACCTGTACTACAACACATCCAAACAGAATTCCAGGTGGCTGTATGAAAATAATTCCATGAATCAGGGTCTCATAAACATATCATCCACACATTCCCAGAGGCCTAAGACACAATTTTCTGCCATGGTTTTTGTTTAGCAACTTGTTCTGCCAATAAATTCAACACAAGAATGTGTAATAACAGAATTTGAATGATATGGAGTTAAACTGACTCTAGCTATTCTAACTCACATTTTCTCAACCTTGACACTATTGACATTTGGGTTGGAATTGGTTAATTCTTTACTGAGGAAGATTCTGCTATGTATTGTAGGATGTTTGACAGTACCTATATTCACTAGACGTCAGTGATGCTAAAAATCAGGTCTCCAGAAGGATAAATCACTGCTAGGTAAAGAGACAATGCACCAAATGAATTTTTGTGTATGTGTGTGCATGCGTACACGGCCTCACACATGCTAGGTAAGTGATCTACCACTAAGCTACATCCCCAGTGCCTTATATTTTAACACAGGGTCTTGCTAAGTTGTCCAGGCTGGCCTGGAACTTGTAGCCCTCCTATCTCAGCTTCCTGAGTAGCTGGGATTACAGGTGTGTGTCACTATGTCCATCTTGGTCGTGGTATCTTTGTCAACTAATCAATACACAACCTTGTTTTATGTGTGCAATCCTATTTTGCTCAGTATCTGGAACAAAGGTTAGATTGTCAAATGTTCTTTGTTACATTTACTGAGACGATCATGTGGTTTTTTAAAAAAGTTGATTAATATAATGAATGACCATGAGTGCTTTTTAAATGTTTAAATCTACCTTACATACCTGAAATAAACCTCACTTGGTCATGATGGATTATGTTTTCTATAAATTCTATAAAATCTGTTACATAAATATTTAGTAAATATTAAATTTACTAAAACATCTTAAGAATTTTTGCATTATGTTCATGTACAGTCTTTCTGTGTAATCTTCTCACAATGTCTGTTTGAGTATGAGGTTACAGCCAGCCTAAGAAAATACATTAGAAAGAGTTCTCTTTTCTCTAATTTTCTAGAAATGTTTGTATAGAACTGGTACTATTTTTTCCTTAGATGTTCAGCAGAATTTATTCATTTAAATAAGCAGAACTTATTTAAAGTTACCTGGGCCTAAAGTCTCTTTTATTATTTGTCGTTTGGGAGTATTTTAATCACAAATTCAATTTCTTTAACAGATACTAGGCTATTCAGGTTGTCTATTTCTTCTTGAGTGAAGTTTAGTTATATGTCTTTCAAAGAAAATGTCTCATCTCTACTGAAAAATTTATAGGCATAAAGTTGTTCGTAATATTCCTTTGTTATCCTTTTACTATCTGTAGACTCTGTGGTGATGTCATCCCTGTTATTCCCTATACCAATCAGCCTGGTCCGAGCTTTGTCAATTTTATTGACCGCCCCCCCCCGCCCAAAAGCAGCTTTTGGTCTCACTGATTTTGTCTAATGAATAGAAAGCAGAAATACTGTTATTTTCATATTGATATTTATTATTTCCTTCCTTGTAATTAACTTTGGTTTAATTTGCTCTTTCATCAATTTAAAATAGAAATGAAAGTGACCGATTTAAAATCTTTCTTTTCTAATACAAGAATTCAGGTATATAAATTCTTTCCATTAAGCATTGTTTTAGTGGCATTTCACTAATTCTGATATGTAGTACAGTATTTTCATTTTCATTCAGTTCAAAATACTTGCTTATTTACCATTTAAGAAGTTAAGTAACCAGGACGTGACACACAACTGTTAATCTCAGCACCATGGGAGGTGGAGGCAGGGGGATCACAAGTTTGAGCCCAGCCTGGGCAATTTAACAAGATCCTGTTTTAAAATAATAAAAAGGCCTGGGGATGTAACATAGTGTGAAGGCCCTGGGTTCAATCCCCAGTACCATCAAAAAAAAAAGTAAAATAAGAAATGAAGCCTGTACTCCCAGCACTTAGGAGGTTGAGGCAGGAGGATCGCTGTGAGTTTGAGGCCAGCCTGGGCTACATATGCGAGTTCAAGGCCAACCTACACTACATAGCAAGATCCTGTCTCAAAAACAAAACAAAACAAAACAAAAAACCAAAAAAAAAAAAAGAATTAAATGTTAACAACTGAAACTCCAGAACTACAGAACGTGGACTCAAATCCTGTCACTCACATATACAATCACGGGCTACTTGATTAATCTCCCTGTGCCTATTTCTTCCTCTTCATAGTGAAGGCACCAGTACTTACTTCACCAGGTTACCACAAAGATCCATGAATTGATGCAGATAAAATGCTTAGAACACTACCGAGCATCTATTAAATGCTCAAATAAATAGCGGGTATTATTATTCACACTTTATAAGATAATCTCTTTTAATGTCTTATACACTACTTTGCTTACCTGACCACAGGTAGGAATACATTGATGAAATCTGTAGGCAGATTAACTCTAGTTAAGAATCTTTTCACTGTAAACAAAACACTTGAATTACTGCAAATAGCACTATAGATACATAGATAGCTATTTACTGAGCATCTGTTATGTGTGTAGCATTTTGAAAGCTGTGTATGTTTAATTCTCAGCTCTCAAGTAAGGTATGATTACGATCCTTCTTTTACAAATGAAAAATGAGACATAAGTTAAACAATTTGCCCCTTCTCATACAGCTGGTAAGAGTCAAAATTCAAACATCCAATGAGGTATCTTAAAAGATCTTTGGCAAATGAGTTCTACCATTTACCTTCTGGCTCTCTCAATGCCAATATGAAATCTTTATGTTTAACACTTTTTTGCTATATAATTAGCTAGAACTAAGTAAGAGGAACTGAATGGGAAAAGTCAACATAAAATTTATTAATGGTACTAGGAGCCTTTTATTTTTTTTTTAAAAGAAAGACAGTTATGAACAGTTTGGATTTTTCTAATCTTCATTCACAAACTTTCTTCACCTCAAAAAAGAAAACAGAGTAAGAAGCTAAATAGAGGTCAGCAGTGTGTACTATTATTTTAGCATTCATCTCGGCTTCATTTCTAAAGAGTTGAATAATCATGTCCTACTCTATCAAATATAACTGTATTTTCCACCTCAACCCAAATAAGCCCTTCATCTAGAGCATGCCAAAAAGACTAAATTGTTGTATCTTCAGTGATATTGTTTTGCAACACTCAATGTTTTTTTCCACCTTGATGAAACACTTAAGGACTCTAAGGACCACTCCTGTCCTTGATGAGCCGCCCCTCCTGTGAAGTGGTGATGCTCTTCCACCTGACACATAATTACACATTGTCTTACATTATTGTGTTTTCCCATACAACATTTTTATTTTTCACCAAGATGTGGATAATGATACTTCTATGATAACATTCTCAAGTACTATGCTCACAGAAAACATTTTTCTGAAAGCTACTATATCGTATCCCTAAGAGCCTTAAGGTTTTTTTTTTTAGAAGACTTACTCCTATCCCTCACTTTAAGAGACACAATCTAAACCACACAAACTTACAAAAATATATCAACAAATCAGAACTGTAAGAGAAAACCAGCAGAGGTTACCCTAATGACAACTTATAGAATAAAAGCTGTGTCAATTAAACCTAAAATACATACTCATCCACCACCTACAAACCCCTAAATGGTCTTCAAAAGCTTCAGCAATACATGGAAATGCAACAGAAAACATGTATTATCATGTCATGTAAGCTAATTCTACAAGTCCAGAAAAGTTCTAGTCAACTGCTGGGAACCTAAATCAGGCTGAAAGTAGCCTAACAAACAATTTACTCCAGTAACCCTAGAGATCTAGAGTAACCTCAGAAATGAGAAGCAGGGCTGTGATTACACTTGATCTTCAAAATCTTGAAAGAGAAAGAATAAAGAATTCACTCAGCTAAGCATTTTACTTCACCTTCTTACTTATCCTTACAATGATTCTAAGAAGAAAGTACTATTACGCCCATTTTACAAAAAAGGAAGCTGGGACTAGGGATGTAACTCAGTGATGACAGCCCTTCCTAGTACAACCAAGCCCCTGAATTCTATCCCCAGTAACACACACACACCCCTGAATGTTATAAAATTTAACTTAGCAAATTACTTGATTCTAAGAACACTCAGATGTTTATTAGAAATTTCAGGGAACATGAAAGAGTTTAGACATTTATATTCCTTTCAATTCAAATTTCAGATTGACATTTGTATACTGTATATACTTTGTATATGTATTATACATATACATTTATTAGAAAATACAACTAGTAGTTTTTAGACTACACCCAACCAAAATCCACAGCCATACTGTTTCTCTAGCAAGCACATTCTAGCATATCATTCCTTATTCAAATGCCACTACATTACTGTCATTCAACTTTGGTTAACCATTTATATTAAAATACAAGAATTAGATCTTACATTAAAATAAGAATTAAAGGGCTGGTGATATAGCTCAGCGGCATAAGCGCCTGCCCGGCAAGCACGAGGTCCTGAGTTCAGTTCCCGGTACCCACATAAAGAAAAAAAAAAAAAAAGAATTAAAGATAAAAAAAAAAAACCACTTCGGTCATGAAAAAGTACAGTACTGCTGAATTTTTTAGTATATTTTGATGTAGAAAATCTGTAACTGATACCAGCATGGGAAAAAAGGGAGACTGATAAATCTGACTAAAGAAAATGTAAGACACAGTAAAACTTATTTCATCAATTTTCAACATAAACATTTCTCATCTTTTAACATCTTTGAAGTCAGAATGCTTCTTAAAATCAAGTGTCATATGTTTATTCTTAGATGTACATAAAATAATAAAGTAACAGGCATGGTGGTCATGCCTATAATCTCAGCACTTTGGGAGGCTGAGGCAGAAGGATTGCAAATTTGAACCCAGCCTGGGCAACTTAGCAAGATCCTGTCTCAAAATAAAAAATATAAAGGGCTGGAATGGAGCTCAGTGGTAGAGAGCACTGGAAAAAAATAAAATAGAAAAAAAAATAATAGCGCAGCTTACAATGCCAGCTGTGATGGCGCGCGCCTGTAATCCCAGCACTTGCGAGGCTGAGGCAGGAGGACTGCCATGAGTTCAAGGCCAGCCTGGGCTACATAGTAAGTCCAGGCCAGCTGGAACTACATAGTGAGACCTTATTTCAAAAAAAAAAAAAAAAAAAAGTGTAGCTTACAATTGAAGACATCGATAAAATATAGTAAATTAGGTGACAAAAGGTAAAATAGGGAGAATTATATAAAACAAGTCAAAAAGAGCTAATATTTTTAATTCATAAAGCATTCTCACATATTCATGTGAAAAACAGGATGCTTCAAATGCATTAGTGGTTACATAAGTTTGGGGTTAAGTGTATTATTTCTTATATACTTTTTATATATATATATATATATTTCATCAAAAGATTTCAATGATTAAGCAAAAAGAAAATGGGTAAAAAATGTGCAAAGGGAGCAGGAGAAAGTAGCACAAATGTCAAACAAGAAAATACAACAATTTTACTGAAAATGTTTAAAAATGCAAATTATTACCATCATCAAGATGGATTTATCCCAGGGATACAAAGTTCAACATACATCAATCAATAAATGTAACACATCACACAGACAAAATGAAGAGGTGAAATCATATGATAATCCGGATAGATGCAAAAAAAAAAAGAAAAAAAGAAAAAAATTTGCTATAATTCAACATCACTTCATGTTTTTAAAAAAGCCCTGAAGGGCTGGTGACATGGCTCAGCAGCATAAGCGCCTGCCTGGCAAGCACGAGGTCCTGAGTTCAACTCCCGGTACCCATATAAAAAGGAAAAAGGGCCGGTAATATTGCTCAGTGGCACAAGTACCTGCTGGCAAGCACTAAGTTCTGAGTTCGACTCCTGGTACCCACATTAAAAAAAAAAAGCCCTTAAGAAATCTGGTATAGAAGGATTATACTTCAACATAATAAAAATATAACCAACATCATATTGAATCAAGCATTTCCACGAAGATCCACAAGACAAGGGTGTCCACCCTCACTACTCTTATGCAACATAGTACTAGAAGTTTTAGCCACAGCGGTTAGACGAAAGAAAGAAATTAAAGGGGTCTTAGTTACTTTTCTCTTTTTGCTGAGACAAAATACCAACAACCAAAGTTAAGGAAGGAAAGGTTTATTTAGCTCACAGTTTGTAAAGGTTTCAATCCATAATTGGCTGGCTTCAAAGCAGAGTGGCAAGTGGAAGACAGCAAAAGCAACAAGCAAGGAGGAGCAAGCCTCTTTTTCTCCCTTATATTGTATGCAGGCTACCCACCCTAAGGCAGGTGTAGCACTCACACCCCCATTCCCAGCACTAGACAATGAACCAATAACAAACTCTAGATCCAGCCACCCAGAAAAGCCCGCTCCCCATGACCATTTGAGGCTTTGGGGGGACATCCAGACACAAACCACAACAAAAGGTACATAAATAAGCCAGATGTGGTGGCATGCACCTCTAGTCCCAGCACTTGGGAAGCCAAAGCAGGAGGATCCCCATGAGCTGAAGGCCAGCTTAGGCTACACAGTGAGTTCAAGGCAACCCTGAACTACACAGCAAGACCCTAACTCAAAAATCAAACAAACAAACAAACATATAAATAGAAAGCAAGAAGTCAAATTACATGATTCCATATCTAACCAGGGATGTTGCTCAGTGGTAGTGTGTGTTAACATGCACAAAGCCCTAAGTTCAACTCCCAGCACCATAAAAAAGGAAAAAAAAAAAAAAGAATAGAAGAAAAAAAAAAATGGAAACAAAACTTTTGTAAACAGGAGGTGGAAAAAGGGTAGAAGGCAGAGGAGGTGAATGGGGGAAAAAAGAATCAAGATATATTATGTACAGGTACAAATTCCCCATTATGAATGTGATCATTATGTATCTCAAGAGTGTACCAATTAATTTTAAAAATAAAAGACTTTGGGGCCGGTGAGATGGCTCAGCGGCGTCAGCGCCTGCCTGGCAAGCGCGAGGGCCTGAGTTCAACTACCGGAACCCACATACGAAAAAAGGGCCGGTGATATCGCTCAGCAGCACGGGCGCCTGCTGGCGCGCGAGGTCCTGAGGTCGACCCCCGGTACCCACAAAAAATAAAAAATAAAAAAATAAAAGACTTTGAAGCTAAGTGTGGTGGCGCATGCCTGTAATCCTAGTACTCCGGAGGCTGAGGCAGGAGGATAGCCGTGAGTTCGAGGCCAGCCCAGGCTACATAGTGAGTTCAAGGCCAGCCTGAACTACATAGCGAGACCCTGTCTCAAAAAAAACCTAATTCGGTGATGCAAAACTACAAAAATCAATAGCATTTTTACACACCAAAAATGAGACTGCTGAGAAAGAACTCATGAAAGCAGTAACATTCACACTAGCTACAAAAATAAAATACCTGGAAATAAATTTAGGGAAGTAAAAGACCTCTGGAATAAAAATTTCAAAACACTGATGAAGGCAACACATAAACGGAAAGACCTACCATGTTCATGGATTGGAAGAATTAAATTGCTAAAATGTCCACACTTTTGATGTGCGAAAGCTTTTTAATAAGATGAGCCCCCTGTTGTTGATTCTCGAAAGTATTTCCCATGCAGTTTAGGTTCTGTTCATGAAGTCTCTGCCTACCCCTATGCCTTCAAGATTTCTACCTATTTTCTCTTCCAGTAGATTTAGTGTTTTAATATTTAGATCTTGATCCATTTTGACTCTAGTTTAGTGCATGGTGATAGACATGGGTCTAGTTTTCATCTTTGGCACGTGGAAAGCCAATTTTTCCAGCACCATTTATTAAAGAGGCTATCTTTCTTCCAGTGAACATGTTTGGCCCCTTTGTCAAAGATAAGGTAGCTGAGTGTGTTTGTAGTTGTGTCTTCATCTTCTAATCTGTTCCACTGATCCTCAGGTCTATTTTTTTTGCCAGTACCACACTGATTTTATCACAGTAGCTTTGTAGTATAATTTCAAGTCAGGGATTATGATGCCTCCTGCCTTGCCTTCACTGCCCAGAATTGCTTTTGCTATTCTAGGTCTCTTGTGGTTCCAAGTGAATTTTAGGAATGTTTTCTCTAGTTCTGTGAAGTATGCTAATGGTATATTGATTGGGATTGCATTAAATCTGTTAAAAGAAATCACCAACAGAGTGGGAAAAAAATTTAGCCAACTGTCCCTCAGACGAAGGACTTATACCTAGAACAAATAAAGAATTGAAAAAATCAGACCCCCCAAATTCAAAAACCCAAGCCAAAAATGGGCATCTGAGATGAATATACACTTCTCAGATGAAGAAATACAAGTGGCAAATAAACATGAAAAAATGTTCATCATCATTGGTCATTTGAGAGATGCAAATTAAAACAATACTGAGATTCCATCTCATTCCAGAAAGAATGGCTATCACCAAGAAATCAACAAATAACAAATGCTGGAGGGGCTGTGGGGAAAAAGGAACCCTTCTCCACTGTTGGTGGGAGTACAGACTGGTGCAACCACTGTGGAAATCAGTGTGAAGATTCCTCAAAAAACTAGGATTAGAGGTCCCTTTTGATCTAGCTATTCCCCTTCTGGGTGTTTTCCCAGAAGAATTAAAAACATCATACCACAGTGATATAATGTGCACCCATGTTTATAGCAGCATAATTTATAATAAATAAATCTCGGAAATAACCCAAATTGCCCATCAACTGAGGAATGGATAAAAAAGGTGTGGTATTTTCATACAATGGAGTACTACTCAGCTATAAGGAAGGATAAACTTGAGGCTTTTATAGGTAAATGGATGCAACTTGAGACCATACTCATAAGTGAAATAAATCAGACTCGCATGTGTAAACATCGCATTGCCTCCCTAGTGTAAGAAACTGAAAGAGTAAACAAGATCCAAAATGTACAATAGATATTGTGAAAGGGGAAGATACTGCTTTAAAGAAAAGAGAAGCTGGGATGGGGGAAAGGAGAAAAGGAAGGAAGGAAAAGAAAATATATACATATACATACACACACACACACACGATAGCTAAGATAATTATACTACTAATTTCTATAAGTTCATTGAAAACAACAATTTGTACTTATACTGTTTGATCAATTTTTCATGCCTGTATCTTGTAATCTGAGCAACTACTTTGAAGATAACAATACCCAATGTATTAACCATTGTTACTCTCCTACTATCTTGTTTTGAATTTTTGTATCATTGTTTTTATTGTTTTTTTCTCTTTAAAATTAAAAAAAAGAAATATGATTGGACAAAAATAAATAAATAAAATAAAATGTCCACACTATCCTAAGCGATTTACAGATTCAATGTAATCCCTATCAAAATAGCAATGACACTCTTCAAAGTACTAGAATAAACAATCCTAAAATTCATGTGGAGAAGACCCTGAATAGCCAAAGCAATCATGCAAAAAGAATAGAGGTAGTGCCATCACAATATCTGGTCTCAATAAGTACTACAGAGCCATAGTAACCAAAACAGCATGATACTGTCATAAAAAATAGGTCAATGGAACAGAATCACGATCCCAGAAATAAACTCACAGGTCTACAGCCAACTGATTATTGACAAACATAGCAAATCTACACTGCAGAAAAAGAGCCTTCAATAAGTGGTGTTGGAAAAACTGGATATTAACGTGTAAAAGACAGAAATGTGATCTCTCTCATTCTGCACAAAAATCAACTCGAAATGGACCAAAGACCTAAATGTAGGAACTCTGAAACTCTGAAACTACTGGAAGAAAATATAGGCAAAACATTTCAAGACACTAGTGTCTTAGTTACTTTTCTCATTGCTGAGACAAAATAGCCAACACCCACAAGTTAGAGGAAGAAAGCTCACAGTTTGTACAGATTTCAGTCCATAGTTGCCTGGCTCCAAGGTAGGGGCATCACAGAGAATAGTCCATGGCAAGCAGGCAGGAGACAGCAAAGCAAAGCAAAACAGCAGCAGCAGCAGCAGCAGCAGTAGGAGGAGGAGGCTGCTTTCTTCTGTCTCTTTTATATTCCATCCAGGCTGCAAGCTTATTGAGTAGTGCCACCCATATCCAGGGTGGCCCTTAATCCCAGCATCACACTCTTGACCCACATTTACACATCCTAATCCAGCCACCTTCAAAACTCCCCACCTATGACCGCATGAGGCTTTGGGGAGACATCTAGATGTAAGCTGTAACATTCTGCCCCTGGCCCCTCAATGACTCATGCACATCCCTTTATGCAAAGGCATAATAGTTCAGGACTGCTGAAAAGTCCAAGTCCAAACTTTCCTCTGAGATATATAAGGCAAAATCTTAGATGCAAGCCCCCTATACAAATGAAAACAGAGTTAAACACTTCTAACATACAAAGGCACAAGATAAACATTACCATTCCAAATAGGGGAACAGAAAGGAATGGGACCAAAGCAAGTCCAAAATCCAGCAGGGCAAACATTAAATCCCATAGTTCATGTCCAGCATCCAAGGCAGTGTGTGGCAAGATGTGAACTTCAAAGGGCTCAGGTGGCTCTGCTGCTACAGCACTTGTGGTTGTGGCTCTCATGGCTGCTCTCTTGCGTCGGCTTTGCTCACTCCTTGCAGCTTTCCTTGGAGGATCCATGTTTGTGGTTTCTCCAACCTTCTGGGGTCTCCACCAGGTCTAGCCACCTTCAAAACTCTCCACCTATGACCACATGAGGCTTTGGGGGGACATCTAGATACAAGCCATAACAACTAGTATAGGCAATGGCTTTTTCAATATGAATCCAAAAGCAAAATTTGACTAATAAGATCACCATCAAACCTAAAAGCTTCCTCACAGGAAAAAAACAACCCCAGAGTAAAGAGACAACCTACAGAGTGGGAGAAAATATATACTACATTTTATCTGAGAAAAGATTAACATCCAAAGCTTATTAAGGATCTAAAAAAAAAAACTTCAAAAAATGGGCAAATGATATAAATAGACACTTCTCCAAAGAAGAAATATAAACAGCCAAGAAGTATATACCACTTCCACGTATATGTGCAAAAAAAATCAAATCACTATACCAAAGAGATAGCTCATGTCCACATTTATTGATGTACTATTCACAATAGCTAAAATACAAAATTCACCTAGGTACCCATCAATGAATGAATGGATACAGAAAATGTGAAAACTATACACACACAAACACACACACACACACACACCATGGAATACTATTCAGCCACAAAGAATTAAATCCAGCCATCTGCAGGAAAATGGATGATACTGGAGCACATTACATTAAGTGAGATAAGCCAGATACAGAAAGACAAGGACCACATGTTCGCTCTCATAGGTGTAACTTAAAACAAACAAAAACCAAGTCATCTGAATGTAGAACAGTGATTATCAGAGGCTGGGAATGGTGGATGGTAGATGATGGGAGGCTGGATTTGATCAGTGTATGTTGTACACATATACTGAAACAACACACTAAACAGCACTGAACGGCATTAATATTTACGATTAATAAATGGAAATCAATAATAAAATAAAGGGCCGGTGAGATAGCTCAGTGGCATAAGCGCCTGCCCGGCAAGCGCGAGGTCCTGAGTTCAACTCCCGGAATCCACATAAAGGAAAAAAAGGGCCGGTGATATCGCTCAGTGACACAAGCGCTTGCTGGGAAGCGCAAGGTCCTGAGGTCGACTCCCAGTACCGTTTAAAAAAAAAAAAAAAAAAAAAAAAAGAATAAAATAAAAAATAAATACGTTTGTCCCCTTTATAAAAAACAAATCATTCTTGGCGGGGGCAGCAGTACTGGGAATTGAACCCAGGGCTTGATACTTGCTATGCAAGTGCTCTAACACTGAGCTATACTGTCAGACTCTAATTTATTTAAAAAATGCAAATTAAACACTAAGAGAATATTTGTTACATAACAAACTAATACATATATATATATTTTAAAGCAAAGAAGGGTATAGATAAACAAACACTTATACACTATAAGCAAGTACATATATGTACTTAACCTCTACACTTGTATCTTCGCTTTTAGGAATTCAAAATAAGATAAAAAAAAAAAAGTATAGGAAGATCTGTAAACAAAGATATTAGCTCTAGCACTATTTATAATATGTAAAAGTTAGAAACAACCTAAATGTCCAAAAAGAGATTCTTTAAATTACCATGCTTACACACAATATGACACAATACAACCACTAAATGATGGTAAAGAGTAATTGTCTTTGAAGGCAACATGAAAGACTTCAACGTGAGCACTACAATGTTTTGCTTGTTTTTTTTCCAGCTTGTTTTATTAAGACATACATACATACTACAATATGTATATATCTAAGCTACACAATTTAACAACTTTTTACTAGGGAACACCCACATAACCATCAACCAAATGATGATACAGAACATTTCCAGTGCTCTAGAAAGCCCTTCTTGTTTTCTTATTTCTCTAGCTGCAACCCCTAAACACTATCCTCATTTCTAACACACACGTAAGTTTGACCTTTTCCTGAGCCCTGCATAAATGGAGTCATGCAGTATGTACTCCTCTGTGTCTGGTTTCTTTCGCTCAACGTTTTGTCTGTGATATTCACCTGTCTGCTGAGTACAGCTGGAGTTCATTTTTATTTACAGCTGGATAGCATTCCACTGTAAAACTCTACCACAAGTTATTTATCTATTTTTGCTGATAGACATTTGGGTTGTTTCCAGCTTGTAGATGAAGTTGTTTTTGGACAACACTGTATTATGCATGCCTGATTTGTTTAAATTTTCAAAATTTATTTCTATTGCCTCAGTTTAGTTTTAGAAGTTTTTATTAATAAAAAGATCAGACAATCAGAGAAGTATACAAAAGAAATCTGCTATTTGACGACATAGACAACACTGTTAACATTTTCACTGTAATATTTAAATTTTACATAAACAAGAGCTTGTTATACAATTGATCCACCATGCCTGTAGGTCCCCCATTTCAACTAACCACAGATTGAAAATATTTGAAGGGGCTGGTGAGATGGCTCAGCGGCATAAGCGCCTGCCTGGCAAGCGCGAGGGCCCGAGTTCGACTCCCGGAACCCATATATGAAAAAAGGGCCAGTGATATTGCTCAGCGGCACGGGCGCCTGCTGGTGTGCGAGGTCCTGAGGTCGACCCCCAGTACCCACCAAAAAAAAAAAAAAAGAAAAGAAAATATTTGAAAAATAAATCTGGGACGTTCCAAAAACCAGAATTTTCATTTGCTACACAGAGTACTACTCTGAATTCACGCCAATGATGATACACTCACTCTGCTATAGCCGCCTGCCATTTCTCAGCTCCTCAGCCTGTCCTCAGCTTGTTTCAGCAATGTGCTCCAGGCCAGATTTGTGCACTATGTAGTTTGGCCTATGATAGTTGTGAATGAACAAGTACAAACTCTTTTCTTGCCATTAATCCCTAAACAATACAGTATAACAATTATTTACCTAGCATTTACACTGCACTAAGTGTTATAAGTAATCGAGATTAAAGTACACAGAAGGGGCCGGTGAGATGGCTCAGCGGCATAAGCGCCTGCCTGGCAAGCGCAAGGTCCTGAGTTTGACTCCCGGTACCCACAAACAAAGGAAAAAAAGGGCCGGTAATATCGCTCAGCGACACAAGCACCTGCTCGCAGGCGCAAGGTCCTGAGTTCGACCCCTGGTACCCACAAAAAAAAAAAAAAAAAAAAAAAAGTACACAGAAGGATATGCATAAGTTTTAAGCAAATAATATGCCATTCTATGTAAGGGACTCGAGTTACCTTAGATTCTGGTATCTATGGGGGCCTTGGAACCAATCTCCTATGGTTATTAAGATGACTATACATGCTGTTCTTTTTTAATCAACTTTGTCTTTTTTTAGTTATTTTCTCCCTTTTTTTCCTCTTTCTCACCTTGATCCAATAAGGTAACAAACATGTGCAACATTTTTCCAATCACATAAGATCACTTACACACACAATTTTTGTATGGTTGTACATTTTGTATGTCCACTGATACAGCTTTTGCTGTTGTTTGCTTCACCAGAAAATAGAATACTATATTTTATATACTCCTCTGCATCTTGTTTTTCTCAAATATGGTGGCAATGTTGTCACAATAATTATTATTCCCTTTTAATTTTATGAGATCTAATTCATGTATCATACAATTTGTCCATTTAAAGTGTACAACTCAGCCAAGTGTGGTGCCACACACCTGTAGCCCCAGAATTCAGGAGGTCGAAGCTGGAGGATTGGTGCAAGTTCAAGGCCAGCCTGAACTACATAGCAAGATCCTATCTCAAAAAACAAACAAACACACACACACACACACACACACACACACACACAAACTCAGCCAGGTGTGGTGGTACACTCCTGCAATCCCAACACTTGGGAGGCTGAGTTAGGAGGACGGTGAGTTCAAGGCCAGCCTAAGCTGTACATCAAGACCCTATTTCAAAAAAAAAAAGAAACACTTTTTAAAATGTACAACTCAATGGTTTATAATGTATTCGCAGATGTGTTCAAGTAGCACCACAGTTAATATCAGAACATTTTCATGACTTCAGAAAGAAATCCCATACCCCTTAGCTATTATTCCACCATCCCCTACTTTAGCCCTGAACTACTACTTACCTGCTTTCTGCCTCAATAGATTTTCCTATTCTGGGCTTTTGTATGAACAGAATCATGACATATATGGCCTTTTGTGAGTAGCTTCTTTCATCTAACATAATGTAAGTAAAGGCTCATCCATGTTAGCATGTATCACTACCTCACTCTTTTTTTTTTTTTTGTGGGTACCGGGGGTCAAACTCAGGACCTCGCACACCAGCAGGCGCCTGTGCCGCTGAGCAATATCACCGGCCTTTTTTTAGCCATATGTGGGTACCGGGAGTCGAACTCAGGACCTCGCGCTTGCCGGGCAGGCACTTATGCTGCTGAGCCATCTCACCGGCCTACTTCACTCTTTATTATGGCTGAATAATATTTCGTTACACAAATATGCCTCATTTTATTTGTCCATTCATTGGTTGCTGGACATTTGGGTTGTTCCACATTTTGCCTACTATAAACGCTACTATAAACTTCTAAGTTTTCAAAAAGTAGGGACATGCTTTCATTTCTCTTGGAGAATTACCCAGGGGAAGAACAGCTGGATTATACGGTAACTCCATGTTTAACCATTTGAAGAAGTGCCAGACCATATTCCAAAGGAGTTACATCATTTTACATTCCCACCAACGTATGAGGGTTCCAATTTCTCAACATCCTTGCCTTGTTATCACCTATCTTTTTAAGCCATCCTAGTGGTACACAGGAGTATTCTCATTATGGTTTTGCTTTTATTTTCCTGATAGCTAATAGCATCAAGCAAATTTTCATGTGCTTATTGCCTATTTGTATATCTCCTCCGGAAAAATGTCTATTCAGAGCCTCTCTGCACACTTTTAAACTTGGTTGCCTTTATTACTGAGTTGTAAGAGTTGTTATGTATTTCTTTTTTTTTTTTTGGTACTGGGAATCGAACTCAGGACCTTGCACTTGCCAGGCAGGCACTGTGCCACTGAGCTATACCCCCGGCCTGTTAGGTATTTCTGATTACAAGTCTCTTGTTAGATATGATGAGCAAATATTTTCTCCCATTTTGTCGGCTATCTTTTCACTTTCTTGATGGTGTCCTCGAAACACAAAAGGTTTTAGTTTTGATGAAATCCAATTTATCTATTTTTTGTGTTGTTCCTGCTTTTGGTATCATAGCTAAGAATCCTCTGCCTATCCCAAAGTCAGCAAGATTTACCCCGATGTTTTTTCTAATGTTTGTGTATTGTGATGCATGAATGGATTGATTTCTATTGGGTCTATACCCAGAAGTGACATTGTTGGGTCACAGAGCACATACATACAGAGCTTTAGCAGATGCTATCAAAGAATCTCCCAAAGTCACTATATCAATGTTCAAACCCACTGGAAATATGTAAGAGTTCCAACTACTCTACATTTTTGTCAATATTTTGACTTTCTGACTTTTTCATTAATACCATTCTGGTAGGCATGCAGTCGTATAATATTATAATTTTAATTTGCATGTCTCTGAAAATCATGTATGAGTATTCTTGCAGCTTGGCCATCTGGACAATTCATTTTGTAAATTCCTGCTCTAGGCTTTCACCCATTTGTTTTATGTTTTATTTTTTATTATTTTTTTTATGTGGGTACTGGGAGTTGACCTCAGGACCTCACGCTTGCCAGAAAGCGCTTGTGCCATTGAATGATATCATCAGCCCTTTTTTCCTTTATGTGGGTTCCGGGAGTTGAACTCAGGACTTTGCGTTTGCCAGGCAGGCGCTTACACCGCTGAGCCATCTCACCGGCCCCACCCATTTGTTTTAAAATTGGGTTGCCTTCATTTTTTATATTGACATGCAAATTTAAAAAAATTTACTCTGGATACTAGTCCTCTGTCAGGTACAAGTATTGTAAACACCTTTTCCAATTTGTTATTTGCCTTTCTGTTCTCTAATTTTTCTTTTTTTGATAGTATTGGGGTGCTCTACTACTGGCTAAGTTGCGAAGGATGGCCTCAAACTTGTGATCCTCCTGCCTCAATCTCCTCTGAGTAGCTGGTCTTACAGGCCTGTGCCCCACACCCAGCTCTTTCAAGCATAGTATTCTTTGATGAATAGATCCTCTTAATGAGGTACAATTTAGCAAATTTCATTTTTCTGGTACTTTATGCATCCTCCTTTAAAAAAATCTTACCTAAAAAAGGGTCATGTAGATATTTTTCTATATTTTCTTCTAAAAACTTATTGGTGGTACTGGGGATTGAACCCAGTCCTCTGCTACTAAACTACGCCCCCAGCCCTAGAAACTTTATATATTTATTTAACCTTTCACGTTTCATCTCTGATTCCTACAAGGAGCACATAATCTCTATGTTATAAGATTATTTCACAGAACAGGAAAAAAAAAAGAGAAAGTTTCACAACTTATTTTATGAAGCTAGTGGAAGTTTGAAACCAAAATATACACAAATCTAATGGCACGAAGCCATAATCCCAGCACTCCAGGAGCCTGAGGCAGGAGGGTTGAAAGTTCAGACCCAGCTTGAGCACTTTAATGACTCAGCAAGAACCCATCTCAAAATTTGAAAAATTTACAAAGGCTTGGGGTTGTAGATCAATGTAAAGACCTTGGGTTCAACGACCAGTAGCAAAACAAGACAACAAAAAAGTAAATTTTAAAAAACTTATGACATTGAAAAATTAAATTCTGCAGTGTGGAAAAAAAAAAAAAGATGCTTCACATCTAAGCAGTGTTTAACTCAGGAATACAAAGATTATTTCAGCAGAAGATAATCTATAATGTAATACATCCCACCAGTAGACCAAGGCAGAAAACATGTATGACCATCCCTACCAACATAGAAAAAACACTTAAATGTTTATAAAAACTTAGAAAACTAAGACTAGGAAGTGTTTCTTAATCTTATCCATTAAAGCCTTAACTTATCTACTAAAAATCAATAGTAATACATCATACTCCCCGAAATTTTAGTGGTACTATGTCTATTAAAGTCAGTAACATAAAGTTGAGAATCATCTATGAGCTCACAATGCTGCCAGGTAATCACACTATATCCCCCCATTCTATTTACTTTTTCACCTTTGGTAGATGACTGCTATATATTCTCTTCTCAATCCTCTTTTACATACTCCCATTCTTCCTTATTCTCAACTGAAGACCTTGGTTTCCGTACAGTAAGCAGAAACAGCTGGATGAAAACTTCCTCAAGCTATCATCATCGTAGCTGTCCCATATATCCCGTCTTCTGTTCCATTTCCACAATATACCCACTCCTAGTGAAGCAAAGACCGCCCAATCCACCTATACGCAGATCAGGGGTAAGTGAACAACAGCCCCTGTTGCCTATGGCTATTTTCATGTGACAACAGCAAGCTGAGTATAGTAAACAGAGACTGTACTGCACTCAAGCCTAACATACTTACTATCTAGCCCTTTAAAGAAAACTGCTAAGACCCACTAAGTTCTATATATAAGAAAGGAAGATCCACATAAAATATCAGGGACATATCAGATATATTAAAGGTAAAGGAAATATCTTAAAGCCAGCTCACATACAAAGGATGAAGATTTTGAATGGCATCGAGTTTTTGTTTTGTTTTTGAGGCGAGATCTCACTACGTAGTGCAGGCTGACCTCTAACTCACGGCGATCCTCCTGCCTCAGCCTCCTAAGTGCTGGGATTATAGGCATGTACCACCACATCTGGCTTCGGGAGGGAAAGTTTTTATAAAGAGATGAGGGGTTTTCATTATGTCTTGTATTACAGCTTTATACCTGCACAGTAGTATTAAAGAATTACATTTTTTAAAAAGAACAAATAGTCTTCATACTATTTAGTACATATTTATTCACTTACTCCCCCCCAATAGCTGACCATTATCTATGCATCAGGTATTTTTCTATATTTTCTAGGAAGATAGCAATGAACAAAACTGCATCTTAGAAAGAAAGAAAGAAAGAAAGAAAGAAAGAAAGAAAGAAAGAAAGAAAGAAGAAAGAAAGAAAGAAAGAAAGAAAGAAAGAAAGAAAGAAAGAAAGAGAAAGAAAGAAAGAAAGAGAGAGAGAGAAAGAACGAACCTAAGTCTTTGCCCTCAGAAAGCTTACCTTCAGAGAGAGGTACAAATAAAGTGTTCTATAATGTCAGATAACTCAATACTGTGCAGAAAAGTAAAGGCACAGAGGATGATGGGGATACCTTTCAGGTAGGGTCTTCAGAAAAACCCTCTTCAAGAACAAAAGGAGGAAAATCTGTTCTGGGGAAAAAACGGTTTTAAATGAAGTAACAAATGGGTATCATTTAAGTTCAAGGCAAAAGCTTCATTCTAAGTTTCTCACAGATTCAAAGCAATATATCATTCAACAGTTGATAGCACAGTTTTCTGTAGTGGCACACATGAACTGCCAAACCTCTCAAACTAAGTCATGTAAGCACTGCTCTACCCTGATACGTGGGGAAGAGGAAAGGATAAGCATGTCCTCTACATCCTTCTGCTAACCCTAACCAACCACTAATTACTGAAGTGACCAGGCAGATTCAGATCCAACCTTTTCCTTTCCACATTTTAAATACTGTCTCTGGTCACCTGTTTATAAAAGAATCTACTCTTAAGTTTAAATTTTTTAAATGATCATTTTTTTCTTAATAAACCAGTGCCCTATTGTTCTTCCACAGAATCTCATAAGCCACTGTTGCTGAAATGAGATTGCTTTCACACATTTTAAATTACACTCTTTTATTCCTATTATGTAGTTAGAAGTTTTCCTAAATTAAAAGCTCAAGACATCAAAAAATATTCCATTAAATATTATTCGAAAAAGGAAAGATTCCAGATTAAGTCGGAGATACTAAAATTTATCACATCCAATCCTCATTCTCTTACTCAACTGTACTCAAGATACAGTTGACATTTGTAGGATAATGCAGTAAATACATATACTTTCCTTTCTAGGGACTTCACTGAGACTGAGGCAGCTTCAAACCATCTAAATTACCCTTTCATTGAAAATTGAAAAACACAAAACCTTACAGTATTAGATAGAAATGACAATTTCATTTCAAATACAGCCATTACAAACTAAAAACCTCATATTCAAAAGATAGGCTCACATATCTCATTCTCAAAAACTGACACCGTTGAAAGTAAACTAAGTGGGCGAGGCACTACATTCCCAGCTTCTTGGAGGCTCAGGCAGGAAGACTGCAGAGTTGGATGCTACCTTGGGCAATTTGACAAGACCCTCACTAGCTCAGCAGTAGAGTGCTTTCCTAGCACAGGCATACCCCGGTACCATTAAAAAAAATAATAAAATAAATAAATCCAAACTACGTGCTACTACTCCATACAAGCAAAGGAAAGTAGTTATTTTTAGAGGAAAAATAGGCTTAACGTTTAACTCACAAAAAGAAAACTTCATTAATTAAATTTCACTTTACAGCTTGCTTTAAGGCTTAAAAGTTATGCAGAAATTTCTGGAGAAGCAGACTGCAGTGTATTAAATGCTCAACTACAGCTCCAGTTGTTGATGTCCCCCAGCCTTTCCACTCCTAAGGTGGAACATCACACACTGCTTGCTTACTATCTCCAAACCTCAGTTTCCTGATCTAAAATAGAGACAAGGGCCTTCAGAGTGACAATGTTAATTTCTTGCAACCCAGCCAATGAGGATAAAATATTTAAATATTTATATAAAAATATTTCTATAAAATATATAAAGAATGTATAAAAAGCCTTGAAATCTGCAAAGAACTACACCAATATCTGTCATACTTTAACTGCAATGGAAAGCGATCTGGGGCCGGTGAGATAGCTCAGCGGCACAAGCGCCTGCCTGGCAAGTGTGAGGTCCTGAGTTTGACTCCCGGTACCCACATACAAAGGAAAAAAAAAAGGGCGGGTGATACCGCTCAGCGGCACAAGCACCTGCTTGCAAGCGCGAGGTCCTGAGTTCAACCCCTGGAACCCACAAAAAAAAAAAAAAAGAAAGCAATCTGATTTCAGCAACAGCGGCTTACGAGATTCTGTGAAAGAACAATAGGGCACTGGTTCATTCAGGAAAAAAAGTGGCTATTTTAAAATTTTAAACTTAAAAAAAAGTCGTCTCCCTTAAAAACAAGTGACCAGAGACAGTATTTCAAGCAAACATTTCATTTGACTATATAAACCAAAAGAATAAAGCTGTTTAACCACATGTAAACTGACTTAAGGTAGAATATTTATCTTTGGTATACTTGGAAACCAGATACCCAATGTGTATAAACATAAGTGTATTTTTAAAACAAGTGTCTTAATGCCTTTGTTCCCTAAGTAATAATAATTCCCTCTATTTTCAGAAGGAAAAACACAAACAATACTCTTAAACAAAAAGTCTACTCCTTAAACTTTTAAACAGATTTGCCCCCTTACCATTTAACCTCTTTCTGGACACAGACCTGTCTTTTTTCCCTCTTGTACTCCCAACATCCGAGGGGCGGGACCAGCACCAAGCACTAGATAATAAATATGTGTAGAATGAACAAGCATATCACCTATGCCTCTGGATCAAAACTTACATGTCTCTAATAGAATAATTTCACCTATATATTCATCATTCACTACACGATTACTATCTCAACTACAATGACAGAATAAACTAAAATGCACACAAATACATTACAGACGTGTATCTAATTCACTAAGCTAGTTTTTTAGTTATATTTTCCTCTCAAAATTTTGGTGTTTTTGTTATTACAAGCAAGTACCAGACGAGTATATTGCAATCTTGATTTTTGAGCACTATCTTTAATTCTCTGTTGCAATCTGCAATAATTAGGCAAAGCGAACAATATTTTCAGAGTACTGCCCAGAAAATTTTAAAACTTCAAATTCCTTAATTCCATGAAAGTTGGAATGGGAAAAAGACACCCTACCATTTCAAAATTATGCTGAAATTTTTAAAAAATTAAGTTTAAAATAATTCCGCTTAAGTTATTTATTCAAAATAGCATATAAGGAATGCGGCTGATCTACAGATCTGGCTAAGAAAAGGTATTTTCCAAATCTTTGAAGCTGCATGATAAACATAGTGCCTACAAACTTTACAGGTTATTTTTATTAAAATAATATTGTTTGGTTGTAACCTCCAATATAATTCTAAAGACTCGACTAAGATGTTCAGGAGTAAGAGTAACACACTTATATTTACGACTCTACAGCCCATACAAGCATAATTATGGGTGGAACAGGCTTTATGGCTAGCAAGCTATGATCTATATCACTACAATACTTTGCACGCATGTACTGAAAAGTTTCCCCAAATTCTAATGGTCATCTTCAAAGAGACTTGAATACGAGTCGATCTGATGGTAAATATTTTAAAACACCAAAGTCAACTCATAAACACTGGTAGGAAAACAAAGCTCTCCATAGCAACTAAAGTGTTGGGGGGGGGATAAATCCGGAGCACATACAAAATGAAGCTCCACTAATTGCTGCCTGTGTGTTTCCACTTTATGTAAAAAAGTGGGCATTAGATACTTCTTCTTGGTGCTTTCTTGCCCCTCCTCCACAGCTAACATCAGTGCCCTTTCTTCTTCCTCCTTCACTCCTCCCAGCTCAAACAAATTAACATTTGTACTGTACTAAGGTAGCTCCTATCAACTCGCAGCTTCTTCTCAAACACGCCCACGTACACTGAGGCTGGCCTGCGCCTACACAACACACAGCTACAGGAAAAGAGCTTCGAGGGGGACAGGTGGGGGGGATAATTCAGCTCGGCACAGGTTTAGGCTATCTTCCAGATACTAGCTGCTCGGTCGCGGCTAGAGCTCCTCCCACATCACCTCCAAAGCACGGTGTTGATGAGCCTCCCTAATCCGAAACCGCAGTGGAATTCCGGATATTTGCAGACAGATCTCGCAGCTTTGCAAGTGTTTGATCAGATATGGCCGGAATCTCCCTTCTTTTCAGCAAGCCCGGCTCCTCGCCCCAGAGCAAGCCGACCGCGGGCAGCGTCCGCCGCGCGCAGCACGCAGCCTCTCCGTAGCCGGAGCTGGCGGCGACGCGGGCTGCGGGCAGTCCCCGCAACAGGTCACCCTGACCGCGGCTTCGGGGTGCAGCGGCCCGGCCGGGGGAGGGGGTGTGGCCGGCGTGGCGGGACCCGGCGGGGCGGTGCGAGCTCCGGCTCACCTGAGGGAGGCTGAGGCGCCACCCGGCCCGCGCGGGAGACGCCAGGAGCCTCCGCCACTCGGGCGGGCACAGCGAGGCGCGGCGAGTCCGGGGGTCCCCGCGTCCCCCGACAGCCACCCCCGGCGGCTCCGACTCTCGCAGCGAGCGGCCGCAGGAGGCGCGGCCCCCGGCGCCCCCCTCGGTCCGCCGGAGCTCTGCAGCTCCCTCCCGCGCCGAGGGGAGCAGCCTAGGGCCCCGGGCCCGCGGCGGGGAGAGCAGCACACCGCAGCGCCCGCGCCGCCGCCATTCCCCGCCGCCCGGGGGGCGCCGCGCACCACCTTCCCGCCCCGCCCCGCGGCCGCAGCACCGACCTGGGCAGCCGCGGCGGTCGCCTCGGAGGATGCAAGGGCGACGCCGGCCTCACGCTCCGCCGCTGCCGCAGCCGCCGGGTGTAGCGCTCGCCCGCCCGAGCCGTCCGCGTCTCTCATTCAGCGCCTGCCGCCGGCGCTCGGGGGAGGGGAGTGTGCAGGATCCACCCCGTCCGCGCCGAGGGTGGGGGAGGAGAGCGGACCTGGCGGGGGCGCGCGCCGAGCGGGCGGGGCGGGGCGGAGGCGCGCGCGCGCACCAACGGAGCGTGCTCGCGGGAGCCCCTGGGCGCCGCTGCCGGCGGGGTCTGCCCCGCGTGCCTCCTGGGCGCGCTGCGCTGCGGCCCGGTGGAGCCCAACGGCTGCCGGGGACCGGAGTCCGCGGCGCGCGCCGCCCAACGCCTGCTGCAGGGAGGGGCGGCCCGGCCGAACCCCGGAGAGCGAGGGCTTGGAGCGCGGACAGGTGGGGCGCCCGCAACGGCCGCCACCCCGCCCGACCCGCCCTGCGTGCTCTAGTCCGCTGGGGCGTTCGGCCTCGGCGCCCGCACCTCGCCTTTAAGGCCGGAGGACGAAGTCTGGAAACACTTGGCCCTAAAATCAAATATCCAGCCCACGCTGGCGGTGTTTTTAGAAGTCGCGGCGGACAAGTGAGGGGGCTGCAAATGTGAAGAGTCACCCCCCTTCCATGGGATCATAAATTATGGTGATCGGTCCTCTCACGCGCTGAGATCGGGAAGTGTTAAAGTAGGCCCTTCTAGGTGTTATGCAGGGTATTACCCTTGCCTTAATGAGTGAATGACAGAAATTTGGCATCGCCCAGTCTCGGATTGATGAGTTCCAGGTGAACAGTATTTTCATGTCATTGCACGAACATGGCTCTAAAATATTAAATGTTTCCGTGAACCAAAAAGGAATGGGTTTGTTGTAAATAGGTGTCGTTGCAGAGGGTGCCCCTCCTTATGGGTGGCCTAGTTAAAATTAGCACCACAGATGCAGTGTGACTTTCGTGGAAGGTTCTCAGTGAGCCACCTTTGGATGATTATTTGATGATCTGTAGCCTTCGAAGGGCAATGCGCAGTAAAATGTGGAAGGAATACTGTACTAGAATTGAGTATAATGCTGGTAGGACCCGAGTTGACTGTTCTTTGGTTTCTTTTCTTCCTTTAATAACCACTAAACCGAACTGATTAATCTTGTACTTTGAAGAATGCTAATTATTTTCTCCTTTGACTATAGGAACTGCTGACACAGGTACTTTAGTCAAGGAAGCAAGTGCTCTCCAAACCCCTTTCTCTGAAATAGGGTTACTTCTTTAAAGCACCCATACCCGAAGGTAATTTAAAAACAAATAGGTAACGAGGTTCATAATGATTGATTTTTATTGCATTTCACTTTCAAATCATGATGAAATCACTGGGACAAGTAGGGAAACCAAAAGGCCTCCTCCCATTTTTTTTTTCCAGATTATGTGACATCAAGATCCCTAATCAAGGGCCGGTGAGATGGCTCAGCGACGTAAGCGCCTGCCTGGCAAGCGCGAGGGCCCGAGTTCCACTCCCGGAACCCACATACGAAAAAGGGGCCGGTGATATCGCTCAGCAGCACGGGCGCCTGCTGGTGCGCGAGGTCCTGAGGTCGACCCCCCGGTACCCACCAAAAAAAAAAAAAAGGAAATCAGACTACTGGTAAAAGGGGTAGAAATGCATTATGTGTACAGGAAGTTTTCCCATAGATGTGAATTGCTTCAAGTCCCAAAGAAACAACAGGGAAACTGAATTAGCACTTGGAGGAAAAACTCTTTTCAGCTATTGAGTTGGACAAATGTTTACTCTTGTTTTTGGTGTTAGTAAGAGACTAAGGAAAAGATGGTTGACTGTCTGCCAAAAATACATACAATTTTTATATACGTACATATACACCATTATCACAATTAACTGCCCTTGAGAAATAGGAAAACTGAGGAATAACAGGGAATTCTGTTTTGTGTAAATGTCTTACAATTACTTTAAACTCAAATTAAGGTTTCATAAAAACAAATGAGCCTGAGTTCCTACATCTGCCAGTAATTTTCACAGTTTACTGTAAGAGCAGTGAAGTTTTCATTCGGACTTTGAAGAGAAAAGCCATAATGACTCATGAGCAGGGCCCTGGGTATACTAAATTCTTCTACCTATTGAACTTCTGAGCTCAAAATAATTACCCAAATTCTGTTTCTCATGTCGATAACCTGTAAAACCATACTTTTATTAACTTTATGAGTTAAGTTCAGATTTCTGAATTTGGTAAATTTTGTGTATGAAAATAAAAAGTTCATTCTCAATATCTCGTCGTTGTGGTTGTTGTTATAGCTTGGGAATTACTTTACAAAGTCAGTGTTCTTTCCCATCTGATATGTAAATGAAGACAATGGATTTTTATGCTCAAGGAGAACCAGCACCAGATTTTGTTTACCAGAGTACTTTTATCAGGTTAAATTGTGTAAGTTGCTTTATGAATTCCATTTGTTTTTGCCAAAAGACAAGAAACATGCAAAGTCTTATTATAACAAAAAGTCCTAATGTATAAAATAGAAATGCCATTATATAAAATAGAAATCAATAAGAATTCAATATGCTTAAAAGTCATTTCAGAGGAATTACCGTTATGTAACATTTATATTACTATCCATCAAAATTATTTCTAAGGGATAAGCCAAGGAACTAATTTAGATATAGAACAAATCATTCAAAGACAAGAGACCACCACTGCAAGAAGATATGAACAAACAATTTATCTTATTGTAGCTGACAAAACAAAATCAAACTGGCCTTGAAAGAAAGATTATTTCAATAACAATTTTATTGCAACCAGCATAATTTTAGCGACAATATATGCCACTGTTGTTTCTCTATCCTTTAATCTCCTTTTTCCAAATATATAGATAGTAGCTGGACATTTTAAAGAAATTCGTCAGTTATGTTTTAACTGATTTAAAATGCAGGCAAAGCAACATACCCAAATTTCACTTTGAGGGGAAGGATGCATAAGAGGATTTCAAAGAGAGACATTTTCCAGAAAACAAACACAAAGGTAAAAGAGAGACTGCCATGCTTGCCAACAAAGATATGCCACAGGTATTAAGATACCAAGGACATAGATGATCCACAGTCCCTTCAAACATAAGCACCATATAAATTTTACAATTTACATTAACGTTTAAAATTAAGCTGCTTCTCACAGGGGCAACTCTATGCCAGGTGTGGATCAACAGGGATTTATTTATTTTAACAGTGATTAATATTTCCCTGGAACAACTCTAGGGAAAGCCAGTTAGTGTACAAACGTTTGCAGGACTAATAATTTTCAGTATTAACTTTAAAGGCAGTTTCAGTTAATGCCTTGCTTTTCTGACAAGATTCGGAAAGGAAGGTGCTGTTGAGGGGTTGGATATAATTAGATATTCTAGATAACCAGGTTTTCATCTTCAAGCAGTAGAAACCCTTTAAAGCACTTTTATTGATTCTTTTTCCTGAAATAACACCAACTTCTCTGCCTTAAATTAAAAAAAGCAATATAGCTAAACCTGATCCTGATAACCCAGAAGTATCTTCACAACAAAAGCTATGATACCAAGATGTCCTCTAGAGTTCAGATGGACTTAGTACTCTTCACCATTCAGTAAGTAGTCACAGCCTACTCTGTTCCCATAGTCCTGTGAGTCATATACATTTTGGGTGGTGTTCATAATGGATCTTTCTGCTGTCCCTCCTTGTTACTGTATGGTACTCACCAACTTTCCTGTCACTGAGACACGAAAGACCCAACACCTACAATTTAAAGTAGGAAGGGTTTAATTTAGCTCACAGTTTGGAGGAATTCAGTCCAAGTCACCTGACTCCAAGGTAGGAACATCATGGCGGAAGGGCATGGTGGAGCAAAGCTGTTTAGTTCATGGTACTTGTGAAAGGGAAAAACTGTACAAGAAAAATTGTTCTTTCTTTAAACTTTGTTCTTTTGAAACTGCCTAGCTCTGTAACTGCTTCATGGCTTTGTGATTACTTTCTTGACCCCTGTAATGATCAGAGTGTAACCGAACATACAAAATGCCTGATTGTACCATTGTACCAAGCTTCATGAACTGATGATCATTAATCTACCCTTGTAACTGATAATCTCACCCTGCTAGCTAATCAGAACAATTACCGGGCTGTTCTGTCTCACCTTTGTACCTCCTGCTTGTGCATCATATAAAAGCCCTAGACCACCAGAGATCAGGGCCTGATATTCTGGGAATGATCCCAATCAATGCCCGTCGACATAAATAAACCTGCCTCCAAGTTCTGGGTATCATTTCCGTGTTTCTGCTTGCCATGGCATTTGGGAGCAGAGCAGAGGACAGTGCAGGGAGCTATGAGTGGATCATATATAATATCAAAGATCCTACCTCCATGACCACTCAGACACACACAGTTGACTTATTAGGATTAATGATCATGCCAGGCATAGTGGCACATGCCTCTGATCCCAGGAGTTGGAAAATCCCCATTTTGCAAACATTACAGCAAAGATCAAGTTAGGCAAGAATCATAATTGGATGTAAATATAAAGAAATTTAGATGGGAACAAGATATTTATATGATCTTAGAGGATTTTCCCACAGACTTCTCATTGGTTACAAGAAAGAAGTAATTATATATTAGAGAAATTGAACAAAGTACTGAAAAAAATTAACATCACAAATGAGGGACAAATGGGCATTATTTGCCTCAAGATATGGTTCCCCAAACACACAGATTCTAAAAAGGGAAATGAGGAATGTAATGAGAAAATATCAGATCAATCCCAAATGAGAAATGTTCTGCTTTATTTTTTTGTCATAAAAGACAAAGGCTCTGAAAATATTCCAACGGAAGGGCCATGAAGATAAAATGTAATACGAGATACTAGACTGGATCCTTTTCTGGAGGAGGAAAAAATACTATAAAGGACATTATTGGGTTAATAGAAAAACTAGTGGTAGATTAATTAGATAAAACATTACATAAATGTTAAAGTCACTGAAATTGGTAACTACTGTGGCTTATTCTTAGAAAATATAAACTGAAGTAATTAGGGGTAAAAGGCCAGTCTGTATGGGTATGATCGAAAACTACAGTGAATGCTTAAACTAAAACAAAATTTATTACAATAAAAATTACATTGCCATTATTCCCCCTCAAAATACTCCCTCTAGCTTCAAGCACATATATCCTATCCTTCTTGCCACTTTCTGAAGCAGTTCTGGAAATCCTCTTTCATAAGTGTCTTTTCATGGCTGCCTCAATATCCTGAATCAATTCAGAACATTTACAGTAATTTCTGTCAAATAAAGACATCACAGTGTGTATTCATCCACCTTACTGACCAGATCTGGTACCATGCAACTTGGCTCTTCACCAAAGTCAAAAGACCAGGAAAGAGAAATGTTTTGTAGTTTTCTACCACTGAACTATATCCATAGACCCATCGTGATTATTTTAAGTGACTACTTGACTGCTACATCTCATATGCTTTCTGAAATTGTCAACTACTTCCATGAAATTCTCATCTCTTAGATTAAAATGATAGAAACAAGGAATTTTAAAAGTGAAGAGTTATCTTACTCAACTTTTCATTTTATAAATGAGGAAATAGACAAGAGATTTAAGAGACTTACCAAAAATCACTTAGCTAGTTATGACAGAACAATCTCTATAACTGCTAAACTGCTACTGCTGTTTCTATTACTTTCTCTTTCTCCTTTGTAACTCAGAACTTCCTAAAGGCCCTGTGTTTTCTTCTTTCTGTGACTATACAAGGACTTTATATGACCTTACTTGTTCAACTCTCATTGCTCCACTGGTAGTTCTCGCCCAGGCTTCTGTACCACATCTGTTATGGCTGTGTCTAGATGTCCCTCCAAAGCCTCATGCAGTCACACGTGGGGCTTTTTCAGGGTGGCTGGATGTAGAGTGTGTGACGCTGGAATTGATTCATAGTGCAATGCTAGGCTCAAGGGCACTAGGATTAAGGGTGTGAGCACTACCCGCCCTAAATCCCTGGATAAGAGATAAGGGATAGAAAGAGCTGTGGTCGTCCCTTGCTTGCTTGCTTTTGCTATCTTTTGCTTGCCATGAACTGGTTCTCCTCTGTGATGCCCCTCTGCCAAGCTACCCTGCTTTGGAGCCAGCCAATTATGGACTGAAACCTCTACAAACTGTGAGCTAAATAAACCTTTCCTCCTTTAACTTTGGGTGTCAGGTGTTTTGTTTCAGCAATAAGAGAAAAGTAAGACAACATCTTTCATTGCCTCCATTGGGAGATTCCATCATCAGTTTGACCTCTATGAGCTCAAAAATAAAATAATCCTAAAAGGAGGTGTTATTGAATGTCTGTAATCCTAGCACTGAGGGAGACTGAGGCAGGAGGATTGCAAGTTGGAGTCCCTCCTGGACAACCTAGCAAGCTGCTGTCTCAAAATAAAAAATAAAGGGCTGGGAATGTAGCTCAGTGGCAGAGCACCCCTGGGTTGGATCCCCAGCATCGCCAAAACAAAACAAAACAAAACCCTAGAACAGAACATTTAAATGCCCAATGAAACCTATGAAAATATATTCATCCTTACTGATAAAGAAATGTACATTAAAACAAGTTTTGCCTAATAAATTGGTCAGTTAATAAGATGTGTGAAATTTCATCAAAAAAGATGTGGGCAACAGACTCAAACCTTGGCAGTGTAAATGAGCATATTTCTTTCATGGACAATTTGCCAAAATTGAGGAAGAATTTAAATGTACATAGACTTTGACTCAGCAATTTTACACATGGATATCTGCCTCACAGAAATACTGTGATAATATTCAAAGAGATACACAAGACTGCTCATTAAGTACTATAATAGCAAATTTTGTAATATTATTTGTCCATCAATGAGGGAATGAGTACATAATTATAATAATTCCTTGGAACAAAAAAATACCTCTATATGAACCACATGGAAAAAAGGAGATGAAGAGAACTAAGTATACAGGAATTCCATTTCCTTTTAAATTTATATATACATAAAAATCAGTCTGGAAAGCTACACAACAAATAATCACAGTGCTTACTCCAAGATAATGGAGTTAGAGGGTGGAGGAGAGGACTTTCATTTTTCTATTTTATATATTTCCATTGTTTCATTGTTGGTTATTTGTTTGTTTACTTCTGCAGTATTAAAGATTGAATCCAGAACCTTCACACTGAGCTATATCCCCAAACCCTTTTATAATTTTTTGTTTTGAGACAGAGTTTCACCAAGTCACTAAGTTCCCCAGGCTGAGCTTGAACCTGTGATCCTCCTGCTTCAGCCTCCCAGAATGCTGGATTATAGGTGTGTGCCACCACAGCCAATGGGTGTTACTTTCTTTATAGCCTGAAAATCTTTAATTCCTTCATCTTCACTTTCTCCAACATGACTAGTCCCGCTATTTCTTCTCCTTTCTCAGGCTTTAAAAACTAACTCCATCATTTACCTGTTTAGTTCTGATCCTTGTACATTTAAAAAATTCTATTTATTTATTTGTTTGTTTGTTTGTTTATTTATTTATTTATTTTACAATTAAGCTGAATTAAATACGCAGAAACGTATTCCTAACTGAACTCTTAGATTTAGCTACTCTCCACACCCTTTCTTAACTTTTCTTGCACCACATATCTTCCCCATCCACTTCTCCTCCCAATTAAAAAATCCCAATTGTACCTGGTGCTTTATCAAGGACTACCATGACCTCAGTCTACCCCACCATTCACCTTGGCTGGCACCATTCTTCACACCAGCCAAATCATTCTTTGACTTATTTATTCAATAAACAGACACATTTCTTCTCACCCAACATGCACTTGCTACTGTTGTTTCACTCCAGCACACCTTTATTCCTCCTCCTCTGTTTATTTAGGGTCTGCTTCAGGCCCCTCCTTTGCTCCCTCCTGAGGAGGTGGTGACAGGCGCAGTAGGGTAGCTTCACACTAACATCTCCCTCCGCCAAACGCCTGCTAGGGAGACAGCTGGGATCCTTTCACTTTGGCAATTTATTCTATAATCACTTACAGGCTTATCAGAGTGTACATTTCTTAAATCTCTCAATAGTTTGTAAGCCAATCCCTATCTTTGAATTAACTTTTATTGATCATTTATAATAGGCAGACATTGCAGTAAATGCCTTACATATGTCACCTCATTTAGTCCTAAAAGGTAGGTGTTTTTACCATACTTTGATAATGGGGCTTAGAAAGGGTCAATGGCTTGCTCAAGGTCATGCTACTAGGACATGGCAAAGCTGTGGATCAAATCCAGGCAGTCCAGCTGAGTCTCCATGCTGATTATCTTCCTATAAAACCATGATTCCTAGATGTTCTTGTCAATGACCAGCACAATGCCCCGTACATCAATGAGTGGAAAATACTTACTAAGCATGGTATATTTTATGCTAACAATAGTTCAATGTGTGATATTCAGTATATATTTTATTTGAAAATAGTAATTTCTATAATATAGTTCTGTTAGAACTTATTTAAGAGTTCAAAAGAGTAAAAATGCTTTATTTATTTATTTGTTTATTTATTTTTATTTTTTCTTTTTTGAGACAGGGTCTCCCTATGTAGCTCAGGCTGGCCTTGAACTCCCAGTGATCCTCCTGCCTCAGCTTCCCAAGTGCTGGGATTACAGGGATGCAGCACCATGCCTGGCTATGTATTTATTTTTATTTATTTATTTATTATTTATTTATTTTATTTTATTATTTTTTTTTTGTGGGTACCGGGGGTCGACCTCAGGACCTCGCGCGCCAGCAGGCGCCCATGCCGCCGAGCGATATCACCGGCCCTTTTTTCGTATGTGGGTTCCGGGAGTTGAACTCGGGCCCTCGTGCTTGCCAGGCAGGCGCTTATGCCTCTGAGCCATCTCACCGGCCCTTTATTTATTTTTAAATTTAAAAAAAATGTTAGTAGTGCTGGAGATTGAACCTAGGGCATCCACACTGGGCTACATCCCCTGTTCCTCTTTTTTTTTTTTTTTTTTCCCCTTTCAATTTTTTATTTTGAGACAGGATCTCACTAAATTGCCCAGGGTGAGCTCAAACTTATGATCCTTCTGACTCAGCACGGCAGAGTATAAAACTACTTTTAAAATCTGAATACGGTAATCCTAGCACTCAAGAGGCTTTGGCAGGAAGATAGGCACAAGTACAAGTCCAGCCTGGGCCATACAGTGCATTCAAGGCCAATATGAACTACATGTTGAGACACTGTCTCAAAAAATAAAATAAAATCTGAATACTTTTAGAATAATAGAAAAAGTTAAATACTTTTAGAATAATAGAAAAAATGATACTAAGTCCAATTCCTCATTTTGTCCACCCAAGTGCATTAAAAGTATAATGCAGGAGATAATTTTCTACTAAAGAAGCACAGTAATAAACTTGGTTATCACATTACAGATAGAAAAAGCTTACTGCATAACCACTGAGCCCATTTTCCTGGAGAGATGAAATTCTATCTGTGGTTTCACATTCCAGAAAGAAATAGTCTTAATCCTTCTGGAAATTGTAACAAAAGCATTTTAAAGTACTTCTGTTAGGTTAATCAATAAATTTCAGGTAATTTTTATTGTACTTAACTGAAACTTCACTTAGTAAAAGAGATTTTCTTAATTATGAAATAACCGAGCATACACAGAGTTGATGCTCACTGTTGAGTGACAGCAATTACGTTTGCCACTAAAAGCCAATATATCTATAACATAGTGGTTATTCTTTAAGAGTGTTCAATTTAGGAAAGCATACACGGCTACGAATTGACTTTCAAACTGTGACTTCAGTTAGAATGTGACTTCAAAAATAAAAACATCCTGATACGCTAGTCATTTTTCAAAAATTTGTCAATTTACTGATATTTATTATAATAATAAACATTACCAGCATACATGTTGAACCTTAAATAAAATCTCTTTAAATAAAACTAATAGACTTTGGGGTTGAATTATATGTAAACATAAATACTTACAAAGACATGTTTCAGTGCTTTTCTTTCCTATCAATTCTGATAGTTTTTTGTTTGTTTGTTGTGTTTTGGGTTTTTTGTTTTGTTTCGCTATGTAGTTCAGGGTGGCCATGAACTCACTATGTAGTCCAGGATGGCCTCCAATTCACGGTGATCCTCCTGCCCCAGTCTCCGAGTGCTGGGATTACAGGCATGCACCACCCACCACACCTGGCTGTTTTTTTGGTTTTTTGAGAAGGGTCTCCCTGCGTAGTTCAGGCTGGCCTAAAACTCATGGCATTCTCCTGCCTCGCCTCCCAAATGCTGAGATTATTTACTACCTTCTATACTTGATGAGTTGAATATGTATGTTTATCTGTACTACCTCATAAAAATCCCTAAAATCACAGTAAAGAGTAGATAGAGCCAGGCGTGGTGGCACACACCTGTAATCCCAGCACTCGGGAGGCTGAGGCAAGAGGGTCACAAGTTTGAACCCTGCCTGGGCAATTTAGCAATTTAGTGAGACCCTGTCTCAAAATAAAAATAAAAAAGGGCTGGGCTGAAGCTCAGTACAAAGGCCCTGGGTTCAATACCTAGTACTGAGAAAAAAAGAAAAGATAAATAGATAGAATGGGAGAGGAAACACTGTAACAAATGAGACATTTGGGAATACCGGTGGGGGGGTGACAAATAGTAATTGTCACCTAAGCTAAGCTAAGCTAGCTAAGTAAAACAAAATGAAACTAACCATAGAGGTGAAAGGCAAAATGCAGACAGCTGATATGCACAGAAGAACTCTGCAAGGTTTAGGAATTGGAGATGCCAAGTACTAAAGAAAGTAGAGGGCCAGTGATATATAGCTCAGCTGCATAAGTGCCTGCCTGGCAAGCTCGAGGTCCTGAGTTTGACTCCCAGTACCCTCATATTAAAAAAAAAAAAAAAAGAAAGAAAGAAAGTAGGGATGAGAAACGCCTCCATACACCAGACTGGATAACAGCATGTGTAAAGAATGACCAGCCACTCAGACTCTGGGCCACCTCAAGCTACCAACCCATCCCCACCCCAAAGAGGTAACGGACAATTTTTTTCTATGGATAATTAAACCAGAGAGATTGAAGAGGGTTATCTCTTAAATATGAATAAGCAGGTAAGAATTACCAAGCATTTTGGGGAACTCTCTAACATCAATAGGCAAAGCCTGCTCCCATCCATCATCCTCTTCCCACCTCCAAACTCTACCTTCTCTCAAGCAAAAAAAAACAAAAACAAAAAAACAAAAAAAGCAGGAACAAGGGGATTTTTTTTAAAAGTGTAATTAATATGTATAGAAAGACACAGTCTTGCATTCATTAAATAAGACCAGGATACTACAAAAAAATTACAAAGAGCAGAATAAAAAGACTCAAAAATATGATAGCCCACATACACAAATGTCAATAGAAGATTGAAAAGTAAAATTGAGGAAGTTTCTCAGAAAGTAAAAATACTGGGTGTAACCATATTGTAACTCTATACTGACCTGAACACTGTGGGCAATCTACTGCTATTATAAATGGTTAATTGGAAATATATGGTAAAATTTCTCCTGAGAGAAGCTTGGCAATTTAAAATTCAATTTCTAGGAATTTTATCCTACACATAAACTCACTTGTATGAAAAAAGAAGTGTATACAAGGATAATAACAGCAGAAGATTAGAAATATATTAAATGTCATCAATAGGAGACTGGTAAAAAAATTACATGATATGCAAACAATGGAATATGCTGCAGCTATTAAAGAATGAGATCACTCTAAATGGACTTGTATGGAGTAATTTCTAAAGTATACTGGAAAAAGCAAGATGTGTGCTCATATTCAAAGAGCACATTTCTAGGAAAATATACCAGAACTAATCGTGGTTATTACTTCTAATAAAAGGACTAGTGGCTAGGGGTATGGAAGAAAAGAGACTAACTTTGCAATGTGTGCCCCTACGTTTTGTTTGTTTTTGCTTTTTGCAGGGCTGGGGATTGAACCTAGGGTCTAGAGCTCGTAGGCAAGTGCTCTACCACTGAGCTGTACTCCAGCTGTGTGCCCCTTTGTATCTTAGAAATTTTTTTTTTTGTGGGTACTGGGGGTCGACCTCAGGACCTCGCGCATCAGCAGGCGCCCATGCCGCTGAGCGATATCACCGGCCCTTTTTTCGTATGTGGGTTCCAGGAGTCAAACTCGGGCCCTCGTGCTTGCCAGGCAGGTGCTTATGCCACTGAGCCATCTCACTGGCCCCCTTATCTTTTAAATTTTATACCTACTTCTGAAAATTACTTTTTATATACACAGTTAATGTCTCCACTTGTACTTGTTAAAAATATCTTAATTTCCAACCAAAATTCAGTTTGTAATTCTCCTCTGAATCATTACTAAATTCATTAGGACTTTTTGGTAGAAATGCCCAGAATTAGAACTTATATATTGTAAGAAACAATGCTCTTTAATTCTAGAGTAATACTGATAGCTCATGGCCGTATATTTTATCTTAGTTATTGTACATGTACCCCTTAATCCCACTTCAACCACCACTTGTAGCCCCTGCAAAAACGATGTCCCTTTATGACTCGAAACCAGCAATTATTCCTCTCCTGGCCCAGAGATGATGACCTAAATTACACTCAACCTTTGTGTTTTTCCCTGGAATCTGGAATACAATCATGAAAAACAGTCAGTTAGCCTTGGGAGCCAGACCTCTCAATGTGTGTGTAGAAAGGAGGTAAGTCAGCAGAGCATGGAATCCAGTCTCCAGAGAGAAGTGGGGACAGAATCCACATGAGAGATGACTCCTCCCTTCCTATTCCAGGCCTGTCGGCCTTCCTTGGTTTCATATTCCAGTGATCGTTCTCCACGCCTGTTTCTAAAGCTAGTGTGAATAGTTTTCTATTCCTTGTGCCAAACTATTTCCTAGTTAGAACATGGACTATGATGCATACACTATTTTCAAGCCTCTTTATTAACAATCAATCCTTTATTTACTAATATTTCCATTATTTATCCCAGTAGAAATAATATGGGGGGAGCATGGTGATCTGAGAGTTAGTCATCGTTCTTCCACTAAACTAAACTCCACCTTCCAGTTTCTTTTACTTTAAAATTAGGATGATAATATTTGCCCTATTCTCCTTGTATCTTTATCCTGAGGATTAAATAATATTAGAAAAGCAAAAATAACTTTGAAAAGTATTTTTAAAAGTCAGCACAGGGAGTGATATCATTTGTTCTATATTGTGAGTTTCTGAACTCTTCTCTAAATCACTGAAATTGATTTAAATGTTTGGTGCTAACTTGAAGCTGTAAGAACTGCAGTCTTAGTGTCTCCATTTCCCGTCCTTTTTTTTCCTCCAAAATTCCTGCCCGGAACCATCAGACCAATTCTTAGGTTGGCCTGTGTTTGCCTTGACCCAGATTTGCCCCTCGACGCTATCAGATGCTTTCCTATTTTTTGCTTTACCAACCCCTGGCTACACCTACCCAGCTCAGACTCCTAGAAATTGAAGTGGGTCCACCTTGCCTAGAAAGAGAATTCAGATAAACTTACCTGGCAGCATTTAATCAACACACTTCATTCTTTCCGGAGTTGCTCATATGATAGGTCCATGTTAGGTTCCAAGTTCACATTAGAAAAATCTCACTCTCTTGCTACATCTCTGTGATATTTTAGTGAGACAGCTTCCTGCTGGTGTCAGAAAAATTAATCACCTTTCAACACCCACCCCACTTCAGGAAGGACAAAGTTCCATCCCACCTTTCTTACAAACAGCTCTATCCTTACTTTCTTTTGTTTATATCAGTTTTTTGTTACCTGAATATAACTATTTTCCATTAGGCAAGGCACCAGTATGATTTTTAACCCCCCTAGGGACAGCCAAATGGATGCTCAGCTACAAATGAGTTAGGTTTCAAATGAGATATTAATCCTATTCAATTAACCATATAAAATTTGTTATATCATCCACAAATAGAAGTCTAAGCCTAAGAATAATATTCAAGATTTAGGACAAGAGACAGAGCCAAAAAGAAAAACTCAAGAAGAGGGACTCCTCCGGGACAGAAATAGTTCAACTACTAGGATAGTATTTGTTTAGTATAGACTAAAGCCTTCCAACCTATCCTGCCCTATAGCAGGATTCGGAACATACTGATAAGAAACTAAATTTCCTCTCTGCACCTCATCAGGAGGAAACTAATTATGTAACCAATGAAAAACTTGGTTTTGTATGTAACCACTGCTAGAAACTTGGAAATTATAACATTAAAAAAAAAAAACTTTCTTCAAATGAGGAAAGAATGTGTCATAATAGAAAAATATATAAAAAGAAAAATCTAGAAAAGTAACTGACGTGACACAGAAGTGGTCATGTAGTTAAATATTCTTAGAGTGGAAGATATCGATCTATCTGACTCATGCCAGTCAATTTCTCAGTTTATAACTTATCACCCAAATGAATGTGTCTGCCAGGAGTGATGGGAGGTAGAGGTGGAGAGGAGAGTCAGAGGTTATGTAAGATGATTGGCCCTGCTGTTTAGCTAAGTAGTCTAAGAAAGTCTCATTCTGATTCATCTATTGCTCGGTCAGTGGAGGTCTCATCAGCCTTTGAGCAGTCCGTTTAAATTTCCCATCACGCAAAGCCAAGGAAGAACTAGTCCCACTGCCTACTCTACCCCAAGACACTTTTCCAAAAAGAAAAAAACGCTGCATTCCCCTCATACCCATTATTATATTTGACATCTGGGCTCCTTTGTGTGCCAAAGACTAACCAATTGTTTTTTTTTTTTTATGTGCTTAATAAAATTTCTGGAAACCATTTTGTTGCCAGCTGGTGTTGCATTTCCATGGCACTATCTAACTTGTATTTTGTTTATGGTTACTTTCTTTTTTCTTTTCTTTTTTTTTTGTGGGTAGCAGGAGTCGAACTTGGGCCCTCGCGCTTGCCAGGCAGGTGCTTACACCGCTGAGCCATCTCACCGGCCCTGGATACTTTCTTGTAACAGACTATGAGCTCTTTGAGGATAAGGGCATTTTCAAATTTAGTGTCATTCATTACCACAATCCTAGTGTCTTGCAAAAAGAAGGGGTTCACTAAAAACATAATGAATCAGTGTAGTACTGATAATGGACCAGTCACTTTACTAAAGTCATTGAATTATAATTTCTGTAGTGGTAAACCACAACTCCAAAATTTGGGTCATAGCTCACTTTCTCCAGGAAGCTTTCTCTTTTATTATTTATATGCATAATTATTATTTAAACTTTTCTTAGGGATATAGTTATATATACCCTGATTAAAGGAACTGTTTTTAATATTATACTTTTTTTGGTGTTTTGAGGGTCTTGCTATGTAGTTTGGGCTGGCCTTGAACTTTTGGTGATCCTCCTGCCTCAGCCTCTGAGGGCTGGATTATGTTATACTTGTTCTTTTTTTTTTTTTTTGAGACAGGGTCTCTCCATGTAGTCCAGGCTGGCTTTGAACTCGTGGCAATCCTCCTGCCTCAGCCTCTCAAGTGCTGGAATTACAGGTGTGTACAACCACACCCGGCTTTGCACCTGTTTTTAGAACATAAACAAGTGGTTTCCCTTTCCAGATGTTGTCCAAGTTCCTTGAAAATGGGGAACCATGCCTTTAATTTCATCATATCTTTCATATTCTATACAATGCTATCTAATATTTACCAAGCGCTTTCCATGTACTGGATGTTTTTTGAACACTTTATATAAGCATTTAATCATTTAAACCTCATGGTAACTCTACAGGGTAGATGTTAGAGATAGTAGTAGTTTTAAGGTCCTGCTGCCAGGAAGTGCCAGCACCAGGATCTGACCTGAGGCAGGTTGTGCTCCACAGTCCATGGTCTTAACCACTCTACTTTATTGCCTCCTAGAAAGGATGCATTACAATGTATCTGCTCCGTTGCCCTGTACGCCAACAACAGCGGATTCCAGAGCAAATACTTTAAAATGTTTATTAAATGCATGATTTTTGTTAAATAATAGCTTGTACTATAGTCAAGTAAAAGAGATTTTCCTGTTTCATTTGTCGTACTATTTATATTCCAAAAAATCTTCCTTACTACTACAATGTGATTCCATTTTTCACGGAAATCTTGCACTACCACCAAGCTAGCCTTAACACCACAACGTCTCCACAGTTGGGTCATTTCTGACAGTGGTGTGCTTTTCAGAATGCCAATCTCAAAACCCCTTACCCCTACAGCCTCACACAGGGTAGTGAGAACAGATTTTACTTGAGGATGAGCCTCAGCTCTGCTGCTCACCAGCTATGCGACCTCAGGATTCTCTCAGCCTTGGTTCATCAGAAAGACAGGAACAGTAAAATCTCCACAAGAGTGTAGCTGCGAGGTTCAGAGTTGACTCACAGACTGTATGGCGTATAGGAGGGTGATGTTATTCTCTTAGGAATTGACATAATTATCGCTGCAACAGAGAGGTATCTTAAAGCCTTGCTCTGTCACTGAGCCACGGGTACTATAGTTTTCTTATTGCAGTGGTGGTAAAACCGATCAAATTATAAATGTCGTTGATGCTTATGTCCCCCTAATCAGTGAAGATGGTTCCCTAATGGAAACCCATATAAATACTTCAGCTCCCAGTCTCTCCAGAGAATTTTTGGTGAGGCAGTTATGTCACCTGTCTTGGATGGCCCCACAGCTGTCAAATGGACCAAACAATGACAATTTTGATCTTGGGATATTTCTTGCAATTAAAGAATAAATGAAAAATTCCCTCTCATTCTCCTAATGCCAACTTGTTTAGAACTGTGTCTCGTAGGTCCTTCATATGAATAAGTCAGGACAGATTGTACAAATTGATTTCTGCCAGTGAGGAATTATAATGCAGGTTGTTGCAGTACTCAAACGGAAAAAGATAGTAAGTGATTGATGTTTACTATGGTCTATTCTAAAATTAGGCAGTGTACAATAAATGAATCTTGTATTCAGAGGAGACTTGAGGGTCTCCAGATTTTCCTCCCCTCTTCTACCTCCTTCTCTCTATACCTGGATTCCTCTATAAGAATGGCAAAATGTCACCCAGCCTCTGCTTCACTCCTGCCATGCCCCTCAAGTAAACAAAGACAAGGCAGCTCCCCAAGACGAGGTTCTATGTGACCAGTACTGTTCATAATTTCAGATTCCTTTGTCCTTTTTTTAAAGTGAGCATTTCTATGGCATATTGTACAATATGGTATATTAAATGCGTGTCAATGTTATTATTTTATTCAATAGCACTGGTTATGAAGGTAACATGACTAAACTGGAAATATGGGAATCCAGAGGCCAGGCTGTAGTTTTAGCTGTGTCACTAGTCCAAACAAGTCCACCACTGCAAGCTCCAGTTTCCTTGATTGCAAAACATCAACTCTCTATCTGACCTGCCCAGCTGCGGCGTGCCCCCTCAGCAAACAGGCAGGCCCCAGCTTACAAATGGATCCTATTCCAAAAGACCAATGAAGCCTGTTTTTATGGAGCTCAGAAAATATTTCCTGTTGAAACAACATTATAAATGGCTGGGATATCAGTTTGTCAATGGCAAAATACTTCATTCGTAAGATAGTTAAATTATGATACTAGCCCAAGAGTATGAGGGAGGAAAAATAATTTCTTCTTCCTTTTCTGGATGCACGTCAACACTAAACAAAGCTTTGAAATATGTGCTATTTATTTTGGCCTTTTCCCACTTCCTGCCCACTTTCTCTCTCCCATTTTTTCACTTAAAGGGTCCAAACATTCCGATTGTAGCACCCCACACAGACCTATTTCACTCTGCAAAGTTCTATTGTCTTCTCTATCCTCCTAACCTTCACCCACCTTCCTCCTGGTTCTCCTCCACCATCATCCTTCCATCTCTCTCCTCTCTGCATATCACCACACCCCCTACCTCGTCCTCCCATCAAACTTTCACTCCCTCAGTGAAGCTGTCCTCGGCTAGATTAGAAAGAAGGCAATCTGAGCTAAATGATTTGAACACCTGAGCTGAATAAGAGCTGAAACAGAGCGCGTCTTCATTGCCTGGCATTATTCCAGGCATGCTTCACCCTTCAGATCCTCAGCAACCCTATAAGAGGGGTGCTATCATTACCTGCATTCCGCAATGAGGAAACTGAGGAACAGAGAGGTTAAGCGTCTTGTCCTGGATCATTATGCTATAGTTAGTGATGGAGTTGAGATTTGAAGCCAACCAGTCTGAGACTGAAGCCTATCCTCTTATATCCTGTATCTTTAAAATAATGGCACATCCCTGTAATCTCTGCTATTCAGGGAAGCTGATACATGAGGATTGAAAGTTCAAAGCCAGCCTGGGAAAATTAGTGGGACTCTGTCTCAAATAAAAATGACAGGGAATGTAGCTCAGTGGTGGAACACCCCTTTGTGTTCAATCTCCAGTATCAAAAGCAAAAAACCACACACACACAAGCACCAAAACATAAAACGGAGCACTTCTTAACCCAAGGGAATCTCTCCAATTTAGGTAGCATCACAGAGAGGTGACAGCCACTCAAGCAGCATGAGAAAGAAAGTATATTCTGGGATGGGCAGCCACCAGGCCAGGGAGGAAAATGCAAATGTTTTGCAGGGCTCAAGTAGGTGATGGAAATGAAAGAAATAATGGCGTCATCATGGCGGCTTAGATAGTATCCTTTTCTCATAAATACAATGTATGACAGTAGTCTTCCCATCTACAAGGGAAAAGCATGTCTTCCAGTTTTCTGGATTCTCTCTTTCTTTCTTTTCCCAGTTTTGGTACAGTTATAGATACAAGACATGGCTGACACTTCTCATAAGATACCTAGAAGAAGGACAATAATGTCAGTGTGATGATAAATGGCAATGAGCCCTAATCCATCGTGTGCTGAGACCCTCTTTGTGGCAACCAGAGAGCGTGTGTTCCTTTAGAGGGGCAGCTACTTCTAAGTCCCAGGTGACTTTTGGTATGCAGACAAGCAGACAGTTTGACTCCAGAGCATAGGATTTTAATTGCTATGTTATATTTCCAGGGTTCAAGTGACACTTGGACCACACTTTTAATGTACTTCATTGTAATGTATTCAATTTCAAAGTTAATAGTTCTATCTAGGGATAAATCAGAAAGATATCTGTATGTATAAGGACTCTTTCAGTGTAAGTGCCATAAATTCAAATTAGTTTAAAAACACCTACATGTGTGTCAGGGTACAAGAACACAGTGGAAGACATGGACTAAATCTAGAGGCTGACGCAACATCATCAGGCCCCCTTTTCCCATCTTTCCCTTTCTCAGGCCTTCTGTTGGTGTGTTGATCTCATCTAATTCTTACAGATAAGAACACAGAAACCCAAATACATGTTCTCCCAGCACACAGGTCTCTAAATAGGGCAGACTTCCACCCTACCTCTAGCTGAAGTCCCAGGGAAGTACTTCGATTGGGTCACTTTGGGTTGTGTGTTTATCCTTGATTCAACTACTTTATCTGAGGAGTTGGGTTACTAGTGGGGCCTAGATTATTGATGTGTCACCATGACAGGCGAAAATGAGTGGCAGAGTACTGTGATTGACAGCCCCACCACGTGCTCGTATAGAGGGAAGGGCCTGTTCTCCAAATAAAGGGAGACTTTATCAAAAACTGTATTGTCTGCCATAATTAATGCTAACTCTAGCTAGAAAATTACAGAAATTAGAGAGACAAAACATAATTTTCATTAGATAACTCAAAAAGGTAGAACAGGGCCGGTGAGATAGCTCAGCGGCATAAGCGCCTGCCTGGCAAGTGCGAGGTCCCGAGTTCGACTCCCGGAACCCACATTAAAAAAAAAAAAAGGTAGAACAAGATTTAAGATGGACACTTTATGTCAGTTAGTGTTTGTCTTTATTATGTCACTTAGTGTTTGTCTTTATTTATTATGATAAATGTTGAATAAAAATGAAAACATCATTCAACCCTGCAGATGCTCAAAGTAATTAATTATTTTGGTATCTTCTGGAAAATATAATTAATTGACTCCCTTTGTTTTACTTGGATGTTTTAATGCTATTTAAATCTACCAGATACATAGAAAACCCAAAATTCCACCAAAAGACTTCTAGAATTAATCAAATTTAGCCATGTAGCAGGATACAAAATCAACACACAAAGATCAATAGCATTCCTGTATACCAGTAATGAACTCACGGAGTGTGGTGGATTAACTAATGGTCAGCTTGTAACACCCAGCTGAATTGAATCAGTGTAGCTGTGGGTGTGGAAGGCCCACCTGAGCATTGTTGCCAACAGCATAAAAGGAGAATTGGAGGGGAAGATGGTGTGCTGTTGCTGGGGAAGCTTGACATGCTGGTTTTCCTGATATAAACTCAGCTGTTCTCATAGAGGAGCTTGGGTCCTCGCTGTTGCTGAGAATGACTGTGGTTCTTTTCAGAGGAGCTCTGGTCCTTACCTTGAGTGTCGCTTCCTGGCTCCGGGGCAGATCCCTCAGCCTGCTGGCAGATCCTTCACCCAGCTGGCACAGACTTTCTAGCTTCCACCATTGATTGACCTTTGGGCCTTCCCAGTGCAGATCCTTGATAGACTTGCATGAGACATTGTCGTGGGCTCTAGGCCTCCAGCTGTGGAGGACATTGCCATGGGCTCTAGGTCCTCAGCTGGATTCTCTGGGTCTCTGTGTGTGGACAGATCTCTTGCGCTCCTCTGCATTTGATTTTTTAGGTGAATATTATAAAATAATCCTATAAACTGTGTGTCCTGTATTAAATCTATTTCCTTGCAAACCCTGACTACAACACTGAAAAGAAATTAGGAAAACAATCCCATTCACAATAGCATCAAGAAAAGTTAAATAGGAATTAACCTACACAGGAAGTGAAAGACTTCTATAATGAAAACCATAGTACTGTACTCTGAAAAAGGAGATTGAAGAGGACATCAGAAAGTGGAAATATCCTCTGTTTCTGGATAGGCAAAACCAATGTTGTCAAAATGGGCATACCTTCAAAACTATTATACAAGCTGGGGATGATGGCTTATGCCTGTAATCCCAACATTCAGAAACCTGCCACAAGTTCGAGGCCAGCCTGGGCTACACAGTGAGACCCTATCTCAAAAACAAACAACCCCCCCTCAAAAAAACCCTATGTAAAGACGGTATTCTTCACAGAACTAGAGAAAACAATCCTAAAATTCATATGGAAAAAGTGAGCCCCAAAATAGCAGAAGCAATCCTGGGTGAAAAGAGCAAAGCAAGAGGCATCAGAATCCCAGACTTTGGGTTATACTACCAATCTGTGGTGATAAAAACAGCATAGTATTGGCAAAAAGCAGACATGTGGATCAGTGGAACAGAGCAGAGGATGCAGAAACAACCCCAGGCACATGCAGCTATCTATCTGATCTTTGATAAAAGGGCCAAAAACATACACTGGAGGAAAGATAGCTTCTTTAATAAATGGTGCTTGAAAACTGGCTATCTATATGCAGGAGATCAAGTCTAAACTCATCTCTCTCACTATGTATTAAACTAAAATAAAAATGGATCAAAGACCTAAATATTAAAACAGTAACACATAATCTGCTGGAAGACAGAATAGGTAAAACTCTTGAAGACACAGGTGTAGGCAAGGACTTTCGGAACAGAACCACAATTGTACAAAAAATAGTACCAAGAATCAACAAATAGGATCACATCAAATGGAAAAGTTCTTGCACAGCAGAGGAAACCACCAACAGGGTGAAGAGACAACCTACAGAATGAGAAAAAAAAATTTTTTTTCCCAGCTATTCTGTGGACAGAGGGCTAGTATCTAGAATATATAAGGAAACCCCCAAAATTAGACCCCCACCAAATAAATGACCCAATCAAAAAAGGACCAACTGAAATGAACAGACACTTCTCAGAAGAAAAAGTACAAATGATGAATAAACACATGAAGAAATGTTCAACATCACTGGCCATTAGAGAAATAGAAATTAAAACAACACTGAGATTCTATCTTGCTCTAGAAAGAATGCTGATCATCAAGAAATCAAATAATAACAAGTGCTGGCCAGGTTGTGGAGAGAAAGAACTCTTCTACATTGTTTGTGGGAATGTAAACTGGTACAACCACTATGGAAATCAGTACACAAATTGCTCAAAAACCTGACACTGGAAATTCCACTTTACCCAGCTATTCTTCTAGGTATCTTCCTGAAAGAGTTCAAGACATCGTACTACAGTGATACATGCATACCCATGTTTATAGCAGCACAGTTCATAATAGTTAAATCTTGGAAGCTGCCCATTGGCCCATCAACAGATAAATAAAGAAAAATGTGGCATTTATACACAATGGAATACTGCAATGCTGTAAAGAAGAATAAACGAGTTATTTGTAGGAAAACAGATACACTTTGAGACCATAATGTTAAGTGAAATAAATCAGACACATAAGCTTAAATATCACATGGTTTCTCTTATATGAGAAACCCTACATATAAATAAAGAGCAAAATAAAAGACAGATAATAGGAAAATAAGATCTTATGCAAATGGAAGCAGATCAAGAGACGAAGGGAAAGGGTAGGGAGGGGAAGAGGATGAAAAAAGAATTAAGATGAGTCAGGTACATGTACCAACTCCCCACAAGGAATGTAATCATTATGTACTGCACACATGTACTAATTAAAAATAAAAAGTAAACCCAATACGATGCTATTTAGAATCTAGAATGTATAATCCCAAATCACAGCTACATGATTAAACACTAAAAATATTGGCCTGTAATCCCAGCAATCTGGAATTCCAAGTTCAATTCCAGCCTGGACAACTTAGTGACTTGGCAAGACCCTGTCTCAAAATAAAAAATAAAAAATAAAAAAAGGATTAGAGATGTAGCTCAGTACGAAGGCTTTGGATTCAATCCCCAGTACCAGAAAAAAAATTAATTTAGTAAACAATTTATTGCCTTGCCATACTATGCCTACTCTGAACAAGCTAAAGTTAAGCCAGAGTTTATCTTAAACTAATATAAAATTAATTGGAGATCTGGGCATGGTGATGTGTGCCTGTAACTGCAGTACTCTGGGAGGCTGAGGCAGGAGGATTGTGAATTCTAGCCCAGCTTGGGCAACTTAGGGACTTAGCAAGATGCTGTCTCACAATAAAAAATAAGACAAATAGGGCTAAGGATGTAGCTCAGTGCAAAGGCCCTCGGTTCAACTCACAGTAAATAAAATAAACTTAAATTAAATTAAATAAAATAAACTGTACAGCCAGGCATGGTGGCACATGCTTATAATCCCAGCACTCTGGGAGGCTGAGGCAGGAGGACTGCAAGTTCGAGCCCAGCCTGGGCAATATAGCGAACTTAGTGACTTAGGAAGACCTTGTTTCAAAAGTTTTTCAAAAATAATAATAAGAGGGGCCGGTGAGATGGCTCAGTGGCATAAGCGCCTGCCTGGTAAGTGCGAGGTCCTGAGTTTGACTCCCGGAACCCACATACGAAATAAGGGCCAGTGATATTGCTCAGTGGCACAGGTGCCTGCTGGCACGCGAGGTCCTGAGTTCGACCCCTGGTACCCACACACACACAAAAAAATAATAATAATAGTAAGAAGAAGAAGAAGGAGAAGAAGAAGAAGAAGAAGAAGAAGGAGGAGGAGGAGGAGGAGGAGGAGGAGGAGGAGGAGAAGAAGAAGAAGAAAAAATGGTGAGGTGTATAGTTGTATAGGCCTCAGTGCAAAGGGCCTGGGTTCGATCCCTGTTACTGAAAAAAAAATTTATTACATTTTCTTTTTTTTATTACTAAGTTTATTGGTATATTTTAGGTAAACATAATGATCACATTCATCATAGAGAATTTGTACCTGTGTGTGATATATATTGATTCTTTTTTTTCCCATTCCCCTACCCTCCTTGTATTACATTTTCATCATAGAGTTAATAGTTGAACTAAATATCAAGATATGCTTTATTGGAAAATTTGAAAATTCTTCAAGTCTTTGTCTTAACTATTGTTTCTGTCTATGTTCAATTGATAAACCATGTGCAGAAATACAAGACACGCTATCATGGAGATTTTCTCCTCAAAATGAATGCCTTTTCTGTTTCCTTTTCAGCATATTCACTATCAGTACCATGTGCTAAATCTCCAAATTCCCGGTTGCAATTTAGTACATGAAAGTAAAACAAACACTTTACTTTATGTTGTTAGGCAGGTTTATTTCCTTACTTGCTAAACAAAGTAAATTTATCAAAATGATGCAGAAGTCAAGCTTTTGTGCTAGGCATGATACGCGTATAGCTCACTGAAATCCTCAGTCATCTGAGGTAGATAACATTTTAGTCCTTTACTCCTGATGAGGAAACAAAGGCCCAGAGAGGCTGGAGAATTCTCAAGCAAGAATTCTCACTCAAGAAGCTGAAAGAGTAAATAAGATCCAAAATGTACAATAGATATTGTAAAATAGGAAGAAACTGTTCAAAAGGAAAGTGAGGGCTGGTGAGATGGCTCAGCGGCATAAGCGCCTGCCTTGCAAGCGCGAGGGCCCGAGTTCGACTCCCGGATCCCACATATGAAAAAGGGGCCGGTGATATCGCTCAGCGGCACGGGTGCCTGTTGGCGCGCGAGGTCCTGAGGTCGACCCCCCGGTACCCACAAAAAAAAAAAAAAAAAAAAAAAAAAAGGAAAGTGAAACTGGGATGGGGGAATGGAGAAAAGAAGGGGAAAAAAAAAAAGATATACATATAAGATAGTTAAGATAGGCACACTACTAATTTTGCTTAGTTCATGGAAAAGAAAGGTTTGTGCTAATGTTGTTTGGACAATTGAATGCCAATATCTTGTACCCTGAGTAACTAATTTAAAGATAACAATAAGCAATGTATTAACCATTGTTACCCTCCTGTTATATTGTTTTGAAATTTTGTTCTATTTTTTTCTCTTTAAAAAAAAATAGAACTCTCACACTCAGAAGCATGTGACAAGCGGGTGTGGTGGCACATGCCTGTAATCCCAGCACTCTGGAGGCTGAGACAGGAGGATCACTGTGAGTTCAAGGCTAGCCTAGGCTACAAAGTGAGTTCAAGGCCTGCCTGAATTGCACAGTGAGACCCTGTCTCAAAAAAAAAAAAAAAAAAAAAAAAGCCTGTGACATTTGCACATGACATTGCAGAATTTTTTTAGAATTTTGTGTGTGTGTGTGAGATTACAGCCTTGAAGGGCCCCACCCAGAATGACAATTGGTTTCACGGAAACCTCTTAATGACTAGTGGAAACATCTTCAATTCATGGGTCTTCTTTCCTTTTTTGTGCTTTACCCATATTTCTGTGGAGGGTGAAGTTTGAAGTTAGAAACAGTGCGATGTCATGTTGCGATGTTCCAAATTCAGAACATTTGAAGCATTGTAAGTCTTGTATTTTAGATGACATTGGAATATTTTAAAGTATGAAATTCTTTTTTTTTTTCAGGTTTAATTTAATTTAATTTCTTTTTCAGGTTTAATTTAATTTAATTTATTTATTTTTTAAAGACAACAAGTAAACATTCTCATGTATTAATAAACTCAAGCATTAGAGAATGTACAAATACCTTTTGGAGAAAAATAATACTCAGTATAAGATTAAGCTATGTAAAAGCTAGGTAAAAATAGAAGACTAAGGAATGGAATAGTCACAGTGAAATTGCATTTTCATACTAGGTAGACAATATGATGTTTACAAATGTGCATCCGGTTTATTTCGCTTGTGAGTATTTTCTCGAGTTGCATCCATTTACCTATAAAAGTTTCCAGTTTATCTTTTAAAGTATGAAATTCTGAAGACATTTTATAAAATTAATAGGCAAAGTTTGTATGTGATTTATTTTATTTTATTTTTGTTTTTTGACACAGGGTCTCATTATGTAGTTTAGGCTAGCCTTGAATTTGTGGCAATTCTCCTGCTTCAGCCTTCAGAGTGCTGGGATTACAGGCATATGCCACCATGCCCGGTTTATGTGATTCATTTTAAAATTGCCATTTTTTATTTAATAAGGGGTGTAGCTCAGTGGTAGAACACTTGCCTAGCATGCACAAGGCCCTGGGTTCGGTCCCCAGCACTGTAAAACAAAACAAAACAGAACAGAACCCAAATATATATCAAATATGGTAGATTAAGGCATGCCATACAATATGCCATACAATGCAGTTTTAGCTCATCTGCACCTTATTTTAGTTTATATTTGTATATTTTCTCTTATTGGTAAGAAATAAGCTTATTTAACCCAATGATGCAAACTGTACATGTCAATTTAAACATATGCAAGAGAACACATATTTTTATATAATTTTTATATAATGTGCATAAGCTACAAATTTTAAACATCACAACTCTACAGAAAAAAAAATCCAAACCTTTTAGTCTGACTTTCAAATAAATCTGACTAGTTTTAAAACATCATTCTTGGGCCGGTGAGATGGCTCAGCGGCATAAGCACCTGCCTGGCAAGTGCGAGGTCCTGAGTTCAACTGCTGGTACCCACATAAAAAGGAAAAAAGGGCCGGTGATATCGCTCAGCAGCACAAGCACCTGCTAGCAAGCACGAGGTCCTAAGTTCGACCCCCGGTACACACACACACACACACACACACACACACACACACACACACAAATAAATAAATAAATAAATAAAACATTATTCTTTTAAAAATCATAATTGACTACTTTGGAATATTACAATCTTCAGTGTTAGCTCAAAGTATTCTGAGATAAAAATTATGTAAGATCTGAACATCAGATCAGAAATTACAAACAAAATTAATCAGACTTCTTTATATCATACCAGATAACTGTGTAATCCATCTCTCTGCTGGCTTCAGTAATTGTCCCACCTTACATACATATATTTTGTCCCCTTTTTTAACTTCAAAAGAATGTGAAAAAATAGCATGATTATATATGTAAACACTCAACTACTTTTCAAGCTTTTAAGCTTCTGATATCTCACAACATTCAATCAATTTTGTAGTTTGTCTTAGTTACTTTTCTCATTGCTGGGACAAAATACTCGATGCACAAAGTTAAAGGAGGAAAGGTTTATTTGGCTCACAGTTTGTAGAGGTTTCAGTTCATGGTTGGCTCCAGAGCAGGGTGGCGTGGCACAGGGGCATCGCAGAGGAGAAACAGTTCATGGCAAAGCAGGGCAGGCAGAAGCCAGCAAGCAAGTGATGAACTGCGAGTAACTAGCAGCCAGCGTCTTTCTGTTCCTTATATCTTATCCAGCCATCCGCCCTTAGGGTGGGTAGCACTCACACCCTTAATCCTAGCACCCTTAATCTTAGCATTACACCATGAATCAGTCCCAAACTAGATCCAGCCACCTCCGAAAAAGCCCCACCTATGACCTCGTGAGGCTTTGAGGGGACATCTAGACTCGGAGCCATAACAAAGTTGAAGCAATTTGTATGCAAAACCTACATCTAAACACTTGAAGAAAACCTCATTAGCTGTTCACTACCAGACGTGGCAAATCTCAAGTGGTGACAGATTTCCAGCTCATCACCTCCTTCCCTCTGCCTCACCTTCACTCCTCACAGTGAAAGGCAGCAGGAAGCTCAGTCGGCCTCTTCGCTGGGGCCTCTCCATTATCTTGCCTCACTTACAACTGTTTTCAGTTTATTTGCTGTGCAGTACAGTCATTGTTTTGTACTCAGCTAGCTTTGGTTGAATGTGCCACTGCTTTATTTACAATATATGCTGCGCCATTTTGATTTTTATTGTGTTTGGTTGGTTGAATAAATTTGCGACACTCAAACACTTGAGGTGATAGTTAAAAGTGATACCAGTATTTGATCCAGCTTCATCTCAGCTGTGTAATACCTGGACATTTTGGATGTTTATCAAAGGTCTTTTGTGGAGAAGAAAGTAAATGTATGAGGTAGCAAATGTATAACATGTATAAGTAATGTTGGCTCAGAACAAACTTTTGAAAACTTAGTTGACAAATTTTTGGAACAACCGAAAAAAAAAAGCATGACTTGAAATCTCTGAATGCCTTGGTTGTAAATATTATCATTCTTTATTGAATGTATTTCTAAATAAAGTATGTCTTTTTTAAGACTTTTTTCCTGACAATATTACGTAATTTTTTAGCATGCATAGATGAGAGTGTCACTTGTATGTTATCGTATAGCTGTATTTTTATTTATTCTTTATTACTTTAGTGGTTTCATGCTATGTATGTACCATAACCAACCTATTGCCTATGAGAAATATGTAAGATAATGTATTTACAGCCATTGTTACAAGGTTATAATGCATTTTTCTATCTTGTTTTATATGTATGTTATATAACATTCAAAAAGATTTTTTTTTTTAATTGAGAAAAGGATAAAAAATGCAAACCCCACAATTTTGATAACTGAAAATTGCTGGTTGTTTGCAATATGTTATTATACTGGGTGTCCTGTCTTATTTGGGCTTTTAGTTAACTAACAAGTATTCACTACTAATGAGTATTCACATTAGACACTATTGGGTTTTAGTTGGGATTTTACATAGCTTGCATTTAATTCTTTTTGTTCTTTGCTGTTTCTATTAATGCATAGTATTATTTTAATAAACATTATAATACCAACCTAAAAAGAACCTCTTTACATGACCTCCACGTTCTCCTCCAATTTTGTTTTCTCTCTACATGTCATGTGAGGTTTTTAAGAATCTTAAGTGAAGGGGCCAGTGAGATGGCTCAGTGGCGTACGCGCCTGCCTGGCAAGCGCGAGGGCCCGAGTTCGACTCCTGGTACCCACATATGAAAAAAGGGCCGGTGATATTGCTCAGAGGCACGGGCGCCTGCTGGCGCGTGAGGTCCTGAGGTCGACCCCCGGTACCCACAAAAAAGAATCCTAAGTGAGATACATGAACATTTTGAAAACTGTATTTGAACATTTAGTGTGACTATGGAATAGTACAGAGAAAGAAAAGAGCCTTTTTTTTTTTTTTTGTGAGTACCGGGGGGTCGACCTCAGGACCTCACATGCCAGCAGGCAGCCGTGCCGCTGAGCAATATCACCGGCCCTTTTCTCGTATGTGGGTTCCGGGAGTCAAACTCTGGCCCTCGCGCTTGCCAGGCAGGCGCTTATGCCACTGAGCCATCTCACCGGCCCCAGAAAAGAGCCTTTTAAAAGATTCAGAGAAAAGAAACATCTTCAAAGGAATAAAACTTAGACTTAACAACAGTGGAAATCAGAAAGTGGTACAAAATTTCAATGAGCTGAGAAAAAATAATCATCAACCTAAAACTGTATAGTCAATAAAAATAAAATCTTTCAAGAACTGAGAGTTTGCCAGTTTACTGAAGCAAATTCTAAAGAATATACTTCAGAAAGAAGTAACATAACTTCAGTGGAAAGTTTGAGATGCAAGAAAAGCTGCAGAAGCCAGGCGAGGTAGCACACCCCTGTAATCTTAGCACCTGGCAGGCTGAGGCAGGAGAATTGCTGTGAGTTGGAGGCTAGCCTGGGCTACATGGTGAGTTCAAGGCCAGCCTGGACTACATAGTAAGACTACTCTGTCTAGAAAGAAAAAAAAAAAAAAAAAAAAAAAAAAAAAGCTGCAGAGCCAAACAAAGGTGCTAAGTATAAGTAAATGTAAACAACACTGTAGAGTTTAAAATTTCAGTAGAGCAAAAGCATATCTACAACAGTGTAAAGTCAAGAAATGATTAAAAAAAGAATGCTTAGAGGCTCTTATGTTATTTGAGAGGGAAATAAAGACAGTGATAAATGTTAGAATTGATAAATTAAGTATGTTGGCTAAATGTCTTAGCCACTTAAAGAATAGGAATAGACAGTACAATTGGGAAAAACAACTGGAAGGAGAAATATATATTCAACCAATCTAAAAGAAGAACTCCTCCTGCCTCAGCCTCCGGAGTGCTGGGATCACAGGCATGCGCCACCATGCCTGGCTCGATTTATACTTTCAATATTTTCATTTATTCTCATTTTGAGTAGGTTGTTGGGCCTTTCATACTCACTTGCCCTGGAGGAAAGGTGAGAAGACAAACACAAACAAACTTTTTTTTAACATTAGGAAGGGAGTGGTACAAAAATCTCCCTGGACTGAGAAGGGGAGCCAAGGGGACCCTCAGTGTTCACCAGCAGTCTTACAGCAGAGATGGCTGGACCTCGTGTCTAGGGAGGCAGGAGCCCAGCCACAGCAAACATCCCTGGACCTGGGCGCTGGGCAGGAGGAAGCAGCTGCTGCTTCTTTATGGGGCCATGAAATGGCTATGTGACCAGGACAGGTGAGAGATGAGAGAAGCTTTGCTATTTTCCAGGCACCGGGTCAACGTCTCTACAGCTGGGCAACTCCAGCAAGCAAAGGGCGCCGAGTGGAATTGCCCACCACCCCGGAAGATGGAGGCTCAGGGCTGCGACTGAATTGATGTAAAGGAAGTACAGAGATGCTTGTTGGTTGCACTTCTGAATTTGTGGACTGAGTCACATCTTTTCGGTTAGGATACCTGCTCCCCTGTGTATAGAAACTGCAACAGTGCACCACCTGCATTGCTTTGCTTGTCTGCTTCCTCAGCTAGAATGCAAGCTTACTGATGGTAAAGACTGGGTGGTTCTCATCTCTGCTTCCTTAGAACCTAATACATAGCTCAGAAAATGGCAGCTACTTAATCAAAGTGGATCCAAGCTGGGTGTGGTGGTGCACACCTGTAATCCCAGCACTTGGGAGGCGGAGGCAGGAGGGTCGCCATGAATTTGAGGCCAGCCTGGACTACTTAGTGAATTCAAGGGCAGCCTGAACTGCATAGCGAGACACTGTCTCAAAAAAAAAAAAAAAAAAAAAAAAAGTGGATCCAAGTTTTCAGACCTAAAGATTTTTCTTTAAGAAACAGAAGACAGCATTATAAATACAAAATTAGACATAAAAGTGTTTTCTTTTTCTTTTTCATTTTGCAGTGCTAGGGATCAAACCCAGGGCCTTGTATATGCTAGGTAACCCCTGTACCCCTGAGCTACATCCCTAGACCACAAAGCAAATTATTTTGAAAAAGAAAATAAATTACCATAAATATATTTTTAAAAGTTGAGACTGGGGCTGTCGCTCAGTGCAATTCCATCCCCGGTACCACAGACACGAAAATAAGAATAAAGAAAATAAAAATAAAATAATTAACATTAAAAAAAAAAGTTGACACACAAACTGACAAAAACCAGAAAAGAGGGCCGGTGAGATGGCTCAGCAGCATAAGCGCCTGCCTGGCAAGCACGAGGGCCCGAGTTCGACTCCCGGAACCCACATACGAAAAAAGGGGCCGGTGATATCGCTCAGCGGCACGGGCGCCTGCTAGCATGCGAGGTCCTGAGGTCGACCCCTTACCCACACACACAAAAAAAACCAGAAAAGAACCAACATGACCTCACTGTTAACTGCCTAAAATACTTCTCTAATGCTATTTCCTCTTACATTTGAAAATTCAGATAATCTCAATATAACAACAGTTTTGTGTTTTTATTTTATAGAAAGAGAACAGGAAAGTAATTCAGTCTTCCAGCTTGGTTTGTCAAAAACATTTTTTAATATCTATGATTGGTATTCATAAACTATTCGACTTTCCACACAGATTAATTCATAGTTTGTAATCCTACTTGCAAATACATGGGTTCTGATAAGTTCTATTTTGCATCATTCCCATCAAGAAAGAAAGGAAAAAAATGACACATTTATAACTATATGTACTACATAATGAAAGTATACTCCCCCACTTTTTTTTTCTCTTTGAGACATAGCTCACTATGTAGTTCAGGGTGGCCTGGAACTCATAGCAATCCTCCTGCCTCAGACTCCAGAGTGCTAGGATTACAGTGCCACCATACTCAGCTATATTCCTTTTTTTTTTTTTTTTTTTTTTTATGTGGGTACCGGGAGTCGACCTCAGGACCTCATGCTTCCCAGCAAGCGCTTGTGCCACTGAGCGATATCACCAGCCCTTTTTTCCCTTTATGTGGGTTCCAGGAGTCAAACTCAGGACCTTGCGCTTGCTGGGCAGGCGCTTATGCCGCTGAGCCATCTCACTGGCCCTCAGCTATAGTCCTAATATGAGAAAACTTTCATTTTGAATAGGTATTAATTAAAGATAACTGAATTTTCTGTGTACAATGTTGTATGTGTCATGACTGGAACTATGCTCCATGGATTAGCTTCTTACTCTATGTTTCAAAACTTTCTCTTCTACCCAGCATACATTTTTAATGTTGTAAGACCTGCTCACATTGTAATATGGTTTCTGGCCAGAATCTTGGGGTGTCAGTGTCTGGTGAGCTGCCTTAGTGGCAGTAGAAGAAGTGCCAGGAACCATTCTGACCGGAGGAGGTCATCATTGTGAACCACTAAACCCCAATAAAATTAATCCTCAACTCAATTCCTCCTTGGCTAGATCCCTGAAAATACCTGTAACCATACAGTATGATTGCAGAGAAGTTGGGGTGCAAAGGGACAGTAACTTAACTGACTGTACTTAAACTCACTTGATTTATAAATGTTACAAAAAGGTACAAATGTGTGAATGCATTATCATCGTCCTACCAATGATCTTGAAAGGGCCTTTATGAAAGGCCATGAAATTTAATTGCCTTAATAAATCTGCTTGTGATCTCAACAAAGTTTTGCCGAATAAATAAATCAAATGTGGGATACTTGCGGACTAGATCTCTCTTGTAGAGTAGGGATTTTTCACCTTTTTCTACCTCCTAAGGCCTGCTTATGGTTACTAATTCCATGCTCATCAAATCTGAATAAGGAAATTTCCCCCAGGTTCCTTGTTACAGGGGAGCATGACTACACAGCAGACCCTAATATCCTGGTTATGGAGAAAGTACATCTCCCGCTGCAGATGGATGAGTGGTCACCCTCATTTGTCAGTCTCTTGGGACTTCCATTTGTGTAGCTGGGATCCTGAGAATGACACTTCACAGTTCTCTGACCAAACCCAGTTTCAGAGCTTACTGTGCCAGTGCGCACAAGGGAAGTGTGGCACCCTGTGTACTGCCACCCACAAAGCTGTGACACTGCAGCCCTTTCCCAGGGAGATGCACCTAACCCATGAAGCACCTCTCAAGATTGCCACCCTGGGGATTCAAAGTTATGTTCAAGTTGGACTAGAATTATGGATTAACTGGATATCATATAGGCAAGGTTTTTCTGCTACCTTGCTATGCTTTTTAAAAAAATTAATGCTGTTTTCATAACTTAAAATGGTAAAAAATATATTTCTTGCTTATATGTGGGGTGTCAATACATTTTCTGCTGCTATAACCGAATGCCACAAGCTGAATAGTTTGTGATGAATAAAGGCTTATTTGGGCCGATGAGATAGCTCAGTGGCATCAGCGCCTGTCTGGCAAGCATGAGGTCCTGAGTTCGACTCCCGGTACCCACATAGGAAAAAAGGGCCGATGATATTGCTCAGCGGCATGGGCGCCTGCTGGCACACGAGGTCCTGAGTTTGACCCCTGGTACCCACACAAAAAAAATAAAATAAAATAAAAAAGTGGTATAAAGGCTTATTCAGTTCATAGTTCTGGAAACTGGGAGGTTCAAGGTAGAAGGCCATACGCAGTGAAAGTCTTTTTTATGGTGAGAACTCTCAGCGGAGGCCCAAGGTGGCCCAAGGCACTATACGGTAACAGGAGGACATCCATGAGACAGAGCCAAACTGGATTGTGTGAAAGATCTGCTCTCAAGACACCTTGTTAACACATTAAACCCAGGAGCCAGAGCCCTCAGGATCCCATCACATCTTAAAGGTCCCATCTGTCCTACCTGTTTATAGGGAATTAAACTTCAAAATGAGTTTTGGAAGGGACATTCAAACCACAGCAGGGGGCAAGAACTATGCATTTTGCAGTTCTGGGGCAAGCAGTTTTTAAACCCTCTGGGATGAAAGAGAGCAACCTCTAAGCAATTACTCTAAAGCTGCCCGGGGACATATCAGCTATTACTTCAAGATCATAGTCCTCATTCCTTCAAGCTCTAAGTTTGGGGAAAAAGAAAAGGCTTTGGGTTACATTCACCACTGAACAACTGATCACATTCCTAGGGAATTTTTAGGGCTGCAAACTGGAAGAGCATTGCAGCTAGTACCCTCATTCTACAGACAAGAACCTAGTACCAAGGGTAAGTTACTCCCACAAGGTCACATGCTAGTAATAGACAGTGATACTCGAGTGGGTTTGTGATATTATTTTTAGGCTGAAGAAATTCAGAATCCAGTGTCAGAGACTGTAAAAGAAGATGTATAGTGAGCCACCCGCAGTCCCAGATTGTTTGTAGAAGGGCATTCAGATCCTCACCACCTCAGCCAAATTAACAGCTGCTAGCAGTTGGAGGCAACTGTCAGTTCTTAGAATTTTGAGCTTACAAAAATCTCACAATTAATAATATTAGAGAGTGGTTACTCCACCTGTCCCATCCATCATCCATCAGAAGGGGACTGGGACCACCACCTAGCCAGAACAGAAAATGGAGCTGGAAGGGGGATAACAGCAACGTCAAACTAGAGCAAGTTGGCATTTGGAAGAAAATTCCCCAGGGAGACAAGTGACCTTTTCTTTTTAACAAGGGATAGGGAAGAAAAAGAACGGCAAAACAGGATAAAAAGGCCCATGTACATATCTCCAGGGGGAAAATGTGGCAGTAAAAGAGAAAACGATAATTGAGTATCCGTGGAAGGATAAAGAAGGCACTGGTAATTACCTCCCCAGACAGGAACCAAGTGTTGGGCCTGGGAGAGACTTTTCACTCTACTGAATAACCTTTCGCATATTTAGATATTCGAATCCCATGAGTTTTTAATCTGCCTTAAATAAAAGCATAATAATAAGGGAATTTTCCTTACAATTACAACAGTCTAAAAACAATCCTTGTGAAATGAGGATTTTATCTGCTCCATACAATCTGGACCTCACTGGACCTTGTTCAGAGATTCAAATGTCGCCAAGGGTGAACTGGTTCCAGTCGTGCAGGAGCAGCTGGCTGTCACCGAGCTCCAGGCCAGTGTGTGCTCCTCATTCTCCTCCAATGCTTCTTGCTGTAACTACTAAGTATCTTTCCAAAACTAAATATCTCCTTTTTTGGAAAAAGACTAAGTATTGGCAAAATCCTATTTTAACAGCAATCATTACATGCTCTAGCTCAATATGACAAAGTTCTTGCCCTGGCCAACAGCCTACACAGCAGGGTTTTGCTCATATTTGTGGGTATATGTTGACATATATAGAAGCAACAATAAAAGTCTTTATACATATTCACACTCATGTATGTATTATTTTTTTCTTCAAAAGTTATGTATGTTTGTATATACACATATATAACATTCATATATGTGTTATATTTTTATTTAAAAAGTATATATGTGTGTTATATACATATGTATGTAGACATCGATATACACATACATATATATAAAACATTTTTAAGAAAAATATTTCATAGCATTATAAGGAATCAGATCTATTAGAGGCTGGTGCTAAATAGGACATGAAGTAGCTGATGCATTAGGTAGGACCGGGTCCTCAGCCTCCAGGTCATGGACCAATCCTGCGCCTGTTAGGAAGAGGCCGCACAGAAGGCGGCGAGTGGCAGGTAAGGGAGCAAAGTTTTGTCTGTTCTCACGGCCCATCCCCATTACTCCCTTAAGGCCTGAGCTCTGCCTCCTGTCAGATCCAAAACAGCATTAGATTCTCACAGAAGCACGAACCCTCCTGTAAACTGTGCATGAGAGGGACCTAGGTCCTGTGCTCCTTACAATAATCTAACACCTGATTAGAAGTGATGAATGAACATTGGGATTTTTAACATGTTTCAAAAATCCCAATATCCAAAGCAGATATTTTGAAACAGACTGAGCTAGGGCCTTTTTCTCCCAGTTGCTGCATGATCACTTATCTCAGGTTTCAAGAATTTGAGCGTTATTTTTCAACCACAAAAGACCCCCGAACTGGGAAGGAAAGGATTTGTGACCTACTTGTCACAAGCTCAGCGGAGTTTCTCTGTGCTAAAAGAGAATAATGAGTTTGAGATTGTAAATGACAGTAGCCTTAAAAGTATGTTTGCGACAACTTCAAATCTCCATATGTTCTGGATTAAAGTCAAGACAGAATATCCTGAGACTGCCACAAAAGCGCTGAAAACCATGTTTCTATTTCCAGCATCCTACCTTTGTGAAGCAGGGATTTTTTGCAGGTTTTCTGTCTCTGGCCAGAGAGTGTCATCTCCATTGAAAAATAAATGCATTGGTATTCTTATACATCCATCTCATTTCACCAAGTCTGCATCTCCAGGGATACACTCATAAAGTCTAGTTTGTGGACCTGCCCAATTGAGGACCAAAATCTGGAAAGGACATATCACCCCGATCTGCTTGAGGCCAGTCAGGCAAGAGCCCTGAGGTCATTACCTCACTGTAGGAACCAACAGTTCAACATGTTTGCCAGCACGGTGGTCACTTTGCCTAGTGAATTTTTTCTGTAGTGTTGATATATAGTACTTATACATTTGAAAACCTGAAGTTTGTTAAGTACACGTGACAACACTGAACCAAGAAAGGACTTGGTAATTCTTGTGAAAGCTAAAGCCGAAACAGAAGGGACATTGAGCCTTTTCAAGGGAAGGAACAAGCTGAACAGATATTCTAAAATATACTTTTCTCTTTCTCCTTCAATCTCGTAGGTGGTTTGCATGAACGGTTTGTGAAATAGGAGTTTTCTGGTGAGTCGCTGGACTCGGAGCAGACGTGACACTGCATTCTAATCCCGGCTCCTGAGAGGCCCCCTGGGACTGTACTGCTCGGTCTCCATGCAGAATAAAAGGTTCTGCTCTGAGAACCTGGGGAGAGAGTCACTGACAAATCAGAGTTTGTCCAAAGGAAAGCAACCATAGCAAAGAGCCATCTCATATGTATCAATCAGGATATTTTAGGATGCAAATAACAAAACACTAGAATTGAACGGGGCTGAGCAAAATAATTTATCGACTCATATCTGAAAACACTAATTCTCAAGTAGAATTGACTTTAAACAAAGCTTTTCTGGTAGTTCACATGCTATAAGAGGATTTAGATTTCTCTCCATCTCTTCACCTGCTTTTTGAATATTGACATTTTCAGTAGCTTTGTCCAAGATAAATGTCAACAGTTCCCAAGGCCCCATGCATCCTAACCCCAACCCTTACCTTAGAAACAGCATTTCGAGCTAAAGTCCTGAGATCTGCTTTGACTAGACTGATTTAGATGAAGTGCACACTCCCACAGCCATCCCTGTGGCCAGAACAAAGGAATGTCAGCCTAGGCCAGTGATGGCAAACCTTTTAGAGCTTTCAATGATACAAACAGCCCGCTGAGGCAACACATGCCGTAAGTTTGACACCACTGGCCTGGGCCACATACTCTCCTCCTGTTCCCCAGCCCATGTGGAGCCCTGCTTGGAAATCAGGGCTACTGGGAAAAGGGAAGAAGACACAGAGGCTGTAGGGATAAAGGTATTTATGTCATTATGTGAGGAACACTTTAAAAATAGAGCAGAAAGTATCATTTGGAGGAAGCATTAGATTTATTCTGTGTGACTTCATTACTGGTGTTGAAGCTCACAGAGAGGCAGATTTTGATGAAATTTAAGTAATTCATCCATAAGGGGAAAAAACTATAGTTAGAACAGAAGGGTATAAAATGAAATGTAAAAATCTTCCTCCGTTCTCCCATTTCCTTTCTTACCTTCCTCACTTCCCTCCATTGATACACCCTAGAGATAAGCCCTGTGAACTATTTAATGAAAATCTTACCTAGGATTAGAGATACCCATAAGAACGTGGCTATATCTTAAAGATTTGATGCCACATCGCTTCAAGCAGGATATCTTGAAGAGGATTTCTAAGTTAAATGGGGAAGAACTAAGTAACCGTAAGATACCAGTGTTGCATATTTGCAGCAGTGATTTAAGGAAGAGGGGAGTTGGGAGGTACTTACAAAAGGGTGAGAAGAATTTAAGACATTGAAGGGCAAATGCTATTTGTTGGTAGGATAAAAGAACTGTAAAATCACTTTTTCCTTAAAATCAGAGCAATGGTGGCAGAGGGAATAACTAGGTAAAAGATAAGGATGGGATTTAGATGAATGGGACAAAAGACAGTTCAGTCAGAGAGTACCTCATGTAGGAATGAGCAGAACACACAGGGAGGCAACAGCAGTCACATGTGTGGCCAAGGTCCTTGGCGACATGTAGAAAGACTGGTTTGGTTGAGTGTTATTTGGGACCTTTTGTTTATACATCAATAATTAAACTTTCCCGTCTGTTCTGATCTAACCTCCTGAGATGATTTCACAGCCGTACCTGCTTGAATTTACTTCTGATATCTCAAGGAAATAGTTGCTTTCATGCATTGTTTCTAGTGTTGTCAGAACCATAAGCAAGTAAAATACCCTAAATTTGCCCTTTCAAAGACTGTAAGCATAGTCAAAAGGAGCTTATGAGCCAGGCATGGTGGTGCACGCCTGTAATCCCAGCACTCTGGGAAATGGACACAAGAGGTTTGAAAGTTTTAGTGACTTGTTAAACCCTGTCTCAAAATTTTTAAAAAAGGGCTAGAGATGTAGTTGAGTATGAGGGCCCTGGGTTCAATCCCTAGCACAGAGAGAGAGAGAGAGACAGAGAAAGAGAGAGAGAGAGAGAGAGAGAGAGAGAGAGAGAGAGAGAGAGAGAGAGAGAGATTATGTCCCATCCAAGCCTAGTAAAGCTGAATCTTAAATAAACACATACCTTTTAACAGGTGTTTGTTTTATATACTACTTAGCATTCAGACTATCTCATTTAATGGAAATTTCAAGAAACTGGATGAAAATAGATCTGGACACATTAAATAACTTGCTTAAAATTACACAGCTGAGAAGTAGTAGAGTCAGAAATGAGACCCACTTCTACCTAACCAAACTCATACCCTTTCCACCTGTCCCTGCTTTTATAGAGTGTTTATGTATAAAGAGAGCATGTGTGCAGAAGAATCTTGAAATAGAATTTTTGTTTTCTTATTTATTGCTCATAAAAACAAATTTACCCTCATAAGAACAAATTGTAAAGAAATAAACATGGCTATTGGATTTTCAGAGCAGCTTTGAAGTTCTTTGATGCTTATGTATGTGCTCTGAGAATCAGCCTTATTTCTTTCCCTTTGTTGGGGATTTGTTTTTGAAGGAGTTGTATGGCAATGACACATTTGATTGTTATTGCTGAGATTTGTTTTGAAATGTGTATTGGAGCCTTGTGAACTTTGCAGTTCCTATGGGCACACATTTTTTCTTAATGACTGTTAAATGATGTATTTTTCCAGCACTAAAAAGGGAGCATGACTTCTTTAAACAACAGTTCTCCCTTTTCAAAAACTTCCTCCATTTTTTACACTAAGCTAGACATTTCCCTTTGTTTTCCTAGTTTCCCTTTCAATTTAGCAAGAGGTTCCTAATGGACACAGAGGCCGGTAGTTTCGCTGTTATTAGCTCCTCAGAGCCTGGCTTGCACCACACTAAGCAGTCACGCCTGCCTGGCTCCATTCTTGCGGCACCTTCATTTCTTTCTACAATCTGAGTTTTTTTCATTCACCCACTTGTTTAGTTCCTGTTGTGCCCACCTGAAACCTCACCCATCTTCTTCACTGTTGTGTCCCTGGGAACTTAACATGGACCTAGGACGTGAGGCTCTGAATGAACATTTGTTGAGTGACTGAAGGAATGAATGGGAGTCTCCAGAACTAGCATTGCCTATGACATTGTAGGTGCTCCAGGTATTTGTTCATAATGAACGACTATCATCTAAAGGGGTCAAGGAGGAAGGCAGGGTTTGATTTGGTCCTTCAGGGGAGCATTCAACATTTTGTCTGTCTAGATAGACATTTTTCTGGCCCATGGTCCCTTCTCATAAAGAACTTCAGAGGAAAAAGCCCGTGGCCCAAGCGGAGTCCAGCACTGCATTCCCTGGGCACATTGATTGGTCCTGCATAGGCGCAAGGGCTCAGCCAGGCAGGTCAATGTTTTTTGCTAGTACTTTTCAAACTTGAGCCAGAGAAAGATTTTTTCTTTTTACTGGTTGGAAACCTGCAAAGATATGCACCCAAGACAGCTATACCTCCTACTCCCACAGAGAAAGCTGGCTGACAGCATGACGCCAATAAGCAGCGATTCCAAGGCAGGTGATGATGAAAGCCCCAATGGCCAGGGGCCAGCGGACACGTCCTCCTCAATGCTTAACTGTTTAACTTCACATCTGTGAGCAAGTGTAATGTGCTCTCATAAGCAACCCCTAAAAATCAAAAAGCTTAAGCAGATAGGTTGAGTTTGAGAATCCAAATTAATAGAAATGCGTGTGGGTATTTGCCAAAGTGCAGAGGTTGGATTACGTATGATCATTACTCATCATTTAGCTTACTCATCACTTAACAGTTTATGACCTTCAGTCAACTCTTATTACTGCTTTCTTTAGTGTGATTCTCATCTTTACAGTTAGCTTTTGCCATTAAAGTAGGAAATAAAATGGGATAACATGAAAAAATTCAGAAGAAATAAAGCCAAGTAGAAAAAGAACGCTATGACTCCACAGCAAAAGGACAATGACGTAGTGAAATTACACAGACTTCAGAGCCAAAAAATTTGATTTGATGGTGCTGGAAAAACTGGCTCTGCACATGCCAAAAATTAAAATTGAACCCATATCTTTCACTATGCACTAAACTAAATTAAAAATGGATCAAAGATCTAAATATTAAAACAGAAACATTAAATCTGCTGGGAGATAGAGTAGGTAAAACTCTTCAAGACATTGGTGTAGGCAAAGACTTTATGAATAAAACCCCGATCACATAGGAACTATCATGATCACAATCAACTATCACAATCAACAACTGGGATCTCATCTTATTAAAAAGCTTTTGCGGGCCAGTGAGATGGCTCAGCGGCGTAAGCGCCTGCCTTGCAAGCGCAAGGACCCGAGTTCGACTCCCGGAACCCACATACGAAAAAGGGGCCGGTGATATCGCTCAGAGGCACGGGTGCCTGTTGGCGCGTGAGGTCCTGAGGTCGACCCCCCGGTACCCACAAAAAAAAAAAAAGCTTTTGCACAGCCAAAGAAACCACCAACGGAGTGAAGAGACAACCCACAGTGTGGGAAGAAATGTTTGCCAGCTGTTCCTCAGACAAAGGATTACTATCAGGAACACATGAAGAACTCAAAAAACCAGACAGCCTAAATTTAAAGACCCAATCCAAAAATGAGCATCTGAGATGAATACACACTTCTCAGATGAAATACAAACAGCAAATAAATATATGAAAAAATGTTCAACATCACTGGTCATTCAAGAGATGCAAATTAAAACAACACTGAGATTCCATCTCACCCCAGAAAGAATAGCTGTCATCAAGAAATCAACAAATAACAAATGCTGGAGGGGCTGTGGAGAAAAAGGAACCTTTCTCCATTGTTGGTGGGAGTGTAGACTGGTACAACCACTGTGGAAATCAGTGTGGAGATTCCTCAAAAAACTAGGATTAGAGGTCCCATTCAACCTAGCTATTCCCCTTCTGGGTATCTTCCCTGAAGAATTAAAAACATCGTACCACAGCAATACATGTGCACCCATGTTTATAGCAGCACAATTTGTAACAGCTAGATCTTGGAAACAACCCAAATGCCCATCAACCAAGGAATGGATAAAAAAGATGTGGTATTTTTATGCAATGGAGTACTACTCAGTCATAAAGAAGGATAAACTGGAGACTTTTATAGGTAAATGGATGCAACTCGAGACCATACTCATAAGTGAAATAAACCAGACACACATGTGTAAACATCGTATTTTCTCCCTAGTGTAAGAAACTGAAAGAGTAAATAAGATACAAAATATATAATAGATATTGTAAAATGGGAAGAAACTGTTCAAAAGGAAAGAGAAACTGGGATGGGGGAAGGGAGAAAAGAAGGAAGGAAAAAGCAAAAAAAAAAATATATAAGATAGTTAAGATGGACATACTACTAATTTCTCTTAGTTCATTGAAAAGAAAGGTTTGTGCTAATATTGTTTGGACAATTGAATGCCAATATCTTGTACTCTGAGTAACTAATTTAAAGATAACAATATGCAATGTATTAACCATCATTACCCTCCTATTACCTTGTTTTGAAATTTTGTTCTTTTTCTTTTTCTCTTAAAAATTTAAAATTTTTTGATTTGAATCCAGTTTCAATTTATTAGCATGGCTGTGGGCACATTGCTTAGTATCTTTGTCCTTTTGGTTTTCTCATCCATAAATCAGGAAAATCTCTCTTCGGGTTGTTGAAAGATTAAACATAAGATCCTTGGCATGGTGCCTGGCATTTAGTAGGTGTTACTTTTTCTTCATGTTAAAAAAAAATAACAAAACATATTGTATAAAACTTAGAAACACTGGAAGAAACACACCTAAATGTTAACAGTAATTGTATTTGGATTTATTCAACAGACATTTATTGAAGATTGACAATATTCAGGCACTAGGATTACAACTGTGAACAAAATTGCCAAAATCCTTTACCTCTTGGAGCTTAAATTTCTGTGAAGAGATAGAGACAATGAACAAGCAAATAAATAGTGGTTCACAAATCCTAAAGTACTACAGGTGTAGAGTACCTGGTGTTTGTATACATGGAGGTGCTTGAGAAATTTTAAGCCAGATGTCCTGAAAGCTCACCAAGAAAGTGATATTTGAGCAGACTTGAAGGTGAAGAAGAACTGTAGGACTATGGATAATTTCCCTTTCCTTTTTCCTTATATTTACCTTTCTGATTTTTAAAATGAATAATTGCAAACTGATTTTATACTTCTTATTTTGGAAAATGGGTTACTATTTTCCAGTTTTATTAAGGTAAAATTGAAAAATAAAAATAAGTGTATGTTTAAGATGTACAATGTGATGATTGTATATATACATACATATGTTATTTCCTTAATCAAGCTTATACATTCATTGCCTCACATAGCTATCATTTTTGAGTATGTGAGAACACTTAAGATTTGTTCACTAAGTAAATTTCAACTATACTATATGATACAATATTAGCTGTAGTCACCATACTGTACATTAGATCCCCAAGATTTACTTATCAGAAATACTGGGATTATCTTCTTTTTTTTAATGGCTGAATAATATTTTGTTGTGGATCTATGTGGATATATACATAGTTTGTTTATTCATCTGTTTATATATGTGTGTGTATATATATATATATATATATATATTTTTTTTTTTTTTTTTTTTTTTAAGAGACAAGGTTTCACTGTGTAGTGAGGGCTGCCCTTGAACTCATTTATGTAGCCCAGGCTGGCCTTGAACTCACTGCGATCCTCCTGCCTCAGCCTCCTGAGTGCTGGGATTATAGGCCTGCGCCACCACCCCTGTCTTATTCATCTGTTCATAGACCCTTAGGGTGTTTCCATTTCTTGGCTACTGTGAATAACGGTGCAGTGAACATGAGAGTGCAGGTGTCTCTTTGATACACTGACAAACTGACGTGTTCCCTTTGCATATATACCCAGAAGTGGGATCGCAGGATCACGTAGCGGTTCTATTTTTAATTTTTGAGGAGCCTCCATACTGTTTTCCATAACGACTGTACCGGTTTACGTTCCCACCTACAGTGTGCAAAGTTTCCCTATTCCCCACACCCTTGTGTTTTTTATAATAGCCAGTATCTCCATGTGGTTTTGATTTGTGTTTCCTTGATGATTAGTGATCATTTTTTTCATATACCTATTGGTCATTTTTTATCTTCCTTGAGAAAATGTTTTTTCAGGTTCTGTGTCCATTTTTAAATGGTTTTATTTTTATAAAGTTCTATGAGCTCCTTATATATTTTTTATTTTTATTTTTGTGGGTACCAGGGGGGTCAAACTCAGGACCTTGCACGCCAGCAGGTGCCCGTGCTGCTGAGCAATATCACTGGCCCGAGTTCCTTATATTAATACTGTATTGGATATAAGGTTTGCAAATATTTTGTATATTAACCCCTTATTAGATATATGATTTGAAAATATGTTCTCCCATTCTGTAGGTTGCCTTTTCATTCTTTTTTTTTTTATGGTGTAGAAGCTTTTTATTTTGATACAATCCCACTTACTTATTTTTGCCTCTGTTGCTCGTGCTTCTGGTGTTGTATTAAAAACATCACTGCTAGAACAAATGTCAAGGATATTTTTACCTGTTTTCTTCTAGGACTTTTATGATTTCAGATCTTACAGTTAACCCTTTAATTCATTTTGAGTGAATATTTTGTGTATAATATAAGGGACTAATTTTATTCTTTTACACAGGGATATCTTATTGGAGAGACTGTCCTTTCCCTATTGTATATTCTTAGTGCCCTCGTCAAAGATTAGTTGACTACACAAAGCGAGCTATTTCTGGGTGTACTATTTCTCTATGTCTGTTTTTATGCCAGTACCATACTGTTCTGATTACTATAGCTTTTTAGTATCATTTGGAATTAGAAAATGTGATTCTGTCAGCTTTGTTGTGATGATTCAAAACTTCCTTGTCTCTTCATGGTTTTTTGTGGTTCCATATGTCTATTACAATTGTTCTTTCTATTTGTGTGAAATATGCCATAAGAGTTTTCATAGAAATTGCACTGAATCTGTAGATAACTTTGGGTAGTATGGGGATTTTAATAATATTAATTCCTCCAATTCACTAATATAGGATAGCTTTGCATTTATTTGGGTCTTCACTATTTTTTTTTTTTTTCTGCTACGGATTGAACCCAGGGCCTTTGGACTGAGCTACAGCTGGCCCTTTTAAAACTGTTAATTTTGAGACAGATTCTCACTAAGTTGCCCAGGTGGGGCTCCAATTTGTGACCCTCCTTCCTCAGCTTCCTGGAGTGCTGGGTGTACACCACCACTTCTGGCTTTTCATCAGTGTTTTATAGTTTTTAGTGTATAGCTTTTTCATCTCTTTGGTTAAATTTATTCCTTAAGTATTTTTATTCTTTATGATGCTATTGGAAATGGAATTGTTTTCTTAATTTCTCTTTTAGGTCATTTTTAGTATATAGAAATTGCACAGATTTTTGTATGTGATTTTGGATTCTGGAACTTTACTGAATTTATTGTTTTTGACAGTTTCTTTTTGTTGCTGTTGAGTCTTTTGGGTTTTCCACATATAAGATCACAAAAACAGAGACTTTAATCTCTTCTTTCTTTTTTTTTTTTGTGGGTACTGGGGTTCGACCTCAGGACCTCGCACACCAGCAGGCGCCTGTGCTGCTGAGCGATATCGCCGGCCCTTTTTTTGTATGTGGGTTCTAGGAGTCAAACTCAGGCCCTCGCGCTTGCCAGGCAGGTGCTTACGCCGCTGACCCATCTCACCGGCCCAATTTCTTCTTTCTCAATTTGGACTTCTTTATAAAAAAAAAAAAAGAAAGAAAGAAAAAAAAATTGGATGCCTTTTACTTCTTTTCTTGAGCCAATAGTTCTTATTTTGACTTCCTTTGCAACTTCTGTGCTCACTTCAGTGACAGTTTTAGTTCAGACCCAGAATTTTTATCACAACCCATAATCAAAATATACAATTAAACTAAATACAGTAGTATTCATTTCTAACTAAAATGAATAGTTATAATAAAATATGATTATAAAAATATTGGCTTAGAGTTGACAGAACTAACCTTGTAGTTCATCTTTCAACAAAAGCAGACTCCTACTAGTGAGAATCCTGAAAAATGTTTCTTAGTCTTAGAAGCAGTAGTATTACAATGAAAGTAAGAATGGCTTCCTGTTACTATCATTCAGTGAGAAGAAGGGAGGCAGAAAAAGAAAAGAAATGAAGAAAAGTATAAGGAGAGTAAGGGAGAGAGACAATCTCTTAGCTAAGAACGAAATCATTTACCTCAAAATGTCTACTGTGGGGCAGAGGTCTAGCTCAGGGGTGACGAGCATGCACAAGACTTTGGGTTTGATGCAAGACCCCCCCCCACACACACACACTCCTACTGTAATGTTTTTTCTTTCTTTTTTGAAGTGCTGGAGATTAGACCCTGGACCTTGCATATGCTAAACAAATACTCTATCACTGAGCTATACTTCTAGCTCATACCATGGTTTTCTAATCTATGTAGGTATGGCTATCAGTTAAATAAGATAGTGGGTGCAAGTGCTTAAAATGGTACAAAGAAGGTGTCCAATGCCTGTTTATTACATCTTCATCTGAATCTAAATTTGAACAGATGGTAGAAAATTTGTGAATGACAGCACTCATCAATTCTGCCTTTTACAAAATCTTTTTTGTTCACTGACTTAGAGTGTCGAATTCAATAGAAATTGTTTTTTTGATTGAGCGCCTGATACATGCCTTTCGTCATATATATTTTTGAAGTCTTGTATTAATTAGCACCCCTCTATGTGCCTCTTCTCTTCTTAACCTCAGAGAAGAATCTACGTCGGGATCCAGGCCTTTACAGGTTGGAATGTAATCATAAAGTGTATGGTGTGTACAACTTCATGTCACTCGCACAACATATACAAAAATGTTCACACATTTAAGAAGCAAACTCGGTAATTTGAAGGGCAAGGAGAAACAGTTCTGATCCGCAATGCTCTTATGTTCTGCTTTGCAGAGCCTGCGCATGTGCCTGCAGATGATAAAGGGTCATGAACACTGACACGGAAAACTCCCCCGGGGTAGCCAATGAACACAGCCCCAGCCCCATGCCAGTCCTGACTCAGAGCTTCCCGGAGCTGCTGTTCTGCTTCTTGGTCTTTACACATCATCACTGGTAGCAGTGGATTCTCACTGAGGGAGGAGGCCCTCACCATGCTATGTGAGAGTACAGTTTCTAGGTTCCCCCGTCATAGCATGGAATATTCAACTAAAGATGGCAGAAAATGTCAGCGAGTGTTTTTTTTTTTCCCCTGTCTTTCCCTGTGGGAAGACAATATGGTAATACTACTCATTTTCGAGTTGGAGAACTCCACCACTGAAATCTCCGTAAAAAGTAACATTAAGAAATCCCTGTGGACAACAAGATGGTGGGAAAGTTTAAAACCAAAAGAGCTGTTTTTCTTCAACCCCCTGCCTTCACCTAGAAAAACTAAAAACTTAAACAAAACGTAAGTCAAGGGGCTTAGAAACTGAGTGATCATCCCTCAGGTCTTGGAATGAGGAAATGGTCTGGACTGATTTGGTAGAAAAGTAGAGTTACTGAGGTTATTTCAAGTCCAGCAGCAATCCAGGATGAGTCCATGTCTGGTGAATGTCCTTTTCAAAACTTTTTTTGTGCATATGTATGTGTGTAATGTAAAATTTCCTGTTTTAATCATGTCCAATAAACAAGCCAGTGGCCTTTATTACATTAATTACATTAATGAACAAATTCATTTTGTCATTCGTTCAGCAAATCTTAGTTGAGTGCGTGCTATGGAACAGGTACCATTGTCTGAATAAAACAAACTCCCTGACTGCATGGAGCTTGCTTTATTCTAGCAGAGAGAGAGGCAGAAAACGAACAGAAAACATAATAAATTAACAGATTGTGTGGCATGTTATCGACTGATGAAAGCTGTGATTAGTCCCTGGGCACAGTGTACCCAGCATCTGAAGGCTTCTGTCCCCTTCCAAAAGTCAGAGACTCTTGTTCATCTCCTACCACTCCCAGAGCCCCACCTCCAATGACTCCTAGTAAATTCAGCAGAGTTCACTGGTTACTAAATACCCAACAAACTCTGATGACAGTAGGGGCTGTCAATAAAAAAGTATAAAGGTCTTGGTCACACAAAAGTAGTGTGCTTTTCCCAAACAACCTTCACTTGGAGAATAAGTCTCAAGACATAGAATTCAGACAGAAAGAAATGCTTTCTTCACCAATAATGTGATTTCTTTTTTTTAAAAAAGTAAAGGTTACACAGAAATGTTTGCACTTTGAAAATTCTTTTACCTCAAAAACTTTAAGATGCTAAGGAGGGAAGGGGTGACAAATAAAGTGGTCTATTACACCCGGTGATGACAATGGAAAAGGGATTCTGAAATGCTTTCTTTTGTTGAGTGCTAGGATGCTACCAGATGCTTCCTGTAAAACATTGTGTTTCTACTTAGGCTCTTTCACGAAAGCTGTGAGGAACACATTTGCTATAATAAAGTTCACTGTAAGCAAATAAGGGGAGGAAAGTAGAGACTACATGATTGTGAAACTGGACCACACCTACCGTGATCAAAATTAACCTTACTAGTGCAGGGCAGTTGGACATCTGTGCCTCTCATAGTGAGATTCTGAAAAGGGCGCGCCCTTACTACTGTCGTACCCAACCCAAGACGCATAACTCTAGGAAAATATCAGGCAGAATCAAATCGAGGGACATTCCATCAAATAACTACTTGATTTCTTTAAAAAGATAGCAATGTTTTGAAAGATGAAGAAAGGCCAGGGAAATGTTCTGGATTAAAGGAGACTAAAAAGTAAGATGTCTAGGCATTCCTGTTTGCTTGGGACTGAACGGCTTCCGACAATGGAGAACTTTGAGTGTTAAAACCAAAAAGGTCCAGACGAACAGGGCTGAGTTGGTAATCCTGGTAGGGAGACATGAAAATTAAATGTAGTGTAAAATGTGCCATCTTGGACTGGATCCTGAGGTAGAGGACATTATTGGAACAATTCACAGAATTGGAAGATGGATTTCTAAAATATGTGGTAAAATAACGTTAAGTGAAGTAAATCAGATGCACAAGCTTAAATATTCCATGGTTCCTATTACATGAGATACTGAATAGACAAATAAAGCCCAAAATAAAAGACAGACAATGGGGCGGGGGAGAAGAAATTATTGTAGTCCAGCATGGCCAATGTATCTAAAAGTATACCTTGATTTAGTATAATTGTTTTATATGTTTTAGTATATATTGTTATATATGTTTTATATATAATTATTTTATATATAATTGTTTATATATGTTTAGTATAATTGTTTATATATGTTTTGTAATTGTTTTATATGTTTTATGATAATTAAATAAGAATTTGAAATTGATAAGAATTTAAAAATAAATCTGATGCTGGAAAAATGTGTTATGTACATGTACCAACTTCTCACAATAAATGTAATCATTATGTACTGCAAACATGTACTAACAAAAAGTAAAAGTTAAAAAATATGTGATAGGGTGAGATGGCTCAGTGGCGTAAGCGCCTGCCTGGCAAGCTCAAGGTCCTGAGTTTGACTCCCAGTACCTACATAAAGGAAAAAAGGGGGCCAGTGATATCACTCAGCAGCATAAGTGCCTGCTGGCAAGCACAAAGTCCTGAGTTCGACTCCCGGTACCCACATTAAAAAAAAAGTGATAAAATATACTTAGCAATTTACCATCTTTCTATTTTTAAGGGTATAGTTTATCGGCAGTAAGTAATGTTGTGAAACCATTATTACTATTCATCTCCAGAAATTCTTTATCTTTCCAAACAGAAATTCTATCTATGAAACAATAAATCCCTATTCCTCTCCCTCCTCCCAGCCTCTGGTAATTACCATTCTGCTTCATGTTTCTAGAAATTTGCCTCAGTACCTTTCTATGAATGAAATCATATAGTACTATATTTGTTCTTTTGTGTCTCGCTCATTTCACTTAGCAAAATATTTTCAAGGTACATTTGTGTTGTTGAGTCAATTTTTTTTAAAGGCTGAATAATATTCCATGTATGTACCACATTTTGTTTATCCATTCATCTCTTGGTGGGCACTTGAGTTGTATCTACCTTTTGTGATTGTCAATAATGCTGTTTTTAGCACTGGTGTAGAAATGTGAACTTTGAAATTAAAGTAATTCATCAATGTAAAATTTCCTAAATTTGATACCTGTGACTGTGTAAGAAAATATATAAAGAGGTGCACATTAAAATATTAACAGGCAGGGCCGGTGAGATGGCTCAGTGGTGTAAGCGCCTGCCTTGCAAGCACGAGGGCCCGAGTTCGACTCCCAGATCCCACATACGAAAAAGGGGCCGGTGATATCGCTCAGCGGCACGGGCGCCTCTTGGCGCGCGAGGTCCTGAGGTCGACCCCCTGGTACCCACAAAAAAAAAAAAAAAATTAACAGGCAAATGGGCATGATGTATACATAGCACTACCAAATGCTTCAGGAAAAAATGAGAAAGAAAAAATAGAAAAATGTTAAAAATTGATGAATCTGAGTAAAGGGTATATGAGTTCTTTGTATTATTCTTTTTTTTTCTGTGGGTACTGGGGGGGTCGACCTCAGGACCTCACGCACCAACAGGCACCCGTGCTGCTGAGCGATATCACCGGCCCCTTTTTTGTATGTGGGTTCTGGGAGTCGAACTCGGGCCCTCGCGCTTGCAAGGCAGGCGCTTACGCCACTGAGCCATCTCACTGGCCCATTATTCTTGCAACTTCTATAAGTTAAATGTTTTTAAAAAATGAGAAAAGAAGAGAGAAATTTCACTTCCAATCTCCAGTCTGGAATGGGTTCCTGAGCTTGAGACATGACTACCCAGCTGGACATCTCAAACTAAACATGTCCTTATTGCCCACATCATCCCCCTCCCCACCATGTTCCCTTTCCCTACATTGTGTGTTGGTTCCTGCCATCACCATCCATCTGGTAAGTCAAGCTGGGAGCTTGTAGTTATCTAAGGGTCCCATCCACTCATCTTTACATCCAATTGGCCAACCTCCCTCCTCCTCTCCACCCTCACTGGCACTCCTCAGTTAGGTCAAGGAGTATAATTTCTGTAATTGCTTACATAGTTTCTCGCCATTCCATCCCAACTGGTCTCCCTTTCTCTAGTCTTGTTTTTTGACTCCATCTTCACAAGTCTAGGCATCACTTTGTTTCCCAAGTGACCTTCCAAAAGTGCTAACATATTTTTTGTTCCTGGTTGAACGCTCTTTGATGGTTCCCCACTGCTCTGAGAAAAATAGCCGATCATGAGAGCTAAAATCTAGTTTTCTTTGCCCTACTGGCTTCTTTTGCATCCACTCCCGACTCTCTATCTTGCCCCAGATTCTGGTGGTACCAGTTAGTTGTGGTTCCCAAGCAGCACAGATGCTTTCTATTTTGATGACTTCTTTTTTTTTTTTATGTGGGTACCAGGAGTCGAACTCAGGACCTCACGCTTGCCAGCAGGGGCTTGTGATGCTGAGCGATATCACCAGAACTTTTCTTCCTGTATGTGGGATCCGGGAGTCGAACTCGGGACCTTGCGCTTGCCAGGCAGGCGCTTATGCCGCTGAGCTATCTTACCGGCCCTTCAGTGACTTTTACTCTCACCTTAAATATGTTTGCTTTGGTTCTCCACCTATGTCTGAATCCTCCCCATCTGTCCAATACAACCATAGTGTCCCCTGGCCTTGGGGCCCTCTCTGACTGCCCTGAAAGGCTTTCCTTGCATCCTGGGCATGCTGCTGGGCATGCTGAGCAAACCATGTAGTCTGTTATTTGGGTTGTTTTGGTTATGAGCTAGTCGCTAGCAAAGACTTTGTTTTGTTCATCTCTGTAAAACAAGGAAGCAGCCCAGTGCTTGCCATGCTACACACTGACCAAACATTTCTTGAAAGAGAATAAAGATGAACTCTCTCAACAGCCTATGCCATGTTTTTAATGACATTATAGTGTTGATGCTAATTCTTACAAATACTGTTTTGAAAATCCAAACAACCAGAGGACTATTGATTGGCCAGACGTACTTTGTCTAATTCTGTTCCCATGATCCCTTTTTCCATCATCCCCTTTTCTGTGTGGTTCCTATAACATGAAAATAAGAGAACATTGCCATCTGCTTGTGGGAAACATCCAAAAATTATCCTACCAACAGATCCCTGTTTAAAATAAACAAACAAACAAACACACTAGAAAAGAAGGCAAGAACACAATGTGGATCATGTTTATTTTATTTAAATCCACTTTGTTGTTCTCACTGTCCATCTGTATTGATTTTGGAGCCTTAGGGAGGTAGGCTAGAGCCTTACCTTGCTTGCTTTGGGTGTAAACATGCCTGGAAGCACGGGGCTTGGCTCACCTCTGAGGTATCTTCTAGGCCACTCTTTCCAATGCAGAGTTCCAAAGCCACCACATGAATCCATCTCAATAGTCTCTTCTGGCATTGAGAATAGAGTGAGGAAGAAGATGTAACCTGTCTGGAGGAGGATTACAAATTTCACTTTGTTCCTTGTATCTTCTTCTGTTTTCTCAGCATTTGCTTGAAATAAGTGAGAGCTAGCCATTCCTAAATTATATAGCAATTATTTTTTTAGCACTGGGGAATGAACGCAGGGTGTTCACATTGAGCTACATCTTCAGTCCTTTTAATTTTTATTTTTTATTTTGAGACTGGAGCTTGCTAACTTGTGCAGGATGGGCTCAAACTTGTGATCCTCCTGCCTCAGCCTCCCAGAGTGCTGGGATTACAGGGTGCACCACCATACCTGGCCATTATACAGCAATTTCTATGCAAAGAATTTCCTTCTATGTGACTTGGGAGAACTATTCTTATTGCAGAGATTTACAGCCCAGAAATAGGAGCTCCAGGAGGCAACATATTCCTTATTTGGAATAAACAGACTGTGGAGGACAAATGCCTTCTGCGGTTTACTTTTTTCATATGTAACATGAGTGTGATGTTATCTCCTTCACATGTGAGGACTCACTGAGCAAAAATAAGTACCCAGGGGAGAGGTGGGGACTTAGTGATGTAACACCCACTAGATGTAATTCCCACTCCTCATTCATCAGAAAATTGGAAAGAGAGGAATAAAGTGGCACAAGCTCAGTGTTCTCCCCATCCATGACATTGCTGTGGTGTACGACACAGGAGGAACAGTGGATGAGGTTTTTTTTAAAAGTGCAATAGATAACTCAGTTACAGGCATGGGAGTAAAGTTATGCTGAAGTCTCCTTTTTTTTTTTTTTTTTTGTGGGTACCAGGGGGACGACCTCAGGACCTCGCGCGCCAACAGGCACCCGTGCCGCTGAGCGATATCACCGGCCCCTTTTTCGTATGTGGGATCCGGGAGTCGAACTCGGGCCCTCGCGCTTGCAAGGCAGGCGCTTAAGCCGCTGAGCCATCTCACCGGCCCTGAAGTCTTCTTTAAAATGGTGCTTTGGTGCTACACAGTGAGAGGTCTTTCTCATCTTTGAGAGGAGGTGGGAGTCAGGCAACCTTAACGGGTTTGCCTTCCAGTTAGTCACTTGATCTTCATAGAAAAAATGATGGTCTTTTGGGGTTTTCTGTACTTATCTAGGTCATTTCCAGATTTTTCTCACAGTACATCAATTCTATACCACTGATACAAGTCCACAACATCTGGGATACATAGGATTTCTCAGAAATGTATCTTTAGAGCAAGGTTACAGAGTATTTGAATCATAACAAACATTCCACTTCCTAAAGCAGTGTTTTTAAGGCAGCTAAAGCAGGGAGGTGATTTATTTGAAATTCTATTGGGATCATTTTTCGGTGATGAAAATATACCATTTTCTGAGCAACATCTCTAGTGTGCTTTCAGGAAGCCCCGATTCCTCCGCCTTCAGAAGAAAACCAATAATTACTGGATTCTTTAGCAACGAACAATTGCTCCTTGAACACGGAGTGATGTGAGGTCCTCTTGTGTGGGCCCATTCTCAGATTCTGTGGCTACCTTTAGTTTCTGAGACATAGCCCAAGATCTAAGGGGTTTCTTCCTGGGATTTCTATTGGGCTGTGGAGAAATCTAATTGTAGAGCACTTTATGTTTTTCCGAGGCTTTGCCTGAATATTGGATTGGTGGTGGAACACTTCTTTATTCCCAGCTTCGGTCACTACATGATGGCGTGTACATCACTGACACCCGCTGTCCATTGAGAAATGTCAGGTCCCCTCAAAAAACTTTTCTATGCGATACTTTCAACATTTGCTCTGATCTGCCCCTTTCCTACCTATTCAATCTCAGTTTCTTTTTGCATTTATAATTGGCTCTCTGCATCTATCAGATCAGAAATTGCCATGCAATTCGTTGTGTTCATAGTTGTGTTTTGACTGTGTTATTTCCCCACTTGCTAATCCTTTTTTTCCTTTTTTTCACCCATCCAAATCTTCCCAGCTCTTCATGGCTCAAACGGATCTTTTTTTTCCTATTAGAATACTAATACACATTATTGTTCTGGCTCCTTAAATCTCTTTAGTATTAATAGTTGATATTCATTCATTCTATTCTTTTTTGAGATAGGGTTTCACTATATAGAGGAAGCTGGCCTCAAATTTGCAATCCACCTGCCTCAGTCTCCTGAGTGCTGGAATTACATGTGTGTGCCATACACCTGGCTCATTTATTCATTCTTGAAACAAGTATTTACCTAGGATCCACAATAACTTAGTCACTATTTAGGCACTCGGGATGCCATAGTAAGTAAGACAGAGTCTTCACTCTCTTGGAAATTTTATTTCAGTGTGGAAGACAGTGTATAAGCAAGTAGTATAACTTCAGTTTATAAACAAGTACTACACTTAAGGCTGAGAAATGAGCTATGAGGAAAAAAAATATTAACAAAATAAAAAGGCAGGGTAAGGGCTAGAGTGTGACCGTGGGAGCAAAGAGGTTTTCCTCCAAGAGGAAGACATTTGGCAGTTGAACAGAGACTTAGATTATGAGACAAAATCAGCTATGAACCAAACACAAGAAAAGAATGTTCTAGGTAAAGAGGATAGCAGGTCCCTGAGGCAGGAATATTCTAGAAAGATGAGGGGTGTTGTAGAAAGTGATGAGATTAATGTGGGACAGAGTATAATGGTGGTATGGAGAGGAGGTAGTAGCAGATGTGGTAGAGAGCTGAGAGCCTGCAGAACCTTGAGGAAGAGTAGAATCAAGAGTGACTCCATAAAGCCAAGTGTGAGTGCATGGATAGATGATGGTACCATTTCCTGTTAGGAAATATTTGGGGAAGGAAATGAATGCAGGTTTGTGTGGCACCTGGGTTGCTGGATCTGGAAACAAGAGTTCCTTTTGGGACATGTTAAGTGTAGGAACCCTCTCGACATTCATGTATAGCTGAGTAGATAGTGTGCTATATAAGTCTGTAGATAAGAGGTCAGGCTGTAAACTTGGAATCCATTTATAGCCAAAGACCTGGCTGAACTCAGGAAGACAATGTAGATTGAGAAGAGAAGAGGCTGGTGCCTTGCTGCCCACCAGTCACTAGAGGTCAGGAAGGAGGAGCTAGAAGGGAGACTCTGAACTTGTGGCCATTGAGGTGTCCCACGTATCAGACACATCCATGGCGTTGTGTGGTATCTAAGTCTCACGTGCACCAGACTTGTCATGATGACTGGGACTGCAATCTTATAACCACACGCAGTTCTCCACGAGGGCAGCAGTACAGATGCAAAGTGTTTTCTTGGAGGGTACAATCTTGGCAAGGTCATTGTTTGCCGTGCACTTAGTGTTCCAATTTTTTTTTCACAGAGTGGACACTGCCAGGTTCTTGAGGGAAATGTGGCTACTTCCTTTCTCAAGGACTGGACCTAGGAGTTAGTTAAGAATTCTCAGACTGACTTTACTGGCAGAAAACAGACACAGAGAAAAATTAAATGATTTATGCACAGCCCAACTGAGTCAACAGCCAGGCTGAGGCCACACTGCAGTGTTCCTTAAAGCATGGGCCAAGGATTGCCGGCCTCTCAGTTACCTGCAATGTTGCTTTTAAAAATTGCTAATGTTGGGCTGGTGATATAGCTCAGCGGTGTAAGCGCCTGCCTGGCAAGCACGAGGTCCTTAGTTTGGTTCCTGGTACCCACATAAAGGGGAAAAAAAAAATTGCTAATGTTTTTGCATGCCTATATCTTGTAATCTGAGCAGCTACTTTGAAGATAACAATACGTAATATATTAACAATTGTTAATTTCCTATTATATTGTTATGAAATTCTGTATCATTGTTTTTATTGTTTTTTTCTCTTTAAAATAAATAAAAGAAAAAATGAGGTTAGTTTGCTTGTATGGCTTGTGCATGAGCTCTGAAAGTGTTCTCCAAAATATCTTTGTAAAATAGCTTCTGGATGTCCCAAATTTATTGGGCTAGTGAGAAAGGGACAAAAGCATAGATAATCTAGGAAGGGACAATATATTTTTGTTCTGAACCATTTTCTATATTCAAATTTATTTTATCATTTACATCATCATCATCTCTATCATTGTAAGCTTATGTTGGTTACTATTAAATCATTTAAACTGAAAAAAAATTGCTAACATATGTCAATTGTCCACTAAGTGCTTTACAAATGATAACTCATAATGGTCACAACAACCCCATAAAATAGGCACTAATATCCCACTCTACGGATGAGGAAATTGAGACTGAAGAGAGTTCCAGAGGCAGTATAGTGGCAGACAGTCTGACTCATGAACCTGTGCTCTCATGCACAATGCTACACAGCTGCTGAAACAGAATCTGAGAACGGGATGTGAGAGTAGTCTGTACTTAGAAAGACCTCTGGGACATGTTTATGTATATGAAAATTTGAGAAGCAGAGGTTCACTGGATCTCAAATTTACTCTCTGAAGCTCAGCAATATCTTCATATTTGTTCTATTAAATTTTTTGACATTCCTAAACCTCCTTCTTTACTAAATTCATTAGTCCCACAGACTGTTCTTAGTAATATTTCATTAAACATAGGTCACAACTTACTGCATACTTTATCTTTTACAGAGACATAAAGCATATAATTGCACACTGAACCAGCTTGCATTGTCTAATATGTTGACAATAATTACCTAGCAACTTAAAGCCTCATGACATAGATACTGCTGCAGCCTATTCTCAACACGAATAATGTGTCTTCTTTCCTCTATTTATGATTTGCCTGCTGAGATCCATAAACAATAATGAAATAGCAGCTGAGGATGTAGCTTTGTGGTAGAGCACTTGCCTAGCATACATAAAACCTGGGGTTCAATTCCTATGACCACACACACACGAATGGTAGAAAGAAATCAATGTATGGCCAGCACAGTGCACGAATGACTCCATGGTTGTTATTTGCCTTGCTGCTTGAGGGGAGGAGACTGCAGGTACATCTCAGCCCTGTACTCCTCAGGTTAGAACATGTATACCCTTTTGAATGAGATCTCTCAAGAAGACAATACATTCTTTAATCTTCATGGGTGATTTCAAAAGCTTATGGGGTGAAAGGGAAATTGAGTTATAGTGGTATTTTTAATTAAAAAAAGGGAATGAATCTTTCTCAGGTAAGAAAAAAAAAGGAATGTGTTAAATACAAGACCTTTAGATCACTGGTGATAACATTCAGTACACTCCTTTCTGTTGACAAGGAATTGTGTCTTACTGTCATAGATCTCCACCCAGACCCACACTACAATTTGCATCATTAGCACAGGGAGACTGGTTTCACCTGTTTGCAGCTGTTGAACTATGAGTCATCAGTTCAGAGGTTTCTTAAGCAGATTTCCCAGGCAGTTTATCCTATGCACATTTTCTAATCCCACAATAGAAATCAACAAATGCTACACACCTGTTTTATATTGTACTCCGAGACAAAAATCTGAAAACAATTTGGAATAGGAATGAGGCCATTTCCTAGGCCTAGGGAGACTGAACATTCACAGTGGGGAGACCATTCATGCTAGGGAGAACTGAAATCTGAGTCTTTTCTGAAAAGAGAGAAAAATAAGCGAGGTGGAGAATGGGGATAAGGGAGATTAGCAGTGGAAAGGTGGAAATTGAGATGAACTACTAAGGCCTAGGTCCTGGGTGATAGGATGTCGAATTTAGTAGACAGAGAAAGAAGCAGGGGAGAGAGAGAGAAAGCATGGAGGGAAGGGAGAAGGGAGAGAAAGTAACAAAGGAAGAAAGAAAGGCAGGTGGGAAGACAAATACAAGATGCCAAATTAGGGCCAGTGATATAGCTCAGCGGCATAAGTGCCTGCCTGGCAAGCCTGAGTTTGACTCCCGGTACCTGAATAAAAAAAAAAAGATGCCAAATTAAATTTGAATTTCAGATAAAACAGCAAAGGATTTTTTTTAGTATAAGTATGCCTCAGGCATTGGATGAAACATACAAAAAATTATTCACTGCTTATCCGAAATTGAAATTTAAGCAGGGGTCATGTATTTTATCTGGAAATCCTACTTGAGTAGTGCATTTTAATCTTGGTTTGAAAAAAATCCTTTTAGAAAACATGTCTTCGGGCAACTGGGTCATGGATTCAACAACATAAATTCTTGCTAATTATGTTGCACAGTGTGATTAGGATTATATATATATTTAATATTAATAAACTAGCAATAGTAATGACTGAAACTTATTTTGATTTTGAAAAACTATCCACTTATTTATTTGGTATGAGTTGGAATAAACTGAAAGTGGACAACACTGATGCTAAGACTTATGGATAAGAAAACATGTATCCATTCATCCTTTTACTTGTTTTTGGCCTATCTTTCTCTGTAGAAGGGCTTGCTGGTAAATACATTTTATTACATTTTATTTTAGTAATTAAAAGAATTGCCACATATAGATACCCTGACCCTGTTTCTTAAGTAATTTTGTACGGTAATAAGCTAAATTTAAAGAAGTAATAGACTCAGTCAAGACAAAACAAACCCCAAAAGAAAAAGCAGAGTTGCCACGACCTAGCCACAACCACTTACCACAATCTGTGAGATCCGGGTTTGTCAGGATGGCAATAAACTAGCTCCATAAACAGACACAGAGATTGAAACTCCAGGCTTAGAGCTGGGTACTAGGCTGGCAGTGGAAGAAAAGGGGGAGATGTAGTGTGACGAAGAAATAAAGTCTAAGTAAAAGTAGGCCCAAAGTGCAAACTCTGAGGCTGGAAGAAGACAAGAGTTGAGGCCAGATAAGTGAAGGAACTTGATCTGACTCGTGCTTAGAGGAGGGTGGCAGAGAAGTGAGGAGTAAGGATGAGGACGAGGATGAGAAGTGCGCAGACTGACCAATATCTGAAGGGTTGTCAGGTAAAAGAAAATGTGACTCATGTAGCTGATTCCAGAGGATAAAGCCGAGGCTAACAAACAGACATAGCAGGAGAATAGATCTTGATACCATGTAGGCAAGACCTTTCTAAGTTAGGACTGACTGGGTTAAAGTGGGCTGTCACTGGAATGTGGAGCAGAGGCTGGCTGGCTGTCACGGGGGGGCGGGGAGACGACTCGGGCCTTAGGGGAGGACAGGCCCAGATGCTCCCCAAGGATTTTTCTCACTTGTAGGGTGTTTCAACCCCAAAATGACAGCAGGGATCTTGTGTCTGTTACTGATCACTAAGTTTGCAGTGCCTAGGATAGTGGTTGATACACAGTAGGGCTCAGTAGAACTGCGAGGTCACAGGACGTGCTTCTGGAGGAGGTGGTACTCATTTGAGGCTTAACCTTGGTGTGACACAGGAGGGAAAGGAGTTAAACCAAATTAACGCATAATGGGCATGGGGGAGTACTACGGGGCTATATTTTATGAGAGCTACAAATACACAACCCATGTTTACCCATCCATACCAGCCTAAAAAGGAGCTAAATAGGAAAAAGTATGCAATTTTTATTGTCAATCTAAAGAAAATAGACCAACATTTCTTTGGTTCTCTTATTCCCAACCACCATTATGGTATTATCAGCCCCATTCAAATTTCTCCCTAGCAGATCCTGGACGCTCCTTGAGGATGTTCCTCCTGTCTTCTAAAGTGATGGCATAAGAGCATATTTGCATTTGGTTCTTTGCTCTTCTCTGGCTGTTTTCTCTCCTGCTTTGTCATGCTGTGGTGATGTCTCTTTTCCTTGTTTGTTTGTTTTTTTTTGTAATATTGGGAATTGAATCCAGGGCCTTTTCATCAAGCTACATCCCCAGTCCTTTGATTGATTGATTGATTGATTGATTGATTAGACAGCATCTTGCTAAGTCACTAAATTGCCCAGGCTGGGCTTCAACTTGCAATCCTCTGCCTCAGCCTTGTGGAGTGCTGGGATTGTAGGCGTACACTTCCAGGCCCGGCTGAAGTCTCTGTTTCTATTAGCTCTAATGATGCCATAGTTTCCACATACCTCATCAAAGGTACTGTTCTCCAGAACGCCATAGTCAGGGTTCTCCGGAGACGCAGAACCGATAGTGTCTCCACACGCGCGCGCACACACACACACACACACACACACACACACACACAGAGAATATGAGGGATTGGCTAATGTGACAGTAGAAGTTGAAAAGTCCCACAATCTGCTGTTAGCTGGAGGACCTGGAAAGCCAGCACATGGTTCTGGTCCAAACCTGAGAGCCAGGGAGCCAGTGGTGTAAGTCCTTGTCCAAGTCTGAAAGCCTGAGAACCTGGAGCGCTGATGTTGGAGCAAGAGATGAGCATCCCAGGCTCAAGCAGAGGGAACAAATTCACCCTTCCTTTGCTTCTGCTCTGCTCAGGCCCTTGAGGACCAGGATGATGCTGCCTGCATGGGTGAGGCTGGGTCTTCTTTACTCAGTCTAACAATTTAAATGCGAGCCTTTTCTGAAACACCTCACCAATGCAGCCAGGATTCTGGGTATCCCCTGGCCTCAATGAAGTTCACATAGTAAATTAACCATCACAGGCACCAGGGGTGCCTCTGGCACTCACCAGACACGCCCTGCCCAACACCAGCCTGAATCGGCACTCAAAACACTTGTGTTCAGGAAGTGAGTGAAAACCTCCAGAGAGAGAACATGGAATCAGGGGGCAGCAGCAAGAGCAGAAGCCAAGCAGAGAGTGACAGTTACCACCTCAGGAGCATCCCAAACAGTCTGCTTCTGGGGACAAAGTGGAGCACACCGGTGATTCCAGCACTCGGGAGGCTGAGGCAGGAAGACTGCAAAATCAAGGCCAGTGTGGACTACATAGAGAGATCCTATCTCAAAAAACAAAACAAAGACAAATTGCTACAGCTTCTGAATCACACAGTGAGAAAGATATGTGCTCTGGAGCTAAACTGGGAGATGTGTTCCTTTAACCACCCTGTGTCTCGGTTTCCCATATGCAAAGCAAGGATAATGATAAAGCTGTTGTGAAGAGGAAAGGCACGAACACAGGCAATGCTCAGCTCTGGGAGAGCCTCCTCCTTTTTGAAATTGGAACCAATACTGTGTGCCAAAAGCATCCACTTCTCTTCTTTGGCCCCTCTTCCCATTTTCCTGGTTTCCTGCTGTAGTCATGCAAATAAACGCTGGCAGCTGATATAGGCTGAGTGGCTTCTGTTCCTAGCAAGAAAGGAGCCTGACTGCTATGTATCTGAGTTCGCAGGTGAATACAACTCAGATTTCCAAGTTGCAATCATCACCATCTAATCTGAGAAGCAATAAAGAATCAAGGCTGGGGGTGTGGCTCAGGTAGCGATCTTGACTAGTATGTCCTCAGGCCTGGGTTTCATCCCCAGCACCAAACAAACAAAAAAAGCAACACATAGTGACTATTCACACTTGTCAAACACTATTCATAGTATAGAGCTATCAGTCATCTAGGGACAAGGAAACATTCATTACTGATGGTGGATTATTTTAATATCTTCGTACAGCTTCAGCCGAAGAGATGACACTGGTCTCAACATTCAGAGATTGTAGATGTAAACTGCTTTCTGGTCTGGGTTTCATGCATCATAGAGGGAATATGTGTGTCATCCACTAGAGACATTTAAAAATTTACATGAAAGTCAATTTTTTCTTTCCCCTGAATGGATTCTATACTTTAGCCAACACTGGCCTTTTGTAATCTAAGAGGACCTCAGAGACGGTATTTAATGTCAAATGTCTTGGGAGGAAATAACTTTCACAATGATGTTTTGAAAGCATGTTGAAAGTATCTACTGTACAGGATATCAAAGGAGAAGTATCTGCTAGTGATGGAAATGTAAACCTAGCATTCAAGAGAGACGTTAGGGAAATAGGTATATAGATTTAAAAGTCATTAGCATACAGCTAATAATTAAAGCAAGTAAAAAGTGAAAAGACAAGGGGACACGGGGGGCCTCTTCCCCCCAATCCACCATCATCAGCCTGAATTTAAGTGGTGGAGGCAAGGGAGATCCCAGAAATCTGTACTTTACTTATTTATTTTTTCATGGTGCTGGGCAAGTGCTCTACCACTGAGCTACATACACCCAGTCTAATTTTTTTTTTAAAGCATCCCAAGTGATCCTTATGCAAACAGAGGTTTGAGCCCTACAGAATGGAGGGGATATTTGAGTCAAGTAGGAAAGGATGTTGAAAAAAGGAGGCATATAACATGCCTCCTGCCTAGTGGTTGTTACTGTTTAAAGCTACCATATTACATCAGTTAGCAGTTTCTGGAACATAAGACTCAAGAACAGTGACATTCCTGAAACAAGTGTGACCTCCAAACAAAAAAAGCAAATTAAAGATACCTAATGGGATTGGTCACAGTGTTGGTTCTTGTCCTGGCATTGAACTCTGAATTACCAGCCCTGAACCCCCGGATCATACTGGGATTTTGTGTATGTGAGCAACTATGCCATCCTGTGTCCTGGGGATTTCTCAGGAGGGCTTTTTCCTTGCTTTGGTTAACCACAGTGCACTGGAGGCAGAGAATCGAGGTGATGACAGACTCAGAGGTGGTGTGAAGTAAAAGAACATGACTCAGCAGAGAGTGGTAAATTGTCACTGAGGCGTCCCACCCCCAGGTTGGCCTTCCTACTGCCAGGCCTCGGGGGAGGGAGCCTTCTCCATTCTCTGCTGTCAGGGAAAGGAAGCCACACAGATGTGGACAAGAACCCAAGCACTGTGAGATTTGAGGGCACCAGCAAGCTATAGGCTTCTGATCTCTGTATGGGACATCAAAGCTGCCTGGAGTTGCAGAGTGCAGCCCCAGGCAGGCTCTGGGGGCTCTGGGACAGGTCCACCTGTGTGTCATCCAAAAGAAACCCTCCTTCACAAGAGATGCCGCTGGCCTGGTCCAGACCCAGAGGCAAGGATGCGAGTCATACCAGTCCTAACCATGTCACTTAAACCACTCCTTGTCGCACTTTGCAGTCAATCCTGTATAATGCTTTGATCTTTAAACTTATGGCCATTTTGTAAGGACCTGTTTTAATGATATACAGCAATTTTGTTTCAAAATTACATCTTTTCCTTCAGGGTAAATTTGGGAGTGACTTTCACAGAACGTGATGCCACTCAGGAGTAACAAGTTGCTAGCGTGCAGGGATGGTGGAGCTTCTTGTCACGGTATGTGGTGTAGGGAAGTGACTATTTGGGGTGTCTATGAAGGCCCTAGATTTGCTGTAAATTTATAAGGCATCATTTTCGAATAAAAATGTTCATAACTTGACCCAGCATAGAACAACTGAAGCTGAGTGTAACATCACTGGAGTAGAACGTGCATGTCTTTCCCCTTCCCCCTCCCAAGAGATCAAGTATAAATTTTAACTAGAGGGCCGGTGAGATGGCTCAGCGGCGTAAGCGCCTGCCTGGCAAGTGCAAGGGCCCGAGTTCGACTCCCGGAACCCACATACGAAAAAAGAGCCGGTGATATCGCTCAGCGGCACGGGCGCCTGCTGGCACACGAAGTCCTGAGGCCGACCCCCGGTACCCACACAAAAAAAAATTTTAACTGGAGAATAACTTACACTTTTCTTTAGGAGAAAGGGGTAAGCCTGGGCAGCCTTAGAATCTGCATTTATAGTAGTTATTTTATACATCGTGGGGCTAGCGTCTTAAAATTCTTTAGCCTTTGCAGGGAAAAGCATCAGAGAGAGATGATGAAGCATAAAGAGTGTGGTATATGCACACTCCTATAAATGTCAGGCAGAAATGTATATGCTTAGTTTTCCTTGTTATACATGCTCATCATAAATATCTTCAACACCATAGAAGTATAACAGCTTAGATATTCTTGAACTTTTAGATACACAATCACATGGATGATCAAGAAACTACTTTCCATAAAAGGCTAGGGAATAAACGAATCCCTGGGAAAACACATTCCCCGTGGGAAGGATGAGATAAATGCTTGTAATGGGATGCATTAAGCATCCTTAGAGACAAGATCCAAACAAGTCAAAATCAACAGCAAACTGTGATGCAACTGCAGCGGCAGCTAGACTTCATCCTTGCGTGCACACCAGAAGCCAGGAGATTTACTGAGCTCCCCATGCAGGCGCATCTGTCCCTTCTTTAAATCCGATTTTCTTACCATCTGTTCCTTTACTCCGGCCTTGGCTGTAAATAAAGTTTGTGCACAGCGATGCATTGTGTTGCCAGGGAGCTCTCTGTGCAACTCTAAAACAAAGTCAGTTCTGGAGCGAAAGTCTGTGGACTTTATTATTCTCCAGTTTCCCTAACAATATACACTGTGAGCAAGTTGAAAGTAATTTTAGAAATTGGATATTCAACTTCATTTGGTTAACATGGTGTGACATAAGTATGTGTTCTGAAAATTCTGTAAGGAAACATCTAGATGAGCTGGGAGGATTTAGCTCTTAGAAAAGGATTTCCCCTGGCCCTAAGAACAGTAAGGACATTGTGAGGGGCAGTGCAGTGGCAGCAGTAAATGGGCCAAGGAGACACTGACCAGCAGCTGCAGTGCAAGGGAGCCCGCCACCTCCATGGGAGTGGGGTGAAGGGCAGAACAGTGGGAGGTAACTTAAATGTGTGTATGGAGGAGTGAGCTTGTGGCTCTGAGAATCTACTAGGACAGCCAACCCTCTGGCAGCTGTGGGGAGGGATCAGCTGAACTCTGGCCTCCCGCTGGGGTTTTTACAGCTATATAATATTTATAATGCACTCTTCCTGGGAGGAACTTGGAGCACTACACATCTTTGGAGGGATCCAGTTAATCTTTTTACTGTCCCATGAGTAATCAGAGAAGTAGAGAAGAGCAAAGAGGAAAACAAAACAAAACAAAACAAAACAAAAAAACAACAAAAAAACCCTCTACATTTAAAGGGGTCACTGCCATGGCAAAGGAGAAAAATAACATTCACCCTGCTAAGCATGAACAGGAAAAGTAAACCTCGTGATTCTTCTCCACTGACTCTCAGAGTCCCGGCAGTGGCGGAATTCACTCCCACAGTGTTTGTTCTGACCACTGCAAGTCAGTGTTCACTCCAAGTCCCTCCGCAGTGGGGAGAGGACTCGCCTGTTTAGGGGGAGGCCTAAAGTGAGTGGACAAGCTCGTGGAGGGCCTACAGGATGGTTAAGCGAATGAATACACAGAGGATGATGGGAGTCAGGTTTCTTGCTGTCTCTCAGAAGAGAATTACAAATATAGAAAGGGGAAAGCCTAGGGGAATAAGCCCTGCAGTGTTAGAAGGAAGCGAGGTAGCCAGTGTGATTAGCTTCATAGCTATGTGTAGACATGGATACAGATATTGCAATGGTATAAATATATGTAGATGTTTACATGTGTGTGCACCATATGTGTATACACAGAACAGAGATATATATTATATAATAATATTCTATAACTGTACCAATGTTATATAATGTATATGTAATATATATATTATCTATAGTTTGTGAGGGAAACAGTTATGTCGGGCTGGAGTGGGGAAAATAAAAGATGGGAAAGGGACATCTTGCTGTGTACTTATAAAGTAAGGAAATATTCATAGCACAATGGGACCATATCGAAAGACTACAAGAGCTACCTTAAAGGACCTTCCACTGGTCAAGTCTGGGCACTGCAAATATTGCAATAAATGATGGTTACTGATTTCTATTTTATTGTATTTTTGTCATTTTTGAGATGGGGGTCTTGCTATGTGTCCTAGGTTGGTCTCAAACTCTTGGTGCTCCTCCCACCTCAGCATTTCTAGTAGTTAGGACCATAGGCATGTGCCATCAGGCCAGTGACAGTTGCTGACACTAACACCGTGAATAAAATAGGGATTCTTGAGTCTGCATTGGTAAAAATTAAATGAACAAATGGAGTAGCAAGGACAGCTGTATCTTACAGAGAAGGCTTAAATTGTCTGCTCACAAATACTTAGGAGTGACTCAGTGGAGAAACTTGTAGGGCATCATCTTTACCGATTGTGAAAATTAAGAAAACAATAGGACAAACTGGCACCATGTGCCTCCAGATATGATGAAGGTTGAAGAGTAAAGCCTTGCTTCTGAGTTATTCTTGCTACAAATGCATAAATCATTAAGAAACATCAGATAAGCCCAAATTGTGAGACATTCCACAAAGTAGCTATGTGGTTCAAAAAATGTCAAGGTCACAAAAGGGAAGGAAAAACTGAGCAACTGTTCCCAAATGAAGGAGATTAAAGAGGAACAATAACTATTTAAAGGGCCTGCATCTGTACAAGATACCACTGGGACAACAGGGGAAATACGAATGGAATCAGTGAATTATGTAGTAATGTTGGATGAATATGGACATTACTTGTTTAACAACCAAGTTCAGTTCCCGGGACTAGGTCATTAAATGAATTGTCGCTAAATGAGGTATTGCATATATAGTATGTACATTACAATATTTGGAACAAAGAAATGGTCTAAGGAAACTCCAAATTGATGACTTTGTTTTTATTTGCATAACCCTTACATGCAGTAGTGTAATGTATAACAGAGCATAACATTAGAAGACTGTACTGTACAGTACAATCAGCAAAAATTATAGTACTGTATAAACAAGGTATACTGCACCAAAGAAAAGACATTGAGGCTCTATAAACAAAATGCACAGCACTGTACCAGAAAAGTAAGACATGTCATAAGTCTGGGCAGTGGGTCATAGGTTGAACAGTTGTTAAATAGATAGGTCTTATATGAGGAATATCTGCACTATCTGATTTGTTAATTAATAATGCTGATTGATGATTCTTGTTATGATTTATATCTAGATGTCCCCCGAGAGCCTCAAGAGCCTTATGAGTTCATAGGCAGGGCTTTTAGAAAGGGATTGCACCATGGGGGCGCTATCGCTGACTTGCAGTAGGAGGTAAGGCTGGTTAGAGGCCATCACTGAGGCTCTCACCTGGAAGGGTGTACAGTGTCTCCCTCCCCAGCTCCTCCCTTTTCTCTCTGCTTTCTGGTCACCATGAGGTGAGCAGCTTTCCTGCACCAGACTCTCCCACCATGCCATTTCTGGGGGTAAGCCTGCTGAACATGGACTGACACTTATGAACTGTGAGCCAAAATAAATCCATCTTTAAATCCAAATACCCGAGTGTCAGGTATTTTGTCCTAGCTAGGAGGAAAATGACTAAGACAATCCTATTATGTAAGAATGTCTCTATTTATAGGAAATACTCACTGGAGGATTAGTGGTGAGGGGACATCATGTGGGCAACTTTTTATCAAATGTTTTAGGAAAAAGCCACTTTAATGCATATGTGTGAATATTCTTTCCATAGAATGAATGAGGCACATGTGATAAAATGGTATCACTGGTGATCTAGTACCTGGAGTACTTGAGTACTTGGAGAGTACTTGGAACTCCAAGGACTATTTTTTATTTCTTCTATAATTTTTATATAAGTTTTAATTTTCAAAATAAAGTATCTTCTATGGGTCTCTGTCAACATGGGCCAGAACGAATAAAACTGAGCAGGTCACTTCAAGTCCAATGTTCGTGGAAAGACAGTTGACATTTAAGGTGCTGCACTTCCTTATGAGACCCAGTCCTTGCCCAAGGCCGCTCACCCAAGGGCCGGAGGGTAGAGTGACTTGGCATAGGGAAATGTGATGGGAGAGCTAGATAAATGACCCCCAGTCAAACTGCAGCAGGAGCCAGAAGGCTTCACGGAGGAAGTGGTGTTTGGAGAGGCCCTGGATGGGATTTGGGGGGAGTTGGGTGGCTCTCCTTAGCATGTGATCCCAGGATTTTGGCATTTCTCAGAATCCTGCCTTTGTGTTCTTTTCCCTCATCATCCAGGCTGGTCTCTTTCACACCTCCACATGCTTGCTCCCATGGTTCTGCCTGGAATGCGGGCAGTTTGTGAGTCTTTAGGAACATTGCACTCATGTTTCATGACTTAGCTCATCTTTCTTTCTCTGATTTTGACTAACACACTCCCCTCTAGATAAAGTCCTTTTCCCCTTCGTACTTCTACTGTTCTTAGAGTGTCACTGCACGTGTAGCTCTTTATAGCACTTGTCAGTCTGTCTGTGTGTCTTCCAAGCCTGCAGTCTCCCTGGTGGCTTTTGTATCTTATATCTGGCCACAGTGGGGCTCAATGATTGTTAAAGTATTCAAATTAACCCAAGACTTCCCCAAGCCATGTTTCTTCTCCTTGTTTCCATTTTTACTACTAGACTAACCGAAGGCTTTCTTGATTCATTGAAAACTGTTCACAGACTTTTACATTTCAAGTGGTATGAATCCAAATTTTGGGGAAATATTTCACCTTTATCCTGAGACTGTCAGTGAAGCTAGAGAGAAAGATGTACTAGCATGTCTAGCATGTTAGTAAGAGCAACAAGATCTGCCCTACCAGTGACTTAAATGGTTGGTGGATTAACGATCCCATGACTAAAACATATAGAAATATGTGAAAATCTTTGAGGTTATGTTAGGAGAGGCACCATAATAACCACAGCTGATTGTAAGAGCCAACGAAAATTGTTAACCACTGGTGCTTAGCAGTGTCTTACATCAAACAAGGCATCTACATAAGGCCAATCACATATTATTATAATAATAATTAGCAATCACCAACATTCCTCTGAGTACCTTTCATTCAGACATCATAAGCACCCAACAAGTGTCATAAACTATGTAGACAGTTGCCACCTGGCCCATCTGTGACATGAGGCAGCATTTGGGGGCAGAAGGCAGCTGCTGCCTCTGAGGTGGCCCTGCTTGAGCCCTGGACTGTTACTGAGGCTCCAGTTACAAGGCCAAATGCCGCTTCCCCTCTCCATGTATTGTACTTGGAGTTTAAAAGAATATTTTCTGTGAGTCCATTTATTTTTCCCTCTTTACTATATACCACGTATGAGATAGCTGTCTTTTTGGGAGCAGCAAATCATCAATCCGCTGAAGAATGTCAAGGGATTTCTAAGCAGAAAAGCTTCTCCTTGCTATAGTTAATGAAGGATGATACAGCTGTCCTTTGTCTCTTCACCAGTTTCAAACATTTGTTCACACCAAGTGTTGTTTTACCCTCGAGGGAGCAGCCTTCTCACCTCCTGGGCATGGTAGCAGCTGTTGGAAGAGTCTTCCACACCAGATTATTTTAAGGCATCTGGAAAGTGGGTGAAAACTATGCTAGTGACAAATCCTTAAAAAAAAAAAAAAAACAAAAAAAAACTCAGAAATAAATCAAGATAGCAGTCAAGCCCTGCAGAACAACAGTTGGCTCCTCCCAAACCTAGAATTTCACTTGGTGGCCAGAGGCATTTGCAACATTCTGTCCTGTCACTAGGTCTTAGGCCACCATTAAACAAAGGAGGATACAAATCTCCCATTTTCATGCACTATTTCAAGAGAGTGATATTTGACCAATGACAGGACAGCAGAAAGATCACTGTCATTACAGTTTCTGGTTTCAGTGATTTCACACTAAAATGGTGAAACAAAAAAGCCCATGGCATGTGTTACATTTCTAAATGTGTACTTAATAGTAAATATCAGCTCAATTCCATAGCTTGTTGATATGGCCTTAAGGCAAAGTAAAAAACAAAACAGCTTTCATTCCTACATATAACAGAGCCACAGCACATTTCTGTCTTGTAATGCCCTAACTAGCACTGCTTCATCCAGTGCAGCCAAAGCAAACGGAGAGGCTGACAATTGTTACTGCTCACAATCAGCCAGGCCTTGCACTGCCCGTAGGAACAGGGAGGGCAGTGCTGTTGCTCTCTACTCACAGATGGGGAAACAAAGGCCCAGGGAAGACGAAGGGCAGCTGGGCTTAGAGCGTGGTTCCCATGGTCCTAAATTTAGCCCATCGAGTCATGACATCTCTCCTGGTTGGGGATTATAATTTTAAAAGTGATTGCTCATGCAGCAAACCAGTATGATAAACAATCTCATAATTCACAAGGAAGGAACTAGAAAACCAGAACTAGCAAGTGTGTGACAGCTTAAATCTTCACCAGCTGGATTCCTTGGTCCCCAGCCAAGATGCCCTCTGACCTTTAAACTGGTCAAGCACGTGGATGTTTCTTATCAGTGCTCAGAACTGAAAAACTGCTGTGATATTTTAGAGATACAGAATTTCATTTGGGAAGGAAAAGGGTGAAGAAAATAAGACACTACATATTTTGAAATGGACTTATATCTTCTTGGCTATGGCTCTGAGTGGTGAAAAGCATCAATGTAGCTGGGTGTGGTGGTGTATGCCTATAATCCCAGCTCTCTGGGAGGCTGAGTCAGGAGGATCACCAAGTTCCAGCCCAGCCTGGGCAATTTAGCAACTTAGTGAGATCCTGTCCCAAAATAAAATATAAAGAAAGGGCTGGGGATGCAGCTCAGTGTGAAGGCCTTGAATTCAATCCTTAGTACTATATATACACACATACACACTCATACACAAGCATCAGTACTATTAATCAAATATGGTATTTGTTGAGCATTTAATTAATGGTTTTTCTACCTAGTTGTGGAGAATGTAAACACATAAGATGCAGTTGGAACAGCAGGCTTTGACCATAGTTCCGACCCAGCCTGCTGCCTATTTCCATATGGTTCATGGACTAAGGGTGATTTATTTTTAAATGGGTGAAAAAAATCAAAAGAAGAACATTATTTCATAATGCAAAAACTACACAAAATTCAAATTTCAATGTCCCTAAATAAAAATTTTTTGGAACATAGCCATGCTCACTAATTTCCGTATCACCTATGGCCACATTCATGCTACAGTGGGCAGCAGAGTTGAGTAGTCGTGACAGAGACCATATGGGGCACAAACTGAAAGCATTTGCTATCTCGTCCTTTATGGAAAAGTCAGATGACCCCTGAGTCCTAGACTACTGTAATTGTGTGTGTGCGGGGTGGGGGTCTCCAGGAGAAGCAGCAGAGGACTTTCAAGTGCCTGAGTGAAAATAAAGCTTGAGGGGAGAGGTGCAGTCCAGTGCAGCTTAAAGGACAGGTTCAGGCCCTGGGATGAGTGGGAAAGGCCAGCATTTGTGGCTTGTCAGCTTGGCTCCATCACTGGGAAAAATGTGACCTCACCAAGTTCTTTAACTTTTCTATAACTGTTTCTTCAGGTATTAAATAGAATACCTACTTCCCAAAGCTATTGTAAATCTTACAGTAAGATATTATATGTGAAGCAGCACATTCCTTGGTACAGAGCTGGCATCTCATAAAAGTTGTGCAAATCTTTTTTTTTTTTGGTGGTGGTACTGTGAATGGAACCCAGGGCCTTGTGCATGCTAGGCAAGAGCTCAGCCACTGAACTACATCCTCAGCATCCCTTCTTAGTCACTTTCCGCTTTCCTGGGACAAAATGCCCAACACTCACAACTTAAAGGAGGAGAGGTTTGTTTTGGCTCACGGTTTTAGAGGTTTCAGTCCATACAGTAGTTGGCTGGCTCCAGGGCAGAAGGGCATGGCAGAGGGGCGTGGCAGAGGAAAAGCTGCTCACTTCATGGCAGCCAGTAAGCAGAGTCAAGGGAGGAGCCGGGAAGAGAGAGGCACCCTTCCAGGTCGTGTCCCCTGTGATCCCCCTTATGACCAGACCCCACTTCCTAACACCCAGCAGTTGTGGGGACCCCATGATTCAACCACCTTCCACAAGCTCTGCCCCTGAGTGCATGAGGCTTGCAGGGGTGGGGGAGGGGATTCAGATGTAAACCATAACACCCAACATTTTCAAATTTTTATTTTGAGAAGGGGTCTTGGTGAGCTGCCCAGGATGGCTTTAACCTTGTGATGGTGATGCTCCTTCCTCAGCTTCTCAAGTAGCTGAGATTATGGGCCTGTGCCACAATACCCATCTTAAAATGTTTTAATTTTTATTTTGTAGTATTAGGGATTGAACTCAAGGCCTTCTCACTGAGCTACATCCCCAGACATTTTTTTTTTTTTTTTTTTAATTTTGAAGCAGGATCTCACTAACTCGATAAATTGCCCAGGCTGTGCTCAAACTTGGGATCCTCCTGCTTCAGTTTCCCAGAGTTCTCGGATTATAGGGTTATGCCACCATGCCCTGTTTTTAAATCTTTTTTATAAGACAAATTTAAGCAATTGAATTTTATGAAATTGTTAAAAATGGTGTCATAAAAGAACAATAGCACAGAAAAATATTCCTAGTGTGGTCTGTGAAAATAAAAGAACAGTTAAAAATATGATGTGAAATAATCTTCTTAATAAAAGGCATTAGAGTTAGCCTAAGACAGAGAGAGCGAAAGCAAGAGCAAAAGTGAGAGTGAGAGAAGGAGGCTGCGTGTTAGGCATTGATTTTACAGCATAACATATTATTTTGGTCACTTCAATTTTATAAGCCCAGAAATTATATTTTGCCAGTGTATTTGATATGCTTTATGAGAATCTGGTGAAAACTATTGACCTCTCTTCTTGATAAATGCACAGACCACACATATGCGCACACACATTTTTGCATACAATCTCAGGGCTTAATGGATCCCTTGAAGCCCATCCTTGGTTTCCAGGTTGAGAATGCCTGCTCTAGTTGCTCACTCATTCTTATTAAACCCACAAGATATTGATACATGAGTCAGAATGCCAAATTACTAATTTATGAGGAAGAAATAATGTCAAGTGGACTACTAAAACCCTCACATTGGCCGATCAGCTCATTATCTGGCTACGTAGAAGCTACACAGACAGCCAAAGCACAATTAAAAGTATGGAATCATAACAAGGGAATTGAGAAATGGTCTTAATGGCTCTTGTTGCCTACCATGGTCTGATGCGTCTGTTTCAGCTGCAGAAGTAACCCTTGACAAGGACGCTAGAACAGCCAGTCTGGGCCTTCTCCTGTAGACAGTTCTTTTTCTTCCCGCTCTTTTTTTTTTTTTTTTTGGTTACACAGACTAGTGGGCTTCATTTTGGCAGATTTGCACATGCGCTTACCAGACTTTTTACCTTTTCATCACCCCTTTGCCCCACTCTGCCTTTAGTTTCATGTTTTGGGGGGGAGGTTTCAATGTGTGTAATCTCTTTTAATCATAACCATCCTCCCTATTACTCATCCTTACACCCCCTCCTCGCATGAAGCAGTGAGGCTGACCTACCCTTACCACTCCTGCCAACAGATGGTGCGGAACAGGCACCGAGATCCCACATTTAGGCAGACTCATTTTCTTAGACCTAGTCTTGTCTGTTAGGAAATGTCATCCATACATGGATTCCAACTTAAGATGGTTTTTTAATGTTGATTTTTCATGATTTCCTTTTCAGAAAGGATCTCTGATCTTAAATTTAAGGGGCATCTTACTGCTATAGTCTGGATGTTGAATATCCCCCAAACACCCACGTGTTGAAGACTTGGTTCCCAAGATGGCACAGTTGGGAGGTGGTGGGACTTTAGGAAGTGCGGCCTTACGGGAGGTCCTTAGGTCATTGGGGGTGTGCCCTCAAAAGGGGCTGTGGTGTCCTCATCTCTTCCTTTTCTCCCTTTTGTCTTCTGGCTGGTGAGGTGAGTAGTGTTGCTCTGCTACACGCTCCTGCTGGGATGTGTTGTTGTCTCACCGTAGGCCCAGAGTAATGAGGCCAAATGAGCACAAACTGGAACCCGCAAAACTATGAGCCAAAGTAAGCCTTTTCTCTTTGGAAGTTAATTATCTCAGTTATTTCATTATAATGGAGAGAAGCTGAACAACACACTTCCTCTCCTGCCTCTTCCCTTCCTCCTGTCTGTGCAGATTACAGAAGGGAGAGAGATCCCTAGTTTTCCTTCCTTCAGTCCTTCCTCCTTTCCTTTAAATACCTTTTACTTTGAAATAGTTTAAGATGTATAAGAAGTTTCAAAAAAAGTACAAAATTTTTTCATGTATACTTCAGCCAGCTTCCCCCAATGAAAATACTTTACATAACCATAGTACAGGTGCAAACAGGCGCAAATTACAAAGGTCTGACACAACTAACTCAGGTATAGGCCTCATTCAGGCCCCTTCAGTGTTTATATGCTCTCTGCGTGAGTGTGGATGTGTGTGGTTCTGTGAGATTTTAGCGCATACGTAGATTGGAAATCCAATTCCACCGTCAGAATACATGAAGAAACTCCCTCGTATTACAGTTGAACAGTGACAGAAATCTCAGTTCGGGATTTTGCTGAAGTTTCAATGCAAATGATCTGAAGGACAACAGCTATGGTCTCATCAGCCTTGGGGGAGGGGGTTTGTAAATGTAGTTAGTATTTACCAAGGCCACAACAGCACTTTTTTGACTCTGATTGTCTTGGGCTTGATCTCTGAATCTCAAACTTTATTTGTCACTTGGCAATTTTCAAAGACAAATATTCTTACCATTGTGTAAAAACAATCTAGAAGGCTCTTTGAAAAAGTTAAGATTCCTGACCATAGATTCTTTGACTATAGTTGCATAACAGAAAACATTCTTATGAATAAAGTCTGAGATGCATGGCTGCATACACAACTCTACTCTCATTCTGCCTCTCTGGGTTAGAGGCTTCCTATGATCTCACTTCATATTGCTTTTCCCCTTAATGAGTTTCATGTGGGCACATTTAGGGTCAACATGCCCTTCTGGAAAATACCACCTGAGGTTACACTCTTCTGAAATCTACTTTTGGGGAGTTCAGTTCCCTGTGAATCTTCTGAGCTATAAATTGCTGTTCACCCCGGAGTTTGCATAAGTACCTTTGCATGACTGTCCTCTGAGATTTAGAGAGCTAAATGGTTATTGGAGCCAGCCTGATGAGCTAAGTGTTTTAAGTAAATAAATAATGACATGTGCATATTGAGTGTAAATGTCATAAGTGACAATTTACGATTACTATAGAGAACAAAGCACAATTCAGCCCAGGAAAACAGTTGAAACATTCACAAGGACCTGATTCATTCTTTGAGTAAAAAATCCTAGGAGTCGATAAAATAGAAAATTTAGAGGATACTTGTCCTATGAGTTGGTGAGGAGAAAGTAATTCACAATTGCTGGTGGGAAAGTAAAATGATAAAGCCACTTTGAAAAACAAGTGATAGTTAGAGATTAAAAATAAAACTATCTGGCAATTCAGCTTTTCGCTATCTACCTAAGAGAAATGAAAACATATGCTCACTAAAGAATCATATGAGAATGTTCATAGCAGTATTTTTCATAATCACCAAAAGCTGGAAATGACCTAAACACCCAGCAACTGATAAATGGAGACATAAAATATGGCATAGCCATCAAATGGAATACTACCTAGAAATAAAAATGGAATAAGCTACTTCTACATGCTGTGTCATGGATGAACGTCAAAAACATGTGCTCTATAAAAGAAGTTAGATACAAAAGACCACACAGAATATGAATCCATTTGTATGAAATATCTAGAAAAGGCAAAAGTGGTTAGTGACTGCCTGCTGCTAGGGATGGGCATAGGGATGAGGGCACAAAGGTTAGAGTGTAATGAAGACATCTAGGACTGATTGACAGTGATGGTTGCACGACTTGGTAAACTTACCAAAAATAATTGAATTGTACACTTGAAGTGGGTAGATTTTTTGATACAAAAACTACATCTTGATGACACTTTTTTTTTTTTTTTAAGAAAAAGTAATGCACATTTTTCAGGAAAGCAGAAGGATCAGCAATGGCCAAGCACCCTTGGAAACCATATTGACAATGAAGAATTTTTCAAATCTCAAGTTGTGACCTAGCATGTATTACTAGTCACTCCCTAGGCATCACCTCCTCGCTGGAGTTCTCTCTTCAGAAGGGCTTCTTTCCCTCCAGTTGCAGCTGGGGGCAAGAAGACACTTTAGTTCTGGTTGGTGCTTGAGTGGAAGGACCAGCACTTCTGTTTCCCCACAGTCTTCTGCTTCCCTGAAGGGAAGGGCCAATGTTGCAGACTCCTGACGGAAAAGTGTACTGGGAGCAAGACAAGCATATCTGTAAGTAATCCCATGTAGGGCCGGCCAGTTTGGTCCAAGGAATGGGAAAAAAATGTTGGCAGGAGCAACATGACACAAGAGATTAAATCCTCTTGAGGTCTGATTCATTTGGGGACCATCAACATGACAATCTACTATACTTGCTAAGCCCTAGTTTTTTATCTGTAAAATGAGGGTGCCAAGTTTTTTTTATGGAGAATAAATGAGGTAATGTATGTAAAGCACCCATCATAAAGTCTGGAATTTAGAAATCAATGACTGGTTTTTGTCACTAATATTATTACCGTTATTACTTTTGTATGCTCCCCTCAGCATTTATCAAAGAGAAATGTGAGACTGAAAAGCAGAACATTGGGAAAGGCTTTTTAGAGAAAATAGTGGACAGATAAAAGTTTACTGAGCTGAAGGGTCAGTGGAGAAGAACAGTGCAAATGAGAGAAGAATGAATGCCACAGCCCAGAGTTTGAGGCAGAAGGTGGTCCCTGCCTCAGTCATGAGAGCAGATGATTGTACAGTGTCAGCATTGTAACCCTGGAGATAGTCCCCGGGTATTCTGAGAGGGCCAATGTGTAACATGTACAGGGCCCACCACGAAGTTTCAAAGGGAGGCCCATATACTATGTTTCTAAGTATTTTAAAATGTTAAACCAAGCTATGACTGTTAAAAGTCAACTTGGTTGGTTAAGAAACACCTAGGGGATTAGAAAGCCCAGTTCTGGGTGTGTCTAAGTGGGTCATGGAGATGTAGCCTTGGAGGGGTCTACATTTGGTCCCATACCCTTACTCTCCAGCCCTGTTCCCCTGCTCGGCTTCCTGGCTGCCCTGAACTAAGCAGCTTTGGTCCACCATGTCCATCTGCCATAATGTTTCTGCTTTGGAGCCCGCCAACCATGGATTAAATCTCCTAAACCATGAGCCAGATTAAACCTCACCTCCTTTAAATTGTGGGTGTTGGGTATTGTGTTCCAGTGATGGGAAAGCTGACTAATATACTAACAAACTGTAATAAACTATGTTCTATCCTCCTACCTTATCAGATATGTCCCTGGCTTACCCTCATTGGCATCCTGATTCCAGTACCATCCTGACTCCAATTCCATCCTGTATTAGAGGGTCAAGTGTAAATGCATGTGTACTTCTCCCCAGCAACAAGTGGCCACGACTCTGTCACTCCCAGGTACCCTACAGGTACCTTTACCAGCTGTGTGGTCACATTCAGGATGGACTTTCAGAAGAGGGCTCTGGACCGTCTTCGTCTTTGTCTTCATCTTCATCTTCGATTTCCTCTCCTCCTCCTCCTCCTCCTCCTTCTCCTCCTCCTCCTCTTCCCCACTCCTCCTCCTTTTGTGGTGCTGGGGATCAAACCCAGGACCTGGAGCATGCTACGTAAGTGGTCTATTACTGAGCTGTACCTGCAGCCCGTGTGAAATTTTAAAATTTTGACCCAAGTTCTTACTAAGTTGTTCAGGCTACCTTGAACTTGTGATCCTCCTGCCTCAGCATCCTGAGTGCTGGGGTTAGAGGTTTCACCACCATGCCCAGCTATTCTTTTCTGGTATATATATATATGTGTGTGTGTGTGTATGTATAAATTTACACATATATACATACATTACTGTGAAAATGGTAATTGTCCATTTATTTTGTTTGTTTTTTGCTGTACTAGTGATTGAGCCCAAGGTCTTTGCATTAAGCTATATCCTCAGCCCTTTTTATTTTTTATTTTGTGACAGGACCTTGATAAATTGCCTAGGCAGGACTTGAACTTGAGATCCTCCTGCCTCAGTCTCCTCCAAGTGCTGGGATTACAGGTGTGCACCACCGCACCAGACTATAATTGTCCATTTGTATGTGGAAGCCCAAGGGGGAAAAGTGTAAGCTATGGTGGAAAGTTTAAGTGCACTAAAGAGAGCCAGGAAGCCTTGTATGTTTAAATATATCCATTTCTGTCATTTGGCCCTTGGGGAAACAGCAATGTGAGGAATGAATTACTGTACTAATTACCAGCAACATCCTGGAAGAGAGACTGGGAGAGTCCATGTGCAGAGGGATGCAGGGCACAAACACATGACCCATCTGCCGAGAATTCTTAGCAGCTTAGTCCAAGAGCCCTTGGAAGAACCAGGCAGCCCCTTAGGGAATTTTCTCCTAATTCTTGCCCGATCCAAGTTCCACAAAGAAAGGGACTTGGACAAAGATAGATAAGGCCAAGTATCTGGATTGGAGGGGAAGGAGAAGAAAAAAAAAAAAAAAAAGAACTCTAGAGGTTGCCAATTTGGAAGACTGGGGGCCTGAGCATGACAGAAGGAGAAGGAAGGCAAAGCCATACCAAGATATTCATGCAAGAAGCATTTCCTATTTTTATTACTGTGTCAGCAACAGTAAATTTTTAGAGTGCTCACTATGTGCCCAGCAGGGCTAAGGCTTACTGCTGTGGCTTGGTAAGGACCATAGAACCTGCAGTATTACCCTACTTTAAAAGGGAGGACAAAGGGGCTTAAAGAGGTTGGGTTCAGGGTGTTAGGGAAGAGGATAGGTTCGTTTTTGGACCCAGTGAATTTCAGCTGATATCAATTATAAAAAGGGATCCCCCAGACCATCAAAAATCAGAAATTAGACCTAGGCGCAGCTGGTGCACAACTTTAGTCCCAGTTTCTCAGGAGGCTGAGGCAGAAGGAGAATGGCTTGAGCCCAGGAGTTGAAGGCCAGCGTGGGGAAAATAGTGATACCTATCACCACCCCACAAAAAAAATGAGAAACTGATCTAGAGGGTGGTCAGAGAAATAAGGACACAGAACACATAGATTTCCACTGTACAACCGCTCATTGCTTTTGAGTTGTGATCTTATGAATGTACTATCTTTTTTTTTTTTTTTTGTGGGTACCGGGGGGTCAACCTCAGGACCTCGCGCGCCAGCAGGCGCCCGTGCTGCCGAGCGATATCACCGGCCCCTTTTTCGTATGTGGGATCCGGGAGTCGAACTCGGGCCCTCGCACCTGCCAGGCAGGCGCTTATGCCGCTGAGCCATCTCACCGGCCCCCTGAATGTACTATCTTTGAATAAGAAAAAGTAAAACAAAAATCCAAAAGTAAAGTTAAAGTCATGATTGAAAAAGTAGTTTCGTGAGTCAGGTGGGGTGTGTGGGAAACTTCCAGGGATGGGGCACAGTGGAAATCCAGCAGACCAAGATGAGAGAGATTTTTGGTTAGTTTTTGTTTTAGTCAACTAATCAAAAGCAAGCTTAATATTGTACTCTCTTGGGCCACAATTTACACTCTCAAGAGACAAGAATTAACTCTGGACTTGTAGAAGTATTTAGAAGGTGCTAGGAGAGGTTCTCATCATCTGAGTAATTTAAGAAAGCCTTTATTCTGTGGGGAGAGCAGGGGTAAACCTGTGTTTTGCTAGTGATAGAAATGTGCAGGGATCATTCACAGTCCCCTTCCTCCTGGAAGCCACGAGCTGAACCATTCTGATAAAAGCCCAAGGCAGATAAGCCACTGCATGGAATTTAATTATGCATCACTCGATTTCTTTAATGTTTCCTGGGCCAAGTAGGGTTATTAAATGTTTTACGTTTAATCTGTACCCATTGCAAGCAGAGGTTCTGTCTGAGTGCCCAGGAGGATAACCGTTCCTCCAAGGTTCCAGCCCTCCCAGCTCCCTGGCCTTGCTTCTCTTGGCAGCAAATAAAGGATAAAAGGACTGGAGGAGGGGTGGCTTTCGGACAAAGGGCTGGACCAGGAGGAGAGATAAATGAAAATCACAGAACCTTAAACCTGAAGGGATTTAGAGGTAAACCAGGGCAGTTGTTCTCAAACCCGAGCACGGCCTCGGGCTTCTGGAACATCTCCAGTGTTTCTGATTCAGGTCTGGGTGGGCCCCAGGAGTTTGCATTTCTAACAGCCTTCCAGCTGACGTTGTTTTAGGACAACGGTTTGAGGACCACTAAACGAGTGCAATTTCACCTGACAAACGAGGACACTGTGGCCCAGAGGATTAAATAACTTGCTCTAGATCCCCCAGCTAATAGAGCTAGGGCTAGAATCTCAGCCTTTCTTTCTCTCACTCCTAAATACTTCAGCATGTATTTCCTAAAGCGGAAAACACTCTCTTTCATAATCACAATAAAGTTGCCATACCAGGAAATTAACATTAAACAATATTTTTTTTTTCTAGTACTGGGGATTGAACCCAGGGTCTTTGCACTAAGCTATAGCTCCAGCCCTCTTTAATTTTTTTTTATTTTGAGGCAATCTACCTAAATTGCTAAATTGCTTGGGCTGGGCTCGAACTTGCCCTTCTTCAGTTTTCATTAATATTAAAAAAATTCCTTTCTTTGTCTTTTAGAACCTTGATACTTTTTTTTTTAATGTGGGTACCGGGAGTCGAACTCAGGACCTCATGCTTACCAGCAGGCGCTTGTGCTACTGAGCAATATCCCTGGCCCTTTTTTTTCCTTTATGTGGGCACCGGGAATCGAACTCAGGACCTCGCTCTTGCCAGGCAGGTGCTTGTGCTGCTGAGCTATCTCACCGGCCCTTGATACTTTTTAAGAATACAGGTTAGATTTTTTGTTTTTTGTCTTGTGGTGCTAAGGATTGAACCCAGGGCCTTGCATGCTAGGCAAGTGCTCCACCAGTAGCTACATCCCTAGTCAGCAGGTCAGTTGTTTTGAAGAGAAGATGGTGTCTGCTGCTTTTCTCCACAATAAAGTTATTTTTCACTTTTGCAATTAATAAGTATCCTGTACTGAGATCCCTCATCCTCCTTTACTCACTAGTTAATCATCCATCAATGATTTTCTTTTCTTTTCAGTACTAGGGATTGAACCCAAGGCCCTGACCAATGTCCTAGCCCTTTTTTCTTAATTTTATTTTTTATTTACAGAATCTCACTGTCACTAAGTTGCCCAGACTAGGCTCTAACTTTTGATCTTCCTACCTCAGCCACCGCATTCATGAGTCTTGCCTGAAACAAATATTAATGTGGTGGTTGTCAAGGGGTGAGTATCTAATTCTATTCTTTCTTCCACATTATTGGAATTCTACTACAAATAAAAGTTTTTCGGGCCGGTGAGATGGCTCAGCGGCGTAAGCGCCTGCCTTGCAAGCGCTAGGGCCCGAGTTCGACTCCCTGATCCCACATATGAAAAAAGGGCCGGTGAAATCGCTCAGCAGCACGGGTGCCTGTTGGCGCGCGAGGTCCTGAGGTCGACCCCCCGGTACCCACAAAAAAAAAAAAAAAAAAGTTTTTCTTTCTCCCTCCCTCATTCATATCAGGATGGACTTAAGAAGTCTCTCCTTAAATCTAGGATTTATATCCTAGCTACCCATGTCACTTACAATACTATTAATTCAGAATAATTTATTAGCTTATCGGATTTACTCAAAAACAAAAATGATATACAGTCACACGTGGCTTGACAATAGGGATCCATTCTGGAAATGTGTTGTTAGATAATTTCATCATTGTGTGAACATCACAGTGGACTTACAGAGACCTAGAAGGTGTTAGGTCATCAGATGTGGCCTTTTGATGCAATCAAGAGATGCTTGGTGGTGAATACCTGGCCTTTAATCTCAGGACTCTGGGAGGCTGAGGCAGAAGGATGGCACGTTTAACTCCTGCCTGTGAAACTTAGCAATTTAGTGAGACCCTGTCTCAAAATAAAATAAAATTAAATTAAATTAAATTAAAAAATGAGCAATGGGTTGGGGATGTAACCTAGTGCAAAGGCCCTGGATTCAATCCCAGTACCAACGACAACAACAACAAAATTGCAAAAGGAAGCACTGTAAACATAGGACATAGGAGGCAGCTGCTGCTGTAACCTGGCACATTGTCTTAACATCACTGATGGACAATAAAACTAGTGAATAAAGGGTGTTGAGACAGACCTACACAGTCTCAGAGTATCTCCTTCCAGGGTGCTTTTTATCATAGAAAGAGACACTCTAATGATACAAGTGTAGTATTCACACCATTAATATAATTGTTCATTATCATGAGCCAGCATTGCACACTAGACATAATTGTACATGTTATACTTTCCTACAACCAGCAGCGCAGTAGGTCTGTTTCTACCAGCTTCACCATAAACATGTGAGCAATGTGTCATGCCATGACATTACCATGGCAATGATGTCGCTAGGTGCTAAGAATGTTTTGGCACCCTTATAATCTTATGGGTCCACAAAATTATGTGGCCGTTATTAACAGGAATGTTATGTGGCCCATGGCTGTATTTCAAAACATCATATTATACATGAAAAAATGTAACAGTCTTTACTTTTCAATTAAACATTAATTTTTAAAGTATTAAAATACTGCAGCAGAACTAGATAACAGAAATATCATGTGGGTTGTAAATGAGAGCCACATGCATAATTTAAAATTTAAAATTTTTCTGATAGCTGTATTTTAAAAAGTGAAAGAACAAAACCAAACTGGAACTTTCTTAGCTGCTCATCGGCTTTATGAGCTTCACAGGCTCTCTTGGGCAGTGCAGACCCCAGACTAGGGCCGAGGAATACCAGCATACCCGTAGTTACCTGGGTATTAGGGCTGTGGTTCTGGGTCTTATTTTCAGGATCATAATAACAATTTTTAAAAATCTGCCTTCAAGCTCACATGTTCATCATTTCCACCACCTTGACTGTTCTTAGGCCACCCACCCACTACGGTTCTTGTACCTAAGGGAGGATCCCATCCCTAGCTCATAATGGTAGAAGGGACAGGTGGAGCTGGCCAAGGCCAACCAGATTTCCATGAAAGAAAGAAAAAGACTGCATAGTTGGTGAGCTCTCTGCCCCTCCCCCACTGTTCCTGGGGTCCCTGAAAAAGGGACGATTGGTTTGCACTGGTGTTTGGCTGTATGAGTCCAAAGTATAATGCCAGCTCACAAGTAAATATTTGCCACTTTGACTACTAATTACATTACCTGATTAAAAAAAAAACAAACATTTACCACATCCTTGATTTCACCATTATGCCATTGTGCAAGAAAATATCAGCTATTTAGCACGAGTGACTTTAAAAAATGTAAACACATTTTATTTTTAGAAGCAAACATAAGTGACTCCAAGTCATAAAGAAATGAGAGTATCATTTTGGGTTCCTCTAAGGTGTAGCAAAGGGGAAATTCTTCTCAAGATTTAGCGATTTTTTTTTTTTTTTTTGTGGGTACCGGGGGGTCAACCTCAGGACCTCGCGCGCCAGCAGGCGCCCGTGCCGCTGAGCGATATCACCGGCCCCTTTTTTGTATGTGGGTCCCGGGAGTCAAGCTCGGGCCCTCGCGCTTGCAAGGCAGGCGCTTAAACCGCTGAGCCATCTCACCGGCCCAGATTTAGCGATTTATGACAAGTATTAGAATTCAGACACTAAATAGAACAGACTGAGTTGGAATGTCTAATGCAGTGGTTTTTCCTGGGTGTGGTGGTGCCCTGCTAAAGTCCTAGAACTCAGGAGGCTGAGGCAAGAGGATCACAAGTTCCAGGGTGGCCGAGGATACATAGCAAGACCCTACCTCAAAAAACAAAACAAAACCAAAACAAAACAACACAAAACAAAAAGAACATAATGTATTTGTTCCTTAACTATGTAGCACTATCTCCCAAAGTATCATCTGGTACAGGTGACAGTGTTTCCCTGTCACAATCAGTAGGGTGGAGGGCAGTTAACAGACAGGGGCCACTTTCTTAAGTGCCTTGCCATGCATGGGACAGTGCATGCAGCATGACTTGTCCTGCCCAGAAAACCACAGGTGTCCCATGGAGAAAGAATAGAAGGGTCTCCCTGGGCATTCAGAGTTGGACGGACATGCCAACTGGTGTGACTGCTCTTAAACCATAGAGCTGTGACCTAAAAGGTATGGGCTGTGGACATTGTTTCCTTTAGGGAATAGAGAGAGCTGGTCTGCAGTAAAGGAAGACTGCTATGGATGTAGACAAGAAAAAAGGGACAGTGACAGAGTGAGGGTCTTGCTACATCCTCGTACACTGCACCCGAGGCTGATGGATGGTCCTGCTCCTGGTTCCTGGCCCGCCCTGTCCTGACTCCTGCACTGTCTTCCTCTGCACATGGACTGAGAGAGAGAGCAGAAGGGAAGGATGCGGAGGAAATGCTGGGCAGAAAATGATAAAGAATGCACTAGAGCCTGAGCAGGCACTTTTAAAATGCCGCCCAGGGAAAGGAGCAGCCTGGGTTTGAAGTTGACCAACCTACAATTCTCAATGAGCCAGGGCACGAAGCTGTTTTAGGGTAGACTTTACTGCCAGCGGTGCCTGTATGGATTAGAGGTCAGTTAAGGAAATATCTGCAAGGTGAAAAGGAAGTCATTTTCTTTTAAAAGAAAATAAAACAAAAAATTTCTGGGTGTGGTGGCACACTTCTGTAATCCCAGCACTCGGGAGGCTGAGGCAGGAAGATCACTGTAAGTTTGAGGCCAGCCTAGGCTACATAGCAAGACCCCATCTAAAAAAAAAAAAGAGCGAAGCGCTCACACTCAAGAGAAAATATCTCTTGAAATACTAGCCTTGTTGCAGAATTAGACTGTACTAGACCGTAGCCTGATTAAGTAATCTGTGTGGGAGGCCGAGGGCTTCATTCCCGCTGCTCCTGGAGCCAGATGAACTAGAGCAGGAAGCAGTGGCTTAGCGGTGTCTTTCTGTGGGCTGGTCCTTAATTGATGGCTACAGCTTCTTTAAATGAAAAGGGAGACGAAGAACTTCTGGTTTTGCTAGCCAGCAAATCATCTAACAATCTCAGGAGAATGGCTTCAGAAGAGGTATTTTCCATTGTCACCTGCTGTGACAGGCGAGGGCAGCGTGATAGATGGTGGTGTGGTCTGCAGTCCCACGGAGATGGGCGGGCATGGCGTGTGGTGTTACAGCCGAGCTTCCCTTGCACAGCTTCCATCCCAGGCTCTTTCTTTTTCCTGGTGGTACTGGGGCTTGAGAAGGCCTTCACGCTGAGCTACATTCCCCAGCCTTTTTCATTTTGAAACAGGGTCTTGTTAAGTCACTAAGTTGCCCAAGCTGGGCTCAAACTTGGCAATCCTCCTGTCTCAGCCTCCCAGGGTTCTGGGATTACAGACACGTGCCACCACACCCAACTTCCATCCCAGTCTTGTTTTTCTTGGATTTCAAAGAGGATGCTGTGCTTCCTGAGACCCATTCCCAGGACTTCTCACCACTGACCTTGCCCTTGGCACATTGTCTGCTGTCATTCCCTTTGCAGAGTCCCTTCGTCCTACATCTCTGAACGTGGGACTGGCTGCAGAATGCACTGCTTTAAAACTTTATTGTTCCAAAACTATCTCGAGTTCAGGAATGGAAACATTTAAAAAAAAAAAAAAAGGCAAAAATCAAGTCAGGTGAAAGACTGTTCTGATTAACATATACAGCGATGTAAAGAAGCCGTTTCTCATGATCAGAGGTCCCAGCCACGGGATCTCACTGACTCAGTGGCTCTTTGAACCTTGCTATGACTAAACAGCTCTGGAGAAATGGGAAGAAAACTGCCTGTCACATGGAGCAATCGGTAAATATTAGCTCAGCTGAACTGAAGCCAGGCCTGAGTTCCATCTTGGGCTTTGATTTTAGCACTTGTTGCAGAAGAAGACTGAAGGACAGACTTATCTCTGAGGTTTCCTACAACTCTAAAAGCTATGAGAAACAATACATCTTGAGGGGCTATTGGTGTTCTGGGCCATTTCTCAGGCTTCCATCCAACTGGGAATGAGTCGCCCTCTCACCCCTCTGCCAGCCCAGCCCGTTAGCTCTTGCACGCATGCGCACACCCCTCTCTGAGGTGCACCCAGTCCGAGTGCTCCTGCCCCCGAGAGTGCCCACTCTTGTTGTCCCCCAGTTGGGATATTTTGCTCCCACACTTTGCAAACTTAGTTCCGCCTCATCACTAGGGCCTCAGCTGAAAAGTCTCTTTAGACGTCTGCCTTGACTTGGTATGGAGATAGGCATCTCCCCCAGCCCAACACTCCCCATTAGGTCATCCTGTTTATTTCTCTATAGCGCCTTTCGCAACACATAGCTGTCTTCTGTGTTTTCTCGTTTATTATCACTCTCTACAAGGGCAGGTAATTTTCCCAGATTCTTTCCCACCATGTCTGTACAATCCATTTAACGTCTTTTCTGAAATAGAAAATCCGGTTCTTCCTCTGAGAAGACTCAGCCCTTTACTGGGAACTGGCTTGCTGAGCCAGATATGGCCTGGACTTTAGCCCTTCCTTGTTCCTTGACCGGGTACGCTTGTTCAGTGAACAACCTGCCCAACTGTGTGCCTTCTTTCCCTGCCCAGAATCATGCAAGGTTTCTGGCAGAATACAGAAATTTCATTTGGTTGGATGAATAAATCAACTTGATTGAGGTATAATTTTTTTTACAGAAAAATGTACCATTTTGACTGTTCGGTTCAATGAATTTTGACAAATGCATGTACCCAGGTAACCACCAACTATGATCAAGATACGGAAATTCCATTACCCTCAAAACTTCCCTCTTTCTTCCCATGCTCCTCCTCCCTGGCCGCAAGCAATCATAAAATCATTTAATTTTAGTTATATCTCACCTCTTCCCAAAAGAGTTTTTAAATGGATTTAAAAGGGAATATATACACCAAAATCAATAAAAGGAGGAGGAAAAGAAGAAAAAGCAAGATCAAGAGGCAAAACGCAGATGGCAGATATCCCAACCCATAAAGGTCGATGGACCATCTGTGATGGGTCTTGAAGGTCAAGGTATGGCTGCAACCATACCATTCCATTCTGGGAGCATGGTCCTAAGTTGGATTTTCCTCTTGCTTCCAGACATCCTGGGCTTTGACTGAGCGCCGTACTACGGTACACTATCGCGCTGTGCAGTACACACACAGCAACACCACTGTGACAATGTCTGGCAGACTCATGAGCTACTTCTGCAATTTGTTCACATCTATGAGTGTTCGTAATGCGAGGCCCCTTTGTATCTGTGAAAGTGTGCAACTCAACTGTTCTTAAGTCAGGAACTTACTCTACTTAAATCATCACTGGGGAGGAAGAAGCATGCTGTTTTTGGAGGGGAGACAAAGTCTCCCTAGTACAAACATCCAGGAAGCTCTTCATGCAGGTCATCAGCCGGAAGATTCTAGGGGATGTCCTGACAGTGTCCTCAACGACGCCTCATTTCACAGCAAATGCAGCAGGAATATTCACTTGTCTATTATACTTAGACAATCTTCCATAAACATTCCCACAGCGAACATTAAAGTATCTTCCCTTAATAAAAGGATCTCAACTGCACTTTTCAGAGAATTGGGGAGAAAATAACTCAAAATGCTCTTCTCCAGTGGGGGTCTAGGGCTCAGGATTCGCCCCCTTATGGGCAGAGGCATTTGCTTTGAAACCCAGGTGAGCATGTGGGAGGGGTAGTGTTCGGCTAGCAAACTTGAAAGGGCCTGGATAGGATCCCTGTGTAGATCAAAGGCCTTCCCATCCTGCCTGGAGCTGGGCTCTGGGTGTGAGGGAGGCGGCTGAGGAAAAGCCAGGATTTTCTTTAGGAACTAGTTTTGGAGCTGGGCCGGCATGAGCCAGGGCTCCGCTGAGATGCTGCACTTGCACACGGTAGAACATTAACACCTCTAATATGAAGTATATTGTGGGCAAGTGATGACAGCTTCTCACTGCAGCCACACAGATTTCTTAGTAATGTCCTTGGGAGACTGACGTCTGAACTACATCTCCCTTGCCTCCTGATGAGTTCAAGAAGTCTTAAAACTAAACCCCCCTTCCCTGCTGGATGCTGAATCACTGAGCAATAAGACAAAAGGTTAAGGCCTTTGCTACAGCAGCAAACACATAATGATGATTGGGAAATGTGGCTTGCGTCTGTGGGCAAGGGAGCCTCCGGGGTGTGACGATCCTCCCACCCCGTCACAGGCAGTGCCTGGGCAGCGCAGGCTTCCAGAAGGAGGACAAAGAGGAACCAACAACTCCTGCTTCCCTTGCTCCACAGGGGTAGAGAGAGGTAGAGAGAGGGGAGGGACGTGGGCAATGGGGGAGCCTGGGCACCCCTGCCGGGATTCACCTCCACTCTCCCTGGTGAGGTGAGTTACCCCCCTCGCCTGGGCATTCAGGACAGTTTATTCCCTCGGTGTCTGCTGGGATAAATTAGCCACAAGACCATGACTGAAGGGACTGGATTTGATATTGACCATTTATGTATTGGTGACTGTCTGCCCTACACAGTAATTTTTGGGTAACACCACTGGTGTTTGATGTTAAACCTCTCTTTTTGAAGTGGGTAAATACCAACGTTATTTTCTTCTTTCTACTTTTTCATAATTAGATTACACTAGTTGTTAATTATGGCAGGAGTGTGTCTACATTGTCTCAAAGTGGTATCAACCACTAAGATCTATATTAAAAGAAAGGGGGAGGCACAGATGCACCCTTGTTTTGCACAAGTTAATACTTGTCCTCTAAGGTCATTCTGGTCACTCCTTGACTCAGGGGTGGTATTGTAAATAAGGTATTGCAAGAGCACTAAAAACAGCGATCTCCATGTGCTCATGTTACTTTGTCTGCAGTTAGTTCTGGCCTGTGGTGTACTGGTAAATGTATACAAAATGGCTCTTTGAAATAAAGTCCTGATTTGTAGTGTTTTCTATTTGCCAGTTATTATGGGGCCAATACTCCCTCCATAGCTAATTTCAAGCCATCAGTGTGATGTTACTAAGTGTGGAGTTGGAAAGAGAAACAGAGTAATACACTACTTTATATTTCTGTAATATAGACACCAGAGACCTAAATAATCTCAAGATAATAAATATGAAATATAAATCAGGTGTTAGTAAAATAGAAAGTTATACATTTTGAATATTTTCTACATCTGTTTTAATATAATTTATTTATAAGCTCATAAAATTTAATCTTTAGTAAAGGATATTTTTAATAGTTTACCAAATTCTTGAAAATTTAAGGATCAGCTCTCATGAGCCAGTTTAAAGCATTTCTAGCACATTACCGATTCTGTTCAACGTAATTAAAGGTCCAGGAAAGGTCGATTTCCCCACAAGGCCAAAAATCATCAATTGGTGGTCAGTACTGCAAAGTCGGCATTGGACAGAGCCCCAAGCCTGTCATTTTTTAGAAGAAGCTTAATGTTTTGATGGACTATCTAGCAAGTGTAACAAGCCTAGAATGTCAAGAGAGTAAAGAAGATTTTCTGTTTGAAAAAATGAGATAAATTCTACCTTGAGTCAACCTAGAGGGAGGAACAATTTGATAAGTTGGGTCCATCTGTTAGGACACACTGACAATTTTCAAAACAATTTTTTTTGACATTTTGACGTCACATTTGAGCCTTGAACTTTATGCAGTTATGTAGTGTTGCATCAGGAGCCTTGTGGCTGAAGAGGCCATGGAGACTCTATGACGACGTCCAGGCCTGTGGTGACAAGGGCCCAACAGGGGAGGGAGAATGGGACGAGAGAGAACAGTCCCTCGCCTCTTCTGTCAGGCAGAGCAGGAGACTTCTCATGGACAAAACCTGGAAATGCTCTCACCTAACTTGAAAATGGACTCTTTCTCCGGCAGACACTAAGCAAATGGAGACGATGGTACTAGAATGACACATTTACATTTCTTTATTCTTTCAGAAAAGAGGCAATATGATTTTACCTGTATCATGTGCTGTGTAGAGTGAAAAGAGAAGTACGCGTGGAGTTTGCACTCTGGCGAGCAGTTTTGTCACCTTGGACACATCCCTTGACCTCTCCCAGCTCGTCTCCCCCTCCACATATGAGATCTGCCCTGTCGGTGTGAGCATCGAGTGGGACCACGTGAGTGCCAACACCTCATGCAGGGCATCAGCCACCTTTAAAACCAGTATGTTAGCAGGGTGTGGTGGCGCACACCTGTAGTCTCAACACTCTAGGACGCTGAGGTAGAAGCATCCTAAGTTTGAGTCTAGCCCAGCCAACTTAGCCAGACCCTGTCTCAAAATTAAAATTAAAATCAAAATCAAAAGGACTGGAGTTGTAGCTCAGTGCAAAGGCCCTGCGTTCAATCCCCAGTACTCCAAAAACAAGCAAACAAAAGAAATACATTGCCTTTGCAAGTAGGTTTTCCCCTCTTTTCTCCCTAAACACCACTGATACCAGAGCATACTGGACCTCGTAGTCCCTACAGCACAGTCCCCTGTAGTCCCTACTCTGTTCCTTCACTGTGGCCCCCTCCCAAGAGCAGTCATTTCTCTGAGGGGCAGTTTCCTGTCTCCAAACCGGAAGGTTAGCCAGTGAACCCCAGCCCGTGAACAGTCTAAAATCCCCTTTACGCCTCTCTTTTAGTTCCTCTTGCTAAAAAGAGTTTTATCTATGCTGGGACTGAAAAGCTAACTGATTCTTGATGCATCTATGAGGTCTGGTTTCTCTCTTGTCAGACCTTCATGGGGTGACGTTCCCGTGTGTCCGCAGACCTTGATTGGGGGAAAATGGACACCAGATGTTTTCTCCCTCCAGTTTATGAGCCAAACTACAGAAAACAAGCAAACAAAAAGGATCGCAGATCATAGTATGTTGCAAATCCCTTAATGTGACAAAGTCTCTGAGAAGTGGCCTGGGGTTCTTCATCATCTGGCCAATTTGCCAAATTCAAGGTCATCTCGGGTTTAGCAGTACATTACACTATTTTTCCAGGCCCTGGACAACAAGAGAGTGCAAAGCACATTTTCTACTTAGGTTTTACACCCATAGGGCTCCAAGATAAATTCAATACATATGTTCTGGTTCATTTACACACAACTCACTAAATAACTATTTGATATCTAAGAAGGCTTCAGAGTTTTAACAAAAAATCTCTTCAAAGTACTGTTTTCTTTGAACCCGGCAGTCATATTTTCCTAAGAATAAGATTTAATAATGGCCTGCAGAGTTCGTGTGTATTTGAAACATTGCCCAAAATCCCTCTTTTCTCAACTTCAGGTTTCCTTCAAAACATCTAATGTAAATAATTATAATTCAAAAAATACTTATACATAGTGGGTGTGTGTGTCAACCATGTTATGTGCCAGGAATTGTACGAGGCACTTCACACTGCCACAAGCATTTATAACCACGTTTGGAGGTAGGTATTACTTCTCTTATTTATAAGCAAAGAAGCCGAGGCTCAGAAGGTTATGTGACTCACCCAGGGTCGGAGCTGACAAGTCAAAGAGCCAAGAGTCTATTGAACTCTGTCTGAGTCCTCTTGGTTAATTTTGTTCAATTCAGCAAATATTTATCAAGTGTCTCTATGTGGCAAGTGCTGTACCAAGCCTGGGGAGAAAACTAAGAAAAGACCTTGAGATTCTCCCAGTGAAGGGCTTATTTTTATCTTTCAGCATGTAACTGACGATGTAACTTTCAGCAGGCAAGGAGTACAACAATAAGATGTGTTCGATTGCCAGTAACAGGAAACCCAGCTCAAACTGCCTTAAACAACAGGGAGATACACCGTGGCTATGATTGCTGGCTTTCCCCTTCCACCAGGAGCAGAATTCCCAGTTTTTAGCCAGACATATGGCCTCCTAGGATAAAGACCATGTTTCTCAGCCTGCAGTGGACATAGCCATATAATTAAATTCTGGCATATTACTGGGTATAGCTTCTGACACATACCATTCTCTTTCCTCCTCTTTGCTGACTGGATTCAGGTGTAATGGCTAGAGTTGGAGAAGCCAGCTCCAACAAGAGCAATAAATGTGTTTTGATGGCAGAGCTACCAGATGGAAGGTACATTGTCCCTGAGCTTCCTCTTTTTAAAAAAGCGTTTCTAAAATTTTTATTTTTAATTTTAATTTTAATTTTTTTATTTTTTTTGAGACAGGGTCTCACTATGTAGTTCAGGCTTTCCTTGAACTCACTATGTAGCCCAGGCTGGCCTTGAACTCATGGTCATCCTCCTGCCTTAGCCTCCCGAGTACTGAGATTACAGGTGTGCAGCACCACACCTGGCTATTTTTATTAGTATGTGTTTGCAGTACATAATGATTACATTCATCATGGGGAGTTTGTACATGTACATGACACATCTTAATTCTTTTATGTCCCCTTTCCCTTCCCCCCCTTCTTCCTTCTCTTAGTTCCCTTCCCATTTGCAAAAGATCAGGGTTTTGTGTTTTAAACCTGGAAAAACAAATAAATCTGAAATTTGTTTAAGCCACTGTTATTCTGGGTTTTTGGTTACTTACAGTGGAACCTAATCCTATTCATAAATTCACAGAGCTGGAAGTCTAGAGGTAGGGTGGGCTTCAGTGTTGGTTTGATTCAGCAACTTGCTGATGATCTCAAGGAATCGATTTCATTCCAGGTCATTGTCTCGCCCATGCAGTCAGTTTCATCCTGAGACTGGCCTCTGTCATGGGCAACGTGGCTTCTAACCAGAGTGGGTACCTGGACAGGAAGACCCATGCCCCAAAGCTCTTTCATAAAAATGATGAAGCGCTTTTTCCAGGGGCCCTCTGACGTCGTGCTTTTCACTGCCCTGAGTTAGGTCCAGGGCCGCCAGGAGAGTGTCAAGATGGATCGGTTTAGTTCTGACAGAACCAATCACTCTGGAAAGGGAATCAGAATTACACTAACCAAATTGGGCTAGGCAGAGGTCACCTGGGGAGGTGTTGCTGTCAATCTTTGGTGTCGATGAATTGAACCTGCACAGTTTGCACCATTCTCAAAGGACCCCAGTGGCCCACGCCGTGAAAGGAGCAGTATAACACCTTCTTGTAAGAGGATTCAGTGAAATCCGCTGCCCCTCTCTTTCAGGAACTGGAGAGAGGCTGGAGGACTAGAGTCATTTTACTGGTGAATCTAAACTCCAGCCTCAGTCCCCAGCTAAGTCCCTCGGGAGGGCGCAGCGTCATCGGGAGGACTCCCCCCCAGGACAGGCTGATTTAGGGAGGGCTCTGGGAGTTCTTCCTCCAGCCCACTGGCAGCTCTGCTCCAAGGTTACTTGAGGGGCTTGTATTTCTGCAATTTAATTCTTTGGGATTAAAATATCTTCTTTCCAGAATCCCCAGGAACCTGGGAGGAGCAACACATTGAAATCAGCACAGGTTGTTGATTAGATTAATTGGAAGCTCCATCATTCCCGTCGCTTTCACCATGAGGAACAATGTGCCAGTGGGCAGTTGGGGTGTCATCACAGACAAGAAAAACTCCCCAGTTCAGGGTAATTAGAGAGAGTGGGGGTACCATAAGGGGGCCTCCTAAGTCCATGGTGATGTAGGGTAAGAGGGAGGGATAATAAGAATGATCAGGAAATGGAGGTAGTGGGGACGTCAAAGATAACTTCAGTGACTTAATAATTTAGCCCAAGGATAGCCCATGCAGTGTATTCTAGGTGACAAAATTGCAAGCGCTGGATTCTGTGGCTGGTGAGAGACAACAGCTGTATTACTTCCCTTCCTGGATGGAGCAGTGGGTACCAGTCTTTGAAGTTTCGTTTCTTATGCGTCCCACATGCCCGTGGCAAGCCCCCATGGCTCAGTACACAGCCTTGTTAAAATGACAGGACTCCATTAGTCTCCTCGAAATGGAATGGAACCACCAGAAGGACATTGATCCAGTAGAAGTCATGTCAGAGAAGGAGTAAGACCAGAAACATTGGCCCAAAATAGGATCAGAGGGAGCTAATGTATAGCAGAAAGCAAAAGGTCTTTCATATTTCAACCAACCTTAAAAATACTCCATAAGAGATGCAATAAATTCATTTGGGTAGTGTTTTCCAACAGACCATCAGTTCATTAGCTTATTCAAGCTTCTCACTTAAAGCAATGAGATATTTGTATACATAATCCAAAACCACATGGATCTAGATTATTCTTCTGAAGGGCCACTTCTGAAGTTCTTGTGAAGTGCTTTGTTTCACCTTCACATCAGTATTTCTCCAAGTGTCTTCCCTAGGCCATTTATACACAAATCACGTGGCAGGAGAAAGGCTGGTAGTGGTGGTGGTGAATATTAAAAATGCACACTCGCTGGGTACAGTAGTGTACACCTGCAGTCCCAGCTACTCATGAGGCTGAGACAAGAGGATCCCAAGTTTTAGCCCAGCCTGGGCTACACAGTAAGACCTCATCTAAAAACAATGCAGATCTCTTTGCTCTACTTGGAACCTATTACATTAGATTCTGTGAAATAGAGCTTAGAAATGAGCATTTTAAACCAGTAAATCATCATTTTAATGTTCTCTAGGGCTTAAGCACTGTGATTCCTAGAATGCCAATAACAATGCATTAGGGCACCAGTGGTGAACGTGTGGCAAGGCATGCTGTTTGTATCAACCGAAAGCTCTAAAAGGTTCACCATCACTGCCTTAGGGTATATGGCTCTGTATTTTACAAAGACTTTTGTATAATATCTCATTAAACTTCATGTAAGGCTCAGGGAAGAGTGCCAGAGCGGGTAGCATCATATCCATTTTTTGAAGGAAAGACCACAGTGCTATGCGATGAAGCAACTTATACGAGGTCCCCACCCTAATGAGAGAAACTCGACGGCAACTCGGGCCTTGCAACACTGAGTGTGGTCCTCCAGCCATTGCCCTGGACAGTCATGACATTTAAACTTATGAAATGAGGGATCCAAATTTGGGCCACTGTCTAAAGAGAAAGAAAATGGACACAACCAGAGCAGACACAGGAAGGAGCATCATTTGTGGAAAAAGAAAATAAAACAATAAAACTTGGAAGATGCCAATGACCAATATACTTACTGTCATTAATGATCTAACAATAATGTTTAATTTGTCCAAACTATGAGTATAATAAAGGATTATTTTTATTACCTATCTGGATTTAGATAGGTTGACTTAATTGGTTTGGGTAAGCATGACCAAGTTTTTACAATAGTGAACCATGTGATCAGAAATTCAGCTGATGCCTATAATCCCAGCACTTGGGAGGCTGAGGTAGGAGAATTGCTGTGGCCAGCCTGGGCTACATAATGAGTTTAAGGTCAACCTGAACTACATAATCAGACCCTGTCTTGAAAAAAGAATGCTTAAAATTCAGTTAAGTGAATGCCACATTCATTTACTTATAATGAAAATGGTGTTGAATGAGAATAATGTGACAAAACCCTGAGTCAGGGACATGTGAGGAATTACTCATACCTACTTTCTTTTGTCAGCAGTTCATGATGTCCTAACTTAAGTCTGAATTTTAGAGAAATTAAATCTGAGGAACTCAAAATTCTTTCATGAGTTACAATTACTAGCCAAACCGAGGCCACTGAGGAGAAAGATTGGTGGTGAGTGGCAAAATTCTACTATTAAGCAGATGAGCACTTCCTGCAGAACCTCCATTTAGAGTTGAAACACGTTTTTCCCTTCAGAATCTCAGAGGCACACTGTGGGGTCAGATGGGTTACATTTAGCCTGAGACCCCTAGGTAGCTCTTGGTCTTACAATATAATGTAGATTCAGGCTCTGGGGTGGGCCCTGAGGAACTGCTGGCCTTCAGACCCTTGTGGTGCAAGAGAATATGAGCAGCTTGTTCATACGGGTGGGGAGGGCCAGATCCCTTTGCAGTGTGGCTGCAGGAAGCAACCTCTGGTTAGATGCTGCATAAACTGAATAAATCCTTTAACTTGGACTCTGCATGAATTTAAATGTCACACTTCATGAAAAATGCAGATTATACCACTGGACTTACATCACTATAATTAAAATCTTTTGCTAATAATTACTTTTGGATTTATTATGGTCAATCCCGAGTTAGAATGAATCCAGGCCGTTTGGGGGCAATCTAGGTTTAACATGTGATTGCATCTTTCTAAGTGCCATACAGGGTGTACGTTTTCCACCATCGCTCTGTCTAATCATCTCTGTTTTCTATTTATTCATTTTTTGATACCTAGAAATTAATCTTTCTTCTACCGCTGAGATAAATGATGGCCTCTTTTCTAGTGTCCAAACATAGTTTGTGGTTGTTCAGCAATTCTTTTTTTTTTTTTTTTTTGTGGGTACCAGGGGTTCGACCTCAGGACCTCGCGCGCCAGCAGGCGCCCAGGCCGCTGAGCGATATCACCGGCCCCTTTTTCGTATGTGGGATCCGGGAGTCGAACTCGGGCCCTCGCGCTTGCAAGGCAGGCGCTAACGCCGCTGAGCCATCTCACCGGCCCTGTTCAGCAATTCTTTGACCATCTGGATTTGTGGAAGTGTGTGATGTGCGTAATGTGTGCATAAAGTGTTCCACTGTGCCTGAGGCGCAGGAAATATGATTTTATTCTTTTTCTTTTTGTTTTTTTGAATCAGGGTCTCACTAAGTTGCCTAGGCCGGCCTCAAACTCAAAATTGTCTTGCCTCAGCTTTCCAACTGCTGGGATTACTGTCATGTACTACCAAGTCCAGCCTTTTCTCTTTATTCTTAATATTGCTTTTTTTTTTCTCGGAGAAAATTTTTAGGTCTTTATTACAGTATTTGTATGTAATACATTTTTATTATGTTCCAGTCTGAGATGTCCTCTGAAGTACGTTGATTATTTTTCTGGTCTCATTTATATCACTTCTCAGACCTTCTTTATTTTAAAAATTTCTTCAAGACAGGACCTGACTGATGATAGGTTTTTTTTGGTCTTTTTGAGACAGGGTTTCACTATGTAGCCCAGGCTGGCCTCGAACTCACAGTGATCCTCCTGCCTCAGCCTCCCCAGTGCTGGGATTACAGGCGTGCGCCACCACGCCTGGCTTTGACTGATGATATTCTTAATATCATTTGACTTGATGAGCTGTATTCTGGCTCATTGGGTTCAGGTCCATCCCTGGAAGCCAGGAGCAATCATCCGGGGAGGTGCCCTTCCTCCCTCAGGTGGAACCAGGCCCTCAGGACTCACTACTCCATCCAGGAGGGTGGAGAAAGAGGCCTCTGTCATTAACCCATTTGGCCACCACAGAAGAGGCACCTTGCTCAAGCCTGCCTGGAACTCTGGAGGCCCTGCTGCTGGAGTCGCTCCTCACCAGCCAGCCAGTGTGGCAACTGTCCCAAGCTGAGGAACTTATCTCCAGCTTCATTGCTTTTTTTTTTTTTGAGATAGCATCTCACTCTGTGGGTCCAGGTAGGCCTCAAACTCACTATATAGCCCAGGATGGCCTCAAACTCAGAGTGATCCTCCTGCTTCAGCCTTCTGAATGCTAGTATCACAGATGTGCAGCACCATGCTCAGCTCCTATCTCCAGCTTTGACAACACCCATGCAGCCACCCCCCAACCTCCACTCAAGGACCCACCACCTCGTGGGCACTGTCTCTTTCCCTTCTTTGGGAACCCTCAAACCATAGAACCGAGCACTTTCTCCTTGAGACCACTCCTGTCCCCACTCTAGACACCTCATGGGCCCTAATCCCACATCCATGCCAGCTTCCTCCTGCCTGGAACCAGGGCTTCCAAAGATTTCATCCCAAAGCACAAAACGCGTCCCTCAGGAGCCAGGAACAGAGGCACTCAAAGGCTGGTGCCTTCTCTGAGGGAGGGGAGGGAGAGTTCCCTCCGGTCCGCTGTGAACCCACAGCAGCGACCAAAACCTGCGCAGAACCACGACCCACACACAACACTGAACTTCCCAGCAGTTCACACCCAGTGTAATATATATTTATATATAGTTTTCCTCATATTTTTCTGACACTTTCAAACAACGTTTCTCTTTTTCTATTGTTGTGCTGTTTGTGTTCCCACCTCTACTTCCCTGGTACTTTTTCCACTAAAGCAGTTGGATCTGTGTCTGAGATACACATTTTATTCAATCCGTGGTTCCCTCCTCCTGTTCTGAAGTCAACACCATGCAGTTTTCACAAGGATTTAGTTGCTGCACGTTTCGACATCTAACAGGGTGCACTGTTAATTTTTTTAAATTTTGTTATTTTTGATCGCTCTTTCTTTTGGATAAATTTCACATTATTTATCAAGCTATACAAATGATCTTAGTAGAAATTTAATTCACATGAACACATACTAATTTAAGATGCATTATCTTCTCTGTATTCTCTCCTTAACCAAAACCAGAATGGATTTTGCCACTTTTAATGCCTCTTAGTTTTTCCTACTGTGGTATTTTATATTTCTTTTTTTGTATTTTATGTTTCTTTGAATAAGATAGTGTAGTTTTGTTTGTTTTTCGGTACTGGGGATGGAATAGAGGGAACACTGAGCTACATCTCCAGTAGTTTTGTTTTTCAGTTTTGAGATAAAGTCTCACTAAATTGCCCAAGCTTGCCTTGAAACTTTGATCTTCCTTCTCAGCCTTCTGAGAAGCTGGGGTGACTGTCATGTGACACCATGCCTGACTAGATAGTATTTTTTTATTCCAAATTGAGTAACTACTCAAGAATTTACATTTTTTATTAGTCTTTAGAATGAAATCTCTTTTTCTATGTGTACCTCCAGTAGAAAAAACAATACCACATTTTGTGCCTTTACCCCATACTCCATAATTTCTCATCACCACTCATCTCTTGGGTTTTATAAATAAATAATGATATCATCTCCCAAAGATGCTTTCTCGCTTTCCTGTGTTGCTGCCTCCATTTCTTGCCCTTCTTGGAGTTCTTGTCAGCCTTTCAATATCCTGTTCACTGGAATGGTGGGGATGCCCAGCTTTGTTTCTGCTTTGAAGGGATTTTCTTACATAATATTGGCTCTTAGTTTTGGTTTCTTTAAGAAAGAGACTTTAATACAAAAATTCTCCTTGTTCAAATAGTTAGGATATTTCAAAAGGAATGGATATTGAATTCATTTGAATTATTTCTGGCATCAATTAAGATAATGAAGTCATTCTACAAGTTTTGTTCCCATTAGCACAATAATTTAAAATCTATCCCTTCTTGAGCTGGGTGTGGTGCCTCATGCCTGTAATCCCAGCACTCAGGAGGCTGAGGCAGGAAAATTTCCATGAGTTTGAGATCAGCCTGGGCTACAAAGTGAGCTCAAGGCCAGCCTGAGCTACATAGAAAGACACTGTCTCAAAAGAATAAATAAATAAATAAAAAATACATAAAAATAAAAAATTTATCCCTTTAATGGATATATGGCCAATGCAGTAATATCTGGAACAAAGAAGCAAGTAAACAAAGCAACCCACCCAGTAGCTCAGAAAAGCCTGAAAACTTATGTATAAAAAACCTGGAGCACAGTGAACTTGGAAGTGTCTCTTTCCCCAGGAGGCCCCACCAGCAGTACTGTGAAACGGCTCAGCTGTCTGTCTATCCAGCCCACCTAGCGCTGCTCCTGTGCATGACCGGCCTGTGGCTCATGCAGGCCTCTGCCCAGCCCTAAGACTTGCCCCTGCTGAGAATCGACCTTATTTGCAACTGAACTTTTTAACATGGTGCATTCTTTTTGGTCACTCAATCACAGGAATGAAAATTTTAGTGACTGCCTTGTGCCATGAACTATAGTAATTATGTGTCATAAGATAGCTCCCGTGTCCTACTTGCTATAAATAGGATTGTGCTTTCATCACTACAAATGCACTGACAATTAACAATAAACAGTGGTTTTGTTTGTAAGTGGATACCAAGGGGAAAATATTACAACCATGAATTATACAATCTTGGTTAAAAGAATTACACATTTCATATATTTGGGACTGTTGAGATATACATACTGTATTAGTCAATGATAAAACTTTTTAAAACAAGTATTTTATAAAAGTATCTTTTTACCCATATTGGATTGGCAAAATTTTTTAAAAATTAAAACCGCAGTTAGTGAAAGTGAGGGCAATTTGGCAAATCTATTAACATTGTAAATACAGATGTCCTTTTACCCAGTAATTCTACTAGCTAGTTACTTTTCATATATAACAAAATGTGTATAATGTATAAAGATATATAGTTTATTTATAATTTATGATATTAAAAAATGCTGGAGGCATCTTAAATATGTCTAAAAATAGATTGGCTAAGTAATATTATAGCTATTAAGTGGAACCCTATACAACTTCTATTAGGAATGAGGTAGACCCACAGATACTGGTGTGAAATATGACCAAGACACATTAATTGAAAAAATAAGATGGAAAGCAATACACAGTGTATGCCTTTGGTTGTGTTTTTTAAAAATATAATTGTACTTCTACATGCATCAAAAAATTCTGGAAGAAAACTATTTGGCTAGTTTACTATAATAATAGGTAATTCTATAATTAAAAACATTTATTATTCTTATTTGAAAGTAATATGGTTTTTTTTTTCAGAACTGGGGACTGAAGCCAGGACATTTGCACTGAGCTACAGCCCCAGGAAACCCCGTTTTTCCAGACAAAATCTCACTATGTCATGAAATTGCCCAGGCTACACTTGAACTTGCAGTCCTCCTCAGTGCTGGGATTACAGGCATGAGCCCCCATACCTGGCTTACTGTAGAATTTTTAAAAGGCATAGAAGGGTATAAGGATAAAAATAAGAATTACCCCAAACAATTTGATGTTTTCCCTTTATATATTTTTTCAATGCATATATACTTTTAAAAAGATTAGTGCCACAGTGCTCATCTAATTTTACAGTCAACCTTTTCTCTACCATTCAGTGTTATAGCATAAGCATTGTCCATGTCATTAGTCAATAACGAAAACATTCTCCCAGAATTGTCCAGCCTGTTTCCCTGTATCCTAATCCAGGCAGTCTGAGTTTGAACTCTCCATCGCTGTGTAACATGGTGTGGAGGAAAAACAGGCTTTGGGATCAGTTCTATGTTCAACTCTTGCTTCTGCCAGTTCAGTGATCTGAATCACACTTTCCTCACCAGTATGCTGGGAAAAATAAACCCCAGCTGTTATGGTTTACATATAGATATCCCCCCACGGGCCTCAGACACTCCTAAGTAGGGCTTTTGGAAGTTGATTAGATTATGGGGCTTATTCCTGGCTTGCTGTTAGGAGGTGGGGCCTGGTCAGAAGAGGGGGGTCACTGTGAAGGCGACCTGGAAGGTTGTATCTCTCTTCTGGCTCCTCCTTTTACTGCTTCCTGGCCCCCATGATTTAAGCAGCTTCTCCTCTGCCATGCCCCTCTGCCATAACGTCCTGCCTTGGAGCTAGCCGGCTGTTCAAGGCCTGAAACTTCTATAGACTGTGAGCCAAAATAAACCTCTCCCTTAAATTGTGGCTCTCAGGCACTTTGTCCCAGCTAGGAGGACAGTGGGTAAGACACCAGCCCTACCTACAGGACTGCAATACTGTGAGGCCCCTGTGGCCTCATCACCTCAGGTGAGCGCTTTTGAACTGTGAAGTGCCAAGAGTCTGCACATGCGCCAGAGCAGACCCTCAGGGCCTCTCCTGAGTCCACTGACTCTGCCTTCCTCCCCAAGGGATTGAGATCTGCAAGGAGCCCTCCCCCTGAGCAGTGAGAACTGGACTTCTCATTCGGCACTTAAAGGCTAGCAGTGTAGACCAACCCCGACATTTCAGATCCTGCCATTTCACCACTAGTTCAGTCACTTCTATGCAGGGAAATAGACTTTTTAGGTGTCTTGCTGATACTGTCTTTACCTAGAATGCCCTTATTTTCCCTCATGCCTGGCAAAGTCCTACTTATCCTTCAAAGTCCATGTCCAGTGCCAACTTTTCTGTGAAGTCTTCCCTGACATTCAAGACTAAAATCCGGTTTGCTCCTCTGGGCTCCTGGATTGGTCCCTATTGCCGATCTGTGTGTGGTTATCACATAGTTCAAGAATCCCTTGACCCCTGGGGTGTAACTGTCAGCTTTTGGAGGGTCTGCCTCCTCTAGTTTGGATGTCATGTTAAAGGCTTGGTCCTCAGTCTGGCACTTTTGGAAGGTGGTAGAAATCTATAAGAGGTGGGGCCTGGAGGGAGGTTTCAGGTCACTGAGGCTGGGCCTCTAAAGGAGATTATGGGATGCCTGTCTCGTCTCTTTCTGTTTGCTTCCTGGCTGCCGTGAAGTGAGCAGCTTGCCCCACCATGCTCTCTCTGCCATGAAGTGCTGCCTCACCATAGGGCCAAAGCAACAGGGCTAATATTGTGGATTAAAACCTCTGGGACCATGAGCCAACACCAGCCTTTCCTCTTTTTAGGTTTATTATCTCAGGTATTTTGTTTCAGCAGCAAAAGCTGACTAACATACTGCCAATCCTCTAATTCATCTCCATGTTTTTAAGGTAGGCTGCCTTCTTGTGCAGCAGCCATCTTTGATGAACCGCTGAAGAGTCGTCAGGGACTTTAGAACCGACAGTTTGGATGCTAGTCAGCATTGCTGGAAGCGAGAACATGCCTCAGGGGTTGAGCCTGCCTTTGTGGAGTGCCTATCTGCTATACAGAGACCAAAAATATTGTCTGCCAAGAATATCCAAAAGGAACATAGAGACACCAGTGGCCCTGTAGCCTCAGCTAGACAGAGTGACCAAAAGGAAGCACATTGGTCCTGGCAGCTTTCTAAGTCTGGGTTCCAGTGCCTAGGAGGCTCAGCTGCTCTTTAGGAACTTTGGGCTAAATATCTCCTTTTGCTTAAGGAAGTTTGACACTTAAAGAGATCAGCATAAAATAATAGGGCTACCCAGGAATAGAGACTCAACCTAAATTTTAAGGAGCACCTGGAGGCAAGGGAAGGAGCTGAGGTGGGTAGGCAAGAATGGCTTCCTAGAAGAGGTGACGTTGGACAGTTGGGAAGGCATTTCCAACAGTGGGAACAGCATTAGTAATGGCGTAGAGATGGGAACTATAAGAAGTTCAGTGTAGCTGGAGCAGAAAGGCATGGAGTTGCCAGGAGTGAGGCTGGCTGGGGAGGCTGGGCAGGGACCTAGTCAGGAGCATCTCGGGTGCTGCGGGAAGGAGCTTGGACTTCAGCCTGCAGGTCAGTGGGTGTCAACTCTGGTCACCTATTAGAATTTCCTAGGGAATTTTAAGAACAGATACAGCAGTTCCCTCTTATCCATGAGGGATATATTCTAAGACCATCAGTGGATGTCTGAAACTGCAGATAATACTAAGCCCTGCCTGCCTGTCTATCCATACTGGGTTTTTTGTTTGTTTGTTTGTTTGTTTTTTCCCATATGCCCTGTAGAATTTCCATGTACTTCTAGAATTAATCTGTCTTTCCAGGTTTTATGTGCTGGTACTTCCTTTGTACTACTACTCTTGAGCTTTGGGGCTATTACTAAGTAAAATAAGAGTTACTTCAAGAAAAGCACTGCGGTATGTTGACAGTTGATCTGGTAACCAAGATGGCTACTACAAAACAGTGGTCAGCATGTGTAAGTGGATATGTGGGACAGAGGGATCTCAGCAAGATGGAGCAGGATGTCCTGAGATCTTATCATGCTATTCAGAATGGAGCAAAATTTAAAACTTGTGACTGTTTATTTCTGGAATTTCCAGTTTACTATTTTCTGACCACAGTTGACTGTGGGTAACTGAAACAGTGGGAAGTGAAGCCATGGATAACGGGAGACTATCATATGGATGCTGTTTCCCATCCTGCCCTGTTAATTCTGAATCTCTGGGTGTGCAAGCTCAGCAGTGATTTTTTTTAAACCTCCCTAGGTGATTCTCACTTACAGATAGGGCAGAGAACCTGGCAGGACTCCTTGAAAGGTTTTAAGAGATAGATACGGTTTTAGAAAACTCATCCTAAAAGGTAGACTTAAAAGGCATGAGAAAGAAGGCAGGTGACTATCAGCAAACTGTTGCAGTGTGCAAATGGTGCAGGTGAGAGTCGAAGAGCAAGTAGAAGAGGAAGCTTATGAACATTATGTAGGAGATTAAATAGTTTTAAAATTTAGTGTCTGGAGCTGGGTGTAGTGGTGCACACCTCTAATCCCAGCACTCTGTGAGGCTGAGGTAGGAAGATTGCAAGTTCAAGCCCAGCCTGGGCAACAAAAAAGATTTCATGTCTGGAGAGGGAGAGAAGGTAGTCAAAACTGATGTAATGTTCCTAGCTCAGGGAACTGGAAATGCCCCCGACAGACAGATACACAGAGAGTTTGGGGGAAGGGGTGAGTTCTGCTCGGGACACATGGAATGGGAGGTGGCACCCAGAGGTCCAGGTAGAGACCGGGTACCTGGATAGACCTGTGTGGTGCTTCACCGCTAGACCAGGAGGAAGTAACTTGCAGCTTGGCAGCTGATTGTGCGTTCCTGTTTATTTTTATCATTCATTGAGGGTTGCCGCCAAAGGAGCCACTTCTGTAGGTTACAGAGCTGTTCTGGGTGTTAAAAACAGAAGGCAGGCCCCACCCCAGGTCACCTCCAGAGACAGGGTGTGACGCGTCTCCAGACCTTGAAGTCAGGTGGCTTCTCAGAGAGTCCTAACATTAGCAGAGCAGCTGTGCTGGTGGGTGGCAACGTTGTGGCTCACTTGGCTGAGAACTGGGCCTTCCTGCCACGGGCTCTGTTTGCCTGAGCAGGTCAGGGGTCAAGCAGAATCTGTTTCTTTGAAGAATTTCCCCAGGAGCTGTGTGTCAGGCCAGAGTGCTTGAAGAGGACAGAAAGCATCTTCTGCTGCCAAGTGGAAGGGAGAGCACAGGGATACTAGCGAGGAGCCTCGGGAGGGGCTGGTTTTTAGGAAAGCTCTCTATTGGAGCCAGGCGGGGAGTTCACGTGGAGAGCCAGTCAGGTGTGCAAACTGAGAGCTGCTATGGGGCTGGGTTCTGCACAGAAGAGTGTAAACGCTGTGTGTGTAAACGCTGCCTAGTTGTGAGTTCGGACTTGCGGGGGTGTTTCACCCTGGCCTCCAGGTTAAGACTCTTTTGCTGGCTCCATGAGCCCAAGAGATCAGGAGAGGGGGCCTCTGGAAGTAGAGGAGGCGGGATCTCTTCAGTGTACCTCATTATTAAAACATAAAATCCCAGTATTTATGTTTATGATATATTCAGACTACATTTTAATATCTTTACACAAAGCCAACCCTGACAACAGCTCAGAGGCTGGAGAGGACTGGGGGAAGGGAAGTGTAGTACACGACAAAATACTTCATCGTTGTTCTGGTATGTTGGATTCTCCCCTCCATGAGTTTTCATCTGCAGATTATTATACATGCAGAGGAAGGAAGACTGAGAAAAAAATTATAAATGGCAAAGTATCAGACTCACTAACTGAAAAATGAATCCCTAACAAGCTGTAGGAGTACCATAAATTAAGGAGCATCTGCTTATGTAGCATTTATCAGAGAGCAATTTTTCTACAAAATACCACCATTATCCTGGATAACATCACAAGATGTTTAAGAGCAAGAGTACAAAGTAGGGCTGGTGATACAGCTCAGCGGCATAAGCACCTGCTTGGCAAGCGTGAGGTCCTGAGTTCGACTCCTGATACCCACATAAAATAAATAAATAAAAAGGAGTACAAAGTAAACCTTGACAAGTCTTTTGGGTAAATGTCCTACATTTGCACAAGGAATCTCCATTCTCCATCCAGAGGCATCCCAGCTTTTCCATAATCACTGAGTGTTCATGAGGACACTTGGAACAGCAGTGAGCAGGAAGAGAAGGTGGGTGGGACATGGCGAGAGCACCTAAGGACTGAGTCTCCTGGATTAGTGTTGATTTGGAGAAGAGAAACCATCCAAGAATCCATGTCAGTTTGACCAGTGTGTTACCAGATGTGCAGTACCTTAGGCACAGCTGTGTCTATGCTTTCAAACACTTCCTGTGCTTGGGATATTCTCTCTTGTAATCTTGGTTGTGTGTGTGTGTGTGTTTAGTAAATTCCTGGATGAATTCAGGATTGCCTCCATAGCTAGGAGAGCCATAGAGCAGCCAGCTCACTCAGAAGGGAGGCAGAGAATCCTAGAGGGGAGGAAAACTGAAGGTGGAGCTTAATCCTAGAACTGAGAACTTTGGAAGGAGAAAGTTAAGGGCAGGTGTGACTAATGATGTCCAACCCTCATACTAACATGAGTTTAGAAATATATTTCAATGTTTTCGCATATGCAAGGCATGATAAAAAACTTTAATGAATATTTAAATTTTTAAAAAATCATTACAGTAAAGACACTTTGACATTAATCCCCTTCAAAACGCTCCCTTTCACTTCAAACACACTTATCCCATCATTCTTGCCACTTTCTGAAGAAGTTCTGGAAGTTCTCTTTCATGAGTGTCTTTAGTTGCAGTGTTCTGGCTACCTCGATGTCCTAAATCAACTTAAAATGTTTACCTTTTTGGTCACTTTGACTTTGAGGAAGAGCCAGAGGTCATGTGGTGTCAGATCTATTGAACATGGTGGATGAGGACACACTGTAATTTTTTTATGAGTCTGCCTTTCCCTTGGATGACACTCAGCAGCAGCATTCTCTGTATTTTTTTTCCCACCTCATATGGACACTCACAAAAGAGGGCCCCCAGAACTGCTTCAGAAAGTGGCGAGAACAGTGGATAAGTGTGTTCAAAGTGATGGGGAGTATTTTAAAGGGGATTAATGGCAATATGTCTTTTACTGTAAAAAAGAACTTAAAATTTTTAAACATTCACTCTACATTTTGATCATCCCTTGTATTACCCACAGTGTCCCTTTTATCTTGACAATCTGAGAGTGACTCTGCTTTGTTTGAGAGCACAGGAATAACGCGTCTCTGCTGTGGCATTTCAGGCTGTTTACAAAGCTTCTTAAAGTGGTGACCCAGGATGTTTGGGTTATAACTTGCTAAAGGTATGAATGGAGTGACTTTAGCAAAGTTTGATGATCTGGCCCAAGGTTTCCATCCTCTCCTGTTCCTATTCAGTGGAACATTTGGGGACATTCTCAGGATCTGTATTTGTTTTTCCATAAACTTTAAAGAAAACCAACGTTTATCAAGTACCTAGTTCAATTCACCCTGCTAAACACTTTATATAGCTGTATCAATGGAATGGAGCCCTGGAGGCTTTTCTTATCCCTTGCTACCTCCTGCAAAAGAACCTTTCTGTGCGTTACACTGGGGATTGAACATTCTGCCTCGCACATGCTAAGTGAATGCTACTGAGCTACAACCCCAGCCACCAGGAAAACTAAACCTCTCTTATAAGATTTGAGAGAATGAAAGAAGTATATATAAACAGCTTTGATAGTTGTAAATCAAATGATCTATAACCTTTAGATGCTTAAGTATGATGCAAAGAAAATCGAAAGAGACTGGTTAAAAGTTCACCAATTCATAATCAGGAATTCTCAGAACTAGAAACTGTGAGTGGAAACATGGATCTCAGCCTTTTCACACACTGGACAGAGGCTAACAAGGCTCAGCTTTGCCGCCAGTTCCCACTTGATCACTCTACAGGCACACCTTAGCAGGATGGCTTTCCAAGCTGGGAGAGCTCTGAGAATCGTGGAAAACTGAAGGGCTCATGGCCACTGTTTTAAAGAGGGCTATTAATAAAGGAAATGTGGACTTCTGACTGACTAAACGGATTTTTAAAAAGAATCCGTGGGCTGGTGAGATGGCTCAGCGGCATAAGCACCTGCCTGGCAAGTGCGAGGTCCTGAGTTCAACTTCCGGTACCCACGTAAAGGAAAAAAAGGGCCGGTGATATCGCTCAGCAGTGCAAGCTCGAGGTCCCGAGGTCGACTCCTGGTACCCACATTAAAAAAAAAGAATCCGTGACTGCTTTACAAGATTCTTGTGTGATGGACATAGACAGTAAAACCAGCTTCCGTTTTCTTCAGGGAAGGAAGTATCTCAGGTAATTCAAATCAACCCACGGTCCTCAGGATTTGGAGACCTAGGTCATCTCCAGATTTGAGCCAGGTCAAGGTATAACATGAACATGGTTTAGATGTTGCATCATTCCAGAAAAAATGTGAATACCTCACAGAGGTTCTGAGGATAATCCACCTACTTCAATTATTCTGTACAGGAAGTAAGAGCTCTGGAGTGGCCTTTGAATTGTGATGCTCCTCCGAGCACTGCAGGAGATGACCTCAAATTACTAGATTCTCTAGATAGGCTGCCTCTGGTGTGTTGAGTTCCACAGCGATTTAAACAAAGACATACTTTTCATGGCTGCTCTAAGATGACATCTGGCCTGCTAGCAGAGTTCTCGATGTTAGGTGTCACAGGAAGAGAGAAGATGCAAGGTCTTTTTTTCACTCTCCAACTCCTTTGGACAAGATTATTTCCCCTTTTGACTATGTTTTTCAGGCTGGTTAACTCAGCTCTAGAATATTTCAGGGCCATGAAGTGTGTGGCTGAGAATCTTGGAGGTTGGAGTTGAGAACAGAACGTGTCCCTTCTGGAAGAGAGGGAGAATTCATTGAATCTGAGCACTAGGAGGGCCCTAGAGATACTTTGCCATGGGCAGCATCTACAACAACTGATGAAGCCAGGCATGGTGGTGCCAACCTGTAATCCCAGCACTTGGGAGGCTGAGGCAGGAGGATTCCCATGAGTCCACGGTCAGTCTGAACTGCATAGCAAAACACTGCCTCAAAAAACTTAAATAAATAAATACAATAATAAATAAAATAAAAAAACTCATGACTCCACCTCCTGGCATTCATGCCTTTGTATTATTCCCTCCTTTGGGTGTGGGCTACAACCCCTGGGTCACTTCTAGGATGGACTATGGCAAAAGAGATGAGGTATTGCTTTTGAGGTTACGAAAACTCTGATTTCTAACCTGCTTGCTCCTTCTTGCTTGCTCTGTAGTTTTGATTTTTCGGAAGTTTGAATATGATATGTGTAGGTGCTGGTGTGTTTTGTATTTACTCATTTTGGTGTTTATTGAGCTACCTGAATCTGTGGTATGGTGTCTGATGTTAATTTATGGAAATTCTCAGTCATTATTGTTTCAAATATTTTTCTGGTTTTTCCTTCTTTCGGTATTCTCATTATGCAAGCATTATACCTTTTGTAGTTGCCCTACAATTCTTGGATATTCTTTTCTGCGCCCCCTTCATTCTTTGTTCTTTTTGTATTTTAGTTTTGGATGTTTTTATGGCTATAGCCTCAAACTCAGTGATGATTCTCTGAGCTCTGTCCAGTCCACTAAGAAGTCTAGGTATTCTTCATTTTTCTTAGTGTTTTTTAAGTCTAGCATTTGTTTTGGGTCTTTCTTGGGATTTTCATCTCTATGATTATATGCCATTCTCTACGTTCTTGCATGCCATCCACTTTATCTTCTAGAGCTTATAGATTAGGGCCTTTGGCATAGTAATCATTGTTATTTTAAATTCCCATTCTGATAATTCCAACATTTCCAACATATCTGGTTCTGATGTTTGCTCTGTTTCTCAAAACTGTGTTTTTTCTTGGTTGCTGGATATGATGTACTAGGTAAAAGGAAATACTGTAATGGGCCTTTTTATTTTTGTTTGTTTTGAGACAGGGTCATACTACGTAGCCCAAGCTGGCTTTGAATCTACTGTATAGCCCAGGCTGGCCTCGAACTCATGGCGATCTTCCTGCCTCACCTCCCGAGTGCTAGGATTACAGGCATGCAGCACCATACCTGACCAGTTGTAATGGGCCTTTAGTAATATGATGGTAAGGTACAGGGGAAGGGGAAGCTTTCTACAGTTCTGAGTATGTCTCAGTCTTCAGTAAGCCTGCATCTGCGGACCATGCACCTCACAAGCGCATCTCAGTCTCCAGGCTTCCTTAGGTATGGCTTAGGTGTGCCTAGGGTTGATGGAGTTGAGTACTTCCCCTCTCCTGATCAGTTAATCTTTGATAAAACTCCAGCAGGTTAGGCTCTGGTCAAAGTGTTTCTCCTGAAGGAAGGCTTTGTTAGAGACAGAATGTTCTGGCATATTTTAAAATGGTTTCTTTCCCCCTCTCTCCTGGAAGCATGAGTGGAGTTTCCTCCTTCTGTTTAACATGGGAGTCTGGTTGAACTCCTGGAGGCAAATCTCACAATAGTGTGGGGACTCTCAGATGTCTGGGTCCCACTGGCAACTGTTTTTAACGCTCAGACTTGTTCACACCAAGCCTCCAGCAATTCATCAATTACAGTTCAGATTTTTCTACCCTGGCACTAATTCCTGCGAAAGTTTCTGCTAATGAGTTTCTGCTCTGGTAGGTAAGTTGTGATTCTCTGAAGCTCTGTGCCTATCTCTCTGATTTTAGGATAGCAGTTTTCCCTGTGACCACGCATCTCTTACAGTTCTGAGGAGAGCTGCTTTTTCAGTTGGGTCAGTGTTTTACTTGTTGCTGGGGTGGAATGGCAACTTCCAAACTTGTTGCATGCAGACTGGGACACAGATGTCTCCCTTGCCAGCTCTAACAAAGCCTGTCACCATGCTACGAGCTGCCTTCCATAAAGACTCATACAGGAAGAAACAGAGAGGCCTCCAGCCAGCAGCCAGCAGGGAATGAAGGCTCTTATCGAAATGGGACCCTTATTCCAGGACCCAGAGAGGATCATGTGCATGAGCAGGAAGGCAGATGCTCCCCAAACTGAGCCCAGAGATGCCTGCGGGCCCAGCTGACACCTGAGTGCAGCCCCAGAGAGATCCTGAGCCCAAGGAGTTGTCTGCACAGGGCCAGGACTCCTGACCTACAGAATCTGCAAGATTAAAAAATTCATTGTTTTAAGCTGCTGAGTTTTGGGACCATTCGTCGTGTTGCTTTAGAGAATGAACACCGCATCCGGTCCAATTTCGGTTTCTGAGTGAGCAGGTGGAGACCTGGAGAGCGCTGGTCTTTTCCCTGAGCTCCCACACTCAGCCCAGCCAGCAGCCCGGTCCCTGGATTCCCAGGCAGGTTCCCCCACCTCTTCACGGTGCCCTTCGGCAATTTGGCATGATGGAGACTTGCCTGCCTTGGTCTGATTACACTACGTTTAAATGAGCCGCACTTTTTCCTAATAGGATGTCTCCATTTCCACCCAGCCAGGCAGAGGATGGGGCAAAGTCTGGAGGGCTGAGCTTGAAGCCAGTCTGTCCCCCTCAGCTCCCCAGACAGGGTGTCCCCTCCTAATCCCTCAAACTCCAGCACTGGGCTTTCTTTCTCTTCTACTCTGAAAAGACCTGAATTGCCAAATCTCCCCCAGACAATAGATTCTAGTGTTTTGCAGCCTTTGTCTCTCCTGATGCAACTTAGAGCTTTCTTCTCAGCAGGAGAGGATAGGAAGGTGGCCATGGGGGAGAGGACAGTCCCAGACAACTTCCTGTGCCTGGACTGAGGATGATGTGGGATGAGTCTGGCAAAGCCGGGTTCAGAGGGTGGGGCTGACCCTAGGAGTGGCCACTAAGGGAAGCCTGGGGGCAAAGTTGAGGTGGGGACCAAAAGGGAGTTTGTGTTTGGTAAGATGTAAGGCAGGAGCAGTGTGCTGTGAGTAGGAGCACTGGTTAACGGGTTAAAGCTAGACTGAGAGGTGAGAGTTGCTCGGAAGGTAAGATACTACCGGCAAAACAAGGGGCCGGGCCAGGCGGGGAACCTGGAACTTGGCCTCAAACACAGGTACCAGCATCAAGTAGGCCTAGATCATACTTGATACTATAACACCTGTCTGCCCAGGCAGCCCGTCTACTGCTAGTTACAGCAGGAACCCATCACAGAGCACAGCCATCCTTCACTTTCTGTGACTTTCCACCCTGTGTCATCACTCTTGGAGAAAGGAGGAAGTGGGGTCAGGGTTGTTCGCCTTTCATGCTTCACAAACTGGTTCCTCTGCAGCCCCTGTGGTGAAGGTGGGGAGCTAGGCTGGTGGGGGGCGTTATGTGGCTTCCATGTCTAATAGTGACAGGGAAAGAGAAGGGTCTTCAGTCTCTGGCTGCTTCAGGATTTAGGCAGCAAAGAGAGGCCAAGAGGACAGTGGCTCCTTAAGATTCCAGAAGAATCCACATCAAGTTCCTTTGACCCTGGAGTGCCTGGCAAGCAGGAGAGGTTGTCTACATCTTCCTGCCATTTGGTGGATGCTCCAACTAATTCATGGACCATTTTCAAGGCTCTTAGTATGAAAGGACTGTTGTGTGGAGCAGAGGAGGCTGCTAAAACCCTTGGAACCTCCAGAGTGATGAGTGTTTTTTGTATGCTAAGGAGATGCCTGGTGGCTGTGAGCCCCTAGATAATTTAGGCTGGGTACACATCAATGGAGAGATTAAGGCAGGATTAGGGGGTTGGGGATGACAAAGGGGCTGAAGGCTGAGTTGATCACCAATGGCCAATGAGATCATCAATCATGCCTGCACAGCGAAGCTTCTGTACAACCCCAGTGACAGAGTCCAGGGAGCTTCCAGGTATCTGAACAGGTGGCGTTTCCTGGAGAGTAGAAAGGGTATGGAAGCTCCACACCCCTTCTCCCACACCTTGCCCTGTGCATCTCTTCCATCTGGCTGCTCATCTGCATCCTTTGTAGTAGCCTTTGTAAGTGGTTGGGCACAGGTAAAGTGTTTCCTTCAGTTCTGTGAGCCATCCCAGAAAACGTATAGGAACGATGATTTATAGCCAATTGGTCAGAAGCACAGGTCATGACCTGGGGCTTTCAAATGGCATCTGAAGTGGGGACAGTCGCATGGGACCAAGCCTTCTCACTGTGGGATCTGGCAGGATCTCCAGGTAGATGGTGTCAGAGTGGAATTGAATTAGAGGACACCCAGCTGGTGTCTGCTCCAGAACTGGTAGGTGAATGGGGAACGTCTCCCACCCCACATGTAGTGTCAGAATTGTTATGCTGAGTGGTGAGAATGGAGAGGGAAAAACACTTGGATTATTCCTCCCCACTTTTCCCTTTAGGTAGCCTGTTAGGTCCTACCCTCGGATAAAATTATTTGACCCAGCTCAGTACAGAGAGAGACAGAGAGACTTAAAAGCCAGGACACCTAATTCAGTCCAGATTTCTGGCTTCTTTGACCATGCTGAGTCTCATTCTCTTAAGATATTCAGTGCCTGGCCCAGGGGCAACAATCCTCCTGCAGGCCCAGTTGTCTTCATTTCTCACCTACACGATAGACACACAAGCCCTTGAACCCTAGCTGTTTCACACCTGGTGCCTATGTCTATCTGAGATTTTACCCCATGGAACTGAAGGACCGACCTGGCCCAGAAGAAGAGTCAAGCATCATAATAGAGACCAAAATTCCTAAGCTTAAACTGCACTTTTTTGTACCTGGGAAAGGATTTTCATAATCTCCCTAATTACATGTCTGCTCCATTTTATTCTTCCTTCCATTACATTTTCAAGAGCTCTCATAATAGAAATTGCCTGAAAGAACCAAACTGCACTTATATAATTAGCATAATAATATTGGTCAAGATAAATTAGCTTTGTACACACATCAAATGAACAGAGGGAGCCATTTCTCATTAGCTGAAAGAGGTCATACAATGTAGATTATGTCCAGAAATGCTAGTTTGGTCAAAAGTAATCTGCTCTGACTAAAATAGAAATAAAATAGCTGAATTATGGTGGGAGAGCAGCTGCTAGGCTCACTTCGGACTGCACCAAGAGACAGGGAGTGGGGGCTGCTGATGGCGACGCCTGAGAGTCTGGTCTAAGGAGAGGCACTGTAGAGTCATCTTCCCAACCACGTCAAGCTGGTAGCCACTCGTTGACTATTCCTGGTTAAAGTCAATGGATGAATTGGATTATTTGCTTCTGCCCTGCATTGTTTTTTTAATGTTCCCCTTATATGCTTGCACTTAACACTACACAAAAATTAATCCCTGCATCCAGCTATTCAGAAATTCTAATTGAATTTGAAAATTGCTTTCCAAAAAGATCACTCAGAACCAGTAAATTCTACTTTGGTTTCATTGCTATTTTGCTCGATCATAGTAAGCAGGTGATTTCTATTCTCCTTTTCCAAGTATCTCCCTCTGCAGGAATCATGGAAACAAGTGCTGGAGCTATCGGTATGTGCAGTGCCTTTCTTATTAAGGCAGAGGCAGAGGCAAGACAGACCAGGAGGGTTATGCAGACCGGAAGTCCCTCTGAGAGTATTGAGCTATTCTAGTCACAGCTCCCTTCAGGCACTCTCCTGGATGTCACAGGGACTGTGGTTTTAGAATCACATGAGGAAAGGTAGTTAACTTCAAAAAGCAGATGCATTTCGAAACTCCTAGGTCAGGAAGCATAAGGAAAGAACATAGATCAATACAGTGCTTCTCATTAGAAGAAGAAACTAGGTTTAAAAAGGATTTAACTGTGAAACTACAATCTATTGTGTTATTCAACATAGCCGGGGCGGCAGTCTCTGTGGGTAGGCACCTGGTTATATGGCATGATAAAGGGGACCCCGCCAAATGATGGTCCCTGGGGAAAGGAATCGAATCCATTTTCGCTTGCTATTATAGCACCCTGCATTAACTTAATTAACAGACATATACTAAGCCTGCTATGATACAAGGGCTCTGCTTAGTAAATACTGATCACTGAACAATGCTCCACTCTCAACTTGAAGTTTCCTCTATTTAATGTCTTTTACAACTGCTTACCACTGGAATTGAAATCTTATTAAAGACGCATTTCACCAGGCATGGTGGTGCACACCGGTAATTTTAGCACTCTGGGAGGCTGAGGCAGGAGGATCCTAAGTTTGACCCCAGCCTGGCAACTTAGCAATTTAGGAAGACCCTGTTTCAAAATACAAAACTGAAAAAGGGCTCGGCATAGAGCTCCATGCACAAAGACCCTGTGTTCAATCCCCAGTACCACACACACACAAGATGCTTTTCAAGCTGCATGTGTGTGTGAGATGGACACACTGAAAATAAACTGTCTACATGCACGAAGACTGCAAAACAGTGAATGGCTCACAGGCGCAGGCTCACACATACATCACACCCTCATTTTGCTGTGTGCAATGTGCAACAATTTCCTCCCATCTTACCACAAAAGGTCATTTTTTAAATTTTATTTTTAACATAACACAAACTTAAGCTTTTTCCCCCTTCTTCTTCAGAAGATATCAGGAAGAAATATGCATTATGGAAGGTGGGAGATGTTAAAATCCTACTGTTTCTCCCTGCAGTTCCTGTTATTTTTTCCCATTCCAAGCATAAATGTCTACCTCTGCTGAGCCAAAGTCGAAACATTCCGTTCATTATTGTTTTCTTTTCAATAATTCATAGGTGGTGAGATGTGCAGTATTTGGGGGGAAAAAAACCACACACACACACAAAAGAACTCACAGTAACCAGGGGAAGATTTTTTTATAGATGCGCTATGTGAGACAATCCTATGCTGACGAGGGCAGAACAGAGCTGCCGGGAAGATGGAAAATGGGGGCCGAGGGAACCCCTTGGCCACAACCCAGTGCCCAGGGGAGGGAGGACCAGAGCATTAGCCTGTCTCACCCTGCGAGATGAGTGCACAGTAAAAGGGGATGTTCCTTCTTTCTTCTTCAAACAACTTTTTCCTGACCAAGAAGTCAGAGAGGGTGGGACATGCTCTCTCTCTCTGGGTTACAAAAACAAACAGAAACTGCTTCCCCTTTGTGGCGCATTGTTGACTCTGCTGTCGGCCTTGCTTGGGAGAGATAAAGGCTGCCTCCGTCCTTGATCGCCTGGGTTGCACACCACAGCCCAGTTCAGTTTCTTTGATACTCAGCTCCCCCCTCAGCCTAGGCAGAGGTCATCCATCCCCTTCACAGTATGGAATTTCGGGTGTTGTGAGCCCCCAGGACCTGCTCTGTATCACTCTGGGGGTATTTTCTTTGAATGCAATCCAGTGCTCAGATTCCCACGTCCCAAGAAGCTGCTGTCTGTTGGATGGAACATTCTGTGGCTGTTCGCTGGAAGCCAGTCTTATTTTGTTCTTTTCAGTAGGGAATGTTTTCATTGGGGCCTCTGGTTGAAAAGGTTCCATGCTCAGAAAGAGGGTGGTTTTGCCTCCTCACTTTCACGACCTCTGTCAGGAGTTCTTTTGAGGTTCCAGACAAGACATAATGGGGAGAAATGCCAAGAGCTGCACTGATGACATCTTGGGACTTGCAAAAAAACTACTAGCCAGGCTGCCTGGATTTACTAAAATGTCATCTCTAGATTTTGGACGTGACTACCTTGTTTGGTTAATGCTAGAGAGGAAAACAGCGTTTGTTCTCAAGAGAGAGAGCAGAAGGAGAAAACAGGCATGCAAACAACTGACAGTATTCCAGCCACCTTGTCAAAGAGCTAGATCCACCGGTACTCCATCCAGAGACTAGCAGTCAATACGGGTCCCCCTGGTATGACACTGACCTCTAGCAGAGGTGGCCAAAATCCCCCTGAACACAGAGGTAGCAGAGATTCATTCACTTGTTAATTATGTGTCAGGCATTAGACTTGGCACTTTCACTTAGGTTATTTAACTTAATCCTCACAATTTAGAAAACAGATATGACTATTGTGCATCTATGGGTTTATTTGATTGATTTTTATTTACATTCACATGGATCACATTCCACTTGTTCAGATCACTGCTCAAATGTCTCCTTTGACAAGACTTTCCTAGCCTCCATCCCTACATAACCACAGCCCCTGTCCTCCTCTATTTGTATAAGACCTTTGTCACTGTTACAGTCCAGATAAATTCCAGTTTGTTAATTCTCTCTTCAGCTATGCCTGATCTAGAATCTATCATATTGAGTGTCCCCTCCCCCTGCCAATAGCTATATTTTTCTTCACCATTTCTAATTTTTTATCCACCTTGCTTATATTATGTCACCAGTTTGGTTGCATATATCATTTTAAAGGATGTAATTCTTCCATTTACAAGGGATTTAAACATATGTATTTTCCATCTTTTTTTCAGTATATTTCATTATTTTCTTTCTGGAAAAACTCAATTCCAATTAGTGATTTCACTGACTGTCTTTCTTGAGGTAAGATTCTCTGCGTATGTTAACACTGGGTTTGCAGGATTGTCCTCGTGCACTCCCAGAGTCCACCTGGGCGGCACTAGGCTATGCTCCCAGCAGTGGTGGGCGGAAGCTTTCCCAGCCTGCTTTCATAAGCCTGCCCTGCTACTGGTTGCAGGCTTTGAGCATGGTGTGGCTTCCCACCTCGTGTTGGGATTCCTAACTCTAAGGTGCAATTTACCCAAAGAAGCCAAACTCTCAGCTATTACCTACTTCCAGATCCAGAGCCCAGTGCACCCTCAGATCAATCTCTACTCACTGCTTTGCAGTTTGATTCTGCTCCAGGTCCGTGGACAGACGACTCTCGTTTTTGAGCATGGCTTCTCCTTTATATGGTATATGTTATCTATCATAGCTGTGTATTGGTGGAGAGGAGGATTTCAAAGCATTCACTTACAAGGCGATCAAGTTACGTAAACAAGGGAGAGGAACTGGGAAACACATTTATTGTGTATTTGTACTGGGAAACATTACTTATACTGGGAAACATATTTATTGTGAGACGAGACTAGAAGGTAAAAAATGGGCAGTTGTATAGGCTGATGAGTTCAGAAGTCACTGGCAAGTTTAAGTGCAAGAACCCCAATTATTAATATGGAAAGAAAAGACATAAAATTAGAGTTGGGTTGAAAGCTTGTAACTTCCCAACTCTTCCCTTCCTCTTCCTCCTTATTTCCCCAACCCCCCTCTCCGTTTCCCCTTTCACGTGGCCATGACCCACAGGGTGGTCAACCATACTATGGACTGTCCTAGTTTTAGCACTGAAAGTCCTGCTTCCTAGGAAAGCCCTAGTTCCAGGCAAGCCCAACACCAGCAGTTCAAGTAGCTTCTCTATTGGTAGAAGATCAAGGCAGAGTAAAGTGGAAAAATGAATCACGTGGGGAAAATGTATGACAAAGTAAGAGACACCATCCTAAAGACTCAGAGGAGGAAATGGGTGGCATCCTTAATAGGAAAAAAAAAAAAGTATGCGAGAAAAAAATAATAGCAAAGAAACAAATATGTTAAGAAGGAGCCCTAGGACTTCTGAGTTCCCGTAGCCTCCTCCCACTACCTCCTCCCACTTCCCACAGCCTCCTCCTCCTATCGCTAAATGCTGGGCTGAGGGGCTCGAGTGCGGGTGCTGACCACAGGGCCTCGCTTACTCCAGCTGAACTCCAGCAGTGAGTTATGATGCCATGGGAGCCTACTAAACTTAAAGATATTTGTTTTCTCAACATAGTCATTTTATTTTGGAAAACATTGGATTACCGTGCCCTAAGGAAGTACATGAAGCAGGGAATGCTTTACTGAGCTCCAGGTTGTTTCATGCACGACACTAAGAAAGGAAACCCGCCATCCTTTAGCAGATCCTTTTTCCCTGATGATAGGGAGGTGACAGGAGGTGTCCAGGACGAGAGGTAAGATAACCATGGCAGCCAAGGCTGTTGCCTCTGTCTTCAGCATTCCGTCCTTGGATTGAGCACAAGCTTCGTGAGGACACAGATGAACTGACTTTATGCCGGCGTGGGATCCATCAGGAGCTCACCACTGCTTCTGATACAGTCAGCTGTTGACCCAGTCCCACCCTCCAGGCTTCCTCTCCCTCTCCAAAACCAACAGGCTCAGGACTTCCTGTCCTCCCTTCCCCGCCTTCAACATCAGTTCATAGCAGAAGGAAGCGGGGGAGATCGGCGAGTTATTTCTCATCCCATACTGAAGCCCTTATTGCATGACCCTGCCCATGCTGGGCCTTAGTTATGGACCTGGCATATGAACGACCACAAGCTGACCAGTCGTGGATCACAGCTGCCCCTGGCACAGCAGTTGGGTGAGGGGCAGCCATCTGGCCCAAATTGTGCCAAGTGCAGCGTGACTCCCTCCTTGAAATTGATGACACTGGGACATGGCTCATAGGCCCCATTGTCTGAGGTGGAGACAAGCAGCTCTGAAGACAGGGGGCTGGCGTTCCCATCAAGAGGAGGCAGCTGGCCTGCAGGAGCTGACTGTAGAGTCCAGCATGCAGAGCTGCAGAGAAGGAGCATGAGGACAGTAGGCCACAGCCATCTGTAGCCATCTTTGTGTGTGTGTGTGTGTGTGTGTGTGTGTGTGAGTGTGTATTACTGAGGACTGAAGCCAGGGTCTTCACACTGGGCTACACCCCCGAGCCCTTTTTTATTTTTTATATTGAGACAGGGTCTTTCTAAGTCACTAAATTGCCCAGGCTGGGCTGAAACTTGAGATCCTCCTGTCTTAGACTCCCAGAGTGCTGGGATTACAGGCAAGGGCCACTGTGTTTGTCTATTAAGGCACAATAATTGCCCCTGTCCCCTTTGTTGGACATTGAGGTTATTTCAACTCTTTTCACTATTATACAGAGCACAGTGGTGAACATCCTTGTACATACATTTTACCCAGGGTATCCACATTCTAAGCACATACTCTACCTGAGCCCCACTTCTCAAATTCCAATATTGTCATTTGTTTATGGGATTTGACTCCTCCTGGGCCCAGCCCTCCAAGTTTTATACATGCTCAGCATCCATACTGCCAATAAACATTACTGAGAATGTACCATGGATGTGCCAGCCACTGTATTAGATTTTAAGGAAGCAAATATGGACAAATTTTGGATTTTATCCTGAGGAAGGAGAAACCAGCATCTGTTGAACTCTGACTCTGTGCCAAGCATTGCACTGTACGGTATTTTTTTTTTTTTTCTATGTGGGTACTGGGAGTGGAACTCAGGACCTCGTGCTTGCCAGGCAGGTGCTTATGCCACTGAGCTATCTCACTGGCCCCTGTACAGTATTCTCTATCTCATTTATTCTTCCTTCCTTTCTTTCTTTCTTTTTTTTTTTTTTTTTTTTTTTTTAGACAGGGTCTTGCTATGTAGCCTACCTACAATGGCCTCAAACTTCTGCCTCAGTCTCCTGAGTGAGATTAGAGGCATGGCCCACCTTGCCTAGTGCCACTTATAAACAACAATCCAAGTGACTGCAATTATCTCCATAAAAATAAAGAAAGGCAGATCAGAAAGGCTGAGTAACTTGTCCACAATCCCACAGCAAGTGCAAAGCTGGGATTTGAACCCAAATCTTATTTCTTTCTGTCACACACAGTTTAAGGAGAAAGACATGGAAACAAATGACAAAACCAAGTCATCAGCTCATCAATGATGCTCAGCAGAAGCAGACCTCAGACAGGTCTTTTCGCTGTAGCAGGTGGCTTTTTAGTAGTCTACTTTGAAGGACAAAACCAAAGCTTAAATGATCTGCCCTGATTCCTACCAGCTTCAGGAGGCCCCTGGTAAGCCAGAATATTTGCCAGCTGGGAAGCTGGGGGAGATTAGGAAGCGACAGGGAAGCTGACACCAGCAGGCGTGACACGGTGTTCCTGAAAGATCAGAATAGCAGCTGGAGGGCAGGCAGAGCCATATAAAAGAGGAGGCTGGGGAAAGGGACAGACTGTTGGGAAGTTGTCTTAGTCTGTTTTCCATCACTGTAACAAAATGCTATAGGCTGGGTACCTACAAAGAAAAGAGGCTTTACTGGCTCACGTTTGGGGGCTGAATGTGCAAGATCAGGTGGCCCTGTCTCCATGACCTTTGGTGAGGTCCCCTGGCTCACATCATGTGAAGATGGATGTCATCATGGCAGGTACGTGTGAGACAGAGCAGTCACACAGCCCGACAGGAAGCCAGAGACAAGGGGAAGGCCAGTCTCACTCTTTTATAAGAAACCTCTCTCCAGAGAACTAACTCACAAGCTGGGTGTGGTGGCACACACCTGCAATCCCAGCACTCAGGAGACTGAGGCAGGAGAATTGCTGTGAGTTCAAGACCAGCCTGGGCTACCACGTGAGTTCAAGGCTTACCTGAACTGCATAGTGAAACCCTGTCTCAAAAAGACAAAAACAAAAGCAAAAGAAGTAAGAACTAACTCACTTTAAGAGATCAGGATAAATTCCTTCTGAGTGTAACACTCTAATGACCTAATTACCTCTATTTAGTCCCCCTACCCTCATTTAAGACAGTACATATCTCACTAAATTTCCCAGGCTGGCCTAGAACTCACCATCCTCCTGCCTCTGCCTCCTGCCAGCTGGGATTACAGGTGTGCATCACCATGCCTGGCCTGCTCCACTTCTTAAAGGTTCCTACACCTCCAAACATTGCCACACTGGGGGCCAAGCTTCCAACACACAAACCCTAGGAGACAACAGTGAAGCCATATCCAAACTGGAGCAGATGTTTTAGGCTTAGGCTCCTGGGGGCGACACTCTGACCTTGCACCATGAACAAGTGATGTGCCTGCACAGGTCAGCTCTGAGAATAGCGTGCACTTCACGGAAGCCTGTCATGGAGGAACCTGCAGCACTGCCTAACAGGTGTGGGGCTACAGGAGCTGGCTACATTGGACTGCTCGTGAGTCCAAGTCCGCTGAGAACTTCGGATTGGTCTGCATGAGATCCACAGAGTGGACCAGCCAGCGCCCCATGATGTCAGTCCGGGAATTTCTTCCTCCAAATGACAAGCCTACCTTTTTCTTCCCTCCTGTATGTCTTGTGTTTCTTCAACAAAATACCCGACGCTGGGTAGCTTAATAAGAGGTTTATTTGGAGGCTGAGACAGGAGGATTGCAAGTTTGAGCCCACCCTGCACAATTTAGCAAGACCCTGTCCCAAAGTGAAAAATTTTTTAAAGTGGGGGGTAGGGCGGGGACTGGGGATGTGGCTCAGTGAGAAAGCACTGTATTCAATCCCCAGTACCAGCAAATAAGTGGATACTGTAAAGTTGACTTGGCTCATGACTCTGGTGGAAGGAAATGATGAGTAGCATGGAGCTACTGTCCCACCAAGGGCCCCCGGCTGTGTCACCACAAGGCAGGGGACGGAAAGGGAACCTGCTCCGTGCAGAAGGGGCCTCACTTCACAGTGAGAGTGGGGTGGCCTCACCTCACAGTGGCCTGCTGTGCTGGGAGTGCCCTTCCCAAGGCCACACGCCAGGAACTTAACCACTTTCCACAAATCCCTGCTCACAGATCCACCACTTCCCAACACAGCCATGCGGGAACCGAGCTTCAAGCACATAACCTTGAGGATTCACGCTCAAGCCCTGTCCAGACCGCAGCACTCCACGTAAGGGAAACCTGAACTGCAGAGCGTGCACAGCTGGAGCCCTCAGAGAAGTGGTCATGGCTTTGGGTGGTGTCTCCTCCCCTCTTCCTTGTGCTCGTTCCACGTGGACTCCCTGTGTTATGGCTGAACTCCCACTCGAGTGATCGTGGCAAGCACAGTCTTTTCAATTTAAAATCTCTCTCTCTCATTCTCTGAATCAAAAATTTGCATATTGATTTATTTTATTTTATTTTATTTTGCAGTTCTGGTGATTGAATCCAGGGCCTTGCACAGAGCTACATTCTGAACCCTTTTTAAAAATTTTATTAGAGACAGGTTCTCATTAAATTGTCCAGGCTGGGCTTGAACTTGCAATCCTCCTGCCTCAGCCTCCCTCCATGTTGGGATTACAGGTGAAATTTCCAATACACAAAGCAAGTAAAATTGTAGCTTCTCTGATCCAAGTGGAAGTCAGAGAAGCCAGTATCTCCTTCCTCTCGGAGGATGCCCTATTGGCTACACCATTTCAAAACTATTGGCAGAGCTGTAAGAGCCCTGAATACAAAGTTAAGACTCTCAGGTTCTAATCTGATGGCCACCACTTAGAGTGTGGCTTTCACTCAAAATATAAATAATTTAAAGAGCAAAATAAAAAGAGATGGTAGGAAACAGGGAAGTAGACATTTTGGACATGGGAACGAGATCTGAGGAATGAGAGGGCTGGTTAGGAAAAGGAGAATAAAAAATGATCAAGATGTGATATATATATATTTCCCCAAAACAAATTTATTGTTTGTGTCACAAACATATACTAATAAAAATTTTTTTTAAGAGTGTGGCTTTCAAGAAGTCCTTTAACCTCTTGCCAGCTTTGTGTTTTCATCAGTGAAATAAAGATAAACTAGGCATAGTGGTATATGCTGTAGTCCTAGCAATCAGGAGGCTGAAGCAGGAGGATCAAGAATTCAAGGCCAGCCTGGGCTATTTAGTGAGTTTGAGGCCAGCCTGGACTATATACTACATAGTGAAACCATCTAAACAAACAAACAAACAAACAAGAAAGTAATGACAATAACAATTCTTGTCTACTTCAGGAATTGTTGTGAATAGCAAGGGCAACCATGTAGCAAAAGGCAGCTATAAAATGCCACACAGCTGGGAATATTCCTTCCCTTGGTTCCCCCACATTTGCATAGAGCCATGGACTCCTTGACATCCATGGGCCAGGGGGCAAAGCCACACTGCTCATGACCCAAACAGTATGACCTATTTACTTTCATGATTTTCAAAGAGAAATGGTCAATTCAATGGTGTGTTTATTTGGAGTTTTCTCTCCCCCGTGTTTCTACCTTTCTCTGACACACAGACAGACAGACAGACAGACAGACAGACAGACCCCCTCTGTGTCTCAGTCTCCCACACCCAGAGATCCAAATCTGCTGTGCTCAGGGGCACCCGCCTGGCTCCTAGTCTTTTCTGTCCAGGGCTCCGTGTGTCCCTGCTGGCGTTGCCTTGTGGGTTTGTAACTCCCTGGGAAACCCACTTTAGCAAGGAGTAACAAGCTCATTTCCGCTCCTTCTCTAAACATACTCCAGGTCCACACAAAATAAAAACACCGCGTCTTCTCTAGGTTCCACTAGAAAATCATCATCTCTAGTGATTCTTCTGCCACTCCACACTTTCTGTCGCAGCATTACACGTGGGGAAAACAGTCCGAGAGCGTGACAGCTCACCCACCGCAGGCCTTCCTCCAGAGGCCCTCCCCTCGGCACAGCCAGGATCTCCACAGGGCCGGTGCTGCTGGCAGGACGGGGAACAGAGAGCGCCACATTAATTCCTCAAAGCTACGCGCTGACTGGAGCGGCGACGTGATCCAGAGGGGGCTTTAGCAAACGTTTGTGCCTGTGCATTCCCAGCTGTTCCGCAGTGGCCCACGTTCCGGTGTTTCCCTTGTATTTTCTGCCTCTCAGAGTGGTATGAGCTGTTGGGTGGTATGAGCTGTACCTCTATGTGCCCAGATAGCTACCAGTTACAGAGGAAAGATATGTGGGTACGGGTGTTGTATTAAATTCCACAGACTTCACTTTCTGAGTTGCAGCTCATGTGGGGTTCCAGGCCCTTGACGTCAACAGTTCTTGCTTAAGAGAGAACGAGATGTCTCTCCTAAGGGGCCAATCTCTGCCATGGGCAGGGGAGGAATTGGGCTTCAAATGGGGGCACTAATTCTGCCGCACATCCCACAGACTATTAATTCAGCACCTGCTTACTTAGAAGAGGTTCACTTCTTTTCCATCGGCTTTGGCATTTCCCATAGGTTTCCATCTCCATTTGACTTCGGTGGAGCGCTTGACACTCCCTGTAGGACAGTGCAACCCAACTCTGCATTTTCTTTTGAGTGGCAGTCCACTGAGGAGGAAGAATAAGTGAGGTGAAAGCAAAGAGGCAGAGGAGTCTAGCGCTGACTTTCCTGGAAGCAAGATCTACTAATCTTGCCAGATGGGCGCTTGGGGCTTTACTGTTTGGCCTCTTCCCACTGCTCAGATCTGTTCCTTGATGTTCCTCTAAAATGTCGCAATCCCTCTGGCCCAGACATCAGGACTCTGGCTTTCTTCCAGGGAACAATGTAGGAGGAGATGCTTCTTTGCTTCTTCTATTCTTTCCACTCCCACAGCCCAACCCTTTATCTTTTTATGGTGCCAAGGGAGCCGCTCATGGCTCCTACCCAAGGGATCCTCACAAGGCAGAGCCCTCTGTTTGCAGCTGGGCGTGTGTGTGGCATTGGACAATGCACAGGTCACAGTGGAGCAACCTGACCCCTGGACTCACCAGCTTTCAAGTCGAAGACCAAGAACCCATTGGCAAGTGGGTGTGAAAGTGTTTTGCACCCAACATTTAATGCTGATCCTTGGCTCTGCACCAGCCAGGGCCAGACAGTGGAGACAGTGGGTGGAATAATTGAAATCTCAAGATAATTGTTTTTACTTCCTTCCCCACCAGATCTTTCACCAGAGGTATTCATTTCCCCATTTTTCTCTTTTCATTTTCTTTATTCAGCCTCTGTTTAGGGAGGTAATGAGCTGTATTAAGAACAAAAGGCAGGCAGCCAGGAGAAGGGGGAAATAAGGAGCCCAGAGAACTTGCAAAACTGGACCACAGGCCCCTGAGCTGACAATATCCCATCCCACAGGGCCAAATAAACCTCACAATCCTTTATTCTGCTCAAAATTGCAGACCTTGTGAGGCCTTTGCCCTCCACTGGGCCCTCCCATCAGGGCAGAAGTGCAGAAAGGTAGGCTTTACCTCTGGTATGGAGGAGGGGGAGGAGCTGGTTGCCAAGGGAACAAGATGCCCTGATTGACAGTCCACGTATGCAAACACCACAGGTGCAAGATGGAATGGAGAAGTGGCCTGGGTGAGTTTTGCATATGGTCACAGAAAGCTAAAGTTAGGTTCTGACTTGCTCCAGGTGTAGGGGCCACATTTAGCTACTTTCTCTACTAGGCCCCGGCTTGCCTAATGCTTTGGTTAGGGAGGGGTCTGACCCATGACTATTAGAGTGCTCAATCGAGCCTCAGGCCATGGTTGTGCTGGAGTAAGATCAGGGAAAAGTCACAATTACTCCTTTCCTTCCTCCCAACCAAATCTGAACTTTACAGATTGAAAGCCTAAATTGGACCTGAAGGATTGTCAAGTCCTGCCTGTTCATCTTGATGTAGGGAAACCCATGTCCTTCTTTGTTTGACTCTAGACCTAAGACATCATCAGAACACCATGAAAGCAGGCCCCAGCCTGGCACTGCTTATGGACTTCATGTGGACCGTTCTTCTAACCAGTCTCCACACTTTGACCCCTGGGCCTGCCTCAGTGTAGCCTGGTCTCACTCAATTCCCAGTGCTCAGCCCCTCTGCCTTTCCATTATGTTTCCTTCCTTCCGCGCAGCTTGCATATTTATTCTAATGAGCCACACAACTTGCTCCTAGGACCTCCCACAGATCCCTGTGTGTGTTGGACCCAGGAACCTAGAAGAAGGAGCCGCTGCCTCAGAGACCCAAGCAGGAGAAGAGGTGGCAATGAAAGGCAACCTTGGGAAGAGCAGGGTTGCAGCTGCGTGTGCTGAGTCGGTGCCTGTGCCCCTAAGTTCTTGTCAGTGCCCAAGCAGCTCAAGTCTCCTCCCAGAGGTGGGCTCTGAGCAGCCCCTCAAGTCCAGGACAGCAAACAGGGCTCTATTTGCTGCACCCTGGGGCATCCATGTGGTGCTAAAGGCATACTGCCCCTTTTCTCTTTTCTTTTTACAGAGACCTCAGTTCTGTAGAGGAGGGATGAGGGGAGGAACGGGGTGGTCCTAGGACGCCAGCAGCAGCCGTGTCGCCAGTGGCTGTCAGGGCTCGGTGAAGTCTTAATAACTACAGCAGTCTGGCCCAAGTGTGGTGGTGGTGGGGAAGACAGGTTGCGGTAGAGAGGAATGCTTAGATCCCTGGCCCTGTCTCCACCGCAGGCAGCCTGCCCAGACCGGGTAAACGCACATTCCCTTTTTTGGTCCTGGAGACTAAAGGCTGTTCTCCTGTCAGGAGAAAGCTATAGATTCTAATGCTTACAAAACAGAGGGAGGCTGGCAGTGACTGGATCATTAGAATAAATGAATGGAGAGGAGATGAAGTATACAGCAGGGCAACGTTTCGCAAGTCGCTGCCCACAGTCCTACCTGGCTGAGTTTACCTCTGTGGTTTTGTACAGTTCATGGACCATGTGGCCAGTTACCTAAAGAGCAGGCCACAGTACTGAGCAAGCTGGGGACGCAGTCAGAGACAACAGAAGCACCAAAGACTCTGTTCTCAAGGAGTTAAGCATCTGAGGGAGGACAAGGGGCAGGACCCAGGAATATACCACAGATCCATATGAACAAATGCAGGAATCTCATAATTCACAACCATGTAAAGTGGGGGACAGGCAGAGAAGGGACAGGCAGTGAGGGACAGGCAGCTCATAGCCCCCAGCAGCTTATAGGTGACGATGTAGACCCTCAGACCAGTCTTGGAGACTGAAACAAACTCCTTAGATGTCTAAACCCTTTTCATCTGTTCCACGCTCTCACTCACATTTCTGTTTAAATATTGTTCTCAGTGGTTTGTTCCGCTAGCGAAGTTGGCTCCTCTGGAATCAGGTTGGAGCAAAGCCCCTCTGACGACCAGCTGCAAACACCAGCCCCCAGCTCCCGGGACAGGAAGGTCACTCTGTGTGGACACTGAGTGACACCCCACAGCGCCACCCTTAGATCAAGCCAGGCACGCAACTAAGCTGCTCAGGGCCGGTGAGATGGCTCCGTGGCGTACGCGCCTGCCTGGCAAGCACGAGGGCCCGAGTTCGACTCCCGGAACCCACATACGAAAAAGGGGCCAGTGATATCGCTCAGCGGCACGGGCGCCTCCTGGCGCGCGAGGTCCTGAGGTCGACCCCTGGTACCCACAAAAACAAAAACAAAAACAAAAAACTGCTCACACCTGAGGGATTGTCTGTGTGTTTGTCTGATTCTGCTGCAGTGAAGGAAATGAGTGCTGAGAAAGATAAGGAGTGAAGGAGAACGGCTGCCTGATTAACTGCATGCAGATATGGAGAAGATTTTTCTCCTCCTGGGAGTTGAAGCTGGGAGGAAGAACCAGGGTTCCCTGGCCTGGGTGCTACTGACCTCTGTCGTGGGAACCGTCCTCTGCGCTGCAGGATGCTTAGAGGCACCCTGGCCCCCGCGGGCTAGCCCCTTCCTCCAGCCGCCTGCCGTTGAGAGTCCCAGCCACAGATGACAAGTGCTGGAGTCCCAGGCAGCACCAGGGAAGCCCCTGCTACTCACACTAGAAAGGACTCCATTTCCAAAATGGAGTCACAGGCAGGTTGGCAGAGGCCATGGAATTCAGTGTGGCTTATAGCTGAGTGACATGTGGCAACTTCTAGAGAAGGAAATTTTGAGGATTCCCAGTGTTTATGTAAATTATTGTTGTAAGATCGTTAGTCAAATGTGACACACATAAAACTGGGCAAACATCCCATAGGCTTGTAACTTTTCTACAACTGCAAAATCCAAACAACTCATGATTTTGACGAATCAGATAGCCAATATAACTCGAGTTAACAGTGTGAGCGTAGTGAGACGGACAGTGAGACTTTGTGGAGCAAATAAATTGCCCTTTGCTCTGTGACCTGGGTACTGAGCCGTCCTTTGGGCCAAGCAGGCGTCGCATCTGTATTGACCCAGGCTCAACTCTTATATGACACCATCTCTTCAAACTCCTGCGGGAACTTTGCTTGTGAGGCCTCTCTGAGGTCACTCAGCAAATGCACTCTGCTCATAAAGGTTTTGAGACAATTGAAACGCGCACCCAGGTCCCAGCGTGATCATAAATACCAAGGGATGGGGCCGGTGAGATGGCTCAGAGGCATAAGCGCCTGCCTTGCAAGCGCGAGGGCCCGAGTTCGACTCCCGGATCCCACATACGAAAAAGGGGCCGGTGATATCGCTCAGCGGCACGGGTGCCTGTTGGCGCGCGAGGTCCTGAGGTCGACCCCCCGGTACCCACCAAAAAAAAATAAATAAATAAATACCAAGGGATGTGAGCTCTGTGGTGGACATATGAGGACCCAGGATATGCTCCAAAGAAACTTTCAATTCTTGTCAAAATAAAGAGAACTTTTTATTTTAAAAAAGTTAAAGTTCCCACAAAGAACTCCCAAGGTTACAACATTTGGAGATTGTCAAAGGAGCTCCGATCTTACAGATGAGGAACGGGGCCCTGCGGATGGTCCAGGAAACACAGCCCCCAGGGTCAGCGCTGCCGAGCTCGTTCCTCTCCACCCTGCTGCCTTCCCGAAGCAATCTCATGGAATTCTGATGCGGGCTCTGCAGAAGGTTTGGCTTATTGCTTCAAATGGTCATACAACCGACCTGAATACTTCCCAGTCATTTTCTAATAAATTCAAAGTGAAGATTTTCTTGTTTAGATTTTTTTTTGATACTTTGGTTTGAACCCAGAGCCTTCACACCTAACTATATCCCCAGCCCTTTTGTCGTCTTTATTTTGAACTAAGTTGCTAAGTTGCTCAGCCTGGGCTCAAACTTTTTAGATTTTGATCTCCAAGTATTTGGTAGCATGGTTAGAAAGTAATGTGTGTGTATAAATGCATATACATTTGCAAAAGTGCACTAAACAGAAATATCTGGTTTAGTGAACAATTATAAAGTGAAAAAACATAAAGCCACAGCCAGGACAAAAAACAGAGCATTTCGGGCCGGTGAGACAGCTCAGTGGCGTAAGCGCCTGCCTTGCAAGTGCGAGGGCCCGAGTTCGACTCCCGGATCCCACATACGACAAAGGGGCCGGTGATATCGCTCAGCGGCACGGGTGCCTGTTGGCGCGCGAGGTCCTGAGGTCGACCCCCGGTACCCACAAAAAAAAAAAAAAAAAAACAGAGCATTTCCAATGTGCAGAGGACTCAGAGTATTCTTGGTCACAATCCTTTCTCTTCTCTAAAAGTAATCACTATCTTGACTTTTAATGATTTCCTTGCTTTTCATTATTTACCATCTTTATAGGCATCCCGAAACAATTCAGTTCAGCTTTGCCTGTTCCTGAGATTTTTACCAATGAACCCTCTAGTATTAGTGTCTTCCTTCTTTTGCTTAGCGCTGTTGCTGAAATTCATCTGTGCTGTTGTAAGTGGCTCCGGTCTTACCCTTTCTGTGTTGGGCAGACATTTGGGTTATTTCTCGCTTGTGGAGATTGCGAACAATGCATCTATAAACATTCTTGTATGTATCCTGGTCCACAGGATGTACATGCACACCTCCCTCCAGGGCATTTTCCCTCAGTGAGTTTCTTCCATTGTGAGGAGACTATGTTTAAACTCCAGCCAGCAGTAGTTCCCACTCTACTGCTCTCTCACTAGCACTTGTTATGGTCAAACTTTAAAACCACAACTGAACAAGAGCAGTGCTATCTTATGATGGGTTTAATTTGCATTTCCCTGTTTACTAAATAAAATAAAGCACCTCCTGCTACAGTTACTGGCCATGAAATTCTTCTTATATGCCTGTTTAAGGTTTTTGCCATCTTTCTATTGCCAAATTTAATTTTTCTTTTAAGGACAGTTTTTTTTTTTTTTTTTTTTATGGGTACTGGGGGTTGACCTCAGGACCTCGCGCGCCAGCAGGCGCCCGTGCCACTGAGCGATATCACCGGCCCTTTTTTCGTATGTGGGATCCGGGAGTCGAACTCGGGCCCTCGCGCTTGCCAGGCAGGCGCTTATGCCGCTGAGCCATCTCACCGGCCCCTAATTTTTCTTTTAAAACAAGTTCCATCATCATTAAAATTATATTTGCTGGGTGTAGTAGCACATACTTGTAATTCCAGCACTCAAGAGACTGAAGCAGGAGGATCACCACAAGTTTGAGGCCAGCCTGGGATACACAGTGAATTCAAGACCAACCTGAACCACATAAAAGGCCCTGTCCGAGAACACGAAACAAAACAAAAAGAAATTACATTTGACAGAAAAGTATGCCCAACTTCCAAGTTATCTCTGGTCACCTGAGAAATATATATAATTTAAGATAAAATGTCTAAGATCTATAAGCTTAAAAATTACTGTTTTTTTACTTCAAATCATTGAAAAGGTAATAACAATAGAAGTTCACAGAAAAATACCCTTCCAGATCATTTTTCTTATCTCCATTTTCCAAATCTAACATCTTTTTATTGAATTTTTTCCCCTCTTGTTTCCCTGTATTTTCATTGAGAACAAACATATCCTTATATATCATAGCCCTTTGTCAAAATCACCAAGTGTGAAGGTTGTTATTCTATTCTGGGTTTCTCATGGTGTGTATTGTAAGCATTGCTGTAGGTTAAATGTTAATAATAAACCATTGCCACCACTGTATATATAACCCTTGCATCTGAGATAAGAGTTAAGTAAAATAGCATATATATGGTTTCAATAGTCATGCATATCTAATGAAAATAAATAAATAGTTCACCAGAGCCTGAGCTCTAGCTTTTGCTCACCTTATCTCCTTTAGACATTTGGGTATGAGCTCATTGGCACAGAGTGAAGCCCATGTAATCTACCACTGAATAAATTATTCAGTAATCTGTGATGTCCTTGTAACACAAGAATCTCCTTAAAAAAATAAATAGCTGCACTGCTTATTGAGGCACACGCCTGCTATTTATAGTCTTCATGGAAGTTGTTTTGCTAGTAAACCCGACCAGAACTCCCTGGTAATGTATAAGGATTGATGTTTAGCAGGGTTTTTACACGAAACTATTTGTCGCATGCAGGCATGTAGATGTGTGGCGCACACAGAGGACCAGCAGAGAAAGCCCAAGCAGATATGTTATTTGTCATATCTGTGTCATTTTCTCCTTAACACTGTGGAAATTCAAATAGGGACAAAACACCTATAGGTCACCTGCATATTCAATAATATGTATTCCTGGCTGTATCCAGGCAACCAGATCCCTACTTTTAAAAAAGAAGATATTTTCATTTTCTACTAAGAATATTGGATGCTCTATCATAGGCTCTGGGGCCCTGAACCTCCCATCTTACCTCTGTGCTCCCAGATAAGAGCAGTGTGGCCAGAAAGCTGGGCGGGATGTGGGTGCATGGGGCGCAGGGCTCAAGGAGGGTCATTGCAGATCAGGGTGGAGCAGGTGGCCTCAACCGAGTCTCATGATGGCAGGTCTGGAAAAGATGTAGCCAGGTGTCTTTTTCGTATTTAATTTTTGATTAAAAATACTTTATGAATATAGAAGCATAACTGGTATATGGGCAATTTATTTATTTATTTATTTATTTATTTATTTTTTTTTTTTTTTTTTTTTTGGGTACCAGGGGTCGACCTCAGGACCTCGCGTGCCAGCAGGCGCCCGTGCCGCTGAGCGATATCACCGGCCCCTTTTTTCGTATGTGGGTTCCGGGAGTCGAACTCCGGCCCTTGTGCTTGCCAGGTAGGTGCGTACGCCACTGAGCCATCTCACCAGCTCAATTTATTTTGAAATAGACCCACAAATGCTAGACTAGCCAACTAACTCCATTATTTATGCAGTTTATGTCATGCTAACTTTTGAGTTGACAATTATTAAAAAAAGGTTTCAAAAGTGAAACCTAACATCAAGTTGCATGCCAAAAGCAGGCACAGAATCCTCAGCATATTAGAGAAAGTGTGAACTGATGAATGAAACACTGTTTGGATTTTTCCAATGCATCATGCAGCTGTTTAGTCATAAAGAAGTTTCTGAAAAAGATAGACACCACAGAAATAATAACAATTAAAAATTGAAATGTATAAATAATCTTTAATTAAATTATTACAATGAAATTTTATTACACACCTATCAGAATGTTTTTTTTTTTTTTTTTTCAGTACTGGGGATTGAACCTAGGGCCTCATGCATGCTAGGCAAATCTTTCACTAGCAACATCCCTAGGCTTCTTTTAGTTTTATTTTGAGACAGGGTCTTGCTAAGTTGCGCAAGCTGACCTCAAACTTGAAATCCTCCTGCCTCAGTCTCTGAAGTAGCTAGGACTGCAGGTGTGCACCACTACACCTGGCTCAGAATGGTTAAAATTTAAAAATAGTGACAGTATCAATTGTTGGGGCCAGGGATGTAGTTCAGTGGCACCTGCCTGGGAAGTGTGAGGCCCTGAGTTTGATTCCTGGTACCAAAAAAAAAAAAAAAAAAAAAAAAAATCAATTGTTAGCAAGGCCACAGAGAAACTAGGTTACACACACATTGCTTGGGTGATGGTCACTCTGGAGAACATTATAGTAATTTCTTATAAAATTAAACATGCAATTATCACACAATCCAGCAACTAAACTCTTAGAGCCCTTATCAGAGAAAATTTTAAGAAATTATGTTCACATAAAAACCTGAATATAGATGTTCATACAAGATTTATTCCAAATAGGCTCAAAATGGCAACAACCCAGATGTCCTTCACTGAGTGAGTGGCTAAACAAACTGCGGTACATCTACATTGGAATATTATACAGCAATCAAAAGGGAAGAAAACATTGGTACATGCAAAAATTGGATGGATGTAAAGGAAGACTAAGTGAAAAAAATGCTAATCCCAAAGAGTTACATATTTTGTGATTTCATTTACATGACAGTCTTGAAATGACAAGATTATAGTGATGGACAACAGATCAGTGTTTGGCAGGGGTTAGGACTGGGAAATAGAGGAGGCAACAAGAGGGAACAGGTAGAGTTATAAAAAGGCAAATGAGCAATTGATACATAGACTCCTATGGGGGATAAAATAGATAAAACTAAATGCATGCACACACACATGCACATGTGTGCACACACACACCATGTACATACAAGACAGGGAAAATCTGATTGTGATCTGTGGATTGTACCAGTGTCAATATTCTGGTTGTGATACTGTACAGACTATAGTTTTACAAGATGATGTTACTATTGGGAAGAAACAGGTAAAGGACATTTTGCATCTCTCAGTATTATTTCTTACAAATAAATATGAATCTATAATTATCTCAAAATAAAATATCTATTGTATTTTAAAAATTAAATAAGATCTGATATTCTCATGATATATCTGTTAACTTTGTTGTATAGAAAAAGAACCCAGGTGTGAAGCTAAAGAAAGACCAGTGGGGAAGCCTGAAGCTATTCATGTGTGTGTGTGTGTGTGTGTGTGTGTGTGTGTGTGTGTGAAACAGCATCAGCAGAGGTCACTTTGGGCGTGCCATCTGGGGTGCTGGGTTGGGAAGAGAACTCTTAGCAGTGGGGGCCACTGTATGCTAATAACGGTGAGTTCCAGCAGTAAAGTAGAAAACAGATATAGCTTCCTATGGGGGCCCAAGGCCCACCACGATCTTTTCTAAACTTTAGTAACCCTAATATACACTACTAGACAGGGCTAAGCTTACTCCAGCTGCTGGAAACAACTCTTGTTTTTTTTGAAATGGATTTAAACTATGGCTGGGACAGTGGATTATCTGTGGGCAGCTATGAATGGGGCTGCATTAGTCACCAGAGCTTCCACTGTGCTTCTGTTTGGTTATCAAACTGCAGTCCCACTGATGCCCTCTCTTGAGTATATCCTCCAGGCACCGTGCAAAAGAGCTCCAGTGGCATGAAAACTTGTCCTGAATTTGTAATTATAACATGTCCTTACATAGTCATTTCTCAATTAACTCAGCTCTAGAATAATCCAAGATGAAGAAAAATAAGAGCTGACAAAGAGGGCCGGTGAGATGGCTCAGCGGCTTAAGCGCCTGCCCAGCAAGCGCGAGGGCCCGAGTTCGACTCCCGGAACCCACATACGAAAAAGGGGCCGGTGATATCGCTCAGTGGCACGGGCGCCTGCTGGTGCGCGAGGTCCTGAGGTCGACCCCCCGGTACCCACAAAAAAAAAAAAAAAAAAAAAGAGCTGACAAAGAAAAAAAAGAAATGGGTGAGTCAAGCAGTTACTGGGGGCTGTTCCCTTAGACCTCAGGTGGGCTCAATGGAGCTTTAATACCTGGGCTTAATGTGGGCCTCACCCCATCCCAGAGCCATTTGTGGGTGGAAGGGACTAACAATAACCTATTGACTGCTTGCAAGGGGCCTGGGAGTCCAGGAGACTAGTGAGGAAAAAAAGTCATTTAGAGTTCCACTCAAGACTGCAATATTAACACTGATTGAATAGCAATTCATAGCCTGTTTCTAAATTTCCTTAATCCAGCTCCAGAACACAAGCAAGTTCCAAGTGTATGTTCCTTAATAGCATTCTCTCCTCTCTCTCTCTCTCTCTCTCTCTGAATATCTATTATTTTGGTTTATTTGCTGACCTTCAGATAGTCACTGAAGTCCTAGTGTGTTAAAGGACACCCAAAACATTTTATCTAGGTATCATAACAGACCTCTATGGGGCATTTTCAGCTTGAACGCTGAGGTCTATTCTTTGTCATCGTTTATGCTGTTGGCTGACTAGCATAAGATAGATGGTTTGGGGAAATAACAGGGGAAAGGATGAGCTTTGGGTTAGACAGATGTGTACTTGCTAGCTGTGTGACCTCATTAAGTTATTTGACTTATCTGAACCTCAGTTTTCTAATCAGTAAGGCAAAGTGGTTAAGAGCACAGGCTTTATATCATCTGATTTAAACTATATACTGCCTTGTGTCCTTGGATAAATTGCTGAACTTCATTAAACTTGTTCCTGCACCTGTAAAATGTATGTGGCAGAGATAATAAGTTCTCTCATTCCTTAGTGTATTAGTCACTTTTCTGTTGCTGGGACAAAATATCTGACATACACAATTTAAAGGAGAAAAGGTTTATATTGGCTCATGGTTTCAGAGGTTTGAGTCCATGGTCAGCTGGCTGCAAGGCAGAAACATGATGGCAGAAAGGTGTGGTAGAGGAGAGCTGCCCACTTCATGGCAGCCAGAAAGTAAAGAGACAAGGAAAGAGCCAGAGAGTAAGGAATGCAGGATATAGTTAGTACCCAAGGTGACACCCTCATGACCCACCCAGTCACATCCAGAAATGTGCTTTACTATGGTAATCTCTTAGGCATCTCTCAAGCCAATCAAGTTGAATTCAAGATTAACCATCACTGAAAAATAACACACACACACACACAATTTTGTGGGATGCAGCAAAAATAGTGCTTGGATAGAAATTTATCAATACAAATGCTTATATTAAAAAAGAAGGATCTCAAATCAATTACTTGTATTTCCAACTTAAGAAATTAGAAAAAGGAGAACAAACCAAACCTTAAGCAAGCAGAAGGAAGTAATAAAGTGGGAATAAATTCAATAAAGAAATAGAAAAAATAGAAATAAACCAATAAAACGCTTGTGAAGATTAGATGAGATAGTGAGGGCATAAGTCCTGAACATAAGCACTCTATAAAAAGCATGTCTTCTTCTTGTTTTCCCGTGAATGGATGTGACAGAAATGATCACTGTTCACCCATCTGCTTTCCCTTTTCTCTATGTAGTCAATCTTCATTGCTTGTTGACTCTGTATTTCTGCATTTATCCTCTTGTTAAAATTTATTTGTAATTTCAAAATCAATACTCACATTACTTCATAGTCACTCATGGATATGCACAGTGGTAAAAATTTTGAGTGGCTATTGGTATAACAATTTAATAATTTGCTTTCTTGCTTAAGTTCTCATATTAACAAAGATCCATTTTGGGGTCTGTTTAGTGATACTTCTGTTTCCCAAGTCTAATGCTATAATGCTGATATTCCTAGGCTCAAAAAAGTTGTGCCATGCCTTTCGGGGAAAATATATGTTAGAGAAGCTTCATTCAGTTATGAGTTATAGTGCTGTTGGCTGTAGTTCAATGTTAATAAATCAACAATACGCATGAGATGTCTCCAATAAACACACATAAAGCAAGGTTATATGTTTGTTAATTGATGAAGATATTGTGTCCAAGCTGGGTGTGGTGGCACACACCTGTAATCCCAGCTACTCAGAAGGCTGAGGCAAGACGATTGCAAGTTCCAGGCCAGACTGGGCAACTGAGTGAGACTCTGTCTCAAAATACAAAATAAAAAAAATAAAAAGAGCTGAGGATGAAGCTCAATGTTACAGCCCACGTGGGTTCAATTCCCAATGCTGAAAAAAAAAAGATGCGTGTCCAGACAGAGGCTTGTAGAAACCTAATCCTGTCTTTCCCTTAGGAAGTAGTGGTTCAATATTCTTTAATTCAGTATTTGCAATGACTCTGCAGAACATTACCATAAATAACAGGGACCAGCTGTACGTGTACCTGCTTTAATAGATTAAAACACATGGCTCTACTGTTTGCAACTCCCCCACCAAAGACTGCTTCCCTGTACCATGAATCTGGGCTGGCCTCACGACTAGCCTTGACTGTGAATGTATGCCAGTGTTGTATAAATTCTGGAGTCACGCAGCTTTTGTCCAAGGCTACCATGTAAGGAGGTGAGCTGAGCCTCCTGCAGAATCAGAAGCCACATGGAAAAGAATCCAGCTGCCAGTCAGCACCGCTTACTACACATGTGAGTGAGAGCCCAGCTGTCCGCATGAGCCCAGGCAAAACCAGCCAGAGTTGTCCAGCTGACTCAGAATCATGAGGAATAATAAAGTGTGCTGTTAAAAGCATAAATTTTGAGGTGGTTGGTTTGCAGGAAGCAATGGCTTATACATCTGCCCATCCAGAGTTCAGTGCAGCAGGGTACTTGCTTTTGCAAATTATATATGACACAGGTCACTTCCTGGTGGACGCATTTCATTGTTTTTCCCTTGTTGTGGCAATGAAGGGGGTGAGTGTTGATAAGGAGCTGTAAGACTGAATGGAGGCCTGGTGTGGTGGTGCATATGGTAATACCAGCACTCAGGGAAGCTAGGGCATGAAGAGCCCAAGTTTGAGCTAAGCCTAGGTGATTTAACAAGACCCTGTCTCAAAATTTTAAAAAAGGGGGCTGGGGATGCAGCTCAGTGAGAAGGCCCTGGGGTCAAACTCCAGTACCAAGAAAAAAAAATGTATGTATTTTTAAAAAGATTAAATAGAATGTTGAATCAACACACAAGGACAGTTGCCTTGGAGAGATGCTCGAACTCATAGAAAATATGATGTGAGCTATAATAATCCAAATATTAATCCTCAGATTTGGGAGCTGTTTACTATAACATATCTAGCCTATATAACATATAGTTGTTCTATCAAAACTGGAGATTTTAACAGCTATTTGCAATGTAATACATTTTTCCCACTTAAGAATTTCTAGAGCCAGTGAGATGGCTCAGCGGCATAAGCGCCTGTCTGGCAAGCGCGAGGTCTTGAGTTCGACTCCTGGAACCCACATACGAAAAAAAGGGCCGGTGATATCACTCAGTGGCACAGGCTCCTGCTGGCGCGCGAGGTCCTGAAGTTGACCCCCGGTACCCACAAAAAAAAAAAAAAAAAGAGAGAGAATTTCTAGACCTATCTGGGAAGAGGAAGAAATGTTTGAATTTAGGCCAATAGTTCAGTGCAAAGCTGGCTGTCTGGGATTCATTACAAATATTACTCTGTCTCTTTGAATTCTTTCATCCTGTATGCATTTGTTGGTGTCCTTGCTGATTAATTGTATAAATGATGCTCGTGGACACTGGTGAGAATCTGATAGTCCTGTGGAGAACAAAGAGTTGATCCTGAACCAGGTCAGTGGCTATAGCACGCAGAGGAGAACAGAACACCAGTCAGCTGACCTCACTGTATTTCCTAAACTGTGTCCCATTATCTCAGTCAAGTTCACCTTACAGCTCAACTGCCATGCAACAATTTTCTCGTATGTCAAGTGAAATGAGAAGTAAAATGTGCCCTGAAATCTAAATGCTAGCTGATAAAAATGAAACTTATTTAATGATGTTTCTCAAAAAAAACAAAACAAAACACCTACTTATCTCTGCAGATGGGGCCCTGCAAGTGAGGCAGACACTAGTTAGCCTTACAAATGGTAACACTTGACGTGTTTCTACACAAAAATGCCCTTAACTGGAGAACATGGAGAAAGATCTTTGCTGAGAAGACTTGCACTTGGGTCTCATCGTCAAAGATGGATGTGCCCATTGGCACACAGAGACACAAGCAGATTCAGGTGTGCAATGGGAGAGGGCTGAGGGCACTAGTACACAGCAAATCTTGCATACATTTGAACTAATGATCCAAGCCATTATTGTTCCACATTACTGTCAGTGTTAGAATTTACACTATTGGAAGGTCTGGGCATTTGTGACTGTCCCCGTACAGCCATTTATCTTGCCAAACACCAGCCTATGTGATGATGGAATTCATTTCTCAAAACTCCTTGCTCCATAACTTCCATTCACTCTGGTCACATCCTTCTTGTTTCCCCAGCTACTCCTTTTTCTACTGTTCTGGATTCTGTGAGTCAAAATTTGGGACAAGGACTGACAAGGACTCGACTTGAGCCAAAGCAGTATAAGTAGCTTTGATTTTGAATTAAAAGAGGAATGGCTTGGAATGGACATAAAGGAGGACTTCTGGGTAAATGTTTCTCTTTGGATTAGGAGCTCAGTGTCCTGCTGACCTAGGCCAGTACCAGACCCCATCTTGTCCAGAGCTACCTTCAGTGTGTGACCCTCATGTGGCTGCTGAGCTTGGGCTGCCCCTGTGCTCACCTCCTGCTGGCTCCTCACATTCCCCTGTGCACTCCCTGCCCCACATTCCCTCCGAAGGCACCAGTTAGCAAAGGAGGAGAAAGGAAAGGGTAAGCACCCGTCACATGGCCACATTCTGTACCCTTTCTCTTTGCTGCTTTCTTTGGGGTTCCTCTCTCGGATCCCCTTTTCTGCCTCTCCAGCTCTTGTGCACCCAGCTCCCACCCCCCGTTCCCCTCAGAAAAGCAAAGCCAGCTGAGCCACACTCACATATGTACACCTGCAGTCCCTGAGGCCGGCCACTGCCATCGTGCCTCTGGGGATGGAGGTGCAGGGTGAGGCCCAGGTGCTCCAACCACAAGGGGAGCCCCAAGATATGAGGTTGAGGTAGGGATGCCCTGGACCTTTCTCCTGCCCTGAACGCAGGAGCAGATCCCCAGCGCCATGAGTGCCCCTCCATCCTGCGAGGAAACTTCTGTTTAGGCCTCCACTGACCTCAAGGCAGAAGGCGGCCATGTGCACTCAGTGCTGCAGGGTTTTCTGACTGACTTTCACGGAGGGTTAAATAGCTTTACTGAGAAGCCATGCATCTGTCAGGGAGCAGGGCACTTTCCCCGGAGATGAAGTTCTTGTGAAAATCAAGAACAAAGGGAGCAGGGACAACTCAAAGCAAATGGCAACAGTGTGTGAATAAAATACTTGGAATGAGAAGACACAGTTCCAAGTTTTGGCTGCCCTCAGACTGGCCGCACTGGCCTGGAGCAACTCGCTCTTCGCTCTGAACCTCTGCTTCTGCTGTGAAAAGGGAGGAGCCCTTTCCACCTCACAGGGGTCACTGTGAGGCTAAACGGAGACACTGCATAGGACAGAGCACTAAGGGGGAAAAGTTCTGCAGCGAAATGGACAGGCAGCCTGCGTTCCTCTTCCCCTAGGATACAGAGGGAGCTGCTTTCCCCAGGCGGCACTCACGGATCCTGACATGTTGGTACTCAAACAGCGCTTGCTTGTGTGTCAAAAGAAAGCTCCTTTTATCGTGAGATTGAAAAATCATTGGCCTAATAATTATTGCCCATTACAGTTAAGAGAATAGGAGCCTTGGTAGGTCAGAATCCTCCCTCACATAGCCCTAAGGGCTGGTAGTTCAGGGACAGATGAGCTTCAAGAAGCAGAGGGGGCCAGAAATAGAGCAAGATGTAGCAGGAACTCTGCTGGTATCAAGGGCGTCTGGAAAAAAAGCCAAAAGTACCTCAGGAGGGATGGTGAGCAGAATTGTAGGAGAAGATGGAGAACAATAACAGCCCCTCATCTTGCAGTGCATGCCAAGGTTTTAAAAGTGTTTGTGCGTATTTCATTTCACTGAATTCTAACAAGGACCCTACTACCTTGACCCTCCTGAAATTCCCATTGTGGCTCGGAGGAGTTAAGTGACTTTCACAAGGTCATAAAGTAGTTGTCTTAGTTACTTTTCTCTCATTGCTGAGACAAAATACCCAACACCCAAAGTTAAAGGAGGAAAGGTTTATTTAGCTCATAGTTTGTAGAGGTTTCAGTCCATAATCAGCTGGCTCCAAGGCAGGGTGGCCCATGGCAGAGGGGCATCACAGAGGGGAAATAGTTCATGGTAGCAGAAGACAGCAAAAGCAAGCCAGGGAATGGGGAGATAAGTCTCTTTCTCCCCTTTTATCTTATCCAGACTGCTGGGATTAGGGCGGTGCCAATCCTATCAGTGGACTGATCCCAGCAATCACCCACCCTTAATCCCTGCACCCTTAATCCCAGCATTGAACCGTGAATCAGTCACAAACTCTAGATTCAGCTACCTCTGAAAAAAGCCCCTCTAAAAGTACATGAGGATTTGGGGGGACATCTAGACACAAACCATAACAGTAGTAGAGCATGGCAGAGAAATGAGGTAATTTGCAAAGTTAGGAAATTTGAATTCTTTCCCTTTACTACTTCTCTCAGACTTCCCTTTCTACTGTCATATAGTGCTAAAGACAGATACCAGTCTAGAGAAAGGGATAAGTTGTGAATGGTATTTGGAGGTCTAGTGGGCCTGGGGTTTAGGGGGGATGGCAAAAAAGTAACTGCTTTTTACTCCTAGCTCCTTGTTTGTCCTGGAGTCAAACCCAGTTTATGTCTCCCAGATCTGCCTAGCCCCACTTATCCCCTGGTCTCAGCCACTGCTACCATCGCCCGACCCCTAATGCCCTGGGTGAACCGTGCTGATGTGGTTTTAACCTGTCCCAGAGGCTGTCCCCATGCAAAGCCCTGGGAGCTGACGTAATTAGGTCTTATTTTGCCTGAACGAATGAATGAATGAATGAATGTTGTCATCACAGAGGTGGGTTAGTTACTGCAAGAACAGGTTGTTATAAAAGCAAATTCAGCCCTTCTTGGTCTCTCACCTTCTCTGCCCTTCTGCTTTCCACCAAAGGATGACGGAGCACAAAGCCCTTACCTGATGCCAGTGCCCTGCTCTCAGACCTCCTGGCCTCTGGAACCATGGCCAAAGGAATTTCTGTTCATTGTGAATTACCCAGTTTTAGTCATTCTGTTACAATAGCAGAAGACAAACTAAGACACCTGGGTTTTTTGTGTTTTCATGCCCCATGCCAGGCCAAACACAACACAACAAGTGGGAGCCAGCTTCACAGCGACTTCGGAGCGGTCAGGTCACACTCCACAGACCTGTCGGGGAATGAATGCCCCACGGTGAGAACTGCGACCACTGGAGCCAGGAGACAGCAAAAGCCAGCAGATAAATTCCTTTTCCTTCCTGTCCCAGCCTGGGATTGGTGGATCCATCTCGCCCATCTGGAAGATTCTCCATGCGACCAAGAAACAGCATGTTTTCCCTGTGACAGTGCAGCTATCTGGGTCATAGTCTCCATTTCCTGCCTCACTCTCTCTCCCTCTTACCCTTGCCACTTTGGGATTACACCTCCCCATGAAGCCTGAATACACAGATTTTGCCTCATATATCTTTTCTGGGCATAGTAGTACATGCCTATAATTCCAGAACTCCAGGAGGCTGAGATGGGAAGATCTCAAGTTTAAGGCTAGTCTGGGAAACTTAGTGACTTAGTGAGACCCTATATCAAAATAAAATATAAAAGTGTTGGGGATATAGTTCAGTGTGAAGGCCCTGGGTTCAATCCCCAGTACCACAAAAACAAAAAACCTTTTTCTAGGAGACAATCACTTTTTCTAGGAGACCCACACCTTCACCTCCTGCCCTTCTCTGGAAGGACTGTAATCAAGTATTCCCCAGGTAGTCCTTGGACTACAGGTCCAGGACCCCTCCCGTAGTGACCTCTAGTACAATGGTGAGGACCAACGGCGCTTAGGAGGCTGTCTTTCTTGGAAGCAGGTGCTGGGGAGGAGAAGACCCAGCAGAAAGCCAGTTTCTCAGGTGAAGCTGTCTGGGTAAAAAGCTTCTGAGGCTCCAGGGTCCCACCCACAATGGTATAGACTTCTTTATTACAAAAGGGACAGCTCTGTAAGAAAATAGCAGCTTCCAGATGCACTCTCTAAAATTGGAAACCATTTATCTGAAGTTCTCCACATTTATAAAATGAAATTAATGTTCCCCCTACTTACTAACAAATACTCGAAAAAGGAATATAGCTTCTAAACTGCATATCACAGTCCATTGTACAACTCATCCAAAGAAGGCATTTTCCAGGCTCGAGAAGCCACATGGAGCCAAAGGTTTTTAAACGGACTGGAAGGGAAGGCCCTGGCAATGCCAGGTTCCATCGGCATCACTAAGCGGGGCCAGGACTTGCAAGTCAACCCTTTGGGATTGGCCCTGAGCTCCACTCTGTCCTGCTCCAGGAATCCGTCACACCTCACATTTGGTAACTTTATTAAGTGGGGTCATGGAGAGAGTGTGTTTGAGGCCAGGGCACAGCTGTAATCTGAACGTTCCCAGGGCGAGAGCTGCTGCCAGGGGGCAGAGCCAGCTGGAGCTGCAGGAGGAGAGGGAGCCCAGGACCTCGCTCCTAGATGCCGGAGGAAGCACGCCCTGAGGAGGCCAGAGGCTGGAAAAGCAGGCGCTGTCTGCAGGCAGGCAGGGAGCAGCCTCCACTGCCTTCCTCTTTCCCGCCCCATCCTGTGGGCACCCATCCTCCTGGACTCTGCTCCCTGGTCTGCCCTGAGTCCAGCTCCTCCTCTTCCTCTCTGTGGGGCATGGGTCAGTCAGGCCTTTGCCTCTCTCACCCACAGTGCAAGCTTCAGATTGATTCTCCTGGCCTCCAGTTTAGCTTCCCTCAAGTCTCCAGTCCTCTAATCCTGAGGCAGGGGTGGGGCAAGTTTAAGCACATTTAGAATGCACAGGAGGGCCTGATAGTGCGTGAGACTATCCAGCACCCCCTCCCCCAAAGTGCTCTGGGAGATTCTGCTGCAGGCTATCACCATCCCCTTGGCTGCACCTCAGCTTTTCTTGGCTCCTACAACCCGCTACACCCCTCTTTAGGTGTCTGGCTGGGGCCAGGGGAGGGTGGCAGGCATGGCAGAGGACCTGGGGGCCTCTCACATGCTAGGCAAGCACTGCATCCTGAGCATAACTCCCACCCCATTCATTCTAATTTTTTTAAACTCAGGATTATTAGCTTTTGCACTGTTCCCAGGTCCCACAGCTGCAGTATCACCTGAGGGAATGGGTAACTTGGGTGTCCACAGAGTCACAGCTCCTTTCTGTCTCAAATCTTAAGGCCAAAGCTCCCAGCATCACTGCTTCCTTCCTCTTGGATCCCACCATAATCAGCTCCAAGGCCAGAGTGCAGTTCTGTGTCTCCTCGCCTCCTCCCTGGCCACCAGCCCTCCTTCAGCTACAGGCTGTGGAACCCAGGCAGCCCCAACACCTCAGGGTCTGCAATGTGGCCTCTTAACTCTCGTCCTGGCTCACCCAGTGGCGCAGGTGGCAGCCCAGTCCCCTTCCCTTCTGATTCACACAAGTGCCCCCAGGCCTCGGCTCCGTGACGGGCCACACACCTATCCCTCACACACCTCTTCATACACCTCCACACTCTCACCTTCCTATAATCTAGTCTCCACACAGCAGTCACAGAAGCATTTGAAAAATATAATCAGCAGTATCGCTTCCCTACTTAAAATCTTCCAATGATTTCCATTCTACCAGGAAGAAAATCCAAGCATTTGGCTGGGCCTAGAAGGCCCACATTAGAGTTAGCCTGGCCCGTGTGCTCTCCGGCCTCATCTCCCACTTTCCTCTCCCTGTATGGTTCAGCTATACTGGCACCTTCTTGCTCATCTTCAAATACATATAAACTCCTTCCTGCTCCGAGGCCTTTGTGCTTGCTGTCTGGCATGCTCTCCCTCTGGATTGTCCCATGGTTGGCTCCTTTCCTGCTCGGAGGCCATGACTGAGTGGCCATCCCCAACCACTGATGTAATAGCCCTCCTGTCCCTCTATCACACTTAATCTTACCCTTAGTAAGATTAATTAATTCATTCATTCATTTCCTTAGCACAAAATGCCATCGCAATCCTTACAGTTATTTATCTACTTGTTTAGAGGCTGTCTCTTCCGACTAGAATGTCAGCCCCAAAGGCCGGGAGGATGCTCTCCTTGTTCGTGGCTTTGTCCCTAGGACTCAGCCCAGTGCTGGGCACATAATGAGTGCTCAACTAATGCTTACTCCAAACAAATGAATCCAGACCTCGAGATGGGGTGGCTTAGGCTGCTAGGTCATGTGAGTGGCATACCTGCTGGGGGCACTGGCATCTGTGAGACACCCAGACCCACAGCTGCAATGTGCACTCCCTTCCCAGGATTGGGCTTTAGTGCTGGCCCCCAGTAGTGGCTGCCCTCTCTTGTCACCTTCATTACTCTTGAGTCTCTCCAGTGTTCATCTGACTTCCATCCTCTGCTTTTCTCATTCAGACTTGTTTTATTTTCTCAGGTGTATGATGTCTTTCACATAGATTAGAATATGCCAATGCTTTATGTAGAGTTTTAAAAAGCTACTAGATCTTGGGCTGGTGAGATGGCTCAGTGGCATAAGCGCCTGCCTGGCAAGCGCGAGGTCCTGAGGTCGACTCCCGGAACCCACATACAAAAAAGGGGGCCGGTGATATCGCTCAGCAGCACGGGCGCCTGCTGGCTCGCGAGGTCCTGAGGTCGACCCCCGGTACCCACCAAAAAAAAAAAAAAAAAGCTACTAGATCTTGCAATTGGAAGGCAGAGGTAGGAAGATCGCTCCAAGTTCAGGGCCAGCCTGGACTACATAGTGGGATCCTGTCTCAAAAAATCAGTCAATCAATCAATCAATCAACACTACTAGAGTCTAACCTGCTTTCTAATACAAGAGATGATCTCCTTAGCTATTGTCAAAAGTTGGGGGAGTTAGGATGTAGCTCAGAAATACAGCATATGCTTTGCATTGTCAAGATCCTGGGTTTGATCCCCAGAAGAAAGAAAAAGAAAGGAGGGAAGGAAGGAGAATGGAAAAGAAGGAAGGGAGGAGAGGAGAGGAAAAGGGAGGACAGAGGAGGAAAGGAAGGGAAAAAAAGTTGGAGCCCCTTTTCTTTGGGGTCATTTATAAGCCTAGTACAATTGTAGTTAGATCAATTTACCATTAAAAAAAAATCTTATGAAAGGATACAACATATTTAAATAATGCCTTTGTTAAATAGCTCTCAAACCATATAAAAGTGATTGTTCAAGGGCAAATAAGATGACACTTAGCTGCTTCACCAATTTGCTTTTGTCTGCATGCATGTGTCTGCAATATTATGAACTTCAAAACATTGCCTTCCAAAACATCAGATTCTTTTTTTTTTTTTTTTCTTTTTGTGGGTACCGGGGGTCAACCTCAGGACCTCGCGCGCCAGCAGGCGCCCGTGCCGCTGAGCGATATCACCAGCCCTTTTTTCGTATGTGGGTACTGGGAGTCGAACTCGGGCCCTCGCGCTTGCCAGGCAGGCGCTTACGCCGCTGAGCCATCTCACCAGCCCCAACATCAGATTCTTAATTAAATGAACACTACTGCTATAATTCCCTGATAAGTAAAATGAGCATTTCCACATGAATTAGAAATGACAACTTGCTAATAGCTTCCTAGAGGTTTTGTTACAAAAGCATCACTGTTTTTGTCACTGTTCAGGCATCATAAACACCACATGACAATCTGGAAATAAGAACGTTCTGCAGGCAGTTGATTCCCCAGCGTAGACTGGATGTTCCACCAGACAGCTTTCTCCCCTATCCCATTATAATACATAACAACAGTTAATTGGTTAGAAAAAATATTTCAACGTTGTTTTATTTTAATGAAACTCACTAAATTCAGATCATCTGGAAGAGGAAGCTGGCCCACTTTTTAAAATTAGAGAGCTGACATTAAAGAATACCAGATCAAAGACTTCCAGGGACCTGGAAGGCTGCATTCCTTTGCAGGAGGCCTCTTCCCACCCCTCCTACTCTGAGCCAGTCCTCCTCTGTCCAGAGGTTCTCTTAGCTCTGGACCTCTGCTGGCATTACCTAAGTTCCACAGAGGAATATGAACCTGAGAAGTCTGTTTCAAATGTAGACTCTGCGTCCTCCCTGGAACTCCAGGGTAGACTCTGGTGGCACAGGGCGATGGTCCCTGGCGCTCAGCCTACAGCCCACCTCCCTTCACGGAAATGGGTGTGCACAATGAATGCCACGGCCTGGATATTGGTGTTCTCTCACAATTAACGTTGCAATGCAGTTCCCAACGCAACAGTATTCAGCGGTGAGGCCTTGAAGATGTGATTAGGTCAAGTGGACTCTGCCCTCAAAGACAGGATTAGAACCCTTACAAGAGGCATTGAGGGAGTAATTTGGGAATCTTTGCCCCCTTCCATTCCTTCTGCTGTGTGAAGATACAATATTCATCCCCTCCAGAGGCTGCAGCAACTGCCACCATCTTGGAAGTAAACAATGGCTTCACCAGATACCACACCTGCTGGACATCAAACCGACGTCCAGGCTTCAGAACTCTGAGATGAATTTCTGCTGTTTAAAAATTACCCAGTCTCAATATTGTTACAGTATCTCAAGGAGACTAAGACCCCACAGATAGAGGGGTACGCACATTGGCAACACAGCCCCCCACAGGTAGAACAGACCTGGGAAGGGGCCTCTGAAGCCCTGGGGCCCTGGAGAACATTCCAGAAGGGAGCACTGAGGGCCTATCCGTTGGAGGTGTTGCCCAAGGCAAAGAGTCAATACTTGCTAGGTCTTTTTATTTTTCACATTGTAAATGCAGTTCCTGACCCTAAACTGTATTAGACAGAAGAGCTCAGTCAAATACAAGAGAGCGGATTATTTAAAACACTGTGGCATGTTTTCTATATTATAGAAACTTCAGGTGAAGTTAGAGAAGGGAAAGAACTTAGACGCTGGTGTTGCTGAAGGAGGCTTCCTGGAGGAGGCCAGCTCTGAACCAGCACTCAGATGAAGTGGAGATCTGTTCTTCCCATTTTTATCAGAATCTATGACAGCCTTTTCACCTCATGGCTTTGTCACATTGTCAGTCATATCATGTATTTTCTTTTCTTTCATTCATTCTTTCTTTTTCTCTCTCTTTTTTTTTTTCTTTTGTCTGGAAAACACTCTGGGAAGAGCTCAGTTTTCTGCCCATGTCATTTTTGTGGCCCACAAAATGAAGACAAGCTCCTAAAGACCACTACTACTTGGGGAAGGCGATTAAAAAAAAGAAACGAACTATACTATGTGCATGTACCCATTCCCCCAAGATCACTGTAAATGGCATGAACTGCCATTTAAGTACTTTTTTTTTTTTTTTTTTTTTGTGGGTATCGGGGTCGACCTCAGGACCTCATGCGCCAGCAGGCACCCGTGCGGCTGAGCGATATCACCGGCCCTTTTTTCGTATGTGGGTTCCGGGAGTCGAACTCGGGCCCTCGCGCTTGCCGGGCAGGCGCTTATGCCGCTGAGCCATCTCACCGGCCCAAACATGTACTTTAAAAAATACCACTCCCACTCCTCATTTTGGTCACACATGTGCTTAGATTTTTCAAATTTTAAAAAATTGTTTTTTAATGCTAAGATTTTCAGATGAGTTCTACCATGTTCAAGGGCCATGAAAATTTCAGAGGTTTCCAAAGCAAAACATCCTTTGTAAAAGTTTGCTTTGGGTTTGTCTGCACAATACAGGCACCCTCTACACGACCTTCCCAGCTTGGCCCAGAATTGTCCCTTCCGTCACTTGCAGGTGTTACGTACGACAAGTAACAAACTACAGTGGAAATGTTTGAATTTTCCATGTCTCTGTCCCTAAAGTACCCATCTGGGACGCCATAGTGGTGACAGGAGATAAATAAAACTCTGTGGAGCTGCCCTGTAGCGTCTGTCTTCTCCGTGGGCTGGGCCGCAGACCTCCTTTGTAATGTTTATATTTGTAACTGTAAAGTTTATTCTTTATGCAGGGCATGAATGATAATAGGTTTAAACAGCTTCACGATTAAAGCATAAAAGGGTAAGGGACACAGATTTCTTGGATCTTTAATTAAAAAAAAACGGAAGAACACTGTTCTCGCTTTGTCTTTGGTGCTGGGGACTGAACCCAGAGCCTCACACATGCTAAGCACGTGCTGTACCACTGAGTGCATCCCCAGCCCTGTCCTGGCTTTCCACCTACTGAGGCAGTGATGGAGCAGGAAGAGCTTGGATGCTGAGTCACCCCAGACAGACTTGCTTCCCTGACTTCTGCTGTCCTCTACTACACACTCATTCATTTAGGAGGCAGCTGTGACTTGGGGCCATCTCTCATCCTGCCTCAGCCTTGCTTTCTTCATGCGGTAACAGACTCTCAGGGACAAAGGGAAAGTTAAAGAGGAACTGTGTGGCTGGTGCTCAGGAGGTGGTCAAAACGTTGTGAAGAGTCAGCGCCTGGAGCCCAGTAGCTGCACTCAGGCCTGGAGGTGGGGGTGTGCTCCTGATCTGGTCCCCTCCCACGGTCAAGGGGTGGGGTCTGCGCAGCAGTGGGTGGGGGTCACCAGTAGCCACCCCAGCACACAGTGAGTTGTCTGTTGTTGGCAAACATAGCCAAAGTGTGGTTTCCACAGCCGGATCAGAGATGATCACAGCAGGTGAGCCCTCTCCAAGTATCATCTCTTTCCTCAGTAAGTACTGGAAAAACCTTACCAAATTTAAGTTTAAAACATGACTTTTAGCTGGTGGCTGAAACACTCCCCACAGCAATCCAGAAGGCTCTGTGTGGGTGTAGCTAGAGCTCAGCCAGGCCCCTCCCCAAGTTCTCAGCTCACCTGGAACCCACCGGCCCCCAGAATTGCAAAAACACTCATTTTACTGAACTCTTATGAAGGCCAGTTTTTCTCTGGATCCAACTCCAAGTAATTGGGCAGCTGGTGTCTCTGGGATGCGGAATCAGAGGAAATTCTGAGCAATGCCTGTATTTGTGGGAAGGTAAAGAGACCATTTTCCATTTCTCACTTTTCCCTCAAAGCGTGAAAACAACAGGCCTGTCTGGCCTAGTTACTGTTCTCCGCCTCTGAAGGGTTCCAGGCAGCGCATGCTCAGCCTTCCACCTTATTAACACTCTGCGGAGGGCTCCTTCCTGTGCTGTTAGCCCTCCCACGGGTCAGGAGAGGCTGACACCCGCGGAGCAGGTGCTGTTGGCTCACTCTCACAATTATCCTTCTTTGTATTATCAAGGCAGCAAGAAAACACTACTTTTAAAAATGCAGTAATAAAAAACTCTGGACTCTTGGTATAATTTGTCTGCCAATCTATTTTTATGATGCAAGGTTGAGCTGTGATGGAAAATAAACCCCAGAACTTACTTTAATAAGTTCTCCCAGTAAAGACATCCAGGCATTTTCTAACTCTTTTTTTTTCCAAAAAATATAACAAAAACTACCCCTCTAATTCCACAGGGATATAAAAGGTTAAAGAAACAATGATTGACAGCCCTGAGATCTGGAGTTCAGGTAGCTCAAAGAATTAGGGGGGTTCAGGCTCAGAGCAGAACTGCATTGAAGAGAAAAACTGAAGTGGTTGCAGAATGCAGGTTCTATAAGGACGGTTAGAAAATGGAAATTTCTTCTATCACAGAATGTATCCGATGCCACACAACTGCATAAGGTTTCCTAGAAGTCCAAGTACATGCTAATGAAGAGCTTATGAGAAATAGCTTCGTTCAGACATTCCACTATATATATATGTACATAATCATGTTGTATACTATAAATATATAAAATTTTTCGTATCAATAATAAAAAAGTGCCACTCCAGCACAAGAACCGCCCTCCTGAACCTCCTTCCGGTCCATCTGTGGTCTACATAACCTTAGAGCCTGCTCGCCAGAAGCGAAACCCTAAGGACAGTTGCTTGGAAGCAAAAGTAGGGTTCTGAGGGCGTGGGGACCCCCACCCCCGCCTGCGCGGTCGGCCTCGGCCCACGGTGCGGCGCTCGCGCCATCCAGTGGCCGCAGCGGGAACTGCACGCGACCGCGGCCTGGGCTCCCTCTGCACTGCGGGGCGGCGGCAGAGACCCGGAGTGAGGCTGTCTGCAACCCGGCGCATGCTCCGCTTACGGTTGCTACCGTTCTCCGGCCAGAATCGAGTCAACTCTTTTTTTTTTTTTTTTTTACAGACACTCTTCTTTTTTCCTTAGAAGCCCGGGTCCACAGGGCCATCGCAGAGGCGTCTTGGAGTCCTGCGTCGGGCGTTCTCCGAAGCTTCCCTCGGCCCCCGCCTCCCGCGCGCCCTGCCCGCCGCCGGGGCAGCTGTCCCCCGGGTTCCTCTTCTCTCGGCCCCCGAAGAGGGAAGGGACTTTTCCCGCGGACTACGGCCCGGCCTGTGGGGGCCGACGGGGAAGGGGGCTCGGGGGAAGGGGGCGTTGCCGGCGCCCCTCCGGCCCGCAGGTGCTGCTCCCGGCCGGGGATGGCAGAAGCCCGCGCCGGGCTGGGGGCGCCGTCTGCGGGGAGCGGGAAGGCCGGACTCGGGGACCCGGCGGAGCCCGGTAGCCCCGGTCCGCACCGCCACCGCCTGAGGCGCCCTGCAACTGCCCTGCAGGGCTGGGGCTCCCGGGGCGCGGGGGGCGGCTCTCCGCCACTGTGACCAAATACCAGCGAATCAGCGGAGTAGGGGAAAAGGCTAACTGGCTCACAGTTCCGGAGGCTTCGGTCTAGGGCGGGGTGGCCCCATTGTCGGGGGCCTGGGCGTGTGGAGGACGCCGCCGCTCACCTCTGGACACCTGAGGCGGAGGCAGGAAGAAGTGGGCGGGCCCAGTGGTGCCCTTGGGGGCGGGCTCCCGGGCGCAACTTTCTCCAGCCTATAGGGCCCGCCTCTTAAAGGTTCCGCTGCCCCCAGCGCGCCGCGGGATGGGCACCAAGCCTCCAGCATTGAGCCAAACCACCGCAGAGCAGTGCTCAGAGGAAATCAGGTCACTGTGAATAAACAGTGTACCTTTTCCCCCCTCTGTGCTAGGGACTGAACCCAGGGCCTTCACGGTGAGCTGTCTCCCAACGCCACCCTTTCAAATTTATTTATTTATTTATAATTTTAAAACGGTCTCACTAAGTTGCTAAACTGGGCTTCCTTCCATTCCTCCTGCCTCAGCCTCCCAGAATACTGGGATTATAGGTGTGCACCACCCCACCCAGGTGCTTGTCTTTCTTTGTTCTCTTTTTCTTTTTCTTTTGAAGACAGGGACTAGGCTGGCCTTAAACTCACTAAGTTGCCCAGGTGGGCCTCAAACTCACAATCCTCTTGCCTCAGCTTCCTGAGTGCTGACATTACAGGCGTGCACCACCATCCTCCTTCTCTCCTTGCTTTAGCTTCCCCATCCCAGGAATTCCCTTAATTAAAGGCCATCCAAATGCCACCTTCTCAGAGGAATTTTCCTTCATCACCTGTAGCAAAACAGTCCCTGCTTCCACCTCCTCTTCTGTGGCATTATTCTGGGCAGAGGGGACAACAAGGCTCAAAAAGGACAAATGGCATTCAGAGTGACCAGATGGAGGAAGGGGAAGTGGCATGGGCCAGGAGAATGAGGTGGCCAGGCCAGGCTAGAAGAGTGACCAATGTTCCCACGGCTGGTGGTGTTGAGAGCTCACCTGGCTGCCCTTTGCAGAACTGGTGTGGGGAGTGTGGCCTGGATGGCCGGAAGCAACAGAGATTGTGAGGGAAGTCAGACTTGGGATGTGCATCTGAAGGTAGAACGGATGAGAATTGCTGATGGGTTTGGATGTGTCATAGAAGAGAAAAAGAAATAAAAGAATATTCTTAGGATTTGTCCAGAGCAACTAGAAGAATAAGAACAACAACACTAGGTAGTCATCATTAGCCAGGCACTCTTCCAAACCCTTCGCCTATGTTGAGGTTCTTTAAATTTCATAACACGCCTAAGAACTAGGTGTTGTATTTGTGCCCATTTTATAGAAGAGGAAGTTGAGGCTCAAACATTTTGATTAATTTGTGCTGTTACAGGTAGTAAGTGGCAAAAGCGGGATTTGAACCCAGAAGTTAACCACTTTATCATTTTCCCTCTTTAGAAAGGAAGAATGGGGCCAGTGAGATAGCTCAGCGGCATAAGCGCCTGCCTGGCAGGCGCGAGGTCCTGAGTTCGACTCCCAGTACCCACATACGAAAAAAGAGCTGGTGATATCGCTCAGTGGCACAGGCGCCTGCTGGCACACGAAGTCCTGAGTTTGACCCCCGGTACCCACAAAAAAAAAAAAAAAAAGAAAGGAAGAATGCCAGAGAAGATGGGGCGATGGGAAAGGAGAGGGGCTTCTCTGCTACAGAGACAGGAATAAAGACTTCTGGTTTGGCTGTGCGCAGACTGAGATGCCTTATGAACGTCCATGTAGTGAGACTTAGCTCAGCAGCTGGGCAATGAGCGGCCCGGGTGGCAGGGAGGAGGGTTTGGGACTGGAGCATGAACTGCAGTGGGGCTGACAGGAAGAGGGCAGAAGGCTGCAGAGGCAATCGCATGCATGATGTGAATGATGGGAAGGGAGACTGATCTTTTAGAGCATTCCATCAGGTCCCGGGGTGTCAGGAATTGTTCTAAGCAGTGCTTCTTGTCATCTGAGGGTCCTGTTAAGACTCTGAGCTTGCTCCAGGAAAATGACCCGTGCATACATGGAACACTTTGCATATGACTTTAGGGTATTCACGGCCCCCAGGAGCCTCCCAGCATCCATTCTGGTGTTACTGTGGAGCTTCCCTTCATCCAGCAAATGTCACCACATCTCACCAGGCCAGACAGGGCCTTTGATGTAGTCTCCCTGAGGGGTAGGAGCTGAACCTCCGTGGGGGTAAGAACACTGTGATTGTGCACGCCGAGCAAGCTCTGTACCCACCTCCCTGACGTGCTGCATCTGCAGGTTTGGTCTGATCTGGCCCCGTGTGGAAGAGGAAGATGAACCAACAGCCTTTTGCTCTCCTTTCTCACCTGTGAGGTGATGCTGTTAATCTGGATATTCTCTAAATGTAGAGAACAAGACTACTTGCACTGTTTCCAGCAACAAAGTTGTTTTTCTGGTATATAATGGCTTTTTGCTGCTGTTTCTTTGTGGAGAACCTCTGGTTAGTGAGTCAGGGCAAGAGCCTGGCCCCCACTTCTGCCCTCCCCGGCATAGCTTCCTGTCCTGGCCCAGCCAGGAGGGGCTCCAGCTGCCAGTGCGTAGGTGCAGGGACTGAGACCATGGGTGAGGGCAGCGTGCTGGGTCCTGTGGCACAGTCCTGGCAGTGAATCCAAATACCGTGTGCCTCCATCTCCCACACCAGCCTGCCCTGGGCCCTGAGTGCTTCCCCAGCCAGGTTCCCCAGCCTCCCCAGGAATGAGCATGGCCTGTGTGCATCTCCTTATCTGCAAGTCCCTCGCCTGCCAGAAGCGGCCAGCTCAGTGTCCGTGCTTTCCCTCAGTTGATGGCCAGGCCGGGCTTTCAGCTCCTGCCTGTGCTGCTGAACAGTGACTGTGCTTGGGATTTTTCTATTCTGGGTCCCTGAAGGTAGGACTCCTGGCCTGTCAAAGCCAACGACATGTGCCAGGTCCTCTTGGCTGCCTCTGAAGCTCAGCATGCTCCACAAAGAGGAAGCTTCTCTCCCAGCAAAGCCTTAGAACTTCCCGGCCAGAGTGGCCGTGCAGTGGCCAGACCCGGTTACTAGGTCATAACAACTGTCATGTCCTGGTGACAACCCTTGGGTTTTTCTGGCTCTAAATGTGGTTCGACAAGTCTTGGTTTGTACTTTTGCTGTCAGGGGGATTTCTTCTGACTTCACAAGAGCAACAGAGACTGGCAGTGGATTCACAAGGGAGACTGAGAGTCTTGAGGCGGAGGCAGAGGTGGAGGAACTGGGTGTCCTCGGGCGGGGTCAGCAGTGTGCAGGGGCGTGGCTAGGCCAGGACAGAGTTCCAGCGGGTGCCCGAGAGGGCCTCCACACTGTACAGGAATGCACTGTCCTCTCCCAGGAAGGAAGGAAACGGGGCTGCTGACTCACAGCTGTGTCCTGCAGACAGGTGTGTGCCTTGTCCCCCCGGGAAGTCTGAGTGCTGGGCTCACATCTCAGCTCAGGCCGCTGCCCGCCCCACAGGCATGGCAGGCATTGCATTGGGCACACTACTTACGGTTATTAAGACAGTGAACCACTCCCGTCCTGCTTGGTAAACAGCTACTGCCCCGCTCCCCTGCCCCCAGCCACCTGTCCATCATTTCCTCAGTCCTTTCCAGGACCCCCCAGATGTCCCTGCAATTCAGCAACTAACACTCCTGCCTGGCACAGCCAGCACATTCAGATTCTAGTAGGGCAGGGCCTGTGGTTAAATATTTGGAGTATCCCCTGCCCTTGAGGGTTCTCAGCACCCCTTCCCGCCTGACTCTTCCCCCCACACATAGCTGCCCAGTCTCCCCACCTCTCACCATACAACCCACATCCTGCCTGTCCTCACCTGGTTCCACCTCCTCCAGAAAACTGTCTCAGTTCCACAGCCATGGGCCTCACCTCACACCCTCATCACCACGCCTCTCGTGGACCCTTCTCCACTGAACACATGTGTCTTCCAGCCGAGAGTCTGAGCTCACTGACCAGGTGGTTGATGGGCTACAGATCCCTGTCTTCCCATTATCTGGCAGCAGGTTAGTGGTAATCAGAGGCTAAGTCAAAGCCAGAGAGGGAAGGGCCCCACTATACCTCATAGGGCCCCTCACAGGGCCCCGTGCTCCGCAGCCATGAACGATGCTGAGCTGGTCAGTGGTCACAGCTGGTAAATGTGGTGGGGCTGGGGCAAAGGGCAGGTTAAAGGGTGGGGTCACACTACAGCACGAGGAAGCAGAGCAGGAGGGGTACAGCAAGGCCAGCTTAGTCAGAAATCCCATGTGTGGGGCAGGTCTCTTCCCTCAGGGCCAAGATGGGCCTGCGGGTGACAGGAAGGAGGCCCCAGCACCATTCAGCCTAACTGGGAGGCCTCTCACCCTCTGTCACAGGGAGGCTGCAAGGGGGGCTCTTGCCCTGTGCCAAACTAATGTCTGAGAGAGGAATTTGGGAAGCTTGCATCACACTTTCCCATAATGTGCAACAGCTGCAAGTCAACTGCCTCTTCCCTTTGTCCCAGTTGCCAGGGATCCATGCATCCTGACAGGTATACTGAAATCTCTCTGTCCCCTGTCAATCAGCCAGTTCGACTTTCTGCCGTGGCTCTGGAAGTCACCATTCAGCACCAGCCACTGATCCCGAGGGAAGGATTCCTTGCCTCCGACATGGTGTCTGGGCTTAGCACTGGTGTCAGCTTGGGAGTTGACTCAGCCCAGCGCACAGTTGGAGGCCAATCCTCTCTGCCCCACCACCTTCCCTGCCCATCTTTATGCAGACCAGCTGTTTACCCTTAGTACTTGATATGCACTTGTTAAAACCTGCAGCCAAAGGAGCCCGCGGCTCAGTCCACAGGAGCCAACCTTCAGCCTACTGGTGCCTCAGCCACACCCCAGAGACTCAGAAAGAAATGACTCAGGTTAGACACTGTGGCTCCAAATGACCTCAAGTGACTCACAGCAAACAAAGTGAAGGCCACACCCACCATCTCACCTACGCACTCAATTCATTTACCCAGCAATGGCTGCCACCGTTTCCCCCCTCATTTACCCACTTGTGTGTAAATACGGACAGACTGCTTTACACCCCAGCCCCCAACCTTACCTGCCCTGACATCATCTCAATTCTGGCAGGGAATCCAAATCACGGGGGCGGGGGGGGGGGATAGCATTCAGAGCCACTGAAGTCCCAGGCCTCCGGCAGAGGTGTTGATTTAATTGCTCTCAGGTGGGCCTGGGCATCCATGTGTTTCACAGGCTCTCTGCATGATTCTTTGTGCAGCCCGGGCTGAGAACCACAGCGAGGAGGATGCTAAACAGACAAGCTCTTTCCACGTCCCACTTAGTCACCAACACACCTGCAGCTCATTCGTGGTTTCAACTAGTGAATTCAACTATGCTCATAATTACTCCAATTCCAAAATTATTCCATAACTAACTCTGTGTCTAACTCTTTCTCCTTGGGCTCTAGTAGCTTTGAAATTTCTGTTTGAAGGGGCCGGGGATATGCTGTGCTCAGCAGCACAGCACCTGCCTGGAAAGCGTGAGGTCCTGAGTTTGATTCTCGGTACCAAAAAAAAGAAAAAAAGAAATTTCTGTTTCTTGGTTGCAAATCAAGAGTATTAGTTTATAAAACATCTCCCAAAGAAAACTATTACATTATAAAAACCCTACTATGGAAAAGTAGGTTGTGAATGAGAAGAAAGATCATTTTATTCTTACATAGTTATGGATCCTTAAATTCTGCTTTGTCTCTCTTAATATTTTGTTATATATCATATACATTTTTGTTTGTTTTGTATATATAATCTTTGTTTTAGCTTTAGATACTTTTTTTTGGTGGGGGGCAGTGCTGGGCATTGAACCCAGGACCTCCTGCATGCTAGGCAAGCACTCTACCACTGAGCTATGCCTCAGCCCAATTTTAGGGATTTTTGAGCATACATCCAACTAAACAGAATAATATCATGAACTGCCATACACCTGTCCACCCCCAGAGGCCCAACCAACCCCAAGCCCATATGCATCAATTTATCCCATCTTGTATTGTTTATTTTCTATGAGTTCTAAGCAAATCTCAGATATCATACTGTTTCATCTGTAAATCACTCAAAATACTTTTTGTATCCTAACCACAATGCCATCATACATCAAAACAAACAATTCCTAGTGTTCAGGTTTCCTAATTGCCTCAAAATTGTCATATATGATATTTTTAAAGTTTTAATCAGAGTACAAATGAAGTTCAGATGTCAAAATTAGTTGATACAACTTTTTAGTTTGTTTTAGTCCACAGGTTACCCCTCTATCTTTTTTTTTTTTTCTTGGAATTTATTTGTTGAAAGCACTGGGTTATCTTGTAGATTTGCCCACAATATAGATTTTGCTGTGATATAGTTTAACATGCTCTGTCCCTTCCTTTCCTGTAAATTGGCACTTAGCTCTCAAGCTGACTTAGAGTCATGTTCGATTTTAGTGGCGGGATTTCCTTCAAGCATGAGGCACATAGTGGTTGGTTGGCTCTTTCCATGGCATTAGATGCTACAGATAATCAACGCCTGAATACTTTCAGTTCATGAGACATTTCAAAAATATATTGGTTCATTAAACATTTCAAAATATTTTGGTACATTTCAATATTTCACATGGAGGAATGAGAGGATCAGATATTTACCTATTATTTGACACTCAGGATAATTGCTCAATTTACCCCATTTATTTACCACTTCCAGAAGAATGATTTCCTAACACCCTGCAACAGCAAAGAATTAGAGTTTTGCTTTCTTTTTAGGATGTTTGATGTGTTTTGTTGGGATATTGATGCTCCAGTGGCCCCATTTTGGCCAGTGGGAAGCTCTCATAGTTGGCTCCTGAATCCTTTAGACATGGCCCCAAATGCCATGCATTTTGTGCAAGCTTCATCTTGTACATTTTCTGCCCAGACTTAGAGTAATCATTTTTCCAAGGAGCCCTGATTCCCTTTAATAGGAAATGGCTTTGGAGATTTCACTCTGATGTCAGTTTTCCTATTCTCTTATCTGATCAAAGTGTCCTCTAATTTTAGTCTCTTTATCTTCATCGTCAGAGTGGGAGCTGGCTTTAGTGCTGAGATCAGCCAGCATTCTCACAGGAAGTGTGTGAGTGCTGAATCAAATGTTTGCGAGCACACACGTGGTGGGATAGACAGAGCAGGCATAGGGGGCTTAGAATCTCTTCTTCAGAAGGTAGCAGCTGCGGGCGGGGGGACCTTAGAGCCGTGCTCCTAAACTTTAATGTGCACCTTGACTGCCTGGCAATATGGTTAAAGTGCAGAGTCTGATTGTGTAGGCTGAAGCCACCCCTGACTCTGCTGCATCTGACAAGCACGTGGTGGTGCCAGTGATCTAGTCCATGCGGCACACTCTGGTGGCCAGGTTCTGCCAGCACTGAGCAGTAAGTGGCTGTTGACACTAAATGCTCGAGGCGTTCAGCAGCTTCATAGAGGAGGTGGCATTTCTGCTGTGACAACGTCTGAGGTTTAAAAAATCAGGATCCAGAGTAACAAGAGTGTTGGTAACTTTGCTTTTAAAGTAACCTTTAAGAAATTACTATTAAGGTATCACTGCATAGAGCAAAGGGTATATATAGATCATAAGTGTATAGCTTGATCTTTTTGAGCTACAATTCTTACATCATAAAATTCACCCTTTTAAAGTACACAGTTCAGTGGTTTTTAGCATATTCAGAGTTGTGTAATCATCATCACTATCTACTTCCAGAACATGGCATCACCCCTCAAAAGAAATTCCATATCCATTAGCAGTCATCCCCTTGTCCCCTCTGCCAGCCACAGGCAATCACTAACCTACTTTCTATCTTGGTGGATTTGCCTGTTCTGTACTTTTCACATAACTGGAGCCATACAGCAGGTGATCATTTGTGATTGGCTCCTTTCATTTAGTATAATGTCTTTAAGGTTCATATACTTGGTGCATCGATCAGCACTTCATTTCTTTTCATGGTTGAATAGTATTCAATTGTACGGACAAACCACATTGTTTATCCATGTATCATCAGTGGATGGACATTTGAGCTCTTTCCATCTTTTGGCTTTTGTAGATAATGCTGCCATGAACATTCACATACATGTCTTTGTGTGGATATTTATTTTCAATTCTTTTGGGTATTTACCTTGGAGTAGAAATGTGTGTCATATGGTAATACCATGTCAAATTTGGGGGGAACTTCCAAATTGTTTTCCAAAGCAGCTGGACCACTTTATATGTTTGGTTTGAAAAGTGTTTACACATGACACACACCTATATCCCCTCTTTCCCAATCAAGAGTAGGATACTATCAACACTCTACAGTCCTTTTTGTCATCCTTCACTCTAAATGTATATATGTCAGCATGTATTAGTTTTGATAGCTGAGACTTTGAGAGGTAAAACTGGGGTTATGTTCCCTGTGGTGAGCACAGCATTAGCAAAGGTATGAGTGTGGTAGGAAAATCCCAGCTTTAAATTTGGCACAAAGCCAGACGTGGCGGTGCACACCTGTAATCCCAGCTACTGGTGAGGCTGAAGCAAGAGGATCAAAAGTTTGAGCCCAGCCTGGGCAACCTAGCAACTTAGCAAGACCCTGTCTCAAAAAAATAACAAAAGGGCTGGGGATTTAGCTCAGTATGATGGCCCTGGGTTCAAACCCTAGTATCACCAAAATAAAAAAGGGCTGGGTATAGCTCAGCAGTAAAACACTTACCATACATACATACATAAGGCTGTGGGTTCCACCCTTACTATTGAAGAAAGAAAGAAAAAAAGAAAGGAGAGAGAGAGGAAGAAGGAAAGAAAGAAAGAAAGAAAAAGAAAGAAAGAAAGAAAGAAAAAGAAAGAAAGAAAGAAAGAAAGGAGAGAGAGAGGAAGAAGGAAAGAAAGAAAGAAAGAAAAAGAAAGAAAGAAAGAAAGAAAGAAAGAAAGAAAGAAAGAAAGAAAGAAAGAAAGAAAAAGAAAGAAAGAAAAGAAGAAAGAAAAGCTTAATTTTGCACAACAGGTTCCCACGTTTTCTCCTCCTACCAAGGCCTGGTGAGCAAACAGTTTTCCCTACTTGCCCCCCTTCCTGCATGGCCAGCAGAATTTTCAAAGAAATAACCAGCAGGTAGATGGGCTTCTGGGGTGAGCAGGTTTGTGGGGGGATGGCTGCAAGAAAGGACTTGGCCTTCGCAGTGGTCCTGTCAGAACTGCCCTCCCTGCCCTGTCCATCTCATCCACCTCCCCCCAGCCAGCTCTTTAGGAAGACCCAGCCCCCTAGACCTGAGCCCACCCCATAGGGGCTGAGCAGGACTTCCTGGGCAGGGGTCACAGCGGGGGCGGCTGCATGGGCAATTTAGCGGCATGGCCATCTGTTCTGAAGGGCAAACTGCTGGGGAGGAGAGCCGCATTGGGCTAGGAAGGCTCCCTGCTGGTGACCCCTGGAGAGTTGGGCCTGCAGCTGTCACTGGAGGCCCTTTCTCCCAGCTCAGCCGTTCTCCAGCATCTTGCCCCACAGCATTCTATTTCCTGCACTGACCTCTCTGGCCTCATCAAAGTGCACGCAGATAACTGCACAGAAGTCTGTCGTGCCTGCACAAAACTGCTCAGAGAGATTTGTCTGCACTGCAAGTCCCTGACTTGCCAATGACCTTCCCCTGCCAGCCCTCACCCCTCGGTGTCATTCCTGCCAGCTCCTCTTAGAGACTGTGAGAGACAGGTGCCCCTGGCAGGTGCTCAGGCCTTGCTTCCCAAACACCATCCTCAACACAACCTGAAATTGCCACTTTCTTCCAGCCCATTGCCTGGGAAATTTTCAATTCGAGATTGTTCTAAAAGATGCCAACGTCCACCCCGAGGTCTGGTCTGTCATAGATCAGGGTACATCGGGTTCATGGATGGCTCTCCTGCCAACAGTGCGCTGGGAAGGGCCACTGCAGGAGCAGGAGGGGAGAGGCTGGGCAGGCAGGGCGGGGGGTGTCAAGGAGCACTGGGGGTGCCCACAATCTGAGGCTCTTCACAGAGGACTCCCAGGTCGGGGTCTACAAAGGGAAATGGGAGGACACCGAAGCAAGACTTCCTGTGGTTCATTTTATGTACGCCGGGAAGACACTGAGTTTCAACTTCTCTTCCTCTCCCCCAGGGTCCTCTGAATTCTACGCATCTTCACTGTTCCTTTTCTCCCCACACCTTTTCTCTTTTCTACACTCTACTTCCTTTGTTTCTTTTCCTTGTCCCTAGAACAGAAAATAGTCTTACTGGTTTTATTTTCTTTCTAGTAAAGATGTAAAAGGCCTTTGGGGACGAGCCTGGGACTCTAACCACTGTTGCGGCATCACTTTCTAGGAAATCACACTGCCTCCTGCAGGTACTCAATAAATGCTAGGTAAGCAAATCAAGGGACAAATGAAAGTCACTTCCTTGTGGGTTCTGAATAGTGCATTTGGGTCTGGCCTATCAGAACTAATCGCTATGAGGGTGACCGCTAGCTTTCCTGTGGGCACAGATCAATTTGTCTGAGCCTTGAAAAAATTCCAAATGTGAGGCGAGGATGGGACCCAGGGTCTAGACTCCCATTTGGTCCATTTTCTTTTTTGCATTGCATTGTTGCAGCTTTTCCTTGTTAGGAGTTCAGTGGGCAGGAACTGATGGGGCCCCAGCGCCCTCTGCTGGTGCATTTTCTTTTCTTTTCTTTTCTTTTTTTTTTTTTGTGGGTACTGAGGGGGTCGACCTCAGGACCTCGCGTGACAACAGGCACCCGTGCCACTGAGCGATATCACCGGCCCCTTTTTCGTATGTGGGATCCGGGAGTCGAACTCGGGCCCTCGCGCTTGCAAGGCAGGCGCTTACGCCGTTGAGCCACCTCACCGGCTGCTGGTGCATTTTCATAACCAACTTTTGACTGAGTTTCAACCTGCAGTACCTTGTTTTTACTGGGGGTGGGGCAAGGTTGGGATGAGGATTTCTGGTTTTATTCTAGACCCACTCATCTGTAAATGTCTAGTCCAAAGCTGGCTCCTGGTCAGAAAAATGAGTGTCAGAGTGGGCCCCCCAGCAGCCGAAACCCAAATGAGAGTTGGTTTTGTTTTTGTTTTAACAACCTCCCTGGCCCTAAGAAGTGTCAAATAGCAAGGACTTCCACTCTAGGCTCAGTGCTACATCCAATCTCAGTTGGGCTCTCATGCTTTTGAGAGGCAGGCTCTGAAATCTGAACTGTCGGGTTCAGATTCTCACTCTGCCACTTAATCCGTGACCTTAGATTATTTGCATTATTTGTATTTTTTTCTCTCTCTGCCTGTTTATCCTGTATAAAATGGGAATGATGACAGTTTGAATGACTTCATAGGATGGCAGAGAGACTTCATGGAGTTGTAATAAGAATAAAACGAGAGAACTCAGGTAAACCTCTGAGCATAGAGCCTGCACTGCCTGGCATCCATGTGTCCCTTCTGTGTTTACTGACCTCCTGCCATGCCCGGCACTGTCCTAGGATATGGCAGTGACAGAAGCATCTCTGCTCTCAAGGAGATTGCATTCAACTCAAAGACAAACAACAAACAAATAAGTACATGGTATGCGAGGTGGTGACAGTGTGCTGTAGGGGAAAATAAAGCGGAGTTAAACGTTAAGGAATGCTGGGAGTGGGTCACTGTCCTTTCATAGAATAACAAGGAAGTGTCACGGCATAGGGAGCCGGCCCTGTGGAGGACGGAGGAGTGGAAGGGAACTTTTGGGCTCGGGAAGGCCCTGAGGACACAGTGTGCATGGTATGGTTAAAGGGAAGCAGGGAGACCAGTGTGGCTGGAGTCCAGAACGTGGATGGAATATGATATGTGGGGCTGGGGACCGGTGCAGGCGGCAGGGCAGATCCTGCTGGGGATAGTGAGCCATTGATTTCGGATTTTATCCTGGAAGAAATAGGAAAACATTGGAAAGTTCTGAGCTCAAGAGTGACCAGATCTAACTCGTGTTGTAAAAGGACAACTCTCGCTGGTTGAGCCTAGACCACTGGGGGTTCCTACCAAGGCAGAGAACAGAGCGTCGGAGATGGGCTGGGGAAGTAGGTGTGACCTGGTAATCACAAAATCCCAGGCGCAGAACGGTTCCCAAAGCCATGGACATGGACTTCTCCTGAGAGCCTGAGTAGGTTTTGATAGGAGGCCTAAACCTGGTGCCAGCAGGAGGACAGTGGCCGTTGAGCCTCCTGCTACTGTGTTGTCATGGTAGCTCTCTCCTCCTGTGAAGGGCACTTCTTTTCCCACTTTTACTTGGCCCAAATTCGCTCTGCAGACAAATCATCGTAATCCTCCTGTGAAAAGTTGCTGCTGGGATTCCTGTGTATATATTCTAAGTCTTCGTAGTTCACACACACTTCCCTCCACACACACACATGCATGCATATTTTAACCAAAAATAAGACCGTATTCTAATAGTTTCATAATCTTCTGGTTTTCATTTAACATTATATCATTATCATCTCCTTCTGTCATGTATGAGGCCCTGGGTTCAAGCTCCAGTACCACCACCACCAAAAAGAAGCTGATGTCAACAAACAGAGACAATTTCACTTCCTTTCCTATTTGGATGCCTTTATTTTGTTCTCTTACCTAATCACTCTGGCTAGGATTTCTAGAACTATGTTGAATAGGAGTGGCAAGAGTAGGCATCCTGTTCCTGATCATAGAAGAAAAGCTTTCAGTTTTTCTTCATTCAGCATAACATTGTCTGTGGTTATACATGTAGTCATATATGTAGCCTTTATTGTGTTGTTACATTCTTTCTATACCTAATTTATTGGTTCTTTTATATATATACACAAAAGGATATTGGATTTTGCCAATTGTTTTTCAGCATCTAGAGATGATTTTTTTTTTTTTTCATTCTGGAAATGTGGTGAATCACATTTATTGGTTTACATTTACTGAATCACCCTTGCATCTTATAGATAATCTAATTTGGTGGTGAATGATCATTTTAATGTACTGTTGATTTGGTTAGTTTTTCATTGAGGATCTATGTTTCTGAGGGATACTGACCTATAAGTTTTTTCTTATAGTGTCTTTGTCTGACTTTGGTATTAGGGTAATGCTAGTCTCATAAAGTGAGTTTGGAAGTATTCCTGCCTCTTCAGTTTTTTGGAAGAGTTTGGGAAGAGTTGGTATCATTTTTTCTTCTTTTTTTTGTGGGTACTGGGGGTCAACCTCAGGACCTTGCGCGCCAGCAGGCGCCCGTGCTGCTAAGCGATAACACCGGCCCTGTTTTTGTATGTGGGTTCCGGGAGTCGAACTCGGGCCCTCGCGCTTGCCAGGCAGGTACTTCTGCCGCTGAGCTATCTCACCGGCCCCATTTCTTCTTTTAATGTTTGCTGGGATCCAAGCACATGCCTGTAACTACAGCCATCCAGAAGGCTAAGGCAGGAAGATTACAAGTTTGAGACCAGCTTGAACAACTTACCGGCCTCCTGTCTCAAAATAAGATAAAGAAGGAGTAGCGATGTAGCTCAGTGGCAGAGCACGTTTCTAGAATGTGTCGAGGCCCTGGGTGCAATCCCTAGTTCTAAAAAAAAAAATTTTTTTTTTTTTTTTGCTAGAATTCGGCCATGAAGCCATCAGGATATCAGTATTAAAGTGTCACATAGGCAGGACCTCCCAGCACTAGGAGCTGTTCCATCGTCATGTTGGGGCATGCTGCTCCCCATCCAGAGTCCTCTGCAGTGGAAGGGAACAGGCTCTTATTGTTTAATTTCTGTTCTGGAGATTGAAATTTGTTTGGTTGTATTTTCTTTTAATATAGAAATATCCCAAAGTCACCTTGATCACAGATATAAAAGGGGAGAGGGGATGCTGGAAGACTCTGGGGACAGTCAGGGTAGCACCACTCAGGAGGGTGGGTAGTGAGTGGCCCACTCCCATGGAAATGGCATATAGTCAGATCTGTCAAGCCGAAGAGGAACTGGTGTTGGCTCCAGTCAGAGGTGGTGGATGCATGAGCCCATACCCACCCACCTCCGGGGCTGGCCTATGCCTGTGATCTGTGAGTGCGCGTTGTGCCGGGGCCATGGCAGTGGTGGGAAGGGGGACACCGGCTTCCTCCTGTGCCCAGCCTTCCTCATTCTAATTGCTCCCAAATGACTCACCCTTGTGTTTTCTCTGGTGACTCGTGAGTCAGGGCCTGGGGCTGCAGCACCTGTAACCTGTGGATGACTGAGGTGAGCCAGGTGCACCTCACTCTGTTACCACTGGTCACTGTCACAGATGTGAGATGCTATGTTACAAGGGACCTGTCCCTATCCTCTACAATAGCCAGTCGTAGTCCCCATAACACGTTTATATTTTCCTATTGATTTCTTAATACACACATCCTTCCTCTTTTCAAAACAGCTATAAGTTATTTGTTTACTTTTTAAATTAGAGTAGATCTGAATTCATTTTGTTGCAGGCCTGGCCGTGACTGGAGTTGGCCAATGTGTCAGGAAACTGGGACTGTGATTTGAAGGCCTTTGACTCAAGAAATAGCAATTCTGGTCTCCTTGTCCTTGTTATCGCAGCAGGTTTTGTTTTGTTTTGTTTTGTTTTAATTGAATCCCCAGCTCTCAGTTCTGGAGGCCAACTGGGTTAGATAACAACCTTAATCCAATCATTTGGGTCCCACATATGTCCAGGAAGCTAGGATCATGTAGCACAAAAAAGTGGGGCCCTAGATAGCAGAGAACCCCCCTTCCTGTGTATGCAGGACAAGAATAGCATTCTGTGGAGAAGAGACAGTAAGTATCAGGCTGCTCCACATAAGGTGACATTGAGAGCTACAGAAAAAGAGCAAACTCATCAGCAAAGCTGGCCAGTGCATAATGTCAGCAGAAATGCCTGCCGTGGCTCCCTGCAGATCCCCCCCAAGGGCACACTCAGCAGCTGTTTGACAGTCAGGTACACCTGTCTCAGCACGCACCTCTGTCTTGCTGCCCCTGAGCTGGGTGACGTGGAGCTGGGTAGGGTGAGCCTAGGGAAGCTCGAGGGATGGGGGGCGTTGCCCACTGCCACTTAGCCCTCGGAGATTGATGAACTTAGAGCTGCATGCACATTTTCACAGAGAAGTCAGTGCTTCGGCTGACCCTGGCAGCTACTCCTCAATGGCCTTTTTTAGTTCTTAAAACTGGCATCTATTTAGATTGGGAGAAAACGTCCTCATCCTATCAGCTCATCTGAGTACATGACACATCACATACGTGTATTTCCCAACATAATCTGGGATGAAAATACATATTGTTTGGGGAGTTTTCTTGGGACCTCCCAAAGGCCTGTCCACTCCTGGAGGGATCCATGTGGGGAGAGACCACTGCTGGCATGCTGGGACCTCTCAAGGATGTTCACAGTACCAAGACTACAAGTTCCAGGAGTGTGAGAGAAGGTGAAGCAGGCTAACATGTGAATTCCACAGGCGAGGCAGCACAGGTGTGGCAGACAATATTTCCTGAGCACTTGCCAAGTACAGAGTTCTGACCTCCACACCAAGGATGAAGAAGACAAGACCATTTTCTGGAAACTGCCCGTTCGCATGCACAGGAAAGATATGTGCAAGTTGGAAAGAGTACGAAGGTGGGAAATGTCGCTAAATGGCAAGTGACCTAGTTACTGTGGCTCTGAGAAGTTGTGTGGAGACAGAGGGCAGTCCTTCAGAGGTTTGGAGTCTTTAAGGAGGTGAAAGAATGAGGCGGGCAGGGGTAAGGATAAGGTGAAGGTCACAGTTGGGACCCTACAGTGTAGGATTTACAGATGGGGATGGAGGAGAAAAGTTCAGAAATATAAGATTAGAAATACAAGGTCTTGAATGGCAGGCTAAAGAGAACAGATGTTATTCCGTAAGTAATGGGCACTGAAGATTTGCAAGTAAGGTGATGGGTTGGAGAGTTGAAAGTAGTAGTTAGGGTGGAAATATCTGGAAGTGGTGTGCACATGGACTCCAGGCTTGAGTAGAAACTACTAGAGTTGAGAAGAATGGGTCAGAAGCTATGGCAAGTAATCAAGATCCAGATGCTTAGAGCTTGGACTCAAGTCTAAATGGGAGTGGGGGATTTAGGAATAGACATTGGACATGTTATAAAGGTTCCCTGGGACTTGCTAGCTCATTTGCCATGGGAAGAAGAGAGAAAATGTCAAACTTGAATGGTCAAGTAGTAGCAGTGGCAGAAACAGGGAAGATTTTCCACATCCGCACATCCAACAAGTGGCAGAAGTAGAGGGTAATCAATGAACTCTCTGCAGTCTGCCCTTCGGAACACACTTCCCTTTCTCTTATCCCCAGCTCTTCCGAGAAAGGTCCGAAGAGCCATGGAGATGATAGAAAGATAAAGAGGAAAGAAAATTCCATTGCCAGCCCTGTCATCAGTACTTTACTCGCATTCTGAGAAATCCTTACAATAATGCAGAGAGCTTTGGGAGGAGTGCAGCAGGGCTTGGCTGCTCAGAGAAGGGGCTCTGAGCTTTACAGCACCTCAGATCCCCTCCTGCCTGCCTGACACCAAATGGACAGGCAGACAGCTGGGCTGAAGAAAGCCCTTATGGGGAACACGGTCCAGCCTTCGGCTAGAGATCCTCCTGTGCTCCACCTGTCAGGAAACGGAGCAAGGGCAAGAACCTCTGTCAGGATTTCAGGCAGAAAAGGGATTTGGGGGAACAGGTGGTGAGTTTATTTTTGGCTGTGTTGAGTTTGACAGGATAGTGAGACCTCAGGGAGACAAGGGAGATCTAAGCTTGGATGGGAGGTCAGGGCTTTAGTCCAAGGCTTGGGGTCATCTGACAGAGGCTCAGACTTGGCACCATTGTTCAAATTCATTCTTCTTTAGAGCAAAGTTGACGCTGGTTTCTCTCAAATTTGCATTCCCATCTCAGCTGGTTTATCTGGTAGGAGTAATAAGATGGCAGATGAATGCTAATGAGGAAATGAATGGAAGAGGCATCTTATAATTGATCAAGTTGTGATTATGGATACTCATTTAGGGAAAAAGTACTATTCTTCCTGAACATGAAGGACAGGACCAAGGATTGGATTTTAAGGTCATGTGAGTTTTTGCTTTTGTTCTGGCCCATTTTTCTTTTCCCCACTAATTAATTAATTTAGACTCTAGACTGAAATCAGTTTTATTCCTTCCAGGAAGGCCTGGGTTAATTTGGATTAGGTCTTCTGATCCTCAAGGGTCAAGGCTGATTGAGTGCTACATAATCATTTGCTGAACAAACAGTGTGTTAATTCTGGGACTGCAGTGTTGATTTCTCCCCTCAGTTTCCAAGAAGGAAGAGAATTAGGTCCTACAAAATAGTGAAGAGATATGAGGAAAGCCTAGAGATTGTCCATATTGAAGATGTAGGCAGATGCTACCATGTGCCTCTCACCTGCACATAGGGGGTGGTGATAGAAGGTGAGGGGGGACTTTGGGAGGTGATTAGGTCCCAAGGGCAGAACCCTCATGAATGGAATTAGTGCTTTTTTTTTTTTTTTTTTGTGGGTACCGGGGGGTTGACCTCAGGACCTCGCGCGCCAGCAGGCGGCCGTGCCACTGAGCGATATCACTGGCCCCTGTTTCGTATGTGGGTTCCGGGAGTCGAACTCGGGCCCTCGTGCTTGCCAGGCAGGCGCTTAAGCCGCTGAGCCATGGAATTAGTGCTCTTATGAAAGAGATCTGAATGCTGCCTTGCTCCTTCTGCCATGTGAGGACACAGCGAGAAAGCACTGTCTGTGAACCAGGAAACGGGCCCTCGCCAGACACTGAATCTATGGGTGCTTCGATCTTAGACTTTCCAGCTTGCAGAACTGTGAGAAACATAGTTCCGTTGTTTATAAGCCACTTAGTTTATAGTATTCTGTTATAGCAGCACAGACTGACTAAGACAGCAGAGGAGCAGCAACAAAGAGAGACAAAAAGGAAGATAGGGCTGGAAAAACAGGAGTCAAGGAAGCCAGGAATCCAAGGAGGAGTGAGCACCAGGATCCAAAACAACTACTGCGTCGGAAGAGTAAGAACCGTTCTTGCAGGCTACCAAACCTGCAAACACTTGGGAACAATGGACTGTTTTGTGGGTGTGCTTTTTTTAGGCCTCTGATACATTCTTTCCTTCAGTGCAGGTTAGTCGTAACTAATGATGGAAATGGTGACATAGGTTACTTCTGAGTCTAAGTCATAAAGACACTGGCAAGAAACAGGGTCTGGGAAGTCCCCTGTGAGAGGCATAATAATGTCCTCCAAAGATACCCATGTTCTGATTCCCTGAACCTGTGAATATGTTATGTTACATGGCAAAAAGGAATTTAGGTCACTAACCAGCTAACCTTAAAATAAGGAGAACATTCCAGATTATCCACTTGGGCTCAGCATAATCACACAAGTCCTTAAAAGCAGAAGCAGGAGGCAGAAAAGTCAGGCTCAGAGTGGCCTGGCCATTGCTGGCTTTGAAGAAGTGAGGGAGCCAGGAGCCAAGGAACTCAGGCAGCCTGCTGAGCTGGAAAAGGCAAGCAGCAGAGTCTCCTGGAGCCTCCAGAAAGAATGCAGCGCTGCTGACACTTCGATTTTTAGCCCAGACACATTCATTCCTTGTTATCTTCTACCATCAAGTTGTGGTAATCTATTGCAGCAACAATAAGAAATAAATATAGGGCTATACCTATGTCCTGTTCCTCATATCTGATCCATTTTTGCTCTCATTACATGCTTATTATTTGTACTTATTTATTTATGGTGTGTATTTTCATTATGCATTTTTGTCATCTCTCTTTTAAAACTATAAGCTCCTTCAGAGTAAGGCCTATGTTGTGTTTTGGTTTTTGCTTTTCAAATGTATACCTGAAGCACCAAATACATTGTTCCTTCCATTAAGAATGTGACCAGTTATTTATTGGACTGTCTAAAAGTGGAAGCAGCCAACTTAGCAAAGAGATAAAACAAGACAAGAGCTTGTGTAAAATAAAATATGGAATCCCATTTATTCGTTCTCTGTCAAGCTGAAGCCAAAGAATCACATTGGTGGCAAGATAGCTTATTGAGATGTTTTCTCCACCTATTTTTTTCCTCTGATTTCCAGCTTATAGCCAAGTTTCATCTTCCCTTAGTTAGGGGACTAGGGGCAGAGACAGAGGGGACAAGCAGAAGCTAGGAGGTCACTGGCTCCTTCCCAATTTGTCAAGGCTTCAAAGGGATGCAACTCCTTGGGAAGGGAGGAAGACAGAAAAGCTTCAAGGGGGTAAGGAAGTTGGGTCCCCAGAGCCCAAGAAGGGTACCAAGTTCCTCTGAGCAGCAGGGATCTGAGTGCTGTTTGACGATAAGACCTCAGAGGGGGGCACTGTAAGCCAGACCAAGGCCTGGGAGTTCCTTGAATCACCCATGATGCCCAGCCTCCACGCGGAGTGCAGGAGCTGAGAATGTGAGGATGGGGTAGAGCAATGGGAATATCCCAAGACACCACACGCTGGCACCCAATATCTTCACCACCTCCCAGGGCTTTGACCTGGGACCTTTATGGACCAGGTGGAATGGAGGGAGGCAGATTGGGTGAGCCCTGTGCTCACTAAGATGTACCTTCCGACTAACTTGTCAGGAAGCAGAGAGGGGCTGGAGTCTGAAATATGCTGATTTAGAACTACTAATACTCTGCACATCCAAATTTTGGGCTAGCATTCAAATGATGAGACCCTTTTTGGCTTTAAAATGAAGATTTTTTAATCCAGGTGGAGGCCTGAGTAGGGATGGTGTTAAAGGGGGTAGCAAATCCTTGTTGTGCAGCTCAAAGGGTGGGGAAAGGATGAACCAGAGCTGCTGGTAGGTTCTGTGGCTGCACTAGGTTGGAAGCACATATTCCGTCTCATTGGGGAAGAGGCACAGATACATCAGAAGGCAGCTCCAGATGCCAAGGGTGAAAAGGATTCCCAGGCCTGGTGTGGAAGTTTCCTGCTAGGTGGGGAGAAAGGCAGGACCCTGAGGCAAGGTCAGGTCTGCAGCTGGTGGGGAACCCTCCCCACCATGGGAACCTCTGGGGAGCAGCCTCAGGTTTGGCCACCCAAGTCCTCCTTCCTGGTGCCACGACCTCTACAACTGAGTGGTTGTGCTGAGTGGCAGAGTCCACTACTATCCCTACTCCCTGCACAAGCACAGGATGGGGTTTGATGAGAAGGCAGCTGGAGCACACTCCTTTAGGGATAACGAAACACCCACTGGGATCAGGTACTTCTTGTTTGGATCTACCTACAAGGCACACAATATACATTTAAGGCACACAATATACATTTCTCCTGCAGAGGACAGAAATGGCACAAGAAAGGTCATTTTTCCTTGGTCCAAGGTGGCCAACCTGCCGGGCACCTCATCAAGCCTTGCTATAGGAAAGGACAGAATAATACAGTGGAACTTGGGAGCAGGCACATCCAGGATCAAGTCCTACATGGTCGTGGCTTAGGAAGATCCACAGGTATAGGAGGCAAGGCAGGTAAGGAAGGGCTCCAGCCTGGGGAGGCACCCAAGGGCCAGCAGTGGTGTGGTGCCAGCCCCTTTCACAGCAAGAGCTCAGGGGAAGGCAGGGCAGAGGAGCCAGGGCTCCAGCACCAGTACTGGGCTCAGGCGGGGCTTCACTTACGCAGCAGCTCCTGCACTGGTGAAGTGAATCCAGTGGGTCCTTTTTTGCTTTTTGTGGTTCCATCATCTTCTTCTGAAGAGGAAATGGTGCTCTATTTGCTCCATCTATTTTCTTGAGCCTGGGCTGGGGGTCTATGTCAGCCAATCCCAGCAGCCTGAGGTCCTGCTGCTCCTTTGATCCTCTTCGAAGGGGGCTAGGGGTCAGGGAGAGGTGGAAAGTTGGGGAGACAATTTCTACCAGTGCACAGGTAGCTGTGGAAGGCCTTGCCCCAAGCCACTGGGGCAGCAGGAGCCAAGACAGCTTCTTGAGGAGTCTGACTGTCCTCTGAATCCCGAGGGCATTCAGCAAAGAGGAGGAGGGAGATTTTTTAGGGATGAGGAGTGACGGATCAAGTTACACTTACAGTTTGTTGTCCTTCTGTATATTTATTAAAACATCCATCTTCTCATCCATATCCTTCTGCATTTCCTTCAAGAGGGAATTCAAGACTAGAGCCTTATTGTGAAGAGTTTTTGAAATACACACACACACACACACACACACACACACACACACACACACACTGCATTTTACTTCTCAAGAATCTTCACTAGACATGGCCAAAGTGGCTGATGGCCACTGTCCATGACAGGACCTATTCTCCCTCCAGGACACCCCTGTTCCACGGTGAGACCAAAGCACGGGCAGTCACTAGGCGCACATCCAAGGCCTCTAGGTGGGTTAAAAGCCAAATGCGGATCTCTGACAGGAAACACATAGCTGCTTTGGTTTGATGCCTATAAAACGACGAGAACAAAAAAAACAGTCTTGGGACCCCAGAGACACTTGACTCTTATGTTTTGACCCTGGCCTATGTTTTTGTTTGCTCTACTTTTTACCCAGCCCTGGCAGAAACAGTCAACACAAAGTAAAATTGACAGTCACTATAGTGACGTAGCATGCTTATTATTCACAAAGAACTGAAAGAATAAAAACAATTCTTGGCAGAAGTTAGATCTATAAAATTTGACTTTGGGAAACTGGATATAAATAGTGCACGTGAAAAAAATTCTAAGGGGCAGAACTTATCACTGATAATATTTGTTATGGGGGAAAAAACAGATCAATCATAAAATATAAGCACAAATCATTTACTCCAATAAAAGTAATTTTCATAAAAAATGAAACAGCTGGAACCAGTCTAATCTGTTGTAGAAAATTGGTCAAATTATATTCTTTGGGGGAAAATGATTTCAGATAATATTTTGAAAGCATTTTTAAATATTAGTATAAATTTTGCATAAAATATTTCTAGCCACAGTGTCAAAATATCTTGACGTCAAAATGCTCCTTAGTTCAAAAATGTCAAAGTCACCATGTCCTGTGTTCTTACAAGTCTTACCATTTCAGACTCTTCATGCGTCAAACTGATTTCCTTTTCTCTTCTCTGTTAGCTGTATTTCCCAACTATTCTTGTCATTGTCACCACTTCCTTCTAATCATCCAAATTATGACTTTGGTGTCATCCTGGCTTGCCTTACTATATTGCCTTCATTCTCATATTGAATCTGTTACCAAGAGCTGTTACATTTCCTTTCGTGTATCTTTTAGATTTACCCTTTTCTTCTTTTCCTGCCCTAGCCCACCTCTGCTCACCGGGCCGGAGGCAGCAGCCTGTTTCCCGAGCTGCCAGACAGTCCCTACCTGCTCCACCACACCCAGGGCCCTTGCCGCCAGCTGCTCCTGGCATGTTTTTGATTAAGAATCTCCAAAGACCTCTTGCTGTTTACAGAGCCAAGTCCCAGCTTGTGTGCTGTTTTTCAGAACCTTCATTGCCTGCTGACTTTGTGGCCAGTCAATTCTGTTTCTCGCAGTTTCCCCGGATGATCCCCCTTCATGACTAATCTCCCTACTGACCAGCAGACACAACTGTCCGTCCTACTTCCTGTCGTGCTCAAGCTGTCCCTGGCTGAAACAGCCTCCTCTGTGCCTTTCCACGCCCAGCCCCGCTCACTCACAAAATGCTTAAGGTGTATGCATTTTACTATGGAAATACTGCATGCCCTTTGTAGGAAAATTTGGACAATACACAAGTACGTATTAAAAAAGCAATCTTCTCACCCTGTTAAGTACATTTCTTTCCAGTTTTTTTTCTATATATTTACTTATCTACTTTTTTACCTGGTTGAGATTGGCAGGTAAATGTTTACTTATGTCTTGCTTTTTTTAGTTCTGTAGGCATTCTTTATAAACTGTCTTTAATAGTTTCTGACTTTCACTATATGGATATACCATCATTTCTTTGGCTGTTCCTCTGTTGTTGAAAATTGTGGTTGTTTCTAAAATGTTATTATAAATAATCCAGTGATGAACATTTTTAATATATACTTGTGCTGGCATTTCCAATTATTCTCATACATTAACTTCTGAGAAATAGAATTTAAAAGTTGTATATTTCTTGATGGCTATTATCTAATAACATTCCAAGTTTGTACAAATTTGTACTCTTGTCAGCAGTATAAGAGCATTTCTATCTTGTTATATAATTTTCATAAATTTAAAATTATCTTATTTGAATGTAACAATTATCATTTCACCCACATGTATTTGACTATTCATGAGGTAAAACCTTTTATACATATTTATTGCTTTTTAGTTATATTCTCTTCTGTGGGTCATCTGTTCATGCCCTTGCACATTTTCCTATTTGGTTCTTGTTCATTTCTGTGAGCTCTGTATATTATGGATAAAAACCTTTTGTTTATACTTACCAGTTTACACAAAATTATTTCTCTTTACACAAAATTATTTAAAACCATTGTTTTAAAATTCTGTGTATACTGGTTTTCTGTCTTTTTTTTTGAGACTTGGTCTCACTATGTAGTTCAGGCCAGCCTTGAACTCACTATGTAGCCTAGACTGGTGACAATCCTCCTGCCTCAGCCTCCCAAGTGCTAGGATTATAGTGTGCGCCACCACTCTCGGTTTGTCATATTCCTTTTAAAAAACTTATTAGTGTAACTTATTTATAGTTAAATATATCACTACTTTCTTGGTGATTTCTTCTAATTATATTTAGAATATCCAATGAAATTTTTACTTATAACTTCTTATTGGTTTTTCTTAAACTCTCCTTATAGATTTTTTCTATCTACTGTGCTAACTGAACTATTTTTTCCTCATGTAAGCAAGAAATATTCTTTTTTTTTTTTTTTTTGTGGATACCAGGGGGACGACCTCAGGACCTCGCGCGCCAACAGGCACCCGTGCCGCTGAGCGATATCACCGGCCCCTTTTTCGTATGTGGGTTCCGGGAGTCGAACTCGGGCCCTCGCGCTTGCAAGGCAGGCGCTTACGCCGCTGAGCCATCTCACCGGCCCAAGAAATATTCTTAATATTATTACATATTCCTTTCCTTCTCACTGATATTGAAAAAATCACCTTTATCATATTTGAAATTTTATAGAACTGTGATTCTCCACTTTGAGCATATATTGGAATCACCTGGGCAATTTGAAAAACTCTTGGCACTTCGACCTCAAACCCAAAGTCCCCAATCTCATTATTATGGGGTGCAGCCTGGGTATAGGGGAAGAGGGGGTCAAAAATCGCTCTGAGGAGACCCTGATGTGCAGCCAAACTGACTGGTGCTGCTTAAGGGTTTAGGACCTGGTTCTCAGCCAAGGGGAAACGTGGGGATCACGGAGTTGTGAAGAGCCCTGCCTCGCCTCAGACAGTTTCATTCGGGGCTCTTGGCTGGATAGTTTAAGTCCACACATGGGGCTTTCAGGGCATCCTTGGCAAAGAGGCTGTTACAGAGTTACCTGTTCCCATTCCTGCATTTATATGCTTATCCCTGGGCTCTACCACCCTGAATAAAAACTATGGCTTTAAAATGGATTTTAATTATCTGGTAAGGATAGTGCCCCCTTACAACTCTTGAAAAATTTGTAGCTATTTGCTTTTACCTGTTGTGCTTCTACATCAGTGGTTTTGAAACTTTTACCTGGGGAACTTGGCCAAAATTCAAGGGCCCAATTTCTGTCTAAACATGAGCTTGGGATCCATGTTTCTTTGTTAGTATTCTAGTTGACTCTGAAACACGCTAAAAAGCTTGTGAGCCACCGTTGTAGAATCCAGATGATCTTCTAGTGTTGTTTGCATTTTGTTTAAAAATGATTTTATTGGGTTTCTTTTTATTAGATTTGCATTAAACTGGCAATGTAATCTTCCAGGCTCAACTTGACTCAGTTTCCCTGTAAGGATTTCTCTTGTTATTCTAGCCCACATTCACTACTCAGGCCTCTAAGTCCCTAATTAACTGACAGCCTGCCACTGTGCTTGCAATTCTTTCTTGCAATGGGGTTTGGGTCTCCTACCAGGTTATAAGCACCTAGAGGGCAGGGTCTGGCATCTCTTTCGTAGTTTCCAATGTGGTACTGACCAAAAGAAGGCATTCAGTAAAATCTTACCTTCATAATTTCCACGAATTCATGAAGCTTATCAAAATCTTTGTCCATTATATCCTTTATCTAATGAGGAAGAAAAATATGACTTGACACAAGCACAGAGCATATTACTGAAGTCAGGTGTGGTATCTTTAGGGTATTTTAAGCAAAGGGCAGCAGCTGAACCTCTGGCATGGACTAATAAGGTCCTATTAAAGTCATTTTCTTTCTAGGGAGTCTGTGAGAGGACTAGAACGCATATACCATCAAGTCAGCCCACTGCCAGGCTGGCAGGGCTCAGTCGTGGCTCTTGCAAGGCTTACAGTTGGAGCTCAGGTCACAGCTTCAGTTACACCTTCTTGCTTGGTTATTCCCTTTCCCTAAATAGGCCATAGGTGGTTGTGTCATAGAAACAAGAGTTCTTGCCATGCAGTTCACCAAAGGGAGGTGAAGGAGGAGGATGAGGTTGGCTCCTGACAGCCCCCAGACCCCACATCAACCCTTCACTCAGCTTTATCATGGAGGTAACAGCACGCCAACCTAACGCCCCAGCCAGGGAGAGCGAACCTTTTAGAGCTTTCAATGATACAAGCAGCCCACTGTGGCATAGGTTCGCCCCCACTGCCCTAGGCTGTAGGGGATTTTTGGTCATTCAACAACTGGGTTTAGGCATCAAACAAGTAAGAAATGAATATCCTAAAGTGCCTAACACATAAGCACTCTAGAGGGGTTAAGTCAATGTGCTTTTCCTATGCAATCCTTGTTTCTTTTACCTTTTTTTTTTTTTAATGTAGGTACCCGGAGTCGAATTCAGGACCTCGTGCTTGCCAGCAGGTGCTTGTGCTGCTGAGTGATACCACCGGCCCCTTTTTTCTTTTATGTGGGTTCCGGGAGTCGAACTTAGGACCTTGCGCTTGCCAGGCAGGTGCTTACGCCGCTGAGCCATCTCACTAGCCCTCTTTTACTTTTCAAAGTTAGGAATTGCAGTTTTTGAAGCTACACTTTCTCTACATGTTATATAAAACCTTATCCTGTTACCTGTTTTATCTCCTCCATTTTTTCCTTGAGTTCTTCTCTCACCTCTCTAAGTTCATTCTGAGGAAATGAAATGAGGGAGAGAGGAAGTAAACCAAAATCTTGGATGGGAGGGAAATTTTCATGGGAGGAAAGGGCAGATCCTGAGGGCACTTCCAAAAGAGGAACTGAGGGAAACTTCCGTAAGGAGGAGAGGAGGATGCTAAGACAGTGGGTCAGGGACCTCAGACATCATGGGCCTCCTAATGGGATGCATAGAAAGAGCACACCATTACTTCTTTGGAAGGCCTGCCCAAAATCTACAACCTAAAACATCAGACAAACCCAGATTAGGGGTCATTCAGCAAAATAAATGATCTGTAATCTTTAAAAATGTCCTGAGCAAGAGTGAAAAACAATTCCAGATTAAAGAAGAATGAAGAAATATAGCAATTAGAAGCAATGTGCGATCCTAGATTAGGTCCTGGGCCAGAAACATGTTTTTGTTTGTTTGTTTGTTTTAACAAAAAACATCATTGGCACAATTGGTGAGATGAGAATAAAGTCTACAGATTAGTCCTGTATCCATGTTAATTTCCTGATGTTGAAAATTCTACTGTAGATATGTAAAAGAAGGTCCTTGCTTTTAGGAAATACATGCTGAAGACTGGTAAAAGTTTATTCTCAAATAGTTCAAAATATATATACAGTCATCCTTTGGTATCCATGGAGGATTGGTTCCATGACCCCCCGTGATGTAGAACATAAGAAACACCCAGGAAGGGGCCATACAGTCTTAATCCCTACCCAGTGCCCAAAAGGATACCTTGGAATAGGAAGTCATGCAGCCGCCCCTCAGTATCTGAGGGGATTTGGTTCAGGGACTCCTGCAGATACCCAAATCTTCAGATGCTCACATCCCCTATGTAAATGGTGGAATTTGCATACAACCTGTGCATATCCTCTCATGTACTTTAAATCATCTCTAGATCACTTATACCTAATACAATGTAAATGCTACTATGTAAATAGTTGTTATACTACATTGCATAGAGAATAAGAAAAAGGTCTGTACATGTTCAGACACAAATTTCAGTACAGACACAATTTTTCTCCAAATATTTTCAATCTGAGGTTGGTTGAATCAAAGACGTGGAGCTATCTCATGGATATGAAGGGCTGATTTTGTGTGTGTGTGTGTGTGTGTGTGTGTGTACAGAAAAAGACAGAAACAGAGAGGAAATAAAGTAACCATGATAAAATGCCAACATCTGAGGAATGTGGGTGAAGGATATATTAGTATTCACTGTCCATTTCCCCCAAATTTTATGTTAGTCTAAAATAGTTTCAAAATAAAAGGTTAAAAAGGACCCAGAGAGAACGAAGTCTGATGGTTGTTAAGTGCCGGTGAGTGCAAAGTGTCCACCCAGAAGTCGGCTGGCCGTCAACTCTTCACTGCACTGACCCACGTGCCCCACGCCGCCTGGGCTCACACACTCACCTTTAGCTCCTGTGTCATCCCTGTTTTGGTGAAAGGCCCTTTGCATTTAACTTCTTTGTAATTGTATGTCTGTGATTGAAACAGAAACACAGAGCATTGGAAACTGCAGATGAGGGTGGCATTGCAGAGGCAGGATGGAGCACTCCAAGTTTCTGTCCCTCCCTAGGGACAGAGACGAAAGCTGGTGGCCCTCCCTGTGCAGAAGTTTCTCTATCTTCCTCCTTCTCCCTCTTGGAACTCATCTTGTTCCACTTATGTAACTGATTGGTTACTAGCATGAGGGTCTCTGAGAATGAAAAACCTGTTTCTCTCATTGCATCCCCCGCACCTGGGAGAGATCTTGGCCACCAGGAACAGAAAATGGACCCTGACTCCAAGTCACCTCCCCATGGATTTCAGGCCTGGCAGCTGGCATGGCCACAAAAACGCTTCTTACTTTGGTTGGCTCTGGCTTCAATTCCGGGCAAACTGCCTTGTAGTTCTTGTTCTACAGAGAGAGACGAAGCATTAGGATTGGGGAAAGATAGCATCCAGCCCTTGCAAAAGGACCCCCACCCCCACCCCCACCCCCAGCAACTCTGCCTTTCTAGCTGCGCTTGAGCACAGGCTCATATATTTCCCAGCACCTGATCTGCTTCAAGACAACTCAGCTCTGGTCATGCATGCTGTCCTAATGAGCACAGGCCTGCCCAGTCAGCGGGTGGAGAAAGCAGCTGGAGAGAGAGAATTCTAAGGTAAGCCTCAAAGATGTTGTTTCAAGAGTGTGGGCCTTTGGGAGAGACCCAGGTCCCAGTCTCAGCTGTTCTCTCTTCTAGCTTGCAAACTTGGGCGAGTTTAGTCCCTCTGAGCCCTTTCCTTGTTTGCAAAATGGATGTGATAACTATATTTATCTAGGAAAGTTATTTTGAACCTTAGGCTGCCAGTTGGAGGAGGGTGTGGTGCAGGCCTGGCCTGTGGCATGGAGCTGTGAGTAGTTGGAGGAGCGAGAGTGCTATAGAGAGGGAGTCAGCAGGGGCCTTTTCCTTCCCATCCCTTTAACGCGCATGGGCATCAACCCCACACTCATTCCAGGCTGAGCGGTCACTTATGCTCAGAACAAAGAACGAAATATGGGAGGTTTATTGGCAACTTCTTGAGCTCATTTCGGCAGTACATGTGCTAACATTGGCACATTCTCGGTATCCTCCCTGCCCCATCTCTACTCATAGTACACGGAAGCCCCACATCATCCGGCAGCGTTCCTCCTTTACCAGGTTTGTCTTCTTCAGTTCTGCCTTCTTGGCCATGATGGAGGAAGCCGGGGTGTTCTTCAAATTCCCCACCACCCCACAACAGCCCCCAGGACCAGCCCACTGTCCCGTGCAACTTACGGGCCAAGGCGGGAGCTGGGTGACCTCCTCTTTATGTGCGGAACAGCTGAGGTCACAATGCCGACCTGGAGTGTCACCGCAGCTCTGGGCCTGCATGGCTCAGCCACTGAGATGAGGGGCTCAGGCCAAGTTTGAAAGCCACAGGGTCTCCTTCCCGCAGCAGGAGAAGGCTCTCTTGGAGAGCCTCACACTGCCAAGGACCACGGGCTGTCATGGCCAAGGCACAAGGCACACATCCCAGGAATCACTGCTCTTCTGGAAGCAGAAGTAACCCATGACTAGGGGAGCTGCTGCCATAGACGGATGGCTTCCAGAGTCCACTTTCCACCTCTCTGTGCTCTCCTGACATGAAACTCTACCCCCATCTCTTCTCCTGGTTCTTCTAATGCAAGGAAAAGAGTTGGGGCAAGAAGCAATATGTACACAGTGCTGAAGGTGAGAAGCCTTTGAGGGGAAAAGACTACTAAAGAAAAGGCCATTCTGAGGGTAGCTATAATTAGTGCTTAAAGTGGAGCAGCAAAGGCACATAGCATTACATGGGATGTAAAAGCATTTGAAAGCTGGGTTTTGAGCCTCATTTCTCTTTTCCTCTTTTCCTGAGCATTCCACTCCCCTCTCCCTTATTTTTTCAATGACTACAGTTGGCACAGAAAAGGCCAAAGTGGGCTCTCTGAGAGCAGACAGCCCAGGAGTACAGGAACGGATTGCAGATTGCATGTGAGTCACACGCCCACACCAGCTAACACTGCTCACACTCGCCCTATTTCATGCAGCTGCTTTGCCTGTCCTTGCCAGAGGCCAGGCCACTGGAACTTCCTCCAGAGCTGCTAGATGCTTGTATTTTTGATGCATTTCCTAGGTGGTGATTTCCCAACCCCCAACCCAGTGACAGCCATAAATACCATCGAAACCCAAGAAGAGAATGTGTCTGTCACTGAATAGCTGGGGGGAGGGTTGGGGTGGTGGTGAGTTTCCCGTGCCTCATTTTGTCATTTGTAAATGGGGATTGCAACTGTTAGGTTCCTCTGACCATGTAGCTCAGTCCTTCCAGATCCATTGGCCACACGGTGAGGAAAGCTCTTTCTCCACGGGTTTCCAAGGACCCTTAACAGGGCTGAGCAGGGAACTATGGTAATAATGACTGACTCCATATCTACATCTACCAGCCCTGTGAAGCTGGGCACCTTTTCCTTCCTCTTGCTTTGGACTGAGAGCCTCATGGACCTGCAGCAGAGTTTTCTTTGCTTAGCTAAGCAGTTGTTAAATGAGCTGCCTTCTAGCCAAACACAGCAAATGAGCTCACTGGCCTATGTATTAGGAAAGTGGATCTAAAAGAATCAAAGTCTCATTGTGAAACTTAGTGTAAACACACACGCACACACACAAACACGCATGATACCGTTTGGACAGAAGTTTAGCAACAGACTTATAGCTCTGGGCTTGGACCTTCCCATAGTGTTTACTATTCATGTTTCCAAATACATGCTTGTTGTTATCCATATATTCAGGAAGGGCTAGGGAAATCCATTTGGTGAACCTGGATGAGTCATATCCTTTAAGAATATTTTGCAACTACATAAGGACTAGGTTTAAGCGATGTTGTGGCATTGGATATTGTTGTGGTATGACTTTGTTGTACATAAGCTGTAGGCTGTTCTTACCTGAAGAATTCCAGATATGCTTCTTCTAAATCCATTCACAGCACACTCTGTTAGTATCAGGGAAAAAACATGAAGTCCCCTGATGTTCCACTGGGCTTTGAGGCACAAGGCTATTCATGACCCAAAGGAAGAGGCAGCCACAATCTCTTTTCTCCAAGGTGATAGCATTTGCATTTCCTCTCCTTTACAAACTCCTGAGGTTTTTTCTGTTTCATGAGGATAATGTTGGGGAGGGGGGAGCAGTGAAGAGGGGAATTTAGAATGGCCTTAGGCCTCTGAGTTTGGCCTATTTTGATTCAAGATACCCTATTTTGATCCAGGGTCTAGCCAACTACCTACGTGGAGGCCCAGAAGAAGAGAATGTCGTGTGTGTTTAGGGGCCTATTTGACCACGGGGGTCCCCAGTATTCTAAAGCCCTTTGATCGGGTGGAACGTTTCATAAAGGTACCCAGAATCCCAAAGGATGTGGTCTCCAACCAACCTTGAATTGCCATGGCTCAACACACGTGCCCTAAGTGATTTGTTCTTCTGACACCTTGGCAGTTTATACCCCAAAGTACTGCAGTATCTGGTGGCCGCCCTCAGCCAGAGACTCTCTGCGAGGGTTTTCTAGCCCCAGGGAACCTCGTCCTGGTTTCTCTCTAGATGTTCCCTTCGAGCCTTATGTGGTCACAGGTGGTGCTTCTGGAAGGTGATTAGATTATGAGGGCTTACAGCTGACGTGTCGTTGGTCGTTGGGATCTGGACAGAAGATGCGGGTCACTGTGGGCTAGGAGGGGTTCGTCTCCCTTGGCGGCTCTTCGCTTTGCTTCCTGCCTCCTGTCCGCCACATCATGAGCAGCACTCCTCTGCCCCGCCCCTGTGCCATGCCTTCCTGCCTCGGGGCCAGCAGACTACGGACTGAAACCTCTACAAACTGTGAGCCAAAATCGACCCCTCTTTTAATTTGTAGGTGTTGGGTGTTTCGTCCCAGTGACGATAAAAGTGACTAAAACAAACTTCTTACATAAATTTGTTTAGAGATTTCCTATGATTGGTTCCTGCCTTGCCCTACTTGACTGATTCACAGACGCCTTAGAAAGGGTTATTCTGTGCAGCACACAGATACCCTTTATTACCGGCACACTGATTACCGCACAATTTCTGATCATTTCTACAAATAGTATATCAGACTCGGGCTAGAATGATAATCCCATTACATCGTTTCTTTGGAAAAACTATGTTCAGTTTATAGCATATGAACTCTTTGTACCTTTATTTCAGGAACAAAACATAATCTGAACAGATCGTTGTAAATCTCCAGCTATTTTAATCCAACTGATGATAAGTGAAAAGTCGCAGCAAAAAATATTGTGTGAAGATTGCTGGCTTTTCTCATCACGACACGACAGCCTTGCCAGGCCTCCCAGGACCTCGGAGAACCCATTACTCTTCCCACAACCAAAAGTCACAGAGCAGCCTGCCGTGTGAGGTAATGCAAGAGCCACCAGCCCTCAGAAGCTCCCCCGCTCCTGCTTTCCGTCTTTGGATAGAACCCAAGTGGAGTAGGGCGATTATTTCCCTCCTTCCTCTCTCGGCTGGCTAGAAGGGTCTCTAACAGTTACCATCCCAGTCTCTCACTGTGTCCTCTCCACCTCTGCTGACCCCTTCAGATTCCCATGATAAAACTGAGTGACCTCTAGGCTCCATGCCCTGGAGCTGTTGGGGATTATGCTCCTGTGGTGTCCAGGGAGGACCACAGACGAGAGGGTTTCATGCGCTCATCCTGGGAGTAGCACTGTCACTCCCTCACAGTCTCGTGGCTGGAACACAACCTAAGGCTACATTTGACCACAAAAGAGGCTGGGAAATATGGCCAACCTCCTCCCATGGGTAAAAGGAAATAGGTTTAAGGAGCAGGTAACCAATCTCTGACACCCTTTCCTAATGCATTTCATCTTTTTTTTATTCTCTGACAAGTTTCCTTACAAGTAAACTTGATTTTGGGATTCTTCTGTTTTTAATGTAAAAGGGGGGTAGCTTACAAGGTCCAAAAGAAAAACTTATACTGGATATTGATCTAGGAATAAATCTCCTATCAAATGTGAACTGGAAGAGCTAAGGTTAGGGTTAGGGACCCACTTCTTTGTCAGCTGACTGGCCAATGGGCTGGGACACTGAGACAGAGATTCTAATAGTGGTCCAGTCTGTCCAGGGCTTTTCAGAACAATGGTTCCCGGACCCTTAGGTTACAGAAGTCCTCTCTTCCCACCGCAGGCTCGTCTCCTGCAGTCACCAGAACGTGCTGGTGTGAAGCTTCTCCTGCCCTTCTAAGTCCTCTGAACATCACTGGGACCAGACCTAGCCGTCTGAATGTTGCCAGCCCCTTCGTGGGGGCTGAGCCCTCTTGTTTTCTTTTTGTGTGACTTTCCATAACCTTCCTCCAACAGACCTTTCATTCTAGCCCCAGGAAGCCACCTGATTTGACCCCTGCCTGAAAATGTCTACTTCAGGGCCACACCCAAACATGGACAAAACTTGGATCAAACTTTCTCAGAACCCAGAGACAGTGGTTGCTGGTTTCCTGTTGAGTCAGTTTGGCCACTGACAGTTTCCTATCTGGTTTACCTCCTTTTCTTGAGCATTCTGCCCTTGGAAGTCATTAGCATCTTGGAGCTGAATCCATGTTAAGACGGGTCTAGAAGGTGTGTGAATCTTCTTCCCTTGGAAAGGGTTCTGAGGCTGGGGCTGGGGACAGAGCACCTCTTTCCTGGAACTATGGTGGTGACGAAGGCTCGGGAAGCTGTAGAGTTGAGTCACAGGGAAAGTGCAACTGTTTAAATTGGTCTTGAGATATAGCAGTTGATGATAAATCCTGAGTTCCAATGTGGAGAGAGCCAGGGAGGAAGAGAGAAGAGACAGACCAGGTCCCAGCATGAGCACAGTCCGCCTGGGGGCCTCTGGGGGGCTGAGTTGTGAGGGGAGAATCTGAGTGCACTTAAGGACTAAGGATAAGTGGTTTTCCAGGTTTTGCTCCTTCCTGCTTGTTACATCTCTGAACTCTGTGCAGGCTGTAGACTTTTTTCCTTCGTTGGCACAGAGCATTAGTACAATGTTCACAAATAGGCTGTATGATTTTCTGGAGCTTGAATTCAAGGGATTCCACATTCCTTTTGAATTTAATGTCACAGTATGTGGCTGCTCTGATTTACTTTAGACATGACAAAATTTTAAAAACATAGGCTTATGTTATGGTTGGCATCTGAAATGTTCCCCCAAATGTTCATCGTGTTGAAGGCTTTGTTGTCAGCTTATGGGTTTTGAGGGAATTGACTGGATTAATAATTTGATGGCATTATTGGGAGGTAATGGAAATTTCAGTGAGGCCTAACTGAAAGGAGTGGGTCATGGGGTCATAATTTTAGAGACTATATCTTGTCACTAGCCCCTTCCTCTCTGACTTTCTCATCTTCTCTGCTTCTTGGCTGCCATAAGGTGAGCAGCTTTCCTCCACCACGACTTTCCACCGTGATGTTTCTGCCTTGCCATAGGCCTAAAAGTAGTTTAGCCAGCTGACTATGGACTAAAACTTCTGAAACTGTGAGCCCAGATAAGATTTTCCTCCTGTAAGTTATTTATCTCAGGTATTTTGTCATAGCGATGGAAAGCTAACACAATCCAGGTCCACTTTGATATGCTGGATGTGAACTTAGCTTTGGTTAGCTTCCAGTTCCTCTATGAGGAAACTGAGCAGAGCACAGGGGTTGGCTCTCAGTGGCAGCTGAATCTGAATCCATAGGTTTTTTTGTTTTGTTTTTTCAGTTTTTTTGAGACAGGGCTGTGTATGTAGTTCAGGCTGGCCTTGAACTCACTATCTAGCCTTGGCTGGCCTTGAACTTGCAGCAATCTTCCCGCCTCATCCTCCCGAGTGCTAGGACTACAGGCATGTGCCACCATGCCTGGCCCATTGAATCCATAGTTCTTCAGCATGGTTCTGAACATTATTCCTGGAAGCCAAGCCTCTTTCCCTAGCCCTCCTCACAATTAAACCAGCTTAATATGGATCCTCTCTGTAAGTAAGAACCTGACTGACAGAACTGCCTGCACATTCCTGTGATTGTAGATCTTCAGGAGGTCATGTGTGTAGCAGAAACTCCTGGTTGGTGACCCACAAGGACACTCCTGTGGAAATGTTGTGGAGTACTCTGTGCTGAAATCTTATGGATTCCCAGGCCATGAACAAAAGGGGTTCTGATATATTTTTATTTAAGTCTCCTGTGATTTTTTTTTAAATAAGTGCTTTCGCTTTGTCTGTGACTAAAATTGAACAGATCATTTCTATTGGTGGCAACACATGTGGGATGGCCTTTTCCTCGCAAGGCTTTGGTGTTTCCTCACCTTGCACGCTCATCCCAGAGCACTGTCTCCAGCAGCCCTGTTCCGCTGCTCTCGCCACAAGGAGCCAACAGTAGACTGAATGCCAGGTCCGCCCTGGAGCCTCCTTCCTCACCTCCTCCTGCTTCTTCCTCATGTGGCTCTGAGCATTCCTGGACCACGTGACAGACAAGAACTTTGAGAAGAACCCTCTGGGGCCCTGGGCTCCCACTCGAAGTGGAGGAAGAGGCATAAGTGCCACCTCTGGGTGGCAACAGTTGTGAAAATTGCTCCACAGGGAAAAACAACTTAGATCGATTCAAACACTGGAGCAAGTCACATTCATTTGCTAAATCTTCTAAACACAAATATTAACTTATTTTAATCTGAGTATTGGTTAAACCCAAGTAATCCCTTTCTTGTGCCCCCATACCTCTAAAATCCATGACAATTACAAACCTATCCAGAGAACCAGGTGTTCTGGGTCCTGCTTGGTTCTCAGCCCCACACCTCACTGGCAGGTCCAGGTTCTGGGCCAGACTAGTTCATAGTAAGGAGCTCTAGTTTGATACACAAAGTGACAACATGAATCCTCCCGTTCAGCAAAGGCACGGTGGTGCACACCTGTCTATGTGCCAAGCACTCTGTGAGGTACCAGCGACACAGGATAAAGAAGACATGGCCCTGGCCTGTAGGAACTCATTGTCAGTAAGGCCGAAAGAAGCACAACATACCATTTTGACATGATACGGTGATTTCAATGGAGCTGAGTGTCTTCCGCATCCCTCTGGACCTCATTCCTGGCCTGTGAGCTTCCTGGAAGCCCAGTCCCTCCAGACCCAAGCTCTTTAAATCTAGCGCAGGAGCCAAACAGGCTACACTATACACTGAATGTCTGACTTTGCCAGTGACAACATAGCACATTCTCTCACCAGTGAGCCTGCCCCTCCATGCCCAGGTGGGGAGGGTTCACCTGTCTGCAGCTCATCACTTGGGCCTTCCTTGGAGTCAGAGTTCTTTACCTCTTCCAGCAGGTGTGTTGCATATCAAATCAGCTCTCTCCGACTGCTTCATCTGGCCCAAGTGCAACCTTCCTCGGCCTTGTCACAGTACACCACAGTTAAGACTCGACTAAATCTGTACATTCTTGAAAGCAAGAAGGCTGTATGTGTCATACTGATATTTTGCCAAGCTGAGAACATTGCTGTTCTCAGAAGTCCTGTGTGTTCTTGCTGCAGGGCATAATGGAATATTCATAAATGAAACAATCTTCGAGTTTTATACATGTCTCTCTCAGATCTCAGTAGTCAGAGTTAAGAAAATGGAAGCTCCACAGGAAGGAGACTGGCAGGAACCTGGCTCCCTTACCTGGGAGCCTTCTAGTGTTCCCACTGGGCACATTCTGCTTCGCTGTCCACTTGTCCTGTCTCCTGCCTCTTGACCCATCCTCTACCTTCTGGAGCACAGCTCAGCTCTCCCTCAGCTTGGGACTCGTGGCCTGAGCTCAGGGTGCCTGGCCTCTGGGTCAGCTGCAGGGTCTTTCTCTCTTGCTCTTTCTTTTAGGGCAGTCCCAGCAGGAGGCCCTGGGCTCTCAGTCCCCTCGGTTTAGACTCTAGACCCTAGCTGTTCTGATACCGGATCCCCCCTCCTTCCCTTCCTTCCCACAGCTGGTGATGTCAAGGTAAATCCCCCAGGAAGGCATTTCTCTTTCTCACTCGACTTCATGAATCTGTCATTCGAACAGCATGCCTCCTCCACTCATTCATGGTGCTTCCTCCCTGCCATCCACCTACTACGAAGGTATTTTGTCCATATCCTTCTATTCGCTCATTCTTCCAGGAGGGAAAATCCTGTTTTTCAGATTTCCTTGAGCTTACCCTGTCACAGCCCCTTCCGAGCTCTTTCTCAGACAGAGTCCCCAGGCTTGGGGCCTGGGATTCTGTGGCTCCGTGCTTTCACGTGGCCCTGCCAGGCTTCTTCCTTGCAGATTGATTCTAGAGCTAAGCACTGTGTCATGGGGAGAGAACTTCGTGAACTGGGCACAGTAGTTGCTCTCAAGGTCTCATGGTCTGGGAAAGGAGACAGAAGTGCATGTTGAGTTTCCACCTGGAGTGCCGAGTGCTGCCCTTGGGAGATCCTGTGCGGCCCCTGAGGCGGGGATGCCCGGCCCCTCAAGCAGCCCCTCCACGCTCGCTGTGCATCTCTCTGGGTTTCTCTCAGCTCCCAGTGGGAAGCCTGGGGCCTAGCAAGGCCCACCATTCAAGAGACTTGCACAAGAAGCCTGGGTGAATGGGAAAATAACAAGGCGGCTTTAGAGATGTTTTCTGGGCCAGCATTGTCAGGTTCTCCTTTGTCTCCACAGAGTGGTCTCGAGAGGCCCTGGCACATACGGGTTGCACCACTGGGATGAAGTTGTATGAGGCCATCACAGCAGGACATTATTGATGAAGCATTAACAGCTCTTTTTTCCTCTTTCTTTTTTGCCCATTCTGAGGAAGGCTGAAAGGGGTAGGAGGCAAAAGAGTCTTCCAGGCTTTGCTTCCTGGGCATAGAGAGGACTCTGGGCATAAATAGGATGCTGCGGTAAGGAGAACACAATGAGTTGTTTTGGTTTCCCCAGAGCAAGCGCCTTGGTCTCCAGTCTGTGCTCAACTGGGAACCACTGCCTAGACAATGGGGTGGGGGGGAGCTGATATCACTGAAGCAGGACTTGTTGGGGGTTGTCATCTTCCAATCTCATGCCTTCCAGTGACCTGAGCTTGCAGTGTTACCCTGCTTCTTCTTACTGTGTAGTCTCGAGCAAGTTACTTCACCTCTCTGAGCCACAGCTTTCTCCGCTGTACAATGGAGATAATGGCAGAGTCTGACTGGTGTGGTTGTTGTGAGGATGGGTGGGGGGTGTCTCACACCGCCTGGCCCACACATGCTGGCTCCTTCTCCCTCCCCAGTCCCTTTTTCCCTCTCCTCCACTCTGTCCTTAGCTCCTCTGGTCCTCAAGGATTTACTACCCAGGGCTTTGGCACTCCGCCTTCTGTCCGACAGCAGGCAGCCTCCAGGCTCTAGCCTCTGCACCTTTCTGATTATTCACTGCTTGATCTAACTTTGGGAGGAGGACAGGGATATTTCTACTTTATTCAGGCTATGTCCCTGGCACTTTGCACAGAGGTTGGTGGGCCCCAGGCACTGAGTATTTGTTTAGTAAAATCCATTGGTTTGGGTACCAAAGAGGAGGAGAGTAGAGAGCAAGGAAGAAATGACCACAAGACCAGGTACAGCCTCTGCCAGGGGCGGGCAGCTTTCCACCCGTGCACTGCCAGTTCTGTGCCAGCCATGCTGCCGTGGGGGCTCCTGCTATCCCTCTGCATGGCAGGTAAGATGCCGCCTGGGCTTAGGGAGGGGCATGAGGCACCTCTCCTCTGAGGTTCCTGGAGAGCAAGGTTGGAGGGGAGACAAAGTGCAAAGAAATGAATGCTTTTCAACCTTCATTCCAAGGGCAGGGAGAGAGAAGGAAGCATCCACCGCCACCTCTGCCCGGCTTGCTGCCTCGGCCCCTGGCTCGGCTCCTCACCCCACCCTCCTCACTCTGTCCTCACAAACCCAGGGGCCTAGGGCCAGGACCCAGTTGCTGTTCTGCAGCCAAATTTCACCCATTTGGTTTCTCACCAGTGCATCTAACCAATAGCGTCTTGAGGCCGAGTAGTAGGTAACAGAAACAGTCCCTGACACCAACAAGCTTAGTCTAGAGGGGTTAAAGAGGTGATAAGCAGGATAATTACAGAAGTACTTGGAAAATGCAGTGAAGGAAATCAAAGTAGGAGGTGTGAGGTGGGGAGAGGCACCCGGGGTCTTCAGATACAGTGAGTGGCAAGGGTTCTCTGAGAAGTTTGGGCAGGAAAGAAGAGCCAGAAGGAAGCCAGCCACGGCCCTGGGCCTGGAAAGTGCAGTGGCTGGGCGCTGGCTGGGTGTCAGGCACAGGGTGCTAAGTGCTGGCTGCTGGCTGCAGGAGTCTCAGCATGTGGGCTATGATGGGCCGGGCATTGTGACAAGCTGGAAACCTGTGGGAATGGCATGGTGACCCTCTGGCTCATTGTGGGAATATGGTGAGACCCCCCAAGTAGGAAGGGTAGGACCTGTTGTGGAGGTAGAGGGCATGGAAATAGGTGGAGAGTTTGAGAGAGCTCTGGGGACTCACTGGCCATAAACCTCGGTCTTTGCTGGGTGACTGGATGCAGAGAACGAGAGAACCTGAGGGAGCAACGGTAACCCTGGGCGCAAGGGCTGCGTTGTGTAGGTCCTCGGGTGCAGGCAGCGCGTCCAGGGCACACAGACTGCACAGAAGTTGTGGGGTGTGTGGGCTTTTCACACTGCCAGCGCTGACCCATTAGATCCTCAAATCAATTCAGTGGGCTACACCCAGTCAGTTAAAAAAAATGAAACAATAGGATAAACATAAAAATGAGTCACATATCCTAAGGGGGATTTTTTGTTTCCTTATTCTTTTTCTCGGGCACAGGGATCCTCCTGCTCTTCTCAGCTACAGGTGACATCTTGAACTCTGGTGGGTATGAAGATCATCGTTTTTTCTGGCAAGTGCTGTCGGTCCTTCCTCACCTTCCCCCTTTGTGCAAGCTTGCCCCTCTGTATGGTGCCCATCCCCAGTCTTATTTTCCTCTCCCAGGACATCTGGCTTGAAGCTGGTTGTTTGTGGCCTAGGACCCTCAAGCACCCAGGGACAAGCCCTTCATTCTTCCCCTGGCAGAGCAGCCCCACACCTGCCCTCCTTTGCTGGGCACCTACAAGGAGATGAAGTCAAGGAAGGAAGGAATGGAGACTATGATCTTGGGGTTTGGGGTGGGTTCCTGGGAGAAGTTTTCTCCTTCCCTTTCTCCCTCTTCTCCCTCTCCCTCCCTACAACTGAGCACCTCTCATGGGCCCAGGTGGGCCCTGGGAATATAGTGATGAATAAAGCTTGTTCTTTGCTCCCAAGTTGCCTAGACCTGGTGGTAGAGACAGATAAGAAACAAGGCCCTTTCCAGAGGAGCATTTAAAGATTTTCATGCTGGTCCCAGGAAGAGTATCAGATCCTTGCTCTAAGGTAGGCCTGAGTATTGGTAGATTTGAAAAGTCTCTGGGTGATTCTAATATGTAGCCCCAGTTACAAGTCCCCAGTGTAGGGGAACAACTATGCCGTGCATGGCTAAGGGCTTGGACCTGAGAGCTCTACCCAGGGTCCCAGAGTCCTGTTCTACTCACTTAACTCTCTGTGGCTTGATTTCCTTATTTGCAACAGGCGTAGTCATACCTTAAGGAGTCAGATGAATTCAGTGAGCTAAGGGCATATCACACATGCTCAGTAAACAATATCTGCTGGTATTAAGCACTATTATCTATTATTATTAACCACTAATGATGATTCATTGCAGCACCTGACCTAGGATGGGGAAAGAGAAAGGGGAGGGGAGAGGACAGGAAAATAGGAGATTAAGGGACCAGGTGATGTTGGCCAGCCTTCCACGCCAAGAGAGCAGCTCATGCAAAGGCCGGGAGGCAGAGCTGGGCAATTGGAGGCCAGAGGTGAGGGGAGACTGGCAGAAAAGAGGCTGGAGAGGCACACCATGGTATGGCTGAAAGCTCTTGGGGACTAGGGTTGAGTGGGGCCAGCTGTGCTGTGACAGCCTCTCCCACCCCAGCCTTGCAGCTGGTGAGCCATGGCAAAACCTTTTGTTGGGCAGAGCAGGAGCTGAGCTGGGAAAAGGCCAGGTATTAACTGCCAGCAGCACCACACAGACCTCGCCGACCTGGAGAGCATGAACAGTATAGATATACTCTAATACCAGGAGGACAGAGGCAGGGGTCTGCCTCTTCTTCAAAGAGTGTATTTCTGGCCTAAGCTGGTCCATCAGCTCTACCTTCACCATCCCAGTGTGGAGCACTGTCTTCCAGGAGGGCATCTGTGCCACTCTGTATTCTCCACTGTCCATTGTCCCGTCTGGGGGCTGCCTCTGTACAGCGCAGGAGCCCTTCGTTTGCTATTATGATGTGTATAGATTCATATTCTGGGACTGATCTTCTCTCCAGGGTTGCTTTTCAAGAGCATGTGTGTGTACATGTATGTGTGTGTGTATGTGTGTGTGTGTGGCTCTATTTTTCAAGAATACTAGTCTATTACCCTTTTGCTATAATACTTCTTCTCTGTGATCCTGGTTTCTATTTTCTCTGCCTCCCATTCCCAAGACCCAGTTAGAGAAAAGGGAATAAATCAGAATAGAGAGCAGAATGTTCCACCATGTCTCTTCCTTCTGCCAATTGACTTGGATGAGGAAGAAAAAGGGAAAGACAGGTTGGGAGATCCATGCAGAAATGAGAACAGAATTCAAGGTCTCCTCTTCTCATGAAGCAAAAGGTATGGTTTATTGTCTCACTGTGGGTGGGAAAGAACGGAATATCTATCCTCTAGGACAGTGGTGACAAACTTACGGCACACATGTTATTTGTTTTTCTTTTAAGACAAAAGATATTAATGTGTGAACTGTCTTTTTTTTCTAAACTAAAACTTCAGTATTGAGGTTTAATTACAGAGTTGGCACTTTGCAACAAATAACTGGGTTTTGGGTTGCAGTTTGGGCACTCATCTCTAGAAGGTTCACCATCACTGCTCTAGGAGATCCCCAGCTTCCTGGGAAGTCGGTGGGACCAATGCCTGTGAATATCTGCAGAAAGTCTGCCATCAGTACTAAAGGACAAAGGGTATGGCTGTTGGGGAGGAGCCACCCTATCCCTGTCCTCCACCTGGCCTATCTCTGCCCCTGGCAGCCACACTACTCATTCTTGGTGCTGAGCTCGCACAGAGGGGTGGGTGTAGCCCAGACAGCACTGATCTGCCAGAAAGTGCCAGTTCCTGGTTTTCTTTGTCAGCCAAATCTCAGCCCTACTGTATAATGTCCTTATTCCCCAAATAGGGGTATAGAGGTCTGCCTGCTGTATCCCCAAGTCACAGCCAAACCATGCGTGTCACAGGGTCTTAAAACATAGCTTCTGGTGGTCTAGGTTTGATCTGTGGGTTCCTAAGTGAGTAAAGAGATGTCCAGGGATGGCGAGTGGGCCTGGGTCAGGGAGTCCCTGCAAAGGAAGGGCTATGTTACAGGGGTCTTCCCCTGCTCTCTCCATTGTCCTAGAACTCCACAAGACATGTCCTGACCCTAGTGACTTCAATTTTTCAGGCCCATTGCCATAACATGGCACCACTTCACCACCCTCCTATGAGTCTGCCCTGCCAACACTATAATCTGTTCTGTTCAGAGTGAGCTTTAAAAAACATAAATTGGATCACATCCCTTCAACACACTGCGTAGGTCCTCACAGCACTTAGAATACCATCCTTTTTACAGCCAACCAGGCCCTACCCGATCTGTTTGGCCTTACTCTCATCCTTCTTCCCAACCATGTTGACTTCTTTCTGCTTCCCAGACCCATGGAGCTCCTTCCAACACTTGGACCTTTGTTTTCACTCTGCCTGGGCTGGGCTGGTTCCTTCTCATAATCCCTTTAAGAGCAAAAACCCTGCTTGTCTTATTTCCATTCTAAGGGTGTGGAATAGTGTTGACTACACAATAGGTGCTCAGTACTGCACACATTTACCGAATAAACGGAGGAAGGAAGGAACAAGCCTGTTCACCCTTGAGCTAGGCTTTCCCAGATGCAATTTGGCAGCTCCTAGTATCTGCAGAGGACGCTGGGCAGCCCTCACTTGCTGCCCCATAGCTTGAGTTCTGTTTGTGCTTTACAGATACTGCTGTAGGGCGCCAAATCGGCTCAGAGTCATCTCTTGACTGGACTGCTCTTCCAAAGAAAGGTACCAATCTGCTGTACTTTTGCTTTTCTGGGAACTTGGCTTGTTTTGCTTTGAGCTTACCTACCTGGATCATTAGCCCTAGTTCCCTTCTACTTCCCCTGCCACTGCCACTGCTTTGCTGACCCCAAGCTGAAACCCAGGGCGAGGATTATTACTCAGATGGGCCCAGAGGGGAAGGTGACTTGCTCAAGGTCTCAAACTAGAGTAGAACCCCAGCTGCATCCTGGCATTTCCTCTGGGAGCACGAGGTGGGCATTACCTCTTCATAGCCCAGGTACCTGCCATCCATCTAGAGAGGGGGGTGGTTTTTCACTCAAAAATCCCCCCTTGGATCTCACTGCCCTGTTTTGTTTTTTTTTTCAAATTCTTCATTCAGATATACAGAAATTCTGTCAGTCTGCTTTGCAGAGTTGGTTCTCTGCATGTTAAGAAATATGGGTGGTAGAGTGAAATGGCACAGGCTTCTAAGACCAGCAGGCCTGCGTTTGAATCTCATTTTCATACTTAATATAGCTTGAGTTTGGGCCTCCTTTTCTTTATCTCTGAGATGAGATTAACAATATCCACTTCTCAGGATTAGAGTGAGAATTTAAAAGATGATGTAGGCCACATGCTTAGCTCAGCACTGGCACATGCCAGGTGCTTAATACAGAGTAACTTAAAAAAATCAGTTTAGAGAGGGAAAATGTTAAGGAAATATTAGGCAAATCAGAGGGTTTGGGAGGCCTTATTTGAATGTGATGATGTGACACCCAATTCTGTTAGCTTTATCCAGAACTCCGGAATTGATACCTTAGGTAGAGCCCCAACTGCTCACATCCTTTCCAAACATCCATTACTTGGAGTTACAGATGCATGTACTGCAAATGAGACCAGCCTGGGAATGGGCAGCCCGCTCTACTTCAGAGCTGGCTCAGCCCAGCCTCAGGCAGGAACTGGAAGTAGCGGCTGGGGAGGCTGATATCTTACCTGAGTTCCTCCAGGGAGCAGTGCCAGTGGGGATGGGCTTGCTCTGCCTCCTGCCTACCGTGTCTGTCCCAAACCAGGCTCGCCTCTTCTCTCTGGCTCTCCTCTTCTCTCTGGCTCTCCTCTATTAGGCCTCAACCCTGGAGACGCCCTAGAGTCACTGAGGCAGACACTGCCCCTGGAAATCACAAATGAACCTGACTCCAAACCAGGATTATCTTATTTCTCATGACCTCCCACTTATTAAGTGCTAATTATTCGATACACCGTGCCAAACCTCTCATACCTCCCTCTCATAACCACCATTTATTAAATACTAACTGCATGATGCACTGTGCTAAGCCATTTGTACACATGGTTTCACGTAATCCTGACCTCAGTACCATTATTATCCCCACTGGACAGATGAAGAAATTGAGAGTTGAACATAACTTGTAAGGCCATATCACTACAAGAAGAGCTCTTAACCCCTGCTGTCCTTAGTGTTTTTCCTCCAGTTGCTGTTCTGTCTAGCTCATTCCTTTTCCCAACCTGGTATTTAGTCTGCCTATAAAATTGTGTTTTTGATAAAACCTAACACCTGAGAACTGGGGACAAGGGCCCAGGTCAGACCAGAGCTCTGTCCCAGGGACAGTGAAGTTGAGCTCACAGATCCAGAACCTCAGGCTCTCGTCTCCATGTTCTTTGCCCCTAGCCGAGGTCCTTATTGGTGCAGAAACCTTCATGCGATTTGAAGAAAGAATGACGTGGTGGTCAGCTCTGAAGTACTGTCGTAGCCACTACACTGACCTGGCCGACCTGCAGAGAGTGACCAAGGAGAACAAGGAGAACCTGAGGTACCTCACGAATGAGACAGAGGCATGGATTGGCCTCTACATCAGTGCAAACTCCAGGACTCTGACATGGTCCAGCGACTTGGGTGACCACATACCCTCCTGGTTGGAGAAGCCCAAGTTCAGCAGAGGGCTGTGTGCAGGGCTTCGCACCTATTCACACTTCGGCCCCAAGGTTTATACAGTGGTTTGCACTTCCCGACAACCTTTCATCTGCTTTTATGGTGAGTGAGAGTCCACTCCTGCTGGTGCTCAGCTCCTGGAGGCTAAAACAAGATGGGAAGTGAGTTTATTTGGAAGGAGGTCACGCTAGACAGAAGGAGGCATTTCTGGGCTTTGGGGATAACTGAATTTTGGAGCAGACTTCTGGGATCTTTGTACTATAAACTTATGAGGAAGTTATTTTAATTCTGAGGATCTTTAAAGATGACAGACAACATCTAACCTTAGGTCATTAGCAATTAGCAACAGCAATTAGTTACTGGACAATGAAATGGGTAAGAACCTGGGCTTTAGATCAGACAGACTTTATCACTTTCTAGAAATAAGTGGCCAGTATCTCTGAGCCTCCTTTTCCTTATCTTTTCCTTAGTATATTTAACAAGTAGGATTGGTGACACCCACCTCATAGGACGGTTTTGAAGGCTGAACAAGAGAATGAATGTAAAGGCCTAGCAGAGACCCTGGCACAGATTAAGCATCCAACAAATACCAGTTATTATCATTGTTATGGTCATTACAAATCTGCTGTAACCAGAGGCATGCCTAGTTACTCCAGATCTTGTGTATAATATGCCCCCTCAGCAACAGGTTCCAGCCCTCCTTGCCCTTTGTTCCCTCGCCTCTCTCCCTATCCCTCTCCAGTTCCCCTCCCCCTCCCTCACCCCTCTACCTTCCCTCCTCCTCCTCTTCCTCCTTCTTTCTCTCTCATTACAGCCTTACTGAGATATAATCCACACATCTTAAAAGTCACCCTTCTAAAGTATATAATCCAGGGATTTTTAGAATGTATGCAACCATCACCACTGTCTAAATTTAGGATATTTTTATCATCCTTCAAATAAATTCCTTCCCCATTAGCAATGACCCATACTCTCCCTCTGGCGACAACTAATCTACTTTTTATCTCTGTGGTTTTGTCTGTTCTTGGCTGTTTCTTTGTGTGTTTTGGATTTGATGAGAATTTTGATCAGAATCCCTTGAAGAGCTACTGTGAGGATTGAAGATGTAAACTACATGTCCCTGTGATCGGCACATAGTGTGCATGAACTCTTCCCTCCTGAGTTTGGTTGCTGTGATGGGAGGCTGACCTCTCGCATTTTGTGTGAGTTCTCATAGGCCAACAGTCATTAGGTTTGACAGAGCTTGTCCTCACATTGTCTGTATTTTCTTGCAGACCCTTCCATTGGAAATCGGAAGTCAGCAGCAATGCCTCCACTCCTTAATGCTTCCTCATCCAAAGTTACTCCTTCCTCAGAAGTTACTGTGGGGACCACTCCCAGGCTAAGTATAAGTGCTTTGAGCCTGTTCTTGCCTGGATTGGAGGTCTTCAGGGCCCAAGGGAGCAGAGAGGTAGCCTGTATGGAGCAGCCTAGGGTAGGGCCTATGGGACCCTCCTAGAAAGGACAGTAAGTGGCTAGCAATGAAGTGAGCCAACCGAGTGGCAATCAAGGGCCACTCAGGCAGACAACTCTTTCTGTTCCATACACTGCTGGGTCAGCCAAGGAGGATTTGTTCACTATCAGCCTCCCTTCTCCTTGAATTGAGACTCTGAGCTTGGAGCTCCAGTACCAGGAGACCTAGGAGAGGGCGTGCAGTGTCTCCAGTGATGTGATGAGGGCCTGACCTGGGCGACAGGAAGCAAGATGGCTGAGCAGTGTTCTCGGGAAAAAGTCATCAGAGTGGCCTTTGAGGTTGAGCATCCAGAGAGGGAAGCATAATCGAGTAACCTGTCAAAGTCCCTTCTAATTGTGGACTCCTCTGTGGGGAAAGAAGACGAGGGATAAATTGTAAGGATGTCGTGTAGGGACATGGCTGTAAGTAAGTGATAGCATCCCTATGGCATTTTAAATTCCTGAAACATCTTTATAGCTATTACTTCAATTTGCTTCCCAAGAGTTCTGAAGTTAACTAGGATAATTGAGAGCAAAATCACAGTTCTCCTGGCCCCCTTACAGATTCCTAATCAGACAAAGACATTATTGCCTTTATTGAGGACACAGAGAATTTAGACTTGATGGAGGGTGATAAGAGTTTCACTAATTCACTAATTCACTAATTTTAAAAATGTGGATGGAATTTATGCTATGTAATCAGGACTGGGATGTAAAGAAAAGGGCCTGTTCTGAAGGAGCTCACAGCCAGATGGGAAGAGGTTGGTGCTTTCTGTAGCCACAGGCATGGAGAAGGGGAGTATCACGGCCCCTGCAGTTATCTGGGGAGTTTCCTGGTGGGGGTTTGGGGTGGTGGTGATTTTATAACTATTTCAAAGGATGAAGAGGACTCAGCTAGCAAACCCCAGTGGGGGTGAGTGGGTAGTGGACTGCAGGTAGAAGGAGCTGCTGGAGTGTGTGTGCGTGCGTGTGCGTAGTGCTGGAGGGCAGAGGCATAGATCCTTCTGGTTCAGAAGATGGATGAGAGCCTGTCTTCTGCTTCCCATCTAATGACTAACCTGGCACCTGCCTGGCTGTCCCGAGCCCAGTGGCTTCTTGGGGTGGCCTAATGTGTTTGGGAGGCCCTCCTTGCACATCCCTGTCTTCCCCAGGTAGGCACCGCCAGGTACAGAAGGAGCACATAGGTATTCTGTGCTGGGCTGGTTATACAAGGAGTTTCGTGAACTGTGCCACTCCAGCTTGCTTTGGGACCTTGGGAGGGCTCCTGGGCACAGCAGACCCCACAGAAGGTGTCTCTTGTAATAGGGCCCAGCGCTGGCCCCATGGGGTGCTTCGCAGGGCCTGGTTTCTGCAGGATGGTCAGTGAGCCTGGAGTCCATAGAGCTCCGCCCCCAAATCTGTGACCTCCACACTTCTACCTCTGCAGGCCCCACAGCTCCCCAACCCCAAGGGACGGCCTCACCAAGCCCTCCAACAAACCACACCCCCCCGAGGGCTATCTCAGTTCCCGAGGAAGGATCCAGGACTCCGCTGGTCACTGCCCAGAGTACATCTGTCAACTCCACGCTCTGGGCACTGGCTTCCACTGGCACTGCATTTTGGGGCAGCCCTTCGGTTCCCCAGGAAACAGTCAAGACCTCTCTGGCCACCACTGTGAGCCCTACTGCAGACCCAGCACCTCAGGGGGGACCCTGTTACACAGGGCAGGCTCCCAACTCTGCAGGAGGTAGGTGTGGGCCCCTTGCTGGGCTCCACCCACAATGCCTCAGCTACTCCCGGGTTGGCAGTTCCCCCTGCGCCTTCTACATCCAGCTGGTTCTGTAGCTTTGAGGCTCTGGGAACCAAAGGAAGAGCTTCAGAGGTCTCCATCTCAGGGAACCCAGCTGAGCCCCAAAGAACAACTACGCAGTCTGAGTCCACAGCCAGGAGACAGACCACCCTCACAGCACCACTGTGAGCCAGCCAGGAGCTGAAACAGGTGCCTGCCTGTGTCGCTGGGGGCTGGGCACTCCAGCTTGGAGTGTAGCTCCTCTCGGGCTCTGGCGGAAGTTCAAGCTACTCTGTAGAGGATTCGGAACTGGCGTTCACCAGCCAATCCTCTTCTGGTAACAATTTAGAATGGAGATGGGACTGGGGCAGGGAGCTCTGGGAGAGATACAGTCCATTTTACTTTCAAAGGTAGGAGGCTGGCAGCTAAGGATTGGAATGTTGGCTCCACCACTTACTGTGTGGCCTTAGGCAAGTTTTTTTTTTTTTTTTTTTTTTTTTTTTTTTTCAGAAATGAACTTTTTTATTGGTTGCTTATTTTTTTTTTTTTATTTTAAAGAGAAGAAAAAACAAAACAAATCAAAAGAAGAACAAATTTTCAAAGCAACATAATAGGAGGGTAACAATGGTTAATACATTACGTATTACTATCTTTAAGTTAGTTATTCAGGATACCAGTCATAACCTCTCTGAATCTCATTTCTCTCATCTTTAAACAGAAGAAAAAGTCAGCACTATAAGGTACCTCTCAGTTCCTGGATCTGCAGACAATAAATGGTAGTTGTTACCGTATTAATCTTAATTTACGAGTGACATATTTAGTGTCTTTCTTTTTTATACCTCTGTTCTTACCTTGCTAAATAGATGGGGCTACCCTCGTTCTTATTTTACATGCTTATTACTGATCGTGAATTATCAGGATGCAGATTCTCAAAGAGCAGGGGCATTTTTTTCTTTTTCTCCCACGCCTAGAATGGTGTTTTGCATATTGGTAGATGATTTAATTTTTTCTGAGTACTGGTTTTAAACAAGACACTGAACTATGGATATAAGATGAGCAGGACTTATTTCCTGCTTTTAAGAGAGGGAGTCTAACAGGAGCAGACACAGACAACCAGGACAGCTTGGTATGTGCTGCACTAAAGTATGAATCAAGAGCTGAGGCAGGAAAGTTATTTATTCATTCTGCCTAGAAGATGGCAACTGCACAGAAAGTTAATGAATTTCACTGGCAGGAAATAGTAAGGAAATTCTTTCTTTCAGAGAGAAGAGCATGGGCCGAGACAAATGGGTGTCAAAGTATGACTTGTTTGGGATTGTCAAGCAGTCTGACGTAGCTGGGGTATAGGTCACATTCTGGGGAAATGGATGGACTGGGGCCAAGTTCTGAAGGACTTGATTCTGCAGTCAGTGGGGCCACCAGAGGGTTTTAGCATGTAAGGAAAATGCTCAGATCTGTCATTTCCAGAAGCAAGGCGGTCATAATGACGTGGGACAGTGCTTGCATTAGGATGCTAAATGAAAAAGAAAAACATGAATGAACAGTACACATATGAAGGAGTCACAATAACATTGCAAGGAAACATTAACCAATGGTTAGAAAGATCAAAAGAAAATGTGTGAAAATGTTGAGTGGTTAAAGTCAGGTAAGGAGAATATGGGTATTCCCCTGCTTCAGTGTTTCTGAATTTTACATATTTGCTCATTAATTAAAGAAACTTACAATGCTTTGGGTGGGGAAAGGAGACCTGTGCAGAGGCTGCTGAGCAGGAGAGGAGACATAGGAAATGTGTGGGGGAAGACTTGCATAGCCGGGATGGAAGAAACCAAAGCCTCTTCTGGATAGCGGTGTGATGAGGGATGCGAGGGAACCGATTTTATATTATCTGTAAGTGACACAAATCAAAGAAATACCAGTACAAATGCATTTTTAAAAAATGCTCAACTTTGTTCATTAAATCACATAAATGCAAATTTTAAAAGTGCATTAAAAATTTATTTTAAAATGATTTTCACCTACCAGCTTGGCAAAGATTTGAAAAGGTGGTAATGCTGAGAATGTGAAAAAAAAAACCAGATCCCCAACACAGGAGGCATGTAAACTAGTGCTGCCATTCAAGCACAGCATGCCAGTTTTGAAATGAGCATGTCTTTTCCTACAGATATTCTACCCTTAGAAATCAAGGAAATGAGTTCAAGGTACACACCCTCCACACACGATTGTTTGTTGCGGAATTGTTTATTACAGTGAAAATTAGAAGCAATCTAATGTCTACTGAAAGCAGATTGATTAATAAGTTATACATTCAGTGAAATACTATGAAACTTTTAAAGAGAATAAGGCAGAACTTTATGCATTCAAATTTAAAAATCTAATGTGTGAAGGAGATTTTATAGCAAACTGTCAGTTTGGTTGCTCCTGGGTTGGGGAGAGGACACTTTTGGGTACCTACTTTATACTAATATACCACACAGTAACATGGCTATGCTCATATTTGAAAAAGGAACGGTGATATCTGCAGGGCACTGATAGGACTCTGGTGACTGAAAATGAGAGCAGCTGAGGATGCCTGAGTCTTTCACCGCAGTGCCTCAGTGTGTGGCCAGCTGTACAGAGGGACAGGAGTCTTCCAGGGAAGAGACTGAGCTTGGTTTATGGTGCTACCTGTCACTAGAGCTATTGAAGGTCACTGGGTGCCATGACGGGGGCTGGCAGATAATATAACGGCACTTGGCCTCTTGAGGTATATGCACTACTGAAAGAAAAAAATTAGTACTGAGGACAAACCTCATAATATTTTTAAGCCCCACAAGTCCTGATGTTGGAGTACCTTTGAAAGACGATGGTCTGGGTACAGAAGCCTGTGGCGGTGTCAGGGATTGGCAGGAACTGATCTGCCCACACGGGGTAGCTTCTGCAGCAGCTGTGTGCACAGCACTGCCGCTCTCATCTGTCTTTTGGTTCACACGCAGTAACCGGTGTCAGACCACCTCACTCCTGGCTGTATTTGCAGTAACTCCATTATTTTTCTCTCCTGTAGTTACAGCTAGTACAGAGGTTGACATTAATATAAGAGATACAGGTACAACAACTACTACTACTACTACTACTGATACTACTACTACTACTACTACTGATACTACTACTACTACTGATACTACTACTACTACTACTACTGATACTACTACTACTACTGATACTACTACTACTACTACTGATACTACTACTACTACTGATACTACTACTACTACTACTGATACTACTACTACTACTGATACTACTACTACTACTACTGATACTACTACTCAGGTCCAACATTTAAGCTCATCACACCCAGAGTCTGAAGAAAAAACAACAGCATCTCAGTCAGGTAACTGCTTGTTTACTGAATTCCTACCCTAATGGCAGAGCAGCTGAATCTACTGACTTTGGCCAAGGCCATCTGGGGCCTTCCTATAAAAGACAGCATGAAATGTTGGCAGCAAGAGTAGGAATGAGAAGTGGATTCTAGTTTAAGCCCTAGGACTATGGTGAAAGCTTGGGGATAAGTTGCCTTACTTCCTAGTCTCTATTTCTCATCTTCAAAAGGGGCCAGTAAAAACTACCTCGCTTACAGCACAGGGTTGGGGTTAATAATTGTGCAAAGGTCCAGTATAAACCAGAACACGTACACAAATATAACACAGTTCTACTATGAGGCTGTAGTTCCTGTGATGATTATGCTTGGCTCGCAGCTGAAGGCTGAACTTATTTATAGGCTCAGAGAACTTCTTTGGGATTTTTCTGGGGCAGAGCCCAGGGAGAGGTGAATATTTCAGTATACTGTGGATCATCCTCCTAACAGATTTAAAATGAAGGAGAAAAATGCAGAAGAGACGGAAATAATGTCCTGGTGACTGTGGGAGGAAAGTGAGCATTACTCCCATACATGGGATTTTTTTTCCTTTTCTGCCACTAATTGGTTGGTCCTAATTATGGCTAAGCAGTCTCCTTATCAGTAGTCTCCCGCTTCATGAAATCTTCAATCCCCACATGGCATCTATGGCATCCAACGGTTCCTCTTAACTGTGGAGTGCTCGAAGTTCAAGTGGCAATAGGTAATTTCTCCTTGAGCTAGGTGGCACTTTCTTTTTCAGAGTACTCTTTTGGAATCCTGAAGGCAGATTTTATCATTTCAACTCTGATGGACCCAGAAGAGATGAAAGAACAATTTTTAAGGGAGGTAAGACTTCTGCCTTCTAATCTTGATCAGTCAGATGACTTGCCGATGCAAGGCAATTTATCAAAAACAATAAGAGAAAAAGCTTTGGAAAATCAGCTTATTTTGGTCTGCCATCACTTTGGTTCATGGTGCCAGGTTGGTTATGTGTCAGGATCTTTTCAGATCTTTTTCTAGCCTCTCCAACATTTTTCCTGAGGTCTTCTCTTCTTTTTTCAAGACAGCCCAGTCAGAAGGACTTAAATTTGGCTTTCCACTTATTCTTTATATGACCTGGACAAGTAATTTAGTCCCAGTTTCCTCATGAAATAGGAATGATAATACATAATTCATATGGCTGGTGTTATGATTAAATCATATATTCCATATAAAAGTCTAGCAAATTGGCCCAGTTGGTACTGAATAAGCATTAGCTATTATTACTATCAACATCACTACTACGGTGTTCTGAATTTACATTTGTTCTAGACCCCTTTTCTCCCATGTACTTTGAAAAAGAAATGGTACTACCTGCAGGGCACTGGCAGGACTTTGGTGACTGAACACGAGAGCAGCTGAGGATGTCTGGGTCTCAGTAATGTGGGATAGGAGGTTGTTTCTAAATACTGAGAGAAAAGCCTCAAACTGATCACTGAACATGTCCTACGGGCATACTTCTCAACTGTATCTGGTAATAATCATAGGATATTAGAGCTAGAGAGTACCCTATAGATTATCAAGCCAATGTTAACTTTACACATAAGGAAACAAATTGGCATTTATCTAGTAGCTTGTCACGGTTTATTCACTGGGCCAAAGGAACAGCACCCAGGCAATTGATTCTAGAATTTCACAAGATCGAGTTTCTAGAAAGATAGTGTGTGTGTGCCTCTGCAAGTTTGCATATGAGTCCATGCTGACCAAAGGTAGAGCAGGGAATTGTAGAGATTTTGTAGTTCACTACTGAAAGAACAAGAACAAATGATATAATTCAGCATCTTGTAAGTTTCTTAGCAAAATTTCAAGGGCTAAAACTGCAGTGCTGAGTCTTACGGCTACAGAAGTTAAGTATCTTTTTGGGATTTGCTTATCCTTAAGGTAGATGTACTGCATTTTGTTCTGATCTGGACCTTTAAGCATCCCCCTCCCCAGTATTAGGGATTGAACCATTGTACTGAGCTACATCCCTAACCCCTCCCCCTTTTATTTTTAAATTTTGAATCAGGGTCTTGCTAAATCATTAAGTTGCCCGGGCTGGGCTCAAACTTTCGATCCTCCTGCCTCAGCCTCCCAGAGCACTGTGCCATCATGCATGGCTCTGTAAGCACACTTTAGGTAGTGTCCTCATGAAGTTTTGGATATCAGACCAGAAGCCATCTACCTTCTATTTCAAATTGGAGCCAATGGGAAAACTGGAGTTAAAATAGGAAATTTCATCTTTTGGTCAACTTTGTTGGACTGTATCTAGTCCATAAATGGGATGACCATGTTAAAGGACAGAATTCCTACCTCACAGATTTAAAGACTGGAGTTGGCCTGGGCATTGTAGCATGTACCTGTAATCCCAGCTACTTGGGAGGTTAAAGTAGGAGGATCAAGAGGTTGAGCCCATCCAGGTAGCTTATTGAGACTCTGTGTTTGAATACAATAGAAAAGGGTTGGGGAGTATAGCTCAATGTAGGTGCTTGCCTAGCGTGCACAAGGCCCTACGTTCCATCGGAAGCATTATAAAATAAAATTAAAATATCAAAAGGAACTTGTAAGGACAAAGTATATGTGTGGGAAGGTTAGGTGTATATTACTAGTTTTAGTAGCATTTAAAATTTCACATAGAAGGCAAAGAAATACCTATAGCCAACTTTTCCCAGTTTGAGGAATAGAGACAAAAAACATTGTAAAAGACACACACACTGCCGAAGAGCTTGATTTATTTTTATTTATTTTTTTGTGGGTACCGGGGGTCGACCTCAGGACCTCGTGCGCCAGCAGGCACCCGTGCCGCTGAGCGATATCACCGGCCCCTTTTTCGTATGTGGGTCCCAGGAGTCGAACTCAGGACCTCGCGCTTGCCAGGCAGGCACTTATGCTGCTGAGCCATCTCACCGGCCCTAGAGCTTGATTTAGAATAGTGGTTCTAAACTAAGTTAGAACCCTCTAGTGATGTTTCAGGAAAAACAGCAAACAAACAACCTCTCCAGAAACAAAAACCCCAGCCTGGCCTCAGTCCTTAGAGACTCTCTAATTATTGTGCAGTGGTGGAGCCCAGGAACTGTACCTACTTTTTTCTTTTATACTCCTCAGTGATTCTAATAAACAGTCAAGATTGAGAACCACTGATTTGGTCTTTTGTTTTATTTCCCTTTGTCTTTTTTTTTTCCCTAGCAAAACTGATTTATGCACTTTCCCATTTGTGTAGGTGCTAATGAAAAAGGGCAGAAATCTGGAGGGAGGCTAAGAAACATAAAGGGTATGGGTGGACCTAAAGGGCATGGATGGACCTAATGGGTATACGAGGGAATAGTTAAGAGCTAGACAACCACAGGGCATAAGGTAGCATCAGTGGTTTGTTTCTTTTTTTGTGGTGCTGGGGACTGATCTCAAGTTCTTACACTTTACCACCAAGCTGCACCAATAGCCCTATTTCTCTCTTTTTGATGTTTCAGATCCAAGAAGTCTTAAAGCTTATATTAGGTCATGAGCAATTCAGATTGAAATGGGTTGGCTTTGAAGTGAACAAAAAGTAGCACACGCCTACTGGTTTGCAGTTTCTCTTTTACTCAATGTTCTCTGGATTTTTAGGAAGTTTTTGGTTCTTTAGTTCCTAAAAGAACAGAATTAGAATTAACTTTGAGATATACCAGAAGGCACAGACCTACAACTAGCACAAAATCAAACTACATATGAAACCTGCATTCTTGGATTTTATGATGAAACAGATATGCAGAAGATGGCAGGATGTGGGAGCAAAAACCTCGCGTGACAAACAATGACAAACGCCTGAACCAAACAACAAAAATTCTGAAAAGAAAGCCCATAAATCTGTCTGAAGACTGTAAGAGAACACAGTAGTGGTTTAGGAAAGTAAATGGGACCACATCTCCAGTGCTGGGGATTGAACCATGGGCTTCACGCATGCTAGGCAAGTGCTCTGCTACTGAGCTGTATCTGCAGCCCACAACACAGAACGTGTTAATGCCAACTACCTGTCCTATATGTAAGAAATATTTGTACCTGTAAATTGGGTAAATTTAAGGCATGTTTTCTTAATATTAAAATGTGTCAAAATAATATTGTTGCATACATGTTCTTTTTTTTCCCTGTGTCCTAAGCACCCAGATGTATACTAGAAGGTAGTAACATGTCAAATACAGTAGCAACTTTAGTCTGAAATGTTTAAAGTTAAAGTTTATTTGTATTCTTTGTAGGAATATCAATAAAAGACCTCAAACGTATCTATATCTGTACATGTACAAGAACCGTCAAAAATTATTCACAGAACAAAAATAAATCTTCTTTAGAACAAACCCAGGTAATGTAATGTAGATATGGATCTCACATATGGAACAATCTAAGTGCTACTTAGCACAAAAATATGGCTTTAAAAATAAAATAAAATCTTGGGTTTTTTTTTTTTTTCCTAAGGTGTATTTCTCTTTCTTGAAATAAAAAATAAATTATTTAGAGTTATCACTGTAAAATAGTCATGTGTATTAACACACTCTTATTAAGGCCCTGGAGATGAAAAACAAAATAAATTTAGGAGGTAAATTCTTCACAGGTGTGATCCAGGTAAATACGATGCTATGAGCTTGAGTTGATTTTGATATAACTAAGAAAGGTCAAGCACCAGTCAAAATTTAACCTTTACTAGTTAGGTTTTGCAGTATAGTGGTCATTAAGTCAATATTTAACCTACTGGTGAACTGAGAATTGAAACTTTTTTCTTTGAATTTTGGAAATGACATAAACAGGATGGTTATACATAAATCTTTATATCGCTACACAGAATATGGAAACTCTCAAAACACAGCTTCTGTGGAAATCTTGCCCCCCTCCAAAGGATAAATCTGGTTTTAAATCTCAAACAAAAAATTGCGTTGGGGAAGATGAGAGTATTTGAATGAAAAGTAACAACTTTTCATTGTAGGAAATAAAACGCATGCTGAAATATGATCCAAACTTGCCACTTTCCTTGGATAGTTCACTGTATTTGTCAAGTCTAACTGGGTTGGTTACTCAAACACCTGAGGATTAACTGATCAGAAACCAAAGCTACTTCTTCCTGTATCCTACTCTGATCAGTGATGTTCGACTTTATTTCTATGACTCCCTGTGGTATCAATGATGATATCTAGGGTTTTTGAGACAACGTCAAACCAAATCAAGTTCAAGTTTAACTTATATATACATATAACACATAGAGTACATTCTTGAGAGAATTGACATAAAATCTAATAAATGAAAGCATATCTGAAAAATTCAAGAAAGTTTGGGAATCACTGTTCTATAAAATACATTTAACATTCAGAAAAAGGAAGCCCTAGGAATTGTGTATTTTCTGTGAGCACAGACATGTTGTTACTGGGGGTTGAACCCACGGCTTTCACACATCCTCAGTGCTTTTTTGCTTTGAGACAGGGTCTCACTAAGTTGCTAAGTTGCCTAGGCTGGGCTCAAACTTGTGATCCTCCTGCCTCTGCCTTCCAGAGAGCTAGGATTACAGGCGTGCATCACTACACCCAGTTTATGTCTATATATTTTAAAAGTGGGCAAGGGATATAAATCTCCCTGTCTCCTTGAACCTCTGGGTTACTGAGAAGACTGCTATGTCCCCTTCTGGATTGCATGTCTTCCTTGGTTCTTCCTCATAAGATATTCTATCTCATGCAAATTTCATTAGTTTTGTCTTTTCAAAACTTAAAAGCATTTGTAACTGGGTCATGACAATAAGAAAATGCGGCTTGAACTAATAATCATTCAAACATGAAAAAAGATTCTATTTAAAAATTCAACATCTCGGGGGCCGGTGAGATGGCTCAGCGGCTTAAGCGCCTGCCCGGCAAGCGCGAGGGCCCGAGTTCGACTCCCGGAACCCACATACGAAAAAAAAACAAGGGGCCAGTGATATCGCTCAGCAGCACGGGCGCCTGCTGGCGCGCGAGGTCCTGAGGTCGATCCCCCGGTACCCACAAAAAAAAAAAAAAAAAAAAAATTCAACACCTCAACATTTCTTGCCTTTAGGAAACTAGTATAAGTCCTTTCAATTGACATATGGATTAAAAAAAAATAGTATCCCAGGTAATAGGTGGGAAGGCAACTATTTATTGTTGGGGCAAGCAGGGGACTTCACTACTGGACTTGGGAAAGGGGAATACAGAAAAGTCCTTAAGGATTTCCATACTGAGGGAGAGGTGGCCTCCAGAAGTGTAGGTGAAAACGTGGTGAAGCTGTGGTATAAGCCCTGTGGCTTCTGGGTCTTGACTGGTGTCGAGCCTGGGCATCAGCTACACTGCGGCAGACTGATGGGACTGGGGTAATCCTGAAGGGGTGGAGGGGTGCTTTTCCCAGCTCAGACCCATAACCAAACTTTTCAGGAACTCTAAACTAGAAGTGAGTAGCACTAAATCTGGATGGAGGCAAAACAAATAATAATAGAAACTCACTTGATGGCACTGTTCTTTTTCTGGGACCTCCAAATAAGAACTCTATTCCCAAACTGATGTACCTCTGAGGACACAGTGAAGCCAGGGGTCTACAGAACCATCCACCCATAAATAAATGCTGCAGGTAGAGTAGTATCTGAAAAGCTTTGCTTCTAAAGTCAAGCTTGGGCTCAAGGGTATGAAATTAGTGCTTATAGAAGTCTTAGACAGAAAAATTTTTTTATTCACTCTCCAACCCCATGAAAGAGAAAGGGGAAAGCACATCAGTCAGAAAGTTAATTTTGATCAACTTGATATTAAGTGAAAAGAGCAAAAAGCTATGGCAGTGTGATTACCTCATTTTGCCACATTGTACTTACCAAAGGACTGTCTCCTAGATGGAAACAGTGCCTTGGTTACAGTGCCTGGAACACAGGTAAGTGCTCAAGTGCTTGTTACGGTGACCTAATTATAATCTCTCCTCTGTCATGGCTTTTATTGCAGAGAATTGGAATAATGATGGGCTGATGGAAACGTAACTTTTTGCTTCAGTGAAATAAAAGGGAACTATGAAGCTCTTTTCCTGAACCCTACTAACATTGTCCTTGTTAACGGCCAGTCTGGTTACCTAGATAAGCACTTTATAAGCACTTCGCCTGAATTCCCAGTTCCATTCAGCCCTGGTTTACCCTCACTCCATAACATGGTGATACACTCAGGGAAACTAACTACAAGAAATGGCTGTCTTAACCCACCAGCTTCTCTTCAACCATGTACCTCCTGCCAGCAAAACAAATGTATGTATATACTGGGACTGAAGAAAAAGCCAATTAAGCAACACCCCCATAAAACTATCACACACTGCTACCTTCGTTCATATTTAAAAAATCTTTCAGAATAAATTCTGTAGGTTGCAGCATTCTCTAAAGAAATATTTAAAGAAATGACATAAGTAGATTCAAAGAATTCATCTAAAATTTAACATCTGGTAACAACTCTAAGTTTTCACCTTCTAACCTTATTTCTTATTATTATTTTACTTTCCTCTCTTCATTCAAGATAACCTGATAGGACAGGGCTGCATAATATGTCCAAATGTTTCATCTTCCAATGTAGACTGCCCGCTGAGGAGGCTAACAAGATACAGTGCATTCATCAAAAACATACTTGATGTTTTTGTGTCTTCTCCAAAACCCCAATATAATTTTATCAGCCCTCTGGAGTCCATAACCATGCTTGAAAAACTTCCACATCTCAATGCAAGACATCACCTACATTACACACTTAAGGCCACTGAAACTGACAATTCTTTTACTAGGTTTTCTAGGGCACAATTTCAGGCTTTAAAAAGAATGAATTAAACTTTGCTAGAGCTGAGAATAAGCCACAAAGAACAGATCTATGTTTATGTCCCCCCCAAACTAACAAATATATTTCAGAATTGGTAACCTTTATTCCTATTAAATGATTTTCACTAGTGTGCCCTCAGTTTGGAGGGAAGAGATAAACATTTATAAAATAACTACTAAGGGTCAAAAAACTACAGCATAGTGTCACAATAGCTAGGCATGAAGTCTCAAGATCTAAGCACAGGAAGAAGCTCCTGTTTTAGATCACTGTTTGGTAGAAACACGGGCTGTTACGATGAAAAATATTTTAAAAGGTTGTGGGGTGGGGGCTTTGATGAAGTTGCTTAAATGAAATATTCAACAAAAAGATCCGAGAGAGGGCAGAGCTCAATAGTAGAAATGCAGCCTAGAACTCGGTAAAAAGGAGGGCTCAGTATCTATGCCTGGGCTTCATTATAAAGAGGGTACAATACATGTAGTCTTCTTCGCTTATGTAGAACAACTCACGCAAGGAGAAACAGCCCATGGATATGGCTCCCTAAGGTCTTTTCTCTCTCTTCCTCCTTTACTTTTAAAAAAAAATTTCTTAAAGTTTGTAATTTAAATTAAATAACTCATTTGAGAAATACTGTTGCTTTCTCAATATAAAACAACTGCTTAGGTCTTGCATAAAGAGATTCAAGGCCCTTTTAAAATTGTATCTGTATACAGATAGACAGCATAGAAAGCATGAATGTTTCCTATTTGTGCAGTTATATGTACATATGTGTAAATATATATGTATATATACTTGTATACATAATGTCCATTTAACCTGTAACATTCTGTACTTCTGGTACTAAAGGTTGCATCCCAGATGACATTCTATAACCTCTGGAGAAAAATTCTTTTCCATGACTTTTTCTGTCTTATAATAAGCCATGGATGATAAATGGGTCATTACTGCCAAATCTACCAAAAGCGTGGGAGTAACAGTTGGAATGTGCCTGTCCCTGACAGAGTTTTCTTTTTTTAAACAAGACTTTTAAGAGTGATGTTTCAGGTTTGGATATCCTTTCCAAATTATACTGAGGGAGTAAGAGGAAGCAGCAGCAGTTTAAAAGTTAAATATTGGAGATAAAATTACCCTGCCCATAGTACAATAGATAAAATCTTTATCCCAAACAAAAAATATTACTTTACAAATACAAAAAAGCTTAATAGGAAATATTTGGAGAGTCCTGCTATGTTGTGGTTAGCCCTTTTCCGTGAGGAAGAAAGGGTGTTTATTTCAGATGGCTTATGAACAGTATATTTGGGTAGTTTCTCCTGGGGAGAGTAAATCCTGTTGGTGATCCTGCTCCCACCATGGGCAGTAGACGTGTGAAGATGAAGACTTTATGTAGAGACACAAATATTTATAGTTTTGTAAACTCTAAAGAGGAAAAAGAACACCCTTTATTACAATAGGAGTGAAAATTAAAAAAAAACCCATTATCTAAAACAGAAAATTCCCATCTGCTGCAGACAGAGAAAACAGACATATTGACAGGCGTTCACTAGACATCACTCCTGAAGTCCAGTTTGGATGCAGCCACTTTTATCTCTGTCCCCCGAGACAGTGAGTCCCCAAGTTAGGCTAGCTGTCTGAACCAGAATCAGTCTTGGTTGATCAAAGGTGTAAATTATTTTGTATGGATCTTGGTATCTGCATGTTTTCCTAAACGGCAAGGGGACAGAATGGGGCTTTTAAACTGGCAGACGAATCCCTGAAAAAATTCATTCTAACAATGTCCTATTGCACTCCATGTGCTTCTATTGGATAGATACTTGGTCTCTACCTACTGAACCTACAGGCTCATTTCTCACCACACATAGTTACAGTTCCTACTTTTCCTCCTAGAACAACTGCAGTGCTTTCAACAAGAGCAAAACAATAATAAAAATAGTAATAATTAAAAAGGTAATCTACATTATTAACTTCCTTTTGGTATATTACAGTGGTATTTTCTGTACATGGCCCAGAACTAAGTTCCCTATGTACACATAGACTGGGGGAAGCTCGACCTTGGAAGTCTTCACTTATGCCCTGAAAGACAAGTTCCTTTCTTCATTTGAGTTTCTCATCACATTGCCATTTTGAATTAGCAACATTCTGTAAACCTGGAGGGGCTGAGTAAAGGGCTGGGAATAGGAGAGCGGGTAAACTTCCTTCTGTCTTCTTCCACAGTCTGTATTCACAAAGTCTGTCAGCAGCTGCTGTTTTTGAATTCACCATTCTCCGTGATGGAAAGCTTGGTGGGATTGGTGGGGGAGATGCCATTGCGGACCTGCATGCTGTACCGCTCCTTCACTTGGGTCAGCGCGCTCATCAGTCTGGTGTTGGCAGAATCCAGGGACACGATCCGTTTTTCCTATAACATACCAATCACGGCTTTATTTGGCTTATATGGAAGAAATAATACCCTTTCTTTATTGAATGACCTAGTGCAATGCTTCCTCTCACACAGCGGTATGCATGGTGCTTCCCAAACAAATGGAACGTCTCTGCCTCTTTCTGCACCCTGGTTAGGTTCAATTTTCCTTCTTTTTTCTCTATCTTTCTCCTCCATTTTCTCTCTCTTTTTCCTTTCAGTGTAGCAGGACTCGTCAGTCCTGCTACTCTCTTGGAACATAAGACTGTCTTGTACAAGTGACACCACGTTACTTCAGACTATGCAACAGTAGTGTCAAGATGCCTTATGATATTAAGTGCTTTTGGTCAAAATTGAAACATGAAAATCAGGCGGCAAAGAAAGAAGCACCAGAGGTTTCATTTCACAAAAGAGAAGTGCATGTGATCTACGGGTTCTTATTCCCAAAAGAGGGCGTAACAATCACATTTAGAAAGGATTCACATTGTGCTCAAAATTAAAACAATACATGGTGGCAGTTTAAAGTCACCAGTAAAGTGAGGATGCAAGAGCAAGAGGAGATAAAAGCAGCCAAAAGCTCAGATGGAGGAGTTACTTGAATATGGGGAGGGAGATGTGGCTTGAGAGGGGGATGCTGTAAACATAACACATGAAGACAAAGAAAGAACACGGGCTCCTAGACCCATTCCAGCTCAGAGTCACTCCAGGAAAGCTGTCCAATAAGGAGAAGGCTTTCATTTGACTTTTGAGTGTCTGAAAAAAAAATGCTTTAGAATCACATTTTGGAAGCAAAGGTTGTTGAACACACACACACACACACACACACACACACACACACACACACGCACGCACACACACACACACACACAGAAAGAAGAAGGGAAAGGAAGGGAACGGGAGGGGAGGGGAGGCAAGGGAAGGGAGAAAATAAACCAAAGGTGAAAAGATTAAAAAAAAAAAAAAAGTTAATTTAAAGAAAAGCAGGACCAGCTTAATTAAAAAAAAAAAAAAATCGTCCCATCAAAACATCAGTCTCACAACCATCAGGAGAGACACTCAGCTTTGGTAGCTAGGTAATCATCCCAAAACCTTTCCAACATGAAGTCTGTATTTTTCAGAAAGTAAGCATACAAAGAGAAGTACAGTCTTTATCTATGCTCATGAAATTAAAAAGAAAATAGTCCATGAGGAAGAACTGTAAAGTTAAAAGGAGTTTTCATACCCCAGGAGTTTTTGAATTTGCCCAAGGAAAAGCATGGTAAGGGTTAGTCATGGCATGGTTCACAGAGGAGGCATGAGAGCTGAGGGCTGAGGGTCGATGCTGATCCTCGATCTTTTTTTTTTTTTTTTTTTTTTTTGTGGGTACCGGGGGGTCGACCTCAGGACCTCGCACGCCAACAGGCACCCGTGCCACTGAGCGATATCACCGGCCCCTTTTTCGTATGTGGGATCCGGGAGTCGAACTCGGGCCCTCGCGCTTGCAAGGCAGGCGCTTACGCCACTGAGCCATCTCACCGGCCCTGATCCTCGATCTTAAAGCAGTAGCTACAGAAGGCTGCCAATGTAGCACTGCTCCACTGGAACACAAAGTCCCAGGCATATGGAGAGTGAAGCCTACTGCGTGGGGGAAAATCTGGATAAAACCACTGATAATGAGGGCATCAAGTAATGCTTCCCTTTGATCTCCTGCTTTGCTGTGGGTGGGGTCTGTGTGGCAGCTGTGCTGGTGGCTATTATTTCAAAAGTATGAAAATAAAATAAAACAAAAAACTAGATTTTATTATTATCATCCTTTAAAAATTCCTTTACAGGTGATGAGATACACAAAATACTCTTTATTAACTAATCACTAATCTCAGATTTCTTTTTTTTAATTTTGGGAGGATTGCTTATTTTAAGGTCAGGAAAAACTTAAAAAGAGAAAGATCTGTAAGGCTTTTAAAGAATAATTATTTGAAAAATTACAGCCAGTGAGGTTTACTAGGAAAACAAGTATAGATCTTTTGAAAGTCAGTAGGTAGGAGCTGGCCAGTGGTTACCAGAAAACAAGAGGTAAGTGCCAAATACAATACCTCCCCCTGAAGATTAGGAATGATCTCTAAACAGAAAAACTGCTAATTTATTGAAATAGCTAAAGAGAAGAATATATTTTAATATTTGAATGAATTATAAGGTCCCAATACCAAAGAAAGCAAGACTCTTCAGGGTTCATTTAAAAATTCAAGCATTTCCAAAAATGTATTTGATTCTTAAATGTTCTGAAAGAAGGCTAACAATAATTGTAATTATTTATTGCCTACAAAGGTAACAAGTGAAACCAAGCAACCCCCTACTAGACAAATAAACGTTTCCAGGTGGAGAAATTCCCTTCCTTGTTTCCCTATTGCCAACCTGTCAAAATAAAGTTGAAAAAAAAAGAAAAAGAAAAAAAAAAAATCAAACCAAATGGAAAATTTGAAAGTCAAGTTCAGTTGGCCAAAGATGCTCTGACATTTTGATTCTGCCTGTACTAGAAGGCAAAGCAATCTAATCCATGCCTAACAGGAAGGGTTTCAGCATGGGGAGTGGAGGAGCTGGAATGTGTAGGAGGCCGGTGCACTGGGCCAAGGCTGGGAACTGCTCAGCTAGAGAACGGACAGGGTTTACTTGCCTGTTTGAATAATCTCATTTCCATTTATGACCTGTAATTTAACACAGCGGAGATATCACTTGCAACAGTAACTAGGTAGCTGCTTTGCTTCTCATAGGAGGAAGCCCTTCTCTGTCCTCCATCGGAGTCCCATGGAGAGATTCTGGGAGTCACAGTGTCCCCTCATGCTTGGGAGTGAAAGGTGGCCCATTTCCTGGTCTGATATCTAAGCAGTGGTATTCTGAGTCCATCATTAGGATCCTCATGTCTGAGCTACAAGGTTCAGGACTGGTGTTTCTGCCACTAAATCGTGGAGTGCTCATCCTTTTACAGTTCTAGTTAGAAAGTGGCTGTTGCAGGCATGTGCATGAACTGACGCAAGGAAAGGGAGAGGCTGAATCCAAGGACAAGCCTTTCCTGTGGGAGCACAGGGCATCTCCACCTCAGAGAGACGAAAACCATGCATGGGACACCTGATGTTAGTGTTTTGAGAAATAAGAAGTGCTAGGTTTAACTCTAGCACACATAAAATGATGGCATTCATTTCAGAAATGTATTTTACTACCAGTGGTACCAACACACCTATGAGGTATATAAAAGTATGAGTTACCTCTCTGAGAAGCTTTCACCTCCAAACATGTCTTCATTCTAATAAATGATTTCAGAGGGCTGTTCTATTCCATCAGATACTTAAGAGGTAAGATTTATTCTTACACAAGAAAGGATCAAATATAAAAAGGTCATTTATTACCAAGGATGCCAAAGGATGTTTAAAGTCTTTTGCTTAAATAAGATTTTAATGTATTACTGAGATTGAGAAATTTTCCTTTTAAGGTCACTATTATTTTAAATGTCTTCAGTGTTTATGATTTGTGCTATACCTGGTACAGTGGTTTTCAAAATGTGGTCTAGTGTACTCTCCAAGTATTCTTTAGGGATCCACAATCTTTACAGTAATGCCTGGGTTTGAGTGGATAATTTATAATATTTAACCAATCCCAGGATGTTTTGACCCATTAGTTCAGAGTGGTTTTTGTTGTTGAGTGGTCACTGGGAGTAGCTGGATATTGGCCTATGGAAGATGCCTTGCTTCTGTTAAAATATCCAGAGAACCAAACCATTTGAAAACCACTGCCTTGAGGTATGTATCCAGGATATTAATTAGTTTGGTCAGACTGTGAGTCTAAAACTGACTGAATGCTTTGAGCTAGCGTTTTCCCAAACCCTGTACATGAAACCCCAGAGCTTTTGATCCCCGAGAAATCAGATTTCCTCCTGGTTTTTTTCTTCTATGACTATGACTTCTGCTTCATACCAGGTTACCTTGCCCTAAATGTCAAAATAAAGGGCAGGCAGTTTAGAAACCTTCAAAAGCTAATGATCAGGCTGTCCTATCAGCCAACATGCACACAGCCATGAGTATGGCACAGCTGAGTTCTCTCTGCTTAAGACTGACTACATTAGATCAGCAGAAGATATTAAAAAGGTCTGTTTTATCTCTCCTGGTGCAGTGATTAATAAAACTCTCCCTGCTTTATATTATTAAAATTCCAAAGGTGAAAACTTATCAGCACTAGTTTTCCTGATTCAACTGCCTTCTCTTTATCCAGGTTGTTTTTCTTAAGCCTCTGGGATGAATTTTTAGAGTATGCATAGCAAGATGGCTTTGTCTCTACTACCCTCCCCTTACCCACTTTGGGTATACCTAGTAAGATTTTAAAAAAAGGATCAGGTAAGACAATGAGAGCAGATCTTGCTTCTGGATCTTTCAGGATCTACAGAGTTCAAGAGTCCAAAATATTTTGGGAGCTACAATGATGGGAGAGCATCACAGTTCACACCTGATTTCCAAGTTTACTGCGCTTGATGGAGTACAAAGCCTACAAAACATTCTTCCCATGGCTATGCTTTCAGCCTCCTAATTCCTTTGGAAAATAAAACCCATACCACACTGACCCTGCAAAGAGAGCAGACCGTTAAGTGCATGTTTAATACTGGGGACTCTAACATATACTGGATACTGGCTGGTTTGTAGAGAAGGGAGTGGAACATTTATGCATATGTATTCTTACTCTCATTTTTATTTTATATCTTAAGATTGAGAAATGCAAACCTGGCTGGTTGTCTTCAGAGTGGTGATACATTCAATGGCTACAGGAGTTACTATCAAAACTGCACCTGCCTTTTGTTATTCCATTCTAAGAAATATAATCACATTTTGCACTTAAAAGAGGAAAAGAAGTTAGAAACATTTCTTGCCTCCTGGATTTTGCTCTGATCACTGATGTGTTCCTCTGGGTGCTTGTGGCAGCCATAATTTCACTGTGTCACGGGTATAAGTTATTGCAGAGGCCTAGGTTCTGATTTTATCAAGCTTTTCTTAAAAAGTTTTATCTCAAGAGGCTCTTTAAGCACAGCACCAAGAAGGGCAGCCAAGCACATTTCAAGCAGCAGTGCCAGATCCTAAATCAAAAGGATAACAGGAAAGGTACTTCTACAATCTTGTCTCTCCCTTGCAATTTCAGTACTGTCTGAGGCTAGAGGTTGATGGCAGTGGACGTGACTGACAAGACCGTGAACAGCACAGCCAAGCAATGGTCAGTAAAGGTCACAAGCCAGGCACATGCAGTGCACCTTTCAGTTACCCCTTTGAGAATGCTCTCCTTTCCACAAGGAAAGAAGCAAACCCCATCATGCACTACATTGAGATTTGTCAAACACCTCTGCTAAATACACTAATACTTTTCTGGGTTAACAAATTTGTTGTCAGTGAAAGAAAGGAAAAATAATAGAAGGCATATAGTAATTCATTTAATCTTCAAAAGGTAATGCCAAGAACTTTTCAATGTCTCATTTTCTAGTGCCTGCTTTGTCATTTGCATGGGTAGGAAGTCAGAAAATAACAGTTATTAAAAACAAGTGGTTTCTACTCGATTCAGAGCCTGCTTACCTGGGCATCAATTATTTTCTGCTTTGCATCAATTACTGCTTGCATCTCAGCATGATCCTTCTTCAGTTCCTCTTCCACAGCCATTAGCCTAGAATTTGGCAGGAAGAAGGTATCAACATTTCATATAGGGCTAGGTAATGTGGAGAACAAGAAACTTAATACTCATCATATTTCAAGATTTCTAGTCTTTCCTAATAAGAAACCTGTAACAATCTTTTCTTTCTTCTTTCTACCTTCAAAGAAGACAGCCATGGTTGATTTCTCCATCTGTCACTGGATTTCATGCATTTCATTTCCTTTGGAACAGTATTTCTCTAATCATTTCCTCTTTTTCCTCTATCAGATCCCTTCCTCAGCATATCTGATTTCATTGTAAAACATCAAACCAACCAACACAAAAAAACCATCATCTCTTAACACGGAGTACATAGTAACCACGTGCTCTTTCTTTGCACAGCTAAGTTTCTTCAGAGTACTCTATACTCAGTAGGCCTAATTTATTTCTTATCCACTGCTCATGAGCTAACCCACTTTGTTTAATTCCTCTGTTCTATCCAATGGCTCAACAGCCCCTTTCTGTCCTCCATTTACATCCCTATGGTTTTGAATACAGACCCTGAAGCCTGACTGCCTGGCTTCAAATGCTGGTGCAGCACTGTTGTGGCTTGTGTCTAGCTGTCCTCTCAAAACCTCATGCAGTCATAAGTGGGGCTTTTTCAGAAGTGGCTGGATCTAGAGTGTGTTATGCTAGAATTGATTCATGATGCAATGCTAGGATCAAGGGCACTAGGATTAAGGGTGTGAATGCTGCCCGCCCTCAGTAGCCTGGATGAGATAAGAGGGGCAGAAAGATGCTATCAAGGTCCCTTGTTGCTTTGCTATCTTCCGTCTGCCATGAAGTGTTTCTCCCCTGCAATGCCTGTCTGCCACACCACCCTGCCTTGGGGCCAGCTGATGATGGACTGAAACCTCTACAAACCGTGAGCCAAATAAATCTTTTCTCCTTTAACTTTGGGTGCTGCGTACAAATTAATATTTGTAAAGTGCTTAGAAAAGTACCTGGCCAATAGTGAATGCTATGTAAGTGTGTAGTAAGACTGACCTCTTTCTTAATCTCCCTTAGTTGGCAGCAGTAGTATTCTCTTCTGGTCCTCTGGCCCTAAAGACATACAATAAAACCCCTTTCTATGTTTCTGGACTTGTTTTGGAAGTCTAACTTAGTTTTGGACACCGGATACTTAGATTTTTTTAAACCCAGTTCTTTTCTATAACTTCTCAAATGAGCCACTAGGACACCACCTTTATTTTGAATTGTTATGATTGTAGAAAAAGCCTCCCCTAATCTTAATAAGAGATGTAGTAGGTCTCATATTTAACATACTTGAAGAGATACAGTCAGTCAATACATTCGTAGTGAGTACCACACAGTATATACAGGGGTGAAAATGGCTTCTATTGCCCTTCCTTTAAGAGTGTTTGAAACGTCTCCCTATCTCTTTATACATTTTTTTTTTTAAAGACAGGGTCTCACTGTGTAGTACAGGCTGGCCTTGAACTGTGGCAATCCTCCTGGCTTAGCCTCCCAAGTGCTGGTATTAACAGGTGTGCACCGCCTGGCTCTTTATAACTCTTAACAAGCCCACATCTGCCACCAGGTGGTACTCTGACCTGCTGATGATGCTTTTCATCTGGCTGTCTTTCTCTTCCTGTTGCCTGCGCAGCCGCTCCTCACTGTCCTCCAGCCGGGCCTTGTATTCCAGCAGCAGCTTTTGCATCTGCTGCTCCTGCACCAGCAACCGCCGTTCATACTCCTCTAGCCGCCGACTGGACACTCTCAGGCGCTCCTTCAGTTTGCTAATTTCTTGTTCATACTAGAGCAAAGGAGAAGAGGCACAATTACAAAGAGAGTTACACTGGTTTTATTTATTTATTTATTTTTATATGCAGGTACCGGGAGTTGAACTCAGGACCTCACGCTTGCCAGGCAGATGCTTATGCCGCTGAGCTATATCACTGGCCCTACACTGGTTTTAGAAATTAGTGATTTATGTTTTAATGAAAGAAACCCTAAGCAATGCAGCTGGATGCTGCCTGAATTGCCATTCCCTTTGTTGCGACTAATGTAATTTATTTATTTATTTTTGCTGCTAATATTATTTAAAATGATCAACTGGCATAAAATGTTAACGAAGCATTGCCCCCCTTCTAAAATTATGCTGTTAAGTCTTTACTTGGCATTCCAAATTCTACAGATTTAGGTACCTCTTTCCATATTACCAGTTGCTATAAGCCACATCCACTCTGTGATGGCTATCAAATGGGAGGGGGGAAAAAAAGATCAAGCACTTAGAAATCAAACAAATGACTTAAAATAAGCCAAAAGCTGCTTACAACAGAAAAGATTTCTGGGCCTGTGAGATGGCTCAGCAGCGTAAGTGCCTACCTGGCAAGCGTGAGGGCCCGAGTTCGACTCTCGGAACCCACATATGAGAAAAGGGCCGGTGATATCGCTCAGCGGCACAGGTGCCTGCTGGTGCACGAGGTCCTGAGGTCAACCCCTGGTACCCACAAAAAAACAAAAATAAAAAACAAAAAAACAAAACAAAAAACAAAAAAAAAAAACAGAAAAGATTTCTGTATCCATCACCTGTAGTGTAGAATCCAAAACATTATTATCACTTATCAGACTGCCTTTCCTTTATTCTACTAGAAGCGGCCTGCTGGAGGACAAGTAACATATCTATAATGTCACTAAATCAATAAACAGAATTTTATAGCAGAGTAGGCTATCACTGCTTTCCCCCTAACTATAAAAGTGGAAAAGGTCACAAAGCACTAGGGAAAGGCTTACAGATTCTCTAGGGCTGATTAATATCGCCTTTTGCCTTATTTTTGTGATGTGGCTCACCTACCCAATTTGGTACTTCTTGCCAGAATATATGTCTATATTCTCACTAAGAAATATATAAATTCAGTAATGCAATTGGTTATATGGCACTTTCTTGCTGTGGGTGGCGTCTGAGTGCAATGAAATGTCAAATTTTTTAGGTGAGGTGAGAGGCATAAGCTTCCTTATGCATTCATAGTCTACTTATATTCATTAGTAATTAATGATAAATCTGTATGGTACTTTAAAAGTGTAATTTTATATAATATTATCTCAGTTAATTTGGCCAGATAACTAGCTACTGCTTATTCAACCTCGTGGTCCTAAATTATGCTTGTTAATCTAGAAAGTCAAAGGTGAAAGTTTTCATGACAGTTCTAAATAGTCAGGCTGTATTAATAAGCATGATTTAGGGTTATGCTAATAAGTTAATTATTTGGTTGACAATTAAATGTGATAATGCTATACATGACAGCAAGATTATTGTTTGATCCTTTTTAGTTCAATTTTCTACCAATGAACTCAAGCAACAGATAATAAATATATTTTAAAGAATTATTTATAGAGCTATACATTCTTTATCAAGAAAAGGCAAAAACAAACAAACAAACAAAAAAAAACAAGCCAAATAGTCACCAAGATACAGATAGTAAGTCTAGTACTAAGGTAATTTTGAGCTTATGAATACTAACAATAGGTTTATACAGATACAAGTACTTACCTAAAATGACTAGAAATGAATAGCAGAGTTTCTCCAATATTAAGGCAATCTACGTTAAAAAAAATTATCTAATCTTCCTCCCCTGTAGCACGATGGATATTTCCTACATATGTGCACATGGAGATGCTACTGAACTATTATACATAGACATAAGTATGATGGTTAACATAGAGGCAGAGGGAAAGATGGTGGCAGGTGGACATAACATTCTTGTCTTGATAACCCTTTTAGTGGCCTATCACTTCTTGGGGCAAAAATGTCAATACAGACAGACTAGGTCTACCTTCTCAGCATGCTTGGCTTCATCTTGATTTTGCTCAGTTTCTTCCACATCCTCTTCATACTGCCCATTGTTCAGAACCCAGGCTGCCGTCCTCTCTACTGGGGACATTGTGGCAGAGTCCACAGGTGACTGAACCTGCATGAGAAATAGTTATTAGGATTTCTTAAAACAGCTCACTCACTCATTATGTTTCATAAAGGCAGCTATTCTTGGAAGACATGACAGTGATCTTTCAATTTTCTATTAAATGCTCTTAGTTTTAAGGAATATTTTATTAATGAAAGGGGTAGGGAAAAGAGTATCCATTTGTATACATCATACCCAAGAACCATCCTTTTTCTCCTTCTAAAGAAAGCCAAGCCCTTAAAATTATTAATGTGCACAGTGGTTCAAATGCTGTTAGGTGGGCCGGTGAGATGGCTCAGCGGCGTAAGCGCCTGCCTGGCAAGTGCGCGGGCCCGAGTTCGACTCCCGGAACCCACATACAAAAAAGGGGCCGGTGATATCGCTCAGCGGCACAGGCGCCTGCTGGCGCGTGAGGTCCTGAGGTCAACCCCCCGGTACCCACAAAAAAAAAAAAAATGCTGTTAGGTACCAAACTACCTAGTAAGATTAAGATGACAGAATGAGAGAAAGAATGTGTAACTTCATGGTTGACTGCTCACATGGAGAAACGTCTGTTGAACCCAGAGATGATCATGGACCAAAGAACTGATTAATGCTATGTAAACTCGAAGGATGACATTTAGATGTCAGAATGCCAAATACTTAATTTTTACATTAACCATTTAGAAAAAGAGAAAGACAAGTAATACTGATTATTTTTAGAGGCCACTGACTTCCTAATAGATTAAGATCACTCAAAAGTCCATGTCTTAAACCAGAAAGTTTCTTGATGAATACATAATCAAAATGATGGATGCCTTACAGTTTGTGCTATGTTTCTATCCAGTTAGTGTAACAGGGACATAGAGGCTAGGCCTGGGCTATGCCCAGTTGGTAACTAAAAGCAGGGTAAAACCCGGCATCTCTGCCTTCGTTTTATGTATGCTTCCTTTATTACTGTAAAAGTTTGGATCAGATCTCTTCTCGGCCCTGGATGTAGGCATGTCCATCACTTAAGAAGTGTCTGCCTGGGGCCGGTGAGATGGCTCAGCGGCGTAAGTGCCTGCCTTGCAAGCGTGAGGGCCGGAGTTCCACTCCCGGATCCCACATACAAAAAAGGGGCCGGTGATATCGCTCAGCGGCACGGGTGCCTGTTGGCGCGCGAGGTCCTGAGGTCGCCCCCCCGGTACCCACAAAAAAAAAAAAAGGAGTGTCTGTCTGAAAACTGCCAATACAAGGTTTATTAGCTCTTAATTAATCTTTCCTATCTCATCCCTGTTCCAGACTGAGAACACCACGTTGGAGCACTTTCAAGATTTACAGGAACACTCAGTTGCCAGCTTTTACAAAATCTGTTGCAGACGCCCCGTGTGGTGCCTAGAAGTCTCCAGTCACAGTCTGCACTGCACTGAAGACTCCACTTCGCAGTCTAAGCCTGCAGTCACCTTGGATCCCAGGCACAGGAGAGCGTCGCAGAGCAGACCACCCCAGCAGGCCAGTCGTCTCACTAGAACTGGATTGCTCCCTCAAACCATAAGCTCTTCTCTGGAGCCACCTCACAGAGCCAATCCTGAGACAAGGATCAACCAGACCAGGAGTACCCACACTGCCAGCTCCGCAAACCCCCAGCTAGAAAAGCCCGCAAACTTTGTCTTTGTTCTCTTTTTCTAAAAAACCTCAAAGTACCTGGTAACCCCTTAAGAAGAGAGGTCTTGAACCTCTTGATCTGTCCTTTCTGGCATGGCCATGCTGAACACTGCTCTTCTCCTGTACTTCACCACTGCTGCCTCCTTGTCTGGCATTTTAGGACTAAGCCTGGTCTATTGAGACCTCTGGAGCTGGGACTTTTGCCTTAAAACAAGTTAGGACAACAAGATAACTGTTCTTTTCCAATACAGATATACAGAGTGTTAAGAATTCTGGCCTTGAGGAGCAACTCTGCCACTTAATTCTATGTTTCTAGTCTACTGAATAGGGGTACCACCACCATCATCTATCCTGACCCTCTCATAGGGAGTTATGAGGATTGAGAAAGACAGTAGATGTCAGAGTTCTTTGGCAACTGCAGGGTGCTATAGAGAGGTTACATGTCAGTCTTACTACATTTATGTTTCAAAAACTGGAAGTAGATATTACAGTTTATATTAGGCTGCTGAACACCAGCACTTTCTCCACAAACAATGCTAGAAATACACTTTTTCCCCCCTTGGGCAGCGAGATGCAGTGAGACAGAACACAAAGCTTCCTATTGTGAATTCGTCTTTTATAGTTAAAATGGATTTTGAGAACCAATGAATACTCCATAATTTCATAACTAAAGAGAATTTTCTCTCTCATGCAGAGCTATATACCTTAAGAATCTTCATATTATTTTGGACTAGAGTTCAATTAAACTCGAAATAAATATTTTAAAAGAATACTTATTTTTGTATATGTATATAAGATGGTTAAGATAGATACACTACCAGTTTTACTTAGTTCATTGAAGAGTAAGGTTTGAGCCAATAATGTTTGGACAATTGAATGCTAATGTCTGCTATCCTGAATAACTAACTTAAAGATAATAATACATAATGCATTGACCATTGTTACCCTCCTATTATGTTGTTTTGAAAATTTGTTCTTTTTTTTTTTTTTTTATTTTAAAGAGAAGAAAAAACAAAACAAATCAAAAGAAGAACAAATTTTCAAACCAACATAATAGGAGGGTAACAATGGTTAATACATTACGTATTACTATCTTTAAGTTAGTTATTCAGGACATCAGACATTAGCATTCAATTGTCCAAACATTATTGGCACAAACCTTACTCTTCAATGAACTAAGTAAAAATGGTAGTGTATCTATCTTAACCATCTTATATATATATATATACAATTTTTTTTCCCTTTCCCTTCTTTCTTTTCCCTATTCCAGTCTCTCTTTCTAATTTGTTCTTTTTTTGATTTGTTTTGTTTTTTCTTCTCTTTAAAATAAAAAAAGTAAAAAAAAAAAAAAAAAGAATACTTATTTTGATGACCATGAGAATTAGAGTGGATGAAAAAACTGCAGAGACTAAACAGTTATCAAAGATGGGCTGAGAGAGGCTTTATATACACAAATGTAGTATGAGGGTATTTCTTAAAGTTTTGAAGAAGAACCTGGGATTTGTTGACCTACGAACATTTCATAAATACGTAAGAAAGGCTTCATGCCTAAGAATGGATGTGTGTAGTTTATATAAGTAGACAGTTACAATTGTGAATGAACTGGTTGACATTCTTTCTCTAATGCCACAATTTTACAATATAATTATATATTAAATTTCAGTACTCTCAGAATTTAAAATTCTATCTCCATCTCTACTATATTCATAGGTATGTCTCTTCATTTGTCATATCCACCATATCATTAATATATTTACTTACTGAAAAAAAAGAACCTTTTTTGAGTTATTTATTTACTGCAAAAAAATAACCTTTTTGAGTTAGCTAAGCCCTTGAGCTAAGCAGTAGCAGTAAAATTATGAGTTTGATGTTCCATATGTATTTTATATGGTTATATACTAATGGTTATATATTTTTCTAATAGGTATCAAAACAATTACATGATTAATAACTGTGTATTCTAATTTTGAAAATCACACTTGAGAACAGTGGCCTGTAGGACATAGCATCATCCATAAAAGGAAGATAACTATTCATGTCAAAAGTTATAGGATAAAAAAGAGATAAAGTGCTTTGTAAACTAAAGGGACCTTATAACACAGATAAACATGATAGTTCTCCCTCTGGTGGATTTTAAAAGCAGAGCACAATGAATTGTTTTTGGATTGATAAAGGGCAATAGTAACAAGGGTTCAGGGTTTATTTGATATATGTGCACCAGGAAGGCAAAAGAATGTTGCAGTGAGTCTTAAAAAAAATTAATAGCAAGTCAATATTTAAAGGAGACAAATGCCTTTTTAGTTTTACAGTCTTATTACTCTAGCACAAAGGGCATAGGAAAGCTGCTTTACTGTGAAACCAGAATTTTCTATTAAATAGCAGTTTGAGATAAAATAGCTATTGAAACTAGTAACAACTTTACTATTAGGAATTTATTACTTCAAGGCAGTTAATTCAATAGCTTTTTGCTTTATATGGTTAATAAGCTGTTGCCTGAATGAACTTTCTTTCCCTGTGACTTGTTATAGGTAACTTTACTAAGTGTCTATAAATGCTCTGCAAACTAATGGTATTCCTAAAAACATACAAAGGAAATAAAATCTTAGCCAGTGAAAGCATATTAAAAACAACAAAAACATCTTGTAGGTAACTGAGGTTTTGTTAAATGAGAAGATGTAAAAACAAAGGTTGGTTCACTCCATTGGTGATGGTGTATCTTCAGAATGACAGATACAATGTCCAATAAATTATGAGAGATCATACAATGGGAACTAGGTATTTAGGGTCTATTCCTATTTTATTGATTGAATATTATTTCAGCAACTTCCTGATATGTCCTAGGACTTTGCTTGGCAAACAGTGAATAGTCAAAATAAAATTGATAAAAAATCAGACATATCTTAATTATTCCTTTTATTCATGATAAAGCTTTTACAATATTTATAAAGGAACCAGAAAGTAATACTGAATAAATCAAAAGTAGCTACTATTCCAGATTGGAAGAAAATAGAAGTGGTATTCATTTTAAAATTATTGTTATATGCTTTATACAATATTAAAAACTATACACTGTCTTTTATATATTTTTTTGGTCTTATGTGTGTTTGTCTTATTTACCAACTACAATGTCAATCTAATGGCACCATATCATACAGTTCTTTTGAGTAGTAGAGACTAGTTAAATGTGTAAAGATACTCAATAAAAATTAGTTTTTCATTAATACCCTAGGTTCTAGAATTCATTAGTAAAAGAAGGACACTGTTTTTCCTCTAGTGCTCTGGAAGTGCATCGAAGGCTTTTCCTCAATAATTGTTCTATCTCTTTTTTTTTGTGGGTACCGGGGGGTCGACCTCAGGACCTCGCACGCCAGCAGGCGCCCATGCCGCTGAGCGATATCACCGGCCCCTTTTTCGTATGTGGGATCCGGGAGTCGAACTCGGGCCCGCGCGCTTGCCAGGCAGGCGCTTACGCCGCTGAGCCATCTCACCGGCCCTCTATCTCTTTTATAAGCTGGATATATAACAAAAATTAATATCTTTAGTTTACAGCCAAAGAAATTGAAGGAAGAGGCTGGTAAGTGGTTCAGAACCCATCTTGCTTAGATATACCCTTAGAAGAGAATTTATACCACTGACTTTCAAAAGAATAATTAAAGAAAATAAAGGATGAAAAAGACAAGAAGAAAAGCAGGAGGAATTCCCATTAGGAATAGCTCCCTTTTGAGATGAATCCATATACGGATTCCCTAGGAAAAACAATAATGATTTAGGGCAATGGGCCTGACATAACAGTTTAACTGAGACAGCAATTAGTCACAGACTGGCTATGCTGGGGACAACTAAGAATGGGCCAGTTCCTTGTTCCTTGCCGGCATTTATTAGATATAAACAAGACTTGGTTTCAGCTTCTTTATAATCTGAAATAGGTCCTCATAAATGAATAACACTTCTGTTACCAACACCAAAGGGCTGACTACATTAATGAGTAAACTCTAAGAGTTCTTAAGGAGTTTGGTTAGAACAGGGTTCAACAAACCCAAATGTGAAAACTGCAGTACAATACCAGTGTGCTTGTCACACACCTATTTTTTTTCTGCACCATGTTAAAGAACAGTTTCTTCAGCAACAAATACACACCTTCTCATTTTTGTTAAATATACCAAACACCTATTTTTAAAAGCCTCTTCAAATTAGAATTCCTAAGGATAGGGAACATGGTAAATATTATTTGTACGAGGCTATATACATGTTATGGTTTGTGTCTGGATATCCCCCCAAGCCTCATGCAGTCATGAGGGGTGCTTTTGGGAGGCAGCTGAATCTAGAGTTTGTGACTGATTCATTGTCTAGTGCTGGGATTATGGGTGTGAGTGCTACAGCCACACAAGGGTGGGTAGCCTACATACAATATAAGGGACAGAAAGAGTCTTCTCTCACACTCCTCCCTTTTTTGCTCTTGTTGTCTTTCGAAGCCATGAACTGTTGCCCCTCTGCCATGTGCCACCCTGCCTGAAAGCCAGCCGATACGGACTGAAACCTCCACAAACTGTGAGCTAAATAAACCTTTCCTCCCTTAATTTTGGGTGTTGGGTATTTTGTCTCACCAACAAGAAAAGTAACTAAGACAACACGTGATAAATACAGAGGTAAGTGAGAACAAAGAAATTCAAATAGTGGCTCAAAGGGGTCAAAATATTAAAAGACTTTCCTGAAAAAATTAAATATAAATTGTTTCACTAGAATTTCATTTCCTGCCTACTCACTATATTTGTAGAAGACTGAAGCCAATGACACTGGCAACGATGCCTATTCCTTTGTGCTAAGACACAAATGGAATTTACAGGGGACAAAGCCACTGACAATTATAGACGCCTACGGAACAATCCCCACAAAGAAATCCTCTAGTTTTGCGGAGAAAAGAATTTCCCAACACAATTTGCAATTAAAATGTGTAAAGGAATTTGCCTTAAAAATGTGCTGATTGTATAGAACTTCAGAGGCTCATGGGAGTGAGAATGAGAAACATAAGCAAGAGATGGAAAAATAAAGAATACAAGAGTAACAACTTTAAGTTTAAAGAATGTGCCGTCCGGGTACAAAAAGCTATGTAGAAAAACCAGAAACGTGAGGCATCAAAATACGGTGATATCTGCAGTGGCAGCCACCTGCAAAGGCACAAAAAAAGATCAACATTTAAACCTCTGCTAGGACATCTCACTACGGCTGTGCCTATTTCATGCCAATATAATAAAGATATTTCCTAACTCATCAGTGGCTGTGGTATAAAAATTAATTTTTAAGTTGGTATTTGGAGATGGTATGTTTTCCATCTATCATCCAGCTCAGCCTTATGTTTGTTCACAGAAACATATATTCTGTGTTTATGTTATAAGTGTTATATTTTTCTGTAGGAAAAATGTTACAAAGAACAGTTGGTTCCAGATGAGTACCCAAAAAACTATTTAATTCATAATATTATAAATATCAGCCTGAATGACAGGCCCTGGGAATTGAGGACTACATGATACAGAAGCAATGGGTAGGCAGAAGTAAAAGAACAGAATTTAAAATTTTTTTTCTAAGGCTGGACTTAAGACAACTTTTGAAAAGCAGGAGGGCCCTTTCCCCTGTCCTGTCCCTCTGGGTTGTCTGATGTTCTTATCTACTATCTATCTCATCCTTAGTGCTTTCCTGCTGCTCTAAGACACCCAAGGAGATGTCTGTTTTCACACAGTATTCCATCTTTAATATCAGTCAGCTTTTTAGTACCCTTCTAATAAATACTTTAATTCCCTGAAAGTTGTTGATACCAACAAATCACATTACAGAGTCAATGACTGAAAGAATTCTAACACAAAATTTGTGTGTGTATCTTTATATATAAAAGAATATATAATATAAATAAGAGATATACAGGGACAGGTATATTTTTTCCTTTTCCTTAAATGAAAATGTATATTAAATCAAATAAATTGGTGAAATGTTGGGTAATGTAATAAAAGAAAATGATAACTTTAAGATGAAAGGAAAACTATTTCTCAGGGAAGAATGACTAACTAGGATATCTGTTCCCCAATCATCTTGAGTTGGTCATGCTTTTCTCTGCCCCACCCCCAATTTTGTATCCAGAGGTTCTGTAAATGCTTGCCTTTCTTTCCCTTTTTCTTCCTTCCTTTTCTTCCTTCCTCCCTCTTTTTCCCCTCCCCTCCCCTCCCCTCTCCTTTCCTTTCCACAACTATTAACGCATGGCGAAGTGCTCTGATCACAGCAGAGTGAAGGCAGAAGCTGCCAACTCAAGACCCCGTCAGTAAAAATGCAAATAACAGACAAAGGTATCCCACCCCAAAGGTTATTAGCAAAATATGTACTGGTGCCTCAAAACGTAATACTGTAAGAAAGGAATGATTAAATTCTTGGCAAACAAGAAGCAAGCTTGGACATTATATTGAGATTGGTGTGACACTAGCTGGGCTTGTTCGTGTAAACAGTAATATAAGGACATACAAGTGTTTAGAATACTTGTTAGCCACCTGTGTTTCTTTTTACCCTCTCCTTTACCGTATTCCCTCTGTAGGTGTTCAGTTGTTTATTTTTCTAGCCATTTCCAGGAAAAGGCATATGGGACTTGGTATTACCGTAGGGAGTTGGGGGATGAAATGGGGAGCAGTTACTTTAAATTCACAGCTCAAAATATGTAACTTTTAATGAAAAAGATCAAGACGGATTAATTTCTAGATTCCCAAAATATAGTTGATTTTGCCTATTGATTTCCTAGTTAAGAGTGTTAAACATCATTCAACATCACAGATCTGTTCTAAGTGCAAACTTGGCAACTCTGCTGCTTATAGAGAAGGAAAGGCCCCCTAAAAGTGTTTGTTAGAGAGTCTCCTCGGGGTAATGAGTCAAACTATACATTCCGCTGTCTCACCTAGCCAGAAGCCTCCCAAATTTTTCATTTCCTCTTTCCATTTAAAGGTGGCAAAAAAATATTAAGTGGATAACTTGTTAGCAATTGGATTTCCCAATTGATTTATATATAAAGAACCAAGGAAGTACTGTAGTTGGTGGCAGCAAACCCCTCTAGCACTCATCCTTACCTGCTGTGTCTGCTGCCTCTGGATTGCTCTCACTTTGGGAACAGGGCTTTCTCTGGAGGAAGAGGACTGCTGCCGGGACCGGCTCCCATTCTGCACAGGTTCAGCCACCAAGGCTGCAGATGCCACCGACATGCTCCCAGTGCTACGTAAAGAAGCACTATGGGGCAGGGATGGGGGTGCTTTGGCTCTGGCACCTAACCCAGGCTGGTCCATTTTTCGGATTTGGGTTTGCCCAGTACTGTTTTGTCGTGGCAGAGCAAGAGGTATGTGTCTGTCTGGCATATTGTGCCGCCGGGAGAAATCTTCACTCTGAGTGCTACGTTTGGTGAAATCTTCCATGCTGCTATTGCTGGGTCCACTGAGTTTGAAGTCTTCACTGTTACTTTGGCTTCTAGAACTGGCAGTGCTTAGGTTCTCCAAACTGGAATCAACAGAGGCCTTTGGCATTGATGGAATAGGATTATTGAGGTGATAGACAGGATTCTGGAATGACAAGGGCTGAAGACTTCCTGGCTGGTTTAAGGCTGGATGCAGGGGCCTTCTCACTTGAGGTGCACTCTGGGGAGTGCTCTGGGTTTCCCGCAGTTGTTTGATGCTGGCCACCTGGGTTATAGAAAGCTGACTTCCCGTCAAGCGCATAGGCATATCAAGCATGACAGATGTGTGCTCTACCTGAGCAGCATGAGTATCCTGGAGATCCATGAGGGAGATGCTCCGACCGTTTGGAAGGCTATTTTCCTTTTCATCCTTTTCAGAGTAAGTCATGCTCTGGGAGGAGGCCTGCTGAACCAGTAATAATGTTTTTCCTCTGAAATAACTGTCTGTGTTGTCCTGGCTTGGAGATTTTAGTTTGTGCAAATCACTGTGGAAAAAGAAAGGACCCTGAATTACTCTTGAGGAAAATTCCACACAGTTAACATTCTTCGGTTTGGGCACATGAGCCCTGCTGAAGTTTCATAGGCCCAATGTGGATACTTACATTTCTTTAGAAACTCAGGTTTCATCATTACAATTCTTAGAATAAAAGCCAGCATTTTTAGTTTTTTCCCAAAGGTAGAGAATAACACCGTGTATACCATCCCACCACTGTGTTCAGTTTTTACTAGAATTCCAATAATTTCCTATTTAGAAAGATTAGTATACCTCCCAAGGTACTAGAATTCATACTTAATTAGTTCTGCCATAACTTTCAAGAGGAGAAGCTCTGAGTAGACAACCAAAGGGTCCCTGTCAAAGGCACAACATAAATCTTGCCAATCTAGAAAATTAAGTCTAAATCCAGCTGACACAGACAGCTATAAAATGGTTTTAAAAGAGGGTGTCCAGAGTTTTTAATGCAACACAATCTGACATCAATTTCATAAAACTCTTACTCTTCCATTAAGCAGGACATAGAGTTTTGTATACATTTACTGAATATAACTCTATCCCATCGTTCTAGAAATAATTTATCCTAGATTTTGTGCATTATGACAAACAACTGAATTTACCTCAGATGATTCTTTTCAACTGCCCATAATTTCATAGTTGCAAATTCAACAAATAAGTTAAAAAGATTTCTGCTAAAGCTAAATATTCTCACTCTTTGAGACAGTAGTTCCAAATTTCTCTTTCATACCTGTCAGTGGGGTCTTCGAATATTTTCTGCAGCCCAGAAGAGAGGCTCCCACTGACATTTGGACTGGAGTTATGCTCAGTGAAGCGTCTCAGTTGCTGTTGTATTGGCGTAGGATTAGTCAGAGACTTGGTAATATCAGCGAGGACACGGGGGAGAGGCCCCAGTTTTGCCACGGTTGCCTGTAGGAAGGAATTTTCACCCTAATTGGATAAGGAGCATTGTGACAGCCACCACGGATTGTTTTTGGGAAAACGAGGCCCATTGATGGAAGGGTGTAGGTTGGAGGGAAGGGTAGGTATTTGCGTATGGGAGTGGCAAGTTCATAATGCATTGTTATGGAGCAGCGGAACCATGGCGTCGAGATGAATGGAGGAGGCGAAACAAGGTGCAGCAGACATTGAGGAAAGAAAGGAAATAGAAATTAGGATTATGCAAATAAAAATTAAAAGACATGCTTAAAACAACCAAACTATTGCCATTCCAACTAAAATAGGCATGCAAAGCAAACTAAATCTTTGGGTGGCTAACAGACCAAAATACAGAAGGGGAGGAACCAAACACCTTCTAACCAAAGGAATTTCAAGACTAGAGGATTGGCTGGTGTGATGAAACTTACAAAGAAAAGGGCCATGTGAGAAAAGAAATGCATGCCAACATACAGGAAGGTGCTGCATTCAGGGATCCACAACACGGCAGGGCACCCAGTTAGTTGATATTGCCATCCACTATCCCAGTCAATCTTGGGACCCCTGACCCATTGCCATCTTAGTTTCCATTAGTAAGGTAACTTTTTCAAAAAACAGCAAAGTCAGTAAATTCTCTCTGTATGTCTAGATGTACTCCTGCATCCCAGGATTAGATACTAAAAAGGAGAAAGTGTGTATACACAGCAAAGCCTGTTAAAAAGACCTTGACCTTGAATAAAGCAGGCCTATTTCACAAAATAACAGTATGTGCACACCACTGACGAAGTTATTCAAAAAAGAGTAACTTTTTTATTGTTGTTTTTAGGCAGGGTCTCACTATGCAGTTCAGGCTGGTCTTGAACTCACTATGTAGCCCTGGCTGGCCTTGAACTCGCAGCCATCCTCCTGCCTCGGCCTCCTGAGTGCTGGGATTATAGGTGAGCGCCACTATGGCCGGCCAAGAATAACCTTTTAGTACAGGCATTATCCATCTCAATCATTTCTTTCTTCAGGGGATTCTTATTCTCACAGGGTTTTATGGGACCTCTCAACAGGTCAGTTTTACATGGCTGCCTTTGGGTCTTTTTTGTCTTCTCAACAATCAATAGACTCATACCCTGCTCAAATGGATACAATGCCATCTAAAGAATGTCTTTACTGGGGCTGGTGAGATAGCTCAGCAGCATAAGCACCTGCCTGGCAAGCGTGAGGTCCTGAGTTCAACTCCTGGTACCCACATATGAAAAAAGGGCCGGTGATATCGTTCAGTGGCATAGGTGCCTGCTGGCACGCGAGGTCCTGAGTTCGACCCTTGGTACCCACAAAAAAAAAAAAAAAAGAATGCCTTTACTTGCTCAACAATGCTGAGCATGGTTCATATTAAAGGAAGTTACCCTCACCATAGCTTCAACTTAAGATCTAGCTAACATTTCTAAAAGTGAAGAATGGGTTTTGGAGAATAAGAAATTATTATTTTACAAATGTTTTAAGTACCAGTGGACACACTACTATTTATGCTTCCTCAGGACAGTGGTCTTTTTCATAGGTTTTATTCTTCTGCAATTTTTATTAACACATTTTTATACATAATAAGAAAATTGAAGAAAATAAACAAATCCTCATCACAAAAAAATGATTTTGGAAGTCATTCTAACACCACTAAACTATTTTCTATTCCAAAAATCTATGCCTTGCTGTAAAATTCCAGAAGGAAAAAAGTGATTGGCATACTTTACAATTTACTCATTAATATGATGTATAATAAAATTGAGTTTATAGTCAGAAAACAAATTATTGAAATATTGATTTCTGTGTAACATCTGTAGAAAAGCCAATATCAGGATTTTCAGATTCCATGTGTGATCTCAGCATTAACAACTATAAACCTTCTGACTGCCACAGTAAAACACCTACACAAAAAATTTCATAAGTTACTTAAACATGATAAACAGTATTTTCCAAGTCTGTACTTTGGTTAGCAGTTACTAGATGAGGGTTCAACTTATTCTATTTCATATGAATGAGGATATATACACTGATATTTTATATTAGTTTCTAGGCAAGTTTTCAGATATGCATTGTATGTGTGTGTGTATATGAATATACTTCATTGATTCAGATAATTATTAAAGAATGTATTAATGATTTCATGGCTTTCTAGAATTTCCCAGCTGTGGAGCACATATTTTATTAAAAGTTGCTTTAAACTAGCAAAATGGATGAGTGTTACCACTCATAGATATGCTCCAGAATTCAGGTACACTAAAGTTCTCTATCTCCCATTTCCCATTACTCTTCCAGCCTACTTTACCTTATCAAGTTGGGAAACTACTTCCCACAGTAAGGAATGCAAAACTGAAAGCTCTCGGCCCAGATCAATGTAACCATCAAAGCCTGGGGTGTTTGAGATGGTGTCTGGATTAGAGATCTCCAAAAGAAAGCGCTTCATTCCACCCCATTCATGTTCTAAAAAATCATTCATGAATGCCATGTATTCCTCTTTGTTACCAAACCTGAAGTGGAGGGTGAGAAAATGAGAAAGAACATATTCAAGAAAAGAGATATGATCATTTTAAGTTGACTTTACACAGAGGTATACAATTCTTTTATTTTGTGGAGATAACAACTAATCTTGTTTCTCTCTAACTGATAAGAGAAGTTTGTTTTTCAGGTGCTAGGGACTGAAGCCAGGGCCTTCTGCATACTAGACAAGTATTCCATCACTGTGTACACCACCAGCCCTCCAATGTTCCTTTCCTTTCCCTTCCCTCAATTCCTTTCCTTTCCTTTCCTCCCTCTCCCTTCTCTTCTTCATTTTTGTGGTACTTGGGATTGAACCCAGGGCCTCTGCATGAATTACATCCCTAGTCCTTTAAAAATTTTTTTAGATAGTCTTCCTAGGTTGCCAAGTTTCCCAGGCTGGCTTGAACCTATTTAAGGTTCTGGTATGTATTAAAGTAATATTAAGCATATATGAAGGCTCCTGCCTCAGCCTGCCAGAGTGCTTGGGATTACAGGCATGCGTCATCACACCCAGCTTCTAAAACGTACTTTCTTAATATTACTCTAATACATAACAAAACATCTTTTTTTTAAAAAAAATTTTTTTTTGAGACAGAGTCTCACTATGTAGTTCAGGCTGGCCTGAACTCACTATGTAGCCCAGATTGTCCTCAAACTTGTGGTGATCCACCTGCCTCAGCCTCCTGAGTGGCAAAAAATCTTAAATAACTTGCTATTCTCTGTAGGATAAAGCTATAACTCATTTTCCCTCCAGTATTTAAAGCTCTCTATAAAATAGCCTTTACTTACCTACTGAATGTTCACTAGGATGAACTTCAATATTGCTAGCTTCTTCAAAGTCTCCCAAATATATTATACAGTATTTCCCCCAACCACTGTATACATTCAAAGACCTCCAATAGATGCCTGAAGTGTGGAAAGTATGGACTCTAGGTACACTATGTTTTCCCCCATAAATGTATACCAATCATAAACTTTAACCTTTTCACTTAAGGAAGCACTTTAAAGCTTCTCTTTGGCATTCCTGAATTGCCAGCACCACTACTCTTATGGTTTGGGGTCATTATTAAGATAAGGGACACCTGAGCACAAGCACTGTGACACCTCCAACAGTCGATCGAAAACCAAGATGACTACTAACAGGCAGGTAGCATATAAGGGATGATTCATGTAATGGTGAGACAGAGCTGGACAGCATGAGATTTCATCGTGCTACTCAAAATGGCAAGTAAATTTAAACTTAGAATTATTTCTGGAATTTTCTATTTACTGTTTTTTGACCACAGTTAACCATGGGTAAATGAAATCATGGAAAGCAAAACCCTGGATAAGGGGAGACTACTGTACTATATTCATTTTCTTCTCCAAACCTTTGCTCATGCTCTTTATTTCCACTAGAAAAGAACCAGTTCTTTGCCTATTAGGATTCTAGCTGTCTTCAGGGCCTAATTTAAGCCTATTAAACTTGTTTCCAGACAAACTAGAAGTAATTTTTATTAGAATTAGCTCAAAATAGGCAAATAGGCATCTTTCTGCACTGGATGCATAAGGATAAAATAGTCCACTTCTAAAAAACCTACACTATTTAAGTACTAGAAAACAATCTTTCATCGAAGTTCTAATTTTTTCTTCTATACACTGCTAACAGAAACTTGTTTTTAACAGAGGCAGCTCAGTGGCAGAATGCTTTCTAGTGTGTGCGAGGCCCTGGATTTGATCCCCTGTACCACCAGGAGGAAAAAGGAAAAAAAACATACACTTGTTTTTAAGTACATTCGTGATCAATTTGGTAAGTGTGACTTCCTCCCCAGCCATTTCTTAAAATAACTTTCTATAAATTATAAAAAAAATATGAATTTACAAAGAAAAAGCTGGGAACAACGAAAAGTGGAAAGAAAAAATTGTGGGTGCATCCATTCAACTACCAAACATTTGCTATGTACATTTGCTTTCTAACTTTCTTTCAAAAAATTTTAAGCCTACCAAGAAGTTGAAAGAATATACAATAAATAACCATATGCCTCTCATTTACATTAACCAAATGCTAACACTTTGCCAAGTTCGTTTTCATTCTCTCTATATATACATATGGCTTTTTTCCCTGAACCATTTTAAACTAAGTTACAGACATCACCTCTAAATACTTTAGCACCCGTTTTTTCAGGATAAGGAGTATCTCTTACATAAACCAATGCCATTTTTGCACTAAAACTTTTGAAAACATTATTCATGAATCATCTTACATGTAGTCCATATTTAAATTCCACTAATTATCTCCCAAATAACTTTTTGAGATTTTTTTTCCCCCCAGGTTTTAAGATCCAAATATTTATCAAGTATTGTGTTCAGTATCTTTGGATCTACTACAGTACCTTTCTATCTTGTGCATTTTTCCTAACATTGTCTTTCAGGAAGTGGCTAGGCTAGTTGTCTTAGACTATGTAACTAATACAATTTGTCAGATTGTTCTTCCTAATCCTTTTATACTTACATTTCTATGTTTTTATACTGCTAGAATAATAGCATCTACACTGTTATATCCTGTCCTTTCTTTTATTAGTACTTTTCATTTCCATATTATTGGATGTTCTTTGTAAAAACTGTTTTACCTAGAATATATGTACCACCTGTTGTTTAATATTTAGGTGGTTCATATTTTATTTTGCTATTTTTATTGCCAACAAAATAAAAATATGGTATCATGAATAATGCCCCTACCTATATTTTAGGACTCATTTTTTTTTTTTTTAGTTTATTCGTACATGTGTACAGTACATAATGTTTACATTTCTTGTGGGACCATAATTCCTACTTTCCCTTCCCCCCATCTCTTGATTCCCTTCCTTTTTGTTTTTGTACATAATGTTTACATTCCTTGAATGGAGTTGGTACATGTACGTAACACATCCGAATTTCTTTTTTTCATCCCTTGTCCCTACTTCCCCTCCCACTCCCTCCATCTCTTGATCATTCTCCCCTTTGAGACTGATCTACCTCCCTGACTTCCTATTATCTATATTTTGTTTTGCTCTTTATTTTTACTCTGGGTTTCTCATATAAGAGAAACAATGTGATATTTAAGCTGTGTGTCTGATTTACTTCACTGAACATTATGGTCTCAAGATGCATCCATTTTCCTACAAATGATTCAAGTTTATCTTTCATTATGGCAGAGGAGTACTCTATGGTGTGTGAATACCACACTTTCTTTATCTGTTCATCTGTTGATAGACATATGGGCTGCTTCCAAGATTCATCTATTATGAATGAGGTCTCACATATTTTTTAAACCATGTGTTTTAAAGTGGTTATGGTAACATCACCTACTTGGCAAAGTTGGCCAGGTTCTGAATGACCTTGGCAATAAGAGTTAGAGTCCGAGACGTACGGTCATCAGGATACTCCTGCATAAGGTTGAAAAGACTGGGAGACATAATGGCTGGGCAAAGAAAACGGAGAAACAACGAGGCACTAATGAGCCGCTCACTGATGTCTTGCTTGCCTCGATTCAGGCACTGCTGCTTCCATGATGCAAATACTTCTTTCAACTCACGAGGGAAAACACTGGGAAAGGAAAAAAGATACTAGAACCTCTAAATATAAAAGTACTGTAACACACAAAAGCACAACTGATCCCACTGATTCAGCAAACCTCTGCTCTAGAGCCAAGCTCTGAGGACCTAGCAGATACCTAGGGAGGACATTCTGCCTAATTCATGTCTGAGGGCTGGTGGAAAATTCACAGACGGCCAGATGGAGACTGGAAACTGAAAGCTACAAAACCCTAGATTAGTATAAATTTAGTTTTGCAAAGTGGGAAAATGGTATGAGGCTCCTGACTAAACCATCTGGTTTAATATAGCTCACCATAATCTTTCTAAAAATTGTTCATCAAAAATCTTCCAAAATCTCACCAATTGCAAGGGATACAGCAATGATCAAATTCATGAATGCATTTGTTCAACACTAGTAAATATTTTAGAAAGCTAGAAAAATACTTTTGGGTAATAGAGGATGCAGTAGTAACACTATGGGAAAGATTAGACAATTTGGAAGTACTTTGCTTAGAATGGAGATTTAGATTTTAGATGGGGCTATATTAAGGAAACTTTCAATTTTTCCCTTAAGTCCTTCCTTTGGAGACAGTCAGATGATGTTTATAAGGAAAAACATTAGTTTCATAATCAAGGGTTCAGCGTGGACATCAGCTTACCAGTAAGAGTTGATGATCTTGCAGAAAGCCAGCTCACAGCACATTTTTAGATTGCTCTGATGGTCTATCAGTTCACTAGATGAACATTTGCTGGGATCTACTTCACAGTTCTCATCTGATTCATACAAAGCTTTGATGAACTCCCCTAAGGGAAGAGACAAGATGACAGGTGGTATAACTATAAATAGTGTCTTCCTGAATAGAATAAAAGGATTTTGGATTTCTGTCCTAAAATGTATAATGGGGAATTCTTTTCTCAGACTTGACATAAAGGCAACAAAAGACTGCCCACAAAGTTGTTTAACTGGTTTGGAACCATTAGTTATCACACCCCACAATATCATGTTTATTTTCCTTATTTTGGAAGTAGTGTAACAGTAATCACTAACATCATCATTACAGTATTTACAAAACTAGTAACAATGACTTCAAAAAATGTAGTATCTTTTATCAGAAACTACAAACATTTAATTAGCATGAATTTGTAATTTGTTAAAAAGCTCTCTCTACCAGGAATACTATTACCACTATTCTAGTAAAACAAACAACCCAAACTTGTTTGAATAGCTCCTTAAATAAGGTGTTAGGATCTAATGTTGATGCCAAACAGACACAAGTAAGGCTCTGCTGGCTTACCTCTTGCAGTGGAGACAGTCATTTAATCTAGTTCAAAATTGTAGCAGATCTCTTTATATACTTCCTAAATTCTTTTCCATAGAAATTTAGCTTACAAGTCCTGTTCATATAGCCTATCCCTTTAACCACTTAACAGTTAATTCCAAGTATCTCTTGGGAAGCATGTTTGTTTATGTACTGATTATCCTGAGCGCTGCTTAGGCAGGTGTCATTTCACCCAGTCGATTTTTGTATTGAATAAACTTGATAAAATTGTTGTTTTTATATTTCCTGTTATATTATCTTACAAAAATTAATGAAAAACATGGCAATTTTTGGTCATTCTATGTTTAAATAATTGAGCTGGTTAAGTGTTTAAGGATATGCCCAATATTCCCTGAAAGAACAAATCATCGCCCTACCTGTTTATCCTGCACTATACACTATACTTTATATATCTTCCAATGCTCCACATTTCGTATTGTTTTGTGCTTATTTGTTCACGTCTGTCTCTTTTCTACGATGAACATCCTTGGCGGTTAGGAACCAGGTCTTAATCATGTTTAAATTCCCACCCCCTTGAATAGCATTCACATCAATATACACTGGTCAGAGATGACAGTATGTAGTTTTGGATTTTTATGGGTCTTTATTAACAAGGAGTGGATCTGTCAAAGAGCCTTCTAAATCTACTTATGTTACTAGAGGTCCAGCCTAGTTATAACAGTTGATGAAGGTGAGAAATACTTTCCACAAAATTAAGTAGCAGTAGAAATATGAAACATTTTGTATCAAAATGGCTAGTACTGAGGCAAATGAAAGCTTTGGGGCCGGTGAGATAGCTCAGCGGCATAAGCGCCTGCTTGGCAAGCGCGAGGTCCTGAGTTCGACTTCCAGTACCTACAAAAAAAAAAAAATAGCTATGACAGAGGATGGCAAGTGATAACCTGGAAGAAACATGCTTGGAGAACAGAAAGTAATGTGGTACACAAAAAAGGTGGTAGACAGAGAAAGTAAAGGCTTTGGAGCCAAAGAGAGCTATGAAATCCTGGATCCAACCACTTAACTGACTTGGGGGCCTTGAAAAGTCACTTAATTAGTTCAAGCTTCAGTTTCCTTATTTGTAAAAGTGTTAATAATACCTGTCTTGTAGAATTGTGGTGAGGATCAGCAATAATGCACAAAAAGCATTTCATATGGTTCTTTGCACTTAGTAAGAGCTCCATAAGAAAGTATTATTATGAATTATGCTAATTTTAAATATTTTTTCATAATGTGAAACAGCCAAAACTATAAAAAGCTTACAAATGGTAACAATTTTCACAATGTAAGTATTCAAAATATTCTCCATGTCTCTTTTACTATGTGCTTCCATATAATCTATCTCATTTAAAACTGAGTAATCGCTGTCAAATATCCCATGTTATAATTGACCAAAGTCTAAATTTCTTTCATGAACATTCTGCTTTGTGAGTTCCTTAAGGTTATATCTATTCTAGGGAAATAATACTAATATTAATGGGTAATATTAATAATAAAATACCTCCAGAGTTTAGCAAAATAAATAACTCCTAGGCCTACAAATAGTCTGTAGTACCAACACTACACTTAAGGTTTTTTTCTGATTATAAGACAAAACCCTCTACAATTCAGAAAATTATTTTCATCTTTGAAATTATAATCTGTGTCTGGTGATGTGGAATGTACCACATTGCAAGGTAAAGCTTGCATAGATTTGTACCTGGAAGGTACGTATTCATTCCACATCATTGAGACATGTTAAAACCCATTTGAGTTTGCTTCTTTGCCTCTGAAAATAATCAGAGCCAAGGGGTCTTTATTATGTTGTTTAAATATAAGCTTATGCCCAAAATCTTCTATGTTTCATGTATGTCATTAATACATTACTACCTAGCATCAAAATTTCATGTATTAGCAGGTATGGACATAGCAATGCTGAAAGAAATTTATCCCTATCACTAAGAGTGGAAATCAGGCCTTTGGAGAAACTTCTTTCCTATATCTCATAGATGGTTTTTCCTTGTGTGTCATAGGACACCAACATGAAATCTGACTTCAATTAGATAGGTAAAAGGGGCTAAAAGATGGAAGATTTAAGTCTAAATAAACAGACTCTAGATAGTAAACAGCAATTTTTTTTCAAGATAAATGAAGATAGGCTAAGAAGCAGGACGATATCACACAATATGGTAACTTTTAAAATCAACCTCTTGGAGAATTCTTCAAGTAGTTTGGAAACAGCATCTATTTTTTGCCCAAGATATAGGAAGTATGACAAAACTTTAATGGGAAGAAGACACACTACCCTGGCCCTGCTCTTACATTACAGATATGTTAACACAGTTCTCTGAGGGGTTACTCGAATTTTTTCCAATGCTCACTGAATTAATTTTCATACCTCATTGGGCCAATCAGCTATTTAATTCACTGTCATATCAAAGGACTTATATCCACTTTCATTTTGAAAATCTCATCAGAAATCCTATTTAGCACACTTATTTTTAGACCGTGAATATCTGATTTTAAAGATGTAGGCAGTCAACAAATGTTCACCTCTATGTCCACAGAATGAAGAACCTGAGATGCTTCATTGTTGCCTTTTATAACATAAATCATTGAAGCAAACCATGACATGTAATTTATGACTGTAATAAGCTCTTTATGTAAATGAGACTAATAACCTCACCACAGTGAGACTACTTTATGTGAACATAGTAGTCCTATTTCTTGACCAGTCATTTACCTTGCACTCCTTACATTATGATTCTTTTCTTCCTGATGCCACTCTAAAGCACCACAAGTGATCTTTAAATTGCCAAATGCAATAGTCATTTTTCTTGACCTCTGTCACCCGTCTCCACTTTCTTCTCTCTTGACGTTAGGGATCAAATCCAGGGCCTCCATGCATTCTAAACATATGTTCTACCATTGAACTACACACTTCAATCCCTCTGCTTTTTGACGGTCTCTTCTGTATTTTATCTAGGACTCAGATAACTAGAATCCCTGGTTTTCTTTCATTTTTGCATTCTTTCTCATTCCTCTTTTTCGTTCTACACCATAAACCCAGGTACACTGTAAGATGTCTTTGGCTCTATTCTTTTCTTGCTTTGGTAATCCCATACCTTCATTTAACTCCCTCACGTGGGTTAAGTTAGTCACAAATATCTAAAAGCCAATTAGACAGATATCTTGGTAGGCTTTCCCACCTAAAACCCCTGAGACTTCCCACCAGAACTTCAAATTGAATATATGTGAGGTGAAGTGTCATTTCTCTTTTTAAAAGCCTACTATTTCTATGGGTCTATTTCTGTTAAGAATCTTATCATCCTAGTTATTCACAAAGACCCCAAATTCTCTGTAATATATAGATATTTTTTTAAAATGTGGGTACCAGGAGTTGAACTCAGGACCTCACGCTCTTGTGCCGCTGAACGATATCACCGGCCCATTTTTTCCTTTATGTGGGTACTGGGAGTCGAACTCAGGACCTCGCGCTTGCCAGGCAGGCGCTTGTGCTGCTTAGCCATAGCGCTGGCCCACTCTGTAATATTTGATCCCTCCTGTTTGCCACAAACTGAAAAAGTTGCCAAGTCCTATGTGTTCAACTGTAACATTTCTTATATTCATCTTTTTCTCTATTCTTATTTGCAGGGATTGCCTCAGTCAGAGTCTCATTATTTCTTGCCATCCTCATTACAATGGCTTTTACATTAATTTCATTGAAAATACTCTACTCGAAACTTCAATAGTTTTTTCAATGATTATTGTAAAATCTAATCCCTAGTTAGGTCTTAAAAAAATTGGTTCCAGGGGCCGGTGAGATAGCTCAGAGGCATAAGCGCCTGCCTGGCAAGTGCGAGGTCCTGAGTTCAACTCCCGGAACCCACATAAAGGAAAAAAGGGCCAGTGATATCGCTCAGCGGCACAAGCACTTGCTGGCAAGCACGAGGTCCTGAGGTAGACTCCTGGTACCCACATTAAAAAAAAAAAAAATTGGTTCCAATTATTTCCTAAACTTTTTGTTGTTTTTTACTTATTTCTTCTGCATCCTTTTTCTACTAAAATGTTTTGCTCCACATGTGCCTGGCTTCTGTTTATGCTTTTTAGGTGCCCCCCCTTCCCTACCACTGCCCTTGCCCAATGTCTGTTTTATTATCACCTTTCTACCCTTCAAGCTATACATTCAACACAAGCGTATTTTCCAGGAAATTCTGTAATTCTAGCAAGCTGGAATTAATTTTTAAAGATTCTTTGAGAAAACACAGGATTTATTTCTTTTTGGTTATAGGGATAATCCTCTCCTACTTCCTTCTACTGTAAACTCCTTGAGAACAAAAAAAAAATCTCAGTAGTCATCCAACATACCTTTACGGTCTACTTGATAGTCACATATGACTATTAAGCACTAGAAATTTAGCTAGTTCAAAATAAAATGTGTGGTAAGTGCAAAACATACACTCCATTTCAGACTATGAAAAAAGTAAAATATTTCCTTTATAATCCTTATACTGATTAGTTGTTAAATAATATTTGGATACCATCAGGTTAAATAAAATACATACACTATTGATTTCACCTTGTTTCTCTTTATCCTTTTTATAGTATGACTATAAGAAAATTTAAAATTACTCAATAAATAAATACACAAAATTACATGTGGCAGTATTATGTTTACATAAGACAGTGCTACATGACATTCTGTGTGAAAAACAGATAAAAGGAGATAAAAAGAACTGTTATTTATTTCAAGGAACTCAAACCTGCTTCACCATTAAAATGGTCAGTATAGGTGCCTTCTCTATTAATTAATGACTGAATTAATGACCAAATCTAAGACTATGAGGGGCCTAGTCACCAAGAACTAATGGTAGGACTAAAATTAGTTATGAAAAAAAGCTCTAGAGACCTTGGACAGCAGAAATTAGGAGTTGTGGGAACTGGTAAGAGTTTCTTCACTTTTGATTAGTTTTGTATGCATGATAGCAAATGCTAGGTTAAGCCTTTGAAGACTTTAGTAATATATTTATATTATGATATAAATACTCAACAGTTTAGGGGGAAACATGCCACACGAGGTCTAGTAGTGATAGCCACTGATATTATTGCATATCCCCCTTAGGGAAGCTGTATGTGCTGATGGCCTTTCTATTTCCACACAGACTAGAATAAACTATTATTTCTCCACTGGTGAGTAGTACAGAGACTACTACAACTGAAACTCAAACCCAAAGACTCTAGTGAACTGAACTAAATAACATGGAGAATTTGAGCTCAATTTGTTTGTCACATGAGCATGAAGTTAAAACTGAAAGGGAAAAAAAAAGAAAACAGGTATTTTCCTCTTTCATACCTAGCGCATCATGAAGATATTGTTGTCCCACCAACTTGAGGTATTCCTCAATGGATTTTGTGGCAATGGTGTTCTCTCTGAAGATCAAGACATCATGCTCTCCACAACGATCCACCTCAGACATCACCAAGTCAGTCAGAAAATCCTGGTAGAATAATGTTCAATCAAGCAGAAAGCAACTGAATAAATAATATACATTGAAAGTACTGAAATATCAAACATGCTGCTTCAAGAGTTCAGAATGCTGCTTTAAAAGTTAAGCTACCAGATTCAACTGGAAAGAAAAAAGGCAGTCAAAATAAGAATCCTATGCATCACTACCCCTAAGTTTAAAATTCCTTCAAAGGTTTCTTATTGTACTTTTGAAAAAGGGCATAATTCTCATTGTAGCCTCCAATCTCTAGATTTCCTGGTTTCTGTTTAGCTTTTCAGCCTCCTCTAGTACCATTCTTTCTGCATTCTGCTTCAGCCTTTGGGGCCTTTTTTTTCCCCCCATACCAACCACTTTCTACATGAGATGTTCTCTCTCTAGTACAAAGCAGATGCCTTTGCAGATGCTGCTCTGAGTTCTGCTCCACTCCCACCCTTACTCCTACTGCCACAGTGTCAGGGAACTAATTCCTGGGATCTTTGGCTCTTAGCTCACATATCATTTTCAGCAAAATCTTTTCTGACCAACACTGCCCATAAACTCCACAAGTCAGGTTTGCTGCTCCCATAATACCAAGTATCTTCTTATCCTTTACACTTCTCACTTCAATTGCACATTTATTCCTCTAATCTTTTGATTCATGTGTTTTCCTCAGAAAACTGCCAAGTCCCACAAGGCTAAGGAATATAAATTTTTGATTACCAATGTATCTCTAGCACCTAACAATTTCTGGCATATATTGATATTAAATACATAATGGTTACAAATCGGCTTACAGTATCAGCATTGAATTTCTTGAACTTATCACTTGAAGTCATTTTCAAGGCTGACTATCCATCTGTCTGTCTGGCCATCTGTCTGTCTGTCCATCCATCCATCCATCTACTCATCCACCAAAAGGGGAAGAAAGGCACATAAGGAGAAATAAAGCCCTGAAGAAACAGCCTTTTCATTCTCAATAGTCACAAAAGAACTCGATGTAAAATTCAGTGTTTACTGTCATTTGGTTTGACACATGATAGCATTATATATTTTGAATATTATATATTTAATGGACATTTTATATATTTATATAAATTTATATATTATATATTATATTATATATTTATTGGGCATTTTAAGGGCTCCAAAAACCGAAATAGAGGTAATATGCAGATTTACTTTTACATACTTTACACTTAAGCATTTAATACACTAACAGGACTTACATTGGAGCAGCTCAATAGTCTAATAGAATTGTGGGCCTAGGAATCATTATTAAATTTATGGTAATGGGCAGGAAGAAATTTTGGGAGTAATGGCAACATTTTGTGTCTTGATTTAGATGGTGGTTTCAATGGATGCATAATATATCAAATCTCACAGAACTCTACTTTTAATAGGTATAGTATATTGTAGGTAAATTGTATGTTAATCAATTAAATTGTTTCAATAAAATCTTATGGATGTCCTGAACTTGCAGCAACTGAAAGCAGAAAGAACATACTCCCCCAAAATTTCAAAGATGAGACTCAAAATTTCACTCGTATCTTACCCCAATTCTTAAGCTTTTTTAATGACAGAAAGTTCAAGATTATTTTCAGTAAATTCAAGCACAAAAATTATAATCGATAGGAAGGCAGTTAGGTAATGGAGCAAATAGCTAATATATTGATATATCATGATTTATATCAAGAAATTTTAATAGCACTTTTTTGGTTCTAAATAAATTATTCTAGCTGTGAACATCTCTGGATCTGAAGTTCAATTTTACTATGACCAGTTGGCTTATAATATACTGGAGACTCAGGTAAGTGAATATACCTCATAGGTCAAAGATCCCATCAGCTGGTGGTTGTTCTTTCTACAATCAGCATATTTCTCTTTTTCCTTCTTCCTGAGTTTTTACTTTCATCCAGGATGAAAGAATATAAGACTATCATGAAACAGATACCAACTGTATAACACCCCTTAGTATTTTTACCCCAAATATAGATTTTAACCCCATGTGGAATCTTGCTAATACTCAGCATGTTTCTTGAATACCTCCTTCTGTGCCATCGGTTAATCTTAAAATATAGTAAGGAAGAAAACTATCATACAATATCCTAGAACAATGGTAGTGAACCTATGGCACATGTGCAACAGTGGGCTGTTTGTATCATTGAAAGCTCTAAAAGGTTCACCATCACTGCCCTAGAATTAAAGAATTTGAATACAGTGTGGGGTTAACATATCAATCCTACCGTTTATTTTATCAAGTAATAAAGAGATGGTTGTGGTATTTATCTTTCATGAAAGCAGACTTTCAATGAATATTGGTTTCTCCATTTTACTTTTTTTTGTGTGTGTGGGTACCGGGAGTCGAACTCAGGACTTCACGCTTGCCAGCAGGCGCCCGTGTCACTGAGCAGTATCACCGGCCCTTTTCTCGTATGTGGGTACCGGAAGTCGAACTCAGGACCTTGCGCTTGCCAGGCAGGCACTTATGCTGCTGAGCTATCTCACCGGCCCCCATTTTACTTTATTTTTTTATTTTTTTTTTTTGGAGATAGGATCTCGCTGTGTAGTTCAGGCTGGCCTTGAACTATGGAGCACAGGCTGGTATGGAACTCTCAGCGATCCTCTTGCCTCAGCTTCCCAACTGCTGGGATTACCAGTGTGCACCACCACACCCAGCCACTTTAGTTTTATATTCCTCATCCCTTCTGGGTCTGCTAATAGGCTTCCCTCTTAACTCTTTCTTCTTCTTTTGGTGACCAAAAGCAAAGTACATTTCTCTAATTTGGACCTCCACAGTATTCTTATCTTATTTCTTTGTAAAAGACAAGGAAGAGTTTCCAGGTAACACAATCCCCCTCTTCCACTTACCTTGGCTCTGCCAGTACTTTGAAGAATGTGCACTAAGGCACAAGCTAACTCTTCTTTATTTCTCACACTAATTACTGGCTCAAGGACAGAACATAGCATGGTATAGTTGCTGGTGACAAATTCTGCAAATTCTTTGTATTGCTCCATAGGCAGAATGGTGATAGTTTGGAAACGTGACTTAATCCGAATAGAAGGTCCTCCTGTCTTCCCTTTGTTGGGTGTAGGTGTACTCACTGGATACCACTTTTCTACAAATTGGCGACCAGTAACACTGGCAGTGGGAATGTTGACTAGCCCTACATAATTATTCTTGTCCTTTTTCTTCTTTTTTTCCACATCCTTATAAATGTGAACTGTGATGCTATGAAGAGGTGGAAGGCTATAGAATTCAAAATGTTCACCCCAGAAAATATTGTCTGCTTTGGTCTTGCTGGTTGTACGAGCAAAGAGGGTATCATCAAGGCACAGTTCACAGAAATATTTCTTTTTAGGGGCAAGGTCCTTGGCTTCAATGATCCATAAACGGAGAACATTTTCAGCTCTTCTGCAATTATCCTATAAAGAGGTGACACAGTTGAATCTGAGAGCCAACATCCCAGAAAGAGAACATTTCCACTTAAAGTAATGTTGATTATGTACTATATTAAAGGGAGTCAACACATAATAAAAAGGGTTGGATATTTTATTGTTTAGGATAACAGTAAGGTCTAAACAAGAATGTATCAGAATCTTAGAGAACCACATACATTCTATTTTACTTGGGTTGAAATACCACCTTGTAATAGTTGTAGTAAATTTTCCTATAGCCAGCTTAATGGCAACTGGAATAGTTTTCTACAAATATAAGGGATAGGTAGGTAACAAACTTGTGTTCTAGTCCCCTTTCTATCATGTACTAGCTTCTGACATGTATAAGTCATTTGAATTTTCTGAGTCTTCTTATCCACATTGGCAAATTCATAGTAATATCCACAGTGAGATTATTTTTAGTATAAAATATCCTAAAATGTATATGTATTTTAAAACTGTTAAGCTCTTTAAAAATTAAGATATTACCACTAAATTTACCTTCTATTAACTTACTCTTTGCAAAGTGATACATTTTTAGACACTCAAAGCCACTATTACCTTATTTGGTTGAACTGTCCTTCGAAGGTTTTCCATCCACTTATCTCTCTCTGAAGCTGAGTTACAGCTGAAGCATTTACTTCCACTTAAATAGGTGACCTTCAACATAAAGATTATAGAGATAAAGAAAAGGAAATATAAGATTTGGGGGCTTTATCTTCTTAATTCTATCATTTAAGAGTTAGGGATATGTTATCAATCCAAATCATACTAAATGAATCTAAAATGATCTTAGTTTTGTGATATCTATATCTAGATCTATCCTTGCTTTTTAATATTTTTCTCTACATAGCATCCATTTTCATTTCCAGGTACAAGAATAAAGGCCACTTAGAAATCAGCTGGTTTATGACTCAAAAAAAATCAAAATTAAAAACCTTTCAGGCCACAAGTTAAATTAACTGCAAATTCAATTCTGATTTAATAAAAAAATGACCAAAAATGGAAGAGAGTTTCTAAAAAAGATTCCTCAAGACTGCCTTCATTATAATATTACAGAAGGTTGCTAAAAGAAGTTGAAAAGAGTTAATAGTACTGAATTACTGTCTTTGGAATTTCTCTCTCCACTAGGCAACTACCCCGTTGATTACCAGTCATTTACTAGGTTAGCCTGACCACTATTATTACTATCCTTTAAAAATGAAACACGATGCCTAGTACCTAACATTGGGCTTAGTATGTAGTCTATGGAATTGAGTTCCACAAATAAGGAAAAGATCAAGTGATTTTTATTAAAAAGAGTACCAATAAATGACCTGCCCAAATTGCTGAAGTCTACTCACGTAAATCAATCTCGGGTCATATTCCAATAAACCAGCTGGGCGTGGTGGTGCACGCCTGTAATCCTAGCACTTGGGAGGCTGAGGCAGAAAGATTGCCATGAGTTTGAGGCCAGCCTAGACTACATAAGCGAGTTCAAGGCCAGCCCGAATGACATAGCAAGACCCTGTCTTAAAAAAAAAAAAAAAAAAAATCCAGTAAACCAGAACAGATTATATTCTTTGCCCACTATGGAAGCTACTAGTCTCATGTGGCTAGTGAGTACTTGAAATGTGGCTAGCCCAAACTGAGATGTGTTGTAAATGTTGTTTTGAATATTTAGTATTAAAAATGTAAACTATGTCACTGATAATTTTTATATTAATTTTATATGTTGAAATATTTGGGTTAAAAATTTCATATATGGATTGCATTATATTTCTGAAACCAAATTTTAACATCTAGCATAGGACTCATTCCTAGTCACTAACCCCAGTCACTATTTGCACACAGGTGTAGCTTTCAAACGTAACTTGTAAATGGCCTATTGTGTACATTTAATTAGGGAGGGATAAATGACCTTATGAAAAGTGATACCCATAATTTTCTGGTAAAGGACAATTTGTTCATTCAAGAAATTAGACAGCTGTAATGCACTATGGGCCAGGACAGGTACAAGGATTACAGAAATAAAGAAGACATGTTCTGCTCTTGCTATAGTCAGAAAAATTAACCTTTGGGTTTATTTCTCAAAATAATGTTAAAATTGGGGACTTAGAGGTTCAGTAGAAAAATAGTAACATATTATAAAGTGGGTGGCATCACTTATCAATACCAAAAATTAACATATTAATAAGCCATTGCTAGTTTCCACCTCTGCTGACAATATAGCAAGTATTTTTGGGGGAAGAGCAGATGAGGCCAAAGAAATGAGATGCTATCATTCATTACTAACTTTGATTACAAATATAGTCAGATTAATTATATTTAAATTATTATATATTATATATTACCTATATTTAAATATAATTTTCAATATTTCCCCTATAAATAATTTTCAGCAAGTGAAAATCAGTTTAAGAGAGTGAAATTGGCAATACAACAGTAATGAAATCACCAAATTACTTGAGATAGAAAATCTTGTTAACTACTCTCTTCTTTCTACATTTTTTTACCTCAAAGCAGAAGTCTTGTCCAAGGATGCTACTATGGAGTGGTTTCACTGACACAGGCTCCCCTCTACCAAGATCCAGACATTCCACTGCACTGCATGGGCTGAGCAAGGATTCATGGGAACGTGATTCTTTTAACTTAGGCAGCCCACGAGACCTACAAATTGAAGATACTTAAGGTAGTGTTACCTTGGCCAACGAGGAAATGAAGGGCTAATGCAGTGGAGGATAACAATGAATGTACAAATACCTAATGTAAAAAATAAATGAACTAATTAATAATCTATAATAATAGTAACTATAGTCACATCACATGTCAACTATACACACAAATATATGTGAACACAATTTTTTTGAACACAGCATAAAAAGAGTAATTTTTACTCATCTCAAGGGAGACGAAAACTCCTCTACAAACATTATTTTAGCCTCATTCCTATAGTGGAAGATGGAAAAATATATACTACAGTATTCAGGCTTTTCTTACATATTCCTTTTTATGCAAACATGTCATCAAAGGACACGTTATTTCTTATTTTATGTGACAGCCTCATCCTTATATCACTGACAAAATAACAGTGGCTAACTTCTTATTTTGTTTCTTTCTGCACTGACAGAAAACACATACACAGTCAAACTCAAACTTTTTATCAGAAGTCTCACTATGGAATTCAGTATAAATATGAATGAAGAATAAAATGCTTCGAAGAAACTCATCATAAAAAAAAAAGCCATATTCTCATAGAGAACAGATCTTTCTCAACACTGTTCAAATCAGCATCTGGCTGATTTTATTTCCTAGTTGTTTAAAAAAAGAATGCCAGAAATCATGACTCTTGTCACTTCAGAAGTTAATGCTTCACTGCCTTCCTCTTGAAAGAATTAACATAATGTTCTTGAATACACAACTGGATGGCTATGCACTTTTACTCAGTAATTATAGTATTTACTGACTGAAACACCCATGGTTAAATACATGTATTTCAAGAAGTATTTATAAAGGATAAAAAGAAATGTCTGTGTAAAGCCAAATTTGTTATTGTAAAATGCATTAAATAAGCAGCTTGAATCATTTCCTTGAAGTAACTAAGGTAACATTAAAAGGAACTGAAATACTTAATGCCAGAGTAATATTCAATTAAGTTATAAAGTAATAAGATACAGAAAACTAGCACTAAAGACTGCTCTCTCTTTTGTTTTCATTCTAACATTGTTTAATTAAATTCCATAAAATAAACATTTTAAGCAATAAGGTTTTTAATCTATTCCTCTTTACACACACACACAATCAACCTCATGTAAAGTTTTTAAAAATGTGTACTCTAATATTTAGCAATTTTTAAAGTAAAAAAGTCAACATTTATATTTTCCATTGATAATGCAAACTAGCACAGGAAGGATAAATGCCACTTAATGTTTTGTACATAAAAATATGTCAATGTATCAGCTCCACATTTACTTCCCTTTGTAATTCTGGGTAAGACAATGATATTTTGCAGTCACATGCAGTAAATATAGCATATCAATTATAAATAACAAAATACCAGATTTTTGACTTTTAGTTATACAACCTTTCCCAATATGCGCATAGGAAGCCCTGTTGTGGGAAGGGAACTATAATCTTTCTTAAAACAAATATAAAACAATTCTAGCTCATCTTTCTCAATTGTTGCTGGAAAGAAAAGCCTCTCATGCTCTGGGGTGAGCCTCTCACTAGGAAAGATTAAGGCATATTAAAAACAGAAGGAGGTAGACAAAAGGCTTACTCTCACTTCTTAAATTCTCTAGGAAAAATTTCTAAAGTATAAATTAATTTTATCTCAAACAAAATAAATGTCTACCTACATGAAGCAATTGTACAGCCAGCTGGCAGTGCAACCCCAAATCATAGCGGTGCCACATATTCCGGTATAGCAAGTCAGTTTCTGAACTATATCTCAGAAAGCAACTCTCCTTTTAGACAACAGGGACCAATAGAAAATGGTTTCCTTGCTGCTTTTGCTTACTGATACCATCTTTGGGTAAATGCTTTCCAGGTGTTATTCAAGTCTTCAATAGAAACATAACAGAACAAGAAGTCATCTTCACCCAAACCTTGCAAGACAGCTACTCCATCTTCTCTTCCTTCAGGCTGCATCTAGCCCCTCAGGTAACACAAACAAGGTTCCTGGGCTCTAGGCTGGGCCTGTTGCCATGGTGCTACACCTATAAGGAGATTAGAGCTAGAAGGCAGCAGGGAAAAGCAGCTGTGTGAAGGACTCGGGAGCATGCTTTGCAAACAGTGAAAACATGGCAAAGCTGACCGTTCAAAACAGAAAGGAAGGACTGGTGAGGCTCCTATTCATTTTCATTAGAAGTTCTCAAAGGCTGTAGAAAAGAAATTGAGGCAACTCTGGTGTTGAAGGAAAATCTCATTAAAAACTCTACTGGGGACAAATCTTAGGAGCTTTAGCATGCTTCAGTGTATGATTCCCACCCTCCCACTAGAAAGTATTTCCTACATTGCACCTTACAAGCACAGTCTTTCTTTCACATCTGTTGTTTCCTTTCCAGTACCTGCCCTCATTTAATGTTTCTAGGTATTATTTTACACAAATGTATTGGGTTTCCACATATTTTCTTCCTTTGGTGAATGCTTGATAAAATTCTTTTTTCATATTAAAGATATTATAAGTAAGCCATCTGGAATTATAATCAAAAGCTCTTCCTAGTTATTGAAATTTCAATTAGTTCAGAATCTCCCATTGTTCAATATGTGTATATAGAGACACACGAATTGAAAGCCAGAGTCACTAAAGTTCAACATTACTACTGACTAAATAAGAAAGCCCTTCCTGTAGTTGCAAGACAGTGTCTCTGAGGAGACGGAAGTAATTCCCACAGAGGCAAGATTACAGTAAACGGGAAGATCGAACAGGCTGGGAATGTCCCAGGGAGGAGGGAGGCACTATCTGTGCAAGTATTTTGATATAATAGTATTGGTAACCCCAAGTCTCCTCTAAATCATGTTTACCTCCATCTGTACTTTCACATGAATTGATTTTTCTTAGATCTACTAACTGTAGAGTTTTAGCAGCCCTGTGGCACCACAGTTTACTCCTCTAATGGAAAGAAAAATATGGATTTATTGGGACAATAATGAGTTTAAAACAACTTTTCCCAGTCCAATCTCTCAAAGGTCTTCACCAAGATACTCAGTTCTACCTCGAAAGTGTATGTTGTGAGTCGCCTGACTCCTGGCCAGGCTCTTCCCGACTGCTCCCCTGACTGCTCCCGCCCCATATCATGAGCTCAAACACCAGGGAAGAATAATTTAGAGCTCTAATATGATGATTTTTTTTTATTTAATTGGGAAACTGCTTCCCAGAGGGCAATTTTACTTCTAATTAAGGAACACTATATTCTTTACATTTCTGTTTTAAAGTCAGCAATTTTGATTTCTATGTAAACTCTAGCAAGGTAAGTGTTAAAAATCCAATCGCTTTTCTGATCAAGATTATCTGCTGCTTCTGACCTATTTAAGAGATAAACTACAAGGCAAGAGAGGCTCTCTGTCACTCACTACAGCCAATTACATCGCTTTATCCTTCATTCTTATGTGAAATGAGTCTTAAAAGACAAAAGTGAAGGGATGGGGGATGGGGAGCCAACACACATGACAGCAGATATACTGATGGAGAGAAAAAAAAAAAAAAACAGGAGTAAAAGAACTTTGATTAGCACCATTTCAAGTAAAACACAGCTGGATTTTCTCGGCTTATCCATCCAATTTTTTTAAAAAGCCACATTTTCCCCACAGCGCCAATGGTGCTTGAATGTGTTAGCTCAATCTACCACATGTTTAAAGATTCAGTTCCAAATATAGGATTTGGGAAACTTTTAATTAAAATGCTTATTGCCACACAAAATCTTGGACTCCAGTGCAGGTGAGTTTCTGCTTGGCTTGGCAGTTATGATTCCAGACAGCTTCACCGAATTCTTGAAGAGACAGCTCAGCCAGTAAGCTGGGTGCAGCAATATACCTATGTTTTAACCAGCATTCATTCCTAAGGCACCCACTGTGTTTGAAAATTTCCCAGGTGCTAATTAGAAATATTTAGTGTCCTAATACTCCACCAACAAATATAGATAGTATCTAATGAATTAAAAAAAAAATTGTATCTGAACTTTGGGGAAAATGTAGTTTTCCCTCTCCCTGATTTTGTTTGTTTGTTTCCCAGTGAGGTATTTTGTGAAAACATTCAAAATTTTAAAACAATTTAAAGGTTTCCCTCCTTCAGTTACAGCATATTCATCAGAGTTCCACTTGTGTACTAAACAAACAAACAAACAAAAAAACCAACCAACCAACCAACAAACAAAAAACCACAGTGTCTTCCCTAAAGATCCTGACAGCTCTTGGTGTACTGGTTTACTTGGTGCAGGAAAAGTCCGTCCCTAAAAACTATGTTACTCGTTATTTTTATGTTAGCTTAAAATGCACACACCACACATAAAGCTATTTGTGGAAGCACAGTATATACTGCAGATCTTCCTTCTCTCTGCTCTCAGTCTCCAGACAGCCCAGCCATAAGCCCAGCTGCTAAGGACAAATAAGGATATTTGTCAGCCCGAGATGTCATTTAAAATGAACAAACTCTGGTAAGGAAATTCATTATCACAGAAAAAAGATGGTATTTTCACCTACTTTGATACATATACAGGTAGACATGTGATGAAGATGAAAAGAAAAGACACAGAAGAAAAGACTATAAACATTAAAACATGTTTTTGGGGGATAGAGAATTTAACTTGCCTCAATATAATAGACACTATGGAACAATCTCTTTACAAAAACTGTACTATGTTACAATATACTATTTTGTCCTTAAGTTATGAATGGAGTAAAATCTACTAGTATCTACTTAACAAATTAAACATTAACTATGTTGAATTAATAACACACGAAACTAAACCAAACTACACTCATAATCCAACTCAACATACTATTTAAGAATGAGTGGAGAGACTAATGCATTTTTCTCTTTTATCAAATTTAGTTGATAGACTTTTAGTCTCACTTTTACCTTAAAATTGAGGTTTAGAGTGAAAGAGAAATAGAAGGGGAAGGAACTGATGAAGCCGAATCACATTTACTTCTTAATCACTATCAAACTCATGACTATTTGTTTCCCCACTAGTTCTCTTTGGTTGAATAGATGAATATAGGTATGAATCAATCTATCCATCTATCCAGTATTACTTGGTATCCATTATGTGTAGGGGTTATACTAGAGGTAGGTGCATGGAATATAATGGTGAGAAGAAAGGCATGGTCCTTGTCCTCACACACAACTATAATCTAGTGAGTTAACATTCCATTATAATAGGATGTGATTAGACTCAGGAAAAAGATGCAAAAGAGACCCATTGAGCTTTCAGTAGGGGATCTTAAATTGGGGGTTCAGAAAAGGTTTCTTGGAGAAAAAAGCAATGTGAAGTTGTGACCTTTGAGAGGGGTAGATTTCAGGATATGTGGATGTCATGCCGAGAGATCTAGAAGGAACGGATGGCATGTGAGAAGGCCTGTAGTGACAGTATGAAGACTGGGATGTTGCAAAACCGAAAGAAATTCAGCAGTGTAGCTCTGATGTAGCGTGGATGTAGTGAGGGGAAGTGGTTAGGAGAAAAGGGGTTGGTGAATAATGAGGCCTGAGAGACATCATGATGGGACTTGTATTTATGTGTGGGATTTTCAGTTGGATCACAAGACCAGTGAGTAGACATAGGAAGGCTTTGGGTAATAGGTAGTAGAAGGGGAATGACATGATCGGATACGTGTCTTAGCAAGACTACTTGGACTAAATCGTGGAGAAAGACACTTTGGGAGGCTGAGGCAGGAGGATCACAAATTTGGGCCAAGCCTGGGCAACTTAGCTAGACCCTCTCTCAAAAAATTTAAAAAAGGGCCGGTGAGATGACTCAGCGGCATAAGTGCCTGCTTGGCAAGCGCCAGGGCCCGAGTTCGACTCCTGGAACCCACATACGAAAAAAGGGCCAGTGATATCGCTCAGCGGCACGGGCGCCTGCTGGTGCACGAGGTCCTGAGGTTGACCCCTGGTACCCACAAAAAAAAAAAAAATTAAAAAAAGGGGGGCTGGTGAGATAGCTCAGTGGTATAAGTGCCTGCCTGGCAAGCGCGAAGTCCTGAGTTCGACTCCCAGTACCCACATATGAAAAAAGGGCCGGTGATATAGCTCAGTGGCACGGGTGCCTGCTGACGTGCAAGGTCCTGAGTTCGACCCCTGGTACCCACAAAAAAATAAAAAAATAAAAAATAAAAAATAAAAATAAAAAAAGGGTGTGGGGGGGTGTTGGGATGGACAGCTCAGAGCAAAGACCCTGTGTTCAATCCTTACTATTATAGGTGGAGTGTGTGGGTATGTGTTTGTGCATGTGTGAGAAGTGGAGAAAGAGAGGGGTAAACATGAACTATAGAAATATATGTTAATATGTATTTAAAATATGCATACATAATACATATGTACAAATATATGATATATTTATGTATTATATATACTTGTATTTATCACAAATTGGATTCTACCACAATTAAAAAGAGCATATTTTCAACATAGTATTCATTTACATAGACCTATAGCAGTTTAGTCCCTGATAACCATTTATGTTTTTGCTTTACTAAGATACAAAGATTATCTTAGTACATATATCTTCATGCACATATGCATGTATTCACAGTTTAAATTTCCAGATGTGAAATTGCTAGATCAAAGGGCGCACACATTTAAAATACTAATATTGCTAAATTACTCACCATAAAATATAGTGTCAATTTAAACTTCTACCAACAGTGGATTTTTACATGCTATCATTAAAATGAAATGTGCCTAAATTTCAAAATTCTTTGCTGCTATTATTGGCAAAAAAATGTAATTTTATTATTGCTTTCATTTGCATTTTTGTATTATTAGGGTAAGGACATTTGTATGTGTTTATTGGCAATCTTGGTTCCTTTTCATAGAATTGTGAACTGCTGTTTTATGTTCCTAAACCATTTTTTTAAATGTTGAACTTAAATGATATATAAACACTTTCTCTATATTAAGTAAACTAGTCCTTTTCTATCATATTTCTAATTATTTCCCCCTACTTTATACTTAGAAGTTTTTCATTTCAAGATTGTAAGAAATTCAGCTATATTTTCTTTCAGTGTTCTTATTTTAATTTGTAATCCAACCCACTTGGATGTTTTTGGAGGGAAGGGAGAAATGAAAGGCATATGATAGTGACTCATCTTTACATATTTACAAATTGTGGAAATATTATGACCACAAATTGACTTGTTACTTCTGTGTAGTACTCTGTTCTTATTAAGACGTGTGGCGAGTGTGTGCGTGACGCTTGCCTTTGTTTTTTCCTTATTTTGTCAGCAAGTTAGGATTCCTATCAACATATGGAATAAGGAATATAATGGAAAAGGCATTCAACTTGAAGTTAAAAGCCCTACATATTTACAAGCCACTTACCATGTGACATGGAGCAATAATTTAGTTGTTATGAATCTTAGTGATCCCATTTGTAAAATGTGGACAGTAATTTCCTACACCTCACACAGTGTGAAAATCAAATGCAATAATCTATGACTTCACATCCATTTCATAAGCTGCAGTGCTATTCAAATACGAGGGGCTATGATCATAGAGAGCTTTAACATAGTGTTATGACATGCATTGGTTCATCTTATGTAAATTATTTATCTGGTTGAGATCGGGAAAGCAAAAATAAAATGGGGGGGCTACTGGAGATTGAATAAGCACATGTTCTACCACTGAGTTACACCTCAGCAAGAAAGCTATTTTTAAAAATATATTCTTGGGGCTGGTGAGACAGCTCAGCGGGATAAGCGCCTGCCTGGCAAGCACGAGGTCCCGAGTTCGACTCCCGGTGCCCACAAATGAAAAAAGGGCCGCTGATATCGCTCAGCGGCACGGATGCCTGCTGGCACATGAGGTCCTGAGTTTGACCTCCAGTACCCCCCCCCAAAAAAAAAATATATATACACACATACACACACACACACACACACACACACACATATATATATATTCTTTATGCAAGAACATGAAGATAAAGGAATAAATGTATACAAATATTTTTTCTATTAAAACATTCTAATGAATTTAAAACTCTATCATGACATAATTAGAAAATTCAATTGACTTCAGGTCATAAAATACAGGATCCTTAGCTGGCGCATAGCAATAAACTTGGTAAGAAAAACCCAACAATCTATAACTAGACTATATTAACTAATTAATGGCCTGAAGTCCAATAATTTCTGAGAAGTTGTCATTATAATCAAGTATACTGTACTGAAAAAGGTTGTTCTTTATTATCTACACATCAGTTTTGATTTTTCTTTTCTGTTTCAGCTAACAAACATTTACTGAGTTCCTTAACGGGACAGACATTTTGTGAAGAAATGGGGATATAAAGATCATACCCTTGAGGAGCTTCCAATTTGCTGCAGTAATCAGAACTATGAAAATATCAAATTCAACAGAAAGCAGTTAGTCCTGTAATAAGGAATGTACAGTTGGTGCTGGGTGGGCAGTGGGGTAGGAACTTAGTTTAGGATAATGTTTTCTTGTTTTTGGTGGGTACTGGGGGTTGAACTTGGGACCTTGCACTTGAGAGCAGGCGCTTGTGCTGCTGAGCGATATCACTGGCCCCTTTCTTCCTTTGTATATGGGTACTGAGTCAAACTCAGGACCTCACGCTTGCCAGGCAGGCGCTTATGCTGCTGAGCTATCTCACCGGCCCCTAGGATAATGTTTTGAAGAATACAGAAAAGTCAGGGGCCATATGACTACTAACTTGGGTATTGTTACCTATGAATTAGAAGCAAGCATGAAAAGGACAGGGTGTATAAATAGGGAATGGTATTTGGGATAGAGAAGACAACAAGACCAAAAGCTAAGAAAGATGAAACAATATAAGTACTATTAATGAAAGGCTTGGTAGTATTGGTAGAAAATAACACTGAAAGTTGCAAAGGGCTAGGCCAAATTGTTGCATTTTGTATATTATGCTAATGATTATAGATTTATATAGGTGTTATATACATGTGATATTACAACTGATATTTCAATTGACACACCCAGATAAAATATGATGTATGCCAACGTGAAGTATGACACAAACAGCAGCATTTATAAAAGAAATGTTTTGGAACTAGTTCCAGTATCTTGAACCTTCCAATTAGATGAAGACTGTAAAAGGGCCAGAGGGAGTAGTGAAATAATTTTGTGAGTGATAATATTGTAGACAGCTATGAGGCTCAATCCCCCATTCCCTACAATGGATATATAGGGGAGGAGATACACAGAGGGTGAAGTTTGATTCTACCTGGGAAATCCAGTGACGAAAAATGTCCAAATGTTGGTAGTAGAGTGTGCTGATGCTTTTGGATCAGCCAGCACTCCTAAAGGTTGTTAGGGAAAAGGATGACAGATGTTTCTTGTGGACCAGAGGACAGGGCAGGTAAAGAGACCAGAGAAACAAGAACTCCTTCCTAGAAAGGAGTTGAAAGTTAGCACCTTGAATATAAGCAAATCTGCCAAAATCAATAAAGCCGTAAGTGAGAGGCTCCACAGGAATAAGAACTCTCTGAAGGATTTTCCAGAACATTCCATATGGCAAAAGGTAGCTTTAAACACTTACCAGGCTCAGAGAGCATAAGATTAAGATAGTATTAGAACTTTCTTACCTGTGAAGGATTGTTTTTTTTGGAAGGTGTTTGGAAATAAGAAAACTCTACTCTATATCCTATCTTTACCTCAAGTCTTTGGTAAATTTAAATAGTGCTTCCACATATGGCTGGCAACCTGACGGGCATTTGGAATTCTGGAATGCCTGACAACATGGTATGACCACTGTTTTTCAACATTTCTTAGTTTTAAATGCATCTGAACAAAAAGGCAAAACTATCACAGAGTCTGATATCTCAATACTCTTCCACAGACAAGGTTTTAATGTAAAAATTACTGCCAATACTGATTCTAGGAAATAATTTTACTAGCATTTATCTGATTAGATGGCTCTGAAACAATGATAACTTTGTGGCATGCTACTGATTTTGTCTCTAAAATGTTCTTTATCTTTTTCCTTCTCTAATCCCACTGCCATTAACTTCCTTTGAGCCTTCATTACATCTTACAATAGTTTTATGTTAACTGGCCCCCAAACTCAGCCTCTGCAAACTAAGTGATCTGAAATTTCATATTCCATGTTGCTGGATTATGTCACCCACAGTGCAGTTCTGATCATGTCATTTTCTTGCTCACACATGTTTAAAGATACCCTATTGTTTATAAGCTAAAATCCAAATTCCTTAGTTTGACATTAAGAACTGCCCTGGGTATGGAATATTGAGTTGGAAATAATTTCCACTCAGAAATTTGAAGAATTTTTTTTTTTTGTGGGTACCAGGGGTCGACCTCAGGACCTCGTGTGCCAGCAGGCGCCCGTGCCGCTGAGCGATATCACCGGCCCTTTTATCGTATGTGGGTTCCGGGAGTCGAACTCGGGCCCTCGCGGTTGCCAGGCAGGCGCGTACGCCGCTGAGCCATCTCACCGGCCCTGAAGATTTTTTTAATGACTTCTGGTTTTTAATATTTCTCTGAGAATTCCAATGCCACCCTCTAGCCTATTTCCCATACAAACACACATTCTCCTTTGTATGTAACTTGTTTCTTTCTTTCTAGAAACTTCACAAAAAGCAAACCACCATGAACATATTTCTAAATAATGACACCATCTCAAGAGCCTCAGGCAGGTCCTTTAGGAGGGATTCCAGAAGGCATTGTTATCAAAGGAGAAGACAGCTCCATGCGTGTTATTGCTCAGGAAGACCTTCCAAACAAAGATGGAAGACCGCCGGGCTTGGTGGCACACACCTGTAATCCCAAAGTTTGAGAGGCTGAGGCAGGAGGAGGTTAAAAAACAAAAACAAACAAACAAACAAAGATGGAAGACAGTGATACTGATGATCTTGACTCATAGGCTACTGCCTGTGTTTGTCTCTTTGTTTTTAACAAAAAGTTTAACATGTAAAAATAAAATAAAATAAAACTAAAATTGAAAAAAACTTACAAAATAAAGATATAAAGAATGTATTTTTGTACAATTATATAATATGTTTGTATTTTAGGCTGTGTTATTACAAGAGTACAAAGTTAAAACAATTTTGAATTTTATAAAGTTACTATAAACTAAGATTAATTTACTACTGAAGAAAGAAAAAAATTTTTTATGAATTTAGTATGGCCTAACTGTACAGTGTTTATAAAGTCTACGTAAATGTATGGTAATGTTCTAGGCCTTCACATGCACTCGCCACTCGCTCAGAGCAACTTTTAGTCCTACAAGCTCCATTCATATTAGGTTCCCTATACAGGTATATAATTTTAAAAATCTTTTATATTGTATTTTCACTGTACCTTTTCTATGAGTAGGTACACTTAGATACACAAATACTGTTGTGAAGAGGCTACACCATACTGCCTAGATGTGCAGTGGGCTACACCACCTAGGTTTGTGTAAGAACTCTATAATGGTCACACAGTGATGAAGCTGTCTAATGATGCAATTCTCAAAATGTGAGACTATAGTGAACCCCTGTGCCACCCCAAGGATGGGACCAAGGATACATATAATCACTTGTGTAATTTAAAAATTGAAAGAAATGGCAGTCTTACCAGATTTAAGAAGAGAAACGTTTTGCTACTTAGATTTAAACACTTTCATTCAGAAGAAGTGGCCTAAGTTTGGCAAGAAAACCAAACATTTCTGGAAAATCTTTCATTGCACCTGTAAGGGTACCAATGCAAAGGACTCATCTGAGTAGTATCTTGTTACCTTAGTTCTATTCATCTGTATCTTCAGAGACCTGAAGTATATTTTTTAAAAATTATAATACTTTCAAACTAGTATGTACATCCTAGTAGAAAAAGAATAATGTTTTTGAAATAATTTAATTTAAATTGATATAAAAAATAAAAGTGCTATCCTAATATTTGAGACTTGGCAGTATCTTTTTATTGTGCTATATTCGAGATAATTGCTCCTGATTGAAGCATAACAGCATGGAGTCACATAAAATAAATACGGGTCACTGGAAAGGCTAAAAATGAACTAACTTATGTAATAGCAATCTAAGAGATTCTGGAAGAATAAAATCTCCTGGTAATTCAACCCAACAATTCCCAATGGGCTAACTAAAACAAAATGGAATAGGTGAGAGCACTTTCAGACTATCAAAGCAATATTGAGCGCAAAGTTAAAAAATAAAGACTTATTAAAAAAACTCCTTATCTCGAAAGTTTCTACACGATGTTGCAGACTTTAAGAAACTGGCTATTGAAATGGGAGTTTGATACAGAAAATCCTTGATCTTAAAAATCAACAATTTTAAAAAAAATTGCCGTTCTATTTTACTGAGTTATTTATAAAATGTTTTGAATTTCTGAAATGATGAAAACTGTAGAATTATAGGAAACTAAGAAAAAGGATCTTTTTTTTTATTATTACCTTAAAACAGTGAAGTCCAAACAAAAGAAAATGAAGATATACTAAAGCCTACTAGGTATAGAAAAAGCTGAGGGAAGCTGCTAGCAATAAATGCCCTCATCAAATAAGTAGAATTATCTCAACTAAACAACCTATTGGTGCATCTCAAGGAACTAGATAAACAAGAACAAAATCCAAACTCAAACTAGGTGTGGTGGTGCACACCTGTAATCCCAGTACTTGGGAGGCTGAGACAGGATGATCACAGCAAGTTCAAGGCTAGCCTCGGCTGCAAAGCGAGTTCACCGCCAGCCTGAACTGCATAGTGAGACCCTGTCTTCAACAACAACAACAACAACAACAACAACAACAACAACCACCACCAACCCAAAGATCAATGAAATGAAAAGCTGGCTCTCTGAAAAGATAAACAGAATAGACCCTTATTTAGACTAAGAAAAGGAGAAGACTTAATAAAATAAGAGATGAAACAGGAGACAATACAACTGATACAACCAAAATACAAATGATCACTAGAAATTCTTATGAACAACCATACGCCAACCATAATCTAGAAGAAACAGACAAATTTCTAGAAACATACTTTAGGAAGACCAAAAAGGCCAATAACAAGTACATAATAAGACTGACTCAAAAATAAAAAGCCTCTCATCAAAGGGAAGTTTTTCAGAGGGACTCTCTGATAAATTACACCAAACATTCAAAGAAGAATATCAACTTTCCTTGTTATTCCAAAATACAGAAGAGGGAGGATTTTTTCCACACCCACTCCGTTAGGCCAGCATTACCCTAACACTAAAACAAGATAAGAAAACACACACACACACACACACACACACACACACACACACACAGAAAGAGAGAGAAAGACCAACCATTGGCCAATATTCTTGATGAACACAGACGCAAAGATCCTCAACAAAATAAAAGTAAATCCAACAGCACCTTTAAAAGATTACTTACCATGATCAAGTGAGATTCATCCCAAGGACACAAGGATTGTTCAGTACTGTATATATAAATCAACATGATACATCACATCAATGGAATGAGGGACAAAAACCATATGGTGATCTCAATAGATTAAGAAAAGGCATTTGATAAGATTCAGCATCCTTTTATGATAAAAATGCAGAATTTAGGAATAGAAGGAATGTACCTCAGCATGATAAAAGCCATTTATAGTAAGTCAACAGCTAATATTGTACTGAATGGGGAAAAGTAGAAAGCATTCTATCTAAGATCTGGAACAAGACAAAGATGCCCAATTTTACCACTTTTATTCAACATAGTTCTTAACGTCTTAGCCAGAGCAATCAGACAAAAGAAAGAAATAAAGGGCATCCAAACTGGAAAAGGAGAAGTCAAACTGTAATATGATATTATATACAGGAACTCCCCAGAACCCACCAACATACTATTAGGATAAATGAATTCAGCAAAGTTGCAGGACACAAATCAAAATATAAAAATCAGCAGGATTGTTATATGCCAATAGTAAATGATCTGAAATACAAATGAAGAAAGCAACTCCATTCACAACAGCTGGGGCTGGGGATGTGGCTCAGTGGTAGAGCTCTTGCCTTGCATGCACAAGGCCCTGGGTTCGATCCCCAGCACTACACACACACACACACACACACACACACACACACACACGACAAACCAAATTTGTAATCCTCACACCTTGGCTTTCTATTCACAACAGCAACAATAACAACAACAACAACAACAACAAAAATCTAAAACTAAATTTAACCAAAGAGGTAAAAGATGTCTGCAATGGAAATTATAAAATGTTTATGAAAAAAATGGAAGAAGACACACAAAAAAAGTAGAAAGACATTCTGTGTTCACAAATTGGAAGAAACACTGTTAAAATGTCCATACTATCCAAGTAATCCACAGATTCAATACAGAGCTAGAAAAAAATTTCTAAGGTTTATATGCAGTTACACACCCCCACACACCCAAATAGCCAAAGCTATCTTGAGCCAAAAGAAGAAAACAGAAAGCATTACATTACCTGGTTTCAAGACATACTACAAAGCCAAGTAATCAAACAGCATGGTATTCGCATAAAACCAAACACACAGATCAATGGAACAGAACAGATAGCCCAGAAGTGGAGGACCAACTTACTTCTGACAAAAGTGCAAAGAACACACATTGGAGAAAGGACAGTCTTTTCAATAAATGATGCTTGGAAAATTGAATATCCACATGTGGAAAAATGAAACTAGATCCCGTCCACAAGTTACAAAAAATTAAACCAATGGACTAAAGCTATAACTGTAAGATTTGGAACTTTGAAACTACTAGAAGAAAACATAGAAGAAATGCTTCAGGAATATCTGAATGGGCAAAGGATTTTTGGAAAAGACTTCCAAAGCACAGGAGATAAAGGCAAAAATAGACAAAAACAAAATTATAGCAAATTAAAAAGCTTTTAAACAGCAAAGGAAACAATCAACAGAGTGAAAAAGTATAAAAATGGGAGAAAATATTTGTAAACTATATATCCGACAAGGGGTTGAGATCCAGAACATATAACAAAACAAACAAAAACCTGATTAAAATGGGCAATTGATCTAAATAGATATTTTTCAAAAGAAGACAGAGAAATGGCCAACAGGTATCTGACAAAATGCTAAACATCATTGATCATCAAGGAAATGCAAATAAATCAAAACCACAATGAGATATCACTTCACTCAAGGCAGAATGGCTATTATCAAAAAGACTAAAGATAACAAGTGCTGGTGAAGATGTGGAAAAACGGAATGATTTCATACTGTTGGTGGGAGCATAAATTAATACAATCATTATGGGAAACCATGTAGAAATTCCTTAGAAAATGAGAAAATAGAACTACCATATGATCTAGCAAGCCCACTCCTGGATATATATCCAAGAGAAATGAAGTCAGCATGTCTAAGAGTGATCTGCACTCACACGTTCATTGCAGCTTTACTCACAATAGCTAAGAAAATGGAAACAAGTGTCTACCAACTGATGAACGGGTAAAGAAAATATGGCTCATATACACAATAAAATACTAGTCAGCCATAAAAATGAATGAAATCCTGTCATTTGTGGCAACAAGGATGGAACTAGGGATCCTTATATTAAGTGAAATAAGTCAGGCATGGAAACAGAAGTACTGCATGATCTCACTCTTATGTGGAATCTAAAACAGGTTGATTTCAGAGAAGTTGAGAGTACAATGGTGGTTATCAGAGGCAGAGGAGAGTATGGGTAGGGAAACAGGGAAATGTTGATCAATGAGTACCGAGTTACAGTTAGGTAAGTGCAAAAAGTTCCGGTGTGCTACTGCACAGCAGGGTGGCTACAGATAACAATATGCTGTACATTTCAAAAAGCTAGAAGCAAAGATCTTAAACTTTTTACCATAAAGCAATGTTCGATAAATGTTTGAGGAGATAAATATGTTTAACCTGATCTAAACATTATTTAATACATACATGCATACATACATCAAAACATCACATGGTACCCATTAATATAAAAATTACTGTTTTTACGTATCAGTTAAAATAAATGTAATTTAAAAAATTAAGTTGAAAATGAAAAACTCTAAAGACATATGAGATAATAAGACAAACTGCAAATTGAATAGACTTGTAAATTTCAATGAAGACTTTTAATAAGGGTTCAGAGATAAGAAGAGCTTTAAAAGCAGTCATCTCTCACCAACTCACTGTGGGGAACAATTCCTTCATCTGGAAAACACAAACAGTAATGCTCTGCCTGCCAAATATGTAAGTTTTATTTCTAGTTGTTAGGAAGGTAATTGAAAATAATGTCACTCACTGAAAAACAAAATAAAACAAAAATCCCAAACTCAAAACTCCAAGTAATAGCATCAAATATGAGGCACACTTGAGTTTTAATCCAAGCTCTACTACTTGCTAGCTGTGTGACCTGGACAAGTTTCTCGATCTCTTTATATCTCTGTTCCTCATGTGTAAAATGAGGATAATAATAGTAGCTAGGGCTGTATTACATGAGATTACATTTAAGATGCCTGACACATAGCAAGCACTCATCTAATACTGGTGATGGTGATGGGATGATATAACACTATTTCTAAAATTCTGAGTATAATGGAGACATTAGGTATTAAAAAATGTATCTTAGCACACATTTAATTATTTCAGAAGGATGTCATTCATATATATATATATATATATATATATATATATATATATATATTTTTTTTTTTTTTTTTTTTTTTTTGGGTCTTTTTTGAGACAGGGTTTCACTATGCAGTTCAGGCAGGCCTTGAACTCACTTTGTAGCCTAGGCTGGCCTCAAACTCACAGTGATCCTCCTGCCTCAGCTTCCTGAGTGCTGGGATTGCAGGCGTGTGCCACCACGCCTGGCCTTATGTCATTCTTAGTAAGCTATACATCTGTGGTTCCTCAAGCTAGTCCTAATTATTGAAATCCACATTTTCTTTTCATTACATGTCTTCTAGATATGATAGTAAACCACTAAGACTAGTATTACAAGCTGTACATACAGAACAACGCAGCAGTGAATATCATGGACCCTGGAGCCAACTCATCCAAGTTCAAATATCATCTTTGTTATTTACTAGCTGTATGATCTTGGGCAAGATTACTTAACCCTTCCGTGGCTCAGATTCCACATTTACAAAATAGGGATGATAATAGCACTTAGCCTTATAATCTTTATAAGGTTATTATAAAGATTAAATAAGGTAATATATATATAGCATCCAGTATATGTCAAAAAATGTTAGCCATACTCATCATCATTACTCCTTAGAATTCTACCAAAAAAAAAAAAAAAGATTCATGTCTGACCACTAGAATTTGACTCTGCAGAAGGAACATAACTGATTTTTAAAGTAGTAAGTAATGCTCATGTATCCACAAACTCTCTAGTAATAATAATAACATTCTTAAAATGGTTGGATGTCTTGTCTCAGTATGATTAATAAAAAAATGAATTTCTGTTTGTTTTGGATTTTTTTTTTTTTTTTTGAGACAGGGTCTTGCTATGTAGTTCAGGCTGGCCTTGAACTTACTATGTAGCCCAGGGTGGCCTCAAACTTGTGGCAATCCTCCTGTCTCAACCTCCCAAGTGCTGGGATCACAGGTGTGTACTATTACACCTGGTGAGCAAAGTAAATTTTGTATTAAATCTTTCTAATTGTCACAGATGCAAAGTTAGAGAAGGCCAAAATGCCTTATCAAAATCCACTCTAATCTGCCTTTCTCCGTTTTAAGCAAGTTCACTTCCTACCTTTCATCTGTATTACGAAGGGATGGAAGCCGAAAGCTTGTGTTTCTGTCAAGCTTTGACTGGCTTTTGGTCCTCTTGATGGAGCCTTTCAGGCGCTTGCTGAAGAATCCCTAGAAAGAAAATGCAGAAGGTGATGTGAGAGAGAACCAACAGGGGACCTTACCCTTCTGCACTAAATTTGTGAAAAAAAGGAGGGTTTAGATTTTTGTAATGAAGACCTAAAACAGAATCCAGCTTTTAGTTTTTAAATTTTGTAAAGTTGTTACTCGAAACACTTGATGATGTGATGACAGAATTTTTTCTTCTGTGATAATTAAACTTTTTGATAGCACTAATTTTTGATATCTTAAAAGGGTTTTACATTAGTTATAGTAGAAAAATCTAGTTTTACTAATTTATTTTTAAAAACACAACAACAAAACATAGGCAAATATTGTCCTTTCTATGAAGATGGTAGCAGCATTTCAATAGAATTGGTAGCCAGTGATTTCCTAAACTAAGGGAAAATAAGCAAAGAGAATAGCATGTACAAAGGACCTAACATCAGAAGGTGGTGGTGTGTTGGAGGAACTGACAGATACTAACAATGAGAAAAGAAGAAGCTTTACAATAAGACTTCACTAAGACTTCACAAAGACTTCACTAAGTAATACAAGGTAATGTGTTGGTGGTCTCAAAGTATTAAGATTAGGTTGTTTTGGGCCGGTGAGATGGCTCAGCGGCTTAAGCGCCTGCCCGGCAAGCGCGAGGGCCCAAGTTCGACTCCCGGAACCCACATACGAAAAAGGGGCCGGTGATATCGCTCAGCGGCACGGGCGCCTGCTGGTGCGCGAAGTCCTGAGGTCGACCCCCCGGTACCCACAAAAAAAAAAAAAAAAAAAGATTAGGTTGTTTTGTCTTTGGATATGATATTTGTAAAGTCAGAATTCAAATGTAGATAAACTTTTAAAATGAAATACAGATCATCCATGAAATTATTCAAACATCTAGAATTTAAAGAACAATGTGCTTTACAATCTTTAGCCCCTTCTGGCCTCCTGCCATTTCCACCAGACTATCTAAAGTACCTTGAACATATTCCTAGTCTCAGCACCTGACAAATAATGGGCACACAGCAAAGTTTATTGAATAAAAGAATAAATATAAGAATGAATGACAGTGGTCACTATTTTAAAGAAATTTACAATTCACTTTTTGGCAGATGAAAGGACATCTGATAGAAGCAGAAAGAAGGTTGGAATTCAAAGAAAAAGTAGTAATTCAAAGAAAAATATTTTGACACATGGAAAAAGACTCTATCCTTAGATGAATATCATTTTATATAATATATGTATAATAAACATTTCCATAAGAAAGAAAAAGAAAACTGGGTCAATATCAGCACATCAAATCTTTCATATTCCTTTAGCTAATACCAAAATCCAATGTCATGAGGTGAAGACTGTATTATGGTAAATTAGGTTAATCTTATCTAATAACCCCACGACAATCCTAGTGACATAAAACATGCTATGGGTTTAACCAGTGGGTCAACCAAGAGTGGCTCTGCTCTATGCTGTTCTTAGGAACTTTAGCTAAGGGAAGGTCCATTTCTCTGCTTCTAAGTTGCCTCAGTCGGTTAAAGGTAACATATGTATAATCATACATTGCACAACAAGGTTTCAGTCCACAATAAACCACATATATGACCTGAGATACAGTGGAGTTAAAATTTCTTATCACCTAGTAATTTTACTGTATCTTTTTTAGGTTTAGATGCACAAATATTTACTATTGTGTTACAACTGCCTATGGTATTCAGTACAGTAATGAGTTGTACAAGTGTGTAGTCTTGGACCAACAGGCTATATCTCATTGCCTAGGTGTATATAGCAGGTTATAACATCTAGTTTTCATTCAGGTACAATGATGACACTGCCTAATGACACATTTCTCAGAATGTATCCCCATCATTAAGTGACACAAGTCAACAGTACTAGCTTTTAAAGCTTCACATCCATCTAATGACCACACCCAATTTTAATGGGGAAGAAATATACAATCCTACCACATACCTAGAAAGAAAACTGGAAATAGCTGGTCAATAGCAGCATGGACTATCACAGCACTTTACCACACCAAGTATTTTTTAAACACTAGACATTGCTCCATTCATTAGGAAAAAAAGAAGCAAACTGACCTGAATCAGAAGTAAAACTATCTAGATGACTACAGAAAAATACCTATGTTATATTCTGTTGTTTTTGATACCCAAAGAATAAGTGTAGGGCTGGGGTGTAGTTCAGCGCCTTAGCATGTATGTGGCTCTGAGTTCAATTCCCAGTACCCCCTAGGAGTATAAAACCTCCTAGAAAATATCACATAGACATATGTATTTCCTGAAGTAATTTTGCATTCTATCTCATTATAGGTTTATACAGATTGGAGAAAAGAGAAAAACAAAGCTACTTTTAAAAGTACAATATTACTTAGAGACAACCCATGTGACTGGTCTAATTTTAGTATCATTAGGGGAGTTCTTCAACACGAAGGCCTTATTTACTATTTTTTATGACTCGGTCAGAATGAGTCACCATATTTTCTCATAAGACTAGATTATAGAATTCAAGTAGGATTGTTAAAGTTGGTTCAAACACCATTAGCCTAAGTGGAGATTGAGTCCAGGACCCAACTGATTATCATATATAAATACATTTCTAAGAAAAACATAGTTAAGCAGTTGACTGAAAATGTCCTTATAGATATTCACCCATCTAATAGTTCACCTTTTTATGGCATTTATTTGATTTACACTTCCAATTTTAATTCATTTATTTAATAAAATGTATTTTATGTCTATGTATTATATGTAATTATGCCAGGAGTTACAAAGGACTCAAAGATAAAACAAATACAAATTCTATCTTGTAATTTAATATAGGAATTTATATATATTTGTACATTGGCCAAGGCTGAGGAAAGAATCTCTGATCACAAGGATGTATCAATAGCAACCTCCATAAAACAATGTGAAACCACATCAAAAAACAAAAGAGAATAGAATATCCAAAAACTGTGGTACAACTATAAAAGTAAGGTGTAACATATACGTAATGGGAATACCAGAAAGAGAAGAAAGGAACAGAAGAAATATCTAGAACAATAATGACTGGACTTTTTCCCAAATTAACGTCAGCAAACCACAGATCCATAGAGTGTCAAACTGCATAAATGCCAAAACAAACAAACAAACAACCACTACACTCAGGTATATTTCAAAGTAGAGAATAATCAAGATTTAAAAAAACAAATCCTGAAAGAAGTCACAGGCTGGGAAAAACCACTTTATGTATAGAGGAACAAAGATAAGAATTATATCTGATTTTATAGAAACCTTGGAAGCAAGAGAGTGAAATAAAATATTTTGAGTGTTGAGAGTAAAAAGCCAAAAACCAAAAACACCACCCTAGAATTCTGCAGCCTGTAAAATCACTCAAGGGCTGGGGATATAGTTCAATGGCACGGCGCCTGCCTGGCAAGCGCAAGGCCCTGAGTTCAATTCCTGGTACAAAAAAAAAAAAAAAAATCACTCCTCAAAGTGAAGAAGAAAGATGTTTTCAAATAAAACCTGAGGGACTCTGTTGTCAACAGACCTGCCAGGCAAGAAATGTTAAAAGAACTTCCTTAGAAAGAAAATGATACAGGTCCACGAACTTGGATCTCCCTGTAGAAAAGAAGATACTGAAGAAGGAAGAAGTGAAGGAAAAAGAAAACTTTTTTTAAAAAAGTAAAAGTAGTAATATAACTGATATGTCATGAAAAGAGAAAAATGGAATCAAATAAAATGCCCAATTAAAACTATGAAAGTCAGAAAAAAAGTGAGAGACAAAAACAGAACACAGAGCAAGGGCAACAAATAGAAAATAGTAAGAAATATGGTAGATAGTGATCTATGTCAACAATCACTTTAAATGTCAACAGTCTAAATGTCTGTAGCAATTAAAGCATATTACCAGAGTAGATCAAAAAGACAAGATCCAACCATATGCTGCCTAAAAGAAGCCCACGGTAAGTGTAAGCATAGACATACACAGTTTAAAAGATATATCTGGCCAATACCAACCAATAGAAAATAGAAGTGGCTATACTAATTTCAGAGAGAGGAGATTTAAAAGCAAGGAAAATTTCCAAGGATTAACAATGTCATTACATAATGATAAAAAGATCAATTCTCCAAAGAGACATGACAATATTTAGTACATGTGCCTAACGACAGAACATCAAGGAACATGAGGCAAAAACTGGCAAAGAGATGTACTATTGTGGCTGGAGACTTTGATACGTGTTATGGCTTATATTTAGATGTCCCTCCAAAGCCTCATGCACTCATAAAGTGGGCAGGGCTTTTGGGAGTGACTGCATCATAGGTGTGTGATACTGGCTCATGGGTGTGTGATAAGGGATTAGTCCACTGATTGGGTGTGGATGATGAATTTCCTGAAGGGGGAAGACTCACCCTGGGTGTGAGTGGCACCAACCAATAGGCTTGTAGCCTAGATGTAATAAAATGGGAAAGAAGAAGGAATGCTTGCTGTTTCCTGCCTGCCAAGCCATGAACTGTTTCTCTTCCGCCATGCCCCTCTGCCAAGTTGCCCAGCTGACTACGGACTGAAACCTCTATAAACTGTGAACTGAAATAAACCTTTCCTCTTTTAACTTGTGGGTGTTGGGTATTTTGTCCCAGCAACGAGAAAGTAACAAAGACAATACACCCTCTATTAGAAATAAGCAAATTGAGCATGTAGAAATCAGTGAGTGCATAGCTGTACTCAACTGCACTATCAATCAACTGGGTGTAATTGACATCTATAGGCTATTTCATCCTACAACAGCAAAATACCTGCACATATTCTTCTCAAGGTCACAGGGAATATTCAAAAGACAGACCAAATTCTAGGCCATAAATCATACTTAAACAAATGTAAAAGAATAGAAATCATATAATATCTGATTTTAGATCACAATGGAATTAAACTATTAATCAGTAACAGAAATATGACTAGAAAAAAACAAATCATGCAATTCTAAATAATATATGGGTATATATTTCTATAAGAAATAGAAAATTAAAAAATACTGTCAACTACTTGAAAATAAACCCATCCCACCTAAATTTGTAAGATGTAGTGAAAACAGTATTTAGGAAGGAATTTATAGTGCTGAATATACATATTAGACAAGAGGAAAGATCTAACTAAAATCAGTAATGTAAGTCTTCACCTTAGGAAACTAGAAAAAGTAGGAAAAAATTAAAAGCAAAGAAAATACAAGAAAAGACAAAATTTAGAATAGAAATCAATGAAGTTGAAAACAGAATTTTCTCAATTGAGGAAAACCAATCAACCCAAAAGGTGCTTCCTTGAAATGATTAACAAAATTGATAAGCTGTATCTAGGCTAAGAAAAAGAGAACACAAATTACTAATGTCAGAAATGAAAGAAGGGACATTACTACAGATTCCCATGAACATTAAGATGATAATAAAGCACAAACAAAACAACACTCCCACAAAGAATAACTAATTACATTTAAAAATAGAAAGCATCAGGTTCAGATGATTAACCAGTGAATTCTACCAAATATTTAAGGAAGAAATTATACTAATTTCCTATCATTTATTTCAGAAGAAGGAAGCAGAGAGAATACTTTCTAACTCAGTTCTAGGTTCAAAAAAACAAAAAGACAAATAACAACAACAAGAAACTTTGTACCTTTGTGGAAGGTACAGAGAGTTCTCATATACTCCCTGCCCCACGTGCTGTCACTTCTGTTACCAATATCCCCACCCAGCAGGGCATTTGTTACAACTGATGAATATGAATGTGCATTGACATTATTACCCAAACTCAACAGTTTGATGTCAACCTAATGGTTTTGGACAAATGTAGGACGATATTCACATTTACAATTGTATGACAATACAATTACAGTACGATGCAGAATATTTTCACTGTCCTAAATATCCTCTGTGCCCCACTTATTCATCCCCTACCACCCCTGACACCCCAATTCCTGGCAACCACTGACCTTTTTACTGACTCCATTGTTTTACTTTTTCCCGAATATCAGATGGTTGGAATCATATAGTAGGTAGAATTTAGATTGGATTGGCTTCTTTCACTTAGTAATATGCATACATTTAAGTTTCCTCTAGGTCTCTTCCCTTCTCCTCTCTCCTCCTCTCTTTTGTTTTGTTTTCTTTTTTTTTGCTTTTCGTTTTTAGAAGTTTCTGAGATGTCCTCAAGCTTAGAGATTCTTTGCTCAGCTGTGTCCTCTCTCCTAACAAGCTCATAAAAGACATTCCTCATTTCCGTTACAGTGGTTTTAATATCTCTCTAGCATTCCTTTTTGGTTTCTTTCTAGAATTTCCATCTTTCTGTTTATATTGCCCATCTTTTCTTGCATTCTGTTTACTTTATCCACAAGAAGAGCCTTTAGCATACCTAATTGTTTTAAATTATTGATCTGATAATTTCAATATGTGAGTCACATCTGAGTCTGGTTCTGATATTTGCTGTCTGTTTAAAATATGTTTTCTACCTTTTAGTGTGATTTGTAATTTTTTCTTGATAGCTGGGCATGATGCAGTGGGTGAACAGAGTTGTGGAAATAGGCCTTTCAGTACTGAGGTGGTATGACGGAGGAGGAGAAGCCTTCTGTAATCCTACGCTTAGATCTCAGGTTCTAGCGAGCCGGTATCTCTGGACTGTGGACTTCCTAGGTGCTTGTCAGTACTGATTTGCCACGCCTGCCCAGCTTAGGTGCGACTGGTTGGCTACAGAGGGGCTCAAGTCCTAGATTTCCCTTCCCCCAGGATAGTTAGGCTCTAATTCAATAGTTTCTCTGAAGGCAAATCTTGTTAAGGACCAAATGCTTTTTGTATTTCGAAATGATTTTTTTTTCCTTCCCTTGCAGAAAGTTGAAGGGGATTATTTTCTGATATTCATTGTAAGAACTAGTACAATTCTAAGAGGTAAAACTAAAAAAAGTCCCCTCCCCTTCCCTTGGAGTTTTTACCTTTCAGCTTTCTCTACCCCCGAGCCTCCAGCAATTCATCAAATACAGTTCAAGTTTCCCTAACAGGAAACAAGTTTTACCTTTGTTAAATACATATCCGATAATTACATATGTAAATGATAGTTCTTTTAGGAATGCAGATAAGAGAAAATTTAAGATAGCACAGTGGTCAATTATGGAAGGTAGGATAATCTACAAAATTCTGTTTACCTCTTGATGTTAACGAAAGCATAGTTTTTACTTGAGAATACTGTTTCCCTTAGAACACTATGTGGTAGAAGTTTTTCATTCTCTTGTTCCCAATGTTCAATGATACCTGAGAAGAATCTGGGCTTTTCCTAATTTACCATGACCGTTTCCACACCATTATTTCATTAAATCATTGACAGAAGTAAAAGCATATTCTTTGAGGTTCACACCAACTAGATTTGGCATCCTCTATCTCTTTCCTGGTCTCATATTTCAATCTTCAATTTTCCTTTATTCATTAAAGACTTTAGCCCTAGTTTGGCATATCTTTTTTCTGTCTCTCAATACCACGCTAGAAAATAACCATGTAGTGATCAATATAGTACCCTAGCTTCATAATTCCTTGACTGCAATAACCAGCATCCTCTTCTCTAGACACCTACTGTTATAGCCACACTTAGCATTCAGAGATCCTCCATTTCAGAGGTCTTAAACAGTAATATTCTTCTGACTTTTCTCCTTAGCTTTATAGCTCATATATCTACTCTCATTATCCCGGACATCTACTCTTCAACCTCACAGAACTTCTGGTCGATTGACTACCTCGTTTCCTGTCTCTTTTTATCTTCCCATTCTCTTTTCCTTTTCTATCCAACCTGGATTCCATTGCCAATCATTTGAAGTTATTCAGTCACTAACGCTCTCCTCTCCCCTCCCATTCTCTCCTTTTGTACCATACTGGGGATTGAACCTAGGGCCTTTATACATTCCCAGACTTTTTTTGAGACAGGGTCTTACCAAATTGTTAAGTTGTCCAGCCTGGACTTGGATTTGCGATCCCCTACCTCAGCATCCTGGAGGGCTGGAATTACAGGTATGTACCACCATGCCCAGCACCCTCCATTTTCTTAATGAACAGCTATTCAAAATAAAAAATCAAAATTGGGTTAATGGATGGATTCATTTTTCTGGTCCCATTAACATGGTATTCAGGAAGGCCACATAACTGTATACACTGACACCAGCAAGTGAGAGTTAATCTTGATTATCAACTTGATTAGATTAAGAGATCCCTAGAGAGGTGACTGGGTTGAGAGGGTGTTAACTTCTCATCGATGAGTTCATAGCTGAATGGGCTATTAGGAGGTAGGGCTTACATGGAGGCAGTAAGGTCATGATGTGTGACCTTGGTGACTGTATGTGATCCCTGGCCCTTTCCTTTCGTGTTCTTCCTTGCTGACTCTGCTTCCTGACTGCCACGAGGTGCACAGCTTTCATCCACCATGCCTGCCACCATGATGCTTCTGCCTCACCACAGGTCTAAAAGCAATGGAACCAGCTGACTGTGGACGGAAACCTCTAAAACTGTTAGAAAAAATAAACTTTTCCTTCTTTAAATAATGTATGTAAGGTATTTTGTACCAGCAAGGGAAAGCAGACTAATGCACATCAAGAATTCACTATCTTTTAGCTTAGCTTATCTTCTAACTATCCCTCTGTCCTAGACCAACTACGCACTGAATCTTGCAGCAAAACTATCTGATTGGGAAAATCTCTGACTATAGGCTGTGCTTAACTGCCCATTGCCCCCTTCTGAGCAATTCTTTATGTACAGGTTACCATGCTGTGTACCATGCAATACTTCTGCCCTGGCTACATCTGACTCCACTAGAAGTAGAAAAGCAACCTAAATGTTACTAGAAGTGTTTAAGAGTGGTCCTGGTAGGAGTTCTGTCTATAGGATATAGTATAATCTAGTAATTACTATTGTGGTCTGATTTTTGTATATTCCTTGCTTCATACTTTAAACTCCAAAAGCCACTAATTCTCCATATTTACCTCTGCTACTACTCATATTCTCTCCAAACCATCCTTTCAGATTTAGTTTAGGCATCATCTCTTTTTTTGGTGGTTCTGGAATTAAACCCAGGGCCTTGCCCATGCTACCAGAGGCAAGTATTCTACTACAAAGTTACATGCACAGCTCCTAGGGGATCTTTTTTGACATGCTCTGACCCTGCTCTAGATCAGATGCCCCTCCTATGTGCTTCCAAGTACTGTATCTATAAATAGAGGCTAGCCTTACACTTAGCTCACTGCAGGTCCTCTTATGTGGCCTCATTCTTCCCCTCAGTGTACTCTGAACTCTCTTACTGTAGGGATTAAATGATCTTTTTATTCTCTAGGAAGCTCTGATATCTGGCATTCAGTAGGGCTCAATAAATGGTTTTAGAACTAAAATAAAATAGGTAATGAAAAGAATAAAAGTTATTGTGCTAATTGTGCTGTACAAGTGCCACTGTGGGAACATCAGCAAACTCTGATTCAGAAAACCTGGCTGCAATTCTCCCTAGTAAATGACCCTGGACTAAGCACAACTTCCAAGTTTTAGATTATCACCTGTCAAAGAAAGATTTAAAAATCCTCTTCTTAGAGTAATTTCAAAAATAAGATAATTGAATACAAAAATCTTTATTTTATTTTTTGTGGTGCTGGGGATCAAACCTATAGCTTTGTGTATGTAATGAGAGTGTTTTTAAAATAATGAAATATGGGTACTATAAATACTAATTTAGTATGAGTTTGGTGAGAGAGACTGTTGAAGTCAGAATTATAATTTTTTCCTTCTGGAAACCATCACACCAAAGGGAGGGAATAAAACTATAAATAACTTCCATAATAGCAGAGATTTATGGCATTTCTACTCAATGATGTGTCACCCAGTGCATACAATGATAATCGCAGCACATCAGAGCGCTCAGTGAATATTTGTCGAATGAATGAATTTACTGAAGACTTTCTGTAATCAGCACTGGCTAGAGGTGCTTTCAAATATGTAATATCATTTAATTTATGAAACAACTCCATGAAGTAGGTATTCAGTAACTTGCTTTACTTAACACAGTTAACAGATATTGAGTAAAGATTTAAATCGAGTATACTGTTAATATTTTAAACATTTCATTCATTTCTATATTTATTGAATATCTATTACTTGTAATATACTTGAAGCATTTTACACCTCTCAGCAAATACAACGAAAATCCTTGCCTTCATTAAGCTTACATACTAGTAGGAGACAGACAGTAAATAAAGAACATAATAAATAAATAAAAGACAAAAGCCATGTCATGGGGTTAATGATATTAAGCAATCAGGGTAGGCCTTATAGACAAGAATTACTTACAGTAAAAACCTGAGGAAAGTGATTTAGCCTGCAGATATTAGATGGAAAACATTCCAGGCAACAGAAACAGGCTGGGCCAAGTTTCTCTGGCTAACGCATGCCTACTAAGCTCAAGGAAAAGCCAAGAAGCCAGTATGGCTGGAGTGGAGGGAGTGACCGGTGGATAGCAGGAAATAAGGTCAGAGAGGCAGCAAGGTGAGGGTGGGGTGACGGTGGTGGTCCCAGCAGTGATAGTGAAAGTGGCAACAGCGTGCAGATCCTGTAGACCATTATAAGGTCCTCACCTTTTACTCTGACTGAGAGAAGAAGCCAAGTCCAAGGATATAGACAATGAGAGAGAAGACAATTCAAAGCAGTTATACATAAGCATTTTCTTTTCTAAGAGAAATACTTTTAGCTATGAAAACAGAAATGTGTATGATTTAATATGAAGTTTAAAGCAAGAAGGTGCAATAAATGAACATTTTCTTTATCAATGGTTGATCCCATCTCAACAGCCAAGACACAGAGAAAGCATATGACTTTCCTAGGGTTGTACAGCTGCTCAATGGCAGAAAACTTCAAGCACAGGTAGCAGGACTATTGATCCCTTGCTTTTCAGCCATTATGCTACACTAATTCTCCACAGTTTAATTCCTCTTAAAATAGTCTAAGCACTATAACTTATTTTTCCCCTGTATACTATATTGTCTGCACAAACCTTACAGAATTATATAAACTAGAAATGCAGTATAATTTAAAATATAAGGAAAAAATAAAACGAGGAAAAAACAGAAAGTCCGAAATATCCAGTATGACATGACTTACAAGAAATTTGCTCATATGATTTCTATCTATATTATTAAATCAAAATGAAGAGAAACCTATTAAAATTACTTTTATATGTAACATCCTGTGGTCACTGAATACAAAAGAAAAAAGAAAAACCTAAGTGCAAAATTTTGTAATAGATGGATGCTAATAAGAAATACAGGGCCGGTGAGATGGCTCAGCGGTGTAGGCGCCTGCCTGGCAAGTGCGAGGGCCCGAGTTCAACTCCCGGAACCCACATACGAGAAAAGGGCCAGTGATACCGCTCAGCAGCACAGGCGCCTGCTGGCGCGCAAGGTCCTGAGGTCGACCCCTGGTACCCACAAAAAAAAAAAAAAAAAAAAAAAAAGAAATACAGGGCTGGTGAGATAGCTCAGCAGTGTAAGAGCCTGCCCGGCAAGCGCGAGGTCCTCAGTTCAATTCCCGGAGCCCACATAAAGGAAAAAAAGGGCCGGTGATATCGCTCAGCGGCACAAGCGCTTGCTCGGCAAGCGTGAGATCCTGAGGTCAACTCCCGGTACCCACATTAAAAAAAAAAAAAAGAAAAAAGAAAAAGAAAATAAATACAGAAATGATGCTTCTGTAAGTTCACTACAAAAACCCAACAGCATAAATGGAAACAAAGATTATAAACTGATTCATTCTCCAAACACCAACCTAATTTGAAAGTATTCTAATAAAACATTCATAACAATTCCCACAATATTCAGTTCTCCTTTCAAATGCGGTTGCCACCATTTATAATTCTTAAAAACAGTAAAAAGCTCGCCATTAAAAAATACATTGTCATAACAATTGATATTATTAAAATGACATTAATTAGTACTTACTATTTTCCTTCAAAAATAAGGCTTAAAATTAGCAACTGTCAGTGAAAGAAAAAGCCAAATGTTGCCTTCTCTGGAGCTTGATAAATCTTAAGATAATAACAAAGTTATTCACTACCTGCAAATTAGAGTAACCCCGGAAGACTGCACTTGGCTATCCCGGCAAGGTTAGTAGCTGAAATAAAACTGCTGCTATGCAACCACTCTCAGAAGCCTCAGTGGTGGCAATAAGAGACACTGACTTGCTGGCATCCTGGCACTGCTGCTGTTCCCTTAAGACAGGGAGAAGTGGAAACTGGGAAATTTGTCATCGCCTTCACACAAAAAAACAGGGATGTGCAACAAAACTACTTCATTTCTGCTTGTGACTTTTTCACATTGGCAATCACACAAGGGATTAAAGGCAATATTGCAGCAATTCTAAGTGACTTAAGTCATTTTAATAGCAGTTCCTTAAAATGTTACACAACTCACACTAAGAAAATGCCATCTTGTCAACTAGAAAGGACCCAGGTAAGAATTGTTTCCATTCTTGCTTTTCAAGTTTTAATGAGTATATTAATCCATCTATTTTGCATATTTTAGTAGCATATTTTATTATGGATTCTAATTACCTGAAAAGAAAGACTTTGGCATATATAAATCATTCCCTTTCATACTCTTAGTATAATTGAGGAATTTGTTAGATGTTCAATAAATGTTGACTAAAAACATAACTAAAAATTTAGCTAAGAAAAAGGGAAAGAAAGGGCAGTTGAAAATGTTACACTTTACTTTCCAGTCATCATATTTTACTAAGCTTATCTTTGTAATTTGAAGTTCAAACAAGATGGGAAACTCTAAGAACAAAACAACAAAAAGTTACAATTTGCTTTATAGTTAACAGTTTCTGTAGGGGTAATTTCTCCCCTAGGTTTTTTTTTTTTTCCTTCAAATTTAAGCATCAAAGAGAAAGAAAAGCTTCTATTACAAATTAAAGTTGTTTCTCTAGCTTATAGCTAGCAAATCAGAATCTGTGGGCTTAGAGTCCAGTGATTTACACACTTCTGGGTTTATTTTGTTGCTGTGTGGTGCCGGGGATGAGTCCAAGGCCTTGAGCATGCTACCCAAAAGCTCTACCATGTGGTACACCCCCAGCCCAGTGATCTACATTTTTAGTAGGCATTCAACGTGAATTTTTTTATTAAGCAAAGTAAAACTTACTATGAAACTTTTAAATATACAAAGCACAGAAATCAATAGACTCATTCCCAGTAATAAAGACTGAACCAACATTAACTAATTGATGTTATTATGTTACATTATAAAAACAAATCTAAAATATGTATATTATAACTTATAACATGTTAAAATATGTTGATTGGTATGTTAAGATTTGCTAGATGGTCAAATAAGATATGTAACACACTCATTACTAATAATACTCTTTAGATTATTTTCATTTATAAAACATATTACTTTGTTAGTTCTTTTGATCATCTTCCTCAAGTCTTCTACATCCAACTTTTTTGTACCATCTTTTAAAATATATCTTTTCATTTAAAACAGGATTATTGAAGTACAATGTACAAAATAAAACTCACTATTTAGTTGAATTTAGTTGAATTTTGAAAATTGAACTTGATGAGTTTTGACAAATGCACACCACCAAATGGAAAGACAGACCATTTCCATCACCCCCACATTTCTTCGCACTCCTTTGCAGTCAAACCTTCCCTCTCACCTGAGTTCCTAGAAACCACTAATGTGATTTATCCCTATAGCTTTATCTTTTATAGAATGTCATATAAATGGACTTATGCAGTATATGGTCTTTTTCATTTTTCATAATTTTTTTGAAATCAATACATTTTGTTATATATATTAATAGTTCATTTCTTTTTATTCCACTGTATGTTTATACCAAAATTTATCCATTTGCCAACTGATGGACATGTGGGTTGTTTCAAATTTTGGGTCTCTAAGAATAAAGTTACCATAACATTTGCAAACAAGTCTTTCTGTAGATATGGTCTGGGAACCACTGAGTTAAAAGCTTGGTTGGAAATTCACAAATAACAGGAAGAAAGGGTAACTTTTTAAGGGGACAAGATGTTAACAGGATGGAGTGGGGGAAGGATACCGAGAAGGGAAGGAATCTCTGATGCTTTTTTCTTTAGAATATGAAACTAATTTAGATTTCTTATTATCTTCATTACTATTCCTATACAAACTCAAAATCAGCACCATCTATGTTAGTCGTAAGAAAACATACTCATTGATAACGAGAAGCTGAGATGGCCTACAGAAGTGAATATTCCAGGTACCCAATTTTTCCTCTTTAAACACCACATTTTGTTTTGTTTTAATACTTTTCAGGGGTTTCCCCCTTCATTTGTATTGGATATTTAGATTACAAAAATTTGCAAAAATACTGTAGAGAATTTTCTTTTGCCCAGGTTCCCCTAATCTTACAAAACCATAGAATAATTATGAAAACTAGGAAGTTAAGGCAGATACCACAGCAACCTAAATGAGACTTAATTGGAAGTTCACCAGTTTTTCCACTGCATTAGTTTTCTACTGCTACTATAACAAACTATCACAAATGTGATGGCTAAAACAGTACAGATTTATTATCTTATAAAGTTCTGTAGGTTAGAAGTCCCACATGGATCTCTCCTGGCTAAAATCAAGGTTTCAGGAAACCTGTCTTCCTTTCTGAAGGATCTATGGGAAAATCTCTTGCATTTTCTTGTATTTCTTAACTTGTGGCCCTTTCTTTCACCTTCAAAGCCAGCAATGTTACATCTCTGTTAAAGCTTCTCAGCTTTTAAGACCCCATGTGATTGAACTGGACCCCTCTGGGCACTTTAAGATAATTTTCCCATTTCAAGGTCCTTAACCTTAATCACACTGCAAAAGTCTCTTTTGCTAGCCATGTAAGATGATATACTCACAACTTCTGCATGTTAGGATGCAGTATATTGGGGGGGACGTATTATTTTACTCTCTAAATATACAGTAGTTTATGCTATCACTTTCTTGGGTAGATATTTAGGTTATTTCTAATATTTTGAAATTATAAACAATATTTCAATAAACAGTGTCTCTCACAATCTCACCAACTGAATCTGTTGAAATGTTTTGTTTTTGTCAGCCTGAAAGTTGAAATAGTATCTCTATGTTGTTTTAAAGTTTATATTTCTCTGAATATCAATAAGTTTGAGCACAGTTTTCATATTTCAGGACAATTTTTATGTCTTTTTCCTTAAAGAATGACCACCCTCCATACACACGTAGAATTTTTCTACTGGGTTTTGGTAATTTGCCCCTTTATTTTTATTTTTTTATTTTTATTTTTTTTGTGGGTACTGGGGGTCGACCTCAGGACCTCATGGGCTAGCAGGCGCCGTGTCGCTGAGCGATATCACCGGCCCTTTTTCCGTATGTGGGTTCCGGGAGTCAAACTCGGGCCCTCGCACTTGCCAGGCAGGCGCTTACACCGCTGAGCCATCTCACCGGCCCTGCCCCTTGATTTTTAATATTCTAAAAATTTACGGTGAATAGTTTCTCCCAGTTGATTTGCTGTCTTTTAATTTTCTTTTTGCCATCCAGCTTTTAAAAAAACTTTTTCGTGTGTAGTCAAATTTTCACTTTTTCTCTTAAAAAAAAAAAAAAAATTGCCTCTGGCTTTTCATTGACCATTAGTAACCCTGTATTCAGATTAAAGAATTCACCCATGTTTTCTTCTAGTAGTTTCTTATTTGTTTATTTATTTATTTATTTTTTTATTTATTTATTTTTTATTTTAAAGAGAAGAAAAAAACAAAACCAAAAGAAGAACAAATTTTCAAAACAACATAATAGGAGGGTAACAATGGTTAATACATTACGTATTACTATCTTTAAGTTAGTTATTCAGGACACCAGACATTAGCATTCAATTGTCCAAACATTATTGGCACAAACCTTACTCTTCAATGAACTAAGTAAAAATGGTAGTGTATCTATCTTAACCATCTTATATATATATATACAATTTTTTTTCCCTTTCCCTTCTTTCTTTTCCCTATTCCAGTCTCTCTTTCCTTTTGACCAGTTTCTTTTTGATTCACCATATCTATTGTACATTTTGGATCTTATTTACTCTTTCAGTTTCTCATACTAGAGAGATAATACGATGCTTACACATGTGCTTCTGGTTTATCTCACTTATGAGTATTTTCTCGAGTTGCATCCATTTACCTATAAAAGTCTCCAGTTTATCCTTCTTTATGGCTGAATAGTACTCCATTGTATAAAAATACCACATCTTTCTTATCCATTCCTCAGTTGATGGGCATTTGGGTTGTTTCCAAGATCTGGCTATTACAAATTGTGCTGCTATAAACATGGGTGCACATATATCGCTGTGGTACGATGTTTTTAATTCTTCTGGGAAGATGCCCAGAAGGGGAATAGCTGGGTCAAATGGGACCTCCAACCCTAGTTTTCTGAGGAATCTCCACACTGACTTCCACAGTGGCTGTACCAGTCGACACTCCCACCAACAGTGAAGAAGGGTTCCTTTTTCCCCACAGCCCCTCCAGCATTTGTTATTAGTTGATTTCTTAATAGTAGCCATTCTTTCTGGGGTGAGATGGTATCTCAGTGTTGTTTTAATTTGCATCTCTCGAATGACTAGTGATGTTGCACATTTTTTTGTATATTTGTTTGCCGTTAGTATTTCTTCATCTGAGAAATGTGTATTCATCTCAGATGCCCATTTTTGGAGTGGGTCTTTAAATTTGGGAGGTCTGATTTTTTTGAGTTCTTTATATGTTCTCGATAGTAATCCTTTGTCTGAGGAACAGCTGGCAAACATTTTTTCCCACATTGTGGGTTGTCTCTTCACTCTGTTGGTGGTTTCTCTTGCTGTGCAAAAGCTTTTTAATAAGATGAGATCCCAGTTATTGATTCTTTGGGATAGTTCCCGTGCGGTTGAGTTTTTATTCATAAAGTCTTTGCCTACACCAATGTCTCCAAGGGTTTTACCTATCCTACCTTCCAGCAGATTTAATGTTTCTGTTTTAATATTTAGATCTCTGATCCATTTTGAATTTAGTTTAGTGCATGGTGAAAGATATGGATCTAGTTTTAATCTTCGGCATGTGTAGAGCCAGTTTTTCCAGCACCATTTATTAAAGAGGCTATCTTTCTTCCAGCGAATGTGTTTGGCACCTTTGTCAAAGATAAGGTGGCTTAGTATGTCTGGGGTTGTTTCAGCATCTTCCAATCTGTTCCATTGATCTTCAGGTCTGTTTTTTTGCCAGTACCACACTGTTTTTTATCACAGTAGCTTTATAGTATAATTTCAAGTCGGGGATTGTGATGCCCCCTGCCTTGCGTTTGTTGCCCAGAATTGCCTTTGCTATTCTAGGTCTCTTCTGATTCCAAATGAATTTTAGGATTGTTTTCTCTAATTCTGTGAGATATGCTGTTGGAATTTTGATTGGAATTGCATTAAATCTGTATAACAATTTTGGAAGTATGGCCATTTTCACTATATTGGTTCTTCCTATCCAGGAGCAAGGGATATCTTTCCATTTTCTGATATCCTCTTCAATCTCCTTTTTCAGAGTACTGTAGTTTTCAGTATAGAGGTCTTTTACATCCTTCGTGAGGTTGATTCCTAGGTATTTCATTTTTTTGGATGTTATTGTGAAAGGTATTGTTTCCCTAATTTCTCTTTCAGTAAGTTTGTTATTTGTGTACAGGAAGGCTATTGACTTTTGAGTATTGACTTTGTATCCAGCTACACTACTGAATTTGCTTATTAAATCTAGCAGTTTTTTAGTGGAGTTTTTGGGGTCTTCTGTGTAGAGTATCATGTCATCTGCAAATAATGATAATTTAACTTCTTCCTTTCCAATCATTATTCCTTTTATTTCTTTCTCTTGTCTAATCGCTCTGGCTAAAGTTTCCAGAACTATGTTGAATAAGAGTGGGGACAGTGGACATCCTTGTCTTGTTCCTGATTTTAGAGGGAAGGCTTTCAGTTTTTGGCCATTTAGTATAATATTGGCTGTTGGTTTGTCATAGATAGCTTTTACCAGATTGAGATAAAGACCCTCTATTCCAATTTTCTGTAGGGTTTTTATCATGAAAAGGTGCTGGACTTTGTCAAAAGCTTTTTCTGCATCTATTGAGATGATCATGTGATTTTTGTCTTTGGTTCTGTTAATATGCTGTATTACATTTATTGATTTACGTATGTTGAACCATCCCTGCATCCCTGGGATGAATCCAACTTGGTCATGGTGTATAATCTTCTTGATGATTTGTTGGATTCTGTTTGCCAGTATCTTATTAAGGATTTTTGCATCTATGTTCATTAGGGAGATTGGCCTGTAGTTCTCTTTCTTAGTTGGGTCCTTCTCTGGTTTTGGTATCAGGGTAATGCTTGCTTCCAGGAATGAATTTGGGAGTATTGCTTCCCTTTCAATTTCATTGAAAAGTTTGAGAAGTAGGGGCGTTAGGTCTTCTCTAAATTTCTTGTAGAATTCGGCAGTGAATCCATCAGGGCCTGGGCTTTTCTTTGTTGGGAGGTTTTTAATTACATCTTCAATTTCATTGGCTGATATTGGTTTATTTAGGATTTTTAAATCTTCTTGATTCAGCTTTGGTAATTCATACGAATCTAGGAATCTGTCCATTTCTTCTGCATTTTCCATCTTAGTAGAATATAAATTTTCAAAATAGGTATAGATGATCTTCTGGATTTCTGCAGGGTCTGTCGTGATATCACCCTTTTCATTTTCAATTGCATGGATTTGAGTCTTTTCTTTTCTTTTTTTAATAAGGTTGGATAAGGGTTTGTCAATCTTATTTATTCTTTCAAAGAACCAACTTTTTGCTTCATTGATTCTTTGTATTGTTTTTTTATTCTCCAATACGTTAATTTCTGCTCTGATCTTTATAATTTCCTCCCTTGTACGGGCTTTTGGCTTAACCTGCTCTTCTTTTTCTAGAAGCTCGAGGTTCACCCTTAAGTTGTTTATTTGCGCTTGCTCTATTTTCCTGATATAAGTGTTTAATGCTATAAATTTCCCTCTTAGGACTGCTTTCATTGTATCCCATAAGTTCCGGTATGTTGTACTGTCATTATCATTCAGTTGTAGAAAGTGACTAATTTCTTCTTTAATTTCATCTGTGACCCATTGGTTGTTCAGGAGGATGCTGTTTAATTTCCATGTGTTTAGGGAGTTTTTGTGGGATCTTTTGCCATTGATTTCCAATTTCATTGCACTATGGTCTGATAATATGCATGGGATAATTTCAATTCCTTTGCATTTACTTAAGCAGGTTTTATGAGCTAGTATGTGGTCTATTTTGGAGAACGTCCCATGTGCAGCTGAGAAAAATGTGTATTCTGATGTTGTGGGATGGAACACTCTGTAGACATCTACTAAGTCCATTTGTTCAAAAGTTTGGTTCAGTTCTACTATTTCATTATTGATTTTCTGTCCAGTTGATCTATCTTTTTGTGACAGTGGAGTATTGAGATCTCCCAATATAATTGTATTAGTGCTTATTTGATTTTTCATGTCCTTTAGTACTTGTTTTATATAGCTGGGTGCATTGGTATTTGACGCATATATATTTATGATCGTTATCTCTTCCTCTTGGATTGTTCCCTTTACAAGGATGTAATGACCATCTTTATCTCTCTGAATCCTTCTTGGCTTGAAGTTCACTTTGTCTGCAAAAAGAATAGCTACCCCTGCTTTTTTCTGGGTTCCTGTGGCATGGAGTATTGTTTTCCATCCTTTGACTTTCAGTCTATGAATTTCTTTCTGAATTAAATGTGTTTCTTGTATACAGCATATTGTTGGATCTTGCTTCTTGATCCATTTCGCCAGTCTGTGCCTTTTGATTGGTGAATTGAGACCGTTAACATTGATGGTTAAAACTGATATGTATTGACTTGTCATGATATTTTCCTGTTGTTGGTTCCCACTCTTTGTTTTTCCGCTTTCCGGCTATTTAATTATTTGCCCTGCCTGGTGGATTCCTTCTGTTGGGGTTCCTATCTCTTTCTAGAATGTCCTTCAGAACGTTTTGGAGTGCTGGTTTGGTGGTCATAAATTTTCTCAGATGTTCTTTGTCATGAAAGTATTTTATTTCTCCATCAATTTTGAAAGATAGTTTTGCAGGGTACATCAATCTGGGCTGAAAATTATTTTCCTTTAGAGCTTGCAATACATCATTCCAAGCTCTTCTTGAATTGAGGGTTTGTGCTGAAAAGTCAGCTGTGATTCTGATGGGTTTTCCTTCATAGGTGATTTGTCTCTTCTCCCTAACAGCTTTTAAGATTCTGCCCTTCTGTTGAATTTCTGGGATCTTGACTATAATATGTCTGGCTGAAGTTTTTTTTTGATCATGTCTAGTTGGTGTTCTAAAAGCTGCACTTATAGGGGTGTCAAATTCCTTTTCTCTTCCAGGAAAGTTCTCCCTGATTATGTCTTTGAACAAGGTTTTAATGTCGTTGATGCTATCTCCTGCTTTTTCATTTATTCCAATTATTCTTACGTTGTTTATCTTTGAGTCATCTAGCAGCTGCTGAATTGATTTTTCATGGTCCCTTGCTATTTTTAAAAATTTTTCCATTTCATGATCACTAATTGCAAGCCTGTCTTCTATATCTGAGATCCTGTCCTCGCATTGGCTTATTCTGCTACAAATACTTTCAATGGAATTTTTTATCTCTTGGATATCTGTTTGAATCTGCCTTATGGATTCCATTTCTTTCCTATGCTGAGCATTCATGGTTTCTATAGTTTTCTTAAGTTCATCTATTTTTTTGTCTGTATCAGCTATAGTGTCCTTAAGCATGGTCTTCATTGTAGACATTATCTCTGCTGTTATCTGTGAGATTATTTCTGTTTTAATTTTTTCCAGAACCTCATTCAGTTGCTTTGTTGTTACCACTTCAGATAGGCCAGGTGGGTGGCTTTCGGATTGTCCCACCTCGTTGCTCCCTAGGTTTGCCTTTGGTGAATTGGATGTGTGGGGTTGCATCTTGTTTAAGTGTCGTCTCATTTTTTCTTTCTTTAATTCCTGGGGTGATGTTTGCAAATTACCTATAGTAGGTTACTTTATTGCTAGTGTTTAAGATCTTTAGAAGATGACTACTTCTCTGCAGTATCTTCCAAGTGGAGCTTGCTTTTAGGTTTTGAGCTTTCTGCCAGATCCTACCTCTTCAATTCGTTGGGTATGCGAAGTTGCTACCTGTTTGGCCCAGTCCTTGATTCTTTGGTACTGTGCCACTGTATTTTCTGTGTCCCTTAGTCAATCTCAATCATGAAATATCAGGAAGGAAAGATGTTTAGAACAATTATTTCACATTTGGCTATAATGTTAACTAAAGCATCAAACACAGCCTAGAAAATGACAGACTGAGCTAACCAGTTATTTACCACTTTTAGCTGTATAGAGTTGCGGTTATATAACAAAATCTAAAACACACCAGAAAAATTATATGCAGTATACAAGTCCTGTGTATGTCAATTTTTCCCTGAGGAGTTTAAATTTAAAATGAGTTAAGGAGGAAATAGAGTATTGGGAGAAGAGGAAGGAATTAGATGTAAGGTTAGAGGACCAAGAGGGATCCCACTAAAATTGGGACACTAGTGCAGAGGACAGGTGGTAGAAAGAGAAGGAAGGGATAAAAGGAAGAACAGATCACAACCACAATCACAAAGAAGTTAGAGGCGCTGTTTACACTCATATAAAAAACCAGAGAGAATAATGAAGGAAAGAGCAAATACACATACAGAAACAAAAACGAAGATAAAAACAATAAAACAGACAGATCAAAAATAAAACCCCACCAAAAAACAAAACAAAACAAAACAAAAACAAAAAAAAACCCTTCGCCAGAACAAAAAACAAATCAGTGAGAAAAAAAAAAATAAAATAAAAAATAAAAATAAAAATAAAAAAATAAAAAGAATCAGTTCCAGGTGTTGACTCTGCTGTAGGCAGGTACCCTGTGGTGACAGAGTCCTGTTCTGTGCAGGTCCGTCCCAGTAAGCCAGGAGCGGCCCTCTGGCGGGCGGTGAGCAGAGGCGCGTACTTTCAGGCAGAGACCAGTCTAGCTCGCCTCCGCTCTCAGCGCCCTTTCACGATCCCTGGGCCTGAGAGGCTCAGCGCACTGTCCGGAGCGCGGGTTCCCTGCACTGGTTCCCGCCGCTCTGGTTTTTCGCCACGCCCCCCACAATGGCGCCGGGCCAGTCGCTCTCTGGCGCGGGACAGGTGTGGCTGAGAGTCCAGTCTCGTTCGCCTGCTGACCTCAGCACACTTTCGTGGGCCTGAGAGGCCCCGTGCTGCCCTGTCCGGAGCACAAGTTCCCAGAGCAGGTTTCGAGCTGCTCTGAGTTTCGCCACACCCCCCACAATGGCGCCCGGCCGGTTGCTCTCTGGCGCGGGGCAGCTGTGGCTTAGACACACTCACCGCCGGTCAGCGCTGTTCTCCGCCGCTCCCCTGCCCCACCGCTGTCTCAGGATCCTCCGTGGTGGTTCCCTGGGCACCAGCTGCCACCGTGTGTCCGTAGAATTGAGCCTCCGCAGCGCTGCAACTCCCGGGATAGTAGAAGGTGCGCGCGCGCGGTCTGCTCCTTCTTTCCTTCTTCTTTGTTGGAAGTCACCCGTCACTGGTGCCGAGGGTCCCAGATTGTGCTTCAAAACTTCTCTGGGTTTCGGGGAGGCATCTCCCCCCCTCCTGCGCTTTCCGGGTCGCTATATTCCCGTGTTCCAATGGTAACTTTTAGAGAGAGTTTCGCTGCCTGCTTCTTACTCATCCGCCATCTTGAGGTCCGGTCTTGTTTATTTATTTTTACATTTAAATCTCTAATCCAGTTGGCATTTACTCTTATGTCAGGTGTGAGATACACATCTAACAATCTACAGCATTTATTTCAAATACCATTCCTCAGAAAACCATTCTTGATTTCTAATAGGACTTGGTCTCTCCCACTTCTTATTATCTAAGATGTTTTGTTTATACTGCTATTTTCATCTGTCTTGACTTATAATTAGTTCTATTACTATTTTATATCCCTACTGAATCTTAACTCCTGAAGCCAAACAGGAATAAACAGATTGCTCTTATTTTTATATTTCTGCAAGTAAAAATGTGACTACACACAAAAAAAATAACAAATTTTAAAAAATTAAAACTATATTTTGATCACACCTTGTACATTACAGAAAATATTTCATTAGGTATATTTATATTACCTCTAGAGGATATTTCCTACTTGTACTGTTTGTAATGCTATAAACCTTTTCTCATTATAAATTTAGGCATCAAAATATTAACAAATTGGTCCTCAGTATATACAGTAGTCCCTTTTAAACTGCAAACCTCTACAGACTTTATAAAGTATTCATATAATAATTCAATATAAGAAATGAAATAAAGGCATTAGAGGAAGTCAAACAATTTCTTCTTGGTTATAAAAGTGAGATGCTAGCTAAACATGAAGTTAAAAAATCCAGTTCTTATCATTCATTTGCCTATTCTAGGTACACATCCTTAAATGCTGGTAATATTAAATCCTTATACTAGGATTTATATTATATTATACTTATATAATCCTTATACCAGGATTTATATTTATATTATACTAGTACTCTGGTAGAATTAAAAAGGCAGGTAATACAAGCCCTAGATATAAGATCAGAAGAGTTCAAAGTTTCTTTCCATATGCAGGCACCTGATTTTCACGGAAATGTGCTTCTGGTCTCAAATGGGTAAGTCAGGAACCCAGGCAGCTAGGACAGACATCAGGTTTGACTTATACTTCTGCACCCCCAACCAATTTAATTTTTAAAGAGTTGAGAGGCAGACCACATTTTACAGTCAATTATATCTTCAATGAGAAGCAAACACCTAAGAAAGTTCCCATGACTCATTCTTTGTCATTATTCTCACAGGGCTTCCATAGAAAGAAAATTCCTTCTACTCACGACATTGTACCCTTAATTTTATTTCACTTAACAGATTAATTGTAGAGCCTTAAAAAAAAAGGTGAAGAAGGCAATACTGGGTATTCATAAATGAGTCTGACAGGGCAGGCAAAAGACAACGAAATACTCTCTGGGAGAGTTATCTTTGTTTTTTATCATCCTGTACCAGGAGCTCAACTAAAAACGCTTCATCAGGAAACTGATGATTTTTGGCGGGGGGGAGATACTTCTGTCCTAACATATTCAAAAGAGGCACAGGAGGAGGGGAGGAGATGAGTAGAGAAGAGAAAGAACCCACTGTGTAAGCCAAGTAAAATGTATAAAATTTGGTCATGTTCATGGACATGGGATTGTAGAAAGTTATGTGAAGGCTTTAAACACAAGGGAGACAAGTAATGATGAGGTTTAGATTTTAACAGCACCACTCTGGTAGCAGTATGAAGGCTGAAGTGTGAGAAGAAGGACTGAAGGTCAGGAGACGGGTTAAGAGTTTCTACTGTACTGTACCGGCCCCACGGCACAATTAGAGGGGCTCCGTGCAAAATGAAAATGCGGGGGCAGCTGTTCAATGACATTAAAGATAATACAGTAGAAAACTTTTTCCTTTTCCAAGTCTTTCCACCTGCCATGGTGCTTTCTAATTGCTATGTAATGTCACACTCTCTTGGGTATCCACGATATTTAAGGATAAGTGGAGGCCCTCACAGATGCCTGGGGCCCTAACTCAGGTCCACTGCTTGCCAGGTTCCCCTTTGCCAGTCACCAAATCTGCGTGCCATGCCCTGACCCAGGGCAGGGAAGTTAAGACAGGCTTTTACCTTTCCCACTGCTGTCACTACAATTCACTAGGTAACCTGAGGCTATTCCCACCCCTGAGTAGTGGCTTCTGGCTACCCATCAGACCATTCCTGAAGCTGACAGGACTGCCCCTCCAAGCCCTGCTCCAAGATACCATAGAATGTGCAGCCTAATCCCTCATGCTGTGTAAAGGCCCTTGCCAGGGTCAGACAATAACAGCTGTGGTGGAGTGAAGAAGAGGAAAGGAGGCAGGCAGGAAGGAAGTGGACAGTGGAAAATCCATCCCAGGGAGGCGATGGGCCACATAAGCCTCTGTTGGTCCCAGGTCCCCATACACGTTCCTTGTCCCATTGGATTTCACTCATAAAAGAAATTCAAAGATCAGTTGTTAAGGATTTCAATACAGCAACTACTGAATGCCATGTACATGGTTTTCTGAGCACAGAACCTAGGTTTTGCACTGGCCTCATGTTCATGAAGATAGCCTTGGTACTAATTCAGGGAAAGAATAACAAGCACTAATACCTAAAATCAGTTAATTGTAGTGGGGCTGGAAAAGAGGGACGGATGAACTGGGAGAGGTCAAGAAGAAGATCTGGTGACTGATTTTGCGGAAGAGAAAACAGTGTATTAGGACCTTTGGGGTTTTTGGCTCTGGGAACTGAAGAAATCTGCAGTATTACTACAAGGTTAGAAATTAAAGGGGAAAAGTTTTGGTGGAAAACATAAGTAAATACATTTTGGGGCAAGCTGAGTTTAAATTATTATGGGCCATAAGAACTAAGCCTTAGTAGAATGTAGAGGTCTGTTTGCCAAAACACCAGCCCTTTCCATTTCCTGATTTGTTGATCATTAATTCACTGCTATACAAAAGTAACAAAGACTCTTCTAATATGAGATTTCAGCATCATGCCATTCAACAAGTCCACACATAAAAAGTCTTATAATAGAGGCAGACTACATACAAAGTGAAAAAAGTCATACTATTTAATAGTCATGAACTTATGGAAGAAATTATAAAGTATACTACATAAAGACATGAATAATTCTTAAGATAGGAAAATTTGATAATTTGTAAAAATTGAAAAAACTCTACATGTATGACACTGCTATAATTTACTTTTTTCTTTTTAAACTAAATATTATGCTTTCTATTTCTACATCCTTAGTAAAGTATATGGTATTATATTCCTTATTGAAGGTAAAATTATGGTAGTTTACATAAAAATGCAACTATTTATAGAAAGTAAGCAGCCAATATATAACGTATTCTGGTGTCTCTAACTTGCTCCTCAAATACATTTTATTTAATCTAATATATCTAAAACATTTCAATTTGTAATGAATGTTAAAGTTTTAATAAGATTTTATGTATTTATCCTAAGCTAAGTCTAGTGTTTTAATTTTTTAACTGTCTTGAGATAAAATTCACATACCATAAAATTGACTCTTAAAGTGTACAATTCAGAGTGTTTTTGTATATTTAAAAAGTTGTGCGACCATCACCACAGTCTAATTCTAGAACATGTTTATTACCTCAAAAAAAACTTCACACCCATTAGCAGTCGATTCCTGTTTTCCCCTACCTCAGCTCATCACAGCCACCAATCTGTTTTTCTGTCTCTGTAGATTTGCCTGTTATAGACATTTCACATCAATGTGGCTATACAGTAAGTGGCTTTCTGTGCCTGGGTTCTTTCACTTAGCATTTCTGAAGGTTCATTCATGTTATAGAATGTATCTTACCAGTACTTCATTCCTTTTTATGGCTAAGTAATATATCATTATATGAATAGATTACATTTCTATATCTGGTCTTCAGTTAATGGATATTTGGGTTGTGTCTACCTTTAGCTACTATGAAAAATCATAGTATGAACAGTCATGTACATTTTGTGCAGACACACATTTTCTTGTGTATATACCTGGAAAAACAATTGCTAGGTCATATGGAAACTGTTTAACTTCTTACGAAACTGTTAAAATGTTTTTCAAAGTGGCTGCACCATTTTACATTCTTACCAGCAGCATATGAAGATATGTTTCTCCATATTCTCACCCACACATATTATTATCCCTTCTTTATTACAGCCATCTCAGTGAGTATCAAGTGTTATCTCATAGTTTTGTATTTCCTAATGACTAATGATACCAGGATCTTTTTAGGTGCGTATTGGCCATCTGTTTACCTTTTCTGGATAACTATTTAAATTCTTTTGGAAGCTTTTCTTTTACCAGCTACTAAATCTCCTGACCTGTTTGGGTGACTATTTTTGGTGGTTTTGAGAGGACTGTGTACTCTGTAGTTTTTGCATACAATGCTCCATTTGAGGCACGGTGCACTGATTTTAACTGTTGTATTACAGATTTCTCTACCTTCTTTAGACATCAATTATTGAGGGAGGTGTTTTGAAATTTCCAGTAATACTTGTGGATCTATGATTTTCCCTTCACTTTCATGTTGCCTTACATAGTTAGGTGCTTTGTTTAGTGAAATATGTGTTAAGACCTCCTAGTTGTTGTTAGTGAAGTGCCTTTCATACCATTATGTGATCACTGTAGTCCTTGTTTACTCTGAAGTACAAATTGAATAGTGTCAAATTAATACAGGTTTAGCACATTTTGTTGAGTCAATACTAGACTAGCATATCTGTTTGCATACTTTCTATTTAATCTATGTTTTCATGTTTATCTTATATTTCTTACATTTAAAAAATACTTGTAGGGCCGGTGAGATGGCTCAGCGGCTTAAGCGCCTGCCCGGCAAGCACAAGGGCCCGAGTTCGACTCCCGGAACCCACATACAAAAAAGGGGCCGGTGATATCGCTCAGCGGCACGGGCGCCTGCTGGCGCGCGAGGTCCTGAGGTCGACCCCCGGTACCCACCAAAAAATAAAAAAATAAAAATAAAATAAAAAATACTTGTATACTTTTCAGTTGATAAATAAAAAGTATTAAATTAAAAAATGTCTTGGCCAAAAAAATCGTAGTGATATTTTAATCAAATGATTCCCCTGTAATGAAGTTCTTTTAAAATGAAACACAATGTAAAAAAAAAAAAAAAAAAAAAGCATTTGAAAATCCAGACGAATGGTACTGTCACTGATTACAGAGTTAAAGGGACCTACAGTAGGAAGGCATCTCAGAGGTATTACTGTTTACTAGCAATGCTTACACCTTGCTGAGTATATTTAGGAAGGGGGAAAAACAAACAAAAAAACCTTTTTGTACAGCTAACCCTAGCAAAATCAAGAAGTTGTCAAAATTTTCTTTACGTATTTCTAGCTTCTGAACTTCTGTGAAAGAGGAAAGCATTTGATAACAGTTGTACATATCAGCTATACTTAATGGCTAATTATATGCCCCCTTAAGCAGGCATTATTAGCCCTTGGAAACATTTATCTCTAAGTGTGAAATGAAAAGTGGCACGCCTCCCCTCCCCCATTAAAGCCAAGAAGAAACACCGTTGCTTAGAGGAGAGAGGGGCTTTAATGCTTTATCTATAAGAATGGACCATAAGTGAGTGCATCCCATCTTCTCAAAGAGCTTTTCCCCTAGGTAGGATAAACTGGAATCTAAAGTCACTGCTGCAGCAAGCCTATTTCTAGGGATTACCGCAGACTAAGGAGGGTTTCCTTTACTCTGATTCTTTCAAGTAAAATTCTCAGCAATATTTTCTACTAAGCCTGCTCCCTTTTCTTTCAGGTAACTGCCAATCCCCACTCTGTCCCCTTAAGGGGCTGTATCTGACCTTATTCTTTTTTTTCTCTGCTCTAAGGCTCTTAGAGTTCTAAATTGTATATTTTCTAGAATATTTATCATTAAATACCCACTTTGATTACAAAATGATTTAAAGGTATAGTTAATATTTAATTTCTACAGACCATAATTTTTTCTTTTCTGACATTCCTATGGTTATATTCTTTCTACCTTTGGCAATAACATATTGATAGACATAATATGAATATATATTTGTATATTACATATATTCATATACATATGAATACAAATATACTCTTTACTAAGAGAGATCACTGCAGGGTGATTCTGTTATGGACTAACTCCTCACAGATGGTCAGTGAAGAGAAGGAGAAAAGATGGATATAGAATCTTTAAGCATCAGGGGAAATAACTCCAAGTGTTTTCTGGAATATGATAGCAGTGAGAATATAAAAATTGAAATAGTTTTGCAGCTTGGATGCTATGAATTCAATTTCATTATTTCACCCTTAAGACAGTTTCTTAGCTGGTCAGAGGTCACTTTGCCACAGCAAAGCAAGTGCTTTGTAAATTTAAACTGGTAATCTGAACCGACCAGAGCAAACAAAGATGAGCAACTTATATGCAGTGCAACAATTCATATGTAACAATAGGCCCCTGAGAAAAAAACTGTGTATTAGTTTCTTATGGTAGACTTCAAGATAAAAAGAGAAGCACTGGTGCTTTCAGGTAAGACACTAAAATGAGTTCCTAATATTTTCCATTAGGACAGTTTTCAATCCTGCATTGCATACTAGAATTATCTGAAAATTTGCTTAAAAATATAAGAGGACAGGTGTGATAGTGTACACCTGTAATCCCAGTACTCTGAGAGGCTGAGGCAGGAGGATCACAAGTTTGAGCCAAGTCTGGGAAACTTGGGAGACTTAGTGACACTCTATCTCAAAAGAAGAAAAAAAAAAAAGAAAAAAACACTGACTGAGAGATAGGCAGACTGGGCTCTACACCAGAGGTTATGACTTATATGGTCTGAGGTAGACTGTAAGTATCAGTATATTTTTTGAAGTTCTTTAAAGTGATTTTTATGTGTAGCTAGAGATGAAAACCACTGTTTTGGATAATAAACATCTTCTGGTCTCTACTACATGGGCATGAAGCTCTGATTATGTTTAGCTTGGAAAAGCACTTATATAGATCATAAAGGGGATTCTATGCAAAAAAAAAAGATCAATACTAACTGAGCCTGATATCTTAATACTTGAGAAAGGGCATAATATTTCTTTTTATAGGACTTTATAACATCGTTTATGTTTTATTTTCTAGACTTTTACTTTCTTCTAAAAACTGTAAAGTTTTTGTCTTTTGACAGTCTTTATTTGATTGGGAATGCTCAGGTGTCACAGTGATAAGAATATAAGGAGGGTTACACAGGAATATTCAGCTACTCGCTTAGTTCAGCTATGCTTTCTGGTTGTCTTGGCATATTTTGTAGTGCCTGAATTCTTTCAGAGCTCAGTTCAAAGATAATACAAATGAAGCAGCTGCGGCTGCATTGTGTTATATTCACATGGCAGGCCAACTCAGACCACTGAGTTATGGAAATGAGAACACTAAGCTGAGCACCTGGCCCAGAATACAAGCAGCTCTCTCTTAGCCAAAGCCAGATTGATGGTATCATCAAAGTGGAAGTGATACAAACTTCGTAAATATCAGTAGTCATTTTATAAATGGAGTATGAGGAAGTTCGTTCTAAAAGTTCAAACACTGTGAGATAAATATACAAAATTATAAGACATAACCATTTTTCCTTTTCTGAATTAAATGTGAGTACCTGGATAACTCAGATAACTCAAGTGTTCCTCATCATCTGTGTAAAATCATTTAAATGTAGTTTTAGCAATGTATAAAATATATGAAGAATGTTTTATTTAAAGAGAAACACAAGTACATACAAGGCAAGAAGTTCAGTAAGGTGTAAGAGGAAACAAAAAAGCACGATCTTTTGAAAGGCAAAAACTATTCAAATAACTAACAGTTTTTGGAGAATCTAATAGAACTCACATTTGCAAAATGTGAGCATATACATGTGTGTAATATCAAAAGGCTCAAAGAAACATTCCTAGAAGCAAACTACTAAATAAAGAATTTTGTCTTGCTGGCCAGTATAAGTAGACACAGTATACATACATAAAATACCATAGCTCTAAATTCTGACATTAATTAAAATTTCTTTTTGTTGAGAAAAAAGGTCTAACCATTCTGCACAGGGATAATTATTCCAAATAATCTCTTATTAAATGCTTAAGTGTTATTAAATATTTATTATTCCATTTTATGAGAGACATTTCAGTAACACCAAGAGAGTTAGTGTGAGATAAACTCATTCTATTTGGATATTTCCATAACTCACGCATATTTTACTCACTTAACAATTATTTGTTGAGTGTTTACCATGTGTAAAATACTGTATTAGACACGTGGGGGTGTTAGAAAGATGATCAGACATTGTCTAATGAGGGACAGAGACCCACCAACAAATAACTGCAGTTGGAATTAAGGTATGTATGAAGAAATATGGACTGAGAATGGAGCAAGAACAGAACAACTAACCTGCCGATTACTGCTTTCTTCCTATGGCTATGATTAGATAAAGACAAAAATATATTTAAATATTCCTAAAAACTAAGACCTTGCCTGAAGCAATAGACTCATTAGACTTACAAGTTCCCTTCTCTTCTCTCATTTCTTATGCCCTTAAACATGAACATTCTGCTGTATTAGTTACTCATTTTAAGTTTTTAGAAGTATAACTTTGTGAAGAAGACATACAAAGGTTTTGGGCTTTCCTCCTTTGAGCTCACTGTTATTCTTCTGCCTTTTCTGGCACCAATCAACCTACCAGCAGGATATAAAAAACCTGACTTCTCCTGGATCTTCCTAAAGTGAATCAGCCCTCTAAAGTAGTGTGTGCACATGCACACACACATGTGTTTATACTAGGTTGGCCTTATTTATTATTTATTTTTTTGATGCTAGTGATGAAACCCAGTGCCTACCTATGCTAAGCAAACGCTCAACTACAGAGCTACATTCCTGTCCCTGTGTTGGCCTTCTACTGATGAACCCTTATTTACCATCCTGAGCTGTGACTGTGACAGCAAGAGGAAAATGGAATCACTTAAGGGAAGAGTCAAGTAATTTACCAATATTTCATAGTACTTACACAACTTGGTTTAGCTTTTGAGCCAAAGACAAACATTTCAATAAACACTTCATCAGCCGGTATAATTTAGTTAGCCTTGATAAATTCATTCCCAGCCTTGTTCCAACCTACCTTTCGGCCTGCCATTTTGCCTACTTTTAAAATTCTATCTCATTAAGTCCTTTCCATATTTCCTAGAAGCATCTATCATCTCATGATGTATTCCAAAATGCTATTTTCTCAGGCTGATATACTCTACTTCATCAATTACCTTCTTTCAGCTTTTGAACTCAACTCAAATATTGTTCCTTGGCAAAACCTTAGCTTACACATTGTGTTGTTAATAACTTGTGTTACCATGTTTCCAACTTCTTTATGAATCTCATCATTTTTCTCTCTCGTTACCAGATCACAGGTTTTCTGGGAGTGGAAAATTCTGTTTTCGTTTCTGTCCCCAGTACAAAACACAGTACACCAAGAACATATCAATAACTGGTGAATCACTAATACTTTGCTTAAAGTAAGCACTCAATAAATGTGTGAATAATTTCAGTCAGGACGTGTTAAAATGTATTTTATCTCCTCTCAGTAAGTCTGAAAATGGAGCTGGGAAGAATGAGGCCCTTTTTGAGGGTATACTACTACTGCTTTTGGGAGTCCACTTGATGAGTGATGAACCTAGTGTTCACCAACTAACACAATCTGAATCTGAGAACCATGAGTACTTGTGCTGAAATATCACTTCTCTCTCTTCATAAAGTTAATATGGAAATGATCTTCAAAATACTGTATAAATAGCATAAAGTTAAATACTTCAAAGTTTGACTCTCTTTGTATTTCTTTCCCATATTCAGAGTCTACTGTTATTAATTACATAAATATTTTGTGTTCTCCTGAAAACATTTCATACTTCTAATTAGAAATATATTTAAGTAAGTTACATTAACTACTGGTGTTATATGGAAACTAAAAAAATGGAAGTGTACTTCTATAGACATCCAGGACAGTACTATAGTATCACATTTAGCTAGCGTATTTTGATTCCTCTTAAATTATAAATTATTTATCTAGTATGATCAAGGAGTAAGGCACTTCACAAACCAGATTTTTCTGGAAACAAGTTTTATAAACATCACATAGCTTCAAGATTTTAAACATTCTCAATAGGTAATTATAACATAATATAACAGTTAGTCTGAAAAAAAAGCATGACAAATATAGTGTCACTTTTTCTTAATGATTCAAGATCTTTATTATCAATGCTGCTTTCTACACTAAGCACCATCCCAAAATACAATGGTACCCTTAAGGGCTATTAAAAAATGTAAGGCTGTATGCTTTTGTACTAAATGGATTCAGATTATTTTTATGATTCCCTGCCTTTCACTTTCTGTTTCCTGCCTCTACTCATTGACTTTTTCCCCCTTTCTTCTTCTTTTAATCACTGTGTTCAGATGGTTATTTTTCAGAAAAGTAGGTTAGGACCTGTCAATGGTTAAATTTTCCCAGAAAACTAAGTGCATGGATTTTGTGACTGCAATTTGCTGGCCAGAAGCCCTTCCTTTCCTGTTTTAATTTTTGCAGTCCTGGGACTGACCCGGGGCCTTTGCACTGGCCTTATTTTAAATTTTTTTTATTTTGAGGAAGGGCTTGCTAAGTGGCTAAGTTGCCTAGACTGGGCTCAGACTTGCACTCCTCCTGCCTCAACTTCCCAGCGTGCTGGGATTATAGGCCATGTACCACCACATCTTGCTTCCTTTCTTGTTATTTTTAAGACCACTAAATGGGTACATGGTTTTAAAGCAGTGCTACCTTTCACATATATGCACATTATTATGCTAAAAGTTGTACTCAAGACTGATTAGGTTTTTTTTTATAAGTATTTATATCAGTTTTATTTGTAATAGTCATAAAGCAGAAATAAGAAAAATGTCCATCAACTGGTGAAAGGACAACTAGTCTGCGGCACCATACCCAATGTTATACTACTCAGTAACAGGACTGATTAGTTTTATTAAGATAAATCTTAAATTAACTGTCAATTTATTGTTTAAATAAATGAAAATTGTGGTTTGTAATTAATCCAAAAGTTTAAAGGCCTGACAATAAACTTCATAGTTAGTATGGGACATGCTACAGTGTCACCATATTGCAGATAATTATTCTTCTTCATTTGTTAACTTTTTAAAAAACACTTACCATTTGGTTCTAGCATAATGGTGTGAAAACATCAAATTCTAACTGAATCTTAAATTCAACTAGTACATGATTAAACTCTGTCCATGTGTTTGGACAGTTTCACTATATTGGTGTCTGCTTCATCAGGAAAACAGGAAAAGTAGGAGAAAGAAAAAATGCTTTTCTCATTCATGAAGAAAAAAATATAGGTTGCTATGTCTATGAAACTAAGAAATTTATTACAAGGCACTAAATATGATGTTTTAAAATACCTGCAATAATTTGATGAGATTATTAATCTAACACCACTTGTGATCTTTAAAAATGAGAAAATTTATAAAACTTTGTAAGGTATCACAAGAACAGATATGCACAAAATGTATATCCCCCTAAGGTAAAAGAAGGGGAAATTGTGTTGCCTGCAGTTAATACAAAATAAAACAGCAATTTTAACTTACATATAAATGTCAGTTTATATACTTCAAAGTCAGTTAAATTTAAAAGGTCATTCCAACTTAAAAAAAAAAAAAGTATTGGAATAAAGAAATAAAGAATAGGGCCGGTGATATCGCTCAGCGGCATAAGCACCTGCCTGGCAAGCACGAGGTCCTGAGTTTGACCCCCGGTACCCACACACACACACAAAAAAAAAAAAAAAAAAGAAAGAAAAGGAAATAAAGAATAAAAGAATATACCATGTAACTTAGCTGAATTAAAAATAAAAATACATCCACTTTTTTTTCCCTAAATAGAAGTGCCTATTTCTACTTTACAGATTTTTTTATTGTACCTAGAATAATGACCAACCTCTTGAAGCAGTTCTTTTCAAGAATAAATTTTAGTATACGTTTAAAAAGTAAATACATTTCTTTCTCAATAAAGAATAGAGAAGACTTCAAACCAGGTTACTCAGAGTTACACCATAAAGATCCAAGACCAGGCCTCCATCTACTGCCAAATGACCTGATCACCTATAGCTCTTTCATCTCAGCATACTTTTGTGCTAAATGTTGATTCTCAGTACTGCCTGATCAGTTTAAGGAGTTACCTTCTTTCAGAGTATTTCTTAAACACATTGTCTCTGAAAGATCACTTAAGCAAAACACAGGCCAGTTCTCCGGATCAGAATTCACAAGTGCCTAATTCTCTGTGAATTTGTTCTGCAACTTTATGAGTCTTACTACTCTCTGCTTATGATCTAGCACTGGAAAAAAAAATCCCTAATAAAAGTCCTACCAGTATCCTTATAGAATTGTGATAGGTTTTAGCTAGGAACTTTGATAAAAGGATATCTGCAAAGATTTATACTCTGTAGTTCATAGGAATTCAAATGTAATGTATTTAGTGTAACATTCTCTAAAATTAAATAAGCCTTATGCTGGAAGTAGTGGTCATTAACCACAGTTAATCTGTATAAGTTGATAACTCTGTCCTTTAGCCTCAGTACTGTAAGGAAATTCCCGAGGAAGAAAGTGTTTGGATTCCTTAGTACCAAACTCTAAGAAGAAAGGAGAAGAGTAAAATATTCTTCTAAAGAAAAGAAATACTTACTGGTACTTTGAAGGGTGAGGTATTTGCAGTGTCCATGGAACTGGGTTTCTCTGATGTACTGGTCCCTGAGATACTCCGTCTACGGGGGGACCTTTCTGCGGGTACCTCTGGAAAAGAGGGAAGTTGAAACATTGTTAAGAGCCCAAAATTTAAGATCTTTCACTAAATTGTAAAATTACTGCTTTTTTACAAAAAAATCCATTTGTTTTAAAGATACATTCCATTCCTTCACAATATAATCTGTCCCTATCTTTGTGGTGTGTGACCTATGAAGACATTAGAGAGACTTGGTCAGAGTTAAGAATCTGCTTTAGTGTGACAACTCATACCTTTAAATGTGCACACATAAAAATAATTTCCTCTGAGCTATGATTAGTATCTTTAAGTTCGCTTAATATTTGCATCTTGTAGTGTATAGATCAGCAATGTAGGAGTTAATGGAATCAAAAGAAATTTCTAAAATTCTTATGAACAAAATATAGTCTATTGTTACACATGGTTTGATGGTGTTTGCACAAAGGTCAAAGTTCGGATCTGTGCGGATAAGATGATTCACCAGACTGCAACAAAAGGGCCATTGAGAAGACTGAAAGCTGCTGCCAGAATAAAATAATATATATGCCTATGCAGATATAAAAATAGATCAGCTTCTCCTTGTTCTGGCAATATGACCTTACTAAGATCTTACTCTGGAATCTTAAATTTGTTCAAACTGACCTAACAAGCTTAAGATTTTACAGATGATGTGATGCTCTCTAATTTAATTACTATTAACTGTATTAAGGCTACATTTTAAGATTTTTTTTCAGAGTGATATATATACACACACATATATATGCATATACATACGCAAATATAGATGATAAATATATACATATTATACCTTTATCACAACTGCTTCCCATCTCCACTTCAAGTGACAGACATATAGGAATCCAGCTTCTCAGACAACATTAGATAATCTCAACATGGACAAGAAAAAAAAAAAACCCACATTCTAAAAAAAGTATTCTGTGTTATCTTCCAGGTCTTAAAAAATAAGGTGTAAATCGTGACTCCGGAGACTGACATTTTGATTCTTGCTGTTCTCCCTTTAAGATAGATGCAGTTTAAACTTCCATTTCTGGCCTCCTGGCCCCTGGGATCCGTGCTACTTCCACTTAAGAGAAAGCGTTTTTTTCCTCTCGCTCCCTCCCTGTCTTGCTCTTCCCCCTCCCTCTCTACAGCTTGCAGAGAGAGAGAGCAAGTGAGAAAGAAACACACAGGACTGCAGCTATTCATTCAATCAATCGTTCGGACTGCACATCCTCATTAGTTACTTTCAGGCTATTAACAGATGTCCAACCACTGTCTCCCAGTTACAGAAAATGTCACTGCATTACACTAATCTGCAGCAAGAAAAAACATTTATTGAAATTTATATTCAGCTAGTGCTAAAAGGACACCATTTTATACAGACCCAGGAATGCACACAAATCAAGCCCCCCCCCCCCCGTGAAGACCCAATTACTCTATTACTATTTGCATGCTGGACACTGATTTTCTTTTCCATGACTAAACATATCTTCTGTGACAACTTGACCGGGAAGATATAAGCTAAATTGTAACATTCCTAATGACTGAGTAGCATCACATCTTATATGCCTGTACTTGAGCAGCATTCCATGCTGTTACTGCATTTTAAAATTATGACCAATAACTGTAAGTCTTTCAACTTTTCTCTAACCACTAGTGGGTAAATGAGCCTTAATGTACAAAACCATTTTCAGAATTAGGCACACATGACTTCTAACGCTCATTTCTGAAAAATGGCAGTATAATTAGCTCAGATTCATGGGAACGGCACAGAGGAATTTAACAGTTTGTAGGAGTACACAATAGCCAGGCCTTCAGACTTCAAGAATATAACTTCACAGAGTATTCAGGTAAGGTGATTCTATAATGGGGGATATGAGGGTGGGGACAGGAGCTGGTGAAGGTAGAAGAAACCTCAATTTTTTTCTGATAATTATCTATAAAGGTACTGCGATCTTATATCGAATTAAGAAAAAGATACTGGATGTTAGAATATAGGATATTTTAGTCTCTCAGTAATTGACAGTGAGCCCAAACTGAGAGAAAAGTAAGTTTCATTATCTAGGATAAAACAAGCTAGTAAACAGTTTCCTTAGTATGCAATGTTCTGGCTAAGGAAAAAAATTAAAACTCATTTCCTCACATTTTTTCCAATCATCTAATGGTAGTTTTCAGGCATATGAACTCAATGCTTTATCTGTTTGAAAATTATACTAGCTAAAGTGAGCAATCACATTTCAAACTCTAATAAATATGATACTATACTTTCTCTATTTTCTTTCTGTATCGTGGAAAAAAAATCACAACTCTGTTGTAGCTTTAGGGATGTTACTGTGTCTAGAAGGAAGAAATGAAACTATTCTTTAAGACTGAACAACTGCCACTAAAGAGAGGAAAGAAAGGAAATGAAGCTAAGTCAAGTAGTGAAGAGGATTACTTTACACTATGTTGATTTCTCAATGCTGCACAACAATACAATTTATCTTTTGACATAGACAAGATCTTTGAAAAATCCAGATTCATTAGTTCTCAGAAGATTCATCCCCTAAAAACCAGTGTATTCTTAGAAACAAGGTAGCAGCCTTAGCAAGAACAAAATGGACAACCTGCTGGATTAGTCATAGGCATATTAAACAGGTCCTGCTACCTTTAACTTTCAATCTACAAGCAGAAATGAGAGCTGCTATTACCCCCTTAAAGCTACATTTCTGCTGAGTTGGCAGGACAATCTCTGCTAGTTCCAGCAGGCCAAAATTAAATAGCTTTCTCTCTCCTACTCCCACTCATGCTACATACTATCACATTGCTTTTTCCCAGTGTTCCTTTATTTCTTTTTCTTTACTTTTATCTGCTGTAAAATTAGTGTTCCTTTCATAGTCACAGTATTTGAGTTGATTGATTGACTGACTGACTGCAGTGCTAGCGGTTGAACCCAGGGCCTCAGGCATGTTAGGTTAAGTGTTGTATCACTGAGCTATATCCCTACCCTTTTTAAAATTTTGAGACAAGGTCTCAGGAAGTTGCCCAGGCTGGCCTCCAACTTGCAATCCTCCTGCCTCAGCCTCCTGAGTAGCTGGGATTACAGTGGTGCTCCACTGCACCTGGCATAATATAATCATTTTTAAATATGCTCACCAATAACTTTTAAGTTTCTGTAAGACTCACCAATAACTGCCAGAGATGCATAAAATTATTTCAGTAGATATAGGTCTGAAACTGCTTCATTTACTTTCTCATCCTTTAAAAAATACATATTTTCATCTTTGGATTGAAAGGCAAAAAGCCTGGTTAAGTTTTAAATTAATCTCATTTCCTTCCCATTGGGTATGAACTAAGATGAGGTGACAACTTATGAGAGATAACCTTCAACATAGCTCCACCTTGGATGATGTATTGAATATGTGGGTACTTTTCTTGGCACCTCTACCAACCACCTATGTGATTCTGCTAAAGACATGTTACCTTTCTTGTCCTCGTCTTCAGCATTTATTAAACTGGGTTATTAAGACCAATCAGAGAAGAAGAAAAGATTAATGAGTTTACAAGTGCAAAATTAGCTTGTGGGAAGAAAGGACATACCTTATTCTGAAGTGTAATAGTATTATAATGAATGTCATTTTCTCGACATACATGTTTTCCTCTATGTCAATGTACTTTCTTTGAAAAGCATGGCAAAGAAAATAACTAGATATTTATAAGAGCAAAGGTACTTTTGGTGGAGGATGCATCTCTCCAACAAACATAAGTTAACCTTAGCCTTACAACCTAATACAGTACTGTATTCATAGCCTTTAGTTCACTTAGGGAACAAATGCTACAAAATTCCTTGATCTCTTGTAAGGAAAGGAAATAGCTGTGTATTTGGGAGAACCCTGAGTAGTAGTTTTCTGGGAGACAGCAAATTTTAAGTTGTTATTATTTTCTTATTTCTGCATTTGTTAAAGTTTTACAATAAAATATACTGTTATAATTTATTTTTTGTTTAACAATAGAGTATTATGTTTTTTGAAAAAAAATCAGATTAAAATTGCCCAATATACCTTCTATCCCTGTATGTAGCATATGATAGGTGCTAAAAATATTTGCTATATGAATAAATATAAGAATGTGAGGGCTGGTGAGATAGCTCAGCAGCATAAGCGCCTGCCTGGCAAGCACGAGGTCCTGAGTTCGACTCCCGGTACCCACATATGAAAAAAGGGCCAGTGATATCGCTCAGCGGCACAGGCGCCTCTTGGCGCACGAGGTCCTGAGTTCAACTCCCAGTACCCACCAAAAAAAAAAAAAAAAGAATGTGAGCCAGGGGGCCGGTGATATAGCTCAGCGTCATAAGCGCCTGTCTGGCAAGCGCAAGGTCCTGAGTTTGACTCCCAGTACCTGCGTATTAAAAAATAAAAAGAAAGAATGTGAGCCAGGCATGGTGGTGCATGACTGTAATTCCAGCACTTGGGAGGCTGAGGCAGAAGGATCACCATGAGTTCGAGGCCAGCCTAGCCTACATAGTGAGTTCAAAGCCAGCCTGAACTACATAGCAAGACCATGTCTTTAAAAAAAATAAAAATATGGGCCGGTGAGATGGCTCAGCGGCGTAAGCGCCTGCCTTGCAAGCGCAAGGGCCCGAGTTCGACTCCCGGATCCCACATACGAAAAAGGGGCCGGTGATATCGCTCAGTGGCACGGGTGCCTGTTGGCGCGCGAGGTCCTGAGGTCGACCCCCCAGTACCCACAAAAAAAAAAAATAAATAAATAAAAAATAAAAATAAAAAAATAAAACAATTAAGTTCTGCTTTTAGTTTCACCCTTCACAGACAGTGTTGATGAACCAAGTAATTTGATTTGCTCATGAATGTCTAGGCTGTTCAAATGGTCAAACTCACCAGTATCATAGCTTTTTTTGACTTACACAATGATTCACTATTTTTTCATAGTACTTAGCCAACAATTTCTGACTTTTAAAAAATTTATTATGTATGTGCCACATTTCCCCTCAAAACTGTAATCTAGTCTTGGACTAGCTATGTGAGGGTGGTGCAGGTATTGCTTCCACCAACATACCTTCCCCTTTAAACTTATCCCCTATACCACCCTACCCCTAACCCAAGTATTAGACACTTAGGTGTAGGAATTTAGTAAATATTTCTGAAATTCTGTTTAAATCCAATAAGCTCTCATGAACAAGCAAAAATTATCAATTATATGTGTGTGCATGTGCATTATTATACACTTATATTACATAAGAATTCATTTATTAAATGGGAAGAGGGCCAAGAGATGGAGAAAAGGGGACAGGGGAGGGCAAGTGGACATAAAAAGAATGAAGATGTGTTTTGTGAATATATCAACTCCCCACAACAAATGTAATCATTATGTTCTGCAAACATATACTAATAAAATTACAATTAAAAGTGCTCTTTCTCCTAAATGTAAGTCTGCAATGCCCTTAGGTCAGCAAATATTATTTTAGCTACACTACAATGGGGAAAGAGAGAGGAAGAGGGAGAAGAGGAGAGAGGAAGAGTAAGAAGGAAAGAGAGAAGTGGGGGTAAAAAGAATAGGGAGACAGACAAACCAACTACGATTTAAATTTTGTGCACTTTTCTGTGTTTTTTCAATAAAAAATTTATCATTGGAAAAAAATCCATTTGTTAATTCAACTAATGTTTACTAAGTGTTTAATTCTATGTTGAAATTAAGGAGATGAGTAAACAAAAATAAAAAAAGGTCTCTGCTTTTGTGAAGTCATGAAGTTAGGAAGGCAAATGATAGATAATACTGAATATTAGAAGGTGATAAGTGTCCTAGGGGAAATAAAAAGCAGGGGAGCGGAAGGGGTACAGTTACTTCAAAGAGGAGTTGCACTGAGAAGGTGTGAGTCAACACTTAAGGAGGTGAGGAAGTTAACCTTGAGGTTATCGAAGAGGAAGCCTTTATCCAAAGGGAACCAGCAGGAATCCTGCAGGGTAAAGTGCAGCAGAGAGGCTGGTGGGACTCTGCCCAGGAGGTGGAGACAAGCGGCCTGAGCTGAGGTGGGAGGGAATGAGGTAGGTGTGCTCAGACCCAGTGGCTGCGTAGGCCTACGCAGACTTCGGCTTTTCACTCTGAAACGAAAAACTACCCGGTCAAACACATTTCACTGAAAGTAAAAACTCAAACCCCATAGAAATCCCACAGAGACAGTCTTACCAGTATTTTCTGAATTATTTTCTTTTCAGAATTTTGAACAATGAATATGATTCAGGATAAATCTGGAAAATTATTATATTTGGAAAAAAAGAGTAAAGGGAAGTATTTATCATATTTACTAACAGGTTTCCAAAGCCTCTGAAAAACACCTTAAACAAGGAAAGTATATGTTATATAACGACACTGAGTATCCATTATTTTTACTTTTTGTTCGGTTTAATTTAACCAAAGTTCATATACCATCGCATCATATGCATAATTATATAAATAACATAGTTAAACATATTCTGATAACGTCTACTGTTTTTTAGAATTAGTTATCATAGTTTAAAAACAGAGAAAATGCGCCGGTGAGACAGCTCAGTGGCGTAAGCGCCTGCCTGGCAAGCGCGAGGGCCTGAGTTCGACTGCCGGAACCCACATACGAAAAAAAGGGGCCTGTGATATCGCTCAGCGGCACGGGCGCCTGCTGGCAAGCGAGGTCCTGAGGTCGAACCCCGGTACCCACAAAAACAAAAAACAAAAAACAAAAAAAAACCTGAGAAAATGATTTTAAAACTTTTTAGAAGAAAGATGTACTACGAAATCAATTAATCAATTCTAGCAGTTCTTATATGAATAATTTATCTAGACGAAATATTTTATGACAATTTTACCTAATACTGAATGTTTGTTATGGGCTAAGCACTGAGTGTAGTATGTTTTACTTAGTCGTTAGAACAGTTCTTGACGTAGTAATAATTACTACTCTTTTTGATGAATGTGGAGACCACAGTTAAAAGGAGTAACTTTAGCAATACTAAAGTAAGTTTAGGAAATTCAGCAAGAAAGGTGAATAAAATGTAGGAAGAGATTTATAAGGTTTTAATTTGGTGAATGATAGATATAAAGAAGGAAAATATCACAGCAATATTCTCAAGGTAAGAGAAAACATTGTGTGTTCACAGACACAGGGGATCTGGTATATATAGTATGTCTAAACATTTCATATTAACACCAACCCAAGCCAATTTTGGTAATTTTGGTAAATTTGGTGATTTTGTAGATAAAATTATAAAATGTGAATAAATGTAAATGCTTTATCAATGACAGTTATTCAAAAGCCCCTTTAATATTTTGATATTGTATTTACACAATATGCTCCTCATGTTATTTTACAAAGGAGAATTCTTCAGTTCATTTCAAAAGTCTTTTTAAAAATCAGCAATATTTCAACATGACAAAAAACCAAATACCTACCAAACCTCTGTATACTCTATCCAAGCATGTATAGTGTTGCCATGAATGATTCCATTTCACTATAATCTACTTTCCTTCATACTGTAGAAATGATAACGACATTGAAAAGGAGGAGGTATGTCAATGGCTCAAGTTATTAATGAATGAGATAAGCAAATACCACCTTTCCATGTTATGAATTCTGAATTAGGAGGATTTTTCTCTCATTAGATGCACTGAAGATATTTAAGAAACAGAACAGGAGGATAGAATAGTTGGAGGAAAGAGATTTGTACTTCTTCAGTAAAAAGGTAACTTTAATACAAGTAAATGGCAAAACATGAAAGAAAAAAGTCTTTCAAAAAATGAAGTTTTATACTTTTTGTTGAAGGACTCAATGGGACCTTTAGGATGGGAGTTAAAAAACAAAACAGTATTTAAAGGAAAAGTAACAAGAGCAGAGAAGAACAGAGAAGAAAAACCACCTACTGCACTTATGTTGTTGCTAATGTTACATACAGCACCTGAGTGTTATGCAGACTTTAATCACATGTTCAGTAGGACATTTTCTGATGCATCCCACTTTTACTGTTTTAAAGCCTATGTACCAACTGTCGCCAGCATTCAGCTGCTCTGAAATACAAATCTCCAGAGCCACTTTAATTCATCCAATTTGTATCGCTTAGACTGTAGTACTTCACTCAAACAAGCAGTCCTTTCAAGTTTGCATGCCTCAGACACTCCAATACATACAAATTGGTGCTAAGTGCAGAAATGCAGTGGATTCTCAAAGACTAAAGCGATCCAGTCTCCCCTTCTTTTCCTTGCTTCAATAAATGTATTCATTGTTATTATTTTAAAAATATTTGTTCTTGTTAACATAATAGGAAAACAAAGTTCTCCCTGGTCAAGGAATTTGAACACCACCCACAGTATTCTATTTCTTCAATTTAGGGCTTCACTTCTATAATGTTGTGTGAAATGGTTAAGAATAATTTTAGTGCAAATAATACTCTCAGTTGAAAAGGCTACTAAGAAAATAGCTTAGAGATGTTTGTGCGATATATTTAAGTTTCAGATATAAAACATATCTCTGGTTCTTACTGATAACACCTGGGCATCTTTTTTTTTTTTTAATGTGGGTACCGGGAGTCAATCTCAGGACCTCGCACTTGCCAGGCAGGTGCTTATGCCGCTGAGCTATATCACCGGCCCTAGGCATCTTAATGATGATAAAAACTTCACAATAATAACTGTAACACCAAACCATCATTTGTTATACCTTGTTACATGCTGAATATTTTATATGAGTTACCATATTCTCTTAAATCCCTGATGATCATTTGGTGCTGGAATTATCGTGCCCACTTTACAGACATGAAAATAAGGAAATAGTATAGAACTCTGTCCATGTTTGCTCAGCAGGTAAAAGGCAGAATCATGATTAGAATCATGCATACTATTCTGTTTATCTGTTTTGTATGATGCATCATAATGGAGGAAAACAGGACACACAACCATTTAGATTCTAGTTTTCTTATTTCTTCCTAGAAATAACTCAAAGATATGCACACAATCTTTCATACTTTAAAGAGAATTAAGTCCTATTCTTTTAAGGGATTTACTGCAAAACTGAGCCCATCAAGGAAAATTCAAGCCTGGAAAACTGATGCTGACTAAAAAATCCTCACCAAGAAACACAGAGAGGTGAGGCTATGCAGGAAAGAGGGAGAAAGGTCACCTACTTAAACAACAAAATTGTAAAAGTGAATTGTAAAATTGAATGATACAGGAAAGAAGCTGCAAAGAATATCTACTTCTGATTCCTTGAATGAAAATGTGATAAAAACTCTCCAAAACATAGCATGGACTTCAATTCTCCTGAAATAATCTTTTATTGTATATTTGAATGGGGAGATAACTACTTAGACAAACTGTAGAAGACAAATAGATCAAAAGCATGGAGATCTTAGGTTTTGCAAATAACTTTTAAATAACAAAGCACTGTTCAGCTTAAAATGGCTGTTTTGAGTATTTCAAACCAGTTATTTATAAGACTTTTTTTAAATCTCACAATTTCATTTTGATGAGTTATATACTTGTCAATTCTAGAATTGCACCTTTCTACAGATAGACTCTAAGACTCATCTCAACTTTTTCTAAAACTGATATAATACTATGCTTTATAATAATGAGGAGTATAATCTAAAGACCTCTAAACTTTTTCTATGACTGATTTAAGAATATAATTGGGGGTATAATCTTAGATTTATCCATACCATGATTTCGGTATTTGCTGACCATTATGAAAAGAGAGAGATTTAGTTCTTGATTATGCCAATGACTTTTAAGAATAGCTTTTGTATTTTTCCCAGGCAGATAGTAACAGAGGTATTGAAAAGAGAAAACATACAAGATAGGCTACTTGGGAGGCTGAAGCAGTAGGCTCATTTGAGCCAAGGAAACAGGCCAGCCTGGGCAACATAGCAAGACCCTGTATCAAAGAAATAGACAAAACATACAAATATGTAGATCTTTAATACAAAGATGAAAATATAATCATTTACTGAGAACTAAATGTGCACATGGCACTGTATAAAAATTGTTTTACAGTCAATATCAATTAATGAAGGTAGTAGAAAAGAGAGGAATCTGAATATTGGTTTGTGCCTCTTCAACCACCATATGTTGCCAAGTCTGTCTTTGAACTGTCTGTCAATTTCATTTTGTCCTCTATTTCTATGACCATTTATCATATTAATGTAGAGCTTTTTATCTTCTCATGAAGATTATGGCAGGAACCTTCTAATTTATCTTACTGACTCGTCTCTCTGCTTAATGCTATCCTGCTCACCATTACCGGATTAAACTCCCTAAAACATTACTTGCTTGATGGAATTACCCTACAAGAGAGATCTTTAGACAGACAGGCATTTTTAAAAAATCACCTGGCCCTACCTAACATATTCACTGTTTTATGACCATTTCCAATGATTTGCCTCAGTCAGATAATAATCTCTGTTCTCAAAGTGGTCATACTCATTCCCTGCTGTCTTTGCTAGTGGCTATCACCTACCTGCCAAATCTTAGGTGACTTTCAATTCATCGACCTACATAAAATTAGACCTAATTATTCACATTTCTTTGGTTTTAATTAATAGGTTTACATAAATTTATATTACTTGATAATATGTTTTCTTTTTTTTTTTTTTTTTGGTACCAAACTAAACTGTAGTCCTAATACTAGTATTCTGTAGTTGAGGTCTAAGATTTTAATAATGGGGGCCAGTGAGATAGCTCAGCGGCATCAGCGCCTGCCTGGCAAGTGCGAGGTCCTGAGTTCGACTCCCGGTACCCACATACGAAGAAAGGGCCGGTGATATCGCTCAGTGGCACGGGCACCTGCTGGTGCGCAAGGTCCTGAGTTCGACCCCTGGTACCCACCCAAAAAAAAAAAAAAAAAAGATTCAAATAATGGTGATCTCGTCTAAATTTTCATACAAAATTAATTTTAACAGAATTATTTCAGTTATAAATATTTCTCCCTACAGTTTTTTCCTAAATCATTTGCACCCAATGTTGCTTTGTTGTGGGGAGTATGAAAACAGGATAAAAGATAATAAACAGTAGTAAATAAATTTGAACTAAGCAACTAAAAAGTAGTTAAGAATACTTAGTCTGGATACTTTTTCTCCTCTTTTAATGGACACATGTGTTTATAATTATGATTCTATTAGGCTGAACCATGAAGAATCACCATTTTTGTAGGCTACAATGGTGAAATTTCAATAATTCCATGTTTCAACTTAATACATAATAAATAAAATTTCTAGCTTTTTAAACTTTCTAGCTATTTCTAATTCATGCATGGAATTAAATTCTACCATGTGGTCAAGTTTAAGAATCATTTTCCTTTATGTATATTAAATTGAATCTTCAGCTTTAAGATTTTGATAAATAAGCTTTATGGGAAGTTAGGTTTAACAAGTTTGAAGTTTTTTCCTTCTATGCATCATTCTATTTAAAAATTCACAAATTTCCACATTTTATTAAGAAGTACATTTAAATATAAATCAGGTTTAAATTTGGTATTTTCAGCTTAATTTCTTTTAGCTTTTTAATTGTATACTCCCATAAGGAAAATTTTGAAAGAACTATTCTTTTTTTCTTTTCTGCTCTAAGGAAATCCCCTAAACAAAGGCTGTAAGACAAGAAGTTTAAGGTAACCACGACCAACTGTGAGGTTCAATATGGATTCAATTGCTATGTTTAGATTTCAGTATAGTTCTTAGGTATTCTTTTTTTCTGTAATTTAGGTACTTAGAATGCCAATTTATTCATTTGATACAGAAAACTGAATTATCATTGATTTGAAATATTAATCAAAGTGTGATCTAGCATCCATTTTCTTTCTGAAGTCAAGCTACATGACAAATCAGTAATCAGTGGTAGATTTTAAACTATGGATTCAATTTTCTACATGGTTATAGGTAGCAAGTCTAATTACATTTTTATTACTTAATTTTAATAAATTATACTTTTCTTTGAAGTGCTCACTTTAAGTTTTCAAATATATTATCATAAAGTTGTTTATAATAGCAATTTTCAAGTCTCTAATTCTGTAACTGTTTCCTTTTTTAATTTTGGTGGTGCTGGAAATCGAAAGCCAGGGCCCTGCCTATCCTAGGCAAGCAGTTTAGCACCAAGCTACTCCTCTAAGACTGTTCAATTATACTTTCTCTCTTGATCAAATCTTGACAATTTTATCTGTTTTTATTAGATGTTTAAAAGAAATAATTATTGGCTTTACTGATTCTATTATGTTTATTTCTATCTTCTATTTCATTACTATCTGCTTTTATCTTTATTCTATCTTTCCTTAAGCTTTCTTTGGGCTTATTCTTTCTATTCCTAACATGTTGAATTAAATCCTCTCCTCTCCTCTCTTCTCTCTTCACCTTTCCCCTCCCCTCTGTCCTCTCCTCTCCCCTGTCCCTTTTTATTTTTTATTTTGAGACAGGGTCTCACTAAATTACTACTTGCCCAGACTAGACTTGAACTTGTGATCCTCCTGGTCTCATCCTCCCAGAGTGCTGGGATTTATAGATGTGTGCCATTATGCCCAGCTCATAAATGACCTTATTATGGAGTAACTTTAAAAGGTCCCAAGATAAAGGTTTTTAAAGTAATTAACAAATTTAAAGTTAGTATTATTATCATCATTATTTTTCCCAGTGTTGGGGACTGAATCCAGAGCGTTTGCATTAAATTGCATCCCCAGTCCATTTTTATTTTTCATTTTGAGATAGGCTCTCATCTCACTAAGTCATTAAATTGTCAAGGCTGGGCTCAAAATTGCCATCATCCTACCTTAGCCTCTCAGAGTGCTGGGATTACAGGTAAGCTCCACCACGTCTGGCTTTAAAATTAATTTTTTTGTTTCTAATTTCTAAATTGGTCCAACTATTATCAGAGAATGCAACCTATATGACAGAAGTTTGTTGAAATTCCTTTTTGGCCCACTCTATCGTCACTCTTTATAAAAAGATCCCATACATGTTTCAGAAGACTATCAAATTGTTGGAGTCAGGAGTTTATGTCTATTAAGTCAAGCTTGCTGTGTTTTAAAAAAATTCCTAATTTTCATAGATAAGATTATATAATTATCAATTTCTATTTTTTTTTAATTCTTGCCATATACAATTTGAGGCTTTTTATTGGGTATGTGTAAGATTATTATAACTTCCCTGTGGTTTTCATATTTTATCATTATTTTAGGGAACTCCTTTAATCCTGGTAATGCCTTTTGGTAGTCCCACTTTATTTCATTTACATGGCTACACCAGCTTTCTTTTAATTAGTATTTGCCTGATATATCTTTCCCCAAACCTTTACTTTCAACTTTCCTGGGTCTTGTGTTTTAGGTGTTTGGCATTAATGGCATTAAAAAAAAAAGGCAGTGTGACATTTTCATATATTGTGTTTTCTGACATAGATTCCATGTATACCATTTTTTGTGTTTTCTTTCTTTTTTTTTTTTTTTAACGTGGGTACCGGGAGTTGACCTCAGGACCTCGCACTTGCCAGCAAGCGCTAGTGCCGCTGAGTGATCTCACTGGCCCTTTTTTTCCTTTATGTGGGTTCCGGGAGTCAAACTCAGGACCTCGCACTTGCCGGGCAGGCGCTTGTGCTGCTGAGCCATCTCACCGGCCCTCTTTTTATCTTTTCAAATGTTTCTTCTGATTGTTTTTCCTGATTGATCAAGTTTTTGAAATTTCATTTTATCCTCTGCTTTTGAAATTATGCACTCTATTTCTATTCTTTTAGTAGTTGTCCTTAACATTTAACATGTGTTCCTAAAGTCTAAAGTTAATCATGATTTCTATCCTTCTCTTGAATAATTTAACAATCTTAAAATACTTCAAATTATTCTCTTCCTATCTCTAAAATATTACTGTTAGCCACTATTTCAGTTTTATCTTATAACTGTGTTTGCAAATTCCCAGGGTTTTTTTTCCTTCCACCTCCTCTACTACTCCAGGCTGAGATAAATAAATTTGTCTATTTTTGTTAGCGAGCACTTTCTCTTTCCTTATTTCCACTTTCACTGAAGGTATAACAACTCACTGAAAGACCCAGACCTATGGGGAAGAATGCAATGGAATTCTCAGTTCTAATTCTTCATTTTATTTGGACTCTCTTGGCCTATTTCCTTTCTTACTAGCATTGAAATGCAACCCTCTAGTGTTCTAATATTTGCAAATATCCCCAGGAGAGTTTACCATCTGAATTTTAAGTTTTATTTCTTTGTTTCTCTTCCTGGGGTTTTCCTTTCCTTCCTGTGAGTTCAGACATGGTTAAAAGTGTTTTTTACATTAGTATGACATGTCTATCTATTTCTAAGGATAACTAATTTGACATATTATCAAAAATGAGAGTTTGAATATGTTTCTCTCCTGATCTTAGGTTTAATTTCAGGACCTAGATAACAGTTGCCAACACCAAGTAATTAACTAGAGGCATGAGTGTCATTTAGAAACTTAAAAATGTTTAGGATTTGTCAAAGTTGCACTTTTTAAACATAATTATCCTATCAATTTAATTCTTAATAAATCACTTAATGAAGTGAAATGAAATCATTTAAAATTAGTTTAGAAAATGTAAAGTGGTACAAACTATACATTGAATATTTTTCTTCCCTATAAAGAAAGAATTTGGAAAGCTCTTATTACTGAATAATAATTGTAAACTGAAATGAAATTTGTAGATATGGGAGAAGAGAATAGTAGTAGAACAAGGGAACGGTAGATCTGACAAGATTAATTTCAAAAATTTTGAAAATGGCTGAATTTCGAACTTTTGGACATCTGGGAACATTTATTCATTTAAGGAAACTTTTTCATTAAGCGTCTAGTCAGTGCTATTCTGGAAGATGCCATAATACTAAAGAAGATCTCCACCCACCAGCAGCAGCAGAGTACTAGATAGTTATACTGATAACAACATAAAAGAGTGCACGTATAACGAACTACAACGCGAGACTGGGTGATAAATGCCGTAAGATCTATATCTGTTACCTCCCCATTTTTCCCACCTTCCATTGATAAATCTCCATATACATATTTGGTTCCTATAGGAGTTTCTCCTTTCTTCCTGTGCTTCTAATTATATCCTCACTCCCTAACCCCATGAAATATTTTTTTCTCATTCTCCTCTAAGTTCAGTATCTTGCTCTCTCTACCTGAAACTATGCACAAGTCTCAGTTTCAAAAGGCACAGTTCCTTCTGTCACAGACTTTCTCAAGCAGGAGACTTAACCTTTGGCTTCTAATGTCTCACTGTCTACCTCAGTATTATAAAATCTGACTTCTTCCTCAACTTTCTAAAATAGTACTGATAATCTCACAGGCTCTTATCTCCAGTGATCTTCTCTGAATTCTCTTTGGCTTTTGTAACCACACTATTAACCACACTGTTGACCTTTTCTACTTAAGCACTGTGATACCACCCCATCCTGGCTTTCCTCCTTCATTTATGGTCATTTACTTTGCATCTCTTCTTCCTCTCTATGAACTCCAAAGTGTTGGTATTCTTCAAAGTCCAGTTCCATCCCTGCCCTCTGTTTTTTCTTGACAGTCTTTCAATAGTAAATTGTTCTTAGATGGTTTGAATGTCAATTATCTTTCTTCTGTAGATACATGGCTCCCATATCTTGTTCTCTACCTATTAATTCATTTCCAGTCACCACATCTGTCTTTCTTTCTGGATGTGTAGTAGTATCTCAAATTCAGTATATCTAAATAGAACTCATTATTTTCCCTCAAAAACTGGCTCCCTTTCTCGACTCCTCTATTTCTATTAATGGCACCACTCTTCTTCCAAGTTCAAAATTGTCTTTGGCTCGGGGCTGGTGAGATGGCTCAGCGGCTTAAGCGCCTGCCCGGCAAGCGCGAGGGCCCGAGTTCAACTCCCGGAACCCACATACGAAAAAGGGGCCGGTGATATCGCTCAGCGGCACGGGCGCCAGCTGTCGCGCGAGGTCCTGAGGTCGACCCCCCGGTACCCACAAAAAAAAAAAAATTGTCTTTGGCTCATTTTATTCCCTATTGCCCCAATCTGTCACCAGTTTTGCTGATAGATCCTTTGTTATCTGCCACTCATTAACCTGTCATGAAGGGCCTTACAGTGAGCCCCCAAACACCCTTCAATTATTCTCTCTCTTTATATGAACTCCATTCCTGTTAAGCCAGTTTACTCGCTGGTCCTGAACATAGTTTAATGTTCCTCATGACACTGCTTTCATAAGAAAACTCCATTGTTTTCATAAAAACCTATTCTATCCTTTGAGAATCATGTTAAATCCTATCTTGTAAGGTAATCTTCAGTGTTCTTTTTTTTTTTTTTTTTTGTGGGTACCGGGGGTCGACCTCAGGACCTCGCACGCCAGCAGGCACCCGTGCCGCTGAGCAATATCACCGGCCCTTTTTTCCGTATGTGGGATCCAGGAGTTGAACTCGGGCCCTCACGCTTGCCAGGCAGGCGCTTATGCCGCTGAGCCATCTCACTGGCCCATCTTCAGTGTTCTTAATTGGAAATAAAGTCTCCCTTCTCCAAATTCACAAAGCAATTTGGCCTGAATAAATAATTTCACAACTAGGTACTGCCTTATTTTATTTTCTCCACTGTTGTCTTGAATTATCATTTAGTCTTTCTTATTTAACTAGCACATAGTTCATGTTTTATTCCAAATTTCTGGGGAGAAACTGTGTCTCTACAGTTGCTTCTCCTAAGGAGCTTTATCCTATACTTCTTTTATCTAACTGCAGTACCTAGGAGTGTTCTCGAACACTGTATTTGCTCATGAGCAAGGTTTATAACATGGATAGGGCTTTGGAAAGCTGAGTTTGGAAGCTGAGTTAACAGGAGAAACAGCATGTGCAATGGTAGGAAAGGGAAAAGTTTGTTTAAGAGAGAGAAAGTAAATAAACGGTTTAGGTTTTGGAGGTCCGGTCCACCTCCTTCTTTCCCCACCAAAATGAACAGTGGAATTTCAGCAGAAGTGCCAGAGTAAGTTTCACAATAGGGTATTTTGACTTTGTCTGGTAGGTGATGAGAAAATCACGGAAGGTTTTGAGTATAATAATGGACAGGCCACAGTTTTCTTAAGTTTCATCAAACCATCATTGTGCTAAAGTAACAAGAGGGTCTGAACATCAGTTATGTATTTATTGTCTAGAAGTGAACTTTTATTGAATCTCTCCTTCTAGAGGGAACTTTGCCTAAAAATTACTTCAACAGAGAAAGTACAGTTTGATAGGCTCTTTGATACAATTCCTCTTGATTTCTTTTATCCTATATTCATCATAAAGTAGATTCAATTTTCCATTTTTCCCTTGGCATCTTCATTTGGAAAAGCATACTTTCATTAATGATAACTATACTACCAAATTACTTGTCACAAGAAGTTAGCTTAATGCTCAAACTATCACAAGCTGCATTTGAGAGTTTTGATTCTAGTTCCTCTGGAAGAGCTTAGTAAATTCTCGTTTATCCACACAGATGTTTGCTGCCTACAGTGGGAAGAAAACTACGATTTGCTAACATCCAAGGATTAGTCCTACCACAGCAGAGTATGTCTATTTGCACAGCACCTGAACTTTTCACAGCCCTTGCACAGAATCATGGCTCTTCCTTAACCATGTTTAATCTATTATATACAGGTAATTGGAAATTGACTACTTAGAAATCAATGGAATAATTAATAGACTTTGCATTTCTCTTCAAAGCAAGTTCTAACATCCTTTGTCTTTTATTATTCTACCTGTGGATAAACAGGACTTACAGGAATTTACTAACTTCCTATCAGAGGACAGGAACAGGGGTGAGCAGGGGCACTGCTGTGTGCTTTTTTATTTGCTCATATCTTATTTATTTGATAAACTTCTTTTTAGGTATAGAGAGATAATGGCCACAAAATAATCTTAAAGCCAGATAATTAGAACTCATAAAGGTATTCAAGATGCATAATGATGACTCTGCCTTCTTTTTCTATGATGCAGTAGGGTCAAAGTAGTTGGTTTCAGTTAGGGGTATTTGTATTTACTTTTCTTCACTAATGTTTCTCTAAATTATGTTTCCCTATACAGTATGTATGTGTGCATGTGTTGTGGTAGGGGAAGGAAGCAAGATGAACAGATTGTTCTTTCAGAGAAATTAAGACTTAAGAGTGGTACACGTATTTCCTAAAGTCACCCAAATGCTCAAGTTAACGAGGCCGTCATAAACAAATTAAGACTAGGATTAAAAATTTATTTACCTGGGTATAGTATTAGAAAAAGCCTGATTAAGATGACCTTTTACATCTAACCTGCACAAAAAATTATTTATAGAATAAGACAGACAACAAAATTGAATTAAAACAAGCAGAAACTTATTCTAAATTTAAGAAAGATGTTCAAATAATAGTAGAGATATCTTTTGACCTGGTAAAAGACCATTATAGGTTTTAGAGAATATTCATGAGGAATTAATTAAAAAAACAACTGAATTTGTCCATTCATAATAAAGGTATACTTAGGCAAATAAATTATGAGATAAAATTTATAAGACTGAAAAATTTGAAGGCTATCATTAACAAATAGAAGTATTCACAATAGGATTTTTGTTAAGTATCAAGCTTTCCTATCATATAAGATCGGATTTATAATGTAACTTTCTTAGTTATTTTTTGTGCTAATAATTCCATAATTGGCAACTGCCACTTGGAAATTTATTAAAAAGCATCTGTAAATGCAAAGTTAAATTAATGGTTGGTCCATGTATTCTATTTTATACACTCAGTAGAAATCCTTACAAATATTTTACACCTTGCATAAAAGCTACTTCTCAATATGTGTGTCAGCTTTTCACACACACAAAGCCTACTCCCACTCTCACACAGTAAGCCTCGCAATCACTGCATTTAGAAAGTATAGTGAAACAATACAATATTTTGGCTGGAAGTTATTTAAATGCCACGAACAACTGGCCAGATGACAGTGTAAGCCTTGTATGGAGCTAGCACTCTTTGTTAAAGCAAAGCAAACTGACTCTTATTTCTCACAGCCAGTGTTGGTGGCACTATTTCTATAGATACCAACAAAACTTGAAAAACAAACATCTTAAACATATTTTCTTAATTTTCCCCCTTTTAAAAATACAAAGGTATATTTAGAAAATTTGGGGTATTATTTCTCAAAGTAAGAAAAGTTTGGATAACAAAGGGTTAAAAGAACAAGCAAGCCCTACCGTACCCAGAAATGACAGAAGGCTCTTCTCCTCTTCCGTGCTACTATCCAACCACTCCGCCACATCACCGGGGGAAAGGAGACTCATTCTCCAGCCAGAAAACTTTTCCATACAGAGCACAATTACTGAATGATGAAGTGTGTGTATATGGTGGGGGGCGGATAGAGACTTAATTCTTGGGGGTCCAACTCTTAAATTGCTGGCTAGGCTGTAATGATGAAAGAGAAAATGTGATCCTCCTCTACTCTGATTTCTGTCTCTGTGACATCAATCTAATACAACGGTGGGGGCTGGGGAGGAAGGAAACGGAGAGGGTTAAAAGCCAGTGGTAGAAGAGAAGGGAAGAGAAATTTGTCCTCTGTCTCTTGGTGTTATGCTTTAGCCTGAAAGAGAAAGCCAGGATAAAATAGAATAATGATTTGTGTTTAATGACAGAAGAAAGCACAGGAAAATAAAGGATAAAGATGCCCAAAGAAAAAGAAACAGGTTCCTACACTGGAAGAAGCTTAGATAACCAGCACAATAGCTAATCAGTTAAGTAAAGCATATCATCAAACAAAAACAAAGACAAAAGAACAAATACAGCATTTTGTTTTGTTCTGAGGAGAAAGGTTTCCAAATGTCCTTTCAGTCATCCGCCAACAACTGTGGCCTCGAAGCCTGTCCTGCTTTAGCTATTTCAACAGCATCCCAGCCCCCTTTATGAAGATTTCCTGTGAGCAAAGGCAGGTTGATAAATCTGTGAATAGGACGCTCTAATCCCTCCTTTCTTCTCCTCCTCCTCCATTCCTCCCCCCACCTCGCATGGCGACGGCATTGATCTACAATAATGGAATCTGTAACAGACTGCCAACAGCCACATTAAGGATATTACAAGTTCACTTCATAAGAATTCGAGCTGGTGGTCGGAACTTGGGGGCAATTCTGGGTTTCTAGTCAATAGCTCTGCCTTTTCTTTGAAGGGGCGGAGTGGGGGGGGGGGGAGAAAGGGAAGTATGTGCCTGTGTGTTCGCATGTGCTTTTGTGTGTAAAGAAAAGAAGGCTGAAATCTGAAAGTAGACAAGTAAGCTGGTTGGGCTGAAGGCTCGGAATCTGCCAATACAGCAAAGGACTGTTCTTCAACTCCTGTCACACTTACACCGTCCTTGTGAAGAAGTCAGATTCAGATGAATGCCTTACATGATTTATATTACCTATTACATGGGTTGATTTAAGATTATTTCCCAGATTTACATCTTATTAATAGACAGAGAAAAATCAAGCAGAGAGGTATGTTCAGAGACATATAAATCACTAATATTCCTGTTCTCTGGAGATGGATAAGGCTTGTTGCTACAAAAAACCACTATTCTTAGTATTTTTTTTTCTCCTGCATTTGCAAAACATTAGCTCTTTTCCCAATTATCTAGTCGTTCCTTCTATACTAGTCATCTGACTTCAGTGACAGATTATCATTGTTCAAGAGTTACTACTTCCTTAACATATCCTGAGCCCATACCCTTCTCTCTATACTGACTGACTACCATGGGCAGGATAAAAGAAGGATACGAGGATACTTTATTATTTGAAAGAATTGTGGTTCATGATTGTGTGGATAATCTACTCTCTACTCAGTTTGTATAAAGACTGGCACAATACTTCCTCTTCTCTCCTTTCAAAAAGAATACCGAGGAGGATGTTTTCCACTGCCCCCAAGTTTTAAGTAAACCCAAAGTAGATTTAATATCTCCGTATTTTGAAGAAAGTAGAAAATAACTGGAGCCAGATACCTATTCAGGGATTATTAAGACGTGGGCTCGGGCCGGTGAGATGGCTCAGCAGCATAAGCGCCTGCCTGGCAAGCGCAAGGTCCTGAGTTTGACTCCCGGTACCCACATAAAGGAAAAAAGGGCCGGTGAGATGGCTCAGCAGCACAAGCGCTTGCTGGCAAGCGTGAGGTCCTGAGGTCGACTCCCGGTACCCACATTAAAAAAAAAAAAAAAAAGACATGGCCTCTTCCTTTTACCTCAAACTCTCAGTTGGTGCAGAAAGCAGTGCTCCCCACCCAACTCTCCTTCAAACAAATAAAGAGGCACCATGAGACTCACTTGTAGAGACTGATTCTATCTGACTAGTATTTCATTCCAGGTTAGACAGCTGAGGCACTAGACCTGCTAGAGAAAGGCACACGAGGGAGAGGGGCAATTTGAGTGTTATGAGCTGAATTGTGTTTCCTAAATATTCATTTTTTGAAGCGTTATTCTCCACTACTTCAAGATGTGCCTTTATCAGAACTAGCGCCTCTTTAGATATAATTAGTTACAATGAGGTCGTTACAGTGGATCATAATGCAGTATGACTGCCCATAATCCTTATAAAGACAGAAAGTCAGCCCAGTATGGTGGTGCACACCTGTAAGCCTAGCACTCTGGGAGGCGTAGGCAGAGGATCCAAAATTTGAACTCAACCTGGGAGGCAATGTAGTGACTTAATGAAAATTTGTTTCAAAATAAAAAATAAGAAAAGGGACTGGGGACATAGCTCAGTTCAAAGGCCCTGGGTTCAATCCTCCTTACCACAAAAACAAAAAATGAAACAGTAAAGCATTTAGGAAACTTGGTCACAGATGTACATACAGGAAGAAATCCATGTGAAGATGGAGGCAGAGATTTGAGTGATGTTTCCTTAAGCCAAGGGACATTAAAGATCACCAGCAAACTCCTAGCAGCAAGATGAGAAGCATACAACAAACTTGCTCTCTCAATCCTCAGAAGGAAGCAACCCTGCAGATATCTTGATCTCAGGCTTATATCCTCTAGAACTATGAGTTAATACATTTCTATTGTTCAAGCTACACAATTTGTGGTTCTGTGTTACAGCAGCCCTAGCAAAATAATATACTGACAAAGGTGCAGTGGTGGAGTAGCTTGCAGCATTGCTGTTTGGGAGAGCAAGGATGCAAAGAAAAATGTAGTAGGTTCTTATGCGTTAAATAGACACTAAAAAACGTAACTAGTTCTGAACCATGGATGCTGGGTCTCAAAGAATTGTTCAGTGGCAACAGTCCCTGAGCACCTCTTTGCAGCGTTCGCATCTCTCAACCTATTGGAGAACCAACACCTGAACACACACCCAAGACATGTGAGAGAAACAGCAATACCCAGAAGAGGTTTGTAATGCCATACTCACGGGGCATAACACCAATTTGTCATAAAGGTGCATTATTGTGGGTGTATAATACCCACGTTTATTCTTTAGAATATTTCTAGTGATGAATTATTAATTTTATGAGTTTTATTATATTAAACAATGAGTACTTAACAGGAAAAAATCAAAAAATAAAGCATTCAATTTTTAATATTTATTGAGTTCATAAAAAAGCATCAAAAATTTCAACATTGACTGTTTTTTTGTGTACAAAGTCTAAAAAATAACAACAGAAATAAATTCCTGTATGAACGACAATGAAAATACCAATAGAACTCTACCAAAAAGATAATCTTTCCTTCAATTATCACCTAAGGCAGTCTTCATGCATGACAACAGCACTTTCCATACCCACGTATAGCTCACACTGACAGCACATGTGTTTTGCTTTCCTGGCCTTTATGTAGGATATACTTGACATCTTGCTGGTCTTGCTGTTTTGCCAGAAGGTTCTTATATTATACAATGTGTAGTTAGTAATGACTTCTGTAACTTTTCTCCAATTGAATTTCAATGTTCCAACACCAGAGGACTTAAAACCAGAAAAGGGAAGAGCAGAAGTGGAAGAAGTGAAAGAATTGGCTGGGCATCTCCCATTCTGAGTTGATGTGGTAGTGGATTTAAATAGGATATGAGATAAAATTTTAGATTAAAGTTGACTAAATGAATTTAATTATTGAAAGTAAAGTAAAAAATGATCAGCTCCTCATTGTGTTTTTAGGGATCAGTTTCCTAGCAGTTGGCTGCAGAACTGGGCATAAGAACTCCAGTCAGAAAATAAACATTTCACTTACCACCCTCCCAAACACACCCTTACACCCAGAGATTGACTCTGGTGTTGTGGGGCCTGAAGTGTTCACAATTTATGAGCCCATCTTAAAAAAACAAAATTCCATTAAAGACAAAAACACAAAATTAAAAGCAAAACTCTTTTTGTTCCCCCTTGTATCTTTTATAAACGTCTCATGCTGCAAAGATCTTAAGGTTTGGGGAAATAGAGTATGCTGGACAGAAGGACTTAATTCAGTAATCATTTAGTAATGTCCAAAGTGTATCAAAGATTTACAGACATTTATAACAAAATCTGGCATAGTTCACCTAAAGACATCATTACTTGATTATGGTGTACAAACTATGGTAATAACTCTAAATTTGGGATATTTAAACAATGTAAAAATAATACAGTCATCAAGTATGTGAACTATAGGAACAACAGGAAATTATGATATAATTTAAAAGTGTCACCACTTTATCTTTTACATTTAGGTTTACAACCTACTACATAGAATTGATTTTTATGTAAGATATTTTACTTTTCCATATGTATATCCAGTTAAGCCAGTACCGTTTATTGAAAAGATCCTAATTTCCCCATTGCTCTACAGTGTCAACATTAGTATGAAAATGTACATACATGTGCAGGCCTATTTCTGGATTCTTTATTCCAATGGTCTGTTTCTAATAACAATACCACTTTCTCTCAATTACTATAGCTTTATAAGAAGTCCTATGAGCTAATAGAGCAAGCCCGCCTGATTTATGTCCCTTCAAGAGTTTTTGGCCATCCTCAGGTATTTGCAGACACAGATAAAATGTAGTAAGATTTTTGTATTGGGATTTTATTGGCTTTATAGAGGAATGTGGAGGAAAATTAACATCTTGGAAGCCCATTTTCTGATTCTAGGATCATGCTATATCTCTACTTTCAATTATTCCTTAATTTCTTATAATAAAGTCTTATAGTTGACTTTTTAGATGTTTTTCCTGTCTTTTACCTTTAGATTTATTCCTAGGTTATTGACATTTTGGTACTGTAAAAAGAGCTTTTTGTTTGTTTTGTTTTTGTGGTACTGAGGATTAACTCAGGGCCTTTGAACTGAACTGTATTACCGGCCCTTTTTATTTTTTCATTTTGAGACAAGGTCTCACTAATTCACTGCCATGTATTACCCAGGCTGGGTTCAAACTTGCAATCCTTCTGCCTCATCCTCCCAGAATGCTGAAATTACAGGCATGGACCACCAAATTCAGCATATAAGTAGAATCTTTAAAAATTTCACTTACACTTTATTATTGATAAAGAAATATAATTGGTTTTTATTTAAGGACTTGTATCTAGTAACTTTGCTAAATTCAGTATCTGTAAAGATTTTCTGTAAATTATGAAAATTTTCTTTGTAACCCTTACAGTTTCTTGCCTTCTTCCTGTCTGGGACCTCAGATATAGTGTGAACTAGCAGGTGTAATAACATATACATATATTCTGGTTTTGATCCTTTTCTAAGAGGGAGAGCTTTTCACTATTAAGTATGATGTTTGTTACATTTTATATATTTAAATAATTGACTCTAGTTTTGTTCATTTTTTTCCACTGTATGTTTGATTTGTTTCATTAATTTCTATTCTTATTCTTACATCTTTCCTTTTAGTTTATTATGGTGCTGTTTTTAAAACTTCTTTGACAAGGATTCTAGATTATTCATTTTTAGCCTTTCGTCTTTTGTTTTTTCTAACATACCCACTCAAGGCTAAGTGAACTCAAGGCTAATAGAACTTTAAGTTCTATTCTAGTTAACTCATACAAATTTTGATATGTAATATTTCCATTATAATTCAGTTAAAAATACTTTCTGACTTCAAGTATGGTTTCTTTGTGGATTTCTGGGTTTAGAAGAATCTCTTTGATGTTTATAAGAAGATAGTTTTTTAAAAATCTCACCTACTTTTAAAGTTGTTTCTCAGTGAAAAGATTATTCAGAAAATGTAGCCCACTACCAGTAGAAACAAGAGAGCCTATGGTATATTATGTGAAAAATGCTGGTTGAATTACAACATGTATTGTTTAATCCTGTTGAAAACAAAATGCAGAAAAACTTCTGTGCTCATGTATTATTTGCATTCATAGTCACATATACACTAAGTCTAAAAGGAAAACTACAGTAATTGTTAATTGTGATTACATGTGCAGAAAATAACGGAATTCTTGAGTGTGGAGACAAAGGGAAAGATTTTATATTTGGGCTTGACTTGAATTTGTTATAAAAAATGCTATGATTATTTTTTAAATTAAGATTTTACTTAAAATGGACCCCCACAAGAAATTCTATTATTATAACAGACTATAAGACCACATATACTCTGGGTGGCAAGGAACTTGAAAAAATATTCAATTAATTTCTTTGGCCTTTAAATCGGATTTATTTCAGGAAAAATAAGAATTTATTTTATTTATGATGTTTCATAAAGATCTTAAGACTCTCATTTTATAGCCTCAACAGATGAATTTCTTCTTTGTATTTAAGTGAGATTCTACATACTACCACATTCTCACTTCATTTAATGGATATGCAAAATAGTTGGTGACTATTTTCATTCATATTTTTCATACATACAATCTCAATGTCTTTTACCTTTCTTCAAGATTTTACTTCACCAAAAAGCTTCAAAAGCTTCACATGGCACACATGAAACATAGCATTGTAATAACAACTGCAAACTAAAATTAAAAATTACTTAACATTTCTTAAATGTCTAAGGCTAAATTACACATATAAATTAATACCGCATTACCTAGTGACTTCCTATCTACTTTGACCCATAAAGCAAAACTTATAAATATCTGCATTTGGCTTAGTCTTTCTACTTTTATGCAGAGTTTTTCACTAGGAATCCTCTGCAGTTTTGTTTTTCCTGATGTTTGTGAAAAATATTTCCCAGGACTTCAAGTTGTCATGATTCTGTTAACATAGGTGGAACATCCCTAATTATAAAATTCAAAATTGAGATGCCCCCAAAACAGAGCCTTTCTGAGCACCAGCAGTAATACCACAGGAGGAAAATTCCACACCCAACCTCATGTGACAGGTCCCATTGAAAAATGCAGATGCATTAAAAATACTGAATAAAATTAACTTTAGGCTATGTATTTAAAGTATATATGAAATATAAATGAATTTCATATTTAGACTTGGGTCCTATATCCAGATACTTCATTATGTATATGCAAATATCACAAACTTCGTAAAAATCTCACATTTGAAACACTTCCAATCTCAAGTATTTTAGACAAGGGATATTCAACCTGTACCCACTTCTACTGTTAAGCATTTAGGATGGCAACATGCCAGGCAATACTAGAATTTAAAAAGTAGTTTATGATTAGTATGTAATCTAATAAAAGTTTAAGAGAGAAGAGTGGCATAAGCTGTCAGAAACTATGAGGCATTAAATGACAGGCATGTAGAAAGGTCTATAATTGGAAGGTGGTATTAAAAATGGGCAGTAAACTGTCATGATGGTGAAGTAGTACAATACTATTACACACCTAGAAGACTTAGAACATAGATCATTTTCTGACAGAAATATAATTTGAAGAAAGATGTCTAACTTGTTAATATAGAATTTTTTAAAATTTAGGAATTTCATTTATTAGCTGGTGGTAAGTATGAGCTGGAGCTATATGTTCCACATTTATATGGCATCAGGATCCATTCAGCAATGTTTATACAATTAAGTATTTTATTGTTTTCTATATTTTATTAAAAACAGGTGGAATATTAAAAATGAAAATGTAGTATCACAGGAAAAAAAAAGTATGGGCCCCATTAAACTAATATTAGTTTAACTGAAACAAAGATCAGAATTGCCACTTATGCCAGAATTAGACTGTCATTAGTGGGCTGGTGATATAGCTCACTGGCAAAGCGTTTGGCTAGCAAACACAGTTGTGGTTTCTATCCCAAGCTGTGCAAAAAGACAGGGAGAGGGAGAGGGGAAAGGAAGAGGGAAGGGTAGAGAAGGAGAGAGGGAGAAAGGAAGAAAGAAGGAAAGCAAGAAAGGAAGAAAGGAAGGAAAAGTGGGAAAAGAGAAAAGAAAAGAAAGGAAGAAAGATTGTCATTAGCTTCAGCGAAGTCTGTGTTTAACTGTGAAGGGGGGTGCCTTAGTTATTTTCTTGGTGCTGAGATACAATACCTGACATCCACAACTTAAAGGAGGAGAGGTTTATCTTGGCTCACAGTTTGTAGAAGGTTTCAGTCCACAGAATGCATGGCAGAGGAAAAGATACTCAGATCACAGCAGCCAGGGAAGCAGAGTTAAGGGAGGAGCTGGGGAGGGAAATAAATCCTTCCAGGACATTTCCCCAGGAACCCCCCTCCTCTGAGCAGATTCCACCTCCTCATATGAAGTCACCTATAAGCCCCCATAATCCAGTCACCATTCCAAAGCCCTGCCTATGAGTGCATGAGCCTCTTGAAAGACATCTAGATATAAACCCTTATATTCCACCTCTGGCCCCCAAAAGACTCATTCCCATCCTTTTATGCAAACTGCATTTAGTACATCTCTTAAGAGTTGCCAATGTGTTCACAAATTCAGCACTACTGAAAACAAGTCAAAGTCTCCTCTGAGAATTAAGACAACCTCTTAGCAAGAAAGTTAAACACTTCCAAAACACAATGACACAGGATAAACATTCCTATTCTAAAAGGGAGAAACAGGGGATAGAAAGAAATCAGACCAAAGCAAGACCAAAACCCAGTGGGGCAAACATTAAACCCTGCAGCTCCACATCCAGGACCCAAGGCAAATTGTGGTGAGGAGATGTAAACTCCAAAGGGTTTGGGCAGCTCCACTCCCATATCACTGCCGGTGGCTGTAGCCCTCACGGCTTCTCTCTTGCGCTGGCGAATGGCTTTGCTCATTCCGTGCAGCTTTCCTCATACATTCCATGTTCTTGGCTTCTCCAACTTCACTGGGTCACCACTGCACTTTCACCTTCAGTCTCACAATTCCGCGCACTGCCCTCTCAGGAGCACACTGCCTAGCTCCCAGCTCTTCTGAAATCTGGGTGAAAGTTTTTACAACTCTTGCATTCCACATGCCTGTAAAACCAGCACCACATGGACAACACTACGGTCTGCTGCCAGCATGAGCAGTAGTCAGGCTCTCTTGTGTCATGGCTATAGGTAGAGGTCTCCAAGTGCTTGGATGCTTGAGCACTATGAACAGAATCCCAGGGAACAAATCTTAGGCAGCCCTTCGGAGTAGGGTGCCCTGGGGCTCTCTTCTCAAAGCAATGTCTTTCAGTCTTTTACTTTTGCAATTTTGAGCCTGGGAAGGTTGGAACCTTGCTGATTCCTGACATGCCCTTAAGCCACTCTTACTATTGTCCTGATTCAAAATACCTGGCTTCTTTTTAATGCTAACCTTTTCAGCAACCAAGCTCTCCTGTGTTCCATCTTTGGAGGCTCTTTCTTTTTGGCAAAACTGAAAACTTTTAAAATGGGCTTTTTCATTTTCAGTATAAACCTGGCTAAAAGTCCTCAACAATATCCATTCCAGAGTCTGAATCCTGGGCTGCCTTGAAATTTCCTTAACCAGATTAATTATTCCACCACCTTTAAGCTCAATCTCCTGCAAAGTCTGAGTAAAGTGTAGACAAATTTCCTGCCAGAACATAACACACATGGCCTAGACTCAACTGCTGATGGAGTCCTCATTCCCAACTGAAACCTCTTGAGTCTGACCTTTACAATCTGCATTTTTATCTGCATTCTGGTCTTCTGAGCTCTGACCAGAACTTCCCATCAAGCTCGGCTTACAGTACTCTAGGGTTACTTCAGCTACTGTCTCCAAACCTTTCCGAACTCTCCCGGTGAACTACTTCCAAAGGCTTCGGAACCAAATGGTCAGATTGCATCAAAGCTACACCATTTCTCTGGTACCAAAATCTGTACTAGTTACTTTCCTTGCTGAGACACAATAGTGGACACCCACAATTTAAAGAAGGAAAGGTTTATTTTGGCTTACAGTTTGTAGAGGTTTCAGTCCATAGCCAGCTGGCTCCAAGGCACGGTGGAAGGGCCTAGGCAGATGAAAGCAGTGTACCTTAGAGCACCCAGGAAGTGCAAAGCAAAGGGAGGAGCTTGGGAAGGAGATAAACCCTTCCAGGCCATGCCCCCACTGACCTTCCTCCTCTCACTAGACCCCACCTCCTAACAGCAAACCAGCTACAAGCCCCAATAATTCAATCACCTTCCAAAAACCCTGCTCTGGGGGACATTTAGAATAAACCATAACGGGGAAAAAGAAGCGCAATTAAGAATCATGTACAAAGGATTGGTGTATATGTGTAACCACATGTGTATAATTCTCCATCCTTGAGTGCCAGCATGGCCTGGGAACTGTTACTAAGATGGGGTAGCTACTCCCCTAATCAGGGCACACAGCATGGTAAAGATGATGGTACAGCCACAATCATGGTAACAGGTGTTTATACTGGACTTTATCATAGCTGACTAGAGTAAGATTCTCTTGCTGGCTCTGAAGCAGTAAACCATCATGCTGTGAGAGGGCTGTGGAAATGGTACCTAAAGGTGGCTTCCTTTATCTGAAAACAATCCTCTGCCAAAAGCCAACAACCCCCCAGGGATCTCAGTCCTACAGCTGCAAGGAAATGAATTCTGCTGACAACCTGAACAAATCTGAAAGAGGACCCTAAGCTCCCGAGGAGGATGCAGCCTAGCTTGATTTCAGCATTATAATCACCTAAGCAAAGAATCAGCTAGACTCTGCCTGGACTTTTGATCTATGAAATAATACATGGGTATTGTTTTAACTTACTAAGCTATGATTATATAGCAATACAAAATTAATATGCTAAAATAAAAACATTAACTTTGAATAAAACAGGTGATACAGAGGAACTAGTGGAGAAGACTGCTACAGATTAATTCAGAAATAAAACTAACCTATACCCTTCTATTCAAAAACAATTAATCACATGTTTTAGTGATTTAAAATAGGATGAACAGCATGGATAACCAAGATTTATCAGAGAAGAGTAGGGTGATCTCAAATGTATGTCATATTTCTATTTTTTGCAAAGAAAAAAGAAGAAAATTGTCATTTAAACCTCTTGCATTTATTGGTGGATGTTTTCACATTTTACAGAAATGGAATGCTGTTTCAAAATGTTTTATTTTTCTTCCAATGTAACAAAGAATTATGTGTCCTTTAAAGGCTTAGAAATATGTTTTAACAATAAAATTATATCAAAGCTAAGAACATGAAAAAACTCTTGCAAAATTTGTATCATTAATGCATTAGTAAGTATACATAAAATTAATGTGTTTGATGTAAGTACAAGAATACCTTTACTGGGCCGGTGAGATGGCTCAGCGGCACAAGTGCCTGCCCGGCAAGCGCAAGATCCTGAGTTCGACTCCTGAAACCCACATAAAGGAAACAAAGGGCCGGTGATATCGCTCAGCGGCACTAGCGCTTGCTGGCAAGCACGAGGTCCTGAGGTCGACTCCAGGTACCCACATTAAAAAAAAAAAAAAAAGAATACCTTTATTATATACTTCAACTACAAACTTTTAAATTAAGGTACAACATATGAAGATTAGTGTTTTATGCAGTAACTAGAGCTTATAAAAAAACTCTGCTGAAGTTCTGTATTCACATAATACAATTTTGCTTTGAGGATGAATGTACAAGACTGGCCTTTCAAATGATTTCCCTACCTAATTTCTGATATGACCCTAAATATAAAGTCCTTGCCTGTACATATAAACTGGACAACTTTTAACATGATAATAAACCTAATGTCATGCTTCTTCTCATTAAAAAAAAAGACTTCCAAACAATGTCACACCATCATCCTGGAAGCTTGTCAAGAGTTCTGGGATGTGTGTGTATGTGTGTGTGTGTGTGTGTGTGTGTATTTTAATTATTTATTTATATGCTTTTAGCAAAAATGGAATTTTTTTCAACTTTTTTTTTTTTTTTTTTTGTGGGTACCAGGGGGACGACCTCAGGACCTCGCGCGCCAACAGGCACCCGTGCCACTGAGCGATATCACCGGCCCCTTTTTCGTATGTGGGTTCCGGGAGTCGAACTCGGGCCCTCGCGCTTGCAAGGCAGGCGCTTACGCCGCTGAGCCATCTCACCGGCCCTTTTTTCAACTTTTTACTAGAGTGTAACATATATTCAGAAAAATGTACACATAAACAAAGCATATAGGTCAATAAATTTTCACAAATGGAAATCACCCAGGATTTCCAGCATCTGGACTTAAACAAACAAACAGAACAGATCATCACCAACAACCACAAGCCTCCCTTACACATTATTTGCTGTCATTAACCCATTAATCACTACCTGGACTTCCATCATTTATCCATTCGGTCCTACAAAGCAGTTGTTTTTTTTTTTTTTTTTTTTTTTTTTCATTACCATATAGAATCCCACATACTAAGCAAACCACCATGTAACCATTCTACTACTGATGAACATTAGGGTAGTTTTCAAATTTTAGCTGTTGTAAATTATACTGTTATGAGCATTTTTCTTCTATAGGTCTTCCAGTGAACCTAGGTGCACATTTCTGTTGAGTACATAAATATGAGTGGAACTGCTTGGTCATAAAGCGTGGTTCAGCTTTATTTGAAACTGTCAAATAGTTCTTTAAAGTAACTGTATAAAAACACAGTCCTAGTAGTAGGATATGAAAATTACTTTTGTTATAGATCCTGGGCAACATTTTGTACTTTGTTTTTCTCATTTTAGACATATTGATGGGGGCATGATCTCATTTGGGTTTAAGTTTGCATTTCCCTAATGAACAACAATGACTAAGTGGCTTTTCACATACAGAATTTTTTTTTTTTTTTTTGTGGTTACCGGGGGTTGACCTCAGGATCTCACGTGCCAGCAGGCGCCCGTGCCGCTGAGCGGTATCACCAGCCCTTTTCTCATATGTGGGTTCCGGGAGTCGAACTTGGGCCCTCGCGCTTGCCAGACAGGTGCTTATGCCGCTGAGCCACCTCACCGGCCCTCACAAACAGAACTGTCATTTGGATTGTCTCTTTCCCGAAATGAACATTCTAGCCTTGCTTTATTCTCACTGATGTGTGGGAGTTCCTTATGACTGGTATTAGCATTTTAAAATGTCTTTTTTCAGGCTATCACAGACATAATATAAGCAACATATAGACTAAACCCGAAGAGCCTTGAAACAGTTTCTGTTCTCATGTAACAATGATTTGACAGGGAAAAACAGATAAAGTCTACCTTTAAATATTAATTGAAGAAGTAAAACGAAAAGGGTTTCTAATTTCTTCCAAGTACAGAGAAATCTACTGGGGCACTGTCATAAATCACACCACTTTGAAGCAATAAAATAGTCCCACCTTTCGAGTTCACTATTTCTCATTAATTAAAATTTCGTTGTCAAACATACTTTTGCAGTTTATCCACAAGAAGATGTGCTTCTGAGAAAAGCTAGTAAATAATTGGTTGGATTTTCTTTTTAAAGAGAGCCGAATAAAAGCCTAGCTTCTGGTTTTAAATATCTTTCATTTAAAACAAAACAAAAATAGTGTCATCAAGGATTGACCTAAGCAGTCTTACTGAGGCACAGAAGACAAACAGCTATACTTCCTCTGGAATTCTGCCTTTTATATTCTAATAAATTCCTTCTTCATAGCACACTTTAGTATTGTATAAGATATGAAGTATTTCCATGGAAGACTAGTTTTCATTTCTTGTAATAATAGCAGTAACTCCTAGGATCTCTTCTTTACAGCATTTTTTTTTTTAATTAACAAAGTCTATATCATTTCTTAGAAATAATAAAAGAATGGTACAGGCTATAATTCAGGGGGGAAGGCTACTTTTTGGAAAATTTAACCTGTAAAATTTGATCATTCACCGTTTACTGAGTGTTCTTAGAGGGAATGGAAAGAGTAAAACTAAAAATAGTAATAGCCGTGTGTGGTAGTGCACTCCTGTAATCCCAGCACTTGGGAGCCTGAAGCAAGAGGATCGCTGTGAGTTCGAGGCCAGCCAGGGCTACAAAGTGAGTTCAAGGCCAACCTGAACTACATCATGAGACTCTGTCTCAAAAAAAAAAAAATAATAATAATTACAATATATCTCAAAATTTCATCCTTTATAGCTATGCAAATATTTACAAGTAAAATGATGGCACTCAAAATATTACATTTATTGTTTCAGGAAAATATAGGGACAGTTCCACGGAACATCAAGTGGAAGCAAAAGGCTTCAAGGGAAATTTCAGGATGTATGTAGCAAATTATGTGAAAGATAAAGATTTGATCCATTAAAAATTTCCTTAAACTACAGTTATGTAACAGAGACAAACAAAAATGCAGACCAAACACTATGTGATGCAATTCCCTTATCACATGTTTAGTTTCTCATATTTTGAAAACAATGCTGATAAAAAGTATCCTATAACCATACTAAGCAAACTCTTAGAAATGAGCACTTGGTACACAAGAGATGATTACCCTTCCCTGTTAATAGATTGACCCTATCTTTATCATCCTTTGAACAAACCTAATTCTATATTCTCACATATGTTAGACTATTTTGTGGCTCTTCTTGTACTCACTTTAACACATCACTTCTTTTTTATTCCATTTTGTTTATGTACCTAGAATTTACTATTCTAGATGTTCCTGGAAACGGGAACTACTGAGGTAGGAATCCAAATATTTTACCTTTCCTATCTGATTGAAGAGACCAGAAATCAAATCAACCATATATAATTCATTAGAAGTATTTTAGCAGGCCGGTGAGATGGCTCAGCGGCATAAGCGCCTGCCTGGCAAGAGCGAGGTCCTGAGTTCAATTCCTGGTACCCACATACGGAAAAAGGGCCAGTGATATTGCTCAGTGGCACGGGCGCCTGCTGGCGTGCAAGGTCCTGAGTTCGACCCCTGGTACCCACAAAAAAAAAAAAAAAAAGTATTTTAGCAAAACGAGTTACAGTTTTTCTAGTTTTCATATAAAGTGTCTATGAATAGTTGACATACAACAATACAACAATTTTGCTATGTTTTTTCAAGATACTGGAATTAGCAACTTGTCCCACAGGTTGGCTCTCCTTAGTGACACTTGATCTGAATGACACCCACTCTATGATGGCTGCTCAAGTTGCTTACTTTCTATGATGCAACGTAAGAAATAGCAACCAGAACCAGGCAGTTATATTTTATCCTGAAAGGACAAGACTGTACAAATCTAAACTAATTTTTCAAGTGCTGTTTCAGCAATTCATTTACTCATAAAATACTGTAAATCTGAGAACAGAAATTTGCAGTTTCATAGAGTCAGATTATTCTGTGAAATATCTGGCATAATCTTCTCATTGGTTCCCTCTTTACATAAATTTCACAGTGCGTACTTCCAGTTCTGGCTTAATAGTAGGGTCTGAATAGAGGTAAGAAAGGTACCAGAGGAGACAAAGACCTTTATTTTGAATTTTAATTGCTGATGCAGTAAGTCTCTCTTGTCAAGTACATACAAAGGAGGTATTCGCAATGGCAATGCTTAAGTCTTCCACACAAGCTAAGGCCATATTCACAATTAAATGAGGAATTTGATAAATCATTAGCACTTTAAACAACACCAGCAATAACAGAAATCATACTGCTGAGTCACGACTCATTTTCTTAAATCACTGTTCACTAGGAATGACAGGACAATGAGATGCAATTTTTTCCCTGTGACTCTGCACTAAGAATCATATTTAAGAAAATTTATGCACCTCAAGGGTAAGAAGGAGGTGAAACTTATTTCACAGTCACCTGCTTTTTCACTAGAACTGGTGCACAGAGAACTGAAAACAAGAATGGCCATTAGAGAGCATGAACAAACAGAAGAGAACAAAAGAGTCTGTAATGTCACACTCTTTTCCTCTTTTAGAGAAGGCTGAAGGTCAAAACTGGGAGCAGAAGAGAAAACACAATCATGTTGTCTACATAAAGGGGTTCTTGGAGTTTCGAGTGTATAACCAGGTAAGTTTCAGGAGTAAAGAATTAATTTGACAACTCAGTGTTTTACATGTCCCACGTCAAGTCATTGCCCCTGGCCTTTTGTCGTCCCATTTTGCTTGAAGAGATTTCACTCTTAGGGATTTAACTAGAATATAAAACATAGAATTATACACAAAAGGTAGAAAGAAATTGTAGAATAAAAGGAGAAATGATTCCTTTGAATCATTTTGATCAACTGTATCCAAATATGTATCAGAAAAAATGTTATACTATATCACAGAGCTTGTTACTACCTTTGAAAATTTAATATATAAACTATATGGAGATATATGTATTTCATAGAAAACATTTCATGAGTAATAAAAATGTGCTCCCCTCATGAAAATACTGGTTAAAGGAAAATTATTTCATGTACATAGGAGTTTCTTTTTTTTTTTTTAATTTTTGGTACCGGGAATTGAACTCCAGACCCTGCACTTGCCAGGCAGGTGCTTGTGCCACTGAGCTATAACACTGGTCCCCAGGGTTTTCTTTGTTCATCATACTCATTTTACTTTGCTTATTCCACTCCCATTTAAAAACTGTAAGGCTGGGTGTGGGGGTGCACGCCTGTAATCCCAGCACTCAGAAGGCTGAAGCAAGAGGACTGCCACAGGTTCGAGGCTAGCCTGGCTACATAGTGGGTTCAAGGCCAGTCTAAACTAATAGTGAGACCCTGTCTCAAAAAAAAGTCTTTAGTTACAAAGTGGGCAGCTGTTATTGCTTTTCTTTACCTCAGAAAGTATAAACCTGCAAAATCTGACAATCATATTCAACAGAGAAAGGGAATATTTGTTTCCTAATATTTTTCCCTTTCTAATGCATGGTAGTGAGTTTTAAAATGATTAGGTTGTTTAATAAGTTATTTCCTTTCAATGTAACACAGTAAAATAACACCAATTTATTAATGACTATTGATTATTCCTGGCATCAGGAAACACACACAGGCCAAAGGCCCCATCTTTATGTCTATCTCTTTCTACCATATGATGTAATGTAATATATATACATATAACATGGCAGTCCTTTCACATATTTAAAGCAGTATATAAACTAAGAGATAAATCTAAGTCCTTTGCAACACAACATGAGTACTGTTAAGTTGGATAGAGCATTATGTCCTCATTCTCACAGTCATCCGTCCTCTTATAAATAGTATGCTTAAATAATGGATTCTCCAGTAAGACAAACAGTCTCTTGTTTCCTACTGGGTGGGGAATTCACTTTGCAATTTGGTTTCCGAGATAGCCCAGAGCAGTACTGAAACTATTTCTTACAATTTATCGCAGATCTCACACAGACTTGTAAATCAGTACTACACTTACACAGACCCAGCCAAAAACTGGAATGAACAGGTCAGGTTTTAATACAAAAGAACAACATCCCTTCACTGTGCTTATAGCCAAATCAGGCTGACTTGTTCCCAGGAGTTGTAAAGAGCCATGACAGATCCTTTTGACAGTGGCTATCTTTACTATTTAGCTCATAAGAATAGTGTGGCCTCTCTCATCACCACAATGGTCTCCAGAAAAATGGAAAGGGCAGAAACCTTTTTTAGAGACTAAATGAAAATGTATGAAGACAGATGTTCACTGTTTGTCGTGACTCTCAAGATCTCCTACTTAAGTTATCCTCTAACACTTAATTCATGAGGTGAAGTAACATATGACTTTTGTAAGTGTGGAGAAACAGAATTAGATCTTAGATAAGGAAGCAATTGATCTAAACAATTAAATACTTTGAAAATGTTACTTCACACTTTTTTGAAAAGTAACAGCGAGGGCTGTGACTATGGAAAACCTTGATTTCAGTAAAAGAGTTACAAGAATGGATATTTACATATAGGAAATTGTTTACTAACTTATTAATACAGAGACTGCTAAGTCGTAAAGTCTTTAAAATAAATTAAAATAAATTTGAGTTGTAATTTTGGAAATACTGATATTCAGAATTGCTATACCAAATAATTTACATAAAAGCACGACACAAACTCAGTCATTTTCCTTAACTGAAAGCCATTTTTTCCCTTAGGATAAATCTATTTTATATATTTTTGGTTTGGGTCAAGAGCATGTATCAGTATTGATTTGATGACACCTATTCCTCACTATCTCTTTCCTATAACGTTTCAGTCTAGGTTTATAATGCATATTGTCTAATTCAAATAGAGGATAGATAAAATATAAAGTTTAAATATAACTGGTACCATGAAAAAAAAAAAAAAAACACAAACAGGGAATTAGGAACTCTAGGTTTTTATTTCAATCTTGTTCCTTACTCTGATCTTGAGCAAGTACTAAACCCCTTAGATCTTAATGTTTCTTGTTGAAAATGCAAAGAATGGACTGTAGATAATCTCTAAAGTCAATTTAAGATTTAATCTTCAATGAGGCAGTCAGTTCAAGTTTCTAGTTTGCTATCAATTGGCAGATATTACAGACTACCATGGGCAAAAAGAACAAAGCAAAGTTTCTATTTGAATGCTCTTTCTGTTGTTTATGGATCCAACCTGTTGAACTTTGTGAATGACACAGATTTGTTACGTGCTATTGAGACTCGAGAAACACTGGTAGAATCTTATTAATGGTAAGATGTTCTGTCTTCTTCAGAAAGAAATGAGCTCTATTAGTTATCAGGTATCTTTGTATTTCATATGGAAATTTGAGGCAGTTTCCAGAATCCACTTCATATTATTAAGAGAACAAGTAAATGTTACAGTGTTAGCATTTTTCTATGCTTATTATCCTTTTAATCTCAGATGGCTATTCTTGTGCAGGATTTTGTACTGGAATGCTGACAGTTTCCACAGTTATTTCTGTGAACACACAGTAATGAGAACAAATCTATTTTTTTTTAAAATGGATAATCACAAAGTTAAATAATTACTGCATTTGCATAATAACACATTCCCTTAAATATATACAAACTCGTAATTTCAGTCTCAGATTGCAATAACTCTTACCTGGAGTCTGCATTCTGTGCAATTTCTGGGTGCCGCTAACATGACCTTTCCGGCATGCCAGTCAGAAACTCAAAACACTCTGTACTCCTCTGGGCTTGCTCTCATATGCCCCCTCTCCCTTTTTGCTCTCACTCTGTGCCTCAGACAGTTTGGAATGCAGAAAAGCCAGAGCCAAAGCCAGTCAGACTCAATCCACTCCTCCCTCTGTTCTTTTGCTAGAGAGCACTCAACAGCCGCCCTTCCCACTCACTCGCCACTCCCAATAGCACTACGTGAGGACAATCTACGCTTTGGGAGAAGCGATGTGATTTACCAAGCTAGGTAATTCATTTTTCCTATCCCAATGAGTGGGAGAGTCGATGTGTACTTCTGTGGGTTTTCAGAAGTGATTTTTTTTTAAAAAGCAATCTATTTCAAAATCTACCGTTTTACAGATAGAAAAGCAAATTTCAGATATTCTTCTTTTGAATGTTATTGTGCTGAATTAAAATGGAAACTCTTCAAAGTAGAAAAAACTGGGTAAACCTTACAACTGATACAGACATAGGAGTAACACACACACGGAACTCTCTTTTAAACGACTACATCAAACATATCAATTTAACTTATCACTGGAAATATTTTACCTTTAGAAAAGACACAGAAAAGAAATGAAGTTTTTATTTCCCTAAAGCCCTCTGTCCAGGTCTTAAACCAGAACTTCATTTAAAAAATAATCAAAAAACAATTTTATAGATTGAGTGATTCTACTAATTTTCTATTATATATGATGAAATTATAGATAATATCACTGTTCTTAGTCATCATGTTAATTTGTTTTAAAATCATATGTATTTCTAGATTTCTCTACATCCCCAAAATAGAAGGCAGGTAAACAATGTAATCCTCATTTTTGGTATGATGATCTAACATATTTTACAGCTGCTTAGTTGCTGAGGTTAGCACATCAGGCTTGATCAGTTAAAAAATTCACAGTCTGAATCACAGTGGACTTCACCCGCCACTTCAGGTAGCGGAACAGAACAGACATGGAAACAGTATCAATCAGTTAGCTACCACTTAATGAACAGCTGATAGACTCACATACACTCTACCTACCTGTCTATATTTAGGTACATATGTAGTATATAAAATATATAACTCAAACATTAGATAAACATATATATACAAACATACATATGTATACATATTTAAGGGTATGTAAGAAAGTACGCATATCCTTTGGCACTCTTTTTCTGCTCCTCTTTCTTTTTTTTTTGAGACAAGATCTCCCTCTGTAGTACAGGCTGGCCTTGAACGCACTATGTAGGCTAGGCTGGCCTCCAACTCACAGTGATCCTACTGCCTCAGCCTCCCGTGTGCTGAGATTACAGTCCTGCACCACCATGCCTGGTGCTCCTCTTTTTCTCTTTAAGTCTCAATGACTGAAATAAAATTTCTCTTTTAATTTCATCTTAATTTATTTTTTGTTATCTAGTCTCATATTCCTTCAGGAAACATACTGCTGTATTACTGCATTTTCCTCTGCCTTTACTTTGGTCTTGTTTCTACTTAAAATGAACTTCTCTTCCAATCCCTACTGCTACTCAAATACAAACTGCAGGGAGAGAAAAGTGCAAATAAAGTTAGGCAGAAATAAGCAAACTGAGGGTCTGGAGACCTACAGTCCACAGATTCCTACCCTGCCCTATATGAAACAAATCATCAACAACCCCTCTACCTTCTTCTTACTAAAGGTAATACAAAGATACATCATTAACTACTGTTTATAACTGGTCTTAAAATAATGCAAAGCACACCAAAATGAATTTTATGCATTATTCCTCAGAAAATTCTAAGAAATAGGTCATGATTTCCATAATTGTATTCAAGAGTTAGAACAGGAGGCAGTGAGTTTAAGTTACAGGGAGAGAGGTTCTAGCTCAATAAAAGAAAGTTAGAGTTGCTGAAATATGGAAGTAGCTTTCTGAAGGATGTGCCTGCTATAAAAGATAGTGAGCCCCAATTCTTCCCACACAGGTTGGCTGTTCATTTGATGAATATATTCAAACTACATTACTGAACAATAATGGTATTTTGTTGATAAACAGAATTAACAATCTTTTCCCAAATGCCAAAAAAGTTCATGTCTGTAATCTTCTCAAGGGCAAGGTTTTCCTTTTAAATATTTTTTAGAATTTAGAACCCACTACTGTTTATTAACCTCACAGAAGCCTAGAATGGTACCAAATTCAGGCACCATTCAGTTTATTACTCAAAGAAACCAGAGAACAACTGTTAAGGAAACAATTTTTCTTAAATGTAAATATGATGTTATTCCATTATTCAACACTCTTTAAAGGAGATGACATGATATTTAATTTCTATGCTAAATCTTTTTTTACAAGTATAGATTACTATTTTTAATGCTCTGTTTTATGGCTTCTACCCCTGTTGTTGCTGCTTCTTTGTATGGAAGTTCCTTTCCTGCCTGGTCTGCCTATTATACTCTAAATCTACATTTAAAAGTAATTTCTTAGTATGTCTTACCTCATTTCCTACCCAGAATTAATCACATTTTCTTCTGCACCTTTTTTCTCATTCTGTTCTATTCTTTTCTTCATAGTCCTTAGGAAAATGCCTGACATTAGTAGGAGCTTACTTCTTGGAAGAAAGAGAGTATATTTTACTTATCTAACTTTTTAAAGAAGTATTTAGGCTAAAGTGTACTTCAGAATAACTTGAAAACTTGACCATGGCATATCCTTCTTCTGATGTCAGAACCTAGCACTGGGTATGCTGTGTGATGAAACAAAAACATTTAAGAATTCACCTCTGGCTTACATGGTTGAATACTCAAAAGAATTAAATACCAAAGAAATATAGTTATCCCATCATTTACCCAAGTAGGATTCGCTTGTAAGAGTAGAAGTTGATTCTTTTTCTTTTTTTTTTTTTTTTTGTGGGTACCGGGGGTCGACCTCAGGACCTCGCATGCCAGCAGGCGCCTGTGCCACTGAGCAATATCACCAGCCCTTTTTTCATATGTGGGTTCCGGGAGTCGAACTTGGGCCCTCGCGCTTGCCAGACAGGCGCTTATGCCGCTGAGCCATCTCACCGGCCCTAGAAGTTGATTCTTTTTTTTTCTTTTTTTTTTTTTTTTTTGTGGGTACCGGGGGGTCGACCTCAGGACCTCGTGCGCCAGCAGGCGCCCGTGCCGCTGAGCGATATCACCGGCCCCTTTTTTGTATGTGGGATCCGGGAGTCGAACTCGGGCCCTCGCGCTTGCCAGGCAGGCGATTAAGCCGCTGAGCCATCTCACCAGCCCGAAGTTGATTCTTGAAGTTATTTTTACCTTCCTTTCATTGTCTATGAACCCACGGCCATGTGCTGTGTTGCCATAGCCAAGGGAAGCAGCTTCTGAGGGAGATATTAAAGAGATCAATACAATTTTAATCTCACACAGCACTAGGAAGTTTTCCAAAACAGTAGAGGAGCCTGAGTGCACCTCACTATTTAACCATCGACGCAAGTTAGAAAGTAGCTGAAGTCCATGTCAATGTGGAAGATCTTTCAATGGTTGGAAACAGCTTCACAGAGGTTGGCGGAGTTTTGATCACACATTTACAGCACTCAGAACATGCTCATTTTGGATAGGTGAGGTCACTTAAGTCATTGTATTTCTACAAATAAGCATGATGTTATTTGGCTTTACATAGCTTTCCATAGAGGGAGTTAGGCAGGGTTGTCTTGACTAATCCAGTTTACACAGACCTGACCCAGCAGTGTATTTAATAAATGTTTATATTAGGTTAAACTGTGTGAAAATGTGTTTATAAGTTAAAACAAAAACAAAACAAAAAATAGAGCTGGGGATGTAGCTCAATGGTTCAGTATAAGTTTTACATATGGGAGGCCCTAGATTCAATCCCCAGCCTTGCCTCACCCCTCCAAAAAGTCACATGTTACCAATGATCAAATGTATATAGTCAAACACCAAATGAACTAGATGATTTTAAAGGTCTCTTCTAGTTCTGGGATTCCATAACCTTATAATTCAAACACAAAACATCATTAGTCGATTTCAATGCTTTGGTTCTAAACTGTTTTGCTTATCAAACTACTGTCCTCTTACTGTACACTAACATAGCATCCTGTTCTTCTTCTTTTTTTTTTTCGCGTAGGTACCAGGGGTTGAACTCAGGACCTTGTGCGCCAGCAGGCGCCCGTGCCACTGAGCGATATCACCGGCCCTTTTTTTGTATGTGGGTACCGGGAGTCGAACTCAGGACCTCGTGCTTGCCAGGCAGGCGCTTATGCCACTGAGCCATCTCACCGGTCCTCTTATCCTTCTTGAAAGTTATCATAATTCATAATTAAGTTATTCATATATTAGATATCTACCTCTCCTTATCCTGATGGACATTAAATTCCATGATGTCAGAGATTATACCCCTGTCTTGTTTACTGCTCCATCTGAAATGCTACGTACAGCATCTTACCCTAGGTAATAAGTATGTAAAGAATATCTGAATAAACAAATGGTTTGAAGAAAGGTAAAAGTAAACTCCTAGAGGCTATGTATGAGTTCCCAAATTAGTACGAGTAAATGTTGGTTTTATTGTTAAAAGCCTAAATTTTTTGTTATGAATCAGTAAAATAGTATATTTTTATGAATTTTGAAGAATGTAGGTAGCATATTTCCCCCATCCCTTACAAAAGAAATAGTATGGAATTCTGATTTTGGTACAGGTATAGAATTCAATGTGCTAGCCATTAAGAAATCCTGAACCACAACTGCACAATTTTCTGAAAATCAAAGAACACAGAAAATCAGTTGCCTGCCTATAATTAAAAATTACTTGTACATGAATTTTACTTATTGAACAAATTAACAAACAATCCCATAATGCCTATCTTCTTCTTGTCTAAGTGGAAATGCATCTCAAAAGCAGTCAAGCTGGAGTGTACACCAGACTGTGAGTGCACTGGCTCTTGAGCTTATGGGTGCTCCCTTTTTTGAAAAGCAGGTGATCATAAACATAGCATCTTTCAACCATAAACAGTTTCATTTAATGTCTCCCCATTAACCAGTTTAGGATTCTGATGCTGTGGTCTTCCTACTACATTCTTTTTGGAGTTCATATTAGAAAAGAAAATCATTGTTTATAATGGGCATGACAAATGCCAAGATCACCCACTTATTCAGAAATGCCACTAAAATTTTAACTTTCATTTCATTTCATTTCATTTGTATATGATGGTACTACAACATAATACACAGACATAGCATACATACTTCTATTCTGATAAAGAGGCATTATAAAGACCAGAATACATTTTAAGTCATACAGTTAGTACTTACAAGTATGTAAAAAGGTACACGCAAAACAAGTGACAATTGTGACAGCTGTGGTTTTTTGGTTTTACAAACTTCTGGTTAAAAGTTGGGCTTCACCTTACTCTTCTAGCTAACATAATTTAGTAGGCTACGTTTCCCTATCCGGACCAGCAAGTGGTTAGGTTCCCCTTCTCAACTCAGGCTCTCATGTGAATAAAACCATATTTCAAAGAAAAATAAGCAAAGCCTAAGAGGAAAAACACAAAGGAATCTTCTTCTAGTTTTATTTCATCACATACTAATATACTACTGAGATGAAAGCATTACTTACACTTCTATGAAAAACATTAATAAACAACAAAAAGTAAAAGCATTGGGGATACTATTGCATAATAACATATACTATTTCTGAATGTGCTCACAGATCCAAGGACATATTTGTAACATTGGCTCTCATTTAAAAAAGGGAAATTACATAAGGTGTTAAAAAACTCATTTTTTTCAGTGCCTTTAAAAATAAATATATTTTATTTTTAGAGGGATGTTGGCCTTGTTGATTTTCCATTGAGCTAATCTGTCACAACTGAAACATTAGATCACTTTTCTTGTATAATACAGATAACACATCACTTTAGTAAAAATAACAATCACTGGGTATTTGTTTTTGTCTTAGTTTTTTTTTTTTTTTTTTTTTTTTTTTTTTTTTGTGGGTACCGGGGGGTCGACCTTAGGACCTCGCGCGCCAGCAGGCGCCCATGCCACTGAGCGATATCACCGGCTCCTTTTTCGTATGTGGGTTCTGGGAGTCGAACTCGGGCCCTTGCACTTGCCGGGCAGGCGCTTAAGCCGCTGAGTCTTGTCTTAGTTTTAAAGACAAAAGTTTTAATGACTGTGGGCTACTGTTTCTATAAAACCTATTTAGGAAGAACACAGGTTTTATGCTACAGCCAGTCCTTGTCATATTACTGATACAAAAACATATACATGAGCCAGGCACAGCGAAGCACTCCTGTAATCTCAGCTATTCAGAAGGCTGAGGCAGGAAGACTGCAAGTCTGAGGTAAGACCCTGTCTCAAAATAAGAAATAAAAAGGCCTGGGGATATAGCTCAGTGTCTAGACCCTGGGTTTAAAACATATACTTGTACTTTATAGTTCAAAATACTACTGCAGACAGTCCATTTCACTCAATTTCCATTATCCTAACTAACTCATGCAAACTGAAATTCAGCAGAACAAGAGATAAGTTATAAAGCATTGAAAAAAGAAAAAAGGAAAGAAGAAAATTCTAACAGTAATTTCCAAGGGAATGAAATTCCGAAATAAGACAACCTGAGAAATAAATGCTAGTATTTTGTCCATTTTACAAATAAGGAAATGGAGACACAGACAAGCTGAGTTAGTAACTTGCTCAAGGTCACAAAGTGGTAGTGCTAGAATTCCTATTTCTGTTGGTTCTGTAGTGCTTTCCCTTAACCACTATGGCACACTAAACTAAACTACTCCACATTTATCTACTTAAGTGGTATTTGGGGGTTCTTTTCTTCTTAATAACATCCTGTATTTTCCAAATTTTCTGTAACATTATTAACTTCATAAAGGAGCTTGCACATTGCTCTAGATCTGATTCATCAGCAGCTGCCTCTTCAGCCTGCATTAATCCAGATGCAACAAAGTGTATACACAGAACAATATACAGAATTTTCAAAAGAACTTTCTACTTATGTGCTTTTAGATTTATTTCGGCAACTGGAGAGAGATATCACCCAGAATCTGAGAGGCAGGTACTGACTTGAAAATAGATCATTGTGAGTGATAACATCTGTGTAGTTTCTGAACATCTGTGTCTTGGGGGGCTGGGAGAAGGAGATCACTTTTTCTTTGTTTCTTTTCTTTATTAAAGGGAGAAGGGAATACAAAGGCTTGGCCACAACTTGCGTGTTCATGGGAAGAACACCAACTCAAGAAGGACTGAGAGGACCCTTTTCTCGGTTCAATAGTTACTTTTTTCCTTCTCCATTTTTAAAACATACTTGAAATAAATAAGCCAACAAATTTAATCAGACTATATCCTTAATATAAAGAAAGACATAGAAGGGGCCGGTGAGATGGCTCAGTGGCTTAAGCGCCTGCCCGGCAAGCGCGAGGGCCCGAGTTCGACTCCTGGAACCCACATATGAAAAAGGGGCCGGTGATATTGCTCAGTGGCACGGGCGCCTGCTGGCGCGCGAGGTCCTGAGGTCGACCCCCCGGTACCCACAAAAAAAAAAAAAAAAAAAAAAAAAGAAAGACACAGAAGAAAAACCAACATAACAACAGTTTTTCCTGTGACTGCCAATACCAATAGTCTCTTTTTATATTTTTAAATAAATGACTACACATTTCTCCCCACTAAATAACTGTAAACTGGATAATTTGGCTAATGAATTTATTTTTGTAAGGATGCAGAGGTTTAGACATAGACAATGTCACAAGACCCAGGAGTATAGAAATAAGCAATTCTGGCACCACTTATAAGGTATTATTAGCAGGTGAGTGAGCATAGTGCTTAAGAGGATAGACTTCAGGGCTAAATTCCTAGGTTTAAATAATACCTATGCCATTTACAGACCTTGGACAAACACTGCTTCAGTTTAAATAAGTATTAACTAACAGATAATAGCAACACCTACTTCACAGGGTTCCACGAGTAAATATTTTCAAAGTACTTAGAAGAGCATTGATTCAAATAACTACATGAGCATTTGTGGAACAAAATGAAATGAAAATATTATTAAGGGAAAAGGAGCCATAATAAGATGAAAAAGGAAAATGAGAACAATTTTTAATGTTCATCACTGACTGATAATTCTGTCCCTCAAACACCTTACTTACCTCTTTCCTATAAATATCTTTACAGATTCCTTCATTCACCAGAACCTACAAGCTAGCATCATCTTAGATTCTCTGTACTTTTTCTTTTCCTTCAATTTACAGAAGTGTTTAATCTTTTCATCAGAGAATGCTTTTAATGTGTTCACTGCATGCTTCAGAGTATAGGCCACTGCAACTACAGCCATGTAAAAGCCTATAACCTTATCAAAAAGTATTTATCTTTACCAAGAGTACTTTTCAATCTTTCATTCCATCCACAGAGAATATTAGAAATAAGACACTACACACTCTGCAGCATGAGTATATATGCCTTGATAAGAAAATGCTGACATCATAAATCATCCAAAAAGTGCAAATGGAATCCTTTTGTGAAATAATTTTCAGCTAGGGGGCTAGGACAGTAGTTTGCAGAATCCTGGGTATATATTCCAAGTGCATCATTAAGAGAAAAGAGTACATCACTTGCATTCCTCATATTATGGTCTAATTAATAATTACTAGCCCAATCTTCTAAACTTACCCAATCATACAATTTTGAAAAAAGATTTGTGCAGCACTTACTAGTCATCTAATAACAATATTGTAATAATGTGGAACTGTAATAAACTAGTGCCTTAACTTTAGCATTCAACAGTATTTATATTTCTCCTCTGTAATGACTGATTACATAAGGGAATGTAGTCATTAATACAGACAACCAAGATCTATTGACTATATAGTAAGTGCTAATTTAAATACTGCTAAATCTGAGTATAAATTTTTCTGCTTTGTTGATGGTAAGAAGCACATCCAAAGTAGTTGGGGGAAAGAATGGTAAATTTCATTCATCAAATTAATTTTTTGGAGTGTACTTAACTTCTGATGACATTTTTATTGTTTGTGACATTTTTAAAAAAGGAAAGTGTTGTTCTCACAAAAGATACAGAATCTTGAATATTTGTCATAATATATTAAACTAGCCATAATGTAGTCTGTAAAAAAGTCTGAAATTGCAGTACCATAGTTAAAAATTGTATAAGTACTTTTAAAGTAAAAATTTTGACTGGTTTGAAACTCAAGATGTTTTTCTTATTGGAAATACAGCAAACTAGCAGAAAACAAGAAACTAATGTTTAATGAGTTCTTCCTATATTCTAGCAATCTGCTAGGGAACTTACGTCTAATATTTTTTACAACTTTATGAAACAGTAACTATTTTGCTGATTTTGTACATTTGTAAAGGCAAAAATTGCATGTTTCTTTTACCCAAGTGATATGCATACATTGTGAAAAATATCAACGTACTTAAAATCAAATAAGCTAAAAAAAAAAAGAGAAATCCCCTTTAAATTTTAGCTTTTTCTATTGGTATTTTTTGTTTTGGTTTTAGTTTTTTTGAGACAGGGTCTTACTATGTAGTGCAGACTGGCCTTGAACTCTCTTATGTAGCCCAGGCTGGCCTTGAACTCAGTGATCTTCCTGCCTCAGCCTCCGAGTGCTGGGATTACAGGTGTATGCCACCATGCCCAGCTTCTATTGTTATTTATTACAAGGCAATAACTTTTATTTATTTTTCCTGATTGCTTTCTTTTATTTCTTTTTTCAGTTTTTATTTTTTATTAGGACATGTTTGCAGTACGTAATGAATATATTCCTCATGGGGAGCTGGTGCATGTACATACACATTCAATTCTTTTTTGTTCCCCTTCCCCTGTCTTCCTCCTCCATCCTCTTCTGTCTTAGGACACATGCCATTGAATTTAGGGTCCACCTAGACATTCAGTATACTTTCATCTTGGGAGCCTTAACTTACATCTGCAGAGTTCTTGTTTTTAAATAAGGACACATTCTCAGTTCTGAGGATTAGGATGAGAACATATCTTTTTGGGAGCCACTGCCAGTCTATTACACCAGGTATACATTTTATTTCTCTGTTGGATTTTATATTATATATTCCAACAGATATTTTAATACTTTTTTCTAGATACAAGAATCAAGAAGTTTGTCTTCTTGCCAATTATGCTTTCAGATTCAACAATAACCTTTTAATTACAATCTTCTTGGAATGTTAACTTTTTTTTATATCTAAGATTCTAATGCAAAAAGACTTTCTAGTCTCAAGATTGCTCCTTTTAAGCTAGAGTGCTGTGGTGTGCACCTGTAGTCTCAGCTACTTGAGAGGCTAAGGCAGGAAGATTACTTCAGTACATAGGTTTGAGACCATGCTGGGGAACACAGCAAGACTCTATCTCCAAAGAAAAGAATGTTCTTAATTTGAATGGGCAATAAGAAATACTGTGTTTTTAAGATGCTACTAAGGGGAATATTTTTTGCCAGCTATTCCTCAGACAGGACTAATATCTAGAATACATAAAGAACTCAAAAAAATTAGACTCTCTCCAACAAAAGACCCAATCAAAAAATGGGCAAGTGAAATACAAATGGCCAATAAATTCATGAAAAAATGCTCAACACTGCTGATCATTAGACAAATGCAAATTAAAGCAACATTTAGATTCCATCTTATCCCAGAAAGAATGGGCATCATCAAGAAATAAAATAGAAACAAATGCTGGAGAGGCCACAGGGGCAAAAAAGAACCTTTTTCCATTGTTGGTGGGAATATGAGCTAATATAACCACTGTGGAAATCAGTGTGAAGATTCCTCAAAAAACTAAAACTAGAAATTCCATTAACCCAGCTATTCTCCTTCTACATATCTTCTCCAAAGAGTTAAAGACATCATATTACAGTGATACATTCATACCCATGTGTATAGCAGCACAATTTACAATAGCTAAATATTGGAAGTGGCCTGTATGTCCATCAGTAAATGAATGGAGAAAGAAAATGTGGTTATTTTTACATCCAATGGAGGAAATACTCTGCAATAAAGAAAGAAATTTATCTGTAGAAAAATGTATGCACCTTGAGACTACAGTGTTAAGGTGTTAAGTGAAATAAAGATGTGTTATGTACATGTACCAACTCCACACAAGGAATGTAAACACTATGTACTGAAAACATGTACTAAAAAAAGATGCTAAGAGGCCCTCAATGGTAATTTTTAAAGTTCATTCAATATAGAGAAGAAACGTTTAAGTTAGAATGAGGTTGCTCTATTTACCTGAATAATATCACTATATCAAACCTGTGCTTTAATTGAAGAACTCAGAATACCGACATGCTACCCTCTTAGTTTAAACCACAAAGATAATGCAATGATTTTGATCATCTGTGGACAGGAATAATCAGTAGCCCGTAGGAGAGAAGGTAAAATAGAGAAAATGGGAGAAAAAGGGCACAATGGTGAAGAAAATACAGCTAATTAGATAATATTTTCTGAGACACAAACTTTTGGTACAATTACCAATTCTAAAATAGCACAGCATTACCATCAATAAAGTATGAGTTGAACCGGGCATGGTGGTGCACGCCTGTACTCCCAGCACTTGGAAGAGGGACGTAGAAGGAGAGCCGTGAGTTTGAGGCCAGCCTGGGCTGCACAGTGGGTTCAGGGCCAGTCTGAACTACACAGCAAGACTTTGGAAAGCTTAAGAAAATATACTAATTTATTACCCAGAGTAAGTTATAAAAGCTTATCTTTTACCTATAAACCTATGACATATCACTGATGGTCAACATTACTAGATAAGGCCAAATTTTCTTTTTCCTATTCTGCAAAAAGTTTCTTTCCTGGGAGCCACATCTACCATTATGGAACTTTCTAGTTTTTAGTAGCTATTTCAATCCAAGTACTATACGCACTGCTAACAATATTCTGCTTTAAATGCATTTTTCCTCAACCTGATTTTCAATCACACCAATGTATTATCTCATTAATCTATCCCTAGTCAATCTGGTTCCTAATGTATACGTCTGAACATTTCTCTATAATTTCTAGTTTTAAAAATTGATTACAGGGGCCTGTGAGATAGCTCAGCGGCATAAGCGCCTGCCTGGCAAGCGCGAGGTCCTGAGTTCAACTTCTGGTACCCACATATGAGAAAAGGGCCGGTGATACCGCTCAGCGGCACAGGCGCCTGCTTGCGTGTGAGGTCCTGAGTTCAACCCCCAGTACCCACATACGAGAAAAGGGCCGGTGATACCGCTCAGCAGCACGGGTGCCTGCTTGTGCATGAGGTCCTGAGTTCGACCCCCGGTACCCACACACACACAAAAAAATTGATTTGTTAAAATGTTTTTTACTCTGATGGCACTTCCCCGATTAAAATGAGGAAGAAAAGGACCCAAAAGCCTTCAAGAAAAAGAAAAAAAAGAACTGAAATGATCTTTCCTGTATTACCAGTTGTTTTTCTAATTCAGTCCTTTTCTTTCCCTTACAGTGAATTCATGTTCTTTTTACTCTTTTCCACCGTGAATTTTTCCTGTTATTTTCTATTCTTTAGGGAAAGAGAACGCTAAAGAGAAAATAACGATTTTGTAAGCAGAAAGCAAAAGCTGAAAAAGATGGAAATTTCCTTTGTGCTGTATTAAATATCAGTTAAAATGGAGGGGGTATTACCGTGCAAATATCTTGAAGGCAACAGGAAAGAAAATAGGCTATAAGTTTAGAGAAATAAAAGTAATCAGAACAATCCAGTGAACACACAGCTTTATGAGGACCTGGGGAGATTTCTTTATTATATATTGCTACTACAGAGATCAGTTGGCTGGTAAGTACCAAGTAATCATAACAAGAAAAACGCCTCATCCCTGGAGTCAGCTCCAGCCTGCTTTGCACATAACCAAACTAGATTTTCCACCAATCAGATTTATAAATCCTTCTGCTTGGAACACAAACTGAAAAGGCTGTGGTAAACAGCTTAACCAATCCTGGATTGTGGTGGGGGGGAGCATTATTTGGCTACTTTTATTTAATTTTTTTTTTATGTGGGTACCGGGAGTCGAACTCAGGACCTCACGCTTGCCAGGCAGGCACTTATGCCGCTGAGCTATCTCACCGGTCCTACTTTTACTTAATGTAGCTGAAAAAAATATTTTATGTATTAAAAATACAATATAAAAATATAATATATAAAAATATAAAAATATATATATTTTTTTTTGAAGAGGTTTTGGGAAGTCAAGGGCCTGGATCAAGTCTCCAAAATATATCTCAAAATGCATTATAAAGAACTCCACCCCTATCTCTTTCTACCCTTATTATATAACAGACTGGTGCTCTACAGGAAAGGAATTTGCCAAACTGTGTAAATGAGAACAGAAAATTATTTTATTATCTCTCTGATACTGGGGAAAATTTCATGGCAGATGAAACCAGGTATCTGGGGGAAAAAATTAGGTAATGAGCACAAACTACGTTTTAGGGTTATCATCAATATTCCCTTCCCTAATTACCTTTTATCTACTGTTTACCCACTTTTTAAAGTACATCATAAAGAACTGAAACATACCTTCAGTATAAACAGATTTCTTTTCCCTTTTCTCCTTTTTAATTGTAGTTACTGATATTATTGTCATTAAGAATATTAATTTATTCATTTGATTAAAAATTAGAAGGTTAAGAAGTGTTATATAATGAAATCCAGAAAGAATGGCTACCATCAAGAAATCAAATAATAACAAATGCTGGAGAGTCTGTGAAGCAAAAAGGAACCTTTCTATATTGTTGGTGGGAATGTAAACTAGTGCAATCATTCTGGAAATCTGTATGGATACTCCTCAAAAAACTAAAATTAGAAATTTCATTTAACCCAGCTATTCCCCTTCTAGGTATCTTCTGAAAGAGTTAAAGACATCATATTATAGTGATACACATACCTATGTTCACAGAAGCACAACTCAATAGCTAAATCTTGGATATGGGCTATATGTTCATCAATAGATGAATGGATAAAGAAGACGTGGCATTTATACACAATGGAGTACTACAATGCCATAAAGAAGGATGAACTTGAGTCATCTGTAGGAAAATGGATGTACCCTGAGACCATATATAAAAAGTGAAATAAATGAGATGCACAAACTTAAATATCACATGGTTCCTCTTATATGAGGAGCCCAAATTATAAATAAAGAGCAAAATAAAAGATAGATAATAGGAAAAGGGAACATTTTTTTTTCAACTGGGAAGGGGACCAAGAGATTGAGGGAAGAGAGAGGGAGAGGAAGGAAAAGAGAACAAAAGAGAATTGTGATGTGTTATATACAAGTATCAATTCCCCACGAGGAGATGCAAACACATCCTAATGAAAATTAAAAATTGAAAAAGTGTTTTATAATGAAAAGTCAATCTTTCTCCCACTGTGAGCTAGTAGGTCTCTAGTTCTTCACTAAGAAACAGTCACTGTTAAAAGTATTCTTCTGTATGGTTCTGGAGTTAACCATGCACACATGTGCACACGCACACACACACACACACACACACACACACGCTTGTATGACTATAACATTTGTTATACAAATCACAGTATCATATACATTTCTGCACCTGCTTCCCCCAACTTAACAATGTATTTGGAAATTGTTTCATGTTAGTGCACATGGAACTACTTTTTTATTTTATAACAGTCCACTATATGGATTTAACATACTTTAATCTTCTATGGATGGGTATTTGGGTTGTGCCTACTTGTCTGTTATTACAAATAATAATGTAGTGACTAGATGAATAGGTCTGAAAGATCAATTTCTAGAAAGCAGATGCATATTTTTCATAAACTGCATACTTGCAAAGCTGCCCTCTGAAAAAAACAATTTGACATTAATGAACTACAATGCTCATTTTCTTCTATTCTTCCAAATAAAAATTTCACTTTTCCTAATCTCACAGCTCATTACAGTTTTGATTTACTTTTATCTGACTATGAATTATGCATGACATCTTTTTCTTCTGTTTAAGAGGCATTTACTTTTCTTTCTTGTGCATGCTATATGTCTCATTATTTTTAAAATTTAAGTTTATTTTTATTAACAAAATTATGTAGGCCATTTATAAGCCTTGTTTTTAAAAAAGGTGACCCCCCGCCAGCCTTCTTCTTCAACCATTTTTTACTCCCTGAAGCAACTACTTTTATCTCAGTCATTTTTGAGGGAGTTATCATCATATATTAAATAATATGGCTGTACCAATATTCTTTTTTTTTTTTTTTTTTGTGGGTACCGGGAGTTGAACTCAGGACCTCGTGCGCCAGCAGGCGCCCATGACACTGAACGATATCACCAGCCCTTTCTTCATATGTGGGTTCTGGGAGTCGAACTCAGGACCTCGCACTTGCCAGGCAGGCACTTACGCCGCTGAGCCATCTCACCAGCCCAGTACCAATATTTTAAAAATTTTCCATTTTAGACATTATTGACTTTCTGGTGTAGAAGAGGAGAATGTAACTTTTTCCTCCTCCACTACCATGCCAGTTAGTGCACACACATTTTGTTAAGGACAAACTTACAACTATATATGCCATCTAGGCTTTAGCCACAGAGTGAATTCTATGTGTAATATAGTAAATTGGTCAGAAACATACATACTTAAGGCAAATTGCTTGGGTACAAATTCTGTTTTTATCACTTACTTGCTATTTAGTTATTTAGCCAAGTTGTTACTTAACATCTCTGCACCGTGGTTTACTTATTTATAAACAGTCACAATAACAGTATCTATCTTATGGGTTTACAGGTATTTAAAAATTCATAGTATGTAAAGTGCCTGACATGTAAAAAAGCACACTGTCCATGTTTTGAACTATTCTTTTATTTTTCTTATAGTTGTTGTCTGATTATTCATTTGATTGATTTCTATATCCTGGTTCCTAATTTAACTCCACATTTACTTCTTGTTTAAATGCACTCAGCTATTACATCAATTTTGTCTTCTTAGAGAAATCTTGTGTACAACCTTTCTGAGCTGCTCCAGTCTGACTGGTTATATGCCTTCTATACTTGGTACAGAGCTGCTGAACTCAATTCTCTCTGTCAGTGTTCTCCTGAGAGTTCCCTTTGTTTCTTCCCTGTGCTGGATTTCCTGTCCTCATTCTCAGTGCAGTGTATCTTTTACTAGCTTCAAGAGAAATGATGTGTAGGAGGTAATCTTTTTAAAGTCTTGCATGTCTGAAAATCCGGTGACTAGCGGCTTATACTTAAATACAAAATTATAGATTGAAAATTCCTTCAGAATTTTGTGGGCTTTCCTGGTTGCTTTCTGATACTGCTGACAGGAAGTCTGAAGCCATTCTGATGTCTGATTATTAGTACATAATCTCTTTTCCCTTTCTTTGGAAGTTTGTAAGGCTGTCTCTTTGTCACCAGAGACAATTTGAAATTTCACAAAGATGTGCCTTGTCACAGGAACTCAGTAAGCCCTTTTAATTTGAAAACTCTTACATGTTAGTGATGGGAAATTTTGGGAGAATTATTTTGTTAATATTTTCCTCCTCTTTTTCTAAAACTCACTGTTTTGTTATTCAACCTCCCAGGCTGGTCCTCTAATAATTTTATCTTTTCACCCCTCTCTGTGTCCTGAGATACTTCCCAAATTCCATCTTTAACTCTTCAATTAAGTTTTGTTTTAAAATACTTTTTTGACTGACACATAGTATTTTTACATATTTATGAGGTAAAAATTACTATTGTGATTCATGGATACACTGGGTAGTGGTCAACTCATCTATCTCTCTCACCTTAAAGTTTTAACATTTCTTTATGGTGAGTACACTGAAAATCCTCTCTTCTATTTTGAGATTTGTAATGCATTACTATTAATTATATTCACTCTGCTGTGCCACGGAACACCAAAATTTATTCCTCCCATCAAACAATAATAATGCACCTACTGAATAAACACTCCTCAAACCCCCACAACCTCTCCACATCCTCTGGTAACCACTGTTTTAGTCTCAATTTGGGGTGAGGGGCTGAGGAATGAGCCCAGGAACTTTACAATAAGCTATATCTCCAGTCTTTTGAAAAGAAATTTTCTTTTTTTTTTTTTTTTTTTGTGGGTACCAGGGGGTCGACCTCAGGACCTCATGAGGCAACAGGCACCCATGTCGCTGAGCGATATCACTGGCCCCTTTTCCGTATGTAGGATCCGGGAGTCGAACTCGGGCCCTCGCGCTTGCAAGGCAGGCGCTTACGCCACTGAGCCATCTCACCGGCCCAAGAAATTTTCATTTTGAGACAGGGTCTTCCTAAGTTGCGCAGGCTAGGCTCAAACTTGTGATCCTCCTACCTCCTCCCACGTCTAACTTACCTTCAACTTTTTTTTCTTATCTTTTCTAGAGATCCACTTTTTTAGATTTCACTTATGAGTGAAATCATGTGATATTTCTCTTTCTGTATCTGAGTTATTTCACCTAATATAATGTCCTCCAGGTCTAACCATGTTACTGCAAATGACAGCATTTCACACTTTTTTATGGCTGAATACTATTCAAATTTTATTTCCGTCAAATTTTTAAAATATACATAATGTCACTCATATTTGGAATCTTAAAAAAGCTGATCTTGTAGAAGTTGAGAGCAGAATGGTGGTTATAGGGTCTGGGGAGAGTGGCAAAGTGACGGGGACAGGCTGATCAGTGGGTACTAAGTTACAGTCAGGAGTGTGTTCCGAGGTGCTATTGCACTGAAAGGTGACTACAGAAAACAATAACGTACTGTATATTTTGTAAAGCTAGAAGCAAAGATTATGAAAGCTTTTGCCATAAAGAAATGATATAGTGAAAGATATGTTTAGCCTTATCTAACTATTACACAGTGTATACATGTATCAAAACATTACATGGTACCCTATTAACAATTTTTATGCTTTGGTGTATCAGTTAAAATTTAATAAACCAAAGCTCTTTAGCTTTGTATAACATTCAGTTCTTGTTTCATGTATGTAATATGTGACCTTTCTGAAGACAATGATGATTTTAAGATTCCTCTTCTCTTCTCTATGTCTCCAAGCTTCCAACTTTTTTAAACTTTTGTTTTCGTTTCTCTTTCAAGCTAGAGGCTTGCCTTCATGTCTGCTAGTCTTGGGAAAGTACGTATCTTTAGGTCTCTCCTCTTAGGCTAGTAAAATACCCCAAAGATACTCTTCTATTCTTCTGTAAGGGAAGGATATTCTTCTGTAAGGGAAGAAGGTGTTGTTGTCTCATATTCAGTGTGTAGATATTCACATAATTCCCTTGTATTTGGTAAAGTACCCTGCTCTCAATTTTTCCTGGTACCCCCCAATCCAGAGAGCTTGAGATTTTTTTCTCCTTGATAATATACCCACAGTCTTATACTAGAGCAGAGGTATAGGTGTGAAGAGTAGCTATGTAGTGAAATGGAGAAGAGAACATGCCCTAGGAATTAATTACTCTATGTTCCAAGTACCATCAATTCCTGATACTTGATGATTCTGTGATAAAAATAAGATTGTTTTTCAGCTTTAATCTTTGCCACATTAAGATCTGATTTTCTCAAATGAGCTATGCCATTTACCACCGACTGCTTGCTTTCAGTGTGTGTGTGTGTGTGTGCATGGCTGTTTTCTGCTCATTCTTCATATCCTTTACTTTAGCTTTGTGGGCTTCTCCAAGGAGTACAATCAGCTATGTAGGTTCAACTTGTCATTTCTCTCGAAGTTCAGGCTGTATCTGAAAAGCATTCTCATTTATGCCAGTCATTCTCCCTTCCTACTTAATTCTCCAAATACCATAGTGGTTTAGTAATGTTAGCATATAAGTACTCATATACTAATATTAATATATATTATTATTGCCTTAGGACTGATTAAAAGGAGCTCTAGCAGGGTTTCACATTTTAGAGGACTCCACTCTGTCTCCTTGGGTACCAATTCCCAAGAGTTTGAAAGTACAAACTGGGAAGAACAATGTTAACAGACTATACTGATGACTTTTGTGAATTAGAAAGAGAATCCTTTATTAAGAGACTTGACTGCCATCTGCTGGAAAATTCATGAAATAATCACAAATCAATGACAATGACAAGTGCCCCGGGAATCACCTTCACATAAGTGAATGGATCTCTACTGTGGCAGGATGAAGAAGAGCATTTATTTATCTTTTTAATGGACAATCTGATTAAGAACAGGTTGGTAACAAGGTTAGTTCTGTTACAATGCTTGCTTTGAAAACGTTAGTGTTCAAACACAATTTATATATTTTAGGGAACAATTTGCACACTAAATGAATTCTGCTTATGCACAATATATGATAAACATCAGGTAAACAAAGAAAAGTGCATCCAGCTGAACAAAGCCATGTTGAATACACAAAACGCTCATACCCATATACAGCTTAAACAACTACTAGATGCCTCAGTTTACTGTGTATGTATACCAGCAGGCATTAAGCAATATGAGGTAATAGCAAGAAAATTTCTTTCATAAATGTATAGTTCACAAAAATGTGCACTGTTCAGCTTTTACTTTTCCCCTTTGTTAGAGCTCTTCCAAGATTTTTTTTTTTTTTTTTTTTTTTTTTTTTGTGGGTACCGGGGGGGTCGACCTCAGGACCTCGCGCGCCAGCAGGCGCCCGTGCCGCTGAGCAATATCACCGGCCCCTTTTTCGTATGTGGGTCCCGGGAGTCGAACTCGGGCCCTCGTGCCTGCCGGGCAGGCGGTTAAGCCGCTGAGCCATCTCACCGGCCCTCTTCCAAGATATTTGATAGCTATGTTCTAAAAGTGAAGTTGACTTCATAGGTTATATTTACACTGCAAATAAATATTTACTAATGCAGTTCATGCACTCATATAATTAATATACCTCACACTTTTGTTTATATACAAAGAATTCTATCATCTGAAGAAGTAATTTCCTTTGGAAAACTTATCTAATCATGCTTTTTTTTTTTTTTTTTTTTGTGGGTACCGGGGGTCGACTTCAGGACCTTGTGCTCCAGCAGGCGCCCGTGCCGCTGAGCGATATCACCGGCCCTTTTTTCGTATGTGGGTTCCGGGAGTCGAACTCGGGCCCTCGCGCTTGCCAGGCAGGCGCTTACACCATTGAGCCATCTCTCTGGCCCCCAATCATGCTTTTTATGGTGTGAATTTAAGTTACCTTTTGATGAACAAAATAAAGTTTAGATATTAAAAACCTGGAAGTAGGTGCTTTAGAAATGATGTTTATATGCCCAAGAAAACATCACATCACATGTAATTTGATGAGCCAAAATTCCTATCAACTTTAGGTCTTTAGAAATTTGTAAAGCTTCATGATCTAGCTGTCCAAGAACTCAATTGTATCATCTACTAGTCTTCCTCTTATTCACTCCACTCCAGCCTCACTGGCATTTATGCTCTTCACAGAACCTTCCAAACTTTTTCTTTTTTTTTTTTTTTTTTTTTTTTTTTTTTTTGTGGGTACCGGGGGGTTGACCTCAGGACCTCGCGCGCCAGCAGGCGCCCGTGCCACTGAGCGATATCACCGGCCCTTTTTCTGTATGTGGGTTCCGGGAGTCGAACTCGGGCCCTCGCGCTTGCCAGGCAGGCGCTTAAGCTGCTGAGCCATCTCAGCGGCCCTTTCTTTTTTTGAGACAGGGTCTCACTAAGTTGCTACTAAATTGCCCAGGCTGAGCTTGAATTTGCAGGCCTCCTGCCTCAGCCTCCCAGAGTGCATACCATTATCCCCCACTTCGTGTTAGGAAATGAACTCAGGGCCTTCACATTGAACTACGTCGCTAGCTCTGTTTTCATTTTCTCAGTGCAGGTGCATGTGTGTGCTGGCGGGTAGTGACAGGGGATACTAGACAGCAATTTTGATCTTGAGAACTGAAAGACAATATTCTCTTCTAACATATGATCATGGTATAGTATTTAAATCCTTTATTTTCTTCAATTATGTTTTACAGTTCTCTATATGGATGTCTTGGCATATTTCTCTTTATATTTTCCCACTTACTATCTTGTGATACTAAGATAAATAATATATTTAAATTTTTCATTTCCAATTTGCTAGTATATAGAAATATCAGCAAAAATACAATTGATTTTTGTATACTAACATATTTTTGTTTCTACATGTATTCATTCTTTCTTACTAACTATATAAAAATCTAAAAGCAAAAATCTGATGCCTTTTTTCATTCTTAGGGACTAGCATAGAATATTATATATACATAAATTACTCTGAAATATTTGAAACAGGAAATTTTACCTAATGATAAAACATCACAAAATAAAAACAGAACGACAGAATAATTACTAGTCAAGAGTAGATGGGCAGGTACTATCAACTGATGAATGGCTAAAGAAGATGTGGTCTTTTTATACAATGGAGTACTACTCTGCAATAAAGAATGATAAACTTGAGACATTTCTAGCTAAATGGATGCACCTTGAAACCATACTCTTAAGTGAAACAAATTGGACACACATGTTTACCGCATTGTTTCGCTAGTGTGAGAAAACGAAAGTGTAAATAAGGACCAAAATGCATAATAAATATTGGGAAATGGGAAGAAAATGTTCAAATGAGAAGGGGAATGGGAGGGGTGCAAGGAAAAAAAAAAGGAAAATAGAAGGAATAAATGGAAACAAAGCTTTTGTAAATAAGGAGGGGAAGAGAGGAAGAGGGGTTGAAGGGAGGGAAGGGGAATGGGGAAAAAAGAAGTAAGATATATAATGTAGAGGTACAAATTCCCTATGATGAGTGTTATCATTACATGTACCTAAAATGTACCAATAAAAATTTTAAAAAGGAAGAAAAAAAGATTAGATGGGCATGTAAGGAAGAATAGCTCTAGAAACTGTCTTTTTCTTCTCATTTTTCATAAGGGTAGCGTCCAGTGCTAATTTAGGGCACTTGCTCTGAAAATGACCGCGAGGAGCCACAAGTCAGCACTGCTGCCAGACTCGTAAGGGCAAAAGGCAGAGGACTGGCTCTGGCCAGACACGTCTGCCCCATGTCTTAGCTCATCATTGGCACCACTACCTGAACATACTGTCCTCTCTTTTCTAACACTGTCATAATTCTCTGGATGGTGGTTATACGCCCTCAAAAATCCACTGACTTTTGTGTGTCAAAATTTGAATACTGTAGTCATCGTTTCCTAAAGTGGTAGAGATGGTTGTCAACATAACATTAAAAATAACAAAAGCAAAGGAATTGAAAGAAGGTGACTGTAAGCCAGTTCAATGCACATGAAATATCAATGTATGTGAAATATAAACAGTTTATAAAATGGTAACACCCGGACAGGTTTTCAATATAAATTAGGCTCATACCTAAACTGGTTTTAACACTTGCCTAAGAGGTACAATGGAAATAAGATGACCAGAAAATATATCTTCTCCAAATATGAACAGTTGGAGATATTTACTAACTTGACTAATTTCTATAAAAGCAATTATAGTTACAAGGTAAAAAGGGAAATAAAGGATTCAAATTCTGACCAACATTTAGAAAACAAAGAAAAAGACAAAACCAAACTAAAACCCAATTTGAGAAAACACAACCAAATCACAGAACTATAAATATTGACCATCACAGAGACAATAAATGGTTCTGTTTTTTCTACCTACCAAGAGTCTATGACTAAAAGTAAATGGTGCAGGAAGCACATAACCAACAGCGTCCAGAACCAAAGCACCTCCTACTTTCCAAATTCCTTCATTATTCTAAATGACATAATCCTTAAAATTATCTGGCTAGTTTAAACATTTACAAATCCATTGTTAAAAATACTGAAGAATACATTCGGTATGAAATTGGGATGGGGAGAGCTATGGGTAGTTGCTTTGATATTGACATTAATTCCTTTAGTATATATAACAACTAAAAAGAGGTATTCTTTGTGGGGTTTTTTTGTTTGTTTTGTTTTTAGTGGTGCTGGGGATCGAACCCAGGGCCTCATAAATATTAGGCAAGTGCTCTACCACTGAGCTGTATCTTCAGCCCAACATGGTTTTTGTTGTTGTTTTGAGACTTCTTTTTTTTTTTTTTTTTGAGACGGGTCTTGCTATGTAACCCAGGCTGGTCTCCAACTCACGGTGGTAATTCTTCTGCCTCAGCCTCCCACGTGCTAGGATTATAGGCATGCACCATCATGTCCAGCTTCTGACATGGGTTTTCAAAAATTTTCCCTTCTGTCATCTCTAACCACGGTTCTAAATTGTATGAAATATGCAAAACTACCTTAGCTAATTTAGCCTAGGCTACATCTAAACCACTCCACATTTAGTTCTCAGTGACTTCCCTATGAATATTAGTGCTTCAACAAGATTACTGCTGTTCTTTCAAAATCTAGAGCTGAGCAATAAACACAGAAACAACATGTCATCCAACCTGCACAGGACTAAAGAGTAACCTTACAAGCTAGCACCAAGATAAATTCTAGCTCTGTAAAATAACTTTCTTATCACCTGGTTATACACAATAGAACTCTCTAATGACTCCTAACTCTGGATTAACGTGTTAATTTCAACGTACTCACAGGAAACACAGATGTTCTGTCTTACTGTACCAGTAACAAGTCCACAAATTAGTCAATACAATCTAGGAATTTCTTCCCTTTTAGTATTAGCTTACCCAGTTTAGTGGTGCCCTCTGCTGGGTATTCAGGAAACTGACCCTCCGAAGGGACGCTGACGGTTCTCCTTAGGCATCGCCCTTTGGTGGAATCTGTCTGTTGCTCCTGTCCTCCTTCTAAAGGTATCTAGTCAACCAAAAGAAAAAGGGATTAAAACTTACTAGTGAACTCTCCATAACTACCTTCTGATTGAATAATGTTTTTAGTTAATGAAGACAGAAATGTGAAATGAGCAGAATAAAGTAAGAGAAATATAGAAATAGGGCACATAAATAGTATTACTAACCCCTTTTCAGGAAGCTTTTCTTTCAAAAGAAACTGAAAAATCAGGAAAGGTGAGTATGTAAATTAGCTTACATGAAGTATGTACAAATCATGTCCAGGTGTGGAGCTGCTCTGGGAGCTCAGAAAACAAAACACCCTCACAAATAAAAGGTTCTTCTATATTAGAAATGGGTTCACAAGCTCTTATTTTATCCAGTGTTCAAAAAGGTAAATGGAAATCAAAGTTGACAAGAAAGATTCAGCTTCAAAATTCTCTTTAAAGAAGGTAGTTGTTAGATAAAGGCAAGAAAAATTATCCAAATTTTAATTTTATAATCAAGTACTTAGACATAAATAATAAACATATTTCTAATGGAAGCTTATGAAAATACTTGTATAGATACCTATATAAAGTGGTATGCTTTCTTCCAAAAGTGAGACTGTTTTTATAAACCTAAGAAATAGCTTTTCTCGTACAGTTCTAGGAAACACATCAAGTGATTGGATAAGTGGAATAAGAACTATGAATATAAAAGAGATCTGTAATGCTAGTAATTATTTTAAAAACTTATTCAAAGATTATCATTGTAAAGTAATAGATGATTCTAAGTTCCTTTTTTCTGTTTGGGGGCCAGTAGTCTCCTCGTACCCATGGAAATAGGTTCCAAGGACCCCAGTAGATGCTTGAAACCACATATAGATATAAAAGTACTGAACTCTATATATACTATGCTTTTTTCCTACACAAATTAAAGTCATAAATTAGGCACAGTAAGAGATTAACAACAGTAATAAAACAATAATTTTAACAGTATATTATAATAAAAGTTATGTAACTGTCCTCCCCTGCCCACCCCAAGGTATTCCAAAATAGTGTAATTTCACTTTTCCACTTAAAGGCACCATTCTGTAGCTTCTCTTTGACATATTCAAATTGTAAGCATGACTACTCTTGTGCTTTGGGGTTATTTTTAAGAAAAATAAGGGTTACAAAAACAGAAGTACGGTGATACCTTGACAGCCATTCGGATGACCAAGACATTTGCTAAGTGACTAATGGGTATGCAGCATATACAGCATGCATATGATGGAGAAAGGGATGGTTCACATCCCAGGCAGGAGGAAGCAGGATACTCGAACATTGCAGAATTTAAGACTTATGAAATGTTTATTTCTGAAATTACCACTTAATATTTTCAAACTGCAGTTTGCTATGGATAACAAACTGTGGATAAAGGGGGAACACTATAATGCTAGGTAGGGATAATGGGCAAAGACATTCTACAAATTATTAAAATAATTATGTTATTAGTAACTTGTATCAGAAGAATTATACTGACAATATCCTAAGTAGTTTGGTAAATTATATCAATAATTGGTAATTGTTCCTAATTTCTTATGGCTCCTGAATTTTCACAAATTTTAATAATAATGACTAACATGTAATTCTTACTGTGCACAAGTCTAAGAAATGTGTAAGTGTGACATTATGAAAGTGGCATTATAATTACTCCCTTTTCATAGGTGAGGGATGGTTTAATTTTCCAAATGATTACAAAGGACATACACTGTATCACCTGACCCAGCAAAACTGGGACAGATACAAGCTTAAGCGCACATGCCTTTGCTCTGCCTCAGTAACCCAATTCCCACGACTGAGGTCAAGGAGATGAGAGAAAGGGAAGCTCTTTGTGTTACTGAGAATCTGAAGAGCAAATTCCTGAAGGCCTCCAAAGTACTGAAAATGTTTGCATCTTTATAGGATGAAACAGTCCCCACCTCCTCATTACTCTTCGCTGAGAAACTAAAGGGCGGAATTAAGAAAATATTTTAAAATAAGCTGAAACCATATAATAGCATCAACAAAGGCACAAACTCTTTCAAAGTATTCTGTAATGTAAAACTTCATGAACAGTAATCTAAGTCACCCATCCCTTTCAGGATGGAAATTGTTTAAATAATTAAAAGAGCACTGAAAGGTTGAGTGACTCCTTCCTATTAAGAAAGGCAAAAAAAGTATCCCTCTACTTGCTTTAAAAGTAGAAGGAAAGTCTCAATAGATGCAGAAAAAGCTTTTGACAAAGTCCAGCACCTTTTCATGATAAAAACCCTACAGAAAATTGGAATAGAGGGTCTTTATCTCAATCTGGTAAAAGCTATCTATGACAAACCAACAGCCAATATTATACTAAATGGCCAAAAACTGAAAGCCTTCCCTCTAAAATCAGGAACAAGACAAGGATGTCCACTGTCCCCACTCTTATTCAACATAGTTCTGGAAACTTTAGCCAGAGCGATTAGACAAGAGAAAGAAATAAAGGGAATAATGATTGGAAAGGAAGAAGTTAAATTATCATTATTTGCAGATGACATGATACTCTACACAGAAGACCCCAAAAACTCCACTAAAAAACTGCTAGATTTAATAAGCAAATTCAGTAGTGTAGCTGGATACAAAGTCAATACTCAAAAGTCAATAGCCTTCCTGTACACAAATAACAAACTTACTGAAAGAGAAATTAGGGAAACAATACCTTTCACAATAACATCCAAAAAAATGAAATACCTAGGAATCAACCTCACGAAGGATGTAAAAGACCTCTATACTGAAAACTACAGTACTCTGAAAAAGGAGATTGAAGAGGATATCAGAAAATGGAAAGATATCCCTTGCTCCTGGATAGGAAGAACCAATATAGTGAAAATGGCCATACTTCCAAAATTGTTATACAGATTTAATGCAATTCCAATCAAAATTCCAACAGCATATCTCAAAGAATTAGAGAAAACAATCCTAAAATTCATTTGGAATCAGAAGAGACCTAGAATAGCAAAGGCAATTCTGGGCAACAAAGGCAAGGCAGGGGGCATCACAATCCCCGACTTGAAATTATACTATAAAGCTACTGTGATAAAAACAGTGTGGTACTGGCAAAAAAACAGACCTGAAGATCAATGGAACAGATTAGAAGATGCTGAAACAACCCCAGACATACTAAGCCACCTTATCTTTGACAAAGGTGCCAAACACATTCGCTGGAAGAAAGATAGCCTCTTTAATAAATGGTGCTGGAAAAACTGGCTCTACACATGCCGAAGATTAAAACTAGATCCATATCTTTCACCATGCACTAAACTAAATTCAAAATGGATCAGAGATCTAAATATTAAAACAGAAACATTAAATCTGCTGGAAGGTAGGATAGGTAAAACCCTTGGAGACATTGGTGTAGGCAAAGACTTTATGAATAAAAACTCAACCGCACGGGAACTATCCCAAAGAATCAATAACTGGGATCTCATCTTATTAAAAAGCTTTTGCACAGCAAGAGAAACCACCAACAGAGTGAAGAGACAACCCACAATGTGGGAAAAAATGTTTGCCAGCTGTTCCTCAGACAAAGGATTACTATCGAGAACATATAAAGAACTCAAAAAAATCAGACCTCCCAAATTTAAAGACCCACTCCAAAAATGGGCATCTGAGATGAATACACATTTCTCAGATGAAGAAATACTAATGGCAAATAAATATACAAAAAAATGTGCAACATCACTAGTCATTCGAGAGATGCAAATTAAAACAACACTGAGATACCATCTCACCCCAGAAAGAATGGCTACTATTAAGAAATCAACTAATAACAAATGCTGGAGGGGCTGTGGGGAAAAAGGAACCCTTCTTCACTGTTGGTGGGAGTGTCGACTGGTACAGCCACTGTGGAAGTCAGTGTGGAGATTCCTCAGAAAACTAGGGTTGGAGGTCCCATTTGACCCAGCTACTCCCCTTCTGGGCATCTTCCCAGAAGAATTAAAAACATCGTACCACAGTGACATATGTGCACCCATGTTTATAGCAGCACAATTTGTAATAGCCAGATCTTGGAAACAACCCAAATGCCCATCAACTGAGGAATGGATAAGAAAGATGTGGTATTTTTATACAATGGAGTACTATTCAGCCATAAAGAAGGATAAACTGGAGACTTTTATAGGTAAATGGATGCAACTCGAGAAAATACTCATAAGTGAAATAAACCAGAAGCACATGTGTAAGCATCGTATTATCTCTCTAGTATGAGAAACTGAAAGAGTAAATAAGATCCAAAATGTACAATAGACATGGTGAATCAAAAAGAAACTGGTCAAAAGGAAAGAGAGACTGGAATAGGGAAAAGAAAGAAGGGAAAGGGAAAAAAAAATTGTATATACATATATATAAGATGGTTAAGATAGATACACTACCATTTTTACTTAGTTCATTGAAGAGTAAGGTTTGTGCCAATAATGTTTGGACAATTGAATGCTAATGTCTGGTGTCCTGAATAACTAACTTAAAGATAGTAATACGTAATGTATTAACCATTGTTACCCTCCTATTTTGTTGGTTTGAAAATTTGTTCTTCTTTTGATTTGTTTTGTTTTTTTCTTCTTTTTAAAATAAAAAACAAAAAAAAAAAATCAAAAAAAAAAGTAGAAGGAAAGGCAGTAAATTTGGAAAAGAAAAACAGTTTGGATTTTCAGCAAATAGTCGAATCTAAAAAGCACAAATATTTTGATATAATTCTTAAAATGCCTATTATCTGAAATAATGAAGGTTTAAGCTCTACAGAAAAAAAGTAATTGTTTACAATGTTTTAAGAGAGGATAATTTTTTTCTGTGGAAATTTATAAAGGTCATATCCGTGAGAAAGAAAAATATTTTCTTTATCATATATCTTTTCTCTGCCACATATAAGGAGATGATAAACAAAATATACCAAACTTATTTGGACCTAAAATTTACTCAGAAATATTATCTTAAAGTTTTAATATAGACTTTTTCTTCATTTCTGACTGTTATAACTTAAAATTATGATCAAGGGATCTACTCAAATATCACTCTTAAAGGTTAGGACATTTTACTAAAAGAAAACATGGTGATTTTTATTTTAAACTTGAATTTCTAAAGAATGTTTTACTTTTATAACACAACAGATTACTAAATACAGTTTTAAAAGATATTTATCTTTTACTCCTGTAAAATTAGATAGATCACAAATCAAGTCCCTTCAAATGAACCAAGCTGGAGTTGACAAAAATCTTAATGTTCAGCTGAAGACAGTTTTATAAGAACAAATTTTTCTGTTCTGACTGTCCTAATTTAGTTCATATTTACTTGTTTACACTGAGTTGCTCAAAAGAATTGGTATATCTTCTAGGCTTTATATCATGAGAATATTTTTTAATACTTCTTTGGGCTTCTCTTCTTTTGCTGCAATAGAAAAAGAAGAAAGAATGAAATAGAGGGAAGAAGGGAAGGAGAAAGAGACAGAGCAAGAGAGAGAGAGACAGAATCATGCATCTTAATTTCATTGTTTTAGAACAAAAAAGTGAGTCTTCTCAGATATCTGAGAAAAAAGCTATCTTCTCAGATATCTAAGACAAGTTAACAAAATCAAACTGAATCTCGCACTCATAAGTCCCTTTTGGTAATTCCAAAGCATCCGTGACAACAGCAGATCAAACTGGCACATGATATACATACACATACATATCCGAATACTTTCTGCAAAAGTCTTTCATTTCGTTTACAATTATGTGAAAATTGGTTTCAACTCAATCTGAGCTTATACAGATTAAAAAGTTAAATACAGGAAATCAGTATTATACTAACTAGATCTGAAAACTCTTCTCAGTTATATCTTTTCCTAAACAATGCTAAAAAAGATGCTTGGGTCTACTATATATCCTTAAAAGGACTTAAGTCCTTTTAAAGTAAGAAAAACGCCTCAACTTTTTTTCATCTTAAGGCAGTCGTTTTCAAAATAAATGTGGCCCACACCAACAGCATCAGAATAACCTGAAAACCTATTAGAAATCCGTACTCTCGGGCCCCACATTCTCAGGCTCCACCCACTCCAGTTCTGATTCAGAACCTGCTGAATCAGAAACTCTAGGGGTGGAGTTCAGCAATGTGACTTAACAAGCCTTCAACTGAGTTCTAAAGCTCACTAAGGTTGACAGCCACTACCTTAAGGTGTTGTTTTCGCTCCTTCTATCACTCCTTCCATCATGGCTAGACATCTCACAATGTCATCTATATAAAAGGTTCTACATCTTGGCTGCAAATTATAATTACCCAGGGGAACTTTAGAAAATTCCAGTGACAGGACCACTCCTAGGCAGGCAAAGTTGAGGACCACTGATATATTCTCAGTATCTCTAGCTCTAACTATTCACTTATTAACTATTCACTTATTAGTATTAAGTGTGGACACATAAATCATGTAAACTTTTATTTCTGCACTTTTGAGATATCTTAATGATATGTCACTTGGATTCCTGTGGTGACAGGGTTTTAAAGAAGTCTCGCTGGTAGGGTCATGCTTCCATCACTGCTCAGCATGACCATTCTTTATTATGTTCTCAATCTTCTAGTTGTTCTCTGAAAGTGTGTGTAGTCTTTTCCTGCAGATGTGTGGTAAAGCTCTTGGCCAAAGACTATGGTAAGCTGCCCAGCAGATTCCAGCCTCTTCAGAGGCAATATTCTGTTCTCCACCTCCTCAGATCAGTAGGACCAGTCTGATTAGGCTGCCTGTTGTCCAATGGCTGAAATAATATATACACTGAAGAGTGCATGTGTCCTGTTTTTTGTTGTTTACAAATGGAAGGCTAATCTTGTACCACTTACTCTATCATGACTGGTGTCAAAAGCACCTTATTGTTGTCCAAATGCCTACAAGTTTCTTCACTGACATATGCCACTGATGTTCTGCCCTTTAAACTATCCTGTACATGCTTATCAGAGTAGTTCCAAAATGTAAATATGATGATGATTATCTGGGGTTTAAAACCCTTCAGTGTTTCTTCTTTGCTCCAGCAGTAGGTTTTCAAAGGAGTGGTAGTATTTTTATGGGGGTGGAGGAAGACACCTTTCTGTTTCAACTCAAACATAATTTTGAGTTTATCTATTGTTATAGGGCTTTTGTATAAGATTTTTTTTTAAACGAAAGGGTTATTCTGATAAAAGAGGTTTAAAAATTACTATCCTATATAGTGCAAATTCCCTGTGCCAGTTAATCTTGACTGTCAACTTGACATGAGCTATTAGGAGGTGGGGCCTACTTGGAGGAAGTGGGTTACAGATACCCCAAGTTGAGCAGCTCTCCTCTGCCCCTCCTTTCCTCCATGATGTTTCAGCCTTGGAGCCAGGTGACTGTAGATTGAACCCTCTGAAACTATGAGATAAAAATAAACCTCTCTTCCTTTAAGTTGCAGGTACCAAGTATTTTGGCACAAAAATGGGAACTTTAACCAATTACACTCCCTAACATAGTATATTAAGTTTTCTATAATCTGGCTCCTGTCTTTGGGTTCTGCTTTAGACTTTACAGTCTACAAGCACCAAACTACTTGCATTTCCTTAATATATCCCCAATTTTGTAGTTCAGTACAACTGCCAAGTTTATTCTCTCAGTCTGAAATGCCGCCTCACTTTCTTTTCTATTCTACATCTGGCAGGTAAACTCCTGTTCATCCTCACATTTACGACAGGCATTGCCTCTTCAGAGAATCTTCTCCCTCTACCCATCTCATAAGGGAAGGGAAGGTACACCTCCCTTAGTTTCCTCTAATAATATATTTTTCCCTGTCACACTACTTATTGTGTTGAATTATTATTGACTTATATAACTAATTGCATATAAATTAAGTCTGTACTTTACCAGCCAATCCACAAACCTTAAAATATCTCCAACCCACAAATGAATGAACATTTGATAGGCAGAGCAGGGGGGCATCTTAGACAAAGAAAAAAGCACAAAATCATCCAACAAGTTAGTAAGCATACAACTTATTTGTTTTGTTTTGGAACAGGGAGAAAGCCAATTTAGCTAAAGGATAGAAGTAGAGTAGAACACACACCAAAATATATTATGACCATGCTTGAATAACAGGACACGCATAATTCAGGGAGCATTGGGAAGCCACTTATGTTTTTACATCTGAGTAATGGTAGTCTCCTAATTGGTCTATCTTCTTCCTATCTCTCCTTCTTCTTCTATGTTCTAAATTAATAGTCATGAAACATAATTTTGACCAGATCTCTTATTAAGCTTCCTTTGGTAATTTCCTATTGCCAGTAGCATCTTAACAACAGATGTATAGGTCTTTAGAATAAATGAATTTCTTTCTCTTATGCTCCCCAGTTTACTGTGTTTAATTAATCAAATGTTAGTTTTAAATTTTTTGTCATATTTCCATCACTAAATTTATTATGGGATAGAGAAAAGAAAGAAAAATGGTTATGTTCTTTCCTGCTCCTAACATAGTAAATGCATGTACAGGGACACATTATACATCTGCTAAATAACTTGAAAGTGATTCTGAATGAAATAGGCCATGGGTAGTTAACTCCGGGATAAAAAAGTTAACTTTCAGCTGTTTCCACAATGTCTAACTGCTATTTGCATCAATATATCTGAGTATAAACACTGCCTTCTAAAGCAAGAAAGAAGTGTTAAAATATTTTAAAATTGCATTGATTCCTTGTTGCCTGTACTACTAGTATTCAGCCTTTAAAGTTCAGAAATAATACAGAAATAAGAGTTTGTATTAAGAAAAATGGAGCCAAATTTACCCTGTCTTGATGTCTTATTAATGCCAAAAGAAAGTCACAAATTCACTTTTCTTCTGTTTTTACACTATCTACACCTGAGAGAGACTCACGTTTGTCTTCTCCATCATTTCCCTCAAGTTCTTAATCCGTAGTTTACTTGATCTTATTTCTTGAAGGCAAAATGGAACTCAGTGGCTACATATTTCAAAAAGGTTTCGCACCCAGGCAAGGAAGTATACTTCATAACACACAAGCAGTGCCTATTTCACCCAGTCTACATAAAACAATTTATTGAACCACTGAGTCATTTCTCAAGGTGACAGTCTTGGCAAACCTCTTTTTCAGCACTCTGCTCAGATCTATAGCATTCTGCTATATGCCCAAATTGGTAATTGGTGTATTTACTCTTTCCATGCATGTTCCTCGGACTTGTTCTCACTCTGACAAGAAACACGCAAGGTTAAGAGACAGCATTAAAAGATTCCACACACTGACTTAATGTATGAGTAGTTCTACACTAATATAATCTTCTGATTTTCCAACAGTGCCTAGCTAAGAATTCAGTTTAAATTCACACAAAACCCTCTTAACTGGTCTTTTAGCACAGCAATAAACACCCCTGTGATTAGCTGGATTAGGATTTTAAACGGCTCTTTCAGATCATTTTAGTAGGACATTCCTTAAACTCATTTCAAGAAATTCTAAAATATTCAATGCAAAATTCCAAGGATAAGAATTACAGTATAGTCCTTATAATTCATCAGTGTGGGTAAAAGGCAAAGAGTAATAGTATATTCTAGTCCTTCCACTAAAAAATGAAATTCCCATATTTTCCTATTATAAAATTAAAGGGTATTAAACTTACTGTTCGAGCAGCAGGTACAGTAATGGCTTCACATTTTCTTTTCCTAAAGATTTCATTCAACTTTTGCAATTTAATAATGGCAGAGTGTAACTACCCATCTGAGAACATTAAACTGTATTTACAAACTGATTATAAAGTCATCATCCTTTCATCATTCCTAACATGGTTTACTGCAGTAACTTCCTAACTTACCTGTTTACTTCCACTCTTTTCCACTCATTTTTCCATATGATCAACAGAGTTACTTTATTAAGAAGCAAATCTGATTATGTTATTCCCCTTATAAATACTTTCCATTGTCTAGACCATTTCCAGGATAAAGTCGAAATTCCTCGCCATGGTCTTCAATGTTCTATTATCTAACTCTTGCCAGCTATTAATTTTCCTCTTGTGAGGAATATTCCAAAAACTGAACATTTTGCCAAAGAGGTATGTTTCTTGACTTTGTATCCTTATACATACATGGTGAGTTATTTGTAAGCTTTAATTTCCTCTGTAAAAACTGCTTTTTGGCATTCTCCATTCCACACCATAATCTACCCCAGGCAATAATTCACTTATCTTTCCCTTATAGTTATAATAATAAAACCTAATTGAGGTAAAATTCCTATAATATAAAATTAATCATTTTAAAGTCACTAGTTCCTTGGCATTTATACCTTCACAGTGTTGTGAGACTACTCCTTGTATCTAGTTACAAATGGTTATAATTTAATTTACCCCAAGTACTCCAATAAAACCACATCTTTATGACCATAACACTGCACACATAATAGGTATTCAGTAAAGATGGAATCACATATTTGACTATGGAAAGTAACTTAGACATTATTTTTATCCTCTTTTTATTATCCTGTTTTACCAAACCAAAAAAAAAATAGGGAAGCAAGCCTCATATTCTGGGTGGGTTCATGCTATAGTTTCAATACTAAGCATCCCCCAAATATCCATGTGTTTGAAGGCTTGGTCCCCAGCCCTTGGTACTGTAGGAGGTGGGGGCTAATGGGAGGTGTTTAGGTCATTAGGGACATGCTCTGGAAGGAGATATTGGGACCCCAGACCTTTCTTTCTTTTTCTCCTCTCAATGGCTTCCTGAACATATATGAATGGTTTTGTTCTGTCATATGCTCTGGCTCTGATATGCTGCCCCACCACAGGCCCAAAAGCTATGAGGTTCTGATCATGGACCAGAATCTCTAAAACTGTGAGTCAAAACAAACTTTTTATAAGTTGATAAGCTCACGTATTTGTTATAATAAGAGAAAGTTGATTAACACAGAAAAGATAGACGAGATCTCAAGATTAAGGAAATGGGCATTCTGGAACCAGTTTATAATCTGGATTTTGTAGCATTCATCAACAAATTTTCCTGTGAGTTTATTATATGTCAGCACTGCTGCTTACATCACTGAACAAACAGACAAGACTCCAGCCTCCAAAGCTTACATTCCAGTATGGGGAAGAGAGATGATAAACATAATAAATTACATAACATTTTAAAAGGTGAAAACTGCTATAGAAAAAAAAATTAGAGCCAGTTAATTAGATTCAAAGTTCTGTATAGAATCATGAGGTACATAGCCAAAGGAAATTACATCGGTATGTCTAAGAGAAATCTGCACTTGTATACTCACTGTGGCTGTATATATATATATACATAATATATATACACACACACACAGTGTAATTTGTTCAGCCATAAACATGAATTAAATTCTGTCATTTGCAGCAACATGGAGGGAATTCAAGGACATTACGTTAAGTAAAATCAGGCACAGAATGACAAACACCACGCATTTTCATTTATATGCAGAAGCTAAAAGTTGATCTCATAAAAGTAGAGAGGAAAATACTGATTATGAGAGCTGGGGAAGGAAGGATGAAAGAGAGCGTGGTTAATGGGTATGAGGTACAGTGGGATAGGAGGAATAATTTCTATGTTCTTTAGTACAGAATAACTATGGTTAACAATTATGTATTTCAAAATAATTACTAGAAAGGATTTTGAATGCTCCCAATAAAGAAATGATAAACGTTTGAGGTGATATGCCAATTGCCCTGATCTGATCATTACACATTGTATACATGTATTGAAATGTCACACTGTACCCCATAATGATCAAGAGACTATAAGTCTTAGAAGACTTGAAGGATTGTTGAAAGAGGAATGAGCTAGAAAGATAAGAGGTAAGGATCAGAGAGTAAGATGTATGCAATCGAGAATAGAAAGGACTTGCAGCAATAAGGTGAAATGGGGAGAAGAACCTTGGAGGAGGAGTTCAAGGAACTGAGAGCCAATGTGATGAAAGAATCACCTCTACAGGCACTGGAATAATAAAAAAAATTAAGACTGAAGTGGGTATGAAGATAATGACCCAGAAGAAAATCAACAAAAAATAAGAAGGGTGACAAGTTGGAAGATGCCTGTGACATGCAATTCAGAGTTTGAATATTTTAGAGAAAACGAGGGAGAACAGGGAGGAAGCAGCTGTGAAAGGAGAAGACATCCATTCCAGGCAGCATGATACAAGGGCTATGGGAGAAAAACCACCACCCCTTGACTAGACTTCATAGAAGACAGTGACCTCAGGAAAGACACAGGTTATCAGAAGCCAAGAAGTTAAGGGTCCCCTCCAAAGAATAGTTGGAAGAAATAGTTGATTTTGCAAATGATAAAGTTGCAGCAGGCACAATAAAGGATTTTAAGAGGTGAGGAAGGATGAATAGAAGACAGGGTCAGCAAAGGAGACACACAGAACCATAAAGAGGGTAAAGTGTGGGGGAAAAGGTATCTAAAGCTACCTGTAATGACTGGCTTACAAGAGGATAAAGTACATAAGACATTGTTCTAGAAAATTATTTATCATGAACAGTTATTTTATGAGACAAAAGGGGGTCCGGGACTGGGTTACTCAGCTGACCAGAAATATTTAATCAGTGGATTATATCTTGGTTCTGTGTAAGGGATGCTTCTTGACATTCTGCTATCTATTCTTAAACTGCAGTAGTAAACTAAAAATGTAGGCAAGGGCAAAAGAACGGCAAATGATCTCTTTATATTATTCCTTACTAAGAGCTCTGATACATGACAGATGATAGGTGAGGTAAAACAAGAATTATAAATTATGCATTTATTCAAATTGGATAATAAACAGATTGGATAATCAGAAATCTTCTATATTAATATTCATTCACTCTACCAATTTTTACTATGTAGTTATTTAACACAGTAACACATACAAGAATGTTCTGGAATAGGCTGGTATTTATTAAATTATTTGAATAAAATTAAACTTAATAGTATTAAAGTACTGGAGAAGAGTCATGGGTGGGGAGATGGTAACAACAATAAGGTATATTTTTCAATGATTGGAGAAAAAGAATAAGCAAGTTCTTCATGGAAGCACACTACCTGGGCCCTTTCAAGTAAGCACTGCCTACTGAAATGTGGGAAGAAACTGAAATAGCTCTTTGTTATTACCTTGTCTTTATCAAATTTCAAAATGCTGAGTAAGAGAGGGGACACAGAAGAAAAGGAAGAGGGAGGAAGGAGCAAGAGAAAAGGGAGATGGGAATCTACAAATGAGAATTAAGAAATACATTTCCTAATCTTTGCTTCTCTGAACAGACTTTTAGAAAGGAAGACTTACTGAATGAATATTTTACCTCTACTGTTATTTATGTATGTTTCACAATTAATCTTCCTCCTTTATTGAATCAGATATTTTCTTCTCCTTCCTTCCCATTATGCCTGTTCTGTGTCAAGATCATAGCCACTACTTTTTATGTGGTAGATGATATAATTACTAGAATGATATTAATTACCAACAAGCAAATGAATGATCTGGATGTGGAAGAATGTGTATGTGTAAACAGTTGGAGGAGTAAAACAGTAATAGTATGTGATAAGTTCTGGAGTTTTTAATTTAGCAGAACAGAACTTGTTGTCTGGTGTGGATTACATTCTGCCTGCCTCTGCAGACCTACACTACTCTCTGCCCTTCGTTCTCTTTCTGTGTGTTTCAGGAAGATGACCTCTACAGAACACATCAAAGCAATTTTTTCCTGCCTTCAGTGTAGACCTGACCAACAGGGACAATGGCAAGAAATCAGCAGGCAGAAGAGAGTAGGGGTATTCTCTCTTTCTTTCTTGTTAGCCATCTGTGTTTTTTGGTAGAGGTTGTGCTCTTTTGTGTACAACCACAGCAAATGTCATGTACATTCTCATGGAACTACTACTGAGTTCCAGAAACCTGGCTTCCTTCTGTTACCCTGAAGATTTAGGGTGTTACTGCTTTTAGCTATTGTTAGCTCACGGTTGCTTCATCACCCTATGCTGCTCACTCATCTGTAACTTGTCCCTTCATTAAACCTCTTTCAATTAATCTGCTGAGCATGCCAATTGTTGTACTTAGAAGCTAGAGTGATATAAAATTTCCAATAGCTCTGTTAGGCCATTTGCAGGGTCAGGTCTAACCACTCCAATTCTTTCTCATTCCAAATTTATCAACTTAACTGAGTATTTCTTCTATTCCTTAGTGAGAATGCAGGCCCTATTTTGTGGAACTCATCCTTCTTTGGAACAACATCCCATTCTGCATTAGCAGGCCTTTAGATGTATGTTGTTAAAGTCTTGGTTGTTTGTTTCTTTGTTTGTACCAAGAATCAAACTCAGGACCTTGCCTTTGCCAGGCAGGCGCTGTGCCACTGAGCTATATCCCCGGCCCAAAGTCTATATTTTTTGTTTTGAGACAGGGTCTTGCTATGTAGTTTAGACCGGCTTTGAACTCACTATGTAGCCTAGGCTGGCCTTGAACTTGCAGTGATCCTCCTGCCTCTGTCTCCCGAGTGCTGGGATTACAGGCATGGACCACCATGCCCAGCTTAAAGTCTGTATTTGCATAATGCTAGTTATCAACACGAAAATAAAATCTATATAATTTCAGAATTTTCTCAGAAAAGAGAAGTAGCTTTCCATCTTACCTCCTTCTCCTTGTTGAGCAACACCAACTGGCTGTCTGTTAGGATGCAGTACTTCCGTTCCCATGTTGTTGTCTCTGTGTAGGGTGACTGACCACAAGACAGACGATGGGTGGGTGGTCCTTTCACATCTGCATTACAAAAGAAAGAACAAAAGTGACAAATCATTATCATGATTATTAAATCAGTATTTCACATACAAGAGTCTTCAAAGTCAAAGTATAACCATGACTCTAAACATGAATTTCAATGGTAAACTGAAACTTCCTTTTCAGAAAATAACAACTGTTATATACAAAATATGGGGAAAAAATTATCCCTAAAATCTGTAGAGAAGGCTGATATACTGCAGGTGTAAAGTTAGCACAAACTCGAAATAGTAATTACCTCTATATATATATACTAAAACAATAGGAGGATGCTTCAGAGCTAAAACAGTGCCATTCAAAATAAAGAGGCAAGGGTGACTGAGATACAGGAACAAAAGATACAGCTTCCAGCCTTTAGGAGGAAGATGATGTTTCATGTATACTTTGAGAATACTGTTGACAAGAACTGAGAGAGTAAGGTTATTGGCAGAATACATACAAAAACAGCTTTATAAGAATTAGAAATACTTAAACGATAGCATCATATTACCACTAGAGGCCAGTAAGATATTAAAAACAATTTCTTTAAGGAAAACTCTGTATTACCACCACATTTTTTTAAAGGTAGAGGTACCTGATACTAAAGCAAAATATTTCAACAATTCTCAAATGCCCCATTTCCTCTTAAATACCATGCAGTTATCACCACCTTAGTTACTTAAAAAAATTTTTTATGAACCATTCCCTCATTTGGGCAATTGTAAAACTTGGAAGATATCTTAAACATAAATATACTTTAGATCCATTAAACAAAGATTTTATGACAGTTCAATATACATTAAAAGTTCTTTAGCCACAATGGACTCATTCCTCTTAGGAATATACGGCAACAATTATTTAATATATATTATATGTTATTTAACATATATTATGTATCTATTTAGTTACTGTACTAGATGAGCAAGTCAAATTGAAGAGGTAAGAAAACAAACACCCATGAAGTCAGGAGACAAGTTGTAAGTCATAAATAAGCATATTATGTCTGTAAAAATTAGAATACAAGATACTGTGTTTAGAGCATAACCCAGGTTTCCTGACAAAACAGAAATCTGTATCAACGCTGAATTTCAGAAAACCTAATTTCCCTTTTTGGTATGACCCTGAGTAATTCTCTTAAAACCTCAATATTTCATGTTGTCTTTTTGTCCCACCTGAACTTTGTTTTCATTTCTTCACATTATTGTGAAACAAGACACTGTCTCAAAGCATTTTGGGACCTGGAACCATTTGTCTGCAGTGCTAAAGGTAGGATGAAATAGGGAACAACAAAATAGGGAGCAATACCTCTGTGTTTAAAAGACTTCTGTCTTAAGGAAGTGTTGGATTAGACATCTTACAGATGTCGTATTTCATGTATGTTTTTCTATGTATAGGCAATTCCCACTTTTTAAATCACTTTATAAGACTGCACAGAAGAGGGCAGGGGATGTAGCTCAGTAGTAGAGCTCTTACCTAGCATGTGCAAGGCCTCTGGGTTCAATCCCCAGTATGACAACAAACAAACAAAGATGCATGGAAGAAAACAAGAAAGAAGAAATAAGCGATCATTTTTATTCTTTCTAGTCCTTCTGGATTAAGGTTCAAGAAGCTCTTTAAGAAACAAGATAAAGTAAAAATTCTAAATAGCCTAAGATTTAATTTATTCATTCTATCATGACCTCATTCACCGTATTATGTCCTGTTTTCTAGGCTATAAAGGTTTAATAGTACATGAGCAAGGCTTATATACTGAGCCTACATGAATAGAAGCAGCTCAGATTTTTGCCCTATTTCATCTTACCAATTCTACTAATCTTCATTTTTTGCTCTAGTGACTTACTTCTAGCTTCTGACTTTCAATTATTTTTAGTGTCTAAAATTCACTAGAGAAAAGGATAACTAGCAGAATCACAAAAAAGAATCTTAATAGCAAAATTAGAAACAATTTTAGATTTACTGCCTTATTCCTATGAGGATACTGAGGACATTACATGATGGCCTCATTATCAAAAATTATAAATAATTTTAGAAATATTAAAAGAATCAGAGGTGATTTAATAGATTCCTTTGGAAACTACTTTAAAACTAGGTATTATTGTGTAAACAGTTCTCACTTTTAAATTTTTTTCGGTTTTTATTTTTTATTAATACATGTTTACATTATATAATGATTACATTCTTTATGGGGAGTTGGTACATGTACATAAAACATTTTAGCTCTTTTTACTTCCCCTTTTCTCCCACTCTCTGATAGTCTTTTTTCATACAGTACCAAAACCTAACGAGTAGTTACTTTTTAAAAGTCAGTACAACATGGACTCAGAAACCTCATCAATGAACTTAAACCTCATCAATAGATTTAAAAAATCACTGGTCCCCCTGTCCTTTGAATGACTCTTTTACATTATCTGCCTGAGTTTACAAACATCATGCACTCATCATTTAGAAAATACTGGCTAAGTCAGATTTGCAGATCTTTTAAATGTTGGTATTTCCCTTTTTTTTTTTTTTAATGTGGGTACCGGGAGTCGAACTCAGGACCTTGTGCTTGCCAGCAGGCGCTTATGCCACTGAGCCATACCACTGGCCCGGTATTTCCCATTTTATGCTATCAAACAATCACATTCATGAATAATCACAAAAATTTTGATTTCATCGGAAAAGCCTTTAAACAATGGGAAGCTGCCAAGCTCAAGATGGTAGTCTGAGTTTTCCAAAATTCGAATTTCCATTTTAGTCATGAATTTTATCATTTGCAATACTGTACTGTTGGTTGTTTCCCCTGAAGTGACAGGTTTACATGTTTCTTCTTCCAGAAAATGTCTGCCATATAGTGAATGTGGAATAATTGTAATCTTTCAATTTTATTATAAAAAGACCTTTAATCTAGCAGATCCTGAAGTCTTGACTCTAGGCTTCCACAGATTATACATTAAAAACCACTGCTTACAGAGTAGGATGCCAATGAAAGATTCAGAAAATCTGGCCATATTTTATAAGATGAATTAAATGGTGGAAAAGATCAGAAGTCTTAACAAATGAAAGACTAATGTACTGGTCTGGTGAAGGGATGATTAGAATCTGCACTAAACTGAAATAGTGAGAAAAGCACTATGTGAGCCAGATTTTGAAACGGCAATCAACAGGACTGGTGATGCTCTAGCTGTTTGTGAAGGAAGAACAGTGTAAAAGAGATGAGGGAATGAAACAGAAATTAATACAGAGAGAAGTTGATAAATACTCATAAAGTAGGTTATGTAACTATAATTCTGCTTTAGTTTTAGCAAGGAAGTCCAACATACATGTTTTTCAAAAAAGGAAGAAAACCTAAAAGGGAAGCTCATTTAAAGAATTCAATGCAATCCCTTTTATCCCAAGTAATTTCAAAACACCATTCAAAATACTACAATGTGTAGTCTACCAGCAAGTCTAAAAAATCAGATTCTGGACCCCTTCAAATACCAATATATACAGCAACAGACCTCTCTTGTGTTAAGCTGTAATGGGAGAAAGGTGCATCATGGCCTCTCACAGGGTGAAGATGAAACGAAATCACATGATTTCAAAATCACATGAAAAATAGGTAGGCCGGTGAGATAGTTCAGCGGCATAAGCGCCTGCCTGGCAAGCGCAAGGTCCTGAGTTTGACTCCCGGTACCCACATATGAAAAAAGGGCTGGTGATATCGCTCAGCGGCACGGGCGCCTTCTGGCGCGTGAGGTCCTGAGTTCGACCCCGGGTACCCACACACACACACAAAAAAAAAGTAAAGTTTTTCTTAGAAAGTAAGCAACTTGTAGAAGCTGAAGGCAGAAGAAATAATGTTACAGTTGCCATGTAGAGATGATTCTTAACAATGGCCAATAACATGCTGCTGAAAAGCAGCCTATAATATACTGGAGATATGTGACCAAATTATTTAATAAATGTATGAATGCTCTCTGCTTAAGACCTAATATACCTGTGATCAATTCACTCTCTTTCATCTTAAATGGCAAAGCCATTTAAGTCATTAACAGTTCAGTTTTATTTTTATCTTTTCATTACCTCCCTACCCTCTATATTGGGTCAAAATGTTAGAAAACACCCCATCAATAGAACAACAAACAAAAATTTTCTTAAACTTATAACTACCTAACATAAGGGTACAAACTTTGCTTTGTCCTGACATATAATGAAACTTTGGTACCAGGAATCAAACTCAAGACCTTGTGCTTGCCAGGCAGGCACTGTGCCACTGAGCTATATCCCCGGCTAATGAAACTTTGGGATGGCAAATTATATTACAATTCATACAGATTAATAGTCCCAGTAGATTTAAATATGGCCACATGAACACTAATAAGTAAGGATATTAATCAAAGATTCGATATGTTTAAAACATAAAATTAGTCCAACATGTGTACCTTATGGAAATACAAGTCTCAGTCCTTACAATATTATACATTCACCGAAATCATAATTGTTTGTGAAACTGAATTTACATTGAGTCTCAACCTGAATGAACCACTTTAGGTTCCTTCTCAACTACAGAGGCACAATGTTCACACTACTTGATCACTGGTGTCTGTCAGTAAATCCCTATGCCCACCATCATCTTCTAAGAGAAGGACAGGAGACAAAGGAGATAGTATACTTCTTCCTACTGAGTAATTTCCTTATTCTAACATTTGCAGAGTCCCTCTGCAGTTTCCCTCTCAGTGTCAGCAGCACTGTAACTCAGCACCTAGGTTCTAACTCTGCTCCATCACAGGGCAGAATAAGTTATCTGATAACAAAGCAGTATTTCCTTAAAAACATGACTTATGTAGACACGTGTTTGATAAACGTGACATTTCTCTTTTTAAAAAAGTTCATTTCAGTTTTCTACTTACCTAGTTATTTTAAGATGGCTGAATGGGAAATGATTCCTATGATGGTTCTACCTTGCTTCTCCCTTCCACATCACTGTTTCAGGTTACACTGCTACAAATACATGTGCCATGAAACAGCAGGCAAAACAGAACACACGGTATTCTTCCACTTCTTAAGCAAGCACTAGAAAAAATAAGTCCCACAATTCCCACATTGGGGCAAGTACTGCGTAAGTAACTACATTGCTTGCATAACTGAATGAAGTGTTATGAATGTCAAGATGACAGATGGTAGTCTATCAAAGACCTCCCTTCAATTCTAATAGTCGTGATACATCTATATAGTCCATACTAAAACCCTTAAACAGAAAAATATAAAATACTTAAGATAAAATAATCCACTTACATACTAATCCTTAGAAGAAGAAAAAGTCCATATGGAAGTTTTTCTCAAAGTAAGATATTGTGCTAATTCAAGAAAAATGTAAGAAAATACTAGTCTGGCCCTTAAAACATGACCATGGTGTTCTATTATTAAATAATCAAAACTTAAGATCCTTTTCATGTCTCATGTTTCTGTTACTGGTAGAAAAAAACAAACTGCACTAAGAATCTCAAACACCATTTAGTGCACATTCCTTCTGTTATATTTAGTACATCTTCCTATATTAATTTACCCCACGCTTGCCTCTTTTTAAATTGACTCTCATCACTTTCCTTTGGGGCAGCTGCTGTGGAGAAGGAATCAGAGCTTTTAAAGGACTGTGGGGCCAGGGAGATAGCACAGCACCTGCCTGGCAAGCGCAAGGTCCTGAGTTCGATTCCTAGTACCAAAAATAAATAAATAAATAAACTAAATAAAATAAAGGAATGTGATTCTTACCTGAGAGGGTAAAATAGAGTAAGTACTTTACTAGTACTGCGAGATCAGTTTCTGCGCTTTTAAAAACTTGCTAAGTAGCCAATACTGTGACATAATCTCTACTTAAAAGAGCAGAAGGCAGACCGCATTAAAACAAAAAATGTTAAGCATCTGGCAATGTCAAAAATCATTAATAATTCTCTCTCTCTCCACGTGTCCACTGGAGTAGAAACCACAGGTGAATATGCTTTTTTTTTTTTTGAATTGTGATCTGTTAGAATCACAAATCACTAAGTACACAGAGGTAATATATGCTTCTCTAAAGAACCCTATCAGGCTTCCTGGTAAGTGGACAATCGAATTCAATGAGCTGTGTCCTGATACACCCGGCAGGGTTATGACAGAAATAAAAAACTTTTCTTTTTATCAAAAACAAACAAAAAAACTACTGACCTCAAGTGAGTAGAAGGGAATAAAGCATTTAGCTTTTTCTCTGCAATATAACCAATACAAATAGAAACAACATCCCTCTTAATCCATTCATGCAAAGGTGTTAGACAGCAAATTCTCACCTAACAGGGGACTCTATTCTATGATTTTACTTATTCAAGTATTTTAATTTTTTTCTCTTTTGAGCAGTGCTTGGAATGGAAATCAGGGCCTTGCACGTGTTACAAGAACTAAGATAAAATACTCACAACCCCTATTCTTTGCTTTTAAATAGAAAAAGAAAATTTAGTTCAAGTCCACCTAAAACTCCAATTTTTCCCAAATATTATTAAATTTTCTTACACACCTAAATGATCCATCAAAAAGTTCTATATTAGGGCCGGTGAGATGGCTCAGTGGCTTAAGCGCCTGCCCGGCAAGCGCGAGGGCCCGAGTTCGACTCCCAGAACCCACATACGAAAAAGGGGCCGGTGATATCGCTCAGCGGCACGGGCGCCTGCTGGCGCGCGAGGTCCTGAGGTCGACCCCCCGGTACCCACAGAAAAAAAAAAAAAAAAAGTTCTATATTAAAAATGCCAATATAAAATCAGTTACTATTTAATAAACTATTAGTAAGCACAGTACATAGTATCAGTTACAAGTTAATATTTCTTTCTATACTATAAACATATATGGCAAGGTAAGTAAGCCATATTGATAATTTCAATGCTATATAATGAATGCAAGGAACACTAAAAATAAAATTAACTACAAGGCTTTCTAAAACTAGCAGCACTATCATAGTTGTATTTATTTTCTCACAAATAGATACAATTATCAAAAGGAAAGAGAAACTGGGATGGGGGAATGGAGAAAAGAAAGAAGGGAAAAGAAAATTATATATATATGATATTTAAGATAGATACACTACTAATTTCGCTTAGTTCATTGAAAAGAAAGGTTTGTGCTAATATTGTTTGGACAACTGAATGCTGATATCTTGTACCCTGAGTAACGAATTCAAAGATAACAATACAGAATGTATTAACCATTGTTACCCTCCTATTATGTTGTTTTGAAATTTTGTTCTATTTTTTTTCTCTTTAAAATAAAATAAAATAAAATAAATAGATACAATTTATATTCATAATATATAAAGATACATGCATGGCCGACTTTATGTCTTTTGTCTCTCATTAGCTTTTCTCATTTCTATCTTTTCTTCTAAGTACAAACTTTTCTAACCTTCCTAGGAGTCTTCCATTATCTTAGAAAATATTAAGATTGCACAAAACCTTAAATAATGAGATTACAAAACACAGTCCTTTTGGGGAAACAACTGATACAAGACAATACACCTATTACATCTCTTCTCCAAATTCCTAAGCAACTTACATTTTTGGCCAGAATACACAATGTGAGATTCTTTAGTAATATTTTAATGTGGACAGTCAATTTTTGGTTACAAATTTCCAAGTCATTACAGTAAAGATTTGGATAGTGAGAACTGTTCAGATATCTTGGGATATATTCATATTACAGAGAATAAGGAGAAAAGAGTGAATGTAAGGAAGAACTGGTAAGTGAGGATCAGGCTGGAGAAAATATAAAAATAATGGCCAGCAGGAATAGAAAAGCAAAGAAGGGGGAAAGGGAGAATTTTTTGAGAAACAATGTAGAGTTATCTTAGAGGTCTGTAAATCACATTTCCTCAAACCAGATTAATAAAATGAGACACCTCATCATAAAATTACTTGTTCAAAGTGATATACCTAGCACAGTTACCTTACAATTTAGCTATTCACAATCTGAGATTTTTTTCTACCATACCAATAGAGCATCTCCTTGGTTTTCTTTTCATTGTTGCTGTTCATCTGTTTATTCGTAATTCAGCAAGTACTGTTTACTGTGTGTAAAGTACTGAACTCAAACCTGGAGATATAACAGTAAAGAAGACAGACCTAGTCACTGAACTCAAGGAACTTAAATTTAATAGCATCAAATAGTGTACAAATGGTATACAATTAAATTAGAACAATTCTGATAAACACTATGAAGTAGTAGTAGTACAGAATGCCTGAGAACATTCTGAAAGAATTAAAGTTACTAACAAAAGGATCTGCAAACAAACAGTCCATCAGGGTCATCTTACCGTACAGCCCCCTCCGCAGACAGGCCCGCTTCACACTTAGACCTTAGAGTCACCTTTCTAGTCTTCCATTTAGTCTACAGTACACAAAGACTACGAGGTAAGAGGAAAGCTTCTAGCATGAGAATATATGGATTTAAAATAAATAAGGAGGCCAGCAAAGAAAAAGGCAGCCTGAAGGAGACACAAACGATACAGAAAGAAAACAAATGACTATTATCCAAAAAGAGATAGAAGAACTGGCGTCTATCAAACAAAAACAAGACACTTGTTTCAATGAAAAGCAATATTCACAGAACTAAAATGCACTTTCGTATATTACAAACAAGACAGCAAAAATGAAAAATGAAACAAAATTAATACAATTAAAATATAAAATTCAGAAAATAAAACAGAATAAAAAAGAAAATTGAGTCAAGATAAAAATAATAGAAAAGAAATAATAATAACAGAAATAATAAGAGAACAAGAAAATTATTAGTGAAATTTCTCAGTACTAACTGGACATGAATTTCCAGAGTGAAATCCACTGAGTACTCAGCAAATCTAATATCTATCAAAACCTACCCTTGAGAAAAAACATGTTACATTCAAAACTGGAAATAAGAATGGATTTGAACTTCTGGAAAGCAACACAGGAATTCAAAAGGATTTGGAGAGTTCAAAATTCTGGGTGAACAGATTATTCCTTAGGCAAATTAACAATCAACCAAGATCAGTGATGGTGAACCTTTCAGAGACTGCTACCCAAACTGCAATCCAAAACCACTTGTTTATCACAAAGTACTAACTGCAATTAAACCTTAATACTGAGGTTTTAGTTTAGAAAAAAACTCATACATAACATCTTTCGTCTTAAAAGAAAAATAAATAACACCTATGCTGTAGGTTTGCCACCACTGACTTAGATTATTCACTTAGCCAAACTAACAATCAAGTGTGAGGATAAAGATATTTTAGATATTTAAGGCCTAAAAAAATGTACCTACTCTGCACTATTTCTCAAGAAGCTACCATAGCACATTCTCCTATAAAATGAGGGAGTGGCTTAGTCTGCTCAAGCTGTTTCAATAAAATACCAAAGATGGGGTGACTTAAATAACAGACATTTCTTTTCACACATAGTTTTAGAGGCTAGGAAGTACAAAATCAAGGTGCCAATCAATCTGGTTCCTAATGATAATTCTTAGTGGCTTGCAGATAACTGCCTTTCACTTAATGTCCACACAAGGAAGAGATAGAACTCTGGTATCTCTTGCCTCTTAAATAAGGGCATCAACCCTGTGGAATTAGGGCCTGTATTAGCTTTTTGTCCCTGTGACCAAAAGTCACTGTGACCTGAGAAAGTCAACATAACATGAATGGCCTCTGGCCCAATTCCCAATAGAGTACTACTTACCATCTGAAACCTCATGAGCAGTTGTCCACATTCTCTTTCACTGTCCACATTCCTATCAACATTCTGGTCTTCTGAGCTCCCACCAGAATTGTCCACTAACCTCCACTTACAACATTCTGGAGCTTCAGGTCCATATCTCCAAGCCTTTCCAAACTTCTCCCACAAACAATTTCCAAAGACTTCTGAGTCACATCCTCTTGTACAGTCATACCAACAACCTTACCTCTGGTACCAATTTTCTGTATTAGTCAGCTTGTCATCACTGTGACCAAACTACCTGAGAAACTCAACTTAAAGGAGAAAAGATTTATTTTAGCTCATGGTTTCAGAGGCTTCAGTACATGGCTGACTAGATTCAAGGCAGAAACATCCTGGCAGAGGAAAGCTGCTTACTTTATGGCAGCCAGGAAGCAGAGAGACAAGGAAAGAGCCAAAGAGGAAGGGAAAGGGCAGGAGTCCAGCATATAGCCTTCCAGGTTATGCTCTAGTGACTTACTTTCTCCAACCAGTCCCATCTCTCAAGAGCATGTTCAGCTATGAACTCATCAATGAACTAACTAATCTATTGATGGGGTTAGTGCCCCATGATCTAATCACCTTCCAAAAGCCTCACCTCTTAACATATGAGCCTTTAGGGAACATTTTTGACCCAAACCAAAACAAGGCTCTTCCCTCATGACCTCATTTAATCTTTATCACCTCCTTATAGGATCTACCTTCAAATACAGTCGCAACAAGAGTTTTGCTTCTACATGAAATAACTTTGAGTGGACAAAGGCATTCAGTCCATACAAGGAGCAAACCAAGAAAACAAAAAGTACATCTGATTTTTAAATAGCTGCTCCAACACAGGAGAGAAGCAAAGAATATTTCAAAGTGATGATGAAAAGAAACAGAGGTTGGTAACTATCCACCAAACAAAAGCAGTCCAGACCGGAGCAGTGTGACTAAAGAGACCGGCACGCTCAAGGCTATCATGTCATGCCATTTACCTCTCTGCCACCTTCTGACATTACTGAAGGATGTGCCTTAACAAAACAGGAAGTGTATTTTAAAATGAGGGGAAGATCCGGGAAATACGGAATTAGACCTATGAGAAAGGCAAAAGGAATTCCAAGAATGACAGCAGAACAAACTCCTAAGAGGATTACTACTCGGGAAATAGGCCTGTTGGAATAGGAGGTGTCCGATGAGGAATGTCTCCAAGAAAAAATAAAACAAAACAAAATAATACTGGATCTGATAGGTTTCCTGATGCTACTGACCTTGAGTAGAAGTGTATTGTAAAACCACAGGAAAATATGACAAGAATAATAGGAAGAAAACTAAACATGAAAAAAAACAAGGAAATTATTGACTTCAAAAAACAATACAAAAAATAGTAAGAAAGGAAAAGTAATGTCAGCCACACTCAGTGAAGGCATAAGAATATAAACACTGAATGCTGATTAAAACAAAAACAAAACAAAGCAAACAAACCAAAACAACAACTACCACCATAACAAAAACAACTATACCAAGGGAGCTGGGATAGTTTTATATGACAGATAAATCCTTATCTACCATAACAGAAATATTACCAATAAAAAAGGTCTAAATTGATGATCAGTAAAAAACAGCAGTATATGAATATTATTTAGAATTAAAGGAGATGTGTAAATTCTAGGATAAAAAAGAAAGAGTCAAAAGTTGTCAGTGTAGAAGAAAACCTCACATTTAGTGTCAGAAGTGTTGTAAGCAGAGAAATAGTTTTCTTTAGCAAGAGATATAACCCTTTTGAGACTCTATTTTCTTGATTATAAAAGGAAATAATAACAGTATTGTGCATATGAATTTAGAATTTAAAAAACATTAAAAGTAGAAGAATGTACTACTAAAAGTAGTACAAGAATGTTTGAAACTATGTGAGCCTATAAATAGTTTCAGGTGTGCATATATATATACATGTGAATATATGAGTTCTTTCAAGATAGGAAGGTAAGTACTGGGGAAATCCTCTAAAGAGCTGAAAGGAGATGCTCTATGGACCAGAGACTGGCTGAGGTAATGGGTAAGGGAATGGAAGCTAACTCAAAGAGCCCTGGCACATACTGACCTCTGCCGAGATTTTTTTTTTTTGTGGGTACTGGGGGTTGACCTCAGGACCTCGCGTGCCAGTAGGTGCCCATGCCGCTGAGCGATATCACCGGCCCTTTTTTCGTATGTGGGTACCAGGAGTCGAACTCAGGACCTCGCGCTTGCCAGGCAGGCGCTTATGCCGCTGAGCTATCTCACCGGCCTGAGATTCTTATATACTGTTCCTTAAAACAACTCATTACTGATTTTAGGCACATATGAATAAATTGTTTTCAAAGATCTTCAAGAAGAACTACCTCAGAAATCTGGCAGAGTAAGGCTCAGAGTCAAACTGGAACCTTATCTAGATCCATGCCCCCAATTTAAGTTATCTGATTAATACTCTAGAAAAACGTAAGAGCAATTTCTGGAATACAGAAAAGTACTCAGTACATGTTAGCGGTCATTATCGTTGTTGGGAGTGGAAGGACAAGGCCAAGTGATTAAGAACACAGATTGTGGAAGGAGTCCAAATGTCTGAAGAGGAATCCCTGTTCCATCATTACCAACTCTGAGACCCTATTTAAGATACTTCCTGAATTTCCAGTTTCCTCGCCTTTAAAATGGAAACAATGTATTTTCTACTTCATAGGGATGTGTTGAGAATTAACGAGAAATAACAACCATTAAGAACAATGCCTGGCATATTGTAAGAGCTCAATAAATGTGAGCAGCTCTTTTTTCTCTTACCACATCTGAAAACATGGATTCATTTGTTGCTCCTACTCAAAACTAATCAGAAGCTGAAAACAAATAAAATTAAGAGAAAACTTTTAAACCATGAATGATTTTCAGGACTCATTAGGAATATAATTAGATTTTCCTTGGAAATATTCTGAAAAAAAAAAACATACAAGTTTGCTCAAACAAAAGGGAACTGCACCAAAAATCTACCAATCATTCTTGATTGCAAACTTTAAAACAAAAGAGCAACTAGTCTGCTGCCTTTTGTCCAGAGAAACAATTATAAGCAGAAGTGAAATATAAGGGAAGAAACACAGTATTTAAGCCAATTTGTTCAGCTTAATGTATATCATTTAGATCAGCCCAATTCTTTCCCAGATTGAAAAAAGGGGGGGGGGTCTTTTTAATAGCAGTGTTTTAATCTAACCAATGAGTTTTAATACTCTTACCACTGCATAGCTCATGGCTAAGCTTGAAAAGAGTAATTAATCCTCCTAGGCTATTCCTCTACAAATTTCAATTAGTACAAAAATGTATATGTACTTCTCAAATGCAAGCACAAAGAATAAAACAATGAGAATTTTTGTTTCTTAAAAAAAAGTCGAATCCAAACTCAAAAGATTAAGGAATGAATTATCTGTCACTCCTTAAAATTAAAGCCAGAGAGACATACTGACCTTACCATACTGACAATTTAGCCTTAATTCTTATGGGTAGTCAGGTGGTTTTCCAAAACTATCTGAACTCCTCTGTAGGTCCACAAACAAGAGATTCATTGTGTGAATCTGTAAATTGTATGATGTCATTGAAATACAAGCACCAATTGGTATCACAAACAGTTTGTGTTTCCAGGGATACCAGGAACTTTAAATACCCTGCAGTTATACAAAGCCCAAGAGCAGACCTTCCTAACAATACTCAGAAGCCTGCCCACTTTCTCTTTTTAGTCACTGTTTCCAGTACAGAAACTGATTTTGCTACCAGACACTGATTTTGCTACCAGTTATTCCTTCCAATAACACACTTACGAACATTCCTCCACCATTCAGTTTTTCATTTATTCATTTTTACATTCTCAACATGACAACAAAAGAGTAAAAAAAAGAGAGAGAAGAAAGAATATACATGCTCTATTAATAGAGTCTGAAAAGACAGGCTGGAGTTCTTTAATGAAACTTCATAATACATTTTTTAATGTATGCATTTTTAAATGCAATGAACTTAAAACTTTTTTATTCTAAAGAGAAAAAACAATAAAAATGATACAAAATTTTAAAATAAGATAGTAGGAGAGTAATAATGATTAATACATTGCATATTGTTACCTTCAAAGTAGTTGCTCATATTACAAGATATAGGCATAAAAAATTGATCAAACAATATAGGCACAAACATTTCTTTTCAATGAACTAATAGAAATTAGTAGTATAACTATCTTAACTATCGTGTGTGCGTGTGTGTGTGCGTATTTATTTTTCCTCTTCCTTTCCTTTTCTCCTTTCCCCATCCCAGTTTCTCTTTCCAACAGTTTCTTCCCATTTCACAATATCTATTATACATTTTCGACCTTATTTAGTCTTTCAGCTTCTCACACTACTGAGACAATGTGATATTTACATATATGGGTCTGATTTATTTCACTTATGAGTACGGTCTCAAGTTGCATCCATTTACCTATAAAAGCCTCGAGTTTATCCTTCTTTATAGCTGAGTAGTACTCCATTGTATAAATATAACACATCTTTTTTATCCATTCCTCGATTGATGGGCATTTGGGTTGTTTCCAAGAGTTAGCTACTACGAATTGTGCTGCTACAAACATGGGTGCACATATATGGCTGTGGTATGATGTCTTTAATTCTTCCGGGAAAATACCCAGAAGGAGAATAGTTGGGTCGAATAAGACCTCTAATCCTAGTTTTCTGAGGAATCTCCACATTGATGTCCACAGTGGTTGCACCAGTCTATACTCCCACCAACAGTGAAGGGTTCCTTTTTCCCCACAGCCCCTCCAGCATTTGTTACTGGTTGATTTGATGATAGCCATTCTTTCTGGAGATGGAATCTCAGTGTTGTTTTAATTTGCATCTCTCGGATGACCAATAACATTGAACATCTTTTCATATATTTATTTGCCACCTGTATTTCTTCATCTGAGAAGTGAGTATTCATCTCAGATGCCTATTTTTGGCTTGGGTTTTTGAATCTGGGGTTCTGATTTTTTTCAATTCTTTATATGTTCTAGATATAAGTCCTTTGTCTGAGAGACGGTTGGCTAAAATTTTCTCCCACTCTGTGGGTTATCTTTTTCTCTCTGTTGGTGATTTCTTTTGATGTGCAAAAGCTTAATGAGATCCCAGTTGTTGTTTCTTCAAAGTATTTTCTGTGCAGTTTGGGTTTTGTTCATCAACACTCTGCCTACACGTGTATCTTCAAGATTTCTACCTACTTTATCTTCCAGTAGATTTAGTGTTTCTGTTTTAATATTTAGATCTTTGATCCATTTTGACTTTAGTTCACGGTGATAGACGGGTCTAGTTTTAGTCTTCGGCATGTAGAGAGCCAGTTTTTCCAGCACCATTTATTAAAGAGGCTATCTTTCTTCCAGTGAACATGTTTGGCTCCTTTGTCAAAGATAAGGTGGCTGAGTGTGTTTGTAGTTGTGTCTGCATCTTCTAATCTGTTCCACTGATCCTCAGGTCTGGTTTTTTTTGGCCAGTACCAGGCTGATTTTATCACAGTAGCTTTGTAGTATTTTTTCAAGTCAAGGATTGTGATGCTTCCTGCCTTGCCTTTGTTGCCCAGAATTGCTTTTGCTATTCTAGCTCTCTTCTGGTTCCAAATGAATTTTAGGAATGTTTTCTCTAGTTCTGTAAGGTATGCTAATGGTATTTTGATTAGGATTGCATTAAATCTGTGTAACAATTTTGAGAGTAGGGCTATTTTCACGGTTGGTTCTTCCTATCCAAGAATAAGGGATATCTTTCCATTTCTGATATCCTCTTCAATCTCCTTTTTCAGAGTACTGTAATTTTCGATGTATAGATCTTTAATTTTCTTTGTTAGATTGACTCCTAAGAATTTCATTTTTTGGATGCTACTGTGAAGGGTGTTGTTTCCCTATTTCTCTCTCAGTGAGTTTGTTGTTTGTGTACAGCAATGCTATTGACTTTTGAGTGTTGACTTTGTATACAGTTATGTTAATGAATTTGGTTATTAAATATAGAAATCTTTAGGTGGAGTTTTTGGGGTCTTCTATGTAGAGAATCATGTCATCTGCGATTAATGATAATTTAACTTCTTCCTTTCTTATCCTTATTCCTTTTATTTCTCTCCCTTGTCTAATTGCTCTGGCTAATGTTTCCAGAACTATATTGAACAGGAGTGGTGATAGCGGACACCCTTGTATTTTTCCTGATTTTAGAGTGAAAGTTTTCAGCTTTTGTCCATTTAGTATGATGTTGGCTGTTGGTTTGTCATAGATGGCTTTTATCAGATGGAGGTAAAGACCATCTATTCTGATTTTCCATTGGGTTTTTATCATGAATGAGTGTTGGACTTTGTCAAAAGCTTTTTCTGCATCTATTGAGATGATCATGTGATTTTTGTCTTTGGCTCTGTTGATATAGTGTATTACATTTATTGATTTGCATACATTGAACCATCCCTGCATTCCTGGGATGAATCCCACTTGGTCATGGTGTATAATTTTCTTGATGGTTTGCTGCATTCTGTTTGCTAGTATCTTATTGAGGATTTTTGCATCTATGTTCATTAGGGAGATGGCCTGTAGTTCCCTTTTTTGGCTGGGTCTTTCTCTGGTTTTGGTATCAGGGTAATACTTGCCTCCAGGATGAGTTAGGGAGGACTGCTTCCCTTTCAATTTCATGAAAGAGTTTGAGGAGTATTGGCATTAAATCTACTCTAAATTTCTTGTAGAATTCAGCAATGAATCCATCAGGACCTGAGCTTTTCTTTGTTGGTAACTTTTTAATTACGTTTTCAATCTATCTCATTAATTGATATTGGGTTATTCAGAATTTTTATAACTTCTTGATTCAGCTTTGGTAATTCATATGTATCTAGGAATCTGTCCATTTCTTCTGTGTTTTCCATCTGATGAGAGTAAAGATTTTTGAAGTAGGTACTGATGATCTTCTGAATTTCCACAGGATTGGTAGTGATTTCACCCTTTTCATTCCTCAATGCATGAATTTGAGTCTTTTCTTTCCTTTTTTTGATAAGGTTGGCTAAGGGTTTATCAATTCTATTTATTCTTTCAAAGAACCAACACTTTGATTCATTAATTCTTTGTACTGTTTTCTTAGTCGCCATTGTGTTAATTTCTGCTCTGATCTTTATCATTTCCTCCCTTGTATGTGCTTTGGGATTGTCTTGCTCTTCTTTTTCTAGAAGCTTGAGGTGCAACATTAGGTTGTTTATTTACGCTCGTTCTATTTTCCTGATGTGAGAATTCACAGGTATAAGTTTTCCTCTTAGGATTGCTTTCACTGTGTCCCATAAGTTCTGGTAAAAACATTTTTAATTAATCCTTAGTTATACTCCTCTGTGTTATGGAGTATTGTTTCATTAACAAAGAAATAATTTCTTCCTCTTGTGCTTTTTCCAAAAAAAGTTATTTTTCTTTACTGTTAGACTTAAAGTCATATGAATTTAGTATGTAAACTTATTTATTCTAGGTAGAGCATTACAACATGGAAACACAATGAGGTGACTATATTGTGGCTAAAAGTCAAACAAGTCTACAAGGCTTTTAAAAAGTCTCTTAAAAAGGTGGCTGTCTAGGGCAAAACTGTAAGCTCTTCTTTATTCAGAGTTATGTTAAATATATATAATCCCAGTATATATATATATGTGTGTGTGTGTGTGTGTACATATACATATACATATATTTCAAATTTATTCCTGCCATGTGTTTTCCATTAATGACATATACCATTTAAATTCTGGACATCCATGAGTTCTTATTTTTTCCATTTAAATATTTTAAACAAGCATTTTTCAAAACTTAGATTTGAAAGTGACAAGAAGAATGGAGACTCCACAGAGACTGGATACAAAGAATCCATGTACACGACAATTAGAGAGTTCCAAAGAGCTGTTTGATAATGATGCAAGCAGCAGGGAGTTTTGAGCTATATGAATGGAACAACCTCCACACCGCTTCTCTCCTAATACTAACCCTTATTCAGACTGTCATAATGCCAACATTACAGAACAATGAGTTTCTATGTACACAGTAGCTTTAAAACATTTTAATGAATATTAATGAAAATAATTGACTTCTACAGGTAAAGTGCCAATTATAGGACCTTCAAAAGGTAGGAAAAAATTTAAGAGTTCTTTTAATTTTAGAAATCTATGTGACTTTATATATGGCCCTTAGAGCCTCCATAATTAACAAGTATTGTTCACAATCAGATTCTAGTCTACAGCCATACCACCCTGAACACACCCAATCCCATCAGATTCTATGTGACAATTATATTTACTGGGACACTAGGACAATTTTCAAGCCAAAGAAAGCTTAAAATATAATTCTCAATGACAAAATCAGAACAAAGACCAGATCATGAGTTCTGTGACATCCAACTTACTGTCACATTGAATTTTGCCAAGGTATGTATCTTTATCAAATCAACACTTATATGCAGGTACATTTCTGTATTCAATAGACAACAAGCATAGATATGATTGAACATATTTTGCTAATGTATAATCACAATTTTGTCAAAGCAGGCATTTAATAAAAATAATTATTTACATGGAAGTACCTGGTCTTTTTGTGAAAGTGCATAATTTCATAAATTACAAACCAGTCTCACTATTAATGACAATGCTTTCAAAGTGTCAAATCTAGTCAAGAGGACAAGGTGCAAGGGAATGGAGAGAAAAAAATAGGTTTAAAGCAGCAAAAAGCTACTCAACTTCATGACTTCAATTTCCATTATCCGCAAGTGGAAACAAGAAAGATATGGGAAAAAATGGCTGGGAGCTGGATATAGGAGGCAAGGCAAATGGGAGAAGCAATGTCTACTGAATTACAAGGCAAAGCAAGAAATGGCAGGGTATGAGCTTTAGAGGTTCAGCAGATTGAACATTTCTCTAGTGCTTAGATCCATGACCAAAGTATTTTTATACGTAGGCCAAGAAACAATTAAATGAGGAATATGTGGATCCATATAGTGAAGCACAGGAAGCTAGAGAGTTTCTAGGGGCTCGTTAATACCTTAGTCCTATAGTAATATGGATAAAACAAAACAATACATATTAATTATAGATATCAGGGAACTGAGTGCAATCAGTACACATTATAGGCACAGAGTCAGAATACAAAATGATCATGAATAACTGAAAAAATTGGTCAAATTTAGTAACACAAAATTATGAATAGTTGCTTGCACTGTGTGATGTCCTTTATCAGGCTTTAACAATGATTTTAATGAAGTATCATACTATATAGATATATCAAAAGTTGTTGAAGAGTCCCTTCACATTCCAAATACAGTATAGCTCAGTTGGAGAGCACTTTTATATATATATACATATATATATATATATATATATATATATAGAGAGAGAGAGAGAGAGAGAGAGAGAGAGAGGAGAGAGAGATATTAAAGAAAATAAAATCATGCAAAATACGCAAGACAATTTTACTCATAAGCTAACATTTTTTCTAATGTATTTGGAATGTGAAGAGATTTTTGAAAACAAAGTATGAATCACTCATCTGATTTTAAATGCCCATAGAAAAATTCTATTTTTAGCCTAGCACAAATTTAAAATAAATATATTGAGGCATCACTCTAATTACTTTAATCAAGAGTAGGCTGAACAAAAGGATGCTAAGTGGTTTTTGGGGGTCTTTTGTTTGTTTCTGGTACTGGGAATCAAACTCTGGACCTTACGCTTGCCAGGCAGGCGCTGTGCCACTGAGCTATATCCCCGGCCCTAAGTAGTTTCTCTTATATGAAAATCCCAAAGTATAAATAATTTAAAGAGCAAAATAGAAAACAGATGATGGGAAAAAGAGAGGTAGACCTTTTTCAGATGCAAAGGGGATGTAGGGATGAAGGGACAGGTTGGGAAAGGAAGGGTAGGGAAAGTAAAAAGGATTAAGATGCGATATGTATATGTATCAATTCCCTACAATGAATGTGTTCACTATGTATTGTAAACATGTACAAATAAAAGTTAAAAAAAAGGATGCTAAATCATAAAAGCTACCATTATACTTATCTCTTTTCTAATACTAAAACAAAAAAGTAACCTCCCTAATAAACCCAATTTCTAAAGAATTGTCCTCTATACATCTTTCTTGGTTTATCATACCTTTCACATTTAGGGTTAAATTTCTACTTAGTGAATATGTTTTTAATAATTTGATTTGTAATGAGTAGAAGTCTTAATGGTGACTCTACAATTATTAACAAAAGTTGAAATTAAGAGAAAAATAAAACTTGAAATATATACACAGATAAAAAATGCCAGGCATTCTTGGTTCTCCCGGTTTGCTAAAATTATTTCAAATTTATTTTAAAAAGAACAAAATTTACATCTATTATAAAGGCAAAGCAAACCTCACATTTCAGGTAATTTGTAAGATAAAGTCTAGAATAGAAGACTCTAAGGTCTAAATGTAACAGATAATAAAACAAACATCATCTGTGACATCGAAGCATGTATGGTAGAGTCCAGCGCACCCTCATCTCCAGTTTTACATTCCACAGTTTCATTTACTTGATGTCAATTGTGATCCGAAAACATTAAAGGAAATTTTCAGAAAATAAAAATTTACAGATTTTAATTGTGTGTTGTTCTAAATAGAATAATGAAATCTCATGCAGTCCTGCCTGGGATGTGAATCATCTTTTTGTGTAGCATATCTACAATGTATATGCTACCCACCTAGCCGTTACAGTTATCATCTGTCGCAGTATCAAAATGCTTGGGCCTAAGAATAACATTTATTTTACTTAGAAATGTCCCCAAAGCACAGAATAGTGACACTGGCAATTCAGATATGCCAAAGAGAAGACATAAAGTACTTCTTTAAAATAAAAAGGCAGGGCCGGTGAGATGGCTCAGCGGCGTACGCGCCTGCCTTGCAAGCGCGACGGCCCGAGTTCGACTCCCGGAACCCACATACGAAAAAGGGGCCAGTGATATCGCTCAGTGGCACGGGTGCCTGCTGGCGCGCGAGGTCCTGAGGTCGACCCCCCGGTACCCACAAAAAATAAATAAATAAATAAAATAAAAAGGCAAAAGATATTTTCTTGTGACAGAGTCTCATTATATAGTTCAGGCTGGGCTCAAACTCACTATCCCCCTCCCTCAGCCTCACAAGTATTGGGATTATAGGCTGCACCACCATGCCTGTTCGTAAATTCCTGACTTAATACAGAAAGAAAAAAAAAAATCATATGCTGAGGTTGCTAAGGTATACAGTAAGAATAAATCTTCTGTCCATGAAATAAATTGTGGAGGAAAAAGAAATTCATGCATTTGTGTTTTATGTATAGGAAAAAGTACTACATATAGGATTCAGTACTATCCATAGTTTCAGGCATCTCCTGTGGATTCATGCATCTCCTGTGGATGGCGAGGGTATATAGTTTATCAAGGAAGACAGGTATCCTTTATTAACAGTTTTATGGAGGTATAACTCACACAGCATATAATTCACCTATTTAAATACACAGTTTCATGTTTTTTTACTATATTCAAAGATACATGTAACCATCGATCACCTGAGTTGATTTTAAGACATTTTCATTATCTAAAAATAGTTTTATCATCCTTTACCTAGCACCCTTATGTGTTCATCATCCTTGGCTCTAAGAAACCATTAATATACTTCCTGTCTCTCTGTATTTTCTTATTCTGATATTTCATATGCATGTAATCATACAATATGTGGCCTTTCACTTGGAAGCACATATTCAATATTCTACCATGCTGTGTATCAGTATTTCAATTTTTAGGGCTGAATATTATTTCATTGTATGGATATATCATATTCTATTTACGCATTCATCAGTTAATAAGCATTTGGGTTGTTTCCATTTTTTGGTGCTTTTTAAAATAATGTTGCTATTAAATATTCATGACAAGATTTCATGTGAACATGTTTTCTTTTGTCTTGGTTTTTATATCTTGGGCTGAAATTGCTATATCATATGGAAATTCTGTAATTATTTGAGGCAGTTAGGCCATTTTATGTTAGCAGTGTAGGATTCAAATTTCTCCATATCCATGGCAACATTTGTTCATTTTTTTTTATTCTAGCCAAACTAATGGGCATCAAGTGATACTTGTGGTTTTTATTTGTATTGCCCTTGTAACTAATGACCATTTCTGCATGTGCTAATTGACCATGAGTATACCTTCCTTAGAAAAATATATATTCAGACATACTATGGTTTGAGTATGTATCCCAAAGTTCATGTGTTAGAAACATAATCCTCAATTCAACCATGCTGAAAAGTAGGGCTTAATAAGAGATGATTAGGTCATAAGAGCTCTGCCTTCACAAATGGATTAATATAATTATTTTGGAAGTGAATTGCTATTGTTTATTTTCTCTGGTGTTTGCACTTCATCCTTGAGGCTGTTCTTTGTGTAATATACCTTTTACTTTCAATTTATTTCTATCTTCCAATCTCTTATAGAAAACATACAGCTGATTCCTATTTTAAATCCATTCTAACAAGTTCTTTCTTTTGGTTTAATTCATTTACATTTAATGCTATTAGTGATATAAATGGATTTACATCTGCCATTTTACTTTTGTTTTCTATTTGTTCCTTGATTTTTGTTAGTATTGTTGTCCCTCTATTCTTTTACTACTTTCTTTTGCAATAAGTGAATATGTTTAATGAATCATTTAAATTTATTTTTCAGTAATTTTTTAGAATTATTTTTAATGGCTGCTCTAGGGCAGGGCTTACCATATACAGTATGTGTTATCAGAATCATCTTCAGATTTATACTTAATATCAGTGAGATACAGAAATGTTGCACAGCTCTATTACCTTTCGCCAGTTTGGTGGTATTATATTCATACATATTACATGAATTAATATTACTAGCCTATTAATACACTGCTATAATCACCATCTTACAGTCATTTCTTTAGCCCAAAACAGCTTTATTCCTACCCAGTTCTTGCATATGATAATTGGCAAATATATTACAAGTATTTTATGTTTCTATATATTATGGGCCCAAGAATACATAATGTAGACATTACAACTGCTTTTTAAACCAAAAAAGAAAAAGATTTGATTTACTGCCTGGAGTTACTTAGCTTAAAGAAGTTCCTTTAGTTGTTCTTGTAAGGTAAGTCTGCTATTGATAAATTGTTTTTCTTTATCTGGAAATATCTTTATATCACTTTCATGTCTGAAAGATAGTTATGTTGAAGATAAAATTCTCAGCTGACAGTCTTTCCTGAGCACTCTGAATATGTTATCCCACTGCCTTCTGATCCGTTTTTCCTATTGAGAAGGTTTACTTGTAAATGATGAATAGTATTTTTCTAACTGCCTTCAAGATTTTCTTTGTCTTTGATTTTCTTTCTTTCTTTTTACTATGTTTGTCTGTGGATCTCTTTGTGTTTATATGTACACCTTGAAATTCATTGAGCCTTCTGGCTGAACAGTTTATTGTTTGGAGTTTTCAGTCATTTCTTTGAATATATTTTTCTGCCTCTTTCCCTGTCTTCTGTCCTTCTGTTACTCTGGGGAAGAAAGCACTCCAATTAGGAGCTGGGAAAAAGAAGGAACCCTATATTCTTGGCTTCACTAGTCTCCCTGAGCTCGGTAAGGATAGGAAAAGAGTAGTCTTGACTCAAATATCACAGACTTGCTTTTTTAAGCAAATTTTTGCAAGTTTTCTTAAATCTTTGTGGGTTTTTAAAAATTTACTATATGCCTTTATGACCACTTTCTTCATAGCTTTCATCACTTACACTGGGAATGGATTGCAGAAATCTTCAGGCTGAAATTAATTTAAGATTAATTTAATCCAGCCATTAACTTTTTAAGATCCTATGCATATAATTACAAGAGGTGAAATGCACAGAATGCTATAAGTACATAATATGAATGTACCTTATTGTTTTATAATCAGAGGACATTTGCTAAGAAACTGATAGTTATATTGAGCTCCAAATGATAACTAGGCATTGCCTAGAATAATAATAAGAAAGGGAGAAAGGGGCAGCAAAAAATCTCACGCAGAGACAACAGCACGTGCCTTGAGGTGAAAGGGAGCATGCCACATTCTGGGAATTGAAAAGTAGGCCAGTGCTTGGAGCAGAAATAGGAAGTAGAAGAAAGGCAATGCAAACAAGCACCACAGTATGTTAAAATTTTACACGTAACTGAAGAAAGGACAACCAGGAAACAGAACAGCTTTTAACAGAAGTATTACATAGGGACCAATTTGTCTTTTTGAAAGATCACTCTGCCTACACGTAACGGTTTAGAACAAACAAACGAAAAATTCAAATATAAGGGCATTTTGTTTAGGGCCTATTATAGGTTGAATTGTGTTCCCTATAGAACATGTTAAAGTCCTAACCCTTGGAAACTGAGTCATCACAGATGTGATTAACTTACAGTCATACCAGAACAGAGAGGGCCCTAAATTTAAAATGGCTCGGGCCAGTGAGATAGCTCAGCAGCATAAGCGCCTGCCTGGCAAGCGCAAAGTCCTGAGTTCGACTCCCGGAACCCACATATGCAAAAAGGGCCATTTATACCGCTCAGCGGCATGGGCGCCTGCTGGCATGTGAGGTCCTGAAGTCGACCCCCAGTACCCACAAAAAATAAGAATAATAATAACAAAATAAAATAAAATAAAATAAAAAAATAAAATAAAATGGCTCAAATCACTATAATGACAGAGAAATATGAAAACATAGAAAAGAAATGCAAAGAAGGAGACTATGTGACACTGGAGAAAGAAATGAATTATGAAGCTAAAAGTCAAAAAACATAAGCAAGTGCCAGCAACCATTAGAGGGAAAGCGAGCGGTATGGAGCAAATTCTCCCTCAGAGCTTCGAGAGGAACCAATCACGCTGACACCCAATTTTAGACTTCTGGTCTCATAAACTATGAGAGAATAAATTTCTGTTGCTTAAAGCCATGTAAGTCATGTTAATTTGCTTAAAGCATCTCTAGGAACAGAGGCTATTATGGTAATCCCAGCAAGAGGGGTAGACTGGAACTTACACAGTGAGAGTAGAAATAAATGAATGTTTATTAGAGAAATACTCAAGCGGTGAAAAGGATCAAAACTGATAATGAACTGAGCTTGGTGACAGGCAAAGAGTGTGGTAAAGATGGCCCCTTGATTTTTCTGGATTATCCAACTGGATAGTATAATTTCAGAATGTTTTAAAATGGTATCCTCGTATGGTTTAGATATGATTTAAGTGTGTCTCCCAAAGATTTGTGTGCTAAAAGTTTGATCTTTGGTGCGGCACTGAAGTTGTACAAACTTTAAGGGGTGATGACATGTACAAGATAATTTGGTCACTAGGAGCTCTGCCCTTAGAAGGGACTAATACTGTTTTTGTGGAGTGAGACAGTCCTCATAAAAGTGAGTTATTACAGAACTAAAACAAGCGGGGCCCCTCAATCACTTTGGTTTCCTGTCTCATCATATGACTGCTCTCTTCCACTATCACGTTATCTGCCATGTTGTGACATGGCCACAAGGGCTTTCCCCCAAAGCCAAACAAATAAAGGTACCCAATCTTAGGCTTTCGGTCTCCAAAACCACGAGCTAAATAAACCTCTTTACTTCATAAATACTCTGCCTCAGCTATTTTGTTATGACAAAAGAAAACAGACTAATACAGAGTCTTCTGTCTTTAATCTGTATCTAAAGATTCTTCTTGAGCTTTCTGGACCAAAGACTGTGTTCTGATCTTCTGATTAACAGACTATTTCATCCCTCTTTTTAAAGTAGCATTTCACAAATCTGCAATTGGGTCAAAAAGTCAGAGGAAGACTGATTGCCAGTTCCAAACACCATACCATCAGCCTAAAAATATTCTTCTCTTAAAAGCAAATAAAACTTATTTTTTATTTCATAATGTCCATGAAACTATAAACATTAACAGAGAGGCTGTTAACATTTTATTTAAATATTAAGGTTCAGCCAGGTGAAATGGTGCAAGCTTGTTAACCCAGCTACTTAGGAAGCTCAGGCAGGCAGATCACAAGTTCAAAGCCAGGCTGGGCAAAATAGCAAGACCCCATCAACAACAACAACAACGATAAATAATAATAAGGTTCATACTACCATATTGCTGGAATTAGATTATAATTTCTTCCTCTCCAAACATTTCCCTCCAATGTAAGTAAAGAGCAAGACCCTAGAGTAGACTATTTGAATATTCATAATCTATTACTGGATTTTTATTACTTCAATTTTACATTTACATGCAACAATTCATAAATTTAAAATATATTTTCCAACTAACTTTAAGATCTTGAGTTTTTCACCTACTCAGAATAAATGACATTATTCGGTCTAAATGATAATCATAAGATGAATTATTAGGAAAGGAGAACTCCCTCCCCCAAATAACTTTTAGTTTATACAATTTTTCAAATTTTTACTTGTAAGCAATGAGTTTGGCAAATCTGAAATTTTTATATCTTTTCTGATCTGACTGACTCTTCAGATCTTGTATAAAGTACTTACCCCCACCCCCCAAAAAAACCCACCTAACCCTAATTTAACATAATCAAGATCTTGCATAAGATTCTATTTTATGCCCTGGCTCTCTTGTAACCAACTTTGAAAAGGTTAACTACACCATTTAGGATGATGAAAGAATAAAGTACATAGTTACATATTTATTTTTCCCTACTAGCCTATAGCCATGTGATGAAAAGAACTACTTTACTTTTTTATGTACCATGCAGATAGGAGTCGCTTGACTTAAAAATACTGAGTTTAATTCCACTGTGGCAGGAGAGGCTAAATGATCTTTCAAGCCCACGTTTTATTATTTTTACAATTAATCAACCAATCCTTGTCCTCATTTTCATTCATTTTCTTTTCTTTAGAAAAAAACAAAAGCCTAGTGTGGTGGCATACACCTGTAATTCAAGCACTCAGAAGGCTGAGGAAGGAGGATGTAAAGTTTGAGGACAGCCTGGAATACATAGTGAGTTCAAGGTCATCCTGAAGTACATAGCATAGATCCCATGTAAAAGCATGAAGTAAGGACACAGAAGAGTTATACTACTTAACAACCAAGAAAACTGACATAGATGATGACAAACTAGGCACTCTAAATGAAAATGATATAAATAATAAAGGATTAAGAAAGAGTCTTGGCCAGAGAAGATGGCATAAACTCATTTTTTTCTATTGCTCCACAGTAAACATAACTACACAGTTTTGAAATACTATGAAAGGCAATCACAGAACATTATAAATGGAAAGAGAATTCATTTGCTGGAGGACTTGGGACTACAGGAATAACAGTGGTAGGATGTCTGATGCTCCCCTCGATTCAACAGAAGAAGGCAATTCAGATCTGCCTTCAAACCTAGCAATAGAAAGTAGGTGATGTAGCCAAATTCCTTTTGAGAATAAACAGTAAGCAAGTCCAGCACCAATGGTAAGGAAGGGGTAATGGTGGCAATAGGATACACCAGAAAAGATTATTTTCCAATTAAAAAATAAGTAGGTATAAATAAACATAAATAGGTATGATTATAAATAAAAAGAAACCTTAAAAAAGTAGAAAATCTAATTATTTTGCCAAAAAAAACTAGGTAATAATATAATTCTTCAAAGTAAAATATGAATTTGCAATCTAACAAAATTTGACTTGTGTTTCTCTGTTTAAAAGTTTAAAGTTTATTTTCATAAATCTATTTATTTTTCAAGATAAATTTCTAATATCCTCTCCAGTGACACGTATGTATAAACCATTTGCTATTTAAAGTTCTTTACTATTTATTCTTTTTCTTTTCTTTTTTTTTCTTTTCTTTTTTTTTTTTTTTTGTGGGTGCCAGGGGTCGACCTCAGGACCTCGCGCGCCAGCAGGCGCCCATGTCTCTGAGCGATATCACCGGCCCTTTTTTCGTATGTGGGTTCCGGGAGTCGAACTCGGGCTCTCACGCTTGCCAGGCAGGCTTGTACGCCGCTGAGCCATCTCACTGGCCCCTACTATTTATTCTGAACTATTTACTTCTGATACTACCTTTAAATGATTAAGTGACCCTTTTCTAATACCATTTATTCTTACATAAAACACTCCTTTTTATAATATTTGAATGGCAAAAAGAAAACTGGCTAAAAATAAGAAAATGCACCTATTAATAGTGTGTAAGTGAAAATATTGATAAATACAATGAAAACTAACTTCAGAAGACAAAGAATTGAACAAAAAAATTTCTTTGGACTAAACAAAATGATACCTCTATGAACTTAAGAAGATACACTTATGTGTCTGTCTATTCATCTATGAATTCTATGAAGAGAACAGGAAAACATCATTCAAAGGGATACTGAGTCAATCTAGGGACTACTAGCAACATCTGAGGAATAACTATCAGTTCAACAAATTAGAATAATAGTCTAGGAAGGATTAATAAACCTCCCTAGCCTAATAGAAACCATAATTTCCACTACCAATCAATCCCTGCTCACAGTGAACAACAGGTGTTCATAAAATACTGTGTTTGAAAAGTAATGCCCTAAAGTTCAATCAACTACAAAAGCAACTACAAAGATTGATATTTAATATAAAATTATCAAATACAAACATTTGGGTTAAGTCAAATAGTTTGTTTTGTTATTATAGACTAAGGAATAGCAAGGCACCAAATGTTAAGAAATAATTTATAAAAGAAAAATTTTAAATGGTAAAACATGCATTCATGTATTTATAATCTAGGAAAATACCTTTATTATCTTATTTTACAGGAGAATATCTTCATCCACCTCAACAACCAGCAAGAACTCTGGATTAAGAAGGCTTCAAGAGAATGAAGGTAAATAAAATTTAAATACTAAAATACCAGAGCCTAGTGTCCACATATTAAAATTATAACAACCTTAAAGCACGTTCTGTATTGTTGAAATTCTGGCATGTGAAATGGACAAGCTCCACTAGGTAGAGTTTTCAACAGTCCCTTTGACAGAGTCATGTCTAAACATGATGAATAAAAAATGGTCATTATAAGTGACTTAAAATACCATTGCTACTACTTGGAAACATTATTTAAATAATGGAATCAGTAATTACCTGTGGTTCCTATCATTGTTTTACATATATTGTGAGAGACTTGTTGCATATTCTGCCAGTAGTATAAAACCTTCACTAATATTCAAGGTACATCTATAGTATATAAAGCATTGCACTGAACATGTACCAGGCATGAACTCCACCTCTTTTTTTTTTTTTTTTAAAGCTTGGATCTGGGAATAAAACCCACAAATGCTGACAGCAACTCATATGTTCTAACCACCAGATACCATTTTTCTCCAGAACAACAAACCACACACATGGCATTCAAAATACCCTTTATTTTGACCAAAGTTATGGTCAGATCCAGTGCTAAGTTATAATTAAACTGGTGGCCCTTAAACTTTAAATTATTTTGATATTTTGGTGATAATATTTCAAACCATGAACAGGACACAATTTCTAGTTAGTAAAGTCAAGTAAATAAATAATCATCAAATCTAGAAATTAGGAGAAAAAGAAACTTTAGTATCTCAATGAAAATTCAAGATGGGAATGACAGGAAAAATGCTGTGGTTTACTGACTAAAGCTCAGTCACTACGAACCTGTATACTCATATGGATAAGGTTTCATAATCATACATTCAGAGTCATCACTCATCTTACTTTTTTCTCTTTGCTTCTTCACAAAGACTGACTGGCTTGAGCGTGAGAAATTTACTAAAAACTGCCTTGGGCAAAGAAAAATATGACAATCATCCTGGATATGTAGACAAATTACTTTGTTCACTGTAATCAAGCTACCAGTGGGAAACTCTAGCCACACTGAACTAATAATATATCTATATTTATATTTTCAGCACAGGTGTGGGAAATTGCTAATTACTGAAAATGTTTGATTAAGACTAACACATACATGCACACACAAATATTTACTGAATAAATAAATACATAGATATAAAACAATAAAATAGCAAGACTATACATGTTTAGATAACAAATGGAAAATTAAAAGTGACTTAAGGTCTCAAAACACCAAATCATTATTTGGGAAGCAGGCTGCATGCACCATCTAAAATATAAGAGTACTCAAGAGAAATAAAAACATATGTTCACATAAAAACTTGTTCATTGGGCCGGTGAGATGGCTCAGCGGCATAAGCGCCTGCCTTGCAAGCGCAAGGGCCCGAGTTCGACTCCCGGAACCCACATACGAAAAAGGGGCCGGTGATATCGCTCAGCGGCATGGGCGCCTGTTGGCGCGCGAGGTCCTGAGGTCGTCCCCCTGGTACCCACAAAAAAAAAAAAAAAAACTTGTTCATGAATGTTCATAGCAGCATAATTCATGATAGTCAAAAAGTGAAAACTCAAAAATTAGTCAAATTCTGAACATATAAATATAATATCTATCCATACAATAGAATATTATTTGGTCATTTAAGAAACAATGAAGTACTGATAGATGCTACACCACCAATGAACCATGAAAACATTCTGCTAAGAGAAAGGCTACATATTAGATAATTCCATTTATATCAAATCTATAGATACAGCACATTAGTGGTTATCACCTGTGTATAGTGGGTGAAATCTTTGGTAGTGGAGAAGGTTTCTTTACCATGGGATAAGAATGTTCTAAGAGTTGAGTGCACAGTGCATGCCTCTACTCCTAACATTCAGAAGGCTGAGGCAGGAGGATCACCTTGAGTTCAAGGCCAGCCTGGGCTACACAGTCTGTCTCAAAAAAAGGTTTTAGAATTGTGGTTACATTACTATGAATACATTAAAAACAACTTGTTAAAACAGATATATGATTCTACTTATATGAGGTGGAAATTCCTAGAAATTCATGGAGACAGAAAATAGAACGGTAGTTACCAGGGCCTAGGGAGAGGGAAGAATGGGGAATTATTCATGGATACAGAGTTTCAGTTTGGGAAGATGAACAAGTCTGAAGATGGATGATGGTGATGACTGCACAGCAGTGTGGATGCCACTGAACTGCACACTTAAAATGGTAACTGGGGCTGGTGAGATGGCTCAGCGGCTTAAGTGCCTGCCCGGCAAGCGCGAGGGCCCGAGTTCGACTCCCGGAACCCACATACGAAAAAAGGGCCGGTGATATCGCTCAGCGGCACGGGCGCCTGCTGGCGCGCAAGGTCCTGAGGTCGACCCCCTGGTACCCACAAAAAAAAAAAAAAGGTAACTTTTTTGATACATATATATATATATATATATATATATATATATAATATAATATAGTGTCTGTGTGTGTATGGCAAAAGAATTGTATATTTAAGCAGGTAAATTATGGTATGCTAATTATATTTCAGTAAAGTTATTAAATAAAAATAAATGAGGTGTGAGTATAGCTATCTATAAAAGTAAGAATATTAAACTTGCCACCACAATGGGTAAATTCTAGGTCTATATATAATTAAAAAGACTTAGTAATAACTCTACTAATAGATTCTTCTTAGTATGGGATAAGATAGCAGATGTGCCAAGGCCAGGACACTAGTCTTGACATGCTCATTATCCTCACACGATAGCCCCAGCCTGAGGGATTTCATCTACTCCTGGGACTTCATCATCCATGTGCTGTAACTCCCAAATGTGTGTCTTCATATGGGAACCAACCTCTGCTACTGAATTCCTGTGTGTTTACTCATCAATGCCCATTGGACAGACATCCCCAGGTTCCTGAAAACCTCTCGAACATGTGTTCAGAGGGGATCAGAAAATGCTGGAGATTTGAGTCAGAGAGACCTAAGACCTGTGTAGTTTGGGAAGTGACTGAGACTCTCTGAGGCTCTATTTTGCTACTTTTAAAATGAGACTGACACTGATTTTATTCAAAGGATTAAACCGGATGAATGCATATGAAGTACACAGATTGAAACACCAAGAACACAGAAATTTCTAAACTCATGTTCACTGCCTTTCCCTTTGAACTTCCTCTTCATTATCAAACATAAAGATGTCACCACTTTCCTGATATATAAACCTTCATATTATCATTGATTCTTATTCTGTTTTCTGCATTATTTCTCAAATTCTATCAATCCATCTCAGAAACACCTTTTATTTGAGTCTTTACGCTCATTTATCATGGACACTGCTTTAATATAGGCTTTTACCATCTCTCATTTTAGCTTTGGCACAATTTAATTTGCTTTCTCCAACATTACTCCATTTTCCATGTTAACATAAAATCATCTTTCTGAAAAACAAAGCTCATCTACTTAAATACCTCTGTTACCCGTGAAAACTCAAAAACATTGGCTCAGTACTTGGAAAGAACTCTAAAACTAACCTACTTTCCTTTCCAGATACATCCACCTACACCCACCCCATCCTTTATATTTTTTACTTTGTGAGCTAACTTCTCACCACCCCCTAGATGGACTCCTGGCCTTTACACCACTCTCTCCTTTGCTTACCCTGTAGACTCTTACTAATCCAAATCTATTCCAAATGACATCTTGCCAGGGACTGCTGTTGATCTGTTTTCATTTCCACCTCCTCGCTATGTTATCAACTCCTAGCATACAGGTAATGGGCTATATTAATTTTTGTATCATTCTTGGAGCTTAGTGAAGAAGGAAAAAAGAAAGGAATCCAAAAGGAAACACCCATATCTGGTTACACAAACAAATGAGGGTCCAACATAAAAAGTCACAGGTAAATTTTTGCTCCAAAATAAAAGCCACCAGTGAAAGCCTAGTATTTTGTGCAAGTCGCACCCTGAAGTTTGAACCAGTGAAATATATTACCGATTATAATATTTACAAGCAAATATTTTCAGTTGGGTGTGGTGGCACAAGCCCATAATCTCAGCACTGTGGGAAGGAGAGGCAGAAGGGATCACGAATTTGAGCCTAGCCTGGTCAACATATCAAGACCCTGTCTCAAAATTTTAAAAAGAGCTGGAAATGTAGCTTGGTGCAGAGGCCCTATGTTTAATCTCTAGTACCACCACCACCACCAAAAAAAAAAAAAGTTTTCTACCATGAATATCTAAAAACTAAGGAATCACTAATCTTTATATGCATTAGGAGCAAAGAAATAACCCAGTTGCTATACACATCAAAAACAGTACTTGGGAGTTGGTGGTGTAGCACCGTAGTGGAGCAATTCCTTAGCCTGCACAAGACCTGGGTTTCATCCCCAGCATTGGAAAAACAAAAAAAAAGTACTTCATTGACTAGTAAAGTTTTGGGTGATTTTTGGCAATTCCACTGGTTTTTAGTGGACTGGTCTAAACCCTAAAATTAGCATCTCTGATTTTGGTAACTGAGATTAGCAGCAAATTCTGAAGCTGACAAACAGGTACAAATTTATGGTATCATACCCTGAAGAGGGACACCAGATTACACACATATTAAGGAATAAATTCTATTCCATGTTCAGAATTAGTTTAGCACTCAAGATTATGAGGCACAGTACAGAAAAACTATTGTATAGTTCATGTCACCACGACCATACTAGGTCAGGTTCTTTGTACATAATATCTGAACAAAGAAAATAACTTAGTTATCTGAGGGATTGGCAATCAAACTTCAACTCAAATTTCCAGAAAATGAGCACCCCAAAATGCACACACACACACACACACACACACACACACACACACACACACACACAAGCAGCCTGCAGAAGGTAGACCAATGAATGAATAATCTTTTGGAGAAATGGACTAAGATATTTTGGGAAAATAAAGAAGTTGGTTAGGAGATTTTATTCCTTAGGATTCTAGCTAGCTCTCTCTCCCATAAATTTACTTCCCAACTTTCTGGGATTTAAGTTAAATTACTTAGTCTTATATAAGAAATCAAACCAGTCAGTTATTTGCTAAGGAAAGTCTTGGCATATATAAAGCACATATTTTTTCATTTTATTTCTCAGACTGCTCAGAAACTACATAACCACATGGAATAATCTCTGATCATTTAACCATGAGACAAAAAGGACAAGAAAAATTATACTTTCAAGAATAGTTATTTTAGGGCCTGGGAATGTAGCTTAGTGGTTGAGCACTCACCTACCAGGAGTAAGGCCCTGGGTTTGATGCCAAGCACCACAAAAATAAGTAAAAACATAAAATTTTTAAAAATGAGTTTTCTTGAATACAAATTCAATGAGGGAAGTACTCAGAGTCCTTAATTTTTATATTAATTGTATCTAATAATTAGCTTGACACTATTACTTATACTAATTAGACTTGCTTAAATATGAGGAATAAATTAAAAAATTAATGTTAGAGGGTATTTCCATAACCACATGGTAATAACCTGAAAATCCAAGTGAAAATAGCTTTTAAAAACGTAAAATACCAAAATAAAACAGGCTGAAAAATAGGTAATAGTGAACACAAAAGTAAGCTGTCATACAAATGAAAAAAAATATATTGTTACTTATACTCAAATTCTACTTGATAATCTAAGAAAGGAAGAGATTCTACTTGAAAAATAATACAAATTAAAAAGAAACTATAAACCATTTAATGTGAAAATGTCTTACTTCACTAATAGGTAAAATACAAATATAATAGTAATGTGCTGTATCCATTAAACTAAGATCATAAAAGCTTTTATTAACTAAGTAACTAAGATGAACTAATATACTCACTCTATTTACTGTTTACAAAAACCCTACAAGATATTATCATCATCCCAAATTTTACTGATGAGGAAATAAAGGGCCAGAAAGGTTATAAGGAACTGAGACAATGAATGAAATTTGAAACCATTCGTAAAACTCCAAAAATCTTTTCCTTTCCCTCACACCATGTTACAAGGAAAATAAAACAAAATACTGTAAAAATGAATGCTGAAGTCCAAATTTGGTAAGGTAATGGGGGGACAATTGTACTCAGAAATCGTTATAGGCACTATAAATATGTTCTAGCAGAAACCTTACTATATATAATGAGACACACGATGGTTGACAGTCCACGGAAATAATCAGTGATATAGTCTAAATAAATAAGGCAACAGCAATAAAAGATTTCTATCAGTGGAAATTGTAAAGAAGAAAAAAAAATAAACAACAGAAATCTCCAATATTTCAACATAACCATATCAGAAAATCCAACATCTTTTGACATTATTAGTGTCAACAGATAGAAATCATATCAGTCTTAAATTTTTTTTTTTTTTTTTTTTTTTGTGGGTACCAGGGGGTCGACCTCAGGACCTCGCGCGCCAGCAGGCGCCCATGCCACTGAGCGATATCACCGGCCCCTTTTTCGTATGTGGGTTCCGGGAGTCGAACTCGGGCCCTCGCGCTTGCCGGGCAGGCGCTTAAACCGTTGAGCCATCTCACCGGCCCCCAGTCTTAAATTTTAAAAAAATCAACTAAAATTTACTTTTCACTCATTAGAACTATACTAAAAATACAGACATATTAGGGAAAGTAAGATATACATTTAAAGTTATAATCTATTCTCTAAGTCACTTATCTTTTTTTTTTCTTTTTTTTTTGTGGGTACTGGGGGTCGACCTCAGGACCTCACGCGCCAACAGGCACCCGTGCTGCTGAGTGATATCACCGGCCCCTTTTTCGTATGTGGGTTCCGGGAGTCGAACTCGGGCCCTCGCGCTTGCCAGGCAGGCACTTACGCTGCTGAGCCATCTCACCGGCCCTAAGTCACTTATCTTTGTAACTAAATTCGTTTTGAAAATCTGAGCACTGACATGACATAAATTTTTTAAAATTTTGTAGCTAAGTCATCTTTCTCATTTATGCTAATAAAGTGCATTAATGACTTCATACATGTTTTTATTTTTTTACTTTATTTTTTTATTTTTTTATGTGGGTACCAGGGATCAACCTCAGAACCTCGCGCGCCAGCAGGTGCCCGTGCCACTGAGCGATATTACCGGCCCTTTTTTTCCGTATGTGGGTTCCGGGAGTCAAACTCAAGACTTCGAGCTTGCCAGGCAGGCGCTTATGCGGCTGAGCCATCTCACCAGCCCTATTTTTTATTTTTTAAACAAGGTCTTATTATGTAGCACAGTTTAACCTCAAATACCAGATCCTCCTGCCTCAGCCTCCAGAGTGCTAGGATTACAGCCATGTGCCATCGTGCCCAGTTTACCTTATAATTGTTGAGACCTTTGTTCCCTGGAGTTATAGATTGAATGCCCTGCAAAGTTCATATGTTACAGCACTTGGGAGGCCAAAGCAGGAGGATGACCACAAGTTTGAAGCCAGCCTGGGCTACATAGTGAGTTCAAGGCTGGTCTGAACTACATGGCTAGACCCTCACTCAAAAACAAAAGCATATGTTAAATCTCTAACCCTCGATGTGAGTGTATTTCGAGATAGGGCCTTTAAGAAGGTAATTACAATTAAATAAGGTCATAAGGGTGGGGCCCTGTTATCTTTGTAAGGAGAGAGAGACTAGGGGCGCCTACACATAGAGAAAACGCAAAGGAAAGACACAGCAAGAGGCTTTGGGAGGCTTTGGGAAAAACCAACCCTATTGGTTGACACCTTGATGTTGGACTTTAGCCTCCAGAACTATAAGAAAATAATTTTCTGCTGTTTAAGTCACCTGTCTATGGTATTTTGTTATGGCAACCCTAGCCGACCAATACACCCAGAATAATAAAATAATTGTATCAATACACTGAATAACCTTAAATATAGAATTATATGTAAATAACTAAGTAATTACACTCATTGCCTAAATTATTTTAAACTTACTTATTAACTTGAAAGTTGCTTAAACAATAGGCAATGTAAATGTTATAAGGGATAAAATATTGGATCAACTGTAGGACAGCTTAGACAACAGATTAGGTGATAAAATGCTAGAGGGACAAGTGTTATACATGCAGAAATACAGGAACTTTGGAAAGAAATGACAAGAAGGGAATGCATTTTTTTGTGCTGTATAGAGACATCTCATTTAAAACTTACACAAATAGAAGATCCAATTATAGAGATCTGAGACACTATGTAAATTATAAAAAAAATTATAAAATGACAATACTTTACAACTATTTATTACACATATTATCTTAAAAACTTATAGAGTACTTCACTTGAGTTTTCCCTGATTTGGTTATTGGTTCCCTAGGATAAATGAAGATACACTAGTCATCTAAGAAAATAATATGCTCTATTGCCAGCACCTGGAACAATGTCTCAGAAATTCAATAAATAGTTGTTCAGTTGATGTGTACGATTCCTTTCAGTAAGATTTGTTTATGAAAACATTAAGATTTAATAAAAATATTAAAAGAAAGCAATCTTAAAATGTTTAATCTTCTAATACCTAATTTAGGAGAGTCTTAAAACATACTTGGGACAGAATTGTTTTACTATGATATTATAAAGTGTACACTGTAACCAGAAATGAGAACTGCATAGGATATACTTAATTTCCTTTCATATACTATATATATATATATATATATATATATATATATATATATAATTATTTTTATTTTTTAAAGCTTTTATTCCTCTCTACCTACTGACAGAGGAAAAATAATTCAGAAATGAGATTGTCTCCCAATAATCTTCTACTTTCCAAGTGTTATACACATTAGATACATCGAGTTTACAATTTTATAGCTTCTTCTAACTTTCACATAGCAGGTAAGCAGCAACAATGCAGACTATATGGTACTGTTAATTTAATATATACTAATTTGCATACCTATTATTTTATTATATGCTTCAAATGTTTCCACTATCACAAGCATGTACTCAAATACTTAGACATGAACCCAAAGCAGTTGGGATTAATTTTAGCTATTATTGGTTTTATTTTTTTTATTGTATTACTTGACCCATATATTATATCAGATGAAGGAATATGTTTTATAAAATGGGATGGTTGACTATAGAACAGCACTGAAGACAATGAGCTTCTCTCTCTTAAATTAGTTATGTACCCAACATCTGATATATCTCATTGCTGTAATCATGAGAGTAATTGTGTTCAGTAACAATACAAGCAATTATTACAGGCTTGTGCTCAGAATATGCACACATTCAAAACGAGTATGAATTAGCAAAATTTCAGACTACAAAACTATAATTTACTGACTTTCAGTAATTATAACAAATACAACAACCATGTATCCTCTTCTCCTTCCTATTTTAAAAATTGTATTGATAAGTACATTTTCTTACTAGAAACAGTACTTAATATATACTGACCAACTGCTGTGTGCCACACCTTAACATTACTTTCAATGTTTTTAATACATACTACATTATGTAATGCTGCTCACATTTTATATTAAAGAAGAAAAGTAACAAACACTAGTGGGCTTCAAATTCAAAAATATATTGAGTTTTCTTAAGGAGTCTTAAAGACAGCTGTATTCTAATAATTTCATACCTTGCCATAATACTGTAATAGCAACTCCAATAAGAAAATACCGGTGATAAAGATAAATTAATAACATACTGGTTGCTTAATTATTGCAACTCAGATTCCTTATAATACCACCTTCAATTTAAACTCTGCACATGCCTCCACATATATAATTCTTCTAAGAATGGACAAGCTAGAAGAAAGTAATAAATACAGAACATTTGGTATTTCCTCAAGAACACCATCAATGTGTAAAAAGTAGGGATACATTTTCACAGCACCTCACACATAGATGATCAACAATAGCTTAGTACATTTACTAAAAACAAAAGTGAACGATAATATTTACAAGAACAATTTTCTAAAGCATAGCTTCTTTTATCAAATGTACATATGTTACCATTGAGAGGCACTGGTTCTAAAAATCTATTTTAAACTCTTACTTTCCTTTGACCTTCCACTATTTTGATCACCTTACTTTTATCTAGCAAGGATATAGACACACTAGCATACAACAACCTAATACTTTCAAATGGAATATTAATAGAAGAACATCAAGAAAGATTTTCCTCTTGGTAATTTTCTACTTGCCAAAGATAGAAAGAAAATATACAGAGTTAATAGTTTCATTAAACCTTACAAGGCAAAGGAGTATCTGGAAAAGACAAGGTTTAGAAGAAATAGTGCATTTTTGGCACACATTTACAAGAAAATGAGTTTTCACTGAAATGTTCTTTTTGGTATTCTTTAACTTTATTTTAAAAGAAATTAAATTATATTCCAATAACAAAATTCTTCAACAATTCTCACAATTTTAGAAACAGTTTAAATCTCTGTTGATATGATCTATGTGGATGATAGATATAATAAAGGTTCTAATGTTAAGATTCTCAAAATCAAACAAAAACAACAACATAGGCCCCAAGCTCTAACTGAAATAGTTCATAAGATACAGTCAACCATTTCCAAGGCAATCAGATAATAAAATTAAGATTTTTTTTGGCTTTAACAATGCTATAATCAATAGAAAGTATTTTAAAATTTAAGTAAGTCCTCAATGAGATTTTAAAAATCTAATGATCCTGTTATCTGAAATGAATCAAACACAAATTTCTATTTTATCATATAAATGAATATTTAGGATTTGCTTCCTTGGCTTCTATATTCAAATAGCATATTTTATGATATAAATAATCAAAACTCCAATGTATTAAGAGTTATCAATGTATAACTCTACATAGTTCTCTTTAATAACACTTATTAATTTAAAAATACTTTTATGAAGAGATGACAGTAGAAATTAGGCTTTTAATCCCCAATTATCATGAGAAAATAACTTGATTATTGCTCTAAATTGCACTTAACCTGCAAAAGTATATCAGTGGAGATAAATGAAGGTTAAAATTTTATACAGTCTCCCCAAATAGTTCAAGAATTAACATTATAAAAATTCCTTAAATTAGCCAAATCCTTTTCTTTACTATTATTATCATTCATTGAAAGAGTTTCTAAACACTGATTATCCTTTTATAAAAGTTGTGCTAATTAATTTTTTATAATGTGCAAAGAAAATGGTTTAGCTGCTTATTAAAAAAACAATTAAAATTTCAACAGTAATTAAATTGAAGTCATCTTTTTTCCTCTTAATTATCACAATATACCTTCTCTTACTGGCTCATTGGTTGATTCTCCTTTCAGACTCAGCATCCTGGAGAAGCCATTGGAAAGAGTAGAGAAAATGCCACGGACGAAATATCCCTGTTGTTCAGACTCCACTGACCCCACTGAAGTAAGCCACGGTCTAACAAATCTAACACTGCAGTGGGGTTCAGGTTCTGAAATAGATCTAGTGAATGGAGCCCGAAGTGACTGGTTGTTGACCAGGTTCAGCTTCTGTTTTGATGTTCCAGGGACCTCATTTCCAAAGAAAGAAGCATTATCACAGACCATCTCTGGCAGCACCCTTTGTTGTAGTTCATCCAGGTCTCCTTTATTATTCTGCAACCTCTCCCCTTTGACCCTTTTCCACCTGAAGCCAGGATGTTTTTGCCATCGATAAGCATTCAGTGGCTTTTCTGGATTGGAAACAGCATATTCATTTTTCTTCCTCTTGCTTTTCACTGGCCCACACCATGGATAAATCTTTAAACGTGTTCCTATCTCTGTATTTGCATAAGCAGGTTCTGACAAAGATCTTCGATAGGCTGGAGGACAAGTTGATGTTTGCTTCTTAAAGATGTTCATCTTCCAAGACTCCATTTTTAAGTAACTTCTCTAAATTTAAGTTTCCTCTACTCTGCAGTCTTTGCAGTCGAACCACACTTGTCCGGGTAGTCCAAAACATTCAACTGCTTAAGCAGCTTTCTTTGTGCGGCTTTGAACCACAGCAGATGTTGCTGCTTAAGAGCTGGTGTCATGTTATTACCCCACTTTCCCAGATCTCCAAAATTTCAGCAGCACCTAAAACCTCTTGCCTGAAGCAAATTATCTTCAGAGTAGAAAGAAAGTATTCCAAAAGATCATCTTATTTCATGTAGAAGTTAACATTTCTATAGTAGGTTTTCAGGAAATAATTTTTAAAAAATAAGAAGTGAAATACAAGTTACAGAAAAACCACAAACACCTTTATGAACCAACAGTAATTAGGTGTTCACCATGCAAATGATAGTGGGTTAAAAACAGATTGTGAAAGTAAAAGTACTCAAGCTAACATCCACACTTTCCGGAAGAAGAAAAAAAAACTTGCCTAAAAGCCTGTTCTTGGACTGACAGGTCCTCAGAAGAGGTTTTAAAAATCTGCATTTTTAATTTAATTTAATTTCAAGCAAATCAATGCTATTTACACTACAACCACTTTTGAATACTGATTTTTAAGTAATAGGTAAAGTCATACACTATTTTATTCAAGCTGGCATTCTAAAAGGAAAGAAAAAATTGCCAAAATATAAAGCCATTTTTTAATGTAAATATACAAAAGAGAATTTTTAAAGTATAAGTTACAGAAAAAAGCAGAGACAGAGGATATTTTCTATGAACTACAGTAAAGAAAAGGAAAAACTCTAACCTGAGGACTCATGTATGCTAGGCAAGTGTTCTACTACTGAGCTATACCCCAAACCCCTAAAAAAGGAAAATCCTGAGGCAAGCTCTTGTGGCAGTAGGAGCATAGGAAGTACATACTTGAATAATTTCTAGAAGGGGAAAGTCTACTATGCAAATCTAATTGGAATAAGTGGCTGGAAAAATATTCCCTATCTGTTTAGCCAAAGAAATTCCTTTATTCCTCTTTGTGCTCCTTACAACTTTTAAAAAGGAGCTATTTAAAATTTTGTTAAAGCAAGTAGCTTATACTGAACAAACATCACGAGTGCCAAGTTTTTGGCTAGTTACAGTTTTTTTAACTGTCTGCTCATAAACTCCTGAAAATAAGGGTTTCATATGGAAAGCCTGACCAACTTCAGACTACCAATAAAAAGAGATATAACAGGGCAATCAAAGTCACTTTGTGAGTTGTATAAAATGATTTCATCAGGCAAACTAAAAACTATCCCTTTATTTTTAGAATGTGTACAAGGAAAAACAATTCTCATTACTAAATCTTTCCCTTACTATGGTAGAAATAGTAAAGCAATTTAACCTGTCTATTCCCTTAAACATATTAAAATATTCTCTTTCCATTATCACAAAGCAGTAACTTCATTTGGTTTTGTTTATATAATCTCTAAACTTACAGATTTGTATATTAAAAAATATTTAATTATTTCATTTTCTCAAAAACATGATCTATCAAGTTTGAGGATCTCAGAATCATAATTTTCCATTATTTAAAAAAATACCCAGAAAGATAAATTTATACAAAGAAACAATAAGCATCATGTTCTATCGTCTATGGTACATCATATCACCCACAAAAATTAATGTGATGGAAAACAGACTTACATGTAAAATATAATACTATAAACCTTTTTTAAAAACATGAGAAAATATCTTGTGATCTGAAGCCAGGCAAAGAAGGTAGGCACAGAAGGCACTAACAGTGATAGAAAACTTTAATATGACTTCATAAATTTAAAAAGTTCTATTCAATAGAATATGGCATTAACAAAATCAATTGGCATGCCAAAAAGGCTGAAAATATTCATAACTCAAACATCTCTAACAAGAATATACAAATATATTCATATGAGAATATAAAAATATATTCAAATAGGAATATATAAAGAACTACAATAACTCCTAAAACTTATTAGTAAAAAGAAAAGAACAATTTTTTAAAGTAGGTAAATGAATAAATCCTTCACAAAGAAAAATAATTAATGGTCAAAAAGTATTTTTTATATTTAGCTTAATCAGTAATTAAGAAAATGCAAACTAAAGCCATAATGAGATCTCACTCACACTCACTAGAATGGCTAACATCAAAAGGGCTGATAAAAAAAGATGTTGGTGAGGGTGTGGAACAACTAGAACTCTCAAATTGGTAAAAGAAGTATAAAATGGTACAATTACTGTGGGACACATTTGACATTTTTTTTTAAAAGTTAAACATATGTCTACTCTATGACCCAGCACTTCCACTTATAGGCATTTATTCAAAAGAAATTTTAAAATGTGTGTGTGTGTATGTGTGTACCAATGTTCACAGCAGGTTTATTTGTAACAGCCATGAACTGGCAACTACTCAAAATGTATATAAGAATAAAATGGGTAAGTTGTGGTATGTTTATACAGTGGAATACTCCCTAGCTGTAAAAAAGAATGAACGACTAAGAAACAATATAGATGAATCTCACAGATATTATGTCAATAAAATTGGACATAAAAGAGACATACTGTATGACTCCACTTATATGGAGTTCTAAAAACTAATCTATAATGAGAAACTAATTTTTTTTTTTTTTTTTTTTTTTTGTGGGTACCGGGAATCAAACTCAGGACCTTGCACTTGCCAGGCAGGTGCTTGTGCCACTGAGCTAAATCCCAGGCCCAAGAAACTAATTTATAATGGGGGAAAACAACGAAACAAATAATCAGAAAAGTTGTTCTCCATGGTAGAGAGCACTCTTAACCAGAAAAGGGAACGAGAAAACTTTCTGAGGTGATGGAAATTTCCTAAGTCTTGAAGGGATATAGGCTAGGTGGGTGTCTGTATTTGCAAAACTCATTATACTGTTCCCTTAAGATTTATGCATTTCATCATAATTAAATTTTATCTTACAAACTATAAGTGATACTGAATTCTAGTTAGTAGATTTGCTTATCCACTGTCATAGGTTAGCAATTCTGAAACCACTTTCTGTGTGCTGTAGTTTTGATGAAAGAAGTAAATTCATTGAAGGGAATGAGTAACTAAATGAACGAACCAATGAACAACAAAAGAAAAATACTGTAACTGAACACCTCTACTGAAATAAACTGACATACGTATTTCCTGATATGATAAACTATTTTGTTTGTTATTCCTACAAAAAAACCCACATAACCTACATCTAATCATGAATGACATCAGACAACCCCAAATTAAACAGTGTTCTACAAAACTAACTCCTGGCTTCAAAAATATCAAGATCAGGAAAAATAAAGACTACAGAACTGTTTCAGTTTAAAAGAGAGTAAGAGAGATTATTAAAGAGAGATTATTAAGAGAGATTATTTTTTGTTGTTGTTTAGGTGCGGGGGATCAGGTGAAGGGCCTTGGACGTAATATTTAAGTGCTCTACCACTGAGTAGACATCATCTTCCCACTGTGCATAATTTTGTATTGTATCCTGAACTGGGAAAAAAATTAGCTATAAAAGACATTATTGGGGAAAACTGACAAAATTTAAATACAAGTTATGGATCAGATAATAAAATCATTTTAATGTTAAAAATCCTCATCTTAATAATTTTACTATGATTATGTAAGAGAATTATCTCGTTTTACAAAAATATACACAGAAGGGGCCGGTGAGATGGCTCAGCGGTTTAAGCGCCTGCCTTGCAAGCGCGAGGACCCGAGTTCGACTCCCGGATCCCACATACGAAAAAGGGGCCGGTGATATCGCTCAGTGGCACGGGTGCCTGCTGGCGCGCGAGGTCCTGAGGTCGTCCCCCCGGTACCCACAAAAAAAAAAAAAAATATATATATATATACACAGAAGTATTAAGGAATTAAATATTCAAAGGATTTATAATTTCTTAAAATTAGAAACAGTAACACTAGAACCACTAAATTACATTAGTTAAGAATCCTACTATAAAAATTGACTACTGATTGGCGTGTCAGAACACCAATGTTTCTGCCACTTGCAGTAGTAACTATTACTTTTATATTTTCTTAATAGTGAGTTACAATATTTAAAGCACAGGTTTAAAAATCATTCTGACTGTATGTCAAAATAACATTTTAATACTCTAGGTATGTAAGTATTTAACTTTCCAACTTTCAAATGATTCAGGGAAAAACTGCATACAAAGATAGAAAAATATGATAAGAAAGCAAATGGGGCAAAATGTGCACAATTGTTGAATCTACATAAAGGGTATATAGAAGTTTCTTGTAAATTTTCCATAGGTTTGAAATTACATTAAAATAAAACATTGTACAATCTTTTAAAAATTCACAACTACTTCCTTTGAGTCTATGTTTTATTATTAATACTGTAATGTTCCCTAGATATCTTTGAGTAGTGTAACAAAATATCTTGTTTCACAGGTTTTATGAGAGAAGTTGATCAAGGTTACCCCATTAATATAGCTTAATGGAAAACTAAATTAAGGCTACAATTCTAAGAAATGTTGCACAGGGAGAATATAATTTGAATCCTGAAATCAAACTGTAAAATTCAGAGACTCAATAGTAAATGAGAAAATATTCTTATACACCAAGTAGGCAAGGTCAATGGTAAAAATAATTATAGCAGTTCCTAGTTTCATCAATTCAATTCTCTTGAAAAACTACCACAATTTTTCTTACCATAAGCTTCCCTATTTAATTGAAACTAGGAAATATTAAGTAACAGAAAAAGAAACAAGTGAAATCAGAAAGCAGAAAGAATTACAGTTTGAGAAAGTAATAGATTATATATACAAATAGTCAAAGAAATAAAGACTCCTCTCACAGTTGGCTGAAGTTTAACTTGACAAGTGCTCAAAATTATTTTCTACCACCATAAAAACCTAATTATCATTTATGTTTGTTACTTTTCCAAGCTTCATGTTTAATCTGAACTTAGTAAGTTGGCACACATCAATTTCTGAATTTTCCCAAATACATAAAATAAATTTATGAATTTTAAAGAAAATATTCAAAGGATTTACAATTTCTTAAAATTAGAAACAGTAACACTAGGACCATTACATTAGTTAAGAATCCTACTATAAAAATCGGCTGCTGGGGCCGGTGAGATAGCTCAGCGGCATAAGCGCCTACCTGGCAAGCGGGAGGGCCTGAGTTCGACTCCCAGAACCCACATACGAAAAAAGGGCCGGTGATTCGCTCAGCAGCACGGGCGCCTGCTGGCATGTGAGGTTCTGAGGTCGACCCCCGGTACCCTCACACACACACAAAAAAAATAGATAAATAAATAAATAATAATAAAAAAATAAAAATCGGCTGCTGATTGGAGTGTCAGAACACCAACGTTTCTGCCACTTGCAGTAGTAACTATTACTTTTATATTTTAACAGTGAGTTACAATATTTAAAGCACAGCTTTAAAAATCATTCTGACTGTATGTCAAAATAACATTTTAATACTCTAAATAAATATGTAAGTACTTAATTTCACAGAGTCATACTGAAATTGTTACTGAGTATGTATCATGTATCGGACACTAAAAGTACAAAAAAGAATTGAACAGACACTGTTCCCTACCTTCTGGGAACTTCCATTATCAGCAAAAACTCATCAAGAAGGGGTAAATACAGATTGCTAGGAAAGCATGTAGTAGGGGGATTCTTATGACAGCTAAAGTAAAAGGAACCAGTATTTTTTCATTTATAATTAATTCTGGTTAATTCTGGTATAATGTGACATGCATTCCAAAAATCACAATATGCAAAGCTGCATAATAAAACCACAGAGCTTATAGAGAAAACAGAATTAGAAAAACTCCAATAATGAAAAGTTAAGAAGGGAATAAAAACTGTAGCACTGTTTTACATGTCAAATGGTTGAGAATCACATAAATATTACTTTGAAAACAAAAGCTGACGTTTTCTTGAAGCAGGCATCAAGAGTTGCAGCTTTTGAGTTTTAGTGAAGTGGTAAATGAAGCGTTATCTGAAATTGGAATAACAGCTGTAATACCATAAGTGGATGGATGTGGCTCATAACACATGGAAAGTTGAGGTCATTGATAGCTGTTTCAGATGTATGCATTTTGAATATTCCTTAGTGGGATGATTCAGTTGAATACAGTTTTCTGCATTCAACTACTGTTTTTTTTACAAACAAATGGCACATAAGCCAACACAAAACTCATGTAACACTCAAATTATTCCCTGTATCATTTGTGTAGTAAATCCTCACTTTCAAAACAAGTATTATAGCACACCTGACTATTTTTAGCTGTGTGCTAAAAATCAGGAAAAATCAATAAGCCATCCTATCATTTCCAGGTACAACAGACACAGGAGGGAAGTGGCTGCTCTCCTGATCAAATTCAGCTCTTCAATTAAAATCTCTTTATGCTTACCTTTTCTTTCTCATCTCCTAATCAGAACACTAAAAAACAAAGGACCAAACCAATGATGTCAGCACAAAGGACTAAGCCCCAAAATACAAAGCAACAAATCAGCTTCCAGACAGAGCTTCTCATCTTGTAGTGTTTGGGTGCATCACCAGAAAATCTTATTAAAATGTAATTTCGATTTTGTATATGTGACATAGGGTCTGGTAATCTGCATTTTTAAGCAACTACCTATGCCACTGGTCCATAGACCAAATTGTAAACAGCAAGCTGTAAATAGACTTTTACTAAAGGAGTTCTCAAAGCTCCTATAAGATTTGGTCAGGATCACCAAAATGGAAAACTGTATTGAGATTTATGGACAAAGTGAGAATATATGCCTTCAGTATTTTAAGAGACTGTATATATCACACACAGATCTACACAATACTCATGGAAGTGTGCTAAGAATCAGAGATACCCAAAACTCTTTCCAGGAGACAGCAAGATTATAAACAACTAAAACACAATAAAAACCCAACAATCTTCTGTACTTACATTTCTCCCAATGCATGCACACATAACAGTATTTTTTAATGGAAGAAAAGGAGTTAGATGCTGATGAACATCAATAGAAAAGCAACTGAATAGGTCAAGTAGTAGACATCTACACAAAAAGAAATACATATGTACTTAAATATGCTAGAAAGACACACAAACCTATAAAAGTGAATATTTGTGGGGATTATACCTGCGAAATCATCTTAGACCTTTGCAGTTTTAATTTCCAACTATGAGCATATACTACATTCACAGTGATAATAGGAAAAAAATTTAAGAGCTAAATTTATATGGAAAGAGGTCCAAAAGATAAGACAAAAGAGATAAGATATACCATACAGAGTAGAAAATGATCTCATTTTCGTTAAAGATGACCATTAATATTTCAGTATGTACCTGTTAGAAGAGTATACATGAAGAGGCGAGTTGTTATTTTATTTTAAATAGAGATTTTAGGGTTTCTTTTAGGAATTGTGACAAATTTTTGTTTTTTATATTACTGATTTCTGTAATATGAAATTTTACAATAAACATTTCTTTTTATTACTTTTGAAATCAGAAAACTTTAATAGATTTGTATTTAAAATTTACCCACAACAGGGCCAGTGTTATAGCTCAGCGGCATAAGCGCCTGCCGGGCAAGCATGAGGTCCTGAGTTCGACTGCTGGTACCCACATATTAAAAAAAAAAAAAATTTACCCACAACAAAAATAAAAGCCTTAATCCTAACCCACAGAATCAGAATTAGACAACAGAAAATTGGACAAATCATCATACATCAAACTTAATCAAGGCTTTCATATTATAAATACTCCAACAAAGCCATAGAGAAAGGACCTGTGCATCATTACCTGGTTAACAGCATAAAAGACAAAAACCTGCTTAAATTAGCATTTTCCAAACTATGGTACACACAAAATAGTTGAGAAATTCTGGCTTCAATATTATAGCTGTGACACTAAGTCTAGATATTCCAGTGTTATTTAAAATTCTTTTTTTAAAATATAAAATAGGATGTGAGTTTCTCATTATAATGTCTTTATAGGTTTATTTCAACGGAGGACATCAAATACAGGTGAAAAGGAAAAACTTGAGCTCTCTAAGTTTACAAATAGTCTGCTACTACATCCTATCTTATGACATTCCTCTTCTATACAAAAATTCTAGTCTACATATCCCATATGATCTCTTGTATGAGAAGATATGAGATATTCTACAATTAACAGAGAGTTCTAGAATTCCGTTACTAGAGTAGAAGAGTATATACTTAGTTCGATTTATAAAAGGTTTAAAAATAAGAGTCATTTCTGTTAACTAGAAGAAGGTATCTTTCAAAAATACAAAGTCCTTGTTTATACAAAGCTAAGTAATTAATACCAAACATCCCCTTCCCATCTCCTATCACCGGAGCACATCTGCTTCCCGATGAAACACTTCCTGTAGTAAAAACTATCTCCTCTCTAAGTATTAGAACTGAAAGGCACACCTGACACGTACACAACCTCCTCTCATTTAAACAATAATAATATCTAGAAGGGCCAAATAATTTTTTTAAAAAAGATAAATGTTGGAATCAATGTTTAAATAAGAGAAACTTTTAAATAAAAATAACACAAATAGCAGATGACCCTAATCCTGTAACTAGCATCTTCTTTTATTAACAAAAAAAAAAAAAAAAAAAAAAGTGTTAGCTTTCCCTAACTACTATTGTAGTCACATAATCTCTATCTTCTTTTAGGTCCTTTCTTCCCTCTCCACTAAATGTTGGGGATTTTCAAATATGAGTCCTTGACACCCTCTGTCCATATTCTTACCATACACATAATCATTCACAATTACCACACCTATTTATACTTCCAGTTCAAACCTTGTCTCCTTGACAATATGTCTATGTATTCAATTTAATATTTTGTGGCTATCACAAATTCAAATGTATAAATACAACTTGAGTTTTTCTTCTTTCTTGTTCCAGTGTTTCTATCCTAATAAATGACACTATATCAATTCATCTGTATACGCACTAAATGTTAGTCATTCCCCTTCTTTCATTACTCAATAACCAACACACGAGTCTCACTGATTTCCCTTCCTATGTATTATTTAATCTATATACTTTTCACATCTTCTTAAATCAATCTACCATCATCTTTCACCTAGATTACAACAGACTCCTAAATTCATCTATTTACACCTACTGTAGCTCAGTATAAACCATTTTTCCTATTGTAACCAGAATAATTTCCAAAATATGAACATAACGGCATCTCATTTAAAACTTTCCAATAGCTTTTGACTCCTCCTGTGATTAAGACAAAATTCCCTAATATACAGTAGCTTGGCTTCTATCTATCTTAACCTTTCAGGCTCCCTCTTAAAGCCACACTGAATCCTTGTAATCTTCCTACTTGTCACTATCCTTCCCACCACAGGCTCTTACTCATACTGCTCTCTGTACCTGGAAGGTAAGGGATCTTCCTCCCTTCATTATCAGGCTTCAGATTTCAGCTCTAGTGTTACTTTCTGATGGAAGTCTTTCCTGACCAGGTCAAATCTCCCTATTACTGGTTTCCCAGCCCCATGCATCTCTCTATCACAGCTGTAGTTGTAATTGTAAATTTCCTTATAAGATTATTAGCCAATGCCTGTTTTACCCAGTAGATGTAATATCCAGGCTTGTTTTCATTCTCCACAGTGCCCACAGCTCTTGGCAAGTCATGTAAGTAAACAATAAATATTTGCTGCATTAATTAATCAAAAGTGAGGAAGATCTAAAAAAAACTACCTAATTTCAGATAAGTAGTTAGAAAGGTCAGTGAGCACATACTTGAGTCCAACATTCTCTCTGTTACCAGTAAGATCACATCAAAATACAGATCATAAGGGGAGGGAGGGGAAGCACTCAAATACATAGCAGTGAGGTATTTTCCCTGCTTTTTCTGTCCTTTCTTAAATTTTTATTTTAATAGGTGCATGTTTGCAGTACATAATGATTACATTCCTCATGGGGAGTTGAAGCACATGCAAGAAAATGCCAGAAAACAAATAATATTCTGGTACCTAAAATAAAGATCAACATTTTAACGAAAACTACTAAAGCAGAAAAAAGTAAAATACAAATACTGTATACGAACAAAGTACAAGGGCAATGAATTGAAAATAACAAAAATGACGTTAATTCAATTATATCAACAATCACTTTACACATCAATTGCAAATATATCAAATAAAACACAAGCATTGTTAGAGTGGATCAAAAACCAAGGATGAACTATATGTTATCTATAAGAACCCTTGTACTCTTTTAAGTGCTAGGCATGCTAGGCAAGCATTCTACCACTGAAATACATCCCTAGCCCAAGAAATCTATTTTGAATACAAAGACACATAAAGAAAGACATACCATGTGAACACAAAAGGAAGAGTTGCTATATTAATTTTAGACAGAGCAGACTTAAGGGGAAAAAATTATCAACAATAAAGAGGGATATTATATAAAGATAAAGGAGACAATTCTCTAACAAGACAATCCTTAATGTGTATAATCCTAACAACAAAACATCCCTAGGCTCTGTGCTATGCTGCAGTGCTCACCAATACCTGCACTGTGGCAATGAACCTGGGTACTGGGTACTGTCCCCTCAGCTTTGTTCTCATTCCTGTCTTGATATTCTGGGCACCAATATGTATGCAGCCAATTCTCAGTTACTTGAACTTTTCCATCTCTCTCTTCACTTTCCCCTTTACTCTCTCCTTTTGAGACATAAGGTAAAAAGGAGAAATAGATAAGTTCACTATTATAGCTGGAAATTTCATCATCCTCTATCAGAAATGAACAGATCCAGCAAGCAAAATATCAGTAGGGACAGTTGAACTCAACAACACCAGTAGTCAACTGGATATAATTGCCACCTATTATAATATTTCATCCAATGATAGCAAAATACACCTTCTTCCCATGGTCACATGGAATGGTGATCAAGGTAGCCTAGATTCTGAACCAAAAAATAAAACTTAGCAAATTTAAAAGAACAGAAATCAGTGTCTGCTCTCAGAACACACTAGAAATAAACTAGAAATCAGGAAACAAAGATAGCTGGAACACCTGGAGATTAAGCAACATACTTCTGAATAACATGTACACCAAAGAAGAAATCTTAAGAGAAATTCTAAAATATTGTGAACTAAATAAAAAATGAAAATACAACTTATTTATGGGACAGTGGAAACTACTTACAGGAAAATTTATAGCACTGAATACACATCTTAGCAAGAAGGTTTAAAGTTAATAATCTAAGCTTTCGGGCTGGTGAGATGGCTCAGTGGCGTAAGCACCTGCCTGGCAAGCGCAAGGGCCCGAGTTGGACTCCCGGTACCCACATATGAAAAAAGGGCCAGTGATATAGCTCAGTGGCACGGGCGCCTGCTGGCGCGTGAGGTCCTGAGGTCAACCCCTAGTATCCACAAAAAAAAAAAAAAAAAAATCTAAGCTTTCACATCAGGACACTACAAAAAGCAGAATAAGTACAAAATAAACAGATGAAATTATAAAAATTATGGCAGAAATCAATGAAATCAATTTTTAAATGGGCAAAAAAATCTGAAATGATTCTTCACTAAACAGGTACAATGATGGCAAACAAGCATATAAAAAGATGCTCTATATCATAAGTTTAAAAAATGATATACCATAAAATACCCAAAATATTCAAATTTTGGTAAAGATGTCAAAAAAGAACTCTTATTCACTGCTGTGGGAATGCAAAATGGTACATTGTGAGAGACCAGAAAGGAAGATTAAGGCCTAGCTGGCCTCCTCTGTGAGCGTGCAAACATGCTGACATGCTAGGGAAAAGGAAAAACAGCTGAGATCCTGTTGTTTACCCAGACAAGTACCATGGATGGTGGGAGGCAGACGAATCCTGCCTGTACCCTTGTCTGAGTGAATAAAGCCAAGGTATACCAGTCACTCAGGGCTCTTTATGGAAGGGAGACAAGATCCCCCTGGACCCCCACATTTTAACCTAATTCTGTGTCTCTTTGCTTTTAATCTTCATCCCCCCCTCAGGTACAAGCTCATAGGCTGGCTTCTACAATACATCAACTTGGAAGACAGTCTGTCATTTTCTTAGAAAGCAAACATGCTTTTAATGTACAATCCAGCATTTGCTCTCTTTGGTATTTACCCAAATGAGTTGAAAACTTGTCTACACAGAAACCTCCATACAGATGTTTAAACCATGTTACTCCTAATTACCAAAACTTGGAAGCAACCAAGATGCCCTTCAATAGGTGAATGTATATGTAAACTTTGGCACAGTCAGACAATAGAATATTATTCAATGTTTAAAAGAAATGTGGGGCCGGTGAGATGGCTCAACGGCGTAAGCGCCTGCCTGGCAAGCGCAAGGTCCTGAGTTCGACTCCCGGTACCCACAAAAAAAAAAAAAAAAACTTTAAGAAAGGGGCCGGTGAGATAGCTCAGGGACATAAGCGCCTACCTGGCAAGCACGAGATCCTGAGTTGAACTCCCAGTACCCACACACAAAGGAAAAAAAAGGGCCGGTGATATCACTCAGCGGCACAAGTGCCTGCTTGCAAGCGTGAGGTCCTGAGTTCAACCCCCGGTACCCACAAAAAAAAAAAAAAACCTTACAGGCCATGACTCCTTGTCTGGGGCCGGTGAGATAGCTCAGCGGCATAAGCACCTGCCTGGCAAGCGCGAGGTCCTGAGTTCGACTCCCGGAACCCACATACGAAAAAGGGGCCGGTGATATCGCTCAGCGGCACGGGCGCCTGTTGGCGCGTGAGGTCCTGAGGTCGTCCCCCCGGTACCCACAAAAAAAAAAAAAAAAAAAAAGAATAGTTCAAAACCAGCAACCATAATTGCAACCACTATCTAAATTAGATATCTGAAATTGGACAACCAAGAAAACATTAAATGCAAATTAATAGAGGCCTGAGTAGGTAAACTATATTACTTTTACTGTAAGTATTTGTTGGACTAACTAGAACTTTTTTTTTTTTTTTTTTTTTTTTTTTTTGGTTTGAGACAGGGTCTCCTATGTAGTTCAGGCTTACCTTGAACTCATTCTGTAGCCCAGGCTGGCCTCAAACTCACAGCAATCCTCCTGCCTCAGCCTCCCAAGTGCTGGGATTACACATGCGCATCACCATGCCTGGCAACAGTTTTTTAAGACAGGGTTTTGCTATGTAGTCCAGGCTTGCCTTGAACTCACTGTGTAGCCCACCCTGGCCTCAAGCTCGGCAAGGCATGTACTACCATGCCTAGCTAGAACATTCTTTTTTGGACACAAATGGTAATAAATCAAATAACCACATTATTTTAATTTTGTTAGTTTTACAGTTGCAGATCATCTATCTGTCTGTCTGTCTGTCTGTCTGTCTGTCTGTCTGTCTGTCTGTCTGTCTCTCTTTCTTCCTGGGTCACAAACTGAGGGCTTAGAAAGTAAACACAGTCATCAGGTACAGTAATAAAATTACAAACTTCTTCTCCGGCTTATGAAATCAGTTTCATTTCAAAACACACTGTGTATTAAGGACAGTATCAAGTATGTTTGTTTAGTTCACAAAGAAGACTGTGAGTAGAAAATACAAAGTGAGTTTGATGATGAGGTGCTATTAAGACTGTACCAGTCTGAAACTAAATATGAGACTTGGTCTTTCCTAAAAACTTCTGAATTAACCCAACCTTTGCTTCTCATTGTTAATTTCTAAAATGTTTAATACAACAAAAAGTCTCAGGAGCACTTTAATTCTCCTGGAGGCTATTATTTATGATTACAGATTGGGAGTTCAGAGAATATATTCCAGTGAGGAGATTCAGTTACTCTGCTGAAATTATTTTGCAAGAGAACAAATCTTTATTCTCTTAGATCTTTTATCTCACATAATAATGCATTCATATTTTGAACTTTAGTTAAGGCAACAAGAACACTAGAAAGTTCTTCTAGTCTAATTCCTACACTGGTTCAATGATAATCCTTAGTGTCTTTAGCTAATTTAAGAGGCTAAAATTGTGGGAAATTTTCCTCAACTGTCAAAGTTGATAAATTCAAACAAAGGAAACATTTATAATGCTTCCCCCTTTTTAAAGAGGAGGAGTAGAACCAGGGAAAAGAAACCTTTATGACCTACTGAGACTTTCTAATCTATCTAATAGAAAAGCCCCTGTACACTGGGATCTAAGCGGAAGTTTTATAGTCAATGTAGACATGGTGCATTGGTAAGGTAAGTAATACTTGCTGCTACAACAAATACCCAAATCCTAATGATTACATGAAACAAAAGTCACCATCATAAGGTCTAATGGGGTAATGAAGTAATAAGGAAGAAGGCTTCACTGCATCTTGTCCATCACACAAAACATCCAGAAAAGGAAAAAAGAGAACAGAGAACCACCCATTGGAGGCTCTGTGGTGCCAGCTTGGAAATGGCATATATCACTGCCATCCATGCTGTCTTGGTTAGAACTCAAGACACAAACAGGTTTGATGATCAACTAATTAATTCTCCCACATGTGAATACAATACTACCTCTGCCATATACCAGTTGAGTGACTTAAAGCAAGTTGCTTAATACTTGAACCTAAGTTTCTTTATCTGTAATAGGAATAATGGGGCCCTTGTTACAACCAAAAATTTTACTTTGTTTTTATTCTTTTGGGTTTATTTTTATAGTACTGGAGATCAAACCCAGCGCCTGGTGTATGCAGGGCAAGCCCTCTACCACTGAGTCAACACTGAAGTTTTACTCTTACCTATAACATATTGAGCTTTTGTTCTAAACATCTAAAAAATAAGTTCCACAGCTAAAGTGAAGTTTAAAAACATCTGGACTAGAGCAATAGCAAAGGTGACATTACAAGAAGTTAGCCACCTACAGATTCTTGACCCAGATAGTTAACATGTCCCATATGCTATCTGCCTGGAAGCAAGATAACCTTACTAGGTTATAACCCTAGATAGCTTTTACTAGGTGAAAGCCAATGCCATGTCTTCTGTCGAAATATATCCGGGCTGATCAAAAGGTGTTTGATTTTTATCTTGTGGCTTAGCTTTCAAGTGTTTTCTATGTCCTAGTTAAGGGAGGTTTCCAAATACCCAATTTCAAATTAGTCAGTTATTGTACATGTAGCTGCAGTAACTAGCACCACAAAAAAGGCATCGGTTAAGTCTTCTTGCTTATCTCCATGAATTTGGGTAGAAATACATTCTTTTCAGGGTTCAGTTCTATTTGTCTCCCCTGAAGTATAAAATATATAAAGTCTACATATATAAAGTATATAATCGAATGAATTAGCAAGTATGTATATTCCTTGACCATCACAACATAGATTTCTAGTATTCCAGAAGGCTTCTTCATACTCCTTTCCAGTCTACTGGTTACTACTATTTTCATTTCTGTCAAACAGATTAATTTTACCCATTTTATGAATAAAATTATACATCATACACTCTTTCGTCTTAATTTCTTTTGCTCACCATTATGTCTGTGAGATTTAGCCACATTTTTGTATATAACAATAGTTGATTTTTGTTATTGTTGCTATATATTCATATCACATTTAACTGCTCCACTGTTAATGGACAATTTGACTGTACCTAGTTTTTATCTATGACAAAGGTACTGTGTACACTGCTATGTCTTTTAGTGGCCATCTGCACTCCTTTCTCATAGGTGTACAGTATTCCAAGGCAGGGAATTACTGTCAGAGACTATACGTGTTGAACTTCAGCGGATATAACCATTTTTCCAAGATGTCTTTACCTAGTGTGGAATACACGTAGTTAAATGATCTTGGAGACAGACTGTTTAGTACTTTCAAATATCAGGAAAGTACACACGACCTTTATCAAAAATCATCTCACTGCATAGTGATTATGTCTAATGAACAACAATTATGCTCAAAGACGTTCCGTGTTATAATAAGGAGTTAAATCAAAGTCTAAACCAGACATGCCACAGTCAGCTTGACTTGAGGCAGAAGATAAGGCAAATGAGGCTACCTCTCAAAGACGTCTGGTTCTGGAAAGAAAGGCAACCTTGAGCCAGGCCAATCCTAACAGTAGGAAGACTTCACCAAATTGTTCTGTTCTGAAAAGGGTCAGAAAGAATTCTCTGAAGAATATGGTTCCTGGAAATACAAGATTACCTGATTATCCCTATTCATAGCAATGAAATCCCTTAATCTCAAAGAGCCTTTGACAAGAGTACTGACATTAACCAACTCAAAGAAAAGGGCTTTGCTCACATTTTTACATTTGTTTGAAAGTACAGTTGACCCCTGAACAACACAGTGGTCAGGGGCATCACATACCATGCAATTAAAAAAAAAAAAAAAAAAATCTGCATATAGCTTTTGATTCCCCCAAAATTTAATTACTAATAGCCTGCTGTTGATCAGAAGCCTTATCAATAACATAAATTCTTTGTTATGTGTATCATATTCAGTGAAACATACTGTCTACATTTAAATTTCTCAACTTCATGGGAGCTTTAAAACTACAATTATAATGCTGTTTACATTTTTTCTGTCATCTAAAAAGCATCATTCTCCCACTTCTTACCCTTGTCATTTCATGTTATATATCAGAATGGGAGAAAAAAAAAAAAACCTTTATATCCCTCTTTATCTATCTACAAGTATGATATAGCCATTTCCTGTTAATGGCAGCCACACTGACCACTAACAAACCTAAAGCATGTGAGTAATAATCTCAAATTTCCTTATTTCTCAGATTATTAGCAAACATCATTAATATGCAGCTCATCTCATCTGTTTGGGTTTAGTTATTATATTGCCACTTCTTACCCATCCACTCATACCAGTTTTTAAGTGTGAGCTGGCATGAGCCATTTAGAAGGTCATAAAACCCACATGAAAGGAACATACAGACAGCAATCTGAAAATGCTGTTTTTATATTTGTTTAGTTATTTATGCTTGTTGTGGCTCACTGTGTTATGTTTTTGGTGAGTTTTTATAATACAGTAATTAACCACATATTTAGTGAACGGATTCTACCCTGTAATGGACTAACCAAATTAAACATTAGCATTGCCACTTTTTGGCAACTTTTACAAGTTTACTTTAATATTTTACTTTTTACATTCTTTCTCAAAGTATAGATCATCTCTACATGTACTAGAATTTAAGTCCAGATGAAAAAGGAACTTCAGAAACTACATACAGTACCTCATTTCATAATTCATTATGAACTGAAAGTGGGACAGAAGAGAAAACAAAAATCAAGTCAAAACATTCACTTAAGACCTCAATAGATAATTTTAAAGGATTTATTGTATTATTGGGGTGGTGCTAAGAATTGGGGATAAATAACACAGTTTTATATTCCTTCAATGATCTCAGTTCGAAAAAACAGACATAGACACAAATCACTACTATGGTGGGTTGATTAGTGCAAAAAGATAAGTACATACAAAATACATGGGGAAAAATGGAAAACGCTATACTCTTTATAAGACAGTAGATGAAAGAAGCTCTACAGAAAAAAGAGTAAAGCCAATTTCCCCAGGTTTTATAGGATGAATGGCTTTCACTCACTACGAGGGGATAGACTTTGAAGGTAGAATGTATTCCTATCAAAGAGAACAATATAGGCAAGGACATAAAGACAGCATGATGCATTCCAAGCCCTCATAGGAGACTGGAGTATTTAGAGCAAGGCAATGGGAGACAATACTGCAGAGGTTAATCAACTGAGGACAAGTGAGTCTTTTTCATGCTGAAGAATTTGAACATCATCTTATAAATAATGAGGTACTGGAAAAGCCTAAGTTGGCTAGTAATGTGATCATATTTGTGCTTTTTTAGAAAGCTCATTCTGCTGATAGGAAATGAGACTGGTATGGGACAAGGATCAATGGAGGGAAGCCAGCTAAGGTATTAATGAAAGTGAAATAATGAGAACCTCTACCAAGAGAGTAGAGTCATTGATCCCATTTCTGGCTACAAGACATATCAAAGATTTAAGGCATGCAACAGTTAACCAGACTGTGAGAAATTCCCTGGCTGAGACAACAATCTAAAGGAGTGAGCCTGCCACTGGGGAAAGTTCTTGAGTGGGAGCTTTTGTTACCTAAAAGACATCCTCTGAAAGTAAACTGCCTTTTAATAGGCACTAGGAGCTAGAAGGATCAAAGTTAGAGACTAGGGCCTGATAAGAGTTGGAAACCCAAGTTACCAATCACTTTCCCTTTGGCCCATCTTAGACTAGGACTACGAAGAACTAAAACCTAGGGCAAAAAGTAAACCACAATTAAATAAGATTTGTTAAGAAGCCAGCTTTGAGACTTCTAGATTATTCACCAAATGTCTCCTTATCCTGAAACTGGATTATGATTATTCTAGATTACTAGAGCCCCTGATGTTTGGCCAGTGCAAACAAAATCTTATTATGAGAAATACAACTTTATCCCAAGCCTGAAATGATTTCTAGAAATAAATTTTCAAATAGGTTCACTGATCTTTATATAAACCTTCAAGTCAAATGTGTTTCAGAATTCAGATTTTATATTTTAGGAAGATATATGATGTGTACACCATATATTATATTACCAATGGGATGTACAGTGGTATCACTTGTCAATCTGAAGTAAAATGTAATAACACTCACACTAAGTGGGATAGGACTACATAGCTCATGTGTCATTTCACAGCAGGTTTGGCCAACAAATGAATCATGAAAACAAAATTTAATTGTCTGAACTTTTTCAATTTTAAAATTGTAGAAAAAGGACTGTAATTCTGCATAATGTTCAGCACACAAAGATAAATAGGCACATGAGAAACAAGAAATGAGCACTAGGGCTGGGGATTTAGCTCAATGGTGCAGCCTGGCAAGCATGAGGTCCTGAGTTCAATTTCCAGTATGCCCCCCACAAAAAAAGGAATGAGCACTAATAAGTAAAACCAACAGCCAATAACAACATATTAGCAAAGACATTAACAGAAATACTATGTACAAATTACAAGGTCAAGTTTATATAATTACATAGTTAATAGTATGTAGGGCAATAAAATCCAAACTTAAAAATCTGGCAGAAAACTGCAAATTATGAAGTCTATATATTGTAAATTATAGTTTATATAAAAATATAAATTAAATTTATATACTGCAAGTGACAGTATTGGTGAGCAGGTTTAAGTCTTTAGTGTTCTAGTAGTAAGAAGTAGAGGTGTCAATACAGTTTGTTTGTTTGTTTGATTGTTTTTAATAAGATTGGTGATGTTGAGAATAAAAAGTATCCTGACTCAAAACTGTTCCTGGCTGTTAACTAAAGCACTCAGAAAAGGAGCCACTTTAAAAAAAGTTCTCTGAGATCTGGTATGGTCTATTAATTCATATAAACTTCAATTTCTCCAAAAATTTTTTAATAATGCCAGAATGACATTAAAGATTATGTAACTGGCTGCATTACTTGCTTCCTAAAGAGCAGACAGTATTTTCAACTACTAATTCTAATATCTCTTTCCCTTTTTAAATGAAGACTACATGGCAGTTATATTTAAGGAATTACTTTGGAATCCTTTATACTTTGCTCTGATTATGAAGTATCATTGTATTTCATTTTTCTGGAAGAAAGTACATGCTAAACTGCAACTCAAAATGGCAAATGATTCATCTTTAAAAGCATATTACAGACTATTTGAAAACACTCATGAAACAATTTTATAAACTGCTTTTACCCTTTCTGTACAGAACATAAGCCAGATATACTCAAATCTTAAAGTCAAGGTGTCTCCAAATTCAATATTCTGCTTTTTATTTTACACAAAATTCCAATGTTTGCCATAAGAACTATCTCTTTACTTTTTAATTCTTTAACTCCATCATCAAAATCAGCAAGTAGCTTTGTTTTAGGGATCATTCTTAAAGTACAAAATTCTCCACTTTGTATCACTCCCTAAGGAATTTATCACTGACTGTGTATCTTTCAGGAACAGAGTCAAACCATTAGAGGTACAACGAAGGACAATATTAGTCTTCACTGTCTTACTGCAAGGTATCTAGGTCCCCCTCTTCAGCTTCCTGGTGGTTGTGGCCAAAATTACTGTCTCCAGGGGATGGGGATATAGCTCAGTGGCACGGCGCCTGTCTGGCAAATGTGAGGTCCTGAGTTCGACTCCCGGTCCCCCCCCCCAAAAAAAGTAAAATTACTGTCTCCAAACAATTATAAAAGAGTGTCATAAAACATGCAGACCTTCATATCTTCAATGTTGTATATAGTTGTAGTTCCTTCATTTATATTATTGTAAAATATAATTCAATGCATAAATTACTACAATTTAAACAATTTACTGATAATGGATATGTGAATTATATCCAACTTTTTGCTGATATGAACAATGTTCCTATGTACATTCTTATACATGCTTCATGGCACATATATTTAAAAATTTCTCTGGGAAAAATGTAGAATAATTGTGGGGTCATAGGCTAAGAGCATGTTTTAAATTTATTAGATACATAATGGCAAAATTTTTCGAAGGGCTTATACCTATTTGCAGTCCCATAAGGCACAAACAAGAATTCCTACTGCTTGCCTTCAATGCTAATGTCAATTTTTTTTTAACATTTACTGATCTGATTAGTATGTGACAGTATTTCTTTGTGGTTTTCACTTGCATATTCCTGATTACCAACAAAGCTGAACACCATTTGATGTCATTTTTAGTAAGCTGTATTTCTTATGCACTCCCATCTTAAATTACTCATTTTGTATTAATGCAAAGACATTCTTTATTCCACATCTTAATCATTTGTTTTTATATCTGAAAAAAGATTCTTACTTTGCAACTTAACTTTTCCCTCTCTTTCAGCGTTACAGTTATTTTTAAATATGTTTTTAACGAGTGTGGATTTGCAACACAATAGATTTTTAGGCATATATGATAACATCGGTGATTTCTTTAAGTCAATGAAAAGCATCACAAAGAAAAACTTTCGAGGATTTAAGCTTATTTCTTAAACTGAAAGTCTGCAATATTCCTTATATTCTTTTTCTTTTATTTGATATAGTTATATTGATCTCAAGTATTTTTTAATTTTTATTTTTAATTAGTACATATTTGTAGCACATAATAATTACATTACCCTACCTCCCTCCATCCCTTGGTTCCTTCTCATTTGAAAAGATCCGTTTTCCTATTTCCTATTATCTTTTATTTTGGTCTTTATTTATAATTTGGGTTTTTCATATAAGAGAAATCATGCATTATTTAAGCTTGTGTGTCTGATTCTTTTTTCACTTAACATTATGGTCTCAAAGTGCAATTATTTTCCTACAAATATGACTTGTTTCTCTTTCTTTATGATAGAGTAGTACTCCTTTCTGTATATATACACCCATTTTATCTGTTCATCTGTTCACTTCTAAGATTTAGCTATTATGAACTGTGCTCCTGTACACATGGGTATGCATTTATCACTGTAAAATGATGTCTTTAACTTTTCAGGAAGATACCTAGAAGAGGAATAGCTGGGTGGAATAGAATTCCTAGTTTCTGTATTGAGGAATCTCCATACTGATTTCCATAACAGCTGTACTATTTTATATTCCCACCAATGTGGAACACCTCCCTCCCGGCAGCCTTGCCAACATTTGTTACTGGCTGATTTTTTGATGATGGCCATTCCTTCTGGAGTAAGGTGGACTCTCAGCGTTGTTTGAATTTGCATTTCTCTAATGGCCACAGATGCTGAACTTTTTTTTGTATTTATTGGCCATCCATCTGTACTACTTCTGAGAAGTGTCTATTCACTTCAGTTGCCCATTTTTTGATTAGGCCTTTTATTTTTGGAGGGGGTCTAACTTTTTGACTTCTTTGTATTTTCTAGATATCAGTCCTGTGTCTGGGGAATAAATGGAAAAAAATTTTTTTCCCATTCTGTAAGTTCTCTTCATTCTGTTGGTTTTTTCCTTGGCTATACAGAAACTTTTTAATTTGGTATGATCTCATTTGTTGATTCTTTTTTTATTTATTTTTTTTGTGGGTACCGGGGGGTCGACCTCAGGACCTCCCGCGCCAGCAGGCGCCCGTGCCGCTGAGCGATATCACCGGCCCTTTTTTCGTATGTGGGATCCGGGAGTCAAACTCAGGACCTCACACTTGCCAGGCAGGTGCTTACGCCACTGAGCCATCTCACCGGCCCTCATTTGTTGATTCTTGATGTTATTTCTTGTGTAATTGGAGTTCTATTATATTGACCTCAAGTATTTATGAGATCTAGAATTCTTTTTAGACTTCAGTGCTGGGGTAGTAGATTTATATATTTAACATGATATGGGATCCAAAAATTTTGTAAGTCTTTTGAATTGTACTGATAGTATAATAGGAATAGTATGAAAACATACATGCTGTATATATGAATGGTGTCATGGGTGGCATCTAAAACGTCCCCCAAAAGTCTCTGAAGGCTTGGTCCCCAAAGCAGCAGTGTTCAGAGGTGGGGCTTTTGGAAAGTGACTGGGTGATCCTGAGGACTATAATTTCATCAGTGAATTGATTTATTAATGGAATCATCATCTGATAGTACTGGGAGGTGATTGAGACTTAGAAAGTATGGTCTAACTGAAGGGCGTGGGTCCTGAGGGCATAACTTTATCCTAGTCCTTTCCTCCCCGGCTCTTTCTCTTCCCCCACCCCCTTCTTTCTCCCCTCTCCTTCTCCTTCTTGGTTGCCACGAGGTGAGCAGTTTTCCCTAGTCATGGCCTTCCAGCATGATGTTTGTGCTTCACAACAATCCTAAAAGCAATGAAGCAAGCTGACTGAAAGCTCTGAAACCATGAATCAAAATGAACCTTTCCTCTTTTAAATTGTTGTTGGGTATTCTGTCACAGGGGGGAAAAGCTAATACAAATAGTATGACTAGAAGAAAAACTGTCAATAACTTGTATTCTTTTACCATCACAGCAATAGTCTTGGGATAATGGGTCCCAGGTCTTTAATTCATAGTCCATCACAATTAGCTTTTGTTTGTTTTCTGAACATACAACCACCATATTTGAAAGATACATCTAAAAACTAATGTGTAGTCTGTTGAGTAATTTTGTTTAGTCCGATGTTATAAAAAATAGTAAGTGGATAGTGAGCATCTTACGTATTGTCATAGCACTCTATGAGGTAGGTTTTATAAATAAAATAAATCTCACTCCCAAAGCCATATCATAAGTACTAGAGCAATAGTTTTTAAGAGCTAAAGCAATAGTTAGCAAGAGGTAGAGTAATAATTCAAACACAAGTCTAGAAACTTGTAATCCTTGTATTAATTCATATTGTACATTAGTAGAAAGATCACTTACAAGTAGCTACTCAAATGCAGTTAATTAAATAGTAAATGTTTGATGGACTTCTACTATGGGGAAAATACTGTTGACTGCTGGCAAATTAGAAGTTGTCTGAATTATAGGACAGAATAAAAGCTTTAAAGTCAGAGAAAGATGAAATCTAGCTGGTCTCAACCACATCTGTCTATCTGACAGCCGTTATGCACATCACTCAGTATCTCTTAGCTTTACTTTACAAATAAAAATGGGACTACCGTATAGTGGAAAGACATTATGTATGTGTACCTGTACTGAGTAGAACGGGAGCAAGAACTTAGGGTTTAAAGTAAATAAATAAAGCAAAAATTCAATATACAGTTGGCCCTTCCTATCTGCAGAGTCTGTATCTGCAGATTCAACCAACCAAGCACCAAAATTGCAGTGAGGCCAACGATGGCTGTATCTGTAAGTAATCTAGAGCTGATTTAAAGGAAGATGTGCATAAGTTATATGTAAATATTACACCATTTTATATAGGTAACTTGAACATTCAAGGACCCTTTTAGAGGGTCCTGAAACCAAACTCCCATGGATATTTAAGGACAATTTCAGTCAAAATTACCACTGAACATTCTTAAATCACTCAAACTACAATTTAAAAGGTACTATCTCTTACAGGATTCTATACAACTATTTTGAATTGTCATCATTTGAACACAACAGGTTTAGTGGCAAAAACAGCTGGGTATGCTGAACCAAAATTATCTACATTTAAACCTTAAAACTTTTTTTAAACAAGTGATTATAATAAATTTAAATCTCATGTAAGTATAAGGCTGTTTAACTTCTTAGATACAAGGAAACAAAGTAGGTCCCTCTCAAAGAAGACATTTAAATTTAGGTAGGGGAACAACACATCAACTATCGGCGCTAATAACTCCTAAGAAGCGGGTGGGGAGGGAAGAACAAAAAGAAACAAATTTTAAAAAGAAAACTTTCAAAAAATAAAAGTTAAAGAATCTACAAATGGAATTAAGTTTTATAAAATATACTATCATAAAACCCTCAGCTTTTCAACAGTGATGCTTATTTTATTTTTATTCTTTTTAATATTAAAAACAACTCATTAAATTATAAACAAAAGTAATTTATTTTACTGTTACAGGGCTTTTCCAACAAGTAAATTTCTAATCAGGAAAAAAGGGCAGAAAGGTGTTATTAGTGGTATTTCTTGTGGTCCTTAACATTTGCTTAAAAATATAACCTGTGCTTATCCTGTGAATCACATTTAAAGAGCACTGTACTGCTCGCAGATGGGGTTAAAATGTAGTAGAGGACAGCCTTGTGTGGTGGAAAATGTCTGTAATCCCAGCTACTTCGGAGGACCATGAGTTCAAGCCCAGCCTGGGCAACTTAGTGAGCCCTTGTCTCAAAATAAAAAATAAAACAAAGAGCTAGGAAGGTAGCTTAGTAGTAGAGCACTTGCCTAGCATGCATGAGGCCCAGTAACACACACACACCCCAAAAGATTATCACTGTTTGTGAGGGTGAATCAATACATTGCCAAAGGAAACCAAACTGATTGATTTGTCACAGCAGACGAACCTAAAATTGCTGGGATGTATTCTCTCAAATGTGATCCAGATTCAAATACTGTCTTCTAGTACTTCCTGTTTAGCTATAGAAAGTCGATCTTACTAAGGACCTTTACTCCTTTAAAAAAAGTTTCCCTGATTCTCCAGTTGTGATTGAGTCTGGCTAAGCCTATCTGCCTTCTGCCAGGGATCAGCTTCTCTGTGGGAAGTGAAAATGTGCACATACCCAAGAAGTGATGGAAGAATCTGAACTTTCCACGTAGTCAGTGTCAGCATCTTAGGCCTTTAGACTTCTGTACTTCTCTCTCCTAAACCAGTTGTTAGGAGATGGAATGCAAACTAGGGGTTGTATAGCCTCAGAGAGGGAAGGACTACAGCTTAAACATTTATTTGCCTACTTGGATACACATTAAAAGTAGAAGACTAGAGACCTCTAATCATTTTCTTCTTTTGTAGAATCATTTCCAGCTTTGGAAGCCTAATCTGTCCATTTGTTAATGGGTCAATATTACATATGACTACTGTTTTTATTAAAGAAAATATTAAATCTACTTCACATTAATATAAATAGGCCATACATAATGGCTGTGCTTATGACAGACTATATCAGAAGAAACAAAATTTCAGAAGCTTCCATATTTTAACACTTTTAGTTTTAAAATAATTTATATACATTTTAAAAATTTCTTCATATTTCTACCTAATGCATTTTATTTTGTATTTTAATTTCAGGTATTTCTAACTTACAAAATTATAATCTCATGCTGAAGCTCCATTGTATTCTACAAGGTGCCTAGCAGAGGACATAGTATGGTGTCTTCTAATACATAAATAAATCAAATAGTATGATAGGATACCAAATCTTTGTGATTGAAAGGTTAGAAAGGAAAAAAAAAAAAAAAAGATAACATCGAACAGAGAAACTTAAAACTCTTGGGGCATTAGTTTTCAACTTCCATTCCCACACTTAAACCCTCATCCCTCACTGCTAAAAATTACCTGAACTAGTGATTCTAGCAAGTTACCTTAAGTGGTCTGAATTTTATGTCCATATACCTCTGCCACCCCTGTTTCACACTTAGAAAATGTGTGTGTGTTTTTTTTTTTTAATATGCAGGTACCAGGAGTTGAACTCAGGACCTCGTGCTTGCCAGGCAGTCGCTTTATGCCGCTGAGCTATATCACCGGCCCTGTGTGCATGTTTTTTTTTTTTTTTTTTCCCTTTGTGGGTACCGGGGGTCGACCTCAGGACCTCGTGCCCGTGCCGCTGAGCGATATCACCGGCCCTTTTTTCGTATGTGGGTTCCAGGAGTCGAACTCAGGCCCTCGCGCTTGCCAGGCAGGTGCTTACGCCGCTAAGCCATCTCACCGGCGCTGTGTGCATGTTTTTAATCAAGGGTTCTATTTATAAGATTTTATTTGTTCGGTCTAACTTTTGAGAGCAATAAATTACCTTCATTTCTTTCTGCAAAAGGAAGTTCTATTTTACACCACATGTATTGATATTAAAGCCTCAGGATGTTGCTGCAATTTATTTATTTAGGATCAGAAATGTTTCAGATTTGGAGTTTTTTCAGATTTTGAAATATTTGCATAGACTTTACTGCTTGAGCATCCCTAATCTGAAAATGGAAATCTGAAATGCTAAAATCCTTTTGGAGCATTTCAGACTTCAGATTTTCAGATTAGGAATGCTCAAGTAATATGTACTATAAAACAGAGAAATACAAATTTGAACAGAATGAGGTGAAAAATATGTGCTGATACTTTTAACCTGAACCTCAGGGAATTATCCCTCAGGGATAAACATTCCATACTTTTCACACAACTGGTATAGATTATATTCACAGGTGGGAGATTTGACTCTTGTAATGGTTCAACTATTCATTTATAATGAGACTTTGGGGCTGTGGACATAGTCATGTCATTTATAAATTATATAATCATTCCAATATGCAATGTAAGAGAAATATGATCTCTGTTGAAAAATAAGAGAGCTCTTAAGGCCTCCGGTAAAATGAATTAATTAAATTCTTGATACTATTAAGCATGACCTTAATACCAATGACTCAGAATGAATTCTATGGGCTCTATTTGGTCTTTTCTTCTCCCATATCTGGTACTTTACTTATATTCAAAAATGCCAGTGATTCTATCCACTTCCACAAAGTCCTATAACCCTATTTTCAAAATGACACCACTATTAGAGTGCATTAGACAGATTTCCATTGTGATGACAAATACCTCAAGTAACTTAAAAGGAGAAAAAGTTGATTTTGGTGAATAGTTTCAGAAGCTTCAGCCCATGGTCACTTGGTCATGCTGCTCTGGGCCTGTGGCAGCAGTTTATCATGGTGGGAGAGCCTGGGAGAGGAGACTGCTCACTCACATCATGGCAGCTAGAAGTGGAGAGAGAGGAAGGGGCTAGGATTCCAACATCCCCTTCAAGGGAACATCCCCAATGACCTAAATTCCCCCAACTAGGCCCCACCTCCTAAAGATTCCACTGTCTCCCAGTAGTGCCCCTTTATCCAAACCATAGCATGGAATGATAATTGTTTATTATATTCTCACATGACAAGCAATTTTTATTAAAAATATTTGTGGGATATATAGCAGAGGACATAAAAATTATTGCTACTTTTCAAAGTTCTTTATTTTATGCTATGATGATGTGGCCATAAAATAGTGGTTTGGGAGAATATTATCAATTCTTTACAAGTAGTAACTTACAGTTAATAATGATACAGTTGGTATTTATGTGATCATTCAAGTCTTTACAAAGGAAACATAAACCAACATTTGAAGTAAGCCATGATAATTGTTATGGTTTTTTGTCTTTATCTTGGATGCTTCTAAATACTATGTATGTCTAAATTTTATAACTGGTGCCACTCAGTGTGGCTCTATATTAACCAAACTCAGTGATCCCACCTGAGAAGTAGCACTCAATAGCTTTTTAGGGGATAGAAAACTGAGTAAGTGGGTAGCTTTAGTGATTCCTATAGTTCAGTGGTAGCAAACCTATGGTATGCATGCCACAGTGGACTGTTTGTATAACTGAAAGCTCTAAAAGGTTTGCCACCACTGCTATAGTTCATTATCCTATAAAAATACCACTTAATTTATACTTAGACTATAGATAACTGCAAATATTAACAAGTATATTTCATCTTCTAAATGTAACACTCATTCCATAAATGCTGAATTAAATATGGAAATGAAGTGGAAGTTTAAGGATTTTGCTATTTCTAGATTTTATGTGAACATGCTTTTTTTTCTTTTCTTTTTTTTTTTTTTATGTGGGTACCGGGAGTCAACCTCAGGACTTCACACTTGCCAGCAAGCGCTTGCACTGCTGAGCGATATAACCAGCCCTTTTTTTTCCTTTATGTGGGTACTGGGAGTCGAACTCAGGACCTCGCGCTTGCCAGGCAGGCGCTATGCCACTGAGCTATCTCGCCAGGCCCCCTTTTTTTTTCTATGTGGGTACCCGGAGTTGAACTCAGGACCTCATGCTTGCCAGCAGGCGCTTCTGCCACTGAGCAATATCACCAGCCCTTTTTTTTTCCTTTATGTGGGTAACGACAGTCGAACTCAGGACCTCGCACTTGCCAGACAGGCGTTTATGCCACTGAGCTATCTCACCAGCCCTTTTTCTTTTTTTATTTTTTGTTTTTTTTGTGGGTACCGGGGGGTCGACCTCAGGACCTCGTGCGCCAACAGGCACCCGTGCCACTGAGCGATATCACCGGCCCCTTTTTCGTATGTGGGATCCGGGAGTCGAACTCGGGCCCTTGCGCTTGCAAGGCAGGCGCTTATGCCGCTGAGCCATCTCACCGGCCCTTTCTTTTTTTAATGTGGGTACCTGGAGTCGAACTCAGGACCTTGCGCTTGCCAGGCAGGCGCTTATACCTCTGAGCCCGTGAACATGCTTTTGATAGGAAATATTTTAAATAATCTGTGAAATAAAATTACTTAACAGGCAGACTTTTTAGTGGCATAGTTAATTTAATAAAAATGCAACTGTAATTATCCACTTCTGCCATGACCAAGTAACTAATACTGAACTTGCCCTCCTGTTATAAACAATTAGAAAACCAGGTAAAATATATGAGACAACTTTTTCCAGATAGTAGAGAATGGAAGGCACAGGACTTTTGACTCCTAAGGAAAAAAAAGACATACTAATAAACCCAATGATAATCTCAGATTGGAGAGGGGGAGTGTTTACCAGGAATCAAACTCAGGACCTTGCACTTGCCAGGCAGGCACTTGTGCCGCTCAGCTATATCCCCACCCCTAATCTCAGATTTTAAAGTGGACATGTTAAGAAGGAAAAAGAAAAAAATTGTATTTATATATAAGATGGTTAAGATAGATACACTACTAATTTTGCTTAGTTAATTGAAGAGAAAGGTTTATGCCAGTAATGTTTGGACAATTGAATGCTGATGTCTTGTACCCTGAGTAACTAATTTAAAGATAACAATACATAATGTATTAACCATTGTTACCCTATTATGTTGTTTTGAAATTTTGGGTTTTTTTTCTTCTCTTTAAAATAAAAAAAAGACAAAAAATAAAATGGACATGTTTTTAGAATATTGGCACATGAAGAACACAATTGTCTCACTGAATTTGAGGAGACAAATAGAAATTTGGAAAGATGAGGTTGGTGAAATATTCAGGGTACAGCACAAAAGAAAAGTGAACTACAAGGAGGAAAAGATTCAAAAACTTAGATAGGTATCCCCTTGATTAAACTGCATTTGAATAGCATTAAACTTTATGACTGCACACAAAGAAAAATGCCAGGGAATGATAAACTGGAAATTTCCCATAACTTGGCACTGGAAGACATCTGAGATCCCTCAAGTCAAACAGGAAGAGACCCTATTGAATACTCACAGCATTCTACAGGTATTCACCAAAAGGTAACATGTTGGTAGACTGGTAATAGGACTACATTAGGTAGAAAAAAGGCTACTTTAAATCTATCCAAATAAAGCTTTAAATCAAGCCTCAAAAATAAAGTTAATCCTCAAGAAACTTGATAATGACAACAAAATCTACTATCATTGTAGTCTTAACAATGTCCATCATCCAATTAAAATTACTAGCCATGTAAAGCAGGAAAATGTGAACCTCAACAGAATGAAAAACCAACCAGTAGGTATAGTACAAGAAATGACAGATATGCTGGCATTAGTAAAGACTATAAAACAGCTACTATAAGCATGCTCAAAGATTTAATGACATGATAATATTGAGACAAATGGAAGATATTTTTAAAATAACCAAGTGAGATTTCTAGAACTGCAAGAGTACCTGAAATAAAAATTTTATCTCATAGAACAGCAGATAACAAAGTACAAAATAAAATATCAGTGAATACGAAGATGTAATAATTAAAAATGTGTATGGCTTGTATCTAGATGTCCCCCCAAAGCCTCATGCAGTCATATGTGGGGCTGTTTGTTTGTGTCTGAGACAGGGTCTCCCTTCATAGTTCAGGTTGGCCTTGAACCCAATATATAGCCCAGGCTAGCCTCAAACTCATGACAATCCTCCTACCTTAGCCTCCTCAGTGATGGGACTACAGGTGTGTGCCACTATGCCCAGCCATGTGGAGCTTTTCAGAGGTGGCTGGACCTTGAGTGTGTGATGCTGGGATTAATAATGTGATACTGGGATTGATTTATCAATTGATTTATCGATTTTATTGATTTATTTGGCGTGACTCTAGGATTAAAGGTACACTGTAGCCTGAATAGAATATAAGTGACAGAAAGAGGGCTGCTGTTGCTGGTTGTCACTTGCCACTTGCTGCTTGCTGCTTTGCTGCCTGCCATGAACTGTTTCTCCTCTGTGGTGCCCCTCTGCCATGGGCCACCCTGCCTTGGAGCCAGCCAACTATGGACTGAAACCTCTACAAACTGTGAGCTACAACAAACCTTTTCTCCTTTAACTTTGGGTGTCAGGTATTTCTTCTCATCAAGAAAAGTAACTAAAGCAATAGGCCAAATGAAAAACAGAAAAAGAGGACTGGAAAATAAAACCAGTGAACTGTAAGAGGTTAATATGCAATTTCTGAAGTAAAGGATAAAAAGAAAAGGGAAATAAACATAGTTGCAGAAAAAAAGCTGAAATTTTTTTTGAAATTTGCACTAAAACTCCACAAAACTAACAACAAATCCCAAGCAGGATGAAACTAAGGAAACCACAAGACATACAGTAAGGAAATTGATGAAAACTGGTAATAAAGAAAAAAATGAAAACAGCTAGAGGGTAAGCACTAAATGAGGGAAGCAAGAATGGCTTTTGATTACTGCTCAGAAAGAATCAAGTCTCAGAATAATGAAAACATTCTAGTATGCAGAAGAGAAAAATCAATACTAAAAGATACATAGTAAAAATACCCATCAATAACAAAAGTTAAAAAGCAACTTTTTAAAAACTTGAGTAAGTTCACTGCCAACAAACTTTGCTTGAGCCTGAAGCAAGCAAAAGTAAAAAAAAAATAAATAAATAAAAATTAAGAGTAAAAAATCAGTGGAATTGAAAACAGGAAAACAATAGGAAAAAAAAAAACCAACAAAGCCAGAAGCTGGTTCTTTGAATAAATCAATAAAATTCATAAATTTCCAGGATAAACAAAAACAAAAGGAAAAAAAGTTACACTACTGATCACATGGACATTGTAAGATTATACATAAATGTTACAAACCATACTTTGCCTACAAATTTGATAACTCAAGTGAAAAATTCCTTTAAAGACAAAATTTACCAAAATTCACAAAAAAGAAAATAGGTAACCTACATAGCTTTATACTAAAGGAGTTGAATAAATAATTAATGCTCTTCCAAAAAAACAAAACACTAGATACAGGCAGTTTCAATGGTGAATTTGACAAAACATTTAGGAAATTACCAATTATCTGCATTCTTTAATAGAAAACAGAAGCAGAACTGTTCTATGAAGCCAAAATTACCTTAATATCAAAGCCAGCCAGGACACTGTAAGAAAGGAAAACTATAGAACAATATCTCTCATAAACATCTTCAACAAAACAATAGTAAACTGAAGCAAGTAATTTATTTTAAAAATTATATGCCACAACCAAGTCGGATTCCAGTTATGCAAGTCTGGTTCAACCCTGAAATCAATGAATATAATCTAACACACAAACAGGATGAAGAAGAAAAATCACATCAAATGAAGACAAAAAAGCTGGGGTAAAGTCCAATGTCCATTCAAAACTAAAACAAAACAAAACAAAACAAAACTCTCAAACCTCTCAGCAAATTTCCTTAACTTCATAAAGAACATCTACAAAATAACGTGTAACTAACATCATACTTAATGGTGAGAAACTGGATACATTCTCCCTAATACCGGCAGTAAAGCAAGAATGTGCTCTCACCATTCCTGTTTAGCACACTACCGAAAGACCTAACAAGAGTTATAAAACACTGCTGATTGGGATATGGCATGCAAGGTTCATATGTTGAAATTTAGTCCTCATTGTAAGGTATAAGAGGCTGAAAACGTGGTCCAACTATAGTGTTTAGAGGTAAGGCCTCTGGGAGGTGATGAAGATTATAAAGTCACACAAGTAGAGCCCCATGACTGAATAATGGTAGCTGTGTAAGAAGAGAAAAAGAGAACACATCACACATGTGCATGCTGCCTGTATTGTTTGAGACAAGGTCTTGCTAAGTTGACCAGGCTGGGCTCAAACTTCTGATCCTCCTGCCTCAGCCTCCCAGAGTGCTGTGATTGCAGGCACATGTCACCACACCCAGCTAAAGAGGAATGAATTTTAAATCCATAATACTAAATTTAAAAAGCCAGTTTGAGATGGCTACATGCATTATGATTTCAATTACATGGAAAAGACAATTATAGAAAAGACAAAACTAGGAAGTTAACAGATCAGTGGAAGAATGTGACAAAACAAGTGTGTGAAACAATGTCACTGAAAGCTATAGGGGAAGAGTGCTTCCATAAGCAAATGGAAATGAGTGAAGTTTGCAAGACTAAAAAATAAAAGAAATTATATATAAGCACTATACTCTAGTCGATGAAGGTGTTTCCCAAAGGAATATGGATTAACAATCCTGAAACCACTACACATGTTAGAATTGCTCAGTTAATGGGTTTTGGTTGGTGTAGGCCAGGACTCTTATTTGGGAATGAGAGTTTACAAAAAGTCAGAAGGGTAGGATGATCTAATGGATTACAGTTGGAGACATCAGTATGAACTTATGTTTAGCTTACATAAACGCAGATGGTTATATATAAACATATTTACTAATACGTGTACACAAGTCAGTATAGACAGTTATTTCCTCGCTCTTTCAGGTCAGAGTGCCTAGAAATAACAATGCTCCAGTATAAACAAGCACATCTAGCACCCAGATCTTGATTTCCAATACCATTTTCCAGCAAAAGGAACCAGAGCTTTTTGGAGAAATTGATAATTCTAGAACTAAGGCAGGAAACTGTAAGATATGCCTGGAATGCTCACTTCAGTAGCACATACATTAAAACTGGAACGACACAGAGAGTATGAGCATGGCCCCTACACATGGATTACGTCCAAATTCTTGAAACATTAGATATTTTTTAGAAGAAAGGATTTTTTTTTTTTTTTTTGTGGGTACCGGGGGGTCGACCTCAGGACCTCGCGCGCCAGCAGGCGCCTGTGCCGCTGAGCGATATCACCGGCCCCTTTTTCGTATGTGGCTTCCGGGAGTCGAACTCAGGCCCTCGCGCTCACCAGGCAGGCGCTTAAGCCGCTGAGCCATCTCACCGGCCTAGAAGAAAGGATTTTGAAAGCTTTTTCCCATATAGAAATGATTATTTGAGGAGATTAACATGTTCAATGTGATTTAAGCATTATGCAGTTCATACAGACATTGAAACATGGCATGGTACTCCACAAATATATATAATTTTTATGTTTTTATGTGTTAGCTAAAAATAAACCTATACGAGGGCCGGTGAGATGGCTCAGCGGCATAAGCGCCTGCCTTGCAAGCGCGAGGGCCCGAGTTCGACTCCCGGATCCCACATACGAAAAAGGGGCCGGTGATATCGCTCAGCGGCACGGGCGCCTGTTGGCGCGCAAGGTACTGAGGTCGACCCCCGGCACCCACAAAAAAAAAAAAAAAAAAAAAAAAAAAATAAACCTATACGAAAAAAGGGCCGGTGATATCGCTCAGCGGCACGGGCGCCTGCTGGCGCGCGAGGTCCTGAGGTCGACCCCCGGTACCCACAAAAAAATAAATAAATAAACCTAAAATTTTCTTTAAATGTAAAATTTTCTTTAAAATCTTGTAGTGCCAGGCCGGTGAGATGGCTCAGCGGCTTAAGCGCCTGCCCGGCAAGCGCGAGGGCCCGAGTTCGACTCCCGGAACCCACATACGAAAAAGGGGCCGGTGATATCGCTCAGCAGCACGGGCGCCTGCTGGCGCGCGAGGTCCTGAGGTCGACGCCCCGGTACCCACCAAAAAAAAAAAATAAATAAATAAATAAAAATCTTGTAGTGCCAGAAAGTAAGGACATGTTCAAACAAAAGCACGATGGAGTATTTCAAAGGTACAAGGATCCAACTGGAAGAGTATTCAATGGCCAAAGCTAGCACAGTTTAACTACCAAAATATATAAAGTACTATTGGGTAATAACCTGAAGTAAGAAATAAACATCCTTATGCCCACAGTGATAGACAGATAAACAAACAAACAAACAAAATTGGGGTAGTGAGGTAGACAAGTGTCCTGTGCAGAACAATTTCAAATAATTTTTGTAGATACTCCACCATCAAGGTGGTGGAGCAAATACTCAAGTGTGCTGAGCACAGTGACTTTTTTGGGGGGGAATCAGGTAAAAATTAGGGAAATCTGAGGAAAGAATAAACTTCAGTTAATAATAATTAAACAATATTGGTTCATTAATTGTAGTGAATGTACCACATTAATGAAATGATAATAATAGGAAAACTGTGTGTGAGTAAAAGAGTAAGAATCTCTGCTACATCTTGGTAATTTTTCTACAATTCTAAAACTATCCTATGATTTAAGGCTAACTTTTTTAAATCACAAAAAATTAGAAACACAAGAAGCTAGTTCCTTGAAAAGATTAATAGGGCTGGAGATATAGCTCAGCAGCATAAGCGCCTGCCTGGCAAGCGTGAGGTCCTGAGTTCGACTCCCAGTACCCGCATTAAAAAAAAAAAAAAAAGATTAATAAACTGAAAAACTACTAGCCAAATAAATGAAGAAAAAAAGACACAAGTTACCAATATCATAAATGAAATGGGGACATCACTACAGATTTTATAGACACTAAAAGGATAAGGAAATGTTATGAACAGCATTATATCACTAAATCAAAAATCTTAAAAGGAAGGTATATCCATTTATCTGGTATAAAAACTAAGTAGGAAGATTAAATGTCAATGGTTTCTTCCCTGAAACTAACTCAACTAATGTCCTTTTTTTTTTTTTTTTTTTTGGGGAACCGGGAATTGAACTCAGAACCTTGTGCTTGCCAGGCAGGCACTGTGCAGCTAAGCTATATCTCCAGCCCTCAACTAATGTCTTCAGCTGTAAACTATGGTTATTTGTACACAATGTAAATTATGTTTCTTTCTTATTAAGTCTTTTTGCTGGGTTGTTTTGTATTTTATGCACAAACATTTTAGGCAATTTTACTTGAGAAGCTACTTTAAAATTTTGGTTAGGGCAGCAATGGTACCTTCTTTTCCTTTTCCACAATATCACATAACTTTGTAAAAATAAGAAAACAATTATTTCTAAAATTAATAATGGATTCGCTTTTTTATGTGTTATTGCTTTGTGGCACACCTTTGACTTTGTAGGCATTATTAAGGAAGCTAAATACCATTATGACAACTCAAAACACTTAAGTTAAAAATATATGGCTTTTATGAATGGAAAAATGTTCAATGAGTAGCCTTACATATCTCAAAGCCATATATAACAACAGTATTTTACTTCAGATTAGGGCATCCAGATTAATAAATACTTCATATATCAAACTGAAGAATTACAGTGAATGTCTACATGTGCTCCCTCTTGTTATTTATAACAAGAATTTTGTAAATGCTGAATGTATGACAGCTCTTTTAGCTTTCCTTTTTACCCTCAGAAAACTGTAGTTATTTTCTGTGTCATATGAATAAGAGACTGTTATTACCTACATTAGCTACTTTGTTGGACTGTTTTTTGTGTGCCCTGATGTGGTCATTGCTTATGTGAAAAGGGCAGGAAGAATAGCTATCAGTTCCAGGAAGCTTGTCTGAATCCAATTCCCCTTAAGATGTGGGAACCATTATTATAATTTCTGTATGTTGAGTGTCCTCTTGAGAAAGACAAAAACACAGTAGACTGCCACCTATTTTGATAAAAATTGAGTTGTCACTAGAATAAGACCTTTTGTTTTCCTTCCTCCATCTCTAAAATGGTTGAATCAGTTACTTTCAACTTCCAACCATGAAAGTCCTTTCTTCTTTCTTTTCCCACTTTCCTCACTGTGTCCTCTCTTCTTTCTCATACCTTCTCTGTCTCTCCCAGCAATTTCTGTCTTCCTTAAGTTAGAGGCAGACTCCGCTATTTTTGTATCAAGCAAAAAAAAAAAAAAAGGAATGCTGCAGAAAAAGCACAGCTGTTAAATTGATATGAGTGTGAATTCTGACTTTATCAGATAAGAAAAAATTAATTTTTGTGAGTCTTAGCCAGTGATGAATCACTGGCCATAGAGTCAATGTGTCCTTCTCCTCCTGAGTCCCCTTCACAGATTTCATATTGGTAATTTAAAATTATCCATGATGGAAGGAGCATTTACACTACAGAAATAAGCAAATACTACAAATCAAGAATTTGTCTTTACACAAAGAACCAGTTTCAGGTACTGTACCTACAGTTGAATATGGTCTCAAAATATAAAATGGCAACGTCCATAAACAAACAATTCTTAAGTTTTAAATTGTATGCTGTTCTGAGTAGCATCCCATCCCTCTCCTTTCTCCTCAGGACGCGAATCATCCCTTTGTCCAGCATGTGCACAAAGTGTAGTCTCCCTGCCCATTAGTCACTTAATATTGCAGTGCTTATATGCAGTAATCCCTTATTTTACTTAATAATGGACTCCTAGCACAAAAGAAGCAATGCTGATAGTTTGGATATGCCAACAAGAAGCTGGAAAGTGCTTCCTCTCAATGAAGGTGAAAGTTTTTGACTTCATAAGAAAAAACAGAAAATGATAAGTTGAGGTTGCTAAGATCTACGGTAAAAACAAATCTATCCACAAAATTGTGAAGAAGGAAGAAATTCATGTTAGTTTTACCAATGCACCTTAAACTGTAGAAAAAGTTAAGACTACAGTGCCTGATAAGTGTTTAAGATGGAAAAGGCCTTAAATACAGAATTTAATGTCTGTGTTGTTTCAAGCACTTACTGGGGGGCTTGCAATGTACCCCCCGAGAATCAGGGGGACTACTATCACTATATTTAATTGCATAAAGAATTTTTAGTTAGGTGACCAACTGTTCACCATTTCTTCTAACAACTAAACCAATACGTTGACTTCCACTGGAAAAAGAGAAATTTAGATTAAGTATGACAAAGCACTCTCAAAAATTATTCTTATATTCAACAATATTTTTCTCTCACACTAAATCATACTAAAAAAAGAATAGGTTCTTACCAACCTTAGGGGGAAGAACTGTCATAGTCTTCTAAATGAGGAGGGGAAAAGCAGAGGGTGATCCATGATCTATCCTGGAGTGTAATCCCTACTGCTGAACCTTGTGTTTAGTTGGATCGTTTGTAATTCTTTTAAGGCTTCAGAATTTTGAGTAAAATCCCTTGTACATAGCTTTTACATAATACACTGAGTTGCAATACTTCTTAAAAAATATCACTTGGAGGTCTCCAAAGTGTCTCAAAGGAAAAAAATGTTTATGAATCTGGCTAGAAAGATGTTTTTCCTCCCTTCACTAAAAAATGACTGGAATGATTTTACTTTAGCCCCATAAATGAATACAAGGTCTTCATTTCATATTACTGTCGTTACATACATTACTTATTAAAATAAAATTTTAATATTATTATTTGTTTTAAGTAGTTAGTACTCACATTTCCAACTCAGACCTATACACATACTCTTTTCTGTTGCTTTAGTCTTTGTTCTGAAGTTACATTTATATGGCAATCTAATGTCTAAATGTCTGGGCTGTTAAGAAGCCCTCAAATGCCCTTTTTGTTACTAACACAGGTCTTAGAATTACTAGTGCTTCTAAAACCAAACAACAACTCAATAAACAGTGTTCAACATAAAATTTGGAAACCATAATCACAACATATAAATAAAGCCCTTCAGTAAGAGCTTGAAGTTCTAGTTATAAAATGTTTCAAATTGCAGAAATGATGAACATCAAGACTGGAAATGTTTTTCTAATCTAAAATATAAATGTGGTATAAGGCATTATCTATTAATTACAAAAAGCATTTATCAGAAATTTCAGAATTACAATGTTCTTGGATATCTAAATGAATTATTTATATTATGGTTTTAGGATATTTCCTTGTCTACTTCTCTAGCATTATCTTATACCACTACTTATTCCTCTTACCTTCCAAACTCAACATTATTTTCTTTCTTCAGTTTTTCTAATATACCATCCTTCCACATTCCACAGGGTCTTTCCCATTTTGTTCTCTCAGACTAGAATATTCTCCCAGTGCCCTCTCTATTTAAATCCCAACTCAAATCTCACCTCCTCAGAGTAGTATTGCTGTACCCCCCAGTAAAGGTATTCTTCCTTTCTAATGTATTTGTTCTATTAGAAGCACATTCCTTTTCTTTACAGTAGTTACCAGTTTTATTTATATATCCTTGTCTATTTAACTAACCTTAAGCTCCATGAAAGCAGAACCCTATTCATTCCTGCTTATCACTGTCCCCTCAGCATCTTGCATGGTTTCTGACACATAGTAGGTGATTTAATAAAGGAATTACATACACGGATTACTACAAAGTAAGGTGCAAGATATATGAGTCAACAGCAGACACAATTCAAGGTATCAGCACAACTGCTGAATGCCAAGTAACAATGATCAGGATATGGTATAATCAAAACTAAAGAAGATTATATTGAAAGCCTATAGGCCCCACTTCAAAATGTTAACTTCCAAAGACATAATTCAGGCCCATGTTTTTTTAAGACAGCAGAAAGACTTTCATTCTCATGGAGTATCATACCCTAAATGTACAGTACTGTTATGCAAACTACTCATGTTATCCACTGTTCCTTTAAACAACTGAAGTAGGAATGGGGATGCAGTTCAATGGTAGAGCACCTGCCCAGCATGTGCAAGGTCCTGGGCATAATCCTAAGCAATGAAATAAAATAAAGTGTATTTTTAAAATGAAGAAAATATTCAGATGGGGCCAGTGAGATGGCTCAGCGGCATAAGCGCCTGCCTGGCAAGAGCGAGGGCCCGAGTTCGACTCCCGGAACCCACATACAGAAAAAGGGCCGGTGATATCGCTCAGTGGCACGGGCGTCTGCTGGCGCGTGAGGTCCTGAGGTCGACCCCCGGTACCCACGAAAAAGAAAATATTCAGATGGCGAATCTGGAAATAGCAACATTTATAATGGTTTTCTATATAAAGCCCTAACTAAGACTTATAATCAAAGATCTCACGAGGTTTTTCTGAGAGGTGTGAATATAACTTGTCAATCATAAAAGAGAGAAAGACTAAAATCACAATTAAGTAAGATTTAGAAATACTCAAATATAAAGAATACATACTGGGAGTGTTTTTCTTTAAGTATGCACTAAGTAGGTAGTCATATAAATGTCAGAAAATTGACAAATAGCGCATTTTTAAAAGATAAGCAGGTAACAGTACTGTATATCAATGCTAAAAAATAAAAATTTTATCTTCTATTACTCTCACACATAATAATTACTGCCCTAATAAAACACAAAAATTAAGAACTGGTCTTTCTTCATTGTTTTGAGAATCTTAAATATTAAATTAAAAATAGTTTTGTACTTAAAATGAATAAATTTATAAAGCCACAATTAACACTATGATACATTTTCACAAACATTAAAATTAAACCACGGTTTCCACATATGAACTATAAAACATATAGAAATAGTAATAAGAATAATTGAAGAGGTAAGTCTGTGCAATTCATTATCCACCTCTAATGTGATGGTGTAAACTACCCCACTGACTGCTATTAAAGCAAATGTAAGTACGTAGGCAAAAATCTCATAAATACAGAGCCCTGTGTGCATTTCAACTGGCCTGAAGAGCTAGCGGTGTTACTGCTGAGAGCCTTCAGGTCACAGTAAAGATGGAAGCCAGGCATAATGGTGCACACCTGTAGTCCTAGAACTCTGGGAGGCCGAGGCAGGATTACAAGTCCAAGCCCAAACAGGGCAATTTAGTAACTTAGTGAGACTCTGTCTAAAAATAAAGTAACAAAATTAATAATAATGGCTGGGAATATAGCTCAGTGCAGAGGCACTAGGTTCAATGGACTGTACTGGAAAAAAAAAATCATACCACAATATCAAACTCATAAATTTTAAAACATAAAAGTGAGACTAAAGAGTATCATACCCTAAATAAGTATTCTCTTGTAGGTTACTAGTGAAAACTTTTTTTTTTTTTTTTTTAGGCAGGGTCTCACTATGTAGTGCAGGCTGGCCTTGAACTCACTTATGTAGTCCTGGCTGGCCTTGAACTCAGGGGGGATCTTCCTATCTCAGCCTCCCAAATGCTGGGATTACAAGCATGTGTCACCACAGCCAGTGAAAACTTCTGATTAAAACCTCAGACCTTTATAAAGTACTTTGCAGAAAATAAACTTATAGTAATTGAGTTAAAGGTGTGAAAATAAAAAGATGTATGACTTTTGGTAATGATATTTTTAATAACCATCCATATAGATCTACATATATTATGTAGTATTTTGCCAGTCATAAAACACCGTACTTCCCGGCCCACAGTTTTCTTTTTTGGGTCACAGGATCTAAAAGACTATATTCTAAGCTATTCTTGTGTCTAATTTCAACTTTAATAAATGTGTTTGTTAAAACTGGTACAGTAGGGCCGGTGATAAGGCTCAGCGGCATAAGCACCTGCCTGGCAAGCGCGAGGTCCTGAGTTTGACTCCCAGTACCCACATAAAGGAAAAAAAAAAAAAAAAAAAAACTGGGACAGTAATGAAGTTCAAGTGTACACAGGATTTTATAAAGACTAGAACATATGCAGGTGGGTGCTTAAGGAAGTTTCTGCCCCTTTTGCCAGCAGCAGGATGCCATCTGCTTATGACACGAATCAAGCTAACCCTCCGAAAATCTGATTGTTTAGTTAACACTGAAAACATACTCTAAATCCAAGATGAACTGTTATTTTTCAAATGTTCTTAACCATTCTTAAAATCTTGTTTTCTACTTTAAAAGCAGGAAAAGTCTGTTAGTCTAGCCTTTCCTTAGTACATCTATTTAAAAAGAAAAATCAAATTAGTGCATACATCTAATTTCAAAACAGTATTCTCTATTAACTGTAATATATATTTGATTCATTATCTTGGAAAAATAAGCATGTTTTAATTTTAAATTATTTTTACCTCATACAGCACAGCTATCAACAAATAAGATCATACTCTACATAGAAGACCGCAAAAATTCCACTAAAAATCTGCTAGATTTAATGAGAAAGTTCAGTAGCATAGCTGGATACAAAGTCAACACTTAAAAATCAACAGCCTTCCTGTACACGAATAACACTCACTGAGAGAGAAATTAGGGTAACAACACCTTTCACAATAGCATCCAAAAAAATGAAATACCCAGGAATCAATCTAACAAAGGATGTAAAAGACCTCTACATTGAAAACTACACTACTCTGAAAAAGGAGATTGAAAAGGATATCGGAAAATGGAAAGATATGCCTTGCTCTTGGGTAGGAAGAACTAATATAGTGAAAATGGCCATACTTCCAAAATTGTTATACAGATTTAATGCAATTCTGATCAAAATTCCAACAACATATCTCACAGAATTACAGAAAAAAATCCTAAAATTCATTTGGAACCAGAAGAGACCTAGAATAGCAAAGGCAATTCTGGGCAACAAAGGCAAGGCAGGAGGCATCACAATCCCTGACTTGAAATTATACTATAAAGCTACTGTGATAAAAACAGTGTGATACTGGCAAAAAAAACAGACCTGAAGATCAGTAGAACAGATTAGAAGATGCAGAAATAACTCCAGACATACTAAGCCACCTTGTCTTTGACAAAGGTGCCAAACACATTCACTGGAAGAAAGATAGCCTCTTTAATAAATGGTGCTGGAAAAACTGGCTCTGCACATGCTAAAGATCAAAATTAGACGCATATCTTTCACCATGCACTAAACTAAACTAAAAATGGATCAAAGATCTAAATTTTTTTTTTTTTTGTGGGTACCGGGGGGTCGACCTCAGGACCTCACGCGCCAGCAGGCGCCAGTGCCGCTGAGCGATATCACCGGCCCCTTTTTCGTATGTGGGTTCCGGGAGTCGAACTCGGGCCCTCGCGCTTGCCGGGCAGGCGCTTAAGCCGCTGAGCCATCTCACCGGCCCCAAAGATCTAAATATTAAAACAGAAACCCTGAACCTGCTGGAAGATAGAATAGGTAAAACTCTTGAAGACATTGGTGTAGGCAAAGACTTTATGAATAAAACCCCAATCACATAGGAACTATCACAAAGAATTAACAACTGGGATCTCATCTTATTTAAAAGCTTTTGCACAGCAAGAGAAACAGAGTGAAGAGACAACCCACAACATGGAAAAAAAATGTTTGCCAGCTGCTCCTCTGACAAGGATTACTACTGAGAACATATACAGAACTCAAAAAAATCAGACCTCCCAAATTTAAAGACCCAATCCGAAAATGGGCATCCGAGATGAATACACACTTCTCAGATGAAGAAATACAAACAGCAAATAAATATATGAAAAAATGTTCAACATTACTGGTCATTCGAGAGATGCAAATTAAAACAACACTGAGATTCCATCTTACCCCAGAAAGAACGGCTATTATCAAGAAATCAACCAATAACAAATGCTGGAGGGGCTGTGGGGAAAAAGGAACCCTTCTCCACTGTTGGTGGGAGTGTAGACCGGTACAACCACGGTGGAAATCAGTGTGGAGATTCTTCAAAAAACTAGGATTGGAGGTGCCATTTGACCCAGCTATTTCCCTTCTGGGTATCTTCCCATAAGAATTAAAAACATCGTACCACAGCGCTATATGTGCACCCATGTTTATAGCAGCACAATTTGTAATAGCTAGATCTTGGAAACAACCCAAACGCCCATCAACTGAGGAATGGATAAGAAAGATGTGGTATTTTTATATAATGGAGTACTACTCAGCCATAAAGAAAGATAAACTGGAGATTTCTATAGGTAAATGGATGCAACTCGAGACCATATTCATAAGTGCAATAAACCAGATGCACATGTGTAAACATCATATTGTCTCCCTAGTTGAGAAGCTGAAAGAGTAAATAAGATCCAAAATGTACAACAGATATTGTAAAACAGGAAGAAACTTCAAAAGGAAAGAGAAACTGGGATAGGGGAATGGAGAAAAGAAGGAAGGGAACTTATAACTATCTTTTATAGTATATATATATATAATATATGTATTATAAAATACATATTATATATAAAATATAACATATATTTTATATATAATATAAAAAGATAGTTAAGATAGATACACTACTAATTTCTCTTAGTTCATTGAAAAGAAAGGTTTGTGCTAATATGGTTTGGATAACTGAATGCCAATATCTTGTACTCTGAGTAACTAATTTAACAATACACAATATGTTAACCATTGTTACCCTCCTAATACGTTGTTTTGAAATTTTGTTCTACCATTTTTGTCTTAAAAAAAAAAATAAGGTCACCAAAAAACACACTAAAATCACTTACTTGACTGGTTCACAGTACTTTTAATTCTTTCATCTAGTTATTGCTTTATCTGTCTCTAACTTAAACTTCTGGAAAAGGATAAAGTTTTATAGGCAAGAATAAAGTTCACCGTCATTCTGTGTTGTGTTTAAGCAGAACAAAACACCAATAACTAGTGGCTCTTGCACATTCTAATTTAATGTAAACATTATTAAAAGCCTAAAGGAAACTCTGAAAATAGAAAATACCTTGCCAGATGTTGTGGGACGAGGGGAGTCTCATGAATGTCACCTAACAAATTTTTTTGTTTCATCATTTTGAGTAAACTGGAAATGACTTCCTCAGTACAAAGGCTTGAAAGAATTGTAATAAAACTCTTTGAAAAATCCTTATAAATGACTAAACATTTAATTTAGACTTAAAAGTGACTCATTAATTTTTTAAAAAATTAACTTAGCTCCTTCTCTTGAATAGAGACACCAACAAAGCCCTATGTCTTATAAAACTATATAGAACTTTTAGTCACATCCTAGTCATATTAGCCACTGACTGTATTTCAGTTCCAGGTCATTTCACAGAAAACTTTCACCTAAAAATTACTGCCATTTACATAGCTTTCTTCAAATTTTTTAAATTAACTTAAAAAAAAATCTATGAGGTAATCACATTAATACTGAGTCACAATTATTTTTATACATACATACAAACACTTGAAGAACAAAGCATGTGTCCTGAAAATGTTATAATTTTAATTTCATGAATAGAAAAAAGTAAAAACTAATATTGAATCACTCCACCAAGACAATCTACCAAGTACAGCACCACCCAAGAACAAGCTTTAATGCCACGTTCAATACCCAGCAATACATACTTTTGTCTTTTTTTAAAAAGAAAAAAATTCTGTATTCACAAAGAAAAATGACATCGACAAATTTACTGATAGTAAAATAAAGAACGGGAAATATAGTTCGTATACACACACACACATACATTATGCTACTTATCATTGTAATTCTTGCTTGCATCATTAAAAATCAAATACATTTCCCCTGAACATTTTGGGATTATTGCATTTGGAATTAACCAACATTTTTAATCATTGGAATTAGAAAAGGTATTCACTTGTTTGATTGCTAAAATGGAAATAAGGTATTAGAATTGGAGTCTTGAACTCAGAAAAGTACCAATTTTTACCAACCCGTAGAAATAAAATTTGAGGGACCATGAGATGGCTCAGCGGCGTAAGTGCCTGCCTGGCAAGTGTGAGGTCCTGAGTTTGACTCCCGGAACACACATATGAAAAAAGGGCCAGTGATATCGCTCAGGGGCACAGGTACCTGCTGGCACACGAGGTCCTGAGGTCGACCCTCGGTACCCACAAAAAAAAAAAGAAAGAAAAAAGATTTGACAGTCAATAATTAGCATAGGGAATGTGAGAGCTAATTGATATGTCTATCTGTTTCTTTTTCTTTTATATACAATAGGTTTATATTTTTATTTTGAAATAGTTCCAGACTTACAGAAAAGTGGAAAATCATGTACAAAGAATTTATGTATACTCTTCATGTATTAACCTTCATATTAATATTTTATCACAGATGCTTTATCATTTTCCCTTTTTAACAAAATCATAAAAAAGAATAAAAGACTTAGGAATAAGCTTAACAAAAGTGAAAGATCTGTATTTTGTAAATTACAAAACACAAGAACTTAAAGAACTAAATAAACAGGAAGACAGCATGTTCATGAATTAAAAGATTTAATATCACTCTTCAAATTGATGCAAAGAGTAAACAAAATCCATATAAAACTTCCAGTGGATTGTATTTTTACAGAAATTGATAAGCTGATCCTAAAATTCAAACGGAATTACAAGGTACATCTAAGTAGCTAAAATAATTTAGAAAAAGAATGAAGTTGGAATATTCATACTTCCTGAATTCAAAACTTACTACAAAACTACAATAAATAAGACTGGGTGGTACAAACACAAGAGAGGCATATAGATCAAGGGAACAGAAATAAATTTCTATGACTAATTTTGACATGGGTGCCAAGATAACTTAATGTGAGAGTGGTCTTTTCAACAAATGGTATTGTGTTGACAGGATATCCACAAGAAAAAGCATGAAGTTGGACCCCACACTCACATCATATACAAAAACTGACTCAATATGGATCAAAGACCTAAATATATGTATAAGGCTTTTAGAAGAAAGCACAGGCATAATTACGCATGACCCTCAATTACACAATTGTTTCTTAGATATGACACAAAAAGTACACACAATAAAGGAAAAAAAGATAAATTAGACTTTATCAGAATTTAAACTTAAAATTTGTGTGTTTCAAAAGATATCATTAAGAAAGTGCAAATACAACCAGTAAATAGAAGAAAATATTTTCAAATCCTGTATCTGATACAATTTATGTATTTAGAATATATAAATTAGCCAGTGCGGTGGCACATCCTGTAATCTAAGCTACTAGGGAGGCTAACGCAGGAGGCCAACCTGAGTAACTTACCAAGACTCTGTCTCAAAGTAAATTTTAAAAAAGGACTAAGAATGCAGCTCAGTGACAGAGCAGTTGCCTTGCATGCTTGAGGCTCTGGGTTCATGCTTGAGGCTCTGGGATTGAATACTGCAATCAGTCAAGCAATCACTAAATATTATTATCAATCAACTGTCAAAAATAAATATCCTAATTTTAGAATAGCAAACATTGTGAAGAGCTATTTCTCCAAAGGTACGCAATGTCTCATAAACTCATGGAAAGATTTTTCAACAGCATTAGTCACTCTTAAATGATATAAAATCAAAACCACAAGAAGACACCAATTCACACTCATTAGGATGGCTATAATGAGAAAGATGGATAACAAAAAGTGTCAATAACTACACGGAAAAATTGGAATCCCATTCACTGTTGGCAGGAATATAAAATGGTGCATTTCGGCAGTTCCTTTTAAAAGGAAGGTATAGACTTACCATGTGGCCCAGATAGTTAATTCTTAAACATATGCTCAAGAGAATTAAAACCATATGACAACAATAAACTTGTTCATAAATGTTCCTATCGGCATTATTCATAATAGTCAAAACATGGAAATAAGTCAAATATGTATCAACTGAGGAATGTGGCATATTCATAAAGCAGAATAATATGAAGCCACAAAAATGAAAGGAAGTACTGATACATGCTTTTACATAGGTGAGCCCTGAAAACACTGTGCTAAATGAAAGAATCCAGTCACAAAAAGGCCACATTATATGATCCCACTGACACACAATGCACAGTATAGGAAATTCCACAGAGACAAAATAGTTCAGTGGTTGCTACGGACTAGGGGGAAAAGGAAAAACAGACAGTGACACCTGACACATATGGGTTTCTCTTTGGTGAGATCAAGGTTTTGGAATTAGATAGTAGTGATGGTTGCACAAAATGTCCAAAATAATAAAAACCACTAACTGTACATTATTAAAGAATGAATTTTAACAATATGTGAACTATATTTCAGTGTTATTTAGAGAAAACCTCACCTGTGTAGCACAAAAAGGGAAAAGAGGCTGGATAAATAATGTGAGAGAATGTGGAGTTTCTTGTATCAAACAGAACATCACAGTGGCAGGAGCAAACTTTTTAGGGAACTTATTTATGTATTTATTTATTTATTTTTGGAACTGGGAATCGAACTCAGGACCTTGTGCTTGCCAGGCAGGCGCTGCACCACTGAGCTATCTCCCCAAGCCCAGGGAATTGATTTTGAGTGATGAACATGCTTAACATCAGTCTTATCCAGTTTAAGTTCTCTCTCTTATAAAAGAAGACTGGTTACTACTCAATACTCTTTCTGTAATGTGGGCCAATCTTGTACATTACTAAAGCAATCAAGCTAACTTTCTTCCACAATGTTCCATAAGTTAGACTTTTCACTGACTGACCTTTTCTCCATTAGACAGGATTAGTGAAAGTTGACTGAATAGATTTAACATAAGTAGGATCCCTCTGTTACCAACCTGATCTTAATCTCACTGCATGAGTTTAGTTATTAAAAAGAAAATCTGCTCTCTTAACTGTCTTATAAAGTAATAATTTTATCACATTAATGTTTTAAATCATATTTATTTTTCCTTTTTACTAATTCTACTCTAGGGCCGGTGAGATGGCTCAGCGGCTTAAGCACCTGCCCGGCAAGCGCAAGGGTCCGAGTTCGACTCCCGGATCCCACATACGAAAAAGGGGCCGGTGATATCGCTCAGCGGCACGGGCGCCTGCTGGCGCTCGAGGTCCTGAGGTCGACCCCCCGGTACCCACAAAAAAAAAAAAAAAAAACTAATTCTACTCTAATTTCAAAGCCACAAAATAATTTCCCCAAAACTGGAAATTTAAAAATTCTGATTATTCTGATTTTTGATTTAGACACATTTACCTAGAGTAATATTTTAGTGAATATATGCTGAAGAGCAAAAAATTAAAGTTCCTTATTTTTCAATAATTGTCTAATGCTTGAGAGTATTTTAGAAATGTTCAGGTAGGTATGTAAATCTATTTGTTTTGAAATACTTTCCTGCATCATTCTGTTTTGTTTTATTTTCTAGGGCATCTGAAACTGTCAGGGTGCAAGCAGACTATCTGGCCAGCTAAAACAGTCTTGACACTACTGGGAATAAGATAAGGCAGGTCTACACTCCCGTATAGTGTGACTGGCCTATTTAGTGAAGAAAAGATACGACAGACAGACAGACAGACAGACAGACAGACAATAGATCAATTGACCTCATCTAGATGAATGATAGCCAAGAGAGACTTCATCAATATGGGTGTTATGGTATTATCTCGTGAGCAATGTTTCTTGTATCAACGACATACATCTTAAAGAGATGAAAATATGAAGGCTAAAGAATTTAAAATATTCACCATAATACCAGTTAGTACAATTTAGTTTGAAACATCAAATTAGAAGCTTAAACACTCACTTAAAACTATTTTTCCAACAACTCTCTCTAAATTAAGTATTTTTTATATTCCAAATTTCAAGATATATCTTGCCTTATTGGTTCCAGTACAATTAAGACATTTTACAGACTGTATGATGTCAATTTAGAGCTCACAAAGTAAGTACTGCATAGTAATCTCAATTGAATGAAGCCTTAGAATCTAGATGTCATCAAAAAACATTTCTACTATCATTCGTAATTGTGGGCCCCATGCCCTATAACCTTAAAAATACCAGAATGAGCTTGACAGGTATTAAAAGAGATTTGTAAATGAACTATTTTTCTTCTAAGAAGAGGAAGCATCAAGTAAAATTTAAGGGAGACGTTCATTTATGTATTTCCATGAAGCAACTTAGGAGATTTGAATTAAAAGGAGAGAAAACACGGAGGATCAAAGTACCTGGTATTTCCAATATTTTGAGAAAGATATCATGGTAATAGCAGTTCTTCCATTAACTTTTTCCATAATAGGAAACACTATCTGCTATGTGCTAGCTGCTACATATAAATTATCTCATTAAATCTTCAAAATATAATATTATTTTTCCCATTTTGCAAATAAGGGAAATAGAACTCGGTCAACTATGTTGTCCAAGGATACATCCAAGATATGATTTAATTCCAAAATCTATTTTTTCACTATAGCATGATGCCCCACCTTCTGTTCTTTAAAAGCAGTGTTGCATACTGAAAGGCCAATAGGTCCTTGCAATTAAAATAAAATGTATCCTGCAAGTTAGACCAATAGAAAACAAGGTAGTTTGGCAGCCAAGTAGTATATACCTGCCTATCTAACTTGGCTTCTTCTTACGTATTGTGGAAACCTAACGAAACAATCAAACAGAATGTGTATATGGGCATATTAGATTCATGTTTTTAAAAAATCATCACTTGAAAATCAGCAGAAATGCAGAATAATACTAGTAATGAGGCTTTAAAAAAATTTTTTTTCACATAGGATTGTAGGGCTGAAACCAGTTAGCAATGAGCAAGTAAATAAAACACTGGTTTTTTTTTTATGGTAATTCCTTTATTTTACAACTTATATGTAAACCTTGCAGCAATAATAAACTGTAGTAAAGCACTGTTTAATATTCCCCCACACCCCTGTACTGGGGAACCCAGGGCCTTTGCACTGAGCTGTATCTCTGAGACAGGGTCTTGCTAAGTCACTAAGTTGCCCAGGCTGGGCTCAAACTTGTGATCCTCCTGCCTCAGCCTCTCAGAGTGCTGTGACTACAGGTATGTGACACAGTGCCTGGCTAATTCCCTGATTTTATATATAGCATCCAAAGATACACCTGAAGGCTGAATGTATGCAAGGCTCTAAAAATAGACTTAAATGTATAATAGTGTTTATAACTCTCTAAAAGCTAAAATGCATCAAATCTCTAATTATGGCTTGGGGTTACTCATCTGATACAACCCTTGTCCCAAACCAGCAAGTCAGAAAGCAGCAAATAACCTTCAAGGACACCTCGATTCCTTGTTTTTTAACCTAAAATAGTATTTTCTTGTATTTTAATTTGTATTCTCCATCTATGCATTGTAGTATCAAGTTTTTAGCACTGACCTTTTTCATCGTGTTTTGTAAAGCATGAGGAAGTCTAATAATGCTTTATGCCTTTAGCTTATTTTCTCTTTTCGACCTATGTGACAGGACATGTTAAATCATCACAAAATCCACCACCCACTCTTCTATGCAAGAATTGCTGAGTGGTTCTAAAGGAAGTCTAATACTTAGCTGATACTTGTCACTCTTTCATGTATATACACTTTCATGTTTACTTTTTCTAACAAAAAACTATGCATCTGAGCAAAATTGACATTCTGACATGTCTTCCATAATCTTAGCTACAATTTGTTCTAAGTTTACTATTTAAAGAAATCTACTACACCAATGTATTACTCATTTGTATCCTAAAACTACCTGTTATAATTAGAAGGAGAGTAGAAATCACACATTTAATACTTAGAGATAATTTTTATAATGTATAAAATAAAAATTAGGTAAATGAGAAAAAAAAAACATCAAAACAGAAATTTACATCACTGTTGTCCCTAAATCAATGGCTCTATGTCTTTACATTTATGTAAATACTTTCATCAGCAAATAGTGAATTATTTTGGTAGCTCGAATCATCTTTTTGTGTGTGGGGGGAGAGGGGTACCGGGGGTCAACCTCAGGACCTCGCGCGCCAGCAGGTCGATGCCGATGAGTGATATCACCGGCCCTTTTTTTGTATGTGGGATCCGGGAGTCGAACTCGGGCCCTCGTGCTTGCCAGGCAGGCGCGTACGCCGCTGAGCCATCACACCAGCCCTCGAATCATCTTTAATCTACCTGAAATGGGGTAATTTTTAAACTTCCATTAGAAGTTCTTGGATTGCAAGTGTCTATAATAAAGATATAATTAGGAGCTCCCAGCTGTGCAATAAATATTACTTGGACAGAACTTCTTAAAATATCCTTTGCAATTAAATACCTGTAATCATTAAACAAGGCAAGAAGTAAAAGTTTTATGGGGAAGAAAAACGATCAAACATTATTTTACAACAAGTTTCTGGAAACTATATATTCAAATGGCAGATTACTAGTTACTGTGAAGGAAAAAGTGTCTTGGTTCTAACAATCTCTGAAACAACTTAGATATAGACGTCACAGAGCCTAAGTAAATTGTTCCTTGAATAGTACAGAGGTATACATTCTCAACAAAATCCTATAGCAGTGATGATGAACTTAGAGCTTTCAATGATACAAACAGCCCACTGTGGCATGCGTCCCATAGGTTCACTACCACCATCCTATAGAGTATACCCACAGTCAGTTGAAAGACAATCGTAACTGGTAAAGTCATTTATGGGGGCTTGAGTAAAACTGCAAAAGGAAGTGCGATACGTGAAGCATGTGCTCTGAAAGAAAACACACACACACATTGGCAAGACAGTAATTGGGGAAGATCTATCTCCTATATCACATCATAAAGGATGTAGTAGGCTGCTTTAGAAGTGACTAAAAAAGTGCCCTAGAAGACAGTAATGGATTTTCTTTTAAGGTAGCATATAAATTATAACAATATTACCACCACACTTCTAAAAACATGTTTTCATTTTTTTATTTTTAACTGACACAGCAATTACACATCTTTATGGGGTGCAGTGTGACATTTTAGTACATGTTACAATGCATAATGATCAGATCCAGGTAACTGGCATATCCATCGCCTCAAACATTTCTCATTTCTTTCAAAATCCTATTAGTTGTTTTGAAATAGGAGTTATTCCTCCTATTCAACTGTACCCTTGTATCTGCTAACCATCCTCTCTCCACTCCTCCCTCCTCTACATACTTCCCAGGCTCTGGTAACCATTATTCTCCTGTCTACTTTTATTAGATCAACTTTTCAGCTTCCTCATATATATAAGAAAATGCAGTATGAGTCTTTTTGTGCCTAACTCACTTCACTTAACATAATGTCCTCCAGTTCCAAGTTGCTGCAAATAACAGAATTTCATTCTTGCTTACATCTAAATAATACTCTATTGTGTATATATACCACGTAACATTTTTTCTGGTTCATAATCTACTGCAAAAACTATGTTCTTCAGAGAAAAAAACCTTCCTAAAAATGTCTTAAACTTCGTAAGAAAAAAAGGGGGAAGTTTATCAGCAAAACATATATGTAAATTATAATTAAGAAATTTTGTTAGAACACAGAGATTATGGAACCTGATGCCAAAAGTAAGTAATTTATATCAGAATGGTGTGTATGGCCTGTGAAGTCTAGGACAACAGAAGAATATGAAGTCAAAGTCCTATTCCCTAGCACTGAAACTGCCCAAACTCTCCTTTGCAACCTAAGCAGTGTATTTTAGTGGAAGAAAAGAATGTCTCAATGACAGACCAAAATTAATTACTGTATCTTTGAAAAATATAATCAGTTATCTAGGCCCAAAATCTAGGAGAGTTCCTTTGCTTTTCCTTTGTCCCTTATAATTAATTTCTAAAACCTAATACCTCTTCAAAATGTTTCTTATATAATTAGCATAGCCTCAAAGTATTTCCTTCATATATTAATTATGTGGTAGGTTTAACATGTGCTCACAAATTCTTCTATATTCCTCCTTCCAGGAAGTGAAACCTAATTCCCCCTGCCCGCATATGGGCTAGATTTAGTGCTTCTAATTAATAAGAGTATGGAAAGAGAAAAATAGTAACTTTCCAGTGGAGAAAACCTGACAAATACCCACTTTATCAGTGATCAAATTTAACATTACAAGTAGGGCAGGAAACATAGCTCAGTAATAGAGTACATGCCTAGAATTCAAGAAGCCCTGAGTTCAATCTCTAGTGCCCCTCCCCGCAAAAAAAAAAAAAAAGTGATGTCATGTTAATACCTTACCTCTTTTTTTTTTTTTTTTTTTGGTACCAGGAATCAAACTCAGGACCTCGCACTTGACAGACAGGCGCTGTGCCAATGAGCTATGTCCCCGGCCAATATCTTACTTCTTGATATGGCACAATAAAAAGGGTTCTTCACCTCTGGGTATTCTTTCCCAATGCACAAGCCCAATCTAAGCCCAGGTATCCACTTTGCCTATATGTAAGTCATCTGACCATCAATTCCATTTTATCCTTTGCCTCAGTCCTATAGATGTGGGAAAGGGAACCAATAAGTTAGGCAAACTGGGGTATGGACCTAATTATGCTTATAACTACACAACTTCTCCAAGTTTCAGATTCTTCATCTATAAAATTAAATGTGTACATTAAATGACCACCTAGTTTCTTCTTCTTCTAACTTTCTACAATACTATGTTAATCAAGATATAATTAAAATATATATGCATGGATTCTGGTTAGATGGCAAGGAAGTCTATGCACTTTTGATTTCCCCTAAATTCCCCCCATAAAAACAGAGCAACAGGGACTGCTAAACCAATAATTAACAGACAATATCTATAACAAAACTAAATAATAGAGTATTCCCATTAACCTCGAAATATATGTAAACAAAGAAAACCACCAATAGCCACAAGACAGGTATATAATAATTCTATACCAACAAAAACTGACCTTTAATTATAATGGCATATACTATTAACGAATATGGAAGAACTCAGGGAACAATGTTCCCTTGAGTCCTTCCTGAAAAAAAAAAAAAAAAAACCCTCAAACAAAACTACCCAGTTTAAATTTCTGCCTCAAAGTTACACATTCTCACGTCCACTGCATTCTATTGTTCATACCTCACCAGCCAACTATGATTTGATGTGGAAGAGGGTTATACTAAGTCCTGAACAACAAGCGGCTTCGGTCACTGAAGAACATTTTGGAGACTGGCTACTACAATATATAATTGAGCCTGGTTATTCGAAGATTTATGCTCGATAAAACCACTGTAAACAATGAATTAATAATTATTGAACTGCTGCTCCAATGGGAAAGTGAAAAAGCCCTAGTGCTTGTGAGCCTTTGGTCACAGTTTTTTCAAGTGATCAACATATAGTCCTTTAGGTGTGATTCTATTTAAAGCAACTTAATTAACATATTATTGAAGTCATCAAGAAAGGACAAAATACGAAAAAATGTGGCACTAAATAAGTAGCAAAGAGGAGAATTGTTTATAATATGAAAAATGAAACAAGAAGGCAGTGTTGCCTTGTTCTACCTCAGCTGTGAATGTGCAAATTGGGTGACAAATTTTTTGTTGCTCTGTAAGTAGCCACAAACACACCACAGGTATTGATTTAGGAATCACAAATAAAATGTACTAAGTAGGCAAATTGGCAAATAGAGTGGTACCTCGGTTCACAAATGCTTTGTTTGCAAACAATTTGGTTTGCAAACAAAAGCGGTTGGCAAAATTTTGTTTTTGTTTGTGAACTCTACTTCGGGTGACAAACACAACCACGGCCCTCTTTCCTGTACAAACACAAACATGGCTATCTTTCCCAAAATTGTAGAACAAATTAAGTTCATGAACAAAGGTACCACTGTATAGAATCCACCAATAATATAGGAGCAAAACAGTAGGGCAAAAGTTCAAATATTTTTAATTGCCTCAAGTTATATGTCCATTTGGAGAGTTTAAGAGATCATATGTATTAAATATTAAACATATCTCTAAGGAGAATAATCTAAAATATAGTATCCTAAAAATGCTTACAAAAATAGAATGAATTACATAAAGGCTTTTATAACATGAGAAACTTCAGTAAATTATACTATGACCCCCCTGAAAATTTAATAATCAAACAGTAATTATTAATATTCACTTGGCTGTGTATTTTAAGCCCTAGGAAACATCATGTTGGATGCAAATGATAATTTTCTTTTCCAATGAGGAAAAATTTCAAAAAAAATTTAGCTAAAAATTTTCTTAATAATCATTTTATGAGTATGAGCAGCATTTAAATTATTAAGTCTTACCTATATAACAGAAAATGTGAAAAAGACCTAAATAATATTTTACTCAATACTCACAAATCTAAAAAGCAGGGGGGAAAAAAACTCCCTCTACAGAGCGAACATCAAAAACTATACCCAACTTTATACACAAACCACACATTTTGAAACCTGGATACAGTTACCCATTTTAAAAAATCAAAAAATTACAGATCTTTATAAAGATGTTGAGACCATTCAAAGCAGTGTCCATTACTCAGGTGAGATCATTTGAATGATATTTAGGAGTCATGAATTATTTTACTAGCTCTTCTCCTAGCTATGGTCACATTATTTATCTTCTCTGGACCTCAATTACCTTCTCTGTGAAATATAAGAATTGACCTGTAATATGAACCCTTCCGATCCTATGATTTTTTGAGTATTTCCTCATAAATTATAGCAGAAACTCTCAATCTGGAGAGGTCTCCATTTCAATGCTGAAACCTTATCTCTAAGCCAGCTGTACTGGCCATATCCATCCCTCCAAACATCACAAAAATTTTCAGAAAAGAAAATATCTTTCCCATCCTATTCAGATTTTTACAGGCCTTGCTTCTCTTTCTCCTACTTTTACCCCACTTTCAAAAATTCAGAGAAATGTAATGTACCCAAGAGTTAAAAGTCTCTAAACTATAGCTTAAAAAAGAATTCTGAAGATGATGATGATAGTAGCAGTAGTAATGGAATTCTGAGTACAAATAATCTCCATAGAAGTAATAAGTTTTAGAAGAATTCAACACATTAATTTAATCCTTAATGTCTACATCAATAAAACAGCAAGTGACATTTTATCTTTTTTCTAGAAAATAAAATGGGTTTTTATTTTGCATGAGAAAATGCTAACAATTAAGGCTAACATGCTCATTATTTGATGATAACAATCAAGGCTTTTAATTTTTTTTCAAATTTCAGAAAATCCACTAAAGATGAAAAATTTAGAAGTAGGCCTGTGCCAGACGCATGGCGACCCTCCCCCAACGCAAGCAAGCAGGGCCATGCAGACACAGTGACGCCCCCCTACACACACAAGGGCCTGACCATCCACCAACTCCAAATTGGCTCTACATTTTTATTCCCTTTGGCCAGGGATAAGAGGTGAGGAACAACCAACGAACCTGATCCTGGAAGAGGACCATTCCTTGGGAGAAAAGGGATCAACCAGACCCAATGATCATCAACATTAAATCCAACGCTCCACTTGCACCCTTGTCCCGCGGCCTATACCCCACAGAGACCAGGGACCGATCACATTTCTCATCTACCAAAAGCAGCAAGGCTACATCTTGACTTGGAAAGCAGTCACAGTGTGGAGGTGAAAGGAGACAGCGGCCTCATGTGCAGGGATATCAACTCAAAACCGCATAGGACCTAAAGACAGGCCATGAAAATCACGATGGGCTAAATTCCAAGACTGCAGATCTTGGAAAGAAACCAAATATTCAAAAACACAGGAATTTTTTTTTGACTCAATCTTTGTTTTATTTTTCTATATTGTATTGTTTTTATCTTTCCCTCATCAGGTTTTTTTTGAGGAGCTGGTTTTTTTTTTTCCGCTTTTTTTCACTTTTATTTCCTTTTCCCTCCTTTTCTCTTTACCCTTTCAAATTTTTTCTCTTCCTGCTTCTCTTTTATATTTTGCTCTCTGTTTGTCTTTTTTCTTTTTTTTTGTTTGTTCTTTCCCGTAACTGTCTTCTAACACTATTAATATCCTTTCACTCCTCAATAGCAACCCATCTCATTTTTCTCTCCTCCTTCTCATTTTCCATTAATTTTTCAAATTTTTCTCTTTTCACTTTCCAGTTCTACATCCTACCTTTACTGCCTGTGTTTCCTCAAAAATAAGACAGGGTCTTATATTAATTTTTGCTCCAAAAGACACAACAGGGTTTATTTTCAGGGGATGTCTTTTTTTTTTTTATGTACAACAATCTATATTTATTCATGTACAACAACTGACATTTATTCACTTATGTACAAAAATCTACATTTACTCAAATAGAGTCCACCAAAAAAATGTACACATACTTCAGCAGTTTGCCATACTGATAAATGTCTAGAAGCTAATGCCCACCACTTTGAGCATCTCTTATAATTGTACAGGCCAAAGGTAACTTGTATTAACCTCATGCTGTGTCAATAGATTTAGTATTAAAATGCTTATACGAGTTTTTCTTTTCCTGATGTATACATTTTTTTGGCAGACTCTGTACGTTTCATGTCATCTTCTGGAACACTGTCATAACTCTCCAAATCCCAAATTCTGGCCTGCATTTCTTGCAACTCTATTTCCTATAAAACCATCTGCCACAGTATCTCATGTCAGCAACAGAGTTCTCCTTAAATGAGCACTTTTTGTCCATGTAGCCTTTTTGTAGTACATTGGAAACACAGCTATCGAAGCTTTTATTCCATGAGTTCTTCTGGGATGCAAGGATGGTTCAACACAGGGGAATCAATAAGTATACTACATCACGTAAACAGAAGCAAGGACAAAAATCACATAATCATCTCAACAGATGCAGAAAAAAGCCTTTGATAAAATCCAACATCTTTTCATAATAAAAATACTTAAGAAAACAGATATAGAAGGATGTTGTGTCAATCTGATAAAAGCCATTTATGAAAAACCTACTGCCCAACATCATATGAAATGGGAAAAACTGAAAGCTTTACCTCTAAAATCAGGGACAAGACAAGGCTATTCATTATCGCCACTCCTGTTCAACATAGTACTTGAAACATTAGCAAGAGCAATCAGGAAAAAAAAAAAAAGAAATAAAAAAAAATATATATATATGTGTGTGTGTGTGTGTCAAATTAACATTATCTGCAGATGACATGATCCTCTACGTAGAAGACAAAAAATTCCACACAGACTCCCAGAATTAATAACCACATTAAGCAATGTAGAAGGATACAAAATCAACAAACCAAAATCAACAGCATTCCTGTATACTAATAATGAACTCACAGAGAAAGAAATTAGAAAAACAATACCATTCACAATACAATCAAGAAAAATTAAAAACTCAGGAATTACCCTAACCAAGGAAGTAAAAGACCTCTACAATAAAAATTACAATACTCTGAAAAAGAAGATCAAAGAGCCATCAGAAATTGAAAAGATACCCCCTGTTCCTTTACAGGCAGAACCAATATAGTCAAAATGGCCAGACTTCCAAAACTGACATACAGATTTACCACAATCCAAATCAAAATACTAACAGCATTCCTCACTGAACTAGAGGAAACAACTCTAAAATTCATATAGAACCAGAAGAGACCCAGAATAGCAAAAGCAATCCTGGGTAATAAGAACAAAGCAGGAGGCATCACAATCCCAGACTTCAGGTTCTATTGCAAAGCTCCAGTGATAAAAATAGCATGGCACTGGTACAAAAACAAACATGATGATCAATGGAACAGAACAGACAGAAGAAGTAGAAACAATCCCAAGTATATTCAGTTAAAAATATACACTGGAAAAAAGATAGCCTCTTTAATAAATGGTGCTGGGAAAACAGGCTAGCCACATGCAGAAGAGTGAATCTAGGCCCATATCACCCATATCATTCACCATGTACCAAACTAAAATAAAAATAGCTCAAAGAACAAAATGTTAAATCAAGAACAACCTGCTGGAAGACAAAACAGGTATAAAACTCAAAGTAATAGGCATAGGCAAGGACTTTCTGAATAGAACACTGGTTGCAGAGGAAAAAGTACTCAGAATCAACAAATGGGATCATAACAAACTTTAAAACTTCTGTACAACAAAAGAAACAACCAACAGAGTGAAAAGACAACCTACAGAATGGGAAAAAATTCTGTCACCTATTCCTCAGAGGACTAATATCTAGACTACATAAAGAACTCAAAAAAATTAGACCCACCCCAAAATAAAAGACCCAATTGAAAATATGGGCAACTTAAATGAACAGATACTTCTCAAGAAGAAATACATGACCAACAAATACATGAAGAAATGCTCAACATCACTGTCCATTAGAGAAAGACAAATTAAAACACTGAAATTCCATCATACTCCAGAAAGAATGCCTATCATGAAGAAACCAGGTAACTACAAATGCTGGTGAGGCTGCAGGAGAAAAGGAACCCTGCTTCATTGCTGCAGGGAATATAAACTAGTACAACCAGAGTGCAAATCAGAATGGTGATTCCTCAAAAAATTAAAACCATGAATTCCATTTGATGCAGCTATTCCCCTTCTAGGTATCTTCTCAAAAGATTTAAGAACATCATATTACAGTGATCTATGCATGCCCATGTTTACAGCACCACAATTCATAACAGCTAAATCTTGGAAGCAGTCTGCAAACGTACTAATAAAAAATTTAGAACAAAAATTTAAGGGAAAATATTTAAAGAGCAAGCTTATGTAACTACCCAACAAGGAGCAAATGAATAATTCTAACTCTCCTAAAATGACACTGTATGCTTAAAATTGGGGAAATTTCAGTCAGGCACAGTGATACTGTACATGTCTGTAATCTCAATACTCAGAAGGCTGAAAAAGAGGGATCACAAGTTTGATGCCAGCCTTGGCCACTCAGAAAGACTCTGGGGCCAGTGAGATGGCTCAGCAACATAAGCACCTGCCCAGCAAGCGCGAGGTCCTGAGTTTGACCCCCCGAACCCGCATAAAGGAAAAAAAGGGCCGGTGATATCACTCAGCGGCACAAGCACCTGCCTGGCCAGCGCGAGGTCCTGAGGTCAACTGCTGGTACCCACATTAAAAAAAAAAAAAAGAAAGAAATACTATCTCAAAATAAAAAAAAAAAAAAAAAAAAGGAAAGGGCTAGGAATGTAGCCCAGTGAGAGACCCTGGGTTCAATCCACAGAACTCAGAAAGAAAGAGACAATGAGATAGAATGAGAGTGAAAGAGGAGGAGGGAGAGAAAAAGGGAGAGGGAGGGAGGGAGAGAGAATGAATTACGAACTGAACCAAGCAGAAACCAACACTAACAGAACTCGCAACATTTACGTACTAGGAATTATGGCCATTTGCAAATCTGGTCCAGTAACAGCCACTCTTTCTGCACTATTTGATTAAATCTTCCTTCCATTTCGGAAAGAGGTGGAAGGAAAGATGATGGCAAAAGTATTTAAACAGAATACAGGACAGCTGTGATTTCAGACAAAGGAAAAATCATCCTTTTATAAGTGCTTTCTTCCAATTTGGCTCACAGAGTCTTAACGACATGGATTTTCTCATCAATTGATACTCAAAAAGAAGTTCAGCACAAAGGTAAATTAAAATGAAAGCACACTTGTCACAGTGTTGTATACCTGTAATCCCAACTATTCAAAGGCTGAGGCAATCAGGAACACAAGTTAAGGCCAGCCTTGGCCACTCAATAACACCCTGTCTCAAAATAAGAAAAAGGGCTACGGACACAGCTCATTGAAAGAGCATACTCCTTCAATCTCCAGTTTAAAAAAAAAAAAAGATTAAAGTATAATAGAAGAAGGCAAAGACAACCAAAAAATCTCCCTCATGATATATTTTACTTAGAATTTGACATGAGAGGTTAATACTTAAAATAAGAGGTTAATATCCAGGCCGGTGAGATGGCTCAGCGGCGTAAGCGCCTGCCTGGCAAGCGCGAGGGCCCAAGTTCGACTCCCGGATCCCACATACGAAAAACGGGCCGGTGATATCGCTCAGCGGCACGGGTGCCTGTTGGCGCGCGAGGTCCTGAGGTCGACCCCCCGGTACCCACAAAAAAAAAAAAAAAAAGAGGTTAATATCCATACAACTGGCTAATATATTCCCTTGTATACAGCAAATGCTCAAAAAAAAAAAAAATCTAAGCACATAAAACTCTTCCTATGGTATTATCAGTAAATTGGGAATCTTTGAAAAGCTTCTTAATTTTCATGTACCTAACACCCAAATGAATGAATTGGTATAGTGATAACTTATTTCTTAGAATAATCCAACTTAACAAGGATATTTTACACTGACTTAGATCATTCATAAGGCATAATCCTCCTTAATGAAATATCTTTTATTGTCTATATTTTAAAGAAGCAAATGGAGGGAAGGCAAAAGGAGAGGAAGAAAGGTAGAAATGAGAAAAACAGGAGTCCTATTTATTTTCCACATCAGAGAAAGAAGAGAGGGAATTTAAAGTAAAAGAAAACATAATTTGCAAGATTATAAGGCAATCAAAAAATTACCTAAATAAACCCACATATGTACATGCTAACCAATCATGTGTCAGGTTACAGCATTAAGTGGTCATGGAAAACTCCCCAAATTTCTAAACTCTAACCCAGTTAACAGTAAAGAATGAATTACATCAACAACAATAAGCCTACTGATTAGGCTTTTAAGTTTGAAGTCACTTAAGCAACTTTCCACAAGATAATTTATGGTATATCTGAAACTTGCCCCTGAAGGTCAAAATAAAAGGTGAAACAGTTTTCCAAACTTTAACCCTTTTCTACCATTTATTTTCTCTCATGGTTTTATGCCCCTTTAAAAAAAAAAAAGTAAAGAAAAAAATGAACAATGGAGAAATGCCAAGTATAGATGTTCATGATAACCAACTCAATCATTTTACGGTAAAGCCAAAAATTGAAATCCACATAACTTCAGGAATAAAGCTCCTTAGTAAGGTGAACTTTCTCCTGATGGACACACACAATCTATTTCTGCCACTGCAGGCATCTCAGACCACCAGAGAAAGAAAATCTTGTCTCGTATAATCCTATTTATTTCCTAAGGGAGCCTGTGTACACACATATATTTTAATGGCTTGTTTGCACTCACTTACCCATTTTACTCCTTATATAAAATAGTTTAACATAAGGATAGTATGGAAGGTAGGAGTAAGGACAATTAAAATATTCAATCCACCAAATATAAAAATTCAAAATAAGCCAGGCATCGTAGCTCACACCTGTAAACCTAGAGCACTCTGAAAGCTGAGGAAAGAGGATTCAAAATTTGAGGCGCGCCTGGGCTACACAGCAAGTTCAAAGTTAGCCTGTCTAACTTTTGAGACCCTGTCTCAAAAAAACAAAAACAAACAAAACAAAAACAGTTCAGAATAAAATGATTAAATTGTTTACCATATGAATCTACTTTGGCAAAACAAATTTTAAAAATTAATTATAGCTGTAATTTGCAATGTCATAAATTATCCAAGTTGTATAAAATAAATGAACCAATCTTAAGACAGTTGGAAATAGCCAAAGGCTACTACTAAAAGGAAGTGTTTTATGTTATTAAGTAACTTTGGCATTCATACTAATCCTTTATATAGACATTCCCACCCACAGGTTAGCCTGACATATACCACGCTGAGACAAGGTTGGTGTGGGAAAGGTTACTGCCATCCATCACTGTGAAAATTAATAGCTTTAATAATAGTTGAAGAAATAAAGGTACTGCAAGCAACCTTGCAGCTAATACAATTTGTTACCAAAAAAGCATAGGCAAAGTCCATTCATAACATTCCCTTCCCATGGCCACCTGCATGTTAATTCATTATTCAAATGCCAAAGACAGCAGCAGGAACACATACTCTGCCAAGAAGTCACCATTATAAAAGCTGCATAAACATTTCCAGCTCAATCATCTAAGAATAACAGAATGAGACAGGAACATGTTTTCCAAGTAGCTCAGCAATAACACTTATAACAGCTTTGAAAACACGACTAGATGAAAAAATGGTCCTAACATTTTTGAGTCTCCTGGAGTAATTTACGTATCTCAAGTTTTCTCTAATTTCTTTTTGAACATTCAAAAACTAAGAATGCCGGGGGCCAGTGAGATAGCTCAGCGGCATAAGGGCCTGCCTGGCAAGCGTGAGGTCCCGAGTTTGACTTCCGGTACCCACATACGAAAAAAGGGCCAGTGATATCGCTCAGCGGCACAGGCTCCTGCTGGTGCGCGAGGTCCTGAGGTCGACCCCCAGTACCCACAAAAAAAAAAAAGGAAAACTAAGAATGCCATCTGACTAGAATTGGTAAGCATGAAATAGCTAAATAAACCTTACAGCACTATACCTGCATCAGTTTGCAAAGAATAATATCAGAAACCCTTTATTACGCCAGAACTTGGAGAGTAGTTATTAGAAGTTGTTAAGAGTAAAAATAAGAAAGTTCATCCCTCTCAATAGTGAAAAATTGAAGTACAATCTATATTATTTCCCAGAAGTACTGTTTTAAAACTTTCTGAAGCCCATGGCAACTGTCTGTTCTTTCCAATAGAAAACTTTTAAGAGAATCTGTTAATAGATAATTAAATGTACTGCAAACTTGCCATAAGCAACAAAATTTTCAAAATTACCTGCTGTAATTCAATAAACGCAAAGCAGAATGCAACATTCCTATCTAATATGTACTCTCTTCTTTAACATTAGAATCACAATTTTATTTTTGGCAGCAATGAACCTACTTTACTTTTCCAGTTTTCCTTACATTAAATATAGCCTTTGCACCCAATCCAAAAATGGGCATCTGAGATGAATAAACACTTCTCAGATGAAGAAATACAAATGGCAAATAAATATATGAAAAAATGTTCAACATCACTAGTCATTCGAGAGATGCAAATTAAAACAACACTGAGATTCCATCTCACCGCAGGAAGAATGGCTATTATCAAGAAATCAACTAATAACAAATGCTGGAGGGGCTGTGGGGGAAAAAGGAACCCTTCTCCACTGTTGGTGGGAATGTCAACTGGTACAGCCACTGTGGAAGTCAGTGTGGAGATTCCTCAAAAAACTAGGACTGGAGGTCCCATTTGACCCAGCTATTCCCCTTCTGGGTATCTTCCCAGAAGAATTAAAAACACCGTACCACAGCAATATATGTGCACCCATGTTTATAGCAGCACAATTTGTAATAGCTAGATCTTCAAAACAACCCAAATGCCCATCAACCGAAGAATGGATAAAAAAGATGTGGTATTTTTATACAATGGAGTACTACTCAGCCACAAAGAAAGATAAACTGGAAACTTTTATAGGTAAATAGATGCAACTCGAGAAAAAACTCAAAAGTGAAATAAACTGGACTCACATGTGTAAACATCATATTGTCTCCTGAGTGTGAGAAACTGAAAGAGTAAATAAGATCCAAAATCTACAATAGACATGGTAAAACAGGAAGAAACTGTTCAAAAGAAAAAATATTGTTTAGACAATTGAAAGCTCATAACTTGTACCCTAAGTAACTAATTTAAAGGTAACAATATGGAATGTATTAACCACTGTTACCCTCCTATTATGTTGTTTTGAAATTTTGTTCTTTATTTTTTTCTCTTAAAAAAAAAAATATATATATATATATGTATGTATGTATATATAGCCTTTGCTTGAGTTCTGGCTAATCAGGGGAAATTTCTGGAAAAGCTGCTTACAGATCCTTGGCTTAACTGAAAGGTGAAGTCTTTTGGCCCTTTCCCTTTTCTCTTTGCTGTTACTTGGAGTACTGACATCAGGACTGAAGTTCCTGCAGACACAGCTGTCCATTAGATCACCTGGTATATGGAAGCCATGTGCTATGATGGGAGAAAGACAAGAGACTGGTTCCTGATGACCACACACCTCTAGCTGTGTCATCTGTGAAATTTTTATTTGCTTAAGCCACTTTTATTTTCTAGTTTTGTTTTATGTTGTAAAACAAAACCGATACTTTTGTCAAAATCATAATTTGTTACTACAACACAACATAATCACATTCAGATTTGATAAGCTGAGTTTTTTAAATTATCAGTTCAAGAAAGAAAAACCTTTTCAAACACAACTCTCTCTGCCAGCAAGCTGTTATGGCAACTGAGGGAGGGAGGGAGGGAGGGAGGTAAGGGGGAGAGAGAGGGAGAGGAGGAGAGAGAGAATATGAATATAGATAACTATTTATTATGGCAATTAAGAGAGAATGCAGATAAATATCAAAAATATCTTTAAGAAAAATATTCTCCTCCTGATTAAAAGACTTTATTTCAAAAAATACTAGAGAATCAGTTACTATGAAAAGCCATTCTTTTTGCTGAAAACAAAACTCTTCTCTACATTTTTAGTTTTCTAATATATTTTTGAAGGTTCTACCCTCCAAAATTAATCAAATGTTTGTTTTTTAAAAAAATAATGAACTTTTCATCTGTTTCTAAACTTAAAAACTACAGAAAAAACTTATCCATTGTGGATAACTAATGCTGGAAAATATCTTTCCTTTATATTTGTTATAAAATAACCTTCAATAGAGCTTTTTACTAAAACAATATTCATTTCTTACATTAAAATCAATGACCCAGGGCTGGTGAGATAGCTCAGCGGCATGAGCGCCTGCCTGGCAAGCACGAGGTCCTGAGTTCAAGTCCTGGTACCCACATAAAGGAAAAAAAGGGCCAGTGATATCGCTCAGCAGCACAAGCGCTTGCTGGCAAGCGTGAGGTCCTAAGGTCGACTCCCAGTACCCACATTAAAAAAAAAAAAAAAAAAAAAAAATCAATGACCCAAAACTTAAGCCAAGTTCTAATGATTCAACTTACTTCATCAGGTAATAACACAAACTACACAGTAACAGTTTAATATAATCCCTATTGTATGAATATGCAACTAGTCTCTAGCTGACAGATCTAAAGAGCACTAAACTTTTCTGGTCATCTAAAATATATGGATATTGTTGCTATGTATAAATCTATGGGAAAATATCCTAGAATAAGCCTATTTTTGTAATTTAAAGCACACTTCTTCTCAACACTCAACAGTAATTATCTTATTCTTTAAACTGGTAACCATTAACAGATTCCAACAGTCACCTTACACAAGCATTTATAAATAATGGTTTACTCACTGGTCATTTCATATTTCCTCTCCAAGTCCTCTACCTCATTCCCCCTGAAAATGGCAAAATCTTAAAACAACCTTAAAAAGTCAAATAAGCAAGTATTAATTCATTCACTGGCTCTCAAACCTTTAGAAATCCCCTCTATGTGCCAAGCATAGTGGTAACATGTAGTAGCAGGCAACAAACAGAAATTCTCCCTTCCATAAAGCTTTCACTTAGAGGAAAGGAGTTGCACATCAGTGAAACTGCAGCACATGGTTGAACTCAGTCCACAGACATGCTTTATTAGCCCTCGAAGGGCCTTAAAAAATCAAGAGTAGCCAAAAGGCCAGAGAAGACAAGATAGAAAAGATTCAATGCAGAGTTAAGTAGGAAGGTGACAAGTATTTGCTGAACTTGGCAACACAGAGTTCCCAGTGTCTTTACTGAGAACACTTTAAAGTACTAGTGAGAATGGGGTCAGAAAAATGTGAGACAGGGAAATAGATACTGCACACATAGACAACTCTTGAGACATACAGAACAAGAATAATAATGAGATAGTAAAATAAAATAATTCTTGGTAGTAGGTAACAACGATGCTATACCCCTACCCATGATTTTGCTTCCTTCACTTCATTATAGGTTTAATGACAGGTGTTTTTGTTGCTTTGGATGTCACCTTTTCAGGCTTCCCTTTCTCCTTTGAAAAATTATTTTTAGTTGCATCAGTAATATGAATGCATTCTACTTGTCAAAACAAGCAAACAAAAACAAAAACAAAAAATAATAAAACAAAATTCTACTTTAACCACCTCTATTTCCTAAAGCCAGCTGCATAGGAAAGTTAACACTAGTTTGGCATACATCTTTTTTCTACACAGTTGCATACATTGATGTATTTATGTAGGACTATACAGTTGCTTTAGGTAAAATGTGTTTACAAAAATGTTAACACATTCCATGAATTATTGTGCAATTTGCTTTTGTCCCTTAAAATGTTTTGGGAATATCTGCATATAAATATATGTAGATGGAGAATGACAACTTAATGATTTTTTTTAAATCTGCCTTAAAATGCCTGACAAAAACACCCTTTAAAAAAAAATCTGTCTTTCATGTAGGAGGTAATATTGCCCACAAAGCGCAAAGACTGGTTCTTGTGGGATGAAAACTTCTTAGCCATTAAAATAGTCTATGGCCTTCCAAAGGGCTACAGCACAAAAGCAAGTACTTATTGTATCTATATTAAAATTTCATGGTGGGAATTTTGGAAGTTTCCTTGAGATTTTGCTTTTATAACGCAACATGTTAAGAGTTCACAAATTCCTCATTACCAAAAATTGGAAGTAAAAAAGACATCCTTTGACTGGTAAATATATAAACAAATTGTGCTACATCCAATGAAATGTATTATTATTATTACTCAGTAATAGAAAGAAATGAGGTAGTAAGCCACAGAAAGATACCATTATGGTTTTGATCTAAAATGCCACCCCCAAAAGTCTCATGTGTTTTGAAGGGGAGCTTTTGGAAGGTGATTTGATCACAGGGGATCTATTTATAACTAAATGTGCTATTGGGAGATGGGGCCTGGTCAAAGGAAGTGGGTCTCTGGAAACATGACCTCAAAGGGTATATTCTTGTCCTTGGCTCCTCCCTTTACTCTCTCAGCTTCCTGGCTGTTACAAGTTGAACCTTCCCTCTATCATCCCCCTCTGCCATGTTTATGCCTTGGAGCCTGCTAATTATGGAGTGAACCCTCTGAAACTGTGAGCCAAAGCAACCCTCTCCACCTTAATCTGCAAGTGTTAGGTATTTTGTTCTAGGGTGACAGTAATACAGACATGGAAGAATATTAAGTGCATATTTCCAAATGAAAAAAGCCAGTCAGAAAGGCTACATGCTATATGATTCCAACCATATGAAATTACTGAAAAGATAAAACTACTGAGACAGTAACATACTAGTGGATGACAGGAATTCAGGAAAGGAGAGGAGGCATAAAGAGGTAGGACACAGCACAGTAAAGCTATTCTGTGTGATACTGTAATAGTAAATACACGGCATTATGCATTTGTCAAAGCCCATAGAACTGTATAACACAAACTGAAACCAATACAAGCTAGGACATTTAGTTAATAATAAATGAGTCAATTGGTTCATCAGGCTGAGGGTGTGCCTCACTGGAAGGAGTGGTTCTGTAGCATGTGTGAAACTTTGGGTTTAATCCTCAGTACCACAAAAAAATGGAGAGGAAAGGTCTCACATGGGAAATCTGTACTTTCTGCATGATTTTTCTATAAACCTAGAACTGTTCTAAAAAAACAAAGTCTATTTTTAAAAAACAAAAAAGATCTTTGGAGGGGCAATAATGGGGAGAAAAAGGCTAACAGCACTGTTCTCATCAGATAAGACTACAGCTTTCATGGCTTATAGAACAGGAGAACTGTGTTTAAGTCCTGGCATTTACTAATAAGGTGTCAAGTTCTTTATGCAGTGTAAATGGAAGCAAGAATACCACACTGCTGTATCTGTGAGAAGAAAACATTATGTATAGCATAGTAAATGTAAGTGTGTACACAAAGTACTCCAGCTTTTATGCAGTAAAAGGAATAATGATTTTTCTTTCAATCACAGAACACAAACTTGTTGTAAATTTCATTCCCATAAAAGGGTATTGAGACTAATTTATTGCTACTTTAATTTACTACAAAAAAAGCCAATTTGGTAAAATCTACATTTAAAAAATGGCAACTGATAAATTTGATGAAATATAATTATGATATGTAACTCACTTGGTATAGTGCTATATACCAAAACAAATAACTTCCTTGAAGTTGCTTCCTCTATCATAGGTAACTTTCCTACTTTTTTTTTTTTGGGGGGGGGGTACCGGGAATCAAACTCAGGGCTTCATGCTTGCCAGGCAGGCGCTGCACCACTGAGCTATATCCCCTGCCTGGTAACTTTCCTACTTGATAAAAAAAAATGAAGAATATGTTGTTTATAATTCTGTATTATATATTGGGAATCAGAATGAAGAATAATGGTAAAGGCTTTTAAAAATTCAAAAGCACTGGTATCATTCTGGAATTTTCTACTTTTAATTCAGAAGAACTGGGCCCATGATATAGCTCAGCGGCATAGGCGCCTGCCTGGCAAGCGTGAGGGCCCAAGTTCTACTCCCGGAACCCATATACGAGAAAAGGGCCAGTGATGTCGCTCAGCGGCACGGGTGCCTGCTGGCGCATGGGGTCCTGAGGTCGACCCCTGGTACCCACAAAAAGAAAAGAAAAAAAAATTCAGAAGAACTATAATATAATATAATATAAAATAATATAGCCAGTTAGAAAGTTTATAGTGATAACCAGATATGACCAATTATAATACTGTACTAATCTATTAGAGTCTGGATCTCTAAAAATCAAAATTAGAACTGAAATTGAACTGCCACATTTTTTTTCTTTTGTTTTATTTTATTGAAAAAAGGTAAGACAGAATTTCATAACAAAATAATAGGAGAATAACAATAGTTAATACATTGCATATTATCATCTTCAAAGTAGTTACTCAGAGTAAAAGATATGGGCATAAAAAATTCTCCAATCAATATTAGCACGAGGGGCCGGTGAGATGGCTCAGCGGCTTAAGCGCCTGCCCGGCAAGCGCGAGGGCCCGAGTTCGACTCCCGGATCCCACATACGAAAAAGGGGCCGGTGATATCGCTCAGCGACACGGGCGCCTGCTGGCATGCGAGGTCCTGAGGTCGTCCCCCCCGTACCCACAAAAAAAAAATATATATATATTAGCACGAACCTTCCTTTTCAATGAACTAAGAGACACTAATAGTATAACTAACTTGCATTTTTCTCCCTTTTCCCTTTCTTCCTTTCCCCTTTCTCCCATCCTAGTTCCCATTTCACAATATCCACATTTTTTATAAATATGGTCCTCTCAGAAAAAAGTTCCCTTGTCATTAGGAAAAAAAAAGAAATCTAAATAAAAAGTTTGTATCACTAGAGATCAACAATCTTCCAGAAGTCAAGATTCCACTAAATATTTTCTTGAAGTCCACTCCCTAATATTAATACCAGAAACACAGATAATAGAAACCTCTATTTCTTGAATTAAATATAGAAATATAGTTTTCTGCTTATTATTATCACCCTCATTTCCCTCATCTATCCAGTAATTTTTCTTTTGTATGTACATCTGCAACACTAAGAAATTTTTCAAAATATCCAACAAAAAATGCTTTGTGTTCCAAAAAGAAAAAGTAGTATATAATCTTAAAATGTTAAGGAAATCAGCCAATTACTATTGTTACATTTCTAATAGATATACCTAAGTAGATATATCTATTTTAAATATATCTATATTTACAGTATCTAACATTTAGGAAGCATTTTCTAGATGACAAGTATTAAGTATGTTATATATTAACTGATTTGCTCCTCATAAACACCTTTTTTTTTTTTTTTTTTTTTGTGGGTACCAGGGGGACGACCTCAGGACCTCGCGCGCCAACAGGCACGCGTGCTACTGAGCGATATCACCGGCCCCTTTTTCGTATGTGGGTTCCAGGAGTCGAACTCGGGCCCTCGCGCTTGCAAGGCAGGCGCTTACGCCGCTGAGCCATCTCACCGGCCCATAAACACCTTTTGAGGTATGTACTACCATCAAATCTCCAAGTACAGCCAGATGCAGTGACCTTACCAGAAGGTAGCAATTAAAGATACCTCCATTGTCATCTGGCTGACAGTAAGACATAGCAATCATGAAACTATATTCTGATTTCACAACATTTAGAATATGAAAAAATGTGTGTAGCTCAGAATCAAATGAAATAGGGCATTCACATCCCATTTTGGAGATGAGGGACTTGAGGAACAAAGCATAATGCAACTTGCTCAAGGTTATATGGCTCATAGATACCATCTGATCATCGTTCTGAAAAGAGATCAACACAATTATCACTGATGCACTGTAGAGAGCATGCATGATAAAATCATTTCTAATTCATGAAACTATCCTGAAAAACATATTTTGTATTTAACTTTTACATTTGAAATATATACATATGAGGCATAAAAGAAATACCTTTATGATAGCAATTTAGAAAGTGTATGATATTATTTATCTGCCAATTTCAATGAACTTGAGGAGAATTAGCACATGACTTTAAAATGGTCAGTGCTTAACAATGGTCAAATTGTTGTTGTTGTGCCAGGGATTAAACTTAGGGCCTCATGGATGCTAAGCACACACTCTCCACTGAGTTATATCCCCAGTCATCTCCCTCTTTTTTCTTTTTAATAAAAGTAACCAAAAAAGGTATTCAGATTTCAGTCAGATTCCCTTTCCATACAGTGAGGACATGGATCGCTCTTTTTCTACTTCTGGTAATACGAATTCTAAATTCAAATATCTAAAAGTATTTAACCTACCTGGGCATGGCGGCGCACACCTGTAATCCCAGCACTCAGGAGACTAAGCAGGAGGATCACCTCAAGTTTGAGGCCAGCCTGGAATACACAGTGAGACCCTGTCTCTAAATAAATAAATAAATTTAACCTTAATTTTACCATTTACATGGAAAATCTGTTGAAAATAGGACAGGGATAGGAAATGTAATTAACCAGCTTTAGGAGCTATTATGTAAATTATACCTAATAAGGATTAAGAAAGCAGTGTAAATAAGAGGAAAGGGAGGGAAGCAGAGGAGGAGGGAGGGAGAGAGGGAAAAGGAAAAAAAAAGGAAGCCTTCAGAACCAGACTGAACTGGGTTTAAATTCTGACTGTACTATTTATGAGATGTATGACCATGGGCAAGGTACTTAATCCCTTTACAATTGTTTCTAGAGAGTATCACTTGTATTCTAAAATTGTTTATAAGGATTAAATGAGAAAATTAAAACCTAATACACTCACACACCAAGGCTTCATTAAATATTAATGTTGTCTTCTTGCTCTTCCTTCTGCACAGCTAAGAGAAGTAGGAAGCATGCCTGGCTCTTCTCCTGAGTGTTTCTGGAAAGCACTGAACAGGACACAAGTGAGGGCATCTCTTTCCACAATGCCTCTGACAATACAGAACACTGCCCCTCCAGTCACCCTCAATGAACAATCTCTAAATAATAAAGTATGTAGAATAAATGCTGCGGGCTGGGGATATAGCTCAGGGGCGCAGCACCTGCCTGGCAAGTGTGAGGTCCTGAGTTTGATTCCCAGTCCACCCCACAAAAAATAGAATAAATGCTGAATAAAAACAGTGTCTACTTTAGACACATGATATACTTTTACTTAGTTAAAAAAAAAAATAAGTATTTGTATGTATTTAACCAAATACTCTTAGTCACAACCATGATTTTTTGGCCATAAACCAACCATTTCACGATATCCTTTTTAGCTTTCTGTTGACTGTTAGCTAAATTATCAATCAGCATCTAAACTTTTGTGTGTGTGTGTGTGTGTGTGTGTGTGTGAGTTAGTGTAAGAAATAGAAATTTAAGGCCGGTGAGATGGCTCAGCGGCGTAAGTGCCTGCCTGGCAAGCACAAGGGCCCGAGTTCGACTCCCGGAACCCACATACGAAAAAGGGGCCAGTGATATCGCTCAGCGGCACGGGCGCCTGCTGGCGTGCGAGGTCCTGAGGTCGACCCCCAGTACCCACAAAAAAAAAAATAAGAAATAGAAATTTAAAATGGCCCATTTTTCAAAAGTTACTAGTAGTCAAAATTCACTGAAGTCATGCATTTAAAAGGTTCCTAAACAATGCGGGAAGAGAACAGATAGTCAATAATATATGGCTTCGCTATGCTAACACTGATTGGAAAAGTACTGACAGTTACCCACTTGTGCTTAATCACTTGCCTTAAAACCCACAAAATGTTTGCAGAGGGAGGGGGCCAAGGGTATAGCCTAATAAAATATAGGTAACATCTGGGAAGTCTGTACCCTCCCTCCATATTACCTGGCCAGTGAGGAACTGGGGGTAGGTACCCGCGTCCTAGGGGATAAACTACTTGCTGTAACTGCCTTGGGTGTGCCCGCCCGCCTGTTAGTCTGGCACCTGCTCTTGCAAGATCAAAAATAGTCTCATTTTCACTGCCCTCCCTGTCCTTGGTCTGATCTGTCCACTGCACACGATCAAAGGGAAAGGGGGGGTTGTTCCTCACATTAGTTAAAAAAAAAAAAAGTATTTGGTATATATTTAACCAAGTCATCTTCCTCACAACTGTAATTTTTTGGCCATAAACAAATAATTTCACAAAATTCTTTACTTTTTGTTGACTATCTGAAATCATCAGTCAGCATCTGAGCTGATTCTCATCCTAAAAGCACTGAAAGGATTTTTCATTCTGTGAAATGAAATCCCCAAACTTTCAAGAAGTCATTTCAAAAGACAAACTGGAAGTAGTAGGGATTATGAGAAACTGTGAAGGAGGTAGGGATATGGGAAGGTGGAAAAAGGTAGATGGACACAATCAAGGCATGATGTATGAAAATCACAGTGAACCCCATTAATCTGTATAATTAATATATGTGAATAATTATATTTTAAGTCATTTAGAAGTTAATGGAGTTTAATATATTAACCCCTAATATTATGCCCTACTGTATATTCCAGATGACAGAAGCATAGATAACAGAATACTGTTAGCGCAAACAGAAGAAAAGATGAGAGTATATGTGCATTAGAAGAGTTCCAGAAAATCTGCTTAGCCAGCAGTTAAAAAACTGTGCACAGAAAAACAACAGAGGGAGGTGGCAGAACTCACTTCATATGCTCAATCTTTAATTTCCTTAAAAATGCAATAATTAGAAAAAGGAGGATAGAGGGAAAACAACTTCAATTCCCCGAACAAAAGCAAAACAGAAGAAAATGTTCAATCTCAGCCCTGTAGTGATTTTTAAAGTTCCTACCTGACAAAAGATCACAGATTTTCATGGATCTTCTTTTCAAAAGTTTATTCCCCGCCTTTTGGGGAAAAATGTGAAATTCAGTAATAAATATTAGACTCTTATATTCGGAATAATAAAAGAAAAATAAATCCCTCCTCTGCAGTTAACTGTACCCTACTGTCCCGAAATTTGGGAAATCAAAGCTTCAGGCTCAGTAGATTTAAATTCTCCAATAGTTTTAACTGCACTCAGAACTGAATACTACAAATAAATGACTGCCTTAATGTCAACGGGCTTTCTGCCTACCTCCCCAATCTTATTCCCACTAGGTGCAAGAAAAAAAGCTTTCGATTAGTTCTTAAAACTGTCAAGCTTATCTTTACCTAGAGCTTTGCACATATTATTCCCATTGTCAATATAGGGCTGAAACTTTAGGTCTCGATTTAAATATATCTCCTTAGGAAAACCTAACCTGACTGCCTTATCTTTTAATTCTTTAAGGAAAGGAATAAAGTTAACTAAGATTTAATAAGTATCTAAAACACTGGCCAATCCTTCACATAATTTCATTTAATCTTTACCATAAATTTCAGAGATAAGTACTATTCTTTTAGATGAGGAAATACATTCAGAAATTAAATAGCCAGACAAAGCAAAGATTAAAGCTCAAATCTGTCTCATTCCAAGCCCCACGATCTTTCTGCTATATCTCTGTGTTTAAAAGGAAACTATCTTACTTGAAGAAAATGCTTAATTAAATGCAGAGCTACAAAAAAGATTATGGTTTATATGAAAATCTATAAATTGGCAGTCTGGATAACTAACTTGGTATTCAAAACTCTCATTTGGTATCTATTTTTTTATATTAGCAATTAGCTAACTAGGATCACACTACATTGAAGGAAAAATTTTTATTTCTTCTACAGACTCAAAGAGTTGATAAGATATATTTAAAGTGCTGTTTCTCTTCCACACATTATACATTTGGTATAATAGGTAAATCAATTACTTAAATATAAAATTTCTGATTTTACCCTAAGGAATTTAGTTAATACATACTCAGGAATGGCTAGTTTTGTTTTTATTTTCAATGAAGAGCAAGGTTTTTTAACATTTTCCATTTAAGATAAATAAACTGGAATAATATTTAGGCTAAGCTAATTCAAAAATGCAATTCACAAGTATTCAAGAAACAAATTTTGTCTTGTATTCTTGTTTACATATACATCTAACTTTGCAATCTATATACAAAATTCTAGAGAGCAGAGTCTTTAAACATATTCATAATGCCTTGCACTGGCCCTTAAATAGATATATATATATATTTTTTTTTATGTGGGTACCAGGAGGCGAACTCAGGACCTCGCGCTTGCCAGGCAGGTGCTTATGCCGCTGAGTCATCTCACTGGCCCTTAAATATATTTTTAAGTGCCAACTATTAGAAAAAAGAACCAATGTACTTTGATACTCTTCCTATGTTAGCTTTAAAATAGATCTATAAATTTTTTAGCACCCACCCCACCCCACCCCACCCCCATTTAAGTATGAACCCCAATTCTCCTCCTTTTGTGGATGAATTGGCTTGGTGGCGCCTTCCAAGGAAAAAAATAAGGAAGAAGTGACAGCACAGGATTTTAAGACTAGGCCACAAGAGGTGTTACAGCAGCCTCCCTGCTCTGTCTTTTGGATCACTCGTTCTAAGGAAAACTAGCAGCCTTGTCCTGAGATCACTTAAACAGCTCTACAGAGAGGGCCTTGTGACTAGTAACTGAGTCTTTCTGGCAAGAGCCAGTGAGGAACTAAAGTCGCTTAACAACAGGCATATGAGTGGGCATCCTTCCACTTCAAACAAACCTTCAGATGACTACAGCCCTGCAACATCTTAATGTTATGACAGCCCTTGAGCAAGAACGAACATTTGAAATGGCTCCTAAATTTCTGACCCACAAAAAGGTGTCACATAATAAAACATGTTCACTGATATTTTAAGCTGCTAAATTTTAGGGTACTTATCTTTCAATTATTAAATCTCTCAGTTTCCTATAAACATCTACCTCAATTGTTTCCTTTCCCAACAGTCATCAGAAACTTGAAGAGCAAGACAGCTACTTATATAAAGGTTCCCCCCATGTGATTCTGTCCTACCCCTCCCTAATCAGTCACTGAACTTACGTAGCTAAAAAGAAATGAGGTGCCCTTTAGATGCTGAGTATAATAAGGAAGAGAAGATCTGACAGACTTAGATGACACCCAGGTTCTCTAGGATTTCCTAATTAGTATAATTTATTTAAACCTAAGAAGGATTCCCGCTACTCTCTCTTTCACATATATCCTATAAAAAGGCTTTCATTTGGAACTGGACAGGAATCCTGCAGAGAATTTTATAGAAAATCTAATACCCTAAAGTACCTAATTACATTTAATAAGGTTAGTTTTCAAATTTTGTTAGACAGTAAATAATAAAACAAATCATTAGCTTTCCTACCAAACACCTACCCCAAAATATAAAACAATTTTAAAAAACAAGAGCTGAATGACATATGGTGGCACTTAAGATTAAGAAAAGTAAATAACATCCTTGCATGCCTACCACATACAAGTCTGTCCTACTTTTCACAGAATTACCAGGCTTACCTCCAGCTAGTTCAATGTCAACAAAGTGATCACGGAAGGCAGATGACATGGTAATATTTAGCTGAACACACATACATACACACAGCTAACTGCTCAAGCTTACTAACAGATTGGAAATGAGAAGAGGAAGCGAAGAATGACAGGAGGCAAAGCACTAAAAACTCTATGATATACCAAACTGTATTCTCAATTCCTGTAAAAGCAACAAAAGAGATACACAAATCAAACAGTTATTGCATGCATCCTACAAACCTGATGAGAAGTCCATCTTACTATGCAAAAAACAAAAGTCCATCTTACTATTCAAAGTCTATGTCCAAGTTAAACACCCAAAGAGATTCTTCAACTTTAAACAGGTACTCTTCAAAACAAAAAATAAAAATAAAAATAACCAGGGATTATTCATGAATTTATCATGTATTTCCTTGCAGCACTGATTCTATTACTGTATCGAACTGTTGCATAAATTTGTTGTTACTTTCTCTTTCTTAAAAACATTTATTTATATGGTGAAAATAAAATTATTTCACTGCAAAATTTGTTATACTCTCTCACATCCAGGTAAATTTGCCACAGCTAATGGTCCTCAAGAGTTTCTTGTGTATTCATCATTAGAAATTACTTTTCACATGCTTGTACTGTTTTGTTCTGAAGACCAAGGGCATACTTTGCACAGTATCTATCTGTATCCCATGCAGCACCTTGCATACACAGCAGTTAAAAATACGTTATTTGAGTTAATGATGACCACAAAGTACCTATTGTTCATTTATTCTGAAATTTAAAATATCAAAAAAGAGGGCCAGTGAGATGGCTCAGCGGCATAAGCACCTGCCTAGCAAGCACGAGGTCCTGAGTTCGACTTCCGGTACCCACATACGAAAAAAGGGCCAGTGATATCGCTCAGTGGCACAGGTGCCTGCTGGCGCACGAGGTCCTGAGTTCGACCCCTGGTACCCACAAAAAAAAAAAAATCGAAAAAGAAAGTCTGTCCAGTATCACCACTCATGTTCAATATATAACTTGAAACATCAGCAAGAGCAATCAGGCAAACAAAAGAAATAAAAGACATGTATATAATGCAAGAAGTCAAATTATTATTTGCAGATAACATGATCCTGTATGTAGAAGACCCAAAAAATTCCACACAAAGACTCCCAGAGTTAATAACCAAATTCAGTAATGTAGAAGAATACAGAATCAACAAACAAAAATCAATAGCATTCCTGTACACTAATAATGAATTCACTGAGAAAGAAATTAGAAAAATAATACCATTCACAATACAATCAAGAAAAATTAAAAACTCAGGAATTACCCTAACCAAGGAAATAAAAGACCTCTACAATAAAAATTACAATACTCTGAAAAAGGAGATCAAAGAGCCATCAGAAATTGAAAAGATACCCCCTGTTCCTTTACAGGCAGAACCAATATAGTCAAAATGGCCAGACTTCCAAAACTGACATACAGATTTACCACAATCCAAATCAAAATACTAACAGCATTCCTCACTGAACTAGAGAAAACAACTCTAAAATTCATACAGAACCAGAAGAGACTCAGAATAGCAAAAGCAATCCTGGGTAGTAAAAGCAAAGCAGGAAGCATCACAATCCCAGACTTCAGGTTCTATTACAAAGCTACAGTGACAAAAACAGCATGGCACTGTTATAAAAACAGACATGAGCTCATTGGAACAGAATAGGTAGAAGTAGAAACAATCCCAAGCATATTCAGCTATCTGACCTTTGACAAAGGGGCAAAAAAAATATACTGCAGGAAAGATAGCCTCTTTAATAAATGGTGCTGGGAAGACCGGCTATTCACATGCAGAAGAGTGAGTCTAGACCTATATATCTCACCATGTACTAAACTAAAATCAAAATAGATGAAAGATCTAAATATTAAAATAGAAACAATCTGCTGGAAGATGAAATAAGTAAAACACTTGAAGACTGGCATAGGCAAGTACTTTCTGAACAGAACCCCAATGACACAAGAAATAGTACCAGTAAGAATCAACAAATGGAATCTTACCAAATTTAAAATTTTTGCATAGCAAAGAAAACAACCAACGGAGTAAAAGGACAATCTACAGAATGGGAAAAAAAAAAAAATGCCAGCTATTCCCCAGATAGAGGACTAATCTCTGAAATATATAAAGAACTCAAAAAAATTAGCCCCCCCCAATAAAAGACCCATTAAAAAATGGGCAACTGAAATGAATGGACACTTCTGAGAAGTACAAATGTCCAATAAATACATGAAAAAAGGTTCAACATCACCGGCCATTATAGAAATACAAATTAAAACAACACTGAGATACCATCTTAATCCAGAAAGAATGACTATCATCAATAAATCAAATAATAAATGCTGGTGAGGCTGCAGGTGGGGGGAGGAAGAACCATTCTACATTGTAGAAGGGGCTCAAAAAACAGAGGGAGGGGGAGGGAAGAGAGAGAATGGGGATGAAAAAAGAATTGAGGTTTGTTATGTACATATACCAACTCCCCACATGGAATGTAATCATTAAATAATGTAAACATGTACTAATAAAAAATAATACCTGGGGGGGGGAAACGAAAGTTTGCTTGTTTGTACATAAAAGTAAAATAAATCTACAAAAATCATGTCATATTGGCCAGATGTGGTGGCACATGCCTGTAATCCCAGCACTCAGGAGGCTGAGGCACGAGGATCTCTGCAAGTTCTAGGCCAGCCTGAGCTACGCAGTAAGTTCAAGGCCAGCCTGAACTACATAGTGAGAACCTGTCTCAAAAAGCAAAAAAAAAAAAAAAAAAAAAAAAAAAAAAGTCTTATTGCCAACAAGATAGCTGGAACTTTGAAAAACAATCCTTCCCCCCTCCCCAAAAAAACCGTACAGTGTCCCATGTAATAACTTTAGAGGGCAATACTTTCCAAATCTAGAGGTAAATTACCTGGCAAGTTATGTTATCTTCATTCATGACCTATTCAGTTATAGATTAGAAACTACACTAATAAGCCTGTTTGAAATCAGCTGCTGGCCTACAGAAGCTCAGAATGAAATAAGACAGATAAACACAGGCATGTGACACTAAAAGTAGTAAATTAAAATTTTAAAACAGCAAAAATTATAAATGCAGCTACAGTCAAAATAGAATAGCCAAATCCGAATTTTAGTAAAAGGATGAATACTCTCACCATGTCAAAAACCATGAAGGGCATTCTAGGAGTTTGTAATTGCTCATTTTTATCAAATTCTTGAGATAATAGTTAAGCTTTCAGATCTTGTCAGATTGACCAAAATCTACAGCAGTTTTTTGGTTTTTTGAAACAGGGTCTTACTATGTTTTTCAGGCTGGCCTTGAACTCACTAGGTAGCCCAAGCTAGTCTTAAACTCAAGATCCTCCTGCCTCAGGCTCCTGAGCACTGTGATTACAGGCATGTACTATCACACCCAGCTTAAAGTACCATTCTGACACACTTCATGTGACCTCAGGCAAACTAAAATTATTCTACTTCTTTGGTAATAACTCACCTACTCCTCAGACCAAAGAATCTATTATTTAACTTGTGGGTGACAGGAAATAAGATAATTTATATAAAATGTTCAGCTTAGTGCTAGATTTCTTGAAAGACCATCACCATCACCATTCCCCAAGAATTACTTAAAAAAACAAAAATTTAAATATTCCCATCTAAAGAACTTGTCATTAAAAAGTCTCTTATAACTCAATGGGTTTACTCCAGTTAACTGGAATTTAATAATATGAATTCATCTCATAACCTCTAATGCAAATATTTTTTTAAGAGAAAGGAACAAAGGGAGGGAAACAGAAGGGAGGGGTGAAGAAAGAAAAAAAAGGAGAGGGAGTGAGAAACAGAGTCAGAAGACTAAAATTAATATTGATTGTATCTCCTCAATAAGCTATAAGGAAAAAAAACTTAAGAAGAATGCTTGTTCACTCCATGTCCCCACTAAAGTTAACATGTAAAAACTGTCACTAAATCAAATATACCATATAGCTTCTCTGTTTCTTGTACAGTAACTACTCTAGTCAACATAGATTGTAGTGAAGAAAGCATTTTTGAACTGACTCATGGCAAGATTTACAAAAAATCAAAATATTCTTTTTCTTAAAAAAATAAAAAAAGAAGGAAGGGAAGGGTTCTTTCAAATGTCAATAGAGTGGCCCAAGGAGAATATTTAACAGCAATTTAGCATTTTCAAAAAAACCCTTATTTTTCTTTCCAAACTTTATCCTCTGAAAGTTGTAAGGCCTGCCAGTTATTAAACAGGTATAACTCTCCTTATACTGAAAAGTATCAAGGACCATAGAATGACAACAGAGCAAAGATACAGGGACTGGCTTTTGAAATGAATCACATTTACTAATATTCATAGTTTTAAATGTATATTCTTGTTTTGAAAATCACCCTGCTGAATTTGGAAATAATATAGAAAAGATCTGTTCTAAATTTGAAACGAAAATTTTCCTTCCATAATTATGCAAAAGTCAGTATATTATAAAAAGGGAAAAGACTACCATACTATCACTTATATTAATTCTAAAATATAATCTTGCTAATGAGTCCTCATGTATTAATCTAACTACTGTGCTGGTATAAAAAAGTTTCAATGTTCATACATGTATCAAACATTCACAGATGGTCTCACATTTATAGTCAGCTGTTTCTCAACAAAGATGCCAAGCCCATTCAATGAGGAAAGGATATACTTTTTAACAGTCAGTGCCAGGATAACTAGATATTCACATACTTTAAAATGTTTTTTAAAATAAACTTACAGGTCCTTACTTCATAACATACAAAATATAATTAAAAATGGATCACAGACCTAATACTATAAAAGAGCTAGTAGTATAAAACTTCAAAAATAAGCATAAGAGAACATCTTCATGCCCCTAGGTTAGACAAAGAATTCTTACCAATGATACCAATGATATAAAGAACTCAAAAAAATTAGACCCCCCCCAATAAAAGACCCATTAAAAAATGGGCAACTGAAATGAATGGACACTTCTGAGACTGACTCATGAGGCATGACTCATAAAAGAAAAAAAGACAAACTGGACTTCACCAAAATCTAAAGCCTTTAAACTTCTAAACACTTCAAAAAATAAAAGACAAACCACGGGCTGGGAGAAAATAGATTAAAAACACATTTTTATAAAGATGTTAAGTTCAGAATATATATAAAGAATTCATACAACTAAATAAGACAAACAGCCCAATTTAAAAATGGGTAAAACATCTGAATAAGATAGCTATTTTTAAAAAGGAGTTGTAGCTCAGTGGTAGAGTGCTCTTGACATGTGTGAGGCCCCCCTGGGGCCAAAGCACACACATATACACCTAAAAATAAATAAATAAATAAAGTGTTGGGAAGGATATAGAGAAATTGGAGCTTTCATTCAGTGATAATGATATTATACAATGGTGCAGCTGCTACAGAAAATAGTTCAGCATTTCCCAAAAGATTAAACATAGCTACCATATGACTCAGCTACATACTGCTCTTAGCTATACACTGAAGAGAACTGAAAAATATGTATCTTCACATATAAAATATACTTGTTCACAATGTATAAAACATATGTATGCTCACACAAAAAATTGTTCATGAATGTTCTACCAGCAGTATTTATAAAAGCCAAATAGCAGAAACAACCCAGACATTCATTAACTAATGAACTGATAAATAAGTGTGGTGTAAGCGTGATATAACCATTCACTGGAATATTATTCAGCCATAAAAGCATAAAAGCATAAAAGTACTGTACTACTAGGGTGTAGTCAAGTGGTAGAGTACTACTTGTGTAGCATGTGCAAGGCCCTGGATTTAATGCCAAGCAAAGCAAACACATGCAAAAAAGGCACTGATTCACACTGCCACATGGACTAACGTTGAAAACCTTACGTTGAGAAAAGAAGCAAATCACAAAAACCACATATTGTAGAATTCTATTATATTAAATACTCAGAAATAGCACATTTAGAGAGTAAGAAAGCAAATCAGCAGTTGCCTAGGAATGGAAGCAGGGATTAAATGCAAAAAGACAAGGGAATTTATAGTGGTGATAGAAATGTTCTAAGACTGAATTCAAATGATACTTACATAACTTTATAAATTACTAAAACTGCTTAACTGTGCAATTACGATGAGCAAATATTATGGTAAGAAATACCTCAAAAAACCTATTTACCAAAAAAGATGTACAGAGTATTATATCCCAAACCACACACACACACACAACCTCCACTCTGTTATAATCTGAGATACTGAGTAACTAATTTAATCCTTACAATAAGTTAACTAGTTGATTTTTATTTATCTCTATAACCAGGAAACAGACAGAGAGAGATTAAGTTATTTATTATTCAGTTATAAACTACAGTAGGTTAAGGATTAAAACTTATTCATCTGATTTCAAATAACAAAAACTAATTTGTTTACAAAATGTAATAAACTTTTTTTTAATGAATCAAGTTTTTGAATTCTGAGATTTTCAAAATCATAAATACTTGGGTAATGTTGTAGAAAGAACGCTTCATCAAAGTCAGAAGACCTGGTCCAGTGAGGTAGCTCAGCGGCGTAAACACTTGCCTGGCAAGTGCAAGGTCCTGAGTTCAACTCCCGGTACTCACATAAAGGAAAAAAAGGGCCGGTGATGTCGTGCAGCAGCACAAGCGCTTGTTGGCAAGCACGAGGTCCTGAGGTTGACTCCCGATACCCACATGAAAAAAAAAAAAAAAGTCAGAAGACCTAAATTGATAAACTTTATGTGAAAATGAAGGAACTGGGTCGGTGGGATGGCTTAGTGGCGTAAGCGCCTGCCTGGCAAGCGCGAGGGCCCGAGTTCGACTCCCGGATCCCACATACGAAAAAGGAGCCGGCGATATCGCTCAGCGGCACGGGCGCCTGCTAGCACACGAGGTCCTGAGGTCAACCCCCAGTACCCACAAAAAAAAAAAAAAAAAAAAGAAAGAAAATGAAGGAACTGAACTAGAGTTCAGAGGCCCTTTCAATTTTGTTCCATAAAATGAAATATCTTCCCCAGAAAATTGAGACATTTTTCACTACTGGTTTTTTATAGATTTAGTAATTTAGCCACTACCACATCATTTGCTCCCTTCTAATGACTTATATGTATTAATAGGTAAGGTAAAGGCAATGCTTTCTGTCCCTTTTTCAACTAGTCATTCAGAGTAAACTCTTCTTAAGAAACGAAGTAACAATGACAGAATTCATCTTAAAAGTGAAGATATATATACCAAGAGATATTGGAATTTATATATCTTCATCAGAGATTGAAGGGACAATGTCTCCATATGATATGGAAGTGTATGTATGAAAAAACTCTACATGCTAAAATAAGTATGGAGAAAACAGAAACAAATATGTTTACCAAAGGCCTTTTAAAGACTGTCACGAGAAGAATGCTACAGGGCTAAAACTAACAAAATTAACAATGTAGTATTCACTCAATTTCCTTTCTAAGTCTTGAATTTCATTTATATCAAGTAATTTTCTCAAATTTAAAGTTCCAAAACAGATGTGTTCTTCCCAAATAATCTAGACCTAGCTGGGCGTAGTGGTGCATGCCTGTAATCCCAGCACCCAGGAGGCTGAGACAGGAGGATTATTAATTTGAGGCCAGCCTTGGCTACATAGTGAGTTCAAGATCAGCCTGAACTACATAGCAAGACCTTGTCTCAAAAACTAAACTAAAATAAAACAAAATAAAATACCACGATAATCTTTACCTGAAATTTTAAAAGTCAGAGATAGCAATATCAATGATAAAGGAATGTCATATTATAAATTACCTGCTATAAAATAGTAAAGAAGGCATTCATGCTGTTTTTGTTATTTCTCACAGGAGAAAAATGAGATTAGGATTAGCACTTTCCTGTGCTTTTAAATGCTTCCATTTCAGAACAGAAAACACTTTTTTTCTTCTTGCCTAATTTTTTTTTTTTTTTTTTTTTTTTTTTTGTGGGTACCAGGGGGTCGACCTCAGGACCTTGCGCGCCAACAGGCACCCGTGCCACTGAGCGATATCACCGGCCCCTTTTCCGTATGTGGGTTCCGGGAGTCGAACTCGGGCCCTCGCGCTTGCAAGGCAGGCGCTTATGCCGCCGAGCCATCTCACCGGCCCTTCTTGCCTAATTTTTAAGGGCTATGTGTTTCACTAAAACTTAAGAATAATTCAAAGCCAAGAGAAATGCTCAACTTTAAAACACACTTAAATATACTATCATTAAGTGCTGGATAATAGCTACTATCAGTAGAAAAGCTACTTTAAAAAACATTAATAATTTTTGATAAGCCTCTATCTTCAAACCACCATACTGTGGTATATTCCACACACTCTGGAAATGCTAAAATTAATTATTACAGGTTGAGACGACTCATCCTATGACTTATGGATCACAATTTAACAGAAGTAAAAGAAGCTATAAAATAACGTACTAAAGAATCCGATTGTGGCCCTACCCCGAGTACATCAGAAGGAAAGACAATATTAATATTACAGCTGCTCTAGGGAGGTGTTTGCTTCCCTTGTGCAGAAAGCCAGGCTTCAAAGCACTGAGTCACTTTTACTAAGAGAACTCATGAGGCTACAGACTGGACATGACGGCATGCTGTGTAATCAGTGACACACCCTGTTTCTGAGAACAGACCTAAAGCATTAAAACAATGTCAATAAAAATTATTAACAGGAATTGAATGACTATAACTGTTCCCTTCTTTTCTTCCATCTCCCCATCATCTCCATGGTTTATGAAGAACAGCTTTCAAAAGGTAGTGCAAGCAGAAATCACTTAAAAGCCAGCTAGGTTGTAAAAGGTACTCACTCCTGACAGTTTCACACTTTTTTATTTAAATAGTGAGAGAAGTTTAATAAACTATTCAATATAACCATTATATATATATTTCTCCTGGTGCCCTTCACAGTGCAGGTCCTCACATGGTTCCCAGAAGTTCTGGCTAGGGGAGACAAGGAAAGACAGGATCCAGGAATTCTCCATTTTCAGTAATCACTCCAGGTAATTTTCATGTAGACAGTCTGAAGGACTCATTTTGAAAAACACAGTCACGTGCTAAATTTGGCACATAGGTTATACAGCATTACCATGAAATTCCTACAGCCTTTATAGACTGTAATGTTATCAGCAGCAGCCCGTGGTTAACTCATCTAAGATTTAAAAATAAACTGTAAATACTATACAATTAAATTGGTCAAGAGTAAAGCTGGGCGTGATGGCGCATGCCTGTAATCCCAGCACGCAGGAGGCTGAGGCAAGAGGACTGCTGCAAATTTGAGGCCAGCCTGGGCTACATAGTGAGTTAAAGGCCAGTCTGAACTGCATAGTGAGACCCCATCTCTAAATAAATAGATAATTAAATAAGTCAAGAGTAGTGTGTAAGCAAAGAAATAGTAAATATTACAGAGGAATTTTTTTTGATGAATAGCTAGACTATAAAATCTGACAAATTTATATCATTAATCTATTCATCAACCAAAAACTATGTGTCTCTAGGTTATAATTTTATATAAGACATATCCAAAAAAACAAAACAGAAAACTTTAGTGGTTATGAAAATCGTAGCTTTTTGATTCTTTGATATGTTTTTATTTTTTTATTTATTTTTTTTTTTTGTGGGTACCGGGGGGATGACCTCAGGACCTCGCGCGCCAACAGGCACCCGTGCCGCTGAGCGATATCACCGGCCCCTTTTTCGTATGTGGGTTCCGGGAGTCGAACTCGGGCCTTTGCGCTTGCAAGGCAGGCGCTTACGCCGCTGAGCCATCTCACCGGCCCTGATATGTTTTTATACACTGCAAACATACTTGCTTCTCACAAATAGTACAGTCAGTTCATGAATCAGCCTGATTTACTTTCCTCCCAGACACACATAGAAACAGATAAATGACTTCTTGTGTCATTTTTATATCCAATCATTACTAATACACACTACCATGACAGTCTTCATTCCCAAATAACTGAAAATATTTAAACGAATTGCCATATCAATTTCATCTTCTCTATTTTTGACCTAAGCACAAAGAACATAGCATCATTTTCTTTTTGACTTAATATGTGTCCCAAAATACTCCATTTTTTTCAATTCTGATGTTGGCTTTATAAAACAGATGAATAATCTTATATTTGTCATACTTTTCTTATCCCAGACAAAAACTGTATTCCTGATAAAGCAAACTGATGTTTCCATGCTTTGCCTAACATTCCAAACCAATTCTGTTGAGCATTTCAAGAATCTCAGGTTGATAGTCACTGATTATTTCAGCTATATCAATAGGACTTAGCTCCATGGATACAGGGTGCCCCTTGTTTTCAAGGTTCAGAATACCATTAAAAAAATGAGGCAGGGCCGGTGAGATGGCTCAGCGGCATACGCGCCTGCCCGGCAAGCGCAAGGGCCCGAGTTCGACTCCCGGAACCCACATATGAAAAAGGGGCCGGTGATATCGCTCAGCGGCACGGGCACCTGCTGGCACGCGAGGTCCTGAGGTCGACCCCCCGGTACCCACAAAAAAAAAAAAAAGAGGCAGTCTAATAATGACTTAATCCTATAGCCAGGCTTAGATTTTAAAGAACATCTATCTCCGACAACTTTCATAAACACCAAAAAAAGAAAAACTGTATCAGCAACTAAAACCAAAAATGAGGTGATGTCATTGAAAAATGCTGATTAAAAAAAAAAAAAGTAGGGCTAGGTTTCTGTTTATTTATTCTTGGTTTTATTTGAAGCTACATAACAAAGCAGAGAGGTCTGGGGCTTAAGAAGAAAGACTGTAGTAACAAATGACAAAGAAAAAGCAGTACTTGATTTCAACTAGTAGAGAGATCGAACACTGGACGAGAATCTGCAACTCTGAGGAATCCACAGCCTATTTTAGCCTCAGTTTCTTCATGTATAACCTTACCTATTTAAGCCAGGTGTGGTGGCACATGCCTGTAATCACAGAACTCTGGGAGGCTGAAGCAGGAAGATCACAAGTTCAAGCCCAGCCCAGGCAATTTAGCAACTTAGTAAGACCCTGTCTCAAAATAAAAAAATAAAAAAATAAAAAAAGTTCTGGGACTGTTGCTCAATGTGAAGGCCCTGGGTTCAATCCCACTGCCATTAAAAAAAAAAAAAAAAAAAAAAAACATAAAACCACATCTATTTCAAAAAGTTGCTATAAGGAACATTAAGAAGAATGCACATTGTATATGTCCAGGTACAACATAAAAGTTCCTAATTCATTAGTGAACAAAATAAGACATTAAAAAAAAAAAAAGAAACATTAAGAAACTGGAACAGCAGGTAAGAAAGTGTTCACAAAACCTCTGAAGGTGATCTTAGAAAATACTGTACTGATTTTCATAAAGCAGTGAAGGGTTGATTTTAGCAACTAGAAATCAGTAACTCTGATGATACTTACCTAGAATAACCTGAAAACCCATTATGTTACAAGTGATTTATGAAATCTTTTTTTTTTCTTTTTTTGGGGGGTACCAGGAATCGAACTCAGGGCTTTGCGCTTGCCAGGCATTTGATCGTAAATTTATGAAATCTTGACAGGAAAAAATGACTACTGGGACCCTGCACTGATTTTCTATAACAAATTAAAATAACAAATGCTGGTGAGGCTTAGTGGGGGGAAAACTCTTCTACATCGTTGGTGGGAATGTGACCTAGTACACCACTATGGAAATCAGTATGGAGATTCCTCAGAAAAATGAAAACTAGAAATTCTATTCAACCCAGCTATTCCCCTTCTAGGTATTTTCCCAGAAGAGTTAAAGACACCATATTACAATGATATATGCACATACACGTTTATAGCAACACAATTCATAATAGCTAAATCATGGAAGTGACTTACATGTCCATCAACAGATGAACAGATAAAGAAAATGTCATTTTTATACACAACGGAGTACTACTCTTGCTATAAGGGATAAACACGAGCCACTTGTAGGAAAATGGATGCACCTTGAGACCATAATGTTAACTGACACACAAGTTTAAATATATGGTTTCTTTCATAGGAGAAATCCAAAGTATAAATGAATTAAAGAACAAAATAAAAGATAATAGAAACGAAGATTGAGCTTCTACAAACAGGAAGGAGACTAGGAGATGGAGAGAGGGGACAGCACAAGGGAAGAGAACTTAAAAAGAATTAAGATGTGTCATGAGCATGTACTAATTACCCACGAATGTCTCCATTATGTACCACAAACATGTACTAAAAAAAAAAAAAGAAAATGAAGATCACATTATATTGTATCTTAGATCATTTGGGCTGCTATAATGAAATACTTTAGATTGGAATATTTATGAATAACAAAAATCTACAGTACTTCCCACGTTTCTAGAGGTTGGGAAGCCCAAGATCAAGAAGCCAGCAGATTCAGTGTGATGAAAGCTCCTTCTGTGCCTCATAGATGGTGCTTCTTGCTGTGTCCTCACATGACAGAAAGAACAAACAGCTTCCTTACACCTCTTTTATAAGGACACTAACCCCATTCATGAGTGCTCTCCCCTTACGACTTAATCACCTCCTAAAAGACCCATTTCTTAATACTATTTCATGGGCTATTGGATTTCAAAATATGAATTTGGGAGCATATTCCAAATCCAGTGTTTTATTTACAAGATCATGCTATTTCCTTCACTCAAGGCATAGTTTATTTTTAAATAAAAGAAAATCCGTATCAAAATGTAACATTACTAGCTATCTATAAGACAAATTTTGGCTTTTTAAAAAACTAACATGTTAAAACATCATAATGCTTAAACAGAATGGATAGAATTGATAATTTTAGAAAATTAAAATTAAATGCGAGCCCAAAGCTAATCAGAACAAATCACCATCCAAAAAAAAATTACCTCCGGTTAACTCTAAAGGAGGAAGTAAAGGGAATGTTTTTGATCTTTGTAAATACAAAACACAAGGTCTTAAAAACTGTCCTTCAATATATGGCATGGATATATAAAATATGGTAAGAACAGCAATACCTATCTTACCTTTATAGGGCTGTGTCTTAGTTACTTTCCTCGTTGCTGAGACAGAATACCCGACACTCAAAGTTAAGGGAGGAAAGGTTTACTTAGCTCACAGTGTGTAGTGGTTTCAGTTCATAGTCGGATGGCTCCATGGCAGAGAGGCATCACACAGGAGAAATACTCCAGGTCAAGTAGGCAGAAAGAGACCAGTAGCCCTCTTTCTGTCCCTTATATTCTATGCAGGCTACCCGACTATGCCAAACCCATCGGTGGACTGATTTACTAATCACACACCCTTGATCCCAGCACCACACACTCTAGATCCGGCCACCTCTGAAAAGCCTGCCCCCCCATGACTGCGTGAGGTTTGGGGGACATCTAGACACAGCCATAACAGGCTGTCAAGAGATATGTATGAATAGGTTTTAAGTCTGTTTACCTTTTCAATTTCAGAATGATGACATTTTTATAAATAAAAAATTATAAAAATTAACACAGCAAAAGCATTGATACTTAAGTTTCATATTTTTTTTAGAACAATGTTATACTGAATAACATTTGACCAGGTAAATAATGAAATCATTTTAGAACTCTCTACCATTATATCACTGTAGTAATTTTTCTTCTATGTAGACACTCAACAAACGCAAATTCTGATTTACTGAAATGGATATACTGCCTCATGGAACCCAACCTCCACAAAGTTATAGTATGTGTTCATTAAACAAACAGTTGCTATTAGTTGTAAAAGTATTAAAATGAATAAAACTCCCTTTCAATAATAGTTGTCAATACACAAGAAGAAATGATACATGCCCAAATAAGTAGAATACAAAAAAATCAGATGATGAAAACTAAAACTTGCATTAACAGAAATGTCAATCAAGTTTAACAGAAGTTCAGAGAAGGGAATGGTATTTCTAGCCATGGAGGGAAATAAGAAAGAGTCTAAGGGGCTAAGTAAAAGCTCTATGCTAAAACATGTGCTTAGCATATGGGAAGTCATGGGTTCAGTCCCCAGCACCAAGAGGGAAGGTGAGGGATGACTTCAAAGAAAAAGCCCTATTTGTGCTTGTTCCTCGTAGATCAATGGGATTTTTAAAAATGCTTCCAGTGAACTAGGGAAAAAACAGTACCAACAATAAATAGTACCAACAACCTTCCAGTATTCACTCACTATTAAAACAAAAGTTATACTTGACACATCTCCCTATCTCACCCCTTATCTCCTGTACCCCTGTCCATTCTCTCACTAAATCTTACTGACTTTAATCTCCTAAAATATATTTACTTCTCTCTTCGCCACCAAATCTTTGCCCCAAGTTACCATCATCTCTTACCCAAATGAAACTAGCCTCTGAATGATCTCCCTGTTCCACGTGGATCTGTTTTCTACACTGCACCTAGAATAGTCTTTTTGTTTAAAACCGACATCAGGCATCCCCTTCCAAATCCTCGATATGGCTACCTCTCCAGTCTTAAACCATGTTCTGTCTTATTCTCTGTGCTTCAATCACACTGGCTTTTATTTAGAATTCATCAAACTCCCCATGCGCACTAATGCCAAGACCTCTATACCTGCCATCCTCTTCACCTGGAACACTCAGTAATCTGCACTTAGTTAATTATTACTCATCCTTCAGGACTTGGTGCAACTGCTACTTCCACAAGAAAGTCCTCGCTATTCTCACACAATAAACTGGATCATGTAGTTATACACTCAATGATGTACTCTGTATTTATTTGAGTCTGATTAACTTCCTGACTAAGCTCTAAGCACCACTTTTAGAATAGGGCCCATAAATAATTTTGCCACAAATTAGATCTACCAACATATACATTTGTTCCTAAGTCAATATATTTTCTTTGCTGTCAAAATGTCTCCGGTGAACCCACAAATACAGGCATTATTGTCCTACACTACAACGTATAGGCCCAATGCAATTCTCTTACCAGATTCCCTCTACCCTTACCTTGTATTGTGTATTTAGAAAGTAACTGTTTTTTGAGCCTAATATTACAATTTAGTAGCTGCTAATAAGGAGCCTAAGTAGTTAGGTCTAAACCTAGAAAAACTAACCTTGTCTGCCAAAAACCAACACCTTCAAACATGGGAAGAAAATGTTAAGAGTAATTTATTCAGGTCAAATACACATTCCCAGTTTTGACTAAGTTTATAGGAAGAAACATACTGTGAAATTTATAGTCAAGGCTTATGCTGTTGGACTTCAACAGTTCATGATATATTTGAAAGAAACTTAACATGTAAAGGTTTTTTATTATACTGAGGTGGCTGCATGGATGACACTAAGGAGATGTAATGATCTATTTGAGTATTAACTCTGAATAAATAAAAGGCATTAAAATATCCAACCTATTAGAGCTCCAATAAGACAATGCCATACCTCTCTGAAGATGTGAAAACATCAGATCTGAAACTGCAGAAAGAAAACAACACTACTGATTTGTTCTAGGACATGTCATAATTCAGGCCCAAAAATAAGGGAACTTCCACTAGAAGCCAAAATGGAATAACAAGGCCCAGATTTACACACTTACTGCACCAACTAAAAGGGACATTTTTCTCCTATTATTTCAGTCTCTTCAGATGATAATCAACTACTTGAAGCAACAATACTATTTTATTGTGGGGTTTATCAGTAGAAGTAAAACGTACAGCAACATTACAAAGACTGGAGAGAAATGAAAGTATAATGATGCTAGGTTCTTAGTGTGAAGTGATGTAATACTGAATGTGTTACCTGATTGATATAACTCAATGTAGCCTGATGTAAGTTCAAGATGTATACTGTAAACCATAAAGCACTAAAATAATGCAAAGCTACAACCATAAAAGTACACAATTATTGGAAAAGACAGAGTAAAAAGAGAAAACAAGACATAAAAAAAGACACGACAGACTGAAACCTACCCATATTAATAATATCATTAAATTAAAAAGTCTAAACACCCTAAGAGAAAGATTTAATAAAAGATTGAGCTGAATGTGGTGGCACATGTGTATCATCCCAGCGCGTGGGAGGCTGAGGCAGGAAGATTGCTCCAAGTTCAAGGCCAGCCTGGACTACATAGTGAGTTCAAAGCCAGCCTGAACTACATAGTGAGACCTTGTCTCAAAAAACCAAAATAAAAATAATAAAAACAATAAATAAAAGATTGAGATAGCTATATACTGCTTATGAGAAATAGCAAAAGCAATTCTAGGCAACAAAGGTAAGGCAGGGAGTATCACAATCCTCAATTTGAAATTATAAGGTTATTTAATCTGGTAATTTAAACTACAGGTACAGGTTTAAAGGTAATTTAAACTACAAAGCTACCTTGATAAAAACTGCATGGTACTGGCAAAAAAACAAAACCAAACAAAACAACAACAACAATAAAAACAGACATAAGGATCAATGGTACAGAACAGAAGATGCAGGAACAACTCCAAACACATTCAGCTACCTTATCTTTGACAAAGGGACCAAACACCTTCACTGCGAGAAAGATAGCCTCTTTAATAAATGGTGCTGGGGAAAGTGGCTTTCCACACGTTAAAGATTAAACCTAGACCCATATCTCTCACCACACACTAAACTAAAATCAAAATGAATCAAAGATCTAAATATTAAAACAGAAACACTTAACTTCCTGGAATACAGAATAGATGGAACTCTTAAAGACATAGATGTAACCAAGGAATTTATGAACAAAACCCCAATTGCACAGGAAATATTACAAAGAATAAACAACAGGGATCACATCATATTAAAAAGCTTTTCGCACAGCAAAATAAATCACCAAAAGAGTAAAGAGACAACCCACAGAATGGGAAAAATATTTTACCAACTATTCCTCAGACAAAGGACTAATATCTAGAACATACACAGAACTGAAAAAAATCATATCCTCCAAATCTAAGGACCCAATCCAAAAATGTACATCCTAAATGGATAAACACTTCTCAGATGAAGAAGTACAAACAGCAAATATATGAAAAAATGTTCAACAACACTGGTCAGTCAAGACATGCAAATTTAAAAAACATTGAGATTCCATCTCCAGAAAGAATGTCTATCCTTAAGAAATCAACCAATAACAAATGCTGGCAAGGCTATGGGGGAAAAGGAACCCACCGTTGGTGGGAGTGTAAATTGGTACAACCACTATGGAAATCAGTATGGAGATTCCTCAAAAAACTAAAACTAGATATTCCATTTGACCCAGCTATTCCCCTTCAAGGTATCTTCCCAAAAAAGTTAAAAGCACTATACCATAGCAATATATGCACACACATGTTTACAGCAGCACAATTTGTAATAGCTAAATCTTGGAAACAGCCAATCTACCCATCAATGGATGCATGGATAAAGAAAATGTGGTATTTATATAGAATGGAGTACTACTCTGCCGTAAAGAAGGATTAACATGAGACGTTATGGCACTCTGGATGCACCTTGAGAACATAATTTTAAGTGAAATACATGGGACAAACGTGTTTAAATATTGCATGGTTTCTCTTGTGTGAGAAATCCAAAGGGTAAATAAGGACCAAAATGGAGGATAGATACTGGGAAGTAGGAAGAAAATGTTCAAACAGGAAGGGGAACAAACAATGGGGGAGGGGGAAGGGAAGGAAGGGAATGGGGATGAAAAATAAAAAAGAATGGAAGGAAACTAATAGAAACAAAGTTTTGTAAATGGAGAGGGGAAGAAAGATTGAAGAGAAGGGAGAGGAATGGGAAAAAATTTAAGATATATTATGTACAGGTACATCCCTGTGATGAATGTGATCTTATGTATGTCAAAAATGTACCAATATTAATTTTTTAAAATAATAATTTAGGGTCCGGTGAGATAGCTCAGCAGCGTAAGTACCTGCCTGGCAAGCACAAGGTCCTGAGTTCGACTCCTGGAACCCACATAAAGGAAAAAAAAAAGGACCAGTGATATCGCTCAGTGGCACAAGAGCCTGCTGGCAAGCGCGAGGTCCTGAGGTTGACTCCCGGTACCCACATAATAATAATAATAATAATAATAATAATAATTTTAAAATAGAAGATTGAGACAATTATACACTGCCTATGAGAAACCCACTTTAAACAGCTGTCTCTCTATATGGCCAAGGAGGGCTTTAAAATTGTGATCCTCCTGCCTCAGCTTGCCTAATAGTCTAAGTAGCCACAGCAGTGTATCACCACATCCAATTTAAGAAAGCCACTTGAAATATAAAGAAACAAGGGCTGGGGACACAGCTCAGCAGCACAGCACCTGCCTGGCAAGTGCTAGGTCGTGAGTTCGATTCCTGATACCAATAAATAAATAAATAAATAAATATAAAGAAACAAGATGGTTGAAATGAAAAGATAGATAAAGATATGCTATGCTAATACTAATCACAAGAAAGGCACAGTGGCTATATTAGTATCAGATAAAACACATTTCAGGACAAAGACTATTCCCAGATATAAAGAAGGCCATTTTATAATGATAAAGGATATAATTATATTATGTCCCAATCAGGAGGACATACTACTCTTAAACATTTATGCTTCTAACAAAGCTTCAAATACATAAAGTGCAATCTGAAAATCAGGAAGAACTGTACAACTCCATCAACCGACTAGACATAATTGACATTTGTGTAACATTCCACCCCACAACAGCAAAAGGCACATCTGTTTTAAGTGTACATTATGTTCTGGGAAATAAGAAGTCTCTCTAAATTTAAAAGGATTCAGGTCAAAGTGTACCCTCTGACCACAAATTAGAAATTAGTAACAAGGGCTGGGGGTACAGCTCAGCAACAGAACATTTGCCTAACATGCATGGGGCTATGGGTTTCATCCATGACATGGTAGGAAAGGAAATGAAGGGAAAAAGAAAAGGAAAAGAAATCAGTAACAAAAGTATAATGGGGAAATTCTCAAAAGTTTGGAAACTGTACAAAATATTTCTAAGTAGACCATGGGTCAAAGAACAAATCAAAAGAAGAATGATAAATTATTTTGAACTATATGAAAATGAAAAAACAACGTATTTGTAGGATTCAATTAAGGTAGTACTTAGCTTATTATAAGCACTAAAATGTCTTATTAGAAAAGAAAAAAAGGTTTCAGAATCAAGGCCTCAGCTTCCAGTTTAAGAAACTAGCAAGCAAATAAAACCCAACACACAGCAAAAAGATAGTAATAAAGATCAGAACATAAATCACATAATTAGGAGAAAAGAAATAGAAAAGAAATGGGGAAATACACAGAGAAACCAAACACTGGTTCTCAGGTCAACAAAAGCAATACTTCCTTCTCCTTTTTTCAAGAAAACAAAAACCCAATATTCTTCACGAATACTGCTACAGTTTTGGATGCGCACCCCCTCCACGTCCATAGGGAAAAGCACAGGCCCCAGGGCGGTGGTGTTGGGCCATGCTGTGGACCTTCAAGAGGTGGGGCTCCATTAGCTGAAAAACAAATTTAGAGACTCTATACCTAACTTCCAGACTTAATTACAAATCTAACCAAAATAGTATGCTTGAGAGTCAAGATAACAAGAGAGCAAATAAATACTGTCTAGATGCAGACCCACACGTATAACTAATTTTCAAAAAAAAAAGATGCAAGGGCGTGAGTGCAGAAAGAACAGTCTTTTCAACAAATGATGCTAGAACAATTGCATATTCATATGCAAAAAGAGGAGGAGAAGCAATAGGAGGATTCTGATCCTCATTTTGTACCATATACAAAAACAAAATGAAAAGAGATCATGGACCTAAAGTTTTAAAACTTCTAGAAGAACCTAAGGAGAAACCTACATGATCATGGGTTAAACAATGATTTCTTACATGGGCAGCCAACCTTTTGGCTTTTCTGGGCCACAATGAGTGAAGAGGAACTGTCCTGGGCTGCATATAAAAATACATATATTTTTAAGAGAAATCTGAGAGGAATTCAACTGGGTGGTGTGACTGAACCTAGGGCCTTCACACAGAGCTACATGGTGTGATTAGAAAATGTAGTGATGTTCAAATTAAACAATATTTATTACAGTAAAAGACACATTGCTTTTACTCTCCCTCAAAATACTCCCCCTCACTTCAAATACATTTATCCCATCATTCTTGCCACTTTCTGAAGCAGTGCTGGAAGTCCTCTTTCATGTCTTCCATTGCACTGTCATGGATATATCAATGTTCTGAATAAATTAAAAATGTTTATCTTTCATGGGCCTTTTAACTTTAGGGAAGAGCCAGAAGTGGCAAAGTGCCAGATCCGGTGAAAAAGGTAGATGAAGACACTTCATAATGTTTTTATGAGGCTGCCTTTCTGTTCAGCAGCACTCACCATATTTTTTATTATACTTCGTAAAGACACTCATGTAACAGGATTTTCAGAACTGCTTTAGAAAGTGGCAAGAATGATAAGAGTGAAGCAAGGCAGAGTGTTTTGAAGGGGATTAATGGCTACGTTTCTTTGACTGTAATACTTTTGTAAATTTAAACATTCACTATATATATTTTGATCACTCCTCATACATCCCCAACTTTTATTTTATTTTATACTATTTTATTTTTTATTTTGAAACATTTCTATTTTAAGTTGCTAAATTTCCCAGGCTGGGCTCAAACTTGCAATCCTCCTGCCTCTGCCTTTCAGAGTACTGGGACTAAAGGCAGTGCCACCAAGCCCCAGTGTGTGTGGCAAGCAGGTGCAGGATGCAGAGTCAGCAATTCACTGCACCCTGCCCTACACAAGTGGTCCATTATCACCTTGCAGTCCTGGCTCAAGCACTGCGCAGCAGTGCTAACCATCACATAATAATGTTAAAAGTTGATCTTTGTGGGGCCATATTATTAGCCATCCAAGGCCATAAACAGCCCATGGACCACAGGTTGGATATGCCTGATTTCTTAAATAAAATGCCAAAAGGATGAAGCATAATGCAAAAAAAAAAAAAAAAAAAGTTGATAAATCAATTCATAAAAATTAAGAACTTTTATTTTTCAATAGACACTTTCTTTTTTTCTTTCCTTTTTTTCTGTCAGTGCTGAGGATCAAACCTAGGATCATGGACATGCTAGGCAAGTGTTCTACCACTCAGCTACATCTCCAGACCTGAAAATTTCTTTTAAAAGAAAATTAAGACAAGCCAGAGAATGGGAAGAAATAATAGCATATCACATATCCTATAAATAACTTACATCCAAAATATGTATTCACACAACTCATATTTAGATTTAACATGTCCCTAAACATGAGATATAAATGTCTGAAAAGCCATAAAAGATCTTCAACACAGTCATTAGGAAAATGCAAATTAAAACTATAGTGGGTGTAACTATACACCTCGTGAAATGGCTAAAATTAAAAAGACCAACCACACAAGTACTAGGATGTAGAACCTGACTCACATATACCGCTGACAGGAAAATGGTACAACAATTTAGGAAACAATTAGGCAGTTACTTAAAATGTTAAATATATACCCACCATTTGGCCCAGCCATTCCATTGTTAGATATCTGTCCAAGAGAAATATAAGTATGTGTCAACACAAAGACTTGAACATAAATGTTCACACAATGTTATCTATCATTGTCAAAAACTAGAAACAACCCCTCCAAAAAAGAAACAACCCAAATATTCATCAAAAGGTGAACTGACAATTTTAGGATATCCATTTGATGGAACACTAGTCAGCAAGACAATGGAATTAACTATAGATATATGTAATAACATAGATGAATCTCAAAATATGTGGAAAGAAACTAGAGCAAAAATGAACATCCTATATATAATATGATGCCATTTGTATGAAATTGTTGAAAATTCAAATTAATCTATAAAGAAAACAGATTAATGGTTGTCTGGTGATGGGGTGGGACAGGAGGTTGGAAATGGAAAGCAAGACTAACAAGGAATCAAAAAATGTTAGACACACTGAAAAGAACAGTTTGTGCTTATACTGTTTGATCAATTTTGCATGCCTATATCTTGTAATCTGAGCAACTACTTGAAGATAATGATACGTAACATATTAACCATTGCTAATTTCCTACTATCTTGTTTTGAAATTCTGTATCATTATTTTTATTGTTTTTTTCTCTCTAAAATAAAAAAAAAAGACAAAATGGAGCTTGTTTTCTTGATTGCAGTGACAGCTTCATGGTTATTTACATATTTCAAAAGATATCCAATTACACTTTAAATATATGTAGTTTTTTGTTACAATTCTTTTATTAAATCTGTTTTTTTAAAAGACATATGAGGGCCGGTGAGATGGCTCAGCGGCTTAAGCGCCTGCCTGGCAAATGCGAGGGCCCGAGTTCGACTCCCGGATCCCACATACGAAAAAGGGGCCGGTGATATCGCTCAGCGGCATGGGCGCCTGCTGGCGCGCGAGGTCCTGAGGTTGACCCCCCGGTACCCACCAAAAAAAAAAAAAAAAAGACATATGAGGGCCGGTGAGATGGCTCAGCGGCTTAAGCGCCTGCCTGGCAAGCGTGAAGGCCTGAGTTCAACTCCCAGTACCCACATAAAAAGGAAAAACGGGGGCCGGTGAGATAGTTCAGCGGCGTAAGCGCCTGCCTGGCAAGCGCGAGGTAGAGTTTGACTCCCAGAACCCACATAAAGGAAAAAAAGGGCCAGTGATATCGCTCAGCAGCACAGGTGCCTGCTGGCAAGCACGAGGTCCTGAGTTCAGTACCCACATTAAAAAAAAAAAAAGACATATGAATTGATCAGAATGTTAAGACTCCAACTTCCCATCGCTGAATTTACCACAACTTATTAGAATCACAAATTTTGAAGAACTACAATGTTAAGAAATGGAGTTAATAGTCCAAAATTGATGCACATAGTTTACTGTGTATAAATCATGCTCTAAATCCTTGAAATATCAGTCTTGGGGTGTAAATTATAAAGCATATGCACTGTACAGTATCACCACATTCAAAAGGAACCAGTCCCACCAAGAGGCCACAGTGCCCCTGAGCTTTTAGGTAAGAACATGCACATTCTACAAATGTCTCAAAATATATCTTATATGGCCAAATTCTGATCAATGTTTGGATAGATCAGATCCTATCAAAGTGAATTCAACTTCCCAGAATTACTGATATTAAAGTTGAGAGCCAATTAAAACATAAATCCTGGAGTAAATAAAGCCATGCCCCAGACAACTCACAGTCCACAAGATTCCGTGGTGTCTTAAGAACCAGTAGTCTCCCTTGGTTGTCAAACAAAAGTAATGGGTCTAGAAAGGCATGCATTTATAGAAAAAATATTCTCATATTTTCTATTACTGCTAAAAATACATAAATTTTAGAGAACTAACAGACTTTGTTTAACCTTTTTTAAATACAGAAATATTCACACTACTCACCCACATACAGCTTTCTCATGTTGTCTACAGTTAATAAAACTTGGGAAACTCTATGAAGACGTTCTATAAAATCATGACATTCAAAGCATATCCAGCATAATGTCATAATTCTGTAGTTATGATACTATATAAAACTCACAGGTAGGCTACAGGATCAAGGTCCACATTAACAATTATTTCATCCTTATTATGATTTAATGAATTTTTTATTTGTGAAGAGCCAAAATATATACTGATTGAGAGCACAGACTAGAGAAGGACCCCCGAATTCAAATCCCGCATCAGCCACTTATCTGCTGTATAATGTCAGGCATGTTCCTTTACATCTTTACATCTGACTGCTCATCAATAAAATGGGAGTAACGGCACTGTTAACCTCATAGCGTAGATATGAAGATTAAATAAGTTAACAGGCCTACGCACTGAGAACTGTGTCTGGCTCATAACACGCACTAGCGAGTTTCTACTTGTCATCATCAATATTATCTTGCTTATGACTGACTATAGTGTTAAAGATTAATGTATAAAATTATTAACTATCACAACTTGAAAAAATAGTGATATATCTACTAAGAATTCACGCCAAAGAAGGACTTGGGTAGACATTTCTCCAAAGAAGATATGAAAAGATGTTCAATATCACTAATCATTAGGGAAATGTAAATCAAAAACCACAGTGAGTACCAACTTCACACCTACTAGTATGGCTATAATTTTTTAAAAAGCAAAATAATAAGTGTTGACAAAGATGTGGAGAAACTGGAACCCTTGTACATTGCTGGCAAAAATGCAAAATAGTTTATCTGCTGTGAAAAAGTACTTGGCAATTTCTCAAAAGATTAAACACAGAACTACCATATACCCAGCAATTCTTCACTGAGGTATATACCCATAAAAATGGAAAGCAAAGACTCAAATAGATTTTTTGTTTGTTTGTTTTTTGAGACAGGGTCTCACTATATAGTTCAGGCTGGCCTTGAACTCACTATGTAGCCCAGGCTGGCCTGAAAATCATGGTGATCCTCCTACCTCAGCCTCCCGAGTGCTGGGATTACAGGCATGCACCATCACGCCCAGCTCCAAACAGAGATTTTTAAAATCAATGCTCATATGAGCATTATCCACAGTAGCTAAAAAGTGTAAACAACTCAAGTGTCCATCAACAGATGAATGATAAAATGTGGCACTGCAATGAAATATTATTCAGCCATGAAAAAGGATGAAATTTTGATATATGCTATAAGAAATGCACCTTCAAGACACTATGCTTGGTAAATAAACCAGACACAAAGACAAATATTGTATAATTTCATTTATATGAAGTACCTAGATAGAATAGGAAAATTTGCAAGAGACAAAAAGTAGAAAAAAGGTTATAAACTGGAGAAATGGTGTGCAAGGGAGAGCCACTGTACAAAGTTTTTGTTGGATATCATGAGAAAGTTTTGGGTATACTGTGTACATTTAATGTCACTCAGTTGTATATTTATGAAAGGTTAAGATGAAATTTTGCTACATATATTTTATAATAAAAAGTTACTGCCAAAGAACTGATTATTCTGCACCCTTTTATTCCTGCAGTTCATTAATGATAAACTTGCTGTCTGTTCTTACCTATATACCTCTGAAAGAGGCAGAGAAGCCTGGATAATACACACAGCTAAATTCTCTCTCTCTCTTTTTTTTTTTCCCTTTATGTGGGTACTGGGAACCGAACTCAGGACCTCGTGCTTGCCAGGCAGGCGCTTATGCCGCGGAGCTATATCACCAGCCCCACACACAGCTAAATTATAAAATAACTTTAAAAAGCATAAAAATGTGACTCTTTTTTAAATTCAGTTTATTGGTACAATTTAGATATACATAATGATCACATTCATTACAGGGAATTTGTACCTGTATATGATATATCTTAGTTCCTCTTTTTTTCCCATTCCCCCTCCCCTCTCTTCAGCCCCTTTTCCCCACCTTATTTACAAAACTTTGCTTCCATTTTAATTGTGTGACACATTTTAACAAAAACATAAGAAATAGAAAGAGTAAATGAACTTAGATAATAAAGATCTCTAAAAATTGGATTAGAACTCAATGATAATCTCACTTCATTAAGATATAATTTTTCCATGATTGAACATGAAGAAAAAGCCTATAAACCCAGCACTCTGGACAGATGCAAAAAGAATGCAAGTTTAAGCCCTGCCTGGGTAATTCAGACTTAGCAAGACCCTGTTGCAAAGTAAACTTTCTACAGGGTAGGGTATGTAGCTCGGTGCAAAGCTCTAGGTTCAACTCCTATTACTACTGGGGAAAAAAAGAGTTCAACAAGAAAATGTCTAGTAATTCGTACACTTCAAAAACTAACAAGAATATTGCTGTATTTTCCCATTATATCATATCCCTCTCATGTCATTATTTGATATTTACGGAGCAAAACATTTACATATTATATTCTGCCCAAATTTAACTCAAACAAAATTTCCTACAAATTTTCAGAATATTAACTGGATATGTGAATTTTTTTCACTTCACTCAAACTCCTCTAAATCATTGTTAAAAATTAAATTACTTTTTTTTTCTAAGTTTGCTCTTTTTATTTCTAAGTTTGCCAACTATGAGCATCTTGGACTACCTACAACATTCTGAGTCTGTGTCAAGTTATTTCAGTTCAATATTCTAACATAATAAAAATAAGGCCATGATCATGGATCTGACCTTTGGCACACCGTTTGATTTACCTCTACACTCCTGTCCTTCCTTCATTCACTTGGAAATATGTTATTAATCAAAAAAAAAAAAAAAAAAAGCCACTGGAAAAATAACTCAGTGTTTGAAGGAGAGTCTTACAGCACTAGGACTCAGAGAATTCGTATGTGCTAAGCAATGTTAAGGAACTACACGAAAGATAAGCTTTGAGTATGTTAAAAGTAGCCATACAGCATTGGCACTTAAATTACGAGCTAATTTTCATACACTAGGGCAAGAATTGCTTTTTAGAATGGTTGCACCAATTTGCCACTAAGTTGAGCTTTTGAAAACATCTCATATTCTTCTAGGAATGCAGTGTAAGGAAACAGAAGCTCAGTTCAAAGATTTGTGCACAAAAACAATCAGTAAACTATCAATATAAAAATTCTGAAAAATAGTAATGTAGAACAGTTAAATAAGTTTTATTAGTCATTAATAAATTATACTTTCATATTATAAAATACCAGTAATAAAGCAGTATTACTGGCACATGAATATAAACAGACCAAAAGAACAGAACAGAAAATCTTAAAATAAACCAAAAGATAAATGGCAATGTAGTATAGGATAGAAGAAATAATCTTAAACCAGTGGAGAAAATAGGGATTATTCAACAAACGGTGTTAGGACAATTGAAACACTCTCTTTTAAAAAATGAAATTGGATCCATTTATCTTATACCAGGATGCATTCCAAATGGATCAAAGATTTAAATATAAAAAATGAAACCAAAGAAATACTAGACAAATCATGAGAAAATTACTTTATAAACTTGAAGTAGGAAAGACCATTCTAAATATGACATAAAACCAAAAGCCTTTATAAAAGAAAAACCATTCAAATAAAATATATTCAACTACATAAGAATAACTGCTTCATGGGAGGGAAAAAAAACACTATAGGAAAAAATCAAAAGACAAATGGAAATACCAGTAACTCGCTGCAGATAAAGGGCTCTTTGTTTAATATACTAGGTTCCTACAAATCATACAGAAAAAGACCCAACAATCCAATAAAAATGAGCAGAGGGTATGTACAGTTCACAGAAAAGGACATAAGAAAAGACGTTCAATCCCAATGTAAGAGACCTGAAAAATAGAAATTAAACTAGGACTTTTTTACCTTTCACACTTTTTTTTTTTTTAATAACTCCCTATGTGGGGAGGAGACAAGCACTCTTATATATTGCTGATAAAATATAAATAGGCACAGCCCCTGAAGAAGGCAATTTGGCAATATCTTTCAGAATAATATACTTTCACCTAGCAATTCTAATTTTATGAATTTTTCTTAAAGATAGTCTTGTACAGAAGCAAAATGACTTATATTCAAGATTATTCACTGCAGGGCCGGTGAGATGGCTCAGCGGCGTAAGCGCCTGCCTGGCAAGCGCGAGGGCCTGAGTTCGACTCCCGGAACCCGCATACGAAAAAGGGGCTGGTGATATCGCTCAGCAGCACGGGTGCCTGTTGGCCCGCGAGGTCCTGAGGTCGACCCCCCAGTACCCACAAAAAAAAAAAAAAAAAAAAAAAAAGATTATTCACTGCAGCATCACTTTTTAACAGCAAAACTTAGTACTGATTAAATGATTATGATTCATCCAGACATTATGCAGCCATAAAAAGAATGAGGAACCTCCTCACAAACCAACAGGAATATATATTCAAACATATTAATAAGTGGGGGAGGGGGCAAATAACTCAAGGTACAGATCAAATCAATGCTTACAATGGGTTATCATATGTATAAAAATGAAGAAATGCAAATAAACACTAAAAATCTATAATATAAAGCTAGATACAAAGCAATTAAAAACTGGTTCCAAAGTCCCAGAACTCCTAGCCAACTGGTTCTAGTCATTTCATTAACCTGGCAAAAATATAACCCTGTATTTTTTAAACTTAATTTCTTGGATACCACTTATGGCAAGTTTTTACATACCTATCTATTCCTTTGCTTCTTTGTGGATTGAATAGGTATGGAAGGATACATAAAAATTTCAAGTATTTATTAATTATGTGGAGCAGGCAATGACTGCCTACCAAAAGGCAAGGGTGAGGCAGAGGGAGGGGAGACCCCTGGAATATCTTTTTATGCTCTTAAATTTTTTTTTTTTTTTTCTTTTTGTAGGTACCGGGGGTCGACCTCAGGACCTCGCGCGCCAGCAGGCGCCCGTGCCACTGAGCGATATCACTGGCGCTTTTTTTGTATGTGGGTTCTGGGAGTCGAACTCGGGCCCTCGCGCTTGCCAGGCAGGTGCTTAAGCCACTGAGCCATCTCATCGGCCCCTGCTCTTAAATTTTTGAAACAACAATATATTACCTATTTTAAAAATTAAATTAAGGTGACACACACCTGCAATCCCCGGACTTGAGAGGCTGAGACAGGAAGATAGTGAGTTCAAGACTAGCCTAGGCTACATAGCAAGTTCAAGGCTAGCCTGGACTATCTAACAAGACCTAGCCTCAAAAAAAACTCCAAAACAAAGAAAACCAAAAAATATGTATTTGGAAAAATTTTAATGTGTTTAACATAAAATACACTGCTAAAAGAAAAAAAAGGATATAAAATATAAGCAGCATGATATCAAATATGTATAAGATAATATATACAGAAAGGAATTGAATAAAATATTAAATAGTTATCTCAGAGGTAGAATTATAGGCAATTTTAAATTTCCTTGGATTTTCCTAAATTTTAAATTCTTTACCTTAATACAAATTATATTAGAAAAAAGATATTAATAGTTAATGATATGAATCAAGAAGGTTAGAAATTAAAGAAGATAAAATGTTATTAGGTATTAGCCAGGATTCTAAACATTATACATGAAACATATTTCCTTAAAACATCACTTCTAACTAAGGCATAAAGAAATTACGGTTAAAGAACTTAGGAAAACAGATGAAAAATATCTCATCTGTCTTCCGGTCCACCTCTTAAAGATCAGTATGAGATTATTCTCATCCTCCAACTTTGTGGATGTTTTGTTCATTTTTGTTTCCTGTTACCTAGGTAATGCACTTCCAGTATTTCCCTTAAAGACTGTGAAACTAACAATCTGGTATTTCTCACTGTCTAGTTTTCCTGACCTTCAGCTTTAAAAGGCCATCTCCCAAAGGGAAAAGCAGCAAGATCTAGAAGCTAAATCAGGAGGCTAAGGAATCTGAGGTTAAGAGTTCCAATCCTGACAAAATGTGGAATTTGTCTCCAATTTTGGGAATAAGTTAACTTTCCTGAGTCAGTTTCTTTCATGAGGAAATCTAAAGGATTATTTTGAAAAATATTCAGGACTATGGATTTCAAAGTTTCTTTTTAATTTTTCACACTATTCTTCGGATATCTGCGTTTTCTTGCCTTATGTAACATATATTCTTCTCTAAGTCTTCATTCTCCCTTTCAATATCTGCAGGTATTACCGAACTCTTAAGACTGAGAGATAGTGGGAAAGGATATATTTAGAAAGCTCACTGAAAGTGGCACAATGTGAACAGAACTCAAGCAAGATTGAAGACAATTTATGAAGGAATAAAAATCTAGGGGGCCGGTGAGATGGCTCAGCGCTGTAAGCGCCTGCCCGGCAAGCGTGAGGGCCCGAGTTCGACTCCCGGAACCCACATACGAAAAAGGGGCTGGTGATATCACTCAGCGGCACAGGCGCCTGCTGGCGCGTGAGGTCCTGAGGTCGACCCCCCATACTCACAAAAAAAAAAAAAAAAAATTCAGGATCTAAATTGGACCTTTAGCAACAAAGAAAATGAACACAATTAATTAATATAATTAATACTTGGTAAGGGTCTCCTAACATCTGAACCCAGCTGTACAGATAAGATGGTAATATCTACATCACAGTCTAGCAAATAAAGTTTTATTATGCCTCTGTGGATTTATTTATTTATTTAACTGTATATTTCCTAACACCATTGCACTACGCCTCAGGACTTCACTTTTCCTTTCTATTTATCAAACACTTTTTAATGGTTGCCTTCTGACTAGAAAATAAGCTATATTAAATTTGTAGAGTTCTCTACCTACTGGCCTTGAGAAGCACTTGATAGCCTTTGGGAAGAAAGGTGTTTTTACAAACATCAGAGAGCAACTAACCCTCTGCCAAGACAAAGTGAAGCAATTTCAGTCTTCAGTACACTTCAAACTCCTCCTAGTTAACAAGACCAAACACCTCTCTAGTTACTTAAAAATAGGGAAGGACAAGGAAGCAACACCTAAATTTTTTCTGCATTAACTCAGTCATTAGTTGAACGCTCTTTTGTGGTTCACCTGCTTAAAAGATGATCAAATCACTTTGCGCTACTGAAGAGAGCGACTGCAAGGAACAATTACATAAACCCTCTGCTTCAACTTACCTCATTTTTCTTTCTAACGAAACAAAGCAGCAGAAACCACTGTCTTGCCCCTATTTCCTCAGTAATCTTCGTCAAGCCTACTTTATCATACGAATTCCTTTTCTTCTCCTTAGCAAATCACAGAAACGTATTTCATTCGACATAGGCAACAGTTCACTAGGACACAACTGCACACTTTTTTAAATGTATGCATTCAATTTTATTATCTGAAGATAATCAAGTAATCCTTATAAACAGACTATTCTCATACAGGGACATTCTACAGCTTTTTGGGTTTATGTCAGAAAATTTATATAGATTCTCAATTCCAAATCTATAATTTCTAAATCAAATCAAAGCTTTTTTATAACTTCTATGGCAGAAATATCTGACCTGCAGTGACATAAAGCTATTTATCATCTTTATGCTACTTAGTGTGAATATCCACTTGTTTAACTGCAGAAATATTAACGTGACTGATTCCTGGTTGTTGTTCCAGACACCACGGGTTTATGTGACTCTATATATACCATATTCATTTAATAAAATAAAGACATTTTTAGCACTCTAGTGAAGCTAGAGAAGCACTCTAGTCCAAATGGTTTTGGAAGAGACAGTGGATTTACAATTTGAGTCAATGAAAAATATTTTCATTCTTTGAAAATCAAACAGCAATTAAATCAGCATGATAGAAGGTGGAATGTGCTAAGATATTATTAAAAGAAATTTGTCCTTATCTATAAACATTAATATGTCACACAATATAAATGAGACATACAAATTTTGTCTCAAAGGAAGGAAAATGACGCCATTTTAATTTAAAATAATTTAAAAACAATATGTGCCTAGACAATCTTAGAAGTTCTCTCTGATTTCAATGCATATAAAATGTATTTGGAGATCATGGACAACTAATGTGTCAACACTGAAAGTCTTCATACAGCACATCCTAAGTACTGAACTCAAGCTTCAGATTTTGAGAAGTTCTAAAATATTATTTCTCATTTGCAAAGGTTCAATTAACAGTATTAAAGAAATGAAAACACTTATGAATATGTTTGTGGATGTATTTGATATGTATTTTCAAGTTTTGTTCTAGCAGTCAATTAGCTAGAACACGCAAAACTTCTGGTCTTAGGTTGAACAATTTTACCCATCTACATATTATCACAAAACAGGGTGCATATTTAAGAGATGTAAGAATGAGTGATTCACTAAGAATATTCGAAGTTAATTATTTTAAGAACATTGTGTATAAGGCCAGTGAGTTAGTCCCTTCTAATTCATACTGGACCAAAATGAAAAATACTTCTTGGACTCATTACTGATTGAAACATTTTAAATAAATACAGAAACATATTCTTTAGAAATACAATAAAATATACTTCACCTTTTGCCTTAATTCCGGAAGCATAAGCAGTATCATATACTACAACCAAATAAGACTCCCATCCCATCAGCTTATATCCAGCTCATGAGACTTTGTTACCAAATTCCCACTGTCACATTTCTGGACTTAGGTGATACTTGATGCAGTGTGATTAATTTCCTTTTTCTTGTGTTTGTAGAAATAGCATCAGCCTTTAGAAACTTTTCAGCAGGTCTCTTTGTCATCAATAAACAATGAGATGTACATTAGTTTAATGATGATTATGGTATTCATTTTATTAACTGAATATTATAAATAAATCTTCATGATACTATTAAAAAGTACAAGCTTTCTTTTTGATCATTTATTATGTTAACTATACTTCTAACTCTTCAAAAGCTTATCTGTACATACATTTGCAGACCTGTTATACTAATGGGTATAGAGCTCCACTGCAGGCAATCCTAGTGACAAGTATCTTAAATTTTTCTAAAGAGTGTCCTACACTCATCACCCATTCATGGTAAAGTAGTTAATTTTAATGTTCTCATTGTTTACCAGAAAGCACAGACAGTAAGACTGACTTTGCCACTCCCGTTTCCTTTTGCTAGGCTGCTGAGCTTTTTTAGCCAATTGACTTTGCTTTGAGGCTATAAATATCTGAAAAATGTTCTGCATTTGATGCTCTTGGATTTTGCATCCATATTTAGCTGTTTGTGGCATGCCTTTGTTTAAGCTATTCTACCACCCATATGATCTGTCAGGTTGAGATCTAGATGGTCAAGAGCAGACAGATCAACATTCAACAGACACTGACTTAACTATGAGCAAGGTACCAATCTGTTACACAAGGTAACAGTGAAAGAGGTAGCAAGACAGGAATACAAGGACAAACAAGACAGACTCCCTTATATGAAAAATTTTAGTCTGATGGGCACAATTTATTATAATACTGGAATAAAACAAATGAAATTTTTTTTTTTTTTTTTTTTTTTTTTTGGTGGGTACCGGGGGAACGACCTCAGGACCTCGAGCGCCAGCAGGCGCCCGTGCCGCTGAGCGATATCACCGGCCCCTTTTTCGTATGTGGGTTCCGGGAGTTGAACTCGGGCCCTCGCGCTTGCAAGGCAGGCGCGTACACCGCTGAGCCATCTCACCGGCCCAACAAATGAAATATTTTACGACTAAAAGAAAATGAAGGTCAGGTTAGCATAAATATTTTCTCTTAGCTGTGTCTCAAAGATGTACATTTGTTTGTGTTTTAAATATAGATCCACCTATTATAAAGCTCTGAACACATTCCAAAGAAGTTCTCCAAATCATGGCAATATACAAAGCTCTGGAGATATTGATATAGACATAGAAACAGAGATAGGGATAGAGATAGATATAGAGCTACAGCTAGATATAGAGATACAGATACAGATACAGATACATCATCAAAGAGCCAAACTTGTTTACGGCAAAGTAAAAACAGTGCCATCTTCAAATTTTGTGAGACGAATTAAGAAAATAATTGTTGCTAAAAGTTTTTGTTAACAGATCCCCAGAAGAGAGGGTACTTTTCTTGTTTATTTACATAATGATTCCAAAGAGAAGCATATTGCAGAGGATGTGAGCTGTAGCCAGCGACTTATTACACCCTCTTTAAAACCCAGAGGACCATTTGAGATAAAGTCTCCAAGTTGTGTGAGCTAGACCTAAGCAACATCCCCACCTTCCTGTCTTGTGAAAACATTCCAAGCAAATACTGTACTCTATATATCTTAATTGACATTCCTTTTTTCAAAACTCAGTTCATTGACCCTTTGATAAAAGTGCTCCCCCAAATCCCCTGATTAAATCATAATTTAAATGCATTAAAATAAGGGACTAAGCAATGACTGACTCCAAAAGTCAAGATGGAATTTTAGGCCAAGTTGTAGGTAAATAATGGTACAAGCCACAAAATCGGTCAATTTTAAAGCTAAAGGGCTCACTGATATCAATTACTCCAGATTCCACATTTCACACAGAAACCAAGAGCCAGTGAGGTAAAATTTAAACTACTTGCCCAAAGTTAGACAATCTGTGGCAAAACCAGCATGAAAACCCAGGTTTCTCTAGCTTCTGGATTTTTAAAAAACATGTTAGAGTACACCCATCCAAGACCTTAAGTTGTATAGAAGAATATAGATGATTCAACACAATCGGGATCTTGAATACACAAAACAGAACAGAAAGAAAGGAATAAAGAAAGAAAGCAAGAAGAAAGACTGACACACAAGCTAAGAAAGTAAATAAGGGGCCGGTGAGATAGCTCAACAGTGTAAGCGCCTGCCTGGCAAGTGCGAGGGCCCAAGTTCGACTCCCAGAACCCACATAGGAGAAAAGGGCCGGTGATATCGCTCAGCAGCACGGGCACCTGCTGGCGCGCGAGGTCCTGAGGTCGACCCCTGGTACCCACAAAAAAAAAAAAAAAAGAGTAAATAAGATCCAAAATGTACAACAGATATTGTAAAATGGGAAGAAACTGTTGAAAAGGAAAGAGAAACTGGGATGGGGGAATGGAGAAAAGAAGGAAGGGAAAAGCAAAAAAAAAAAAAAAAATATATATATATATATATATATATATATATAAAGGATAGTTAAGATAGATACATTACTAATTTCTCTTAGTTCATTGAAAAGAAAGGTTTGTGCTAATATTGTTTGGACAATTGAATGCCGATATCTTCTACTCTGGGTAACTAATTTAAAGATAATAATACACAATGTATTAATCATTGCTATCCTATTATATTGTTTTGAAATTTCGTTTGATTTTTTTCTCTTTAAAATAAAAAAAAGACACACAAACTAGTATTCTCAAATCAATTTTCCACATTCTAATATTTTTACTTCAAAGTATTTTGAAAAATCATCGGTAAATTAAAAACTACGTAAGAACATATCCAAGAGTTATTCAGATTGTTTTGGAATACTTATACCAAACTTAAAGACAACAAAGTAGCCTCCAGGATAAGCTTCCTTAGAGGAAGGAAAATTGTGGTAGTAAACAGTAAATAAAAACAACTTCTGGTTAATTGATAGGGATGACAAAAAGTGATGATGCAGTGGAAATTCTGTAGTTTGGCAAAGAAATGTGCATTTGGGTGTGAGTACGTGTGTATGTATAGTAGTTACTCCATATTCCACATTTTATGTAGAAACTTAGAACGAGGAAGTTAAAACTACTGTATTCACCCAAAATTAAACCAAGTTACAGCAAAACCAGAATGAAAATCCAAGCTCTCAACCCCAGTTGAATGCTACAGACAAGGTTCCCAATTTCTGGAATACGTGTGTGTGTGTGTGTGTGTGTGTAGCTATGTTATGCATATAACAAATCATGCCCTGCAACAGACTACAAAAACAGTAACATATTTATATGGGTTACATGCAAACAATAGTTAACACAAGGTCTGGAAAGCCCAGAATTTTAGATACTGAAATATTGAATTATCATTTATTCTTACAATAACATGATCCTATCTCTAACATCATATAAAAAACAGTATGCTAAAAAAATGTCTATAAGAATAAGAAATTGAATAGGAAAATGTAACCACAGTATGCTAACTCAAACTCATTTTATATTCTCAACCTTTGTTACATGCCATCAACTAAATAGGATTAGTAGGCAGATGGAAAATCAGGCTCCAAAGTTTTTAATCTTATCTACTGAAGATGAACTGGGTAACCTTGCATCACTTCCCACTTCTTTGCTTTAATTCTACCAGCTCAACAGATTAATGCTGAAAAACACAAACACCCAGCAAAACACAAAATGGTCCATACATAAATTCGTAAGAACTGGTTGCAAGAAGAGTTGCTGGATTTTTACGATCGAAAGGACCATTTAGAGAGCATTTAATCCAATCCACTCATTTTATAAAACATTAGGGTTCAAAAAAGTGCCTAATTTGTCTCAAATCACTTAGCTACTTAGTGGCAGAACTGAGATAAGAACTCAGAAGTCTGGACTCCTAGTTCAGAGATCTTTTCGACAGTGATGGACAGAGATGGGTATGAACCAATTGAACTATTCAGAAAGACAACTTCTAGGCCATGGTCACTCTTGAACGGTAAACATAAACCCTGTTGAGGAAGATGAAACCAAAACAATACAATGTTCTTGATCACCACAGACTTACATGCATGTGACTGCAGGATAACAGCTCAACACTGTGTGGATCCGAGGTGCTTCAAATTTGCCATCTTACATTCAGCCACATTACTAATGTCTTTTGTGGTCATGTGAGCTAAGTGATCAACATCTTGCCATTTCAATATTTTGGAAAGCCACAGCTAAACCCTGAATATCAGGCTATAAATCCTTGGGCTATGAGTTTTCAAAACCAGTATGGTTTTAATGCTGCCACAAGTCTCACCCTAATAGAATCTCGTCATTCAGTTTTAATTAAAAAGGCGGTTACTAGAATGCAGAGAGGGAAAGTTTTAGTGTGTTCATCACTTTTAACCTGCTGAGTGGCAACCGAGTCACTTTACAAAGAAAACCAGGAACAACACGCAATCTATAGCAATCAACACACATTGGAATAAGTGGTTACCTTTGGAGAGCGAAACTAAGGAAGAGGTTACAGATAAATCTGTTCCCACCAAATGAATAATTTGGGTTTTAGTGTATTTTGCTTTTTGTTTTTTTCATTAATTAGCTTATCCGCCGCTAGGCGTTTTCATACATCTTCATTTCCAGTCTTGCCTCATTCAACGAAAAAGAAATGAGACTCCATTCACTTGATTTTCATAGCTTGTTCCATCACACCTTCTTCAAGATCGGTTGGTAGTTCCCTGAAGTAATCACCTGGAAATTATGTCTGGATAGACCAACTTCATAAACTCACTGCGGGTGCCTGAAGAGGTAGGTGCAGACTACACTGGTTCACATTTCCACCCAGGTGCTAATCTGGATAAACGTGTCAGAAATGCATCCCCAAAACAAAAAGGGATGTGGGAAGCTGACCCAGGATGGATGGAGACTGAGAACGGAAAACAAGACCACAGAATGCGTGTCGATCCAAGAACAGACAAGAAACACCAGCCCGCAAGTCGGCCTGTGGTCCTTACCGTACACTCGGACCCAGCTCTGCTGCTGGCACACGGACTCAAGAAGGATCCGATCCAACATGCCACCGGCCACGGCTCCGCTGACTGGGACAACCGCTTCCAGATCCTCCGGGGGCAGCGGCGAGTCGGACTCCAGCGCCGGGAACATCTCCGGCCAGGACAGCGCCTCCGCGGCTCCTCCGGACGACGGGGAGAGCTCCATGGTGCCCGGGAGGGACGAGGCGGCCGGGCGGGCGCCCTGTCTGCTGGAAGGGGAGGAGGGCGTAGCAGCGGGGACGCGGACACCGCCCACCTCCGTCCCCGCCGCCCACCGCTGAGGGCCGGGCGCTGCAGCCCACCTGCGGCCAAAGGGAGGGACCCCGAGCAGGGCTGCGTCCGGGCTCAGGTGCTGTCCCTCCCGGGAGGGCACGCTTGCCCCCCCGCCCCCTCGGTCCCGCCCTCCTGAGCGCCCGCCGGCGTCTCCCGCGGTCAGAACAGGCTCGCGCTGGCGAGGGCGCGGGGCCCCGCAGGGCTGGGCTTGGGGGCGTCGCCGCCAGGGGCCGCCCCCTCTGACCGGCTCCCGCCGCCGCCGCCTCAGGGACTCTAAGTGCGGGCTCCCTCAGCCTGAAGGGAGCGGTGGCCCCTGGCTTTAGCCCGCCTGTCCTCAGCAGCCCGCTCTGGAATGAACCGGCCCGCCCCCCCTAACTCTCAGGCCAGGGCTCCGGCCACCGCTCCGGCTCCCGGTCGGCTGAGGATCCCACAAGCCCGGCAGCCGCTGCGGTGGCGGCGGCAGGCGGCATCCCAGGGTGATAGACCGGAGCAATCGAGAACCGAGAGCCTGGCCGCGTGTGCAATCGAGTAAGGAAGCGGAGGAGGAACTGCTGCCGAAGGCAGGAAAACTCGAGCACCGAGTTATTCATCTGACGAGGCCCCGCCCACTTTCCTAAAGTCGTCTCCAGGACAGCCTGGCAGTGCGGTCTGGGTCTTCAGAGCTGCGGCTCGCTGTAGAGACGGCCTGGGGAGGCGGGGAGGAAGAGGGGTGCGGGAAATTTAAAAGGGAAGGAAAGGAACTTCCTTTTCTTCTCACCCGTTTCCTATTTATTTATTTCTGGAACACTTCTTATTGGACGAAGAGATTGAAGAGACGGCTTCATTTTACAGTCACTCTAGGGGAAACGCCCCCGTCCTTTGCAGAAGGGAGAGTTGGCAGCGGCTCTGGCTGGGACTGTGGGATCTGTACAGGATCCGCGCTCTGCTCCCGGTCCGCGCTGAAGCTGTCATCGGCTTAGAATAGCGTGGTTAAGACGTGTGGTGTGGATGGATGGACGGGCCTACCGCATGAAATGCTCAGAAGCCCAATAGTATTAAGCAAACATGCCTCTTTTTTTTTTTTCTTTGATCTTTGTGCAATATGTTGGCTTTTTTTCCCTCTAATGATATCACTTGTGTTTTATTTTTGGTTTATTTGTAGAATGTCTCCCTCCTTGACCTTAACTTGACTTTTATGTACACCTAAGGCAGGATTCATCAGTTCAGATTTCAGAAATAATAGGCAAATAATAATAATAATTTTGAAACTGAACACTAACAACGGAAGCCGTGCTTTGCGTGGCTGCTTAAAATGGAGCAGGATTTTTCCATAATTACTTGTTTGTTTCATATACCTTTTGGAGAGCCTTGTTTAGCGTTTCCCTCTCTCCCATTGCTCTTTTGCACAATCGGACTGGTGTGCAAGATAATATTTTCTTTTTCTGGTTTTGTGGTATATTAGTGTGTTTCAGCTTATCAAGTGCTAAAAGGGTGCATTTTGTAATTTTCTGCCAACTCTTACTTTGAGTAATAGCATTTTAAACAAGAAGTGTCCTAACTGATAATCTTATCTTGCTTCTTGTTTAACAGGTGAAGAAACACGAATGGGCAGGTTGCCCTGCAGATCAGCCACCAGTACAGATAGATTTTTACTGTAACTTGATGATACTGATTACTTCAACTTTTCCTTCAAGAATCCTTTGCGATTAAGTTTGTTGATCTGTTGCTTGGTGATGTGTTGGAGGGATCTTTTCTAATATTTACAACCTTGCTTGCTTACTACGCAGTCTTCCAAGTCTAAACTATCATATGTGCTTTTGTGGATTTAGTGTTGAAGCCAGGAAGCCACAGGGCTCAGCACTGAGCAGAGCTCTAGAGCGTTTTCATTTATAATAAACTACTGTTGATGTCTTGGTAACATAAATCAGAAAGTAAGTGAATAATAGTCATCAGATGTACAAATTTGACTTTATTAGTGTATAAGGAATTTACCAAAGCAATTACTCAGAAGCAGCATTAGCAGTAGTATATGAAATACAGAATTTTTTTCCCAAAAACTTGTTCTCTCAGTGGCATTACTGTATTTCTTGGGCTGAAGAAAAAACCTCTGCCAACCCCAGTAATCCTATTTTCTTAGTAACTCTGTTTTCTTCATCCTGACCACTAAATACTAAATACTAGTCCCTACTGCACCTCCCTATCCTGACCCCAGACTAACTGCATGTCATTATCTAATTGCCAAAGTGATATTATGTCTGCAATTTATATGATGTTCGTAATTTTAAAAGAAAATATTTTCACCACCTGAACAATAATTCTGTGAGATAAGCAGAACCAGTATTTTTTTTTTTTTTTTTTGTGGGTACCGGGGGGTCGACCTCAGGACCTCGCGCGCCAACAGGCACCCGTGCCGCTGAGCGATATCACCAGCCCCTTTTTCGTATGTGGGATCCGGGAGTCGAACTCGGGCCCTCGCGCTTGCAAGGCAGGCGCTTACGCCGCTGAGCCATCTCACCGGCCCCAGAACCAGTATTTTTTAAAAAACACCATTTAGCCAATGAAAGAAATTGAAACATAGAATTCTATTAAGCAAACTAACTAAACACAGCTAGTTAGTAAACTGAGATTAAAACTCTAGTCCTCTAACTTTTTAATTTATCAATGAGTCTGGACTCTGTAAGGGTATTTTTCTTTAGCAGGTAGAGTTGTTCTGACATTTGTGAAACAAAAAGTAAAAATTTTGTTGTTTTTTGCAAAGTACTATCATTAAGAAAAAAATATTGAAGAACAGCAAAACATAAAAAATTATAAACCAATTTGCATTGCTAGAAGGCAGCTAATCCCATTTGGATTTATACCAGTGGTATTTCCATAAGGAAATCCCAAATTTTAATGTGAAGAAAACCAACCCCACTGTTTGCAAACAATCCTTTGTGTATGAAGTACAAAGGAGCTGATGTCCTATTTAGCCATCTCCCTTCTTGTTTCTCCCTTCTCTAGAGCTTTGAACACTAATTTCTCGGGGTTGATCTACATATTTATTGACATTGGAATGCCTAACCCCAAGAATCATACCCAAGATCCAAGACAATCCAAAATCGGGAAACTATGGAGGAGATAAATAAGTTCCACAGTTAACAGTGCTAAAAAAGCAAAAGCTGGCAACAGTCTGAGATTTCCAAAAAGAAACAGGTTATTGTTCGTAAGAGCACATTACTAATATAAAGGAGGTATGAGTATTTGGAATTGTGACTGTCACAACTAACTGAGGGCCAGATACATGTCCAAGTTTCTCTGTTCATTTGTGGGAAACAAACAGACAAGAGGTTCCCTCTTCATAAATGCTGTTAACTAGTTTCTTCTAGACCACATAGTTCCTTTAGACTATGTAAACACCACCTCTCAGCAGCCTATCTCCAAAAGAGTAATATGCAACTCTTAAACTGTTGTTCATCAGTCTTCCCTTTCTATATTCCCTCTGCCCTTTGACACAGTGACGTATTAGTCTCCCAATTATTTTCTGTAATATGGACCATAGCGGGAAGAAATTAGACATTGCCCAAGATTCTGTTCTGTCTTCCTTCTACCTCACTCTCCAATTACCTGGTGATCTATGCACGTCTATGATTACACCTCTCACTTGGATAATGTTGACTTTGAGATACCCGTCTCCAGCCCCATCCACAGTACTGAGGTCCAGTCAGGAATTTGTAAATGTTGCACAAGTCTATCAAGATATGTTTCCTAGGGCTGGGGATACAGCTCAGCAGCACAAGGGTCTGCCTGGCAAGTGCAAGGTCCTGAGTCTGATTACTGGTACAAAAAAAATAAAAAATAAAAAATAAAAAATAAATATATATATATATATATATATATATATATATATGCTTCCTGCAACTCATACTCAATGCATGAAAAATAACCTCTTCATGTTCCCCTTCCCCCTTGCCCAAACACCTTTCCCTTCTTGAATTCCCTTTTTATGTTACTGGAACTAGTAGGTTGTATTTCAGACTTGCTTAAACAGGGAGTTGCCTGTGAGTCCTCTCCTCCACCCTAGGTTGCATAGATCCAACCCTGCTTTGCATTCCTACTGATACCATCCTAGCTCGGACCTGGTTAGCTTTTACTAGCATTAGTTTTTTTAGCTATTCTCTTTTCCCTGAGGACTTTATCCTTGCAGTTTATAGTACTGTCTGTTGTAGGTAAATTTTCCTAAAGCACAGTTCAGATCAGGTCACATCTCAAAAAACAGCTCCCTGTTGCCTACTACATAAAATGCATTCTACCCCAAGCATTAAAGGCCTCCTAAATATGGTCTCAAACCACCATTGCCACCTCACTCCTTGCCTGTTTTCAGCTAACTGAAATGGCGCACTTCAAACATAGGTAGCATGTATTTGCCCCCTTATCACTGCCTAATTTTTTCCTCTGCCTAGCATGTCCTTTACTCCATTTCTGACTACCAGAGACCAACCCCATCAAATGCCAATGTCCTCCATCAATTCGTTCCCTATCCTCCAAGCTGGCAATGATCTCAACTTTCCTATACCATTTGTTCCTGTCTGTCTTCGAGAATCAGCTACAGTATGTATAGTGGTGTAGTCTTCTATATAATTCTTAATATCTACTATTGGGTTATAAGCATCTTGAGGGCAGAGACCTTGTATTATTCATGTTTATCACTCAATGCCTTTCATATATTAAACCTTCAATGAAACCAGAAGCCAAGAAACAAGAGTTTAGACTAAAGGGAAAATGTAAACCTGGTTTTCTTCATAGATGTGTGGAGCTGCAAAAGACACTAAAAATCAGTTTAATGAATCCAGTCATGCAATGCTCATTTTCCGTCCTGCACCTCTTCATTTTAAAAATAAACACACCTTGCCAAGCATGATGACCAGCACCTGTAGCCCCAGTTACTCAAAGCTGAGGTAGGAGGCTGCTTAAGCCTATACATTTTGAGACCAGAGTGAGCAACATAGTGAGATCTTGTCTCAACAGAAACAAATAAATGAATAAATAAGTAAAAAATAAAACCTAGACTCAGGAATATGACGTGACTTGCCCAAGGTCACATAACTAGTGATAGAAGAAGAATTAGATCTCAGATCTGAATCTCAATTCATCGGCCCCATCAAAAGATTGATTCTTTCGCACCCTTTTCTGTGCTTCTCTAAGTGGATATTTTTCTTGTTGCTGAAGGTTTTCTCCGTAATTTTATTCTTTTACATATTATTTAAGTTTAAAGCACTTGTACCGCATTCCTGGCCCCACATAAAATTTTAGCAAAATTATACTTTTTTTTTAAACCAAAGGACCAAACAGAGACATCAGAGAAACATCTGGTCTGATTCATCAGGGTAGCAGCAACATTTCTATTTATACATGAGCACAGCCCTATCTTTGTAGCTCTCAGCTGTTGCTCATCTCAGTATGTTCCCCTTTTCAACCTTGTCTGTCCCTCATCGAGACAGCATCCTGCATCCTGAGTCTTAAGCAGAATCTGATGCAACAAAGGAAGATGCATTCCCTATTCCTTAGAAAGGGTCTGTGTTTTAAAAGAACTGTTTCTCTGCTTTCTCGGTCTCTTTGTTTTACACTGTAAGTCAGCAAGCCTCAAGTGGTTGAGTGGCTGCCAGTCATTCTACTGCATTCTCAGTAGAAAGAAGCTGGATAAAAATGAAAGCTATGGCATAAATCAAGTTTGGAAGCACATCAGGTAAAAAAGAAGTGTCCTAAATGGGGTTACTGGGGTTGATGCGGAGAATTTAGGGAGCGCTAACTCTCTTCACAACAACATTTGATGATGATTATAAATTATAAATTGAATGATCTTAGGCAGGCATTGGTACCAAAAAAAAAAAAAAAAAAAGACTTAGGAATCTGTTTTTGTTTTCCAAAAGCCCTTTTCTACCTGGCTCATGTCCTCTAAGAGAAGCCCACTGCTTATACCAACCAGTGACAATATTGGTTGGTAAAGCAGTGAAACAGGCCAGAAACAAAGAGATTTCTACCAGTCACTTCTTGGCAACACCGCCTTCAAAATGATGACCTCACCCAACATTCAAGTACAGGAATGCAAAAAGAATAAAAACCCTCAGATGGAAACACAATGGCCTCTGACATCAGGGCCTAATTAAAACCTTTAAGGACCCGACAATAATAAAGTGACCCACCCCACGTGATTTTTTTTTTAAATTGCAGAGTATTAGGAAAAGCAACAAACTTTTGATTTTCCCCCAGAGATAACCACTATATAATTTGCAAAAGAAACGACAAATATCAAACTCTGAGAAGTTTTGTATGCATTTTTGTGCATTCCTACTTTGCCAGTGCCATAAACACTGTATCTGTTGAGTAATCCAGCTCGCTTGGAACACACAGTGCCAGCCATTTATTAACTAACACAATGTATGAAGGGGATAATCTTTAGCAAGTTAATTTCTATATTCTTCTAGTAACTATAGAGACACTAAGTTACTTCACCCTACATGAAGAAAATGATTACTTCCTTAGCTTTGTGGTTGTAAGGAGTCCTCAAAAAAAAAAAAAAAAAAAAAATTAAAAAATCAGACACCAAAGATTCTAGAGGAGAGATTTTTTTGAAAAAGTGATTCCATTGTCTTCATGTAACTCTGAGAGTGATATAATCATAATTGGCCAATATGTGGAGTCTACACTGACCCATTTTCCTTTTGTCTGTTTTATATAAAGGTGCCAAGATATCAGTTATACTAGCTGGTGGTTAAGACCCTTGGGAATAAAGACAAACAAATCCAAAATATGTCTCTTGTAAGCTGTCATCTAAATATGGGTAGAGATGATCACGGCAGCTCCTGAAATGTCTCCCCATTATTGATCAACATTGATCACTGGTACTGAGAATAAGAAACCTGAAAATTTTGTTTTATCAAAGTTAGAAGCAAGTAGTCCGAAGAGAACTTGGAATTTAGGGTTGCTGGGGTGTAATGTCTGAGTGATGATGACAAGATACAAAATGTGGTTCTGGGAAGCAGATAATTCAAGTAGGTTGGAGGAGAAGGTCATAAAGGTTAAGGAGACACAGCAATTAGGAAGCTAAGGTATTGGAACTGTTGTTGGCACCAAATCCCAAGATAGTGCTAGGAAGTGGAATAAAGAGGACAACTGAAGGCCGGTGAGATGGCTCAGCGGCGTACGCACCTGCTTGGTAAGCGCGAGGGCCCGAGTTCGACTCCCGGATCTCACATATGAAAAAGGGGCCGGTGATATCGCTCAGCGGCACGGGCGCCTCCTGGTGCGCGAGGTCCTGAGGTCGACCCCCCCCCCCGTACCCACAAAAAAAAAAAAAAAGGAGGACAACTGAGAGTTAGGTCCCAAAGTCTTTGGGGGAATGAAAGAAAGTGACCAGGAGGTTGATTAGTGGCTGAGAGGAAGAAAGGTAGAGGGAACCCATAAGGAAAGAATGAGATTTTACATAACAGAGAGTGATGGGCTGGAAGTAGCAATGGAGAGTCAATCAAATGCCAACTCTTGTACTCCAACTCCCTCTACCCTTCAACACAGTTTATAGGAGAATGAACAGCCTCAACCAGAGAAATTTGAAAGGCAAATACTAGCCTTAAAGTCCTTCAACTCAAGGCAAGGAAATGGAGAGTATACGTCCATGAAAAAATTCTAAGGAAGTAAATTTATTTATAATAGAAAAATGGATCCAGATAGCTCAGTGGAAAGGATGATTACGGAGTTGGTAGTAATAGGCACAAGAGATGAAAAAGGGGGTTCATCTCTTGTAAGTAATAGGCAGATGTAAGAAAGTACTGAACCATTCATATAAGTAAGTACTAAACCATTAAGAAAAATGAGAGCATGAGTAACTAGAAGCATTTCTATGTGTCCCTGTGTCTGGAGTGGTAGCAATGAGCCTAGGTTTGTGGCTCACCCCTGGGGCTGCTTTTCCATCTCATGAGAACTCAGATACATTGACCTCTTCATTTTATTGTGGTTCTTCAGCTTTTTCTAGACTCTTAGTTCCATGCTCTCCCTGAGACTCAGATACCCGTTTTGCCATGCCACTTTTCTGCCTTAAAACACTTTAGCATTTCTACATTGCAGACAAGATGGTCAATACTTTTTAATATTACACCCAAGGTCCACCATTATCTAGCCCTTACCTTTTTCTCTAGCTTCATTTATATCTTAATCTTGTCTCTAGTAACTCAAAACTACTTATAGTACCCTGTATCTTCTATGTTCTTTTCTTTGCGTGCCTTTGCCTATACTGTCCCTTCTAGAAGATGCACCTCTACTTTCCCTCACCTGCCCCTAACCCCAATCCAGCTTCCCTCCCCAATCTCTGCTTAACTCCTCACATCTTTTAAGATCCAACTCAGCTGTCAGCTCAAAGAGCCACCCTTAACCCTGACCCCTGCTGAAGGCTTCACTAAGTGCCTCACTTCAATGATCTCATAAAAGCCATGATTGCTTTTATGTTTTGCACTTAGTACATTGCACTGTAATTATATTTGTTTATGTATCCCCACAGAACTGTAAACTGTAAACTCACCAAAAAGAGCAATTGGGTTTTATTCGTACTTGAAGTTCCAGAACTTAGCAGAGTCTCTGGCACATAAATACTTGTTGAATTCAATAAGTAAATTATTTAGTTGAATTGAATGTGCTACTCATTGAAAACTGTTGGTTTTTCTGTCTACTAGTACTTAAAACAGTTTTCACTGGCTTTCTACTACATTGATTTCAGAAATTTAATTTTTGTTGCTCTGGCTAACCAACTATAAAAATAAGATAGAAACAGGGGCCAGTGAGATGGCTCAGCGGTGTAAGCACCTGCCTGGCAAGTGCAAGGGCCCGAGTTCAGCTCCCGGAACCCACATACGAAAAAAGGGCCAGTGATATCCCTCAGCGGCACATGTGCCTGCTGGCGTGCGAGGTCCTGAGGTCGACCTCCGGTACCCACAAAAAAAAAAGATAGAAACAAAAACAGTGACCTATCAGTGTAACTAGCATGGTTTAGGGTTGGAGTATGCAACCACAGAGTAAAACAGAAATAAATAGAAGGATGACAGGAGAGAACTAAAATCGAAATGCATAATACCTATTGTGTTAGTTCAGGTTTTTATACCAAAGTACCATAGCGTAGGTGGCTCACAAACAACAGAAATTTATTCCTCACAGTTCTTATAGCTGGAAGTACTAGATCGTAATGCCAATGTGATCAGATTCTGGTCAGGAGAGGGCCTTCTTCCTGGTTGCAGACTATTATATCTTATTGTATCCTCATATGGCAGGAAAAGGGCAAGAAAATTCTGAAGTTCTTTTTATAGGGGCACTAATTCCATTCACAAGGGCACCATTCTCATGACCTAATTACCTCCCCCAAACCATACCTCCTAATACCATCACACTGGGGGAGAGGATTTCAACATATGCATTTGAGAGTGGGGATTACAAACATTCCATCTACTGCACTTGTCATCCCTGTCTACAGTTTTCACTACTACTATGATGAGGAATGATTAATATGTATCAGCAAAATCACACCGTTAGTGGCTTCTGGATTATTTGTGAAATCAAATACTGTATCACCTTGTAGAATACAGGAACTCATCTGGAAACTCAAGCCATGTCTTACAGAAAAGTCAATGCTTATTCCTAACTCCCTGCAGTTCCTCCAGGCTGCCCATTCTCTTGGCAGCCTCAGGATCTGATTTCTGGCCTCTGCTGAATTCCCTTTTTTCACTCAATATCATGCAGCTGTTCCTTTATCTTCTTTTGGCACTGACCCAAGGATGATTTACAGATCCTCCTCCTTGATTTCCCATCCCAAATTCATGTGAGGCAGCTGCGTGTGGTGGACGCTTCCTGGAAATTCAAAGATAGTGTTTGCCATATGGGGGGAAGCTATATGGCAAATATGTAGCACTCTTCAGCAGCCAAATTAAAACTGAAAAACTAAAAAAAAAAAAAACAAAACAAACAAACAAAAAAAAAACAACTAAAAAAAGCTTAAAAACTCACTTTCCTTGTTCTATTTCCACCAACCCAAGCATAAGTCTCTTGGTATTTTCTCAGCCTTCTCTCCCACATTTTCTCCTCACCTCTTCTCTCTTCTTTCCGTATCTCCCAGTGGTTTTTCACGCAGAATGGTGATTGTGATCTTTTTATTGTTTCTTTCCAACACATAGGGACTCACCCACCATCACTTAGATGTCTCTCTGGATTTTATTCTAAACAAAGATAATTCCTTACCTAAGAAGAACTCTTTGTGTCAGTTTGCAAAATAGTAATTTTTCATTCCCTCCCTACGTATCTATTTGTAGTGTATATATGTTTGCTTCAGCAATATTGAATAAATAAATGAGATGAATAAATATGTATAAATTCAATACTGATCATTTTAATCTATGTGATTATTTCTTCTCAGGTACATCTTTTGTTTTGTAATAAAGTCTTATAGAAAAGAACACCTTCAGTTACAGATAATGATTGGTGCTTAAACCAGATAGTATCAACCAACATAGATAGTTATCTTAGTGTTCAAGTTGTGACAATCACACTAAGTGGTGGTTTTGGCAGAACTATCTGAATGAAACCTCCAAATATTCTCAAAGTATTGCCTTTAAGTAAGTTTTCCTTGTATTTGATGCGCAAGTAGGAGACAAACATGAATGGAGTGCTTGTGAACAACAGCAAATATTAGTGGTTCTGAAATGTCTAAAATCCCAAAGATATTTCCTCTTTTCAAAAGATCTCATTTCATTCTTTTCAGCAAATATTTGTCAAGAGCCTATTTTGGCCCAGGTATTTTGATAAGCCTTGGAGATTGGGTGGAGAAGAAGAGTTGAACTCCTGCTCCCATGGAGCTTATATTCTAATGGGGAATACAATCAATAGGAAGAAAATAGATAATAACATACTGTTGTAAGTTATATGAAGGAAGACAACATGGTAAATTGATACAGCATGTGTAGGGGTAGGGGCCACTGTCGGTAGGACAGCCTGGGAAGTCTTTTGTGTTAGATTGTCTTTTAGTGACCAAATGCCCAAGCAAAACAATTTAAAGGGGGAAGGTTTATTTTGGCTGACAGTTTCAGAGATTTTAGTCCATGGTTGGCTGGATCCATTGCCTTTAGGCCTGTGGCAAGGCAGAAATATCATGGCTAAAGAGTATGGTGTAGGAAAGCTGCTCATTTCATGACAACCAGGAAGCAGAGAGGACTAGAAAGAATCAAAGAGAGAAGATGGGGCTGGGGACAGGATATACCCTTCCAAGATAGAGCTCCAGTGACCTACCTCCTCCAAGGGAGCCCCACCTCACAGTAGCCCATTTAGCTATGAATTCACCAATGGATTAATCCCTTGGTGAGGTTAGCAGCCACATTATCCAATCACCTCTCTAGGCCTCACCTCTAAACACTGCTGTACTGGGGATCAAGCCTTCAATACATGGGCCTCTGGGGGACACTTCATATTTAAACCATAACATCCTCTTTGAGCCTTGACCTGTTTTCTGAGACCTAAATGATGAGAAGGAGCCAGTCATGCAAAGAAAGGGGAGACCAGTTAAGAGGTCCTTGTATTAGTCCTGGTAAGAGATAATAATGAGTTGGACTGGGGTAGTGGCATTGGAAAGAGTGGGAAGGAGATGTAGTCAGATATATTTTGGAGAAAGAATTATAGTAGTATTTGCTGCTGGGTTATATATTTGGGGTGAGGAGAAAAAGAATCAGAGATAACTTCTATGTGGCTTATAATGTATATTCCATTTAGACACTAAGATGGAGAAGACTGGAAGGGGTGTGGGTGGAGAAATGTAGTGCTCCATTTTGGACATATAAGTTTGAGATGCCTCTTGCACATTCAAATGGAGATATATAAGTCTCCAGATATGATCTGGAGGCTGGAAATACATATTTGGAGTAATTAACACACAGACGCTATTTAAAGCCACAGAATTGAATGAGCTTTCCTAAAGAATGAGTTATGCTTAGAGAAGAGCACTGAGTACTAAAATACTTCAACATTTAATAACCAGATAGAGAAATAGAGGGCAGAAAAGGACTGAGATGGAGCATCCAGTGAGACAGGATAAAACCAAGAGTATGGTACCTCAAAAGTCAAGAGCAAGCGTGAGGTCGTGAGTTCAATCCCCAGTACCAAAAAAAAAAAAAAAAAAAAAAAAAAAAGGTCAAGAAAAAAATCAGTCAATGATTAAGTTAGGGACAGAAATCCCTGTCAACTACACATTGCATTACCAGTAGAAGATTCTCCCCAATCTACAAGTTTATTTAGCCTGAATATACAGGTCAAGAAAGGTTCCTAACACCAAACCTTTCAGGAAAGGCTTTGCAACCCGACAGGGTATCTGAAGAGGCAGCAGGTCAAGGAATTTCACATGTATTATGGTTCTTCCAGGCTTGTGACTGAACATGAAGTCATAGGCAGTGACCAAGTGGCTCTGAGCTGCCTCTATGTTGGTATAGAGTTGTTGGCTGGTTCTTAGCGGATACTTCCAAAAGATCTTTCTGATGAGAATGAAGTGTAAAAGCATGATTGTAAAATTAGTATGAGACTTTCACAATTTCTGTGGAAAAATCTTTATTTTTACCTTTTGCCTCTCTTTTAGCAGGAGGCAGTGGTTATTAGGAATAAGGAGTGGTGCATCTTTGTCATACGACCCTTGGTAAGTAAGTCTAGTACCCAACTGAAAATAGACATATTGATGGAAAGAAATCCAACTTTTCATTTTTATTTTCCTATAAACAACAATGACATTCCAGAAAGCATTTTCTTGATGGCAACCAGTGGAGGCTACAGCCATTTTGATACCGGCTGTTTTGTCATAGTAGACACACAGCTTTGACACAATCATTTTGATGCCAAGAACATCTTGATGTGGCTGCTTTGATGTGGCTGTTTTGATACGGGAACATTTTGACTCTGTCTAAAAACAAACCAACAAACTTTTTGCTTAGAAAAAAATAGTACCAAGTAATGTGCATGACAGATATCCTCACCCACTTCCCGAACCCCATATAATTCCTTATCCCCTAAAAAGAACCCAGACCGTAGAAGTAGACAGTGAAAATCATTTAAAGGAAAAATAGCGCCATCAGAGAGGGAGGAGACTGGAATAGTAGACTCAACCTAACACAAACTGAAGGAAGAGAAAGATGATTCCAGTGAAGCCCGACTCTGATTTTGAGCCATCCTGACTTGCCTCTTGAAGAAGCCATGCAACATACGTTTTCAACACTGAAAGGGACTCAAGGGGCCCTTTGGTACAACAAACCTGTCTCCCTCTCAAAACACTACAAGAGCTGTCTAAGCATTTCTTTGACAGGACATGTACCACTGAATGGAAGACAGTACTGCTGAGCAGAGCGATTGAGAGTCACAGGAAGCAACCCCAGGTGCCAAGTGACAGATGTGGCAATGGAAGCATCAAAGGGTTGGTTTTGTTTTGTTTTCTTTTCTTTTGTGGGTACTGGGGGGTCGACCTCAGGACCTCGCGCGCCAGCAGGTGCCCGTGCCGCTGAGCAATATCACCGGCCCTTTCTTCGTATGTGGGTTCCGGGAGTCGAACTCGGGCCCTCGCTCTTGCCAGGCAGGCGCTTATGCCGCTGAGCCATCTCAGCAGCCCAAGGGTTGGGTTTTGATTTGATCCAAGGCTGATGTTTTATCATTCAAGTGTTACTAGGGCAAGGAAAGTAAAATGTCTTGGTCTCCTTGTCCCACTCATATTATGAAGAATCTAATTGTTCTGTCATATTGTACCCAATAGTTGAATGGAGTATATAAACTGACTTCCCCCAAAGTAAGTCCTTCTCTCTAATAATTGCCTCTTTAAGCAAAATTAGAACTGAAACATTTACTCTGACAAGCCAGTTAATATCACTTGTGCTCATGAAATAAAGTATTAAATATTTTTAAAAGATGAATCTTCAAAAAAAAAAGAATCTTTGTCTATTTCTGTCACTATTATCTTTTTAAAGATTTGAAATGTTATTAATTTAATTGTAAAATGTTCATGGAGGGTATTTATTGAATGTTATGTAATGTGAAAATCTATATAGTATACATGACTTTTTCCTGAAAATATGAATTTCCTCTCTTCCCAGACCTATTTGTTTCATTTTCCATTGCAAGGATTTTCTATCTTGTTTTAGTTTAATTCTTTCCAAATACTCTAATTTTAATTTTGGTCAGCAAATACATATTTAATACTATTGTGCAGCAATCACTCTGCAAGGAACTAGAGGGAACAAAAATATGAAAATGAATAAGAAATAGCTCCTACCCTCAGGAAATATATCAGGGGAGATAGACTTGGCTATTACCAAAATACAAAATAAACAGTGGTATTATATTACCAGGTACTTTTCTTGTGCATTAAAATATCATCTGATAGGGCTGGGGTTATAGCTCAGTGGTAAAGTGTATGCTCAGTATGTGCAAGGCCCGGGTTTGATCCCCAGCACCACATAAAAAAGAAACACAAAAAGGAGAAAACAAAACCACATTTAATTGGTTTGGCTGTAGTTGCATGGAATACCACTTGCCTAGTATGTGCGAGGCACTAGGCTCAATGTCCAGCAACACAAAGATAAATACATAATAAGTAAATAACATTTATTAAAAATCAGGGCCATAAGCTAGCATGATGAAAATTACATATTTGGACCTACACTGGCTGATGGAATTAAGCCCTATTAGAAAAAGGAACAAGCAAATGACACCTAACGCCTGGGTGATAAGTACTTGTGCTAAGTGCTTTATTCTCTTATCTCATTTAACCTTCCCAACAGCCACATTTATAAAAGAAGAAACAGCAGCTCAGCAACATTAAGGAACTTACCCAAGGTCATACAGCACAGATCTGGTGTGGAGACCAAACTTAAAACTAGCAGAATCCATATCCTTCGGTCACCTCAAGGAAAGCAGTGGTGTGCGTTACAGCTGAGGTAGGGGAAGAATTGGCAGCTTTTTTTTATTTGGACAGGACACCAATGTTTGAAAAAACAACTATGGGTTTTAAGACTTTGTAAACAGAAGGAAAAAATAAATGGTAATCATAGTCAATCTAGATCCACCACTGGGCAACTTGTTGGGTATGTAGATCACAATGGCTATTTGTAAATGTAACTTTTTATAAAGTGTGTCACATTGTTAATGAATGTCACAAAAAAGGACTAATAGAAACATAATGCTTACCTTTCAAAATGACTGTATCTGTCTTTTAACTTCTTGAATCTAAAAATGTACCTTTTCCTACAATGACAAAAATTAATAATAACCAACACTTACTGAACATTTACCAGTGCTGGGCTTTGTATGAAAGAAATGTAACATATGCATAGGTAACATAGAGATTGAAATCATGGATCTAGGACCCAGTTAAATGGTTCAAATCTTGGTCTCCATTCCCCTCCCCTGCACTCCCTACCCCTCCCCCTCTTCTCATTTCTTCCCTCCTTTCCTCTCCTTTCTCCCTCTCAGATCATTCATTTTGGCAGAGGCCAGCGACCCTGTCTTGGGTGTCCCTCTGGAGAGGCCAACGTGGTAAGAAACAGAGGCCTCGTGCTAATAGTCACAGAAGTTAGCTTAGACGCAGGTCCTGCAGCTCTCATCAAGCCTGAAGATTGTTAGGGTTGGGACGCCCGCCGCGTGCAGGAAGACTCCAAGAAGCATTCTCTCATGCAATAGGCAAGGGGTTTTATTGTCCAAGCATGCCTGGGGCTCACTGAACACACAGGAACAGAGAGCCCCGAGCTAAGCCTGTGCAGCGCTTATAAGCCTATAGAACAAAGGGAGGAGGGGTCTTTGCAAGCGTGGTTACAGAAGCAGATGGCATTGGTTAGTTTAAACAGCTTTTTACATTCATTGGGAGAATACAATCATACGGAAGTTTAAGGCTGGGCGGCGGAGGATGTCTCCTATTTTGTAAATTCCTCAGTCATGGGGTTGTTCTTATCTCGTAACCCAGATCCCTGGTCAGCTCTGTTCTCATTCTTATCTAATTTAGGCAACTTTAAACTGTAACAGCTTAATTCCCCTAACATTGGGTGGAGGAGGACAGCATGGATTGTGCATTCCCAGAAGGGAAAATTCCTCTTACATGCCCCCCTTTTTGTTTTGTAAATCTCTAATCTTAGAGATCGGAGTGCCCTGTGATCCCGACAATAATGGAGGCCAGTCCAGGGTTCTAATTAAGCAGCATCTCATACCACCCTTGATTATTGTAATATGTTCTTTCTCGTTCTTTGGACTCCCATTCTAACTTGTCTAAAGTTTTTATGATGACCCCTGGATTATTTGTATAGAAGCAACACTCCTCTCCCAGAGCGGTGCAGAGTCCCCCTTGTTTTATAAAGAGCAGGTTAAGACCTCTCTTGTTTTGCAGGACCACTTCTGCCAGGGAGTTTAGCTGGTCATGTAATTGTTTAACCATATTTCATACCCCTGCCACACTTTGTTTAATGCTGTGAGTTATTCTGTCGAGCCTCTGGAGGCCCGTTTCTGAATGGGCTATTGCTCTTGCACCCATTCCAAGAGCTCCAGCTATGCTCGCCCTGACTAGCACCGACACAATTGCCTCTCGTTTATATTGTGCCTGATGGTTGGCAGGCAGACTTCGGAGCCCAAGATTTCCTTGGAGAGCTGTTACTCAGGGGACAAGCATTGTTAAAAGGCAGGGGCCTGTCTGTGTAAACTTTTGCCTATGATCTAGACACTTAAACAGTCCATTTGGACAGAAAAACCAGGATCCTGGAGGTGCCCGGTAGGTAGAATCTTGTGGCAGGGTCTTGTTGCAGACAACCTGGTTAAGACCTTTTCCAACACAGAATCCCTGTCCATAAACATTTTCTATCATGAGTAAGGGCAGCGGCTCTTTCTTTTCTGGGGTGTAGATTATGTGATTGGGCACGACCTCAACCACGGAAGCTGTAGCTTCATAAAAGGGCGGACTCGGCCTGATACACAATCCAACAGCTTTTGGCTAAACCAGGGTTTGACATTTTGAGGAGTAGGTGAGTCTCATTGAATCTCAGATTGTATGTTCACCTTGTCTGTGTTGGCTTGAATAATTTCCAGGTTTGAGACATTAGCTTTTGAAAGGGTCTTGGGTAGCACCTTTGGCTTGGAACTCTCAGGGCGATGTAACTCACCAAAAAGAGCAGGGAAAGGGGCAGCAGGTTTTTGGGGCGTCATCTTTACCCTTGATATGTGGATAAAGATCCCCGGATCTGTCCATTCCCCTATCTTTTGTAACCTCATATGGACTCCCCAATTAAGCCCTGTTGCCCAGATTGTATCATAGACATCCTTGAGGATAATCCTGACCTGTTTTGCAGTCTTTCCGCTTTTCTCTATACACTTAGATGTATTTATCATTTTGGGCCCACCAATGGGTCAGAGGATCTGGGTCTCATGACACTGGGGCCTTGCTAAATCAGCTCCCCCGGAGCCCTATGGTTTCACAACCCCAGTGTGGGCAGTATGCTGCCCTTTCATTGTCACAGCTTCCCCCTTTTACTTTTGGGCACATATATAGCCCAAAAGTTACCAGGTCTATGTCTGAACTTTCTTTGCTAATTGCCTTTTTCTGGACTTCACACGCAGGGAAGAAGTCTGTGGGCCCTTTGTCCCGTCACCAGTGGGGGTTCCAAAAGTAGCACATGGGGATTACAAAGACAACAGTCTGCTGGTCACAGGGGATACGTTGTGATGCCATCACAGCCTGCTTAAGTCTAATAGAGTCAACCTGCAGGCGTTTAACTGTATAATTGCAGAGATGTTCCCCAAATCTGTCGGGGCCAATTGTTCTTATCTGCAAACTGGCTTTCCCCAGGGGTAGCAGAAGAAACAGCAGCAGAGCTGGAAGCAGGACAGTAACAGGAGTCATGACGTGGGCCCAGTCGCAGTTAGCCTCTGCTGGAGTCTTTGAGAGCAACGCAGTGAGCAGGTCCCTGGCACAGGTGGTGGCGGTGGTGGCACTGGCTCCTCGGGGGCCCACTTTTTGACTCTCAAGTGATGAATCCACAGAGCACAACCTGAAAGTTTAAGAGCAGTGGGCGTGGTTAGGGTTACCTCTTGGGGTCCCTCCCACTTTGGTTGGAGAGGTTCCTCTTTTAGGCTGTAATCAGGACTTGGTCTCCTGGATTTGAAGGAGTGGACTGGCGTGGGCATGGGGCTCAGATGTCTCCATAACAGTCTGCTGAAGTTTCTGAAGCATCTGGTGCAGCGCCTTTATCTGTTGGTGCAAATTCAAAGTTCCCATCTCCTGTAATCTATTCAAAACAAGTATCAGTGGGGGAGGCTCCCAAACATTATCTCAAATGGAGTTAGTCCACCTCAGTACAGTGTACACCGCAACTGCAAGAGGGCCGCTGGGAGCACAGTAACCCAGTTAGCCCCAGTCTCTTGGCATAACTTTGTCAGGGTGGTTTTTAAAGTACAGTTTTGTCTTTTTACTTGGCTTGAGCTTTGTGGCCAATATATAGTATGGAGTTTTTATTTTAGCCCCAGCACTGCTGTAAGGCCTTTGACCATTTTACCCACAAAAGCAGGTCCATTATCTGAACCTACCGTTATGGGGAGCCCATACCATAGAATGATCAGCTCCATCAAAGCTTTTATCATCTTTCTCGATGTTTCAGTCTTAGTGGGAAGGCCTCCACCCATCCTGAATAGGTACAAATCAAAACTACTAAGTATCTCTTATTTCCGCTGGTGGGTTTAATTTTAGTAAAATCCACTTTAACATCTTTAAATGGCACAGTTCCTTGTCTCCGGACACCTAGTTGTTGTGTGGCCAGGAGACAGGGTTGTTGTGGGCTCAGTTAGTGCCCCTCTCAGTCACTGAAGCACATAAGGTCCATAGTCTGGAAATAAAGAATTAACAGCCAAGTGGTGTTGCCATAGAGTCTTTCCCAAGCTGCTGTGGCTGTGCGAATCTTGTATTACAAAATGTCCCAGGAGGCAGAGCCTCTGACTGGATGGTTGGCTCCGAGGTGAAAACTGTTGCTCCCACCCTCCATACCCCATCGATTACCATGCTGTTGTCATCCGAAAACAGGGTCAGGCCAGGGTTCTGGAGGGGAGTGTCCTGTAAATCCAATCGGGCTGTCACCAATCTTTTTTTTAGGACTCCGAAGGCTGTCTGGTACTCAAGACTCCATTTGAGCAAAGGGGTTGTTTCCTCCCTTTACGGCCTCATATAGGGGTTTTGTAATGGCTGCAAAACTTGGAACCCAAAGACAGTAGTATCCAACCATTTCCCAGGAATTTCCTTAAGTTCTTTCTAGTTGCAGCCTCCTTTTAGGCCCCAAAGGGCCTGGATATGTGAGACTGACAGCACGTGTGTCCCATCTTGTAACACAAACCCTAAAAACTGTACAGTCAGCATACAGATTTGAGCCTTTTAGTCAATTATTTCTATCTAGTACATAAGATGTTTTTACCTAACTTGTCTTTCAATAAGACATCACTGAAGATATTTTATGACATTATCTGGACTGTTTAATATCTAGGCATCTCTAAGTACTGTGGCACGTATATAGCATATACATCACATAGGTTTTTGTTAAAATTATCATTTGACTGGTGACCTTATATCAGTATGAACCTCTTATCATAAATATCTGGAGCATGAGCAAAGGCAGGTGTCTGAATCTGAAAGAAAGAAAATGTTTATCTCTATAAACAATCCCAGTTTTATATTTTAGAAGACCTGTACATCTGGAAGGTATGAATATACTTAATATACTATGAGATTAGCAACACTGAATTGTCATAGCCATATGAAAACTTTTGTTTCTTAATTTAGTCTTGTACCAAAGCATCTTTAAATCAGAAAACCTCACTGTCTTGTTTTAGAAGATTTAACCTGTTGATGATGACCATTGTAAACATATCATAATAATATATTTTGTCTAACAATTTTTGATGACTTATGAAAACCAGATCACTTAACACATTATTTTGAACAAATAAGAAACTCTCAAATCATAATATAACAATAAACAATAAACAGAACATGTACTACATTTATAAAACCAATTTTAACATCATTTTGGCCAGCTGGCAACTTTTGGTGGAAGCATACCAGACAAACGTTTCAAAAATCCAAAAATGCAAAAAGAAAATTTGTTGAGCTCAAATAAAACAGCTGTTTACAGGTTGGGCACACAGAAAAACAAAACATACAGACAAATTTAATCAAAAAATCAGAGTGCACTCATATATATATATATATATATATATATATTGGCCAAATTAAATTATAGTAACTCTTATAATTTTAGAAGTTTGTAATTACAAATAGACTAGTCAAAATTATTTGTAGGTCAATAGCAGAGATCTCTTATAAGAATTTGGAAGAAACAAAAAATAAATTCCTTCATAAAAATACTGACAACTTTCATGTTTTTTTTTTTATGTAGCTTCCAGCTCAGTAATCTCCATACCCTCTGTCACATACTCAAACCTTCCTTTTACTCTATTAGCATTTTCTCTGTAAGAATATCATTTATACAAATTTCCTTTGATATATCTTTGTCAAAACTTATTTTGACCCCTTGTTCCTGGGTTGTTACAATTATGCCCAGTTTCCCGCTAGCTGCAAATGCTGCAGCCATTTGTGATTTAAGAGCAGAGACCCTCTTTGTGTGCAGAGAAAGAGAAAAGCATGCTTCAGGATAAGGTTTTTGTCCCAGGTGTTTTGAGCCAGGGCACCCAGCTTGTGTTTCCCACTGTGGCTTACTCAGCTTACTTGATGTTTTGACAAAGCAGGCATTTACATTTCTCCTTTTAGATAGTAATTTTGATTAATCATCACTCAGGAATTTGTAGTGCACAAGAAAAGTTTTATGCACATCAGTTTAAACTGAAAACCAAAAGTATAAGTGCCAATTAGTCAAAATTTGTAATTAGATTTCTCCTGTAAAACTTTCCTAGATGCTTGCAGGCAGCGCCAGGCTGGTGACGTCCAGGCTGGCCATTGGAGCAGCACTCGCACCGTGTACAACCAGGAGTTTATATATGGAAACTAATCTGGGTGTTCAGGCTTTCCGGTGACAATATTTCATACTCCATTGATTACCTGGGGACCGAGCAACCCTTTAGCTAATCATCCCACATTGAATGTGGGCCATTCAAGCTCACAGAAGTTTTGGAGCCTCCCTTCTTTATCTTAACTTTGTAATCCGCTTTGAACTTATCAAAATTGTTAAGCATACATTTTCAAAACAGTTGACTTACTACCAACGGAACTCATTATCAATGGCTCGGACAATACAGTAACCCGCAGTTACGATTTATCTAAGCAAGTCCTGTCCCCTCCACTCAATCTGAAATGCTAACAAAATTTTGAGACTAACAAATGGTCTCCCACAGGCAGGTTGAATTCCTCTGGTAACAGTGACTTGGAAGCGCAGGCGCAGGGGGAGTGGGTATGGATGCAACACAAAGGAGCACGCACACACATATAAAAACAGACAATCCCAGGAACAATAACCACACCGCTCCCGACCTCAAATTTGGAACAGATTCAGAGGATGACCTCTGACAGACGGCAAAACATTGCGTCCGGTGGCCTAACTCTCACAGGTTTAAACAGAACAGACGCTAGCACAGAACAGATACCTGGACGAGCCTTGGGCAAATTGCCAAACCAGAAACCGAATTACAAGCGCGCTTACCTTGGTCGGGAGGCGGGAATTCAGTTGTGTCTGTCTCGTAGCCTTGCGTCCTGCCTTGCAGCTGATCTGGGGCAGCCAGCTGAAGATCAGCTTTTTGGCGCCTTGGCCCCCCAAGGGTTAGCTGCCAGGCAAGGAGGCACTGAGGCCCCCTCAAATGAGGATCTCCCTGTGAGGATCTCGCTGGGGCCTCCAAAATGTTACGACAAAAATCACAAAATAGATTCACTCACAGGAAGATGAGATTTGAGAAACAAATGAATTTTTTAATTGATGCCGGCCAGGGACAGCAGAAGCTGACCCCGAGCTTTTGTGTCCTCCTCCTTAAATATACTTTTGGAGGCCTTACAAAGTCCTTGGTTGCCATGGAAACTGCATTCTTTACTATATCACCTTTCTGGGATTTTTACAAGGTCTTTCTCAAACATCTGGCCAATGATCTAGAGTGAAAGAGAGGGGGGGTGGATGTTGTTTGTCCCATGGTGGGTGCTGTGGAACAAAACAGTTTAGTGGCGCCAAACAAAGACAGACAAACACTACATCCAAGACAATAGACAAATGCCGGCACATAAAACTTCTCCAAAAGAGGAAGTGAAAGAGTTACAACCAGGGAATCCCCCGCTGAATAGACCCTCAGGAGCCCATGAGGTAGGCTCCAGGAGTCTATGTAGAAACACGACTGGGGAATCCCCCGCTGAATAGGCCCTATGGACCTATAATCCCCGAGACGTCCCCCGGGAAAGTGACTTGTGACCCAGAAGCCCAGAGGCAAGTCACTTGGACCAAGAGCTCACGCGTCTTGGTGCCAGTCACAACAAAAACTAGGTGATCGCAAAGTGAAAGTAAGACAAAGAGAGGCAAAGAAAGAGAGAGAGAGAGAGAGAGAGAGAGAGAGAGAGAGAGAAACGGCCGTACTTACCCCAAGAGGTGGCTGTTGAAGCCCTCCGACGCAGGGGGCAATCTCCAATCCCAGACGAGCCCCCAATGTTAGGGTTGGGATGCCCACCGCGTGAAGGAAGACTCCAAGAAGCATTCTCTCATGCAATAGGCAAGGGGTTTTATTGTCCAAGCATGCATGGGGCTCACTGAACACGCAGGAACAGAGAGCCCCGAGCTAAGCCTGTGCAGCGCTTATAAGCCTATAGAACAAAGGGAGGAGGGGGTCTTTGCAAGCGCGGTTACAGAAGCAGATGGCATTGGTTAGTTTAAACAGCTTTTTACATTCATTGGGAGAAGACAATCATACGGAAGTTTAAGGCTGGGCGGCGGAGGATGTCTCCTATTTTGTAAATTCCTCAGTCATGGGGTTGTTCTTATCTCGTAACCCAGATCCCTGGTCAGCTCTGTTCTCATTCTTATCTAATTTAGGCAACTTTAAACTGTAACAGCTTAATTCCCCTAATATTGGGTGGAGGAGGACAGCATGGATTGTGCATTCCCAGAAGGGAAAATTCCTCTTAGAAAGATGACTTCGGTCTGGCCAGTGGCTTCACTGCAATGTTTTGAGAGACAATGAGCCCAAACCATCCAGTTAAGCCGCTGGGAGACTCCTGACTTCCCACATAAAATGAAACAATAGGTTTGTTTTCTTTGACTGCTAAATTGTGGAGTAAACTGTCACAGAACAATAGATAACCCCTAGAGTGTCCCTTTGCTGCATTGTTCTCTATTACTATGGGCTTAATTCTGATTAATCTGGACTTCTCTCTGGTGACACCACTCCACTCCCTATACACACATACACACACACAAACTCTCTCAGCTTCTGCTTCTTTCCTTTCTCTCCAGGAAGGAGATGATCTTTTCTATGCCATGGAGACAATCCTTCTTTTGCTATTGGCTTCAGATACATTGCCTAGAATAATCCTCTGAATGGATTTAGGGGTTCCCCAAATTAGGAAGACTCCTTAGGATTCTTTTATTTTTTCCTTAGTTACCGCGCTTCCCTGCTCCACTCCACTCTATTTCTTTCCTTCACCCTTTTCCTCTTCAAGGAATAGATTACAAGGAAAATGTTTGGGGAGGGATTAGTTAATAACTCAAAAGCTGGGTGCTGCAGTCCATGGCTGTGATTACAGCTACTGAGAAGGCTGAGGCAGGAGAACTGCTTGAGTCAAAGAGTTCAAGGCCAGCCTGGACAACATAGCAAGATCCTGCCTCAAAAAAAATCCATATATATTTTTAAAATCCCACCAAATGCACTAACTCCTTTAACAACTCCATGAAGCAAGGGTTCCTATCAACCCCATTTTACAGAGAAGAGACCATGTTTCCTTAGATCACATGGCTGACAGGTAGACCAAGCATGACTGAACCCCCAAGTTTGAGTAACGCCAGAGCTTGTGCTTCTTTTTAGCAATTCCACTTCCTTACACCAGTTACACAATGTCGTGATATTAGAATATAATGAAAAAATGAGGTTTATGTAGTCTGGATATCCACTATAAACACAGCATTTATAATAAATCATTAATATTAATTCCAAGAAATATTTATGCTATACCTCCAGTCAAGTAGCTGACATGTCTACACATGTTTCAAACCTATTTGTGGAGTAGGATAAAGGACTTTCCCAGGCAAGCTCCTAGGTCTCCTGCGGAGCTGTGGATTTGGCTAAAAGTGTGAGTCCCAGTCTGAGAGGTTCTCTGAATTTACTGCAGACCCAGATGGGACCCTGTAACACGTTCCCTTCCGTGCTCCAAAGCAGCTTTCTCACACATTCTCAGCTCTCTGCAAATCTTCCAATATCCATCCCTCCCACCCACACATGTCACCCCCCCTTCACCCTCAACAAATGACTCAACACCCACTGATAGGGAAAGTACCAGCCACCCTAGGAGAACCACCTTGATTTCCCAGCATGTCCCAAAGCCTGGCCTCCCACCAGACAGTGGAAGCATTCCGCTTCTCTGCAGCTGAGCCCTCTGGCCTTTGGATCCCAAGCCCTCCCCCTTTCTCAGGATTCTTGCTCTGTTAATTTCTCCCTCTTCCCTCCCCACATTTCCTTCTCCTATTAAGCCCTATCATCCATATTAAAAGTACTCAAGTGTTTGCTTAACAAATAAAAGGAAAACCAACAAACAAAATTTCCCATGGCCCCTGTCCTTTCTCTCTGTCCCCTTCTCAGCCACAGTCTTCAGGAATTTTCTACACTTGGCCTCACTACTTCCTTACCTCCCACTCAGTCCTCACCCCACCACTTCTCAGATTATACCATCAACACTGCTGTCAACCTGCCACCACCAATGGTACCAATAAGCTCCTTAATGTAAAATCTGGGGACACTGCTCATGCCACTCTTTCCTTTATCTCTCAGTGTTTTACTGCAGTTCACTATCTCTTTTTTCTTTTTTTTGTGGGTACCGGGGGGTCGACCTCAGGACCTCGAGCGCCAGCTGGTGCCCATGCCGCTGAGCAAAATCACCGGCCCCTTTTTTGTATGTGGGTTCCGGGAGTCGAACTCGGGCCCTCGCACTTGCCGGGCAGGCGCTTAAGCCGCTGAGCCATCTCACCGGCCCAGTTCACTATCTCTTGAAATGCTCTTTCTCTGCTTGGCTGGATTCTTTTTCTACCTCTCTGGCTGTGCTTTCTTCTTTACAAGGCCCTGTCTTAGTTACCTTCTCATCACTGGGACACAGTACCCAACACCCACAATTTAGAGGAGGAGAGGTGTATTTTGGCTCATGGTTACAGTTCATGGTCAGCCGGCTATAAGACAGAAATGGCGGGGCCAGTGAGATGGCTCAGTGGTGTAAGAGCCTGCCTGGCAAGCGCGAAGGCCTGAGTTCGACTCCCGGAACCCACATATGGAAGAAGGGCCAGTGATATCGCTCAGTGGCACGGGCGCCTGCTGGTGCGCAAGGTCCTGAGGTCAACCCCCGGTACCCACACACACACAAAAAAAGATGGAAATGGCATGGGAAAGGGGCACAGCAGAAGAAAGCTGCTCATGTGATGGCCTAGAAGCAGAGGGGGAAGCCAGGAAGGGAGATACACGCTTCCAGGGCACAGCTGCAGTGACCAGCCTCTTCCAGCCAGACTCTACCTTCTGAAAGCAAGTTAGCTATATCACCCCCATAATTCAACACAATCCCAAAGCCCCACCTATGAGTGGATGAAGCCCTTGGGGGATATTCTCCGTATAAACCATAACAAGTCTTTTTACTGCTCATCCTTTTTCCTTGGGGTCCTATATGGGGCCTCTTCATTACTCAAACTACACATTTGCCCTAGATGGGCTCCACCTTTTTGCCTGTGACTCCCAAATGTACAATTCTGATTTTAGTATATGTGCTGCCGAAGCAAGCCCCCAAATCTATAGTTCTGGACTAGCAATATTAACCTGTCTCCTGCATATTTCCATTTGGATAACCTATAGGCACTTTAGGTACTTGAACTCAACCACTCCAAATTCACTTACTTTTCCCACCCAAGCTGCTCTTTCTCCTATATAATCAGTTACCTAGGACAGAAATGTGAGTGTCATTCCTAAAGTCTTCTGCCTCATGTGTGCCCCAACACCAATCAAATCTGATAATTATACCTCTTAAACCTCTCTGGAACTCGTATACTTATTTCCATTTCCATTAACACTGCAACAGCCCTTTCACTCTAACCAGGATTATCCCAACTGTCCCTTGACTAATCCTATCTCCAGTCTTGTTCCTCTCTAATTTATCTTCATCCTGCAACCAGAGTAACCTTTCTAAAGTGAAAACCCTTTAGAATAAAGCCCTAAATTCTTGACATGACACGCGTAGCTTCTCACGACCTGGCCATCTTGCACCAAACTCTCCTTTGCCTCCCTCACCCCCATCTTCTACCCAACCTTGGTGAACTAATTCTGGATTCTCTGCTAAAAAGCTACCCTTAATCTCAATAAAATGAAGTCTAGCTAACACTTCTTCTGGGATACTTTTTCTTCTGCCAATCTATATATAAATTGAACATCCCTAATCCAGGTGAGTGTAGTGGTACATGCCTGTAATCCCAGCACTTGGGAGGCTGAGCCAGGAGGATTCCTTCGAGTTTGAGGGCAGTCTGTGCTACAAAGTGAGTTCAAGGCCAGCCTGGAGTACATATCAAGACCCTATTTCAAAGATCTACCCCCCCCCCAGTTTTTTCTTAAAATATCTCTAATCTGAAGCCAGGCATAGTGGCTCATGCCTGTAATCCTAGCACTTGGGAGGCTGAGGCAGGAAGATCGCCATGAGTTTGAGGCCAGCCTGGGCTACAGAGTGAGTATAAGTCCAGCCTGTGCTACAAAGCAAGACTCTGTCTCAAAACAAATAAACAAACAAACAAACCCTAATCCAAAAATCAAAAATCAAAAACGCTCAAAATCCAAAACACTTTTGAGCACCATCACAATACCACAAGTGGAAAATTCCATACCATGAAAATTTGCTTCATTTCACAAAATTATTAATATGGTACTAAATTACCTTCAGTATGCACAACAGAGGTCTATATTCACATAAATGAATTTCGTGTTTAGACTTGAGTTCTATTCCCAAGATATCTCATTATGTCTATGCAAATCTAAAATCTGAAATGCTTCTGATTCAAGTATTTCAGATGAGGATACTCAAACTCTATCTGCATGTGTTTATAGCTATTGTGGATGAAATTAAAGTGCTTTCCCAGATAAGTTCTTGAGTCTTGAGGGAATTTGGCTGAAAATGTATGTCATGGTGATAGGTAGGTTTGGTCAACATAGCTCTTCAACGCTGTCTGATTTCCTACACATCCCACAAGTTGGAGACACCATCACTCCAGTTTTTAAACACTTCTCCAAATCTGGATATATTGATGTACTCTTTCTGTTTATTTTACACTGAAGATTTTCCTGTCTGTTTCTTTTCTTTTTTTTTTTTTTTTTATGGGTACCGGGAGTCGACCTCAGGACCTTGTGCTTGCCAGCAAGCGCCTGTGCTGCTGAGCAATATCACCAGACCTTTTTTTCGTGTGTGGGTACCGGGAGTTGAACTCAGGACCTCACGCTTGCCAGGCAGGCACTTACGCCACTGAGCTATTTCACCGGCCCTCCTGTCTGTTTCTTTAGTCATAACACATCTATCTTCCCATTAGAGCCCAAGGCACATGATACTAATCAAGTACAATCGATTACTTATTTAGACTCTGGAGTACAATTGCCTGGGTTCAGATTCAGGCTCTGCAACATCCTAGTTTGGTGAGCTTGAACAGTTTGCTAATTTTTACCTTAGTTTTCTTATCTGCAAAATGGAAATCATAGCATTAGCTATCTCAGGCATATTGTGGGATTAAATGAGAAAATCTAAGTAAAACATTTAGAGTAGAATGGTGCTTGGAACACAGCAAGTGTTAAATTTATCTTACTGTTACTACTTTTAAAGGCAGGTATAGTATCATTAATCTCCATATAGTTATATGCTTAATGTTTATTAAATGAATAAATGAATGATTGTTTGCATCTAACCATGACACCAAAATTCTTAACACTAACCCACAAGTGATTATTAAATACATTACAGAAAGCACTTTGCATAAAAATTACATCAACTTGGGGTGGGAGGGTTTTACCTTGCGTATTAGTGGTACAAGCTTGTCTACAGTGTTAGGGCATTTGCCTAGCATACATGAGGTTCTGGGTTCCATTCCTAACATCACAGAGGGGGAAAAAAGGCCAAAAAAAAAAGAAGAAGAAAAAAGAAAAAACCTCCAAAAACATTCCTACTAACTTCATCACCAGAAATGAGGTCATTCTATTTCTACCTGAGTACTCAGAGAATTACCCTCCCTTGAAGATAATTTCCTGGATCAAACAGGACACCTCAAGGTTCATGAAGGCATCATGACTCAGCCTGAGGTAATGTCTTCTTTACACCCACGTAACTGTTAAAAGCCTATAAACATGAAGGTAACTGTTCTAACTTGTTTGCCAGTAATTTAAGACTACCAGATTATTCATTCTCCCACTGTCACTAATACCTATCATCCCCCCTTGTGCCCAGCAGAGGGCTGGGTTCTGTCAGTCTTTCCTTTACACCATCATGGAAGCCAGCCTTAGCTCAAGTGTCATAAGCTTGTATGATTTAAAAGTCAAATTTTCACAATAGAAATAGTGCCTGCAGGTGCCTAGTTTGTTTGGTCAGGGGAGAGATAGAAGCAGAGTAAACTGTCTAATATAGGGCTAGGGGTGTAGCTCAGTTATCCAGCACTTGCCTAGCCTGGGTGAGGCCCTGGATCTAATCTCTAGCACTGTAAAAATAAAATTTAAAAAAATTATTTAACAGGTAGATTTGTTTTCAAGGACACAGTCTAGAGAGAAATGAGGTGACTTAAGATAGGTATCAAAGTAGGAGGAAAAGCTGGACTATACATATGTATACAGCCAAACTGCACCAAATATAAATATATATGTAAATAAATAAAAGTGCATCCCACTCCTGTCACTCCTTGTCCTCCTCACTGGCTTTCTGCCTCTTGTAGGGCTAGACGGCCACTGACACAGTATTTCTGTCTTCATATGAAAGCTGGCATCCAGGGAAATGACCTTGATAGACTGAACTATAAATACAGTATTAATCAGAGCAATTTATTTTTCATTGTGTCTCCTTTCCCAATATCTTAAAGCAACTTGGAAGGGAGGCAGAAATGAACCATCACTAGCCACTTAATGGATGTGCAAATATTCCAGTACAGCCTCCAAAGAAAGTTATTTCCTAAAATCTATTAAATCCAAACAAATCCCACTGGCAGCACCTCTGTGCCAAATGGTCTCTGTCTTGGTATCATAGAGTATGAGGATAAGGAAGACAAGGTCAGGGGTTCGATCAACATAAAATTATACTCCTTTGCTCTTTGTAATAGTGACACAACCCTTACTCCAGGGACACCTGACTTGAAAAGAGCTGTTTTCCAGAGAGTGTAGGACAGGGAGAAAATGAAAATGAAAAACAAGTAGCGGCCTATTGTCATTAATGAGAAAACAAGGTAGCAACTCCCAACCACGGCCCACAGGCACATGACATCAGTTTGTCCTCCACTCTCGTTGGATGTGAGCATTATTTTTTTAGGTCAGATGAAGGCTTGATTTTCTTTTTTTTTTTTTTTTTTTTGTGGGTACCGGGGGGACGACCTCAGGACCTCGCGCACCAACAGGCACCCGTGCCGCTGAGCGATATCACCGGCCCCTTTTTCGTATGTGGGTTCCGGGAGTCGAACTCGGGCCTTCGCGCTTGCAAGGCAGGCGCTTAAGCCGCTGAGCCGTCTCACCGGCCCTTGATTTTCAAAAGATTGTCCAAAATATTGTCTAATTGTCCCCCAGATAAATATCCTGGTGAAAAGAATATTTTCAGAGTAAAGTTTGAACACAGAAAGCTCAAGCTTCACAAACGGTTGCTCCTTGCAAAAGAGCCTCTGTGACCATTTTAGCTGCTGTTTTACAAGTCAAAAGCCAGCCTTTCTATTGCCAGCAGTGGTGCCTCCACAGGAGACTGGAAAACTGAGCCTCTCTCTGCCTCTAGTGACCTGCTGAGTAATAAAGGTTTGTAGAGTTGCTTTGTTTCTGTCTTTTTTCCGTTGTTTTAAAATCAGAACTAAGCTGACAGTCTTCACGTTGATGCCAGGGAGGGCAAAGGCGAGTTAAAATCCACCTCCAGCTCCCCAGGGAGTGAAGAAACTGAGTGGTTCCTTCCTGTCAGCCGGTGTGAGTCAGACACACAGGGAGCAGGGCAAGAAGGTGCCATTTTGTCGTCAATGTTCCCACCACCACCGCACAGAAATAAATAGTTTGAGAAAATGATCCAGGATAAAAGAACGAGCCGGTTGGGAGTCAGACTGAATGGAGTCCCCGTTGAATGTTGCTTCAATATGCAACCTTTCCTTTCACTGATGGATTCCAACCCTTAGTAGAACCAATTGTGACGAAGAAGTGCCAACAGCCCTGGGAACCAGCAAACTGGCCTTTGGTTCATAGCCTTGAGCCCAGTCATGGGACTGAATTGTTAGTTGAGTACAAGAAAGAAAACTTGATTGACCTCTTGGAGTCTCAGTTTTTAAATCTGGAAACTAGGATCAGTAACTTTCATCATGACATTAATGTTTATGAATGTGCCTAAGTTGGAGACACCATCATGCCACTTTTAAAACATTCCTCCAGGGGCCAGTGAGATGGCTCAGCGGCATAAGCGCCTGCCTTGCAAGCGCGAGGGCCCGAGTTCAACTCCCGGAACCCACATACGAAGAAGGGGCTGGTGATATCGCTCAGTGGCACAGGTGCCTGTTGGCGTGCGAGGTCCTGAGGTTGACCCCCCGGTACCCACACACACACAAAAAAAACAAAACAAAACATTCCTCCAAATCTTAGAGGTACTCATCTTCCTGTCTATTTTACACTGAAGATTTGCCTCTGGTCACTGTTGGAGGGATGGCAATTGGTTTGATGTATAGATAGCCTATGTGATGTGAGCATCAAAGGAACTTAAATTTACTCTCGATGGAAATGTCCCATAACCAGCAATGAGCATTACCAACTTCTTTTTTTGGTACTGCGGATCAAACTCACAACCTCGCACTTGCCAGGCAGGCGCCATGCCATTGAGCTGTATCTCCAGCCCTGCATTACCAATTTCTTAATAAAGGAGATTGGATGTAACCTCACAGCTTCATTCTATGTTATGTATCACTTTTTTTTTTAATGTGGGTACTAGGAGTCGAACTCAAGACCTCACTCTTGCCAGCAGGCGCTTGTGCTGCTGAGCGATATCACCAGCCCTTTTTTTCCTTTATGTGGGTACGAGGAGTCAAACTCAGGACCTCATGCTTGCCAGGCAGGTGCTTATGTCACTGAGCTATCTCACTGGCCCTATGTATCACTCTTGAATGCTGCTGCTTCAACTGCTGAGTAAGCTATACACAGTTCATTTGGAATACTCCTCGAAATGAAGACATACTATAGTATATAGTTCAACTCAGATAGTGGGAGAATTGTCTGGAAGTCCTTTCACTTGTTTCATTATAAAAGTCAAAATTTTAAATACAACCCCCCCAAATACTATTTTGCATCAGTGGTTCTTTGCCTAACGTGTACATTAAATATATATATTTGGATCCCATTCCAGAACTAAGGAAGAAAAATCTCTGGGATTCTTGGGCAAGTGTAATTGGCAAAGGTGCCCCATGTGATTGCAATGAGAACACTTGGATAAGAACCACAGGTAAAATATTTGGCTCGAATGAATTCCAAGTAACCTTAGTGCAGCCTTCTCTTTCTCGATTAATGTTTTTTCCTTATTTTCAGTTGCCCTGGACAAAAGCCTAGGAATTGTCCTTGCTTTAACTCTTGTTTTCACACTCTGCACCTAATCTATCAGCAAATCTTTTTGGCTCTACTTTCAAAGTATATCCAGGAAAAATTGTATGTTTACATACCTATATGTATACATGTATGTGTACCTATAAGATTCTTCTCTTTTCTTCTAGATAGCCAATCACTGTCTATTTTCTACATAGCAGCCATGATAATTTTGTCAAACCTAAATCAGATCATTTCATTCTTGTGGTAGATTGACAACTGGTGGTCAGCTTGTAACACCCAGCTAAGCTGAATCAGCATGGTGCTGAGTGTGGAGGGCCCACCTGAGGATTGTTGCCAACAACATAAAAAGGTGAACTGGAGAGGAAGAGGTGGTGCTGTTGATTCTCCTGGAGGAGATTGTCATGCTGGCTTTCCTGATAGGAACTTGGCTGTTCTCATTGTCAGAGGAGCTCGGGACCTCATTGTCGCTGATGATGGCTGTGGTACTTTTCAGGGGAGCTCTGGTTCTTACTTTGAGCGTCGCTTCCTGGCTCCAGTGCAGATCCCTCAGCCTGTTGGCACAGATCCTTCATCCCGCTGGCACGGACTTTCTAGCTTCCACCACTGATCTTTGGGCCTTCCCAGCACACATCCGTGAAACAGACTTGCATAAGACATTGTCGTGGGCTCCAGGCCTCCAGTTGGACTCGTGGGGGGCATTGCCATGGGCTCTAGGTCTTCAGCTGGACTCATGCAGGACATTGTTGCAGGATCCAGGCCCTCAGCCGTGGGATTCTTTGGGTCTTTAGTGTGTGGACAGATTTCCTGCACTCTTGTATTTGACTCCTGGATGACTACTATAAAATAATCCTATAAATCATGTGTCCTTTATCATATCTTTTCCCTTGCAAACCCTGACTACAACAATTTCTTTGCTCAAAAACCTTTTGTGGCTCCCTTTTTCACAGACTCCAAGGCAAAGTCCTTGCAATGGCACATAGGGCTCTGCTGATCTGGTGCTGTCACCCCTCTGCCCTTACCTCCTATACTTTACTCCAGCCACAGTGGCCTCTTTATTTTAATCTACGTTTTCCCCCCAAAGCACTTATCATCTTTTAATATATTTTAAAACCTACTTAATGTATGTTTATTGTTCATTTTCCTTGGCTAGTCTACAAGCTCAAGATTTCTATTTATTTACTACTGTATACCAAATGTCCAGACTACCTAGCGTATAAGTGCTCAATAAATATTCATAGCATTTGATGATTGATGATTTTTGAGTCCAGAAAGAGCAAACCAGGTAAGTGATAACATTTTGCAGGATGTTGCCTCAACAAATTTGCCCCTAACTGGGTTTGCCACTATGAGGACAATCATAACATATATTTTAAGACTTTGTGTTGCTATATTCTACAAATGTCATAAAATATGATACTCCTGTTTTTCAAATTGAGAACTGAGTTGTTGAACTTCTACACTGACAACCAACAGCTACATCAAAATTATTGCTAGAAATTTTACTTTAGCCACTTGCCTACATGTTACAGGATAGGAAACAGAGTGAAAAAAATAAGGCATTAGTTCCATGACCCCCAGCATCTAACCAGGTCAGTAGGAGTCAAAAGCCAAACAGTTGCAGGGTCATTTTCTAAAATGAGTTAGTAATAGAAACCCAATTCGTTGCAGAGCAAATGTTAAGAAAAAAAGACAGCGAGATTTCACTTCACATATCTATTTTTACTTTATTGGGCTTTGTCACAATCGCCCCCTAAAAACGGTCAGCCCAGCACGGCAGAGAGATCAAGAACATCACCACGGTGTTCATGGCAGCCGAACTCCCTCCCGGTGGAAACTACCGGTCTCTGGAAGCCCTCTGCCCTCCCCCTCACAGGACAATGTTCTTAATTAGCTGCACCAGATTTCCCAGAGAACAAAAGCTCCCCACCCCTCAGAGGAAAAGCGTTTACAGGAGATATCTCACTGGGGAAGCGCCAGGAACACAACAGGGAGAGAACAGACAGGCTGTTCTGAGCTCTGCAGAGAGACACAAACTGGATTCTCTGGGGAGCCTCCGAGGTTAGCCCAGCACATTTTCCGCCACGTGACCAGCATGTGCCTCACATACCCTGAGGTGACCAGCTTCAGAAGACCCCTTTCTCCTCCCTCTCCCTCAGCGGCTGGCTGGAGTTAGAAACCTTGGGGGTGGCAAAATAAGCTTGAATAATCCTTAGACTGAAGCATCTGGGAAGCAGTAGGGAAGGAACTGGGAGTTTATTTCAGGTGACAGACATAGAGCAGGCCCTTATTTTTTCCTGAGACTAATAATATTTCTGGAATGGAGATGCTTGAATCATATGTCTCTTCATATCACTGCGTGGGAAGTCTCAGTTATGAGCCCAACAATCAAAGAGATGGTGGTTCGTTTAGGACTTGGTGGGGATTGTGCAGAGAAATCTGCAAGCCTGGGGGGGGCGTGTAAGCAAAAACGGCAAACACTATACCGGGGGGAGGGGTAAGGCTTGCCTCTCCTGAGTCCATTTGGGGAACAAAGAGAATATGGCTGAAAAGTCTTCTCTCAACAGTTTTTTTCTATTAAATATTTTTTGAAAAACACAGAGGAAAAAACAATCTTGTTTAAGTGGCTCTTCCTGAGTAAGTTCGCTGTCCGGAAAGGAAAATCCAAATGCTCAAATATTCTATTTTTGTGCCTACAGGCTCCAGCCCCTGCACACAGACTCTTCCTTGCTCTGAAGGAAAGGAAACTGGGCGTCAGGCCTCTCTGTCCCAGAGGCTGGAATTGAGGAACCCATGTCACTCGGAGGCCTGTTCTTCATGCAGCTTCCATTTTAGGAAATGAGGATACAGTGCATACTGCATGGGGAAGGGCCTGAGGGTGGAGCTGGGTGGAGAAAAAAGTGCTTCTCTGATTATTCCTTAAGCAAACAAACATGGAACCAGACTTTAATTAAATTGGCAGGTTTAAAGGGCTGCATTAGTAGTTGCTTCTGGTCATTAAAATTTACTGCCATCACCTGCCTCATAGCTACCATGTAGATAAGGACAGGAGGCCTGATTAAGAGCTGTATTTTGCTGTATGGGTCAAGTGAAAGTCAGAAATCAGAGTCATAAAACAGCAGTTATCCTAGTAGATAAAGCTTATCCTTGTACATTTCATGTAAATTTCAGGCAGAGCTATCCTTCCTGCCCACCCCCCTTGCCTCACACAATGGTACTAAAGATTGTCTAACCTAGGAAACGGGGTTGGACCACTCTTCCTCTCAGTCCTGTGTGGCTTGGTCTCTCTCCGAAATCACGTTTTGTGAGGACCACAGGATGAACTGAGAAGGGCAGGCCACTGGTGATGGCCACATTTGTTAAGCTCTCCTTGTTGCCTCTGCTCTCGGGCGTGTGTGAAGCACATCTTAAGAAGAGATCTCTGTTTTGCAAAGGTTTTAAGGGAAGCTGGTGAATAGGGGTGGAGGAAGGAAACCGGAAAGATCCAATTAAAAGGAGAGATGGCTTTGCTTGTTTATTAATACATATTCCAAGGTAGTGCTGACCCTGGCACAGGCAGGTCCTCCTAATATGTAGATCTGATCACAGTGCCACCACTACCGCTGCTCTTAACCTTTGAATGGCTCCCCCATGCCCTGAGGATAATGTCTGGGCATCCGCATTAGGATACAAGGCTCTTTAAGAGCTGGGCCCTGCTCACCATGTCCCCAACAACCCCCACACGCTGTTTAGTATCCTCTATCCTCAGGCCAGTTCTACCGCATTTCTTTCAGTTCCTCAAATACACTTTGGTTACTCTCTTCCTCAGACTTCAAACACACTTTTTCTCTCCCTGCTTCTAACTCTTTCTTTAAATATTTCCATTGGACACTTTATCCCAAAGATGCCTTCCCTCACCATCCTGGCTCTGGGTTAGGTTTCTTTCCCGTGAGCGTCCACTAACCTTCTTTACCTATCACTTAACACACTGCCCTGTAATTACTTGTTTGTCCTGCTGGATAGTAAACACCTGAGGGCGACGGAAGGTATTTGGCTTGTCCACCGTTGTATCCCAAGTGCTTGGCTAGAGCCTGGCATACACTCTACAAATATTTGTTGAATAAATACACTGCCAATATGATAACCGACAGCCCAAAGGTACTTCCCCTGTTTGCATTTGCCATAGTTTAATTAAGTACCTACGAAAACAAGAGAAAAAGGTGCTGAATTAGAAAGACACATGCTGCTGCTAGGCTGCTTGACCTCCTCTTCTCCCTTTTACCTCATTCCAAGTCCTCTCTCATCCCCTCTTTCCCATGATGCCTCCTCAGGGATCCCAGTCAGTTTGGGGGCACTCCTGGGGCTCCTTGTTTGTATAAATACAGACATCTGAACAGTAGATGTGTATGTTGATATAGTACATGTATGTGCCAGTGTATGTATATATCTGATTCACTAATTTATTCTATTTTTACTGTTTTAATTTATTCTAGGTTTTACTGTTAACTTGAAAATGACATATTCCATACCCATGTTGATAGCAGCACAATTTGTAATAGCTAAATTATTGAAGTGGCCTATATGCCTATCAGCAGATGAATGGTTAAAGAAAATATGATATATACATATATATATATATATATATCTCATAAAGAAGGATAAATTTTAGTCATTTGTAGGAAAATGGGTGCATCTTGAGTCCATAATGCTAAGCGAAATAAATCTGACACATAAGATTAAATATTGAATTCTTTCTCCTAGATGAGAAACCCAAAGCATAAATAATTTAGAGAGCAAAATAAAGATGATAAGAAACAGGGAAATAGATTTTTGTAGTGATGGGAAGGGGATATGAGGATGGGGCAGATGGGAGGGGGAGGGGAAGTAAAAAGGATGTGATATGTATATATATCAATATTTCATGATGAATCTATTCATCACGTACCATCAACATATACTAATAAAAAAAGAAAAGTACTATTAGTTATAATTAGATGATTTGGGGGCCAGTGAGATGGCTCAGAGGCATAAGCGCCTGCCTGGCAAGCGTGAAGTCCTGAGTTTGACTCCCAGTACCCACATACGAAAAAAGGGCCGGTGATATCATTCAGCGGCAAGGGCGCCTACTGGCGCGCAAGGGCCTGAGGTCGACCCCCGGTACACACACACACACAAAAAAAATAAATAATTAGATGATTTTGTAGTTTTGACTTCATCTTTCCCACATATTTCTTGAGAGTAGGAAGTGATTTTATAGTTTTGTCTTACTTTTGTTCATTTTTTTCTTGAGACTAGTATAGTATTAAAATTCTTTTAATGTCTAGTGTTTGTGGTACATAGTTCATGTTTAATGAATAAACATAGGAGGACTTAAAAGTCTATTTTTTCTTTAGAAATTGAATTTATTGCAGTGCCTTTGTGGAAATGCACACAAGATATATTTGGTAATGTGGCAACTGGACTAAGTTGCTAAAAGGAAATTGTGGTTCCAGGACGGGCTTGGAAACTGCAACCCAGAGCTATGTGGGTGCCACGGTGCTGGTCTGTTGGCATGAGCAGGAAGCCCATGGCCTGGGAAAAATGTTGATGCAGGGTGCCCTCTAGTGATCCATGGTGCTGCTAGGTCAGAAGCCAGGGCCAGAGGTTCTTGAACTTCAGCAGGAAGCAGAAGCATCGGGGAGTCTGATGAAACTGTAGAAGCCAGGCTCCTCCCAGGATGCCAAGCCAGCTGGAAGATCAATCTTTTTTTTTTTTTTTTTTTTTTGTGGGTACCGGGGGGGTGACCTCAGGACCTCGTGCGCCAGCAGGCGCCCGTGCCGCTGAGCGATATCACCGGCCCCTTTTTTGTATGTGGGATCCGGGAGTCGAACTCGGGCCCTCACGCTTGCCAGGCAGGCGCTTAAGCCACTGAGCCATCTCACCAGCCCTGGAAGATCAATCTTTTAATCAGTGTCTTCAGGGATCTGATGCACACAATCTTCAGATCACACTTGGTAAATAAAACACTGACTAGGTGATGCTCAGTGGAAAAAAAAAAAATTTTTCCAGATACGTAATCTGAGAACACTCAGGCCTACTCTTGTGCTCCTAGGCATGGCTCACAGACTCCTTACTGACTACCCAAGTGTGGACTTTAGGAAGAAAGAGACAAAGACAGAGACAGCAATGGACTCCACCTCTGGAAAGGACTCGCAAGAATAATTGGCAGCAGGGAAATAAAAAATGGTTGGACCATCAAGGGAACATTAATTTAGGGAGGACCATATCACCCTTTTTCTTATCTATCTCCAATCTAATTGAGGACTAGTAAAGATCAGTCCCTCTCCTCTTCCTGTACCTTTCTCAGCCATGAAGATGGGAAGGTACCTGGTTTGTATTGGGCACATACTCAGTGGACCCTGCTGTCAGGCTGTTCAAGTGCATCACCTCTGGAAGTCCCTGGAATCATAGTGAGTGACGCGTTCTTCGTACTACACAAACAGAGGGAGGGACTGTTGGACAACTGGCCTCAAGCATAGGCAACAGCTAAGATTTCCTTCCTTTTGTGTGCTGGTGTTTAGGTTCTGTTGAGTAAACTCACCGAAAAGGTAAATAACGTGAAAAGCACATCCTTTTCTCTATCATAAAGAGGGCCAATTCTTGCTCAGAAACCCAATGGACAATGTCCACCAGTGAGAAAGAAATTGCCTCTCTGAATCCCCACCAGTGCTTATCTTCCACTCTCTTGACAATTTTAAGCCTGCTGCTTTAATTAGGGACCATAAGCACATTAAAATGTTTGCTGAGCCTTATGAGGTGATAAATTACTCTGATGTGGAGTCTAGTACTCAAGTCTAATTCCTTTATGTACTTTTTTCATGTATTAATTGCACCTGCTGAATTCAGGTGTAAAACTACCTTCAGAGAGTGTCTCCCATGTGTCTGGATGCTGTGTTGGGCCCGGAAATGTAAAGGAAGGCTGTGGAAGGATGGGCTGAAACCACAGGGGTTAGAGCCCAGGCGAGATGTTATCTCTGATGCTATTTGATGAGTACCCTACCAGAAATATGAACCCAGGGCTAGGATAGCACAGGACAATTACCTGTCTTCCTGAATATGGCTGTTACAGTTGACTCTAATATTCTAACAATTGATCAACATTGCTATTTTCATGGGGATTGTTTAAAACCACGTTCATTAATTTTCAAATTTTCTAGGACAAGAGGTAGCAAATCTGTCTCCTCAGAAATAATGTTTTTTAAGCCCCCTCCCTCTTTTATAATATCTTGAAAACAAACCATGGGTGCTGGGCTGATGCCATCTGATTTCAGTCCTGCTTATTTGCTTGTCCAGAAAACTTTAAGCATAGACTCCCAGAGCCCTTAATGAGAAAGCTCATTAAAAAGCAGTCTGAAATGGTGAAACAAATTACATGCACAACACAGCCCACTCTTTTCCTCTTCCTTTCCTTCTTCCCTTCCCAGACTGCACAAGGTGAAGTGAGTCATCAGATCGAAAAAAAAAAAAAAAAAAAAAAAAAAAAGGCACTGCCCAATGGCTCTGTCTTTACCTCGCTGCTTTGATGACATTTTTCTTGCTTCACTGCAGCAGTAAAATGTTGCCCAAACAGCAGGAGGGCCCTGTAAATGTAATGATGGCTTTGGTAAAGCCTTTGATTGTGTGTATTTGGGTGGAACTTGAGCTTGTAATTGGTGAATGCACACATTGTCTGATTTCAGAGCCTCTCCCTAGAAAGCTTGTTTATTTCTGGAGAAGGCAAAGTTTCCTTCTTTTCAGGTGCCTCTCTGACTACTTTCTGAAGATTTCTTCAGGAACATTACATCAGGATGGTAGATGTGGCCTGGCCACAAAATGTCTTATTAAATCTCTCCCTTGGCCTCTCCTCAGTGAGAAAACCTGAAGAAAACTGGGAGTTTTGTGAGCTAGGACAGACTTCCTGTCTCCTGGTTTAAAAGGAAGTGATGATGGCGACTGTCCACTGGGAGGAAGAGATGGGAGGTGGGCCCCTTTTTTTCTTTTCTTCTCTTATCCTGGGGTGTGCAAAAGGAAGGCTACAAATACCAAACAATCCTTCCCCACCTGGTGGGTGAGCAATGTTTGTGGGGAAAGGAAATCCTTCTCACCATCTTGCTCCTTGATTTATAGAATTCACTGCGGTTGAGGCATTTACAATCAAATATTTGTAACATTCCGTTATTCTGTGCTGAGCTAGAGAGAGGACATCCTTGAAAGTCAAGATACTAGGGTTTACCTCCTCTGATATCTGTTTGATTCTGGAGAATTTTGCCGAATGCCTCTAAATCTCAGTGCTTGTCATGTGAAGAGACAGCTGTCCAGATGAATACAAAATTGGAGAAGTCACTGTCCCCACCTGGAGGTTTTTCATAACCTCCTAGGAAGACAGGCACATAAACAATCACAAAACAATGTGACAGCTGCTTTACCAAATCTATGGAGGAGGAATTATGCAAGTGAGAGGAAGGGGATTGTGCATGTTTTTGAGGTGGGGAGAAGAATGAGAAGGTGAGACGTGGTAAGACCAGTGTTTAGAGAAGAGGTTCACAAATCAAAAGCCTGTGCAGGATTTTGAAATAAAAAGAGTACACTTAGATGTGTACACACACACACTCACTCACACACACACACACACACATGCACACATACAAGAAGAGAGACAGAGAGATTTAGAGAGAGACGAGAGAGTGTATAAAGAACCCTAGTTGACAATATTAAGGGGTGGAAGAAGAAAAGATTTTGAGGATAAGACTGAGACAGAGCAGGTTGAGAAATTGGAGAACAAGTAGAGAATGGTTTCCAAAGCTGCAAGACGCCAACCACAATAGGGACAGGGATCCCTGGGGTGGGCAGTCAGTAGGTCACTGGTGATGTTAGCAAGAACAATTTCAGTGGTATTTGGGGGATGATTGCATGGGAGAGTGAATGGAAGGGGAACTAACAAGCATAACATTCAGTGGGCTTGTCTGTGAGGAGGAAATGAGTAGGGTGGTGACTAAAGAGGGATACAAAATGAATTAATATTCTTCTTGTTTCTTTTTATAACTTAACTATATATATGGAAAGAGGCAGTGGAGAGGGAGGAGTTAATTTACAGGAGAGCGTTGGGATTAAATGGGGCTAATTCCTACCTCACAGAGTCCTTCTGAGGATTAAAGGAGATCCCTTTGGTGCACCCTCTCTTAAGGAGGTTTACATATATGAAGCATGATTATCCTCCTATTGAAATAACACACCCACGCATCATCGCAAGCATTTGAGCTCGCTTATCTCTTGACTGCCGAGATAGGCAGATCTCCCTCTCCATAGCCTTTTTGTGTGTGCTGCTCTCCTGTTTCCTTTTGCCAGCACTTCAGACATTAGAGCCCGAGAATGACTTGAGCCCTCCTTGGCACTTCTTCCTGCCAAACAACACAACTCACCAGTTCCCCCAATCACAACAGGAAGCTGGGGCTTGATAAGTGAGCCCTGATTATGGAAGAGGACAAGAGCCTCCTCATTGTTACTGTGAAGCGGGACTAACGCGGAGAACTCTTGGGAGCTTTGCTAGTTTATTATCTTTTCACTACAGAACAGGGGCTCTGAAGTAGACTCCTTCTCATGGACACATGTGGCCCCCTTTTCTATTTTAATTTATCAACTGTAAGTGTCACGAGGGCAGGGTTTTATCTGTTTTGTTCACTCTGTGTTCCCAGTGTCTAGAAGAGTGTCTGGTACGCGGTGGTGTCTGATAAATACAGGTTAAGTGAATGAATTCTCCCATTCATCCTTCCACTGATTCAGTAGAAAACAAGCATATACTATGGCCCAACCACTAAGCTTGGCAGGGATAAGCTTATCATCAAGATATAGAGGAATAAAGGACATTCCCTATCATTTAAGAATGTATATTCTGTTCCATGCATTTTACATACATGCATGTTAGGTCATGTAATTATAATTGTTTTACAAAAGGGGAAACTGAGACTCAGAAAAAAGTCTTTTGGTTGGGGACATAGGACAGGAAAGTGATGAGGTTGGAACTCCTGACTGTCTGACTCTAAAACCTCCACTCTATACCAGTCTCCTCACTGTTCTGTAGCTCAAACCATAACTTCAACCACAACCAACCACCCGCGGTCCTTTGAACATGGCATGTTCTCTCCTGTGCCGTTCTTTGCCTGGGACACACTTTGCTGTGCCCTTGGCCTGGCTAGTTCTTCACTATACTTATTCTGTGAGGCTTTTCTGAAATGATGCTCTTTGGCTGAGGTGGGTCCAGCTTCCTCTGTGCTCCTACAGCCCCCTTTGTAGAATTTCATTAGCGAACAAATTGCAGGCATTTTAGATGCCCATTTATGTGTGTTTCAGTCTACTAGACAGAGAGGGAGGCGCAGGGCAGGGACTGTCTTCTTCACAGTGGCTATTTGCTGAGTGCTGCCATGTCCTTGCTTGCTTAGTTTAATGGTCATTACTACCACTTGCGGCAAGTGGGACGCCTATGCCTTTTTACAGATAAGGAAATGGAGGTTTGAGAAATTACTTCCCCAACATCACAATGAGTAAGTAGTTAAGTCAGGAATTGAATGTAGGTTTATCTGATTTCAAAGCCCAAATTCCTTTCTCTTCAGTATGCTTTTCTCAGAATCATCTATGATGCTCACAACTTAGCTGCAGAAATAGATAAATAAGTGTACGTCACCTGAACAATAGGACTAGTGAGCTATTACAGGTTTGTACAAAGTTCTTTGCAGGGGACATATGGAAGAGAAGAATTTGTTCTCCCTGGGGGAGGGGGGAGCTGGAAAGGCATCATAAAGTTCCAAAAATGTTTGGGAATTTCTTAACTGGTTCCATAATGGTGCTTCAAGGTGGAAAACAGTTTTCTGTATCAAATACAAGTAGTTAGTTTTGGGGCCCACTGCTTCTAAACTAGTCCATCTGGGTGCCAGGAATTTAGCCCAAATGCCTGCTGGTACCTGCTCAAGTGAAGAGCGGTAACCGGGCAACCCAGTCAGCACATTGTTTTGTTAAAATGATATTTGTGCATGCATGTGTGCCTGCAGGTGTATGTGTGTGTATGTGAAAACTACTTTACATAATCACGGTTTTAAACTTACATAATATCCTTCAAATTTAAGTGAAATCAATGCACTTTCAAGCTTATGGCTGTATGGAGTAGAGTGGTAGCTCCTAAATATGTGCTAGCATCATTTCTTGCTCTTCTCCTTAACCGCAGGCATCCCTGGAGGCTGCTTTCTCTATATTTTCTCCTTCAGGGAATTAATCTATTTTCTGGCCTGAGTGATTGTAAAATTCCTATAAAATTAAGCTTAAAACTACAAGAAAGCACGGTTTCAGAATTGTTGGATAATACCTTCTTTGCTTCAGAGGGCATTTGTGAGGGAAGCACAGTGCCCGTTGGAAGGGCTCCAGCCCAAGGCAATCAGGACGACGCTAAACTCCATCCTAGCTGTGCGGCCTTCAGCAACTTAACAAGGTTAAGCAAGTAACTTAACCTCCTTCAGCCTACATTCCAGATCTGTAAGAGGGTGAAAATAATTGTATCCCAGGGCCATTGTGAGGATTAGTGAAATAATGCAAAACTTTGGGTAGTTGCTTTGTTATAAGTAATGTAAATGCTAGTTGTAATGTTAATTATTATTACTGTCATCAGTAGTGGGATGAAGCAATTTGGGTGACAGTGATATGAAACCTATGAAGCACTAAGAAAATGTGAAATATTACTATTATTGTGTACACTGTTGAGGAATAAGGTCCAAAAAGCATGGTAGAAAGAACAGAAGACAGGAAGTTGGGCAAGTCAGATCCTAATGCAGCTCCTCTCACCATCCTGCAGTGTGACCTTGGGCCAGTTGCCCTGAGCCTCTGGTTTTGTGTGTGTGTGTGTGTGTGTGTGCGTTTTGTGGTGCTGGGGAGCCAGCTCAGAGCCTTGTGCATGGTAAGTGTCTCAGTTACTTTTCTCGTTACTGAGACAAAATACCTGACACCCAAAGTTAAAGGAGGAAAGGTTAATTTGGCTCACAGTTTGTGGAGGTTTAAATTTATGGTTGGCTGGCTCCAAGCAGGGTGGCATGGCAGAGGGGCATCACAGAGAAACAGTTCATGGCAGACAGAAGGCAGAGGCAGCAAGCAGCAAGCTACAAGTGACAAGCAACAAGCAGAGGCCACAGCAACTCTTTCTGTCCCTTATATCTTATCCAGGCTAGGGCAGGTAGCACTCACACCTTTAATCCTAGCATCGCACCCTGAATCAATCCCAGCCTCGTATCCTTGATCTCAGCAGCACACACCTTAGATCTAGCCACATCTAAAAAGCTCCACCTATGACCACATGGGGGACATCTAGATAAAAGCCATAACAGTAAGCAATCACTACCACTGAGCTACATCCTCAGCCAGCCTCTGTTTTCTCATAAGGCAAGAAGTTTGAGTGGGAATGGTGGCACATGCCTGTAATCCTAGCACTCAGGAGGATGAGTCAGGAGGATAGCTGTGAGTTTGAGGCCAGACTGGGCTACATACTGAGTTCCAGAGCAGCCTAAACTACATAGAGAGACTCTGTCTCAAAGAAATAAAACAAAACCAAAAAAATTGTTTTTTAATTAAATTATCTTGATGATCCATCCAGGCTTAGGAATTCTATGATTCCATGATAGTTGGAGCAAGTAACTTACAAAGCAAATCCTAAACACTTCCTGGAATACGGTAGAAGCTCAACATGCCTTACCTAGATCAAAGGCTCAAGCATATCTCTGAAGTGGATAAAAGTTAACTTCAACTGCTGCAACGATCTGGAAAGAGCCATCTCAGGGAATGCAATGAAAAGGCAAACTACTATACACCTCAGGAATTTCAGAGCTCATAACCGGGGCAGAAGGTAATAATTTATACCTGTAATGGCAATACTGAACTAGACCAAAAGAAGACCAGATTACACTCAGTGATCGTAAATTTAGGTAAGGAAGCAAGTATAAGAACACTGACAATTTTTTGGATTTATGGCTTTGGATAGTTAAGTTGTACTGGCAGCTGTCCCATACACTACCTTTCTAGTGTTCACTGCGTACCTGCTGTGTGCCGGACGCGGTACATGCAGAGGCTCCCGGTACAGCCTGTCTCCTCAAGGAGCTGAGAATCTACTGCGTGACACATTTTTAACAGTGGAGGACGGTTGTATATACTCAGCATAGTCCTGTATGGTGCTTATATTGTTTATACATTGTTTGCCTATTATTTCGTGAAAACATAGCTGTTTGTGTACTAAGCTTTGGCTTGCTTCTCCACCCTCAGCCCTCCAGCAGCTTCTGGATGTTAAATATTATCTCTTCATGTGAGTTGTACCAGAAGGAAGAGTCATCTGTTACCCTGCTGCTTCCTTAATGAGCCCTCAAGCTGGTTTGTAGGGCAGCTATTGATCTTTTTATTTTCTTCCCAGAGGATTGATCAGTTCAGATTTAGCTGCTTGATCTTAATGTTCCACAGGACTCAAATTTTATTCTGTTTGGCCCCTTTCCCACCTAGCCCCCAAATAAAACCAAATAACCAGAAACAATAACCCAAAGTAGACAGTAAGGTGTGGTGGCAGCACTTGGATGGGTAGACTAAATACTTCCTTTGCTACTATAGCAACTACTATTTAACACCTTGTCATTTACCTTTGTCTGGTTTTTGGAAATGTGTTATTTTGCATGTAAGTGCTTAAATCACCTCAATTACCTAAAATACTTTCATTTCCTTTCAACATTGTTCTTAAAGGTATTTTTACTGTTCAGATATTTTCACAAGTGTAGAATACATTATTGATAAGTTTCTCCACATTCGTTGATTTTTATATACCCTGAGAATGACAAGTATATTATGAAAATCATAATAGAAAAATTTTCCATAAAAATGTTTAATTAAAAATAAGACTTGATGCTTAGAGATACTTCCAATTTTCTGGAAATTTAATACTAGGTAACTGAGTACTTATTCAACAATTCATTAGACAAATATCTTTTAAATGTCTAAAAGTGTCAGGCATTATGCAAGTACTCTAAACTTAAAGGAAATTAAGAAAATGGTTGCTGCTTTTAAGGAGCTCAATTAAAAACTGCTTGCTTGCCCATTGTGGCATATGCCTATAATCCCAGCACTCTGGGAGGGTGAGGCAGGACCCTAAACTGGAGTCCAGCTTGGGCAGTTTAAAGACTTAGGGAGAGCCTGTCTCAAAATAAATAAATAAATAAAGAAAAACAAACAAAGAAATAAAGAAAGAAAGGGCTGGGATGTACCTCAGTGCAAAGGCCCTGAGTTCAATCCCAGTAAAAAAAAGAAAAAAAAAAGTTGTTTGCTTAATCTCTTGCTCATATTAATATCAAGATAGCAATATATCTAAATATTTTACAAAACACCTTCTATGTGTAACACGGAACAGTCAATCCTGGTTTCATACTTCATTAAACTGAGATTTATAATTTAATGTCCTCCTTATAATTTAGTGTCCTCCTTTCTGAGGTTGGAACCGGGGACCCCGCACATGCTTTACAAGCTCTCTAGCACTGATTTCTGCACCCCCAGCCTCCTGATCTCATTTATGTGCTTAATGATTAACAGTGCTTTCATATCTCATCAGAAACACGGGTTTTGTTTGCGTTTTTGCTTTTTAAAAGATCTTCATTTTCTAGTCATCTTCATTCCCTTTCTGGGGGGGGGAAGAGGGAGGGTAAAACGACTTTTCAAATTCCCTATTAAAATTACAATGACCTCTACTGTGTAATCCAAGGTGGGTACTTGTTCTTAGATTTCTCACCCACCAAAGCCTTTAGGCCTTAATCTCAGAAGTTCATCCCTTCATTTTTTTTTTTTTTTTTTTTTTAATGTGGGTACCAGGGGTCGAACTCAGGACCTCGCGCTTGCCAGTAGGCGCCCGTGCCGCTGAACGATATCACCGGCCCTTTTTTCCTTTTAGTGTGGGTACTGGGAGTCGAACTCAGGACCTTGCGCTTGCTAGGCAGGCGCTTATGCCGCTGAGCTATCTCACTGGTCCCATCCCTTCATTTTTGCTGGCCATATTTCCTTTATTTCACTCCCAATCACGTTGTCCAATGCCTTCTCTTTATGGAAAAGTTGACCGTGGCTAAGAGCCATCAAATATCAAAGTCAAAGCCATGCAAATAGTTGGTACAGCGGGTTTGAACAGGAGACCTGTACTCTTGGATTAGAGGTCTTTAAAAACATTATGCTGTCTTTAAATTCTACCTGTCCAGTGAGACTTTCCTCCCAGGATGACGTCTGTTCCTTATATATTACTAGTACATAAATATTTGGTCACGGTTGTAACAAGGGTCTACTTAGTTTTTTAATATTTTACACATAATGCTGCTATATTTTTAGTTCTTCCAGAGTGTACCTATTTTAGCTAGGAATTATGTGGTCATTGAATCGACATTTATTGAGCATTTACTAAGTGATGGACATAATACAGGCCTTTAGAAAACCACTACATTTTGGCCTGACTTTAACTGGAGGTACTCTTTGGATTTGGAATCATTAGTAAGCATTTAATTTTAGTATAACTGATCCTGTATGTGTGTGAACCGCAGTAACAAGAATTGAACTCTGGCACGTTGTTAGAAAGCAGAAATCAAACGCTTTACCTGTACATTTAGATTTCCTTTGTCCAGAGGACCCAAGAACTGCTATTTAAATATTGCCAAATATGATTTTAAGTCTCCCAAAATTTCTACAGAAATGCCAACGAAGGTTAATCTCGGGTAATCTAATCCTTTCATTTGATTTTCGGTTTTCCCTTTCAGGGGACCCCAGGTCCAGAGGGACCTGGGAGCACGGGGGCTCGGACGGCGCGCGGCGGCTTTGGGGGGTCGCCGTCCTCCCTTCCCGGGGCGTGGCCGGCGCTGCCCGGCTCTTCCGGCCACGCTCAGGCTGTGCCCTCGCGCGACTCGCCCGGCGGGGCCATGGCTGCGCTGATTTGCGGGCGGTGCCTGTCTCGGTCTCGGCTCTGCAGGTGCAGCCCCGACTCTTACCGCAGCCCACGGGGCAGTCCCGGGGTGCCCCGGAGGGCCGGCCCGGGTAAATCGTCCTTGTTGCCTTTTACAGGGGAGCCCGGCAGGGCCCCGGCCGGCTCTACCGCGCCGCGATTTGCGCCGAACTGAAGCAGCCCCTGGTCGTTGGAGAGGTGGCCCCCCGCCCTGTCCTGCCTCACGAGGTAGGGTGGCTGGCCTGTCCCCGGGACTCCTAGGAATCCATTTAACCCTCCCGGACTTGGCCGCAGGCCGCAGGCTTCTAGCCTCTGTTCCCAGTTCCCAAGCTAGGGGGCGACCGGGGGGCCGGAGCACAACTAAGTCCTGGCCTAGAAGGTCAAAGCCCTTCAAGGTTTACAAAAGGGTCAGAGGTGCACGAGGAGGCGTGTTCCTCCAAACACACGTGTAGGCCTCTTGGAAGGCCCCGGAGCTGTTGCCTTAGAAACAGAATTCTGATTTGCACACGACTTTGCATAACCACCTGCAAGTTATTGATTTAACACAGATAAATGGACCCTGTCCTTTGCTTCATTCCTCTCCAGCAGGGCGTCAAATTTTCTGCCATGGAGCCTGGGAGGATAGCTCAGTGGCACAGCGCCTGCCTGGCAAGCGCAAGGTCCTGAGTTCGATTCTCGGTATCAAAACAAACAAAAATTTTTCTGCCTTTCGGACTCCCCCAAGCTTTCCCGAACTCCCCCACCCCACCCCGTCTCTGTCGCCTTGTGGATTTGTCTTAAGCCCTCCCCTGGTGTCCCGCAGGGATTTGGATGGGGTTAGTTTGGGTTCCGCTGAAATGTGGAAGTCACTTGGCCTTGCCTGTTGACCACCCTGGTGACGAGTGGCATCTGGTGCGGAGAATGCGATGCTGCCTCGGGGTGAGGCAGGCACTGAGCGAGCCGCAGTGTTGAGGACCACTCGTGGGAGGCGGTGATGCAGGTGTAGCCCTAAGGTTGCTAACATTGAGTCTGTGGCTAAAACAGATGAATTGGAGGAACAGCGATGGCAGTCTTTATGCTTCCTGGCTTTCACACGCTGAGAGAGCCCATCCTTGAGTTATTCTTGAATCAAGTGGAGTGGTTTGAGGACGCATGTGTGCCATGCGGTTGTCGGTAGCTCCTGTGTCACGCTGCCAGTGTTCAAAGGCTGACGGCTGGGCGTTTTTGTTCTGTTATTTGTCCAGACATTGTGCTGTAAGGAATTAGCTCAAGAGAGCTGCAATTATGTTATTTCTATTCACCATTAAATCCTCCTTGTCTGGAAAAGTGCCTGGCATGTGGTAGGTGCTTCAAAAAAAATTACTGAGTGAATGGATTTTGTGGGATAAAGATGTCCTCACAAATAAGGCCACCTCTGTACTAAATTTAAACAAATATCATTGATTTGGTGTCTCAGCCTTCACTTCCTCCTTTGACTACAACCGCTGTTGGAATGTGTCCTCTCCACAGTAGTTCTCTAGCGTGGAGCGGAGTCACCTGGACCTGTTAAACAGATTACTGGGCTTTGCCTCCATAGTTTCTGATTCAGCTTAGCAGGGGTGGAGCCAGGGAATTAGAATTTCTAACATATTCTCAGGTGGTGCTGATGCTGGGTGGTACAGGGTGGCTCACACCGTCTAGAGAGACTGCTGGCCATGCTGTTGTAGTGCTGCCTCAGTTGTGGCATTGCTGTGGACACAGAAGCTGGGGATCCAGTCTGAACTCCAGAATTTCAGATTCCAAAGACAGCTTATCATGTTGCCCTTCTGTTTAGAAACCTTCCGTGGTTTTTTTGTTGTCCTAGTTTGAAGGTCATGGTGTGATGTGGTCCCGTCTTTCCCCTTTCTCTCTCTCCTCTTTATGCTCTAAGCTCACTGGTTTTTCTTTTGTCCCTGATACAGGGCATTTGCACATACCACTGCTTTTGTCTGTGTAGAGCTTTTCCCATTTTTTTCCTTTGGTACTGGGGCTCAAACTCAGGTTCTCACGTATGCTAGGCAAGTGCTCTACTACCGAGCTAGTCCTGCCCCCCATTTTGAATAGTTAACTCTTAACTGTTATTAAGTCTAGTATTACTTTCTTATTTTTTCTTTCCTAAGAAGGCAAATGCTCCCATTATATGCTTTCTCAGCACCATATATTCTTATCTTTAACAGTTTGTGTTGAGTTGTAATTTAATACAAATGGGTTCATTATTATTTGGTTGATGTCTGTCTTTTCTACTATACTTTTAGCTCCATGAAGACAAAACTTAGTCCATTTTGCCTCATGATTCATTCCAGCTCTTAGTTCAGCACTTGGCCTATAGTTGTCATTTGTTCAGGAAATTTTTTTTTGTGTGTGTGTGTACTGGGGGTTGACCTCAGGACCTCGCACGCCAGCAGGCGCCCGTGCCGCTGAGCGATATCACCGGCCCCTTTTTCGTATGTGGGTTCCGGGGGTCGAACTCGGGCCCTCGCGCTTGCCAGGCAGGCGCTTACGCCGCTGAGCCATCTCACCGGCCCCCAGGAAATATTTTTGAATAATTGACTAATGAACTTTCTTTCCAGGATGTGTACATCTGTGTTTTGCTGCTCTATTTCCTTTGTAGGTCAGAGTTGATGTCCATTTCTGTGGAGTTAACTTTAGAGATATTTTGGTCTGCAGTGGTCAATATCAGGAAAAGCCCCACCTTCCCTTCACACCTGGTGAGTATGGGTGGACCAAGTGATGCTTCAGGGAAAGAAGATTCTGAGACTTTTCAGAACCAGGTGCTTCTTCCCAGATACAAGTCTGTAGTGTTTGTCTGCTATCAGTGAGGTTTCTGCTGGATATGTCAGCACCATTGTTAATTAGAATCATTACTCATGAGCACCCTGAGGGCAGTTTCTATGCCTCTCTTGCTCAGTGTTGTCTCCCCCAGCTCAGCATTGTATCTGACTCACAGTAGATGCTCAATAATTACTTTAAAAATGAATAAATGACCAAATAAATATTCACATCATTGTGCTCACCAGAATTCTGTTCATCAGAGTCATTATTGACCTTAGTCATTCCCTTTTTCTGAAACTACCTTCATTTTTTTACTGCAGGATCTCAGACATCTGTTTGCAGCTAAGATGTCTTAGTCTCACAAGCACAAGCTTAAGGCAACCTCGTGCCAAAGGATCAAAACGAAGAAAAAGAGTTTATAATTTCTTAGTAATCCAATGTCTGATTTTCATTAGCCCCAGTCTGATTATTTTCACATCATGAATAGTGTATAAATGACTGATTTTTGTTACTGAAATTTATGTAAAGAGATATAAGTATTGCTTAGCATGTTTACAGTACATGCTACAGGATACAGTGATTGCAGAATAGTTGCTATGTTCTGGTCTTGGGTTTTTGGTTGTATCTTAACAGTTGGAACCATTTCCTTCTGTTTGTATTTGCTAAAATGCTGGATCGGGGGAAGATGTCATATATAATCAAGTTATTCCCCGGGCAGTTTAAGTAGGAAATGCATGATCATTAAAGTCAGAAATTTCAGAGGTGGAGGAAGAAGGAAACAACACTAATTCATCCAGTTGAGCCAAGTATTGTCTGAATAGACACCATTCATGTCCTTTAGGACCTTATGGTCTAGCAGAAGGTATATTGAAACGCATAAATACCATATAATAAACCTCATGGTTGGGTGCTGCAAAAGCCCAAGGCCCCAGTGATCAGGGTCAGAAGTTCCAGCACACCCGTGATTCTCTGTGCTTTTGTGTGTTCTCAGAATGCTCATCATGTCAAGGTTAAGCCTGGGACCGCCATAGCTTTTCAGGTTGTAATCATGAAATCTTTTTTTTGTGTGTGTGTGGGTACCGGGGATCGACCTCAGGACCTCGCACGCCAGCAGGCGCCCATGTGACTGAGCGATATCACCGGCCCTTTTTTCGTATGTGGGTTCCGGGTGTCGAACTCGGTCCCTCGCGCTTGCCAGGCAGGTGCTTACGCCGCTGAGCCATCTCACCGGCCCCAATCATGAAATCTTATGCTCACGTTTATATGCTTTGGGTACAATACTGTACCCCTCTGCCAAGGTGAAAGAGATGGTACTTAAATCTTACTCTTAAAAAGCTGATAGGATGGCCTGTTGGTCGGGGTTTTCTCATCTTCATAGTTCTGGACTTTACAGATAACCTCATCTTTGAATAATGTTTTAGGAGTGGAGTTTTCTGGGACCATACTGGAGACAGGCACAGATGTCAGCACAGTGAAAGAGGTAAATTAGTTGAAATCTAGGGAATGAACATGTGGGTAGCTGTGAGAAATGTGCTAAATTCATTTATACCCCAAAGGTCTTGCTTTTCTTGTCCTTTGCCAGCAGACACTGAAGGGAAACTGAGAAGGAAGGGAAAGAAACTGATTCTGAATTCAGGGGAATCGTGGTGGAGGTTTCTGGCTTCATTAAACTCTTTATTATAATTAAAAGGCGGCATCTCATTCTTTAGTTACTGAGTGGTGAGAGAATTCTCAAGTTGGAGTCTCACGTGAAAGAAGTTAATTCTAATTCATATCAACCTTTTCCTTATTCAACCCCAACGTTGTCTAAAACGTGCTCAGATGGGCTTGGCAACTTGGTGGCAGTATTGAGAGAATTGCTGTTTTATTTACTAAACATTAACTCTACATATTAAAGTCATACCAGTGTCTTATAGGATCAGAGATGTGTATTTTCTTTCATTCTTTGATTAATTCAGGAAGAGGTAAATGCAAGGCCATGCGCTTGAACATATCTTTAATGTTGGTTTTCCCTTCAGGGAGATCGAGTTATTGGTGTGAGTCAGTTTAATGCTATGGCTGAAGAATGCATCACTGACCAGAAGGTACCCACCCCTACCTCTTAATATTAATGCTTGGAGATATTTTTTCTCCTTTGTTTTCTTTAATTTCTACTTTTCCCTCATTTCTTATTCTTCCTTCTCTTCCCTTTCTTTGCATTTGTTTGGTCATATCTTGTTCTCAGCCAAACAGATCTTTAAAAAAAATCCTAACCCTTTCCTTCTTTTTATTGATGTGACAACCCTTGCACAGAGCTTTGTTTGAGTAGAGTGCTTTAATGAAGAAGGGCATTTTGTTTTTGGAGTGCCTGAACAATTGGCTGGCTGTCCAGTTGGACCATAGTTGGGTAGTTTTGGTAGAAAAATTGGCTTGGGGTATTGAGCTGGGTGTAATGGGGCTGTCCCCCACACAAAGCCTATGAAAGAGATAGCCCTGGGATGGAGCCAGCCAGGGTGGCTTTGTATGTGAATGGATGTGAATGGTTTCCCCTAGTGGTGGACAGTACCCAGACCCTCCCCGGCTTTACTGAGGTAAAATTTATATGCCATATAATTACCCTGTTACAGTGATCTATGGCCTGTTCTCCATAAATTGGCTCCTTTTTGGGCCAGATGCCAGCCTTAGGGTTTTGAAGTCTGACGCACCCAAGTCCTAAATTCTCCCATGGCTTGCTTGGTCTTGACTTTCACTGGGCTTGATTATAGGCATATGTTTCCTGTTTCAGATTAGTCACCCTATCAAATCATATTTACTGACTAGCCTTTGCAACCAGGTACATACGTTTAATCCCTAAGCTACTGTTACTTCTTTCTGTAGACCGTCTGGCAGATTCCAGAGAATCTCTCCCTGCAAGAAGCTGCTACCTTACCTGTAACTTATGGCACTGCTATTTTGGCTCTGGAGCATCGAGCCCGTACTCAGCCTGGGTAAGGACATGTAGACAGCAGAGGCTTGGGGGATGCCCCTCCCTGATATTAGATGTGCCCAACAAGATCTTTCCCCATACCTTCCTGTTCCCTTCCTTTTCTTTCCCTTCAGCTCTTGTTTATTTTGCTTGAGCAAAGGACAAAGAGAGGTAACCCCTTGAGACTGGGGTCTGGTGACTGTGGGGGTCCCCTCTTGTCTGAGATGGAATGGTAGATGGTGAACTTGCCCAATATAAATTTGGAAAAATAGCTCTCTCAAACTTGGCTACCCTGAAGATCACTTTTTAATTTTAAGGAAAACCTTAAAATTACAGAATTGGTTTATATATGAACTTAATGGAGGCCTGTGGTATTTGTCTCTGTGAGGCTTGGACTGTGTGCCAAGTAGGGTGTTTCAAACTCAAAGGTGTTGAAGTTTCCCTCTTTACCTGGGAAACCACCTCTTGATCTTTTCAGAGAGCCAACCCTCAGAATTGCTCCCAACTGGTGGGTTTAGTTCAGCTGTGGCCATTACCGACCATCATCTTCTAAAGTTGGGCAGTGTTCACTGTGAGAATGATTTTAGACTGTTCCTAAAGCATAGATTGGAGTGGTTGCTCACAGGAACCAGTGAGAGAAAGTAGGGTCTACCTAGAGACATAAAGGAATCTTTTTCTTAAGAAGTCTTCAAAACTGGACCAAATTAGCACCAACCTACAAGTCACATATGTAAACCCCCCCCCCCACCGGGTAGAAAACAGATGTACGTGAAGGCTTGAATGCAAAGATCTCTAACATTGTTGTTTTAAAATGTTCTAGTTCCTGAAATCAAGTTACAGGGTAAGTTTTGAAGGTTTCTGTAGTAACATTCATCTTTCTCTGGCACAGAGAAACTGTCTTAGTGACGGCAGCAGCTGGAGCCACGGGCCTTGCAGTGATAGATGTGGCAACAAATGTTCTTCAGGCCAAGGTATTTGTATGTTAGAGTCTCTATTAAAAATACCTCCGTTTTCAGATATAGAATATATTCACTCATTTATTAAAAGTTGTGTGCAGGGCACTGGGGACATAAAGTAAGCTCAAGCAAGGTCTGCCATCTGTTTGCTTCTAGACAAGTGAGGAGACCTAGCTATACATCACTTGTCCTTTCAGTTGCTAGAACCTGGCAAGGGCTGCCTCACTCCGTGGCTGCAGCAGATGCTGTTTTCTCTACCTGTAATGCTGTGAACTGTCTCCCTCTGTGATCAGATTTAAACTCATATGGCATTTTTCTGTCCTCAGGCTAGGTCATTCTCCTTTCCCCACTATTTATATATGATCTTATAATAGTCTGTGCCTCTCTTTCTTTGTACGGACCTCACTGTGTGGTTGCTCCTTTACTTTTGTCATTATTAGATTGACATCTCCCTCCTGTGGGACTGTGACCCCCATGAATGTAGAGGAAATGTCTATGTAGCTCATCACTGTGGTCCCAGTGCCTAGAACATTATGGGCGTATGAACTAATGAATGAATAAATGAAAGAACGAACGAAGTCTCTACAGGGTCATTTTCTGAGGCTGTGGGTGTCAGAGGGAGAGGACTTCTTGGAGAAGAGAGACATATCAGATGGCTTCTGAAGGACTGGTAGCAATTAAATAGAGGAATAAGGGAGGTAAAGGCCATTTCAGGTGGAAGGGCATGTAGAAGACCAAGAAATAGTAATTGGCACTGTGGATTCATGAGATTGCAAGTAGCATCTCTGGAATGAAAGACTTGTGGGGAGAATGGTGGAGGGTGGCCCTAGAGAGATAAGAGAGAAGATGACAAGGGGAATTGTGTGGAGCTGAAAAATTTGAACATTTATTGGAGGCTGTTGGGGGCTATTGAGAAATTTAAGTAGGGAGGTTACATAACCACCTGTGCATTTTGAAAAGTTCACTATGATGGCCGTGGGGATTAGGGACAAAGTCAGAAGTAATAGAGGCAGTAGGACAGGCTTTTGCGATAGTCCGAGTCAGAGGTTATGATACCCGAATAAAGCCATTGGGGTTCAAGAACAGAGAGATCCTGAGGTAGAAAAGATAGAGAATTTGGTGATGGAGAGCATCCTACTACTCAAAGGAACAAGACTTTAAAGTTAGCCTGATATTGGTTCATATTCCACCTCTGTCTCAAATTTAATAGCATCAGTTTCCTCATTTGTAAAATGATTCCTTCACAGAGTTGTGGGAATATTGAGATTACACATGTAACGTGCACGTTAGAGGGTGTAGCATATCATAAGAATCTCTTAAAAGTCAATCCTGTTATTATTAGACATTGAGTGCGAAGAAGCAAACGAGGTTAACTTGTGGAATTGCCATTTATTGAGACTGAGAACCCTGGAGGGAATAGCGAGTTCAGTTTTGGACACACTGAATACGAGGTTCCCGTGGAGTGTATGAGTGGGATATTGAGGTGGTATCTAGACATACAGCTTCAGAGTTGGCTGGATTGGCCTGGAATTTCCTTAGGTAGTTTCTCTCCTTTCTCACATTAGGCTGCTTTTGGGAAGGGCATGAGAATTCTAAGAGCAATCATAGATACCAGGGAACTCCTCATGGAATATTAACACATGTCATGTTAAAAGGAAGAGCTTTGAGCTTCTTTTGGGGGAGAGACCATAATTGGCTTCATTGTTTAGAGCCATTGATTCTAACATTTCTGGAAAGATAAAATTGTATCATTTGCTTCAAATAGTTCTGAGAAGTTAAATAAAAAAATTTGCTTCAATTCAGATACTAAATTAATCTAACCTGTTTTCTTTTGCAGCAAAAATGGTTTTAAATAAAAGTAAACAAAAATAAAGTAAAGATAATGTTACCATGTCACCTAGGTCATTTTGATAACACTTTCTATCTACAGCATTTCGTACTACTTCCAAAGTGCCGCTACAGCAATTATCTTACCCTTGGTCCTCTCAAAACCCCTCGGGAGAGAGGTAATGTATTTATGATGCCTATTTCACAGATCAAAAAAGTGAGGCACCAAGAGAGAAAATGATTCACTGCAGGTCTCACCAGGTCTTGGTGAGACTCTTGGGATGGAAATCAGGTGTCTGACCCTAGTCTAGTGTCTGTTCATGGTGGCCCTGTGTGCAAATAGCCCTTGGTGAACTGTGCTATTTTGAGGGATTCAGCAGGGAGCATTTGAGAGTAGCTTTTAGTTTCACACAGTTATGGGTGAGTTTAGAATCCTTTAAGGACACTGACATTCCTGGTATGTTTGAGTGCAAGTTCAGAACTTTGCCTTAGGGCCAATGGTGGGCTGGTAGGTGTTAATCACGGAAGAAGCACCTCTAGCTGATGCTTGAGGGCTTGCAGCTTTTGTGGAAACTCCTAAATACGAGATTTCCCTGTAGATGGCCTGCAGCCATGTATGTTGGGACTTAGGCACAGGCCTTAGGATGATGGAGTAGAAAAGCATGGGCTTTGGAGTAAGGCAGCCCTGGGTTTGAATAGTTGTTCTACCACCTACTACTGGATGACTGTAGCTTGATTGCTTAACCTCAGAGTCTGTCTCTGCCTATAGAATGGGATAATTATACCTCCACCATAATGTTCTTCTGAGGTTAGAATAGAATAAATGATTGTACATGTATAACAATAGATGCAATCTGTCTTTGTTTTCCAAGTGCTTTATGCACAGTGTTCTGTTTAGTTTTTAAAATAAGGCTTATTTTACTGATGATACAACTGAGACTAGAAGAAACCGATGGGCAGTACAGAGTTTAAATGCACGGACTCTGGAGTTGGATCGCCTGTGTTTGGATCTCAGCTCTGCCTTCTGTCAGCTGTGTGACCTTCCTTGAACAAGCTGCTTAACTCTTGCCTCAGTTTCTTTATCTATAATAGGGGATAATAATAATGTGTATTTTATTGGGCTATTATGATGTAATGAGTTATTAAAATATATAAAACATTTAGGATAGTGCCTGGCAAATAGTAAAATAGTATGTTGGCATATTATTGCCTGGTAAGAGTAGTAAAATAATAATAATAAGTAATTTGTCTAAGGTAACTCAGCTAGGAAGTGGCAGAGCCAGCATTTGAAACAAGGTGTATTTAATTTCAGAGTTTTCCCACTGGATTATGTTTTACCCTCTGGGAAGCCTTTCCTGATCTTAACAGATCTAGACTGTGTATCGATCTTTTCTGTACTTGCGGGGCCCAGTGTCTTTCCCCTTTTGCACTGCTGTGTCTTATTTTCTTGACTCAAAGCTTGATGTCCAGCTTGTATCCTTACTGCTTGACTCAGAGTGAGTGCTGGATAGGTGGGGTGACCCCCTCTTGGAATCTGTACTCGACCTTAAGAAACCTTGTGTTCTTTATTCAGGTAATAGCTGCAGCTGGAAGTGATGAGAAGTGCAAGCTGGCGATGCAGAGGGGTGCACAGTTTAGCGTGAACTACAGTTGGGGCAGCCTGAAGGAGGCAGTGAAGCAGCTGGTGGGCAGTGGTGGGGTGAACGTGGCCATTGACATGGTGGGAGGAGACGTCTTCCTGGAGGCTCTCCGCAGGTGCGTGCAGTGGTCTGTCCATGGTGGGCTAGGGTCGGGGCTCTGCCCAACCTTTCTGTACCTCTCTCTTCCTCCGGGCCTTGCTTCTCTCTCATCTCTGCTGTTCACTTCTCCTGTCAGCATCAGCACCAACGAGAATAGCTGAGTGGGTGTGTGACAAGGAATAGAAGCAGAGAAAATCAGGAAATGCTTAAATATAGGAAAAACAAAATATCCAACTGGAAAATACCCAAAAAATGACTGCAGACTCTAGTTGGCAATAGCAAGTGCTTTAGAAATTATACATGTGTTAAATTCAGCTATGTCGGCCTCCACTAACTTCTTTATATATATGGATGTGGGGGATTCTTGAGATCATTGTTCAGGTGTTAGAGTTACTGGGGTGGCAGTTCCTCTTTCCCCAGTTCACTGCAGCAACGTACAGGCTCTTCTGATTTTACTGTTTCTGAAGCAGCCAGTCATGTATTTCCTTCACTTGTTTTATTAAAAAGTAATCATTGGAGATTTAGTGGGATTGTTGTATCCTACCAGCTCTCTTTGCGTTTTCAGCCAGGGATTCTGCAGTACTCTGAGGGTATTGGTTTCATTTCTCATGTTATCCTGGCAGGCATCATTTTATCTTAGTTTAAAGCAGAAGAAACAGAAGCAGAGAGAGCAGCCGACCCACAGAAGGAACGCAGGTGGTTCTGGAGCACCTGAGTTGGGAGGCAGGCAGTTGATGTGTTTGACCATCACTGCACGGTGCCTGGCACTGTGCTTCGAGGAGGAGAAGGAGTGTGTAGACCAAATGAACTCACCCTTCTCTTTTTGCCTTCTGGATCACTTGTGTTTTGACAATAGCATCTCATTTCCCTTAGGAAGAAGAAAGGCAAAAAAAAAAAAAAAATTTATTTATATCAAAGATATTTATAAAAGTTGCTTTTATAACTCATTGTGTAGTGTGTTCTGTGTGGTACTTTTCATAATGGGCTATAGAAAACTTGTGAATTTGTGTATATTATTCATAATTCCCTAAAGAAGTATCAGAACTTAAAGGAGTCCTAAAGTAAGTCTGTGGAAAGCAATGATCCTTCATCCCAGGATCTGTCTTCTTATTTCTGCTGCCTAAGTTCAAAATCTTCAAACTCAGTTGTCTTTTTTTTTTTTTTTTTTTTTTTTGTATTTTTTATTTTAAAGAGAAAAAGTAGAACAAAATTTCAAAACAACGTAATAGGGTAACAATGGCTAATACCTTATGTATTGTTATCTTTAAATTAGTTACTCAGGGTACAAGATATCAGCGTTCAATTGTCCGAGTAATATTATCACAAATCTTTTTTTTTTTTAATGAACTAAGCGAAATTAGTAGTGTATCTGTCTTAACTATCATATAAATATAATTTTTTTCTTTTCCCTTCTTTCTTTTCTCCATTCCCCCATCCCAGTTTCTTTTTCCTTTTGACCAGTTTCTTCCTGTTTTACCATATTTATTGTACATTTTGGATCTTATTTACTCTTTCAGTTTCTCACACTAGGGAGACAATACAATGTTTACACATGTGCGTCCGGTTTATTTCACTTATGAGTATTTTCTCGAGTTGCATCCATGTACCTATAAAAGTTTCCAGTTTATCTTTCTTTATGGCTGAATAGTACTCCATTGTATAAAAAGACCACATACTTTTTATCCATTCCTTGGTTGATGGGCATTTGGGTTGTTTCCAAGATCTGGCTATTATAAATTGTGCTGCTATAAACATGGGTACACATGCATCACTGTGGTACGATGTTTTTAATTCTTCCGGGAAGATACCCAGAAAGGGAATAACTGGGTCAAATGGGACCTCTAATCCTAGTTTTTTGAGGAATCTCCACAAAACTCAGTTGTCTTACTGTAAAAAAGCATGCACTTGTTTATATCCAATATCCAATGACACTTGTTTATGTCCAATTTCCTTCCACAAGGTCCTTGATTCTAAAGTGGGTTCTCTTATAAAGCTAGCTGGTTCCTCTGTCATCCTAATACTTTGCTTATGGCTTATTTTAACATTTTCTCCTGAGGAACCCAATGTAGTAAAGGATGGCGTGCTTCTCCCAGTCTTGAGGTCAGTAGGAGTTCCCAGCTGTGGGTTTAGTACATGTTGCTTTTTAAAAATAATTGTGGGAAATACGTATACCCTACAATATATTAACTGTTTATGGCTGTGCCGTTGAGTGACATTAAATGTGCTCACAATGTCATGTGACTGTCTCCCAGGAAAACTCTTTACCCATTAAACAGTCACTGCTGCTTTCCCCTGCTCCCAGCCCCTGATAATCTCTCTTCTACTTTCTGCCTCTATGAATTAGTGTAAAGCGCTTTTAAAAAAATTTTTCCTTCTTATTGTGGTTAAAGGCATATAAAATAAAATCTACCACTGTAACCTCTTTTACGTGTGTAGTTGAGTATATTAAGTATGTTCACATTGTTGTGAAATGAATCTTTAGAACTTCTCATCTGGCAAATCTGAAACCCTATATCCATTCAAAAACAACTCCTTCCCCCTCCAGCTCCTGCAGCCCCTGGGAGGCACCATTCTACTTTCTGTTTCTATGAATTGACTGCTTTAAATACTGCATATAAATGAAATCATGGAGTATTTTTCTTTTGGTGTCTGGCTTCTTTCACTTAGTGAGATGTCCTAAAGGATATCCATGTTCTAGCATGTACATGATTTTCTTTCTTGATAAGTCTGGATAGTATCCCACTCTATGTATAGACCACATTATCTGTTCATTCGTTGGCTTGTTTCTCCCCTTTGGCTATTTTCATTATGTTGCTATGAATATAGTAGGTGTGCAAATATTAAAACTTGGAGGAACCTTCATACTGTTTTCCATAGCAATTGCACCAACAGTGTAGGAGGGCTTCAGTTTCTTACATCCTCACCTATATTTGTTATTTTCTACATTTTTTAATAGTAGTCATCCTAATGGGTTTGACTGTCCACCGTATCTTATAATTTTTTTTTGCTTTTCTTCTTGCTCCTTAGCCTGGCATGGGAGGGCAGGATTGTGGTGTTAGGATTTGCTGGAGGAAACATTGCTTCTGTGCCCGCCAACCTGCTGCTCCTGAAGAACATCTCTGCCATGGGCCTGTACTGGGGTCGATACCAACTCCAGAACTTTCCAGTCTTTTCCAAGAGCCTGCACTCAGCACTTCAGTACTGCCACCAGGGGTGCATCCAGCCATACATCGGAAAAGTGTTTAAACTGGAGGAGGTGAGATTAGCTTAAGAAATGTGGTGCAGGTAAAGCCAGGGAATAATCTGTGCCGCACTACTGGTTCATTTATTCCTGGATATACTATAATTCCCCTTTTCCAGACTGAAAATGCAACACTACATAGGAGGCCTCACAGGTTCAGGATTCTTCTGGGCTGTCTGGCTATCGACTCAGGCCTGGTGGGAAACTCAGTTTTGAGGTGTCTGGCTATATCACTAGTATCTCAAGTAGAGGAAAATTACGATACTTTAGAAAATGATTTACACGTGTTGATATGAACCTTGGACTCTACAACATTCAGGCCTAAGAAGGAAATTCTTGACTTGACCTTTGATTTTCAAATACAGACACTTTGAAGTACAACCAGCTGATCTAAGCTGGGGTTCTGTGAGTGGAATGCTAAATTATGCCTGGCATCATGAGACTATAATTCATCCATTAGTCACTGTAGTTAATTTTGTTGGCTGTTCAGTCCCTTTTTTCATTCTTCCACAGTCTCATTAATGTGGCTTAAACTTCCCCCAAAGTGTAATTGTGTGCATGCATATGCAACATAGCTGTAAATGTGGGTCTTTAGGCATTCACTGTGAATTCTTTATTATTATTTTTGGCTTAATTTCTTTTAATGTTCAAAAAACCATTTTGGTAGCTGTAGTCAGCCATAGATGGAGGCAGTGTTTTGTTCAGATGCAGATTAGTGGAGCTCAAGCTGTCTGTGCCAGACTTTAGTGCGTACCAACCTTCCATTTTTATGTTTTTATTTCCTGTGACTAGGCACAGTCTTTTCAAACACAGTATATTTCCTTCTTTATCTTTTTTGTCTGTGTAAGTCGGGAAGATAGTGTGCATTGCTGAAAAGAACATGACTGGCCATTAGAATGCTGGTTAGTTTCTAGTTCCAGCTTTGCTCCTTTTGCCCTGTAGTTTTGTGGACGTCCCCTCACTCTTCTGACCTTCGGTTTCCACAACTCTAGAATTAAGGGGTAGGACATTTTTGGTGGCTTTTGGAGTATGCTTTAGGAGCCACAGTGAGGATGTGGGGTGGGCAGCTGTAGACTGGTGCTCCCTGGGCTGGGCTTTGGGACTTATCTCTGCTCAGCCCTGAGGAGCTGTACATTTTCGCATTTTTAAGAAAAGATTCGTGGCTTAAATACTATACCTGCAATCCACCTCTTAATTTCTAAGACCCATCCTGTCCTGTAGCTTTAATCGTCATGTGACTTCTGAGGTGAGGTTTGCTTTACCTGAGGCTCTCGCTGTTGGTAGAGGAAAAGGACAATTAGGCAGTTTGGGAGAGGTGACGTGTTATTTTGACCTGTCCTCTCTCTTTAGTGACGTGTTTTTGGTGCTGCTCAGGCATTGTCTTAGTTACTTTCTCATCGCTGAGGCATAATACCTGACACCAACAGCTTGAAGGAGGAAAGGTTTATTTTGTCTCACAGTTTGTAGAGGCTTCAGTTTGTAGTTGGCTGGCTCCAAGGCAGAGGGGCGTGGCAGAGAGGAATTGCTCATAACATGGTAGGCAAGACACAGAGAGAGAGAGAGAGAGAAAGAGAGAGAGCGAGCACACACAAAGGAGGAGGGAGGGCTATATGTCCTTCCAGGCCACGCCCCTAGTGACCCTCCTCCTGCTCAGACCAGGCTTCACCTCCCAACATCACAGTTAGCTATAAACGCATCAGTAGACGAATCCACTGATGAGTATCATGTCCCCATGATCCAGTCACTTCCCAAAGCCCCACCTATGTGTGCATGAGGTCTTTGGGGGACATCTAGATAGAAACCATAACAGGCATGAAAAAAAGCCAGAGTGGGATTATTGTTTTAGTGTCCACATAGAAGTTCTCTCTCCTATAAAACACAAATTAACTGTATAATTACTAACCTCCTGTCAGCTCCCGTTTGCATATGGGATTTTTATTGTTCTCCCCACTCTGCTGACTTTGGTGTTATCAGGTGGCTTTTGGAGCCAAGCTCCTTATCCATTTCAAGCATCTCTTTTGCCCATCATCCATTTACTATCTTCTCTTTCTGCTTCTTTCACTATGCAAACTATTTACAGGAATAACAATATGCTAAGCACTTTACATACATTATCTCATTTAACCTTAAGAAAACTCTGAGTTATAAAGCATTTTTATGAGATTTTACAGATGAAGGAATCAGACTTATACAAGCTGCCTAATACTATGTAGTAAGTGTCAGAGCTGGCATCCAGGCCTGGTTGGTCTGATGCCAGAATCCAGTTCCTCCTGGTTATGTCAAACTCTCCTCAAACAAACCTAGAAGTCACTTCTTACAAACCTCATTGTATAGTATGTGGTTTATCCAACTATCACAGAATTATCTATGTGAGGGAGCTATCTTGTAATTATTATTATTATTATTTTTTTGTGGGTACCAGGGGTCGACCTCAGGACCTCGCGCGCCAGCAGGTGCCCGTGCCGCTGAGCGATATCACCGGCCCGTTTTTCATATGTGGGTTCCGGGAGTCGAACTCGGGCCCTCGCGCTTGCCGGGCAGGCGCTTAAGCCGCTGAGCCATCTCACCAGCCCAACTATCTTGTAATTAAAATGACCTCTTCTGTTTTTGTGAGAAGTACCAGAATTTTGTTCTTTTAAAATGAATGTGGCCGAATGAATATGTAATCAATCATTGAACTGTAAAGCCTAGGCAATATTTTTTAAGTAAATTAGTTAATGTACTAGAAAAATTATTTGTCAGACCAGTTAGTGCTTGGAAAATAACCAGTGAACTCATAAAATATATATAGTATCAGAAACACTGGTTCTGGCAGGCATATATAATTTGTTGAATGATTAAGATTGGTGGGCTCTGAGGTCAGACCACCAGAGTTTAGATGCTAGCTGTGGGGAAATTTTACAACTTTATGCTTTGGTCTTCATCTGTAATGGGGCAGTAATTTATCCTACCTCCTAGGGTGGGTATAAGGATTAAATAAGATAATACATGTAAAAGGACATGGTCAATTTACTAATTTTTAATCCATAACATATCATTATTGTAAGATACAGAATTGAGCCTTTTCTGTCCCCCTGAACTGTAACATTTCTACATGGATGTTAGAGGGCAGGGTTAGAATGATAGTGTACAGATTTTGAATTTTAACTAGAATTGATTATTTTCTGAAGGGCTGTATCTATGCTGTGAAGAGTGGATCCTGAATTGGCCCTGTGATATCTGTTCAGAGGATGACATTTTTCGATGTGCAGAGTTTGTTTTCTGTATGAAGCTGCCCACACACATCTTGATCTGACACAGTACTTAATCTCACAGATCTGAACTTGTTTATTACATAAAAACCAGGTGAGATCACCACACAAACAGATTTAGTAGACAAGTTGTTTGCTTGAAGTTTCCTCTGTGTATCTGTGGTATAGTTTTTTTTTTTTTTTTTTTTTTTTTTTTTTGTGGGTACCGGGGGGGTCGACCTCAGGACCTCGCGTGCCAGCAGGCGCCTGTGCCGCTGAGCGATATCACCGGCCCCTTTTTCGTATGTGGGATCCGGGAGTCGAACTCGGGCCCTCGCGCTTGCGGGGCAGGCGCTTAAGCCGCTGAGCCATCTCACCGGCCCCCGTGGTATAGTTTTAAAAATGAAATTACTCTTCTGCTCAGATGGTGTATCAATTATAGCCCCCTTTTCCAGACCCACTTTGTGGAATTCCTGGCTTTTCCTGCCTGGGACCTGGCCCCTGGGCTGCTTGTCACACTTCTCTGGGGACAGCATCTGCAGCCCAGGCCTCTGTTCCTAGGACTCATCTCCTTCGCCACTGACTGGCTCCTGCTTTCCCGGGAGGGGGCTAATCTTGGGGGCAAGACCTCTGCTGCGGAGGTCAGGCAGGCGCTGCTGTGGCTCTGCTGCAGAGGTTTGATTTGAATGAACTTGTCAAAGCCTCTGGCTTTCCCAGAAACTATGGGTGGGGACTGGGTAAGGCAGTCCAGAAATGTGGGGCGCTCACCCCACTGGCAAGCTTTGATGAATGAATGACAGGAGGTTAAATTGCCCACTTTTTTCTTTCCAATTGACTGTTTCATATAACCTTTTGGTAGGGATCCCGGGTGAACAGTAGCCAGCTGCATGTCCCTCAGAAGCTACGGCCAGTTCAGGGTCAGTCACGTACCACCTGTAGTTTCTTTCTTTCTTTCCTTGACTCACTTCCCCTTTTGCCTCCCTCTTGGTTTCCTGGGATTGCAACCCTCAATGAAGCATTAGGGCATAGGTTTTGGTTGACTTTATTTTCTGTGGAACCCAAGCTGACAATTTCAAATATTTAATTTTGTGTTGAGAATACATTGCTTGACTTCCTTTCAAGTCAGATTTATTGAGATATAATTTACATATAGTAAAACTCACTCTTGAGATGTATGATTCTGTTTTTTTTCTTTTCCCTTGCCTGTCTGCCTGCCTGCCTGCCTGCCTCCCTCTCTCCCTCCCTCCCTCCCTTCTTTCTGTAGTGGTGGTGCTGAGGATTCCTGCAAGGCCTCACACATGCAAAACTTGGTGTCCTCTACCACTTAGCAATGTTCCTAGCCTTGTTTTTTATTTTTTGAAACTATGTTGCCCAGTCTGACCTTAAACTCATGGGTTCAAACTGTCCTTCTGTCACAGCCTCCTGAGTAGCTGGGACTACAGGCAAATGCCACTGTCCGCAACCAGTTCTCTTTTGAGGTTTTTAAAAAATTTTTTTGGTATAGTGAATTGAACTCAGGACCTTGTGTTTGCCAGGCAGGCACTTGTGCTGCTGAGCTATCTCCCCGGCCTTCTCTTGAGTTTTGACAGAGGAATACAATCATGTAGCCACCTATCACAATCAAGATATAAGGGTATTTCCATCACCCCAGAAGATTCCCTAATGCCCATTTGTAATCAATCTCTATTTCTTACTCCATACCCTTGCTAACCACTGATCTGCTTTTTCCTCCTGTAATTTTGCCCTTTTCAGAATGCCACATAAATGGAACCCTACGATCCATATCCTTTTGAGTCTGGCTTCTTTTACTTTGCATAATGCTTACGAGGTTCATTCAGGTTGTTGAATGTGTCAATATTCTGTTCCTTTTTATTGGTGAATAGTACTTCATTGTATGGGCCTACCACAACCACATTGTGGATTCTTATCAACAGTGCTGGTGCTAGGTTATGCATCTGTCAGAATTTAGTTTTTCTTTAAATTTAGCCATTCTATTAGGTGTGCAGTGATGTCTGATTGGAAGTTTAATTTGCATTCCCCTAATAAACAATCATCTTGAGTATCTTCATATGCTCATTTGCCATCTGTACCTCTTTTTTCATGAAATGCATTGATTGACTTTTAAAAGAAGATTCAGATCACCTTGTATCAAAGTAATGATCTGATGAATATAATTTGGCTACCGCAGGGTATCATTAATAAAGGATTTTATCTTCTGTAAATACAGTAATCCCATTCAGTCTCAGATATATTCATGAATCTGTTTTTTTCATCAGGCATTCACTGAATGCATTCTGTATGCCAGTCAATAAAAAGTAAGACTTAGTTCTGTCCTCAAGGAGTTTAGTTTTTGTTTGGAAAGACTTCAGGATAGTCTGCAATAGGCAAAGAGCCAACTTCTAATGGGAAGCATGAATCAGCATGATATATTTAGGAAACTATACTTACTCTGATTATTCCTGCTTGATGAGCTAATTAAAAATTCCAATAGCAGAACCTTCACATCCTAAAACAAAAGCAATATTCTTGTTACCCAATCACAACCCCATTCCAGTGCCAATGTATTTCCTTCTACTGTGCTTTTTTCCCTTCCAGTGGTACTGGGGATTGGACCCAGGGTCTCACGTGGGCTCAATAAGGGCTTTAACCATGAGCTATATCCCCAGCTTTAAAAGTAATATCCTTTTCCTGCCTCAAACTCCAGGTTACGTATCTCTAGAGACAAAATTTAATTATGGCTTCATCCACCTGAAGGCAGAGAACAGGGTGCTGTGAATAGGCTGTATCTAGACATCGGAATGGTGCAGCCTCCCTCTCTGTAATGCAGCCTGTAGAAAACAGGGAGAAAAGTGTCCCTGGGACTCTGAAGTCCTCTAAAGACCTATTTAAAGCCACACATTTTACTTTTTGTCTTCCCCCCACAGCCTTATCACTCTTATTAAACTTCCAGTCCTTTACTCCACTGGTTCTGTGTTTTCCCAGCTCAAACAGAAGCCACCAGGTAGAAAGGGACAGAGCTGAGTTATTTTTAGAAGCGGATACTATCACAATAGGAGTGGCAACGGGACATAGAGAGGTGACAGAACATCTGAAAATTAGAAGGTCAGAAAGTGGATGTTCAGAATTAGATTCTCAAGATGCAGAACAAAAAATAATAAGCTTTCATCATAGTATTATCATTTAAGGAAGCCATGTAAATATGTGATACATGTTAATAAAGATTTATATGCACAGTAGTTAAAAATAAGTTTTAGCACTGGAAGGCATGACTTTCTTCTCATGTTAACATTGATTTGTTGGGGACCCTTCATTTCCCTAGGATGTGAGGTGAAAAAGTATCACTATCTTGAGTAACACTTATTTTCTCAAGTATTTTCTGTGGTTGGGCTGTGACGAATCTCTGGGAATAAGCGACTTGAAGCTGACAGGGACAGCCATACAGCTGTGAGTCACCTGGGGATAATCACAGTGGGGGGTGGATGCGCCAAACATCTGTCTAAGACCTTGTCCACCTCTGCAGAGTGAGTCTAAATTTGCTTAGGTTGGAAAAATCTCTGTAAGGCACAAAGCCCTCTGAGGCAGATGTTTTAGACACCAGGATTTCATGCTGCAGAGGGAGTGCCATGATTGACTTATTTCTCTGTTTCTTTCTATTTCTTTATTTTTGGTACACCTTTTTGGAGGATCTCAGATCAGAAAGGTGGGTTAGGAATAATCCTGATTTCAAAGCACATTCTCAGTGTTGGTCTATGCCAGGCCCACCTTTTGCTTCTATGCCCATGAAGTTATGAGTGTCACTGTTACTCCCTTTTGCTCCATGCCTTACTACCTCTCCTCACTCTTTTCGTCCTTTTTGAGCCAGTGCCTGTGACATGTTTTTTTTTCATAGTGAGACAGGGTCTCACTATGCAGTTCAGGCTGGCCTTGAACTCACTCTATAGCCCAAGCTGGCCTCAAACTCGCAGTGATCCTCCTGCCCCAGCCTCCTGAGTGCTGAGATTACAGGTGTGCGCCACTGCGCCAGGCCAGCTGTGACATGTTTAACACATATCTTTGTATTTAGATTTCCTTATAAAACCCACACAATTATTTTGTGTGTTAATTATTTTTAAGTTAAAATTTCATGGTATCCTCTTGACCTTGCTCTGTTTCTTAATTCTTTTTTTTTTTTTTTTTGTGGGTACTGGGGGTCAACCTCAGGACCTTGCATGCCAGCAGGCGCCCGTGCCGCTGAATGATATCACCGGCCCCTTTTTTCATATGTGGGTTCCGGGAGTCAAACTCGGGCCCTCACGCTTGCCAGGCAGGTGCTTATGCCGCTGAGCCATCTCACCAGCCCCTGTTTCTTAATTCTTCACCCAGTTCTGTCTTTAAAAATCTGTGTTGCTATTCCTGTATCTCGTTGATTGTTTCCCATGGCTGCATGGTAGTACATGGTGCACATCTACAATAGTTCACAGATCTGTTTTCTATTGATCAACTTCGACTTTGACTTGATTCTATTACCAGCATGACCAGTATGATAATCGCCCTTCTTACGGACTTGTGCAAATGTTACTCTGGGGGAGTAGAATAGTTGGTTCATAAGATATATGCATACTTGCTTTGATTGCCAGTTGCTCTCCAGAATGACTTGATTGATTTATGTCTGTACCAGCAATGCATGAGAATTCTTATCTGCCACTCCGTTGACAAGTAACAATATTCAGCTTTCTGATTTTTGCCCAATAAGGGATAAAGTGGCATCTTATTACTTTAATTTGAGTTTCCCTGATTTCTTATGAATTTAAGCATCTTTTTACATATTTTGCAGCTGTCTGGGAATGTAGCTCAGTGGTAGAGCACCTGGCTAGCATGTGTGAAGCCTTGGGTTCAATCCCTGGTACTAAAAATTAATTTTACATACAGATATATTTTTGGTAGCTATTCTGGTTTCCAATGCTTTGAATTACAATTTAATCCCCCTGTGCTGTTTTCTGTTTGGGGTCCTGTCTTTTTCTTATTAATTTGCAAAAGTTTCTTGTGTAATCTGTGCTTCTCAAACTTTGAGGTGCATACAAATCACCTGGGCTCTTGTCGAGGTTCAGAGTATGATTCAGTGAGGGTAGGGGCTCAAGATCAGCCCCTGGTGGTGCAGAAGGCTGTGGTCTTTTGAGTAGCCAGGTTGTTGATGTTGGTTTGAGACTGCAAAAAATTCCTTCCACCGGGGATATAGCTCAGCGGCACAGGCGCCTGCCTGGCAAGTGCAAGGTCCTGAGTTCGAGTACCGGTACCCCCCCCCAAAAAAAAGATTTCTTCCAACTTTGTCTCATAACTGCCACTTTTGTCTAGGTTTAACGTAATCAAGCACAGCAGCATTTTGTTTTATGGTTACTGTGTTAGTTACTTTTCTCTGGTTGCTGAGACAAAATACCCAATGCCCAAAATTAAGGAAGGAAAGCTTTATTTAGCTCACAGTTTGTGGAGGTTTCAGTCCGTAATCAGGTGGCTCCAGGCAGGGTGGTGTGACAGAGGGGCAACAGTTCATGGTGGCAGAAGACAGCAAAGCAACAAAAGAAAAAGGGGCAGAATAAGCCTCTTTTCCTCCCTTATATTGTAAACAGGCTACCCACCCTAGGGTGGGTGTAGCACTCACACCATCTCCATGCCTTCCTCTTGCACAGGCTCAGGATGTTTACAAAGTGAGGACCCCGGCCCCCTGCTAAGTCACTTAGTTAAACTTCTAAACTTCTCAAGTTGACACAATACATCAACCATTACAGTTTCACTATTGGGAGACTTGTTTTAGAAGCTCTTCATTATACCTGGGTCACCATGATGTTCTTCTCTGTTAATGTTATAGTTTTTTTTGTTGCTATTTTTGTAATGGGGTCTTATTGTGTTGTCCAGGCTGGTTTCGAATTCCTGGGTTTATTCCTTCTGACTCATCCTCCCAAATAGCTGGGACTATAAGTGTGGCTTGTCAAACCCAGCTAGCTTTATAGTTTTATATCAAATTTAAGGATTTAATACATCTGAAGTCACCTTTGTATTGGGTATGAATCAGGTAACTAATTTTAATTTTCATTTTTATAGTAATCTAGTTTTTGGTTTTAAGTATGTTTTGATACATGGAAGGGTAATTCTTGTCTTCCTTTTCAAATTTGACTTATGTCTAGGTATTTGTGGATCTTTATCCTTTCAGATGAATTTTAGAATAGCTTATCAACAACTGGCTGAAATCTTGAACTGTATCGATTTTATATATTAATTTGGAGGAGATCGATATTTCTATAATGTCTCATCTGTGAACAGGGACATATCATCATGCATTCAGGTCTTTCATGTTTTTGTTTAATAGAGTTTAAAGTTTTTCCCCCATAAAGTCTTGTGGATTATTTTTAATGTTTCTTACAAGTACTTTGTTTTTGTTGCCTTTTAGAGCAGTATTTGTTACATGTCCTACTTATTTCTGATGTAGAAAAATGTCAGTAGTTTTTATAAGCTAATTTTGTATCTCACAGTCTTGATGACCTTTCTTATTTGTTGCTATGATTAGCAAATAGTGAATTTTGTTTATTTCATTCTTCTTTGCTTTTTAATTTTATTTCTTACAGTTGTCATTTATCTTATTTAAAATTTAATAGACTCTTTTGGAGCAGTTTTAGGTATATGGAACAATTCAACAAAAAGTATATGTTCTCTCTTCGAGCGCCCAAAGTTTCCACCATTATTAACACCTTGTACTGCTGTTGTACATTTATTATAACTGATGAATCACCATTGATACATTATTGGTATTAATAAAAGTCCTAGTTTACATTAAGCCTCAGTATTTGTGCTGTACTGTTCAGTGGGTTCTGCCAAATGCATAATGGCATGTATTCACTATCACGTATCATACAGAACTGCTGCACTGCTCTAAAAGAATGCCCTGGGCTCCACGTAGTCATCCTCATCCTCATCCTTCAATATATGGCAACTACTGATATTTTCATTTTCTCTATAGTTTTGTCTTTTTAAGAATGTCATGTGGCTGGAATCATATGTCATTTAGCTTTTCTGACTTCTTTCATTTAACAGTATTCATTTAAATTTTTTCCATGTCTTTTTGTGTCTTAATAGTTCATTTCTTCCTGTCACTGAATGTTATTCTATTGCATGAATGTACCAGTTTGTTTATCCATTCACTACTGAAGGACGTTTTGGTTCCTCCAAGTTTTGGCAATTGTGACTGAAGCTGCTATAAACATTCATGCCGTGTTTTTGTGTGGACCTAAGTTTTCAATTAATGTGGCAAAATACCTATGAGTGTGATTGCTGGATTGTTTGGTAAGTTTAGTTTTGTAAGAGATTGTTGAGGTGTCTTCCAAAGGGGCTCTACTATCTTGTATTTCCACTTGAGATAAGTGAGGGTTCCTTTATCTCCACATCTTCGCCAACATTTGATGTTTGCATTTTGGATCTTAGTCTAAAAAGGTGTGTTGTGGTATCTCATTGCTTTAATTTTCTGTTCACTAATGACAGATTATAGTGAGCATCTTCTTATGCTTATTTACCATCTATATATCTTCTTTGGTGAGGTGTCTTTTTGGATCTTTTGCCTGAATTTTAATTGGGTTATTTTCTTACTGTTGAGTTTTAAGAATTTTCTGTTACACTGTTAGATAAAAGCATTTTATATGTGTTTTGGAAAGATTTTCTCTCTGGCTATGCCTGTATTTTCATTCTTTTAACAATGTCTTTTGCAGAGCAGAGTTTTTAATTTTAATAAAGTCAACTTAGAAATTTTCCCTGCATGGATTGCACTTTTGGTGCTGTATCCAAAAACTCATTGCCAAACTCAAGGTGACCTGGACTTTTTCTGTTTTCTTCTGAAAGTTTTATAGTGTCGCATTTTACATTTAGGTTTATGAACTGTTTTGAAGTGATTTTTGTGAAGGGTGTAAGGCCCATCTGTAGATTTGGTTTTTGCACATAGATATCCAATTTTTCCAGCACCATTAGTTGAAAAGACTGTCTTTTCTCCATTGAGTTGCTTTTAATCTTTTGTCAAAGATCGGTTGACTATATTTGTGTGGGTCTATTTTTGAGCTTTCTATTCTGTTCCGTTGATCTATTTTTCTACTTTTTCATCAATATCACATTGCCTTGATTACTGTAGGTGCTTTTTAATTCGTTTTATAACCTTGCATTTCTGAAAAAGGATTTTCGATAGATTATAATTTCAGTTGATTAGGAAATAGGACGATTTTAATAAGAAGATAAAAATCATATAAAATTAAAATATTGATTCTTCTGCCAGTGGCTCCATTCTTTAAAAAGCTAGAGCACTTCTGAAGTAGAAAGCTGGAACAGAATTATTATAATAGAGTCAGGACTGGCCTGTGGATTTTGTACTTGCTAGCAACAACATTGACAACACTGAAAATCCAAGGTTTAGGTAGGGAAAAGTACTGAAGGTGGATTATTTTTAAATATTATTGTTTTCCTTTACATTTGTGGTGATTAGTTATTTAGTATGGCATAGTTACATACAATTCATTGATGATGCATTCTAATACTTCAGTTAGCTATTTTAAAAATTCAACCATCAACAAAGATTTTTTGAAATATATATATATATATATGCGCCAAATCTGACAATATCTTCTTTAATTTTTTTTAGGTCAATGATGCTTTCCTTCATGTTAAACAGCGCAGATCCACAGGAAAGGTGCTTCTCTCTCTCAAGTAAAATCTCACCTCAACAGCAAACTCAGCATGTCCAAATCCAAACTCATCATCTTTCCCCCAAACCTGATTTCCCTCTTGGGTTTTTAAAGGTGTTACCAACTTTCTTACTAACCCAGGTTTAAAATCTTACAGTCACCTTTGGTTCTGTTTTCTTTCTTTCTTTTTTTTTTTTTTTGTGGGTACTGGGGGGTCGACCTCAGGACCTCGTGCGCCAGCAGGCGCCCGTGCCACTGAGCGATATCACTGGCCCTTTTTTCGTATGTGGGTACCGGGAGTCGAACTCGGGCCCTCGCACTTGCCGGGCAGGCGCTTAAGCCGCTGAGCCATCTCACCGGCCCTGGTTCTGTTTTCTTATTGCTTATAATTAATATGTTCATAGAGATTATTGTCCAAAGTTGGACCCTTTTAAGAGTAAAGGTGCTATTAGTAATTACACCAAGAAAATATGTCCAAGGCAAACTAGAATGTCACCTTATTCAAAATGTATCAATCGCCTCATCTGTCATTCCCACTACTAAGATATCTCTTACTTCCATGTTCTCTTTTCCGTTCTGCCTGTGTCTCATCTGCTATCTCCTGTGACCACCTAACTGGTTTTCCTATCTTTAAACTACCCCTGTCTGCTCCATCCTTGTTATACACTGTTGCCATGGTGATCTTCCCAAACCATAGCTCTGATTGTATCTTGTCTTAGAAAACCTACAGTGGCTTACCGGTGCCTACACAGTGGAGTTCAGACCCCTTGAGCCAGCACTGCACTATGATGATGGTTTTTCTTCTCTGTACTTTCCAGCATCATGGTCTACAACACCACCAGTCCCTAAGCGTGCCCCTGTTTTCCTCATTTTTCTCTGCTCCTGAAGTTTCCTCTACCTTCATCTCTGCCAAGCACAGGACTTCCTGACCTCTAAAGCCTACATTCCCCATGTGCCTTAATCCTGAGTCATAATCTCTTGTTTGCTTCTTCTACTTCTGTAGCTTCTCCTCCCAGATTGGTCACCATCTAACTTGTATCATAGGGAGCAGCATGTGTAGTGGAATGAGCACAGTGAACACATCTGAATTCAAGATGTGAATTCGAATCCCACCCTCACCTGAGATGGTTACTTAAAAGCTCTGCACATTCATTTTTCTCACTGTAAAGTGGCTATTAGACTATTAACCTCACAAAGTTATTGTGAGCAGTAGCAGTGGTTGGGTAAAGTACCTGGCAGATAGTAAGTGCTCAGCAAATACTGGTTACTTTCACTTCTTTCTCTCCTTTCCCAGGGTATTGTAAATTCCTTGAGTTCAGCTACTGTTTGATTCACCTTTGTGAATTTTCACACTCCCTGACGTAGTGAGTTACTCTGGGTAAATATGCAATAAATTGAATTGAATTTGAATTGCCTGCAAATCTTAAATTGTGGCATTAAGTAAAAAATATATTGTCCTGCAAATAACCCAGATGTCCATTGACAGGTGAATGGATGAATATGATATGTATATACACTGGAATATTATTCAACCTTAAAAAGGAATAAAATTCCTACACATGCTACAACATGGATGAATCTTGAGGTTATTCTGTGTGAAATAAACCAGACTAAAAAAGGCAAATATTCTATGATTCCATTTATGTGAGATACCTAGAGCAGTGAGATTTGTAGAAGCAGAAACTAGAATGGTGATTGCCAGGGGAAGGGGGGAGTGGGGAGTGAGTTAATGGCTATACAGTTTCAATTTGAGAAGATGAAAAAGTTATGAAGGTGGGTAACAGTGGTGATTGCACTAGAGTGGCAAGGTACTTAATGCTACTGAACTATATACTTAAAAAGGTTACAGTGAAAAAAAGATAACATAAAATGGTAAATATGTGTATTTTGCCACAATTAAAAAAAATTTAAAAAAGGAATATGTTACCCTCACTTCTAAGAGAATCATGTAGGAAGAACAGAGAGTGTGTGTACAGTGCTAAGTTTAGATTGAAGGAAGCTCCAGTCTCTCTCTCTTCTGCTCTGTGGTCTGTGGGCCCTACACTTTTGCTGGGTGCTGGTCCCTGACTTATGGTGTTTTGATTTAGGATCTTTCCACTTTATTGTATCAAAGTGATAGAGGGGCCGGTGAGATGGCTCAGCGGCATAAGAGCCTGCCTGGCAAGCGCGAGGGCCCGAGTTCAACTCCTAGAACCCACATACGAAGAAAGGGCCGGTGATATTGCTCAGCGGCATGGGTGCCTGCTGGCGCGCGAGGTCCTGGGTTCAACCCCCGTACCCACAAAAAAAAAAAAAAAAAAAAAAAAAAAGGTGATAGAGTGTATGCATTGTATAGAAACCTTTGAATGTTGGTCTTTTCCTGCCTGAGTTAGCAGTGTGCAGTTATGAGTCACTTGTTTCCAATGGGTAAATAATGAATACTCTACAGCAGGGGCCCACAAAGCCCAGACCACTACAGGTCTTTGGCCTGTTAGGAACTGGGCTGCACTGTGGTGAGTGAGTGTTCAGGGAAGCGAATCTTTGTCTGTATTTGTAGCCATTCATGTTACTGTCTAAGTTCTGCCTGCTGTCGGATCAGAGGCGGCATTAGATTCTCATAGGAGCATGGACCGTACGGTGAACTGTGTATTTGAAGGATCTAGGTTTTACACTTCTTGTGAAAATCTTACACCTGATGATCTGAGGTGGTGATGCGAGTACTGGGGAGCGGTTGCAAGTACACATTAACGTTAGCAGGGAGGTTTGCACAGAGATGAATCAACTGCTTGTAGACTCAATATCAAAACCCTAGCAGTGAGTGGCTAGCAACTCTGCATTATGGTGAGGTGTATAATTATTTCATTATGGATTACAATGTAAAAATACGAGAAATAAAATGCACAATAAATGCAGTGTGCTTGAATCATCCTGAAACCCCACTTCCCATCCCTAACCCCTCATCTCCAACCCCCACTCCCACCCTGTCCACGGAAGAGTTGTTTTCCATGAAACCAGTCCCTGGTGTCACAAATGTTGTGGATAGCTGCTCTACAGTGTACTCTATTGCTAAGCTATAATGTTTAGTAGGTTAAATGTATTAGATGCATTTTTAACTTACAGTATTTTCAACTTGTGGGTTTATGGAGACATAACTCCATTGTAAGTTAAGGCCCATCTGTACTCTATTCCTCTTATTGCAGGGCTGACAATTGTCAAAAAAGGAGAAGATGGGGCTAAGATAAAAACAGGTGCCTGACTCAAGAGGGATGTACATACTTCTGTTTATTCTTTATGAGGTTCTCTCCCAATAAATATGGTAAAAGCTTTAGTTTTCTGATAGGTAAAAATAGATGTCTCCTCAGGATCTCTTCAGCAGAAGAATTTTTTTTTTAATGAATAGAATTGTAAAATAAGGATGAACATTTGCCAGGCATGGTGGCGCTTGCCTGTAAACCCAGCACTCAGGAGGCTGAGGCAGGAGGATTGCTATGAGTTTGAGGCCAGCCTGGGCTACATAGTGAGTTTAAGGCCAGTCTGAACTACATAGCAAGACCCTGTCTCAAAAAAAAAAAAAAAAAAAAAGAAGGATGAACATTTGGGAAAAGATCTTGAAACTTAGAAAATAGCATGGGGTGGGGATGGGGAAAATGTCAGAGAAATCATTCACGAGTCTGTTGTGGGCCACATGGTATTTCCAGGAGGGCCACAGGACAAGCTGCTGCCTCTTCTGTGGCTCCTGAGAGCTTCCTTGTGACTCCTTTGATATGCTTTTCCTCACCTCCCTTCTCCCAGCCCCACTTCATCTTCATAGGAGTTATTTTTATATTTAAGTGAAAGTTGGTTTTCAAAAATCTCAAGAAACTCCACCTCAAGGGTCTGTAATTTTAACATTACTTGACACCCTTTGGCATCATCGAAGACTTGCTGGATGGACCCTGAGAGAGAAGGAGGCAATTCAGGATCAGGGCAAGCATGTGAGCCCAGCCAGAAGCTGCCTTCTTCACTGTGCAGAGCTGATCCAGAGGTGTCACAAGCAATAAAGATCGAATGTCCCTAGTTCACTAATGTCAAAATGACTTAGATGGAAAAAGGCAATCATTAAGGAGAGTGAATTTCTCCAGCTTTAACAAGTACTGGTTAGAACCCATAATGACCTGCTCTCTGCTTGCCTGTCTTCCTGCTTCAATGGAGTGATTTGATTTGAAAGCATTTGCCTCATATTTTAGTCATTGTTTGGTGGTTCTACCATCTGAGCCATTAGTCTGAAAAAAGAATCAATGCAGCTCCCAGTGACAGTATTTATTCTATAGTCACAGACTTTTCCCAGCTCTTCTTGTAGGCTGCCTGCTGGAGAAATCACACCCACACACCTGCCTCTCCTTTTTCAGTAGCTGTGGGCCTTTCCACCTGCACACCCTTCTCTCAACAACTGAAGTGAGCTTTTCTGCCCTTAGTCATGGAATGAACCCATCACCACCCGACCAGTGTAGTTGACCCTGCTTCTTCCCCTGTAATTATCACTAATTTAGAAAACTATCTTTTCTATTTGAGCTATGGTAAAGACAAAAGCTTTGTTGCCAAGTGAAAGGAAATAGAGGTGCTTTACACACTCACCTGTAGTTAATAGAAAATTTACATAAACTAAGAAAAATTCATGCTGTTATTTCTTGTATTTCTCCTTATAAGATTGTATAAGAGGTTTGAGGAGCAGTGATTTTTCAATGAAAAATCTTTTATTCATAAAGTTAATGAGCAGAAGACTTACGTGAACCCTGGCATTTCTATCTGTTCTCTTCATCTTCAGAGTTTATTGCTAAATCGAAGATCTGAATTGGATACCTGCTGGTTCCTGGAACTTTATCGTTGTTGAGGAATCAGAGGTCTTTTTAAAATTATATTTAAAAATGGTCAGTTTCTTGGGCTTTAGAGACTTACATCATTATTTTTAAAATGGCATTGTTAACATAATTACAATAATATACATGGTTATTGAAAAGTCAAGCCACCTAGAAGAAGAAATTATTATTATCCTGTTTTCCTCTACATTGTCTCATTCCCATTCTCCAAGGAAACCACAAGAAGCAGCCTGGTGTTAAGTCTTGCAGAACACACAGGTTAAAAAAAAAAAAAAAATATATATATATATATATATTTATATAAATTAAAAAATAGTATGTGTTATTCTTGGTTTGTTTGGTTTATTGCAGTGCTAGGGATTGAACCTGGGCCTCACAAATGCTAAGCATGCACTGCACCACTGAGCTAGCTACAGCCCCAGGCCTAGTGTGTTCTTTTTAATCAATAGCATATCTTGGGGATCATCCATATTAGTAAACACGGGGTACTTTTATTGCTTTTATCAGCCACTTGGTGTTCTGTCGTGAGGATGTATGTTGTGTGCAATCACGCCCTTACTAGTGGGCTTATTCACATGCACATCCAGAATACAATGGTGAGCAAAACCTACAAATCTAGTGGGAGACACACTTTAATCAAGTGCACAGAGCCATGCTAAACTACAGGGCCAAGTAAGGTAAAATGGGGGACTCAGTTCAGGGAGGTCAAGAAAGATCTCCCTGAAGATTGCTTCTCGAACCACTACCTGACGGAGGTATGTGGGAATTTAAATAGGGCAGACAGAGAGGGACATTCTGAGACTGGCTACGAAAGCATGATGAGTAAAAGAAGCTAAAAAGGGCTAGTGGGCCCAGCTCCAGAAATTAAGGCAAGTGTTTTAAAATGAAGCTGAAGGTGGGGATCAGATTAGGCAGGGATTTGTAGGCAAGTTGTAGGAGATTTGACTTTACCTTGATAGCCACTGAAGTGTTCTAAGCAGGAGAGGGGAGGGGGCGACATCACTCTAATGGCATTTTGGAAGAATCTCCCAAGAGATAGGAAAGGAACAGAGTAATAAAGAGTCCATTCAAGTCCAAATGAGACATCCTGGTCGCTTAGAGTATGATGGTAACGAGGGCAGTGTAGGGAGCGGCTGAAGCTGGAAATTGATCACCGGTGCGCTCCTGCTCCATCTCCCCCGCCACTGGCGAGAAGGGCCAGCCAGAGAACAAAGAGCGGCCCTGGTGGGCTACTTAAACAAGGTGCTCCACCCCAGAAAACACCTAGCCCCAAGGCATTCCAAGCATTGGGTTGCTAGGATAAGGGGTGTCATGTGACACCAACTTGCTAAAATGTATAAATAAACGCACTGCTTTGGTTGAGCAGTTCCTTTTGCTCCCATCAGGGAAGAGGGCTCCACCTGACCTCAGCTTTTGTCTCTCTTCTTTATTTCTCCATCCTCTCGCCATCCTTTCCCCCGAAACTTTGAGAGCTGCGTGGGTCACGGCAGGGCAGAGAAGGAGAGAAATGGAAAGAAAGGAGAGCTGTGCAGCAGATAAAAGTGAAAGGACTTTATGTTAGAGTGGATGTGTGGAGGGGGCAGGAGAGGAGAGGGAAATGTCAAAATGATTCCTAGCTTCCTGAACATACGTTTGGGAGGAGGAAAATGGAATTGGATTTTGGCAGTGGAGAGGGGTATATCAGTGCAGAAGATTAAGTTTTGTACATACTGAGATATCTAAGAGGTGTCAAGTAACTATTTGGTGTTCCAAAGAGAGGTGTGGCCTAGAAATACAAATCTGGTAGTCATTTGCATAGAGGTGATACTGATACCCAGGGTTTGGCTGAGATGAGCCATGGAGAGTGCAGAGTGAGGCAGGCAGAAGGTACAGAACAGCCACGACCATGTTTCTTTTTAGTAGAACTACAGAGAATTTCATGGCTGTGCTGCAGACCACCAAAGGAGGCTCAGGGTGTAGTTTGGGATTTAAAGTAAATAATATGTAGTTATAAGGAAGGTTGTACTGCCCTGTGGTGAAGGCACCATCCTCTCATTGGAGGACAAGGTACTGGGACTCTAATTCCAGCTGTTTTTGTTTTGTTTTGTTTTGTTTTTTGAGACAGTGTCTCACTGTGTAGTCCAGGCTGGACTTGAATTCTCTATGTAGCTCAGGTTGGCCTCAAACTTGGGATCTTCCTGCCTCATCTTCCTTAGTGCTGATATTATAGGCATGTGCCATCATGCCCAGCTCTAGCTCTTTGATCTTGGGCTAGCCTCATCTTTTTCCTTTTTTTATGTTAAATGTAATAGTAATAGTATATTTTTCTACCTTGCTGGTAGAAATGACGAGACATGAAAGTGCTTCGTGTCATTTTCATAATAGATTACAAGCTTGCCTGGTGCTAGTATGTTTAAATTTATTTTGGAGTTGAAGCAAAAATGTGTATTTCAGCATATGCTGGGCTGACACAGAGTGATAGAATTGCTTGATTTTTAAAATGTCTCTCAAATATTTTTACAACTTAGTTGAAGTCATCCTGCTCTTTTATACAGAATAATACCTAAAGTGATGGGGGCCTGGTGATCTGATATACTTCAAAGACATACAGAGCCAGGCAAGGTCTAGAAAAGGACAACTCATTTGATCAAGAAGGTAGAGAGCCTTTTTTTTTTTTTTTTTTTTGGTGAGGGATGATAAAAGAATTAGGGCTTTTCATTCTGAAAAGACACAGGCTGAAAGAGAAATATGATTGAAATTTATAAAATAATGAAAATCATAGGATAAAAATGAACTTATTAAATCCCAGAGCATAAGAACTAAGGATACCTTTATCTTTTTAAAGGAATAGTTTTAGGGCTAAGTAAAAATAGCACTTTTTTTTTTTTTTTACACAGGAATAGTAAGCATATAGAACTTATTACTCTCCAAGTTTACTGTGACCAAAATCAAATATCACAAGAGGAAGATTTATGTTGTTAGAGGATTCATAGCAGATTATAAAATGTAACTGGAATTATTTGGTGAAATCTCTCTACTCTTAGAAGATAACATCATAGGGAGTGACCATGAAGCTTCCATTATAATGAAATGACCATTAATGGTCAGAGGGAATGACTGTTAAACATTTTTATCCAAAGCAAGATTCCTGATTGGACAGGCCAGAGAGCAGAGAGCACAGAATTTGGGCAGAGAGGGCCTACATGCAAGTATTAACTCTGACCTTAAGGCTTTACTCATCTGTTAAAAAACAAAGCTGCATGTGGAGGCACATCCATGTAATTTCAGCGCTGTGGGAGACTTAGGCAGAAAGATTGCAAGTTCAGGCCCAGGCTGGGTAATTTAGCAAAACCCTGCCTAAAAAAAAAAAAAAAAAAAAAAAAAAAAAAAAATAGCCGGTACTGAAAAAAAATAGTCCCCAGTACTGAAAAAAAAAAAAAAGGTTGGGGTTGGGGGACAGGTGATAATGTTAAAACCTGCCTAACTATTCTGAGAGATATAAAATGAAGTGATTCTGGCAGTGCTTTGTCATTGATAAATGGAAGTTATTTTTATGAACTCAAGGATTTCCTCTTTGGCTGTGGCATTTCCAGTTTTATGCCCTCCAGGCGGGTGGACCTTCACTTTTCCCTTCTTGGTTCTGGCCTCACTAGGGATCAGTATTTGCTAATGCAGAAAGGAAGAGAGGCCAGAGGATAGGAAATAGACCCTGGGCTCTGGGGTGGTGGAGGGTGCATATACTTCTTTCATCACTGTCCCCCAACTCTGGGAAGATCTGGTGAGAAAACTAAATATAAGGAGACCTTTGAAAGCATCTCGCTTCATATTTGGATGTTTGGTGGTAAGACGCCATCTCCAACGACTGGGGAGTTTTGGTTTTGAGGTGACTTTGAGGTTCTTATAGTTCTTAGGAACTCTAAAAAAGGCTAGATCTGGGGCCAAATGAGAGAAACGGTGGCGACTAGTGTCTTATGGCTTCTCATAGATTTAGGATTTAAGGGAGAGAGGAAAATATGGCCATGGAATTTCCTCTCAGGATGGCCATTGTAGTCCACTATGGTGAGAAAGTTGATGGAGACCTGGGGGAGATAGAGCATGTCTTGCCCAAAGGGCCCTCTGAATTTTATGTGTATTGCTTGGAACTCTGGCCTCAGGGCATGACACAGCAGGAAGATAGAACTGACAGTGAATACCCTCCTTTTCCTCCATAGCACATGATCAGTTCCATCTGGTTTTCAGTATTACCTCATACCAACGCACCGACCTTATTTTCCATGTGGCCTGGTGGAAAGAGAACAGCTTATGAACCAGGCAACACTGGCTTTGAATTTTGATTTCATAGCCAATTAGTGGTGTCCGCTTCCAATCTATAAAACAGCCACCATAGTTACCCCCTCATCATTGAGCTGCAGTGAGGGTCTGATGCATAGTGCCAGGCACATTGTTAACCCTAATGAGTGCCAGCTTTGTCATGACCCACTGGTACCCACTGGGGAGACTTACTAGATTTTTAAAAAAATGTTTATTTTGGGCTGGTGATATAGCTCAGCGGCATGAGCGCTTGCCTGGCAAGCACGAGGTCCTGAGTTTGACTGCTGGTACCTGCATATAAACAAACAAACAAAAAATGTTTATTTTAAAGAGAAAAAATAGAACAAAATTTCAAAACAACATAATAGGAGGGTAACAATGGTTAATACATTGCATATTGTTATCTTTAAATTGGTTACTCAGAGTACAAAATATTGGCATTCAATTGTCCAAACAATATTAGCACAAACCTTTCTTTTCAGTGAACTAGGAGAAATTAGTAGTATATCTATCTTAACTACCTTATATATATATATGTGTATATATATATATATATATATATATATATATTTTTTTTTTTTTTTTTTTTTTTTTTGCTTTTCCCTTCCTTCTTTTCTCCATTCCCACATCCCAGTTTCTCTTTCCTTTTGGACAGATTCTTCCCATTTTACAATATCTATTGTACATTTTGGATCTTATTTACTCTTTCAGCTTCTCACACTAAGGAGACAATACTAAGTTTACACATGTGCGTCTGGTTTATTTCACTTATGAGTATGGTCTCGAGTTGCATCCATTTACCTATAAAAGTCTCCAGTTTATCTTTCTTCATGGCCGAGTAATACTCCATTATATAAAAATACCACATCTTTTTTATCCATTCCTTGTTGATGGGCATCTGGGTTGTTTCAAAGATCTAGCTATTACAAATTGTGCTGCTATACACATGGGTGCACATATATCGCTGTGGTGCAGTGATTTTAATTCTTCTGGGAAGATACCCAGAAGGGGAATACCTGGGTCAAATGGGACCTCCAGTCCTAGTTTTTTGAGGAATCTCCACACTGATTTCCACAGTGGTTGCACAAGTCTATACTCCCACCAACAGTGGAGAAGAATTCCTTTTTCCCCACAGCCCCTCCAGCATTTGTTATTGGTTGATTTCTTGATAATAGCCATTCTTTCTCAGGTGACATGGAATCTCAGTGTTGCTTTAATTTCCATCTCTGGAATGACCAATGATGTTGAACATTTTTTTCATATATTTATTTGCCATTTATATTTCTTCATGTGAGAAGTGTGTATTCATCTCAGATGCCCATTTTTGGATTGGGTCTTTAAATTTGGGAGGTCTGATTTTTTTTGAGTTCTTTATATGTTCTTGATAGTAATCCTTTGTCTGAGGAACAGCTGGCAAACATTTCTTCCCACACTGTGGGTTGTCTCTTCACTCTGTTGGTGGTTTCTCTTGCTGTGCAAAAGCTTTTTAATAAGATGAGATCCCAGTTGTTCATTCTTTGTGATAGTTCCTGTGCGATTGGGGTTTTATTCATAAAGTCTTTGTCTACACCAATATCTTCACGAGTTTTACCTATTCTATCTTCCAGCAGATTTAATGTTTCTGTTTTAATGTTTAGATCTTTGATCCATTTTGAATTTAGTTTAGTGCACAGTGAAAGATATGGGTCTAATTTTAATCTTTGGCATGTGCAGAGCCAGGTTTCCCAGCACCATTTATTAAAGAGGCTATCTTTTTTCCAGTGAATGTGTTTGGCACCTTTGTCAAAGATAAGGTGGTATAGTATGTCTGGTGTTGTTTCTGCAACTTCTAATCTGGTCCATTGATCTTTGGGTCTGTTTTTTTGCCAGTACCGTGCTGTTTTTATCACAGTAGCTTTGTAGTATAATTTCAAGTCAGGAATTGTGATGCCCCCTGCCTTGTCTTTGTTGCCCCGAATTGCCTTTGCTATTCTAGGTCTCTTCTGGTTCCAAATTAATTTTAGGATTATTTTTTCTAATTCTGTGAGATATGTTGATGGAATTTTGATTGGAATTGCATTAAATCTGTATAACAATTTTGGAAGTATGGCCATTTTCACTATATTGGTTCTTCCTATCCAGGAGCAAGAGATATCTTTCCATTTTCTTATATCCTCTTCAATCTCCTTTTTCAGAGTAGTGTAATTTTCAATGTAGAGGTGTTTTACATCCTTTGTTAGATTGATTCCTGGGTATTTCATATTTTTGGATGCTATTGTGAAAGGTGTTGTTACCCTAATTTCTCTCTCAGTGAGTTTGTTATTCGTGTACAGGAAGGCTATTGATTTTTGAGTGTTGACTTTGTATCCAGCTATGCTACTGAATTTGCTTATTAAATTTAGCAGTTTTTTAGTGGAATTTTTGGGGTCTTCTATGTATAGTATCATGTCATCTGCAAATAATGATACTTTAACTTCTTCCTTTCCTATTGTTATTCCTTTTATTTCTTTCTTTTGTCTAACTGCTGTGGCTAAAGTTTCCAGGACTCTGTTGAATAAGAGTGGAGACAGTGGACATCCTTGTCTTGTTCCTGATTTTAGAGAGAAAACTTTCAGTTTTTTTCCATTTAGTATGACATTGGATGTTGGTTTATCATAGATGGCTTTTATCAGATTGAAATAAAGACCATCTATTCCAATTTTCTGTAGGGTTTTTATCATGAATAGGTGCTGAACTTTGTCAAAAGCTTTTTCTGCATCTATTGAGAAGATCATGTGATTTTTGTCCTTGGCTCTGTTAATATGGTGTATTACATTTATTGACTTATGTATGTTGAACCATCCCTGCATCCCTGGGATGAATCCCACTTGGTCGTGGTGTATAATCTTCTCGATGATTTGCTGCATTCTGTTTGCCAGTGTCTTATTGAGGATTTTTGCATCTATGTTCATTAGGGAGATTGGCCTGTAGTTCTCTTTCTTAGTTGGGTCCTTCTCTGGTTTTGGTATCAGAGTAATGCTTGCTTCCAGGAATGAATTTGGGAATATTGCTTCCCTTTCAATTTCATTAAAGAGTTTGAGAAGTAGTGGTGTTAGGTCTTCTCTAAATTTCTTGTAGAATTCAGCAGTGAATCCATCAGGGCCCGGGCTTTTCTGTGTTGGGAGGTTTTTAATTACATCTTCGATTTCATTGATTGATATTGGTTTATTTAGGATTTTTATATCTTCTTGATTGAGCTTTGGTAATTCATATGTATCTAGGAATCTGTCCATTTCTTCTGCATTTTGCATCTTATTAGAATACAAGTTTTCAAAGTAGGTGTAGATGATCTTCTGGATTTCTGCACGGTCCATTTTGATTTCACCCTTTTTATTCCTAATTGTGTGGATTCGAGTCTTTTCGTTCCTTTTTTTAATAAGGTTGGACAAGGGTTTGTCGATTTTATTTAATCTTTCAAAGAACCAGTTCTTTGATTCAATGATTCTTTGTGTATATATATATATATATATATATATATATATTTTTTTTTTTTTTTTTTTTTTTTTTTTTTTTGTGGGTACCGGGGGTCAACCTCAGGGCCTCGCGCGCCAGCAGGTGCCTGTGCCGCTGAGTGATATCACTGGCCCTTTTTCATATGTGGGTTTTGGGAGTTGAACTCAGGACCTCGTGCTTGCCAGGCAGGCGCTTATGCTGCTAAGTCATCTCACCGGCCCTGTATTGTTTTTTTAGTCTCCAATGCATTAATTTCTGCTCTGATCTTTATAATTTCCTTCCTTGTACATGCTTTTGGCTTAGCCTGCTCTTCTTTTTGTAGAAGTTTGAGGTTCACCATTAAGTTGTTTATTTGCACTTGCTCTGTTTTCCTGATATGGGTATTTACTGCTATAAATTTCCCTCTTAGGACTGCTTTCATTGTGTCCCACAAGTTCCAGTATGTTGTATTGTCATTATCATTCAATTGTAGAAACTGTCTAATTTCTTCTTTTTTTTTTTTTTTTTGTGGGTACTGGGGGGTCGACCTCAGGACCTCGCATGCCAGCAGGCGCCCGTGCCACTGAGTGATATCACCGGCCCCTTTTTCGTATGTGGGTTCCGGGAGTCGAACTCGGGCCCTCACGCTTGCCGGGCAGGCGCTTAAGCCGCTGAGCCATCTCACCGGCCCTCTAATTTCTTCTTTAATTTCATCTGTGACCCATTGGTTGTTCAGGAGGGTGCTATTTAATTTCCATGTGTTTAGCAAATTCTTGTGGTTTCTTTTGCCATTGATTTCCAATTTCATTGCCCTATGGTCTGATAATATGCATGGGATAATTTCAATTCCTTTGCATTTACTTAACCAGGTTCTATGAGCTAGTATGTGATCTGTTTTGGAGAACATCTTGTTTGCAGCTGAAAAGAATGTGTATTCTGATGTTGTGGGGTGGAACACTCTGTAGACATCTACTAAGTTCATTTGTTCCAAAGTTTGGTTCAGTTCTAATATATCATTGTTGATTTTTTGTCTAGTTGATCTGTCTTTTTGTGACAGTGGGGTATTGAGATCCCCCAATACGATTGTATTAGTGCTTATTTGATTTTTCATACCATTTAATATTTGTTTTATATAGTTGGGTGCACTGGTATTTGTTGCATATATATTTGTGATTGTTATCTCTTCCTCTTGGATTGTTCCCTTTATAAGGATGTAGTGACCTTCTTCATCTCTCTTAATCAGTCTTGGCTTGAAATTCACTTTGTCTGCAAAAAGAATAGCTACCCCAGCTTTTTTCTGGGTTCCTGTCACATGGAGTATTGTTTTCCATCCTTTGACTTTCAGTCTATGAATTTCTTTTTGAATTAAATGTGTTTCTTGTATGTAGCATATTGTTGGATCTTGCTTCTTGATCCATTCTGCCAGTCTGTGTCTTTTGATTGGTGAATTGAGACCATTAACATTAATGGTTAAAACTGATATGTATTGACTTATCCTTGTGAAGTTATTTTCCTGTTGTTGGCTCCCCCTCTTTTTTTTCTCCCTTCCCTCTGTTTGTTTGCCTTGCCTGGTGGATTTCTTCTGTTGGGGTCATGGAGTTGTAATCCTTGTTATCTCTTTCTAGAATGTCCTTCAAAACATTTTGGAGTGCAGGTTTGGTGGCCATAAATTTCCTCAGATGTTCTTTGTCATGGAAGTATTTTATTTCTCCATCAGTTTGAAAGATAGTTTTGCGGGGTACATCAATCTGGGTTGAAGATTATTTTCCTTTAAAACTTGAAAAACTTCACTCCAACCTCTTCTTGACTTGAGGGTTTGTGCTGAGAAGTCAACTGTGATTCTGATGGGCTTTATAGGTGATTTGTTTCTTTTCCCTAACAGCTTTTAAGATTCTACTCTTGTGTTGAATTTCTTGACTATGATATGCCTGGCTAAAGATTTTTTTTTTTTTTTGATCGTGGATAATTGGAGTTCTATGTGCCTCACTTATCTGTACATCAGATTCTTTTTCTCTACCAGGCAAGTTTTCTGCCATGATGTCTGTGAACAGTTTTTTTTTTTTTAATATCATTTAGGCTATCTCCTGCTTTTTCATTGACTCCAATCAATCTTAAGTTATTCTTCTTTGCCTCATCTAGCAGATGCTGGATTGATTTCTCATGGTCCCTGGCTATTTTTTTTTTTGTGTGTGTGGGTACCAGGAGTTGAACTCAGGACCTTGCTCTTGCCAGGCAGGCACTTATGCCGCTGAGCTATCTCACTGGCCCTCCCTTGCTATTTTTAAGAATTCTTCCTTTTCATGATCACTAACCACAAGCCTGTCTTCTATATCTGAGGTCCTGTCCTCAGATTGGCTTACTCTCCTGTAAATACTTTCAGTGGAATTTTTGTTCTCCTGGATATCTGCTTGAATCTGCCTTATGGATTCCATCTCTTTCTTATGCTGAGCATTCATGGCTTCCATCATTTTCTTAAGCTTGTCTATTTTTTTGTCTGTGTCTGCTCTAGTGTCCTTAAGCATGGTCTTCATTGTGGACATTATCTCTGCAGTTATCTGAGAAATTATTTCTGATTTAATTTTTTCCAGAGCCTCATTCAGTTGCTTTGTTGTTACCACTTCAGAGATGCCAGGTGGGTGGCGTTCGGTTTGTCCCACCTCATTGGCCCCTGGGTTTGCCTTTGGTGAACTGGATGTGTGGGGTTGCATCTTGTTTAAGTGTCGTCTCATCTTCTTTTCTTTCTTTAGTTTAATTCCTGGGGTGATGTTTGTAAATTGCCTATGGTAGGTTGCTTTATTGCTAGTATTTAAAACCTTTAGGAGATGACTACTTCTCTGAGGTATCTTCCAGGTGTAGCTTGTTTTTGGGTTTTGAGTCTGTTTGGAGATCCTACCTCTTCAATTTGTTGGAGATGAGAAGTTGCTGCCTGTTTGGCCCAGTCCTTGGTTCTTTGGCACTGTGCCATAGTATTTTCTGTGACCCTTAGTCAATCTCAGTCATGGAACACCAGGAAGAACAGCTGTTTAAAACAATTATATCACTCTTGGCTATAGTGGTACCAAAAGCATCAAACACAGCCTAGAAAATGACAGACTGAGCTAACCAGTTATTTGCCACTTTTAACTGTATAAACTAGATTTGTGGTTATATAACAAAATCTAAAACAAACCAGAAAATTATATGTACTATACAAGTCCTTAATATGTCAATTTTGCCCTCATGGGTTAAAATTTAAATGAGTTAAGGAGAAAATAGAGAAGTGGAAGAAAAGGAAGGAATTAGAAGTAAGGCTGGAGGACAAAGAGTGATCACGCTGACTTTGGGAAACTGGTGCAGAAGACTGACGGGAAAGAGAGAAGGAAGGGATAAAAGGAAGAACAGAACAGAACCACAACCACAAAGGGGCTAGAAACTCTGTTTACATTCATATGAAAACAAGATCAAACAATGAAGGAAAAAAAAAAAACACCACCACCACAACAAAAAAACAAGAGAGAGGAAAAAAAAAAAAAAAGAAAAAAGTTCACTTCCAGGTTTGTCTCTGCTGTCGCTGGTAGACAATGTGGGCAGACAGAGTCCTGTTCTGTGCCAATCTGTCCCAGCAAGCCAGCAGCAGCTTTTTGGCGGGGTAGGGGATAATCTCAGTGAGCTTGAACTTTCTGGCTGAGACCAGACTTATTTGGCCTGCAGCTGTCAGCGCACCTTCCGCGGGCCTGAGCCCAGCTGGGAGCCGTAGATGGAGCCCGCAACTGCCCTGAGTTCCGAGCTCAGCTGCCCCCCCAACAAGGTGGCTCCCGGCCAATCACTCTCTTGCGTGGGATGCCTGAGCCCTCAGCGCTCACCGCCAGCCAGTGCAGTCCTTCACGTGCACTGCTCCCCTGCACTGCTGCATCTCTCCATGGAGGCCCCTGGGGTCGCCGGCAGTCACCGTGTGTTCTCAGGTTTGAACTGCTCCTGTCACGCAGCAAGTCCTGACTTGGAGAAGGTGCCTGTGGCTACCTCCTTCTTCTTTGTTGAAGTTTCTCTCTTCACTGTCTCTGTGGGATTCAAATTGCACTTCAGATCCTTCCTGGGTCCAGGGGACCCACTCCCCTCCTTCTTGTCTTCCTTGTGTTGCTATATTCCAGCGTCTGGACCACGACTCTCAGAGAGGCTCTTTCCCTGCTGCTCACCACTCTGCCATCTTCCCTGAGGATCAGGGGAGACTTTTAGACTACAAAGTTTGGGATGGTGGGGACCACGAAGTGCTTTCCTCATCACTGTGCCTGTGGTGCACCCACTGTGCTGAGGAGCAGATCTCTCACTGAAGCCTCATTGCTTTGTGAAAGCACCTCACCTTGGTCGTGCTCTCCTTAGCACTCCTGCACCAAGTAATCCAGTAGTCAGCCACAGATTTGTATAGTTGCCTTGTTACCCCATATATGTAGTCTTATTCTTCAGTGACGTTCAGTAAGCACGTCTCATACCGTTCCCTCTACCTGGAGCCCAATGCAGGTTTGTGCCTGTCTCGCCTCAGACCGAGGGGAACCTCCTTTCTCCTGTGCTGCCTTTGACACATGACATAGTGGGAGGTTTTACAGGAACCTCTGACTTCTGGGTGCTGGGAGGTGTATTTGTAAGAGCTGGAATTCCTTCCTCATTCCTGGTGTCTTTGTGTTGATTTTGAAAGCTGTGCAGGAAGTTTGCTGATTTGCCTCAAAAACCGTGAAGTAGCACTGAGAATATCTTTCTTTCTCAAGAAAAATAGCATTCGCGTGTCCCATTGGTGCTGTTTTCAGCTCACACAGGGCGATTACTTAAAAGATTCCCGTTCCTTGCTTTTTGTTCTGAAGATTACAGACAGAAGTCAGTGGTAGGAGCTAGAGCAGGTTTTCTGAGTTCCTTTCCCCCTTCTCTGAAGAAAGCATCAAGGCCGAAACCTTTCTGTAGGCGAGTGGAACCGCACTTGTGTATCTCCTGCCTTCTCGCCCTGCTCCTGTCTCGGGTGCACTTTCTTACGTGGATTCCAGGCCATGTTCCCAGTTCCAATGGAGTCAGGAACCCCTGTGACTCCCTGGGGACCCCTCCTTGCAGCTCCCATGTTAGGGTCAGTAACCAGGCCCTTCCTATGTACCAGTTGCCTTTTCAGCTTATACCTTTTCTGGTTTATTTATTAATTTAATTTTAATCCTCTCCTTTAAAGATCCTTTCTTTTTTATAAGTTAAAAATAATCACAAGGAGACCTTGTGATCCTCTTCTCACTGACCCAGATAGTTTAAGAGCAGATATTTTAAGAGACTGACAGCAGCTTCTCATCTGGGGACGTCGGCAGGCTTTCAGGAGCCAACCAACTAAATGTAATAATAAAATATTCATCCTATTTCCCGCACATAAGAGGTACTTTTTTGTTCCTGCTGACTTTTCCAAACCTTACTTATCTTTTCATCAGCTGTAGAGAAAGCCTGGGACTTGGGGATTAAAGAGTTGGGTTTAGTTTCTGATTTACAAGCTACCTATGACACTTGGTAAAACAGGGATGCTGGGAATCTCAAGAAGTGAGAGCTGAGGGATTAGGGTGCAGCCAGCCTGGTGACTGGAACCCAAAGAATGGGCCAAAAAGAAATACTTATTGAACTCGAGAAAGTCCAGTTTGGGTAAGCTTAGAGTAATTAATCTCTTCCATTTTTGAATTTTTATATTATTGAGTCTATCTACATTATATAACTTAATTAATAATACCTAGTCTTTACTTTGTGGCTCTAGTTTTTTCACATCCCCATCTGGTAGGTAAATTTTTTGCAGGATGGCGCTGTGCATTTTATTTTTCTTGTGTCAACATTACAATATCAGGCACTTAATCCTTCATAATTGATTGGTGGAGTGCATTATCCTTGTAACTAAATTTGAGATTTAGAATACAACACAGGTCATTTTCTCTGTCTCTCTAGTTTCACTGCTTTCTGCTAATGGTGAGATAGCAGAAAATCTTTTAGGCTTTCATTATCTTGTCAATTTGTGGCTGCTCGTCAAATATGTGCTATATGTTTATTGAAAGATATTGCTGACCTGCCCTGAAAAGTTTGTTTGAATTGTTTGGACACTATGAGGTTGGATTTTCCCTGAATCAGCTTTGTTGTCTCCCTCAGGCAGATTTGAAGACAGGTGTATACCTGGTCAGGCAGGTGTACATCTGGTCAGACCACCCTTTCTTCTGCTTGGACCCCGATGTCTATTAAGAAAGTCTATTGTTTACCTTCTCCTGGCTGAGGTGAGAGGTTCTTTTTTTTTTTTTTTATTTTAAAGAGAAGAAAAAACAAAACAAATCAAAAGAAGAACAAATTTTCAAACCAACATAATAGGAGGGTAACAATGGTTAATACATTACGTATTACTATCTTTAAGTTAGTTATTCAGGACACCAGACATTAGCATTCAATTGTCCAAACATTATTGGCACAAACCTTACTCTTCAATGAACTAAGTAAAAATGGTAGTGTATCTATCTTAACCATCTTATATATATATACAATTTTTTTCCCTTTCCCTTCTTTCTTTTCCCTATTCCAGTCTCTCTTTCCTTTTGACCAGTTTCTTTTTGATTCACCATGTCTATTGTACATTTCGGATCTTATTTACTCTTTCAGTTTCTCATACTAGAGAGATAATACGATGCTTACACATGTGCTTCTGGTTTATTTCACTTATGAGTATTTTCTCGAGTTGCATCCATTTACCTATAAAAGTCTCCAGTTTATCCTTCTTTATGGCTGAATAGTACTCCATTGTATAAAAATACCACATCTTTCTTATCCATTCCTCAGTTGATGGGCATTTGGGTTGTTTCCAAGATCTGGCTATTACAAATTGTGCTGCTATAAACATGGGTGCACATATATCGCTGTGGTACGATGTTTTTAATTCTTCTGGGAAGATGCCCAGAAGGGGAATAGCTGGGTCAAATGGGACCTCCAAGCCTAGTTTTCTGAGGAATCTCCACACTGACTTCCACAGTGGCTGTACCAGTCGACACTCCCACCAACAGTGAAGAAGGGTTCCTTTTTCCCCACAGCCCCTCCAGCATTTGTTATTAGTTGATTTCTTAATAGTAGCCATTCTTTCTGGGGTGAGATGGTATCTCAGTGTTGTTTTAATTTGCATCTCTCGAATGACTAGTGATGTTGCACATTTTTTTGTATATTTGTTTGCCATTAGTATTTCTTCATCTGAGAAATGTGTATTCATCTCAGATGCCCATTTTTGGAGTGGGTCTTTAAATTTGGGAGGTCTGATTTTTTTGAGTTCTTTATATGTTCTCGATAGTAATCCTTTGTCTGAGGAACAGCTGGCAAACATTTTTTCCCACATTGTGGGTTGTCTCTTCACTCTGTTGGTGGTTTCTCTTGCTGTGCAAAAGCTTTTTAATAAGATGAGATCCCAGTTATTGATTCTTTGGGATAGTTCCCGTGCGGTTGAGTTTTTATTCATAAAGTCTTTGCCTACACCAACGTCTCCAAGGGTTTTACCTATCCTACCTTCCAGCAGATTTAATGTTTCTGTTTTAATATTTAGATCTCTGATCCATTTTGAATTTAGTTTAGTGCATGGTGAAAGATATGGATCTAGTTTTAATCTTCGGCATGTGTAGAGCCAGTTTTTCCAGCACCATTTATTAAAGAGGCTATCTTTCTTCCAGCGAATGTGTTTGGCACCTTTGTCAAAGATAAGGTGGCTTAGTATGTCTGGGGTTGTTTCAGCATCTTCTAATCTGTTCCATTGATCTTCAGGTCTGTTTTTTTGCCAGTACCACACTGTTTTTATCACAGTAGCTTTATAGTATAATTTCAAGTCAGGGATTGTGATGCCCCCTGCCTTGCCTTTGTTGCCCAGAATTGCCTTTGCTATTCTAGGTCTCTTCTGATTCCAAATGAATTTTAGGATTGTTTTCTCTAATTCTGTGAGATATGCTGTTGGAATTTTGATTGGAATTGCATTAAATCTGTATAGCAATTTTGGAAGTATGGCCATTTTCACTATATTGGTTCTTCCTATCCAGGAGCAAGGGATATCTTTCCATTTTCTGATATCCTCTTCAATCTCCTTTTTCAGAGTACTGTAGTTTTCAGTATAGAGGTCTTTTACATCCTTCGTGAGGTTGATTCCTAGGTATTTCATTTTTTTGGATGTTATTGTGAAAGGTATTGTTTCCCTAATTCTCTTTCAGTAAGTTTGTTATTTGTGTACAGGAAGGCTATTGACTTTTGAGTATTGACTTTGTATCCAGCTACACTACTGAATTTGCTTATTAAATCTAGCAGTTTTTTAGTGGAGTTTTTGGGGTCTTCTGTGTAGAGTATCATGTCATCTGCAAATAATGATAATTTAACTTCTTCCTTTCCAATCATTATTCCTTTTATTTCTTTCTCTTGTCTAATCGCTCTGGCTAAAGTTTCCAGAACTATGTTGAATAAGAGTGGGGACAGTGGACATCCTTGTCTTGTTCCTGATTTTAGAGGGAAGGCTTTCAGTTTTTGGCCATTTAGTATAATATTGGCTGTTGGTTTGTCATAGATAGCTTTTACCAGATTGAGATAAAGACCCTCTATTCCAATTTTCTGTAGGGTTTTTATCATGAAAAGGTGCTGGACTTTGTCAAAAGCTTTTTCTGCATCTATTGAGATGATCATGTGATTTTTGTCTTTGGTTCTGTTAATATGCTGTATTACATTTATTGATTTACGTATGTTGAACCATCCCTGCATCCCTGGGATGAATCCAACTTGGTCGTGGTGTGTAATCTTCTTGATGATTTGTTGGATTCTGTTTGCCAGTATCTTATTAAGGATTTTTGCATCTATGTTCATTAGGGAGATTGGCCTGTAGTTCTCTTTCTTAGTTGGGTCCTTCTCTGGTTTTGGTATCAGGGTAATGCTTGCTTCCAGGAATGAATTTGGGAGTATTGCTTCCCTTTCAATTTCATTGAAAAGTTTGAGAAGTAGGGGTGTTAGGTCTTCTCTAAATTTCTTGTACAATTCGGCAGTGAATCCATCAGGGCCTGGGCTTTTCTTTGTTGGGAGGTTTTTAATTACATCTTCAATTTCATTGGCTGATATTGGTTTATTTAGGATTTTTAAATCTTCTTGATTCAGCTTTGGTAATTCATACGAATCTAGGAATCTGTCCATTTCTTCTGCATTTTCCATCTTAGTAGAATATAAATTTTCAAAATAGGTATAGATGATCTTCTGGATTTCTGCAGGGTCCGTCGTGATATCACCCTTTTCATTTTCAATTGCATGGATTTGAGTCTTTTCTTTTCTTTTTTTAATAAGGTTGGATAAGGGTTTGTCAATCTTATTTATTCTTTCAAAGAACCAACTTTTTGCTTCATTGATTCTTTGTATTGTTTTTTTATTCTCCAATACGTTAATTTCTGCTCTGATCTGTATAATTTCCTCCCTTGTACGGGCTTTTGGCTTAACCTGCTCTTCTTTTTCTAGAAGCTCGAGGTTCACCCTTAAGTTGTTTATTTGCGCTTGCTCTATTTTCCTGATATAAGTGTTTAATGCTATAAATTTCCCTCTTAGGACTGCTTTCATTGTATCCCATAAGTTCCGGTATGTTGTACTGTCATTATCATTCAGTTGTAGAAAGTGACTAATTTCTTCTTTAATTTCATCTGTGACCCATTGGTTGTTCAGGAGGATGCTGTTTAATTTCCATGTGTTTAGGGAGTTTTTGTGGGATCTTTTGCCATTGATTTCCAATTTCATTGCACTATGGTCTGATAATATGCATGGGATAATTTCAATTCCTTTGCATTTACTTAAGCAGGTTTTATGAGCTAGTATGTGGTCTATTTTGGAGAACGTCCCATGTGCAGCTGAGAAAAATGTGTATTCTGATGTTGTGGGATGGAACACTCTGTTGACATCTACTAAGTCCATTTGTTCAAAAGTTTGGTTCAGTTCTACTATTTCATTATTGATTTTCTGTCCAGTTGATCTATCTTTTTGTGACAGTGGAGTATTGAGATCTCCCAATATAATTGTATTAGTGCTTATTTGATTTTTCATGTCCTTTAGTACTTGTTTTATATAGCTGGGTGCATTGGTATTTGACGCATATATATTTATGATCGTTATCTCTTCCTCTTGGATTGTTCCCTTTACAAGGATGTAATGACCGTCTTTATCTCTCTGAATCCTTCTTGGCTTGAAGTTCACTTTGTCTGCAAAAAGAATAGCTACCCCTGCTTTTTTCTGGGTTCCTGTGGCATGGAGTATTGTTTTCCATCCTTTGACTTTCAGTCTATGAATTTCTTTCTGAATTAAATGTGTTTCTTGTATACAGCATATTGTTGGATCTTGCTTCTTGATCCATTTCGCCAGTCTGTGCCTTTTGATTGGTGAATTGAGACCGTTAACATTGATGGTTAAAACTGATATGTATTGACTTGTCATGATATTTTCCTGTTGTTGGTTCCCACTCTTTGTTTTTCCGCTTTCCGGCTATTTAATTATTTGCCCTGCCTGGTGGATTCCTTCTGTTGGGGTTCCTATCTCTTTCTAGAATGTCCTTCAGAACGTTTTGGAGTGCTGGTTTGGTGGTCATAAATTTTCTCAGATGTTCTTTGTCATGAAAGTATTTTATTTCTCCATCAATTTTGAAAGATAGTTTTGCAGGGTACATCAATCTGGGCTGAAAATTATTTTCCTTTAGAGCTTGCAATACATCATTCCAAGCTCTTCTTGAATTGAGGGTTTGTGCTGAAAAGTCAGCTGTGATTCTGATGGGTTTTCCTTCATAGGTGATTTGTCTCTTCTCCCTAACAGCTTTTAAGATTCTGCCCTTCTGTTGAATTTCTGGGATCTTGACTATAATATGTCTGGCTGAAGTTTTTTTTTGATCATGTCTAGTTGGTGTTCTAAAAGCTTCACTTATAGGGGTGTCAAATTCCTTTTCTCTTCCAGGAAAGTTCTCCCTGATTATGTCTTTGAACAAGGTTTTAATGTCGTTGATGCTATCTCCTGCTTTTTCATTTATTCCAATTATTCTTACGTTGTTTATCTTTGAGTCATCTAGCAGCTGCTGAATTGATTTTTCATGGTCCCTTGCTATTTTTAAGAATTTTTCCATTTCATGATCACTAATTGCAAGCCTGTCTTCTATATCTGAGATCCTGTCCTCGCATTGGCTTATTCTGCTACAAATACTTTCAATGGAATTTTTTATCTCTTGGATATCTGCTTGAATCTGCCTTATGGATTCCATTTCTTTCCTATGCTGAGCATTCATGGTTTCTATAGTTTTCTTAAGTTCATCTATTTTTTTGTCTGTATCAGCTATAGTGTCCTTAAGCATGGTCTTCATTGTAGACATTATCTCTGCAGTTATCTGTGAGATTATTTCTGTTTTAATTTTTTCCAGAACCTCATTCAGTTGCTTTGTTGTTACCACTTCAGATAGGCCAGGTGGGTGGCTTTCGGATTGTCCCACCTCGTTGCTCCCTAGGTTTGCCTTTGGTGAATTGGATGTGTGGGGTTGCATCTTGTTTAAGTGTCGTCTCATTTTTTCTTTCTTTAATTCCTGGGGTGATGTTTGCAAATTACCTATAGTAGGTTACTTTATTGCTAGTGTTTAAGATCTTTAGAAGATGACTACTTCTCTGCAGTATCTTCCAAGTGGAGCTTGCTTTTAGGTTTTGAGCTTTCTGCCAGATCCTACCTCTTCAATTCGTTGGGTATGCGAAGTTGCTACCTGTTTGGCCCAGTCCTTGATTCTTTGGTACTGTGCCACTGTATTTTCTGTGTCCCTTAGTCAATCTCAATCATGAAATATCAGGAAGGAAAGATGTTTAGAACAATTATTTCACATTTGGCTATAATGTTAACTAAAGCATCAAACACAGCCTAGAAAATGACAGACTGAGCTAACCAGTTATTTACCACTTTTAGCTGTATAGAGTTGCGGTTATATAACAAAATCTAAAACACACCAGAAAAATTATATGCAGTATACAAGTCCTATGTATGTCAATTTTTCCTTGAGGAGTTTAAATTTAAAATGAGTTAAGGAGGATATAGAGTATTGGGAGAAGAGGAAGGAATTAGATGTAAGGTTAGAGGACCAAGAGGGATCCCACTAAAATTGGGACACTAGTGCAGAGGACAGGTGGTAAAAAGAGAAGGAAGGGATAAAAGGAAGAACAGATCACAACCACAATCACAAAGAAGTTAGAGGCGCTGTTTACACTCATATAAAAAACCAGAGAGAATAATGAAGGAAAGAGCAAACACACATACAGAAACAAAAACGAAGATAAAAACAATAAAACAGACAGATCAAAAATAAAACCCCACCAAAAAACAAAACAAAACAAAACAAAAACAAAAAAACCCTTCGCCAGAATAAAAAACAAATCAGTGAGAAAAAAAATAAAAATAAAAATAAAAATAAAATAAAAAGAATCAGTTCCAGGTGTTGACTCTGTTGTAGGCAGGTACCTTGTGACAAAGTCCTGTTCTGTGCAGGTCCGTCCCAGTAAGCCAGGAGCGCCCTCTGGCGGGCGGTGAGCAGAGGCGCGTACTTTCAGGTAGAGACCAGTCTAGCTCGCCTCCGCTCTCAGCGCCCTTTCACGATCCCTGGGCCTGAGAGGCTCAGCGTGCTGTCCGGAGCGCGGGTTCCCTGCACTGGTTCCCGCCGCTCTGGTTTTTCGCCACGCCCCCAACAATGGCGCCAGGCCAGTCGCTCTCTGGCGCGGGACAGGTGTGGCTGAGAGTCCAGTCTCGTTCGCCTGCTGACCTCAGCACACTTTCTTGGGCCTGAGAGGCCCCGTGCTGCCCTGTCCAGAGCACAAGTTCCCAGAGCAGTTTTCGAGCAGCTCTAAGTTTCGCCACACCCCCCACAATGGCGCCCGGCCGGTCGCTCTCTGGCGCGGGGCAGCTGTGGCTGAGAGACACTCACCGCCGGTCAGCGCCGTTCTCCGCCGCTCCCCTGCCCCGCCGCTGTCTCAGGATCCTCCGTGGGGGCTCCCTGGGCGCCAGCTGCCACCGTGTGTCCGTAGAATTGAGCCTCCGCGGCGCTGCAACTCCTGGGATAGTAGAAGGTGCGCGCGTGCGGTCTGCTCCTTCTTTCCTTCTTCTTTGTTGGAAGTCACCCGTCACTGGTGCCGGGGGTCCCAGATTGCGCTTCAGAACTTTTCTGGGTTTCGGGGAGGCATCTCCCCCCCTCCTGCGCTTTCCGGGTCGCTATATTCCCGTGTTCCAATGGTAACTTTTAGAGAGAGTTTCGCTGCCTGCTTCTTACTCATCCGCCATCTTGAGGTCCTCCCTCAGGTGACAGGTTCTTGATGGATTTCACAGAGGCCCAAACTGCCTGTGTTCTTCGTGTGAGCATATTAGACCCAGTGGCACATCACTTCCTTGAACTGTCCATTGTGGGTTGAATTTTGCCTTCTAAAAGATTTGTTGAAATCCTAGCCCTTGGTACCTATGAATATAACCTTATTTGGACATAGAATCTTTGCAGATGTAATGAAGTTAAGATGGGTTCATACTGATTTAGGGTGGGGCCCTAAATCCAAAGTCTGGTGTCCTTACAAGGAGAGAGAGATTGGAACACCCACAGAGGGAAGATGGCCATGTGAGGGAAGAGACAGCAATTGGAGCAATGCAGCTACAAGTCAAAGGATGCAAGGATTGTTGGGGGCCACCAAAACCTAGGAAGAGGCGAGGAAGGATTCTTCTCCAGAACCTTCAGAGGGACCAGAGCCCTGCTGACACCCCGATTTGGACTTCTGGCCTATAGAACTATGGGAGAATAAATTCTTACGATTTTAAGGAGCTAAGTTTGTGGTAATTTGTTATGACGGCCACAGGAAACTAATGCACTGGCTAGGAGCTTAAATAAAATATAGCCGTGTGCTATGTAACAGTGCTTCAGTCATAAATATCACAGTGATCTCATAAGATTATAATGGAGCTAAAAAATTCCTATTGCCGGGGCCGGTGAGATGGCTTAGCAGCGTAAGCACCTGCATGGCAAGTGCAAGGGCCCGAGTTCGACTCCTGGAACCCACATACGAAAAAAGGGGCCGGTGATATCGCTCAGTGGTATGGGCGCCTGCTGGCGCGCGAGGTCCTGAGGTCGACCCCCGGTACCCACAAAAAAAAAAAAATTCCTATGCCTAGGGACTCTGTAGCCGTTGTAACATCATTGTAGCACAAACATTATTGATGTGTTTATGACACTGATTAAACCTATCGCAGTACCAGTGTACAAAAGTATAGCATGTACAATCACATACAGTAAATACTTGATAATAATAATGCAAGATTGTGTTACTGGCTTATGTAGGCACCATGCTATACTTTTTATTGTTATTTTGGAGTATACTCCTTGTTCTTATTAAAAAGGGTTGACTACAGTATGCCATGTTATGCTGGCAGCAGCCTCATACATCTTGGGTTTACCACCTCTCTTGAGGCCATGTTGAGTGACTTATAACATCTAGGTTTGTGTAAATGCAGAACAAATCTTTGTCATCAAGTGAAATATGACTCTACAAAGGGAGGCTCTAGTTAGAATCGATTACTGACCTGCCCTGAAGGGCTCTAGTACTAATCCCATCATACAATTATCTAAAATTAATTCCTGTTCTCTTACACACCTAGACAAATAGCTCCTTATTTGATTTCATCCCCCATTCTTCTGACTTCCAAATCCTTCCTCTGTATTTTCAACCTCTTTATAGATGTTACCCACAAGTTTTTGGTCTGCATGAACCCTAGGTCCTTCCTGGGAACAGAGAGGACACTTCTCAACTGAGCTGGGGCCTGATGGTGGGGTAGATGTTCTCTCTGCTCCTCATGGCCACTCCTAGAGTATTATTCCTCCCTAACCCTCTGCTTTTTGCTCCCCTCACTCCAGCCCCCATCTTTGAGGCACAGGCCATCAGAATATGCACACACCTGCCATACAGTAGTCATCTATATCTTGCAGTTATTCCTTCTCAGTGAAGCATGGAGCTCTCCTGGCTCACTGGCATTTTTCACCACCACTCCTGGCCTCTCTTGGTGACTGCATGGCCCATCATTCTCTCCTAATCCTAGTTGCACTTTAAATTTTCTGGGACTAGGGCCAGGAATATAGCTCAGTGGTAGAGCATTTGCTTAGCATGCTTGATCTCCAGTTGGATCGCCAGAAGAAAATTATTTGGGACAACTCTTCTTTCTACCTCCCCCTGTTCCCAAGCAACTGAGCCAGAATGTTTGAGGAGCAAGAGGCATACGTATATATTTTTAAGAGCTCCCAGATCATTCTAGTATGTGGCCAAGTTTGAGAACTGGTGGTATAGATAATCTAGTTATTTGGCCTCTTGGATCCTTAAGCTTCTTAGTTAGTGCTAATAACCCCTTCTCCAATCTCCCATCTTCTCCCACCGTCATACTTTGGTGATGGTCATTCCTTGTACGATGAGTTTTGTTTCAGTGAAGTCACACTTAATGCCTCTAATCTGATGATCTTGAAAGGATGTACCTATGAGGCTCAAAAGATAGGTTATTTGGGAGCTTATCAATCATTGCATTTCCTACCTTTTATTCAAGAGTTTAGTGATGTACAGACCACCCTTGTAACTTCCTCAATTTACCCAAGATGTCTGAATCAAGGAAAATGCAGGCTTTTGAATATATGGATGTATGTTTGTTGCACATTTTCCAGATGTGTCTCTTTTTAACTAAGGGAAATATGTGGAAATGAAATTATAATGTTGTCCTAGGATAAGGGTCACAAATTCCCCATAAACTAAAGCCTAATATTGTTTATAATAACCTGAATAATGAAAGTGTTCGAAGAACATGTACAATATTCACAGATAACATGCACCTCAGCTTTTAAATTCTCTGCTATTCCTTTTTTCATTGATCTCTCTTCTCATTCCTCTTCCTGAAATTAATTTTGATTTGTCTCTTGACCTTTCATAGCATTTACTGCTGACATTGTACATTTGGTATTTATTTATATCTGTTGTTATGAATTTCTATTTGTACCCTTCATTTCATCTAGTTGAGTAATTATTAACAAAATAAAGGAGAGTTAACTAATTGTAAGACTAGATGGCTAATGCAGGCCATATTTAACTGTTCTTTGCATAAATTTAAGGAAGTAATTAGATTTATTAGAATATGTGTTTTACCTAATTAGGGTAAGTTGGGTTCAGCAAGATTTGTTATTATTCACAGCATAATGTGGATTTCTGAGATCCAGAAGCCCCAAGTTCTACTGTGTGGCTGCAGGCAATTATTTATTTTCTTTGAATCTTCAATTATTTCTATATAAAAGGATGTGATGAATTAGAGATCAGTGCTATGGTATGAATATTTGTATCCCTCTAATTTATATTTTGAAATCCTAACATCCAGGGTGATGGTATTAGGAGATAGGACCTTTGGGAGATTATCAGATCATGAAGGTAGAGTCCTCATGAATGAGATTAGTGCCCTTACAGAAGAGGCTGGAAGGAGCTGTGTTACCCCTTCTACTATGTGAGAGTTCAGTGAAAAGACAATCAACTATGAAGGAAGAGGCCCTCACGACACACCAGATCTGCTAGTGCCATGCTCTTGAACTACTTGGTCTCCAGAAGTGTGAGAAATAAATTTCTGTTGTTTATAAGCCAGCCAGTTTAGGCTTATTTTGCCAGTCTAGGCAAGTTTATTTTGCTATAGTAAGCTGGATAGACTAACGACAAAATCCTTTCAGGATAAAGAAGTTTAGGACTCTACTTTGGATTATATTTGTAGCTGAAAGTAAAATAACATTCCTTTATAAAAAGTTATTTTAGAACAGTTTATAGTTTAGAAAATTTATTGAAATCAGTCTTCTTCCCTACTTAAGTTTGAAATTAAGAGCTTCCTCTCTTCTTGTAAAGACATACATATGTACAGTATATAACTTCTGATTCGTACATTTCTCTACTTGATATATAGCCCTTATGGTAAATGAAAATCATAAATTTTCTAAACTTATTCTAATTAAAACATTCTGTTATTCATATAATTAAGACAATTTAATGTGCAAATATATTCATATACTTCCCTTAATTTTAATTAAAAAATGTAGCCGGGGAATACATGGTGACCACTCCCATGTTTTAAATATGTAAAATGTGTTGGTTATTTGGTCATTAGTTAATGAAAGTTTTTATTTTCCAGTTTCTGGCTTGGTTGTTAACATAGAGGAATTGGCTGGGCAATTCTAAAGCCTTTTCTCCTTTCCTCAATTAGCATTTTCCCAAATGACTTCTGAGTCAGCCCTGGCCGCACTGTCTGAGGCAGTGTGAGCGCCGTCAGCAGCGTCTCTGTGTGGGCCTGCGCTCTGGGTCCCTCCCGCTATAGTACATGTCATGAAAAGACCTGAAGAGGTGACCTGCGTCTGACGACACTCCTGAAAGAGGGGCAGGTGGTGTGAGATCTCAGCTAGATGAGTGTTTTACATTCTCTTTGGCATGGCTTGTCTGTTCCAGATAAGTATAAGATCATTTTCAGAATTCTTGAGTTTGTTTGGAACTGAGAGGAAAAACCCGACATCTAATTAAGATTCAGCAGAGGGATCAGAAGTAAGAGTTCAGGCAAGTTACCACTTGCAATAGTTTTTACACAACAAAAACACTTTTATGTTTCTTCTGATTACCTAAATAGGTTTTCTTTAAAAAAATTGAAATACACTAAAAAATATAGAGAGTAAAATGAAAGTCATCTGTAATCCCTCTAACTTTAAGATAGCAAATTAACATTTCTATATACTTATACATACTTCTCTTTAAGCATACACACCACTCACGAAGTGACAATTCTGTAGGAATAGGATGCAATAAAAAAGCCTTTAAAAAAAGTTACTTCTACCTTTACCAGTACTTCCTTTAATACTTTCTCTTTTTAAAAAAGGTATTATTAACTGCCAGGTATGTATCTTTTATCTACTTTCATCTATATAAATACATCCACACTCATACATAATTTTTACATATAATTATGTAATATATTATGGCATATGGGTTAATATGATTTTTCATCCAATAATATGAGATAGAAAATTCTCTAAGTCAAAATATAACTCTAGTTTATTATTTATTAGTCCAGTGTTTCACAACTTAAGTATCTCATAATTTATTCAACTATTTCTCTATTCATGAAGAAAACTTTTTTCAGTTTTTGCCATCCTAAACTCAAAAATTTTTAGTGAACTAACATTCATAATGCTAAGAGTCCCTAAGTTACATGTTTTCAATTTCTGATCCTGATACCTTTTTCTCAATTATTAACCTACTATCATGATTGTTTAGTGAGTCAATATAATGTATTTGTGTTCTCCTTGGAATTTTCAATTAGAAACAAAAAGGGGTATATGTGGCTTCTTTTTGTAATTTCAAGTAGTGTCCTCTTACAAGTAGACCTTCTCAATATGGCGGTCAGATCATGTTTCCAGCCTTTGCAGCTACACATTAAATCATTCCGTCAGGAAACTGTTGCCAAAACAGACAAGTTCTGTGTGGCTGACGTGGCATCACAGTTTACAGTGTCTGCCAGCTGTGAATAACAGCAGGCTGTCTTGGTGGGATGTAGCAGAAGCAGCAACAACTCCTGATTTAGGAGCAAAATATGTAAGTACTTATTTTCACCATTAACCAATTAACCCAAAGCAAATCCAAACTCAAGAATGCTATGAGGGAATACAATTCCCACTAGAGAACTTTCTAGCCAATTCATTTGAGAAGCATTTGGTCTTAACCAGAAGAGAAAGGCATTAAGCCAGCACATAGTTTCAGGAAGAACTTACAGAGTCTTGCATGAGAAAAATTAAATTCAACTCTGGCTAATGCAACTTTCAAATCCTAACTCTGAAGAGTGTCTGTATACCCTGGCAGGGGCTGTCCCCTGTGGGCTGGAATGCATGGCTAACATGCATGTGATTTCAACTGACACAAAAATTTAGGCAGGTTTGATTACGGTGAGATGAAAGGAGGCTTAGCAATTACGGTGTTTGGAAGAGAGAGCCTGTTAAATATTTTAAGGATTCAAGCTGGTTAAAGCTGACTTAGAGGCAATGTGAAAACTTCTGTTCTCAAGCTCTATAGATGACTGGGGGTGTGGTGCTTGCCAACTCCATGACAAATGAAACCCTGGCACAGATCCCTAAATTTAGCAAGAGGTGGCTCTATTCTGCTGTTCCCAAAGGCTTCCACTCTGGAAGTCATGTCCAGAGGTCCTGGTATTTTCAGAGTTCATAAACCATGTGTTTATGGGTTGGTAGTGGTGTTTCTTTTTGTTGAGATTCTTTACTATGATGTTCATGTCTGTGCAAAACCTCATAAATAACCACTAATGATCTATCCTGAGTACAGTTAAATTATTGACCAGCAGATATTTTTGGTTATCACCTCTATGCTGGGGATACCTAGATGAGCAAATGGAAGATGATGATGGCCCTGTGGAGTTTGCAACACAGCAGGAAATACACATGTTATGAGAGGAGGAATGAACACGAGGCTGAGAGACTGGAGACCTGGATTTGGGTTCTGGCGCCAATCCCAATGAACCATATGGCACTGTGAGCTTCAACTTATGTGCTATAAAATGAGTGCATTGGGTTGGATAAGCTCTTCGGTAATTGATTCCCCACCTTGTGTGAGTTTTCTCTTGCTCTACAGCTTCTGTAATGGGCACTGGATTTTCTCCACATCCATTTTGGGGATGGACGCTCTCCTTATGCAGTGGATCTCACCTGTCATCAAGGAGGCTCCATCAGACTGTGATATTCTGTAGCAGAAACTAGAAGGATCCTTCTAGGTGGGCCCCCTTATAATATGATTTTTGTAGGAGGAAAGGTTGCGTCTTGGTTACTTTTCTGTCATTGCTGAGACAAAATACCTGATGCCCAAAATTAAGGAAGGAAAGGTTTATTTAGCTCACAGTTTGTGGAGGTTTCGGTCTATACTCAGCTGGCTCCAAGGCAGAGTGGCACATGGCAGAGGGCAACAGTTCATGGTGGTGGAAGACAGCAAAATCAGCAAGAGCAAAAAGGGAGGAGTGTGAGAGAAGAGTCTTTCTGTCCCTTATATTGTATATAGGCTACCCTCCCTAGGGTGGGTGTAGCACTCACACCCATAATCCCAGCACTAGACAATGAATCAATCACAAACTCTAGAAGCCCACCCCTCATGACTGCATGAGGCTTTGGGGGGACATCTAGACACAAACCATAACATTCTGCCCCTGGCCCCCCAAAGACTCATGCACATCCCTTTATGCAAAAGGCATTTTAGTCCATCTCTAAGAGTTGCCAAAGTCCTAACAGTTTCAGCATTTCTGAAAAGTCCAAGTCCGAAGTCTCCTCCGAGATCTAAGGCAAACTCTTAGCTGTGAGTCCCTGTACAAATGAAAAGAAAGTTATTTTATTTTATTTTTTTGTGGGTACCTGGGGTCGACCTCAGGACCTCGCGCACCAGCAGGTGCCCATGCTGCTGAGCGATATCACCGGCCCTTTTTGCGTATGTGGGTTCCGGGAGTCAAACTCAGGACCTCATGCTTGCCAGGCAGGCGCTTATGCTGCTGAGCTATCTCACCAACCCAAAAAGAAAGTTAAACAATTCCAACATTCAATGGCACAAGATAGACATTTCCATTCCAAAAGTTACAAATGGGGATACAAAGGAATTGGACCAAAGCAAGTCCAACATCCAGCAGGGCAAACATTAAGTCCTGTAGTTCCACATGCAGCATCTGACACAACCTGTGGCAAGTTGTGAGCTCCAAAAAGCTTGAATTGCTCCACCCCTATGGCACTTCCAGTGGTTGTAGCTCCCATGGCTTCTCCCTTGGACTGGCTTTTCTCCCTCCAGGTTTCCTCAGATGATCCACATTCCTGGATTCTCCAAACTTCTGGGGTCTCCACTGCACCTTTGGCTTCACCCTCACAGCTTCACATATTGCCCTTTCAACAGCACACTGCTTGGCCTCCCATGCCTTCTGAAATCTCGGCAGAAGCCTTTCATAACCCCACAACTTGTGCATTCTGCATGCACCTAAAATCAGCGCCACGTGGATGATGCCAAGGTCTGCTGCCAGCTGGAGCAAGTAGCCACGCTTTCCTCTCTCTTGGCTGTAGGGGTCAAGTGCCTGGATCGCTGAGCACTCTGAACCTGAGTCTGAGGAACAAATTCTCTATGCCACCAGCATTCTGGAACCTGGTGTGGCCACTGCCATTTTGGAACTTGGTGCAGCAACCACTGCCATTCTGAGACATGGTGCTCTGTGGCTTTCTCCTCAAAGCAAAGTCTTTCACTTTTGCAGTATTGAGGCTGCAAAGGGAGGGGACTTGCTGCTTCTTGTGATGCCCTCAGGCCATCTTTTATATTCTCCTGTTCCTTCTCAGCAATCGAGATCTCCTCAGCTCTATCTTTGCAGACCACAGCTTTACTGGAGCTTTTTTCCTGGCTAAACTCTCAGTGTTTTAAATCATCCTCCTGGGCTCTTTGCTCTTGATTTGTGACATAAATCTGGCTAAAAGCCCCCAGCATTAGCCATTCCACTGCCACAACATTTGACTGTCTTGAAATTTCTTCTGCCAGATTAATTAGTCCACCACCTTTAATCTTAGTACCAGGCAAAATCTCTGGACAGGAGCAAAATGCAGACAAACTTTCTGCCAAGCCATAACACACATCTCTGGAGTCCAACAACCAATGCAGTCCTTCTTCCCAGCAGAAACCTCCCAAGCCTGGACTTTACCAGCAGGATTTCTATCAGGCTTCTGGTCTTCTGAGCTCTGACCAGAATTGCCCATACAGAACCGCCTGAGGTGTTCCAGCACTACTTTCAGGTGACATCTCTGAGCCTTTCCAAACTCTTCCCACAAGCCATTCCCAAAGGCTCTTGAACCACATGGTCAGGTATAGTCACAGCAATGACCCCACTTCTGGTACCAAATTCTGTCTTGGTTACTTTTCTCTTGTTGCTGATACAAAATACCTGATGCCCAAAATTAAGGAAGGAAAGGTTTATTTAGCTCACAATTTGTGGAGGTTTCAGTCTATACTTGGCTGGCTCCAAGGCAGAGTCACACATGGCAGAGGGCAATAGTTCATGGTGGCAGAGGACAGCAAAAGCAGCAAGAGCAAAAAGGGAGGGGCGGGAGAGAAGACTGTCTCTGTCCCTTATATTGTATGTAGGCTACCCACCCTAGGGTGGGTGTAGCACTCACACCCATAATCCCAGCACTGGACAATGAATCAATCACAAACTCTAGAAGCCTGCCCCCGATGACTGCCTGAGACCTTGGGGGGACATCTAGACACAAACCATAACAGGTTGCTTCCAAGAAAGATGTCTTTTTTTTTCTTTTCTTTTTCTTTTTTTTTTTTTTTTGGTACTGGAAATTGAACTCAGGACCTTGTGCTTGCCAGGCAGGCGCTTGTGCCACTGAGCTATATCCTTAGCCCCAAAGAAAGATGTCTTAAAGGTAGTGATTCTATATCAATGCATCTGAAATATTTGGGCTTCTGTTTTTCCAAATGGTTAGTGGTCAGAACAAGTATCTTCACTGCTGCTGACCTTTGAAAGATAAAGACACAAAAGCCTGACACTAAGGAAAACGAAGTTGTTTAAAATAGTTGTGACTCACAGGCTTAAGTTCAAAAGAAATCTGAGTCAAAAAAATAAGGCACGTTGTGGTTTCAAATGGAATAGACAATACTCACCATTAGTGACTGTGCGGTGCACCTTAACTTCCTGGAACTCATCACCATTACTCAGTCATTTTTGACTTTGGAAATTGTGGGAGTCTTATAGCATATTTTAATGAAAAAAAAATAGATATAATAGATTTAACATAATTATCGTGTGTACTTTTCTCCCATCAACCTTGGCTCACTTTCAAAATTAACTATATGGGCATTCATATATCATTTGCTACTCCCTTCCTTCCCAAAGGCAGAAGTATTCTTCTTGACCTGGGACAGATCCCCTCTCTCTCTTCTGGTACTGAGGATTGAACTGAGTGCCTTTCCACTGGGTACATCCCATGCCCTTTCCATTTTGTTTTTTTTTAATTATGAGACAGGATGTTGCTAAGTTGCTGTGTTGCTTGAGCTGGGTTCAAACTTGCAATTCTTCTGCTTCAGCCTCCCACAGTGCTGGGATTACAGGCATGCACCATCACACCTGATTCAGGTCTCCTCTCTTAGATCATCCCCATCCCTATCAGCCTCCTCAGAGACCACCTCACTCATCACTCAGTTCTTTTATTCCTCCTGCATCTTCAGCCTCTTCTTTATATTGGTTTTCCATCTTAAGTAAAAATACGTTCAATTTTTTTCCATTTTATACCAACCAGCAATCCAGCCAATGAATAAACACAATTCCTCCTCACTGTCCTCTTCCTTTCCCCACCCTTCCTCTAACCCTGTGGAATTCGTGAACATTTCCAATTCTGATACGATTTGATCTCTTATCGTATCTCTTCTCCTTGCCTCTTTTTCTTGACATCCCTCCTCCCTGGTTGCCTTGATGCTGTTCTGGCTCTGCCTTCTCAGCCTTCACTGACTTTTCATTCTCTGTTTTTACTTTAAACTGTTGCTTTCTTGTTCTGAATCCTGTGCTCATAGCTATAATTTTAATTATGAAGTGTATGCTGATAATGTCTAAATCAAAGCACATACAAATCTTCAGGAAAGAAGCAGTGGATAAACAGATGAGCACTACCCACTGCAAACGAGTGTTATCTCAAACTTCTCTTGGGGATCCTGACTCATAGTCACTGCCTCAGACACCTCCAGTACATTGTCTTTCAGGAATCTTAACTTACTGTAGCCCCAGTGAACTGATATTTCTTCATAAAATCTGCTTCTCCCAGTAAAATGAATTTCAGTCTTGATCAGGGCCATCACCATCTATAGCTACCAGCCTAACTGTGTAAATCCAACTAACTTATACATCCTATTTATTTTGCCTCTTTGCTATCTTTTGAATCTGATACCCACAACCTGCTCATCCATCCAGTGCTTTAGTTTGGCCTGCATTGATTTAAGGTGGACAATGGCATCTGGCACCTAAGGCTCACCCTGCCTCCACACTGGCACTCCTAAAGCCTTCTCTGCATTGTGACTAGTGTGATTTTCTAGAATGCCACTTGATGATGTTACTTACCTCCTTTGAGTCTCTCAGAAGCCCCTCATAGTCTTTAACAAGCATCCAAAGCCTCCACATTGTAGGCCCAGCTTGGCTGTCTGGCTTTTCCACATCACTGGATGGGCACTACTCTCCAGCCTGACTGAGTATGGCGGATCACCGGAACCCAGCCAGCTGAACCTCTCCTCCATGCTTGGGGACTTACAGGTCCCTTTTATGGAGCTCCCCTTCCTCTCCAAATTGCCCAATTAAATTCTAATTATCCAACAGGGTTCAAGGAGTGCTTTCTTCCTCAGGAAGCCGAGCTGGCTGCCCTTCCTGGCACACGTAATAATCTATGTAACCTCTACCCTGACATTCACCACACTTAATTAAAGACATTAGCTTACTTTATTTGCCTCTTTAGTTGAAGGTAAAAACTTATGAAATATAATTATATTTTTCTGTATTCCTAATGCTTACAGGAGGCACATAATTGCTAATTAATAAACTACTATTGAGTGAGTAAATGGGGGACAGATAGCCACCTGCAGCTCCAGGGTGACATTCTGTTTTCTCGGTCAACCCCATGGGAAGCATTCTTCTTCCTCTGTAGTTCAAGCGTAAGTTGCAGACATGTGCTTCTTAGCCATGTCCCTGGACTGCTGAATTAATCGCATGGTCAGGGGGACGTGAGACTTACTAAACAGGTCTGAATTTTGTTCCTATTCTTAGAGCAAGGGATTGTCGGTCCCTCACATGATGTACAGATTGAGAAGAGGCAGGAAAGTTCACCAGAGGAAAATTGGTGATTTATTGCCAGAAGCTAGAGGTTGGATGCTGGGCAGGCAGAAATTGCATATACTTATCACGTGTGCTTGCAAACAGCCTAGGTACTGGGGAGAGCTGGGTACGTACACCTCTCTCTGTGGCTGCGCAAGGCCGCTAGGATGGTCTCTTCAACCTCAGTTCTCACCTCTCCTCTTTGTGTTCTAGGCTCAAACCGCTGAACTTAAAACCCACCGATGAGGCTGTGAGTGGCGGCAGGCCTTCCTTTGTTTCTGACCTGTTATCGTGCCCATTATTCTGTGCCAGGGTGCATCCTTTCTTGCTCTCCTTCCCCTCCGTCCAGGACGGCGCACTCTATCCTTTGAGACTGCTTTTGTGCTGCGAAGCCTTCTCTGACCAGGACTGACATCTGTGAGATGCATTTCATCTACTTCTTATCGTCATTCTCTGTGGGTGCGTACTGTTGGAATTACCTGTTACCTTGTCTGTGTTCCATTAGGCAGTGAACTCCTAGAAGATAAGGAATAAATTCACTTAACACTTAAGACGATGCTTAGCACATGGTAGGCAATAAATAAACAATGATTAAAATACTGATTTTCCCCACCTGTTTCTTGGTTATTAAATAGCATGAACTCTTTTGGGTTCCTTTCCTGTAGTTTGGGGGTTAGCACCTTCTTTACAGGCGCTATGGAGAATCTGCTCATATGGGAGAAAAATAATTTTATTACAATGAATAAATGAATTAATATCTGTATGAAATATTATTTATTGAATGAAAGAAATACTTTTTATTGTTCAAGGGGTGAGGTTATATCCCAGTTGGATTCAGTTAGTGACCTCATTTATTCAGTGGTTGACATCTGGACCAGCAGTAGGACATGATGTCACAGTGTCAGTGTCACAGGACATATGAAGTGTATCCTCAGTATAAAGGGAATATTTGCCATAGGCTTGTACAGAAACCGCATCACAGAGGCAAAGTCAAGGAGGGCAGTAAGTATTTCTCAGCATGCAGAGAACCTTTATGAGAGGCTCCCAGGAAACAGTGAACTTTGGCAATCTCTTTGGCGATGACTGCAGACATGAGTGCTTTAAAAAGAAACTTCTCCATCATCTTGTCGTGCCCTCTGATGTCCTTCTGAAACTGGAGTTTGAACTGGGTGTTGGCATCTTAAGTGGCTCCTGTGGAAATTGCCCCACTGTGCTAAATTCAGCATTGGAGCAGCATGCCTGGGGAGCGTTGCTCCATCTGCAGGCACTTATCCCAGACTGAGGGAACAGGGGGTGTGAGGGCCACTGAAACACGTGTATGCCTCATGCTGCACACACGCAGCTATTTCTGTACATGGAACATTGGGCAGAGGAGCAGAACACCACGAAGTGGTATGAAACTTTGTCGGCTGACAAAACGAGAAGGGGAGGAAATACAGAAGTCTTTGCATTCTTATTTTTATAACTAAATAGCTACCTATGTATCACCAGGTTGAATGAGTCTATTTATACAGGCTGATAAGCTTGAAGGTTGTAATCTTTGAATTCACATGGAACTCATTTTTAAATAGTTGCATTTTTGTGTTAAATATATTACATGGCTATAACTAAGCAGCGTGCTCTTTTGAACAGAAGCATTGGACTGAAAGTCCTGTGATTGACTTCCCTCCATTTGATGACTAATGCCGATGCACTGTGTGGGTTTGGTGAAATATATCACCCTTTCCGATCTTTCTCTTATTGCTCTTAATGTGGATGAGCTCTGCTGATGCTACAGGGTGATGAAAATAACAAGCCAAGGATGAGCATCTCTGGGGAAAAACTATGATGATAGTGGATTATTATGATGAGAGAGAGCAGAATAAATATTAAAGCCAATAACTTCAGATTAGATTACAAGTCAGTAATAAAGTGTAGGTAAGGTAACTGTTCAATATGAATTGCTATGACAAAAGCTATATAAGAACATATATCCTGCACTCTGGGAGGCTGAGGTAGGAAGATTGCATGTTTGAGACCTGGGCAATTTAGTGAGACCGTATCTCAAAATAAAAAGTGAAATGGACTGGGAATGTGGCCCAGTGAAAGGCTCCGGGTTCAATCCCCATTAGTGAAAAGAAAAGAAAAAAGAAAAGAAAAGAAAAGAAAAGAAAAGAAAAAGAATATGTACCCTGGACAACCTAGAAAATAACTCTTTTAAACAACAGCATTGACAACAACTTCTTGTTGAATACTTAGTATGTGCAAGTACTTTGCTCAGTTCTTTCCCAAGGTCATTCATGTATTCATCAAATTTTAATTGAGCATCTACTATATTCCATGAATGGTACATTATCTCATTTATTCTATGACAACCTTGTGAAGATATCTATAATTTTGTACTCGTTTAATAAAGCCTGAGAAGATAAGTAATTTGCTTAAAGTGTCACAGCCAATCGATGGAGGTGATGGTTCTCAAATCCAGTTCTGACTACAAATCTTGAGCTCTTAACCACTATACTGTACTATACTCATTAGCTTTGTGTGTAGTTTAGCTTGTCACATTTTTAACAGAATGTAAAGAAAGAGAAAGTCAAAGACTCATTGAAAACCCTGTCCTGGATTTAATAGGCCCTTCCTTGTGTGATTTTTCCATATATCATTTCATTTCATCCACATCACAGCCCTTTGAAGGGCTTTTTAGATTTGTAAAGATGAAGAATCTGAGGTTCATAGAGAGTGGTTGATTTTTCCAAAGGCACACAGCTGGGAAATAGCACAGTAAGAACTAAATCAAAATTTCAATTTCTATTTTCTTTCCTCTGGATTTCTGCTTCTCCTCAAAATGATCCAGATAGTTTTATAAGGAAATATAAGCATAAACATAAACACAAATGCCACCTGTCTCGGTTAAACTGAGAGAGCCATGGGATTCCTGGGTCCCCTGCAGAGTATTGTTTAATACAGGGTTTTTTATCCACTGGAGAGCTCGCCATGCTGAGGGTCTGTAAATAAATGTGCAAACCAGTCTTGGCTTGAGTCTTACTGGCTTAGACTCTGCCTCGCCTGCAGGGATGGACTCTTGCCAGAAAGTCTTTCCAGCGCACTGGCTCTGTGTGTCTCAATGTCTGCTCTTGTTCAGAATGTGTCTCTTAAACTGTTGCATCTGGGGGACGAGCACCACTGCTCTGTTGTTTGAGCAGCCCACCAGGATCGTAACTCAGCCCTGATCATAAATTAGAGGGACAGAGTTTAACAAAAGGAAGACGCTTTATTTATAAAAAGGAAGAGGAGGGAGAAAGGAGAAGACAGATAGCTACCCTGATAAGAAAGAAGCAGGGTAGGGCACTCTGGAAAGATGGGGGACCATGGGCCCTTTGATTTTAGCTGTTTTTATAAGGGATGTGGGTGACTTTTTCTCTTCTGCCTGGAACTTGCCATAACTGGGTTGGGTTTCAGGGACTTCTGCCTCACATCATTTTTTCTGGTGGTCTACACGTAGCTTCATTTGTTTGTCTTTGATGTACCTTTTACGGCCTTATCTTTGGGGTGGTTGGCTAGTTGGCAAGGGGGTATCTTATTTATGGTTAGCTTAGAGTTAGTAAGGGTGTGTGTGGATATCTATTGTATTCTATAATGACCTAGAGTGAATAATATGGTGACTCTAGAGTGAATGCACATGTATGAAAGTGTATATGTTAGTGCATAGGTGTAAGTATATACTGCCTTAAAGTTAGGCAGCTCCCCTTACTTCCCCTATATTGTATTGGAGGTGAGAGCAGCTTATCATTTGTGTACCTGGCTTTCTTTCTGTGTCCTGCCTGTCAGCTCTTTTTCTGGTCTCTTGGTGCAAGTCTCAAGGCCATTTGGTGCATCTTTTAACTCCTATCTTTGACTTGCTTCCCAGGGGAATCTCTCTAGTAAAGCTTTTTTTTAATCCCCTTCTAGTCAGGATTAGGTAGAAGACCTAAGGGGGCCCCTATTTTATTTTCTCATCTACAGACTCCTGTCCCTACATTCCCCCCGCTGAGACATGTATCCAATGGGCGATGACTGATCTGGCTTCTTTAAGCCGAGTGGGGTCATTGTTGGGGGCAGGGGGTGGAACTCCTCAGTAGGAGTGTTTGTCTGATGGGCCTTAGCGGAAGTACGGCACTTTTACAGTGGGCCTTGTCTGCGTGATCACTTGGAGCTTGGCAGCCTCTAGGCGAGAATAAACAAATTTTACCAAGAGATTAAAGCATGTATGAGTGAAGCATGAGGAATAGAATGGAAAGGGAGATTGGGGAAGGAGCCCCATCAGACAGTGTTTTTAAGGGATTGGAATAGCAATTGTGGCCAGCTGGCTCCTAGACCTGTCCACAGATGTAGCTAGAAACTGTCAGTAGGGGGCAGCGACTGGAGCCCCTTTTTATGTTTAGACTATATTGTTATTATTTATATATATCTTTGGCTATGTCTTTTTGTCCTTGGGTATTTAAGACCAAGTTAAAGTGAGACCTTTATTAATCATAATTTATTTTTTGATATATATATTTTGGAGCCATAGTCAGAGACTTTCAGCTCTTTCAGTTTGTTTTTTGTCAGATGTGTCATCTGTCTGTAAATTGTTAATGTCTAACTTTTACTTTTTAGTATGACATTGTCTGGACTCCCCAGTACCTGAGCACCTCTAAGTGTAGTGACATATACATAACATATACATCAATAAACTTATTAAAAAAGTCATCATTGGGCTGGTGGCCTCATGTTGGCTTGACATGCACCTCTTATCACCAGTAGCTGGAGCACAAGTAAGAGAAAGGCAGATGTCTGAGTGTAAAAGAAAGAAAGCTTGTCACTGTGTACGGTCTTAGCCTGGAGACCTGTGACTATAACGAGACATTTAGTTTTGTGTCTTTGAAGACCTGTACATCCGGAAATCATGAATACATTTATCATGAAATCAACAATAATGGGTGTCACAGCTATATGGAAAACTTTGTTTTTAAATTTAGTTTTATATTAAAAGCGTCTTTTAGGCCTCCGCGGGACCGGCAACCAGCTCCAGAAGAACCCAGGACTCTCAGAGAGGTGGTATTGGGGATTGAACCCAGTACCTTATACTGAGCTACATTTCCAGCCCTTTTTATTTTTTATTTTGATTCAAGCTAAATCACTCAGACTGGCTTCAAACCTGGGATTTTTCCTGCCTCAGGTTCCAGAGTAGCTAGAATTATGGGATTACCACTTAAAATCCATAATCTCTAATCAATCACGTTATAGCAACAGGGAAGCCAGAGAATTGTCATTTTGGAAATACTCCCTGAGAAAGGGAGAGAAAGTTCAACAAATACAACATTTGAACATAATACAATAAATGGATCTACAAAAACATGTTGGATAATAAAATACATTTTATCCAATCCATATGTAGCAACAACCTCATGTTTATGCAGATATTTAATATTTTGGTTGATTTAGCCATTTCCATTGGTAAACTTCTAGCAATCTTTTTCTCACAAATGGACACAATTGTTCATAAATAGAGACAATGTAATTATTTATTATTGGGTAAAACATAAGCTACCATCATCTTGATACATGAGACACAATAAATAAGGACATTGTGACCATGGAAGGAATAATGATGGATGAATAGCATAAGAAAATGCAAATTAGGACCCTCAGACTATTCAGCTCCTTTCATTTAAACTCTTTTCAAGTAAATTTCTTTTTTTTTTTTTTTTTTTGTGGGTACCGGGGGGTCGACCTCAGGACCTCGCGCGCCAGCAGGCACCCGTGCCTCTGAGCGATATCACCAGCCCCTTTTTTGTATGTGGGATCCGGGAGTCAAACTCGGGCCCTCGCACTTGCCGGGCAGGCGCTTAAGCCGCTGAGCCATCTCACCGGCCCTCAAGTAAATTTCAAAGTGTAAGATCCTAATAACACAAAATAAATGAAAATTCACTTTGATAATATAAGGGATACATAAGAACAGTAATAAAAATTTAAATAAAAAAATAAAAGCATCTTTTAATAAGAAAACTTTGTTTTACTCATGGAGAACTCAACCCTTTTTGATGGTAACCAATGTCAACATATTATAGTAACATATTTAGCAATGTTTATTGGGGTGTGTCTCCCATAAGACTATGGCAATTACCAGGGTCTCACTCGTGAACAAAGACCAGAATAATTGTTTTCTGGGTACTGTTCCTTTATTCACCAAGGGGAGTCTTGTCCAGCAGTTTTTTAAGCTTAAGGGATCTCCATCTAATTATCTTAACAAATTTTTTTTAGATTACTTATGAGAACCAGATCATAACAATTAATACATTGTTTTTTGACCAATGAAAGACTCTTAAGTTATTGTATACAGACAGCAATAAACATGGTATTTGTAAAACCAGTCCTCACATCATCTTGATTGGCTGACAACCTGGGTAGAAGCATGTCTTTAACTTTAATGACATTTATTTTATTTATAAGCCAACTTAAATTGTAGACATAAATATTTTAACCCATGTAAACTGTTTCTGTATAGGAAGTTTTTTAAAAGCAAAAAGAAGAAGAAAAAATAAACTGATGAGTTCAAATAAAACAGCTGTAGGTGTTGTAGCTTGTAATTGGCACAAATCAAACAGATAGATGGACAAGCACACATAAGACAATTGTTCATAAACTAGAGTGCACTCAGATATGTTTGGCCATGGACTTTTATGAGTCAGGCGCAACTATTATTTTAGCTTATGACATAATCCATATCTAGAGCAGTTGTTGCTGTTCTTTGTTTTGTTGTGTCTATGTTATTTTAAAGAAGGAGGGCTATTTCTCTTGTTTTTTTAGGGGGTACTCTGGCTAAGCTCTAGTACAGTATAGGTAAGGGCTTTCTCAAAACTCAGGATCTAGCTCTCTTCAGTGTTTAAAAAGACATTTTAGGGGTGATCTGATGGCTTGGCCTCCATCTAAGAGAAAGACTGAGTGTGGGGTCTCTCTTACACATTTTGGGCATGCCCCTAGTGTAAAAGCGTCCCCCTATTCTAAGGCTACACTGGGGAAGAAAGCCTGTCTAGGCCCCAACCTGCCCTGTTGCATGTTTTTACCTAGTCCTCTCTCCTCCTGCCTTGCAAAGCTGAGATAGGATGCCTCCCACTTCATCAGGAAGTCCAAGTGCAGCCTTGATATTTTTCCTCTCTAGCCCGCTACCATCGTCAGAATTTATCTGCAATTACCTGTGCGTGGGTTTAGGCCAGTGTCTTTGATGAGTGTTTTTCTTTGGCGAATTGGACCAGCGCCTTTGTAACCCCTCTTATGTCCCCAGTAATGATGTTTGTGCCATGTTTTAAACACAGAGAGCTCCCAGAAGGTCCTCCCCTCATCTTTTTTTTTTTTTTTTTTTAAAGGAATGAGAATGTCTGTTAAAGCCAGATTCTAAAGTGAATGGGGGCGGGGTGTTCTGTGGCTTATTTGTGTGGAGGAAGCAGGACATGTAAAGACTATCTGAGGACAGCCTGGGTATTTTTGCTTTTTAAATTTCATCCCAAGACTAAATCAAGAAGCTCCAAAACATAGAACAGGGAAAGAGAGGCCCCCTGATATATTGTTGTTTTTTTTGGGGGGGGGGTGGTCTTCTGGCTTATGTTATGTAACTGTAATGGAATTTTTAGCCCTCATTTAGCATTTGTCAGCCTGGCAACATGCTCCAGAGAAGAATCATGGTGAGAGGGAGGCAGATCCTGGCTCCCTCAATGTCTGTTCTGATGAAAGCTGTCATCCACCTGTGCAGATCTCTAAAAGGCTGTTACCAGATCTGCTCACATAATCTCCTGTGCTGGGATGGCTTTATCTTAAAAGCCTATCAGTCCATCCATGGGCACCAGCCTGGAGGATTGACTGCAGCTAATCAGTGGCCAAAGACCCCAGTGCTGGCTACTGACCTTGTCTAGTCGTCATCCTTTTGCCGTTCCCGGCCAACGCACCAGAGTTGCATCTGGGGGACGAGCACCACTGCTCTGTTGTTCGAGCAGCCCACCAGGATCGTAACTCAGCCCTGATAATAAATTAGAGGGACAGCGTTTAACAAAAGGAAGACGCTTTATTTGTAAAAAGGAAGAGGAGGCAGAAAGGAGAAGATAGCTACCCTGATAAGAAAGAAGCAGAATAGGGCACTCTGGAAAGATGGGGGACCATGGGCCCTTTGGTTTTAGCTGTTTTTATAAGGGATGTGGGTGACTCTTTCTCTTCTGCCTGGAACTTGCTATACTGGGTTGGGTTTCGGGCACTTCTGCCTCACATCATTTTTTCTGGTGGTCTATGTGCAGCTTTGTTTCTTTGTTTGTCTTTTATATACCTTTTAAGGCCTTATCTTTGGGGTAGTTGGCAAGTTGGCAAGGGGTATCATATTTATGGTTAGCTTAGAGTTAGTAAGGGTGTGTGTGGATATCTAGTGTATTCTATAATGACCTAGAGTGAATAATATGGTGACTCTAGAGTGAATACACATGTATATAAGTGTATATGTTAGTGAATAGGTGTGAGTATATACTGCCTTAAAGTTAGTCAGCCTCCACTTTTCCCCTATATTTTATTGGAGGTTGGAGTGAATTATCGTTTGTGTACCTGGCTTTCTTTCTGTGTCCTGCCTGTCAGCTCTTTTTCTGGTCCCTTGGTGCAATTCTTTTTTTTTTTTTTTTTTTTTGGTACTGGGAATCAAACTTAGGACCTTGTGCTTGCCAGGCAGGTGCTTATGCTGCTGAGCTATGTTCCTGGCCCTCTTGGTGCAATTCTTAAGACCATTTGGTGCCTTTTTTTAGCATATATATATATATATATATATATATTTTTTTTTTTTTTTTTTTTTTTTTTTTAAACCCCTGTCTTTGACTTGCTTCCCAGGGGAATCTCAGTTTGTTTTTTAACTCCTTCTAGTCAAGATTAGCTAAAAGACCTAAAGAGGCCCCTATTTTATTTTCTCATCTATAGAATCCTGTCTCTACAAAACTTTCCCACCCAATGGGAGGGAATGACTTCTGGGGGTGCAGGGTATGTGTGTGCATGAATGAAATTTCTTTGATGTCACATCTTGTATCTTTTTTTTTTTTGTACCAGAAATCGAACTCACAACCTCGCGCTTCCTAGGCAGGCGCTGTGCCACTGAGCTATATCCTCAACCCTGACGTCACATCTTAAAAATTAAAAATTAAAAAGAATTAAAAATTAATGCAAATAGATTAAAATATATATGTATTTACTGTAAGTTAAAATTCTATTTTAAATTATTTATAAAAGAAAATGGATGTCTAACTTATGGCATCCTGCATTGTCCCTGGGGCTACAAGTATTCCTGTGTGAAAGGCATGAGACTACATTTTATTAAAGTTGCTCATTCTGATGTTCTCACCTTAACTCATTCTTTTTGTCCTGTGTAATCATGTGGCACTTTCTCTATTTTCCTTGATCTCATGGCTCAAGGGGGTACTTTGTTAAATGTCAAGAAAGAGATGTAGATTTCACAAGTATAATAGATGATTAATTAATACCTTACTGATGACTTTGTAGGCACTGCCCATGGAAATGATAACTGTTATCATATGGATCTGACAGATAAATTCCAGGCTCTTGTGTACAACAAACAAAGAATTGCAAGCACACATCAAATGGTAACGGAGAAGCAGCTACATTTACTGAAGATGTGATCAGGGAAAGACCATGCCAGCCAAAACGAAGCATGAACAGAAAAGTGGTGTCAGGACAATGGGAAAGTAAAAAGCATGCAGCACACAGATAAATCAGGCTTTCAGAGTTTAAAAAATGTATAACCCAGCCCTGGTGTCTGTCATTTGGTCTGTGGGGTAAGAGTGACAGGACTGATTGACAGGCTGCTGAGTCATCTTCAGGGGCTTCTAGTGCACAGAACATTCCCAGAATTCACTATCATTTAATTATAAACATGAGATGCAGTCCATATTTATGAACCTTTAATGAAGTTCGAGTGAGGAAAAGGGTTAATAAAGGTCAGGCCAGGAGATCTAAGGAGCTCGTGCTCTCATGTGCTCTCACCTACAGCTTCAAATATTTCCTGGGTCTTTGTTATTTTTTGCCTGTCTTAGAACAGTGGAATGAGGAATGGCCCCAGCGTGCTGTCCAAACTCAAGTGAGTGGTCTCCCAGCCCCCACTGTACCACCTGCACTAATAACTATTAACATTTACTGAGCATTAATTACATGCCAAGTATTTTATATGATTTTAATATAATTTTTGTCTTATAATAACTCTGTGACATAGGAGGCTCTATTATTATCCCACTTTTACAGATGAGGAAAAGGAGATACGGAATAACTTGTGCAAGTTCACATAGCCAGCAGATAGGGAGGCCGGGATTCTTATCCAGGCAGCCTTATGCCAGGATCACCAAGCTGTACCTGTCCTCCGGGAAATGTACGTCCTCACCTGCAGCTGGCAGAACACTCCAAAGGTCCTTTATTTCATTTAGCAGGTGTGTGAGTCACCTCTGCATCTTGGAGCTTGATGTGGGGTCAGAGGTCACAGTAGCATTCATCTGCTACTCCACTCATCCTGGCTCAGGGGACACCAATAAGATGGGAGGAATGAAGAAAGGGGAAGCCAGGCTCCCTTTGCCACCCAGGGCTGATAAAGAATCATGGGGTCATTCTTGAATGATAAAGCTCTTCTCTAGCTCTTGGCAGCAGAGGTGAATACAGGCATCCAGGCAGGTAGCACTTAAAGGAGCCATTCATTAAGGCTCATCCACAGAGTTCCTTGGTCACGTAGGAATCCTGCATCGGGCCCAAACCCTTGCCCCTAAGACTGACATAAGAATAACAGTCCCAGGACTGGCACTGGGGGCTGATAGTGCTCGTGCCAGGCTAACTGTCTTTGGCACAGGCACCACTCTTTTTTGGCACTCCCTCTCTTGGTAATTGGAACTGCTGACCGCACATGCTGCTCTGAATCTTGGCTGCCACATGGCTCACCTGAAGGAAGGGTTAGAGTTTTGGTGGCCAATTACTGGCTGAGGCCACAAGATCCATGTCTCCAAAACTGGCTCTGGGGATAGCTTTTCTGGGAGTTGGGAGGCTGCTCCCCAGTGAACCTGCACCCCTTGACTCCTCGGAGTCAGAGAATGAGATGTTTGAGGGTTGAAAAGAGCCATAATGCATCAGATGGGGCTGAAAATGCAGGTGTGGAAATTATGTAGTCATTCCCATGTTGGCCGAGAGTTTTAAAAATTACTATTGTGATTTAATGTTTTTATTTCATTGTACTGCTGGAGTATGTTTCTTAATTATAGACAGTGAATTTGATTTCACAAGGTATGCAGATAATTTGTGTCTATTTCCGTCTCATTTGTGTCCCATCTGATATCCTTTTATCTACTCTATGGCCAGCCCCTCAGCTCAATGCCTCAATGTTCTCTTTTGTTCTCTCTGGAAACTCCTTTTCAAAGTTTAATTCAATATTCAGGCTGTGAAAACAGTAGGATACAGTCATATAGTGCAAACTGTTGCTGCTATACATTTCAGGTGTTTATAAATTGGGCTGTTGCCATATGCCAGGCACTGTGTTAGGCACTGTGGATATAGCATGGAACCAAGCACAAAAGGTTGATATCTCTATGGAGGTTAAAGTCTAAAGTCAACCTACATGTCTAATAATGGATACATTTCTAGTCCACTTGTTATTTGAGGCCATGTTCCTAACTGAGGCTCATTCATATTTTCCACATTGGCCATTCTACATTTTCACGATGTCTCTCAAATTCTTTACCAAATGCCCAAGGTATCCAGTGAGACTTGAAATTCTATTCTGCAGAGAATTGTTTCTGCTTCTTCATTTGCAAAGTTGCCTCCATCTAAGCTTGTATTCACCTTCTTTATCCCTTTCTCAGAGGAATAGGTACCCCTCCTCTTAGTGAGATTTGATTTTTTCCCCATATGCCGGATTCCACATGAACAGTCTCTTCTAAGATTTGTCCCGTCAATAGCTATGTTTCTTTTCTGTATCTCTAATCCGTCCATATGAATCAGAACAGAACTCTTTTTTGTCTTGTCTACCCTACACCAACCCTTCAAACCTGAGTGCCTCACAGTAGCCCCAGCCCTTTTCTTCGTATCTAGACTTGTAGAAAGAGTAATTTGTAATTGTGGCCTCCTTCCTTACTTAACATTTGCTCCTATTAATTCTAAGTCTACTCCCTCACTCCCTTGACCCTGGCTTCACTGAAATAGTTCATGTTAAAATCATCAAGCCTCCTACTTGTCAAATCCCACTGGATCCAGAGTACATTCACTTTTATTTGTTGCCTTTCTCAACATTGCTCCTAATTTGGGCATTGTTGATTATTCTCCTGTTTTTGAAGCCATCATTTCCTCTGGCTTCTAGGATACTGTTCTCTCCTGGTTCTCTGCCTGTCTCTCTGAGTCTCCTCAGTACCTTTCACAGGCTCCTCTTGCTATGTCCAGCTCTTAAATGTTGGTGCTTTCCAGGACTCCTTCCTGGGATTTGTCTTCTAATTCTAAGATTTTCTTGGCAATACTATCCAGGCCTGTGGCTTCCACCATCACCTCTCTTCTTAGACCTCTCTCTTGGTCGCTAGACCATTATAACCAACTACTTACTGACCACACTTACCTCTGTGTCTCACAGGACCCTCATACTTAGCATGACCCAAACTGACTACATTATCTCCCCCCAACCCAGACTGGCTCCTCTTCCAAGATTACCATCCAGAAAAGACCTCACATTTTCATCTTCACAGCCCCAAAACTTGGGATTATCCTTGACTTTTCCTCTTTCCTCACCTTCTATAGTCAACAGAATATCAACTCATGTGATTCTATTCTGTTAAAAATATTGTTTCTCTTAGTGTTTATATATGGTGCTCAAGGATTTATAGTAAACCTGCCCTGGCTCTAGGTGGATATTCACACTCATCAGCATTAATCTGCTGGCTAGAGACTAGTCTCATTATTAGCAATGACATTATTGTTAGAAAGATGTCAAACTGGGATTATATCTTAGTTCAGGCTGCTATGACAAAATACTATAGACTTGTTGGCTTAAACAACCAAAATTTATTTCTCATAGTTTTGGGAGCTGTAAGTGTAAGATCAAGTGTTGGCAGACTCATTGTATGATGAGGACCTGCTTCTTGGTTTGCAATGGCTGTGTTCTGGTTGTATCCTTATATGACAGAAAGCAAAAAGACAGGAAAAGCTGTCCTGTGTAATGTCTATAAAGAGTTATAAGGGTACTAATTCATTCACAAGGGCTCCACTCTCATGACCTGATTACCTCCCCAAACTCTTATCTCCTAATATCTTCACATTTGGAGTTAGAACTTCAATTTATGAATCCGAGGTGAGGGGCAGACATTCACACTGTGGCAGGTAGTTAGTCCTGTTTGAAGCAGGACTCTAGATAGAGTGGTTGGGTATTATTTGATTCATAGGATGCAGAGCAGGACTCAGGCATGAGGGTGGGACACTAGGGCAGAGATAGCGTGAGGAATGTAGCTGTTTGGGCTGAGGGAGCTCGTGAGATCATGCAAGGGCACTGCAAGGAGAGAATAGTGTGGCAAGACTAATTCTAGCCTGTCTCCTGGTGGGGACTGAAATTCTAATGTACTGTTCAGATTTGGTTTAGAAACCAGGAAGAATTGAGCTACCATGTTGAAAGACTTAGCTACTGTAGATATAAGGAGCCGAGGAACGGAGGGATTGATAAATCCCAAATGCTTTGGAGTGGTGAGCTCTCACCACAATCTATTTCATTCTGTGACCTATATAACTGTTGTGTGCCATATGTCTACATAAAATAATTAAAGCTAATTAAAATTAATTTTGGTTGGTGAGTGTTTGAAGAGTTTTATAATAACTCTTGAGATAATTAGAGATGCTTTGGGATGTCACAAAAGGAGCATTTGGAATAGCTGAGTTTAAATCAGAAATGTGCAATGAAGGCTAGTAACAGAATGACAATTCTGTAACTGAAGGAGCATCGACTTAGGAACAAAAGGGTTATGCTGGTAAACTGGCTTTCTGAAAAACAAACGAACAACAAGAAGCTTGCTTTGTAGTATTTTTCAGTTTCTTTCAGTTTCTATGATGTGAATATTTATTTCCACTATGGAAGATTCCAGATTACCTGTGGTTTACTGACTGGCTCGTACAATTCCTGAAAATTTAATAATCAGCTTTTGCAAACCCTGTGCAAGGCAGTTAGAGCATACTGATATAATTTTCACTGGGCTTCTGCTTAGCTTTGTGATCTTGGGTAAATTACTTCAGTTCTGTGGATTTTAGTTTTTTCATCAAAAAATGAAGTGGCTAAAATAATCTCTAAGGTCCTTTCCAAAATTAGCATTCTAACAGTGCAGGTGATATTTAAGTCTAATGCCATGTTATAAGCCAAAAGAATTACATCAGACTTTTATGACTGGTATTGTAATATTTCAGAACACATGATTTGATATCAAGTCATAATCATATTATGTATCACCATCAACTATGTTTTGATTCCTGCTGTCATTGTATATGTCCCTTTTCAGGATCTCTTCCCAGAAGGATTATAAACAGCAGGGCAGCCATTGGTGAGCCTAACTTCATGGCCTAGCGGCGAGGTAAGAACCCATTACCCACAGCCTGAGAATCCTACACTCGGTTGCTAGGTACTAGGAGTCAGGTGAGGGACTGAGAGAAAACCTTAAGGCTCAGCTATATCACTTACTGGACCATGAGACCCGATAGTGGTGGTTTTCCCTGGATTGGCGACTACATAGAGGCTAATTTGCTCTAAGCTTCTTGAAGGCAAGAATGACGTCTTTCATATTACGTGTGTCAGATCCTGGCACATAACAGGAACTCAGTAAAGAGTCTGTTGAAAGAAAGAATAAACTATTGGGCTTCTAAAAGAGCAAATTGAATTTTCAAATATGCATAAATGTGGACATACGCTTCCCCGTGTTTATCTTAAAGCTGAAGAAATATATTTTTCAAATGTGAGAAATTACTTTCTTGGTATAATAGAAAAATTTTCAATGCCACAAGTTCAATCCTGAGCCTTTAAGTCTTCCTTCCAGCTTGATAACAGAATTGATTATACAACCAGAACCCAATGGGGTGAAGCATGAGAGGGAAAAGCCCATGCCAGGCAGTCAAGGTGTTTACTCCTCACCTGTGAGGACCCCACTCCCTCGACTGGTGGAAATAGCTCATCTCTTTTGAAAGGGAGAGATCATACTTTTACATATCATGTGCTGCTTCACTAACATTTAATCTGCATGGTGATCTTCATAAGCTAAGTGTTATTATTCCCATTTTAAAGAAGAAGAAACTGAGACTCAGAGAAGTTGAGTCGTAGAAGCAGCCTGTGGTGGAGCCTCGAGTTCATATCCCGAAGTCCAGCTCTTCTCACTAGACCGGGCTGCCTCAGGGCTTCCTGGGTCTCCTCTCTCGGTGTCCCTCTTCCATGTTTGCTGTGGGGATTTGGATGTGTTCCCCTGTGAGTGACCTGGCGCAGCCCACTGCCAGGCAAACAGAGGCACCAGGCTCTTTCAAGGTGCTGAGCAAATACGTCAAATCAGAACTGTCCCAGCCCGTGGTGGCTGGGCTGAACTTTGCCCTCAGGAATCAGCTGCATGGAGGCCGAGCAGTTGCAAAGGTAATTAACTGGCTATGGATTTGAGGGCTAGGTGAGTCTTGGTAGATGTGGCACCCGGACTTTGACTGTCTCCCGGAGGAGAGGAGGCACTCTTGGGCACGTCCCTGGAATGGTGTGGAGGACAGTGGAAGCTGCCACAGCAGGTGTGTGGGGAAGCTAGCTGCTGCTTTCCCTTCCTTGAGCTGTGCTTGCTGGGCTCGCAGATTAGAAAAGGCACCATCGGCTTTGCTGGGGGCAGGGAAGGTCACTCGTGTGAATGCTAGCGTGTCCTTTCTCTGTCATCACAGACAGAGTTCCTTCCTTTGGAGAATCTTGGGTGTTTTCAATTTGGTATATTACTGCCTGAGGTCTAACCTACTGGAGTTGGTGAGTCTTGGCAACAAAATGATGTGATTTCAGTGAAGAGATGGGGTGTTGTGTCTTTGTGGTCGGGGATGAGCTGGCTGGTGAAAATCTCGGGACAAGATGAAAGCAGCTTTCTTCTGGTTCTGCTTACTTGTGTCCCAATGGAGCTGAGTTTCATGGGCCTTTAGGAAAGCCCGTGTTCCCTTGCCCTGCGTCTGGGGCACTGGGTCTTTCCTGAAACTTGCTGGCAGAGGCTCTCATCGCATCTCGCTTTTTCGAGAAAGCGGCCTGACTTTCCTTGGGTCTCCTGAGTTGTGACTGATGTCGAGGTAGAAGGTAACTCAGCGCCCGGCTCTTGTACATTCTGCTGTCTCATAGCTCTTGGCTCCTCGCGCTGGACCCTGGCTCTGTGGTGTTTGAGTACAGCGATGTCTTGGTTTGGATTCATACCCTTTTGACCTTTGGTTCTGATATGATATTCTAGGTGATGCTGGGAGCTTCAGGAATGGGGACAAGTTAACAGGTTTGATCAGAATTGTGCAACCTGAAGTAGTTCCCAAGGAAGAAAAAACCTGGGGGCTGACCTAGCCTGTGTGAGCTGGTGACCTAGGGGCTCCCTGAATAGGAGTAAGGTCTGAGCCATGCTTTCCTCTGCAGGGGCTCCTTGACGAGATGGACAGAGGGGCTTGGAAGGTCGTCAGTCCCTGCAGCTACTTCCCATTTTGAGGACTAAATGGGGAAAATTGTTTGATGCGAGGAAGACTTCCAGCTTTGAAAATCTCCAGCTAGGAAGAACTCTCGAGACACAGGTCTTTATTTTCTCACAGCCACAACCCAGGCTCACATCTGTTGGCTCTCCAAAAGAGAAGTGGTTATATGATAAGATCTCATTTTTCAAGAAAGTTAATGTAAGGATTCAAAAAATGTGTCTCTTGAGGGGCAAATGGAAGCTTCTGTTTGTTTAGGAAATATCTTCCAGCTATTTATAGCACCTTAAACTTTATCTCTGATAAAACTATTAGTATTTATTGAACAATTTCTGTATGCCAGACAGTGTTTTGGGCACTTTTCATATCTCTCTCTAATGCTGACAAGAATGCTACAAAGTAGTTATTATGATTTCTATTTTATGGGTGAGGAAATTGAGGCTTAAAAAAATTAGCCAGCTAATAAGTGACACAGTCAGGATTTGAACTCTGATCTAGCTCTCTCCAAGGCCAACTCTATTTCTATGATACGTCAGCACACCCATAGTAAGTGTTATATAAATATTTGCTGGTGGGATAAATGAAGAAACACTAATTGGGATTCCTTGATAGCATTTTGTAGCTTCATCTATTAATGTTATCTGTCTCCCATGCCTCCCACATCTGTTGTTCCATATGTACTTTTTAAATTTTAAAGCAACATCAGTATGATTGCTGAGCTTGTTATTTATTTTATATATCTGCTCAATTTTTTTTTTCAGACTTTTCTATATTTGTGCCCATATGGTTTGTTTTAGACAGGGTTTTGAGGGCCACAAATTGCTCTTTTCACAAAACCTAACCAACAATCATGTTTGGATATAGGCTTAAAATGAAGATTTCTTTCCTCATTGTTTTTTGTGCAGGAAAATAAAATAACTACGTAACTGCTCAAAACACAAGAGAAATTCAGAGGGTTGGGATGGAACCTTGGTTTCCCCAGTGGCCGTCTCAGCCACGGGGCAACCCCACAGCACCATCAAAGGACCCAGAACGAGGGCTTCGGAGTGGACATCATTGGCCCATTCCTCGCCCTCGACGCAATGGAGAAAGGTTCTATCAATGGCAAGATGTCCGCGGGAGTCCACAGCCACAGCAGGACCCCAGGGCAGACCATCAGCAGCCCCACTATGCATCCAGGCCTCGGGAATGGCCTCCTCCTGGGTCTGGAGTTGACTACTATGAAGGGGGTTATCCCACTCACTTGTACTCCAGGTATGCATTTAGGGTTTGGAATGCACCCAGCTCTCCTAGATGCTTATCAACAGATAGTTCTTTTCCTTCTTTCTTGTTCTTTTATTTCACTTCTTTGTCTTTCTCCACTCTACTACAATGCCTGTCTTCTCCCAGGTTACTGAAGGTGGAATTTTCCTCCTCTTTATCCAGGAGCTTCTTAAAGCAGCTGTTATAAGGCGACTGGGGATAAGGGGAGGGGTAGAGGGTAGAAATTCAAGACCACAAATGGGACCTTCTTGCTCCAAGGTTACAAAAGACAACGTATGTAAACTAAGGAAAAGCTTTTCTTAGGACCTTATGATAAGTTCCTTATCATCTTTGGTGCCCAGAACAGTACCTGGAGTGTAGTAGGCCACACAGTGTATTAAATGAATGAGAACTTTACGAAAAATCAGTCTCAGAAAGGTAGATATAGATGTACAGGTTTTGTGTTCAGAAAGAAGAGGCCACAGTGATGTAATTCTAGGTTGGAGGATCAGGGATTCCTCTCTGACCCTGCAGAATTCTAATCAGTAGCTCTGGACTAAATATGTCATGGAATGTTGGAAGCCATTTATGTTCTACTCTAGCTTTTCCAATTAGGATGACATTTATGCACTTACAGATTTACAGTGTTGAAATTATGATAATTACCATGAAGAATTTTGCCTCAGAAATGGGAAAGTATTATTAATAATAACAGCATGATGTTTCTTTCCTTGTTCTTTTTGGGTTGTTGAATTCTCAAAGGAAGAAATAGAAAGGACTGAGGCAATAAAAATAATCAGATAGAAGATAGTCCAACCTTTCCATCTCATTTCTATCCATAATGTGGATGGAAATTATAATATATTGGGCTCTTACATTCTTCTCAGGAAGGGTTTTCTCAGATAATATCTGGGCAGAGTATTGTTGGATGTGTGTATTTGAGGAGTAAGAGTTTTACTAAAAAAAAAGAGTTCTAAATTAAACATAGTTTTTTAAAAAGAGTTTTAAATAAAAAAGAGTTTTACTGTTTTACAATAAAAATCACAGCCTTATTATGTAACTAACAAGGGTCTTTCTTCCTCTTGTTCCGATCCTGGATTTTCTGTTTCTAAGACCCAGAATGAACTGTGGCTTTCAGGCAGATTCTGGACTGGGGTGGCCCTTCTACCCTCTGATGTTGCTTAACGTGTCCAGTGCTCCTTGCTTTCGTTCTCTACTGTACTCATCCTCAGATGACTGAACTTTTTTGTGATATCGTAGGGCAGGCTATGAGGATCCCTGTCAGGGATACCGCTCTCCAGCACTGAGGGATGAATACGCTTATGGAAATTATTACTATCATGGATACCTGCAGCAGTGGCAGGAGGAAAGAGGTATGGAATAGTCTCCAAGAAGCCTTTGGGGATTGGGTTGGGAGCAGCTGGCCTGACAGACAGGGCAGAGGCCATTGGTGCCATGTGTAGAGCCTCCCCTTTGGGCAGATGAGACAGCAGCAGAAAGCCTGCTCCTTAATGTCTAGAGAAGAGAGGAAAGGGCTTCCCTTTGCATGTGATGATGGTATAGAAACTATGGCTGTGTTACCAGTAGCATGCATGGTTTGCACTGCATGTTTTCCTCTGACTCTTCCTTGTAGCCATGGTTATAGTTACTGATGAAGTAACAGTGAAGTCAGTTTTTAAGGGCATCTGACGTGTGCTGGGCTGTAATATGCATCTGACTATCACTTTACCCTCCAGTGGCAGTCATGTACCAATAGGAGTTTTATACCCTGTACCGACAGGTATAGGTGTGGGCTAATGGCAATTTCTGACCAGTTAGCAAAGGAAAATCTGTTTCAGTATTGAGTACACCCCCTCCCCCACATACCCTGATCCCCAGTATTGAGCATGTGGATAGAGCCATGCTAATTGGTTCAGAGAGGCACTGTCAGCTCTGACTTACCAATTTGGCATTTTTTTTTCCAGTGCTAAGAATCAAACTAGTATGTAGCACATGCTAGGAAAGCACTCTGCCACTGAGCTTATTCCAGCTTCCGGAGCAAATATGTTTTCATACTTACTGTGCTCCAGTAACTCTGCTTCATAGCTCACTAGTGTCTTTCTGAAAGAACTTTCTGAAACAGCAGGTGACCTGGCTTTATTTTGTTTTCTCTGAGGGTGCAGTGCCAAGGCAGGGGAGTCCTTATGTCTGGCATGAAGATTATGGAGATCAAAAGTACCTCAATGAATATAATCATGAAAACTGGAGTAGTCCATTTGGAACAAATAATGAGACCCAGTTCCAGTAAGTGTGAAAGGAGAGGCCAGTTTGACGTGATTCATTCAACTCCGACTCCTTTAGGCCAATCTTAAGGTACCTGGAGCTGGTCCCTTGCTGCCAGCAACCCGTCTACTTCTGTTCCAGCCACAGAGACGTGGGAGTAGCCCAGGATGGCCCAGGCTGGCTGTTAACCGGGCCCTGGGAGGAGAGATTCTCATCTCTGAGGAGCTGCTTGCTCTTCAACCAGGCCTAGTTTGTGTCCTATGAGGCTACTGGGGCCTTCAATCCTATTTGGGCCTCAGAATGGATGTAGCCTCACAAAAGTTCTTATGATTGGGTCCTACCTGGGACTGGAGTGCTTCTCCTCTGCCCACTTCTGGACCCCTAGATGGAACATGACCCTGGCATAAGGCAGAGCAAAGAAGAGATTTTTGCCCAAGCTTCTGTTGTGGTTCTTTAGCCTGGAATTCACCGACTCAAGCTTTCTGATTTAACATGTTCCCACCAACTTGAACCACTGGTGGTACATGCATCAGACGGCATGGCACAGTCATGCAGGTACCACCGGTGGCACAAGCTGCCTGATGGGACAGTCATGCAGGTACACCGGTGGTTCAGAGCCACCTGGCAGTGAGACATCGGAATTATGGCCCCATCATGAACATGTTAAACCCCTCCATGATGGCAGACTGAGGAGACCAACTCTTGTCTGTGGATTTAAAGTCACTTCCAGTAATTGTGCTTGGAACCCAGGGGTGCCTGTTTTTCTGGGATCGATATACTGGGTATGGAATGGGAGAGAAGTGCTTTCTCTGTGGCATCTGTGCTGACCTTAGAATCAGGACAGCTTCTGGTGGAGAGCACAGCCTTGCTGGCTGGACCAGCACCTGACTAACCTTTGCTGTCATTTTGCTCCAGCTCTACCAGCTGGAATACTTATAAAGACAGCCCTGCTTCCAGCTCCGGACAGGAGCAGCCCAGAGAACTATTTCCAGAGAATGTGCCAACTGGAGCTCCAAAGAATAAGGTAACCTGAAGTGACATGGGGCTGGAGGCCCTTGGCCATGCATCACAACTGACCCACAAACTGTCAGCAGTGGCAGGCGGGACCTTTAAGGATGGGGGTTTCCAGTAGCCATTTGTCTGGAGGACTCCACTCCTCCAATCTCGGCAGAGCCTCCCCTTGTACCCTTTTCTTTCCCTGCTTTCCTGTTTCAGTCTTATGGCTCCAAGGTGCTGATCTGGCCCTTTTGCATTTTTGTCAAATTGGCCAAGAGGAGAGGCTGCCACTAAGTGTTAGGTGTTAGGGACTCCTGGGCACTAGCAATTTGGTGTAACCAGGAAATGGAAAGTTGCTAGAATCTTTTAATTCAGGTTTGAAAAGCAGGGCTTGAAATCCTTCCTGACTTTTTCATCTGTTTCCTCTAAAATCATAATGTGTGTACCAACTGTGTCACATAATAGAGCTCTTAATTTTTAAAATAAAAATTTAATTTTGGAAAAGGCTTAGTTTTATGGAAAAGTTGCAAAAATACTATGGAGAGGAACTCTTAATTTCTGACAATCTTGTGTTAATATTGTCTCCCTGATTATCTATGATTTTTTTTTGGCGGTGGGGGACTGGGAATCGAACTCATGACCTTGTGCTTGCCAGCTAGGCGCAGTGCCGCTGAGCTATATCCCCGGCCCCTATGTATGATTTTTGATGGCAGTTTCTCTGTATACCTAATGCTTACCAGGGTATGGCATCTATTACTGTGATAAATGTTAACAACCCAGTAACAGCAGTCATGCACGTGTGTATAGCACTTTTCAGTGTACAAAGGGTTTTGAATCCATTGTTTTCTTATATCTTTTCAGAATGTAAGTTCCAAGAATTTCTTATATATCCATATCCCCAGGGAAAGCACTGTACTGGGAGAACAGTACAGCTCATAATATAGTTGATAAATGAATACATGAGTAAGCAATAGGACAAATACTTTTATCTACAAATGAAGGTATTGAGCGTAGGTAACATAAGTCACTTGTTCAAAGTCACAGTAGAAGGGTGTTGGAATTCAAAGTTGAGATCTGAATTCAGGGTCTCCTGACACTACCCACTGGGCCATAATGCATCCTTCAGCGAAAAACCCTGCCGACTGAACATATCCAACTGAACGTATCCACATTCACTGTACTTATTGGGGACTTTGCATCTTGTTTCTTTGAAGACTCATGTGGGAGGACCAGCTCCCTGAAACTCCTTCCCATGTGTTTTCATTGCTTTTTAACTTTCAGCAGTCACTGACCCGCAGGTCCAACCTCTTCCAGCAGCATGAATCTGGTCTCAGCTCCAGCAGCTATGAGCTCAGTCAGTACTTGGCAGATGCCTCTGAGCAGTGTGATCGTGTGGCTTCAGCAGCTTGGAGTCCAGTGCAGGCTGGTGAGTACTAAAGTGATCGCTGTCATTGGTTGAGCCTAATGCGGAAAGGCTAGGCAAGGCTCTTGGGAAGTCACCTTTACCCTGTATTTCTGGGGAGGAATGGTTGTCTGCCCCATTTTCTTATGCAGGTCTTTAGGCAGAGAAGCCAGCTTGGCTCCGCTTCCTACTTTTTCTCTTGTAAAGGAGATTGCACCATAGCTGGTTCTCAGAAGGGAACACTACTGCCTCTAGGCATCATCAGGCTGGGCCAGGAGGCACTCAGGGATGCTTTCAGCAACAGGTGGAGAAGGTGAAAACCAGAGAGAGTCGGGACAGGCAAAAGCAGGGCACAAAGCTTAACTGCTTTGTCTGGTTGCAGGAGATTGTTATGGGCACAGAAGTCACAACAGCCAGAGACTTCTTGGCCTCTTACTATTAATAAGAATACCGGCTGGGTGCATTATCATTTGGATCAAATTATCAAATCCTTGCATTCTATTCTGACATATTCTCAGAGGCTTAAATCAAAGTGGAACATGAATCATGGGTTTCTTCTAATTATGTAGCCCACCTCCAATCTTATCCAGGTCCCAGGTGGAATTTGGACAGAAACATGTTTCTAAACTAAAGAAAAATAGTGAAAGTAATGCTAACAATGCCATCTGTGTCTACTGATAGGGGCTGTCTTGGCAGTTGGTCCCAAGACACCCATGAAGTTCTACGTCCCTCACGTGTCTGTGAGTTTCGGGCCAGGAGGTCAGCTGGTGTGTGTGTGTCCCAGCTCTCCCATGGATGGGCAGGTGCCCCTTGTTGAACTGCATAGCATGGAGGTAGGTAAACAAGGCTGTGTGCCCCGGCAGTGCTGGCACACTGCTCACCCAGCTACTTTTGACATACTTCTGTGCGTCCCTTTGCCTGAGCCTGCGCATCTCCAATAGGGTATACTCTTGTGGGGAATTGGGCCACGTGCTCCCTGGATCCAAGGGTGCAGGAATGGTGGGCTCTTTTCTGAAAGAAGTGATGCTAGAGCTATGTTTTCTCTGAGATGCTAGTGGTTCATCTTCAACAGGATACCTCACTTTGGTCGCTTTCTTACACGGCACAGAGCCACTCTTTAGGGCCACAGCCCTGGGATCTGATGCAGGGGCACTGTGTAGAACAGTCTTCAAGACCAATTTGCTTTTCTGTTCCAGGTTATTCTTAATGACTGTGAGGCCCAAGAGGAGATGAGAAGTTTCTCAGGACCCCTGATCAGGTGAATTACTGAAAAGCTGCTGAGTAAGGGCTCTTAAACCCTGGAAAATATTCCTGCGCAAATCAGTACTTTGGGGCTTTGTTCTAGGTTTCCTTGGAAGAAAGTGTCTGCCCCAGTTGGAATAGAGTTCTCTGTGATGCTGAATAGAGCTAGAGGTGGCCTGAGCTATTTTGATAAGCCATTTGATATTTGGAGATCAGAAAGAAAAATAAGCTTAATTTGGAAATCTAAAAATTGATTCCATTTTGTAGAGGTTACATGGTAGGAAGTTTTAGTGTTTAGATATTAGTGGAAAAATGGAGTATAGCCTTGGAAATCATTGGCAAGTGGATCACAACAGAAAACAATTCTCGCAAAGGTGCCTCTTTTTGAGATAGAACTATCAGCTTTCCAGTTACGGGACCATGTGTAGGTCTGCCCTCTGCAGGACAAAACTGGAACAGCTTTTAAATGTCCAGTCATGTTTCTGATAAAAAACCAGGGTTCCTTTGTTCTTCAGTCTTGGCTGAGTGTCAGAGGACCTGGCTTCTGGGTTCAGGCATCCTACTAACTAGTGCTGCCCTGGTGGGCAGGCCCATTAGTCCTCTCTGAACGTTGGTTTTCCCTCTGAGAAAACCTGTTCCACACCATGGCAGTGAGATTCAAGAGAAATTATGCAGGTGGAAACCCTTTAAATATCATCATTACTATATAAATATATTCTTATCCTGGAGCTTCCCTTTCAAGAAAATCCCCATATTGCATTTGGAAGCTTCTTTAGGTAAAACTGAGTGCTGTCCCTATGTCTTATACACAAGTATACGGGTACAGGCATAGAACTGAGTTGGGTATTGAGCACTTGGTCCTAACTTGGCTTTGATTTATTGATTGAGCCTGTAAGTATGTCTATTTATTAAGCACTTGATATATGTCATTCTGTTCACTTATTTTTTCTGTACAAAGGTAGGTTCATTTGTTATCCCTATTTTAGGGAGGAGGAAGAGCTGAGGATCAGAGGAGGTAAGAAATCTGTCCAAACTGCAAAGTGGCAGACCAGATTTAGAGCTAGGATCATCAGATTCCAAAGTTTTACCTGCTGTTCTGTGCAGTCACTTCAGGTCTCTGGTCCTCAGTTTCCTCATCTGTAAGATGGAAGGGGTGTCCAGGAGCATTTCTGAAGCCCCTTCCTATTCAAAGGAGAATAACCATCCTGTGGGCACAGGCGTGTCGTCCAGCCCTGGTGGTCAGGCTGTGTTCTCGACTTCAGCCCCGCCAGCACCTACACACCGCAGGGGCCCTGGGGTCCTGAACAGGGAAAGTGTCTGTCTGCTCACTCCGCTTCCTGAAATCTCTTCACAGGCAAGATGTACACAAGGTGGATATCATGACATTTTGCCAGCAGAAAGCAGCTCAGAGCCACAAATCTGGGACACCAGGGAGTAGGGACTCGGCTCTACTTTGGCAACTATTAGTTCTTCTTTGTCGCCAGAATGGAGTAAGTTCCTGCTTTGATGGGAGGGCAGGTGCAGGTTGGACTGGAATTTAAGTGTTCATGGGATAGATAAGATTTGGTTCGTGGTATGATTGTGTAAAGCAATATTAAAGAAGCAACACATTGTCCTTAGGGAGAACATTGCTCAAATGTCAATACCAGTTTGCTAACCTGAACAGTTCTCCTGACTCTCTTCTCCCCTGGCTGGGGATTATTGTACAGGGTTATTGCACCAGTCAGATAATAATACTGTGAAAACTGTGAATGGTTCCAGTAAGCTTTGTGGCTCCTGACAGGCAGAAAATAACCATCGTAGTAAAGCTGACGTTTGAAATACAGTAATCCAAGAAAGGACTGCCTTGTGTTTGCATGATTTTCCTCCTTATGAAGAAGGAAGATGCCTGGCACTTCCCTTCTGTAACTTGGGCTGGCAACACAAGCACTAATAAGACTGTACCCCAGGATGACCCCTTTTGCCTTGCAGTCCATGGTGGGGTCTGACATAGCTGAGCTGCTGATGCAAGATTGCAAGAAACTGGAGAAATACAAGCAACAGCCCCCCATAGCCAACCTCATCAATCTGACCGATGAGGACTGGCCTGTGATGAACACTGTGACCCGCAACCTGCTGACTGGGGAGATTCCCCCCACTGTGGAGACGCCTGAGCAGATTATGGGGAAATTCACTAAGCTGCTGTACTACGGGAGAAAGAAGGCAAGTACGCCCTTCTCCCAGGCTTGTTTTAGGAAAGTAACCACGTCCTACCCTACCACTCATCCCTCTTCCAGTTATATGGACAGTATATACTCATTTTAGAGCATATGGGAAATTCAGAAAGGTTCAGGGAAGAAAATAAAAACACCATTGTAGGTGTTTTTACCATTTACGCCTATAGAGTTAGCATGGCCCTACTATTAAAGGATAGGACATGTTAATATTTTGGTACATCTACATCTCATGTGTAGATTAAAAAATCAAAATTAAATTATAAATGCAATTGTTTATTTCTCTTTTTTGATTTAAGATGTATGTGGTGAAGTACCTCTATGGCTTTGAATATGTTCTTTGTTTTTGGCACCAGGAATCGAACTCACGACCTCATGCTTGCCAGGCTGGTGCTGTGCTGCTGAGCTATATCCCCGGCCCCTAAATATGTTCTAATAGCACCATTTTATTTTATTTCATTTGAGATTGAACTCAGGGCCTGTGTGTGCCACACAAACCCTTTATCACTGACCAGTGGAAAAAAATTATAGTTAGTCAATGCACTAGAGTTGAAAATATAAGCTTCTTACAATTTTGTTATCCATTACAAATTATTGCATTTGAACACTTTATTATATAAATCACTGGCTGATCTTTTTATTGTTTTTTAAAGGATAGATTCCTAGAAATAGAATTTATTGAGTATGGAGCAAGGAGTATGGAATATGCAATTTTAAATGTTTCCTCATATGTACACTAAATTAGTTTTCAGAAATGTTGTTTACAAATAATATTCCTGTCACTGTACCTCAGGTGTGCTTACCAATATTGAATGCCTGAATTTAATAGGGAATTTCTAGTTTAATTTTGAGGTTGTGCTGATGCTTTATAAAAGTGATAAAGTACTGTAATTTTAAATATTTAATAGATAATTAAAATCATTTTAAATCAATTTGATTCAAAATCAAAAGATAAAAGAAATACATATAATGGAGAAATGATACCCTCACTCCCAGTTACCCAATTTCTCTCTCTGAGATGTCCAGATATTTTTGCATTTGTAATTTTCTCCTTTTTTTTATGACATACTATTATTATGACTGTACTTTCCTTTTTTTCCACTTAACAGAATATCTTAGAAAGTGAACTTTGGAGTTGGCAAACCTTTTCCATAAAGGGACAGATAGTAAATACTTTAGGCTGTACTGGCCACCGGGTCTTGTTGCACCATCCGGCTCTGCCCATGGAGTGGGAAGGCAGCCACAGACTGTATGTAAATGGATAAGTGTGGCTACATTTCATTCAAACTGTGGACATAGAAACTTGAATTACACATGATTTTCTTTTTTTATTTTTGTGGGTACCGGGGGTCGACCTCAGGACCTCGTGTGCCAGCAGGTGCCTGTGCCGCTGAGTGATATCACTGGTCCCTTTCTTCATATGTGGGTTCTGGGAGTCGAACTCAGGCCCTCGTGCTTGCCAGGCAGGCGCTTATGCCGCTGAGCCATCTCACCGGCCCACACATGATTTTCATGTGTTATGAAACATTATTTTGGTTTTTATTTTTTACAATTATTGAAAGATGAAAAGGATTCTGAACTGGTGGGCAGTACTCTAACAGGCAGTGCACTGGATTTGTTCTTCAGGCATATTTTGTTATCTTTGTTCTTTATGATATCTTCCATATCATAACATATATATCACTTTCTATATCATAACATATATATCACCTTCCATATCATAACATACATATCACCTTCTATATCATAACATATATATATCACCTTTTATATCATGACATATATATATATATATATATAACCTTCTATATCATGACATATATATCACCTTCTATATCAAACCTTCCTCATATTTTATGACTACATAATTTTCTATGGATAAGTTATAATTAATTCAAACAAATCCCTATGGATTGGTGCTTAGATGTCTTTTGCTATTACAAACAATATTAAAATGAGTAACCATTGTTATTTTGCTAAATGTGAAAGAATACAAATTTCTGGAAGTGGAGGTGTTGGGTCAGAGTGCAGAGGGTATATAATGTTAGGTATTGAGAAACCGCCTCTTTAGAGTTCGTGCCGATTTGCTCTACCAGCAGTGTCTACGAGTGCTTATTTCCCCATGTTCTCACCAATCAAAAGTATTGTCAAACTTTAGATGTGTGCCAATGTGAGAGGCAAAAAAATATGATTCGGTGTAGTTATTTGCACTTCTATTATTATGAATGAAGTTGAACATTTTTTAAATCTGAAGTTTTTCATCATGGATTTTCTACATTTTTCTATTGAGTCTTTTATTGTCATGTGTTCATTTATTGGAACTTTTCATATTTTTAGGACTTTCTGTCAAAATCAAAACTTTTTGGGGGTCATATTTAAGAAACTTTTCCCTACTTCAATATGAATTCATAAAAATGAAGCTGAAGTACTTTAGTGACTTCACTTTTATATTTAAATATTTATTCTCTTGGTTTTTTTGGTATGATGTTATCTTTTAAGTGAACTTGTGACGTGATGCTCAGGAATAACTAGTGGGATCAACTTATAGCCATTCTTCCTATGTTCACTTTATACTGGGAATTACAGTTTTACCCGTGATTCCTTTATCCAATAAACATTTATGAGAAGCTACTACTTCTCAGGCATTGAACCCAGTGGGTCGTACAGAGATAAATCAATTATGAACTCTACCTTTAAGATAGGTGAGGGCCGGTGAGATGGCTCAGCGGCTTAAGCGCCTGCCCGGCAAGCGTGAGGGCCCGAGTTTGACTCCCGGAACCCACATACGAAAAAGGGGCCGGTGATATTGCTCAGTGGCACGGGCGCCTGCTGGCGCGCGAGGTCCTGAGGTCGACCCCCCGGTACCCACAAAAAAAAAAAAAAAAAAAAAAAAGATAGGCGAGTAATGATCATACCAAAAATAATAAAGGCAGGGACTTTAAAAGTATTTTCTATGTGGCAAGTACTTGCTTTACATCTCACATGCATTATCTTATTTATCTCCATAGGAACTCTGTAAGTTAGGTTCTATTCTTGTATGTGTTTACAGATTAGGAGCGTTAGTAAGTGATAGGGGTGAGGCTGAGGTCCAGGCAGCCTGACCGTGAACCTAGGCTTCTACCTCCCTACCTTACCTCCTTTCACACCTGGACCAAAGGTGAGTGAGTGAGGGGTACAAGGAGTACTGTGGGGGTTCAGAGTGAGTAATGAGGAGCTGGATATCAAAATATCTTTAAAATCTTTATTCACATTTGACTAGGGTAATATTTCTGGAATTGTGCAAGATTGACAACTTCGATATAAGTTCGTAATTTCTTCATTTATTCTTAAATGACATTTTTGGAGGGGCAGGTTTTTGAATAAACCGGTGATGTCCAGCTAAGCATTAGTAACTCCCTTCCCCTTTTTTCAAATAAAAAACATGAAATAGTTAAAATATATTTAAAAAGTAACCCTTAATGTCATGTTTTACTTGCTCTGGCTATAAAGCTGACTTCTCTAACTGTTGCTTTAAAAATTTGTTCTTTGTCTTTCTTTCTCTTTCTCTCTCCAATAAGATTACAATGGAAGATGTTGGGATAATCAGAGAACTTGTTACTTGGAGGTGGAATTACCTCCATGACTTGCCATCCATAAGTCACATTTTTGGGTGCAGGCACTAAGAAATTTATTAATACCAGTTCAAAATTTTACATATAAGTTACATCCTTACTGGGCCGGTGAGATGGCTCAGCGGCTTAAGCCCCTACCCGGCAAGCGTGAGGGCCCGAGTTCGACTCCCGGAACCCACATACGGAAAAGGGGCCGGTGATATCACTCAGCGGCACGGGCACCTGCTGGCGCGCGAGGTCCTGAGGTTGACCCCCCGGTACCCACAAAAAAAAAAAGTTACATCCTTACTAAATAATTCTGAAAATTGAATTAAAAGGTGAATGTGTGTGTGTGTGTGTTTCAAATTTTGTAACTCTAGCCCATCTCACTCAGTTAATAGTGTTACTAATTTGGCCTATACAGGCATTTGATAGTTAATAGCACTCAGTTTTAGCAATAGGTAGACAGGCCAACTCCTATGTATACTGGCTTAAATATGATGCCATTTATGTAAGAATACTGGGCCCTCCACGGTATAGTGAGAGTCAGGATGTTGGAGCTACCACCCTCTTAGAGTTTCTGTGGTTTCCCAGGAGTCCTCTCCACTCCAGGAACCAGATGGGTAGAGCACATGGAAGACTTGGTGTGGGTGGTTTTATGGGCCAGACCTGGAAGTGGCATCTGGCTCTTCCATTCCATTCCATGGCCTAGACTCAGCCATACCCAGCTGCCAGGCAGATGGGAAAATGTGGTGTAGCTCTTTGTTCAGGAAGGAAAACATGGGTTTTGGAAGGAACCATCAGTCTCTGCCACAGTTGTTAAAAAAGGTACTCTACCTTAATAGCCTCTCATCAAGATCCTTTTACTACTCCTATTTTAGCCTCATTCCTGGGGATAAGAGCTTTTCTCATTTTTGATACATAAGTTCTTGTAAGTATTCTGTAACTTCTGCTAAACAGATAAGGCTATCTGGCACCCATGCCTGGGGGGAAGGTAATGGAGTAGCATAACGGATGGCTGGAGAGGTGGACAACCTGCAGGAAGATACCATGCTGATGAGAGTCTGCCTCTCTGCTCACCCTTCTTCCTATGCACAGGGAGACTGCAAGTCTCCCTGGCAGCTCAGGCTCTGCTGCTGAGGGTGCAGATATGCCCACATTGGGGAATTTGTTGTTTTTTTGGAGGAAGTTGGGCAAGTAATTACTGAATGTGATGTTTTGGTTTCCAGGAGGCCTTGGAGTGGGCAATGAAGAGCCACTTGTGGGGTCATGCTTTGTTCCTATCCAGCAAGATGGACCCAAGGACCTACAGCTGGGTCATGAGTGGGTGAGTCCAACTTGCAAAGGAGACTAAGAGAGCAGAAATGCCTCCCCTCCAAAGGTGGGGAGGTGGTCAGGGTGGTGAAAAATGCATGTTGTACGAAGAAGCCCACGCTCCAAACAGTTTCCAATTTCTCTTTTCTGAGCCAGACAGCATTTCTCTTCTCCAGATTCTTATAACCTAGAATCAAAGGCATTCTTTCTATTTGCTAAGTGGAATGAAACATATTAGTCAGAGTTCCCAGGATCAGAATTTCTGAAAACAAAGTCAATTCTACATTTCAGTGATCTTCGGGAAGGGCTGTTCTAGATAGTTCCATTAATGAAGGAAGAGGTCGTCATTTAAGTTCAACTGATAGAGCTTTAGGAGGGAGTAAGTAAATGCCTAGTACTTAATATTGCTGTGGGTGGAGATATGGGGTAGCAGGACCGTGAGCTGTGGCCGCGAAAGCTGTTCATAGAAGTCAACATCTCGGTGGGGGCACTGTTGAGACTGTAGAGGAGCGCTTGGTAAGAAACCACAAAAGCACACCAAGTCCCAGGTGCCGGAGTGGACCAGGAGGAACAACCAACCCAGAGTGAGATAAGGCTCACACAGGGAAAAAGAATCAGTGTCGAGAGGAGGTGGTGGGCAGGGGGTGCTGGAGAAGGGTTTCGGAATAAGCTTCAGGCTCCAACTAGCACGCTGAATGGCAGGGGTGAGAGGGGGCTCTCCTGTAAGGAGCAGGCTGGGTCGGACTGTGAGAAGGATGTTACCTCTACACATGTATCTTCTGGCGTGCGATCAGGCTCGGAGGTTACCCTCTTAGAGACTTAGGTTTGAATTGGCCATAAGTCCCGTGGGGCGGAGAGCTGGATGAGAAGATGGACCCCTCCGCTTCAAGTCCAGTCTGTGTTCTTAGTGGCTGTCATGCCGCCTGGGAGCCCATATTTCAGGATGGCCTCAGCTGTCTCTTTGTTACTCTAACCTTCACTCTTCCGGGGGACCAGCAAGCCCGCTGAGTACTTCATTATGCTCGGAGACTGGAATTGCGAGGAGCGCTATTATGATGAGTGCTCTGAGCTCCTGTGGCAAGGGTGCTATTAACTCAAAACTGCTGTTCTGAGAGGTGATTTTCCCTTGGGTTTTGGAAGTGAACATTCCACAACCCCAGGATGTAGCCTACGTCTCCGCTACAGTTTTGCCTTGGGCCATTGAGTTTTGATGGGGCCCAGTGAATTGTAAAAAAAATCTTTTACCGAGTACACTTAAATCTCAAATCAGCTATAGAGCTTATTATATCCTTGTTAAGCATATCCCATGGTTTGTCATCAGCAGGATCATTTCTGGTCCCTGTTCCATGCCTTTTTGGTTACTGAAAATGGCCATTTAGTGCTTGTGAATGAAAGCTCTACAGACCAGGGCTTGTGATGAGCCAGGAAAATGACACCAACAGCCGTGGGCTTGGTGTGGAGGAGGGCTGCAGGGGAGGAAGGGCCCCCAGAGAAGAGCTCCAGGTGAGCGGCTGCCCCTCTCCAGGGGCCCTTGAGATGTGCATGGGTTATTTTGTTGATGGAAGAAGGCCTATAGAAATGGTTACGTAAGAGTTAGGGCATCAGGGCCAAACTGCAGAAAACAGTGCAATGGGCTTGTGATAGAATGAAGGTGCTGCTGATCTCCCCACAAATGAGGTAAAGGCATAACAGAGGGCAAAGAGATGATCACGTTCCGAAAGAAGCCACTGGCATCAAATGGAAATATGCGAGGCCTATGTGTTGGCAGTGGGCTAAGACTTCTAGCTTGGTCCCCGCTGACTTCCTTTCTCTCTGCAGCTTCACCAGCACCCTGGCTCTCAACGACCCCCTGCAGACCCTCTTCCAGCTCATGTCGGGGAGGATTCCACAAGCAGCCACGGTACCCTCTAGGGCAGGATTCCTTCCGCACCCTATCATCTGAAGGAGGGGTTGGGGGTGGGGTGGGGACTTCTCAGGATTGCAAGGGTGGCTTTCAAGGCGAAATGTGAATAACAACAGTTTCTTAATTACCTATCATGTGCTAAATGCTTCGATGCATATTATTTCAGTTAATACCTGGAAGCAGGAGTTATTATCCCTATTTTACAGATGTGGAAACTGAGATGGAAAGGTGCAAAATGGCTCAAGATCAGGGAGTTGGGAAGGAGTCAGGTCATAATTGGCCCAGGTCTGTCTGACTCTACAGACCTTGGCTTGCACAATGCTATAGCAGCCTGCTCTGCTCTGAACAGCAAGAGCTGCTGTTCTCCAGGCTCGCACAGCGGGGCTGCCCCTCCTTTCCTCAGGGGAGAACTTCCCTGGTGCATGTCTGTCCTTTGGAGCTAGACAAGTCAGATTTTATATCTTCTGGAGTTGAATGTGGTTGAGGAGAAGGCTGAGGCCCGCTTGAGAATTTTCCCATTATAGCAGATGTGATCTTTTTGCCCCAAAGTATTCCTTCCTTATCTTTGAAATCCAACAACTTTACTAGGTGTTAACTGGGTCAGTTTTTTCTTGGGATGTAGCATGACTTTTAAAGCTGTGCATTCATCTCTCAGAGTTCAGGAAAATTTTCTTGAATATTTGTCTCATTTCATTATTTTGGTTTTGTTTTCAGGAGTTCATATATGTAAACTATACATACACATGTGAATTTTCTTCCTTCCTTCTTGCTTCTTTCCTTCCTCCCTCCCTCTCTCCCTCCCTTCCTTCCTCCCTCTTATTTCTATCCTCTGTATCCCTCATTATGTTTTCACCAGTGTCTCTTCCTTTTGTGTTCTATCCATTTTTGCCTTTATTTCTTTGATTTTTCCCCTACTTCTTTCCTGAACCATGCAGGTCACATTTATCTCCTCCTGTTGTCCATCATCTTTCTTGAGTTCTTTTAACTCAGCTTTGTGCTCTTGCTTCATAGAAGCAATTGTTTCACTATCTCCCTGTTTCCTCTTGAATGTACCTTTGTTCAATTTCCATTACTTTGGCAGCCTTTTTCTTGAATTGTAGTTTGGATTTTTTCTGATAACTAGTTTCAATGAAGACGGACTTAACACTTCTGCTTTTTTTGTCCTTCTTATTGCTTGTGGATAATTCCAAGAAAAGAAAAGAGAAATTATTATTTTTTCAGCCTTCATCATTAAACTAATGGGCTATTTTATTTTTTTGGGGGTGGGTTGAGACAGGGTCTTACTATGTAGTTCAGGCTGGCCTCAAACTCACAGTGATCCTCCTGCCTTGGCCCTCCAAGTGCCAGGATTACAGGTGTGCACCACCATGCCTGGCCAATGGGCTATTCTAAAACATAGAGTGTGCCTCACAATTCAGCTGAAATGTCTGTGCTCTGCAGTGAAATTGTGTTATGTTATAAAGTAGTAAATATATAAAGTGATATAACCAGCTTATGGTCCATTGAGTCTCACTGCAGTTAGCTAATTTCCTATACTTTTAGGTGAGAAAACCAAGGAGCCAGAAGTGATGTACCAATGCAATGTTTAATCTTAGGGTGTGAGAATTTTCTAGATTATGCTAACATCTAATAAAAGGTTAGACTTCAGTTACATGTGACGAGTGGTGTGGTGGAAAAAGCATGGCAACAGGACACACAGATGTGGGTTTCATCACAGATTTAACCTAGGCTTTGCTCCTGATTAGTGTGCAAACTTGGTTTCATTACTTAATCTCATAAAGCCTCAATTTTTCATATTTGTGGAGATTTTTGTACATGACCAATAGAGTTATTGTGAAAATTAAAGAGAGAGAATATCTAGACCTGCCAATCACCATGCTTGGCCCACTGACATTAGTTCGTAAATGTTTCTTTGCTCTCTCTCTTTACCTATAGATCTGTTGTATACTGATTTTTTTTTTCAAATCACCTAGAGTAGAACAGAGATAGAAAGACTTACAAATTCCTTTTTTTAAATAGGGATATCCTTTTTTTTTTTTTTTTTTTTTTTTGCTGGTTCCTTTAGATCCAGCAGAAGAGGCTTGGCTTATGTGTTAAAATGAGGGTAAGCGTAGTACCTAGCGCGTGTGATTGCTGGCAGGAGAAATGCTTAGCACAGGGTACAGTTCATGGTCTGAGCCATGGTGATAATGAGAACTGCCATTACTGTTGTGACTGTTCTTGTGCTTGTTCCTCTTTCTTCTTCTTCATTTATAATGCATTTTCCAAATTAAACAAGGATTAAATATAACATGAGGTTGAAAAAGCATCTTTTATTCATTGAGATATTTACAAACAACAAATAATTGTGAATAGTTTTGACCTCCAGATGTTAGTTATTACTGTCAACCTCCTGTTCTACCCATCTATGTGACGAATTAGAGTTAGACAGGCTTGAAAATTACTTCTTTTCTCTGCTAAGTTTATAGTCCTCTGGATGTGCGTGTTTGTGTGTGTTTGTGTATGTACGTATTTATAAAGGACAAACCAAGTGTGAAGTACTATGCTAGGTGCTTTACACACTACCTTATTTTACTATCAGCAGCAATCCTGTTATTTAGAAGTTATGTCCATTTTAGAGATGAGGAAACAAAGGTTCGAAAACCTTGTTCAAGGTCACACAGCTAGTATGAGGCATGACTCGAGTCAAATCCAGACCCTGTGTTGTTTCTATGACATTAGGTTTTTTTTTATCTGACAGTTTCCTCCCTGAAATTCTCCTTCACTTAGGGGAAGGGCTGCCTTCCAGCAAACCCACCAGGGAAGTATCCTTTGTATGGGGCGTCTTCTCATTTCCACTTCTCTGCTGACTCTCTGCTGCCCCCTGGTGGGCTCTGCTGCCTCTGCGTTGTCGCCAGGGGGATAGAGCAGGAGGAAATTGAATGGGGGTTGAGTCCTGGCTGCGCTGTTAGGCTTGGTTTTCTCCTTCCTAAGTAGCAATAGGAATTAGACTTCATAGGGTTGTTATGAAGGGTAAGTAACAGGATGTATGTAAAAGGACTTTGTAAGACCAGAAAGCAGTTGACATTTGGCAAGACATTAAGCAGCCTGGTGTTACCGACTTCTGTGATGGGCTAATACTGTCTCCTCTGCTTGTGAGATAAGGATGTTTCATCTTCCTTCTGCCACTGAAACATTAGAGTATTATTTTTTTGGAGGGGGGGCTTGGGTCTAGCTATTTGGGGTGGAGGCACTGGGAAGAAATTGGAAAATTAGTGAATAACGAATAAGGTTGTTTTATTTATCTCCCGTTTCCTTATGTATGTATGTATATACATATCTATATGTATCTGTCTGCCTTTTATCCTTCTAGGAGTTTTTTTTTTAAAAGAGAACTCTAAATCAGTAAAATGACAGGACTGCAGGGAGAATAACGGGCATTTCCCAAACTCCTCCAAACCAAAAAATAGACAGCAGCCTTTTTTACCTATATTTTGGGCAGCACTAAATGATTCTGTCAGACTTTATTATTTTCCTGCTATTTTCCAGTGCTGTGGGGACAAGCAGTGGGGAGACTGGAGGCCCCATTTGGCCGTGATTCTGTCAAATCAGTCTGGGGACCCAGAGCTGCATCAGCGTGCAGTTGTCACCATGGGGGACACGCTAGGTAAGCAGAAACCATCACTGCCTCCCCTTCTCTAGGGTATCTCCAGGCCAGCTTTACACACCTGTCCTTAGATTTTCAAAGTCTGGGTAGGGCTGGAGTCTATGTCCAGGCTTTTCCAGGACCCGGGAAGCTCCATGTTCTGGGATAAGAAATTCCAGGGGAAGGAGCGTCCTGCTTGTGTTGTCTCTTAGAGTCCCCACTGCGAGCCAGTGCAGGCCAACGCGAGACTTGGTGTTCTGTGCTACAGAGCCACTTCCCAGCAGCTGATGTTCTGCCCCTGGGGATGCTCTCTTTACGTGGCATTGACACAGGGGGCCTCGCTGCCTGTGGCCATTAATACTTCAGTGACCCAGCTCAATCAGATGGGAAATTGCTTTTGCCTGAACTACCCCAGTAATTCTGTAGTCTGCGTCTATGATCTCTTTGAGTGCGGCCTTACGAGCACTGAGGGGCGACTGGGCATTCCAGATCAGTGCATCTCGAGCTTGGTCAAAGGGCAGAAGATCTAGAAATCTCAGTGTTCCTTGGGGACCTTGGCGAAACTGCTCTGTTAAACTTGGAATAGCTGTGTGTAAGGTTGTGCTGAGTGATGGCAGCTCGTTCAGCACTCTCGACAAAAGGGAGCCCATGTTTGTTGAGCCCTGCTTGGGTACCAGGCACTGTACTAGGTATTTTACCTACTTGAATTAATTTTGAGGCAATGGAAAATGTACAGGAGAACACTTAAAAACTGAGAACAATTTGATAATTAATGTGATTTTTATGAGCACTGGGAAAGCTCGCTATTACTTGATGTTAGCAGGAGATGCAATTGTATCCCAGAAGCCTAGTTTAAGAATTGCTACTCTCAACAGTGCATGTCTTCGCTGAGATGTGGGCATCTCTGGTCCATTCTCATCCTGAGGAAAGACTGAAATGTTTGGAAAATGCCTAATAAAAAATCCGTTAGGGGGAATGTGAAATAGTGCTTTGTTCTGGTTAAAGAGAAATGAGATGTAATATCTGAGGTCGAAAGTGTTGGTAGGGGAGGGGCTGGGGGATCTGTGACTCATGATATGAGAAGTTCATTGATTTCATCTCACAAGGCTTCTCCCCTCTGACCCCCCCACGTGCACTCTTTCATCTCTCTCCATCCCACTCAGACAGTGGGATGCCCATGGGTGTGTTCCATGACTGGGTCTTGTTCCGCTCTTCCTGCAGCTGGGAAGGGGTTCGTGGAGGCAGCTCACTTCTGCTATCTTATGGCTCATGTGCCCTTTGGCCACTACACTGTGAAGACAGACCTTCTGGCCTTGCTGGGCAGCAGCCACAGGTATGTGACCTTCTGGGGGAAGGAAATGGCGAGGATGTTTCCCATGGAATTATTTTAGTCCTTGCTGTGTTCATGGAGCAATTTTTTATTTTCTGTAAATTTCAGCTACTGCAGGTCCCCTTTAGATTGATTTCCTATGCTGCTCTGGGCAAGATGATGAGTGCAGGGGGCGCAGGAAGTTGCCAGCAGGTGCCTTTGGGTTGTAGTGTACCATTCTGGCCACTGGGTGGCACCCTGGATCCACAACTAGGCATCTCCAAAAAAAAAAACCAAAAAACCAGTTTTGTGTGCGGAGGCCCCCAGTTCTGTTAGGCAGCCCAGGGCCTGTTTAGGGAGCCTACTTGGGCAAAGTGGAAAGTGGAAGAAGTTTACATTTAGTCGCCTTACAATGACTGTGTACAGGCTCCTCAGAGCCTCTGTGGTCACTTACTCCCTGGCAGCCGTGACATCAGGCTTTTTGACCGGGAGAACAACCCTAATCCTTTGGAGAAGGAATAGATAATGGATGAACAGACGAGCAGCTCCCTCACAGTCCTCTCTGTTCTGGATCTCTATTCCCTTCCCCATAACAGTTACGATTTATGAACTTCTTATGTGGCACTGGCTACTTGCTTTGCATGATTTCCTTTGTTACAGATGTACCCAATGAAGAAGGTATATTTTTAATCCTCACTTATGGAGGCGAGATCCCAGGGCACAGAGAGGTTAAGAAGCTTGGCTGAGGTAGTACAGCTTGTGTGTGCCCTGACTTGGAGTCAGGCAGCCAGGCTGCAGAGCCCGTGTTTGTAACTGTGGCCCTGGCTGCCTACCACCGTGGTGCCCCACCTGTCCCCTAGCCTGTTCTGTCCAGCAGTTGGGACAGTGTATATATAGTTAGCTTATCAACGATGCCCATCTGGGCCAAATGGACAACAAGAGTGTTAGGGACAATATGTTTCCCCTCTTATGTTCATGACATATGAGGAAATTTCTGGAGATCATGTGCTGTCTCCCAGGAATAATCTGGTGACTGTGATTTTGGACATCTTGGCAAGGTGTTAGGGGAAGAGACTTGGGGGCATGTGGGACTCTTGAGGCCCTTGGATCACATTCACCCAGCCCCCTTCCTCACTGGCTGAATGAACATCCAACCCAAGTACTGTCACTTGCTTTCTGCTCAGCTGTCCTCCCATTCTCTACCTGGCCTTTTCTCCTCAGTGCTCCGGAAGGGCCACACGGCTGCTCCTCTGTGCTAGCATGCTGAGGCTGGCTTGGCTTTCTTGGGACACATTGGGCTTTAGGGCTCAAAGGCCACCTCTCAGTGTGTTTGAGTGGAGGACCTGGGATTCCGCCCTCTGGCCAGGAAACCAGAGGACTGCTTCCTGAGTCTCTACCTCTCAGGGCCCTGCAGAGCAATGTGTTGGTCCTAACCCAGGCTCAAAATGGTAGAGGGAGAAGAGGCCACATGTCCATGCTGGGGCTGGAGTCACTTTCCTGTATTGGAGCCTCCAGGACCAGCCCAGGATGGAGCCCCTGACACCTGCCTATTTCCTAGGACCCATCCCACACCACCCTAATCTCTTGTGTTTTTATTCCCTGTTGTAGTCAAGAGTTCTTGAAATTTGCAACCACTGAGGCTATCCAGAGGACGGAAATCTTTGAGTACTGCCAGATGCTGGGCCGCCCCAAATCTTTCATTCCTTCTTTCCAGGTAACAGAGCCCAGACAAGGCTCTCTGCTTAGCTGTCAGCCGGCTGTGCACAGCCTGGTTTTCAGCTTTGCTTTTTGGCACATAGCACCTGGGGCTAAGTCATCTATTGCATTTTTCCTCATTAGTGTGAGAGTGGGAAGGTTTAAGATGTCTTTTTATGTCCCCTAAAGGTCTGTATTTTACAATATGAAAGCAAAAACTTGCAGAGGCCTCTCTGCTGGAGGCTCTTGCCTCATTCCTGCCATGGGAAGATCGGCGCTTGTGGTCCTGGGCCCAGGCCGCACTCTGTCCTCAGTCCCCTCGTACGTCTTGCCAACAGTGCCAGTTTCTGCCGCCCTCTCCACAGCCGACCTGCCTGGGGGTCAGGGACTCCCACCTCCTCCCTGCTGTCCTTGGCCCTCAACTTCTTTTCTTGCCTCACAGGGTTCGCTTAGTAAGTAGCACCCAAACTGCAGGTCTTTCCTCTCTTCTCGACGTCTCTGCTTAGTGTCCTGCTGTCGCCTTAAATTCACGACGACGGATGCTGACCTCTCGTCATCCTCCTATCCCATCTCCTATGTGCTCCAAGATCCAGCACCACGAAGCCTCTTCTGTCTGCTCCTGCTGGTGGGACTGGCACGGCGGCCCCAGTGGTCTCGGCTGTGAAGTGGTGTGTTGGGGGGTGGCTGTGCAGTAGAGCTGGCCTGAGGTCAACCTAGTTCATTTCTTTTTTTTTTTTTTTTTTGTGGGTACCGGGGGGACGACCTCAGGACCTCACGCGCCAACAGGCACCCGTGCCGCTGAGCGATATCACCGGCCCCTTTTTCGTATGTGGGTTCCGGGAGTCGAACTCGGGCCTTCGCGCTCGCAAGGCAGGTGCTTAAGCCGCTGAGGCGTCTCACCGGCCCCAACCTAGTTCATTTCTGCCACACACTAGAACAGTGCCGGCCATGCAGTGAGGGGGTCACCGCCACAGCACCGGCTCCAGGGCCCCGGCTCGGCCCTGCGTTTTCTTTCCTTGTGTGCAGGAGCCCGGCCTCTGCTGCAATTATCTTCTGAAGGCCGAGTCCTTTCCTGGTGGTGCTTTGTATCTCCTTCAGTGTCCAGCAGTGAGAGTGCACACAGCAACAGTAACACACACAAACATACAACACACACACAGAGACAACCTTGGAGATGACCTGCTGTGTTATGAAGAGGTGACCTATCTGGTATCATCACTAAGTTTTACCTAAGGCCTATCGTGTCCAGCAGTCAGCTCCCCCTTGTGCCTCCTCTGTGGGCGCTTTCCTCTCCTTTCCCTGCTCTGTTCACCCCACCTCTCAGTTATCTTGACACTGCTCTGGGCTGATAGTAACGACATCAGCCAGTTTTATTGACTGTGCTCTCCATGCCGGGATTGTGCATTATGTTTCTTGGGTATTAATTTTAATTATGTGGAGCAGGCCCAATTATCTACCCCATGCCCCTTTAGAAAACAGGAAACAGACTCCCAGGGGTTGCATACTATCCACTCATTTCTCCTGTGTAACATTTGTTCTAGGTGCTTTATGTGGATTATCTCATTTAATCTTCACAACAACCAGTGGGGAGGTGGCATCATTAGTCCCATGCTGCAGGGAAGAAACTGAGGCACAGCGAGGGGAGGGAAGTAGCCCAATGTTCCACAGTTTGCATGGCGCTTGGATTTGATTGGGTGCGTCTGGCCTCGCAGCCCTTGTGCTGACCTCGCCATGTCAGCCCTGCTTCCATGAGCGCTTATCTGTTTTCCTGCATTTGTCTACATTCTCCATGGGGCCATAAACCCCTTGCACCAGGTCTCTTTTTGCTTTTTCATGTGTGCCCTGGTGCTGTGCTCCACATCAGGCTCTCTGGGGATGGGGGCTGCTGGTAAGAAGCACTGCAGTGACCTTCCATGGTGACCAGAGCCTGGGAGGATACAGTAAGCTGATGTGGGCCACCCATGCTTTTTTCTCTGTAAGGCAGGAGCTGCAGTCTAGATTTGGAGTTGTGCCTATGCATAGAGCAAATGTCCCAAATGGCACAGGGCCCTTGATATTTGGATGCCAGAGTTAGCAGAAGTTGGCAGTCAGCTGACTTCCAAGAGGTCTTATCTACATTTCTTCTCTCTCTTTCTGTCCCTGGCTGGGTAGACTAGTCATCGGGGCTGTTCTTCTTCACAGGTGTATAAGCTCCTTTATGCTTCCCGTCTGGCAGATTATGGTCTGGCATCCCAGGCCTTGCATTACTGCGAGGCCATTGGCGCAGCTGTCCTGAGCCAGGGACAGAGCAGTCACCCTGTGCTATTAGTGGAGCTCATCAAGGTGAGCATCTCAAAGGGTTCTCTGCAGGTGTTTTATCTTCAGTGCTCAGAGAAAGTCATTGTAGAACAGCTTAGACTCCACATTTCATCTTCTTTGAACATGCTGCAAAATTGGAGCCCGTGGCAGTCTTTGACCACATACGCATGCCCTGAGGTGATAAGCAGAAGCCCGACGTTTGCAAAAGACTGATGTGCTGGCTGGGGGCGGTGGGATCGAGGGACTGGAAGCCAGGCGTGTGCTACTTGGGAAATTCATTCTTGCATCTGCTTTTCTGGTACAGTAAAACTGTGTGCTATGGTGAGCTGTTCTAATTACAAAAGCCAGGCTTAGAAAACATATTTTAGTGATTAAAACAGGAAATGATCCTTATTAAAATGCTTTTAAATGCATGGAATATTTTATCACATGTGGGATACATTTAAAAAAGAAAACAAAAACATATCATCCCTTAGTTCCTGGGGAAGAAACAGCAATCAGGCAAATAGTTGTTCCAATTAATTGAAGAAAAATCCATTAGCTAGAGAGTCAGAAGGCAGCCTACCCTTAAATTTTTGTTTTGCTTCAGGTGAGGCCCCAGTGTTGTATTCTGTAACCAGTGAAATTTGTGGTGCTGAGCCCTCGTACTCTGAAATTTCTTCCAACACGGTGATGGTTCTAAGGAGCTCAGGGCCCCAGGATGAATAGTCAAGAAGGTTTTAGGACATAATACTGGAATAAAGGTCAAATCAGGATCAAAATACAAAGTAGCATCAGCCTCACCTGGGAAGTTGTTAGAAATGCAGATTTCAGGCCCCACCCAGACCAACTGAATGAGAATTAGCATTTTAAACAAGGTCCTGGGTGATTCCTAAGTAGACCAAAATTTGAGAAGTCGTCTTCTTACATAGACGACTTTGCACAGGGGAAAGAAGCCAAGTCACCGTTTCTCCTCGTGTTTTGTTTAGTATTTAACACCAAAATGAGTTAATTATTTACTTATATTGCAATTTCACGAGGCTAGCTGCTGAATTTGCTATTTCATGATTAATTTTATAATTCAATCTTCCTCCTTTTCCCTTCCTCTATTTCCCCTTTGCCCCACTTCCTTCCATGTCTTGGGTTACTCTCTCTTCTTGCCCCTCTCTTCCTCTGTGCTCCTGACTTGTCTGGAAACCCGGCACAGCTTGCAGAGAAACTGAAGCTGTCGGACCCTCTGGTTTTAGAAAGGCACCGTGTTGACAGGGACACAGAGCCAGACTGGCTAGCACAGCTGCGGAGGCTGCGCCAGGAGCTTGAGGTGAGTAGGGCAGAGCTGGGGGCGAATGGGCTGGGCCTGTGTTTCCCTCACTGCCCTAGACATAAAATAGGCATAGCAAGTCGAGGCCCCTCAAGTCACTGTGAGATCTCCTGTCACCCCTGACACACAGGCGGTGTCCTGGGAAGGGCAGGACTCTGAGCTTCCCTGCTGCTCCCTCTCCCCGCGGTGCAGAACTTTTCCTGTTTGCATGTGACATGATGGGGAGGGGAGGGTTGTTCTTTCTAAGCACTCTCTCACTTTTCTCTGAGATGCCGGAGAATGTGCTTTCTGACCATCAAAGCTCCCTGTCTCTGTTAGGAACAATGGATCGCAGTGGAGCTGTGTCACTTTCATGGAATGTGGGGCAATTGCTTAAAAGACTTCCGGGCCTTTCTTTTTTGTTCTGACAATTGCAAAAGCTGCTGGCCTTAATCAGAACAGTAATTGGAGCAGGGCCTCCCCCATTTTCTTTCTTCCACTCTGAAGAAAGGACAAAGTGGGTTTTTAAAAGCACACCTGGCGTTTTCTCCCTCTATCTGCTGCAGACTCTAAGGCCAGTTTAGTCCCTTCCATTTGCCCCTTGCTCTGGGGGAGGATGAATGACGCTGTGGCTGGTCCACCTGCTCACAGCAGAGCTGGGAGACTTGGGAATGAGTGTCCCCTGCATATGTCCCTTGCATGTGACCCCGGTCGGGAGCATTCAGCTGAGGTTCCCTTACCTTGTCACTTCCACTGGAAGTTTCTTGTTGACTTAATGTTTTAACTACCCCATTCCCAGTCCTTGTTTTTCTCTGTGCTGCTTCAAAGGATTTTACTTTGTTTTGAATAGCAAAAGGTAATGGGAGACATCGGGGATCCTTATTCTGCTCGCCCAGATATTTCAGGAGCCAAAGAAACAACAGGTATGTAAAACGACGAACAGACACTCAAGATTGAACTAAAGGGGGTAAATTAATTTAGGGAACACCCACCCTTCCCTCCCCAGGCTCCCCTTGTCCTTGTACACCTGACCCATCGGCCAGCAACCTCCTCCCCCGGCTCCTGCCGGGCTCCCAGGCCCAGGGTGCTTCCGAGTCCCCAGCGTGACCGTCTCTGCTTTGCAGTCCGAGAGTTCAACGCCTGAGTGTTTTACGCGTTGCATTGCATTGTTAGCTGACCGTTTCACCTGTGTTAGTGCCTCGCTCCCAGCTGGTTAAGTTTCTTGAGGCCAGAGATTGTTGATTACATGCAGAGCATGTGAGTGTTGGAGTCGTTGGAAGCTTTGACGAGTTTTGAGTGATCACTTGCCATGTGACTATGACATAAATACGTTTCTATGTGTTTTCGCAGCATCCCTACTCCCCCCCCCCCATGCCTCTGGGTGGCCAGTCGGAGGCCTTATGTCCCCAGGTTCCCCTCGTGACGGGGTTTGGCAAGGGCTCTCATCTTCTCCCTGCAGGCCATTTCCCAGCCTCCCGCGCTTCCTTCAGGGATGAGCAAAGGGGAGGGAAGGGAGGGAGGGAAGGCCTCACTTTCAGTTCCTCGCGTTGCTGTCCTGCAGCAGGGTCTGTGGTGTTGCAGTGCGGGAGGGCTGGCCGGGTATCTCCGGGTGGCCACTCCCTCGTGGCCCTGACGGCTGCTGTCCGTGGGGCAGGTGGGCTGCTGTCCACGGCGGCCTTGGGAGCATGGGCCAATCATTTCTCGCATCCACACCTTAGTTTATCTTAGCAGCAAGGTCCCTTCCAGTGCAAATGCACTCTGTTTCTTTAAAAGCAAAGCCATCATTTCTAAGGTCTGATTTGGGTTTTTAAATTTTTATTTTTTATTAGTGCATGTTTGCAGTACACAATGATTACATTTACTGTGGGGAGTTGGTGCCTGTCCATAACACATCTTCATTCTTTTTTTGTCCCCTCCCCTCCCATCATCCCCTGCTCCTTTTCTTGTTCCTCTTCCCATTTGCAAAAAGCCTCCATTTCTGTTTTTTTTTTTTCTTTTCAAACTGAAAGCTTTCTAAATCTCAAATATTCAACTCCATAAAGAACTTCTTAAAGGAGGGAGAGCTTTCCCCAAAATTAAAGAGTGGAGAGTTAGATGGGAGATAGGATGGTAATTTTTACCTTCCCAACCCTCAGGCTAAGTGGCTCAGAGATCATACAAGAAGTGAGGGAAATAATTCTGTAAACCGTGGTGAGAAGTGTTATGGTCATTCAGTCCTCCCTCCCTCCTCGTCTCCCTCTTCCTCCCTTTTCCGCTTCTCCTTCTCTTCTCTCTGTCTCTATCTCTCTGTCTCTCTCTGTCTCTGTCTCTATCTCTCTGTCTCTGTCTCTCTCTGTCTCTGTCTCTATCTCTCTGTCTCTCTCTGTCTCTCTCTGTCTCTGTCTCTGACTCTGTCGCTCTGTCTCTCTCTAGTACTGGGAATTGAACTTTGCTTGTCATTATGTTAATGAAAGCCACATCAACCAGCCAGCCAGCTCTTGTGACTGCTTTTGCTGAGGACAAGAGCAGGAATGTTTCTGGTGCCATTACTCTGCAAATGCTACATTTCGGGTCTCACTTCTTCCTCTTTGCCTTTTGTCCTCAGATTCTTTCTACCAGGATCTTTCAGGATGTCAGGCCCCAGGGTCCCATTCAGCCCCACGGCCAACTCCTGAGCAGATAGGCCCGACCCAGCCTGGCTTGCAGCAGCCCCTTCCCCTTAGGGGCCTCTACCCAGAGGAAGGAGGTACCGGGCACACGGGGGCACCAGTGCCTCTTTCCTCAGTTCCTGAGACCCACCCCCCAGGGACTGGCAATGGTGGTGACAGTGTGGGAGTGACGGGGGCTCCTGGAGGAAGGACCTTGGAGGAGACACTGCAGATGCACCCTGCCTCTGGTAAGACCTGCTAGCAGGCTGGCGCTTGGCGGCAAGTCCTGGTGCGGAGGAGGAGGTGGGGGAGATGCCCGGACCAGGGGAGGCAGCGGGGCCGAGGCGGGTAAAGACATGGATGGTGGGTCTGCTCTTCACTGAGTCCTCCTCCTTGTCAGCCTCTGCACTGGTGCTTTGCCAACACCCTAAAGAGCAGGGCAAACGTGGCCACTGGGTCCCTCTCCTTGGATTGCACGGTGTCTGGGGGGAAACCACAGGGTAGAGATGTGAGGAAAATGAGACCTGTGTCTCATGCACACTGCAGCACAGGTCACATCTTCCTCCTGCAGCAGTCTTGCGCCCAAGAGCAGCTTATAGTCAGGGACTGTGGCAGGGATCATGTTTCTGTCCTGTCCCCATGTTTCTTCAGGGCCATCAGACCTTAGACAGCATGGGCTGAATGTGGGGGAGCGACATGGGAACCATGCAGGAGGATTAGCTCTTAGACCTTCGAAGATGAGGTCCTTGGCAAGCTGGAAGGGAAGGCAGAGGATCCCTGTGATCTAGATCCGTGTCGCTCTGATTTCCCAGATTCCTAAGGAATGACCCTGATGTTCAGGACATAGACTTGGGTTGACCAGCACGTCCCAGGGTGGCTGGAGCAGAGAAGAGCCACGCAGTCACTTACTGTAATCTACTTGTGGTTGTGGGCTCTGAGCTCCTGCTGCTTTGCTGCTTTGTTAGGAAAGCCGCTGTGTCCCCAGGACCTTCTTCTGGATGGTGGGGAAAGTGCAAATTCAGATTTACTGTTTTTGTTTGTTTGGTGCCACAGGAGAGAACACAGTGTCTCAGGAAACCTCCCAGCATGGTGATGGTCAGAGTGTCAGTCCCCAACTTCAGGTGAGAGGACGAGGCACAGAAGATGCTGATCCCCCTCCGACAGTGCTTCTGCTGTTTTCCCGCTGCCCCGGTTTCTTAGCCACACGCGAGCTCCTCTCTCCTCCACACTGCGCCTTGTCTCTTCTTGTTTCTTTCCACACCAAATGCTGGGAGTTGGGAGAGGGACTGTGTTCTTCTTCTGCTCAGTCCTGCCTGCCTCTGACCTTGGGAGGAGGCAGAAACAGCTGGTTTGGTTTTGGCTTCATGGGTCTCTGTCCCTCTGCAGCCCCTTCTGTTGCACCAAATGCTCGCCATACCCTGCCGGGTTGTAGAATACTCTTGATATTTATTTCCTTAGTTTAATCTTGCCTTGGTTTATGTCAAAGAAAGATTCATGGTGGCTGTAGCAGTGCCTGCTTTCTTTTCCCCTCAGTTAGGCTCTAAGGTGTTGGAGGTGCCCGTGTTGAATTAATCATCCCACCTAGCTGTTGATTGAATGCAACTCTTCCCTCAGAAATGGTCAGCTTTGATCCCAGACTTCAGATGTTCTTCAGCTTTGCCTGGTTAGAGCAATTATATCACACGGTTTTTCAAGTAAAGATGGGGCTTCAGGTCTTTAAAAACTTCTATGATTTACTGTTTTTCTTGTTCTACAGAAAAAAAGTAGTACATGATTGTTATAAAAAATGTAAAAATAAAGTATCATATAAAGAACCAAACTTCATAGTCCTACAGTCAAATATTTTGGTTCTTTCCATATATACATATGGTCTGATCAGAACATATGGTGAACGTTTAAATAAAAAATTTATTACAGTAAAAGACATGTTGCCATTAATCCTCCTCAAAATCCTCCCTGTCTTTTTGAACACACTGGTCCCACCATTCTTGTCACTCTGCAGCAGTTCTGGAAGTCCTCTCTGTGAGTCTTTTCAGTGGTACTGTTTCACTGCCTCAACATTCTGAATCGATTCAAAGCATTTTTTAATGATCACTGTGACCTTGGGGAAGAGCCGGAAGTCTCGCAGTGCCAGATCTAATGAATGAGGTGGATGAGGACACCTTGTTAAGTTTTATGGGCTACTTCTTCACTGGGTGACGCTCAGTGGCAGCGTGGCCTTAGACAGGTTGCTTTAACATTTCTGTGCTTAGCCATCCTGTATGTCAGATGAGGTGATGATAATGGCTCCTGTCCCAGGGATCTGTTGTAGGGATTAAAATGAATCACCAAATGGAAATACTTTGATCAGTGTCTGGCATTTTATAATCGCTATGCTCGTTAGAATAAAATAATAAAGCTTTTCCTGTATTTTTGCCAACATTTGTACCAATTATGCTTTATGGAGAGTGTAAAGTGTAAATATAACACAAAATGGCAACATGTTGTATAATTCTACTTCTGCGAGATACTTAGATGAGGTAAACTGGTAGGGACAGGAAGTAGAATAGGATGGCTGTGACCAGGGGATGAGGGTAGGGGAAGTGGTGAGTTTGTGTTTGAGGAGTACAGCACTTCTGTTGGGGATGATGAAGAAGTGCTGGAGATGGAAGGCGCTGACGGTGGTACAATATTTTGAGTATCCATAATCCCACTGAGTCACACACCTCAGAGTGGTTGTAGCGGTAAGCTTTATGTAATGCACATTGTACCACAGTAAAGGAAAGTTAATATGAGAGGTGTGGGCATTTTCTGCTCCCCTCTGGGGAGGGCACTGTTCACAGTTGGTCTTGAGTGGGTCTGTCAGGAAATAAGCTCTAAGATGAGTTAGGTTCTGTTTTTTTGGGGATTGGGTGGTCCCTCTAGGCCCTCTTCATCTCCAGCAGTAGCTTACATACCCCAGACTTTGCTCCAGGCCTTGGAATAGTTCTGGAAACAGTTTCCAGAGAGACAGCATAGCAAACAGAACTTCCTAAGGTTAGGGATAACTTGAAGCCTGGGTTTGGGACTGGCCTTGTCCTGTAACCTTTGGCAAGTCATTTTTTACAGCTAAGACTTACTCTCCCCTCAGTAAGATATGATCCCCTAAGGGTACCCTCAGATTTGCTGAGTGGTCAGGTGGAAGGAACATGTGCTTTGTAACCTGTCAAGTGCTATGTGAACGTTAGTTCTTTTTAAAATTCCAGGTACCACCGGCTCCCAGAGCACGAAGTTTCTCTGAGAATTCCAGTGTCTCAGTCCAGGAGGATGAGGAATCCTCTGATGAAGCAGATAAAAAACCCTCCTCAAATGCTGCACAGAGAGAAAAGTCAGGAGATGTGAAAGACAACACAAAGGTGGAGGACCTTGTTCTTTTCTTCCTTCTCCTTCCTTCCATCCCTTTCCTAAGTGGTGGAGCAGAGTTGGGAGTCTCAACTTTGATTGTCTCCTCTTCTCTCCATTCTCCCTGTCTCGCACTGGGCGAGGCTAATCTCACGTTCAGTGTGGAGGAGCAAACCTACAGGCCATACAAATTCCCCTTTCTCTTCAGAGCTCAGGATTTGGCTGGTTCAGCTGGTTTAGATCGAAGCCCTCCAACAACAGCCCGTCTGAAGAAGACTCATTATCGGACTGTACCGACTCGGAGGTAACGTTGTGGGAGGGCTGCAGCGCCCTCCCTAGTGGGCTTTCCGAGGAAATCTACCCAGCACTGTATAGCGCCAGGCTGCCAGCCAGCTCTGCCCCAAATCTGGATGAAACAGAGGCTTTGTGTTGGGAGATTGTGAGAAATAAATTTGTTCTGTGTGTGAGGGAAGATTATGAAGGTCTTAAAAATTAGGTGAAAAATTTTAACTTCAGAGGGAGGAACAGAGCTAATTTGGATTACTGACCAGAGGAATGGCAGGAGGAAAATGGTGTTTTGGACAGAGAACCCCAGTGACGGTTGTGGGTGGGGGCCACCATTATGGGTGTAGAAATACCCAGAAGTTGGCATGAATTTGTTAACCACCGGTGTCCCCAGTGTTGCCTTTTTTTTCCCCTCTACAAAGCAGGTGTCACCCATAGTATATTCTCCCCACCAGACTAGCCTGCGCCTCTCACCGACACTGCCTCTTGAGTCCCCATCCCTACCAGGTACTAGCACTTTCTCTAGGGGCACAAGTACCTATAAGCTCATGCCCTCTGGTTGGGCATCTGTGGTCCTCTTGGTGCTCCTGGGGCTGGGTGGTACTCTCTAGGGGTGGGCACTGCTGAGTGCTGAGCAGAGGAAACTGTTCTAACTCATTGCCTTGTAGGTGGTGATGAGCTCCCAGAACCTCTGCCCAGTGGGGGCACAGCCGAGAGCACTGGGATTGGAGCGTTCTCAGGGCTCGAGGTGAGCAGACCATGGGCTGGGGCCTAGGACTCCCGCAGGTGCTTGTGTGTGTGAGGACTGAGCTTTCACTGTGGCCTGGAGATGCTGCCCTGGGAATGGCTGCCTCATGGGAATATGGATAAAGTTTCTATATTAGTTTCCTCAGGCTGCCATGACAAAGTACTGCTGACCGGAGGGCTTAAACAACAGAAATTTATTTTCTCACAGTTCCAGGGACTAGAAGTACAAGATCAGAGTTTCCTTTGAGGCCTCTCTCCCTGGCTTGCAGTTGACTGTCTTCTCCCTGTGTCTTCATGTGCTCTCTCCTCTGTGTGTCTGTGTTCAGCTTCCGTGTCTGATTAGGTACCCACATGATCTCTTTAACAATATCGTCTTCAAATACAACCACATTCCAATGTAGTGGAGGCCAGGTCTTCACCAGATGAAGTTCTGGAGGGACACAGCTCAGCCCGTACAGCTTCCTTAGGACCACCTCTCCCCCTATCTCAGGGGGAGCTGGAGTTCACTGGTGCCCTTGACTGCGGCTGGGATAAATTCTTCACGAGTTGTCCACATAGGTAGGGATTTCATGCCTATTGCTAGGAAAGCATTTTTATTTCTTTTTTTTTTTTTTTTTTTTTGTGGGTACCGGGGGGACGACCTCAGGACCTCGCGCGCCAACAGGCACCCGTGCCGCTGAGCGATATCACCGGCCCCTTTTTCGTATGTGGGTTCCGGGAGTCGAACTCGGGCCCTCGCGCTTGCAAGGCAGGCGCTTAAGCCGCTGAGCCGTCTCACCGGCCCGCATTTTTATTTCTTGAAGCCTGGTTTGAACATACTCGTAGTATTTTAGGATGTCTAGAGTCTGGTATTACCTTTTATGATGGTATCAACCTGACGTATTGTGGTTTTTCCTTGTCACTTGCTTCAGGTGTGGCAGCACTGAGCCTCTGCTTTGCTACCCCAGGCCCAGGTATTCACTGTGCCCACTTGAGCTATGTCTGTTTGCTGGAGATTTCCAGAGTTTCACAAAAAACCCTTCCATGCACTTGTCTTGGCCAAAGTTGATGCTCAGGGAAGACCTGGACATCCTAGGAAGTAGCCATGGACTGGATTTTCTATATTTCCATCACAGGGTGTTTCTTCTGAGCTCTACTCCAAACCTGGTGTCCTGCCTCCCCCTCCTCCCTTGAGAGGGGCAGTTCCTCTCTACAACCCGTATCAGGTTCCTCAGGTAAGGATGCACTCCAGGGAGGGGCAGGAGCACAGAGTTTTACTGAGGAGGCTGGATTTATAGTCCCAGTTTACCACTTGCTGCATTTGAGTTCCTGGGCAAAAACTTAACCTCTGTAGGTCTCAGTTTCTGCATTTGTAAAATGGGTTATTAGTAGCTACCTCACAGATATATGTGTGAAGTGCTTTGCACCTAGACCATGCTCAGTAAACGAGCCTGATATAAATATTTCTCTTGACCTTTAATAGGTCTTGAGATACAAGAGATACAGCTGGTGTTGGTATCAGTGGTGGGAGTGCAGAGTTCCTCTATCCTGGGGTTTGGGGATCACTGTAAACTTAGAGAAGCCAAGCTCCCTGCTCCTCAGTGACTTAGGGCAGGCTTAGCCCTCCTGATATATCACTTGGCCTCCCTTCTTCATAAAGTCAGATTTCTTTTCAGCATAGTCAAGAGGTGAAGGTTGATTATTAGAACTCAACCTTGGGAAACCACCTGCAGCTGGAGCATTTTAAAGATGCTCCGTTTACCCTTACTTAAGCCAACTGGTCACCCTGGGGCAGAGTCATGCCAGGGGCTGTTCTCTAGTGCAGCATTTGCTTTTCTTTTCCAGCTCTCCATGGCTACCAGCCTGAATCCACTAAACCGCCTAGCTCAGCGCCGCTATCCAACCCAGCCATGCTGAGAACGACCACCTGTCCCAGACTTGTCTCCTGGAAGCACAGTTTCTGTATCGCTCTCCTTTGCTCAGCCTCCCATCCGCTCTGTCATATTCAGGCCCTAAAGAGGGTTGTACTAGTCTGCTGCCTCCACTGACACTTGGAAGGCAAGGGAATAGGACCTCTCTCGACATAGCTGAAGTTTAACTTCAGAATGATGGAATTTATTACATTGGATGGAAAATTTGGGAAACAATAGCAGCCTGGAATGAGCAGAGTGTCATGACAACGGCACTTGAGATGGTGGTGTGAGAGTCTCAAGAAAGTTAGGGCCCTGAGGTTCCCACACCGGAATCAATGGTGCGCCCAGGGTCTATGACAGAGTCTCAGGGCACCGTTCCAGACCAACTTCGACTTGCTCTTCAGTCTTAGTTATAGACTAATACATGGCTGTAGTTAGCGAAGTTTTTATACTGAAACTTGATTATTGCTGCCCTTCAATGATTCCCCCTTCAATGACATTTCAGCAATTTTCCTCCTGGTCCTGGTTTTGTGCACATTTTCTATGCAGTTCAGATTAATTATATTTCTCTCACTTTCTTAGCTGGTCCTATTTTTTCACATCCTGGCATCTGGCTATCAAGTTAGATTGCTGTAGGCATCATATTGTCATGGTAACTACTGAATCTAATGATGCAGATGGATGGAACATCAGTGTAATAAATGGTGGAAAACATTTCCTAAAAATTCATCCTTTCCATAAAAAGGGAGAAATGAGTGCCTGGTATTGTTAATACCACCCTTTCTACCTCAGGCCTTTGCAAATTGATGTTCGGAGGGTCACTAGAGCCAGAGGGAGGAGGGAGATATATTGGAAATTTCCATTTCTCCTTGCAAACCAAAAATAGGGATGATTCTTGCTGTTTGTCAGATTTGCTGAAAATTGCTCCCCACAAAGAACACTTTTTGTGTGTGTAATTGTATGTACACGTTTTGTACTTTAATGTACTGTGGTTCTGATGTTGATAGTGATTAAACCCAGATAATTTTATAGCAAATGCATGTCTCTGGCTGATTTTTTCCACAGGGAGAAAACCACATTGATGGTCTCTTCCCTGAAGTCATTCTAATAATGGTTTCATTGTGTGAGCAGTGTGAATAGCTGGAAAACGCCTTTTGTTAATGAAGAATCTGGGGACTGGTTTTCTTAACTCTAAGTCTATTCTAATGCTATCATTTTTTGCAGTTTAAAAAAACATAGACAAAACAACTCTGACACAAACCTGTCATTCCACTTACTAAATGCTGCATATTCTGTTCCCTGAAAAGTTTTTTCGCCTCTTAGTTTAAATTAGAAAATGCATGCATAAGTGTTTTGCACCTAGCAGGCCCTTGGTAAATGCAGTTCCCTTTTCTTTCTTGGTTTTCGCATGCTGACACCCAGCGGCAGTACTATGACAGTAGAAGATGAGTTTTACAAGAGCCAAACTATCTAGGCCTAAATCTCACTCCTGCACAGCCCAACCTTATAACTTTGGGCAGGGTTACCTCAGAAGGATGAAAATAAAAATAATAGTACCTACCTTATAGGGACATTGAGAGAATTAAGTGAATCAAGGTCTTAGAAAATTGACTGGTGCATGCTAACAACTTTATAAGTGTTTCCAATCACTAGTGTGTAATCTGATAAGTAAAATCTTGCTTCTTAGGCCTATGAAGTTTAACTGTGGATTTTTTATTTTTGAACGAAGTATATAATGGGAATAATAATTTAAAGGTCCTTCTAAGATATGTGCTTATTGCTTCTCCTCCTACATCCCACCTGGCAGCAATGCTAAGTCATGAAGTACAGTTCCCCTGGGAACAGTGACACAGGGGAGTCCTGTCCAATAAAAAGGAACGCTGCAGAGGAGGAGCGTGAAGGCCGAAGAGCAAGGCCCAGGCACCAGATACTGTGTTCACATATCCTTTTCCTTGAGGCTTACTTTTGGAAAGCGCTGAGCTTATTTACTTCCCAGGCAAAGCAATACACAGCAGTGAGCACATTTTCAGAGGAGGAAAAGGGAGGTGGTTTTATGTACTAGAGAGGGAGGAGGTTCATGATATTCATGCTAATTCATAATTGAAAGTTTTCATTCTGGCAAAGTCAGAATATGCCCATTAATCTGTATATGCTTGGCTAAAACCAATCCCATTGCCCATTGGTCAGGAAAGTTGGTCCAGTAAGGGTCTAATGAACTGGGGTCACTCAAAGTTTTTAGTTATCAGCTGTGTTGCTAAAGGTCATGATCATTTTATAGTTTCAGCTGGTTAAAACCAGTTGCAGTGAAAAAAACTGAGTATAGATGGAGGCTTGGGGAATTGAGCAGGATGGGCAAGTATTGGGGTTAGTAGCCCATGTACTGGGAGAGGCTTCCAGACTTGGGAGGAAGCTGGCTTTGACTTGGCGACTTGCCCAGTGTGTCTTGTGAATAATCAGGTCCGTGATTTGAGGCAGAGCCATTGGCTTCCTGGAGCCTTGTGTAGTGTGGACTCCAGAAAGGAATAATTGCATTGTTTCCTCAAAGGCTGGGGGGGTGGCCAGTGGTGCCCCCCCAAAACAACAGGTCAAATCTGGGCCTGACCAACCTGAGCAAGGAAAAGGGAACATTGTGTAGCTCAGAGGCTCTCTGTCCCATCACCACGAGCCATCTGTGAGGAGAGAGTGAACAGAATTCTTTCTCTTTAAACAAAAGAATGACCCAAAGATGCTCCTTAAAAGGGAAGTGCCTGAAATATTATTGTCACATTTGTTTTTTTCCCTGTTCCTCAGCAGAGTACAAACTTGAAGGAAAAATAGATCAGTGCTAGGGAATAAAGGGGCCACGTTTCCCTTGCAAAACTGAGTGGTAGTGTGCAAAATTGTGATTGTGCTATATACATATAATTTAATATTTATATGAAAACATTTAAACTTAATGTTCAGTAATTTGAAGGAGAACAAACCATTAAATTCTATTTAAGTGTCTTTATCACATATCGCCATCCCAGCCCTCTAATCCTCTTATATGGCTATAAAACTGTGAATGAGCCTGGATTCCTCGGTACCCTGCAAGTACTCCCTTTTCAGCCCTTACTCAGGCTTCAGGTTGCCCAACATCAAAGCTTTCAGATTTTCCCCCCCACTAGAAAGCTGCTTTCATTTTGGTTTATTCCTCTGAGCAACCAAGAGGAAGAGAAAGAGATTACACCTTCTTCCACACTAAAATTGGGATATTTTCTATTGAGGTAATAGGCAAAACGTTCTTCTGCTTGAAAAGTATAATAGGTGTGTATTCCCCTTCTCTACTCACATGACTTTTTCTGACCCTCCTTCCCCGTAGTAGAATGACTTTTTCCCTCTTCAGTTTTCTTAGGCTGGAAATTGCAGTACAGTCATGTGATCCATAAGCAATAGCAATAGGCCGTATGTACTCAGCTGAGGCTGCCCCTACGCGGGGCCTCAAGGCCTGCCTGCTCTCATAAAGCACTTAGGCCGGACCGTTGCTCATTTAGGCCCTTCAGAAATGGCTTCTTAATGAGATTTTAAAGTTATTTTGAACAAAGACTAATAGCATGTTAAAATGTTTCCATCACAATCTCACTAAGTGGAGGAATCTGCTTCCCATACTGTCATCCTTTTTGTGTGTATCCCTAGGTAATAGAACTTTTCTGGAACAAAGTCAACAGCAGCTTAATATAACTTGACTGACCTGTGAAAACTCCCTGTTATTTTAACAGGAGATGCTTTCCTGTTCCCTATTCATCTGAGGGAGAGCCTACTCAACTTTTTAAGAATCTTAAAGAATCTTGGGTTTCCTAGAGGTTTCAGCCTCAGGGTCCGTGCCCTCCCCACATAAGGAAGTGATTTCAAGTACTTTATACCCAACTGCCCACTTGGTTCTCTAAGACTCTCACCTGGTCCCCAGTGGAGATGGAAAATGGCTGCCCACCTCCGTTTGTGCTTAGAGCTCTGTCATGTTATAGAAGGCCACTGACTTATGCCCCAGCTAAAGAAGTGATGTCTTAGAAAATGGGGTTTTCTTCGTGAGAGTCTGGGGTTAAATAAGATATATTCTTGAAGTCTCTTGGTAGCTACAGTGGTCAAATATTCTGAATTTCAATAATAATAATAATAATAATAATAATAATAATAATAATAATAGCAGCTGGGGATATAGCTCAGCAGTATAGCACCTACCTGGCAAGCACAAGGTCCTGAGTTCGATTCCTGGTACCAAAAACAAGCAAAACAAAAACCCAATGATGGTAATAACATTTTTTGAGGACTTTGTCAGGCACCATCGTATGTATTTTATGAAGGATATAGTATTGTTATTCCAACATATAATATATGGATTAAATAAAAACTGAAGAGAGAAGTTAAGTATCTTTCCCGAGTTAACATAGCTGGGAAAGATGGAGCTGGAACTGGAATCCTGGTAGTCAGATCTCAGAATCTGGGCTTTTGGCCACATTGTCTCTGCACTATGCACATTGGCTTATTTATTAATATTAATAGGATGGTGTGTCAGGCATTACACTTTTTCTCAACAAAGATCAGATTTTGATTTGCCAAACAGCCATCACAGAATTCCTTCTTGCTCCCCCTTGTGCTTTATAGGATTTGGAGGCAGGAAAAGACTGAATATCGCAGTCAGGGGTGCGCTTCTGAAGGGAAACAGTCAAGGTAGGGAGAGATTTGCAGTTTGTGCACACACAGGTGGCATCTCATGAGCAACCTTTCTGCATTAGTTTGTTTCCCCCCATTGCTGTAAGAAAATATTGAAGCTAGGTCATGTAGAAAGATGTTTATTTAGTTCACAGTTTTAGAGACTGAAAGTCTAAGATTGGGTGGTGCCATTTGGACTCTGGTGAGGGTCCCCTTGACCCTCACCATGTAGCAGATGGCATCACAATGTATGTGTAACAGGGAGAGCTCACGTGATAAAACAGGAAGCCAGGGAGGGAGGCCAGTCTTGCTCTTTTATAACAGCTCCCTAAACAGGGTCCCATGAGAACTTCTTTAATCTCTTCCAGGACAGCACCCCCTAGGACCTAACCACTCCTCCCTAGGCGCCACCTCTTAAGGGTTCCACCACCTCTCACCACACTGGGGACCAAGTTTCCAACACACAAATCTGAACCATATCCGAACTATAGCAACATCCACAAAGTCTTACTTAACAGATTCTGTGTCAATAAATACAAACTTTTGGCCAGAAAATTTTAGACAATGTCTATGTCTCCTAAAACTGGGTCCTTGGAAATCAAAGGCCTTAATTTTGAGTTTTAAGAGCCATTTTGGAAAGTAAGAGACAGTCACTGACTTTTAAATTTTTTTGTGTATATGATAAGCATGGTTTGGGATCACGAGGAAACTTCACTGTCTTAGAATGAAAATAATTTGAGTTTGGGAGCTCAAGACTTAATTTCTACTTCTTTGATATTTGGATAAATACTCACGAATTGAGAACAAATCAGAGCCTTACAGTCATGACCCCTTGTTTCATTTTTCAACTTCTTTTCTTTGCAAACAAGAAAAACAACAAAACCACCCAATGCCCGCAGATGGAGTCAGTCACCCTCATGATGCACATCAATTAAAACCTTGAGCCAGAATCCAGCCACATTTGCTTTGTGCAACAGATACATTACTGACAAATTGTGGATACACTGAAATTTGCTAAATCAAATCAATTTTCGAATGTACTAGGATAGCTTGCAATTTAAAAGTAATTGATGTCAAATCCCTAAAATAAAGAATTATTTGCACAGAAAACAATCACTCCCAATTTATCACTTTGTAGAAGCTAACTTATAGTCTTGGGAAAGATTTAGTTAGAATGAGAAGAATTTTAGTTCCAGACTCATGTCTCCTAATAGCTAAACTTGTCACTTTAAGTTAATTTAATCTCTCAGTGCCTTTAAACTTCTCAGCTAAATACTTGGGATCTGCTCATTCAACAAACATTTATTTAGCATCTCCCATGGGACATATAAGTGAGAACAAAGTCCTAACTCTCAAAGACCTCACAGACAAATCGGGAGGCTAATGAGCGACCAAGTTCAAACCAAGGTTATTCTTGCTTCCGGTGCTCTTGGTGGGTCATGGTGGCCCTAACTCTGCCCATCAGGAAGGGAGGTTATCTGGAAGGTTCTGGACAATGTAAATTTACCAGTGGAAAAGCCATGGCCTGGGGAGGTTAATCAATTTTCCTAAATTGGCTTAATTAAAGTTCTGATTTCCAGGGTGATTGTCTTTTCCTTTGAATATAGGAACATAACTTAATAAGTGAAGCTTTATAAATTATAATATTGCATTGAGGGATATTTGTGGCAACAAAAGAGTCATTAATAATAGCTAAGATTTTGTACCAGGCATTGTTGTACAAGTTTACATGTTTTTGCTTAAGGCACCCAGTTTAAATAACATGTTCACACTGCACAGCCGCCACGGAGCCAGGAACGCATCACCCCTGTGCTTAACAGGTGTTGTCTTCCTTCATCCGCAGGACAACTTGGAAAGTTGCAGCCTCACTTGGCAGAGGAGGAAGTGGAGGCACAAAGGGTTTCAGTGCTCTCCCTCAGGACCTGGGGTTTGCCTTACGCAGTCTGGTCTCAGAGCCTGCACCTGTATGTCTTGTTAACTTAGATTAAAGCAGCTGCACCTGTTCTGCGAACCCAGCAGGACCAGTGAAAGCCTCTCTTTCCCTTCTGTTACTGAGGGACACAGCTTTTACTTCAAGTGTTTATGAGTAAGTTTATTTTTTCTGATAGACTTGTGACTTCTCAGGGATGGGAAAGATATGGTGACTCATTTATCTTTGTATTTCGAACACCTCGAACAATGCCTATGTCTCATAAGGGTTGGTATTCAAAATACACATGAACGAATAATTTCTCCAAATCAGAACCTTATAACTTATATAATCCACAAATTATATCTGGTCTAGGCACCATCACTGACTTTTTAATTGTTTCTGTGTTCTATAAGTGTGGTTTGGGATGATGAAGAAATTCATTGTCCTGGAATTTGAGTTTGGGAGCTCAAGATTTTATTTCTACTTCTTTGGTATTTGGATAAATACTCATGAATTGAGAACAAGTCAGAGCCTTACAGTTATGACCCCTCTGTGTAATTTTTCAACTTCTCTTCTTTTTTTTTTTTTTTTTTTTGTGGGTACCGGGGGGTCGACCTCAGGACCTCGCACGCCAGGAGGCGCCCGTGCTGCTGAGCGATATCACCGGCCCCTTTTTCGTATGTGGGATCTGGGAGTCGAACTCGGGTCCTCGCGCTTGCAAGGCAGGCGCTTAAACCGCTGAGCCATCTCACCGGCCCCAACTTCTCTTCTTTGCCAACAAGAAAAATGACAGGCCCATCCCAAAGCCCACACCCTGTTGTTACAATTAGAAGCTGACGTAAGTCTTGGAGAACAGTGAATGCTCAAACAAAATCTGGGAACAAATGAATGATGAAGTGAGGGAGACCAGGTCTACAAATGAGGGGACTGTCACAGCTGAGAAACTGTCCTGAGAGAGAGGCGATAGGTCTGGAGAAGAGGGAGCCCAGTGCTGGCTGCAGAGGACTCCAGGCTGGCAGCCTGCATGGCCTGTGATGGAAGTGCCCTGTTTAAGGTCAAGACGAGTGATGGCCTGAATTTACAACTTCTCATTTGACCCTCCAGGGTGCTTATTTCTGGCAGGAGCATTTCTTGGTTTTAAAAGGTACTTCACCCCTTTACAACCTGTGTAATTGCTATTGGAATGCTCTGCCCTGTAGTGTCTTAATTAGGTCAAATTTTATACCAAGGGCTTTAACATAATGCTATATTTGCAATTCTAAGGCCCCGCTACCTTCAGTGCTGCCAGGAAGCAGTCACATTTTTTAGAGGGGGCACACAGACCCTGGAGCTTGTTTAGGCACTCCTGTGGGTGGGAGAAGGGACAGAGGCCAGCGGAACTAGGCCAAAGGAGATGTGTATGTCCGGGGAATACTCTAAATGCTTCTAGAATGAAAATTCCATCTCTAAGTTACCATGTTGCAAGCATTGCTTGGCTAATTGCAGAATCCAAGGTTCTTCACTTTTAGTTAAATTATATAGTTCTGTTCTCTATGTGTTAGCCCCGCCACCTTTCTATTATCTGCCTTTTATCAAGCAGAACATGCCCCTAGAGTTACACCCTTCCTCTCCCCGCCACGTCGCCCCAATAATGAGAAGTAAGCCATCTGCCAAGAAAACAAGCATAATATAAAAATAACACAAATACATAATCCTCAATCCAGAAGGAAGGGAGCGGCTGCCACCTGGTAGCACACAGAAAGCAGTTGAATATTTATCTAGCAGAGAAGGGTCCCCCAACAGGCTGTAATTCCTCCTCCGGGGGGAAGGTCAAGGGGAGGTCAGTGATGAAAATCAACTCCACGGGCCCAGTCGGAAGAGGGACCTGGTGGAAATCAATTCGGCGAGCTCAGTGCTATTGTTCCTGGGCGCTCTAAGGAGGGCACCTGAGGAGGCCATCAATCTGTCACCAGAAAGGGGAGAGGCGGGGGCGGGGAGGGGAGGAGGTAATTGGAAATGAGCTCCGGTGAGACTTTCTCTCTAGCCGGAAGTGTCTGGAGGAACACGAAGCTGAGCCTCCTTGAGGTAAGGTAAATAGGGACTTTTCTCCGGCGTTGGGGAGTATTACCTGTGAGGTTTGCAGATGTGCTCTGGTTGCAGCATTTCAGCCAAACCTCTTTTCTAACTCTAGGTGTGGTCTTGGATTAGGATAAAACTTTACTCCCCTCACTTAAGAAAGTTAAGGCAACTTTCTGTTGCCTTGATGGACTTGTGCTGATTTACATGTAACTTGTACCAAATTTCTTAATCAAATGCTGAGTAGAAATTCAGTCATTAGAAATTGCGCGATGCGAGGAAGCTGGTCAGTCTTCTGTTTTATTGATAAATTGGAATGTTAAAACAACTACACGAGGCGACATGACAGTTCTTTCTAAGAAAGAGGCAGTTCACAGAGCTGTGTAAATCAGAAGTGTCCTTAAACTGTGGTTGGGGAGACACGATATGGCAAAATGTCTACCAATAAAGTGGAGCATTACGGCAAATCACCCAGTTTATACATGCGGGTGCAGCTTCGTTTCTCGTGCCATGTTGGAGAGCCAATAAAGCTTGCAAATGTGACGGGAGTCACTATTTCTGCCTCTGTGCAGCTGTTTATCAGCAGCTTTTTAACACATTTTCCCATATTAATGAGGTGGCATAGCAGTTCCAGAATTAGAACAGGAATGTATCATTGTCTGCCTTATCTGAAGATGTGCCTGCTGTCAGCATGATTACCAGGGGACGTACAATGAAAGACGAATATTTTGGTGGGTGCAGCAGGTACTACCCCATCTTTCTCGTGCACCACATCCCCTAGTGGGACCATCATCCCTGGACCTGATGTTGCTGTTTGCAAGTCTTAATGAAATTTGGTCTCCTTGTTTTGTAATTTGTGTGTCACTGGGGTTTGGAAGTTCCTTTTGGCTTCCCCTTTTTCTAATACAGTCCCTGGTATTCTTTAGGTGCTTCTTAAATATCGGAGGAATGATTGACCGAATGAATGAGTAGGTAGACAGAGGGATGCGAGTGTTCCCTCCGAGACTGCCCTCAGCAGGTGCAGTGTACATTTCACTGTGGCTTCAAGGTTTGTAGGTCTGTGCCAAGGCTTTCTTTGCACTTCAGGCGAAGGTAAAAGGGCAGATAGGACCCTGTACACTAACAGCCATTAAGGAACACACTGGCAGATGCCTAAAGGGTACAGCCCTATGGTTTCCCGGTGCAGGTCTGCAGCGGTGCCACAACATTGCCAATTTTTCATCAGTCTACAATGGCATGAGAAAAGCGAGGAAAATGTTGTGAGTTTTTTGTAGAGCTAAATGTATTCTCTGTTAGAATTTTTTAAAAAATTAAAAAAAAAAAAGAACAAAATTTCAAAATAACATAATAGGAGGGTAACAATGGTTAATACATTATGTTAGTTACTCAGGGTACAAGATCTCAGCATTCAGTTGTCTCAACATTACTGGCATAAACCTTCCTCTTCAATGAACTAAGCAAAATTAGTAGTGTATCTATCTTAACCATCTTATATATAAATACAATTTTTTTCTTTTCCCTTCTTTCTTTTCCCCATTCCTCCATCCCAGACTCTCTTTCCTTTTGACCAGTTTCTGTCTGATTCATCATATCTATTGTGCATTTTGGATCTTATTTACTCGTTCAGTTTCTCAAACTAGGGAGACAATATGATGTTTACACATGTGCGTCTGGTTAATTTCACTTATGAGTATTTTCTCAAGTTGCATCCATTTACCTATAAAAGTCTCCAGTTTATCCTTCTTCATGGCCGAGTAGTACTCCATTGTATAAAAATACCACATCTTTCTTATCCATTCCTTGGTTGATGGGCATTTGGGTTGTTTCCAAGACCTGGCTATTACAAATTGTGCTGCTATAAACATGGGTGCACATATTTCGCTGTGGTACGATGTTTTTAATTCTTATGGGCAGATACCCAGCAGGGGAATAGTTGGGTCAAATGGGACCTCCAATCCTAGTTATTTGAGGACTATCCACACTGATTTCCACAGTGGTTGCACCAGTCGGCACTCCCACCAACAGTGGAGAAGGGTTCCTTTTTCCCCACAGCCCCTCCAGCATTTGTTATTAGTTGATTTCTTGATAATAGCCATTCTTTCTGGGGTGAGATGGTATCTCAGTGTTGTTTTAATTAGCATCTCTCGAATGACTAGTGATGTTGCACATTTTTTTCATATATTTATTTGCCATTTGTATTTCTTCATCTGAGAAATGTGTATTCATCTCAGACGCCCATTTTTGGATTGGGTCTTTAAATTTGGGAGGTCTGATTTTTTTGAGTTCTTTGTATATTCTTGATAGTAATCCTTTGTCTGAGGAACAGGTGGCAAACATTTTTTCCCACGTTGTGGGTTGTCTCTTTACTCTGTCGGTGGTTTCTCTTGCTGTGCAAAAACTTTTTAACAAGATGAGATCCCAGTTGTTGATTCTTTGTGATAGTTCCTGTGTGGTTGAGGTTTTATTCATAAAGTCTTTGCCTACACCAATGTCTTCAAGGGTTTTACCTATCCTACCTTCCAGCAGATTTAATGTTTCTGTTTTAATATTTAGATCTCTGATCCATTTTGAATTTAGTTTAATGCATGGTGAAAGATATGGGCCTAGTTTTAATCTTTGGCATGTGCAGAGCCAATTTTTCCAGCATCATTTATTAAAGAGGCTATCTTTCTTCCAGTGAATGTGTTTGGCACCTTTGTCAAATATAAGGTGGCTTAGTATGTCTGGAGTTGTTTCAGCATCTTCTAATCTGTTCCATTGATCTTTGGGTCTGCTTTTTTTGCCAATACCATGCTGTTTTTATCACAGTAGCTTTATAGTATAATTTCAAATCAGGGATTGTGATGCCCCCTGCCTTGCCTTTGTTGCCCAGAATTGCCTTTGCTATTCTAGGTCTCTTCTGATTCCAGATGAATTTTAGGATTGTTTTCTCTAATTCTGTGAGATATGCTGTTGGAATTTTGATTGGAATTGCATTAAATCTGTATAACAATTTTGGAAGTACGGCCATTTTCACTATATTGGTTCTTCCTATCCAGGAGCAAGGGATATCTTTCCATTTTCTGATATCCTCTTCAATTTCCTTTTTCAGAGTACTGTAGTTTTCAGTGTAGAGGTCTTTTACATCCTTCGTGAGGTTGATTCCTAGGTATTTCATTTTTTTGGATGTTATTGTGAAAGGTATTGTTTTCCTAATTTCTCTTTCAGTGAGTTTGTTATTTGTGTACAGAAAGGCTATTGATTTTTGAGAATTGACTTTGTATCCAGCTACACTACTGAATTTGCTTATTAAATCTAGCAGTTTTTTAGTGGAGTTTTTGGGGTCTTCTGTGTAGAGTATCATGTCATCTGCAAATAATGATAATTTAACTTCTTCCTTTCCTATTGTTATTCCTTTTATTTCTTGCTCTTGTCTAATTGCTCTGGCTAAAGTTTCCAGGACTATGTTGAATAAGAGTGGGGCCAGTGGACATCCTTGTCTTGTTCCTGATTTTAGAGAGAGAGCTTTCAGTTTTTGTCCATTTAGTATGATATTGGTTGTTGGTTTCTCATAGATAGCTTTTATCAGATTGAAATAAAGACCATCTATTCCAATTTTCTGTAGGGTTTTTATCATGAATAGGTGCTGGACTTTGTCAAAAGATTTTTCTGCATCTATTGAGATGATCATGGGTTTTTTGTCTTTGGTTCTGTTAATATGGTGTATTACATTTATTGATTTACGTATCTTGAACCATCCCTGCATCCCTGGGATGAATCCAACTTGGTCATGGTGTATAATCTTCTTGATGATTTGCTGCATTCTGTTTGCCAGTATCTTACTGAGGATTTTTGCATCTGTGTTCATTAGGGAGATTGGTCTGTAGTTCTCTTTCTTAGTTGGGTCCTTCTCTGGTTTTGGTATCAGGGTAATGCTTGCTTCCAGGAATGAATTTGGGAGTATTGCTTCCCTTTTAATTTCATTAAAAAGTTTGAGAAGTATTTGTGTTAGGTCTTCTCTAAATTTCTTGTAGAATTCATCAGTGAATTCATCAGGGCCTGGGCTTTTCTTTGTTGGGAGGTTTTTAATTACATCTTCAATTTCATTGGTTCACATTGGTTTATTTAGGATTTTTATATCTTCTTGATTCAGTTTTGGTAATTCATACGTATCTAGGAATCTGTCTATTTCTTCTGCATTTGCCATCTTAGTAGAATATAAATTTTCAAAATAGGTATAGATGATCTTCTGGATTTCTGCAGGGTCCGTCGTGATATCACCCTTTTCATTTTCAATTGCATGGATTTGAGTCTTTTCTTTTCTTTTTTTAATAAGGTTGGATAAGGGTTTGTCAATCTTATTTATTCTTTCAAAGAACCAACTCTTTGATTCATTGATTCTTTGTATTGTTTTTTTTAGTCTCCAATACATTAATTTCTGCTCTGATCTTTATAATTTCTTCCCTTATAGGAGCTTTTGGCTTAGCCTGCTCTTCTTTTTCTAGAAGTTTGAGGTTCACCATTAAGTTGTTTATTTGTGCTTGCTCTATTTTCCTGATATAGGTATTTAATGCTATAAATTTCCCTCTTAGGACTGCTTTCATTGTATCCCATAAGTTCTGGTATGTTGTACTGTCATTATCATTCAGTTGTAGAAAGTGTCTAATTTCTTCTTTAATTTCATCTGTGACCCATTGGTTGTTCAGGAGGGTGCTGTTTAATTTCCATGTGTTTAGGAAGTTTTTGTGATTTCTTTTGCCATTGATTTCCAATTTCATTGCACTATGGTCTGGTAATATACATGGGATAATTTCAATTCCTTTGCATTTACTTAAGCAGGTTTTATGAGCTAGTATGTGGTCTATTTTGGAGAACGTCCTATGTGCAGCTGAAAAGAATGTGTATTCTGATGTTGTGGGGTGGAACACTCTGTAGACATCTACTAAGTCCATTTGTTCAAAAGTTTGGTTCAGTTCTAATATTTCATTATTGATTTTTTGTCTGGTTGATCTGTCTTTTTGTTACAGTGGAGTATTGAGATACCCCACTAGAACTGTATTAGTGCTTATTAGATTTTTCATGTCCTTTAATACTTATTTTATATATTTGGGTGCACTGGTATTTGTTGCATATATATTTATGATTGTTATCTCTTCCTCTTGGATTGTTCCCTTTACAAGGATGTAATGATCATCTTTATCTCTCTGAATCATTCTTGGCTTAAAATTCACTTTGTCTGAAAAAAGAATAGCTACCCCTGCTTTTTTCTGGGTTCCTATCACATGGAGTATTGTTTTCCATCCTTTGACTTTCAGTCTATGAATTTCTTTCTGAATTAAATGTGTTTCTTGTATACAGCATATTGTTGGATCTTGCTTCTTGATCCATTTTGCCAGTCTGTGCCTTTTGATTGGTGAATTGAGACCATTAACATTGATGGTTAAAACTGATATGTATTGACTTATACTTGTCATGTTATTTTCCTGTTGTTGGTTCCCCCTCTTAGTTTTTCCCCCCTCCCTCTAATTATCTGCCCTGCCTGGTGGATTCCTTCTGTTGGGGTTCCTGGAGTTGTAGTCCTTGTTATCTCTTTCTAGCATGTCCCTCAGAACATTTTGGAGTGCTGGTTTTGTGGTCATAAATTTTCTCAGATGTTCTTTGTACTGGAAGCATTTTATTTCTCCATCAATTTTGAAAGATAGTTTCCCGGGGTACATCAATCTGGGTTGAAAGTTACTTTCCTTTAGAGCTTGAAATACATCATTCCAAGCTCTTCTTGACTTGAGGGTTTGTGCTGAAAAGTCAGCTGTGATTCTGATGGGCTTTCCTTTATAGGTGATTTGTCTCTTTTTCCTAACAGCTTTTAAGATTCTGCTCTTCTGTTGAATTTCTGGGGTCTTGACTGTGATATGTCCGGCTGAAGATTTTTTTTTGATCATGGCTAGTTAGGATTCTATAAGCCTCATTTATATGAAGATCAAATTCTTTTTCTCCACCAGGGAAATTCTCTGTGATAATGTCTGTGAACAGGGTTCTGATGTCATTTATGCTATCTCCTGCTTTTTCATTGATTCCAATTATTCTTAAGTTATTTCTCTTTGTGTCATCTAGCAGTTGCTGGATTGGTTTTTCATGGTCCCTTGCTATTTTTAAGAATTCTTTCTTTTCATGATCACTAATCACAAGCCTGTCTTCTATATCTGAGATCCTGTCTTCACATTGCCTTAATCTGATACTAATACTTTCAATGGAATTTTTGTTCTCCTGGATATCTGCTTGAATCTGCCTTATGGAGTCCATTTCTTTCCTATGCTGAGCATTCATGGTTTCCATCATTTTCTTAAGTTCATCTATTTTTTTGTCTGTGTCTGCTCTAGCGTCCTTAAGCATGGTCTTCATTGTGGACATTATCTCTGCAGTTATCTGTGAAATTATTTCTGATTTAATTTTTTCCAGAGCCTCATTTAGTTTTTTGTTGTTACCACTTCAGAGATGCCAGATGGGTGGCTTTTGGATTGTCCCACCTCATTGCCCCCTAGGTTTGCCTTTGGTGAATTGGATGTGTGGGGTTGCATCTTGTTTAAGTGTCATCTCATTTTCTTTTCTTTCTTTAGTTTAATTCCTGGGGTGATGTTTGTAAATTTCCTATGGTAGGTTGCTTTATTTATAGTGTTTAAAATCGTTAGGAGATGACTACTCCTCTGTGGTATCTTCCAGGCGTAGTTTATTTTTGGTTTTTGAGCCTGCTACAAGATCCTACCTCTTCGATTTGTTGGATATGAGAAGTTGCTACCTGTTTGGCCCAGTCCTTGGTTCTTTGGTACCGTGCCACTGTATTTTCTGTGACCCTTAGTCAATCTCAGTCATGGAATACCAGGAAGAAAAGCTGTTTAGAACAATTATGTCACTTTTGGCTATAATGGTACCTAACGCATCAAACAGCCTAGAAAATGACAGTCTGAGCTAACCAGTTATTTGCCACTTTTAACCATATAGAGTTGTGGTTATAAAACAAAATCTAAAACACACCAGAAAAATTATATGTAGTATATAAGTCCTTAATATGTCAATTTTGCCCTCAGGAGTTTAAATTTAAAATGAGTTAAGGAGGAAATAGAGAATTGGGAGAAGAGGAAGGAATTAGATGTAAGGCTAGAGGACCAAGAGGGATCCCCCTAACATAGGGAAACTGGTGTAGAGGACTATTGGGAAATAGAGAAGGAAGGGATAAAAGGAAGAACAGATCAGAAGCACAATCACAAGGAGGTTAGAGGCTCTGTTTACACTCATATAAAAACCAGATAGAATAATGAAGGAAAGCACAAACAGACAAACAAAAACGAAGACAAAAACAACAAAACAAGCAAACAAACAAACAAATAACCCCCCCCAAAAGAAACCTTCACCAGAACAAAAAACGAATGAGAGAAAAAGAAGAAAAAAAGAAAAAGAAAAAAGGAGAATCAGTTCCAGGTGTTGACTCTGCTGTAGCACTCTCAGGCGGAGACCAGGCTCGTTCGCCTGCCGCCGTCAGCGCACTTTCCGCGGGCCTGAGAGCCTCGGCGCCGCGCTGAGGCCTGAGCGCTGTGTTTTGGCGCCGCGCTGTTTTGCTGCCCCCCCCAGCAATGGCGCCCGGCCAATCACTCTCTCCCGCGGGAGGGCTGCACCTCTGAGGCGTTCACCCTCGGCCAGCGCAGTCCTTCACTGCTCCCCTGCACCGCCGCTGTCTCGCATTCCTCTGCGGAGGCCCCCAGGGGCGCCGGGTGTCACCATGTGTCCGCAGATTTGAACTTCTCTCTGTTAGATTTTGAGATTAATCTTACTTTATTTGATATTAGAATTCCATTTCTTTAATAAAATGATGGTAGATGACAGCTTCTTTTTTTCCTCCTCAAATGCCCTTACTTGGCAAAACAACCAATTCCTAAAATCCCTGAATCTTTCACAGTGTTTGGAAGGGTAAGGAAGAGAGGATATTTTATTAGTCTGTGAAATCCCGAAGTTTGGAACCACTGACTGAATTTAGGTGTCTTCTGAGAAAAATTGACTGAAATCAACCTGTGGGCCTTATGTGAGACGGGATGCCTAAAGTATCGGCTCATTTCAGTAAATAAGATACTTCGAGTCTTACAGTGCCACCCCTCCCGCCGATATTTTGGAGACAGGGTCTTGCTACATAGTCCAGGCTGGTTTCGAATTCACTCTGTAGCCCAGGCTGACCTCAGCCTCCTGAGTGCTGGGGTTAGAGCCATGCGCTGCCATGCCTGGCTCACAATTTATTTTTTGTGCGGTCTTTCAGAGCTGTGATCTGGGCTGGACCCCAGGCTTGCAGTAACACCTTAACTAAGGTGCAGGAGAATGTTTAAGTCCAGGTCAGTCAGAATAACAGAGGAGCCCAGTGGCCAGATTTATCAATGTCTAATGTGTTCTCCTCTGCTAAGCACACTTGCTGTTTTGTCTGTATGTACAACATGTGTGTGCTCTGTGTACTGCAAAATGCTTCTCTGAACTATGAGAGTTCCAACTGTTGTAAACTGGGGGAGAAAAAGATTCCGGGTAGACGCACCTCCTCAGTCACGCATCTTTCTCTGAGTTCCTGCAGCTCTTCTTGTCTGTGTCACAGAGTAGCACCTAGCTTTTACAGTCTTGTATTCTCTATTATTCACAAGTCTTATCTCCCTGAAAGAATGAGAATACTCCATTCAAATCTTGTTGTTAATTGATACAATTTTTTGGTATACTCAATCTTTTCCAGAGCCCATTGGCCCATGCTGGTTTTGCATATGTTGGGGAGATCTGAGATTCCATCCGCCTGGTGTCTAGCCTTGGCTTGTGACGAATGGATGACAGTTTTTGAGTGAGTGCTGCATCGCGCAACACCTCTATTCCCGTTGCTAAGAGAGAACAACAGTACTGACCTGCCTCGCGGAGAGAAGTGTCATAAACATTAACTGTTAAACAATGCTAATGCTCTTTGAGAATATAAACGTGAAACATTATCATCATGGTTAATACCAGTCTTCAGTTTAAAAACATTTTTTTTCTCCAAGCAGAGAGGCAGAAAGATTATTTAAAGAAATAGTGAATAGAGGGCTATGGTTTGTTTTTAATTCTTGACTGACTTTGATCAGAATGGCATAAGCAGTGGGATGCAATCTTAAAGTCCTGAAGGTAATTATTTCTACTTCAGGGCATGGAATCTTTTTCCTCCTCCCACAGGGGCAAAAAAGAAAGAAAAAGCTAGGAAAGTTAATGCTCTTAAAACATAAGATGATTTCTATATGTCAGGTCTGAAAATAGTATTTCCTAAAGCTACTGCTACCAAAGAGGCCACACTGAGGAGAAGAGAAAGGCTTGGGCTGGCCTCAGCCTCTGACATCCCACTGCAGAAGAAGCCAGAGTGGGACAAGGAGTGGGCACTGCAATGGTTTTTTTTTTTTTTTTTTTTTTTTTTTGAATTAAAATCCCTATTTGTTTGTTGGAATTTCTTGAAGAGATAACAATCTTTGTTTACTTGTGCTAGATACTGTTGGTTCTGCAGCCCTAATAGTTGCCCTTGGTTGCTGCAACAAATTACAACAAACCTAGTGACTTAAAAGAGCACGTATAGGGGCCGGTGAGATGGCTCAGCGGCTTAAGCGCCTGCCCGGCAAGCGCGAGGGCCCGAGTTCGACTCCCAGAACCCACATACGAAAAAGGGGCCGGTGATATCGCTCAGCGGCACGGGCGCCTACTGGCGTGTGAGGTCCTGAGGTCGACCCCCCGGTACCCACAAAAAAAAAAAAAAAAAAAAAAGAGCACGTATATTTTATCTCACTGTTCGGAGGCAGAAATCTGAAATCAGTCTTGAGGGGCTAAAGTCAGGGCGTCAGCAGCACTGGTTTCTATGGGCGCCTCCATGGGAGAAACCTTCCCTGCCTTCCCTGCCTTCCGGGACTGGCACACACGTCATTCCAGTCTCTGCTTCTGTCAACACGTTGCTTTCTGCTTTCTTCTCTTCTCTATCAAAGCTCCCTCTGCCTCCTTTTATAGGAGTTTTTATTTTTATTAGGTTGGGCCAACCTGGATAATACAGGATAATCTCCCCATCTCAAGATCCTTTAATTTAATTACATCTGTAAACCCCTTTTGTCATTTAAGGTAACATTCATAGTTGCAGGGATTAGGAACAGGATGCCTCTCTTGGCTATTATTCAGCCTGTTACAATAGGCAACAGCACTCCTCCCTTTTTTCTCTTCTAACAGCAGCCTGATTTTATTCAGGCATTGCAAGTCCCTTGTTTTAGGGGACTGTGGCCCCTGGGAACCCCAGAGCCAATCTTGACTAAGCTGGGGTTTTCATAGCTTTTCTGTTCCTCCTGCTGGGCACTGGCTAGGAGTGGGCATGGGACTCAACTCTGCCAATGGCACAGGGGGAGAAATCTGCTGTATAAGTTATGGGCAGCTTCCTTCACTCCTAAAATGGAAACATGGAAACAACCTGGGTCCTTGATGTCACTGTTTGGCTATTAAATTTACTATCCCTAGTACCTTTCTCTTCATGTCTTTTATATAGACAAGGGATCCTATGGATGAGCCAGTCCCTTTGAATTGGATCCTGTGACTTCGAGCTACTGAGGACCACTAGATTATGCTTGTAAGTGTGAATATGCCTGCCCCAAATCTGCTCTAGCTCTGGACCTTATCAATGGCTATCTTAGATCCTTACAAAACCTTATGGTCTTTGGTGGGGGTCTGTGACTCTAGAAACTCACCTTCATGATCCAAACATACAAAAATGCAGTGTACCCCTTCTCTGCTTATTCACCCCCACATATTTATTGAGCATTTACTATGTGCCAGCGACTGTTCTCATCACCAAGATTCGTCTGTGAATAAAACAGATGAAATTTTGCTTTCCTAGCTCTTACATTCTAGTGGAAGGAATTAGAGAAGTGAGCAAAGAAAAAAAATAAGATATAGCACACCAGGTGGTGCTAAGTGTTACAAAGAAAAATAAAACAAGATGGAGGGAAAGAGTGGTTAGGATTAGGGTGTCCAGTAAGAGGAACAAGTCCTTGTTTCTGAGTCTCACACCTAGAGATTTCTCACTCTGGTAGTAAGAATGCGGAGGCTGGCTGGACAACAGGGAGATGGTCTTGGGAAAGAGAGCTTAGAGAAGAGCTGGCCTAAGGCGTTCTTCTGAGGCATTGGAGATGGGGATTGCTGTGAAGCCAAAGAGTTAATTTATCATGCTAACCAGACAGGAGGGCACAATCTGGAAATAAAGTCAGGGACTAAATAAGGCAAGGAGAGAGCAAGTCATGCATGCAGGAGGACATAACTTTGCACAGAACATCCTAGCAGGCATTATGGCTCAGTAATGTCCCAAGTGGTGTCCTGAAGCAGGCCCCCCTCCCAGCAGTGAGCTGCCTTGAGGAGCCCTGACTCCCTCCCCCACCCCTGGATGGAGCCTGCCCCACGTCTAGTCCTGATTTTCATCAACCTTGTGCTGAATAAGGTTTCAAGGAGTTATTGGATTGGAGAAATCATCAGGAACACACATACTCCCAGAGGAAAGATTGAGGGGTTACTCTGCATTAGTGACAGCAAGTGAGATAGAAAACGAAGAAGGTTTTCCTGGGATCCTAATGCAGGAAGTGGGATAGTGGGTGAGAAGAGGGTTCCAGGGCAGTGTGATCTTGAGTGAGTTAAAATCTTAGGGCCCCAGTTTCCTCATCCATAAAATGGAAGTAATAATATTTCTTACCTTATAGAATTTTTTGGCATTGATTAAATGAGTTCATACTTACAGATACCTATAACAGTGTTGGGTGAATAGTGGATGCTGGATAAATTCTAATTATCTCCTAACAGTGAGATAGCTTTGGAATGGCAGAGAGAAGCTATGTCAGAGGCCATCTTTAAGCCTTTGTATTAAAAAGGTTGGAATTTCCTGAGAAGAAACATGTAAATTCTTTATTAGTTTCAGTTTCTTTTCTTTTTTTTTTTATGTGGGTACTGGGAGTCGAACTCAGGGCCCCGCGCTTGCCAGGCAGGCACTTATGCCACTGAGCTATCTCACCAGCCCTCGGTTTCTTTTATTTGGCTATTTCTTCCTATTTGCAGCCCATGTGCTCGCAGAGTAAATGCTCCTTCTCTTCCACAGGGGAAATCTTATTGCAGCTGGCTATGGGGCTGTTATTTAGGCAGCTGCGTTTTGGTGTGATCTCAAGTGAAATGTTTGATCTGGCTCATTTCTCAGGCTCAGGAGTTACCTGGCTTGTGTGAACTTCCATGGTCCTGGGATACTCAGCTGGAATTTCTGGCTTGTATCACACCAAGCAGGTGGCTTGAGACCAAAGGGCACAGCAGTTGGCAACAATGGTTATTGGAAAGCCAAGTCCCAAGAACATTTGCATCAGTTATCTGCATGTACATGAGTGTGTGGTCTCTCTAGATGGGTAAGAAAGGGCTCCTTGGGAATTTTTGAAACAGTATTTTCTTCCTAACTTGCCTGCTTTTCCTTGCTCAGAAATTCATTTTTGTGTCAGCAGTTTGAGGGTCTTTGTGACGCAGACTTCTGCTCTTTTCCTAATCCTATTTTGCCTGAACAATCAGAACTCTGACCTAGGAGTCCTGCATGTCTTTCTGATAATGTTCTTTTAACTCTTTTATCTACTTTATGACCACATTTCCCCCCATTTCTATAAGGACCATCCACAAGAAGTGAAATCTGTTCATCCTAATAAGCATCTGACAAGCTGAGGGACAAGGGACTCTTTGGTAAATAAATATTTTTGTTTTAGTGCTTGATTAATTCAACTTCCTCTTCTCCCATATTCCATTGTTAACAACTTGTGTCACTTTCTGAATTCCAAGAGGGGGATTTACTTTTGGAATTAGGAAAAAAAAAAAAAAAAAAAAAAAATCAATGTTTAAAACCTTCTCTTATTTGAACCCTGTCTGGTTGGATCAGTTATAATCTTTTGTTTCCCACGATGGATTTTATATAAGAATATTCATTCAACAAATATTTACTAAGTATGTATTGGGGCAACATCAGTTTTAGGCATTAAAGGGGAATATAAAATATAGAATACAAGAAGAAACAGTATATAATACACCTCTAGCTTTACCTACACACAAAATAATCTTATAAGGGAGACATGAAATATGCAAAAGTGAACATAATAATGATTATGACACACGGTAATACAGTGCCACAGAAATGGTATAACTTGAATGTTTTGAGAGGAGGGAACATTTACTTCCGATTGAACGAGAGTGAGAGCTTCTTGGAAGAAGTGGCTTTTCAACTGGCTTGAAGGATTAATCTTCTTGCAGCTTACCTGGCATATTTTTTCTAAGAATCTGAACAAGCTGCCTGAGATACCAATATTCCCCCAAATAGCACCTTAGACTATAGTAGGTGCTGCTTCTCGCTCTTTAGCAAGAAACATTGGGTGCAGGCTTCTGGAATGGAATGCAGTGTTTTTGTGCTTGTTCGCATGGCTGGGTTTCTGCCTGGCTTTCTAAGCCCAGGAATCTTGGGCACCATTGCTCCAAGATCATTGGTCATTGCCACAGATATGAAGATCCCTGCGTTTTACCAGTTGGTTTCAGGATCTGGTAAGCAGGCCACCTCTTTTGGAGTTTGCCTTGATCAGTGCCTTTTGCTGAGATGTGCCACAGTTAGATCTGGCCCAATATCCTGGAAAGGGAAGCAGGAGACTTGGTTCTTGTCTCTCTTCCACTAATAAGGTCACTGTGACCTTGGTGAGTCACTTCCCTCTGCATCTCAGTTGCCTCTGTAAAATGAGAAGGTTTGTTTGACAAGAATCAAGACCCTCCCTATCCTAATACCCTGGGGTTCTTGATGAGAGCACAAGCGTGCCTCAGCATGCTCTCGTGGGTGATCACGCGGGGCCAGCCCTTTGAGGGGTCCCGTGCTGCAGGGAGGAGCACTATGGACACTGACATGGAGGTGAGGGTCTCTGACCCAACCTGAGCTGGATCCTGCCCCCAGCAGACCCCATCTCTTCTATTCTGCCTTTCTCCTGGCTTCCTATGGGCCTGGACTTCATTAAGCTTCTTCTCTTCAATGTGACAATTTAGATTATGTCCCACCTACTTTTCAGGAAGGAAAATGACTGTGAGATGCTCTGGTCTTCAGCCCCCTTAGAGAGCCCGCAGTGAATGTTGAGGGAAAGTGAGAAGGCTGACCTTGACTTGCTCTAGAATGGGCATGCTCAGTGGGAGGGAAAATTGATTAGAGGGAGGCAGAAATGAGAGCGCTTCTTCATATGGAAAGCACGCACATATGTATATGTTATGGTATATCGGTGGTATTAAATTCCATGTAATGATGGAACGAAATGTCTAAAAGTCGGCCTTAGGAGGACCAGAGTGAAGAAAACATTGAGAAACACAACTTTAGGACCATACGAGCTTTGCTCAGTTTGTCACAAAAATCTCTTTCCTCTCCTCACAGTGAGGACATAATTCTTGTACCACTGAAATGCATGCAGGCTCATCTTCCCTGCCAGTCTGTCCTTCAAAAGGCAAAACCCTCAGTGAATCTCTGCCCAGGGCACCATTGTGCATCACCATGGCACCTTTTTGAAGTGGACTTTGTGGCTGTCTGCAGGGCGCCATACCATCGTACCAGAGTAAGACAGACTCAGTGTCCACTCCCAGCTCCTCCACTTGCTCTGTGCTTTTGGGCAAGTTACTTAACTTTACACCTCATTTCATCATCTGCAAAACAGAGGTACTGGCCCCTACCGCATGATATGCATATTAATGCCCGATCATATATGTAGATACATGTGCACATGGCACACAGAAGATGGGCAGTGTAAATTCTCTTTGTTCTTATACGAAGATTTCTTCCCATCTTCCCCTCCCCTTTCTTCGTGTGTGTGTGTGTGTGTGTGTGTGTGTGTGTGTGTGTGGTAAATGCTTGAGTTGTTTCCGTCAGTTCTGGTGCATTCCAGGCACATCTGAGATTAGTGTCAGCCAGAACTTGAGGATTATTGTTAACTCCTAAACTCCTTACGCTGTCACATAGGCCGATGAAGGGACTTTTCTCAGTGCTAGGTGATGCTAATTACCATCCGATCTGAAGCCAGAGTTGCTTTTCTTTGTTTAATAATTTAGATCTTCTCAGAGAACACTGAGCTAAAGTTTAAAATTACAGAAAGGGATGATTGATCTAAACGGCAACAAAGCTAACCCACAAGAAAATCGCCCAAACTGCCTTTGTGGGCTGCCACTCTCCTGAACCCACAAATGCCAGATGGCATGAGGGAGACAGTAGGAGAATTTCATTCCTCTGATGTTAGGTCCCTGTCAACTTTGGCTCTGTGGGTGTCCCCAGCTCCTGCTGGCTGAGATGCATGGTGGGGCTTGTGGAAAGGAGTACATTGTAGTACCATGCCCCAGTGTATGGCACTGTGCTCTGCTTTTCACTTATTCGTTCATCAAGCATTTATTAAATAGCTACTATGTGCCAGCCGCTCCGCTGGGCAGTATGCATAGTGACAGGCTGGAGATGGCTACAGTCATGCTGCTGGCAGTCTGCTGCAGAAAACATACGTGATAGTCAGTTGAGCTGAAGGCAGCTGTCTCCATTTTAGGAGGGCTGTGAGCGATATTCCAGGGTTGTTACCAGTCGGGGCACAGTGGAAATAAGCAAACCTTTGTGCCTTCTGCTCCCTCTGCCTGCAAGGCCCTTCCCCTTCAGCTGCATGGCCACGGCTTGCTCTCCAGGTGCCTGCAGATGTCCCTTCTCAGCAGGTTTCCCTCGCCACTCTGTGCAACTGAGCACGCCCTGCACCCTGCCGCCCTCGCCCATCCACATTTTCTCCATAGCGTGGACCATTATCTAGGATAACGTATTTTACTTGTTTATTTTGCTTATTTTTGGTCTCCTCCCCATAAGGCAAGCTTCATGAGGCCTGGTAGTTTTGTCATTTCTGTTCCCTGCTATGTCCCTAGCTTTCAGAGCACTACCTGTCCCAGAGCAGAGGATCAGTAAATATTTGTTGAATGAATTAATGACCTGATGCTATTAGGAAGAAAAGACTCCGTGTAGCCTGAGGGTGGAGGGAGGCCTTTCTGCCACAGCAGGATTTGGGAATGTACCATTCACTTAAGAATCCATTCATTTTCTAGGCATTTATTGTGCAACTAAATTGTGCCTGGCACAGAACAGCAAGACGCAGTTCCTGCTCTCAGAGGACTCTGTCTACTGAGGAAAATGCACATGTTAATAATACTAATAGTAATGAGGATGAGAGCTCCCATTTAATGAGGTGCACTACACGTCGGGTGCTGCTTAAAGCATATTCATGCACATTAACTCTTTCAATTTCCACAGCAAAATGATGTATGACTTTTATGTCCATTTTGTAGGTTAGGAAATAGGTGCAGAGAGACCACAGGTCTAATGCCAGTGCAATATGAGACGTGTCCTGGAGCACGTGCAAGAAGTTTGCACTTTAACTGGGCATTTTACTCTGAGCGGGAATGGGGGTGGCAACTCGGGGGCCGTGTTTGAAATACTGTCCTGCCCTGCCCCCACTGCCTGGCACTTCTGGCTGCCACACATTTCTCCCCTCCCTCCTAGCCTCCCTCCCTGTATCCTTTTACTATGGACGTGGTCCCTCCTGAGCTCAGCAAATGCTCTTGTGACCCATGTGACACTCTGGTATTTTAACATTTTTGACACATAATAATTATATGTATATTTGGGGTGCTATATATATATATATATATATATGATTAAATTGGGGTAATTAGCATTTCCCTCTCCTCAAACACGTATCATTTCTTTATGTTAGGAACATTCAATATTCTCTTATCTAGTTATTTTAAAATACGTAGTAAATTGTTTACTGCAGTTGCCCTACTGTGCTGTAAACACTAGAATTTATTTCTTTACATAGCTGTGTTGTGTATTTATATAGCTGTATTTTGGTACCTGTTATTCATTCTGTCTCTATCCTGTTTCCTTCCTACCCTTCCTGGCTCCGGTGGCCTCTGTTCTACACTTTACTTCTATGAGATTAACTTTTTTAGCTTCCACATATGAGTGAGATCATGCAGAACTTGTCTTTCTGTGCCCAGCTCATTTTCCTTAACATAATTTCCTCCAGTTCCATTCATGTTGCCACAAATGACAGGATTTCATTCTTTTCTATGGCTAAATAATATTCCATTGTGCACATACCTCATCTTCTTTATTCTTCTGTTCATAGATGCCTTGGTTGATACTGTATCTTGGCTATTGTACATAATGCTGCAATAAACGTGGGAGTACAGGTATCTCTTTGATGAACTGATTTCATTTCCTTTGGACATAACCCAGAAGTGGGATTGCTGGCTCATATGGTAGTTCTAGTTTTAGAAACTCAATGCTGTTTTCCATAATGGTTGTACTAATTTGCATCCCCACCAATAGTGTATTAGGGGTTCCCTTTCTCTGCATCATTGCCAGCATTCGTTAATGTTTTGTCTTTTTGATGACAGCCATTCTAACTGCACTCCCTGCTCTTTTGACCCCGAGTCAGCAGGCCCATTCAGTGTTTTGTAGGCAAGCAGGGTGGCTCAGCCCCAATTCCTGAATTCCCTGATCCATGCTTTCAAAGCTGTAACCTCAGACAATGCTTGGAGTCCTGCTTTCCCTCTGTGAGAGGGCAGACTGTGAACAGCCCCTAGATTCTGCAACTGCTCACTTTGTGGAAGCCCAAAAGGTCTGCATTCAATGAAAGGATCTTTTGTGAGTCTCCATAAGGAGAAAGTTTAATACCTACAACCCTCTCACCTTGTCGACTCCTCCCTCAGTCCCTTCTGGGTTTTGGATGACCACCCTTTGTGCTTCAAAACTCTAGGAGATCAGTTGTCTTCCTTGCCTAATGATGTGTTACAGAAAACAAGCTTCCATTACTTGCAAAAGTGTGACGGGAACATGAATATTAATAACTCCCACGGGTTCCTGCAAACATCCATCACCACAGCTTAGAAAGCTTATTCTGACTTGCTTGGCATGAGGGTAACTGCTCAGCAGAACAATAATAAAGCATTCATGAACCCAGCTTAGGCGGAGCTCTGCCCGGGGCTTTGAACTTCAGGGCTCCTGCCAGGCTGAGGTAGGAATGTGCTCTCCTCCACCTGGCTTCTCGCAGGATGTTTGACTTCAGTTGGAGACAGAGCCTGGCAGATGTGCCAGGACCCAGCGGAGCTGGAGCAGGGATTTTTCTTTATCAAAAAGAAAGTTCTCCCTGGTGACCACATCTTGGTGATTAGGCACATTAAATTTAGCCACGTGATGCTGGAGTACTGCTGGGATGCTGAGCTGGGGAGCTGGTCCAGCTCCGAAACATAGAAAGAACCTCTAGGTTCAGAAGCCATGTTTTTGGATAAACTGAGGCCACAAAGACAGGGAAGATAGTCCCAACTCAGTGGGAGGGTCAGGAATAGGGAATCTGGAGATAACAGTCTTGGAAAATCCTAGGGCAAGGGACCTTAGGATCATGTTGCCCTTGTCCTTTATTCAGAGCTCCCACTGAAATCTGCTGACATTTTCTCAGTGAAAGTCTTTTTTTCCTGGAAATCTGCCATTATATGACATTTTCTGTCCCCTGGATCTCAGGATCTCCCAGGGTTGATCCAGGGTGTGATAGAGGCTGAGAAGCTTGCAGGATTCTCACCTCAGCAGAGCTGTTCTGGTAAACAGTGCTCTCAGGGTCAGAATGGCCTTCTTGGCAGGGCTGCAGAATGGGTAGGATACAAGGAGAATAGGGCCCCTGGGACAGAAAAATATGACAACTCTGTCTCTTGGGTTTTTCTGCTCCAGGACCCCTGTGTGGTCTTTGGGGGTTTTGCTCCTGGCTTGATGGCTGTTCAAGAACCTAACAGCTGAGTCTGCTAGCTGAAAAGCTGCTGTTGGAATTTATGTTAATGTGAAATGTGCGTAATTTTTCTTTTTCTCCTATTTACGATTTAAAAAATATCCATATGTCCTGTTCACAAAAATACAATAAAAAATGTTTTGAATTTTTCTATAGGAAAATATGTTCTTAGGAATTTCAATGTGATCGAGGTAGCATTTCTGTTATTGTGCTTTAGGTCATTCATAAAGCTATAGTGGGTAATGAAAATGCTCATTTTCTTGGGTAGCAGCGTGCAAAAATCTCTCTGTTGTACAATTAACAGTGGTGGGAAAAACTTTGCCCTTTGTTTTAGCCATCAGATTTTCTTGTCCTGTAGTTAGAATTCCAACATCCTGCATCAGAACAGGCCATGCAGATGAAAGTCGTTGAAACACGTGTGGCTTTCTCCTTATAAGACTTTATTGCAGGGGTCCGTGCTTTCCACCCCCAACAGAATTCTGATAGAGGCTGCTCAAAAGATCTGTGGCTGGATTTGCACAGTGAATCCTGGCCCTGAAAACTGCTAGCTGTGTGATTCTGCCCTTTTAAAATTTGTTTTCCCATTTGTAAAATGAAAATAAAAATAATAACCATATAGAATTTGTCCTGGAGTATCTTAGTTATCTTTATGATTGCTGAGACAAAATACCCAACACCCAAATTTAAAGAAAGAAAGGTTTATTTCAGCTCACAGTTTGTAGAGGTTTCAGTCCACAGTCAGCTGGCTCCAAGGCAGGGTGTCATGGCAGAGAGGAATCACAGTGGAGAAATATCTCATGACATGGCACGGCAAGCAGAAGGCAACAATCAGCAAGCAGCAGCAACCAGCTTGCCTTCCCTATCTCCCTTTATATTCCATCCAAGCTGTAAGTCTATTGACTGGTGCAACCCACACCCAGGGTGGCGTTTCCATTATCCACACCCTTAATCCCAGTATCATATCCTTAATTCACATTCACACACCCTAAATCCAGCCAGCTCTGAAAATTCCCACCTATGAGCACATGAGGCTTTGGGGGGACATGTAGATATAAGCCATAACATGGGGGTAATATGAAACCTTTTATTGGAAATAGTTGTAAGGACTTAGTGTGCATGACTAAAGCTCTTCTGTTTTTTGTTGGATACTCTATGGAGTTAGTAGAACTTTTTCTAAGGATGCCTGAAATATTCTTTGAAAATATTTTTGGCAGTTAGTGGGTGTAGGATATGTGCAACAAAGAAAGCAGGAAGGCTCTTTCTAGTCAAAAAGGAAAAAATGGCATGGTGATTACAGCAGATAATATTGGTTGTCCATTAATCATCTGTTCTTCCACAACTCCTTTTTCCTTCATGAAAGAACCCTGATTTTGTCCACAGATCTACTCCTTCTTCATCACAACTGCATGTCTCAAGGGAGTCAAGATTTAAGTAGAAGCAGGCAGGTCTTGCTTGGTCTAAGCCAGTGGTTCCCCAGTTTTAATGCACATCAAAACCACCAGCTGAAGGATTGTACACCCTAAGTTTTGGATTTACTGGGTCTGGAAACAGAGAATTTTCATTTCTAACTTCCTAGGCAATACAGACACTGCTGGTCTGAGGATAGCTGTGAGCATTGCTGGTCTAAACCAATCTCCTTGCCAGTTATTGTTTAGATATAGACCCATGATGCAGCTCTGACCAATAGGAAAGAGTAAATCTGCAAGAGCTAATTTGGAAAGTTTTCTCACTCTTCAAAAGAGAGACAGGAAGGCAAGAGTTCCCTTTCTAATTCTGGACACTGCTTCTAGATGGGGCAGCTGGAAATGCTGCAGCTATTTTGGGGCTATGAAGGGAGCAACCCTAAGGACAAAGCAGTCACAATGAAAATGATAAGGCCAAAAAGATGACAAGAGTCTGGATCCTTGATGATGTCATGGAGTTACCAAATTAATTGTGGAGCTTCCAACCTCTTATTTATTGAGCCAGTTGGAGTTCTCTGTCCCTTTAGGTCAAAGAAAAGGTAATAGATAAAGTGATAATGTTAAAGTTTCTTTTCTTCCATGAAGATATGGGTGGAGGTTATGTGACAGGAGCCTGAGCCTTCCTGGGGTAATGAAGACCTAGGCATTAAACTATGTCCACGGTTGAGACCCAACTAACAAGAGCCAGGAAAACACCAATTTTTGGAAGGGCTGGGGTTGGTGAGTAGGTCAGAAAATGAATAAAATGTTTACAACTTGGAGATGCAACCACATTAGTATGATGATGGGTGAGAAATCATGCTGACTGACTTAAGAACATCAAACTTTTAAGGATTTTATGGTCATGATGAGTGGGAAAGTGAACTCAGGGTTGGAAATAACAGCTGAGGAAAGGCAGGCCTGGAAAGTGGAAAATTAAAACATGGCAAGGGGACTTGGGAGCTTGTGGCCTGACTGAGATTATTATGCTCTCAAATGATATGTTGGATACATTATTCTCTACTATTTTACAACCAGTAAAGCTTTTCTCAGTTGAAAGACAACATGAGGTCCTGAAATGGTCTTTATCCAGAGATCTATATGACATCAAGTGCAGTATATTGGTCAGTTTTTCTTTTGCTAGTACCAAAAAACCCGACATCTGCAAGTTAAAGGAAAGAGGTTTAATTTGGCTCATGGTTTCAGAAGATTCAGTCCATGGCTGACTCTAAGGCAGAAACATGACAGAAGGGAGTGGTGGAGAAAAGATGTTCACTTCATGGCAGCCAGGAAGCAGAGCACAAGGGAAGAGCTCCAGAAAGGAAGGAGCCGGAGACCAAATGTAGTCCCCAAGGTCACACCTGACTCAGCCAGACTTCCGGAAGTGCCTTTAATAATCTGCTAGATGTCTCTTAACCCAGTCAAGTTGGCAGTCAAGATTAACCGGTGTAGGCAGCTAGAGATTTCATAGCAATTGCTAAGAATATTCCTTTCTGCCAGCTCCATGAATGTTGCAAGTGTACTCTTTTATCACTTGTGGGGCTGATTTGTGATTTCTAGTGTTTGTCTTGTTTCCATCCTCTTAGGCTTCTGAGTGTCTTCAGTGGCCAATGCTAGCAACACTACCTGGAAGCATTACTCACTGTGGTTCTGAGTTTACCTCTTTTCCTAGTACTGGGTTCTGAAAAGCTCTGTTCTCAGCATTAATAATGCAACAATGAAAAGTCTTGCTCTTCATTCTCAAAATGTTTACAGTTTAGGATAGCACTGCCAAATAGAAATATAACACAAGCCACAAATATAAGTCAATGTGTAATTTTCAAGTTCTTTAGCAACCACACTAAAAAAGTAAAATGAAATAGTGAATTAATTTTAATAATGCATTTTATCTATCCAGTGGCCTTCAATCAAGAGAGATTTTGCCACTCAGAGGGTATGTGTTGATTTCTAACAACATAAATTGGTAATGTCGTTAGGCAGTTTTTGGTTGTCACAACAGGAAGGCTGCTAGTGGCATTTAGTGGATAGAACCTAGGGATGCTGTTAAACATCCTACAATGCACAGGCAGACAGTCCCCACAACACAGAATTATGTGGCCCAAAATGTCAATAGTGCTGAAGTTGAGAAACTCTGATTTTACCTAATATATCTAATACATTATTATTGAAATATGTATTCAAATATAAACAGTTATTAATCTGATTATTTATATTTTTCATTATATATTTCTAAATCTGGTATTTATTTTACATTTAGGGGCATCTCAATTCAGGCTAGCCATATTTCAACTGCTCAAGTGCCACATGCGGGTGGCAGCGACTGTATTAGACATCATAGGTATACAGATTGTATGAAGCTCCAGGAGATCTGTGACCACCCCATATTCCCTGGGCAGAGCAAATAGGGTGAGATGCAATGTATTCTGGGTTAGGTGCCAAATCCTGCTACCCCTGAGAGCCCCACATGCTAAGGAACTAGTTAGGAGAATTGCTTGGCGTCTCTCTGATTATTAAACAGGCAGAAATACAGATATATTTAAAACAATATCTATACAACCTTTGCATTTTTTCCCTACAAAATGCCATCAAGAGGCTGTACTTTCTTATCCCCTTGAGGCAAAGGTCAACATATCCCACTGGGAAGATTACTAAGAGACAGAGTTAGCTTCGGTGCAGCCCTGAGGATTTAGATATTGATCATAAAGCTTTCATGTAGTTAAAACAAATAACCAAGCAGCACCCTTTGCCTTCTCCAAAACACTCTGTAATATTTTTCTTTTGAAAAATGAAAAAATAAAGTGTTGCAGGTTAAAAAGAAGGTGATCATGTAGTAATCAGAGCTTTAGAACAACCTAAACCAACCTTGCTGCCGTAGTTTGTAATCCCCAATTTGAGGGCTTCACAGTATCTCATTAGTTTGGAGTCTCGGTACATATAATTCTGTATTGAGTGAGTAATTAAATGTGACATAGAAGCAGGCGAATGGATTAGTGGCACGCCAAGGGGTCTCTGTGAGGGAGCCTTTCCTGTCTCTGCCCACGAGGAAAGGAGGTGAGAGGCTTAGCAAGGCAGAATGCTGGTGCAGAGGCCAGGCAGGATTTCACATCTTATCCACTGGTCAGGGCACATGCCAGTAGACGGGGAGAAAAGGATCTTATAGATGGACCCTAATGGAAGCTGGATCTGTCTATGGAGGAGTAGGGCCACCTCTGCAGTGCTGTTGATCCTTCCTGCTAATGCGGAGAATCCACCCTCTGCTTTCTGGGAGCGGGCTACCCCTGCTGTGCTGACTTCAAGTCAGAGTGGAGAATGCTGCCTATAATTCCAGAGCCTTCTGAAACCTGAACATATCTGACAAAACCAGGCTTTGTCTGAAATGAAGGAAGACAAAAAGAGCACGTTCTCATTTTTACAGTGTCAGTAAGACACTTGTTTTCATAGAGTCAAAGGCTCGGACAGGGAGTCATGTAGTTTACCTTTCTGTTTCCAGAAAGACTCACTCAGCTTTCCACACACCTGAAAATCTACCCTATTTTTCAAAGTCCACCAGAAAATGAGTATATAAAGTCTTTTTGGAAACAAATCCAATTTCTTGTCAGCTCTCAGTCAACATACATTGAGCCCTGACTCTGTGCTAGGAATTAGGAGCCAAGAGATTAAAGGAAGAAATACACAACTTTTGTTATTAAGGAGCTCATGAGTGAGATGTGAAAAATCAGGATGTCACAGCCACTACAGCCTGTAGTTGAGAAGAGGAAGCTGGTTTGCAACTGGAAGGAGAGGAAAGATTTCCTGTAGTTGGTGAACTGGAGTAGGTCTTTGAGGTTGGGTAGAGGGGAAGGCTGGGAGTGAGGAAATCCAATTTTATGTTCTCCCTTCCTTCCCACTCCCTTTTTAGGCCCATTGACTATGATATTCCAGCAGAATGAAAGGCAGCATACCTACAAAGATGAAGTAGGCCTTGTCCTGGCCTCTAGAAACTCACAGTGGGCTAATGGAAAGTTCTAGAAGCTTGTTCTTCCATGGAGATGTGGCTCATGACTCATGCACTCATTGAACAAATATTTATTAAACATCTGCTATTTAATTGATCCTATGCTTGCTATTATGGATATGGTGGGAAACAAGGCAGATAAATCCTTATTTTTTTTTTTTTTTTTTTTTTTTTAAATTTTAAAGAGAAGAAAAAACAAAACAAATCAAAAGAAGAACAAATTTTCAAACAAACATAATAGGAGGGTAACAATGGTTAATACATTACGTATTACTATCTTTAAGTTAGTTATTCAGGACACCAGACATTAGCATTCAATTGTCCAAACATTATTGGCACAAACCTTACTCTTCAATGAACTAAGTAAAAATGGTAGTGTATCTATCTTAACCATCTTATATATATATATATATACAATTTTTTTCCCTTTCCCTTCTTTCTTTTCCCTATTCCAGTCTCTCTTTCCTTTTGACCAGTTTCTTTTTGATTCACCATGTCTATTGTACATTTTGGATCTTATTTACTCTTTCAGTTTCTCATACTAGAGAGATAATACGATGCTTACACATGTGCTTCTGGTTTATTTCACTTATGAGTATTTTCTCGAGTTGCATCCATTTACCTATAAAAGTCTCCAGTTTATCCTTCTTTATGGCTGAATAGTACTCCATTGTATAAAAATACCACATCTTTCTTATCCATTCCTCAGTTGATGGGCATTTGGGTTGTTTCCAAGATCTGGCTATTACAAATTGTGCTGCTATAAACATGGGTGCACATATATCGCTGTGGTACGATGTTTTTAATTCTTCTGGGAAGATGCCCAGAAGGGGAATAGCTGGGTCAAATGGGACCTCCAACCCTAGTTTTCTGAGGAATCTCCACACTGACTTCCACAGTGGCTGTACCAGTCGACACTCCCACCAACAGTGAAGAAGGGTTCCTTTTTCCCCACAGCCCCTCCAGCATTTGTTATTAGTTGATTTCTTAATAGTAGCCATTCTTTCTGGGGTGAGATGGTATCTCAGTGTTGTTTTAATTTGCATCTCTCGAATGACTAGTGATGTTGCACATTTTTTGTATATTTATTTGCCATTAGTATTTCTTCATCTGAGAAATGTGTATTCATCTCAGATGCCCATTTTTGGAGTGGGTCTTTAAATTTGGGAGGTCTGATTTTTTTGAGTTCTTTATATGTTCTCGATAGTAATCCTTTGTCTGAGGAACAGCTGGCAAACATTTTTTCCCACATTGTGGGTTGTCTCTTCACTCTGTTGGTGGTTTCTCTTGCTGTGCAAAAGCTTTTTAATAAGATGAGATCCCAGTTATTGATTCTTTGGGATAGTTCCCGTGCGGTTGAGTTTTTATTCATAAAGTCTTTGCCTACACCAATGTCTCCAAGGGTTTTACCTATCCTACCTTCCAGCAGATTTAATGTTTCTGTTTTAATATTTAGATCTCTGATCCATTTTGAATTTAGTTTAGTGCATGGTGAAAGATATGGATCTAGTTTTAATCTTCGGCATGTGTAGAGCCAGTTTTTCCAGCACCATTTATTAAAGAGGCTATCTTTCTTCCAGCGAATGTGTTTGGCACCTTTGTCAAAGATAAGGTGGCTTAGTATGTCTGGGGTTGTTTCAGCATCTTCTAATCTGTTCCATTGATCTTCAGGTCTGTTTTTTTGCCAGTACCACACTGTTTTTATCACAGTAGCTTTATAGTATAATTTCAAGTCGGGGATAGTGATGCCCCCTGCCTTGCCTTTGTTGCCCAGAATTGCCTTTGCTATTCTAGGTCTCTTCTGATTCCAAATGAATTTTAGGATTGTTTTCTCTAATTCTGTAAGATATGCTATTGGAATTTTGATTGGAATTGCATTAAATCTGTATAACAATTTTGGAAGTATGGCCATTTTCACTATATTGGTTCTTCCTATCCAGGAGCAAGGGATATCTTTCCATTTTCTGATATCCTCTTCAATCTCCTTTTTCAGAGTACTGTAGTTTTCAGTATAGAGGTCTTTTACATCCTTCGTGAGGTTGATTCCTAGGTATTTCATTTTTTTGTAAATCCTTATTTTTATAAAGTTCATAGTCTAGAGCAGTGATGGTGAACAATTTAGAAATTTCAATGATACAAACAGCCCACTGCAGCATGCATGCTTTAGGTTTGCCACCACTGGGACTCTTGAGGGATGGGGGACAACAAATAAATGCAAGCGTGATAAGAGTTAGGAAAATAGAACAAGAGCGTGCTGGGGGTGTATAACAAGGCACGTAGCCAGGTCTGGGAGAGAGAAGCCTTCCCTTCAGAAGTGTTTGAGCCAACCCTTGCATGTAGAACTCCTCAGTAAGCCAGGTGAAGGTGGGGAGGAGAATGAGGGAAAGAATGTGCCTATAGGAAAGAAGAGACTGCACAAAGCTTCCAGGTGGTGAGAACGTGGACTGAGATAGCTGCAGTAAGGATGAGCTGAGGCTCGAGTTAGATCAGGTCTCCTTGGATCTGGAAAGTATTCACATGTCCCTCAGGCACAAAGGTGAAAATAAATCAAAACTAAAGCCAGCATCCTCTCTTCTCTCCCAGTGCTGGGTGAGGGAGAGGAGGCTTCCTCTTTGCACAGTAGAGGGTTAGTGAGACCAGGTAAACCTTGTCTAGGAGGCTCTCTGCCCTGTACCCAGTGTCTTCATTTCTACCCAGCCTCTCAGTACAGGACTCAAGGATGCTTTTCGTATGCACGCTCTGCCCACCACTCCCTGGGGTAACGTGACTGTTAAGAAAGTGCTCCATGACTGTGAGTTGCTTGTGGCAGGAGCCTATCTTCTTTGTTTTTGTTTTCTCAGCACCAGCACAGTGCCTGGCACCCAGTGTGTATGTCTCTTCTGTGCCAGGAGAGGTGCTTGTCATTCATTTTTTTCTTGTAGTTGGCTAAGTCCTGAATATTTGAGAAGTCCCCAAGAAGCAATCTTTTTAAACATCACTGGCTTGGTTCATCACTGGGCTTCTGCCTTAGTTTCCCTGCTTAATATTCCGGTGACCTGCTGAGGCTGGAGCTCTGCCTGAAAACTCCAGGAATCAAATTTATGAATATTTGCTGAGTTAGAGAAGTGTTAGATACCATTGAGAATGATGTACAAAATAAAGATGTACACCAAAGACATGGCCCCCAATCACATGCTTGAGTGTTTGCAAAAATTCAATGCAATAGATTATCATTAGTATTTTGAAAATGTGAAAATCATCTTATTTCATTACTTCAAAGGAAAAGATGATTCTTATAAATATGACACTTAAGTAATTTTATTCTTTTTAAAAAATTTGGTCTTTGTAGTTACCAACAATTGCTTCTTCCTTTTTCTAGTTGACAGATAGCTGCTTTAGCATTCATTATGTTTTTATGTTATGAAATTTACATGAGGTTAAAAAGCAGTGCTGGTTTAGGAGACAGAATAGAGTCCAAAGTTCCACTTGATGCTCAAAGACTTTTGCTATCATGCCCCAGTCCTTCCACTCTTCCCTTTCATGTTCTCTTCCACAAAGACACCTTCTTTTTCATTTCCAATTGCTTTTCCTCTTCCTTCTCCATCTCTGACTTCTTCCTTCATTGCTGGCTGCTCATTTTCCCTATTGTTCTTTCTCATAGACTCATGTTCTCTTACACCAGCTAGGTGTGGCTAACATTGTTTTGTGGTTAGAAAGCTAAATATGAAATGTCCACTGGATTGTATGATTAAAACTATTCATTTTCAAATTTGGAAACATGGAAAGCATGGAGAACTCAAGAACCACTGCTAGGGAGGACTGCTCAAGTGCACAGGCTTTAAGCTCAACTTTTTTGCTTTGTAACCTTAGGGCAAGTTACTTGGCCTGTCTGAGCCTCAGGATTTTCTGTCAAATGGAAATATCAAATTCTTTTTCATGGAGTAACTGTATCACATGAATATTACATGCAAAATGCTTACATGTAACAGTACAGTTTCTGGCAAGTAATAAGCATCAATACTTATTTGCTATTTCTACTATAATAACCATTGTAATATGGTAACTATAATTATAACCATTGTAACATTTATAAACTACTATTTATAATTTCTACTAAAAATACCTTGCAAATGCACACCAACAATGTTACAAACAAAATTTGGATCCAATCTGCTATCCATCTGGTGGGCTGCTTTTTGTTCCCATTATGGCCAAGTGACACCCTGGAGTGTTCACAGGTGCTACCAGGAAACAGAACACACATACTTGACTCTTCTGTCTGAACCTTGAAATTGTGTCAAGTGATGAACAGTCATTTTGGTGTGAAACCTGTAGGAGGTGGGTGTTGAGGGTTCAGATACTTGAGTCAGTAACACATGCTGTTTATAGCACCCACATTCTTTCATGGGGCCTCTTCATATTTGTGACATGAAACATGTGCTGAGGTTGCATGCCACATTTTGTCACAATGCAGTACGCCACTGGTAAATGCAGCCTTTTGTTTAGACAATGCAATAGAATCTCCTGGGTTGAGCATTGGCTTCTCCTCAACCCATTTAACCTGCCACCCCATGCCAGTAAGGCTGTCAAGATAACTGGCTTACATCCCGTTAGGAAGAATTACCATGATCACTAATGGGTTAGGGACAGGGTTCCAGTTTAAAGGCTTTCATGGACCGTGAACGCTAGTGAGTAAATAACTGTTTATCAGCCAGTCACTTAGAGGACGGTGTACTGAATGACTTGTAGGACTTCCAAACATACAGAACCCATATATCATAATGCAGCATAAAAGGTACGTGTGAATAGGCTGTAAAACTGAACAACTGTTTACCTTAGTGAAGGTTTTATTTACATGCCCTCCAGCAGATACTTAAATATGCTTCATACAGAGGCTGCTGATCATGGCTTCAAGCAGACCTCTGCTAAGATGCATCAGTTAGACGCCAATTGCAGTGTCATTTCAGGGGCCTAGGGAAGGCCTTTCTGCTCTCTTCAAAACCTTCTTTGCCTGCTGGAAGCTTAAAATTTCTTGAATGAGAAACTAAAGCTATATTTCTATAATTACAGAAAATTTGATAATTCACTATTGGATACAACATGAAATACTGCTCAGTGCACAAATAGCTAACATTTATAGCGCCACAGAGCACTTCTGTACGTGTAATCTCCTTTATCCTCTGATGCTTCAGTAAGTTTAACCGTTGCCCTCAGTTATGAGGAAGGACCTGTGCCTTGGAGCAATTAAATGCCTGTTGGAGAGCACGTTCTGGTCATGGCAGGGCTGGAATCTCATGCTTCAGATGAGCTTCCCTGTCTGTGGTCTTTCCACTTGGGCAGGTTGTTGCATTAATTACCCTACAGGAGCCATTTTTAAAGGCAAGAGATGTGAACTGGAGAGTGGGCCCTGCAGTCTCCCTGGGTCCTGCCCATCTGGGAATGGCCCTGAGGCACCCTGCTCTGCAGTGCTGCCTACAGCTGATCCTGCCCAAGGCTGCGGTGTACCAGTGAGTGAGCATGTCCTCCCTCTAAACTTGAGGAGCTGGCCCCACTCAACACTGGCATTTTGGACTGGAATTGGAATCCTGGTTTGATCCCCAGTCCCTTTGGCTGTAGTCCTGGAAACCTGTTACTTCCTTGCCAGTCCCGTCCCCTAGGAAGCTGTGCTCTGTCCTTTCCGCTCCCATCCCCAGCTGGGGTTTTATTCCTCTGGATAGACCTGCCAACTTTGGATGCTAATTGTTTTTTTTTCCCTCAGGCTCCTGCTACTGCAGGGAACTGCCAGAGGTTCATTATTCCTCCATTCATTGAAAATGTTTTTACTGAGAACCTAACTATATATAAGACACAATCCAGTCTTCATCCCCCTTGGCTATCAAGGCAACCCTAATGAAACACGAGTTTGCCACACCCCTATAGAAAGCATACTTTTTTCTGTCATCTAACTCATAAGACATGTTAGGAGCTGGACATTGGTTCTCTACAGCCCTCCCTAATGGTCAACCATAGGAACTAATAGCGTAGTGAAAAATATTGCAAATGTCAGTTGAGAGTGTGTCATGGTTCGGGAAAGAATGTGGAGATTCCTTAATAAACCAAGGTCTGGCTGACCCCAGCTCCAGATCAGTCACTGAGTAAGTGGCTCTGCTGAGTAACAGTCGAAGAAGTGGGATAATTGATAGGAAAGGCTAACAAGGAATGACCTCTGTGTCATTGTTTAATGACATTATCTTCACAAGCTGCAGTCCTCTTTTTTACTAACACCAGTAGCAATACTTGGATGAATTTTATCTGCATTTCTACTCTATTTTCTTGCTAGCTTCATTTCTAAAATCACCTTTTCTGAGTGACAACTCCATCAATTCAATAACATGCAATTTTACACAGTGGGAAACTATTCCCCTATCCCCCTCACATACTTGCAATTGTCAGCTGCTTTTCTGAATAGCCTGTATGTGCTTCAAAGTTGAGTTATTTTCATCTCTGGGCTCCCAAGGTGGAATGACACTGTGAGATGGACACAATCCTGACTGGAGCCTAAGACTCTCTTCGTTCCCCCTTTTCCACACGTGTCTTTCATTTGTCACACCTGGGCTGCCAGCCCATGTTCAATCTCCTATCAGTTTGGTGGTGTTAAGGAATCATCAGCTTGATCAGCTTCATTTTTGAAGTTATCTGAAATACTGGGATTTTTTACTTTATTTCCAGGCTTTTGGAATCCTGCCAAGGTAATTGAAGGTGAAATGAACATGTATATTTTGGCTTTGTTTTCCAAGGCTCAGTAAGTGATGGACAGGATTGTATGACTAGAGGAATTAAGGAGGAGATGGGCTGCACGCACTGGTTGATCCATAGAGTCTGTGGGTAATGAACTGGAAATAAAATCTTCTGCTTGAAAATTTGAGCCATTAAGACCTTTGAAATCAACAGCTTCTGTTAGAATTTTAATCTTCTATGATTTGCTTAGAGTGGGTCTGAGCCACAGGCCAGAGAGTCAATCAAAATGAGCAGGGTTTGTTCACAGCCTCTGTTGTTTCGGAGATATTAAATACTTCACAAAGCTGCAGTAACTCTTCCAGGGCACCGGAATGGTCATCATGGTGTAGTCCTCTCTGGACTTCCGTTGATATAGAATTTGCATTTCTCATTATTTGCAAATGACCCTCTGGGTTCAAAATATATCGTAATTTGTATTCTTACTGAAGCGTGAATTAGAATTGCACTTCCTGGCTGGGATGCTGGAGTGGGAGGTGGGTTGCACAGTGAGTGGAGGAATCTGATGCCCCGCCCCCAGATCCCCAAAGGAAAAAATGTTTTCATTCATTATAAAATATATTATGGGAGAACTTATATGACATGGTGGTTATTTGTGAATTGGGGGGATTCATAAAGGTCTCAGAAAGAACTACTTATGAGGGTCAGGCTGTACTGTAGGTATATCTTATTGTAATGAAATCCAGTACAGCAATATCTTTCATACCTGAGGAAGACTTATCTGGCCATTAAGAAATGACTTATGTTGTATTCACTATATAAAGAAAAAGTGCTGCTGGGCAGACAATATAGATATTCTCATATTTATCCACACAAAACTCATGCACTTACCTCGTGGGTGATTTCCTCACGTCCTCATCCACAACCCTCTCCCCTTTTTTCTTTAGTTCGGAACTTAGGTGCAAATTGAAGCTATCATCCCAAGGAGTGCATGCATTTAGCTGTTCCTGGTCTCCCACGTGTTAGTTTATTTTGGTATTTTCCCTCCTCATGCTTCATCCATGTACATTTATACTGTAATTGTAAACATGCACACTAATGTGCTCAGACCATGCCACTGGAAGGTCTGACATTTTAAATTTATGTGAATGGTAGTTTTGTTTTCTATTCTTACTTGATCTAATTTCCCAGGATTCATCCACAGTGGTGAATATGTGTCTGGTTAATTTTCCTGCTTCATGTTCCGGAGTGGGCAGTCTACCATGTTTTGCTTACAACCCTGCTTAGAGACACCATTGTTGGATCAAGGCTTAGCTGACGCGTACCACTCGGTGAGGATTCGTCAGTCTCTTCTGTGTTCCTCTGTGGGCCTGGGTGAATGTTTCTGGGGCATTAGCCCTCGATTGGAGTACAGGTTATAGGGGGAACAACAGGTTATAGGGGGCTCAATCTCACATGGTACTGCCAAGTTGCTCTTCAGAATGCCACTTTCACCTCGTACAAGGAGGATGCTATAGATTTCCTGTTTCTCCACATTCATATATATATATTTTAAACTGATATAAATGTATTTCTTTGATTTTATTTAACACATCTATTTTTATTTTTATTTTTTTGAAGTAGAGCATCTCTTCATTTACTTATTCATCATTTGGATTTCTCTTCCAGGACTTGCCTATTTATAGCCTTGACCATTTCACGAGTTTCTTGTCTTTCTCATTAATTTACTGGGATTATCATTAATTTATTGGGATTACATGTATATAGTAGAGCTTCATTTTTGTCAATGTTAGTTGATGCAGATTTCTTCTGGTATCTTTTGTTGAACAAAGAATCTTTTATATGACAAATGTTTTCTTTTGGAAAAATTTTAGATGAACGGAAAAGTTGTAAAGATACTGTAGAGTTCTCATATCACCTTCACCTAATTGCTAACATCTTACGCAACTTGGCGTGTTTATCGAAACTAAGACATTGACACTGGTATAATATTATTAACTAAACCACAAATTCATTCAGGTTCCACTAGTTTTTCCCTGAATTTCCTGCATTGTTCTAGTATCCAATCCAGGATACTACATGACATTTAATCACTTTATTTCTTTAGTCTCTTTTATTCTGTGATATTTCTCATTCTTTCCTTGTTTTTTATGACCTCAGTTTTGAAGAGTACTGATCAATTATTTTGCAGAATGATCCTCCATTTGGGTTTGTCAGATGTTTTCGCATGATTAAACTGGGCTTGTAATTTTTTTTTTTTGAAAAAGACCACAGAACTAAAGTGTTCATCTCTCACAACTTATTAAAGGTAACTAATATTATCAGAATTTATGACTGATGGTGTTGGCCTTGAACACCTGATTAAGGTGGTTTCTGCTAGGTTTCTTCACTGGAAAGTTACTTTTTTTTCCCTTTTCATACTCTTATTGTTTGAACATGAATTGCTAGATTCAGCCCACCCTCAAAAGGAGAGGAGTTAAGACTCACATTTTGAACAGAGGAATATCTCTATATATTATTTAGAATTTTCTAAGAAGAATTATTTTACATTCCAATCCTTCCATTCTAAAAGGAAGAATGATTAAATTTGGTATAGTCATTTTCCAGTTTTTTGCCTTATGGCCTGTGCTTTTGAGGTTTCATTTAAGAAATCTTTCTCTCTCTCTAAAGGCCATAGAATATTCTATTTATATTTACACACACACACACACACACACACACACACACCATTCATTTTTAATCTTTTTTTTTTTTTGTGGGTACCGGGGGGTCGACCTCAGGATCTCGCGTGCCAGCAGGCGCCCGTGCTGCTGAGCGATATCACCGGCCCCTTTTTTGTATGTGGGTTCCGGGAATCGAACTCGGGCCCTCGCGCTTGCCGGGCAGGCGCTTAAGCTGCTGAGCCATCTCACCGGCCCTCATTTTTAATCTTTAAGTGTTTAGTATACTTTACTTTTACCTTTGTATAAGATGTGAAAGAGGGCCCAAATTAAAAATTATCTCCATAAAGCTTTTCTTTAGAAAAAATTGTTCCCTAAACTGATCCTCACCCATCGATTTAACATGTCAGTTATCTCATACATCCAATTTTCAATTTGGAACTCTTTCTATATGTAAATATCACTATATAAATAAATTAAAAATATAAAGCAAAAAACTAAACATATAACAAAACCCCTCTGACCCATTAATCCTGTATCCTATATTATAGGACAATCAATTTATTTCTTTTATAGTTGTACTTTCTGATGTCTTGTAATTTTTACTTAAACCTCATATGTTGTTGGGGTTTTTATCTATCTTAGCTGATAACTTGTGTCCAGGGGTAAGACATAAATCTGTGTTACATCTTTGGTGTGTGTTACCTAATGTTTCTTGTGTTATAGCCACTTAAAGTCTTTTTTTTTTTAATTTGGGGGACTTAAAATTACAAATATGTTTATATGATTATATGGCTTGGTAACTATAGCAGATTGAAAAGAGACAGAAGAGCTTCTAGGGACAAATACATACCACAGTAGCAAGAAATGGCAGATGACATTTTAAAGGGTGACGAGGGGTCCTGACAATGTGTATATCCCCAGATGTGAGCACGAAAAGCAAACTGGTCTGGGACTACACAATGTAGAGGCAACTGGCTAATATACTTCAGTATTCCCTGAAGTGAATGCTGTGTAGTACAGTAGGACAGTGTTTTTACTAATAGCATCAAGGTAAATTTAAGTACAGAATGAAAATATGTTGATGTACACAGCATAGATATACATATAATGGAGTTGAGAAAAAGTAAAATAGAAATTACTATGTAAATAAAAGATTTTATACTTTAAGAGGAAAACATCAATTGTCTGAAAAATTAGTTACATGTTTTAGCTTATTCTTTGATGATCCTGGAAAAATGAATGGGAAAAAACCCCAAAGAACAGATTTCTTGACATTATCTAAAGGATTTAAATGAAGGTAGTTTTCTGCTAAGTTTGATCATGGTTAAAAAGATCCCCTTAAGGATATTTGTTAGCCTATATATGCTGTTATGACAAACCATCCCAAAGCTCAATGCCTTAAAACAATAGGCACGAGACTGTGGGTAGCTGGGTGGCTTTGCATATCTGGGGTAGGCTTGGTTGATCTTGGTTGGTCCTGCTTCTGCATCTGAAGTTGGCTGCAGGTCAGCTAGTGCCTGGCTGTTCTAGTGTGCCTCAGTCACGTTCTGGCGGTTGACTGCTACTGGCTGAGGTGTAAGGGAAGGCTAGGCCAGGTGAATCTTACTATTCAGTAGGCTGCCTGTGCTTGTTTTGCCCTGTCCTGCATGAGCAAGTTAAAACACTGAAGTTCCTTTGAGAACCGGAACATGGTCACACTCCGATATATTCTACTGGCCAAAGTAAGTCACAACACTAGATTCAAAGGAATGAGCAAATAGACCCCACATCTTGATGAGAAGAGAAGAAAAGGTACACGGCAAAGGTCAAGGACGTGGGAGGAGTGGAGAATTGTGACCATTTTGTTATTTCTGTACCATATCCCTAATGGGCAAGGAATCAGCTCTATTTGACACATTAAATTTCTGGTGGAAAATAGATGAAGGAAGTTGCACCTGTAGAGTCAGGAACTCCATAGTCATCAGATAAATATCCATGGCTCAGAGATGGGTGTTGGTGAAAGGAAGTTAAGTATAGAAGGGGCATCGTAACTACTGAATATTGCAAGGTATAGTAATGTTTTGTAAGGATTCTTTTAAAAGAGTAGATTTCTGGTAAAGAACACAATTCCCAATAGGCACTACCTTGGATACCACGGAACTGATACCAACTTTGTCATCACTTTATCAGTGCATATTTGCTAAGTAATTAGTATAGACCAAGCACCATAATCGTGCCTGGAGGAATACCAAGAATAATAGTTTGCCCTCAAGACACTCTCAGTCTATTAACAAGACATGATATTTCCAAAAAGAGGGCAAGTAATGTAAGTAATAAAACATAATAGCATTAAAAGGTAGCCCACAGAGCCTGTAATAAAACATGTAGTTCTCTAAGAGATTTTTAGAAATATGAATATATCTTCAATAATACAATGAAAACCAATGGGAAGGAAATTCACGTTTCATAAGTAGACCACCAAACTATTTACATTCCAAAAAGGAAGGGATATTTATATTAAAATTCAGTCAAAAGTAGCACCCTACCAAGTGAATTTCCTAGAGATTGGAAAGAATTATTGTGACTTTGACGATAGCTTCCTAAAATCTGACTATACGAATTAATTGAATCTAAGAGACATGGGCAGGATGCCAAATCTTTACTTGAGTCTCTCCACTTGCAAACTATTAATAACAAAACTAACTCAATTCATGTGTTGACATGAGAATCGGCTAATAGAAACTATTGCAAAGCACTGTGGAAATCTTAAGTGCTATGGAACTAGGTCAATAATGGACATTGGCTTTCTTCTCATTGCTCCAGAAAGGGAGAAGGAGTTTGATGACAGTTGAGTTACCATTTAACCTGCTGATCAGGCAGCTGGCGGGATGCCTGATGATAAATAGCAGAAGGAAATTTGTAGATGACATCAACAGGGGAAGCAAAAGAGATGAGATGCCGTGTTTCTCCACCGGGGCACTGGTGGCGTTTAGGCAGGGCAAGTCTTTGCTGTGTGGGACTGACCAGTGTGTTCAGAGTATTTGGCATCATTGGCCCTTGTGGAGCTAAACACTGGTGCCCCACTTCCCCCTACTGTGAGACAGCAGCCCCAGTAACAAATGTCAACTCATTTGCAAATCCTATCCCTCCTCTAGTTGAAGAATCATGGAGACAGAGAACTAAGAGCCTTTTCTAAACAATATTGTCTGGGGTTAGACAGAGCAGAGTTTGAAGATGAAACAATGTGGGAAATAAAAGTTCTAATTAGAATGACAACATTATTTTATTTTATTTTTAGAATGACAACAGTATTTTAGTGCTTGAACTGATTCAGCCAAGTTAATGCATTTTGCACTGGGCTTTCAGGTTATTCTTCTAAACATTTGCTTCCATCTCTCTCTCTCTCTTTTTTTTTCTTTTTTGTGGGTACCGGGGGTCAAACTCAGGACCTTATGTACGTGCCGCTGAGCGATATCACTGGCCCTTTTTTTGTATGTGGGTACTGGGAGTCGAACTCAGGACCTCGCGCTTGCCAGGCAGGCGCTTATATCGCTGAGCCATCTCACCGGCCCTGCTTCCATCTCTTGATGGCTCTGCTAAAAAGCCTTCAGTGACTCCCTATTGCTTCCAATGTAGAGCCCATTCCTTGACATTTTGCTCCAAAACTCATTCCCAATTCCTCATCTTCCATTTTCTTCTATGGACATCTCTGGTTCCAGTTAATGGAGCCCAGCCAAAAAACCCCTTGAATGATCCAGAATTACCAAGAAGAGAAATTATCTAAAATTGAACTATCTTTAATTGAAAATTGTAATGAAGAATTTCAAATGGGATCAACTCCCAGACATAGTCCTTTGTTGCTCTGATAGCAGTACTTTTTAGCAGCGGCACCCCCAGGTTGCAGTAGTCTGTTTCCTTTTGTAGTTTCCTGACTTAAAGTCATCTCTTCAATAGTCTCCTGATCACAGTTCTCATCTGGACCACAGAAATTTGTCCTCTACTGAGTATTTCTCCATCTATTGTACCTGGTCTTCTTAGTCCAGGTTATCATTTCCAGGAAACTTAATTGCACCAGTAGATGCTTTGGTTGAGTACAGAGTTATTGTTACATGAAAAATTTTTTCCATTGGAGGCTTAAGGGTGTAGAAATTATTTTCTTTATTATCCAGGTGGTATGCTTTAAGCCTTGACTTCAAATGAAGAATACCTATCATATCCACTTGAAAAAGTGTCACAGAAAGCCGAATATCGTTAGGATTTGTAACTAATAACCCTTGACTTTCCATTTACATGGTAGAAATCTGGGACATATCCACCTAAGTCTTTTCTCCCTCCTCTTCCTAACTAGTCCCCCTAACTAGTTTAAAAATGACTTCATTTCTTCTGATCCTACTGACGGATCCTTAGTTCAGGTTCTTACCATCTCTCACGTGGATTATTACAAATCTATGCTGATAACTAAATGGTCTCTTTTTGTGTCAACCCCTCCATCAGAAAACCCTCTTACTTCCACCAAACCCAAATTACTATATTATACCCCTGTTTAGAACCATTCATGGTTTCTTCTTTCTCCCTAGGATAGAATCTAAAAGATTTAGCAAAGTTAAAATCTTTTTGTGGTCTGGCACTAGCTCATCTTCCCAGTCTCATTTCCTATATGGCTCCTTTCCTTGTACTCTCCGTTGTTGCTATTGAATTAGTCTCCTCTTGCCTAGGATTACTGCTTGTGTGTGTGTGTGTTTATGTACACATGGTGGTGAAGATGGTAAACGGTGTGATTTGAGGAGGCCCCTGGGCAAACAGGGAGCTGCTTCTCAATCAACCTGATTGTAAGGTGCCTGAGACTTTGTTATGGAGGGCTTTATTCATTAACATACAAGCTAACATTTATTGAGCACTTTATATGTGCCAAGCAGTATTCTAAGTGCTTTGTGTGCATTAACTCATTTAATCTTCATACCAACCCTACAAAGTAATTTTATTATCTTTGTTTTTTTGGTAAGAATACCAAGCACAGAGAAGCAGCATGGGCAAAATTGCCAAGCTAAATGGTTGAGGCAATTGCAGGCAGTCTGACTCCAGAGCCCAGGTTAAGGCTATCCTGCCTAGACTATCATTCTTTCCTGCCTGTTATGTGCTGTTGTTGTCCAGAGTCGGTTCTGCTCACTCTCTGGGAGCCTGTAATAGCAGCTGGTCACTAGGAAAGACAAGGGGGTTTTGCCCCTTTGAAAGAAGCGATGATCTCCCCCTCCCTTGCAACTCCATTCGCTGCTGCAGTTGAGCTACAACCAGGGGGAACCTCAATGGGGAACATGTGCAGATCTTTGATCTGTGGAGGAAGAGCTGTGATCACTGGGCTGATCTCAGGCTGCTTCCCTCAGCACCCTCCAGGCCCAGAAAGAATTCAGAAAAGGACCGCGAAAGGCTGGCAGAGTGATGTGGGTAATTGCAGAAAGTGGGCCAGTCTGGGGGAAATCCTGGGGTTGGAGTGGAAGCTGTTAGGGTTGGAGGTTGAAGAAGAACTGCAGCCATGACCGATAGGCTAAATGCCAGAATCTATCTGTGTTGGGACTCCATGCACGTTAACTTTAATTCTCACACCAGCTCTGCAAGGTGGGTACTCACTCTGTTTGACGGGTAAAAAAACAATCTTAGAAATGTTAAGTAACATGCTCAAGTTACAGCATTAGTGAGCCTGAGCTGGGATTTGCATCTAGTTGTACTTGATTCCAAAGCCTATCTTTCTAACCCACACCCACTGCCTCTCCTGTGTAATGTTTGTTGCTTCCTGTTTTTTTCTCTAATAGGGCTTCTTTTTGAATCACTGGGGCAGAGTGAAGGCCTTACCCAGAATATTATACAGTGGAAATATTTTTCCAGGTTCTGAGGGGAGGGTATCAGAGTCAAGTAGACTATAACACTCCCTGTAAAAAGTAACTCCTAGGTGTCTGCCATGAGAATTCATCTCAAATTCTGTCTTATTTCCTTTTCCAAGTTTTTTGCACACCTGGAAAAAGTACAGAGTCCAGAGGACCCCCTGTCTGTCTGGAAGGAGGATTCAGAGGTAGGAGTGGGTGCACAGCCAGCTGTGGGGCTGAAGGGTGTTCCTGCAGGCCAGGGGTGCTCCTAGAACATGTTGCCTTGGGGAATGATGACATCCAGATGTATTCTAGGTGTTTTTTTTTTCTGGAGTCATGTGTATAGTGGGTGGGGTGGGGAAAGAGACTGAAAGATCAGATATATTACAGAAATAGAAACATAGTGGCATGGGGTTGAGACTGCACAATGGAGTGGGAATGGGAAGTGGGGCAGATGGGCAGTGGGGGGAATGGGAAGGCATGAAGATGCTACCAAGAAGGAGTAACAGGACTTGTTTGATCATGGGGAGTTATAGAGGGTACCTGAAGAAATCAGAAACAGGGACTCATTTGGCACGTAAGAGTTTAATATTTTTTATTTTTCATTTTTTTTATTTTTTTTTATTTTAAAGAGAAGAAAAAACAAAACAAATAAAAAAAAGAACAAATTTTCAAAACAACATAATATGAGGGTAACAATGGTCAATGCATTACGTATTATTATCTTTAAGTTAGTTATTCAGGATACCAGACATTAGCATTCAATTGTCCAAACATTATTGGCTCAAACCTTACTCTTCAATGAACTAAGTAAAACTGGTAGTGTATCTATCTTAACCATCTTATATACATATACAATTTTTTTCCCTTTCCCTTCTTTCTTTTCCCCATTCCAGTCTCTCTTTCTTATTGACCAGTTTCTTTTTGATTCACCGTGTCTATTGTACATTTTGGATCTTATTTACTCTTTCAGTTTCTCCTACTAGTGAGACAATATGATGCTTACACATGTGCGTCTGGTTTATTTCACTTATGAGTATTTTCTCGAGTTGCATCCATTTACCTATAAAAGTCTCCAGTTTATCCTTCTTTATGGCTGAATAGTACTCCATTGTATAAAAATACCACATCTTTCTTATCCATTCCTCAGCTGATGGGCATTTGGGTTGTTTCCAAGATCTGGCTATTACAAATTGTGCTGCTATAAACATGGGTGCACATATATCACTGTGGTACGATGTTTTTAATTCTTCTGGGAAGATGCCCAGAAGGGGAATAGCTGGGTCAAATGGGACCTCCAACCCTAGTTTTTTGAGGAATCTCCACACTGACTTCCACAGTGGCTGTACCAGTCGACACTCCCACCAACAGTGAAGAAGGGTTCCTTTTTCCCCACAGCCCCTCCAGCATTTGTTATTAGTTGATTTCTTTATAGTAGCTATTCTTTCTGGAGTGAGATGGTATCTCAGTGTTGTTTTAATTTGCATCTCTCGAATGACTAGTGATGTTGCACATTTTTTTGTATATTTATTTGCCATTAGTATTTCTTCATCTGAGAAATGTGTATTCATCTCAGATGCCCATTTTTGGAGTGGGTCTTTAAATTTGGGAGGTCTGATTTTTTTGAGTTCTTTATATGTTCTCGATAGTAATCCTTTGTCTGAGGAACAGCTGGCAAACATTTTTTCCCACGTTGTGGGTTGTCTTTTCACTCTGTTGGTGGTTTCTCTTGCTGTGCAAAAGCTTTTTAAAAAGATGAGATCCCAGTTATTGATTCTTTGGGATAGTTCCCGTGCAGTTGAGTTTTTATTCATAAAGTCTTTGCCTACACCAATGTCTTCAAGGGATTTACCTATCCTACCTTCCAGCAGATTTAATGTTTCTGTTTTAATATTTAGATCTCTGATCCATTTTGAATTTAGTTTAGTGCATGGTGAAAGATATGGGTCTAGTTTTAATCTTCGGCATGTGTAGAGCCAGTTTTCCCAGCACCATTTATTAAAGAGGCTATCTTTCTTCCACTGAATGTGTTTGGCACCTTTGTCAAAGATAAGGTGGCTTAGTATGTCTGGGGTTGTTTCAGCATCTTTTAATCTGTTCCATTGATCTTCAGGTCTTTTTTTTTGCCAGTACCACACTGTTTTTATCACCGTAGCTTTATAGTATAATTTCAAGTCGGGGATTGTGATGCCCCCTGCCTTGCCTTTGGTTGCCCAGAATTGCCTTTGCTATTCTAGGTCTCTTCTGATTCCAAATGAATTTTAAGATTGTTTTCTCTAAATCTGTGAGATATGCTGTTGGAATTTTGATTGGAATTGCATTAAATCTGTATAACAATTTTGGAAGTATGGCCATTTTCACTATATTGGTTCTTCCTATCCAGGAGCAAGGGATATCTTTCCATTTCTGATATCCTCTTCAATCTCCTTTTTCAGAGTACTGTAGTTTTCAGTGTATAGGTCTTTTACATCCTTTGTGAGGTTGATTCCTAGGTATTTCATTTTTTTTGGATGTTATTGTGAAAGGTATTGTTTCCCTAATTTCTCTTTCAGTAAGTTTGTTATTTGTGTATAGGAAGGCTATTGACTTTTGAGTATTGACTTTGTATCCAGCTACACTACTGAATTTGCTTATTAAATCTAGCAGTTTTTTAGTGGAGTTTTTGGGGTCTTCTGTGTAGAGTATCATGTCATCTGCAAATAATAATTTAACTTCTTCCTTTCCAATCATTATTCCCTTTATTTCTTTCTCTTGTCTAATTGCTCTGGCTAAAGTTTCCAGAACTATGTTGAATAAGAGTGGGGACAGTGGACATCCTTGTCTTGTTCCTGATTTTAGAGGGAAGGCTTTCAGTTTTTGGCCACTTAGTATAATATTGGCTGTTGGTTTGTCATAGATAGCTTTTACCAGGTTGAGATAAAGACCCTCTATTCCAATTTTCTGTAGGGTTTTTATCATGAATAGGTGCTGGACTTTGTCAAAAGCTTTTTCTGCATCTATTGAGATGATCATGTGATTTTTGTCTTTGGTTCTGTTAATATGGTGTATTACATTTATTGATTTACGTATGTTGAACCATCCCTGCATCCCAGGGATGAATCCAACTTGGTCATGGTGTATAATCTTCTTGATGATTTGTTGGATTCTGTTTGCCAGTATCTTATTAAGGATTTTTGCATCTATGTTCATTAGGGAGATTGGCCTGTAGTTCTCTTTCTTTTTTTTTTTTTTTTGTGGGTACCGGGGGGTCGACCTCAGGACCTCGCGCACCAGGAGGCGCCCGTGCCGCTGAGCGATATCACCAGCCCCTTTTTCGTATGTGGGTTGCGGGAGTCGAACTCGGGCCCTCACGCTTGCCGGGCAGGCGCTTAAGCCGCTGAGCCATCTCACCGGCCCTGTAGTTCTCTTTCTTAGTTGGGTCCTTCTCTGGTTTTGGTATCAGGGTAATGCTTGCTTCCAGGAATGAATTTGGGAGTATTGCTTCCCTTTCAATTTCATTAAAAAGTTTGAGAAGTAGTGGCGTTAGGTCTTCTCTAAATTTCTTGTAGAATTCGGCAGTGAATCCATCAGGGCCTGGGCTTTTCTTTGTTGGGAGGTTTTTAATTACATCTTCAATTTCATTTGTTGATATTGGTTTATTTAGGATTTTTAAATCTTCTTGATTCAGCTTTGGTAATTCATACGAATCTAGGAATCTGTCCATTTCTTCTGCATTTTCCATCTTAGTAGAATATAGATTTTTAAAATAGGTATAGATGATCTTCTGGATTTCTGCAGGGTCTGTCGTGATATCACCCTTTTCATTTTCAATTGCATGGATTTGAGTCTTTTCTTTTCGTTTTTTAATAAGGTTGGATAAGGGTTTGTCAATCTTATTTATTCTTTCAAAGAACCAACTTTTTGCTTCATTGATTCTTTGTATTGTTTTTTTAGTCTCCAATACATTAATTTCTGCTCTGATCTTTGTAATTTCCTCCCTTGTACGGGTTTTTGGCTTAACCTGCTCTTCTTTTTCTAGAAGTTCGAGGTTCGCCATTAAGTTATTTATTTGCACTTGCTCTATTTTCCTAATATAAGTATTTAATGCTATAAATTTCCCTCTTAGGACTGCTTTCATTGTATCCCATAAGTTCCGGTATGTTGTACTGTCATTATCATTCAGTTGTAGAAATTGTCTAATTTCTTCTTTAATTTCATCTGTGACCCATTGGTTGTTCAGGAGGGTGCTGTTTAATTTCCATGTGTTTAGGGAGTATTTGTGATTTCTTTTGCCATTGATTTCCAATTTCATTGCACTATGGTCTGATAATATGCATGGGATAATTTCAATTCCTTTGCATTTACTTAAGCAGGTTTTATGAGCTAGTATGTGGTCTATTTTGGAGAATGTCCCATGTGCAGCTGAGAAAAATGTGTATTCTGATGTTGTGGGGTGGAACACTCTGTAGACATCTACTAAGTCCATTTGTTCCAAAGTTTGGTTCAGTTCTATTATTTCATTATTGATTTTCTGTCCAGTTGATCTGTCTTTTTTGTGACAGTGGAGTATTGAGATCTCCCAATATAATTGTATTAGTGCTTATTTGATTTTTCATGTCCTTTAGTACTTGTTTTATATAGTTGGGTGCATTGGTATTTGACGCATATATATTTATGATCGTTATCTCTTCCTCTTGGATTTTTCCCTTTACAAGGATGTAATGACTGTCTTTATCTTTCTGAATCATTCTTGGCTTGAAATTCACTTTGTCTGCAAAAAGAATAGCTACCCCTGCTTTTTTCTGGGTTCCTGTTGCATGGAGTATTGTTTTCCATCCTTTGACTTTCAGTCTATGAATTTCTTTCTGAATTAAATGTATTTCTTGTATACAGCATATTGTTGGATCTTGCTTCTTGATCCATTTTGCTAGTCTGTGCCTTTGGATTGGTGAATTGAGACCATTAACATTGATGATTAAAACTGATATGTATTGACTTATACTTGTCATGATATTTTCCTGTTGTTAGTTCCCACTCTTTGTTTTTCCCCTTTCCTGCTATTTAATTATCTGCCCTGCCTGGTGGATTCCTTCTGTTGGGGTTCCTATCTCTTTCTAGAATGTCTTTCAGAACATTTTGGAGTGCTGGTTTGGTGGTCATAAATTTTCTTAGATGTTCTTTGTCATGAAAGTATTTTATTTCTCCATCAATTTTGAAAGATAGTTTTGTGGGGTACATCAATCTGGGTTGAAAATTATTTTCCTTTAGAGCTTGAAATACATCATTCCAAGCTCTTCTTCAATTGAGGGTTTGTGCTGAAAAGTCAGCTGTGATTCTGATGAGTTTTCCTTCATAGGTGATTTGTCTCTTCTCCCTAACAGCTTTTAAGATTCTGCCCTTCTGTTGAATTTCTGGGATCTTGACTATGATATGTCTGGCTGAAGTTTTTTTTGATCATGTCTAGATGGTCTTCTAAAAGCTTCACTTATTGGGGGGTCAAATTCTTTTTCTCTTCCAGGAAAGTTCTCCCTGATAATGTCTTTGAACAAGGTTTTAATGTCATTTATGCTATCTCCTGCTTTTTCATTTATTCCAATTATTCTTAAGTTGTTTATCTTTGAGTCATCTAGCAGCTGCTGAATTGATTTTTCATGGTCCCTTGCTGTTTTTAAGAATTCTTTCTTTTCATGATCACTAATTGCAAGCCTGTCTTCTATATCTGATATCCTGTCCTCACATTGGCTTAATCTGCTAGAAATACTTTCAATGGAATTTTTATTCTCTTAGATATCTGCTTGAATCTGCTTTATGGATTCCATTTCTTTCCTATGCTGAGCATTCATGGTTTCTATAGTTTTCTTAAGCTCATTTATTTTTTTGTCTGTATCAGCTATAGTGTCCTTAAGCATAGTCTTCATTGTGGACATTATCTCTGCAGTTATCTGTGAAATTATTTCTGTTTTAATTTTTTCCAGAGCCTCATTCAATTGTTTTGTTGTTACCCCTTCAGATATGCCAGGTGGGTGGCTTTCGGATTGTCCCACCTTGTTGCCCCCTAGGTTTGCCTTTGGTGAATTGGATGTGTGGGGTTGCATCTTGTTTAAGTGTCGTCTCATCTTTTCTTTCTTTAATTCCTGGGGTGATGTTTGTAAATTACCTATGATAGGTTACTTTATTGCTAGTGTTCAAGATCCTTAGAAGATGATTACTTCTCTGCAGTATCTTCCAAGTGGAGCTTGCTTTTGGGTTTTGAGCTTTCTGCCAGATCCTACCTCTTCAATTCGTTGGATGTGAGAAGTTGCTACCTGTTTGGCCCAGTCCTTGATTCTTTGGTACTGTGCCACTGTATTTTCTGTGTCCCTTAGTCAATATCAATCATGAAATATCAGGAAGGAAAGCTGTTTAGAACAATTATTTTACATTTGGCTATAATGGTAACTGAAGCATCAAACACAGCCTAGAAAATGACAGACTGAGCTAACCAGTTATTTACCACTTTTAGCTGTATAAAGTAGAGTTGCGGTTATATAACAAAATCTAAAACACACCAGAAAAATTATATGCAGTATACAAGTCCTTAGTATGTCAATTTTTCCCCTCAGGAGTTTAAATTTAAAATGAGTTAAGGAGGAAATAGAGTATTGTGAGAAGAGGAAGGAATTAGATGTAAGGTTAGAGGACCAAGAGGGATCCCACTAACATTGGGACACTGGTGCAGAGGACTGGTGGGAAAAAGAGAAGGAAAGGATAAAAGGAAGAACAGATCACAACCACAATCACAAAGAGGTTAGAGGGGCTATTTACACTCATATAAAAGCCAGAGAGAATAATGAAGGAAAGAGCAAATAGACAAACAGAAACAAAAATGAAGACAAAAATAACAAAGCAAACAAATAAAACAGAAATAAAACCCCACAAAAAAAAATAAAAATAAAAATAAAAATAAAATAAAAATAAAACAAAAATAAAAACAAAAATAAAAACCCCTTCACTAGAACAAAAAACTAATGAGAGAGAAAAAAAAAATAAAAAAAAAATAAAAAAAATAAAAAGAATCAGTTCCAGGTGTTGAGTCTGCTGTAGGCAGGCACCGTGTGATGACAGAGTCCTGTTCCATGCAGGTCCGTCCCAGCAAGCCAGGAGCGGCCCTGTGGCGGGCGGTGAGCAGAGCGTGGACTTCCAGGTGGAGCCCAGTCTCCTTCGCCCGCCACTGTCAGAGCACTGCTTTCGCGCCGCTCTGATTTTCGCTGCACCCCCCACAATGGTGCCGGGCCAGTCGCTCTCTGGCGCGGGACAGGTGTGGCTGAGAGACCAGTCTCGTTCACCCGCCGCCCTCAGCGCACTTTCGTGGGGCTGAGAGGCACCGCGCTGCCCTGTCCGGAGCACAAGTTCCCAGAGCAGTTTTCGAGCCGCTCTGATTTTCGCCGCACCCCCCACAATGGCGCCCGGCCAGTCGCTCTCTGGCACGGGACAGCTGTGGCTGAGAGACACTCACCGCCGGCCAGTGCAGTTCTCCGCTGCTCCCCTGCCACACCGCTGTCTCGCGATCCTCCGTGGGGGCTCCCTGGGTGCCAGCTGTCACCGTGTGTCCGCAGCTTTGAGCTTCTGTTGCGCCGTGATTCCTGGGATGGTAGAAGGTGCGTGCACGCGGGGTCTGCTCCTTCTTTGTTGAAAAGTACCCTTCACTGGTGCCGGGGGTCCCAAGCTGCGCTTCAGAACTTTTCTGGGTCCCGGGGGGGCACCTGCCCCCCTCCTGCGCTCTCCCGGTCACTATATTCCCGTAGTCCAATGGCAACTTTTAGAGAGTTTCTCTGCGTGCTTCTTACTCATCCGCCATCTTTTTTCCTCCAAGAGTTTAATTTTTAAACAGTTTTCGCGTCTTGGATTTTGTAGGGTATTTTGAAAAGGGCTAAGTTGGAAATGTTTCCCTTGCAGAGCCCATCCCATTCCTTGCCTTCCAGGGACACCATCATGTGGGAAATGTGAACCTTTTACCCATCTTTTCAGGACTCCGGAAGACAGGGGTGAACATTCTGTTTTCAGTGATCTCTGGGCCCTAGGATGAAGCCAGCCTCAGGATAATAAATCAGGTAATTATCTCCGTCCTGCTTATGACAATAATGGTGTCGAAGCAGGCAAAAATTCATTAGAGGCAGCTTCACAAACCTCCTGGGAGACTCATGACAAAGGAAATGATTGTCAGAATCTGCCTCTGCAGCATTACACAGGGCCACAGCGTGCCTGCAGAGGAAAGGCTTGTGGAGATGAAAGGAGAAAGACACCTACATCCTAGCCTGGTACCTCATGAATTCTGTGTGGATGATCTGGAGCAGTAATTAGAAACACAGTGCAATAAATATTGAAAGAAGCTTCTGTAAACATTCTAGAGGACAATGAAATTAGAAATAATAAGCAGATGGGCTTTTATTCAAAGAAAATCATGCCAGATGGATTCAGTACTTCTCACTCTTTTTTGATAAAAGTACAAAGTTTGTAGTGCAAAGTTGGTAGATGAAGGGAAAATGGCATGCTTGATGTCATATGTTTGAAGATTGTTAAAACTTTTGAGTCTTCCAAGGAAGTCTGATGTGCAGAATTGGCTCAGAATGCCTGAATAGAAGCTCATACCTGAGAAAAAAACATTAGATAAATGCTGCTAATTGGGCAATAAAAAGTGCCAGAACACTGAGCTGTCCCATAACCTCAGGAGGGAATCTTCCAAGAGATCATAGAGCTTTGGAGCTGGAAGAGACCTTATAGATCATTGATTGCAACCCCCTCATTTAAGGATAAGGAAACTTGATCAAAAGATGACAGTGATGTCACATAGCCAGGGCTAGAACAGGGTCACTTCACAATTATTTCTACAGCGTGAGTGCTTGGTCTCTTCTCCACTCAGCATCTCTACTGTAAAGGAAAGGAAAGAACTCGGTCAAGTGCAGCTGTGAAAGGATTCTAAATACAGAGATGCAAATAAAGCCTGTAGAGGATCACGTCTCCTGAGCAGGACGGGGCCTCAGAGAGAGTGGAGAGAGGTCTGAGAACAATGGGGATGCCTTCCCACAAACCAGACTTCTGAGGACACTGTGCCATTTCTGAGTCGCTTTCAATGGTATTGATTCATTCTTTCTGTGAGAGACAGATTGCCCTTTTCCAGGTGAGAAAATGGCAAAACCTAGGGAGATTTGGTGACTTGTTTGGGGGTCAAAGAGCAAGCATGTTACAGAGGTGGGGCCAAAGCTGAAGCCCTCTGCTCCTGGTGAGTCTCTACCTCACCTAAATTTTGTCTTTGGTAAAATTCTGACGTAGGCCTGACATATCCCCAGAGGTTTCCTTTGGCTGGACCTATATACAATTCCCCAGATACCTAATATCCTAGCCTTGCGTCCTAGGACTACTCCTCTACCTTCTCCATTCCTTCACATTTTCCTGGAGAGAACATGGTCTCCCTTCCTGTTTCTGCCAAGTTCTGTGCTCAGCCATTTCCCCCCTAAAAAATATACACTTTGTATAGACTCATTTTCTTGATTGCCTTTATAAGTTTTTGTTTCACCTCCAGAAAATCATTTCACCTCCTGAGGCCACTCATTTAAAAAACAAAAAGCAGCCCTTATGACTAGTTTGTGATGTATAGTGAAGGAACACATGTTGATAATCTGCCTATCAGCCCTTGAGTCCAAGTAGACATTCAACATCTATTTATCTAAGGGAATTTAGGCTGGGACCTTTCCTCAATGTTCCTCTCAATAGTTCTTGTTTCTAAATGCAGAGTAACTGTTGCCCCCAAACCCATGTCTGAATAACCCTCACTCTACCCAGAGGACTCAGAATCTAGCTTTTGAGTGGGAGGCAGATTGAAGTTGAAGATGGATTGTTAAAATATGGTTTTGTTCCTTGTACATATAATTTTTCCCCTAGCATTGTGTAAACGAGTTTTTGCAATAGGCCACTCTTTTGGGAAGAAGAGTCATTGAGATGTAGGGGGAAAAAAGGAAGTCCATCTAAATTTTCTTCTCTTGTTTAAGATCAGCAACTTGTCCTCTTAGGTTGAGGTTTTCTGCTCAGGGGGACCCATGAGACAACCTGTTAAATAAAACTCATTTGAACTTATTTTTTGCCTCTTTTATCTTTCTGTGTAACCCTGAATGCAACCACAGTAGGAAACACCCTATTTACCTTCTGATGACTGTGGTATTAGTTTTTCTCTTACTTTTCCACAGAAGTGGTACAGCAGGTAGAGATGCCTATTTTCCCTCTCCAGAAAATGTGAGCCATGAGAAAACGCAGCATCTGGAAATAACCAGATGTGTATGTTTGTCCCAATTCTGTCACCTGCAGGCCTCTGGCAAGTGTCTTAACATCTCTGTGCTACAGCCAGTCCTGGGTCTGTTTAATTCAATACACTATGATTTCCCCGAGGAGGAGAAATATAGCTTGTCTTTATATTACTTGACACAACAGGAGCAAATTTAGTAAATATTTGAGAATCATAATTCTAATGTTGCTGAAACATTGTCACATACACACATCTATCACTAAAAAATATCATTTAGTAGAGGTGCCAAATATATGCCTTGCGTTCCTTAATCAGCATAACGCCACAATGGCAGCTATTATTAGCATCGCTATTTTGCAGTTGAGAAAATTGAGGTGCAGCGATGAAGTGATTTACCTCTTTGCTAGTTGACAGCAAAGCCAGGATTTGAATTCAGGGCTGTTTCTGTTCTTTTGTTGATCTGTACTTAAGATGTGTGCTCCTAATTTAGTAACAAAACTTTATCACTGTAAAGGGCTTTGACTTTTTAGTGGTAATGACTAAAAAGTTTCTTTGCTCTAAGAATAAGAAGCCACTGATTCTGAAAAAAGGAAGCTCTGATGAGGATTGATTGGTGAGGGGGCAAATCTTGTCCCTGAGATGTTTTTTCCCAGGACTGATCCTCCTGTGTCCCCCATGTACTTGAGCTGGTGTACCTCGGGTGGTACACCCCATTCTTGGGTGTGGAGGCTCTATTTTGCTTACCCACCTAGAGACTTCAATCCGGGTCGGCACAGTATGGGGTCCCTATATTTGCCCCACATTTTGTTGGCCCTAGGATATCCCAGGAGCAAGACATGCCTTTTCCTTGCCTTCTGGGGACTTGCAGTCTTGGAGAGGAGACAAAGAGACAAACAGTTGCGTGAGGAGGTGATTGTAGGAAGTTATATAAGCTTGTGGAATCGCACAAAAAGGCCTCGGGATCTGGTGAACTCTGGCTATGCGAACTGGCCTCCGTGTAGAGTAGATTTGTCTGGGGAAGGGAACAGCCTAACAATGCCTCAGCGACCACAGGGAGCATTTAAGATTTAGAGACAGTTTTACAGTTTGAAATCCAGAAGATTGTGACACCCCCAATACATCCCCTTTCCTACCCTAGTTTCATTCAATAAGACCACTCTCCTTCCTCTCTGGTTCTAATGTCAGATACCTTATCTCCTGCCCCCGGCACCCCCTGGTAGTGTTTCCTTAGGTCCAGACTTCCCAGGACCTGACCCCTGTGAGGTAATTGTGGTACTTTGGTAACTGAAGGAATCTATGGCGCACTTGCCTTATATAACATTTGGCCTCAGAAATAGCAGTATCACATCTGGGAATGGCCAGGGTATGTATATATTTTTACTTAGTAACAGCTGGGTACTTTACAATTGGGTAGGCTGTGCTACTCAGTTTATATGCTCCCTCTCCCAAATAAAGAATATCTCAAGTGGCTTTTAGTTACTTAGTTATCATGTTTCCTACTAGCCTTTCCATGGCTAATAGCAAATTCTCTACATATTTTCCTTAAATCTTTTATTGAAACCCCCAGTTAAAATTCATCCCTCCTCTTTCTCCTCCTTCCCTCCTGCCCTTCCTGCCTCCCTTCCTCCCTCCCTCTTTTTTCTTTCCTTTTCTCCTCCCTCCCTTCTTCTCTCTTCCTCTCTTGTTCTCTCTCGTGCATCGTTGATAGGTTTGATTAATGTTTCCCGGAAAAAAGTAGATTAGTTTTTCTTACCCCATAATTAGCATTACCGCAGAGGGAGGGAGAAGCTGCAGCCCATTGCAAGAAGGCCTGGGACAATGCTTCATTTCCGTCTGTGATTCCCCCCTCCCCCACACCGGAGCTGGCAGTTATGGGGCAGCCTGCTTGCATTCAGTCTTCAAGTTGGTGTTATTACTGTGTTTGCAGCTACAGATAGAAATTCTTCTACTTTTCCAAATGCTAGAGGAAGTCTCTCTAAATGCCCTGCCTATTGCCCCCAAAGCAAAAATATTCCTTACACTGTCAAATATTGCATGCACAACTTTTTCTGGCTTTCCTTGTCATTTTTTTTTCCCCCTTCAGGTTTTGCAAAGTAACTCTGAAACTAACTCCTATGGTGAAGTGTATCGGCCCAAGGGATATTTTTTACCCTAAATAACAACTCTCCTAAGTACTCAACACTTTCTTTTTGCAGAACTATGTTCTTGTTTATTTGGGACTGACAGACCGTCAGTTGTTTCTGCCAGAAACAGAAATGCTAATGAGGGCTTTGGCATGATAGGACAGGCTCACGTTTTGCTTAGGCTCAGGAGGACAATGGTTTTGCTGAGTTTTGTTTTTGCAGGCCCTTCAGGAGCTGGGGTCTGTAAGAAACTCGGGACAATGTTTTTCTAACAGAGCCCATTGGAGTACATTTTCCACGAAATTACATTAGCATATAAAACATAGATTGTTGATTTCTTCTCTACTTGTTGTGGTTTCTGGGCAAAAGTCCATTTTGTGGTAGCAAAGAGAATATATACATTCTTGAGAATATTTTATTTTATGTTTTTCTTGACTTTAGAAACTGGTGACACAACTTGGGGAGGTAGTATGATTTTGCATTTTGATGCAAAAACACTACCCAACGCCACCATAGGGCTGCACTCGTATCTTCTGTGGTTCAGTCCTTCTCTTCCAGTCCAACTGTAGAAGCCAGAAGGGACAGAGGACCATCTGTAGGGACAGCAGAATACCTGTCCCTTAAGCACCTCTGGTTCAGGCAGTAGATGCACTAGTGTATGTACAATATCTCCTTTGGGGCGTAATATCCTCATTTTGCAAATGAGGAAATTGAGGCTTAGTGAAGCTTAGTGACTTATTCCAGGTCACTTAGAAGCACGTGTAAGATTCATGGCTATTTCCTTTGAAAACAAGTTGGCAGTTCCTTAAAAGATTAAACACAGAGTTATCATATGAGCCAGCACGTCTACTCTTAATGTATATACCCAAGAGAATTTCTACTCTTAATGTATATACCCAAGAGAATTAAAAACGTGTGTCTGCACAAACACTTGTACATAGATGTTTGTAGCAGCATTAGTCATGATAACCAAAAAGCAGAAACAACCCAAATATTCATCAATTAATGAATGAATAAATAAAATGAATTCTATCCATGCAATGAAACAATATCTGGTATTAGAAAGAAGTGACGTATAGATAGATGCTAAGCCTAGATGAACTTCGAAAACTATGCTAAATAAAAGAAGTTAGTCTAAAAGACAGCATACCATTTGATTCTATTATATGAAACATTCAGAATACATAGATTATAAGTTTGTGGTTGCCAAGGGCTAGGGGGAGAGAGGGCTTAGGGCAAATGGGGATTAATAGCTAAGGATACATGGTTTCCTTCTGGGATGATGAAAAATTTCTGAGAATTGATTCCAAGTTTGGTTCTGAACTTGTTTCTAAATTCCAAATTGGATCTAAAATTGATTGCAGTGATGGTTGAATATACTGGAAATGATTGAGCAGGACACTTTAAATGGGTGCATGGTATGATGTATGAATTATGTCTAAATAAATTTATTTAGAAAAGCTAGTAGCTGCTGCCCCTGCCCTTATAGAGGGAGACAATGGCCACTCAGACAGGAGAGTAACTTGACATTCTCCTAATGATAGAATTTTAAATGGCAGCAGGAGCAGCAGTCGTATCTAACTTTTATCAAGTATTTCCTCAATTCTGGGCACTGAGCTAAGCACTTTACCTGTATTAACTAATTTAATCACCACGGTAACCCCAGGAGCTCAGTGTTGCTGTTTGTCTCATTTTCTAGAAGAGGTAACTGAGATTTAGAGAGGCTTGGTGATTTTCTTAAGGTCACATAGCTGGTAAGGGTTACAGCTGCCTTCTACTGATGCAAAACCTTGGAAACAGCTGTGTTTGTTTAAATCCTACCATCATATAGTGGTTGTTAAGAGAGTAGGATCTGTAATTATCTGGATTCTGCCTAATGGGTCTTGTGTAAAACATGGATATTATAGATATTATAGATCTAAAATGTCCCCCAAAGGCCTCACGTGCTCAGAGATGGGACTTTTGGAAGGTGGTTGGATTATGGGGAAACTGTGGCTGAACTTGCTGTTACGAGGTGGGGTCTGGTTGGAAGGGGCAGGTCACTGTGGTGTGTTACCTAGAAGGGTGTATTTCCTTCCCCGGCTCCTCCCTTCCCTTTCTGCTTTCTGGCTGCCATGACAGGAGCGATTTTCCTCTGCCTAGGCCTTTCCGCTATGCGGTTTTTCCTTGGAACCAGCTGACTGTGGACTGAAAATGTAAGCACAAATAAAACTCTCCCCCTTTAGGTTATGAGTGTTGGGTATTTCGTTCTAGCACTAAGGAAAGTGACTAGGACAATGAGCCAGTTGTTCAGACTCTACTCTATCTTCCTATCTGTAAAATGGGTAATAGAAATACTCAGCTCAAGATTGAGTGAAGATTGGAGGCAGTGAGTGGAAAGCCCCTAGAAGTGTTCACACACATAAACTGTGACTAGGTACAATTTGTTGGAGGATGGGGATATAGGAACAGACGAATCACACACTGTGGATCAGCTACGGTCCCATGGGGAAGATAGACACAGACATAATTGAAATAGGGAATGATGGTGAAAGCAGGTAGGGGGCCAAGCAGAGACACAGAGGCAGGGAGAGTACTGGTTCATTAGAGCTACTCTAGTGTGCCTAAGTGTTTGGCCTTTAAGACTCCAGTGTGGGGACGTTCGCAAGAGCTGAATTTTCTTCTTTCCCCAAGGTTCCAGGCAAACACAAGAATTATGAAATCTGGTTGGGAAGTTTCATAATTGTGTTTTTCCTGACAGCTTGGTGGAAATTAAACACTTGAAAGGGCAGAGCAGAGAGAGTAGAGAAGGTCTTTTATTTGGGCTTCTTGAATATTTAACAGGAGTTAGATCCTTAGGCTAATATAATAGAGACTTGATCAGGAGATGAAAAGTCATGAAAGAGAAGTACATGAGGTGTGTTCAACCTCTGCACAAGTTTTTTTTCCCTTATATTCTCATCACACTGGACCTTAGCGCTATGTTGGAGATTAGCTACTGATGCATAAGAACTATAAGATTTGTAGGTAGATGTGTCTCTGTATATGTCTCATATATAAATGTTTTATCTTACACATAACCTATATGAAAGGAGAGAGAGTGAGAGAGAAAGAGAGAGAGAGAGAGCACAAAACCAGGCTTCCAAATCTGAAGGAGCAGAGGGAAAGCAAAATAAATGCAGAACCTAGCTGATGCATACACTAGCGTTTTCATTCCCAGCACAGTATCTGGTCCATAAGGGTGTTCAGCAAGATCAATCTGAACAAATAGATGGTGTTTATCCTAGTTGGTACATTGAAGGTAACCTCTAATGACCTTCAGATTCTGGGTTTAAATTTACCCTCTGACAACATAATCAAGAAAGCAAGTAATGAACGAGACTTCCTGTGCCAGGTATTGACTCCAGGCAATCATCATTCCTTGTGGAGAACGAAGAGAAGACTTAGAGCACATCCTGTGACCTGAGCATCTGCCCTGGCCACACTTTAGAATCATCTGGGGAGCTTTTGGAACACACAGCTGCTAGGCTGGAACTCTCCCCAGACCCATCAAGCCAGCATTTCTGGGCTAGGGCCTGGGTGTTGGAACTTTTCAAACACTTCCCAAGTGATTCTACTAGAAACCGGCACTAAGAAACACTGGACCAAGGCATTTGTAGATGGGAAGGCAGTGGTATCTGCCAGCAGCCTCAGTACGTAGTTGGCTGAGGTAAACAGCCAGTGTCACCTGAATGAGTGTAGAAACCTGTCCTCTCTCTTTTTAGATTTCCAGGCTCATTTTTTCCCAAGACCTCTCTGAGCTTGCACTGAAGATGTCCCAGTACAGGGGCAGATGGGTGGCTGGAAAGGGTGGCTGCAGAGGAAGGAGTGGGCTTTAATAATTGAAACAGTCACTACACTTTCAACTATTAAAGTTCTATAATTTTGAAATGTCCTGTAGTCTGAGACTTAGCTGGGAGAGAGCATGGAGGGACCCTGAAGCCCTCAGCCTCCCCTCATTGAAAATGCAGGGTTGGGTCTGCAAAGCCCTCTCTGCTGGTTGTGAAGGCGGCCACGTTCTCCTGAGACCTGCTCCCGCCCTGCCGCAGCGCAGACCAGCGCACCCAAAGCTCCCTGCCGCTCTACAGCACGACCATTAAGATGATCAAAGAGTCTCTGGAGAGTTTGTGGAGTGTGACTGTGACCATGAGAATATATTTTATTTTGCTCTGAACCAAACCGCTGAGGGAGGATTCTCTTATATTTTCAACAGGAAGAGGGTTTCAGTCAGCCAAATAGCTCTGAGTGCACTTCCAGTTAGCAAACAGCATCCTGCAAAAATCTACCTGAAGTTCCTAAGCTCGCCCTCCGTGAAGGATGTCATTGGGCTGCATGCTGAGTTTGGGAAGATGAGACACAAATCTAGGCTCAGGAGGGCACATTGTCATTGTACTTGAATCAAGAGAATGAGATTATCCACATTAGCTCGCCTCCAAAAGGCATTTGAGTAAATGCTCCTCTGTTCTCTTAGCCTGCCTGTTTTCCTGGAACTCTCGGCAACTCTCTCCCAAAGCAGCTTCCTCCTTATTTCCCTCTCACTTCTCTCACTACAATCCCCTTTCAACCATACGTACTTGATAGAATCTTGCACACAGGCTTATTTATTATTGACCAGCTTCTTTATCTTGGATAGTATGTCACAGTAGTCAAGACTATAGCTCTTGGTGGTAGTTTCACAGATGTAAGATGAAGAAACAGGATTCATATAATTCTGGCGTCAAGGAAGTGTGATAGCCAGCCAGCGAAAAAACACAGGACTGTAGGAGAGTGGAATTTTACTCACTGGAGCTGGCTTGGACTTTAGATATGAAACATTTGATTTATAGTTTCTATTTCACTCTGATAGAAAACTCTGCTTACCCTTATTGGAAGGTCGAATGTGTTGGGTTTTTTAGCTAAGGTAGCTGTTAAAATTTATTTCACATTCAAGGAAAGGGGCTCTTGTTATTCACCATGTTCCCATTTTAATTATGATTTTCCTGGCATCATTTTTAACAAGAATAACCTAAGGCCTGCAAGGAATGATTTCCCCTAATCAGTTCTAAAGCCCACCCTTCCCCCTCCAACTACTGCTTTAGCTATGGCTACGCAGATGAAATGAAACGGAGAAATGAGCAATTACCTGGTGCATCTGAACAGTGTAGAGTCAGCAGCCGATTAGAATAGTTCAATTACAAAAATCCTCTTTTCCCTTTCTTCTTTTTTGCTGTACAATTATGACCTTAACTCTTCCTACTACTTCTGTCCTGCACTGAAGATTCCTTTCTCATCCTCTGCCTCTGCTGACCCCAGACCTCTCTGTTGTATGGTTTGGCTACTCTGCCGGTTTAGCTCTTCTCTCAGGTTCTTTCGGGAAGAGGTCTCAGATTCCTCTTCTAACTGTGGGCTCAGGATTTCGTACCCTACCCCAACCCCCACGCGAAGCTGGACCTGAACTCCCATCTTTGCCTAGATGTTGGTCTACTCCACAGAACCTGCTGCATCTGAGTTCCCGAGTCCAGGTTCCCCTTGGCCTTTCAGGTGTGGGCCTGGGCTTATGCTCTGCCTGGTTCTGAGGCTCTCTGTGCACCTTGTTGGCTCCCCAGATCCATTTGCCTATGGGGACGATGTTATTCTTGCCAGCAGCCTTACCAGGGACTGTTGCCTCATTCCACCCAGTGTGGTGAGGGGGCTGCTCTAGACACAGACCTCACAGGTATGGGCACCCGGCACAACAGGCTTCTAAAGAGGGTTCTGCTCCCTGCCAGCTGGGGCTCCAAGGACTTCCTTTCCACCACAGTGTCAAGCACTTTTCTGGGTCTTCACTAGAAATAGTCTCCTCCATAGTGGTGGATTCTCCCACTCTCTGGTGTAATTGAATCCCTTAGTTGAGGCCTCAAATTCCTTTAGTCTGGCATATCTTGTTGGGAATATGAGCCACAACACCACATATTCACTCAACATATGTTTGTTAAGCACTTACTACATGTCAGACACCCTGCTAGATACTGGGGCCTTGGAGTTAAGCAACACAGACTCTGTACACTTAGGAAAAATATATTCACTGGTTAGTGCTGATGAAGCAAAGTACCACAAAGATGATGGCTTAACGACAGAAGTTTATTGTTTCACAATTTGGAGAGTAGAAGTCAAAATTTAAGTCTCTGGCAGGATTGGTTCCTTCTGAGGAAGGATCTGTTTCAGGACCCTCTCCTAGGCTTGTGGACGGTATGTTTTCACATCATCTTCCCTCTGTGTACACCAGCGTCTGTGTCCAAATATCCCTCTTTTTATAAGGACATGAGCGATAGTGGAAATGGGACCTGTCCTACTCAAGTATGATCCCATCTTAGTTACATCGACAATGTCCTTATTTCCCAATAAGGTCACATTCTGAGATACTTGGATTTCAGTGTATAATTTTTAGGATTTAAGTTTATAATTTTTTGGGGGACTTAGTTCAGCCCATCCTTTTATAGGGGGTATCATTTTATGGGGGAGTGATGTGATGAGAATGTACAGGTACACTGTGGACCCAGCGCTGGGCATGGTTCATGTTTCAGGGCAGACACATTCTTAAGAGAGTTAATATTTATCAAGGTATAACTATGTCCCAGAAACTTTTATATTTATTGAACACTAACTATGTGTTGAACATTCCAGTAATTTACATGCATCAACACAATCCTATGAAGAAACTGAGGCATAGACAGGTTAAGTAAGCAGCCCAAATTCATAAGGTAAGGGGCAGAGAGGTGGAGCAGGTATATTTCATAAGAACTAAATTACATCTTCTATTTGCACCTCCCTGCAACACTGGGCCTTGCCTCTTGAGGATCTGTTCACAAAGACCGGACCTTACAGGCTCCGATTCACATGGATTACCACGTGGGAAGCTCTCTTAGGTGGGCAATGCAGAAGCGTGATTGCTCTAAGCTTCCAGTCCTCATGGTCAGAACTTCTGCCCCATCATGGAGTGATTCACGGCTCCCCTCTGTGAATCTAGGTTCCCTTTATTGCCTTGGTTGTATCTTTCAAATACAATTACACTATTCATCTGCTAACTCACTTATTATTTGTCTTTTTCAGGAGAGTGTAAACCCCATGAAAGCAAGGACCTCTCTGGTCTTTTTTAGGGCCTCGCTGCCAGGGCCTAGCACCCTGCCTGGCCCACGGATTCATTCCAGAAAGACTTTTTGCTAAATGGATTGTGCTACAGATAAAGCAGGTTTCTTTGGGGGCTTCTCATAGATGAGATTTTAGGTTTTTTTTTTTTTTTTCCACAAAAACAAGCAGCCTTTATTGCAGTATTACAAAACACTTTCCTTTTTGGCAATATTTTACAACACACTTTGCTTCAAGGGTTGGGAAGGAGAAGGTGGGAAACTAAAAAGGGAAATTTCAATGACATTTCTGAAACAAAAACTGTCCCAGCCCTCCCACCCAAATAAAAATCCAAATGTCACTTAATTTCACCACCAGAGAAGAGGCCACGAGGAAAGCAGCAGACAAAACCCTGGCAATCTCACTGTGGATCATGTCAGAGACAAAGGAACATTCAAAACAGTTATCAGTATGGTCGGTTGCGCTGATCATTTCTGTAGTCATTTTTTCCTCCCATTTTGCCTCCATAGCCACCTCGGTCTCCATAGCTACCACCACTCCTGTCTCCTCCGTAGCCTCCATTTCGGTCTCCACCATAGCCTCCACTGCCACCACCACCACCACGGTCTCCTCCATAGCCCCCTCAACTTCGGTCTCCACCATAACCCCCTCGATCTCCACCATACCCCCCTTGGTCTCCACCATAGCTGCCTCGATCTCCTCCATAGCCACCTCCTCTGTCCCCACCATAGCCACCCCCACTTCTGTCTCCACCATAGCCACTTCTGTCTCCACCATAGCCCCCTCGGTCTCCACCTCTGCCCCCACGACCTCTGTAGCCCCTCTCTCCACCATAGCCTCTCCCCCGGAAATCTCCTCCTGAGGGACGAGAGTCCTCTGGTCTAGGCTCATTGCACTGATTACAGGAATTTCTTCGAGCAAAGTTCATATTTCCACATGATGGATTAGGGCAAACCCAGTCCCCATTTTTGGGGTCTCCATCTCTCCCCTGAAAGCCTCCATGGCCTCTATATCCTCCACAGCCTCGCCGCCCACTTCCACTTCCACCTCCTCTCATGAATTCAGGTCTTCGAGTGGCAAAGGACACTTTAATGATGTTGCCATGGAATTCTTTTCCATCAAACCAGTCAATGGCTGCCTTAGCTGAAGGAGGGTCATCAAATGACACTGTTGCCTCCCCTTTTGGCTTCCCTGTGTCTTTGTCTGTGTAAAGATTTATCATTGGTTTTCCAGTTTTCTTGTTTGTCTTGATAATTCCTATTTGTTTAAATAACTCTCCCACTTGATCTGTAGACACACCCTCCCCAAGTCCTTGCACAAAGATTGTGTTGTTATCTGAATTATCAGATTCTGAATTGGCATCTGGTCTGGGTCCATAAACCCTGTGACCACCAAAATTTTTGAAGCCACTGCGGTCACCAGCACTTGATCCTGTCATAGGACCTCTTCCGTCCTTGTCATATCCCCCACGCCCTCTACCTCCTCCCTGTGACCCACCATATCCTCTATTATCTTCTCCATACCTACTCACATCACGACGGTCATCTTGTGTATGGTGACTGTAGTTTTCCCTTTGTGAATGATAGGACTGCTGGTTTTGATTATAGGAATCATGCTGCTGATTATAATTTGTTTGCTCATCATACGAGCTTTGATGTTGATCATAGCCTGACTGCTGGTCATACGAATCTTGCTGACTATAGTTTGATTGGTCATAGGAAGATGCTCTTCCACCTTGGCTTCCTGATGATTCTGTGTGTTGTTGTCCCTGGTTATTATACGATTGCTGGCCATATGAGCTCTGCTTTTGATTCTCATAACCACTGTAGGACTGTGAATAACCTGATTGGCTTTGTCCATAACTGGAGTAACTGCCATAGTTCTGTCCATATGAAGAATCAGTTGGTTGTCCATAGCCAGAATAGCTTTGTGGTGCTTGTCCATAGCCTTGGCTGCCTTGATTTCCATAGGAAGAATAACTTTGCTGCTCACCCCCAGACTGACCATAACTTCCAGAATCTGACATGACTAAGGGCCGCGGTGCGGAGGCCCCAGAGCCCGCCAAGAACAAGGAACACGAAAGCCAGGCGGCGCGGTGGCCAGAGCTGTTCTGAGGGCCGAGATTTTATGTTTTTAAGAAGCTCTAGGCACAAAATGGCTCTAGGAATTGAACATTAAATAAATGAGTAAAAAGGAGGCATTTAGAGTGTCATGGCTGATCCCCAGCGCAGCTCTGTAGGACACTGAAGACATGACTGTCTTCACCAAAGCCAAATTATAGCACTTATTGATAATTATCACCCTATGTCGAACAAAGAATGCTTGCACAGTTCTAGCAGGACAGCTACAGCACTTAGTTTCACTTAAAGTATTGACTTCCCACCCAGGGCTCATTAGGATTTTCTTCTGTTACAGAAGAACACAGGCTGCAGGCGGAGGCACACTTGATTGTCCCCCAATCATGTATGGAGTGGGTATTTCCCTGAATGCTAAAGTTGAGCAGAAGGTGGAGTCGGGAGTTGGAAAGTTTGTGTTCTCACCTTGGATCATAATTATGCCACGATTGGGTGTTCCATTTGTAAAATGTGTGAAGGATTCCTGCCCTGTCTGCCTTGGAGGCTATTTCAGGGTTCAGTTAAGATAAGGCACAAAGAAGAGCTCCAGGTCCAGCACAAACCCATGGGAAGAAGAAATACCTGGGGGCAGCGTGGCAAGAACAGGAGAGCTGGCACCTTGAAGCCTAGGCTTAAGGCCCATTTCTACTATTTATTAGCGGTGACTTTGGTTAAGCTCTTTACCTCTGTGCTTCATTTTCTTTATCTGTGCAATGGAGAGAGTGATATCAACTTTGCATGATTATAAGAGTTAAAGAGAAATTTGAAAAGCTCTTGGCCCATAATAGGTGCAGTAGTAATATTTTGCCACTTATTTTTTGTCTCCTTACCTAATCAGATAATGTCATTGTATTAGTTTTCTATTATTGTCATAGCAACTTGCCATAAATTTAGTGGTCTAAAACAATGCAAATGTATGATCTCGTACATATCCATAGGTCGGAAGTCCAGTGGGTTTGGCTGGTTTCTCTGAGTCTCATGTGGCTGAACTGAAGCTTCGTAGTTGGCGGGCTCTGGGGGAACGTTTCCTTCCAGCTCACACAGGTCGTTGGCAGACTTGGCTTCCATGTGGTTGTAGGACTGAGGCCCTCATTTTCTTGCTAAGTGGAGGCTGTGGGCTGTGCTGAACTTCTAGAGGCCATCCACATTGCTTGGCTTGTGGTTCCCTTTCTCCATTTCCAAGTCAGCAATGCCAGCTGTATCCTTTGAGGGTGATACGCCTGGAATATCTCCTTTGCCTCTGCTGCTGCATTGACTCTTCTACTCCCTTTTCCCTTTCCGAGGTCTTTGTGATTACACTGGGTGCATGTGGATAGTGCAGGATAATCCAGGGACCTAGCTTAAAAGTCTGTCACCTTAGTGTCATCTGCAAAGCCCCCTTGGCCATATAAACATATTGTGCCAATATGACACATTCACAAGTTTCGGGGAGAAGAACATGAGCATTTTGGGGTGGGCATCCTTGTGTTGACTGCAACCATATGTTGGTAACTTTTTGTTTTGTATGTATTAACCATGGGTCCTCCACAAGATCTAATATTCAAACTATTTAGCTCAGTGCTTGACATAGAATTAACTCTTGACCACTATTAGTTTCTGCTTTTGTTGGTGATGAGCAGATGACAGGAAGTCCCTTGTTTTCTCCACAGGTCCTAGCAAATCCATCTGGCTGAGGGCTTCTTCCTTTACTACCCATCTTCGCTTCTCTCCAGAAAGCCTTTCTGATCCTCACCCTTGCCTGGATCAGGCTGGGATCAGTGCCAATCCGCTGTGTCTGTATCTCTTACCTTGTTTAACCGTCCGTGTCCATTTCCTGCTAACACTGCCGCCAGATCCTGATATTTTTAAATATAGAAACTGACATTTTTCTGGAATCATCTAATGGAATGTCTGGTACATAATAGATGCTCAATAAATGTTTATTAAATAAATGAATAATGAGAAAAGCCATTACACACTTAAAAAACAATTGATCAAATAATTACTGATTGGAATGCATCCCTTAAACAACATAAATATTGAAATACTTATTCAGGAAGAGGAAAATGTGTGTATATTGAGACCATGCTTCTAAGAGAATTGTCTTTACATAGAGCATTCTTGAAAAATAAATATAGGTTTTGTTTGTGAATTGTCCAGGCCCAGCGCTTGTGGAGGAGTTCTGAAAGGCAGTTCTAAAACAGCTGCACAATTCTTATAACTATTGTACTCAGAATTCATGGAATGATTCTGTCACTTTCTTTCACTGAATGCATCAGGGAACAAATAAACACAATGTTGAAATAAAGCCACATCAGCTTGGCTTACTTCTCATTTGCTTACTTACTGAGACTTATTATATGTAGCAGTGAAATTGGACCCTAGTGTTATTACTTTTGGAAAATCAAAGCTAGCTCTCTTGCTTTTTCCTTGTTTTTCCCCTTACATGTTAAATGCTCATTTTCTACCTATTTTGTGAAGTGTCCTAACAATATTACAAATAGTTAGTGGTCAATAATGATCAAATAAGGGCAACATTCCTAGTGGAGTGTATATACCATTGCTTGTGTGTTTTCTGTATTTTAACATTTTCTTTATTTCAGTTTGTCAACCTGCCCATATGACTCCATCAGCCAAGAGGCCAGGCTCCTTTTGCCTGTTCCAGGATCCCTTAACAGCTGTTTTGAGCTTGGCTGGTCCTTTTGCAATAATTGTTCTCACTTAGGGACTTTGGTCTTTCGATATTTATTTTTAGCTTCAATATAGTCTCCATTATTTTAAAGGAACAGTTTTATTATCTGAAACAAACAACCACAAATGAAAAATTGGAGCCAAATCACAGGCCTCAGGACCCAGATGAGGAATAAAGAAAAATTGTTTATAGCCTTAAATGCTTTCTTTGCAGTTTTCCTTTTGTCTGTTGGGCTGGGCACATTTCCTACCATAACAGACCAGTGATTAGACATCAGATTATGTCTTGATGTTGTAACAGTGCTGCCCTCTAATGGAAGTCTGGGAATCCCAGTTTCTCTGGACTCAGCACTCCATTTTAGAATCATTCCTCAGGTGTAAGGTTCACACATACAACTGAAAGATTTTAGTGAAGCCAGTTTTTAATGGTTACCTCTGGTTGACCTCTCTTGGACAATTACTTTCAATTCAGCAAATACTTATCAAAGACCCAGTGTATGTCAGGCATTGTGCAGAGTATCTCAGAGATACAGAGATGCCTAGAATATTCTTCCTGATTTCAAGAACCTTATGACTGGGTAAGGCAGACAGACTTACACACAGATAGGTAGAAAGGAAAGGTTACTTTATGGGGAACAGCCAAGGAGAATTAGGACTTAGGACTGGTCCAATTGTTGGCTTATTGCCTGGCACATGGCAGGTACTTCATAAATGCAATGTGCATGATTTGGGGAATGTGATGTAATTAGACCTGGGGTTCTGGAAGTGCTGCTGTGGAAGAGTTGAAACCAGAACTTCACTGTTACCTTCCTTTCCTGCTCACATTCTGAGCATCACTAGTACCAATGTAACTTCAGCTGTAGAGTCATCAAGAACAACACTGTGAGAGCGCCCATCGATAAACACATCAGACTGACCCCCCTTCCCCAGTGCTATGTGGGGCTCAATATGCATGGATGGCAGCCCAGCTTATGTGGAGGGTGGACATGAGGGACCCATTTCTTAAGTGTGATTGAAAAATATGGTGAATATTTAAATTGAAAAAAAAAAAAGGATTACAGTAAGAGACCCATTGCTATTGTTTTTGCTTGCTTTGAACACGGCCCATCATTCTTGCTACTTTCTGAAGCAGTTCTGGGGGTGCTCTTTTGTGAGTGTCTTCAGTTGTGCTGTTGTGGCTATCTCAGTATCATAAATCAGTTCAAAACATTTAGCTTTCATGCTCATTTTAGCTTTGGGGAAGATCCAGCTGTTTCATACCAGATCTGCTAAATAAGGTGAATGAGGATACATAGTAATGTTTTTATAAGGCTGTCTTGCTGTTGGATGGCATTCAGCAGCAGCACTCACTGTGTTTTTGATTACATCCCAGAAAGACACTCATGAAATAAGACTTCCAGAACTGCTTCTGAAATGAGCAAAAATGATGGGATAAGTGTATTCGAAGTGAGAGGGAAGGAATATTTTGAGAGAGATTAATGGCAATGTGACTTTTACTGTAACAAATTTTAAAATATTTAAACATTAACCATATATTTTGATCACCCCTTGTGTACCAGCCAGCCAATCTCATGCCTACCTAGAGTTCTTGTTCCACTGGTTTCCTTCTCGAGAAGCACACTCCTCCACTGAGTGTCTGAACAAAGAAGAGCATAAGCCACCATTGTGGCAAGCTTGGTGACAGGCTTTACAAGGTCTTACTCAATGCAGTCTGCCCCTGGTTTCCTCTCCCAAGACTTTCCTCCCTTTCTCCAACTGATTCAAGTTGTTACTAGTTTCTTCGCATAGTGCCATGCCTTTGCACTGCCTTTCCTTCAGTGTGGGAAGATCCTCATAAGCCCGATTTTCTCCTACAGTTTGTACTTACCCTTTAAGGCCTACATCAAAGGCCAACACTTTGAAAAACATTTTTTGTTTTTTAATGTGGGTACCGAGAGTCGAACTCGGGACCTCCTGCTTGCCAGCAGGCGCTTGTGCCACTAAGCGATATCACTGGCCCTGGAAAACATTTTTTGACCTTTTTTAGACAGTGAAACATTCTGCTTATCTCCATAATACTCAGTCATATCTCTGTCCTACTAAAAATTCTCTATTTGATTCTACATCTGTCTTCCCAGAGGTCAAATCCTGCGTCCTATTAGTCATTTTGCCCTATCAGCCTAACATACCACCTGGGATATAGCTAACATTTAGTGAGTGATTTTTTAATAAATGAAGTGGATTTCATGAAAAATTTCAAGGAAGGTATAATGAAATATTTTTCATCTTTTATATGTAAATGTCCACCAAGGTAAGTTAGGGCTGGACTCCACAATCTGCATTAGTGGTCTTAAGAACTGGCAAAGGAGAGAGAAGGGGCCACGTAAGCATAGTCAGGGCCTCTTTTGCAGGTAAGGTGAGCAGCAAAGGTGAGGGCACTTGGTCATAACCAGTTCTGTGAAGGCCCCCACACAAAAGGAATCTGAACTAGAACAGTTTTGGGAAGCGTGTTTTACACTTTTTCAATTCATTCATTTGTCATTCTTCCTTTTGTTTAACAAATATATTTTATATGTCCCTTATGTGCCAGGCATTGTTGTAGGCACTGGAGATATAGTAGTGATTTCATTCTGACCCTCAGGGAGCTTATTGTGAAACATAGACAATAAACAAAGCAACAACTTAAAATGTATAGTACTTTAAACAGGAACATTAAGTGCTATGGGGAAAAATGAAATGGAAAAACCTGTTGGAAGTGTTAAGGGAGGCAATGTGGGGACTTGGGGTGGGAGGTCAGGGAAGTTCCTTCAAAGCCTTTGAATTAATTCCTGAAAGAGCAAGAGTGAAAGAGGTGGCTCTTTGGCTAAAGAGCAATCCAGAAAGAGGGAGTTGGCAGCACCTAGTGTGTAAAGGAACAGAGTGGAGGCCAGTGGTTCACTGTCCCGGGAGAGAGGCAGAGGAGATAGAGAGGTAGTGGAGGAGCAGTTGTGTGTGGTCACTCAGGTGGGAATATAGTCAAGGGAGAGAAGGAAAGGGGGACTAAGTCCTAAGATTTATTTAATCACTTCACTTGAATTCTCAACTCTGACAATCCCTGAGGAAAAGAAACAGGGTTTAAGGTGACTTTTCCCAATTTACTGGACCATGGAACACACTGTCTCTACATATAACTTTTCCACTGAGAAAGTTCTGGAGAAGGCCGAGGTAGTATAAGGTCTAGGGCCAAAAGGGAGAGAACTTTCCATTCTCTGTCTGAACTTTTCCTTCAGGTAATAAAAGGTCTCTGTGGGATTTTAAGAGAAGGATTGTATATTTTGGTGTCAGTGGGGAAAATGGTTTGGAGAAGGAAGTCTGAAGAAAGGACAAGGGAATGGGTGATTGCAATAGCTTAGGTGGAAGATGAAGCCCTGATTGCAGTAATTGAGGGTGGAAAGAAAAGATCAAATCAGGTGGGCATTTAGGAAATTTAGAATCTACAAGATTTTGTGACAAGTTAGACATAGCAGGTGATGAAAGATTCAATGATAACCTGAGAGTTCTGGTTTGAGGGTCAGATTTTCTACAATTAACTGCATCTCTTGGAGAGATCTATCAATGCAAGCTACAAACTAACATTCCATGTAATTAACTTTTATTTTTAAACGTGTTGTCAAAGAAAAATGTGAATTGATTTAATACGCAGACAGCATTGGCCTCTATTTTTGTTATTCATAGTTATATTGAAATGGTACTTATCAGAGTAAGCTCAACGAAACGTTTGACCGCGCAGGGGATTTTGATGGTGAAATGTCAGTGTAGGTGGCATGCATGGACTCTGGGTGAGGAGCACTGAGAGCCAGTGTATAATTCCCACACTTCCTTTCCCCTGCCTGTGGCCGAGTGATGCTCCAGATGATGGAGGCTCCCTTAGCTTTCGTTCCTGAGTGAGGTGATGTGGGACTGAGTCCCTTGCTGACTTGCGGTGGACGTGCAAGGTGGGTAAGAAATAAATCTTTAATTTTTAAGCTACCAGGATTTGGGGTTTGTTTGTTGTGAAGCCATTCCTGACGAATACAATATTAATCTTTTATTGACACGTTGAAAAACACTGCTGTTTATGTTTGCTATTTACCATATGTTCATTGTGGAGAATTTTGGAAAGTATGAAAAACAAATCCACTGAAATCACCTACATAGAAGTAATCTCTTAATATTTTGATGTGTCTCTCTCCTAATTAAAAAAATTGGGATCACTTTATAAGTATATCATAACTAGCAATGATTTTAAAATATATAAATTAACTGCATAACATTAATTAATGAAGAAATGTTGAAATCTTTTACATTTATTTACATATTTTATAATTAGATTATACAATTTATCATAAAGTCATATTTTCTTTTTGTAGTTTTCCTAGGTGTAAATTCCATCCCGTGAAACCATACCCAAGTCTTGCTTGAACTGCCACTTATGTCCTTTGGTTAGATCCTTAGGAGAGAAATTAGTGGGTCAAGAAACATGTGTGGTTTTAAGACTTTTGCTCTCTATTGCTAAGAGAAAGATTGTACCAATTACTTCTACAATGAGAGATCGGCCATCTCACCACCCTTGTTGAGTATTAGAATTCCTTTTAATCCCCATTAATTTGATAGGTGAAAATGCTTTCTTGTTGTTTTGTATTTGCATTTCTTTGATTACAAATGATGTCGAACATTTATTTCATATGTTCATGAGTCATTTGCATTTTTTCTTGTGGGAATTATCTAAACGGATTCTCAAATCCTGCAAACACCAACCATAAAACAGAAAGCAACGCAGGAGGCCAGCATCACTGGGCCGTTGGCACTGAGTCTCAGCGTGCAGGTTTGAAGGGTGAGTGTTGAACAGTCTCTTACTCATCTCCTCTTCTGGTTTGGATTGGTTTCTCTCCACTCATTCCCGCTCTAGCCTTTGCCTCTCTCGAGCCTTGGTCTCCCTCCAGGCATTTCATTGCACCAGGCTGTAGCTGTGGCTTAGAGTGAAATTTAGGGAGAGAGGGACAATTGTGATCAAAGTTAGTTCTGAGTGCAACAACAGCATAGCTGTGGAAAAAGCCATGAGGCGCCTGAGATTCTCCTGTGGCAGAGCCCCAGGGGTGGGCATGTCTCCTCCTAGGGGGTCACGATGGCCAGCACAGCCCGCCGCTCTGGTGTTCAGCTTGAATCTAATGTCCTGGTGATAAAGCTTAAATTACTCTTCCTGGAAGCATTCTTATTTATTTCACAGACATTACATTACCTTCAATTGTCTGCTTGGTGTTTCTAAGAGGGGAGAAAAAGAGTCTAAATTTCCCTGAAGTGAGTGCTACTTTTAAGCTAGTGTGAGATAAAAGACAGATTGAAATGGAGCCAGAGGGACCTGCCCTTCACCCTCCACCTTCATCGGAGTTGGAAGCTCACATTGGTATGTCAGGCAGCAGCTGGAAGGCTCTTTTATCATCATTAATTGTTCATGGAGTTGTCACAAGGAGAGAGTAGAATTCAGGTTTAATTACATCTGTATCATCTCTGATAAAGTTCAGGAGATTCTGGTGGTGCAAAACAGGAGTGGGCCAGTAGGTGCCAAAGATACTCCATGAAGCAGAAACCATGTGTATCCTGGGGGACAAGGTGAATTAACTGGATGCCAAGGGAAGGAAGGCTCATCAAGGCTTGGAGTCTCTCTTGAGATGAGGTGATAGGCAAGATGGGCAAGGGAGCCTGCTAGAGGCATGATGGCTCGTTAAAGGTAATTTGATTTATAGGGGGCAGGTGTAGTGGGCCTTCACGGGAAATGAGCAGAGATTCATTTCAGGAAACTTGCTTGTTTTTTATGGGCAATAACCTACTGCTAGACAGAAAGCAGAGAAACATTTGGTCTTGTATAAACAATAGCACTCCCACTTCCATTTCACTTATGGAATAAGCCTCTTTGGATGGTTTCTGATTTAGGTCTGGAAATGCTGGTGTAGAAAGAGACTTAAGTGATAATCAAAAGGGCTTTGGCTAAAATGAGTGCTAAATGCAGCTTAATGGTGCGGGGCAGGTGACCTGGGCCTGGGGTGTGAGTAGCTCATTGTCTCATGAAAATAAGTCAGTAAGTGATAAGAGCCTTCAACACACTTATGACAATGACCCTTCTGCTCAGCTTAGCTGTACAAGGTCTCCTTCTGATCTTTTATGAATCCCTGGGAACCTCCTTATCTGCTTCCAGTCCTTATATCATCGACCAGTATCTGAATCTACACTTCAGAACAAAACTTTGGCCCAGTGCTCCATTTCTCTCCATGGGGCATGGATCTTGTGCTTAAGAATGTTAACTACTTGGCTTCCTCGTAACACCCACTTCCTGAAAGAAAATCTGAAACCATTTCATGAGCTATCTCTTGCAGAATTAAATGTTTTCAAAGAACTGTATAAATTTGCCACGTGGCTCTCTACTTTTTCCAAAGGATAATTTCAATGCTACTCAGGAAGAGCAATTTACTTTAGTCCTTAGGTTCTTTTTCAACTTTAAAAAAAATTAAAAAAAAAACCAAGATCATATGAATAGAACTTGAAAAACCTAAAAATGAGTGCATGTGTCTCTGAGTATTATTGACAATAAACTAGGCTTGCACACATTCTAAATCTCCAGTAAAAATTCTTTTCAATTTAAAGTTTGTGGTCTTTGTATTATCAGCTCATTCAAACCACAAAACTAATCCTCTAATTTTTATAGCCAGAAACAAAACTCACAGAGGTAAGTTTGGAAAAAAGAGGAAATCAAATTTGGAGCTCCCAGAATTTATAATATAGGCTGACTCAGAATATATACATAAGAGGATTAAAATTCAGTACAAGAAGATTGGTATCCCAAAGCTGACATATGAGTATATATTTCTTGAAGCCAGAGATTCTATATTTGTACTTCTATCCAACAGTACTAGGAACAGAGTAGATGCTCAATAAATATGTACTCCGAGTGTGAAGTAATTGTTGAATGTGTTACAGAGCTTTCACAGCTGCCATATGCCCTGGTGGGTTAAACACGTGAACTGAGGTGTGAGCAGAGGAGGAAGTAGCCAAAGTGATGAGCTGTGCTGGAGCTCATCTCAGTGGATGGAGCCCATCAGAGCTGCCGCTGAGGTGCGGTGAACCCAGGCCCTGCCCCAGGGCTGGGCCTCTGTGAGGCAGGCACTGTTTGCTGCTGTACCTCAATCAGACCTCTGACGAGGGAGTCAGTTAAAAACTTTATTTTGTCTCCCACTGCCTTTCAAAGTGCTTTCTGTTTGGCTCGTATAGTGTTCCGTCTCACATGAGACTCAGGCGTGCCCTCCGGCTTTCTCGTGTTCACCAAAGTTACCTCAGCACCGGTTACTTCAAGCCACACAGCACTGCCTTAGGACAGTAACTGAGATGTCTGGTCTTTAAATCTCTGGTCGTTAAATCTCAAACTTGGTTTTAAAACAAATTCTCCTTTTTCCCACTCAGGGTTATTCTAGGCCAGAGATCATGATCAAGGAAAGGGGGAGTGGTCAGCCTCTCCTCTCGCCTTTCTCTTCGACCAGCTCTTCTACTCCTTCTGATCACGGCGCTCACACATCCTGTTTGACTCGGGATGATCCTATGTATTTGCCTGTTGCCTGGAGCTAGTTATTAATAGTTTCCCTTTGCATCAGTCAGACTTATCTATCTTTAAGAGGTTGGTTTATATTAAGGAACTGATTCATGTGAATTTAAGGGCTGGCAAATTTGAAATTTGTAGATCAGGCTGGCGGGAAACTCAGGCAGGATTTCTGTTTTATAGTCTTAAGGCAGAATTCATTCGAAACTCTGGTTTTTGCTCTTAAGATCTTCAACTACTTGGGTGAAACCCACCCACATCGAGGTTAGTCATCTTTAAAAAAAAACTCAACTGATTATGAAGGTTAACCGCATCCACAGGATACCTTCATGGCAATATCCAGGCTAATGTTTGACCAAACAAGTGGGCACCAGAGCGTAGCTAAGCTGACACCTAACATGAACCATCACACCTTTTCCCTCTCAGAAGTCTTTCTCGGTGTGTAAAATAAAGGATGAGGCTACACTAGTTCTGACCCCTCCTCAGTGGGTGCAGGGAGGAAGAGGAGATAAGGAGAGCCCGAAGTGTTTCAGTTAAAGTATACTTCAAGATAGCCAACAGGCATGTTTTGCTTGTTTGGAGATGTTACTTCTTTTCCTTAACACTGGAGATCTCTTGCTAATCTTTTATTCTTACTCTTTTTCTTTTCAGTACTGGGGATTGAACCTAGGGCCTTTATACTGAGCTATACCTCCAGCCCTTTTTATTTTTTATTTTGATACAGGGTGTCACTAAGTCATTAAGTTGCCCAGATAGGGCAAATTCCAGAGTACTGGGGTAAGGATGTGCACTAGCACACCCATCTGGGATTGCTACCTTTTTTTTTTCCCTAAAGGACAAATGCATCTCTGCTCTGATAGTGCAGAGATTTATCCTGAGTGTAACAAATTCTCTTTCATTCTGCCACCAAACCAGCTGATAAGCCCTTATCTCCTGCCTTTAGATTTTCCAGGTGGGAGTCAGATATGTGCACAAGAATCCCTTATTAGGACTCCTCTGAGGAGTCCTGCTGACTTCTTTCATAGGTGTGAGGTGAAGGCAGAACACCACTTATGAATGACTCGGTGGGAGGGGCACAGAAGGTAGACAATGCTTACTAAAGGCCCTTTCCAACCGAACGAGACCAACCCAAACCAAAGCAAACACCTACCCTACGTTGCCTAATTCTCTCTTAATCTTGCAATTTTATATCCAGGATGTGAGTGAGGGGTCGAAAGTTTGAACAGGTTTTTGTTTTAGCCTCATTTGAAATTTTGCACCATGGCAAAGTGATATCTATGTTTCTGGAATTCAGCCTAAAATCCATTTTGAGGTTCTGTACAGACACCCAAGTATGCATATTGGTCTACATTTATCTATTATCATCAATGTGTTTATAAATATCATAGTCCTGGTAACAAAGAAAAAGTAAACTGAGGGATAGTGCCTCGTATTGCACAATCCTCAGTGCCTTGTTTATTTGGTACCGTTCTGGATGTTCATTATGACTTCATTTTACCAGAAGGTGTGTAGTTGTGTGTGTGTGTGTGTGTGTGTGTGTGTGTGTGCATTTGCTTGGAGGTGGTGGGTTGGGTCGAGGGGCAGTTGTAGTTCATCTGGAGGGTACTTTAGTCTGGTTCCCAGTACCAGTATTCCTTTGGGCTCAGCCCTGGATCTCATGTCAAATGGACTGCCTGGATGCTCTTAAGCCGAGCAATAGGATGAACACTACTGCTGGCATCACCCTTTGCTACAGAGGCATTTAAAATAAGGCCCGAGGAAATTAGGATGGCAAATAATCCTATTGCTTTTGTAATACCTAGATATTGAATATGTATTAAAAGGTAAGCAGGCTTGAAATTTGAAATAGAAAGAAAATGTCCCTTTAAGTCATTAAGGAGCGTTAGGAGTGCTAAGCCTTTGAAAAAGAGAAGTTTGAAGAATTCATAACTCAAAAGAACTTGGGTTTCATTTATAAATATGTTGAGCTTAGAGTAATAAAATAAGGGCCAATTCCGAGGTCCATTTAGGGAGGTGAATAGAAATAATTAAAGTAACTGCATTCATACCTGATTTGGAATTCTGTCTCTAGGAATATGGTTACTATGAGATCTTCACAGACAACCTAGAGAAAATGAGCATACAAAACCACATTGAAGAGAGAAAGAAGTCACAAAACAGATGTGACATGAATAAAAAGAAAGATTCTAGAGTGAGGGTGAGTGGGTCCTTACCCTGGCTAAAGAAATCATGACCTGGGTGACTTTTGGAGACATGTGGAACGTTTTTCTGTCTTAATTTCCTCACCTGTAAGTTGGTACCTATCTCATAGAGTTGTTGTGAAAATGCTAGAAATGTCCATGACATGTAGTATGTACCGATAGATATTAGCTATTAATTACTGAATGTAGATTTCCCCCCAGAAGCACCATGAATCTGATAAAAAGATGAATATTTCAAATACAGAGGTTGTAAGAGAAACCAGTGGATTCAAGCTATTAACAGCAAGAATCATTCAGATTTTATACTGATGTGGGTTTGATTAAATAGTCACAAAGATAAATAATTGACTCTGTTTCAGACATAAGAGTCAAAAATGTACGAAAAATGTTTAATTCCACAGAGGGAGCTACTCTGTTTTTTGTTGTTGTTGTTAATGTTAGTTTTACTGAACCTCTTTTTATTTTTTTCATATTAAAGAAAAAGTTCCACAAAGGCTATTTTACCCCTGATCATCTTGTCTCCTGTTGGTTTTTAAACAAGCTGTTTATAGACGCAATTCTTCAGTCATGAAGGTGTGAGCCATGTTAGCTAGAACTGACTACATGCTGTAACCAACCACCTCAAGTCTCACTGGTTTACAGTAAGCGAGGTTGACTTTTCGCCCATGCCATAGCCTGCTGGGGACGGTGCAGCTCTCCTGCAGGCCTCTCCTCCAGGGTTGCTATGAGGACCTGCACCTGTTTTATCCTGTGGCTCCTCTGCTTCTCGGGGTATTTTTGGTGTCCTAGGATCTTCAATTTTCCCAGCTGATGAGCTGAGATATAGAATGAGGATGATTATGTGGGTGTTTTATACCAAGCCTGGAAGTGATAGTCATCATTTCTTTCCACAGTTCTGTGACCCGTACCTGGCCACATAGCCCTGGCCAGGGTAGATAGGAAATACCATTTTTGTGTACCCTCATGATGGGTAAAAGGGACTGGAGGGCATCTAGTCAGTCCGTCTCATGATTGTTGCTGATGTGGAATTAAAGATGTGTTTCTGTATCAGGTAAGTGTTTATAGAATGGTTGCAACAACAAATACTGGGAGAACTTAGCCATTGGAACTAGGAAAAACTTACTTCAAGATATGAATCTTAAATATCCCATGGTTTCTCTTATATGAGAAACACAAATAAAAATAAAGAGCAAAATAAAAGATAGGAAGTAGGGAGATTGATCTTTCTCAAAGGAGGAGGGGATCAAGAGATGGAGGGAGAGAAGAGGGAGAGGCAGGAAAGAGTATGAAAAAAGGAATTAAGATATGTACGCAAACCAACTCTACACTAGGTGTGTAAACATTATGTGTTGCAAACATGTACAATAAAAAGGAAGGGGATCAAGAGATGGATGAAGAGGGGAAGGAAGGAAGGCAAAGGGAATGAAAAAAGGGAATTAAAATGTATTATGTACATGTACCAATTCTTCACAAGGAATGTAATCATTATGTACTACAAACATGTATTAATACAAAATGTGGATCTGCAATAATCTGAGAATCTCTTTGAGTGGAATGGTGCCTGATCTACTGGGTAGGCAGAACAGATTTATTTTTTCTCCTTGGGTCAAGATTTTGAGGAAGTGGCAATAACGTTATTCTTGCTTGATATTCCTATAACACCCAGACCCTTCCTGATAAATCTTTGCTGCAGTGGTGGGGTTGGGTTGGGGAGTGTTGTGAAAACCCCATTTTTCTGGCTGATCTAACTTAACTTGATAGAATTTCCCTTATGTTTTAATTTTCACATTTAAGTCCGCATCATTAAAACAGACCTTGCCCTCGCCTTACTCACAGACTAAGACATCAGCTATTGAGTGCATGTGATGAAAACACAGTAAGAATTGTGTTTTGGCTATATCTTTGGATGGCAAGGTGGCTTTATAGAAAGCTAGAAACTGTCAGTCTGTGAAAAATTCATTCAATAATAACAATTCGTAGAAGCACAATACAACGTATTGAAGTGATGATCATCCTAGATGCCCTCCAGCTTCTCATTCGAATCGTGGAATGATGGGCACATAGGGTAGAATGTGGATCAACTTTGCCAGGAAGAGCTGCAGTCTGCCCTCTCAAAGTTTTTGGATGCCAGTTGAGCTGTGCTGTGTGGTTTGGTACTATTTCAGTCAAGGCTGGATCGTCGGTGACTCTTAACCTTCTGTTCCATTGTTTCCCCATCTTGGGTGACAGTAAGCTGAGCTCGCTGATTATGATACTTAATTTCAGAGTTTAGAGTCTGTCATTTCCTCTCTGCCAGGCAGCCCGCTTTGGGAGTGACTCTGCCTATTTCCTCTTCTTCTTTACCCTTTTCCGTGGTGTAGGCCCAAGAAGAAAGAAAAACAATTTAAGTTTTATGTTATCTGAAGTCACACAGAATTATAATGACAAGTCTTCTGGAAAAAACATTGCATTTCAAACCCAAATACTGTGGTTCTGGCAGTCAGATCAAGCATCCACTTGACACATTCACTGTGCTCTGTGAAGCTTTCCATGAAGTAACGGCTGTGTTTCAAGAGGGCACAATGTAACCTATGGTATCGCCAAATTCTTAAGAGTAATAAGTCATGGAAAAACAGGACGCATTTGTTATCACGAGTCTTAAAAATTACCTTTTGATTCTGCATGGTAGGAAGAGTATCAGATGGGAGACAGTGTTATCAAAGGGCAACCTAAAAGGCTGTTAAAAATACAGATTTCAGGACTTCACCCCAGGCTTAGTAAGTTCAAATTTCTGGGTATAATTTAATACTCTAAATTGCTGACTAATTCCCCAGTTTGGGAGCTCATTAAGATTGGGGCCACCATTAAAAATGAATCAAATTCCCAAAGTTTCAATACTTGCTGTTTGTCACACAGAGCTGTTGTAGAAATCAAAAGGAAATCATGTGCCCCAGAGCCCTTTGGTGAATGAAAATTCCTCTGCAAATATAAGCTTGTGTTGTTACCATCAGGGGCAATTAAAGCATAGACAGAAAGCCATCTTTTGTTTCTGCACTTCCTTGAAAATGTCTCATGTCCCTTCCTCTCGGGAGTATAGGTATGGGGTATTGCAATGTGATGCATTCATTCTGGACGCCCTCCCTTAGCTGAGCTTGTATCAGCTGCAGCTCCAAAGTGCATGCGGAGTTAACCACAAGCAAGGTTCCATTTGTGCACCTACAGATTTTAAAGGGGACAAGCCCAGTGTTCTCTTCTGTTGATCAGGGACACAAACAAAGCTATTAGCTCTAGGTGCAGGGAAGGAGAAAAAAAAATCACTTTTCATATTGTGCAACCAACTCTAAATCAGGTCAAGCTCTCCTTCATTGCTGGCTAATATCCAAGTCACAGTGAAAAGCTGATGTTTTTGTTTAGAATGGATTTCTGCAGTGTTTATAAACAGTCTCCTTGAAATTTTCATTAGGAGGATCATACAGTTCACCTTTTGTCCTGCCCTTTATCCTTTCTGCTGTAATAGTTCAGCGATTTTGAAAATTCTCACAAGTTTAATTGATTAGTAAGGAGAGTTATTTTTGAAAGTCACCTTCTTCAAGGTAGAACGGAGACTGACATCCAGTCAAGATTCTGTGACCTTGGTTTACACAGCACAGGGAATGATGGGAACATGACCTTCATTCCAGCTTTTGTATATATGAGGAAGGGGAGGGAATAGTCATTTATCGACTTGGTGCCAGCACTTTACTGGGCACTCAACACCCATTATGTCATCAAATCCAATTAAGTTGTAATCCTGTGACATAGACATTATTATCACTATACAATCCTACCTTGGTACTCAACTGCTTTGAAATTCATCAAATTTGGTACTTAATGCATTTCAGCATGAAAATTTTGACCTGGTACTTCTCATTTGTTTAGTACTTGACTTGCAAGCTAGACTTTGTTGGTGTTGATGGCCTCATGACTTGCTGTCCTTTCTAACCTGAACAATTTGTTTAGTACTGGTAGTGTTTGGTACTCAGGATGCCTTCTGGAACTAATTTACAACAAGTACCAAGGTACCACTGTATTTGTAGGCGAGGAAACTGAGGCTCAAGTGGTTTTCTTGTTAGTACATGGTGGAGATAGTATAATTTCAACAAACCAGCCTAAAGCCTAACGACTTACGATGATAACCATCTACTATTGCCCACAAGTCTCCAGCCAGCAACAGCTGGCAGGGTAACTGAGCAGCTCTGCTGCTTTGGGTCAGGCCTGACTAATTTTGGTTGCGCTCACTCATGTATTTGCAGCTATTTGGCTACTTAGCTTGTGTGTGTGTGTTTGTGTGTGTGTGTCTGACTAGTCTTGGATAGTCTTCCCATGTGTCTGGCAATTGGCTAACTGTTGGCTAGAGTGATGGGCATGTAAAAGGTTGTATTTTCCAAAGATGTAACATTGACAATTTTCTTACCTAAATGTCTCTTTCTCTTGAATCTAGGCAGATCTTTATGATTGTCTTGACCAACAGATATGGTAGAAACAATGCTGGGCCAAATCCTAGGGTTAGTCCTGAGAACATGGAAGCTTCCATTTTCTTCCTTTCATAACATTGCTCTTGTAGTTTACCTATGATTCTGTATAGCCATGTACAGCTGTCCATCCAGCAGTTACAGTTGAGGTCCCAGGCGACAGCACAGTAGCATCAACCACCAGGTGTGTGAGTGAGTGAGTGAGTGAACCTTCAGATGACTCCAGCTCCAAGACGTCAAGTTACTCCCATCTGTTGAGTGTCCCCCACCCCCTCAGGCTTTGAGATTTCCCAGCAGATGCCATGTGGAACAGAGTTGAGCTGTCCTTGCCAGGCCCTGCCCAAATTGCTGATCATAGGCAGAAAATGATAATTGTTGTTTTGAGCTACTGAGTTTGAGGTGGTTTGTTATGTGATAATATATAACTGAAATAGAAGGCCATGTGTCTCATTTGGCAGGCTAGATTTGGCTTATTTGCACTGTAGCCAGCAGGGTTCTGAGAGAGCTGGGGGGATGAGAAGGGAAGGGTGGAGAGAGAGAGAGAGAGAGAGAGAGAGAGAGAGAGAGAGAGAGAGAGAGAGAGAGAAACTCAAGCACAAAGATATCTTGAGGCCTAGTGTCAAGAAAGTAGTAGTGCTAGTACTCTGTCACTTCCACTGAAGTATAAAGCAAATCACAAGGCCAGTGCAGATTCAAGGGGGAGGGATAGATTCTATCTTCTGATAGGAGCACATGAAAGTAAGGGGAAGAATGATGCCTTGTCTTTTTTGCAAACTACTGGATTATGGTAGTTCCTAAGGCTTATGGTCAATTCAAAGCAGTAAGAAAGGTGAAATGACATTTTATTTTATTTATTTTTATTTTTTATTTTTTTGTGGGTACCGGGGGTCGACCTCAGGATCTCGCGCACCAGCAGGTGCCCGTGCCGCTGAGCGATATCACCAGCCCTTTTTTTCGTATGTGGGTTCTGGGAGTTGAACTTGGGCCCTCGTGCTTGCCAGGCAGGCGCTTATGCCGCTGAGCCATCTCACCGGCCCTGAAATGACATTTTAAAACCTAAGAAATTTTAAAGATTGTGTTTCATATAACAATGTATAGAGAACACTGCCCAATTTCTGAAAAGCTTAACCATATAGAGTATCATTTGTGTGCTAGGGTTTTTGAATGTCTTGAACATGATTATCACAAAGCCCATTGTTATGGTTTGTGTCTGGATGTCCCCCCAAAGCCTCAAGCAGTCATTGTTTTCGGAGGTGGCTGAATCTATAGTGTGTGATTGATTCATAGTGCAATGTGGGGATTAAGGGTGCTGGGATTAAGGGTGGGTGATTGCTGGATCAATCCACTGGTTGGATTGGGACCACCCTAATCCCGGTAGACTGGATACAACATAAGATACAGAAAGAGGTTTGTCACACACTCTGTCTGTTATTGTTTTTGCTGTCTTCTGCCAGCATGAACTGTTGTTGCCCTTCTGCCATGTGCCACCCAGCCTTGGAGCTAGCCGATTATGGACAGAAATCTCTACAAACTGTGAGCCAAATAAACCTTTCCTCCTTTAACTTTTGGTGTTGGGTATTTTGTCTCAGCAACAAGAAAAGGAACTAAACACCCATTTACTTTATCTATACCAGATGCATAAAAAGTAGCCTCCCTTCACCCTCCTCCCAGGGGACCCAGTGGAGTAGTGGGACTAATGCTTGGAAGTAGTGTGAACAATTTTATTTCTTATGTTTCAGAACATACAGGGCATGTGTCAAAACTTGGTTCACATTCACTCATTAATGTATTTGAGAGGCATGTGTTCAGTGTGCCTGGCAGAGGTTGAAGTGATGGATGGTCTTCTGACTGCTGCTAAGGCTCTTGCTGGATCTGAAATCAGGAACATCCACCTCTGAGGATGGTTTACACTGGGTAGTACAGGAAGCCAATTTCACTCTGGGGCAAATTTCATACTGGGTCAGCTTCGGAGTAAATTTAGGAACTCTTGGTAATGGCCTACTTCAATCAGTCACCAACTTGCTGGGCTGGGGAATGTAAGGGGTGTCTGCTGGGCTGGGGTGGTTTGATTCTTCTGTAGGATTTCTTAGACTAACTTACCAGACTAAGTGAACCAGGTACACTTTAGTTCAGTGTTAACTCAAATAATTACTGATACCTGTAGGCTCCAGTAACTGCCAAGGGAGCGGGACACACAGAGCTAAAGTGAAACCTAAGCCTTTCTTCAGAAATGTAAGTAAAGCAATTCCTACAATTCTTGTCATATCAAGCAAGGTTTGCCCAGGCAGCACTGAAGAGGAACATGAAATGTAGCCTAGGGGTTTGGGAAGCTCTAGAGGACTTCAAGATGAGAAGGAATTACCTAGGAGAAGTGGGAAAGGCAGTATAGGCAGGCGGAACAGCACGTGCAGAGCTGGAAGCATGTGGCATGCTAGAGCAAAGGGTTGGCCTGTGAATGAGAGAAAAGGCAAAGAGCGAACCACAGAAGACGACGGGGCCCAAAGGAAGAAGATGTAGAAATCAGGAACATGGAGAACAGATTCAAAGGGAAATAGGCAGGGGAACTGTAAGAGGTAGTTGTGATAATCAAACCGGCAGTGATAAGAGTTCCAGCCCCAACACTAGTCACAGGACTAGGTCAGAGGATGTTTTAAGGGTGTGCAGTCTACTGAACTTGAATGAACTGGATGGAGGGATGGGGAGTCTAGGGTGTAGTCCAGATTTTGAACAATGGGTGGGTGGTGCTGCCATTGTTTTATAGCAACAACAAAAGAAAATGAGCAGGTTGAGGTTGGGACAGTGGTAATTTTGGTTTAGGACATGCTGTGTTGGAGGGGTCCATGGGACTCTAGCCTGATAACACGTATTTTGAAAACTTTAAGACTTCTCTGGGTTGTTACACCTCCCTCTTTTCCCCTCTCTTCCCTACTTCCATTTTTTCTTCCCCTATTTTACAAAAACTAAACTTCCAAACAAAAATCCTGGAAGATGTATTTGAAATGATCTCTATGTGTATATGGAGTATTGGATAGGTCTCTACCATCTCCTAGAACACGCCAAATTTCCCTTCAAAGATCTGCAACATGAGTATGGCACAATATTGCACACACTCCATTAATGGTTGTTTTTGCAAGCATTATACACATGAAGGTGAGCCCATACCATGCTCCCTATTGCACACACATTCTGGAGAGTGGGGTGTGGATTGTCTATGCCAGTACAGACTGCTTCGTATGTGTCCCCAAACCTAAAAGCTATTACATAGTTCTTCAGCTGCAATGAAGGAAAATTACTTTCTATAACTTTACAGTTTTATAATTTATAAATTAAAACTTTAATTTGAATTTCACAACAATCCTCTGAAGTTTATGGAAAGATATTATGAATTCCATTTATTGATAAAGAAAAAGAGGCTCCGAAAGTGTGACTCACCCACTGTGGTAGACATGGAACATGAACTCTGGTCTCTTTCTCCAAGTCCAATGTTCTCTCTGTTTCAGTACCATGGCCCTGCTTGGGGAAGAATAGCCAAGAAACAGGTGAACTCTACAGGGCCTGGAATGAGATCCTCTAAGGAAACATGGTCTGGTTGTGCCAAAGTACAACAAGCATGATACATTCACATGTAGGTCACATCAGCTTCCCTCATGGAGGTGAGCCTTCGCCACTTGTACCCTGGTTGTTTCACTGCTCAGAGGCTTTGCGTGGCTATTGCATTTATCTGCTGTTCTTTTTAGTGAGGCAGTCTTGTTAGAATGGAATTTCTACTTTTCTTTTGGGCACATTAATTAAAAAAATACATATATGATAAGTTTCTGCTTTTACGCATAAGCATTTTTCCTATCATATTTATTGCCAGGTCAGAAGCTAGTGAAACTCAAGCATCACTGCTAACTGAAGGGATGCATTTCAGGTCTGAAACTGATCGAGAAGTTGTGCAGTTTAGGGGCTCATCACTTACTGCCTAGGTCAAAGTGACATAATTGGCAGAAGGAAGGTCAGGATAAGGATATCTCACTTTGTTGGTTACTTGTATGGTGGCCCTTTGCAGATCACTTACCCTGGCAGGTAGTGGGCACTCACACAAAGCATATTTGGGAGAGTATATGTTTTAAAAAAGAGATTGTTTAAAAATTTTCTGACAAACTCAATGTCCCCAATAATAAGATGGGAATAATATTATACAATGACAAGTCCTTTATGGAAGTAAGATTATGTTGTATTCTTCCTTTATTAGCTCCCACTGGAGCTAATGAAAAATAATTATAAATGTCTTTCATGAATATAAAAAAATGGATGCTCAGTATAAAAAAGTGGATAAAGTGTCTAGAAAAATGGTTCTCAAGAGATGTTTAAATAATTGATAGGTCATATTAATATTACTTGAAAGGTACAGCACCACATTCTACCATGAATGAATGGACATCTTCTTATGAGAATAAGTGACATTCTTATTATTCATTCTGAAGAGGGATTCTTTACTTTGGGAAATTGCCAACGGACAGGATTCCTGGGCTCTCTTTTCCTGCCCAGTAGTTCCCCTAGAGCTCTTGAAGTTGCTGGTGGGGCTGCTGAGCTAGGAGTAGGAGAACCAAGACTTTAGACTTCCCTCTTCCATAGATTTATTTTGTGATCTCCTTCCATTTCTCCCCAGCCCACTCTTTGGAGCAGGGACGTCATCAGAATAGTGGAGAACAATTGATGAAGGACAGGCCTTTTGAATACCTGGTGGAAGGCCAGGTAAAAAGGGTTGGCAACTTTGAAGCCTTGGACAGCAACTGCTGTCCATGAAGAGACTAAGTATGGAGGCACCTTGAATAAGTCTGGTGGTTCTCCTCCTTCCCTTTTGGGTTGACATGGAGCTGGAAGGCAGCAGAAGACAGGCCTGTGGTTCCTCACCATCCCTGGCCCATGATCAGATGCTCCTCCTCTGAAATCATATACTCTCCAAGACAGTGGCTGTTATTTCTGCACTGCAGGTCTGAATCAGTTGAGAAATCCTTTGTTTGCCAGACAATGTGGCCTCGCTTAAAAGACTCCCAAACTCTAGCAGAAGTCCCTAAATTCAGACCCCGTTGCTGGCTGAATGATACTAAACAAGCCAGTTTAGCCCTTCAGAGGTAGTTTCTACATCTGTAAGACAGGGATTAGGTGGTGGTATATGTAAAATTCCCACCTTAATATTTGGCTGCACTCAGAACTGAGATATAGCAATTATTTGTACTTATTATCATGGTTGCCAGTCATCAGCATTGGACTGAGTTGAAGATGAGGCAAAATTCCTATCCTGCTGCCTCCAGGCCCCATAGCAGAAATCGCTTGCTGACTTTCCCTAATGCTGCCCTCACCTTGTCCCTACCACATACTCACTGCAGTTCGGGATAGTTCCTTGAGGATGCTGCTGATTCTTGATAAATCTGATCACTCCGCTCTCCGAATGCATTGTAACACACTCTGTGGCCTGTCCAAGATGCTCCTAAATGTAGAAGCTGCCACTCATCCCATCTAACTCCTTCTTCAGACAATGTAAAAGCAATGAGCGGGAGGGTTAGTGTACAGCCTTTGTGATAAATTGCAGATGGTTTTAATAATAATAAAATGACAAAAGCATAATAAATATCCATTAGGATATCTGCTTTTGGTTTAGGTGCCTTCCCTTATCATTTCATTTAATCCTTACTGTAATCCTCTTGAACCCTAAGACCATGTTCATTTACCAAATCTTCACCAACATGAGAGCCAATCATCCTGCTTGTCTTATGAATATTCATTCTGTAGGATTCCCAAGGCCCAGAAGTGCAGAGTCATTTATTCATTTAGAGTCAGCTAAGGAGCCACAAAAAACAATACATCTCATTACCAGATAATTACAGCTGGTTACCTTTTTACATCAATCAACAGCCCATAGCATATTGGACAATTTATGAATATTTTATAAGTAATAAAATTATTTTATTATGGGAAAGCCCCCAAAGCTGCCCAGTCCTTCTAAGTTCCCTGGGTTTCTCTGTGACTTTCCACAGCCCAGCCAGGCTCAGCAGCAGAGGTAGCAGAGGGTCATGAAGAGTTTCCCTTGGGTGAAAACTCCAACATCTGCCTGGTCCTGGTCTCCTGAATCTTGGCGTCTGTCTTCGAACACAAGCAGGAAGAGAACCTCTGACCTGGTTATACTCAGGTAGCACTAGTCATAAGTGTGGTTAAAACATTCAGATGTATTTATGTGGGTGTAAAGGAGGGAACAGGCATGTGATATTGGAGGTGAATGACCCATTATTCCAGTTTTCTTGGGACAAAGAAGTTTTCAGGGACAGGACCATTGGCGCTAAGACCAGGGCAGTCCCAGGAAAACCAGGATGGTTGGTCATCTTAGCTCTAGGAGGAGCTCTTACTGATTTGGTCATTATTTTGGGAGGCAATGTACTGTTTTGGTTAATGGTTTAGGGTTTGGAGTCAGAACTGGTTCAAAGCCTGGGTCCATAATATACTATGAGATCCTCGGCGGGACAGACTTAGTGCCTTAGTTTCTTCATCTATAAAATGGTGATATTAATTGCACCTGCTTCATAAAGTTGTTATGCAGATTAAATGACACACCAAGCATAGAGTTCTTGATACACAGAGGGGTATCTATCACTGACAGCCATTGTGTTATCTTACCTGGGAACATAGTCCCATTTTGGGGGCGTTCTGTTTTGAGTCTAGTTTGCCCAAGATGCCCTGGTGTCAATGTTTGTTGCATAGTGCCATCTGCATGGCTACATGGCCACTTCCTGTGAAATGTTTGTTAACTGGTTGGAGGGCTTTGTGTCAGACCAAGAGCATGAGAATGAGAAGTGATGGGGACAGGACTGCTCCAGGATCGGCATCTTTCCCACAGGCAGAATCTGTGTTCCGAGCACTATGATAAATGTCATAGCCTAAGAGTGAGGCCTGAGGTGTCAGCAGGCAGAGGACCCAAGAAGGTGTGTATTGGGGTGAAGATGGGGAAGAAGTGTTAATAGGGTAGCTAGCGCATATTAGGGCTGGTCCCCCAAAGGCACCCCAGGGTGTTTTTGTTACCAGATAAGCACATTACTTATGTATGGTAGATCTCTTTACACACACACACACACACACACACACACACACACACACACACACCTCACAGTCTGCTGGGTCAGTTGTTCTCCAGAAGGTAAAGTGTAGACTTGATTGTCTAATTGCCTGATCTCTCTTCTTGTCTCCATTAGATGGTACAGAGATTGCAGACCTCCTCCTCCAAATTTCTCCTAGAGCCTATTTCTGTCTCAGTTCTGTTCCCTGCCCGGCTTTTCTTCCCTTTGCTTTGAGGAGTTGGGATCCTGCTTTGTAGGATAACAAATAGAACTGTCAAACCCATCAGTGCTGCCGCCTGCAAAGATAAATGGAGCAACACATGGAGCAACCTCTGTGGATCCTGGGGCCCCAGCAGGAACTGACATTGTGACAGATGGGGGGACGAATGGTGCTGACACAATCGGGTCGTGTGAATGTCGAGGGGGCGAGGGTGGTGTCTGCTCCCTGTTGGCTGCCCCTCCCTCTCTGCCTTGGACACACAAGGTTGCCGTGGATCAGAGAGAGAAGCAAGCAGGTCCCCGCTCCTCCCCAGGCCTGTGAATCCTTGTCACAGCAGCACAGGGCAAGAAGCAGGCTGTGTGCAGAGCATCCTACTATTTCAGGGGCAACAGCAGAGTTCTCTTGCAAAGAAGGCTCATTCTGGGCAAGAACCAGGGCAGAGTTTGTCTTTAACCCTCACCCTCATCTTTCTCCAGGCCTGCTCTGCTGGTTCATGTTCTCATCAGTCCTTCCAAATAGCCAGCAGGCTCATCTAATTTCTGGATCTCACCCAGAACTTCTCAAGTGTTGTCAATTAGCCCATACACTAGATCTTTCCACTCTTTCCTTGTATATCAAAACACACCCTTTGTGTCCCATTTCATCAGTAGAAGTATCCTACTAAGGTCTCCCAAATTTTCCTTGCTCAGCAATGCAGACACCAGCATATTCCCTAGGCAGGACTGGGGAGGGCTTTTTGGAGCTCCCGGAAGAAGATGGTCTGTAAGATTAGAAACACCACGCCATCAGGATCCAAATACTTGGTAGTATTCAAAGGCCAACATTCTGCATGGTAATTATTCACTTTAATTTCTTTTCCATTCTGCCAAAAGTGTAGTTTTCCTTTGAACAGAGGTGCAATTCTGAGCTGGGGCTTCTCTGGGTTTCTGACTTCAGTAGCCCCAAATTACTAATGAGCTGCCTGGGACCCCAGACAGTCAATTCAATTCATTCAACATGCAGTCAGGATCACTTGCTGCAAAGCAATGTGCTGACTGCTATGAGTTGGAGAAGACAGAAGAAAGGCTGCAAAGATAATTACGACACAGCTTGCTTCATTTGGGAACTCACTACTTAGTTGAGAAGAGGGACGTATATGAGTAAGTTTAATACAGGATCAGCCATGAGAAAGAGTTAAAGTGGTAGAGTAAGAACAGGAGGATGAAGACTAATTTTGATTTAAGAGGAAGGAGGACATCCTTGAGAAAGAGATGGAACCGAAGCAGGGCCCTGAAGGCTGAATAGGCTTTTTTTTTTTGTGGGTACCAGGGTCGACCTCAGGACCTCGCGTGCCAGCAGGCGCCCATGCCACTGAGCGATATCACCGGCCCTTTTTTGTATGTGGGTTCTGGGAGTCGAACACGGGCCCTCGAGCTTGCCAGGCAGGCGCTGACGCCGCTGAGCCATCTCACCGGCCCTGAATAGGCTTTGGAAGGTTACAATGGTGGGAAAAACTGTGTATGTAGGAGGATGTCTTTGTTACTTTTTCCACGCTGAGACGCAATACCTGACGCCAGCAATTTAAAGGAGGAAAGGTTTATTTTGGCTCATGTTTTTTTTTTTTTTTTTTGGTTTTTGGTTTTTTTATTTTTATTTTTATTTTTATTTTTTTTATTTTAAAGAGAAGAAAAAAACAAAACAAATCAAAAGAAGAACAAATTTTCAAAACAACATAATAGGAGGGTAACAATGGTTAATACATTACGTATTACTATCTTTAAGTTAGTTATTCAGGACACCAGACATTAGCATTCAATTGTCCAAACATTATTGGCACAAACCTTACTCTTCAATGAACTAAGTAAAAATGGTAGTGTATCTATCTTAACCATCTTATATACATATATACAATTTTTTTTCCCTTTCCCTTCTTTCTTTTCCCTATTCCAGTCTCTCTTTCCTTTTGACCAGTTTCTTTTTGACTCACAATATCTATTGTACATTTTGGATCTTATTTACTCTTTCAGTTTCTCATACTAGAGAGATAATATGATGCTTACACATGTGCTTCTGGTTTATTTCACTTATGAGTATTTTCTCGAGTTGCATCCATTTACCTATAAAAGTCTCCAGTTTATCCTTCTTTATGGCTGAATAGTACTCCATTGTATAAAAATACCACATCTTTCTTATCCATTCCTCAGTTGATGGGCATTTGGGTTGTTTCCAAGATCTGGCTATTACAAATTGTGCTGCTATAAACATGGGTGCACATATATCGCTGTGGTACGATGTTTTTAATTCTTCTGGGAAGATGCCCAGAAGGGGAATAGCTGGGTCAAATGGGACCTCCAACCCTAGTTTTCTGAGGAATCTCCACACTGACTTCCACAGTGGCTGTACCAGTCAACACTCCCACCAACAGTGAAGAAGGGTTCCTTTTTCCCCACAGCCCCTCCCGCATTTGTTATTAGTTGATTTCTTAATAGTAGCCATTCTTTCTGGGGTGAGATGGTATCTCAGTGTTGTTTTAATTTGCATCTCTCGAATGACTAGTGATGTTGCACATTTTTTTGTATATTTGTTTGCCATTAGTATTTCTTCATCTGAGAAATGTGTATTCATCTCAGATGCCCATTTTTGGAGTGGGTCTTTAAATTTGGGAGGTCTGATTTTTTTGAGTTCTTTATATGTTCTCGATAGTAATCCTTTGTCTGAGGAACAGCTGGCAAACATTTTTTCCCACATTGTGGGTTGTCTCTTCACTCTGTTGGTGGTTTCTCTTGCTGTGCAAAAGCTTTTTAATAAGATGAGATCCCAGTTATTGATTCTTTGGGATAGTTCCCGTGCGGTTGAGTTTTTATTCATAAAGTCTTTGCCTACACCAATGTCTCCAAGGGTTTTACCTATCCTACCTTCCAGCAGATTTAATGTTTCTGTTTTAATATTTAGATCTCTGATCCATTTTGAATTTAGTTTAGTGCATGGTGAAAGATATGGATCTAGTTTTAATCTTCGGCATGTGTAGAGCCAGTTTTTTCAGCACCATTTATTAAAGAGGCTATCTTTCTTCCAGCGAATGTGTTTGGCACCTTTGTCAAAGATAAGGTGGCTTAGTATGTCTGGGGTTGTTTCAGCATCTTCTAATCTGTTCCATTGATCTTCAGGTCTGTTTTTTTGCCAGTACCACACTGTTTTTATCACAGTAGCTTTATAGTATAATTTCAAGTCAGGGATTGTGATGCCCCCTGCCTTGCCTTTGTTGCCCAGAATTGCCTTTGCTATTCTAGGTCTCTTCTGATTCCAAATGAATTTTAGGATTGTTTTCTCTAATTCTGTGAGATATGCTGTTGGAATTTTGATTGGAATTGCATTAAATCTGTATAACAATTTTGGAAGTATGGCCATTTTCACTATATTGGTTCTTCCTAATCAGGAGCAAGGGGTATCTTTCCATTTTCTGATATCCTCTTCAATCTCCTTTTTCAGAGTACTGTAGTTTTCAGTATAGAGGTCTTTTACATCCTTTGTGAGGTTGATTCCTAGGTATTTCATTTTTTTGGATGTTATTGTGAAAGGTATTGTTTCCCTAATTTCTCTTTCAGTAAGTTTGTTATTTGTGTACAGGAAGGCTATTGACTTTTGAGTATTGACTTTGTATCCAGCTACACTACTGAATTTGCTTATTAAATCTAGCAGTTTTTTAGTGGAGTTTTTGGGATCTTCTGTGTAGAGTATCATGTCATCTGCAAATAATGATAATTTAACTTCTTCCTTTCCAATCGTTATTCCTTTTATTTCTTTCTCTTGTCTAATCGCTCTGGCTAAGGTTTCCAGAACTATGTTGAATAAGAGTGGGGCCAGTGGACATCCTTGTCTTGTTCCTGATTTTAGAGGGAAGGCTTTCAGTTTTTGGCCATTTAGTATAATATTGGCTGTTGGTTTGTCATAGATAGCTTTTACCAGGTTGAGATAAAGACCCTCTATTCCAATTTTCTGTAGGGTTTTTATCATGAAAAGGTGCTGGACTTTGTCAAAAGCTTTTTCTGCATCTATTGAGATGATCATGTGATTTTTGTCTTTGGTTCTGTTAATATGCTGTATTACATTTATTGATTTACGTATGTTGAACCATCCCTGCATCCCTGGGATGAATCCAACTTGGTCATGGTGTATAATCTTCTTGATGATTTGTTGGATTCTGTTTGCCAGTATCTTATTACGGAATTTTGCATCTATGTTCATTAGGGAGATTGGCCTGTAGTTCTCTTTCTTAGTTGGGTCCTTCTCTGGTTTTGGTATCAGGGTAATGCTTGCTTCCAGGAATGAATTTGGGAGTATTGCTTCCCTTTCAATTTCATTGAAAAGTTTGAGAAGTAGGGGCGTTAGGTCTTCTCTAAATTTCTTGTAGAATTCGGCAGTGAATCCATCAGGGCCTGGACTTTTCTTTGTTGGGAGGTTTTTAATTACATCTTCAATTTCATTGGTTGATATTGGTTTATTTAGGATTTTTAAATCTTCTTGATTTAGCTTTGGTAATTCATACGAATCTAGGAATCTGTCCATTTCTTCTGCATTTTCCATCTTAGTAGAATATAGATTTTTAAAATAGGTATAGATGATCTTCTGGATTTCTGCAGGGTCCGTCGTGATATCACCCTTTTCATTTTCAATTGCATGGATTTGAGTCTTTTCTTTTCTTTTTTTAATAAGGTTGGATAAGGGTTTGTCAATCTTATTTATTCTTTCAAAGAACCAACTTTTTGCTTCATTGATTCTTTGTATTGTTTTTTTATTCTCCAATACGTTAATTTCTGCTCTGATCTTTATAATTTCCTCTCTTGTACGGGCTTTTGGCTTAACCTGCTCTTCTTTTTCTAGAAGCTCGAGGTTCACCCTTAAGTTGTTTATTTGCGCTTGCTCTATTTTCCTGATATAAGTATTTAATGCTATAAATTTCCCTCTTAGGACTGCTTTCATTGTATCCCATAAGTTCCGGTATGTTGTACTGTCATTATCATTCAGTTGTAGAAAGTGACTAATTTCTTCTTTAATTTCATCTGTGACCCATTGGTTGTTCAGGAGGATGCTGTTTAATTTCCATGTGTTTAGGGAGTTTTTGTGGGATCTTTTGCCATTGATTTCCAATTTCATTGCACTATGGTCTGATAATATGCATGGGATAATTTCAATTCCTTTGCATTTACTTAAGCAGGTTTTATGAGCTAGTATGTGGTCTATTTTGGAGAACGTCCCATGTGCAGCTGAGAAAAATGTGTATTCTGATGTTGTGGGATGGAACACTCTGTAGACATCTACTAAGTCCATTTGTTCAAAAGTTTGGTTCAGTTCTACTATTTCATTATTGATTTTCTGTCCAGTTGATCTATCTTTTTGTGACAGTGGAGTATTGAGATCTCCCAATATAATTGTATTAGTGCTTATTTGATTTTTCATGTCCTTTAGTACTTGTTTTATATAGCTGGGTGCATTGGTATTTGACGCATATATATTTATGATCGTTATCTCTTCCTCTTGGATTGTTCCCTTTACAAGGATGTAATGACCGTCTTTATCTCTCTGAATCCTTCTTGGCTTGAAGTTCACTTTGTCTGCAAAAAGAATAGCTACCCCTGCTTTTTTCTGGGTTCCTGTTGCATGGAGTATTGTTTTCCATCCTTTGACTTTCAGTCTATGAATTTCTTTCTGAATTAAATGTGTTTCTTGTATACAGCATATTGTTGGATCTTGCTTCTTGATCCATTTCGCCAGTCTGTGCCTTTTGATTGGTGAATTGAGACCGTTAACATTGATGGTTAAAACTGATATGTATTGACTTGTCATGATATTTTCCTGTTGTTGGTTCCCACTCTTTGTTTTTCCGCTTTCCGGCTATTTAATTATTTGCCCTGTATTTTGGCTCATGTTTACAGTCCATGGTTGTTATGGTTTATGTCTAGATATTCCCCCAAAGCCTCCTGCAGTCATGGGTGGGATTTTTTCAGAAGTGGCTGAATCTAGAGGGTGTGATGCTGAGATTAAGGGTGTGAGATTACTAAATCAGTCCATGAACTGGTTTGGCACTGTCCTAATCCCAGCAGCCTAGATGGAGTGTAAAAGGGGCAGAAAGAAGCTGCTAAGGTTCCTTGCTTGTTTTGCTACCTTGTGCCTGGTATGAACTTTTTCTCCTCTGCAATGCCTTTCTGTCACGCCACCCTGCCTTGGAGCCAGCTGATTACGGACTGAAACCTCTACAAACTGTGAGGTTTGTAAACCAAATAACCTTTTCCTCCTTTAACTTTGGGTATTGAGTATTTTGTCTCAGCAATGAGAAAGTAACTAAGATAGTGGAAGACTGGCAGGATGACATGGCACAGGGGCATGGAAGAGAAGCTGCTCATGTCATGGGGTAGGGAACAGAGAGTTAAGGGAGCACTGAGAAGAGAGATAAACCCTTCCAGGCTATGCCCCCAGTCACCCCTCTTTTCCACCCAGATCCCACCTCCTAAGATCAAGTCAGTGATAAGCCCAGATGATCCAGTCACTTTCCCAAAGCCCTGCCTATGTTTGCATGAGGCCTTTGGGGGACATCTAGATATAAACCATAACAGAGGAAGAATATGAATTCAAACAGATGGGAGGCACAGAGTGTACTTGACTTAGATATGACTGGGGCACATGAGAAGTGTATGTAAGTGTATACATGGTGTGTATATGTGTGTGTGTGTGTGAGAGAGAGAGAGAAGTAGGTTGGGAGAAAAGATTGTACACAGGCTTAGGAGTAAAATTTCCTTCTACAATAAGCTTTGGGTGAGGGGACAAAATGGCTCTTCACCTGTCATTTCATCTCTCATTGTAGAATTCTCAATACAATTGGATGCTGCCCTTGATAATGAGTGGGAAAATACCTAATCACACAGCTCTCTTTGATTTCTCAAAAAGATGGGCAATATGGGGAAAAAGGACAGAAGGAGAAGGCAGTATAGAGTGTCTCTGAGGTGAATAAATGAGTGTGTGTCAATTATCCTTTTTTAATCTTAATTTTGCTATCTTAAATAGGGATATCATATAATACTGGGCCTAAAATGGGCTTAATGACACTTCCCCCACAGGGTTGTTGTGAGGCTCATGAGAGAAATGTATGTAAAATGTTTAGCACAGTAAATCTCATACCTGCTGGCTATTATTATGATTATCCCCCTAACTCCTGATCCATTTTAGCAGGCAAGTACTCTCAGACTGTGTTAATGGGCAGCTGTATGAGAGGAACACGTGGTTTGTCCACAGAAATGATGCTGCCGAGAGATGCTCAAAGTCGAGATGATGAGGAGACTTAACAAGATCAATACCACTTTTGGAAAAGATTATATGCTATACTAGGCAGCAAATAGACCATTGAAACTGGATTTGGAAAGCATTTATGGAGTCTATTAGAGACGGTTAAACATACCAACACAGAGAAAAATAAATAGTGAGTTATACACATGAAGCCCACTAGCACTCTTTTTCTTTGTGTCTCTTTTCTTCTCCCTTCCTTCTCCTCTCTGCCCATTTTCAGGACTAGGGAAGCAGAAGCCATCTTGTAACTATCTTAAGAAAAGTTGAGGGAGAAGTCTACATGGTATTATGGCTGTGCACATCTAACCTAGAGTGTGTAATTTTGGGAACTGAATAGAAAGAGATGCCTCAATTTACAGCAGGCAATGGATGAGTCCGCCCTGATTAATAAACTGATGGGTTTCCACAAATAACCTGAACTTTTTGTTTAGCTTTTTAAGTTACTAGTGAGCAATTTAGTGCATTGGAGCAGTAATTCTGTGGTCCCTGGTGGCTTGAAATAATTAGATTATTTTGAGTAGTGAATAAATGAGAAGTTAACTCACTGGCATGGATCAATGTGGTAACATGATTTATTTCTTGTAAAGGGGAATGCTCTAGAGCTTAGGGCCTACTAATAATTGTTTTGACGCCCTTCCCTTTCTCATTTATAATATGTTTTGGGTCATTTTGTGTGAGAGGCTGCCCAGTGGGGTGGGAAGAGCATATGGACTTTGGGATCAGCCAAACCTTGATTCAATTTTTACTAGGTGTGTGACCTTGGGCAAATCATTTAATATGCCAAATTCTACTTCCTTGCCAATAAGGGCTGGTGAGAATACCTTTTGAGGGAGGCATATGAATTAAATTGGTTACTGGTCTGAGAGGACCTAACACAGCTCCTAGCTGCCTTGGAAACCCAGAGAAACAGAAGTTCCTGTCTCCCTCCCCACTCTGTTGTTTTAAAATGATGAATGTTTATAGAAAGGATAAACAGCACATTCATTAGTTCTGATTTTACTCATTTGTTAGGTTAAAAGCAACCCCTGCCTTGATAAAGTGCTTAAATGAAGAAGTTTACTGAGTATATTTTTTGGGTGTCATAGAAGGTGCTTGAAACCTAAATATTCTTGTGGAAATCTATGTGACCATTGTACTTTATTGTTGTTAATGACCTAACTTGAGACAAAGTCTCTATCTTCAAACCAAGCAATGATGACCTTAATATATAAAATTTACACAGAATCTTGATTGGGGAATTGGCTCTGCATTCTCTCCTGTTAATGGTGTTATATATAGTGGACATTCTATAGCCTTAGATAAAGTACACAGATTAAAAAAATCAATACCAAATGGCATTTGGAGGTTGGAGGACCATTATATTTCAGTCAGTTGGTGATACAAGCAGACCTATTTGTCCCAAATTTGCTGATTTTGGGTCCTAGCAGATTTCCCAATCTCCAATGGGCCCAATTTAATTCAGCATGGTGGTATGGGGATGTGTGCTCTCAGGTCCTGTAGGAACATTACAGCATTGGAATTCTCGTTACAATTTGTTCCAAGTCTCGAATCTGTATATCACTTATCCGCTGAATTGAACAAATTGAAAGTGATCACATTTAGGGACTATAGGTGGGAGGTTGCTGCTTCCTCCTCTTTAATAACGTCTTGAGAGCTAAGAGGGTTCTCTGATGTTCCTCAGATTCATCCTACCTCCCTCCGCACAAATGAACTCAGCTGGAGGTCGGGTTTATTGACGTTTAAATGAGTATATTTGGCTCAGTGTCGTGTCTGTCTAAATGAACACTGCTTCGGTGCACTGAAACTTAATGATTTACTTTGCATCCAGTTGAGAGGGGAAGGTTGTGGCATTTGAGTGAGGAGGAGGACATATGGAATACATGCCTTCTAGCCAGAAATAATTGTAAATTGATTTAATTTCTTGAATATTTCATAGAAGGTTATTTTATTGTTGGGATTCAGAATTTTAGGAATGTTCTAGTAAAGCTGGAAAAGTAATACAATAGCTACAAGAAGGGGAAAAACCAGGAAGAATGCCCCACTGAGACTATTGACATTGTCCTGGGTTTTCCTACAACTGCATGCTTCCTCTTAGTGGACAAAGACCTACCAGGATTGAGTTTAAAACCCCCGGGTAAAATCATGGAACCCAAAGTTCAGTGATCAGTCATGGCAGAATTCCTTTCCAGGGCTCACATTCCCTCCAGCCTCAGTTCCATTTCTCAGATAGTCTTCTCATCCAAACTTTTCAAGGAGATGTCTAGACACATCATTTTTATGTCTGTACTTCCCCATCTCTTTTCAAGCTTTGCAAATCAAGACTTTGACTCCATCAATTGATCCAACTTGATTTTGCCAAGAACTCCAGGTTACCAGATCCAATGGTCAATTTTTTATTCTCATTTTGTTTGAACTCTCAACAGCTTGGGGGCAATGTTGACCATTTCCTCCACCTTGAAATACTGTTTTCTTGTTTTCCATAACAATTTATTGTCCTGTCTCCTCTTTGACCTCACTGATTATACCTCTCATTCTCCTTGGCTCTGTCTCTTCCACTCCACCACCAAGTCTTCAAAACTTAGTCTTAGTTCTCTCTTTGTCTTGCCAAAGTCTCTTCCATGCTAATGTATTCAAGTTCCATATATTTGAATACATCATCTACACCAGTTCCGTAATGTTTACATCATCTATCATGATCCCTCCTGTAAATTCTAGATTTTTAAATCTAATTGTCTACTGGATATTGCCACATGTAGAAATTTCAACTTGAGTGAGGGAGGTACTCTTGATGCCTGTTTCTAAATCCCTCAACATATCCAGCAAAAAGTCCTGTCAATTCAAGTCCTACAATAAACCTTACTATATCCAATGTTATGGGCCAGGTCAATTCCAAGGGCTATCCATGGGTTAACAGATTAAACTCTCATATCACCTGCACAAAGGATCTTCCGTTTAACAGAGGAAGATATTGACTCACAATTTACTCATTTTTGCTTCAATATCATTGATCAAAGATGATTTCCTGTCCCCTCTCTTTCTAAAGTGCTAATTTCATCATCAGCTCTTGGTTATGACTTTATAGCCTTCATTATTACCAGGGTTTCTTTGTTTAGTTGTGATTTTGTCTGTGTGAATGAGGGTGAGGTATTTCTCATGCACTGAAGTACCTTACCCTTAGATCCTTATTGAATGAGTGAATGAGGGAATGAATGACTACTTTCCACAGAACCTAAGGACAGGGAAGAAAGGGGTGAGAGGGTATGGTATACGGAGACACTAAGTAGATCTGAGAGGTGGTGTTCAGGTTCACATCATTTGTTCCATTCCACTCTATTCCTTCCAAAACAACAACAAAAGTAAAAATTTATAAGAAGAAGAGTGGGAAAGAGTGTAATGAAAAGACTAGTTACTCACATATGTATTTCTGTGATTATAGCCTACCTAAGCTCTAAAGTAATAAATATCTATCGGGTACCTACTCAGTAGGAGAAATGTTATAGATAGAAGTAGAGAGGCAGGAACCAGAGTGGAAGATGTGCTGACACCAGCCTGGCTGGGATAGAAGGTTTGGGAGTGAGTACAGTGGAAGATGACTTTAGGAAACCAGTAGGGGCTGTGAATGCCAATCTGGGGAGCACAGATGTGAATCACTGAAGTAAGAAGCCATCCACCTTCTTTCCACAAATAGTTTGGGGATTGCTGAGAACCGTTAAAAAATTCAACATATTACAAATGCTAAATCTGTGGTTTAAGGACCTTGCTGTTATGCCCTCAAGTTGTGTTGAGGAAGTTACAAGAAATGCCTTTTCTTCATGTTCCTCTACGAAGACCCATCGTGTCAGTGCCCATAAAAGTATGTTAGATAAAGTGTGTGTATAATTAACTTGTAATTAATTGTGTTTCCATTTATGCTAGGGCTAAAGGGAATCTGAACATCATTTAAAATGATTTAAATAATTTTTCAGGTCTTTTCACCTTGTATTTGTGTATATTATTACTCCTCGATTTCATATTACTATTAGATGTTGATTTTTTTCTTTATTTGAATTTTTTTTAGTATTCTGTACTTCATGAATTTTTATAACCTCTTCAAATCCTTTTTGGTACAAGGAGGGTACCCTTTGATTAATATGCCTACTCAGGAAAAGTTTCATAGGCTTAGAAATGCCTTTTGGCTGATCTTTTCTTCACTAGTGTGAAGGTGGTAGTGTTTACTTGCCATGGAATTGGTGGTATGGATAGTTGATTGTACCATTTTCTTTAAGCCAACTTCCTTTGTCCTTGTGAGTCATTTGTTCCTGAAGAAGACTAAGTTGGATTAATGGAGGGGAAAGACTGGTGTAGCAATGATTTTGACTCAAATCTCATGAGGCCTGATGTAAAGAGTATTAAAAGTTCCTGCAGAGTTGCCGTCCAACCTTAGAAAAATCATTAAATGGTTACAGAGGGAAGCTACTTCTCAGCTTGACGCCACATGCTGAACGGGCACCTGCTCAGAGTTTGGCACTCCTAGGCATCAGTATTTCCTTTTCTCTTATGACTTCACAATTTCCTCCGTTTATTTTTTTCCCCTTTCAAGGGAAGATTAGGCTACACAGCAAGTGGTAGTTTTTAAATGCAGTCTAGTGGCTGTGGGGGTCCATGAGATCAAAACTATTCTCAGAGAACACTAGGATATTAACTCTGAATTCTCAAGGTATGAAGGGTTTTCTAGAGGCTACGTATGTACTATCGCAAGAGAGCGAATACAGAAACAGAAATGTTAAAAATATAAAAACTGACACTTTTTACTAAAATTATTTTTATCTTGAAAAATATACTTAAAAAGTAACAGTATGTTCTTTATTTGAACATGTGATGGGTTTATTAGGGTTTGAATAAATACATGATTTAAAGATTTCTCATTTAAAATTTTCATTATGATTAATATTATTAGCATTGACAATTGTTACAGAAAATGAAGAAGAGGCTGTACTGAACAGAACCACTTTGTTGCCCTCAATCATTTTTTAAGAATATGAGGAGGTCCTCAGACCAAACAGTTTGACTATAACCATTTCAAAACTGCTGGCATATCAGTAGTCCCTTTTCTTTTGTGGAGAGGAGAGTCATTGAATTAAAGGAACTGTTACAAAATAGTGTTAGTGAGGCAGGTAGAGTGACAAGGGGCTTACTGTATACTGAAGACTCTTGGAGTTCAGAGGCTTTCACCCATCTAATCCATAGTCTCCCTAATGTGCAGCATTATACCCAGCACCTTGTAGCAGGCTGATAAAAATGGGTATTGAAAGAATTAAGGAATGAGTAGTCAAATCACAGTGCAACCTAGTGAAAAGTGCCTTTGACATAGTATACAAGGCCTGCTTAAGTTAAGTCCTGCCATCTGCAGTCTGGGTGAGCTTTCGTTCATTCAGTTTTCAATTCATTCATTTCTTCAAAAACTGTTTGTTGAGTGCCTATTATGTGCCAAGTGCTATGTCAGGCCTGACTCTGTGTAAGTCACATTCTGTCTTCAATTTTCTCATCTCTAAAAAGAAAGCGCCAATAAAACATGAAACCCCTTCTAGTGATGTCCTCTGGATAACACAAAAACCCTCCTCTGTTTCTCTCTTGGATAAACTAACGTAAGAAGAAAGATAACTTTCCTCAGGCAAGAACCTTGGTCTGCTTTAAGTGCTCCCGCAGAACTTTAAGTGGCAGATTTCGACTGCCTTGGAGTTTTACAGATAGAAATGGTAGGTTGTAAATGAAAAAAATCTAAAGCATGAAATCTGCCAGCTCAATCTTTTTTCCTAGATTTATTCCATATTAGACTTCAACTGAATAATTCCAATAAAGGGAACTTAGGGATCCTGCCAGTGTCTCTCCCCTATAAAAACATGATGCTCAGAGCTCTTTCATGAGACACCTGGGGGATTTTGTGCAGCTCATGCAACTAGGAGACTGTTTCATTGCTCTAAACGGGCCATGATCTTGGAATAATGGATGCCCCTTTCCTCTAGTAATTTTTTTCACAACTTCCATTCAAGGTAGCGAAGTCTTAAACACGAACACGCCATATGCCAGTTTCTTGGAGCCTCATGTGGCTAGGTTTCCACCTGCTTTTCTTAGTTTTCTGTAGGTTGTGTTGCAGTAGCAAGCAGCCTCCAAACCTCAGTGGCTTGCCCCAAAATTTTATTTCCTGATCACATTTCAGATTAGCTGTGGACTAGAATGGCAACATTCCTGCTCCAAATATCTTTTTCCTTTAAGAATCAAGGTAGGAGCAGCAGCCGATGTCTGCTGTAACTGTTCTTATGGAAAATGAACAAGAGACGTGGTTGACTCATACAATTGCTGTTATGCAGAATGTGGCATATGTCACTTTGGTTCGCATTCAGTTGGCCAAAGCAAGTCACATGCATGGGACATCAATGGGGCAGGGAATATAGTCCTCTCACAAGGAACTTCTGTAAATAGCCTGGCAATGGCCAGTGATGTGTATTTCTCTTACAGGAAGAGAGAGTAAATAATTGAGAACAATAATGTAACCTAGTACACTATTCTTTCTTTGTAGAGCATTATACAAATAGATTGCTTTCTTTACCCAGTTCATTTTACTTTGTGATATCTAAGAAGGAAATGAGAACTTTACTGAATTTATGAAGATATGCTTATGTCCTGCTAGAGCATGGTTCTGGGTCATTTCTCATCATTAGTCATGGGTTTTAGTCTTTCTGCAATGGAATTATGAAAATACAGGAAAGTGAAAGGACACAACCTTTCCCAAACAGAAACCAAATAAGCACATCCTCACTGAAAATAGTTTTCTTTTGTCCTTGACCTCTCTCGAAGGAGAGAGGCAGTGAATAAGAGTTCTGGCTAATTTGCATTTTCTCTGTGCCTTCTCTACCTCGTCTTCACCTGTTTCTGAGCTTAGAGAATAAGCACAGACGATACCCTGACATTGAACTCTAGAAACAAAGATTCCAGGAAATAGCCTAGAAAAGCAAAATGTACTCATTGTCCTCTTTCCCCCAAACTCTCTCATCTTTCTGCTTCTGCTTTAATTAGGCCATTAATACTTTGCATCTGAACCATTACAATTGTCTTCTAATTGTCTTCATATTTATATCCTGGTAATCTATTCTCCATTTGAGGAATCTTTCTGAAGTTAAACTAAATCATGTTATATTTTTCCCATCCTCTACTTCTTTGAGCCATGATTTCTCTACCTGAAAAATAGAATATCTGCTTTGTAGAGACATGTATGAAGAAATAATATATATGAACTACCTAAAGCAACATCTCAATAAATGGCAGCTAATGATTATCATCTTGATGAAATTCAAAATCCTTTGTCACGATCTGCTAGGCCCTCCACCTTTGGTTGCCAACAACCCCATCAGCTGTATTTGACCAGCAAACTTAGCTCCACCGTCACCACCTACCTGTACCTTATGCTACTGCTTTGCAAAACTACACTCAGTTTCTTACTAAGCCATCCTGTTCTTCAGCTCCATGCCACTGCCTGTGTGCTCATTCTAGACTGCTCTGCCTTAATTCTGTCCACCAGGTCTCCTGCTTAGAAGGATGATGTGTTTCAAAAGTCACACTCTGATGCTCTCCTGACCCTCCATCAACACCCTTGAGTCTTGGCACTCCTACCTCTGTATGGCTCTGGTTTGCTTTGGGGTTTGTTTTGTCTGCTAGACTTTCTTTTTTTTTTTATGATTAATACATGTTTGCAGTACATAATGGTTACATTCCTGGTATATATACACAACAGATCTTAGTACTTTTTTTCATTCCCTTTTCTTCCTCTCCCTCCCCCTCCCTCCATCTCTTGGTCCCCTTCCCTTCTGCAAAAGCTCTATCACCCTTTTCTTAAATCTATCTTTTATTTTGCTTGTTATTTATATTTTGAGTTTCTCATATAAGAGAAACCATGTGCTATTTAAGCTTGTGTGTCTGATTTATTTCACTTAACATGATGATCTCAAAGTGCATTCATTTTCCTACAAATGACTTAAATTTATCCTTTATGGTAGAGTAGTACTCCATGGTGTGTAAATACTACACTTTCTTTATCCATTCATCTGTTTCTGGACATACAGGCTGCATTCCAAGATTTAGCTATTATGAATTGTGCTGCTATAAACATGGGTACACATTTATTACTGTAATATGATGTCTTTAACTCTTTCAGGAAGATACCTAGAAGGAGAATAGCTGGGATGAATGAAATTTCTAGTTTTAGGTTTTTGAGGAATCTCCACACTGATTTCCATCATGGTTTTGTGAGTTTACATTCCTGGCAACAATGTAGAAGGGTTCCTTTCTCCCTTCAGACTCACCAGCATCTGTTATAGTTTAATTTCTTGATGATAGCCATTCTTTCTGGAGTAAGATGAAATCTCAGTGTTGTTTCAATTTGCATTTCTCTAATGGCCAGAAACATTGAACATTTTTTCATGTATTTATTGGCCATTTGTACTTCTTATTAGAAGTGTCTATTCATTTCTGTTGCCCACTTTTTGATTGGGTCTTTTATTTTGGGGGAGGAATCTAATCTTTTTGAGTTATTTATATATTCTAAATAGTCTTAGTTATCTCTCCATGTGGACTATGGTGCCTGACAAATGTGCTTAACAAAGCTTTTGAATGCATGAATATGATAGAGAAAGAAAAAAAGAAGACGAGCTGCATGATGGGCGTGAATAAAAGATAGATAGATAGATAGATAGATAGATAGATAGATAGATAGATAGATTTTGATTAAGTAAAGGCACACTAAGATTTGAGGATTTGAGGCTCAGATTGAGAAAACAGAAAGCAAGTCTGTATCCTGTGTTGTGAAGGGGTTGACATGGCTTTGGGTAAAAGTGGTTATAGTATATATTTCCTTAGGAAGATAAATTCATTGTGAAAAAAGTTCTGAGTTAAAAAGACTTACAGATGGGCTTTTTCTTGACATAGTAGGTCCTTTATAGATGTGCTCCTTTAGTATCCTATATCTTTTTTTTTTTTTTTTTTTTTTTTTTTTTGGTGGGTACCAGGGGGACGACCTCAGGACCTTGCGCGCCAACAGGCACCCGTGCCACTGAGCGATATCACTGGCCCCTTTTTCGTATGTGGGTTCCGGGAGTCGAACTCGGGCCCTCGCTCTTGCAAGGCAGGCGCTTATGCCGCTGAGCCATCTCACCGGCCCAGTATCCTATATCTTGAAATGTCACACGATTCCTGGGGTTGGCCAGCTGTCCTAAGCTGAGTAGGCACAGAAAGGTAAGATTAAACAAGTAATTCTGTTTGCCTGCTGCACACACCATTTTTAGCTAGAAAAATTAAATTCCTATTCAAGCCTCTCAGCGTGTATAATATATGCTTCAGGTGCATAGAACCATGTGTGAGGGAGCAAGGAGCAAAGCCATTTCCTGGGGTGACGTATTTATTAACCTCACAGAGTAATACAAGCTTTACACCCGGGATGCTGATCAGGAACGAGGGGAGCAGTGGCGAGGAGAACCCAGCAAGCAAGCACCCTGTCCTTTCTTCTGTGACATGGTGCAACCCAGAGGACAATGCTCTGCTCTTAGCATCAGGCTGATCTGTGTTCAAATGCTGGTTCTGCTACTTCAAGGTTTTCTTGCTGTGGACTTGTTCTTTGTTACTAATGCTTAGTATCCGGTTCTGTCAGGTGCTGCCACTTATGGAGAATCTTCCATGTACTATACCAGTGATGAAAAACCTCCCAGTGCTTTCAATGTTAACACATAGCCAGCTGCATCACACGGGCCATAGGTTCGCCATCGCTGTACTATACCATGTAATTTATCTGCTTTAACCTTTTTACTTATTGTTGGTATTATTTTTTATTGAATTAAAGTATACATAGCATGAAGTTTACTATTTTAATCATGTTAAGTGAATAATTCAGTGGCATTACATGCATTCACCATGTATCTTATTTAATCTTACATTGTTCCTGTAAGTCATTATTATCTTCTTTTCACAGATAAGGAAACTGAGGCTCTGGGAAGGAAAGTAATGATGATTATTTTAAGATGCCTAGTACATATCAGGTACTAAATATGATGTGGCTATTGTTGTTATTCTTATTCTTTCAGGCCACAGACTAGGAATCTTATTAGATCTTTAGGCAGGGAAAGACGAGAATTGAAGTTCTAGATAACTATATGCACTAGCAGAGACATCAACATTAACCAGTGGAGGTGGTGAAGATGGGCAGTACCCCAGATGCCTGCCTCCATGTTGGGCAGATAGGGATTCAGGCCCCAGCCTCAGCATTCATCTCCTATGGTCCACCCATTCCACCCTTAGCCCCGGGGAGAAGGAAATGAGTTCAGCCTGTCCTCAGACACGTTTGTATTGATTCTGTCATTTTCTTGCTGCTTGCTGACAGGAGATAGATGGCTCATAATGCAGCTGGGCCCAGCACACTACATCCCCATCTTGGGCCTCCTAAATCATTTCAAAATTTTAAATTTCCTAAGCAATATTTTATCTGGAGCACAAGACAGTGAATGGGCCTGCTTCTCTCTGGGGTGTATGCTCACAACCTGGGACCCAGCCCCATCTGGACAGGACTGCAGGGTGTGTTCTCCCTGAGGCCAGTCATCCATGGCTGGCCAGGACCAATGTGGCCCTTGGGAATCACGTGGTCCCAGCATACTCCTTTCATATCTTAGTTTAAAATAGCACCTCTTTAGAGAGGTCTTCTCTGCTCACCTTCTAGAAAGTCTACACTGCCATCAGAACAGAAAGGCCTTCAGAGCTAGGCCCTTATCTTGAGTAGCTAGGACAGTGCAGACACGACGTGTGTAATGAACAAACCTCGACTGAATGAGGAAAGGTGTTTTGAAGATTATAACTAGAAGAGTTGAGCAGGAAGGGCAATGATAAAATGGCTCTCCCAGAGTGAGTGTTTCATGAACCACCAGCCCAGGGGTCTCACCCCCACCTACTAGGGAAGCTTCCCCACATTTGGGCAATCGGACACCTGCAGAGTTCTTCCTTGTTTGGACATGAAACCCGACTCCTTGTAGCTTCTATCTATTGGTCTTTTTTCAGATCCTGGGGACACCTTGCAGCCATGCACCATCAGCAGAAGGAATGGGGGAACAGGGAGCTCTCCCGGTTCCCTGTTCCGGGTTGGCTGTGTGCTGCAGAAACCAGAAGGAAGAGCTGTCGTGTCTGAGCAGCAGAGTTCTCATGATACACTGTAAGGAGGCTTTAGCTGTCAGAGTTAGCTTGTTTTTCTAAGGGAACATGCAGGGAATTCTGGGTCAGCATTCTTGCAATCTTCCTACAGCAGTAGGAGGTTTTGCCAAGAGCAAAGCAGAGAAGCCAAGGATTTGGGTGTTTTCCCTTTAAAGAGCTCTATTGCAAAGGCATGGGTAATGATAATGCTCTCTACACTTCCCCATTTCTTTATATGTTGCAAAGCCCTTGCAGGCATATTATGGGATTCTCCCATCAGTCTGATATCTGTGACAGGTGTCATTGCCTGACTTGCCTATAACCACTCTGCTGGCAAGGATTCAATACCCCTATTCCTCAAATGCTGTACTCACACACGACGGATGGCTTCCCTCTTATCTGTGGTTATATAGGGCCATGCTTCTTAAGCCTGAGCGTGCATAAAAACCATCCAGAAGTTTGTTAAAACAGGCTTTCAGATTCTCATCCCTTTCATTTGGGCCAAGGTACCAGAATTTGCAGGTCTAACCAGCTCCCAGGCAATGTCGATGGAAGTAACAGGAAAAGCATGTTGTGAAACTGTTGAAAGCGACACCTTATTTGATCTCACCCCACCTGATATGATAACTTCTTTTGTTATTCTCATCCTGGGTTCAGAGAAGTTAAGTGACATTCTCAAAGTTCCTCGTTTGGTGTCTGAATCTGGACTTCAAAACAATGGATTTAACCATAACACCATGCCCCTTCCTGGAAGTAAGGGATTTCTGGCTAAGTGGGTTTTCTGTCCTCATTAGAAGAGTGGCTGTGCCTCCTCCTGGGCACTGAGATGAAAGCTGTGGTCCTTTGAGTTTGGGAAAGAGACTAAACTTCTTGACGGGAGTCACAGGTATCCTGACAGCTGGGTGCTCCCTATACTATCCTACTTCGTAAGACATCAGAACATACTCACAGGTTTGCTTTAAACTTCTGCCAAGCTCCCAGTGCCATGGTACAAGCAGAGCGACCTGGCAAGCTTGTGGAATAGTCAGGTTTGTTGTGGGACCCACCGTGTTTAATGGATGACTTTCCAGTGACTTTTCATTCTGGTCTTCACGAGGGGGTGGTGGCAGAGGTGGAAGCTTCATCTGTTCTGCTCCTTCTGTTCAAACCAAAGTATATGGTGAATTTGCAACTAGTCCCAATTCAGATATACAGAGACACAATATCTTTTTCTATGACGGTCACAAGTCCCACTTTTGCTATCGTGAAAAGACTTAATCTTGACACTTAAAAGTAGCTTAGTAAAATTCTGGCTTCATGTGTAGGTTCTTTTCATTAGTTACTTAAACAATTAAAACTCAGTCATTTTTAAAACCCAAACTTCCTATCGGGACCATTGTTCCTTCTCAAGCATTCTTCCCTCCTCTTCTACTTGGGGTGGCACCTGTGTACAGAAGGAAGCTTAAGGGATCATGGTGACAAGAGGTGGGAAGAAGGGTCCCGTGTGGTGTGGTTTGTGTGTTGACATTGGTCTTGGCTGACTGCTGATGTGCAGTAGTTGGTCTCCTCTGTGTGGAGTGATGACCCTCTTTTCTCACTGCATTGGCTGGCAAGAGTCTGCAGTTGTTGTAGGACATGGTGTGTCCTCTTGCGTCAGTCTTTGTGATCTTGTCTACTGTCCACTGAACTTGTACCCTGACTCACTTCTTGCTAACCACAAGGCTCCTCTGAAATTTCCAGGGGGAAATGTATGTGTGTGTGTCTGTGTGTGTGTGGTGGGTGATGCATCTCTTCCAATGTAGTTGAGGATCCTCTGAGGAGAGAAGGGTTGTTTCTTTCCATTTGGCATTCCAGAAGGCAACCACCTGAACAGGAACCCTGAAGAGAGACATGCTGGGTCTTCTCAGAGCACTCTCTTCTCCTCTGTGGTTTCCCTTGAACCTCTCCTTTAGTGGAGGCAAGCTGCTACCACGCCATGCTGCCGCCCCGTGCTGGCTACCCTACGGAGTCTGGAAAGACTCTCATTTCCTCACGTGCTTCACATTTGCACTGGAAAGCCAGAGCTTTCAAGATTAGTGTTTTTCCTGTGAATTTAAAAAGTCAAACTTGAATGTCAAACCTCTTGCTTCTTAGAAAACTTAATTCCTTATTCTCCCTCTCCCAACCAAAGCCACAGATAACTCAGCCTGAGGGTGGGCAAACAAGCTACCAAGTTACCAAGAATGCAAATGACAATACTGCTTCATTTTAAGTATTTTTCTTATAGAATATTTTATTTTACAATTTATCTTCCATTTTATTAAATGATTAAATTGTTTGAGCATAGTGTTAGAACATTGCTATGCAGTAGGACAAAATCTATTCAGTTAACAATATTTATCAATTTTACTTTTCCCATCAAAAATAATGTCATCTACCCTAATTTTTCCTCCTTTTCCTTCCCAAGAGATAGGATTCTTATTCTTTGAGAGAGACTTTAAGTTAATCTACATTTAAAGTGTTGAGAAAGAGCAAGAGGACAGAAAGTATACTCAATTCCTCTTTTCCTTCTTCCCCTCTTCTTTCTCTTTCTCAGGGCTCTTCATCAGAATTTTGGGTTTCTTCCCCTTATGAATTAGCCAGAGGTGATAGGTACCCTAAGGTCTGGATTCAAACTTGGGAGAATCAAGAGGCTCTACGTGCATGCCCTACTTAGCTCTGCCTGAGGGAGATGATTTGACACCGGCCCAGTAGTTCCTCAGTCCCATTAGACCATCATTCTTCTCCTGCACAGCTCCTTCAAGAATGTCCTGGATACTGACCAACTGTCAGGCTGGAATTTAGGCTGCCATATGCTGAGCACAGGCATCAAAGGTGATTGGGACAATGGACCCAAACCTCATGGAGTTCCCTGCCGGTCGTGGAGAGATACACATGCACAAGCGATGGCAGCAAGAAGGGGGAGCACTGTACCAGGGATGTGTGACTGGTCCTGGGGCACTTTGTGGATATTTCAGCCTTCCTTCTTGCCTTGGAAGTTATTTGAAGAAGTGGGGTGTAAGGTAAGAAGGCAGCAGCACTGACAGCAAGGGAAGTGAGGGGCTGTGTTGGGTCTGTGGGTAATCTGATGAAGATGTTATTTTCAGGCAAGTTGAATAGAACTGACAGTGGGCTTTCAAGTAGCAACAAGGAAACTCAAACCAGAATCAGGAAGGGGAGTCAGGAGTAGATAGAGATATGGGCCTCACCTCCCTGGAAGTGAGACCTGCATCTGTGAATAGGAGGAAGGCCAGAGAAGAGGGAGAAGAGAGCAGGGCAGAGTACCAAAGACCCAATCTGGGAATACCTAAGTTTCAGGGCAGAAAAGACAGATGGGCCAGAGAAGGAGCTAGAGAACCAACAGAATCAAAGCACTGGCAAGCCCCATGCCCTCTCAGTGTCCAGTTAAAGAGGATGCAGCCCTCACTGCCTTTGTGCTGCTGTTATTATAGGTGATGTTCATCATAGCTGCCACATTTTAAGGGATTATCAGGTGGTGGACCCTATGCTAAGTGCTACTGTACATTATCTTGTGAAATTCCTAAAAGAATTTTGTGAAAGGGGCATAGTCTTTCATTTTGCGGGCCAGGAAACAAGTTCAGAGAGGTTCAGTAACTTTCTCAAGGCCTCATTTTCACATCACACAAGGTGGTTCAGAACCAGAATTGGAATCCAGACTTTAAAAGCCTGTGTTAAATAGTGTTATTATCATCCAAAAGAGCTACTCAAAGTGCAGTATCAGCTTCTCCCAGGAGCCTGTGGACATGCAGAGCATCGGGCTCCATCCAGGTGTATGGAATCAGAATCTGCACTTTCATGAGAATGCCTGATGCATGTTAGAGCGGAGAAGCTCTGCTGTGAGTTACACTTGCCCATCCCTACATTCTCACTAGGTGCCAGGTGTCCACTCTGCCCTAGATGCTTTGTCTGTTCTCTGAGGCCCCAGGCATTGCCTGATTTCTCTTGTAAAGACTCGCTCTGCTCCGATGACAGGAGGCTTGCACTTAAAAGTCTTGATTAGTTTTGCAGTGCACAGCAGTGTGGCACTCGAAGTTTCTCAAAGGAGTGGTTTATCAGGGGAGCATTACTGTGAAGAAGTAAGGCAGCCTTTCCGTGGTGACGCTCCATCCACAAAGATCTTGTGCTGGGCTCTTTATCTGTTGCTCCCCAACTGTGCCTATGGATTCAGACCACACTGCTCCTTTGCTGTCACTGAGCACGTGCAGAGCCCAGTGAAGCCTCCCCCTCCCCCAGGGTGGAGGTGATCCTTTCCTTCCTGCGGAAGTCCCCATTGTCTACCATGGAAGAGACAGGTGTTCAATGGCTCTTGAATGTCATACCAGTTGCCGATTGATGCAAAGCGTCACTGTAACAGTTACTTTTGTTTTAGCACCTTCTACATGCCAGACACCTGCCAGGTTTTATTGTTTCATTTTGCAGGTAATGAAACCAATCCTTGGAAATGTTAAATGACCTGCTCAAGGCCACATGGTAAATAAGTGGCTGAGCTGGGACCTGATTCATGCTTGTCTCATCTAAAGTTGATGTTTTTCTCACATCATCTCCTACTCAGAAATGCTTCTCTTTTTTTTTTTTTTTTTTTTGTGGGTACCAGGGGTCGACCTCAGGACCTCGCGTGCCAGCAGGCACCTGTACTGCTGAGCGATATCACCGGCCCTTTTTTCATATGTGGGTTCCTGGAGTTGAACTCAGGCCCTCGCGCTTGCCAGGCAGGCGCTTATGCCGCTGAGCCATCTCACTGGCCCCAGAAATGCTTCTCTTTAAAGGCTTACTGTTCCTAATTTCTCTTGGTTCCAGGGACAGAGCTCCCCAATACTGTATTGAATCTTTGTGAACTTTTAGGGCCCTGGCTTTTGAGTTTTGGTGTATATCAGAATCAGATGGAGGGCTTGCAAAAGCGTGGATCCACTGAACCCCATTAATATGTAAATTAACACATCTTAACAAAACAAAACAAAACAAAACAAAACAAAACAAAACAAAACAAAACACACCAAAAGCAGTGAATCTAGCAGTTCTGGAGTGGGGCCAGAGCATTTGTCCTTCTCACAAGTTTCCAGCTGGTGCTGTGGCTGTTGACAGGTGCACATGTCAAGAACCACTGCCCTAGTGAGGCAGTAAACAGGAGTGTGGGCAGCCAAGCCCCCAGGTTTCCACCCCCTTGGCACCATGGCTCTGCAGGGCAAGGCTGCATAACACCTATGGTTTGTTCATTGCTTTCTGGGCATTGTTTCTCAGGAGAATTGAGTCTTGGCTATGTGTCCCTGTTTCAGGAAGTGTCTCATCTGGACAGTGTTTAGTCAGGTCCACTGTGCTAAGATCATGAGGGTCACCTGCTGCTTGGCAGTTTAAGGTTTGGAATCAGAAAGCATGTTTATTTATGGCCATTTCCCAGGAACCAGTAATTCAGTTCAGAGAATAAAAAAGCCCTGGATCTTGCACCCAACTAGATGGTTCATCTGAAATTTATGAGATTTGCAAAAATGGGATTAACTATTTGCCTTTCCCTGGAATTCTTTCCTTATTGTACGTAAGCATGGTTCTAAAAAGGGTTGACTGCATTTCCATCACAGGACAGCCAGTGCACGTGGGTGGCCACTAGGGGTCCTATCTGCATAGAAAGCCAGTAGGCCCTGTGGCAGAGAGAGTCATGATATGTGGAGCCCTGGCCCTAAAAGCACTGGGCGGTGGCATTAGACAGATCTGGTTATGAATTTGGCTCTGCCGTCTGACGGCGGAAGCTCTATCAGCGTATTATTTAACTGGTGAGAGCCTCGTTTTCTCCAGAATCAGGGACGATATGAAAAATATTTAGCCAACAGATGTGGCTTGGGCATCTGCTAGTCATAAAGGAAGGGGGCCAAATCAGAAGCAACACCAGCTGTAGACAGGCCAGAATCAATCAGTGTGGACTGCTGGTTGAATTTCTAAGTCTGATGTGGGTCATATTTGTGGGTTGTGTCTGGGCAGGCAATGGGTTTTACTAATCAAAGAAGTGTGAGTGTGTGTGTATGTGTGTGTGTGTGTGTGTGTGTGCGCACTCAGAGAACAGCAGGAAGCTTTCTGGGCCACAAATATGCTCCAGCTGTTCAGGATCAGGAGGGACCTCTGCAGGATGCTTCTATCATGACCACTTTGGCTCGCCACACTCCTTTCTGACTATCTAGTAGCTAGTTGATGTGACACCAAGACTGAAAGTACGGGACCAAGTTGTTTTTTACTTTGCCATCTTTGGGGAGATACAAGGCCCGAAACATTATTGAAATGTACAAAGACTGTACAAAGACTCTCAACCCAGACAATAAGGAGGATTCAAACACTTTCTGTATCACTGTGCAAACTTTGGTTGCTCTGGTGACCTTTTCTGGGAAACAGGACAATACTAGTTTTGAGCATTAATCCTGTTATGTCAGCTTCACTGGATTAAGAAATGCCTTGGGCCGGTGAGATAGCTCAGCGGCATAGGCACCTGCGTGGCAAGCGCGAGGTCCTGAGTTCGACTCCCGGAACCCACATAAAAGAAAAAAACGGCTGGTGATATCGCTCAGCGGCACGGGCACTTGCTGGCAAGTGCGAGGTCCTGAGGTCGACTCCTGGTGCCCACATAAAAAAGAAAAAAAGAAAAAAAAGAAGAAGAAATGCCTTGAAAGTTAGTAAAGCATGCCCCTGGGTGTGCATGGGTGGGTCATGGACATGTGACCTTGGGTACAATCTCTGATCCCTTGCCCTTTCTTCTCTGGCACTATTCCCCTGCTCTGCTTCCCGGAAGCACACACCTTTGCTTGCTACACCCTTCTGTCATGAAATTTTTTGCCTTGGAGCCTGCTGACCATGTACTAAATCTCCTGAAACTGTGAGCTAATTTAAATCTTTCCTCCTTATGTTGTATATGTCAGCTATTGTGTCTCAGTGATGGGAAAGCTAACTAATATACTAGTTAGTAACTACCTCATTGGCTTCAATTAAGAAGGAAAGGAGATAATAGTGTGAAACATTTGGCACACAGTAGGGACTCAATGAAAGGGAGTTCTGTGTTGGACCCTCTATCTCCTTGACCTTAAAGGCCAGGGGAGCAAAGGGTCTTTCCTTGTGATGTAGTGTGGGCCTGGATCATGGACTCCTGAGTCAGTCCTTACAGAAAATTGTACCAAAGTCTAAAATAAATGAGCTACTGCTTGTCATTCTGGAAATGTAACTAAAGAAAGGTATTGCCACATCGGGCAAGTTCTATCAAGCAGGGCAGAGGAGGTCTTCCTGTCTGGGGCCTCATGAGAGAATGTCAAGGTGGGTAGGAGGAGTATAACCTCAGTGCAAACAGCTTGAGTGGTCATAGGGGCCCTTCTGTGGCTGGTAACTGGGAGACTGACTGTGAGGATGAGGGAGGGCGACCAAGGGGCAGATACACATCCCAGTGTCCTCCTCTGAGTCAGGTGTGGCTCTGACAGTTTCTGCTGGAAGTGTGGCAGCCAGGAGGGAGTAAGTGGAAGGGGGCAGGTCTTAGTCCATCCATTCAGGGTGCTATAATGAAACACTATAGACTGGATGGCTTATAAACAGCAGGTATTTATTTCCCACAGTTGTAGAGGGTGTTCAAGACCAAGGCACAGGCCGACTTTCAGTCTGGTGAAAGTCTTTTTTGGCTGGTTTATAGATGGCGCCTTCTTCTGTGTCCTCACATCATGGAAGAAGAGAGCCGACTTTCTGGGGCCCCTTTTATAAGTGCACTAATTTCATTCATGGGAGAGAAGCCTTCCGGGGGGGAGCTCCTCTCCTGAATCACCTCCCAAAGACCCCATATCCTAACGCCATTCCTTGGGGGTGAGGATTTTAGCATATGAATTTGGGAGGGCAGAAATATTCAGCTATAGAAAGGAGCTTCTTCACTTCAGCACTAGATGATGAATGACGTGGGCTACTGCAGCCCCCTGGGGACCTGGCACGGGGCAGGAGGAGACAGGGTCCTCTGTTGTGTCCATTTTTCTGTGCTGCCATTGCCCTAACCCATACTGACCATGTTTACATCTTTGAACATTACTCTCTGTTGTTCCCTCAGTTATGATGGACACTATGGTCCTTATCTTGGCTCTCATTATTTTACAAGTCCTCTTCTCTTGAATACCTCTCTTTCAGAGTCTCTTTCCTTCACCTGCATCTTTATTTTTGGTGCTCTCTCTCCTTCTCCCTCTAGGTGACTATGTCCACACCCCAGACCGCAATTCCCCTTGTGTACGGATGAACCCTGAGCCTCTACTACCAGCTAAGCATTCTTTCCTAAATATTTGGATGACCTCTGTGGCTGCCTGGATTATTTACACTGACCTCCTAAGTTGGGTCTAGTTCCAGGCTCGCTTTCCTCTGATCCACGCTCCCCTTCCACCCAGATTTCTCTTCTAAATTACCCATTAGATCATATCCCTGGGCAGCTTCAGTAACTCACCAATATTTGTACAGTAACTGCCTCGTCAGGTTTAAAAGAACCTGGATGCTGGGGGCATGCTTCTTTGCCAGCCTCATTTCTTGCTACTCTCCCACTCATATCTCGTTCCCTGGCCTCACTGAACTTGCTTCCACTTCTCAGATATACTGTGTACTTCCACCTCTCAGTGTCTTTGGATAAATATTTTCCTGGAAAGCTCTTTCTCTCCTTCTATGGATGATCTCTTGTCTTTTAGATATGGGTATACCAGCACTTCCTCTGTGGACTGGCATCTGACACCCAGGGTGTCAGTTGTCAAGGTCATGTGACATGTACAGTTGCCCTGTGGTCAGAAGGACTCTGCGTTTGGTTTCATGTTCTGTTCTTATTTAAAATCATTTTAATCATTTCTGAACAAGGGTCTTTGTATTTTTATGTTGTACCAGGGCCTATAAATTACATATCTGGTCCTGCTCACATCCCCATGGCAACAAACACACACATAATGCAGTTATGGCATTTGTGTTGCACTTGGCATTTTTCTGTCTATGTGTGGACTCCTTGAGGGCAGGGACAGTGTCTTGTTCCTGTCTATTCCTCAACACCCACAGCAATGAAGGACACACAGTAGGGTCTCAATAAATGCTTACTTTATTTTTTTATTTTTATTTTTTAATTTTTTAGTTAATTTTATTGGTACACTTTTGATATACACAATAATCACATTCATCATAGGGAATTTGTACCTGTACATAATATATCTTAATTTATATATCTTCATTCTTCTTTTTTCCCCATTCCCCTCCCTCCCTTCAACCCTTCTTCCCCTCTTTATTTACAAAAGCTTTGTTTCCATTTTCCTTCTGTTTTCTTTTTCTCGCTTTCCCTTCCTTTCCTTTCCCCTCCCTCCTCCCTTGTTCCCATTCCCATTTGAACATTTTCTCCTTGCTTCCCAATATCTATCATCCATTTTGGTCCTTATTTACCTTTTTCCATTTTCTGATATCTTCTTCGATCTCCTTTTTCAGAGTACTGTAGTTTCCAATGTATAGATCTTTTACTTCTTTTGTTAGATTGATTCCTAAGTATTTCATTTTTCTGGATGCTATTGTGAAGGGTGTTGTTTCCCTAATTTCTCTCTCAGTTAGTTTGTTGTTTGTGTACAGGAATGCTATTAATTTTTGAGTGTTAACTTTGTATCCAGCTACACTATGGAATTTGGTTATTAAATCTATAAGTCTTTTGGTGGAGCTTTTGGGGTCTTCTATGTAGAGTATGATGTCATCTGCAAATAATGATAATTTAACTTCTTCCTTTCCTATCCTTATTCCTTTTATTTCTCTCTCTTGTCTAATTGCTCTGGCTAATGTTTCCAGAACTATATTGAATAGGAGTTGTGATAGTGGACATCCTTGTCTTGTTCCTGATTTTAGAGTGAAAGCTTTCAGTTTTTTTTTTTTTTTTTTTTTTTTTGTGGGTACCGGGGGGTCGACCTCAGGACCTTGCGCGCCAACAGGCACCCGTGCCGCTGAGCGATATCACCGGCCCCTTTTTCGTATGTGGGTTCCGGGAGTCGAACTCGGGCCCTCGCGCTTGCAAGGCAGGCGCTTATGCCGCTGAGCCATCTCACTGGCCTCAAGCTTTCAGTTTTTGACTATTTAGTATAATGTTGGCTGTTGGTTTGTCACACGTGGCTTCTATCATATTGAGATAAAGACCTTCTATTCCAATTATCTGTGTTTTAGTTGAATTTCTCTGAGGAGCTCTGAATGAGGCTTCTTCTCTATTCAGCCATGTTATCTCCAAATGCTTTAGACTGAATCTATCTGCGTCCTTTATCCTCAGTGAGAAACTCCTTTTTGTCAAGGAGACCATAACTGAGTTTCAGTCCATGCATCAGAAACTGTGAGCTTTAGTCTTGTCGCTTTTGCTAAACTTGGCTTTGTGATCTAACCTAACTTTTTTCACCTCTTGGAGCCTTAGATTCCTTCTCTGTAAAATGAAGGCCATGACTGAAGAGGCCAGCATGTGACAATCACTGGGCTGTTACCATCCTAGCCCCGTACTTCCATCTCTTTCCCTAAGCTCCGGTTTCTCCTTCAGATCAGCTTAAGCATCCTGAGAGTTTATCCTAACTTTTCTTATCTTCTTTCACACACTATTTCTTTTTTATTTCATCAGGAAAGGCAAGGCCATACTCTTCACTTGCAAAAGCAGTATTTGTTGACATTTGGAGAAAAAAATTGAAGAGAAAAGTCAAAGATCCTTCAACATCTTGGTGTTTGAATATTTAAAGACTGTGGATGTTGGAAATATTGACAGGTTCCTTGTCAGCCTTCATTCTGATCCCTAGGCCCATTATTTACTCTCTAAAATTGAAAGTAGCTCACTTCAAGGGTCCTTATACAGAACAAATTTGCTCTTCAACTTTTCTGCCTTTCTTTGGCCCTGCTGCAGTGGTTTGCAGATGCTCTGCACCAGGGGCCCCAGGGACTTGGTGTTAGTTGGTGGGAGAAAAGGGTTTGGACGAGGAACAAGGAGGAAGACCAAGGCAAAGGGGCAATGGGACAACCCTTTCGCTACTTCCGTCACTTTCACTGGCTTTCTGTATTGGGGTTCTGCATAAAATCTCACTGTTCGAAAAAAAAGAGTCGCGACACTAACACATGCATGAAAGCATCTGTCTACTGGTCTAGAGTCCAAGGTCAGTCTGGGTGTGGGACTCCAGCTGGTTGTACTAACTTTGTGACATAAGTCTTTTCAGTAAAAAAAAGAAAAGAAATTATTAGTGCTTCCTGTCCTTATTCTCAGCCAAATTATTATCAAGAAGTAGAGTTCCTAGACTGGTCTTCCTTACTACTTCTTCCTGGCCTCAGGCTTGGTCTTGGCTGGGGATCAGATGCCTTGGCAGAGAGCTGTTGATAATATTGCCAAAGATGGTGAGTGGCCCTGGAAGCCACTTCCTTGCCCAAGGGCCTGGGAACTCTTATGGGCAGGGTGTGAAATCTCTGCTGGCTCTGAGGACCTCTGCTCTCCCAACCTCAGACCCAGTAGTGTCCTAATTGTTTTCCCCGAGGATCTTCTGATGAGCAGTTGGGAACGTGACACTGGGGCGGCAGACTACAGAACAAAGGAAGGCTGTGGCTCCGAGCAGAGGCAGTGTGGAGTCCGGAGTGCGGCAGGCCTGGGTCTGAGTCCTGGGTATGTGGCTTAGCTAAATCTTAAGCTGGTACGTGTGCCTGGCCCTGTGCTAAGTCTTGCAGAACATAAGAATAGAACATGATCTCTTACTGGGAGGAAAAAAATGAACTTGTTTAGGTAGGAAGATAATTCTCTTACTCTTCTCCTTACCTTCAAAACAAGCCATGGAGAAACTCACAGCATTCTCTATCTTTTAGGTTAGGAACAGACAACCATGGTAGAGTAATTACAGTAACAGGAGAACTATGTGCCTCTGCAGTAGCCCTGGTGATGGGTTTCGGATCTGTTTAGATATCTGGGGAAGGATTCGACTGCAAACTGGAATGGTGGAACCTAAAGTCCTTCCTCCTCCATGTGAACCCTGAGACCCCAAACACATACCCAACAGCAGAAATTAGGGGCAGAGTGGATCCGTCTTTGTCAAAAATAGTAACTTGCCTGAGCAAGTTATAAGATCCCAGGAGGATACTGGGAAGTGGGTGGGCTCTAAAATGGGTAGTGGGGAAGTGAGGACCAGTGAGAACTTCAGGACCAGATTGAAAGAGACAGAGACTAAAGGACGAGGAAGAAGAAGCAGCTTCAGGGAAGAGGGCTTAAGCCCTGGGGGACCCACAGGGAATGCCTATGTGCAAAATGCCGGTGCTATGAGGGTTTCAGGGAATCTTGAGTAGGCTGGGAATGCCTTAGAGAATAAGCCAGATTTGAGCCAAGGAAGGACCAGGAGATTTTTAGACAGGGAGGGGATTGGTGAAGACATTTCCTATGAGACGACTGTGGTTGATATGGCTCATTTTAATGTCCTAGACTTTCTGTATTCTCTTGTCTTCCTTTCACTCCCCTTTCCTAAACAGAGCCACTGAGCCCACAGATCTTGCCTGGGCCAGCGGGGACCACCGACACGCTTCTCACCAATAGGACCAGGGTATTTCCTTAAAACTGGGACTGGCCTTTTCTGGGGTTTGGAAGAAACAAACAGACCTCCCCTAGCTTTGAAAGTTGAAGCAGCGGAAGGCATATTTTACATTTCCAATTATGACACAATCTGGTCGCTGTGGAAGTGGGAGCCTGTTGACTTTAACAAACCAGCTGTTCTTGTCTTCCGGACAGCAGTGGAAATATCTTCAGAGCAGAGGGGCGAACAGTCTGAAGTTCTAACGGGAGTCCTCCAGGATGCCATAGGAGAGTGGTGTGTTATGGTAATGGGGCTCTGGGGACCTCTGTGTTCCTTCCCCACACAGTGCAGATGGGATCCACTAAGCCTGGGAGTGATGTCCTAAATGTCACTATTCTGGGACAGAAGTAAGTCTCATATTTCCTAAGATGTCTTACATTATAGCAGTGTCATTTATCTGGGCTCCCTCGCCTTACTTCCCTTTCCCTCCTCCTCCTTGCCCTCCTTATGAGGAGGCTGAAGGAAACAACCTCATTTCTTTTTAATCTTTTAAAAATTTGCCCATCCTGCTCTCCCCAGCTGCTCAGTGCCTTTTCCTCTGTCCCTCTAACTCCCTCTGCAGGGCTTTTTCTCTCTGCCAGGAAGGGGCAAAGCCTCTTCAACCACGAAGGTTTTTTTTTTTTTTTTTTTTTTTTTTTTTTTTGGGTACCGGGGGGACGACCTCAGGACCTCGCGCGCCAACAGGCACCCGTGCCGCTGAGCGATATCACCGGCCCCTTTTTCGTATGTGGGTTCCGGGAGTCGAACTCGGGCCTTCGCGCTTGCAAGGCAGGCGCTTACGCCACTGAGCCATCTCACCGGCCCCAACCACGAAGGTTTTTAAGATGTCCCTCCTGCACCTATTTTTGGCCCTTTGGTTTCTGATTTCTAATAACATGTTAATACTTCACCTCCTTTTCCTACCCACCTTTTGAATTCCTTTTACTAGTTTCCAGCCTTGTGAAAGTGGTCTCACAGAATTAATTGCAAAGCAATGAAAATTATAAATGTAGTGGAAAATACAATCAATCCCTCTTATAAAACTAAAGCATGATTAAAAACAGCTTACTCAGTTGTGGTGTGGTCCTTTCTCTAATTAACAATGGAGTTGGTAGGGTGGCACTGGCTTCCTGGTTAGAGGCATCATCACTAATGTCCATGTTTGAAGTTTACCACAATAATAGAGTCAATATAATTATTTTCATAAATATACCAGAATTTTGTGAAATGAAAGCTGTCCTCTTCAAAGGTATTGACTTTGAATATGTAATTGTACATTTAAAATTGTTAATGCAAAGATATTTCATCAAAATTTCATGTTTTTTGTTCATAAACAACTGAAATATGCCAGAAAGCCCAATATTTCAGCATCTCAATTGTATTAGCAAGATGGCCTCTTATCCTTGGAAGTGGCTTAAAAAGTCTTTGTCAAGTCAGATGTCCCCATTTTTAGCTTCAGAAGCAGCCATACCTTCATTCCCAGGATGCTGCCATTAGGTTAAAACCATTGATCAAACTTCAGCATCAGTTGATGCCTCACACAAGAAAACCACATTCATTTCTCCGCTGTCTCTTTCATATTGACCTAAAATGTTTCTCCCTGCTTTGCTCCGTGGATTCTGGACTATTTCATGCTTGGAGATGAAACTTCGCTGTAACCAAAGGAATTCAAAGAATGAGCTGCAGGCTCTGAATGGGATTCCCAGAGAGGAGCTCAAAAGTGTTCTGAATGATGGCCGCATTGCGAAAAGAGACTATGTCCCAAGGGGTCCACTTGAAGGAAATGGTTATTAGATTGGAGTGGAAGAGACATTTTCCCTTGGCTGTCCCCACCTGCATGAAGGGCTATCCTTTAGAATAACATTGTAGGCCATTCTCTATCTGCTGTTTTGTATGGGGCAGGGCAAGAATAACTGAATCCTGAAAGTGACTGGGCATGGGTGGCTTAGCTTCTTCTGCTCTCTGCTTTTAGATTTGCCAGCCTGCAGAGTTCTTGTGCTGCCTACTGGGAAGGTCTGCATGGGTGGGTCTGATTAATTTCCAGATAAAATATTAGTAAGCCTCTTGGCAGTAGATTTGAAATCTCATGGTCAATAATATTGGTGATATTTTCAATTCTATGTGTGTGACTCCTTGTGTATCTCTTTCATTTGGTTTTAATCTCTAGGTGAGGAAGAAAGAAGTGTTATTTATTAGCCCTCTAAAACTCCATCAACTATGTTCATTTGGATGTATAAATTTCTGTTGCATTTATTTGAGACCAGGTTCCTTTCTTTATAGTTATGCCTGACATAGTAAAAGTAAAGAGTCACCAGAGAGGAAATCTTCCTTGGTTTTATCCCTTCACTTAATCAGATTTAAAAATTCTTTTTTTTTTTTTTTTTTTGTGGGTACCGGGGGGTCAACTTCAGGACCTCGCGCGCCAGCAGGCGCCCGTGCCGCTGAGCGATATCACCGGCCCCTTTTTCGTATGTGGGATCCGGGAGTCGAACTCGGGCCCTCGCGCTTGCAAGGCAAGCGCTTACGCCGCTGAGCCATCTCACCGGCCCTAAAAATTCTTTCAGAAAACACAGACTAAAAAGGTAAAAGGCCCCTTTCTTCTTGTAGAATTGGCTGTGAAAAACTATTTGCCCTCACAAAAGAGGGTCATTTTTTCATGATGGGTTATTTTTAGAATTGATGGAACCAAACAACTTTTGATGTAGCTCTTATTCCCCCTCTAGATTTTAAGCACCTAAAGGGCAGGACTGTGTTGTTCAACATGAACGCTTGTTCGTTTTCTGCAGGATAAGTTTCAGTTTTTGTTTCCTTATTGGGGCTCAGGTACGGTTGTCGGAGAACCTAAAGGGAGGTATTACGCAGATAGGTCGAAGGATCTGCATCCCTGTAGGCCAGTATCACAGCTGAACTCTGGTGGAGCCTCTTGTTTTCCTTCCAAATTTAGGAGGAGAGAGGACTCGGATGACTTGTCATTTGGAGCTGAGGAGGAGAGCGTCCTCACTCAGGATGGACACAGACCTCCCCATGCTGAGATGTGTAGTGAGGAGCAGGCAGTCCATGCACATCGAGCTCTACTAAAATCTGTGGTTTCTGACCTGGGCACTCTGCAGCTGGGTCTCTAGGCTCCCCGCAGGTCCACAGAACAGAAAGTCTTTCTTGCCTCTTTCAGAGTGAGTCCCACATGCTTTCATCAGATCCATCCTGGTATCTGCAGAACAGCTACTTTGTTCAGGAAATAAAGATAAGTTAGATATGAAGGTACAGGGAAACATTGGGTGGTTAAATCACCATATTTCCAGAATCCTCTTGACTATAGTCTGTCCCACCTAGATATCAGGGCCTTGCTTGTCCCCAAGAAACAAACCCCATCATGGCTTTGGAAATTACCTTGGAATTCCCAGAACACTAGAGAGCATCTTTGCCCTCAGTGTGTGCATGCGTGTGTGTGTGTGTGTGTGTGTGTGTGTATGTGTGTGGGTGCTGGCCCTCTATCAAGGAGGACTGATTTAAAATGATATACAATATGATCTGAATCCATCTTAACCTGGGCCTGGTATTTTATCCAGGCTTCTTCCTTGACTTGGTGGACTTTGCAATCTTTTCTTTTCTAATCTGATCTAATTTCCCTTTGGACTCTTTCTATCTCTGTACTTCTGATTTCCTTCCTCTTTGATTCCTCTGGTCTTTGGAGTTGGTTTTGGATATCACTGTTTCTTGGACTCTTTGATTTTTGTCCCTCTTGAGCTTACCTCCAGTAGGAAGTGTCCTCTATGCAACCCTATCCTAGACCAGACCCTTGGCTGGAGACCTACTCTGGGGCCAGTTGTGCCTTCTCTGGATGGTAGCATTCAGATGCTTTGATATCCAATGTGACAGAACCTGGGAGCTGACTCAGGGGAGGTTTTCCTGAATAATTAGTCACCCCTTCTTAGTAGCAGGCCTGGAACTAAGAGGTCACATCCTGTAACCACATTTTGAGTGGGCTTGGTGCTAATGGTTTTTAGATACCCCAGGATATCATCAGCATTTTTTTTTCAGTTTTTATAAAGTTCACATAAACTTATCAAAACAAAGTTAGTTTTAATTTTATTTTGAGAATGGAACAATGAGCTGTAAAACAGGATGAGCAGAAAAAGAGGAAGGATTGTCGAACAAATTGGAGATAAGTTCTATAAGATTCCTTTTTGTCCTACTGTCCTTGTGTGCATGCATGAAAAAATTAGGCCAAAAGAGGCTTAAACAGGGAAAAGGATTTTTATAGTAGAGAAGACTTGCCTGTTGATGTTTAATATTCTCCCTTCTCAATACTAAAACCAGACCCATTGGTCTGGAGGTTTAATTCCTGTTTCTAGGACACAGAAAGAAATCCAGAGTTCTATAGTTATAAGAAACTTAGAAGGGATTTGACTCAAAATGCTCATTTTATACATGAGGTGACTAAGGACCAAATTGGCAAGCTGAGCTGGCCAAGGCTGTGTGGTCAGTTGGCAGCAGGAGTGGAGCCAAACAGGTGTGGAACCAGTCACCTGACTGTCCAGCCTCTCTGTCCACTTAGTCTTCACTGCTGGGCGGGTGGGGGTGGGGGAAGGAGGCCAGAGCAGGGGGAGAGGTGAGGTCTTAACGTTCCTGCTCTCAGGTAGATGCTGAGGAGGTTACCAGGTAGAGGCTGAGAGACAGGAATGTTGGGAATTTGTACAGTATGGCATGGTGCCTTTAAATGTCAAGCTTAGGTCAGCTTGTTGAGAAAAATGCAGAATTCATACCTAGGTGTTCATTAGATTCCTCTAAATTTTGCAGTACAAGGTGTGTGTAAGTTATGTATTTAGAATAGTATCCAAAAAACCTCCAAGAAGCAGTTATGAAATATTTTGTTTTACTGGCAATGAGACAAAAAATAATTGGGCATTAAATCAAGGAAATGGGGAAAAAGGAGCTGCAAATCAAGGGAAATGGTAGAAAATTAGGTCTTAGTGGAGAGAAATGTGTACATATGAACTGCCTCATGTTTCAGGGAAAGAAATATGATCCTGTAAATCTCCCCTTTAACTCTTTAAACTCAAATCATATTTGTCTGATTTCCCATGTCTGGAGAGATGGCCACCCTTGGGGGTAGGGGGAGAACTGGCTTCTTTCCATTCCATATTGTCAGAAATGGGGTGTGATGATTTAGCCGTGGTTCTTGTTTTAAGCAGTGGTTTGAGATCCATGCTGGGACTATATTCTTAGGACTGGCATAATGTCCTGCTTTCCCCTCTTTCTGACTGGGCAAAGGGTGACTTCAGTTTGATGGCAACTTAGACCAAAGTGGGGGAGGACACAGAACCCTTCTCTGGAGGGCACTAGGGCCCTACTGCCGTGCCACCTGGCTTCATTAAATCATATTGAAAGCATACCTTATTGTCTGTCTACTAGATACATAATTCCTATAAATTATAAATTAAAAAATAAATAATAAACACCTTTTTAATTGCCTATCCCCTTTCTCTTGTCAATTAAACTGAACTTGCAAAGCTGCTTAACACAGAAAAGCTACACAGACATCAACTCTTGTTAGATGTGGTACAAGCCGTTACACTGATTTTCCCGTAGCTGCGAGGATTAATCACAGATAATCATCACAAAAGGATCACACTCATATAAATAATATAAAAATAGCAAAGTGCCCAAAGTAGAACTACTGAGAATGAAGAAAACCACTTAAAAATGAATAGCTCTGTGTTACCACTGAAGGAGCGAGGGGGAGGGAAAGCAGAATAGACTCTTGCTTTTGAAAGAGCCTAGATCCCCTCTCTCTGTTTGGCAGTTTTGGACCAGAAAACTATCCAAGTGACTGGTACTGGATGTAGATGGTCTTTTAATCCCTTGTCCTGTGTGATGTTGCTGGAAAAGGCCTGTAACTCAGACTGCCTGGGTGTGAATTAGGTCATGAAGTCTTAGAGGAGATAGGGGTGTGCACAGCTTTCAAGACTGGTGCTTGGAGAAGCGGCTCCAAGTTTCAAGTGAGAGTTCAGGGTAAACTCAAAGAACTTCTTTGCTGAAGGCTGACCTTGTTGACTGAAGGAACATAACTCTATTTGTCCAGAAATCTTTCAAATGGAAATCAGTTCTTTCAAATGACTTAGGCTGGATCTGGGCTTGTGGGAGGGATGAGATAACATCTCTGGCTACCTCTTGTCCTGGGTTCTGCTGTCTTGTGTCATTCTCGGGACATATGGTAACACTTAGACCAAAGCCACAAAGAAAGGTCATTACTGAAACAGCTGTGCAGTACTGCCTGTGAGTGGTAATCTGTGGATAGGATATGGCAACTAAAAACCCTTGTGGTCATCTGTGATGTGACAGTTGGGACCAAAGGAAGATAAGCATGGTGGACCCACTGGGAGAGAGAGCAGATGGGGTGGGGTAGCCTGGCTCATTGCTCATAGTGGGGCTCCAGCACAGGTGACCAAGGCTTGGACAATCCCTAGTGCTGAGAAGCAGCACGAGGCCTGACAGGTAGGGGCTGCACCCTCCCCTGCCAGATATTCCCATGAAACACCAGGGAAAGGCTTCATTTGCCCTTGTCTTGTAGCTGAAGCCCCCTCTTGCTGAAAGTCCTGGACAGGGAGCACATCACCTCCTCCATCCTTGAGCTTACCTGGCCTGGGAAGATGGAGACTCTTAATTTGCACCACACATAGGATTATTCTTCTGGTTCCCTTGTGAATGGCATGCACAGGGAGCAGGGGTGTGCAGTACAGGTTGAGGTAAGAAAAGGTATTTGTCTTTCCATCCTGACTTCATGAAAGATTCACAAAAGGGTGAGATGTAGGGCCAAGGGTGGACCATATGTGGAGAACAAAGCATGGGCCCCATTGTGCTGTCTTAGAACCAGGTATAAGGTAACAAGATGGGCAGGCGAAATCTCACAGGAGCTGATCTGAATATTGCCCTGTCAGTATTCAAGGCTATCATTTCTATTTCCCCTGTGTGGAGTAAAATAAAATGGAGTTTAGGTGAGATCTCAGCAGGCTAAATATATTGAGGTCTGAAATACTTTTCCCCAGATCGTTGATGAGAATTGTGCTTCTACCGAGACTGAATTGACTCAGCATTTGAGTTGAAAGGGTTGTCGAATCAGCATCTTTCACTGACACTTAAAAGTTAAAAATTAAAAAGGCAGCTGCTTTGCTCCTGCATCCTGTTCCTCTACCCTCGTAAGATGGTCTTCTCGCCTGTGGGTGAGGGGTTCTGTGTGCACCCTGTGCTGGGGTTTCCCTGCTGTACACTGGGGCTGAGCCCTAGATTACCTCACAGAGAGCCCTGTGACCACTGTCTGCCCCAGGAAGCTGAGACAGGCCATCTCCAGCTATTCCGTGTCTTGCTTTCCATTTTAACCTTCAGGTAGTTCTTCTCTTCCTCCTTCGAATCTTCTGGTTTGTTGTGCTCTGGAGTTGTGTGGCTGTCAGTCCTGAAGACAGCAAGATGAGGTGTCTGTGGGCTAATGAACAGCTGCAGGAAGATAATTAATGCTCCCACCTTCCTTGCAGCCTTTACCACCTCACCAAGACACAGCCTGCAACATCTGTGCTTCCCAGCAGTTGAGCTGTAAAACACTCCTTCCTGCTCTTCATAAAACGACTGGCAGACTGGCCGGCACCCACATTAAGGGCAAAACTTACAAATTGCTACAAAAGATGAGCTGCATGATTCCTAAGTCACAGACGTTGAGTTCTTCCGTGAGAGTGGACCTTGGAGAAGTAGGTCTCAGTGTGCTGTGGATGGGGAGGGAAGGGAAGGAGGGGACAGGTAGAGCAGTGAGGGAACCACTTAGTCTTCTTCCTGGGACAGTTGTTGAACCTGAAGGCATTTGGATCAGCTCAGACCTGCTTTTCCAATCAGCAGAGGGGAGGGCAAGATAATCTCGGATTTATTAGTTTCTCATCCAGGAACAATACATAAAAGAATAAACAGAACAGCAGAGGGCACCATTCAGAGAGAACATGTGTTGTCAGCAGTATCCTTTCTAGTACAGACTAGTTACACAGCAGACTTGTTCTCACATTCCCTCGTGATCCCTCTTCAGCTACAAATGTAATATTTATTGAGTACCTTCTTTGTGCCAGAAATAGTTTTAGGTGCTTTTGGTAATTTTGCACAAGAAAGGAGTCTTGCTCTACTGTCTGTTACTATAACAAAATACCTGAAACTCAATGATTTACAAAGAATAGGGGTTTATTTTGGTTCGTGATGCTGGAGACTGGGAAGTCCAAAAGCATGATGCCAGCATCTGCTTGGCTTCTGGTGTGGGCTTCATGCTGCATCAGCTCATGGCAGAAAGTGGAAGGGCAAGTAGGCACCTGAGGAAGAGATTTGACAGGAGAGAAGGCCTGAATTTATAACAATCTACTCTCATGTTAATCAACCCATTCCCATAGGAATGAGAATGTACCCTCTTGACAAAGGCATTAAATCCTCTTTTTATTATTTATTATTATTTATATATTTATTAGAAAATGTTTGTGATACATAACGAATACATTCATCATAGGGAGCAGGTGCACATACATATTGCATCTTAATCCTTTTTACTTTCCCTTCTCTTCCTCCTCTCTCCCTCTATTCATGTATTCCCTTTTCATATCCAAAAGTAAATTTTAAAAATTCTATCTACTTTTTTATTTTTTGTGGTACTGGAGACTCAAGCCAGGGCTTTGTGCATGCCAGGCAAGCATTCCACCACTGGGCTACATCCTTAGCCCCAGCCTTAATCACTCTTAACAACCTAATCACTTTTGAAGTGCTCCATTTCTTAACACTGTCATGACAGGCAATCAAATTTCAACCAGGAATTTCAGAGGGGACAAACCATTTTCAAACCATAGCCAAGGATATGATGAAAATTACTTCGATACTATTAATTTTTTCTAGTTTATGGATGCTAAATTATATGTACGAGACTCTAAGCTCCATTTGCATTTGCAAGAACGTAACCTCTTTTAAGTCTTTTCCATGCCCCCCACTATCCAGATATTTCTGGGTATTCCAGGGGATGTCTCAGCACTAATAAAGAATGGTTCTTTCATCTGTATCCTCTGGGCCCAGCCTCCTGATGGAGCCTTACCCACTCCTGCTTTCCTGGCTAGGGAGCTGCCTTCTGATGCTTCCACCTGCAAAGTCTCCTGACATCACTATGCAAATAAAGTGCATCAGGGTTGTACTTTGTCCTCTTGCCTTGATTATCACAAATGTTCCTGTGAAAATAGTTCCTTCACTTCTGCTCACCACCCCTGCCTGTATTTGGCAAAGCACATTTGGAAATTTTGCATGTAGCATCCTCTCTATTCTTTTTCTTCCTTTATTGCTTTACTGTTGGATCCCCAGCTCACTTTTTCTGTAGGCCACGTTCTCCCCATGCAAATTACTCTCCATGTAACTAAGTATCTGGCATGTATGGTGGGGTGTCACAGGCTCCACACAGGCCCTTTTGGCCCTAGCCAAGATCACCCAGCATCAAGTAATTAAACTAATGTCAATTCTCAAATTGCCTTGCCCAGGGGATGTTTACTGGCGTTATGCAGGAAATAATGTGTCATTATGCAAATGTGTTCCAAATAAGTTTGAATCAGAGCAGGAAAAGACTTTTTCACCAATCAGGAAAATACTCTTTTACCAAACAATCTCCAAAACCACCCTTCCCCAGAGGGTGGAAGAGCTTCCTAGGGCATCTACTAGTCAGAGAAGCCAGAGACATTGAGCTCAGCATGAGCACGTAGCACTGTAGCAATAGAGCCACAGCTAGCATTTTGCATAGCTGAGAGGGCAGCACCTTTCTAGAAATTTGAGAATCAGTTATTAAAACTCACCTTTCTTCTAGCACCAACCCATAAGGGCAGAACAACATGGGACCTGCAAAAGTAAGTCCTGACAGGCCCAGGGGGAGCTCATCACTAGTTCTTCAGAGAGGAGGCACAGCTCAGAGGGTCAACAGAGGCCACTGCCGCTCTAGAATGTGTCTGCAGTTCTCACTAAATTCTTTTATTAACCTCTATAAATTCCTGAATTCAGAAACTCTCTAAATATTGCACCTGTTCAGAGGGGACACTCCCAACTCGTAGAATTTAGCCTCTAAGGCCTAGAGCTGGCAAAACCATTACTTGTAACTAACTTTACTTTCTTCCTTCATCTATGGATTCTATTCATCTTGAGCCTGGCAAAAGTGTTCCTCATGGTAACCAACCTGGGGAAAATGAAAGAAAAGGGAAGTCCTGGTCTCAAGCCACTCACAGTCTAGTGGAGAAATGCACAAGGAGGTGCATAGGGACTGATTCTGTCCTACAGGAACATCTGAGACTCTGAGTGCAATATGAGCCCACAGAAGAGGCCCTAAATCCAGATTTGTCAGGGTGGGTGAGGAGGGGGAACAGGCAAAGCTTCTGAATGCAAGTGACTCCAGAGATGAGTCTTGAACATGCAGTACGTGTTAATTAGGTAATAGAGATTCTAGAAGAGAACAACTCATACAAAAATATGTAGGCTTAGGGAGCATGACGTGTCTGAAGATCTGTCATTGACTAGAGCTGAAAATGGTGATGTGAGCGTATCTGAGCTGGATTATGAGGCTTGGAGAAGACCAGATCATGGAGGAGTTTGTAGGTTAAGAACATCATATTAAGGAGACCATAGCTTGTCCCATAAGGCAATGGGGAACCACTGATGGATGTTTAGCCTGGGATCAACATGATCATGTTCCCTTTTTAGAATGCTCACTCCAGCTCCAAGTGTAATGCACCATTCAGTGTTAGAGCTAAGGCAGAACTCTCAGTACTGGAGATGGAGATGAGTGTCTGCGTTTCCTGGTTTCTCCACACTTTTCCAAATAGCATGGAAGAGAAGCACTGTCCCATTCATTAGCTTCCACAAGTACACTCCCACATTGTTTTATAGGATGGGAATCTGGGGGGCTTTGATTGACCACTTCTCACTTTACATGATCAGACCAACTCTAACAGGGACAGCTTTTTTTTTTTTTTTTTTTAAATGCTGGTACTGGAAGTCGAACTCAGGACCGTGCGCTTGCCAGGCAGGCTCTTATGCCGCTGAGCTATATCACTGGCCCACATGGACAGCTTTTGATGTACTCATTTTTGACAAGGAGCGCGATTAAAGAATAAAGTGCAGAGCTGTTTTGGTCCCTGCAGAGGACAATATGTTGACATCAACTGAAGTCACAAGTATGAGTGGGAAAATCAGGTGGCTGCTAGTTGGCTTAAGGCAATTTCACTGGCTGGTCAAGTAATACTGCTCTCATCCTTATGAATTTCAAGAGTTTTTATTATCTAGCACACTATTATTTGGACAGCAATAATATTTTTTTCCACACTGTTATTTTTGAAAATCTGATGTATTTCTCCATTTCTCTACCTGCCCGGAAGATGTTTTTCTAAAGTCAGGCAGAAGAAAACTTACACCGGCTGCTGAGATGTGGATGCCTGCTATGCACAATGCAATTACCATGACAAGTATTTCTAATTGCCACTTCCCTTTCTCCAAGCTCCTTTCCTTCAGACATTGTGAATTCCTGGTAATCGTGGGTTATTATCACACTGAGCTGCTAACCTGGGTCTTGACACTCCTCCTAGAGACCCATGTCAGAAATAATTACAGCTGAAGAGAGGTGATTCTTTCCTCATTATTAGAAGTTGGTATCTGGCATTGATTAACAATTTGGAACAACATATTCCTTGGGCCCCTCACACAAGTTTAGTTTCTTTTGCGTCTTGGAGGACAGCACATTTTATTCATTCCTTTGCCTCCCCTTGCCCTTGTGTCTGTCTGTGTGTTTTGAGAAGGTTCCTTTCATGCTCCAGTGATTTATTTACTTCTAATGTTATTTTCTCTTCTTCTTTGTTTTTCAAACCATTTGCTGGTTTTGATGATGAAGTAGAGAGAATTCACCTCTTGGAATTGGATGCTGTTTGTAGTCGTGGGAGTTCTGAGAATAGAGACACAACCGATTAGCACCCAGTAACCCTGCTGTTTGCAACAGAAGTAGGAGAGGACAGAAAGAGACGAGGCTGGTGTGGTGGGTTAACTAATGGTCAACTTGTAACACCCAGCTGAACTGAATCAGTGTGGTTCTGGGTGTGGAAGGCCCACCTGAGGATTGTTGCCAACAGAATAAAAGGAGAACTGGAAGAGAAGACAGTGTGCTGTTGATTCTCCTGGAGAAGCTTGACATGCTGGTTTCCCTAATATGAACTTAGCTGTTCTCATTGTCAGAAGAGCTTGGGTCCTCACTGTCACTGAGGATGGCTGTGATTCTTTTTGGGGGAGCTCTGGTCCTTAACCTTGAGTGTCGCTTCCTGGCTCCAGTGCAGACCCCTCAGCCTGCTGGCAAATCCTTCATCCCGCTGGCACAGACTTCCTATCTTCCACCACTGACCTTTGGGCCTTCCCAGTGCAGATCCTTGACTCAGACTTGCATGAGACATTGTCCTAGGATCTAGGCCTCCACCCGGACTTGTGGAGAACATTGCCATGGGTTCTAGGTCTACAGCTGGACTTGTGCAGGACATTGCTGTGGGATCCAGGCCCTCAGCTGGATTCTTTGGGTCTCTAGCATTTGGACAGATCTCCCACACTCTTGAATTTGACTCTTTGGGTGAATATCATAAAATAATCCTATAAATTATGTGTCCTGTATTAAATCTTTTCCCTTGTAAACCCTGACTACAACAGCTGGTTTGAACAGGAAGAAGAAAAGGGTAGGGATTACCACTTGTGGAAATGACTACTTGCACTTTTTCTCATTTAGACAATCCCCTAACCCTGCTCATGACCATGGAGCCTGGGCTTGCTATGGGGAGGAGGTGGGCAGTGAGGTTTGTAGCCATTGTTCTGAGAGTTCTGCCTGCTCTGGATGGTGGGTATGAAGTTACATAATCTGCTTAGCATTTCGTCAGTAAATGACAGCTCTCTTCTGAAAAGGATTTCTACATGTGGTTGTGTAAAGTCAAAAGGACTTCAGGAAGTCACTATGAATATAGAGAAGCTCTTCATCAGAATTCCAAGTCTTGTTTAATTATTTATTTTTTGAATTAGTTTAGCAGGAAAGTGTCAGTAAATTAGAGACTTTCTTTCCTTGTCTGTTTATTCATTTTAAGATTCAGTGGAAAGCTAGAATCTTAGTCCCCAAGTATACTTATGGCATTCTTGTGCTGTGGTGTGGTGCTGTGTCTCATTTGGACCCTTGTATATCGCATACTTAGATGAGCACATCTTTCCCACTCTGACTCCTGACTCTTTGAAAAGGCGATTGCCCTAGAATCCCATCAGTAGTCTATGTTACAGGACTGGGTAGCCCCCGAAAGTCTAGAATCTCAGTGGAACAGCCTCACGTGACACAGTAGATTTGCTCATTCATTCATCCCTTCAGTAAACATATATTAAAATACTTCATCACACCGGGCAATAGTCTAGGCATTATGGTATTTATTGATAATCTGTTATGCTCCAGGAGCTTGCACATATATTATCAGAGTGACTGTGTCATGCGGAGTTATTAACATAGGCTTGAACGTAGAACTATTTGGAGCCTCAGTTCCAACAGTGAGTCCAAGTGTGACTTTAGACAGGTTCGCCGACTTCTCCAAGCCTCAGTACACTTCTCTGTGAACTGGGGAGCAAAATGACTTCTGTCTCGTAAGATTGTTGATAGAAATAAATGACTTTATATATACGAAGTGTTGGTATTGCCCCATCACACATTTATGGTGTCTGTTTTCATTTGATCTTCACAGTGACCTGGAGAAATAGATAGGTATGATTGTCTCACCATTCTGTATCGAGAATCCAATTTTACAGATTTTGGAGAATTTTATCCTAGATTTTAAAACTAAGTCACTATACCCAACTTAGTGTTTTAGTGTGGCAGGAGCAGAGGGGCAGAGATGTAGAATCAGGACCACAGCCCACGCGCCCAGCTCCCAGGCCAGAGCTTCTTCCTCCCTCACTTCCCTCTCAATGTTCATGGCAGTCTCAAAGGAAGCTCTTTAACTGTCTGTAGACGCCTGTCACCTCCTGATGTTAGAATCAGCACTCCCTTACTTGAAGGTTGACTGTAGAGTTCATGCTTTCCAGACCATTTTCCTCTCTCTCTCTTTGTGCACTTTGGGCTTTTTCATTCTCATTAGCACCTTGATCAGAAAGGAAATGTAAAGAGAAAGAAAATTTAACCCAGTCACTTTTTCTCTGTATTAGTAGCTCTTTTAAAAAGATTTGGTGGATGGGGAAGCTGGCTTTTAAGTACAGTAGGATTTTTGATTATAGCCATGGATTTAAATTAGCTGGGCTACCTTTCTTGCTGTTACCATGTATAAATTTGTCAATTGTCTGAGCCGCCAGAGGCCTGCAGCCACAGAGACCCCCTAACCCTCTAGCCAGCTGCCATAGCCCCTCTGGCTCTCCACCCTCCCCACTTTTGCTGCCCCTCACCTGGACGTTGACCCTTCAAGAAGCATTCCTCATTTCACATCGGAGATAGAGAGGATGCTCTCCCAGATCACTGAGCCCATGCCCATGTTTGTGAAGGCTGTCACCCTGCATGTGTGAGAGGAGCCCTGGATTTGTGAAAATTGGTGGCCCTGAGCTGACTTGAACTGGCAAATTACAAAGCTGAGAATCAAAACATGAGGACATTTTCTTTCATTTGTGTTATATTTTAAAACCCACTTCTCTAGTTTTACTGCAGTCTCCTTGGAGAGCGCAAGCTTTCCCTCTGCCCGAGCTCCGTGGGGTTTCTTAGCAGCTTATTATTTCAACTGCATTCAGCCATGGCTGGGCTGCTGTGGCCAGAGGTGGCCTCCCTGACAACCTACTCTTAGCCCTGTCAAGTGAACCTCCTTCTGTTGGCTTTTGATCTTAGGAGGGTCTGCAGAATATGGTTCTGAAATCATGGTGCTATTTCATTTCTCAACTCCTCTTCCCAGTTTATCAGAGGCCTTGGACAGATCCTTTTGTCTGTTGTTATCCCAGGGCTTTCTCCCATGGCCTGACTTCTAGCAACCAAGAGCTGAATTTGGATGGTGGATATGATATTAGGTAGCCATTTGGGAACTGGGGATGCACCTCTGCTGAATGGCTTCAATATATATATATATTTTTTTTTTGTGGGTACCGGGGGTCGACCTCAGGACCTCGCGTGCCAGCAGACACCCGTGCTGCTGAGTGATATCACCGGCCCTTTTTTCATATGTGGGTTCCAGGCGTCGAACTCGGGTCCTCGCACTTGCCAAGCAGGCGCTTACGCCACTGAGCTATCTCACCAGCCCTCAATATTTTTTTTAATCTGTAAAAATATAGAACCTATTCTAAGCGACATTTGGAGTCCTTTGGGACATTAACGTTCTATAATTCTACAAATACTTGTTTTGGGAGTTTTTCTTCAGGTTCATAGAACCACATGACCATGTATTGGCAAAACAATGGGTAATAGGTGTGTAGATGAATCACTTCATTAATCATGAGTTCAAATTCTGTATCTCATTTTTTCCTCATAGACTCTTCTGTTAAAAATCTTAGCAATATTGTGGGGAAAAAATGGATGTCGTCAGTGGAAGCTCTTGGAGCATTTCACTGATAAGTAACTGTTATTACAAACCCAAGGCAGCCCTACTAGCATTTTAAGATGTCTCTGATGTAGTGAAAAGTAGCTTGTTTATTTTTTACGATCGCAAGGCAATGTTCCTCCAGAATTCAGGGATGTTCTTTTCATACCATATGCCTGGAGTTAGAAGTAATTTTTTTAGCAGTTAAAAAGTTTTTAATGAAATATTTGAAAGGTTTAGTAAACTGAAAATGAAGTTTTTCATAAGTAAGAAAAAAATCAAACTGAGGAAAGATGAAGTGCTAGAGGAGAAAGTGTAGTAGACCAGAATTTGGGGATTCTAGGTTCGAGTTCCAGCTCTTTCATAACTGGACTTTGAAACACCTTAGGGCAGCTTTCTGTTCCCATCACCCACGATACATTGGATTGAATCCCTGGGGATTTGGATAATTAAATATATAGGTATTAATAATAAAATAGTAAAAATAAATGACTGAGTGATTTTGGGCACCTCATTTAGCTTCTCTGTATCTTATTTTATTAACTCAGAAAAATCCAGGATTAGGCTCTGGGTGAGATGAGAACAAGTGTCCCTGCTTTGGGAGAGTGATGATGTAAGATGTAACATTTCCCTCTTAACCTCCCTTTGAGGCTCTCTGAAAGGGACCTTACTGTTACCACTCGTTATTCATAATGATGTGGAGAAGAACCAGGTATCCCAGCTTCTGAAGTGTAGGGGTGGTCAGGGAAAACCTTCCCAGAGGGATTCCCCCTTTCCCTCCCTGTTTATTTCTACATTACAACCCCCAGCCTCTAACAGGTAGAATTCATCCTGCTGAGACGGCCCGAGCCTTTACTTTATTGGAAATCCTCTGCAAACAACTTGAGACTGGAGTCCAAGGCTCTGTAGTTATAAGGAATATTTAAGAAGCTTCTGTGAACACAGTGGGCTTTTACTGGGGCACCATAGCCTGAAGGTTTTGGCTGGCAGCCTCCCTTTCTCCTGCTCTACTCCTTCCCTTTTAGAGAAAATGGAATCCTTTCATTTTATTGTGTTTCCCACTCCCACCAGGTTTGGGGACAGAATAGGGTTTTTTTTTTTTTGACAATTTGAGAAACAATATTTGGAAGCAGGGAGATGAGGGAAGTGGTGAGTTGCTTGCCAGAACTGGAGCTTTTGTAGTTGAGTCATGGGGGAGAGAAAAAGGAGGGAAGCAGTGCTGTCTTTTAGGAAGAAGGAAGGGAGAGGTGCTGAGCAGTGGGGAAGCGCGGGGTGGGGCGCAGAGGCTGCTCGGCCTCCTTCTACTCAGAGGTGGAGACTCAGGCATGCAGAGCTGGGACCTGAAGCCTGTGCCCTCTGTATCAGGGAAGGAGATAGAGAAGATCCTCTGTTGAGCAGGAAAGACCCTAGGTGATGTGGGACCATGTAGGCTATAAATGCACCCACAGCTTTCCCTCTTGGGAAATGCTCTTGGGAGCATTTAAGTTACTCTGCATCTTGAGAACCATAAATGGACTGGAAAAAAGAAGTTAAAAACAGGTCTCTCTTCAATTCTGGGAGACAGCCATGCTATATAAGCCTAACAAATATATTTTAAACTCTGCTGGGTTTCTGATTACAAAAGTCATGCTTGTTCATGGTAGAAAATACAAAAAAATCATCTAGGAGAAAGTAAAGCTCACCTAGGAGTCTCCTTCTCCAACATGGCGACTGTGAACTTTCTGGTGTATAGGTTTTCAGTCCACACACGTTTCTAACAAACAGCATAATTTTGTTACTTGTTTTTTAAAAACTTGACAATAAATTCAGATCATGTTTGCATTTCTGAATATTTGCCTTCAACAAAATGTTTGATGTATGCTGCCCACTCTTAGCTGGTTTTCTGTGGTCACTGATGCCCCTGCGGACCCTGGGCAGAGGTTTGTTCTTCACTTGGAAGTTGTCTTTGGTTTCTGCCTCCTTCTGCATTGCCCTACACCACGGAAGGAGGGCCTCTTCCTCCTCATGAAGGATAATGCTTCAGCACTTACTCTTGATCACAGTCCCTTTAAGACCTTGCTTGCTTTTGCCTAAGATCCCCAGCTTTTCATGTTAATGTTCCTTGTTCAGGCCCTTCCTTGATTCTTCCCACTTAGTACACAGCCATGCAAATGTCCTTACTTATCTTCTCCTCCCCACTATTTATCCTCCAAACAATGTTACACAGACTATTGGCATATTACAGCTGTGATCGTATCACTCTGCTGTTCAAAAACATTTAGTGTTTTCTGCTGTCTAACAGCTCATTCCAGGGTGGCACATAGAGTCTTTTATCATCTGACTTAACTTCCCATACATGGGAGGAAAATTTAACCCCTTTCCTTCTGTCTTCCCACCAAATGCAATTGATCACAATCTTCTATTGACTTCACCTTGCTATTGTCTTGCTAGTTTCTCCTCCTCTCCAACTCCTTTGCCCTGCCTTAGCTCACACCCTCCTTATTTCTTATCTGAATTACTACAAGGATCTTGTCCTGGGATTTCCTGCCTTCAGTCCTTCCCCTTCTATGCTGTTTTTCTAATTTGAAGTATGATCATTGTATACTTCCTTAAAATATTTTGGGGCCCCCTAAAGTGTATAGAAAAATCCTAATTTCTTGGCATAATCTAAAGTCTCTTCTTGATGTGGGCCTGGCTCTTGTCCTCTTACCACCTCTTTGTGGTGGAGCTTGCAGCACTCTGAATGCCCTCAGTCCCCTGAATGCCTCAGAAGTGCTCTCCTGTCTTTTACATGATGCCTCCCCTCCTTTTATCTCTTCTCCTCCTTTCTTCCCTGAGAACTTGCCCTGACTCTGGGTTAAATGCCCACCTGAAGTACTTCTATAACTCCTTGTTCTCCTCTTTATCCTGGCTCCAAACATCACATTATAATTGCTCTTTTACTTGTCTGTAAAGTAAGGAGCCTGGGGCTCCTCAAGGGCCGAGATGGTATTTTTGTCTTTGTACTTGCCAATGCTCAGTACAGGTGGTATGGCAGGTTTATTCAGTAATTTTTGTGTATGATGAATGGATAAGTACTCAGTATTATCTGGTAGTGTATCAAGTTTCCAGATACAGAAAGAAGGGACCAGTGGATGCTCACCATCTCTCATTGGCTATACAAGCAAAAGAAGCTTCATAAATTGTTTCTTGCATCTAACATGCAATTCCCATGATCACTCTCTCTTCATCCTTCTCAAAGTGCTTGGGGCTATCTGTACGTCTTCTTTTCCTTGGACGCTTATATTCAGGGTTTCGTAGGTGTTTGTGTATACATCATGACTGAGGTACTGTGCTATCCCACTGAGGGTAGATCCCAGGATGTGAATCCCTTGCCTGTGAGCCCCAGTGGAGTCATGGCTACCCCAGGGCCTCTGGCAGTGTTGATGACAATGGTGATGGAAAACACAAAAGTTTTTATTTGTGTCAAATTCTGTCTGGGGATATGAGTGATGCCTTTATTTCTTAATGGTCATGAAACACATTCTTACTCTAGGACAAGCTTGAAATGTCTTAGGCCTAAGTCTCTAAACATGTTGATAATTGCCTTCTAAGTGTCCCTAAGCTTTCATTCAAGGCTCACTCCATGGAAACCTGCAGATCAGGCCACACTTCTTTATAAGGCCCTGTAGCAGCCTCCTATTGCATTTAGCTGGGGTCTTTACTAGGTCTTGCCATGATCAGGCTCTGCCTGCACTCCAGATTCCTTTCACTCCTCTCCCTTCCCCATTCACCCCACTCTAGCCATTGTAGCCTCTTTCAGATCCTTGAGCACCCCAATCTCTGCCTTGCTTCAGTATCAAGTCCTGTGCTCTCCCCTCTGCCTGGAATCCTCTGCCCTTACTCTTTGCATGACTGATTGCCTTGTTGGCTTCCTGTCTTGGTGTGGGACATTCTGAGCAACCCCATCTTTAGTGGGGCCTCCCCTGAGCTCTACCACTGCACACTTCTCATTTTCTTTATAACATTTCTCACCAACTCTGATTAGGAATTTATCTTTGGCTTACTTTTTTATTGCTGCTCTTCAATTCTAACCTCTGGCACTTACGGGCTAAATAACCTTGGCCAAATTATATAACCAACTTTCACCCTAATGTCCTTATACAAAAATGGAAATATCAAGAGGATTAAATGACGGTAACACACCTAAGTGCTACAACAGTGCCTAATGTTTAGTAAATGACCAACAAATGTTAGCTATTATCATCATTATTCATGTTCTTTGAAAGAAGGTCCCATATGTGTTCTGTTTACCTGTGTCTACCACTATTACATACATTAGCCAAACAGCTGATTTTTCTTGAGAGCTATTACCACGTGCCAGGTATGTGCAAATCTCGTAATATGGATGAATTAATTTAGGCCTCCTAGCAAAGAGGCACAGAGAGATTACCCTGATTGTTCAAGGTCACACAGCTAGTTCATGGTGTAGACAGAATTTGAACCCATTCAGTCTGGCTTCAAAGTCCATGCTCTTTGATGCTTTGCTAGGCTAAGTGAAAATATTCGCTGAATGCATGAAAGGGAGATTCCTCCTGAGCCCGCATGATTTTTCTCTCTGAAAGCATTCTCCTGTATGATAGCAGGAGCATTGCCAGCTCTCTAGATCCATCATGCCTGGGTGACCCCCACCTTGCCCCATATACTCTCCTTGGAAGAAAACTTGGCTTCTCTGCTCTCCTGGAGGCAGCAAACCAAGCCCCCGCTCCCAAGGTGGCCCTGATACACAGGAGGCAGAGGCCCCCGCCTTTGTGTAACAGGAGCAGGTTTTAGACAAATAAGCTGTCTGTGCTCCTGGCTGCATCTGCTGCCTGCAAACCTCCCGCTATAAGGGATTCACCCTGGGTTGTTTCTTCTTTTCTTTACCTTGACAAAAGGCAAGAACTGTGCAGGGAGGAAAACCTTTACTCTGAAAAGAATTGTTAAATGCAAAGCCAGCCTTACTGTTCTAGTGATCAATTTAGAGGGCTAACAAGCCTGGCAGCGGGGGCAGGGCCTCTGCCCAAAAGGACCAAGGTTCTGAAGCCTCAGTTTCTCTAAAGTTTCTGCCCCGAGCCCCTGATCTGAGATGTGAGAAGTACTGAGAGAAATGGTGGGACAGAAGTCATTGTACACAGGTACACATTTCCATTTCTAGAACTTGCTTTTCCTTTTTTATGAACAGAATATAGTGAGAGCTTGTATGGATTGTCTTTGAGCATCCCTCTGGATGATGATCCCCATGTTGGAGGTTTTGCCTGCAGTAGCTGTACTCCTCCCCTGTCTTAAATCATTCCATCAAGTAAATCTCTACAGACCGGGCATGCAGGCAGTCTTCTGAATAAATGGGTGACCCTCAGTGCCTCACAAATGACCCTGAACAACTCTCCCTTGCAGAGAAGGATGTTCTAGAGAGAGGAGGTGGTGTGACCAAAGCACAAGATCAGGAAATTTTGTGATTAGAAAATAGTGAGCTCATGCGTTTGACCAAAGATAGGATACAAGTAGTAGAATGTATAGGTTATTCTCCCAGTGCCGCTTGTCTATACTCTTGTCTATATCAATTCTTTGCCTTTCTTGTCCTTGTTCTGTACTCCAGGAGGCTGGCTTCTATGGATGGATCACACCAGCTCCCTTGCCCTGGGATTTCCTGTTGGAGGCATGGCAAGCCATCAGAGCAAGGAGAGTTGGATGATTTATTCTCTGTCTTCTCACCACCCTTCTCTCATCCCTTGAAGGCCAAGGCTTTGGCAGGGGCTAGTCCTCTAATCACTCTTCTATCTGAGGCTCAGCTTCCTTCAACTCCAGCTCCAGCTGCCTTGGGTCACTTGATAGCACTGTTCCTACCCTTGTCCCTTCAGGGCAGTTAGGGATTTTTGCTGGTTTCTGGCCCTGGTGAGATTCACTTTCTATTGTTGGTTCCATTCGCACTCCTCACATCTCTATACCTAATTCCATGAGTGAATTCTGCATAGTTAAACCCTTTTAATGTATGTGCAATCTGCTTCCTGGTGGAACCCTGATCAAAAGTCCAGGAAGAACAGGCTAGAAAGATCTGGTGTGGGTAGATTTTGAAGAAAATTGAGGATTATGCTCCAGATTTTCATGTACTTTTAAAATCAGGTAACTTGGAAATCATGGAAAGTTTCTGAACACAATTAGGACTTGAGCAGAGTTACGAGGCAGCAACCCAAACAAAGAATGGTGGATCCATAGGTAGAGAACTGATGAAGAAGTGACTTACCGGATCCGTGAGAATGGAGGAGGCTTGAGTTGGGTTCATGTCTCCAGGATCAGACTCAACGAGAGAATAAGGTGGCAGAAGCAGAAAAGGGAAGGCTCAGGGAGCTGCCGTTGCATTCTGTATAAAATAAGTTGAAAATGCCTCTAACCTTCCTCTATAAATTGTGGCCATGGCTGTGTGCCTTAGAGGAGCTATAGTCATATGAAATAGTTCATCAGTTAGCCTCATGCCTGTTAGAGCTCAGGAAATCTCACATGGAGATGCAGCCCTTCTGTGGAGCGAGGCCACTTAATAATCGTCCAGTACCACTTTGTACTTTGGAGAGTTAATCCACAGGCACCATCTGGGTTTACGATAACAATGAGATCTCAGATCTTTTTTTGTAGATGTGGTTTTTATTTAGAAATGTGTTGAGACAGCAAAAATATATCATATAAAGTCATCTTGAAAAACAGAGAGCTACTTTGTTCAGAGGAGAGAAGGCTAAGGAGACAAAGAGGTTCATTCTGTGTATAGCCAGAGGGCAGCTCTGAGAAAAGTGGGTGAAGTCTCAGGAGGTGAAACATAGAAAAGTCTTCCAGGGCCGGTGAGATGGCTCAGCGGCATAAGCGCCTGCCTGGCAAGTGTGAGGTCCTGAGTTCGACTCCCGGAACCCACATATGAAAAAGGGGCCGGTGATATCGCTCAGTGGCACGGGTGCCTGCTGGCGCGCGAGGTCCTGAGGTCGGCCCCCGGTACCCACAAAAAAAAAAAAACAAAAAAAGTCTTCTAGAGAGTCATCCTGCCCACTGGTGGAATGAGCTCCTCGTGGGAGAGTGGATGCCTGGTCTTGCAGGGGTTTAAGGTTGTTGGTTATCCGCTCTGCAAAAAATGACTTTCTGTATGGTGCTGTAAATCAGACTGAAGAAAGTCACATCATATGCCATTTCCCTCAGTTCCAGCCCAATGCATCTGTGATACCACCCCCCCAACGCCGCACACAGATGCGGAGGTGGGCGAAAGCCACAGGCTGAAACCACCAGCTGTCTGTTCCTGGCTTTTCATTACAGATGTGTTCTAGGGGAATCAGATGAGGCAAAGAGCAAACAAAAAACTCCTTTTGTGTGTCAGAAATCGAATAACCTTATTTGCTCCTATTTCTCCACGATGGTTATCATCGTCTCTTTTAAATAACGGTCCATCTCCTTTCAGTTCAGATTAACAGTGTAAGTTTGGTTGGTCAACCGTGTGGGGGGAATATGTAGAAAAGAGAACAAATGTGCTTTGATTCCCTAGTGGTTCTACTAGCTGGGGAGTTTCAAAGGCTTCTTTTTAAATCTCAATTGAAGATGGAATAAAGGAAATGTGCTATGATGAAAGCATGTCTGGAACACAGAGGAGTAACAATTGAGGAATTTAAGTGGGGCCAGAGAAGATTCCCTCTTTGAGGCAAAGTGTATTAAAATGATACATGCTTACCTAGAACCACAGTGTCTTGAAGGAGTTCAGAGATTTTTCCACCACAATCTTCCACGTAATGAATTATATGGATTTTTGAATTGACTTCCAGCTTATAGACAATGTGCATTGTATCTTGTGAGACAGGAACGGCAAATAATGCTCTCCCTGTTGATCAGACGAGAAAACTGAGACTAGGAGAGGCCAATTTTCCTATTAAAGTCATGGGAATGATGAACCTGGTTTTGAACTTTAATCCTGAGTCTTTCTGCCACATCGTCAGGTTGCACTCTAACACTTACCGTGTACTACTTATGCCACACACAGCTAAGCACTTTCCGTGACTGAGTTCATTCAAATCTGGTATTGTTTTCATTTTCCAGGTGTGGATGCTGAGTACCCACCGGCCTTCTGGCTTTACTGAACCATAGGGTGCAGTTTTGTCTCAAGGTTGTTACAGGCACACCTTATCTCTATCACCGGGATGAAAAAATTGTGCCAGTAGCATCCAGCTCAGTTGAGCCTGTGCATGCCTGTGTGTACGTGCAGTGCGCATGAGCCTGTGTGTATCTGGAGTATGTGAGTACCAACCCACCCACCCCCCACCTCCGCTCTGTATCTTAGTTGCTGACTGGGCAGCTCCACTTGGTTATACTTCTGGAAACTGGAGGTTCCATTCCTCCAGCTGAGCTCGTTATCTCTTCCCCAAACAGCTCCTCGGGTATTCCCCTCCTTGGCCAGTGCCATCACGCAAGCTTATCTCCCACACCTGGTGTGGAAGACCTCTAGATTTGGACCTTGTCAAAAGCATGCGTAGCCATCCGAACCTTTCCATATTCCCACTGTGACTTGGGTCAGATCTGTATTAACTAAGCTTTGGCAATAAATAACTAATGGCATCTTCTAACCTTTTCTATCCCTACAGATTTCCAAAACATACATTTTATTCAATTATTCTCTTTCTCCAAAACCTTCATGGACTCCCTGTCATAGTCCTTCATTTCACAGATGCTAACTGGGCAACTAGTAAGTGCTAAATGCTCTTCTAGGTGTTGAACGTTGCAGTGTGAATAAAGCAGTTACAAAACACTCTCCTTGTGGAATTTAAAAAGTCTTTCAGCCTCGAAGTCAAAACTATCTACAATTAGGCTTAATGAAACTTTCTGGCATTTATTGTTCCTTTACATCACCTGCAGGCAATGTCTACAGTCCTTGTAATCCAGTTGTGTCGGCATTCATGGTGTGAAATGTCCAGGTTCCCTGTGAGCCAGCTCAACCCCATTGTGTCTCTGTATTCTTTCTAGATCACATTCTTCCCTCAAACCCTGTAGTCAGAATTAATCTCTCCCTCACCTACACTGTGTGCATAACATTCCTGAACATTTATGGCAATTCTCATAGTCTGTTACTTACACATGTGTCAGTCTCCGTCCTAGACAGATCCTCAAGCAGATAAACTAGTCTTACCTGCATTTGTGCTCTTAGCACTTTGCTGAGTGTGTGGCACACAGCAGGTGCCTAATAAATACTAGTCATTTCAAAATGGTTAGATGCTGAAGTCTTGATGGTACACCAACACTCCTATCAGGTACTTCCCCTTTTCAAATCTAACCAGCTTACACAAATAAATAATTCTTCCACATTGTTGTCTAAATTCAAGAAAGCAAAGTTAAGCCTCTAGGTGGCAGTGTTACTGTGCTCAAAGTGAGGGAACATTATGAGTCAGATTGGGAAATTCTATCAGTCCCTCAGGTTAACTCCCTTCCTCCCTCCCCCCCACTCCTTCCTTCCTCCTTTCTTCTTTTCCTCTCTTTAACCTATTCTCTCTCTTCCCATCTCCATTTCTGTTACCCCATTAAATCTCTTCACAGATTTTTTAAAACCCAGAGGTATAATTGTAGGACTGTCGAAAACACGCAAGGCTTCCTGGAGACCCTGCCTCCTCCCTCATACACTGTGTAGTGTTTTAAATTTTAATATTTCTGTTACATGCCATTAACATTTTGGAGGTCTGGGTGGATATGATCTTCAGAGACGGGGAGGTAGGAAGCAGCTGTTTTAGAAGCAGCCAAAGAAATAATTCGAAATGGCTTTTCCACATGTCTGGCTTGTCTACATGTACTGTGCTCCGCTCCTGGACCCATCGGGGTGTCAAGGGGCTGAGCAGGCACTTGGCTTTGCTGGACAGAGCTGGCGAGCACTGGTTGACCAGGTTTAGGGAGGGCCTGAGGCTGTTTCAGCAGATGTTTCAATTCAACTCAGGACAGAGATGGTCTGGCAGAATTTCCTGGGAGCCTAATTCAGAGAAGTCAGACGGCAGGAGGGAGATGGCGGAGGCAATCAGCAGAGCTCTGTACAGGCAGAGGAATGCAGGTGGTTTTGCTCTTTCTACCAAATCTAAATTTCTACCTGCCTATTTTTCCATAATGCCCACTGTGCCAACAATTTAGCATTTCAAAGGGGGGAATAGTGGAGGAGGGAATGAGTAATTTAAGCATGAAAAATGTCATTTTGCCTCAGAGCAAACTGCCTTTCTATGGCCTGGCTCCTTTTGTGTGGTTTAGATTTAGGCATATCTGGAAGATCATTTGCCCAATACTAATAGGAAGGCTCACTGTGCTTATTTGTTATGAGATGTAATGGGACTTCTTCTTGCTGTGAGAATAGCGGCCACCTAGTGCCACTGATTTCTACTTTTCTGTCACCAAAAAATTCTCTCTCTGTCACTCACACACACACACACACACACACACACACACTCCAAAGAAATCCTGGATTTCCAACTTGTAGATTTCTCTTTGAGACAATTAAAATCCACTCACTTTCTTCCACGTCTCATTCTTTATTCTTTTCCTGCCTTAGGTTTAAGGTCATCTGGTCTAGAAGACAGCCCTTTACTTTGCATGCAGTTAATTAATCCTACTCTTTCCTCCTGCCAAATTCTTCAGTGTCTTGCTTTCTGAACACGAGCTGCATTTCCCTCTCTTTAGATTGCATATGTTTATTACTTGTGACTTCTGAGGGCCGTACAATTATTGTTCAGTACAGCATTTGATTTCACTACTGTTTATTAATTTGTAAAAAAACTCAGGTACAACTTTAAAAAAGGTTTTAGAGCTTTACTTAATTTTCTTGTCTCCTTTTAAAATTATATCTGTTCCTTTTTGAAAAATAATTTTTTATTCTGACCCCAATTCTTTGGTTAGTGCCATTGATCTCTGCTACTCTTTGGGTGTTTGGAGTCCTGAGCATGAGGTACTAAGTTCTCCTGAAGCTGTAGCTCGATTATCTCCTGGTGAGTAAGCTTCTTCTCTCGGCCTCCCTTAAACACGCCCTTAACTACTGGAAGAATTAATAGAAGAATTAATTAAAAGAAGAATTAATAGAATAATCCCAGCGATCCCGAATATGGTGGAAGTTTTGACAGTTCCCCAAAGCTCCTTGAACAATGTCCTTTTCTTGCCTTCTCAGATGATTTCTCAGGGGAGGCTCAGACTGCCTCATTCCTGGGATGTGGCTGGTACCCTCTGTGGCTGTTTCCTGAGTTTCTTTCTCTTTTGTAGGATTTCCTGCAATTTGACCAGTCGTTTTGGGCCACAGGACTGGTCTGGAACCATGAAGAAACTCATGGTTGCCCAGTGTGAGGTAGGCAGGTCGGTATGCTGTGCTTCTTTCTGTCAAAGGCATTTTTAGCAATTTTCTAAATATTTGACAACTGTGGAAAAATGAAACTGTTTGGGAAGAGAAGCAATGGCCCTAAGGGCACCTGACCACCTGGGGCCTGACTTTGGAAGAGGAAACCTTAGGGCTTAGTGGTTGAGTGACTGGGTTTCTAAGATTCCAAACCCAGTCCACCGCCATGCAGCATTGGGAACCTTACTCCACCTCTCTAGGTCTCTTTTCTTTACACAAAGTAGGGGTAATCATCGCATATCAAACGTTTATTCTCAGGATCATATGAGATAATGCAAGCAAAGTTGTTACACAATGGTTGAAACATGCGAAGTGTTAAGTGAAAGTTGTCCATGAGTAAGAAGATGAGTTGTATGCCTAGAAGGAGTCTTAGAGATCACCTACCCATGCCTTATCTTACAGCTGAGCATGTGTTATTCCCACGGCCGTCCAGAGTCCTTGAAATATGGATGATAGCAGTGTCCTCTCTCCCATAGGTGCAAGCCCCTGGTTTTCCATCCTAGGCTTCTGATGGTAGTGGGTGGTGATGCAGAATTTAAATCAAATTGGCATTCATTCAATAAACATTTAGGGAGCAGGTGAAATGGCAATAATACCCAGATCGTAGACTCAGTGGGCCTACTGTGTTAGAGAGGAAATCTGATCAATGGTTCTTGCCCAGCTTGGCTGCCCTGTTGTAAAGCAAGCTGAGAGTTTTCTGGTGAGTTCTGCTGCTTTGGCTGGAGGATTGAGAGGAACTGTGTGGGTAGATTTATTTCTCAAATCATCCTCCCCAGGAACCTGTGCTGGCTGGCTTTGTAGAGCAAATGGATCTTGTCAGTGTTATTGACTTGATCTTTTCCCCCTCTCCAGGTGGATGTCAGTGTCTGTGTCCCCACTGCTAAAACTCTTGGGTGCAGAGAAACTTCAAAGCCATTTCTAGGAAGCCTGTGCCCTTCCCTTTGGCATTTTAGAGAAAGAAAAACATTTTTGACAAGAACACAAAATAATCAAGTTGTGACACCCCTGATTCTGATCATATGGCACACTGGAGCTTACAGAAAACAATTTAGTGGACACAGTTCTAAATAAAATGTTTTCTGGAAGTTACCTCTTCGCTGAGAATCCAGTTGACTGGTTGGGTTTTCAGGGATTTTAGATTTGTACAGAAAGGGGAACAGTCTGATTTTTCCCTCATTCTGAGGGAAGAAGGTGGGCTCAGAGAACTTTTTTTGGTCTGGTATTTAGGTTGCTATGATCAGTACTCCTGCGTGTTCCTCACCGGGAGTGAGGGAGTGTGGGAGGGGAGGACTTCGTGGGACCAGCCTGGGTAACGTAGTCAGTCTACAAAAGAATTACCTTTGTATTGTTTTGCTTTCTTAAAAACTCACACCTGTTCATTGGAGAAAAACCAGGAAATCAGATAAACAAAACTGAGAAAGAGTGGTTGAAACACTACAATACTAACAGCTTATAGATATTTATTTTTCCAGATCTAGCATGGCCATGTTTTGGGGTCAGAGGATAGAAATGACATAATTGCTTCTCCACCATCAGTTAAAAACAAAATCAGGCAACTTTATATAACTGGAAGTATAATAATGAAAACACTGTGTATTTATACACTTTATTCTACTTATAATATATTAAATATATTATCTTATTTAATCTTATAGTTAATTTCTCATTTAGGTTTTTATTATCCTCATTTTGTAATTAAGAAACCTCAAGGCTCAGAAAAGTATAGGGACATCCTTCACTTAAATGTCAGGTAAGTGGCCGAGTTGGGACTTGAATAGAGGTCTTTTGATTTCCAAACTAAAATGCAATCTACTAGTTTCCAGCTAACTTATCATTTTATAAAAGCCCTATATACCAGTCAGTCATTATTACAATAATGCTAGGTAATAAACAACCTCAGATCTCAGTGGCTCACAACACTGAGTAGCTGTGCTGTCACTGATTGGGCTGCGGACTGACTATAATTAGGTGATCTAGTTTGGGCTCATTTGAGAAGCTCTGCTTCAGGTTCCAGACTCACTGGACTTGGTTTAAGGCTGCATCTTTGGTTCAGGTCTGTTCCATATGTATTTATTCTGAGGACCAGATTGAAGGGATGCTCTTCTCATGGCAGATCACAGAAATACAAGATCCAAGATGAACCACATAAGTATATTTTAAGCCTCTGTTCCTTCCATGCTGGTACCATTTCTTTGGCCAAAGCAAGACATCTGGCCAATCCCATGTCATCTATTATTTACCATGGGAGCAGAAGGGAAATGAATAATAATAATACAAATCACCACAATCTGGTCTCTTATTTACTGTTTTTTTTTTTTTTTTTTTTTTTTACATGTGAAATATACTTAACCCATCCAAATCATTTAAATCTCACATTCAATCCAAATCAATTTTGAAGTCTAGGATTTTGAAAATATTCCAAATCCTTGTATGGCTCCTATCAACTAAGATACCTATATGCTAAAGAGACAAGTTATTTGCTTTTAACCTCCCAACATGTAATGTCGAACAAAGGCAGAATAAATGCTGCAAATACTCCCATTTGAAGAAGGGAGGATAACTGTCACTGTTCTAGAGCAATTCTGAAATCCTGCTGTGCAAGTGAGCCAGGTTTCTTTATTACCTGGGTATAGAAGGTATTTTTAATAACTGGCAAATGTAAAGTAGGGTGAGGTAGTAAATATATTAGGCTTTGTGGGTCATATGGTCCCTTGTTGCAGCTTTTCCACAAAAGCAGTGTGAATAATACATAATTGTATGGGTGTGGCTGTATTCCAACATGACTTCATTTAGTAAATCGGATGGCAGCAGGGCCTGCCCTTGGCCCGTAGTGGACAGACCTCTGGATTAGGCCCCTAGTCTGTTCCTGGGAGTGACTCCTCTGCCCAGTGTTTTTCATGTCTTTTGACTCCAGCCTCCAGGAGTCCTTCCCTTTCTGTAGTCCACCATCTCTGGCCATCTCTGGAGAGAACTTTAGAGAATAACACTTTCTCTGGCTGGCCATCTCTGGAGAGAACTTTAGAGAATAACACTTTCTGGCTTAGCAACTTGCGAGAATCTTTCTTTCTACTTTTAGAAATTTTGGGAGCTGGAGATCTTTTTACATCTCAAACAGTTAAAGTCTCAGGCTGATAACATTTTACTAATACAAGTACTTCAAAAGGATTTGATTTCAAACAATGCTATGTGCCAAAGTTACATCTATGATGCATTTTGAGGCATCTCTCTCTCTTAAGTCTTACTTTCAGCTACTTTGGATTCACCAGGCCTATGTAGGATCATGCCTTTTGTGTTCCTAGGAGCACTTTGTTTAGCTGAAAAGAAAGGCTAGGCACCACTTCAGTCCTTTTAGAAGTTGTTATAAAAGATGTGACAGCCACACCCTTAATTTAGTTTTTGCTTTGAGACTGATAAAATGATAAGGTGAAAAACAGTTTTACTTTTCAGACATGCAAGCTCTGGAATTTTTGAAGTTTTTTTGTATTCATTCTCAGTTCTTCTGGCAAACGGATCAGTTTGCTTTAAAACTCAACTTAGTCTTGTAATACCTTATTCAGCTAGTAGCAACTAGGTTACACAGTCAATATCCTACCTTCACATTTTCTTGTCCTATGGTTCAAATTCATTTGACATATTTTCTGTCTTCCAAATCATTACAGATAAATTTTGCCAAGTACTTATTGAGATAACATGGGATGGCATGTTTCCAGTTTTCCCTTACAGTTTCCTTGCCATCTGCTGCCTACTTCCCAAACCACAGTCATATATTTTAGGTATTTGTTACGTAGTGCCCACTTCTGATACAAATTTCTGTGTTAGAAAGTGATTATTTCAATAGTGCTGCATAATAAACTATACTCAAACTCAGTGACTTACCAGAAGCACTTGTGTGCTCACATTCCTTGGTCTGCTGGTGCATTGTTATTCAACTGACCTAGTCTAGGTTCTGCAAAGGCCTGTCGTAGGTTGGCTATAGGCTGTGCTTTGGCCTCAGATCTTCTGCTTATGTTTGCTTTCAGCCCAGGCTGAAAAGGGCAGCTGTTACTTTGGGATAAGCTCTTCCAATAGTGGATATATGGAGCACTAGCTTAGTTGAATCAAACAACATGTCTGCTTGGTCCTCTCCATCAATATTCTGTTGGAAAGAGCAGATTACACTGCTGGACCTAACATCAAAAGTGCTCTGCCACGTGCTCTGGGGGAAGAGAATGGACTTTTTGACAAGAATTCAAATGATCATACTAGCATTCATTTTCAAGATGTTGTTAAAAAGAGATGGAAAAGAAATGGACATTTGTCAAATACTTTACTCAAGGTGTCTGTCGTTTTTTTTTTTTTTTTTTTTTTTTTTACCTTATTCCCCAAAACATTCCATGACCCCATTCTGGCCAAAGGGATGCAGATAATATAGGCTGTTTCCAGACTGTGTCCTTAGAAGAAATGGGCACATTCTCCCATGGCTCCTTTCTACCCCCTGCTGGCTGAGAAGTCAGATTTGAAGAGTCACTTTGATCCCTTAAATAGAAGCTGCATTTTGGTGATGGTAGACTACCTACACAGTCATGCACTATTATGGGACAAAAACGTTTTTTTTTGATCTTTGTCACAGCAGTTTAGACTGGATATAATACTGCTTCAAAATTGTTACATAATAGAAGAATAGCTTTTTATTTAAGCCACTTGGTATTTGGGTGTCTTTGTTAAAACAACTAAGTTTATTCCTTACCAAATAGAGATTGTACTATTGCCATTCATGGTTATTGTAAGGATTAAATGAGATAATGTGAAAAAAATCGGAACCTAGTAGACTTTTAAAATAAATGACAGTTTAATAAAAATAACGTATATTATTAACATAATTGATATAGAAAATTTGTTCAAATACATATATTTATTTATTTATTTATTCAGTACTGCGAATTGAAGTCAGGACCTTGTGCTTGCGAGGCAGGCACTGTGCCGCTGAGCTATATCCCCGGCCCTGTTGGAATATATTTAAATGTATGTTATGCCTTTCATGTAGATGTCCCCCAAAAGCCTCATGTGCTCATAGGTGGTGCTTTCCGGAGTTGGCTGGATTTAGGGTGTGTGGATGTGGATTAAGGGTGTGATACTGGGATTAAGGGTGTGTGTCTGGAAACCCCACCCTGGGTGTGGGTGGAAGCAATTAACAGGATTTTAGCCTGGATGGAATATGAAGGGACAGAAAGAAGGCAGGCTGGCTGCTTGCTGCCTTCTGTCTGCCTTGTCTGGACTATTTCTCCTATGCGATGCCCCTCTGCCATGCCACCCTGCCTTGGACCCAACTGACAAGGGACTGAAACCGCTATGAACTTCGAGGTGAAATAAACCTTTCCTTCTTTAACTTGTGGGTCCGATATTTCATCTCAGCAACAAGAAAGGCAACTAACACAATGTATAACATATTGAAGATAGAAAATATAATATAAAAATACAATTAATATAGCAATGATAATTATCATTTTTGCAGGTGTGTACCAGCCATATTCAGAGCAGAACACCAAGTTCTACCACACTGTCGATCTTCATCACTCAGGGCAGTCCTCTTTTTTCTGCCTCTGTTTCCCTCAAGGTAATAGTTGCCTCTATCATTTTCTTCTTCAATCGTGGCCCCATTCAACTTCAACTGGTTAATGCATAAATAGTCATGAGACTAGTGATGAATTAGTGGGGTTTAAGTTGGAGTATTCAGGCCTTTAGTGAGATTTGTTGAGTGTGGTTGCGATGTGTCATTGGTTTCCAAAGTAAAGAGCAGGAGTATTGGGCATTTTGTCCCCTTAGCACCATGTTTTCTGGCCTTTTAAAATATAGTTCAGTGCCTGTTCAGTGCCTCCCTTCTCAAATGCATGCCATTTGGGTTAAAGAGAACAGGGTAGAGTACAGGTGGTTCAAGGAAAATTCATCACTGTTTCTGGAAATACAGCCTTACATTTAATAACCTATGGACAGAAGATCAATAATATTCTCCATGCATCAGAGAATGGTATATTCTCGTTACATATTCAGGGTTTATAGAGAGGTGTCAGGAGACTGGCAAAAAGAGTGGCTCTAGTGCCTCAAAGAAAATCTTCCTTCGTTCTTCCAATAAGCATTTGTTGAGCAGCCTCCCAAGCCAGGGGTTTTTTGATAGTGGACGAATGGGATGCATTTTCTACCTACAAAGAGCTCCCTATCTAGTCTCTGCAAGAAGGCAATATAGGACCAGGGATATAGCTCAGTGGCACAAGCTTCTGCCTGGCAAGCGCAAGGTCATGAGTTCAATTCCCGTTACAAAAAAAAAAAAAAAAAAAAGGCAATGTATAGAATGCTCAGAAGGTAGGCTTGAATCAGTCTAACTGGATTCCAACCTGGGCTGTGACACTTGGCAGCTTCATTATCTTGACCAATTTCCTTACCTGCATTGTGCCTCAGTTGCTTCTTCAGCCATACAGAGATATTAGTGGTAATGTACTTCAAAAGACGGTTGTAAACATTAAATAAGTTAATATATGTAAAGTACTTCTACCACTTCCTGGCACGTAGTAAGTACTGATTATATCATTATGTACTGGCCGTCATCATCCATTGATCAGTAAGCACCATGAAGGCAGGGTGTCTTGTCTTTGCTCACTGCTGTATTTCCAGCAGCTAGATGTAACTGGGAACTAACAGGCATACAATGGATATTTGCTACATGAATGGGTCACTGAATCCAATGGCATTCAAGATTTTAGTTCATTTTAGACCCTTCACACCTGGCAAAGGGTAATACTGATTGAATGCTTACAATATTCCATACTCACTATCAAGTGATTTCATAGATTATTTCATCTACTTCCCCAAAACTTTATGAGCTAGGTGTTATCATCATCACATTTTACAGATGTGGAAATTGAGGTCCCAAGAGGTAAAGTAATGGAACTGAGGTCATGCAGATGCTAATTAGCAGATTTAGGACTTAATATAGCACTTCCTTGCTCAGGTGCTTGTGATTTTGAACCACCATCCTCTCATGCCTTCTAAAGTCCCCATGGATGGCCACTTCGATGGTGCTGTCAGTGCACTGTCATGCCGGCCCGTGTTCCCGTGCACATGTGAAATCTGCAGCAGGCAAAGGGAACTGGGCACCATGGGAAAGTAAACACACAGAAACCTGCACTTGGTGCCCTGGCTGCCGTGTGTGCTTCACGTGGTTTATCAGCTGAGAAGTGGAGGGCACTACGGCTCATTGCCTCGATGGCTCCCATTTTCCTTCATGTTCAGGAAACAGAAGATGCAATTGAACTTTCAGTTAATGGATCTGCTCTATTCATTATTTACCCAGGGTAGTGCTTTATCACAGAAGTTCCTAAGTGTTCGACAAAGAAAGCATCTCATTTGCGTCTGGGAGGTTATGGGGTGGGCAGATGGTTGCTGTTTTCTTCTCTTCCTGGACAGAAACACGAATGTCTCAGACAGTGTGGCAGAAGCTTAAATTCTGCAGACTCTAGCAAGCAAGTCAGACATCTCTCTCCCCAATCCTTCCTTTCCTCTTTGTTAAATGTAAAATAAAACTCTTTCTAGGTTCCTGCTGGCATGTAGAGGCCTGGGGTTGATGTTTCTATGAACAATCCTAAGGGTCAAAGGAGAGCAATAGCTCCTAGTAGATATCCATCGTTGACCTAGCAGCAGCCCTTAGACTTGGGTATGTTAGAAACGTGGGTCAGTGGAAGTGGGGCCCGCAGGACCCAATAACTGTGGTGCTTGGCTAGTTGTGTCTGTACATAACAAGCTGTTGTACAGTGTCAGAAGACTAGCTAAATCTAGGTCTTCCTTCTCGAGAACCATTGGCTAAAAGAACCATGACCCAATTTTAATAATATCCCTTATGTTGGATGGAAAGTAATAATAATCACAATAATAATAACTACTGTGAAAGAAATAGGTAATATTTGCTGAATGCTTCTGTGTGCCTTTGTTAAACTAAGCGCCTTATATGCATTATCTAGTTTAGTCATCAGAATGATATTATGAGGTTTTCATGCAAAAAAATGAAGCACCTACTATGTGTTCTTCATCATTTTAGGCACATGTGATAGACTAGTGAGCGAAACAACAGGGGAAAAACACAGTGAATATAATAATAAATTCACTATGTAGAATACCAGATGGTGATACGTGCTATGGAAAAAGAAAAAGTGGAATGGGTTAAAAGGTATTTGGAATAAGCAAAGTGTAAATCAGGTGGTTACAGAGGAGGGGACATTGGATCAAAGACTTGAGGGAGATCAAGGAGTGAGATGTGCAGAGAACAGGAGCCAAAGACACAGTCATCACAGAGGACTAAGCTGGGAGCAAGCTGGGTATTTTTGAGGAACAGCAGGGGTGAGAGGCATTGTGGAGGGAATTGGGGCAGTGGAGTGAGGGATGAGGTCAGAGAGGTAATGGAAGGGGTGGATCATGTAGGAGATGAGTACAGTGAGAAGCCACCACAGGATTTTGAGCTAACTCAGCTGCTGTGGTAGAAGCACACAGCAGAAGGAACATAATTCCTATTTTATAGCTGAGGAAACTGGTATTTAGACATGCTGGTAGCCTGCCCAAGGTGACAGAGGTTGTAAGTGGCAGATCAGGACACTGTCGGCCTAACACTATGTCCATAATGACTACACTGTATTGTCGATAAAATACACTCAAATCTACCCTTCCTGCAAACAGATGATATTCGTCTCATCCTCCTATGTCTTCCCTCTGCTACACCTGCTTCTCCTTTCCCTACTGCATGGTGATGGGATGCAATTTTTGTTCAATCTTGTAAAAAGTTTTAATTTCTCATCATCAGTGTATTCCTTTGACTGGTTGCTTATTTGCAAATTCAGCTCATCCAAAGAGAGAATTCCTTGAGATTCCATTCTTGTCTTTTCTGCCTTGCATAGGATCAGTGACCACCTAGAGATCATGTTTCAGTTTTGTGCTCCTTTGGGACTAGAAGAATGATTCCAGGCATTGGACATCCTTAATATCCTCTTCAGTGGCCCAGGGTGTTGATGGCAGAAGGATCATCACCACTCAGTGGGAAACCAGGACTCTGTTTCATTCCTTTTCCTGGAACCAGCACTTCTCTCTCGGTAGGGGCCTCTTTAATGAATCAATTAAGGAAGGTATTATTATTGGAAGCTGTTTTAAGCCCAATTAAGACCTTTTGACATGTCAGTTACGATAATAAAAGTGACTTAAGTCTCAATTTTTCTTTATTAGGGTGTTTATTAGAAGATTGAAATGTTCATTAGGTGGAGTAAAGTGATACATTCGTCTTTTGCTCATCAGAAGCACAATGGAACCTCTGTTGTTCTCAGGTTTAATGTGGTGGCCCTTCTTTTTGTACACAGAGCTGAGTTCTAACTCTGCTTTGGTACAGGTAAAAATAAATTTGTGAGGCTCACAACTCAGGGTAAGAAATTTTTGGGACTTGGCTACCAGCCTGGTGGAAAGAATCCAGCTCTGGGACCCAGGTACCAGTCAGTGGGAAAAATCCAGGTGACTGGGTCCTCCCTGCTACATTAGTGGGACCAGGTGATCGGCAGGAATGCCAGCGACACAGTAAGACCCTCACTAGGGCACACACGATGGGCAGGTGGGACTAGCAGCTTGGAAAAGTCCTAAGCAACGGTAACAATAAGAGCCAACAGGTGGTAAGTTAGGTGAACCAGTGGTGTGCTTGGGGACAAAGACACACTGAATAAGAAGCAGGTGGGTGGGGCTGCCCCTTTTCTCTCATCCCCCATTTTTCTTTTCCTTTTTTCTTTTCTTTTCTTTTTTTTTTTTTTTTTTTCTTTTCTAAATGGCTGGGGAGAACTCCAGCCACAGAAAACTAATCCCATCACCCAAACCCAGAGACCAAGTTCAGATAATCTCTTGCTTACTCTCTCATTCTTTCTCTTCTGCACTCTACTCTAGTTTCCCAAAGCTTGCATGATCATCCTCTGTCCTCCAGCCCTGCTTCTACTTTTTGTTTTTAGTTACTATTGTTTTATCCACTCTCCTTCATAAATTTCCCCACCACAGGGTAAAACCACTCTACCAAGGGGAAACACTTTGCAAACCAGCTCCCAACATATGATTGGTACTCTTATATAACTGTAGATTTTGCTCCTATTGTTTAAGGTACAAAACAAATAGTTACCACAGTTGGTCAGTTTCTATACTGTGCTTGATGCTATTGTTATTGCTAATTATACTACTTTAGCTAGGATGTCATATCTGTTGTGATTAGTTGTTCTCCCTTCTGTAACAATACTGGGAAGCTCTGGGCTAATAACCTTACCACAGGCCAGCACCAAAGAACTGGGTGCTGAGCCAAACAGACACCAACATCTCACTCTTAATTAATTGGGAAGGTAGGATATTGGGACAGACACAAACCAAGAACATTCCACACACAGAAGACATCCATGAAGAACAGATTTTTCCTAGAGAGACCTTGATACTAGTGATATAACTACCTACTATAAAAACTTACAAGGATCAACACAGAAAACAAAATAAAAATTTTTTGAAATAGAAAATGACAAGACGCAGAAGCAAAATTCAATCTCGGGCCTCCAGTCCACCCAGAACAAGTCTAGGAAATAATGAGACAGAGGAAAATGGAAGACATGCACCTGAAATTTCTGAAATGATGATAACGAAAGTAAAGAAACAAATCCATGAGGCTATAGAGGAAATCAGATCAGAAATAATCTCTCAGGTAAAAACAGAAATGACAACCATAATGAAGGAATTGCTCAACAAATCTAGAGTAGACATAGATAAATCGAGGAGCACAGGAAAATAATGGAAACCTTGAATGACCAATATAGGAAAGAAATAGAATGCATGAAACAGATGCAAACACGTATCCAGGAAATTAAAAATTCCATTGAAAGCTGCCAAAACTGCTTGAACAAAACTGAAGATAGACTTTCAGACCGTGAAGACAGTATCATGGCTAGCAATCATGAAAGGAAACATCTCTTAAAAATAACAAGGGATCAGGAAATAAAAATCCAACAGCTGCAAGACAATGCAAAGACAAACAATATAAGACTGATAGGTGTCAATGTAAAAGCAGGAGTAAACACAAATGACATAAAAAGAATATTTGCAGAAGTGATAGCAGAAAATTTCCCAAGCGTGGGAACAGAATCTGACATACAGGTAAATGTGGCATATAGAACTCCAATTAGCCATGACCAAAATATACCCAGACATATAATAATCAAGATCCCAGAAATTCAGCACAAGAACAGAATTTTAAAAGCTGTTAGAGAAAAGAAATAGATCACCTATAAAGGAAAGCCCATCAGAATCACAGCAGACTTCTCAACACAAACCCTCAAGTCAAGAAGAGCTTAGAGGGCCAGTGAGATGGCTCGGTGTACGCACCTGCCCGGCAAGTGCAAGGGCCCGAGTTTGACTCCCGGAACCCACATACAAAAAAGGTGCCGGTGATATCACTCAGCGGCACGGGTGCCTGCTGGCACGCAAGGTCCTGAGGTTGACCCCGGTACCCACACACACACACACAAAATAAATAAATAAGGAAGAGCTTAGAGTGAAGTATTTCAAATCCTGAAAGAAAACAACTGACCCACTTTGATGTACCCTGCAAAACTATCTTTCAAAATTAATGGAGAAATAAGATACTTCTATGACAAAGAATAACTGAAGAAATTCATGACCACCAAACCAACCCAAAAAGAGTACTGAAATATATTCTAGAAAGAGATGAAAATGACCACAATTCCAAGAACAACAACAAAAAGAAACCACCAGTCAGGGCAAGCAAGTAAACAGAGGGGAAAAGTAGAGAACCAACAGCATGAAAATAACATGACAAAGAAAAGCCAATACATATCAGTTATAAACAATGTAAATGGCCTCAATTTACCAATCAAAAGAAACAGACTGGCAGAATGGATCAAGAAACAAGATCTAAGAATATGCTGTATACAAGAAACATATTTAGCTCAAAAAGAAATTCACAGACCGAAAGTCAAAGGATAGAAAATAATACTCCATGCAATAGGAACCCAGAAAAAAGAAGGGGTAGCTATTCTGTTTGTAGACAATGTGAACTTCAAACCAAGAATGATCAAAAGAGATAAAGAAGGTCACTACATACTTAGGGGAAAAATTCAAGAGGAACGGATAACAATTATAATTATATATGCACCAAATATATATGCACCCAACTATATAAGAAAAATATTAATAGATATGAAAAATCAAATAAGCAATAACACAATTGTAATGGGTGACCTTAATACCCCATTGTCACAAAGGGATAGATCAACTAGGCAAAAAATCAGCAAAGAAATGTCAGAACTAAACCAAACCTGTGAACAAATGGACTTAGTAGATGTTATAGAGTGTTCCACCCAACTACATCAGAATACACATTCTTCTCAGCTGCACATGGGACGTTCTCTAAAATAGACCTTATACTAGCCCATAGAACATGCTTAAGTAAATGCAAAGGAACTCAAATTATCCAATGCATATTATCTGACCATAGTGCAAAGAAACTGGAAATTGAAGGCAAAAGAAATCACGACAACTCCATAAACACATGGAAATTAAATAACACTCTCATGAACAACCAATGGGTCACAGATGAAATTAAACAAGAACTTAAACAATATCTATAATTAAACAAAAATGCAGATACAACATACCAGAACCTGTGGGATGCAATGAAAGCAGTCCTAAGAGGGAAATTTATAGTGGTGAATTCTCACATTAAGAAAACAGAATGAACACAAATAAACAACCTAATGTTGCACCTCAACCTTCTAGAAAAAGAAGAGCAACTCAAGCCCAAAGCCCATACAAGAGAGGAAATTACAAAGATCAGAGCAAAAATTAATGCAACGGAGACTAAGAAAACAATAAAAAGAATTAATGAATTGAAGAGTTGGTTCTTGAATGCGTATATCTTGTGATCTGAGCAACTACTGTGAAGATAAAAATATGCAATATATCAACCATTGTTAATTTCCTATTATTCTATATCATTATTTTTATTTTTTCTCTAAAATAAAGGATAAGAATAAATAAACTAGATAAACCCTTAGCCAGCCTTATCAAAAAAAGGAAAGAAAGACTCAAATTCATGTATTGAGGAATGAAAATGGTGAAATCATTACAGATCCTGTGGAAATTCAGAAGATCATCAATACCTACTTTGAAAATCTTTTCTCACATAGGATGGAAAACAGAAAAAAATGGACAGATACCTAGACATGTATGAGTTACCAAAGCTGAATCAAGAAGATATAAAAATTCTGAATAACCCAATATTGGGTAATGAGATTGAAAATGTAACTAAAAATTTACCAACGAAGGAAAGCCCAGGTCCTGATGAATTCACTGCTGAATTCTACAAGAAATTTAGAGATTTAATGCCAATACTCCTCAAACTCTTTAATGAAATTCACAGGGAAGCAATCCTCTGTAACTCATTCCTGGAGGCAAGTATTACCCTGATACCAAAACCAGAGAAAGACCCAACCAAAAAAGAGAACTACAGGCTAATCTCCCTAATGAATATAGATGCAAAAATCCTCAATAAGATACTGGCAAACAGAATACAGCAAATCGTCAAGATTATACACCATGACCAAGTGGGATTCATCCCAGGAATGCAGGGATGTTTCAACATACACAAATAAAAAGTAATACACCATATCAACAGAGCCAAAAACAAAAATCACATGATCATCTCAATAGATGCAGAAAAAGCTTTTGACAAAGTCCAACATTCATTCGTGATAAAAACCCTACAGAAAATTGGAATAAATGGTCTTTACCTCAACCCGATAAAAGCCATCTATGACAAATCAACAACCAACATCATACTAAATGGACAAAAACTGAAAGCTTTCACTCTAAAATCAGGAACAAGACAAGCATGTCTACTATCACCACTTCTATACAATATAGTTCTGGAAACATTAGCCAGAGCAACTAGACAAGAGAGAGAAATAAAAGGAATAAGGATAGGAAAGAAGTTAAATTATCATTACTTGCAGATGCCATGATACTCTACATAGAAGACCCCAAAGGCTCCACCAAAAGACATGCAGATTTAATAACCAAATTCAGTAGCGTACCTGGATACAAAGTCCACACTCAAAAATCAATAGCATTCCTGTACACAAACAACAAACTCACTGAGAGAAAAATTAGGGACACAACACCCTTCACAATAGCACCAAAAAAAAAAAAAAAAAAAAAAAAAGAAATACTTAGGAATCAATCTAACAAAGGAAGTAAAGGATCTATCTATTGAAAATTATAGTACTCTAAAAAAGAAGATTGAAGAGGATATCAGAAAATGGAAAGATATCCCTTGCTCATGGATAAGAAGAACCAACATAGCAAAAATGGCCATACTTCCAAAATTTTTATGCAGATTTAATACAAAATCCCAGTCAAAATACCTCTAACATACCTCACAGAGCTAGAGAAAACATTCCTAAAATTCATCTGGAAGAGAAGAGACCTAAAATAGTAAAGGCAATCATCAGCAACAAGGGCAAGGCAGGAGGCATCAAAATACTCCACTTGAAATTATACTACAAAGCTCCTATGATAAAATCAGTATGGTACTGCCAAAAACACCAGACCTGAGGACCAGTGGAACAGATTAAAAGATGCAGACACAACTATGAACACGCTCAGCCACCTTCTCTTTGACAAATGGGCCAAACATGTTCATGGAAAGAAAGCCTCTTTAATAAGTGGTGCTAGAAAAACTGTCTTTCCACATGCTGAAGGCTGAAACTAAATCCATGTCTATCACCATGCACTAAAGTCAAAATGGATCAAAGATCTAAATATTAAAACAGAAACACTAAATCTACTGGAAGAGAAAGTAGTTAGAAATCTTGAAGACATAGGGGTAGTCAGAGACTTCATGAACAAAACCCAAACTGCACAAGAAGTACTTCAAAGAATTAACAACTGGGATCTCATTTTTTAAATAAGATTTTGCACATCAAAAGAAATCACCAACAGAGTGAAAAGACAACCCATAGAGTGGGAAAAAATTACAGCCAGCTGCTCCTCAGAAAAGGTCTTATATCTAAAACATGTAAAGAATTTAAACAAATCAGAACCCCCAAATCAAAGATGTGATCCAAAAATGGGCATCTGAAATGAATAGCCACTTCTCAGATGAAGAAATACAAATGGCAAATAAATACATGAAAAAATGTTTAATATCACTGGTCATTTGAGAGATGTAAATTAAAACAACACTGAGATTTCATCTCACCCCAGAAAGAATGGCTATCACCAAGAAATCAACCAATAACAGATGCTAGAGGAGCTGTGGGAAAAAAGGAACCACTGTGGGAGTGTAGACTGGTGCATCCACTGTGGAAATCAGTGTGGAGATTCCTCAAAACACTAGGATTAGATGTCCTTTTCGATCCAGTTATTCCCCTTCTGGGTATTTTCCCAGAAGAATTAAAAACATCATACTACCGTGATACATGTGCAGCCATGTTTATAGCAGCACAATTTGTAATAGCTAACTCTTGGAAATAACCCAAATGCCCATTGACCAAGGAATGGATAAAAAGATGTGGTATTTTTATCCAGTGGAGTACTACTCAGGTATAAAGAAGAATAAACTTGAGACTTTTATAGGTAAATGGATGCGACTTGAGACCATACTCATAAGTGAAATAAATCGGACTCACATATGTAAACATCATATTGTCTCCCTAGTGTAAGAAGGTGAAAGAGTAAATAAGATCCAAAATGTACAATAGATATTGTGAAATGGGAAGACACTGTTCAAAAGGAAAGAGAAACTGGGATGGGGGAAAGAGAAAAGGAAGGGAGAAGGAAAAAAAATATATGATAATTAAGATAGCTATACTACTAATTTCTTTTGGTTCATTGAAAAGGAAGGTTTGTGCTTATATTGTTTGATCAATTTTTCATGCCTATACCTTGTAATCTGAGTAACTACTTTAAAGATTACAATATGCAATGTATTAACCATTGTTACTCTCCTATTATCTTGTTTTGAAAAATTGTATCCTTGTTTTTACTATTTTTTCTCTTTAAAATCCAAAAAAAAAAGAAATTTTCTTTTGCCTCATAAGATCATGGGAAGATTTTATCTCTTGCTTTGGAGTAAGATAGCAAGTAGGTCAGTGTTTACAATACAGATGACCCAAAATGAAAACTAAAGGGAGTGAAAGCTTAGGCCAGTTTCCATGATTAGGGCAGGGACTAAAATCATAGATTTTGAAGCTACAATTTTTGGGTATTAAATATATGAAAGAATAAGGAGTAAGTTATTAACACCTATATATCCTTCTCTGAGTTTTACAAATCTGGACATTTCCCTGATTTACTTCCTTCTTTGTTTGTTTTGGAATATTATGGATTCAGTTGAAGACTCACCTGTATCCCTCCCTGACTTCATTACCCAGCCTGTCCTCACCCCTATTCTTAAAAGTCTATAACTCTCGTGAACTTTGCATTTATCACTCCCTATAAGTTTTAATATTATTACTTTACATGCTGTGTGGGTAAGTATTCCTGAGATTAAAAAGCATTGTTTTTCTTTTTTCCAAATGTTGTATAAATTTTAGCTTACCATGTATCTCTTACTGCATTTTGCTTTTATTCATTTTGTTTTGGAGATTTATCCATGTTAACATATATAGGTTTAGCTTATTGTCCTTTTTGTATAGTATTTCTTCTTTTTTTTTTTGAATTGGTAATCAAACTCAGGACCTCATGCTTGCCAGGTATTGTATAGTATTTCATTGTTCATATTTATCCTAATTAATTTATCTACTATCCTGTTGATAAACAAGTTTCCACTTTTTCCTGATTACAAATATTACTGCAGTGCCAAGCGTGGTGGCACATGCCTGTAATGCCAGCCCTCGGGAGGCTGAGGCAGGAGGATTGCTGTGAGTTTGAGGTCAGCTGGGCTACATAGTGAGTTCAAGGCCAGCCTGTACTACACAGTGAGAACCTGTCTCAAAAACAAAAACAAAAGAAAACAAACAAAAAGAAACCCCTGCAGTGAACCTTCCTAAACCTGACTCCTTGTGTATAATTGCAACAATTTATCTTGGCTGTGTTTTCTCCTACTTAAAAAAATGCAGAAATGCATTTTACATTGCATCTTTTGCATACACACACATACACACACATTCCACAAATAAATTTCATAAAAATAATGCTATATGCATGTAGCATGTAGAATTATATGCTGTGATATTGAGTCTACCGTGTTCTGATATACTGCGATATTGAGTCTATAGTCTTCTGTTCTGTTCTATTTTATTCTATCCTGTCCTATCCTGTTTATTTCTTTTTGTATTCTATTTTTAACATAAAATGCTAGTTGTGGCTTGCTAAATTGATTTTATGATCCAAAAATGAGTCACAATATGCAGTTGGAAAAACTGTTCTGTGAGAATTTTGGTTATTTTGGGATTTACTAGATATTCATAAATTGCTTACCTGAGTGGCTCACTTCATTTTTAGCTTTTGGGTGTTTTATTTTACATATATATCTGTTTTAAGCAATAATAGTTGTATTTAAAACATATTCTAGCATGACATTCTCCATTGTATTGAAAATTTTATTTGTATATATATGGTAATATATTTAGACTTTTTTGTGTTTTTATCATCCTTTTTCCTGATTTTTATCTTTTTCTTTTTTGCTTTCTGTTGACTGACAAATTTTCTGTATTTCCACCATCAGTTTCTCATATTTACTATGCTAATGTGGAAGGTAAAGACTATCATACTATTTTTACTGGTAGCTTCTTCAGCCCTTTAAAAACACACATTTGACTATAATATTTACAAATAATATCAAGTTGCTAAGTAGTTTTATCTTCCTCCTGAATATAATATAGACCCAGCACCCTGCATCCAATGAATGTAAGACCATTGTACCCCATCTTGTTATTGTTGTCTAAAGTTTAGATTTGCTAAACTTTAGACATATAAAAATATTATCAACTTTTGTGGTCAATTTTTTCAATTAAGTTTACTGATTTAAATAGTTTTCTGTTTTCATTTCTTGTATTCCGTGTTTACCTCTCTGGATTTACTTTACTTTTGTATATTTTTGTATATTTTTACTTTTGTATATTTCCATTTGTATATTTTCAATGATGCTATACAGTCAATGCGTAATCTTTGCGATGGAAAGTTACCTCTATTTGGTCCCTACTCTTGAACAATATTTCAGGCTGGGTCTATAATTCTAGGTTAATCTTTGTATCTCTTTAGCATTTCAAAGTCGTGATTCCATTGTCACCTGTCCTCTGTGACACTGGTGAGAAGTCAGCTGTCATTCTAAGAGGCATTCCCCATAGATAATTTGGCTTGTCTTTCTGATGGCTCTTAATTTTTTTCTCTCCTTTCTTCCTGATGTTCTTCAGAGTCACTTGGAGGTTCAGATGTGGGTTTATTTTCTTTTTCTGCCCAGTATTCAAAGAACAGTTTAATTGTATGATTCTTGCATCATTTAACTTCAAAAAATTTTTAGTTTTTATATCTTCTCTTTTCTGGAACATATCTCATTCTATTAGCAACCTGTTCCTATGTTTCTTAACTGCTTTTTAATTTATATTTTTGTTTTCCTCTGTGATACATTCTGAGTGAACTTCTCAATATATTTATAATATATAAATTATCTCCTTAAATGTTAATTCTAAATTTTATCCCACTATTTGAGATTTAAATTCAAGAAATTTCTCTCATTTATAAGGATTTTAACCGGGAATTTTTATTTATAGTCAATTTCTTTGGCCTTATAATTTCTTGCTGCTTTTAAATGGAGGTTTTGGCTTTATTTGTCTCTGAGTTTCCTAAACATAACTCCTTTAAAAACTGTTGGACTTTCATAAAATTAATCTTGGATGAATTTATGTTCTAATGGGTGATTTTGTTCATTATTTTTCTCAGCATTAGATTTCTTCATGTGTTTTGAAGTTTTAGTGTGCCACCTTAATATTAGCAATGCTCTCTCTTCCTTTTACTCTCACATTTAATGTCCAGTAGTTTCATCATTTCTCCATCTTGCCCCTGGGCCCCTAGGTTAAAACTAATTATATCTTTTATTCTGTAGGGACACTGATGATAACACAGACCCAGTTGTCAATTTGTGAGCTACTAAGCTTAATTTATGATGGAGAAGCTATGTTTTGGTCTTCTTTGGCCTACAGCTTGCTAAAATGACATGAGGAAGCTGCGGAACAGGGAAGTCTCCTTGCCAAGTTCCTGGTCTCAACACTCACCTGCAAGTGGTGATCAAAAAACTATAGTGGATTTTAAAAAAATGAATTAAAAAAATTATTACAGTATAAGACACATTGCCGTTAATTATCCCCCAAAATTTCCCCTTCTTTTGAATACATTTATCCCATTATTTTTGCTATTTTCTGAAGAAGTTCTAGAAGTCCTTTTTTGAGTTTCTTTACAAGCTGTAATAAAAATGCAGTGAATGCCATTGTTGAGTGCCATTCAATGGAAAGGAAGGCTTCTAAAAACGTTATGATGTGTCCTTGTCCACCTTATGCCCTGAATCTGGCACGACGCAAATTCTACTTCTCCCAAATCAAAATAAGCATGAAAAGTAAATGTTTTGAATTGATTCAGGGGCCATCACAGTGCAATAGAAAACATTCATGACTTCAAGAGTTTTAACTATTTTATCTTATAGCAGGTGAAGTGTTTCTGTTTTAATATTTAGATTCTTGATTTATTTTGATTTCAGTTTAACACAAAGTGAGAGATACGGGTCTAGTTTCAATCTTTTGCAAGTGTATAGCCAGTTTTCCCAGCACTATTTGTTAAAGAGTCTATCTTTCCTCTAGCATATGTTTTTGGCCCTTTTGTCAAAGATCAGATAGCTGAATGTGTCTGAGGTTGTTTCTGCACCCTCTATTCTGTTCCACTGATCCACAACTCTGCTTTTGTGCTAGTACCATGCTGTTTTTTTCTTTTTTTTTAATCACTGTAACTTTGTAATTTAACTTGAAATCCAGGATTGTGATACCTTCTGCTTAGTTCTTTTTCCCAGGCAAACATACACTAATAAAAATAAAAATAAAAATAAAAATAAAAATAAAAATATTCCACACCACACATGCACAAAAAGTACTCATAAAAAAGAACTTTCAGAATTGCTTCAAAAAGTGGCAAGAGGGCCAGTGAGATGCCTCAGCAGCATAAGCGCCTGCCTGGCAAGCCCGAGGTCCTGAGTTCAACTCCCAGAACCCATATACGAAAAAAGGGCCGGTGATATCTCTCAGTGGCACGGGCGCCTGCTTGAGCATGAGGTCCTGAGGTCGACCCCCGGTACCCACACAAAAAAAAAAAAAAGTGGCAAGAATGATGGGATTAATGTATTTGAAGTGAGGGGGAGTATTTTGAGGGGGATTAATGGCAATGTTCTTCTACCATGATAATTTTTTATTTATATACACACTACACTTTTTAATCACACCTTATATTTCTCTAGCTAGATGGCCAAGTACTAAACTACATTTTACTTTTTTGTTTCCAGACCCAGAATCCCATGGGATGCACTTTAGTTCCACTTAGCCCTTTGGATTTCTATTGTATTTCTGGTCTGTGGAGTGGTTTATCTTGTTATTGAGCCTATCTCTTACTCCTTTTTTTTTTTTTTACTTTGTATTTCATTATTTTATGTCTTATCGCTAGATTCTTGGAGCAGAAAGTGCTACAAAGTGTAAACCCCTTGTACACTCTTTTCTCTGAGTGACTGGTTCTTTTAATGGTCTCTTCCTTCTTCTAAGTCAATTTTTAGATAAACTTCTGATATCCTTTTTCTCTTATAAAATATAAAAACAGGATCTGTTGTCAAGTTAATTCTTAATGCTTTATTCTCGTGGTCTTTCTTTTTTTTTCTTTCTTTTATAGAGCTGTGTTGTGGGCTGTATGCCATTTCTGAAAGGTCTGGCCTGACAACTTCCATGTTCTGCCGATTTGTCTAGGTTGGTTTAGGCAAGTGTGTTCTGGAGTTCAACCTAGGTCTCAATCTCCAAATGATAATTAACTGGCTGTGAGATCTCGGGTAAGCCATATGAATTGTACACCTTAGTTTCATCCTGTATACAATAGGGATACTGGGCCGGTGAGATGGCTCAGCGGTGTAAGCGCCTGCCTGGCAAGTGCAAGGGCCCGAGTTCGACTCCTGGAACCCACATATGAACAAAGTGCCGGTGATATTGCTCAGTGGCACGGGCGCCTGCTGGCATGCGAGGTCCTGAGTTCGGCTCCCGGAACCCACATACAATAAAAGGGCCAGTGATATCGCTCAGCAGCATGGGCACCTGCTGGCGCGCGAGGTCCTGAGGTCCACCCCCAGTACCCACAATAAAAAAAAAAAAATAGGGATACTAACATTAATGATCTTAAAAGTTCACTCTAAGGATTAAGTGAGATAATGACTGTGAGGTGTTGAGTTGCTTCTAGACATGATAAGCATGCAAAAATGATGAATATAATAATTATTATTACATTTGCGGGTAACTCTAGAAATAATCCATGGAAGTTTGCTAATGAATTATTTTGAATTAAAGGCTAGTCATGGGCTATGGAGAGTGTGCCAATAAAGCGAGGAAAATTTAGGAAAGAGACCAGGAAGTCATAAAGAATGTTCTCTGATTCATTTGTCTCCTAAATCTGTTATGGCTTTTAAAAACTCCCCTAAAGTGAATGGTTCTTTCATGTTCTCAAAATTAATAGCAAAAAGATGACATTCTAGTTTTATTTGACCAAAACCCAAAGCTTAAATTCAAAGGCAGCAGAAGTGTAGCAGAGAGAGCATGGTTCTTGGTAAAGGAAGATGTGGGTTTGATCACGGCTCTATGTCATTGGATTATTTACATTACTTCTTTAAATTTTGATTTTATCATTTATAAAATATAAATTGTAATCCCGCTTGTTAGGTCTGTGTTAAGGATGAAATGAAATAAGGCCTATGTCAGTACAAGGTATGTAAAATGTTTGTAACAGGTCTCTTTGGACCCTAACCTCAATCCATATTTGGGTCACTGTACCTGGCAGGCTGGCTCACGTCCACTTTTTGCCTTCAAGATGTCTGTAGTCAGTAGATAGGAAGCAGCAGAAGGAGGAGGTGAATTGGCAAAGATGTTCTGTGGCAAAAGTGGCAGAGCTCCATTTCACACCTGTATGGTGGATACAGCTCTGAGGAAAAATGAATTTATGAACTAACTGGACTGTTTTGTGTTTTTAGACATGGGAGCTCTCTCCTACTTAAGATTTCAAGTCTGAACGCTGAGGGGTGGAGCAGGCGGCTCATCCTCTTTGATTTTTTACTTCCCTAATGTCAAACTCTCCTTGAGGGCTTTTCCATTCTGTTCTTTACTGGAGTCTTTTCCACTACTTCTCATACTCTCTTCTACTTTGGCCTTCCTCCATTTTTATCTCTCAGGCTTCCTCTTTTTTACTTTGCATGGAAGAACTAACACAAGGGTAGGGAGAAGGAATAAACTGAGTTGTTTCCCTTAACACCCAGTAAGACGCTTTCATGACAATTCAGTGTGAGCCTACCAAGTCTTTATTCAAATATTTTATCTCCTTTTACTTTACTACTGATTCAAGTGTGTACTCACTCTGGATACCAGTTGGCATTTAAAAATCAGTTGTTTTCAATGGGAGTTTTGTGATCCTAACTCAAATTTAACCCTAGCTCAATCTCAGAATTTTCAACATAAATTCTGTCTAATTATAAAAAAGGATGTGCTATATACACTATTAGGAGAGATGCTAGGGAAAGGCATTACACAGTATCAACACTGTTTAAACTTTGAAAACTTTTTAAAGGAGGATGGTTGAAGTACACTATTGTAGAGCCTGAGACATTCTGCTTCTTTATTCAGGAGAGAAATTGTTTAAATAAGTGTTTCCCCAAACTGATTATGCATCAAAACATTCTGGGCAATCTTGTGATAGATTCAGGTTCTTGGTCTCTTCTCCAGATTTAAGTTAGAATTTCTAGAACCTGGTAATCTGGATTTATAGTGTGGAGCACTGAGCAGGGTCCAAGTGACTCTGATGCAGCCTGTAGTTGGGACACACTGGACTGAATGTTCTCAGTGTCTATCATAGTGTGACACTGAGTTGAGAATCTCACAAGCTCTTAGATTTCATTTAATATTTGGAACCCAGTAGTTTTTGCCCTTTTCCAGTTTTGTTGAAGGAGGGATGAGTTGGGTCTTATCTTCATATCTCACTGAAAGACAAAGATATTAATTTTTGAATTCATTAAAAACTGTCCCCAAAACAAATAAAACCAAAGGTGAGTAGATCCTGATTATAACTGGGCTCTCCTCCCAGCAGAATTGAGAATAGGATTATATGTTAAGAATAGAGGAGTAGATGATTAAATTTTTCATACGTTAAAGTGGTTTTCCCCAGCCTCACTGAATATTTGAATCACTCTCCGGAGCAATTAGGTCAGAGTCTCTGGGGGGTAGGATTCAGGCATTGGTATTTTTTAACAGAGCACCCCAGTTGATTCTAATATGTAACTGGACTGAGAATCGTGCATGAGAGAAAGACTTGCTCCCAGGGGAAAAGATAGAGAGGCAGGTTGTCAGAGCAACACAAGCGAATGTCCCCGGCTAAGAATAGCAGCTCCTTTCTCATTTAAACAATCAGGCAGGGTGGCTTGTTCTCTGGCACCTTCGAGGAGACTGGGCAGGGACTGAGAGGGAGAAGGAGTAAAAGAACATATGATTTGCATTTTAATTTGGAAGAAAGCTAGAAATGTTGGGTAAGCTCTTTCTGATGTCCTGAAGTGTGTTCTTGTCCTCATTTCCATCCCCGCTCCCCAAAACTACTAAGTTAATGGCTTTTTAAGTTTAACCCCAACCTCAAAGAATCCAAAATAAGACAACGGTATTTATAACAGCCCTGTGGAGTGTTCTGGCTTCATCAGACTACAGGAATCATATCCTTACCTTTCAGGAAAGAAATAGGAATGTTCAAGTGTGGGAGACAGGGCTAAGAATAGGGTTGGGCTTCCTATGTGGTTACCTGATCCTCAAACTCCCACAGCACTTTTGCCTTGCATCACTGAACCCAACCTTTTTAGAGTATGAAGATCCCAATTTCATGTCAAAATTCTTTTTTTTTTTTTTTTTTTGTGGGTACTGGGGGCCAACCTCAGGACCTCGTGCGCCAGCAGGTGCCTGTGCCGCTGAGCGATATCACCGGCCCTTTTTTCGTATGTGGGTTCCGGCAGTTGAACTCGGGCCCTCGCACTTGCCAGGCAGGCACTTATGCCACTGAGCCATCTCACTGGCCCCAATGTCAAAATTCTTGTTGCTCTTACATTGTAGTCATCTTATAACGACAAGCTGCTATAGTCACTTAAAATGTACTATTTTCTTGCGCAAAACAGATTTACTTGTGCAAAACAGATAAATGTACTATGTGCTTCTTGCAAAAAGCTCACGTGTTTAGGTCCTCTTTCTTTATCTTTCTTCCTTCCTTCCTCCCTCCCTCCCTTGTCCCCTCCCTGCTACCTTCCTTGCCTTCTTTTCAAAAATTTGTCATAGTCAGGGGTTGTGCTGTGGTGAGAAGTGCTCCTAAGTTTAAAGATGCCCCTCAGAAAGCCACATTATCTATGTTGAGAAAGACTGTATTCAAATCTTACCTTGGTATCAAAGAATCTTTCTGTTCTTGACTAGGCACTCAGCTCTGGGAACCATAATTTCTGTAAATGCCTTCTCCCATAGGAATTGCAGTCAGGAATCAGATCAGAAGTCTTTAGCTACAAGTCTGTGCTTTTTCTTCTAAAGTACTGAGTACAGCTCCACTCACCCATTTTAGCTGCTAACCCTATTTCTTCACAAGGAAGCAGAAAGGCCTTCCTATCGCTCTTTCCTGGGCCAGCACAATTCTCTGCTTCTAGGACTGCACTGTTCTCCACTAGAGCAGCAGCACTGAGGGCCAGCTTGTCGGGGTGTCTGTAGCACTGTCCTTGCCATTAGTTTCACCTAAGGTATACATCAAAGTGAGGCCATGTGCTTGTTTTGCCAGTGCAACTGTGAATCAAGTCCTTCAGCCTCATTGTCCAGGATGAAAAAAGTCATGCATCCAGCCTCCACACCCTTACCATGTAGACATTTGGGGTTTCTTCCTTTTTCCATGCCCCATGAATGTCACTGTACAAAGTCAATGGCTTGCGGTTTGTCTGTATTAAATGATGCCTGCTGTTGCAGTGTGTCCTGTGCACATTGAGAGCAGAGGGTGTGTCCTCACCACTTTTGTTTCTGGCCAAGTGTCTGGTGCAGTAGGCAGCAACATGCACTTGCTGGTGGAATGGACTCCCCACGGCTCTGCCTCCTTCATTTCTCCCTTCCACCACTTGTTTCTGGTCTACAACAGCAAACTGCTGGTAAAATGCTCACTTTTGGCAATGCTATTTCAACTCAAGTTAAAGAGGAGAGCTTTGGTCTGAGGATTATAAAGACCTAGCTGAGGAGAAATTGACCAAGAAAGTGTTAAGAAAAGGCCGAGTCACTGTCTCACAACATGACAGTGTGATGGTGTGAGGGCTCCTGTTGGGGGCATTGGATCTGCAGAAATTAGTTGTTCTTTCTTCTTGAAGGCACAGTGGGAAGGAGGTTGAGTGAGCTGAAGAGGTACCATGAGTGTGGGACAATTTGGCCCTTTAGAGACCAGGATAGGCCAATCAGAAATGCCCAGAAACACTGAGGCTAAAACCGAAGCATCTCCTCTGAACTGGAGCTGCCTGAGTGTGTCTCAATCTGAAAGAAAGGCTGTGCTAGCAGGTTTGGAGAGGGAGCAAAGATGCTAATGAAGCGTGAACTGGCTGCTTTTAGCAGAGCCTTCTGGGCACCACGCCACCATCTCGCTTTCTTTCCTACCCATTTATTTATTTATATTGTTAATTAATGGAAATTTCAACTCCCATTAGATCAGGAGGAGTTAGTAATAAACAGCCAAAGCATCAGGCAGGCAGTGCCACTGGGGAAGGGCAGGGGCTCCTCTCCCTGGATTCCAGTCACATGGTCAGGCATGGGAAGAGAAAAGCTGTAGGGTGGATCTGCGTGAAAGAGCTGAGGCGCTCTGTCGGTAGAACCACTGACTTCCCCTGTGCCTATGAGTTTCTCTTTCTTTAGATGTCATTGAGATGTTTCCTCTGCTGGGATCAGGCAGCCCAGGTTTGAATCCTATCTGGATGTGAAACCTTGGGCAAGTTAATTAATATTTCTGTGCCTCAGGCTCCTCTACTAGAGAAGGCAATGGTACCTACTTCAGATGGCAGCTGAGGGTCTCAATGAGATGATGCGTGCAAAGCGCTTGGCACAGTGCGGAGTCTGGTACACAGTGAGCGCCTGCTGGGTGTGAACTGTTTCTATTGTTCTCAAGAACCCACATGTGCACTTCGCAACCCTGCTCCCGCCTCAGGTGCTTCAGCCAGGCCAGAGGAGGGTCCTTCCAGGGAACATACGGATGAGCACCCTCCTTCAGACATCTTCCAGGTCCTTGCCTGGCCTGGGTTCTGGCACCTGATTTGTGGGTCAGGGTCAAGTGGGCTCTGTGAATCAGTGGTCTTGAATGCCAAACATGTTAGAATCACTTATGAAGTTTGAACACCTCTTCATGGTTTCAACCAGGGATTCTGATGTTAATGTGGGATTTAGGCACAGCCAAAAAGCCACGGAGGGGCTGAGATGTGGTAGAAGGATAAGAGTTGGTAGAAGAAACCCCTATCACATAGTAAGAAGAAAGCCTCCCCTCCCCCAGATCAGTTTTCAAAGAGGATTTAGTGGCCCCCATCACTAGGCTGAGCCCCAGGTAGGGAGGGCCAGGATGGGAGTGACTGGAGCTTCACTGTGAGCTTATAACTTCTGGCTTTTTCTCTCAACTCCACAATTTATTGGCTATGGGACCAAGGACAAAGCTTGAAACCTTTCTGAACCTCAGTTTCCTGACATAAATAATGTGGATGAGGATAACAGAGTTCTGCTAGAGCCAAGGAGAGATTGGCATGAGTTAACATAGGAAGTGGGCAACAGAATCCCTGGCGAGAACTGAGGGCGGTCAGCTCTTATGATTATATCTGTTTCATTTGTCTTTGTCTTTTGGATGCCTACTACACTGTTTGCTTATAGTAAAGGCTGAAGAAATATTTGTTAAACGATCAGATGGAGAATGTGAGGCTTGGAACAAGCCACTAACATTGTTGGGTGTGGGATCCCTGATGGAGGGGGTTCTACTGTGGCATGAATGCCACTTCCTCATAAAACACAGGGACAAGTGACAGGCTCACAGATGCCTACTGGTCTTGGGCACCCCGTGTTACTGTTTCACCTGAAAGAAGAGAGAGACTTCCTTCCTCCCTTTTTTGGGAAGGTGACACCATAGATTAGCAAAGAACAAGTAACTAAGGTCCTGGTATCACTCAAGAGGGAAATTTCACCTGTTGTGTTTGAGTCTTAAATTGCCAGCATATTTTTGAGTAAGAAGAATCCTTTAGTTACCTTGCATGTAGAATCGGACTTTGCTTCTAAAAAGAAGAGGTGTTTTCAAAGATGAATAAGGCAGGAATCTGTATTGAGAAAGAGCTGGGGTGTGAATGCAAAGTACAGTAATTCCTTCTGGTAAATCCATGCTCTCTCTTCACCTCGACCACTTCATTCACTCTGCAGCTCACCTAATCTTTGATAGGACACAGCGGAAATAGGAAAGGTCCCTGGGAGGGCACAGCAGATGGGTATGGGGGAAGGGGTGATGTCTTCATCAAGAGAGATGAGATGTTTAGTTCTGAAAGGAGCAAAGGAAAGGGTGAGTGTGCTCTGAGGTGGCGAGGGTAATGAATGGGGAGCTGCGAGCCAATTGCAGGCTCCCTCTTGCCCTTTCCCCTGATCAGAGAAAGAGGCAACACTTGACAAAATTAAAAAGGAGCAAATTTAGAACTGATGAAAGGAAATGCTTTCTACACAATGTATAATTAACCTAAGAAGGAACCTAACCTGGTTGCTATTAACTGAGGCTTGTGGTTAGCTGGGCTTTCCAAAGGTGGGGAGAATAACAGCCCATCTGCAGTTACCCTGGTTAATGCTGCAGTTACCTAGGTTATCTGCCCTCTGCTGCAAGACAGGAAATGATTGCTACTGGAAAAAAAGGCACATCACCTGGGGTGCAAAAAAAGTGGAAATGAGATTGGGCATTCGGATGCTGCAAGAGGATTTGAGAATGATCCGGGGAAGTTTGGAGATTTGACCAAAGCAACACAGCCCTTTAATGGATGAGCCTAGAGTCCCAGATTTCTGGCTTCTCAGCCAGTGCCCTCTCTATTGTAGCATTTGGCTCCCAGGAACTCTTCAGAGGGTTAAACAGGCAGTGAATCTTGTTTCTACCTTGGTTTTCATCTCCTTCTGTGTTCATGGCAGGGTTAGTGGGCAGTTGCCCCTTACTGAAAGGAATGGCTGTGATTCAGGCCTAGGAAGGCATCAGGAAAGCGTGGTCTGGCATGCTGTTCTGTGTTTCTTAGAGCTTGACGGGAATTCTGACCCAGTTTATGTCAGTGTAGTCTCAAGTCTCCCATTGAAAGAGCAAAGCAATAGTATAGACTAGAGGAACAGAATAGAGTAGAAGAATCCTTTTTTTTTTTTTTTTTTTTTGTAGGAAGTCAATATTATTGGGTTCAGATGCCGTTTTTACTCTTCCTTAGGTGTATGACTTTGAGCACCTGGCTTAACCTCTCTGAATGTCAGTGTCTTACTATTGCCTTCCTTATATACAGGTGAATGTTACTTGAGAATACTGAAAAAACATTTAGCGTTCAGTCATACACAGTATCCATCAAAAAATGGAAACTAAAATTGTTTTTAGAATTGGAATTAGCATGAGCTGACCTATAGAGGAAAACCTTGCTTTAATCTTTTAGATCATCCATCTATCTATCTAGCTGTTGAGTTCTGTAATAGATATGATTAAGTTACTTACTTGTTAAGTAAATCCCACCCTGAAGAAAAGTGACATTATGGAAAGGTATTTTGTACTTATTCGGAACCCCAGAGCATTCCAGGAGTCTGACAGGGTAGTCAAACACAGTTCCAACTGAGTGCTATTTATTACCAGAGAATATTTTGAATCATTCAAAAAGAATTGAAGATAGCTTTTTATTGTCTTGGTAAAAGATAGTGGTCAAGAAGCTTCAGAAGATGATCAAGGCAGACTCTGGAAGAAAGCCAGGGATCTTCTGAAAATTTTGTAGCCTCAGGCTCTCTTGCCTTTGAGGCCTTATCTCAGATCCTATCAAACACACTAAGCATATTATATGCTGTAAAATGTCTGCATATTCCCCAGGAAATTTATGTTTTTGCTGTATATATTTATTTGGTATAAACTTTGAAATTATTTTCTAATCTTGGTTTAAAACTGACTTACGATGGGTGATTTTTGGCAAAGTGTATCTGTACTCAGGTATTTTCAGAGGAAGAGAAAACCTTAAATTATTTTGTAATGTAATGGGTCATTTTTTATGCACTGACTTTGGAACCTTTTTATCCTTGTCTAGCCAAACCAGGAAAGATTGCATGCTTAGTCCATTTCCAAGAAATCACAACAAGCATTGGTGATCCACCCTTGTAGCACTCCTGCCTCCAAATGTCCCCAAATCATAAATCACCAGCTCCAGGATCTACCACCACCACAGATATTTTAAAAACCAGGATAAAGAAGCAAGGGTGCAAATAGGAACATATACGTCCAATAGTAAAAGTGAAACAAATCATTATCACTTCTCATTGGCTTGAGATGCTTAATAAGCATAGATCACTGCCAGACTGTTAAAAAAACGAGTTTAGTGCAATGAAGGCAAATTTAAACTGTGGGAGTGAATAGTCTAATGGCTTTTCTAGTCTTAGAGTTAAATAACTTTTCTTTGGATTAGATGATGAGTGTAAATCCACATCCATGCGATTCAGTTTGGAAAGTACTTGTTTTATTTCCTACGCTTAGATAGTGGGAACTGCTCAGAGCCACTGGCCACTTTCAGTTGAGGTTGGAGATGTCTTTTTAGGCTCTAGCTTTGGCCTGGAAGGCCCGGAAGTCAATCACTCCCTTGATGAATCATTTCATTCTGATTAGAAAGGAACAGAGCTCCTCCTGACAGCCCTGCCTCTATTTCCACACTCCTTTCCACACCCTTTTCACACCCCTGCCTCTATTTCCACACTCCTTTCCACACCCTTTCCCAGCCATTTCTCTCTCAGGTCTTCTGCTTGCTCTCTGTGTTTCTGACCAAGTTCTTCTACAGTGTCTCTCTATCGGCCCGGAAATTTCCTCTTCTCTGTTTTGTACATATCACTTGTTCTTCAAGGCAGTTGACCTGGACATGGTGCTGCACACCTATAATCCTAGCACCCTGGATGCTGAGAAAGGTGGATCACCATGAGTTCGAGGCCAGCCTGGGCTACGTAGTGAGTTCAAGGCCAGCCTGAATCACACAGTGAGACCCTGCCTCAAACAGCAGCAACAACAACAACAACACAAAAAACCCACAAAACACAAAAAATTAAAAAAAAAACAAAAACAAAAAAACGGAAGTCATCTGACACCTCACATTCCTGCAGGACCTGATATACCCTTAATCTTTTCTCCCCTAGATTATCACGTTTTTAATGAACACATACAAATTATAATGTCATTCAGTACTGTATTTTCATACATGTGTACAGCATGTACTAATTGTATAAAATCACTTTTCTACCTCCCACTTCCTGAACCCTTGCCAATCTCTAGTAATTGCTATTCTACTTTCAGGTAACTTTTTTTTTTTTTTTTTTAGTTTCCTCATAGGAGAGAGAGAATATACAGTATTTATCTCTGACTTACTTCACCGTAAATAATGTTCTCCACTTTCATCTGTTTTGCTGCAAGTGATAGGATTTCCTTCTTTATGGCTGAATAATACTCCATTGTGGATCTGTAACCACATTTTCTTTATCAATTCATTAGTTGAATTGGCATCTAGGCTGATTCCATATTGCTACTGCGAATAATGCTGCAGTAAACATGGTAAAACAGGTATCATTTTGTATCCTTTTTTTTTTTTTTTTTTTTTGGGTACCGGGGGTCGAACTGAGGACCTCACACACCAGCAGGCGCCCATGCCACTGAGTGATATCACCGTCCCCCCTCATTTTGTATTCTGACTTCATTTATTTTGGATATATACCCAGGATAACTGGGTCATATGGTAGTTTTTAATTTTAGTTTTTTAAGGAACTTTCAAAATATTCACCATAATGGTGTCCTAATTCATATTCTTGCTAAAAATGTATAAGAGTTCCTTTTTCTACACATTGTTGCCAGCATTTCCTTTGCTTTGTTTTGGTCATAGGCATTCTAACTGGGGTGAGATGTAGTTTTGATTTTCATTTCCGAGATGGCTAGTAATATTGAGCATTTTTTCATATATTTGTTGGCTGTTTGCATTTCTTCTTTTGAGAGGTATTTATCCAGATCATTTGCCCCTTCTTAAATTAGATCACTTGTTTTTCTCATTATTAAGTGGTTTGAGTTCTTTATGTATTTTGGATATGAACTCTCTCTCAGATGAACAGTTGGCAAATATTTTATCTTACTCAATAGGTTGTCTCTTAACTCTGTTGATTATTTCCTTTGCTGGGCAGAAGCTTCTTAATTTGATTATAATCCCATTTGTTAAATTTTGCTTTTGTTTTCTGTGCTAGAAAACCCTTGCCTGTACTATGTCTTGAAGTGTTCACCCTATGTTTTCTTGTCATAGTTCAGAGTTTCAAGTCTTACATTTAGATCTGTAATCCATTTAAAATTGATTTTTGTACAGGGTGAGAAGTAGGGGTCAAGTTTCAATCTTCAGTGGATATCCAGTTTTCCTAGCACCATTTGTTGAGGAGGCCTTTCTTTAATGCATGTTTTTGGCACCTTTGTCAAGAATCAGATATATGGGTTTATTTCGTAGGTATCTACTCTATTCCATTGATGTATTTTTCTGTTTTAATGCCAATACCTTGTTGTTTTGGTTACCATGCCCCTATGGTATGTATATTTTGAAATTGAATAGGGTGATGCTTATCGCTTTGTTCTTTTTGCTTAAGATTTCTTTGGCTATTGTAGTCTTTTGCGCCTTTGAATGAATTTTCCAATTGTTTTCTCCAGTTCTGTGGAGAATGTCATTGGTATTTTAATGGGCTTTCATTGACTTTGTAGATAGTTTTGGGCAACACAGACATTTTTAACAATATTAATTCTTCAAACCCATGAACATAGGAAGTCTTTCCAGTTTTTTTTTTTTTTGTCTTTAATTTTTCATCATTATTTTGTAATTTTCATTGTAAGGAACTTTTTTTTCCCTTCATTGTTTATTCCTAGGTATTTAATTTGTTTTGTAGCTATTGTGAATAGTACTGCTTTCATGATTTCTCTGTCAGCAAGTTCATTACTAGTGAATAGAAAAGACATTAGATTTTGTGTATTGATTTTATATCCTGCTATTTTACTGAATTTATCAGTTTAATAATCTTTTGGTAGTATCTTATATTATTCTATGTATAGATGACTTCCTATCTTAATATCTGACTTCCAGACTTAATATCTGACTTCCTCCCTTATTGTTATGCCTTTTCTATCTTTTGACTAATTGCTGTGTCTAAAACTTCTAGCACTTTATTGAATAAAGTACTATACTGAGAATGGACATCCTTATCTTGTTCCTGATCTTAGAGGAAATGCTTTAAGCTTTTCCACTTTTAGCATGTTGTTGGCCATTGGTTTGTCATAAATATACAGCCTTTGATATAGCAAGATATAATCCTTCTATGCCTAATTTGTTCAGGACTTTTATCATGAAGGGATATTAAATTTTATCAAATGCTCATTTCATGTGTATTGGGAAGATCATATGATTTTTATCTTTTGTTCTGTTAAAGTGATTATTATACTTATTGATTTGCACATACTGAACCATCCTTGCATCCCTGGGATAAAACTGACTTTATCCTGGTGAATGGTCTCTTTGATGTACTGTTAATTTGATTTGCTAGGATTTTGTTAAGGATTTTTTGCAGCTATATTCATCAGGGATATTGGCCTATAGTTTTGTTGTTGTTTCCTTCTCAGATTTTGGTAGGAGCATGATGCTGGCCTCATAGAATGAGTTTAGAAGTGTTCTCTCCCTTTCAGTTCGTCGGGATACTTTGAGAAGAGCTGGCGTATTTAAAACGTTTGGTAAAATTAAAGAGTAAAAGCACTGGTCCTGGGCTTTTTTTGTTGTTGTTGTTGGGAGACTTTATTACTAATGCAATCTCATTAGTTGTTATTGGTCTTCTTGTTTTTTTAAAAATATATTCTTGGTTAAATTTTGGCAGGTCATATGTGTACAGAAATTTGTCCATTTTTTCTTGGTTTTCCAGTTTGTTAGTAGATAGTTTGTCATAATAATCCTTAATTACCTTTTGCATCTCTGTGGTATTGATTGCAATGTCTTCTTTTATAGTTTTAATTTTATTTACTTGAATCTTCTCTCTTTTTTCCCTGGTGAGTCTAGTTAAAGTTTTGTCAGTTTTATTATTTCAAAAACCAACTCATTGTTTCATCAATTTTTTTTGAATTTTTGTTGTCTCTTTCCTTTATTCTATTCTGATCTTTGTTGTTTATTTCCTTCTACTAATTTTGGGTTAGTTTTTGTTTTGTTTTGTTTTTGTTTTTTTACTTTTCTAAGTCCTTGAAATGCATCATTAGTTGTTTATTTGAAATCTTTTTTCTCTTCATGTGAGTGCTCACTGCTAGAAACTATCTTCTTAGTACTACTTTGCTGCCTACTTTTGCATACAAGTTTTGTATGCTGTGTTTCCACTTTTATTTGTTTTGAGAAATTTAAAAATTTCCATTCTCACTTCCTCAATGTTCCACTGTTCATTCAAAAGTGTATAGTTCAATCTCCTTGTGTTTGTGTAATTTCTGAAATTTGTTTCTGTTGTTGACTTGTTTTATTCCATTGTATACAGGTTATAATCTCAGTTTTGTGAATTGTTAAGACTTGTTTTGTGAATTAATATGTGGTGTGATCCAGAGAAGTTCCTTTCCTTAATAAGTCTATATGACCTTATGTATTTCATAATTATGGTTTTCACACATTCTGTCACAGTTTATTTCTACAATGATAATAATTAATCAATCCATCAGCAAATCCCACCAGCAATATCTTCAAAATATAGTGTCCCAAATCGGGCCGCTTCCCACCACCGTTCCAGTGAAAACCACCATCCTGCCTCCTCATGAGTACCAAGATGACCCTTCACCTGGTCTTTTCGCCTCAATAGTTGCCTTCCTCACAGGGGTTAGAGTGATCCTTACAAAGCATATTGAGTCACTTATCTGCTCAGAAACTTCAGTGATTTCCGTGTGTACCAGGATATGTAAAAGGAGATTGAATATGAGAAATCGGATCATGCAGTTATGGAACTGGTGTGTCCAACGTCTGCAGTGTGGCCTGGAACCCTGGTGACACAGTATAGCTGATGGTGCAGAGGATGTCTGGGACCAATCTGCTGAAGCATTCTCTCTTGCTCTGGAAAGTTGATGTCTTGGTTAATTTCTCGTTGCTGGGACAAAATACCCAACACTCACAAGTTAAAGGAGGAAAGGTTTATTTTAGCTTGCAGTTTGTAGAGGTTTCAGTCCATAGTCAGCTGACTCTAAGGCAGGGTGACATGGTAGAGGGACATGGCGGAAGGGCATGGTAAGGGGGCATGGCAGAGGAGAAACAGCTCATGGAGTGGCAGGCAGGAAACAGCAGCCTTCCTTCTGCTTTCCCTTTTTATTCTATCCAGGCTACAATCCTATCAATTGGTGCCATTGACACCCAGGATGGGTCTTCTGTCTTCAGTAAATCCATTCAGCCACACTCAGAATTATGCTAAATCAGTCACTGGACTAATCCAGTTTCCCACACCCATGTCCCAGTATTGCACACCCATGATCCAGTCACTCCCCAAAAGCCCTCTTATGATTACATGAGACTTTGGGGGGCCAATTAGATATAAGGCATAACAGATGGATTCTTTTTGTTCTATTCAGGCTTCAACTGATTGCATAAGCCTACCCACATTATAGAGGATAATCTATTCACTCAAGTTTTACTGATTTACATGTTATTCCCATCCGAAACCACTTTTCCAAGATGACATATAAAATTAGCCATTCCTTACTTTGTCAAATTGGAACTCATATATATCTCCTTACATGATATTTAATCTCCAAATAAAGATGATAACAAAGTCATACTTCCACCTAACATTAAACAATCATTCTGCATACAACTGAAAACACACCAGTCCTTTTTCTAGAAGATTCAGTGTCTTGGGATGGTTCTTAGGTAGTTGAAGCACAGAGTGGTGAAAGACCTAGGATTTCAACCCTGATGATATGGCTTCACAGACAGCACTTTGATGATGCCATCTGTTCCTTGACTCAGTTGTGATCTCTGTAAGGATGGTGACTATGACCTGCCCATCTTTATTCTGTCTTTATTTATGTAGGATTGAGGGATCATCTGCTTCTTGTATAATGTCGATGCTCAATAAATGTTTATGAATAGATGAATTCTAGCTCATTAGTCTTCCATGCTTTACCATGGTGACTGCCCTGAGGGGTCAGAGCTCAGACTCATAATGGATGACATTACCCTTAGCTCTCAGTGCACAGCACAGGGAAAAGAACTTGGATTTTCCCATGAAATAAGGTCAAGTCCTGTACTTTTAGCTCCGTGTCTTTGGGCCTCAATTTTTCATTGGCCAAATGGGGATGAGAGTAGTGTCTATTTCTGGGAGTTATTTTTAAAGTTAACTAAAATAATGTTTGTAAATCATTTAGTGCTGAACACGCCACACTAATTGCTCAAAAATGTTAAATGTTGTTATTTGCCGAACCCCGTAGGAAGTTTTGTAGCACATCCCTTGTTATTTGCACTTGGTAAAGTATATCACCCCTCGAGTATAGCAGCATGTCACTTACCTCATGCTGAGCCTCTTCTGAGTTCCTGCATAGGGCTGAGAGTGGTGCTTCGTGCATTATGGTTCTGTACGTAAGTGAATTTATGCTTGCAGCTAATGCAAGAGAGGTCTATGTCATCAGATCATTTGACTCCATGAAGATCTGAAGCAGATTTCAGTCAATAAACTTGGGAATTTCTGTCTACACTGATATTCTAGGGATTCTTGGACTGGGGGGCAGTGGTTTAGGTGGATGAAAGTAGAGTAAAAACATATCCCTTAGCACCGGAATCTTTGATCACATTTCTGCAGACTCCTGTCATCTTTTTCTCTTTTCCTGTAAGAAGAATCATCGTGGTATATGTGCCAAATGAAAACCCTGAAAAATCCTGATTGATCTTCATTCCTCCCAATACTTAAAGTATAAGTCAGAGCAACCAGAATCCCAAAGGAACCTAAAGCATAACACAGAGTGACCTAGGTAAAGGCACAGGATTAGTGGGGAGAAATATTAGGTAAAATGGTCAGGAAGGAGATATTTCTGCAGAGATGTGAATGGTACAAAAAACCAACCCTAAACAAATTGGAGGGGAGAAGGAATAGCAATGGCAAAGGACCTGAGGCATCAAATACTAAGTGTGTAAGAAGCACATCAAAGAGGTCAGTGTGTTAGGAGTAAAGAAGGAAAAGGAGGATGTTTGGGGACTAGGAAGTTGAGGAGTTAGGATGGAGATCATCTAGAATTTCCAAGGCTCCAAGGAGGACTCTGAACCATATTGCAAATGAAAGAGGAAACTACTGGACAGTTGTGAGTAGAGAGAGGACGCGGTATGATCTATATGCTTTACTTTTCTAGAAGTGTAGTGAGAACAGAGTAATAGTAAGAAGACCACTTAGGAAGCTGCTAAGAAGTTTGGGTGAGCGTAGAGATGGAGGTGATAAGTGGTTTATTTTGAAGTATATTTTGAAGATAGAGCCGCAGGATTGTTGGCTGGATTGTAAGTATTTGAAGTGGTCTACAAGATAAAAAGAAACACTTTTTCCCCTGTGGAGCAACTGACGAAGTGATTCAATATAATGAATGGAAAGAATTTGGAGAGGAAAAACGGTCTGGGGAGGGGACAACTGTGGAGATACTGAGTAGGAAGTTGGATAGAAAAGCCTGAAGTTTAAGGGAAAGGACAAAGCTAATGAATATATATATTCTCACCATAATCACTGAATTATTTTTTCTTCCTATATAGTCTAAATGTAACCTAAGAAATTCTAAATGAAAATAATGACAATAATTTAGGGTATTGAAGTTGTTAGTGTAGAAATCACTTGTGATTTTGACAATGGCAATTTCGGTGACATATATACTGGTCAAGGAGATCAGAGTGGGTTCCAGAGAGAAAGGGAGGACAGAAGTGAAAATGATGAATGAAGACTACTCCACGAGCAGCTCAGGAATAAACGGGGAAGCAAAGGGGAGCAGCTGCTGCAGGGAAGATGAGGGAAGGAGCGAGAATTCGATGAACAGAATGATTCTAAAAGTAAAGTTTGCCAAGGCCAAGTCATATACAAAACTAAAATATAGTTTGTGTTTAATGATTTATCTTTAACAGATAGTCCAGACTACTTAATTTCTATTTGGTATTTTGTTTTGAGATTTGATTATTGGTGCTCATTAGCATCGTGACTAGGGGAGGAAGAGCTCATATCAATCCCTTTGGATACTGGTGAAAATAATTTAGCAAAAATCTCAATTGGGGAGAAAGTTTGGGATTAATCCTGGTTTAATAAAGGTAGAGCTTCGAATAAAATCATCACACAGAATGTGTGAATTATTTTGGGTGTTTTACAATATATGGTTTCTGGAATTAGGAAGGTTGTCAAATGATATGCAAAGACCACTTATACCTACAACTTTCAAGAAAACTTTTTATTTTTAAGCTTTCTTCTCTTTAGTAGTACATATTTGTCATACATATTGATCACATTCATTATAGGCAATTTGTACCTGTACATAACACATCTCAATTCTTCTTTTATCCCACTTCCCTTCCCTCCCTTCAACCTTTCTTCCCCTCTCCATTTATACAAGCTTTGTTTCTACTTTTTCCTTCCATTCTGTTTTTTCTCCTTTTTCCTTCCTTTCCTCCCACACTTTGCCCTCTCTTGTTCCCTTTCCCATTTGAAAATGTTCCTTCTACTTCCCAATATTTATCCTCCATTATATTCCTTATTTACCCTTTGAGTTTACAAGAAAAACAATGTGATATTTAATCTTGTGTGTCCAGTTTATTTCACTTAAGGTTATGGTCTCAAGGTGCAACCATTTTCCTACAAATGATTCAAATTTATCCTTCTTTATGGCAGAGTAGTACTCTATAGTATATAAATACCACATTGTCTTTATCCATTCATCTTTTGATGGTCATATGGGCTGTTTCTAAGATTTAGCTATTACAAATTGTGCTGCTATAAACATGAGTATGCATGAATCACTGTGGATTGATGCTTTTAACTCTTTCAGGAAGATACTTAGAAGAGGAATAGCTGGGTCAAATGGAAAATGTAGTTCCAGTTTTTTGAGGAATCCCCATACTGACCTCCATAGCGATTGTACCAGTTTACGCTCCCACCAAGAATAGAGAAAGTTCTATTTTCCCCACAGCCTCATCACCATTTTTTTTATTGGTTAATTTCTTGATGATAGCCATTCTTTCTGGAGTGAGATGGAATCTCAGTGTTGTTTTAATTTGCATTTCTCAAATGACCAGTGATGTTGAATATTTTTTCATATATTTATTTGCTGTTTGTACTTCTTTGTCTGAGAAATGTCTATTCATTTTAGATGCCCATTTTTGGATTGGGTCTTTAAATTTGGGGGGGGGGTCTTTTGCTTTCATTCTTTATAGATTCTAGATATTAGTTCTTTGTATGAAGAGTGGCTGGTAAAATTTTTTTCCATTCTGTGGGTAGTCCTTTCACTCTTTTGGTAGTTTCTTTTACTGTGCAGAAATTTTTTAATTTGATGTGATCCTAGTTGTTGTTTCCTTGTAATTTTTCCTATGTGATTGGGGTTTTGTTCATAAAGTCTTTGCCTACAACTATGTCTTCTGGAGTTTTACCTATATTATCTTCCAGAAGATTGAGTGTTTCTGTTTTAGTACTTAGATCTTTGATCCATTTCAATTTTAGTTTTTTGCATGGTGAGAGATGGGTCTAGGTTCAATTTTCAGCCAGTGTTCCAAGCACCATTTAGTAAAGAGGCTTTCTTCCAGTGAAGGTGTTTGGCTCCTTTGTCAAAGATAAGGTAGCTGAGTATGCTTGGAGTTGTTTCTGCATCTTCTGTTTTATTCCATTGATCTTTGAGCCTGTTTTTTTTTTTTTTTTTTTTTTTTTTCCAGCACCATGCTGTTTCTATCATGGCATCTTTGTAGTATAACTTCAAACTGGGGATTGTGATATCCCCTGGCTTGCCCTTGTTGCCCAGAATTGCTTTTGCTATTCTAGGTGTCTTCTAGTTCCATATGAATTTTAGGATTATTTTCTCTAGCTCTGTGAGGTATGCTATTGATATTTTGATTGGGATTGCATTAAATCTGTACAGCAGTTTCACTATATTGTTTCTGCCTATCCAGAAACAGGAGATATCTTTCCATTTTCTGACATCTTCTTTGATCTCCTTTTTCAGAGTACTGTAGTTTTCAATGTATAGATCTTTCACTTCCTTCGTTAGATTAATTCCTAAGTATTTCATTTCTCTGATTCTATAATGAAAGGTGTGGTTTCTCTAATTTCTCTCTCAGTAAGTTTGTTATTTGTGTACAGGAATGCTATTGATATTTGAGTGTTGACTGTGTATCCTGCTATGCAGCCAAATTTGGTTATTAAATTCAGGAGTCTTTCAGTGGAGTTTTTGGGGTCTTCTATGTAGAACATCATGGCATCAGCAAATAATGATGATTTAACTTCTTCCTTTCTGATCTTTATTCCTTTTATTTCTTTCTCTGTCTAATTTCTCTGGCTAATGTTTTCAGAACTATATTGAACAGGAATGGTGATAGTTGGCATCCCTGTCTTGTTCCTGGTTTTAGTGTGAAAACTTTCAGTTTTTCACCATTTAGTATGACATTGGCTGTTGGTTTGTCATAGATGGCTTTTTCAGATTGAGATAAAGACCATCTATTCCAATATTCTGTAGGATTTTTATTAAGAATGGGTGTTGGACTTTGTCAGATGCTTTTTCTGCATCTATTGAGACGACCATATGGTTTTTGTCCTTGGCTCTGTTAATATGGTGTATTACATTTATTGATTTGTACATATTGAACCATCCTTGCATTCTTGGGATGAATCCCACTTGGCCATGGTATATAATCTTGATGATTTGTGGCTTTATGTTTGCCAGTATCTCACTGAGATTTTGGGGTCTATGTTCATTAGAGAGATTGGCTTGTAGTTCCCTTTTCTGGTTGGATCCTTCTCTGGTTTTGGTATCAGGGTAATTCTTACTTCCAGGAATAAGTTTGGGAGTATTGCTTCCTTTTCAATTTCACTAAAATGTCTGAGGAGCAGTCAATTAGATCTTCTCTAAATTTCTTGTACAATTCAGCAGGAATTCCATCAGGACCTGGGCTTTTCTTTGTGGTACATTTTTTATTACTTCTTCAATTTCACTGGCTGATATTGGGTTATTTAGAATTTTTATATCTTCTTGATTCAGCTTTGGTAATTCATATATATCTAGGAACCTGTCCATTACTTCTGTGTTTCCATCTTACCAGAATACAGGTTCTTAAAGTAGGTATTGATAATCTGGATTTCTGCAGGATCCGTTGTTATTTCACTCTTTTCATTCCTAATTGCATGGATTTGGGCCTTTTCTTTTCTTTTTTGATATGGTTGGCTAAGGGTTTGTCTATTTTATTTAATCTGTCAAAGAACTAGCTCTTTGATTCATTGATTCTTTGTATTGATTTCTCAGTCTCGACTGCATTAATATCTGCTCTGATCTTTATAATTTCCTTCCTCTTAAGTGCTTTGGGTTTAGCTTGCACTTCTTTTCCTAGAAGCTTGGGGTTCAACATTAGGGTATTTATTTGAGCTTGCTCTGTTTTTTTTTTTTTTTTTTTTTTTTTTATATGTACCAGTACTGGGAGCCAAACTCAGGACCTCACGCTTGCCGGGCAGGCGCTTATGCCACTGAGCTATATCACCGGCCCTCTGTTTTTTTGATGTGGGAATTCACTGCTATAAATTTTCCTTGTAGGACTGCTTTTATTGTGTCCCATAAGTTCCAGTGTGTCATATTGTATTATGAATCAATTGTAGAAACTGTCAGATTTCTTCTTTAATTTAATCTGTGACCCATTGGTTGTTCAGAAGAGTGTTATTTAATTTCCATATGTTTATGTACTTTTTATGATTTCTTTTGCCATTGATTTCCAAATTCATTGCGTTATGATCTGATAATATGCATGGTATAATTTGAATTCCCTTGCATTTACTTAAGCATGTTCTATGAGCTGGTATGTGGTTTATTTTGGAGAAAGTCCTGTGTGTTGCTGAGAAGAATGTGTATTCTTTTTTGTTGGATGGATCGCTCTATAGATATACACTAAGTGCATTTATTTGAAGGTTTGGTTCAGCTCTGATATTTCTTTGTTGATTTTTTTGTCTAGTTGACCTGTCTATTAATGACAGTGGGGTATTGAGGTCCCCCACTACAGTTGTACCAGTGCTTATCTGATTTTTCATATCCATTAGTGTTTGTTTTATATAGTTGAGTGTGATGGTATTTGATATATATTTATGATTGTTACCTCTTCTTATTGGATTATTCCCTTAACAAGTGTATGGTGATCTTCTTTGTCTCTTCTGATCACTTTTGGCTTGGAATCCACTTTGTCTGCAAATAGAACAGCTACCCTTGCTTTTTTCCATGTTCCTGTCACATGGAGTATTATTTTCCATCCTTTGACTTTTAGTCTATGAATTTCTTTTTGAGTTAAATGTGTTTCTTGTATGCAGTATATTGTTGGATCTTGTTTCTTGATCCATTCTGCCAATCTGTTTCTTTTGATTGGTGAATCAAGACTATTCACATTGATGGTTATAGTTGATAGGTATTGACTTATCCTTGTCATATTATTCTCCTATTGTTGGTTCCCTTTTTTTACCTTGTTTCATTGCTTGCCTTCCCTGGTGGATTCATTCTATTGGGATTGATGGAATTGTTGTCTTTTTCTAGAATATGCTAGAAAAGTGCTGGTTAGGTGGTCATGAATTTCTTCAAAAATTCTTTATCATGGAAGTATATTATTTCTCCATCAGTTTTGAAAGATAATTTTGCAGGGTACAACAATATGCATTGGATGTTGTTTTCTTTTAGGGTTTCAAATACTTCACTCCAAACTCTCCTAGATTTAAGGGTTTGTGTTAAGAAGTCTCCTGTGATTCTGATGGGTTTTCCTTTATAGGTGATTTGTTTCTTTTCTCTAACAACTTTTAATATTCTGTTCTTGTGTTGAATTTCTGGAATCTTGACTACTATATGCTTTGGTGTAGTTTTTTTCTGATCATGACTAACTGGAATTCTATATCTCATTTATCTGTATGTCAAATTCTTTTTCCATGCTTGAGAAGTTTTCTGCTAACCTTTTGTGAACAGGTTTTTTTTTTAATGCCCTTTGTGCTATCTTCTACTTTTCATTGATCCTAATTAATCTTATGTTATTCTTCTTTGCATCACCTAGTAGCTATGAATTGATTTTTCATTGTCCCTTACTATTTTTAAGAAGTCTTTCATTTGTTGATCGCTAACTGCAAACATGTCTTCTAGATCTGATAGTCTGTCTTCACATTGGTTGATTCTGCTCTATATACTTTCAACAGAATTTTTAATCTCCTGGATATCTGCTTCAGTCTGTTTTATGGAATCCAGGACTTTCCTATATTGGGCATTTATGGTTTCTATCACTTTTTAAAGCTCCTCTTTTTTTTTTTTTAATCTGTATCTGTTCTAGATTCACTAATCATGTCCTTCACTATGGTCATCATCTCTTTAGTTGTCTGTGTAATTATTTCTGATATTTTTTCTAGGGAGTCATTCATCTGCTTTGTTACCTCTGCTAACTAGCATTTCAGAAAGTTCCGCTGGGTGGGTTTTGATTTCTTCCATCTCGATGCACCGTAGGTTTGCTTTGGGTGAGCTGGAGGTCTGAGGTTGCATCTTGCTTCCATGTTTTCTCACTTTCTATCTTTTAAATTTGTTTTCTGCATTGATACTTGTTAAATTTGTTTTCTGCATTGATACCTACCATTGCTTATGGTAGGTAACTTTATTACTAGTACCAAGACCTCTTTAGGAAATGACTACTTTTCAGAGATGTCTTCTAGGCATAGCTGGCTCTTGGCTTTTGATTCTGTCCTAAGATTCTGCTTCTTTAATTTACTAGGGATGAGAGGTTGCTGCCTGTTTGGCCTAGCATGCAGTTCTTTGGTACTGGACTATAGTATTGTTTATGACCCTCAGATAATCTTTGTATTGGCATACAAGGAAGAACAACTGATCACAACAACTATGCCACCTTGGCTAACGTAGTCCAATCAGTAAAAACAATAGCATTAAACACAGTTTAGACAATGCTGAACTGTGATACTTTTAACCATGGGTACATGATTTATAGTTACATAATAAAATCTAAAACAAATCATAAAATTACATACAGTAAATGTCCACTCAGTAGTGTGATTTTTCTCTCAAGAGAGAAATTTTAAAAAGGATAAGAGGAGAAATAGAGAAATAAAAGAAGAGAAAGAAATTAGAAGCAAGACTGAAGGTCAAAGGAAGATTACCTAAGCTTTGGGAAACTGGTGAAGAAGACAGGGAAGGAAAGCAGGAAAAAACAAAAACAAGGATACAACAACAACAAAAAAATGGCAAAACAACATACACACTTATGAATAAACAAAAGCAAACAATTAAGAAAAAAGCAAACAAACAATGACAACAACAACAACAATCAACAACAACCAAAAGCAAAGGAAAAAAAAAAAAGAGAGATTTCTCTGTGATATCAAGCCTGTGGTTATCTTCTAGGGTCTACAGTTTTGTGGTAGTGTCCAATTCAGGGCATGACTTTGCTGTCACTGGTACACAAAGGAGACAGACAGAGCCCAGATTCATGCTGGATGGTCCCAGCAAGCCTGCAGTAGGATTAGGGAGGGATGCTGATTCTGGTGCTTTCAACTCCACAGAAGTTCAGGCTGATCCTGGTCTCTGGTTGCAGGTTTGGGGTCTGAGTTTTTCAGCCTACAACACTCTAGGTGTCTCTTGCTGGCTGACCACAGCTCTCTGACCCTGAACATCTCCTGTGGTTGTCCCTCACCCAGTCACTGTGGGTTTTCAACATAGGGAGCCCTGAGATGAAGCCAACTCATTGCTGCTCTGAGTCCTGGGTTCAGTTAGCCCCTCCCTAAAATGATGTCTGGCTAAGCACCCTCTCCAGGGGACATGGCAGTCACTTGGACTGGGGTCACTCACCAGCTGTTGTAGTGCCCAGGATTTACTGCTCCATTGCTCTGGTGTGCTTCTCCCTGGAAACCTCTGGAGTCACTCACCTCACTGTGTCTCTGTAGATGTGATACTCTTCTCTCACGCCATGAGGCTGGGAGCCTGGAGAAAGTGCAGATTGCCCCCTCCTTTTTCTGTAGACCTTTTTGAAGTCTGTCTCTTCACTCTCTCTGTGGGATCCAATTTTCTCTTCAGATCCTTCCTGGGTCCTGGGGATCCACCTCCCTCCTTCTTTTCTTCCGCAAGTTGTTATTTGCCAGTGTTTGGATTCTGAACCTTGGAGATGTTGATTTGTTGCTGCTTATCACTCTGCCATCTTCCTGGAAGTCCTTAGTACTTGGCATGCAGATGACACTGCCAGAGCCTGCTCTAGGTATCTCCTTACACCGGACAACAGAGGTGACAATCAACAGACCCATTGATTGAAGAAGAGACCAACATCTGTGGAGCTGGAACACAGACTCTGTTTCTTCTTCCTAGTCTGCTGAGTGGGCAGTGTGAGGCACATGACTGCCTGCACCAAGAATTCCTCTTCTTCTTCCTTCTCTTCTCCATCTTCTTCTTCTTCTTTTGTGGATGTGGTGGAGTTGTGGCCATCAAAAATGCTTCTTGAAGAAGGTGGTGGATTTGGGGAGGGTTTTGATGTAATTACTACTTTGCATATATACTCTCTTACTGTTAGGGAATGGGCATTGCCTTTCTTTCTTTCTTTCTTTCTTTCTTTCTTTCTTTCTTTCTTTCTTTCTTTTTTCTTTTTTTTGTCATAATGACTGGTACGGATTTAGAGAGATTCCTTCACTGTATTTTCTGGAACTTATTTAGACCAAGGATACTCATTGTCAAGATAATAATTTTAACAAAAAATAAAAATACACACTAAGTATAATATTTAGAGAATCTATTGTTTACTGTGCACTATTCTGGGCATCAGGGAAGATTTCAATAAGTTCTTGTGCCTTCCATATAAAGTAGGTTTTATGAACTCCATTTTACTGAAGTAAAAAAGGGTTTTCTAGACAGTAAGTTCCAGAACCAGGGTTGGAACACAAGATGTCTAATTCCAAAGCCTAGGTTCTTTTCACTTTTTGGAATGCCTTAAAGAATGGTTTATCACCCTAAACACAGAGTCACAATAAACCCCACTCATGGGGCTGTAATTTCTGACAAAAAAGGCCTACCTTCTTACTTCATGATGTTTTGTGTTGCCACAAAACACACACACACACACAAGATGTAGGGATAAGAGTCCATTGTGGGAATATAGCAGTAAGTCAGCTAGAAGTTTTGAAGATTCACAATGAATTGGGAATAAAACTGTGGCTGCAAGTTTTGAGGCCTTTTAGCTTGTAGAACATCCTGTGTTTCTAAAACATCCACAGTGACTGTTGTTGTTCTATATTATTTAAATGAGCAAGTGTCCTAGTTTCAGGAGGAAGATTTTTTTTCATCAAATTTACTGCACATCTGTTTAAAGGATGTGGCAATAGTATGCATAAATCTCCAATCAAAATATTACAGAAGAAGCCAATTTTATGATATTAAAAATGTACAGCCAGACGCAATGTGCTGAAAATATGAAATTGCCACGTGGTGCCTTTTCTGTTCTGGTTATATTGGACTGTTTAGCCCCAAATTAAATCTTGTGCAAAAATATGCCAGACAAAAATGGAGTCAAACTTGGCTTAGAACAATTAAACTTATGTTTTAAAAGTATGTCTGTATAATATGCTAACATTGCAAATATATCTTTTACAGCAGTAGAATTTTTGTAGTATCTTAAATAGATTTTGAAACATTCAAATTATATATGCTATTATATGTAATGATGTTTTATGGATATTGGATAATATCCTAATATAGAAGAATTTTTAAACTTATTTAGTAGAAAATATTCAAATATAAGCAACAAGGAATTTTACTTTAGAGGATTTCTAGCACAAACTAATACATTATTTCTTTGGAGTAAGATCAGCACAGCAATGAAAGTCCAAGACTTTTAAGCAGGCTGATGTCTTCAAGTTTTAGAATAGGACAGCATCATTTTCTTCTTTGATGGACTATCATCCTTAGCACCAATGCTGAAATTTGCAACTACTTTCTGGTTACAAGTACACTATTAAGCATGTTCTATACCTCATTTAACTTTCAAAATGTCCTAAGGAGCTGATCCTTATACATGGACACCTTGGCCCTTGGGATGCTTGTACACTGTCATACCTGACCATTCATAGTCTTATTCCAGCCATACCATCTCTGAGAGTTCTCACAGAAGCTCTGCCATAAGTGAGTCAGATGAGCTGTGCCCGTCCCAAAGTAGATGACACTTTCAGGGTCACCAGTGGTGGAACTAGACTTTGGATTATTGAATAGTGTTTTCTATCAAGTTGCATGGAAAGCTTCACTATGAAACAAAATCCCTTCATTGCTTTGGCCTGTGATAGAACTCCAGAGTTGACATGATGACAGAGAGGAGGAGTGGAGAGTAGAATGATTTGTCTTCAGCTATGAGTGGTACCAGCAGAGGGAGACTTGGGGTGGGGCTATGCACGAGGAAATGGCTTTCTCACCAAGAGATGTCAGTATATGGTGGGTACTTTGTGGGCGACACTGCTGACAGGACTGGAGCAGGAGAGGAGGAAAAGCACTGACTTCAGTATAGAGGTGGAAGGCACTGGATTCTCCCAGAAATCGTTGGAAGCTTTTTGGGAAAGCACAACCTGAATTAAAGAAACTGGTGTTACAACTGTAATTCAAGGCCAAATTTCTGATATATCTCACAGGGGAAATCTCTCTCTCTCTCTCTCTCCCCCCCACACACACACAAACACACACCTTTGTGTATATGTATATTTACCTTTGGAAGGTAGAGATTGGAATGGGTATGGGTATGGAGTAGAGGGAATCAAGGAAGGGAGATGTGTGGGCTGTTGGTGATGTGGCTAGGAAGTGAGATCAGGGTAATTAGAGGACACTAAAAATGGACAGACACTGAGAGAGAAGAACAGAGAGGTGGGCTGCAGGAGGCTCTGGACTGTAAGTCTCAGGTGAGTGAGGTTGCTTTGATAGGCAAGTGGCATTTCTTGAAGATTTGAGATCAAAGTAGTAGAGTGATCAGAGATAAGGTTTAAGAAAATGAATTAGAAAGAGAGGTACTAGAATTTTGGAGTAGAAAGAAACTTGAAAAATGAAGAGACTGGTCAGGAGTTTTTGACAATTCAGGTGTACCCCATTTAGCCCAGGACAGAGGTTTCTGAAATTGTGCTAGTTCTATGAATTAGTTCTATGAAGACTCAGTATAGTGCATCAGCAAAAAAGAGATTCAAGTGATGAATGATGGTGTGTCACCCGGCTATGAGGGTGCGGGAAGGAGTGAGGAGAGACGAGAGAGGTCAAGAGCCGGGAAATCCCAGTGAAGAGAGAGAACTGGTGTTAGGGGGAAATCCAGTGAGGAAACTGGAAGGATGGGATGTTGTATGATCACACAGTTCACTCTTTGTATGTGAAACAGATTTCAGTGAAAACAGGTCTCTGGGTAAAGATTTTTAGAGTTAGAAAGTCAAAATATGTTTGGACCCTTTAGGATGTTGGCAGGACTTGAAGATCCCAGACACCAGCAGATGAAGGACAATGTCCATGAGAGTAGTAGATAACAGAGCCAAGGAGGGCTGAGCATGTCACAGGGAAAAGGACCTTGGTCTGGTTGCATAAGAGAGTGAAATAATGGTCAGGGAGTTAGAGGCAAGAGGATTCTGGGCCTGACTTCCAATTCTGCATAACATGAGTTGACATGACCATTAGATAAGACACTCGGTGAAGAAGTTAAAGGTGTAAGATAATTGGTTAATTAAGCAATGGAGACCAGAGTGCACAGGGCAAGGATTTGAGTGCCAGAAGTTGTATCAGGTGAGAAGAAATGCTAAGCTAGGGGGGAATAAAAAAAAAAAAATAGGAGAGGAGAAACATTTAGCCAGTGCTCAATTCAGGAAGGTGGAGTTATATGGCTTTATACTTGTCCCGGTAGGAGGTCCTGACTGTTTTATTGAGATGAAATGCTGCTTGGCTCCACAAGAGTTTTCTGCAGCCTGAAAGTGATGCTGGGTCTTTGGGCAACAATGGTACAGAGAGGCATCTATGTGTTGGCGTGCTCCAGAGATAAGGCTGGCTGGCGATAGGCTCTGAGTTTTTGAAGCTGTATGACAGGCTTTGAGAGGCGTGGGGCTGGGTTCTGATAAGACGAGTTTGCTAAAAACAATCTGTGCCCTTTTTGTGCCTAAGCTCTTCCTATGGCTCCACGTGGCCATAATTTCTAAGTGAAAGTTGCTCACCATGTTTGCAGGACCCTCAGATATCTGACGCCTGCCCCCCTCCAGACTTCTGCCCAGGTCCTTCCTTCACAAATCTAGTTAAGATGCATATAACTTCCTGAACACTTTCTGCAATTCTGCCTGGAATTCTTTTTTCCCCCCATACACTATCTTCTCTCCTTTATATAGCAATAGGTGTTTACCCTTCGCTTTGAAGGTTTATTTTAGGAATACTATCTAGCAGGAAGCCTCTCCCAGCCATCATATGTTCGACTAGGTGCATTGTTTCTAGTAGCACTTTGTCATTATCGATACCCTCTTCTATCAATACTCATTATTACCTCATTCATTAAACTTGCTGCATAATGCAGCCTCCTTTTTACAGAAAGTCTCCCATAGCACTCAATCCTGAGAAACTTTCAGGTAAGACTCATGCCTTGTTCACCATGACATTCTCAGCATCTTTTATGAGAACTGGCACATAGAAAACTCTCAGTAAGTATTCAGAAAAATACTGAGAAAACAGAAACTGAATTAGGTCACTGCTATAGAGGAATGGAGTGAAGGAATAGATTCCAGGGTCACTGTTGGAGAAGTGACAAGAGCTGGACAATGTATTAATGTGTGTGCATGAGTGCACAGGAATACGTACATATGTAAGTTTTGTAGAAGAGAAAGAAAGACTCAAAGCCTGACTTGGGGTTTTGAACCGAGGTCATGGGCAAGCTTGTGGTATCATTAGCAGAAACAGGGAAGATACCTAGAGATATTGTGGGTATAGTGGTGGGAGCAAAAATGATGAGTTCACAATGGAGGCTCAGGTAAAACACATAGATGTCAAAGAAGCAATGAAATAGTACTCCAAGGTGAAGGGTGAAAGTACTGAAAATCAGGGGAGGAGAGAGAAACAAAAGGAAGAGTTGGAAAGAGTGCAATGGAAGACAATTATTGGAGATTTGGCCTCTTTCCTACATGTATTTAATAGAAGAAAATTATTATTATTGTTATCATCATTATTATTCTTCGTACTACACGAACACCACAGATTGGCTTAGCCTTAATTACTTTTTGACATAAACCACAGTAATCTCTACTACCTCCTGTGGTGGGCTAATTAATGGTCAACTTGAGTGGGAATGCCCAGCCTGAGTCAGCGTGGTCCTGTGCGTGGAAGACCCACCTGAGGATTGTTGCCAAAGGCATAAAGGAGAACGGGAGGAAAAGGTTGTATGTTGTTGCTTTTCCTGGAAAAGCTTGCTGCAGCTGGTTTTCCTGATATGAACTCGGCTGTTCTTATCAGAGGAGGAGCTTGGGTCCTCGCTGTAGCTGGGATGGTTGCTGTTCTCTTCAGGGGAGCTCTGGTCTTTGCCTTGAGCGTCGCTTCCTGGCTCCAGTGTAGATCCCTCAGCCTTGTGGCACAGATCCTTTACCCTGCAGGTGCAGAATTTCTAGTTTCCACCACTGGCCCTTGGGCCTTCCTGATGCAGATCCTTGTTTTTTTGGTACCAGGAATTGAACTCAGGACCTTGCGCTTGCCAGGCAGGTGCTGTGCCCCTGAGCTATATCCCTGGCCCCCGGTGCAGATCCTTGATACCAATTTGCATGAGACATTGCGGTGGGCTTTAGGCCTTCGGCTGGACTGTTGCAGGACATTGTCATGGGATCCAGGCCCTTGGCTGGATTCTTCAAGTCTCTAGTGTGTGGACAGATCTCTTGTACTCTTCTGCATTTGACTTTTGGGGTGAATATTATAAAATAATTGTATAAACTATGTGTCCTGTATTAAATCTTATCCCTTGCAAACCCTGACTATAACACCTCCTCTCAGCCCTCTAATACTTTTAAGAAGCAAAGAGGGTAAATATTATTCCCATTTTACAGACGAGAAGGAGGCATAGGGTGCCTACAACCTCAGTAGCAGCAGAACAGACCCAGGAGTGCTTCTTTCAACTTCTAGCTGCTGTTCCTTGCACTGTACTTTCCTGTGTTGCTCAGACAGTGAGGGGCGCGCTACAAAGAAAAGATTAGGCTTCTTCCTTTTGTGGAAGGCTCCCACTTCATTACGGTTTTCGACAGTATGCTGGGATTGGAAGTTCAGCCTATTTGTGCATCTTGGGTTTCTGCAGCCCTTGTCACGGAGAGCAGTCATTCTGGCAATCCGCCACTCTGTTGGCATGGGCCGTTTGTAACTGCAAGGTTACAATTTGGCCAACAGCTTCACAATTTCATCCTTGAGTTCTTTTAGACCCTTGGGTGGGTGCCATCTACTCCTAGTGATTTATTTGTTTCTAAATTTGTCAATTAGGTTTAAAGCATCCATTTTCTTTTCCCTTAATTCCTATGTCACAAAAGACAATTGGGGGCTAAAAAATTCTTTAGCATATTTCAGAGTAAGCACTTTGTGTATAGTTGGGGTTTGTGTAGGACCAACTGGATTTATATTAGCTAAGGGCTCAGGATATTTTACCTGCTGTAGTTTATATACAGATAGGAAGTGGTGTGAAGTATTTCTCTGCTCTGATCAAGCAGTGTGGTTGAGGTTGTGGATTGAGTAGAAACAAAATCTCTCATGGGTAATACTTTCTTCCCTTTACTCGCTGGTCCTGGTAGTTGGGACAGTTTTCCCCACCTTTCTACTGAAACTATTATGAAAGAGTAAACTTCACCTCCTGAATATTAAACCCAAGGGCTGGCATCTTTTTTGTTCTTTGGGAATTTTCTGTGGCATCTGTCACACGTTTAGGTAAAAATCTTGATTCATTCTTGATTCTCTTTTCCTTTCAGTTTCCCTAACATTGGTGAACACATGGTTTTTCTGTTTTAACTTTTGATATGATAAATTACACTGATTTTTTTAAAAAAATGTTAAACCAATGTTGCACTCCAGGGACAAATTCTGCTTGGTCATGTTATATTATCCTTTCTGTACTTTCTTGATTTACTAAAATTTTGTTTAGAAGTTTAAGATCTACATTAATGAGGAGTATAGATCTGTGGTAATGTTTTTGTTTTAGGTACAGGGGTAATTCTGGCCTCAGCCTGAGTTGAGGAGTAGTTATTCCTTTGCATGAAGAATTTATTTAGACTGGTTCTTCTCCTTCTTCTGGTTCTCCTTCCCCATCTCTACTTCCTCCTTCTCTTTTTTTTTTTTTAAAGAATTTACCAGTAGATCTATCTGGCGTTTTCTTTGTAGGGAGGATTTTAAGTGCAAAAGTCTATTCAGCTTACATATTTATTGTTAAATGAGATTGGAAATATATCTTTTAAGAGATTTGTCTATTTCATCTAAGTTTTCCAATTTATAAGCATAAAGTCGTTCATAATATTTCCTTAGATCTTTTGCAAATGGGAAAGGGACCAAGAGATGGGGGTGGGGAGGAAAAAGGGGGGAAGGGGAAATAAAAGGAATTAAGATGTGTCATGTACGTGTACCAATTCCCCATGATGAATGTAATCATTATGTACTGCAAACATACTAATAGGAATTAATCTTTAATGATGTTATCTTATACTCCCTGTTGGTAATTAGTGTTCTTTATATTTTTTTTCTGATCTGCATTGGTTTGTCATTTTTACCAATCTTTTCAAAGACTTTTATCTATTGTTGTCTTGTTTTCTATTTTTTTTTTTTTTTGTGGGTACCAGGGGGACGACCTCAGGACCTCGCGTGCCAACAGGCACCCGTGCTACTGAGCGATATCACCGGCCCCTTTTTCATATGTGGGTTCCGGGAGTCGAACTCGGGCCCTCGCGCTTGCAAGGCAGGTGCTTACGCCGCTGAGCCATCTCACCGGCCCTTGTTTTCTATTTTTTGATTCCCATTTTGATTTCATTTCCTTTTCTTCTGCTTATGTTGGGATTAAGTTTGAAACTGAGGTCATTGATTTAAGACATTTCTTTTCTACTATAGGAGTGCTATAAATATCCCCCTCCGTGTTGACTTAGCAGCATCCTGCAAATTTGGTATCATGTTTTCATTTTCATTCATTTCAAAATGCTAATTTCCCTTTTGACTTCTTCTTTGACCCGTGAGTTATTTAGAACTCTGTTTGATATCCAAATATTTTGGGATGTCTTTCCATATATCTTTCTGTTACTTATTTGTAATTCAATTTCATGGTGGTCACAGAATATTCTATATATGACTTGGATCTTTTAAAATTTAGTGAGATTATTTTATAACCCCAAATGCTTTTGAAATTAAGTTTAAATTTAAACTTTTGGGGCTCACTTGTGTGATGGTCATCCAGCAGTGCTCTTGCTGTCAATTTATTGTGATTTAGAGGGCAACATCTCCATGGCTTTTCTTCATAAAACTTCCTGTCTTCATCTTCGCAACCTTTACTTTCCTCAGTACACATATGAGACTCTTCAGAGCAAGCGTGAAATTAACTTGCCTTATTTGGTAGAATGGGAGGGAGGAGTTTGGAGTTAGGCTGAATCAAGTCAGATGAGAGAAGGAGTGCAAATAAAGTAGTAATCCAAGGAAGGCCGAGCTGTGGCTATAAAGAGATATTTTACTTTGCGGCTCATAAACTGACTCTGGAGGCAATTCCAAAAATGTTTTGAGCAGTGGAAGCGTAACTAGATGAAGAGTGCAGCCCTGCAGATTATTTTGAATGACAACACTCATTTGGATGTATGAATTCCAGAGTGCTTCAGAAAAAACTAATCATTATTTTTAGATATGTAGCTATTTTTGTGAACATTCCAAACTCAGTGCAGTAGAAGCATGAAACAATTTTTCTTTCTCTGATCACTGCCTTCATGTACATTTGGTCAAAATAAGTTTCCTCTTTTATAATGCTGTCATGGATATTTTCATATAACTTTTTGGCCACTTCAGTTATTTAAAGTCCAATGTTCTTATTTAATTTTTTTTGAGACAAGGTCTTGCTGTGTAGGTCAGGCTGACCTTGAACTCACTATGGAGCCCAAGGTGGCTTTGAACTCATAGCGATCCTTCTGCCTCAGCCTCCTAAGTGCTGGGATTACAGGTGTGCACCACCACACCCAGCCTTATTTAATTTTTAATTCTGTTTCTGGGATTGAGTGTGGCTAGAGGAATCTATGGTAAGGAAAGGGCAGAATCCCTTCCCTCTTCCTCCCTCTTGCATTCCTTTTATCCTCAAGCATGTTGGAAAGAGGGATAGAGATGAACAAACTGGTAATGATCTCAAATTCAGCTGTTGCTGACCACTCTGCTCTGCCAACGGAAGTGTGTGGTGAGGAGAGGGTCCCCATGAGTCACTTATAGAAACTGAGGGGGCCTTTATGAAGGGAAGACTGGCACCACATTTCCCATGACTCGGACATTGCTTTTGCAGTTTTGTTGATCTGTGCTTTGGTGGAATTAGCTTGAGTAAGTTTCAAAATTTTTCCTTTTGATCCACAGGAATCTCTTACATTCTTGGTATGATAAACAGTGAATATTTAGCTAACTGAACTATTAGTTTACTCTTTTCTCTGTCTTACTGTGTCCCTTTTATTCTTTTTTCACTTGATCAAAAAGACATCACATCTCTTACCAAAGTAGATATGAAACAGGGAAAGAGAGACAATTCCGTGATTTTTTTCTGACATCTTAAGTTTCTAAAAATACTCTTTGAGCTCCCACATTTGGCTTGGAGAATGACAGAGAGTTATGTTGGAAGGCCAGAAAAAATCCACTGTACTCTCTCCTTTAATGTAACAGTTAAGAAGCATTGAGTAATGTTGTGGTAACAAAAGCCTGTTAAATCTTAGGAACTTAAAACAACAAAGAAAAAAATTATTGTTTAAGTTACTCGTTCGTCACTAGTTGGTAGGGAAGCTCTCCTTGTTATTGCCCACATAGTAGCCATCATTTGAATGGTGCCTGGCACTGTGGCAGAGGGAAAAGAGACAGCTTTGAAGGTCTCACTGGAAATTTGTTACTCTGGCCTAGAAGTGACACATGGCCCATAAGTTAGGCCCATAAGTTAGACACTGTCCTAACTTAACGGTAGAATGGGGACATACCACTCTACTGTATGCCCAAGGGGAGAAGAACGAGCACCACTTGACTGAGAGCGCATGTGATTAGCATTGCTTAGTCTCCATTCCACGCCTCCAGTGGTTCGATCTCTTGGCTGCTGTTCTGGTTTATATTTAGATGTCCCCCAAGAGCCTCATTCACTCATAGGCAGGGCTTTTGGAAGAGGGTTGGATCTTGGGGGTGCTATAGCTAACTTGCTCTTAGGAAGTGGGCCTTGACCAGGGGGATGCGGGTCACTAGGGGCACGCCCTGGAGGGGTCTATCTCCCTCCCTGGCTTCTCCCTTTTCTCTCTCCTTCCTGGCTGCCCTGACATGAGGAACTTTCCTCCTCCCAGGCCCTTCCACCAGGGCATCTTGCCTCGGAGCCAGCAGCCCATGGACTGTAACTGTGAGTCACTATAAACCTTTCATCCTTTAAATTGTGGGTGTGTCAGGCATTTGGTGCCAGTGACAAGAAAAGTGACTAATATACCTTCTCCTACACTTTTCCATCTTCTGCTTATGCTGGTCACAGTGTGTGGCAGCCAAGGCAATGGATAAGAAAGGCAGAATAGTATCCCTCATACTGTTACACATTCATTCACGCACAAACACTCGCATGCTTATGAATGACATCTGTTCCAGGAAGGCAAAGGTTAAGACTAATTGCAGGATAGAAAACTGGGCTTGTAGGTCTTTAATCCAACTCAGTCCTGGGCATATTTGAAAGTAGACTCCATTATAGTTACTTTAAAGAGTTTTATGAAAAATAATATTGCAGATGATAAAATACATTCAACATAGAGAAGATTTGTTTTATATTAAGATCCAGGTATGTTCCGTATAGGATAAGAATCAATGTGGATCCAGGGCCCAGATGAAGCTGTAAGTCTTTTTTCTTTATTTTTTTGTGGGTACTGGGGGTCAACCTCAGGACCTCGCGCACCAGGAGGCGCCTGTGCCGCTGAGCGATATCACCGGCCCTTTTTTCGTATGTGGGTTCCAGGAGTCGAACTCAGGACCTTGCGCTTGCCAGGCAGGTGCTTATGCCTCTGAGCTGTCTCACCGGCCCGAAGCTGTAAGTCTTGATGGAATGACAGTTTAAGAAAGTTAAAATCCGGGGCCGGTGAGATGGCTCAGCGGCGTAAGCGCCTGCCTTGCAAGCGCGAGGGCCCGAGTTCGAATCCCGGATCCCACATACGAAAAAGGGGCCGGTGATATCGCTCAGCGGCACGGGTGCCTGTTGGCGCGCGAGGTCCTGAGGTCGACCCCCCGGTACCCACAAAAAAAAAAAAAAAAAAAGAAAGTTAAAATCCCTTTACTTTATTTTTTATTATTTATTTATTTTTTTATATGCAGGTACTGGGAGTCAAACTCAGGACCTCATGCTTGCCAGGCAGGCGCTTATGCTGCTGAGCTGTATCACTGGCCCCCCTTTACTTTAAAAATACCTGAATGGCAAATAATATCATTGCCCCATTTACTCTTGTGGTGGGGAAGTTTCTACTGAGAAAAGTGGATTAAAAAAAAAAAGTAAGCTGCTCGTAAAAAAGACCTTAAACCTTTAAAAATTCCATCACCTAAATATAAATTTGTTGTTGTTAAAGTAAAGTCATTATGCCATTTGTCCCTGCAGGATGTCTCCCCCTTCTTTGATTTTTTTTTTTGTCCTGGAAGCTCTGACTCTCCCAAGACTGCTGTAGCCCACACTCATTTCTCTCCTCTTTTATTCGTGGGGTGGGTGTGGGGAGGGTCCTGGGAATTGAACCCAGGGCCCTTACACTGAGCTACATCCCCAGCACCCTCTTCTCTCCTTCTGCTTTTTTAAAAAAAGTTTCGGGGGCCGGTGAGATGGCTCAGCAGCATAAGTGCCTGCCTGGCAAGTGCGAGGGCCTGAGTTCGACTCCTGGAACCCACATACGAAAAAAGGGCCGGTGATATCGCTCAGCGGCACGGGCGCCTGCTGGCATGCGAGGTCCTGAGGTCGACCCCCTGTACCCACACACACACACAAAAAAAATTTGGCATAGGATCTCACTAAGTTGCTAAAGTGCCTAGGTTAGGCTCAAACTTGCCACTCCCCCCGGCTTGATTGCAGGCACGCACAACTGTGCCCAGTTAAATCGTTGCCACCCAGTTCTTTCCCCGAGTCCCACTGGCCGGGCTGGATGGTGATTTGAAGCAGGGACCTGTGTTGAGTTCGAAACCGCACAGTGCAAGGGGCTGGCGGGTCTAAAACAAGGAAAGGACAACCGGGGTCTGCTGGGGGTATTTGAGGGATAATACGTTTGTGTGAAGGACCTTTGCATTTTACTCACTGAGCTCGATTTGAGTTAGAAGTGAGATATTTCAGTAACATTTTAATACGTGGTGGAGGTGGGGAGGGCGATGTTGGTTTTGGAATCAGTGTCTCAGAGCCATGGGTTAAGTTTCTGGGCCACAGTAATTAGTGTAGGGAAGATAGGTACGGGTGAGGAGTAACTGAACAAGCCTTAATCCCTTACCATTCCTACCTTACAGTGATTCAGCAAATATTTTGCAAATGATTTTCTGGATGAATTTCAAACTGCAAAAGTTTCAGTTAGGTGGCTCGAAGAGCTGTGCAAATGACTTTTTTTTTTTTTTTTTTTTAAAGAAATGGACCTTTTTTTTTTTTTTTCTGCTGACATTTAAACCTCTATTCCCTTTTGTTAACCTTTCACATTGCTTCATATGTTTTGGTCAGGCCCACTTCCCAGAAGAAGAAAAAGATACTCATAGGACTATAAGGCTGTAATGTGGAATCCTGGTGTCTGTCGTTTCTTGCTTATATAAAAATTCTATTAATATACCCAGAACCCTGACCAGCTCCTGCCTCTCTGACGGATGTGGTAGCTCCCAAGAAGAAGCAATTTAAAATGCTAGTAGAGTTTAAATAAGAATGACCCCGCCTAGAGGCTTCTTAACTGTACCTCCTCTTCGAGCCTGGAGTCTGAGACACTATAAACCCGAGGCTTGTGTAGCTCTGGATTATTATTCTACTGCGTTGTTCACAAAAGTACATTTGTATCTTTCAGACTGCATGACCATATTTTTAGATCTGCAAACACAGCCTGTATAACAGTGAGTTCCTTACTGCATTTCCTTGAAGTGATCTTTGTGGTCTAAGTCAGCACATGATAATCTGTGGGCCAAATCTGGCCCATCGCCTGCTTGGTAAATAGAGTTTAGTTGAAACACAGATGTGCTTATTCTGTACATGTTGTTTCTGTTATAATGACAAAGTTGAGTTTGGCTTGCAAAACCTAAATGATTTTACTATCTGGCCATTTGCAGAAAACGTTTGCCAGCTGGGTGTGGTGATACATACCTGTAATCCCAGCACTCAGGAGGCTGAGGCAGGAGGATTGCCAAGAGTTCCAGGACAGCCTGGAGACCTTGTCTCAAAAAAAAGAAAAAAAAGTTTACCAACTTCTAGTCTAAATGTCTGACCAATAATGAGGAAGACAAATTCCAGTATCAATTTCTGAAAACATTTTCCTTCTTTCTTTCCTTCCCTTCAGGAAGAGAGTGTAAAAGTTCAAGAACAATTTTACCATGACTCTGAAAGGGGGCATCTTACTTTATTTATTTTCTCTCCAAATCCAACCTCCATTGTTCCCTTCCCATAAGGCAATTATCTACTTTAAAAATGTATATTATATATATATACATATTATACATATATAATATACATATTATATATATATATAAATACTCTCACGAAATAAATTTTTGTTTTGTGTGGTTGCAGTTTTAGTTTTGGAAGGTATTGCATTATATATTTCATTATGTTTCTGACTTTTTGCACAACTAATTTTCCCTTAAAATCTCTTCATGTTGGTATGTGTACATATCTGTCTGTTGCATCACATGCTGCATGACACCACATAGTTGCATTCTCTCCATTTTGCTTAGTCATTCCCAGCGATGGGTGACCAACTTCAGGGCACTGTGTACAGGCTTCTTGGTTTTCACACCTGCACGAGTCCAGGGACTTCTGTTTGCGTAGGCTACAAATAATCCTTACAGTGAACTCCTTGACTACAGTCCCTTTAGGACCTGTATGGAAATTTCTCCTAGATATGTAATCTAGGAATAGATTTGCTAGTCACAGGTCTGTACATGTAGTCGTGTAAGACTGTACCCTTTGAAAACAGCCTTGGGCTATATTCCCATTGGCAGGGCATGGGGATCCCAATATACGACCTATATTCCCTGCCCCAACGCTTGGCATTATCTAATTATCTAATTCATGCCAGTCTAATTGGCATAGAGTGAAGTCTCAGTGTTGTTTTAATTTGCATTTTTCTGATGAGTTTGAGTGTCTCTTGATATGCTTCTCAGGGTTTGAATATTCTCTTTTAGGAATTGACTGTTTAAATTAGTTGCCCATTTTTCTAATGGAGATGCTCTCTCCTTGATATTAATTTCAAGTCCTATATTCTAAATATTAATTCCTTGTAGTTTGAAACATTGACAAGATGTGTCTTTTTTATTTTTTTGGAAAATTGTCAATGATTTATTTGTGAAACTAAACACAAGGAGACTAAAACAATTGTCCCAATAATTTTGTAAAAGATCTGTCTTTTAATTTAAAAATGTCCATATTAAAAAAAATGTCCATATTGTTGTTCAGTGCACTGAAATGCCGAATTTTGTTGCCATGAAATTCATTGAGTTAGTGCTTTAGGATTTATGCTTACAAATTTTATTTACCTATACTATACCTGATACTATACCTCAGTATCAAGATAATCTATATTTTTTCTATGTGGTATTATATAGGATTCAATTATTTTTCTTTACTAGGTCAATTTTTGCCAAAATTATTAAATAATTATTTTTCCTCATTGATTTGTAGTACTACTTTATTCTATATTACACTTCCATGATATCGTAGATCTCTGACATTTCCTTCGGTCTATTTATCTGCTTTTATGATACTGCCATAGGTTATTTAGAAAAAATCCCGTTATCTTATAATACCATTTTACAGGGCAAGTTCTGTTCCTGTTAGTAATAGCCAATATATTGATATAGATATTTTGATATATATACATTAGAGTATGTTTATCATGTTTCATGGAAATTTGACTCAAGATTGTGATTCAGTTGCTTTAATTTAAATATTAATTAGGAGTTAATCAACATCTTTAGATTATAAATCATCTCAAGAGTATGAAATCTATTTATCACATCTGTCTTACCCTTTTCTATGTTTTTTATTAGAATTCTGGATTTTCATCATATTGGTCTTGTGTGCCTTTAGTAATATTAACTTCTAGATACTTTGTGATTATTGATAGCATGATTGGTATTTTCCTCTTTTTAAAATGAGATTTTCATGTTGGGTCTCGCTAGTATTGGAGAAATTGTTTTAATTTGTTTAGGTTGACCATGCGTATAGGAATTGTGGTAGTTCTTCCTGATAGAGTATCACATTGCCTTCCCATCCTTATTTCTCTTTTCTTTTACTTTGTTTGTATCATTGACCTCCTGTAGTAAGGTGAAATAGTAGTGATGGGAAAGTGCATCATCCATCATAGGTTTCATCAATCGCTTTTCTTGAGTCAACTTATCAGTTGATTACTATATAATAGATTTTAAATAATTTACATACAATTGTTATAGAATTTTTCTTCATCCTGAATGTGAGAAAGTATGTTATTGGAATTTTTATGCATTCCTGGATAATGTCTCTTGAGTTTGATGGTACACACACACACACACACATATACACATCATGATGATTCTGTTATCTACTATTTTGTCCAGTATCTTTGCATCTAAGTTAATAAGTGAAATAAATCCAGAATTTTCTCTTCTATTGTGTTTATCTGATTTCAGAATCAAGATTATTCTTTACTCACAAAATTATCTGGGAGGCCTTCCATCTTTTTTCACTTTTTAGAAACCATATTTAAAATTGGACTTGCCATTTCTTAAAATTTTATAGAACTCTGGCTAGTTTAGGGGTAGGAAATTTATTAAGTATTCTTTGTAGCTCTTTAACTATTGATTGAACTCTTTAAACTCTTCAAATCCTTTAATTTGGGTGTTTAAATTTTGTTTTAGGTTCCTGTTCCTCATATCGTGTTTTCAAATATATTTACTTAAAGCTGTTGCTTTTCTTAATCCCTCCTCCCCCACTCTCTTCTAAAGCTCCCCTTCCTTTGTTCCTGGGGATAACATGTAGTTTTTCTCTTTTTTTCTTGATGAGTCTTTTCAAAGGTCTCAAAATCTATTTTTATTAGCAAACAAAGCACCTTTTAATTTGTTAAGCTGTTACTCTTTTTGTATGTTCTCTATTTCATTGTTTTCTGTTCTTATTCTTTTCTTTTTATTTCTTTGTGTTTGCTGTAAGCCTCTTTTTTTCTGATTTCTTTAGTTGCATGCTTAGCTAATATGTTTTTAACTTTCATGTTTCCTGATAATTTATTTAAAACTATAAATTTTCTCTAGGCACGACTTTACTAATGTCCCACAGATTTTGACAGGTGGTGTTTTAATTATCATTCAGTCATGAATGTTTCTAAATTTCCTCTATTTCATGTTTAACCCAAGAACTGTTTAATAAAATGTGATTCCACTTCCAAATGTGTTATTTATGTTATGCCTTTTTAGATAATTTACAATTCTATTTGATCATTGTTGGAGAACATAGTCTATTTGATACTGTTCTTTGGTAATTTATTGAGATTGTTTTAATGATCTAATATATATATGGACTACTTTGTGACACGGTTAAATTAAAAACTGTATTCTGTATTTATTGGGGTAGAATATATGTGTGCGTGTGCATGTGTATGTGTGTGTTTGCTAGATGTTACTGCTTATATTACTTAGGTTTCTGGTACTGTATATCTATTTTCTTCTGTTTGATATATTGGTTCCTAATAAATTCAACACAATTACACTTGTTCATTACTCTGTTTTCTTCTTGCAGTTTAGACCACTGTTGTTTTGTATGTTTGAGGCTGTGTTAGATGCATATACATGTGTATTGCTTGTACCATCTTTTTTCCCCTCTTATGAATAGTTGATTTTATCCTTTGTTTCTTTTCAATATTTTTAGCTTTGAATTTTGTTTAGATAATTAAGATCACTACTAAACTTTGTTTTGGCCCATACTTTATTAATACATCTTTTCCATCTTTTATTTCTAGTACTTCTGTGTGTTTTTAAGTGTGTATATTGTAGTCAATATAATGTTGGATTTAAAAATCAGAGAAGATACTTTAATTAACAATTTCATTAATTTATATTTGTTCTAATAACTATAGTTAGAACTTAATTCTATTATATTTTCCTTTTGTTTATTTTTTCTCCATTCCTGTTTTCCTCAGATATTTTAATATTCTTCTAATTTTGATAATGTGATGGTTGCTTTTAAACTCATACTTGTATTTATTTAACCTTATTGATTTTTTAAAGCCATGTTTCCCTTCCTCCTTCCCCTCTTTCCTTCTTCCTTTTCTTCCTTCTTTTTTCATGCTTCCCTCCCTTCCTTCTCTCTCATTTTTTTTTTTTCTATCTCTGTCTCTAGCAATCTCTCTCCTAACAAGACAAATACATTGGCACACTCTCATATCTCAGTCACTACCTCAGATTTTGTTGATTTTTCCTAGAATTTTAGTTTTTGGTCATTTTAATTTTTTCTTTCCCTCTCTTTTTATAAGAAAACAAACAAAAAACTAAATACCTGATCAAGTTTAATTTCAGTATCACTTGCCAGTATCTAGTGCATTTATTTCTCCTACTTAAGTACCCCTCTAAATATGTCCCAATTGTGGCTCTTTGTTTGGTAAATTCCCTAAGGGACTGTGTGTCTAATCATGTTTTATGATGCATTCAAATTTAAATTACAATTTGATATATTTAATTCTATGTTTAAATTTCTTTTGATGCTTTAAAATATCACTTCATTATTTTCCTGCTTCTAATGTTGCGATTGAGAAACCTAACAGCAATCTGATTTCTTACTCTCTAGAAGACTTAAAAATTTATTTTTTGTCTCTGATATAATTCTATATGTAGTTCAAGGGGCAGGTTTTTCTCTTATTTCTTTTTGGTTATTCTGGGTTCTTCTGATCTGTTAGATTAATAATAATTTTGGGTAATTTCTTTCCATATTTTTATTTATTTATTTATTTATTTATTTATTTATTGGTACTGGGAATCGAACTCACAACCCCACGCTTGCCAGGCAGGCGCTGTGCTGCTGAGCTACATCCCTGGCTCTTTCTGTATTTTTATCCACTCATTTTCCCAGTAGTTTTGGAGATTGCTATGATACAATGGTGGCATATCTACTTTTATTCTCCTTATTATATTTGGTCCTTATTTTATGTTCTTCATCTCTATTCTTTCTTGCAGTATTTTCTGATCTTTCAACTTACTAATTTGCTTTTTAGCTATATCCATCCTATTATTTACCCTATCTTTTGAAACTCTATTAAATTTTCGTTTCGATTGCCTTCTCCCATTTCTTTAACAGTTTTTCTTATTCTTCAGAAGAATATTTGTCACGCTGATTCTAAATTCTCAGTCTTTCTGTTCCAGTGATCGTGCGTCCTACATTTTTTGTCATACAATCTATTTTGCTATGGAGGTAGCTGTACTCTTCAGGTACTTAGGAGTTTGGGCTGTGAGCTCAGGTTTTATTGGGGAAATTGTCCGCCCTCACAATGTGTTTATGAGGAGACAATGGTTAAACACTAGTCAGCCCTGGTGAGCTCAAAGGAATGAAGAAGTCCCTTTTGCAACGGACAGTGCCAGGTTCCACAGAGTAAGAAGATCCTGTCACCTGCACCCCCACCCCACCGCCACGCTTATTGTATTTGCATCAGGGTTTCTTTTTAACTTCAATATCGCAAGTTAAAATTTGATGATTTTTGTGTGCCTCTCTGTCATTTATTTCGGGGTTGATTTAGGAGAAGGGAATTATAGTGGTCTCTGCTCATTCACCATCTTTTTTTTTTTTTTTTTTTTAATGTGGGTACCGGGCGTCGACCTCAGGACCTTGTGCTTGCCAGCAAGCTCTTGTGCTGCTGAGCGGTATCACTGGCCCTCATTCACCATTTTGTCTGGAACTGAAAAACACTTTCTTTGTGGTACTGGGGACCTACAGCCTTCATACTACATTCCCAGCACTATCCTCACTCCACACACATTTTTTATTTTTGATTTTGAGTCAGGGTCTCACTAAGTCAGTAAATTGCCCAGGGTGGACTGGAGCTTGAGATCTTCCTGCTTCAGCTTCCCAGAGTGCTGGGATTACAGTGTATGCTACCATGCCTGGCAGATACTTTGGTTTAGGACATCACCTTCTTATTTATGAGGCAGGGCAGAACCTCAAATATCACTTCTTTAAAGTTTTGATGAATGGCAACATAAAATAATGATCATTTGGGATGTAAAGTTTGCAGCACAAAATGAAGAAATCTTTAGGAAAAGAGAGCATGGCATTGTTCTTTCCTTTTTAGGCTGTTTTTTGGAAGGCAATGTGATTTGGTTTGGACCTCAAGATCAACCACTGAACAACGGCAAAACAACAATATAATCCCAGGGAAATAGCACATTAGTGCCTTTGTATATGAAAGCAGTATGCCTTCATTTTTACTTAATTTAACAAATAAGTGTAAGTCAATTAAATGAAATACCAAATATAAAGTCAAAGACAAAAAAACGTAACTTCAAAACATAAAGTTGTCAGATGAAATAGAATACGCTCAGTTAAATTTGAATTTTAGATAAACAGCAAATAACTTTTTCACACAATGATGTCCTAGGCGATATTTTGGCTTTCTTTCCAGGACACATATCCATCTCCCCACCTTAGCTTTTTCTTAGAGTGAGGAAGTTTAAAGTCCTTCTTCAGTCTCTAGCTGGGGGCTCAAGCAAACAGTTGGAAATCCAGTTTCCTTATCCGTGTAATAATAACAATATCTGCCTCAGAGCTTGTTAGGATCAATTGTGATAAGCTATATAAAGTGCCTAGTACAATGCTGGGAACGTAATGGGTACCTGATGTCATCCCATTCCACTTTCAAACTAGTTACTTTGTTGTCATCCCAAAATTAATGTCAATAGCTGAAATGTTTTCTGGTAAACTAGTATCAATCAATGTATTTATTGAACTCATATAAGGTATCATGGCACATAGCAAGCAGAAAATGACACATGCCTATGACATTGGAAGAACAATGCCTCCGTGCTATTATTTAAGAACTATGGCTAAGCAATTTATGGTATCCAGTGACTTGATATGTTTCTAGCATACCTGGGAAGACATGGGAGACATGGGACTTTAATTTCTCTTTCACTTGGGTCTTCCTTTACTCCCTCCATAATGGTGAAGTAGCAGTTTCTCCTTCAAAATCCCTCAGAGTTTAAAGTCATGAGGGATCTACATGTTACCTACTTGAATAAATCAATTTTCAATGGAACACTTCTAGAATAAATGTCTTCTTCTTGTAGCCCAAGGACTGTAGTAGATACTGGAATTCTGAGACGGCGTACTGATTGGGTTTTACAACACAAACTGTTTTGGGGTTTTGTCTCAGGTTGCATCTTCACATTCATTACAGTAGCTCCTCCAAGCTTCTTCTGCAACTATGTGCTAATTTAGTAATAACCATGACTTTTTGTTGAATATTTACCCTGTTGCAGATATTTTACAAATATTAATCATTTTATCCTTTACAACCACCATGAAAAGTAGATGCCTAATCCCAGTAAATCAGATGTCCCCTGAGAATTAAAGAACTTTCCAAACTCAGGAAACTAATATACAACATAGGCAGGATTTGAAATCACTATGCTGATGGTGGTACATTTCTGCTTTCCTCTATATCATAGCTGTTCTTACATGGCTTCAGAAATATAAAGAGGGGAAAACATGTATACCCTTCATCTTACCTTATTTTATTTTAACCCATTGTAAGGGGCTTGCTTATACAACTTCATAAGGCACAGATGTTACTAAAAGGTCAGCGTCTTTCTAACTCATTCCCTTGTGATTCACAATCATATTGAAACTCTGCTCTCAAGAGAGGTAAAAAGCTGGTGAGTTATTGCATTTCTTGGTTTCCTCCTTTAAAATAATTTTGTCTACAGCTCCTCATTTCTTTCTTTTGCCCTAGTGCTGAGTCAGTGGACTGGGCTGGGACTGTGAGGAACTAGGTGGGGGAGCAGGTCCAGCTTTACTTTTATTGGCACTGAAAGCAATTAATAGCTTAGAGAGAACGGGCTCCTTGTTGAACTCTGCTGGGAGCTCTGCCTCTGGGAGCAGGTGGGTGGCATGAGGTGATGTCTTGAGCCATCCATGGTTAGGGGAGAGAGCACGCTGGGGCAAATGGTGACGGGGGCTTCCCTCTTTCTCTTTGTTACCAATAGCTTCCAAAAATGAATGCAGGACAGATAAACTATAATGAGGAAAAATGGCCAGCACAGACTTGTGGTCCCAGTAAGGCTGGTGGCTTCTGTCTCTGCCTCTTGCTTCTGGAGGAAATCGCTCTTATGAGGCTCAGGATCTCCCAAGAGCTGAAGGGTGCAGTACATATTCCTGAAAGTCACAGTGACAGGTGGGAATACAGCCAAACGCCCCACACCATTTATTCATCATCTCATGTTAACAGGCTGCAGTTGTACAGGGTTCCCATGTGCCAGCGTGTACTAGGCAGTTCGTCAGCATCCCTGGCTTCCTGCAGGAAGCTGGATGTTTGACCTTGACCGACCTTGGGGTAGGGTGGTGGTAAATTTTGGAGAAGTGGATCAGTTTCTTCAGAAGACCTGCCTAGTGTTTTAATTTGTGATCTACACACACAGTGAACTCATCTCCTTTCCTTAAGAACTCTTTATTTAAGGTAGGTACAATTTCCTGTTTTACAGAATTCATAACTGAGACTCAGGAAGTTAAATCAATTCCCTAGGACTCACAACTCATGGTAAGAGCGGGATTCAAACTCCTGCTGACCTTCCGATGACACTGACTCCTCTCAGCTGTGCTATTCATCCCAGCTGAAAGAACAACCCTTCCCCAACCCTTTAAAAATGTGGACAATAATGATGAGCAAGGCTGGTGATCATCATGGGAAGGGTGAATAAACCTTTCATCAGAAGCGCTTGGATTTTGTTTGAATTTCATCCTGTCTGATTTACAGAAATTAATGTGCTACTAGATCTGGACCTGGCGTGCCTGGATAAAAGGACTTATTTTTAGTTCCTTAGCATTTAAAAGGATCTGTTATAATTTCATGCTTAAATAACACTAAATAAGGGTCTGTGTTTGTCTAGCATAATTGGAAAAAGCAAAGGAAAAAGGAAAGTTACTTCAAAATGGCATGGCATGAGTGCATCTTGGGAGAAATTTAAAGGTAGGTACCTCCTTGGAGAGCATTTCCCACAGGTCAGAGATTGCTTTTGTGGACACAAAGGTCCGCACAGCCAAGCTGTGGGATGGCTGCGGGGGTTAGAAGCCAGGGCAGGGCCGCCTCAGTTAAGAAGTGCAGCAATCCATCAAACAGCCAATTTGGGCAGCCTGAAGGCGGGGAGAAGACACAGGAGCGAGGCCCCCTCCCTCTTGGACTCTCTTAGGGATGATCTGTTGACATGTACCTTGGCCTTTAGAATAACCATCCTCAAGGCTTCGGGAGACCACCTGTTACAGTACCCAAGGCAATGGGGAAAAGCTGGTTGAAATAAAGAAGGGCGAGAGAGTTCAGAGACTACGAACTGGCCCAGGACTTCTCTCCCAGACCTCTGGATCGCCAATTCGCCGAGTCGCTCTTCTCTGCTGTCTCCGGGAACCCCTTCGCTCGCCCCTTCGCTGCAGCGCATCTCGGCCCCGCCCCCAGTGGCCACGCCCCCTCCACCCTCAACCTGCGCAGGCTCCGCCAACCCTTCTCCCACCGCACAATTTTGCTCTTTGTGCATTTGCATTTCTGCTGACTGCAAGGATCAGTTTAATTTCATGGGTGTCATTTCCTTCAAGAAATCTCTGTCTGAGCAGCGGCCCATCGAATCCCCGATAAAACATATTTTCCTACGGTAATGATTTTATGGGCCCATAAGTCATGAATTTATTATGATCTCAGCCCCTGCTGCTGATTGCTGTAAAATGCAAAGTAATTAACAGCGAGCGGTAGCAGTTATTCCCACCTGGTAACGTGTTCCTTCGTTCGCTGATGGGTTTGATTAAAGTAATGACTAAAGAGTGAAGCCCAGCTGTAAAATATTAGCATGATTAATGCTGTATCCTAAATAAGAAACAAAACTAACGGCATGGTCTGAGAAATTAAAAAAAAGAAAACACAATCCTTCCTCTCCCCCCATTCCCACCTCCCTTAAGCAATTGTTCCGGCTCATTTCGGGCATGTCTTCCTTCCCATTAAATAATGTATGGATTCCAAGGCCAGGCGCTGGCTAGTCGGGGCTGCCTTGCAGAGCATATCACGCAGCTCCTATAACATCAAAAGTCCTGATGGTATTTTTTTCTTTTCCTTTTGGATTTTCAGAATGGACTTGGATGGAGGTATATTTTGAGCTCCAGCCTACCTAGCTGCTGAAGGGTTACCTCCCACTCCACATCAGGCAGGGGGCTTTGTGATACCACCAACTGAGAGAAAGGTGATCAAGGGTGAGAAGGTCTTTGGCAACTTTGCTGTCCCCTTGACCAGCTGGAAACAGGAGGAAGCTGTGAGGGTTAGGTACAAGATTTCTAGGAGTAATCTCAACCTGAGAGGTAGGATTAAAGACTCTCAGCTTCACCTTTCCAACATTAGGAATACCTCATCTCTATTGGAGCAACTGGTCTCGGAATAAGAACGCACACAAATGCCTACTGTGGTGCCCGCTTAACTGTCTTTCCTCTTGATGTTATGAAGAGGTCTGAGCTTCTTGAAATGCCTCCTTTCCTGGACAATCAAGTAGGAGGTTCACTTAGGAATGGGCTTGGAAGTAACTCTTCTGGTGGAATGCCAGGGCTCTGCCATCTTAAGTCTGAAAGCACCTCACATTCCAGAGAGTCAGAGACTGTGAACAAGCTCAGTTCTCCTGGAGTAGCTGTGGGCAAGGAGAGGGGAGGCACAGTTGGTTGAGACTGGGCTAGAGGAGGTGGCCTGGTGGCCTGCCAGGTCCTAGAGAGGTAGACGGCTGCCTTTGGCCTTCTCCAGTGGCTGCTAAATTTAATTCACGCTTACTTTTGTAGATTGGCAGAAAAAGAGCCAGAGGGGAGTTAGGATGTGCGGGAGGCTAGGTGTCAAAGGAGAATCCTCAAGTGTCTGGCTCTGGAGAAATAGAAGATGGCCTTTCTGATGAGAGGTTTGACTAATGGATGGAAGACTGGGGCTGCAGGAAGACAGGAGTCCATTTTGTTTACTCATTATTAGATGCCTACTATGTGCCAGGCACAGAATACAGTCTCTGCCATTAAGAAAGCCCTGAACTAGAAACTCAACTAAAGGGAAAGGTGATTTAAAAAATCTCATTGGCATAGGGCAGGAATAAAAGGAGAAATGAGAATAGTCAGGGACTCATGGCCATTGTGGCCTTGAGGAGGGATATGAATGAAGGGCTGGAAAGAGAATGTCACACTGCCTGCTGGGAGGCAAAGGTGGCTCCTCTGTACACCCTGTGAATTTGGAAGGGAGAGACCACCTCACTGGCTCACAGCCATGGATAGCAGGGAAAAGTCCTGTGAAGTCACTGCTGTCTTTGCTTCAGGAGAGATCAAAGCATTTAGGAAATACAAGATCTCTATGAAGGAAGAGGTAAGGGACAGGCCCACATAGTTTCCCTTTAAAGATTTGAGGACCTCATTATGAGGAAAGAAATGATGCTTACTGGATGATGCCTCACACACCAAGTTTCTACAGGCCACACTTGCAAACTGACGGGTCACCTGGCTGTCCACAGACGATAGCAATTATCATGACTCAGCTACCAATCCAAGGACAGTCTTTCTATATTTTCCTAATCAAGAGGCAAAATGAGGTTATGGGTCAGGTGAGAGGAAATAGTCCTATAAAAATACATTTTATTCTCCTCTTCCCCTCCCTTCTGACTCAAAGAATGATGTTTCAGAAAAAATATAATGATTCTGTGCCTTTCTGCCTTTACTCCTCTAGCCCTTGCTCCTCACAGGGACAGATGAAGGAAAAGTTATTGGGATCAAGGTGCTGGCACCAGGAGGATAAAGGCGAAGTCTTCCCCCCTCCACTGCTCAGCAGGTCAAAAAATGATTGCGTTGGGCATGGAAGATTTATGTCCGCTGTGAGTCAGTCAGAGTGTTGGGGTAAATCAAGGCTGACATTTTTAGCATCTGGGAAAAAAAAGCAATTGCATTTTATGTCTACATTTTGCTCGGCTAATCAAGGTGCGGAAGACACAGTCTGCTGGGGAAACTACCAGTTTCTATTATTTAGGTAGGGTTTGGTTTCCCCTAGAGAAACAGAGCAAGTCTGTGAAGGCTGCCATTTAAAGAAGGAAGGAAAAGGTCCTCACTGCCAGAGTTGACTTGGAGAGATTAGTTGGCAAAATGTCCCCATGGCTAAGTAATGGGTCCTGGGGAGGGCCTGAATTTAGGGGTCATCTGAGCAGGGTGAGGGACAGCTCTGGAGCAGGGGCGTGCACGCTGGCTGCCTTTGCAGACTCTTTTCTCTCCACACATTTTAGGATATAACAGAACTGTGGGATAAACTGGTTTGATGCTTTTGACTAAATTGGCCACGTACTAATTGTCTACTAATCAGTCCTTTAATGGAAGCAACCAGTGAAATAACTAAGTAGATTTGTGAAAACTGTTGAACCGGTTGATGTATATTGACATAGTTGAAGATCAAGCCACACTAATGTGTGCAGGGGGAAAAGAAAAATGAACAAATTAGTAATATTTCTTCTTAGCTTTCTATTCCAAGGCTAATTTTTGGTTTATCTAAATGCTTTGCCACAGTAAATGAGAACGTATTTGGATTTCAAAAGTGTTATATTTTGCACCAGGGATTTGAGATTCAGCAAATGATATTTTCATGTGTTAATGGACAGTAATCATGCTAGCTATTTTTGGGTGGGGGAAGGGGATTTACTATAATAAGTGATTAAATGTTTTATATACATTATCTCATTAAATCTCTAGAGCCCCAGGAGCTAGTTAAAATCCCTGTTTTACCTATGGGTAAATAGTGAGATTGACTAATAAACCTGAGGTCATATCCAGATCTTCCTAGAGGCTGAGTGCTAGAGTTCTTTGAATCAAGGCAATTCCGCCTCCACAGCCTTCATTCCTAACTTCTGTGCATGCTGCTTCAGATTTGATCAAAGTAGAGATGCACAGTTTTCTAAAAACACTGGGAATAAGAGATTCAACCAAAACAAATTTTTATGAATCTGGATTTTCTTTTTTTGGGTCATGAAAAATGTTGAGCAGCTGGGTGTTATGGTGCATGCCTGTAATCCCAGTGCTCTGGGAGGCAGAGACAAGGGGATGGCAAGTTTGAACCTAGCCAGGGCAACTTAGTGACTTATTAAAACCCTGTCTCAAAAAATAAAAAAAAGACCTGAGGATGTAGTACAGTGTGAAGGCCCTAGGTTTAATCCCCAGAATCCTGAGTACTGGGAGGAAAAACAAACAAACAAAAAAAAACCACTTGGGAATCAGCTACGGTTCCTGAAAATGTGTGCTTATGACAATAACAATAACAGCTAAAATATGTTGTTTCCTTGCCATGTGTCTGGGTATATGTTAAAATCGTTATATGTAATTACTCATAGAAGTCCCACATAACTCTAAGAAATTGCACCTATTATGATCCTATATCCCAGGCAAAGGAACTAATTGGACTAAGAAATCTAGAAACTTTCCTTCACATTTAGCTAAGAAGTGAGAAGCAGGATTGGAAGCCCACATACTTAAGCTCTCTGTGGCTTTACCTGGTCTGCAAATTATATTTAGGGAGAAAAAATGGTATTGGCAACGATTAGTCCTTTGCCTTCCTTTGTGTGTGTGTGTGTGTGCGTGTGTGTGCCCTCAGGTAATTACTTTGTGATGTTTTGCATAAGAGACTTCCAAGTTTCTTTTAAAAAATTTTAGACCTTTGTTTATTTGCTCCTGGTTTCAAAGGAATGGGTAAGAATATACTGAGACTTATTTCAATCAGTGCTTCCCTGTGCAGGGTTCTAGAATGCCTAGAGGGTCTTTAAGTTGGTAGTGGGGACCTTAAAATTATGTGCAGTATATCAAAAAAGCTGAATTAAAATTGATTTACTGATAATAAGGCATCACACAGTAACTCAAACATCAAGTTCATGGAATTATATTAGCTCAGTAAGGTAATGTGGATTATTGCATACTGATTGTTCTTCTATAAATAAGAATAGGGAAATGGAATATTCTTTAATAAAGGTAATCAATTAGACAAAGACACATTAAAAGTAAGAAGCCTTACAGGGAATAAAGGGGGCTCCTTGGTAACAGAAAGCCCAGAAACACCACCCCCACCCCACCTGCTATAAAGGTTTTTCTTTTTCCTTCTTGTCACTTGGTTATTTGTTGGAAATATGTATTAGTAAAATATCTTTCAAAACCCAATGATATAATTTATGTAAAGTGTTATGCAAATACCAGTTTTTGTTATTAATATTAATGGTAATAGTTATGGTAATGATCTTGCCTGAGCCCCTGAAATCAGGTAACAATTGTATTAAGAACTTTAATTTTGAACCTTGCATTTCCTGGGGTTAGGGTTACACTCTTCTTCATCAAATTTCACATTAGCCCAGGTGTGGCCGAGACGCTGTGTACCCTATATGTGCAAGCACATTCCCATGAGTGTCCATGCATACATGTGCAGTGTACACACACATGTGGTTTTGTGAGTGTTATGTCCCTCCCCCTTCCAGCCTGCTTGTACAGCTGCACATTGAAAAACTCTTTGTTCAGAAAACTTGTTTGAAAGGGTGATGAAACATTTGGGTTGAGGTGTGGGTTTTTACTCCCACAGTTTTTGCTATTAATTAGACAAGCCTCACCACCAAATCCTCTTCTGCTTCCCTGGAGGATGAAGGGTCTGTAAGAAGCTAGATTTGTATCTGGCTGTCATTGTTTTGGGCCTGTGCCTACCCACACAAAGTGGTTTGAATGTCACAAAGAGGTTGTGAAATCGGACATTGGCAGGTATGCCCCCAACACATACACTTAACATCAAAAATCGATTTGACTTAATTCTTTTGTTTTGATGCATTTTGGAGACAGTCTGAGTAACACTATTAATTGGCCAGAGATTAGCATGTAATCAAATCACATCTGCTTTAAAAAAAAAAAACAACACTTTTTTAAATAGCACAAAGTGTAAATTGATCCATAGCAACTCAACTCTCTGCTTCTGTTTTAAAAATGATATCAAGTAAAGTAAGATCAGTACCTGCTCTAATCTTTAATTGTTATCAAGCTCTTCTTAGTTTGCTTTGGTATTTCCTTTATCTCATTTCCAAGAGAACTTTCACCTCCTCTCCTTGCTCTCTGAGGCTCAGTGTATATCCTAGCTACTTTCCCTCCTGCTGCTGCTCCTCGGAGCCCTCAGTTCTTGGCTCACATTCATCACAGGAAAGCCTTGAGTCCTCCTGGGTACCCCAGTTCCCTCTCAAGGTCCCTTTGTCACTCTAGGGCTTTCTTTTGCTTATTTTTTTGTACAGAGCTAGCTTGCTTCTCCTGCTGAGTCCCGGATACTGCTGGTCTCTTTCCAGCACCTGAAGCAGCGGCACAACCCTTCCACCTGCCATGTGCACACACAGGCAGGTGTGTTCTAGCCATATGACCCTCTTTCCAATCCATTGTGTCATTTCTTCCTTTCTCTGAGGGTTATTATTTATTCCTCACTTTTATACAGCCTAGGCCTCTTCTTCTGCAGCATCAATTTTCACACCTGCCAAAGAATTCACCAGTGACTTAAAAGAATTTCCACCCCTCCTCTTATTTCTATTACTTAGATTGAACAGAATGGTGAAAATTGCAATGTACAATGGTTTCTCAGGAAATAGAAGCGCAGCCATGACTTTCCAGGGGAAACAGGCAATCAATGACTGGGTCAGGCATTGAGTTAGGTGGGACTTGCCTTGATATAAACTGGTGTTTTTCTCCAAGGCAATGCCTGCAGATCTGGGGAGCTGGAACACTCACAGAATATGATGGTGCCTGACAGAACGGGTCCAGGGAGTACTGTAGGCCCACTTAAAGCCTGGCAAAAGTGGGAAGGTTTTAGGCTTTGCAGTTTGACATGAGTACAAATCTGGACTTCCTATTTTATTAGCTGTGTAGTTTCTGAGTCTCAGAATGCAAAACCATAAAATGAGAATGGTGATACCTACTGAGCAGGGTGTTCTGAGGACTAAATGATTGACATGTTGACAGTGGTTACCCGAGCACATAGTAGGTCCATGGGTATTATGTGCTATAGTAGATCGTAATGGATATCCTTGGGAGTAGTGGATATCCTTAGGCTATGTAAAATTTAAAAGTGTTAGCAAAGTCATGCCTGAAATGAATTCTGAACATTGATGAATATAGATGAGCAAAAAACTGCCAGAAATGAGTTTCTAATGAAACCATAGCCTTTACTATCAGTTGAGCCTTGCACTTACTGTGGGCAGTAGATGTCCAGGAGAATTGCCCATCTGGTGGCAGTGAGGCAGGGAGGACTGAGCTGTCTCAGATTAGTTTTTTAACCTCCAGGCAGTGCCTCTAGTGGGAAAAAGACATGACTCAAATCTTTAGAAGCTGGGAAAAGGAGGCAGAAGATAAGTCACTAGAAAGAGCTGAGAATCAGAAAGAAACTCAGAAGAACCCCAGAAGGACAACTTCATAGAGAATCAAGTGCAAAGGTCTGAAGATTAAAACATGGGAAAAAAGAAAGAGGCAAACTTAGGGAGATTAGAAGTAGGAATCAAAAATATCTATAGCTGTTAGAACTTTGGGGAAAATCAAGGTAATAGGAATACACTGAAAGTCTCACAATTCTTGGATGCTATCAGTTGCAGAGGCATAGGTGAGTGTGTGTGTGCGTGTTTGTGTGTGTGTGGCAAGTGTGGTGGTTGTTCCTCTTAACAAAGACTAGTTCATCCAAATGTGCCCTCGATCCCATATTTTTCTTAGGTACTGGAGAAGGCTTTTTCATTGTGCTGTATCCCCAGCCCTTTTTTCTTTTTTATTCTGAGACAGGGTCTCACTAAGTTGCTAAATTGTCCAGGTGGGCTCAAGCTCATGATTGCTTGCCTCCACCTCCCAGAGCGATGGCATTGCAGACATGCACCACCACCATCACAACATGTTCTTCATTTTCTCCTGTTCTCACCATCACTTATCTCCCTTTTCTTAACTGCATAATTCCTAATAGCTTAACTATATTTTAGTATTTTCCAATTTGAAATGAAATGAAAATGAAACCCTGTCTTGATCCCTTACCCCCCTCTAGCAGTACCTCAATTCCCTGCTACCTGCTCTTCACCATAAAACTTCTACAAGTTGCCAAATGATGCTATTTTTATTTTCTTGCTCTTCCATTCATTCCCCAGACTACTCCTTTGCTCCAAAGGTGGCACAAGGTCTTTATCAACTTCTTCATTGCACCATACAAGGCTAATTCCACTTCCATTTTCATCATGAACCACATTCTCTAGGACTGATTGCTCTTCGTCTCAGCGTAGTCTTTTCGTGACTTCTGTGACTTCTTACATTTTTTGGTTGTCCTCTTTGGAATTGGCTCTTCTCCTTGGTCTCCTTTGCTAGTGCTTCCTCCTGTACTAGCTTTCTGAAAATAGGTGTACTCCTGGGCATAGGTCTGGGGCCTTCCCTTCTCTTCCTGAACTCACTTCCCAGGTGATTTCCTTTAGCCCTGTGGCTTTAAGTGCCATCTATATGCTGATGACTTGCACATTTATGTCCAGAAATCTCCTTCAAGATTCAGACTCATGTATCCACCTGGAACTTGACATCTCTACTTGGGCATCTCACAGGCATCTCAAAAGCAGCACGTAAAAATAACATTTCCATTTTCCTCCAAAACCTATTCTTTTCCAAAAATATCCTGTCTGCCTAAATGATGCCACCATTAATGCAGTTGTTAAAGCCTACAGCTCTCAACCCATTGGCAAATTCTGTCATATATATCACATTCATTCATTCATTCATTGCTTTTAAATTAGCAGTTATAGTTGATTCTCTTTATTTGGGGTAGTTATACTCTATAAAGTTACTGGGAACACTGATTTACTAAATACTGAACCATTGCTTTTAGGGAAAAATACAGTTAAAGTTCTTGTAAGCATCTGGTCACAACAGTTTTGTCCACTAATCACTACATTTTATGTGAGTTTCTATTTAAAGGACACCTTCTTTAATAAATAGTGTTGATTCATTAACATTGAACTCACAGCCAACAGCACCAAAACTCACGTCTAAATGAATCTTTTCTAACCTTGTATTTTCTCTGCAAGATGCATCACGACCTTCTTGTACTTAGGAACACTAGAAGGCTCTTCAGCATTATACTTGGGGGCCATTGTAAGCAGTAAAAGTACGCAAACACACAAACACACACACAAAGCATGAAAATGTAGAGGTGACACTAAATAGGCAGTGAAAAGGAAGCTCGTTTACAGTATGACCCCTGAAACAAGGAGGCAGAGTGTGGTCTTGTTTGACCTTGGCTAGGATGGCCAACAACTCAAAAATGTCACTGATCTGTATATGTGCATGTCTACAGTGATGACAAAAGTGCCATAAACACTGATTCTGGGGTTACAGATAAATGAATTCACAAATGTAGAATTTGCATATAATAAAGATCAACTGTATTAATATTTACATACCAAGCAGGCAATGTGCTTGGGATTGAATATACACTGCTAAGCACAACACACATGGTGCATTTCTTCATGAAATATACTCAGTGTAACTCCTGAGTATATTTTGAGTCCATCTGCTTTTCTCAAATTCTTCTTCTAACTGTCCTTGTTCTTACCACCTGTGATGGTTAATTTTAGGTACAACTTGGCTGGATTGAGGGGAATACCTAGAAAACTGGCAAAGTGTCACTTCTGGGTATGTTTGTGAGGCTGTTCCCAGAGGACACTGGTGTGTTAGTTGGAAGACTGAGTGTACAAGATCTGCCCTCAGTGTGCACAGGCACCATCTAATCAGTTGGGGGCCCAGTAAGAACAAACACAACAGAGGAAAGATGATTTCTTCTCTCTCTTCTGCAGCTGGAACCGCACCTCCTATGTTGGACTCAGAACTCCATGTTCTTTGGCCTTTGGGCTCTAGGACATAACCAACGGCCCCCTGGTTTTCAGGCCTTTGGCTTCAGACTGGGAATTACACCATTGACTTTCCTGTTTCTGCAGCTTTCAGGTTTGGACTAGGCCATGCTACCAATATCCCAGGGTCTCCAGCTTGCAGGTAGTCTACGGTGGGACTTCTTGGCCTCTGTAATTGCATGATTCAATTTCTCTAATAAATCACCTCTCGTATATCTATTGATCTATCTACATATCATGCCAGTTCTGTCCCTTGGAGAACTCTGATACATCACCCATATTTGCAATTTGAGCAATTTGCCTATTAAGTGATCTACTTACAATCTTTCCCCTTTGCAATCCATTTTCTGAATATAGCCAGAATAATTCCTTCAAACAGGAACTGAATTACGCCACTTTCTGCTTTTTGTCTTTAATGACTTTCCACTCAAATATTTATGGCAGCAGAGCCTTTTTTACCTCTGAAGCCTTATCTTTTTTTTTTTTTTTTGTGGGTACCGGGGTGTCGACCTCAGGACCTTGCGCGCCAGCAGGCACCAGTGCTGCTGAGCGATATCTCCGGCCCCTTTTTTTGTATGTGGATTCCGGGAGTCGAACTCGGGCCCTCGCGCTTGCCAGGCAGGTGCTTAAGCCACTGAGCCATCTCACCGGCCCTGAAGCCTTATCTTGAACCATGGCACCCTTTACAATATTCCCATCACACCAACATCTTTTTAGATTCTGTGTGTGCAAAGTTCTTTTCTGCCTCTGAGCCTTTGCCTGTGCTGTTTCAAGTGCTCAGAGCACTCAGGAAATTTCTGTGCATCCTCAGATCTGATGTTAATTCTGTCCTTTTAGAAAAGCCTCCCATGAACATCAAGCCCTGCATTGTTATTCTCTATACAACTGTTCCTTATTTCTTTTTATAAACTTATATCATTTATTGTACTTTTGCTTCTTTACTGGTTTACTATGTCACCCACCACTAAACTTTAATTCCACGATGGCAGAGACCATGTTAGTTTTGATTACCACTCATTCCCCAGTACCAAGTACGTGTATGGTACACAATAACCATACAATATTTGGTGAATGATGAATTAGAATATTGCCAAGTAAATTCCTTAGAATGTGAAGATCTCTGTATATCAGCTTGATTCAGCAAAAATAGAAATGGCCTAGAATGGTCTTCTTCTAAATTTCTTTTGTATTTTCAGTCATACTAGGGAAATTTGTTCTAGATCCTTTCTTTAGATTTGTACATTAGCATTTTTGTTGGGTCCAGGAGTCTACCCTCTAATAAACAAAATCAGGTATTTGCCCTAGCAAACTACCTTCTTGTCCAGTTTCCAGCCTCCCTGCCTCACCAAGGGCTCTATAAGGTATTCCTGATTCTCTTGTAGCTAGTCTGTGGCTGTGAGGGCTCTTCCCAGACATTTCCACATCCTCACACAATCAGCGTGTAGCTGCTTTACATTATGCCCTCTCACAGTTGAGTGACAGCCCTTTTGTGGACCATGTCTTCCAAACCATCACCCGACCCTAAGTTGCCATTTTGGTTAGGGCATAGACCTTGAAATACTCTGAGCAGCCAAAAACAGAATTGGTATTAATGGGTAGAAATCCCATAAAGTCCTGTTGGACCAAATATAAGGAAGAACTTTTGACAGTCAGCTGATCAAAGACAAAATAGGATGCTTGAGTAAGTAGTGAGCACGTACTCCTTAGAGGTGTGGGAAAGCTACCATCTAGAATATGGAGGGAAAATGATTGTATTTGATGAATTAATGGTCTCAGAGTCTTTGAGACTGTTATCGCTGGACCACTCACATCAGAATTATGTGGGGATGCTTGCAGGAAAGTGGGATTCAAGTGTGGTGGCCCCAGAATGCTTGTTACAAACCATTTATTGTATTCTACCGCAGCCTTAGATGTGGATGCTAAATATTAGTCACCATTCTTGGCTTTGGAGATTTTTCTTAATTAATTTCATGTACCAACTTTGCTAGTTGCTTATAGTTTGGATCTTGAATGTTCCTCCAGGAATATATATGCTAAAGTCTTGGTCCTAGCCTGTGGTACTATTGGGTGCTTTCTATCTTTGCTTCCCAGCCATCAGGAGGTGAGTAGCTTTGATTCACCATGCAATTCCCACCATGATGCTGTGCCGTGCCACAGGCGCCAAAGCAATGGAGCCAGCTGACTTGTGGGCTGCAACCTCTCAAACCATGTGCCAAAGTCCACCTTTCCTCTTTATAAGTGCTTATTTCAGGTATTTTGTTATAATGACGGAAAGCAGACTACCCACTAGGCTGTAGTACCTGATTACTTAGTGAAATAATAATTTAGGTATTATTCTCTATATTAATACCTGCATTGCAAGTGCTATAGGCATTCATAGGTATTATAGGTATTAATACCTGTGAAGGTATTTTGTGGTGTAGTTAACTTGATAAGGTGAGTGGTTCTCATCTAATTGGTTGAAGACTTTAGGAGCAAAACCTAAGGTTTCCCAGTGAAGAAAGATTTCTGCTTCAAGATTACAGCAAGATTTTCAGCCTGTTAACCTGTCCCACAGATTTTCACCTGGCCAATCTTCACAGTTGTACAAGCTAATTCCTTAATGTGAATGTCTTACATATATCTTGTACATATGTATCATATACAGTAATCATATAATAAATGAACAATAATATAATAAATATTTCTCTGGAAAGCTCTGACTGATTCAGAGATACAGCAGAAAAAACCAGTCATTTTAGTTTCTACACAAGGCCATTATCTTTACAGTCCTTTTCAATTTATCATAACTTTTAGGACTCAGCATATGATTTATCTCATACCCTTAAAATGTGTATTCTGCAGTTGTTAAAAATGGTTGATGGGCTGCCGAGATAGCTCAGCGACATAAGCACCTGCCTGGCAAGCGCAAGGTCCTGAGTTTGATTCCTGGAACCCACATAAAGGAAAAAAAGGGCAGGTGATATTGGTCAGCGGCACAAGCGCTTGCTGGCAAGCGCGAGGTCCTGAGGGCGACTCCTGGTGCCCACATTAAAAAAAAAAAAAAAAAAAAAAACGGTTGAAACTGTGGTTTGGAAACGTCTATACTGATTGTTTTTGGTGAAGAGTTCTATTAGTTGCTGAGAGATGGGTGTTAAAATCTGTTATGATTATGGAATTATTTCTCTTTTGATTTTGTAAATGTCTGCTTTATGTAAAACTGTCTTATTAGGCACATGTCACATTGATGATTGTTATGTCTTCTCAATAAATTGATGCTTCTTTAAATTTGATATTTTACACATACCTGTAATCCCAGAGCTCTGCTGGCTGAAGCAGGAGGATTGCCACAAGTTTGAGGCCTGCCTGGGGTACATAGTGAGTTCAAATGCAGCCTGAACTACATATTGAGACCATGTCTCAAGAAAACCAAAATAAAATTGATGTTTTATCTTGAAGTCCATTTTATTTATATTAAGGTAGCCATCATGGCCACCTTATTTATTTACTGTTTGCCTGGTGTATGTATTTCCTTCATTCATTTTTAACCTATCTGATGTGCTTGTACATACTGAAAATGAATCTCTTACTGACAGCACATAGGTAAGCCTTACTTTTAAATCCATCTTATAATCTCTACCTTTTATTGGAGTTTTAGTCCATTAACATTTAATGTTATTATTGATATATTTGGAATGTGATCTATCATTTTATTATTTATTTTCTCTTTGTACACTTTGTTCCTTTGTGTCTCCTTTCCTGCTTTCTTTCAAACAATAATGTTAGATTTCTACTTTTTAAAATAACATTATTTTTGTATTTTTAGTTTTTGTTATAAGGCCTATAATATACATCCTTAGATTTTAATAATAAACTAAAAATTAATATTGTGGTATGTTATGTAAAATGTAGAAGACTTGTAAATGTATAGGTTCATTTACCTCCCCTAATCTTAGCAAGGCTTTTATGCTATAGTTGGCATACATGTAAAATCTACATAAACCCTATGACACAATGTTATAATTTTTCATTAAGTAGCAATATATATTTTATAGAAATTAAAAGGAAAACAGTACTTCATAGTATTTTATATTTGTTTGTATATTTACTATTTATAATGTTCATTTTATCTTATAAAATGTGTTTTCATTTTGGTATCATTTTTTCCTAGAACATTTATTAATTTGACTGTAAATCTGCTGAAAATAAATTTTCATTTTTAAAAAAGTCTGAAAATGCCTCTATTTGGTCTCATTCTTCAAGGATAATTTTTCTGGATATAAAATTCTATGTAAACATTTTGTTCTAGCATGGTAAAGATATTGTTTATCTTTTGGCTTGCAAGTTTTCTAATAAGTCTATGTGTGCAATTCTTATTTTTAGTTCCCCTGTATATAATGTGTTGTTTTTCTCTATCTGCTTACAAGATTTTCTCTCTCCTTCACTCTTTTTTCTTTAGCAGTTTGATTATGGTATGTCTAGGCATAGTTGTGTTCATAATCATACTTTAAGTTCCCTGAGATTCTTTTTTTTTTTTTTTTTTTGTGGGTACCGGGGGGTCGACCTCAGGACCTCGCGCGCCAACAGGCACCCGTGCTGCTGAGTGATATCACCAGCCCCTTTTTCGTATGTGGGTTCCGGGAGTCGAACTCAGGCCCTTGTGCTTGCAAGGCAGGCAGTTACGCCACTGAGCCATCTCACCGGCCCTCCCTGAGATTCTTGACTCAGTAAATGTATGTTCAAACTTGGGAAAATTTTGATCATTATTTATTCAAATATTTTTGCTCCCCATTCTTTTTCTCTTATTATTGTAGGATTCCAACTATACATTTGTTAGATGTCTGATCTTGTCTCCCAGCTATAAGGGCTTGTCTATACTTTTTTTTATTTTAAAGAGAAAAAGCAATAAAAACAATGATACAGAATTTCAAAACAAGATACTAGGAGATTAACAACGGTTAATATATTGCATATTGTTATCTTCAAAGTAGTTGCTCAGATTACAAGATACAGGCCTGAAAAATTGATGAAACAATATAAGCACAAACCATTCTTTTCAATGAACTAATAGAACTTAGTAGTATAATTATCTTAGCTATCTTGTGTATATATATATATTTTTTTTTTCTCTTCTCTTCCTTCTTTTCTAATTTCCCCCATCCCAATTGTTCTTCCCTTTTGAGCAGTTTCTTCCCCTTTCACAATATCTATTATACATTTTGGATCTTATTTACTCTTTCAGTTTCTTACACTAGGGGGACAATATAATGTTTACACATGCAAGTTTGATTTATTTCACTTATGAGTATGGTCTCAAGTTGCATCCATTTACCTATAAAACCTCAAGTTTATCCTTCTTTATATCTGAGCAGTACTCCATTGGATAAAACACCACATCCTTTGTATCCATTCCTTAGTTGATGGGCATTTAGGTTGTTTCTAAGATTTAGTTATTGCAAATTGTGCTGCTATAAACATGGGTGCACATATATCACTGTGGTACGATGTTTTCAATTCTTCTGGGAAGATGCCCAGAAGGGGAATAGCTGGGTCAAATGGGACCTCCAATCCTAGTTTTTTTGAGATATCTCCACACTGATTTCCACAGTGGTTGCACCAGTCTACACTCTGACCAACAGTAGAGAAGCATTCCTTTTTCCCCACAACCCCACCAGCATTTCTTATTGGTTGATTTCTTGATGATAGCCACTCTTTCTGGGATGAGATGGAATCTGAGTGTTGTTTTAATTTGCATTTCTTGAATGACCAGTGCTGTTGAACATTTTAAAATATATTTATTTGCCATTTGTATTTCTTCATCTGAGAAGTGTGTATTCATCTCAGATGCCTATCTTTGGATTGGGTCTTTGAATTTGGTGGGTCTGATTTTTTTCAATTCTTTATGTGTTCTAGATAGCAGTCCTTTGTCTGAGGGACAGTTGGCTACAATTTTTTTCCCACTCTGTGGGTTTTCTTTTCATTCTGTTGGTGATTTCTTTTGATGTGCAGAAACATTTCAATAAGGCGAGATCCCACTTGTTGATTCTTTGAAGTACCTCCCGTGCAATTTTGTTTTTGTTCATGAACTCTCTGCTTACCCCTATGTCTTCAAGATTTCTACCTACTTTCTCTTCCAATAGATTTAACGTTTCTGTTTTAATATTTAGATCTTTGATCCTTTTCAACTTTAGTTTACTGCGTGGTGATAGGCATGGGTCTAATTTTAGTCTTTGACCTGTGGAAAGCCAGTTTTTCCAGCACCTTTTTTTAAAGAGGCTATCTTTTTTCCAGCGAACATGTTTGGTCCCTTTGTCAAAGATGAGGTGGTTGAGTATGTTTGTAGTTGTGTCTGCATTTTATAATCTGTTCCACTGATCCTCAGTTCTGGTTTTCTTTTGCCAGTACCATGCTGACTTTATCACAGTAGCTTTGTAGTATAATTTCAAGTCAGGGATTGTGATACCTCCTGCCTTGCCTTGGTTGTCCAGGATTGCATTTACTATTCTAGATCTCTTCTGTTTCCAAATGGATTTTAGGAATGTTTTCTCTAGTTCTGTGAGGTGTGCTGATGGTATTTTGATTGGGATTGCATTAAATCTGTATAACAATTTTGCGAGTAGGGCCATTTTCACTGTGTTGGCTCTTCCTATCCATGAGCGAGGGATATCTTTCCATTTTCTGATATCCTCTTCAATCTCCTTTTTCTGGGTACTATAATTTTCAATAGGTAGATTCTTTACTTCCTTTGTTAGATTGATTCCTAAATATTTCATTTTTTTTGGGGGGGTGCTATTGTGAAGGGTGTTGTTTCCTTAATTTTTCTCTCAGTGAATTTGTCGTTTGTGTACAAGAATACTACTGAGTTTTGAGTGTGGACTTTGTATCCAAGTATGCTACTGAATTTGGTTATTAAATCTATATGTCTTTTGGTGGAGCTTTTGGGGTCTTCTATGTAGAGTATCACGTCATCTGCAAATAATGATAATTTAGCTTCTTCCTTTACTATCCTTATTCCTTTTATTTCTCTCTCTTGTGTAATTGCTCTGACTAATATTTCCAGAACTATACTGAACAGGAGTAGTGATAATGGACATGCTTGTCTTGTTCCTGATTTTAGAGTGAAAGCTTTCAGTTTTTGTCCATTTAGTATGATGTTGGTTATTGGTTTGTCATAGCTATCATAGAACCTGATAGCTTTTTTCAGGTTAGGGTAAAGACCATCTATTCTGATTTTCTGTAGGGTTTTTATCAATTTATTGGGAGCTTGTATTCAAAGTGTTGCCCCTTGGTAGAGTGGGTTTACCCTGTGGGGGGTGATTTAAGAAAGATAGTGGATAAAAGAAACATACATGAAAAGAAAATAAATGCAATGCTGGAGGAGAAGGATGATCATGCAAACTTTGGGAAACTAGAGTAGAGGGCAGAAGAGAAAGAATGAGAGAGTAAGCAAGAAATTATCTGAACTTGGTCTCTGGGTTTGGGGGATGGGATTAGTTTTCTGTGGCTGGAGTTCTCCCCAGCCATTTAGAAAAGAGACAAAAAAAAAAAAAAAAAAAAAAAAAAAAGAAAGAGAAAAAAAAAAAAACAAAAAACCAAAAAAACTCAAAAACACAAAACAACCAAAAAAACAACAAAAAAAGAGAGAACAGGGTCAGTCCCACCCACCTGCTTCTATTCGGTATGTCTTTGTCCCCAAGCACAACACTGGTTCACCAAACTTTCACCTGTTGGCTCGGATTGTTGTTGTTGCTTTGTACTTTTCATGCCACTAGTCCCGCCTGCCCATCCTCTGAGCCCTAGTTGGGACCCTACTGTGTCGCTGGCATTCCCTCTGTTCTCTGGGCAACACGGTAGGTATTCAGTGAATGTTAGTTGTTGTCATTATCATTTATTTAATAAAAATAGAGGCTAACATAAAACCACTGATTTCAACACTGAGAAAGAAAGAGTCACTGTGAAGAAGGTGGAGCCAGAGGAAGTTGTGGTTGGGGATAGGAGCAAATCTGTTCATACGTGGGGAGGAAGGGGGCGTGTTTAGATAGGATGGCTATACTATCCAGAGGAGAGAAATTGCCACAGGAAAACTTGGTGGAGTTTTGCCAGTGAAGTGAATCAGATCTATTCTGGGTCCTTGCCTCAAGGGTTAAAGATGAGATTAAATATTTAGTGTCCATTTATAATTAGGTCCCTGGGGATCTCATGGAGCATTTCACTGATGCATTCATTTTTCTCTATTTACATTGTAGCTTTAAGCATTGATTTTGCAGCCTGTCATGCTTGTGTAAAGTGACAGTTCCTTGACAAAAACCACAGCCCTATTACCCAGCATTTGTAGGTTTAGTGGACAGAGGGTGGCCCCTGTGCCCTAGTGGATTTGCTAGCTCACCCTCGGTAAGGACTGGGGACTGGGAAGAGGCACAGCATTGGTCAGATTTTTGACATGTGCTTATTTGTATGGCACACAGGTGGCAAAAGAAATAGGAGAGGGGTCAGAGGAGAAGAATCACAGTGAGAGGATGCATCTGCACTGATAGCAAGAGGTCCTGTTCAAAGGACTGCATGCTCTGCATCCTCAGCCTGAGGAGGACAGAGGGAACTGGCCTGTGGGACGAACTCAGCCTTCATGGGCTGGGTGATCAGCCTTCAGCTGTCCTTATCTTTAGATGGGTAGTAGTCAGCACACACCAAGCCTGAAGGTAACAAGCTGGCCTCAGTAGCCTCTGTACTTCCACATGATGTATTGATCTATTTGACTCACTTAAAGTATGTCCCTAGCTCAGAGACCTCTGGACCTATGCCAAGCCACTACCTGGCATGTAATGTAAAAATCAGAGATTCCATCTCAAAGGACGTCAGGTCAGATGGATTGGAGCTTTGAACCAGAAATTAGGGACTCAGCTGTGGACTTTCTGTAAGTTCTCTAGGAAAACCCCTCTTTCACTTATGCTTTTACTTATGCTGTGTTTTATAACCACCCCTCCCCATAGACTCTGACTTACGAGAACAGGCACAGGGTGCTAGGGTGCTGGGAGTCCAGTTTGATCGCCCTATCTCTTTCTCTTTCCACTGACTGGTTATAGAAACAATTAGCATGCACTGTGGACCTCTGTTTCTTTATTGTTTCCTGTTTTACCAAATGCTACCAAAACCCTCTTAGTGAAAGCATCTTGCTTAACTTCTACCTCTCTCTCTTGCACATTTGGCCTCAGTTAACCTGTCATTCTTATTGATTCTAGTACCTACATATTTCTAAAATATATGTACTATTCCCAAACTACTCTGCCACCTACTTGATTGAGACCACAGTCATTCTTTGCCAGGTAGCAATAATTTCCTAATTGTCTTCCTTATCTCCAACCTCGTTCCCTGTGCCTGCTCTCCCAACTCCCCCCTCCACAAGCTGAGTCTTCATTCTAAAATGTGAATTTAATCCCGTTCCAATTAAAACCTCTTAGTGATACCCTGCTGCCAAGAGGTTAAAACTCAGACTTCCCACTTGTATGACACACCTGGGCTCCGGCCCCTGCGGGGCTTCAGTCCTCAGCATGTCATCTCTTCTCTCGAAGCCCAAGGACTCCACTCTTGAAAAACCAGTAACAGTTCTTCTTGTATTTTTTCTTTTTTGGTGGCGATACTGGGGATCAAACCCAGAAGCACTCTACTGGGTGCTAAACTACATCTACAGTAAACTACATCCCTAACTGCCCCCTACCCCTCTTGAGACAGGGTCTTGTTAAGTAGCTCAGGCAGGACTGGAACTTGCCACTCCTTCTTAGTCATTGCTTTTTGGTGGTGCACCTGCCCAGAGCACTCTTCTCTGCCCTGTCTCTCCCACCCTGAGTCATTAGCCTGTCTTTTCCCTTATCTCAGAGATTTCAGCTTAGGCGTAACTTCCATAGGGAATTCTCGAACTTCAAAGCCTGGACGGTCTCACGTGCCTTTACATACTGTTCTGCTGCTACTGAATTGTCCTAAATCATTATTGCAATTGCTTTATCTTGTGTGAAATCTTCAGTGAGCTGTGAGCCCTGTGAGGGCCGGGCCAGGTCTGCTCATTCCTACTACCCACCTCCTAGCACTGTGCCTGGCAGTGAGCAGAACCCTGATACTGTATATCTGAAAAATAAGTGAATATGAAGAGTTATTCAAACACATGCCATGTTTTTTTGACTGGAAGAAATTTGTTATTCATTTAAAGAAGAACCAATAAGACTGTTTCATTCCAGAAAGTCATTTCTCTAACACCCTGTGCACTCTCCCAGGGATGAGGCGAAGATGGCCTTGGTTACTCGTTCTGAAAGCTTCATCTGGAAGGCCTGCCTTGTAAGGCTGGCTGTGGTGGTTTATGAGGGTCCAAGTTTGTAGACAGAAAATGAGTTTTGAGAAAATGTGAGGCCTAACAGTTCCTCCTTGGTTTATCTGGGTGAGGTTGAGAGGGAGCCGGTCTGGGAGAGATGGGCACTCAGTGGCCTAGGGTGGCCCTTCCGGTCTCTGGACAACGGATCTCGGTAGGGGTCTGACTAACCCTGATTGCCTGATGAGGTCCCGGGAGAGCGCGCCGGGGCTCAGAGCAAGCAGGTGGTCTGGTTCCCTCTGCTCCTGCACGGTGAGTTGGGCCTTTGGGCTCCTGACAGGCTGCCAACACGGGCTTCAATCGCAGTGTCTGCACACTGCCGTGCTAAGGGGAGAACGGAAAACAGCAGCCCTTCAGCACGGAGGACAGGCCCACTGGGAAGAGACGAGTTGGGACAGAAAACTTTTTATTCTGTCACCTAATGTAAAATCAAGGGGACATCGTGAAATCACAGGAGCTAGAAGAAAGCAAATGTCCCTGGAGCTCGTGTATAGTGTAGAGCTGGTTTAACAGTAGCAATAAAATCATGTGTTTTTGCAGTACCTTTGTCTCCCAGGGCACAGGACGCTCCTCTGTCTATTAACAGGCTTTCAATTGAATAAGTTCTCTGTTCTGGTATCATTTATTTATTCGGTCACATGAGGATCTTTTTTGTTATGCTGCATGAAAAGATAGGCTATGAAATATAATAGTGAGCTCTTGGCACGCGCAAATGGGATGTGTATGTTTGTGTGTTGTGAGTGTCTGTGTTAGATCCAGCCACTGAATGTTACCTAGAGTAGGAGAACATGTAATGAAAAGAAAAGGAGCTGAAGGAACAACAATTTTGCACAAATCATTACAATTCAGGTATGGTATTGATAGGAAATCAAGGCCAGTTTGTACTTGGGAACAGTGAACAATTGGGAGAGAAGGTTTCTGTGTTATCCTCAAGGCTAAAACCCCACCGGAATGCTTTGTCTTTGGAATTCATCACCAAATGAATAAATATGTAACATGAAAAATGGACTCAGAATGAGGCTGTCAAAGTGACTAAATCTTTTTGTCTGTGTTCGTGAAACTGAAACTAAGCCAACATCGATGAGCTTGCTTCTACTTAGACTTCTGTAGCAGTACTGTTTACAAATATTGGAAACCAGGACAGAATACAAAGAGCAATAAGCATTCATGATGTTTCAAGGGCACCATTTACTGGAGAGAGGAGGGTGGAGAAAAGATCATAATGTAAATGTGAATACATATTTAGTCACAGAGCTAAGGAAGTTGTTGGTAATGACTTCAAGTTGTAGCGTTAGAAGTCAAATGGTCACTAAATACTTAGAGGGATGCTCATGGAGATGAGAGTTTTGCAGCTGTTTGCATTAAGGTGGATGCCTTCTGCCTCTATCCAAAGGGAGTAACATTTGCTCTCTCTTACAACACAACTAAAAGTTTAACCCCTTATATGAACCACTTGTTAATAAGACTTTAGACATCAGAAAAATGGCAATGATCCCTGAAAGAAGAAAACAGATGATGTACCCTATGATTGCCCCAGCATACTACCAAGAAAGCTTCTAAGCCATGGGATAGGGAGAGGAAACCTAAGAGAATATTGATGGTTTCCTTGATCTGAGAGCCTGGGGAATCCAATGTGGCTAGAATTTACAGAAGAGTGTTCTGAGGAAAGAGGTGCACAGGGAGAGAACTTTGGAGATCGTGAGAGAGTCTCTCTTAAGTCTTTATTTCAGTACTAAGCAGTGCATGCTTATAAGAAAAATACTTGAGGCCGGGGGAAGAATCCCTTGAAAGGATAAGAGGGAACACTATTCAACAATCAAACAAAGCAGGACATATTTTCTGTTCCTACTCCACCAGAGCAGAAAATTTCTAATTCACAAAACATCAGGGACAGTATAAGGTGTGATCAAACAATAAGATGAATGTTGAGGGCTGGGGATATAGCTTAGTGCCACAGTGCCTGCCTGGCAAGTGTGAGGCCCTGAGTTCGATTCCCGGTACTAAAAAAAAAAAAAAAAAAAAAGAAAGTTGAAAAAATTATCACAGTAAAAGATACATTATAATTAATCCTCTTCAAAATACACACTTCCATACTTTGAGTACACTTACCCCATTGTTGTTGCTACTTTCTGAAGCAGTTCTGAAAATATCCTTTCATGAGTGTCTTTTCACGGCTGCCTATTGTCCTGAATCAACTCAAAATGTTAATGGCAATTTCTGTCAAATAAAAACATTATGGTGTGTTCTCATCTGCCTTTTTCACTGGATCTGGCACCGTGTGACTTCTGGCTCTTCCCCAGAGTCAAAACGATCATAAAAGGTAAATGTTTTGAATCAATTCAAGACATGGGGTCTTCCATAACAATACAAATAAAGACACTCATGAAAAAGGACTTCTAGAACTGCTTTAGAAAGTGGAAATAATGATGAGGTAAGTGTGTTCAAAGCAAGGGAGAGTAACTTGAGGGTGATTAAGGACAATGCATCTTTTACAGGAATTCATTTTAAAAAAAATGTAAACATTCACCATAGTCTTTGATCACACCTCATATTCACAAGAGTCCTGCCTGAGCAGTGGGTTGAAAATAGCCCTAGACAAAGCACTGCTCTGGTCCTGCCTAGCAAAGCTTAAAATCATGACAGAAGGGATCAAACTGCTATCAAGTAAATTAATGATGGAGCAGAACAAAACTCAAAACTATACTAGAAATGCAAAAATACCCAGCACTTCAACACTAAGATAAAATTCACAATATCTGGACATGCAATAAGAAATACTAGACATGCAAAGAAGCAAGAAAGTATGTGATCCATAATAAGAAAAGTAAATCAAAACCAACATAGAAATAATATAGGTGACAAAATTATTAGACAGGGATATCCCATATGTTCAAGAACTTAGGGAAAAGATTGAACATATTAAAGACAATATAAAAAAGGAATTTCTAGAAATGAAAACCATAACTTCAGAGATGAAAAATACACTGGAAGGAACTGATAGCAGATTAAACAATGCAGAAGGGTTATAGAATATGAAAACTGGAGTAGAAATTATCTAAAATGAAACACATGGAGAAAAATGGGGAAAAAAGAGTATCATTCAGGCATGGTACACTTCAGGTGATCCAAGATATATATATATATATATATATATATATATATAATTGTAGTCCCCACAGAGAAGCAGGTACAAAAAATATTTAAAGGTCTAAAGCCAGACATTGTTCAAATTTTATAGAAACTATAAACCCACAATTCTTTTTTTAAATTATTTTAAAGAGAATAAAACAAAAAAGTAGAAACAATTATACAGAATTTCAAAACAAGATAATAGGAAATTAACAATGCTTAATATATTGTGTATTGTTATCTTCAGAGTAGTTGCTCAGATTACAAGATATAGGCATGCAAAATTGATCAAACAATACAAGCACAAACCGATCTTTCCAATGAACTAAAAGAAATTAGTAGTATAATTATCTTAGCTATCTTGTGCATACATATATATATATATTTATATATATATTTTTCTTTTCCCTTCCTTCTTTTCTCCTTTCCCCCATCCCAATTGTTCTTTCTTTTTGAGCAGATCCTTTCCCTTTCAAAATATCTATTGTAGATTTTGGATCTTATTTACTCTTACAGTTTCTTACACTAGGAAGACAATATGATGTTTACATGTGCGAGTTTGATTTATTTCACTTATGAGTATGGTCTCGAGTTGCATCCATTTACCTGTAAAAGCCTCATGTTTATCCTTCTTTATATCTGAGTAGTACTCTTTTGTATAAAAATACCACATCTTCTGTATCCATTCCTTAGTTGATGGGCATTTAGGTTGTTTCCAAGATTTAGCTATTACAAATTGTGCTGCTATAAACATGGGTGCACATATATCGCTGTGATATGATGTTTTTAATTCTTCTGGGAAGATACCAAGAAGCGGAATAGCTGGGACAAATGGGACCTTTAGTCTTCGTTTTTTGAGGAATCTCCATAGTGATTTCCATAGTGGTTGTACCAGTCTACACTCCCACCAACAGTGGAGAAGGGTTCCTTTTTCCCCACAGCCCCTCCAGCATTTGTTATTGGTTGATTTCTTTTTTTTTTTTTTTTTTTTTTTTTTTTTTTTTTTTTTTTTTTTTTTTGTGGGTACCGGGGGGACGACCTCAGGACCTCACGCGCCAACAGGCACCCGTGCCGCTGAGCGATATCACCGGCCCCTTTTTCGTATGTGGGTTCCGGGAGTCGAACTCGGGCCTTCGCGCTTGCAAGGCAGGCGCTTAAGCCGCTGAGCCGTCTCACCGGCCCATTGGTTGATTTCTTGATGATAGCCATTCTTTCTGGGGTGAGATGGAATCTCAGTGTTGTTTTAATTTACATTTCTCGAATGACCAATGCTGTTGAACATTTTTTTATATATTTATTTGTCATTTGTATTTCTTCCTCTGAGAAGCATGTGGAAAGCCAGTTTTTCCAGCACCATTTATTAAAGAGGCTATCGTTCTTCCAGTGAACATGTTTGGTCCTTTTGTCAAAGATAAGGTCACTGAGTGTTAAACCCACAATTCTAAGGCTCAACGAATGCCCCCAAAATATGAAGAAAACCAAAGCACATCATAATCAAATTATGTAACACCAGGTGATAATGAGAAAAACCTAAAAGCAGCCAGATAAAAAAGATAAATTGCATATAAAGAACAAAGTTAAGGATGACAATAGATTTCCTATCAAAAACAATGCAAGAGAAAAAAGCAAAGCAACATTTAAAGTGCTAATAGAAATAACAACTGTCAATATGGAATCATGCCCCATGAAAATATATTTCAAAAGCTGAGATTAAATAAAGGTACTCAAACCTTTTTTTCAAAAACTGAAAAACGCTGTGACTAACAGACCCACATTGTAGCAAGGAAGTCCCTTGTACAAAAGGAAAATGATGTCAGGTAGAAATCTTGATCCATATAAAGGAATGAAGAACATGGGATTTGGTAACTACTTGGGTAAATATAAAAGACTTTAAACAGTCATTTTAATGTCTTTAAAAAAATGACCATTTAAAGCAAAACAAAAATTAGCAGTGTAATGGAGTTTATATTACAAATAGAAGCAAAAATTTATGATGGACACCAATATCACAAAGGACAGGAAATGAGAAATGAGACTATAAAGTTTTTAGGGTCTTATAATATATATGAAGTAGCATAATGCCACATGAAGATAGACTGTGATAAGTTAAAAGATATATATCATAAACCTTGAAGCCACCCGTAAGTTCACACTACAAAAAGTTCTAGCTGAAAGCCAACGTGGTAGATAATATGGAATTATAAAATGACACCCAACTAATCCCAAAGTAGAGGTGTGGACATTAATATTATCTCAATTGTGGCAATAGTTTCGTGAGTACATAAATGACAAAGCTTATCAAATTGTATACATTGTGCATATACGACTGTGCCTCAGTTTACTGCAATAAATATATTATACAAAGACAAGGTGGGTCTAACTACTCACCATATCAAAAATAAAATGTTTATATTTAAACAATAAAATGTTCCATAGATCACATTAATGTGCCAGAAATACAAATCCATAGTTTTGGAGAATAAATTAGAATTGCACGGGCATGATTTTCTAAGTGCCAGAAGGTATCTGAGAAACACCTAGTCCTTCTTCATTTCACTTACATATAAATGAAGGTCCACGTTGATAATGTAAGTTACTGCGACTTACTGCCAATCACCCAGCAGGTAGGTAAACAATAATGAAACAGAAGTTCAGTGGCATTAGCATGAAGGCTGAACCTGTTGCTAGTTATCTCCCACAAAAGGGACCACAAGAATAAATGATTTGCCAAAAAAATGACCATATTCTGCCTGGAGTGACTGAGGAATATGCTGAAGTCGTAGGGAAGTGGAAACATCCACAGTACAAAAACCCGAGACATCACCATAGAGAGGAAGGCAAGGCACTCTGACTCTTCAACAACTTGGATGGGCTTGTGACCAAGAGTAGACTCCCCAAGTGTCCCCATTGCTGCTGCAAATGACTGCACAGGAGACTCTGCCATCCATCATAGGCCTTAAACAATTCGTAGAGTTCTCCAGAGTTAAGTGACTGTGCTGCCACTGAATATGAGTTCCCATTGTACATCCCACTTCCTGACTTAAGCTGCCACAGCTTACCACCTTCTTGAAACAAGACCCACAGCTAGAGGACATCCCATCCTAAGGGCTGGTAGCCACAGGACATCTCCATTCTTGAGACTTCATCATCATTCTACCCTGCTCATGTGGGTGTGTGCAGCTCCATAACCCTCACTGCTTAGAGCCAAGGCCCAGAGGAAAGGCCAGCGCCCTGACTTCTAAACTCATGTGGTGCCCATTCACCCATGGAGCAGGTGGACTTGCACAGAGGGGAAGACAATCATGGTGGCCCTATATACTTGTGTGCACCAGTTTTTGGCCTAATAGCCAGTTAGGCTCCATCCTCAGCTCCTTGGAGAGTGTGCTGCAGAGCTTGCACACCCACAATGTCCATGTACCCCTGAGCCTCCACCTGACCAGTGAAGCCGATGCACAGTCAGCTGGCCTGACAAACTCCCCAGTACTTATCCCTTGCTGGACAGCCAGTCAAGCAGCAGATGTGTCTCCCCAGTGACCCTACTGCATAGCCGGCCAGTCCATGACTCCTTGGTGAACCCAAGCCTGGCCCAACGGCCAGCCAGATGGTGCTACCTTCCACTCCCTGGTAGTCCTGCTGCACAGCAGACCAACCTGCAGTGCCTATGTGCTCCTAAGCCCAGTCCAATAAATAGCTTGCCAGGTGGCAGTCCTACGCAGCTGACAGGGCCACAGCACCAGCATGCACCCAGTTGGGCCTGACAGTCACCAAGGAAGCAACATAACTGACCTATCAAAAGTCAAAGCCAGAACTGTAAAAGCAACAAAAAAATGTCAATCACATATAAGAATCTTCATTAGACTAGCAGATTTTTCAGCAGAACCTTGGATGACTGGAGAGAATGGCATAATGTAACTAGAGTGCTGAAAGAAAAAACTTGCCAGCTGAGGACATGGAGATAAAAGGAACACTTATACACTGTTGGTGGGAATGTAAGTTACTACATTCACTATGGAAAACAGTATGGAATTTCCTCAAAAACCTAAAAATGGAACTACCATATGACCCATCTATCCCACATCAGGGTGTGTATCCAAATGAAATGAAATCAGCATACAAAAGTGATACTTGCATACCCATGTTTATTGTGTCACCACCCACAATAACTAGGGTATGGATCAGCTTGGGTGCCCATCAATAGATGAATTGATAAAGAAATTGTGGTATATGTACACAATGGAGTATTATTCAGCCATAAAGAAAATAAAATCCTGTCATTTGCAGGAAAATGGATAAAACTGGAGGAAATCATATTCAGAGAAACAGGCCAGACACAGAAAGACAAGTATCCCATGCTTTCTCTTGTACGTGGAAAAAAAAGATTACCTGAAAGTAGAAGAGGGACTATTAGGGATTGGGAAGTGGTGATAGGGGAAGAGAGGGAGAGAAAAAAAGGTTAGAAGGAAGGGTGGACATGATTAATGCATGACCTATGTATGGAAATGTCATGGTAAAATCCATTAATTTGTACTGTTAGTATGTGTTAGCAAAACATCATTAGACAGGAACAGAAAACAAAGTATAAGAAATGATGATAAAACAAAACAAAAACCCCAAAAATTGCCAGAAAAAGAATACTATACCTAGTCACACTATCTTTCATAAATGAAGAAGAGATGAAGTCTGTATTGGTCAGATTTCCCATTGTTGGGACAAAATACACAATACCTACAATTTAAAGGAGGAGAGGTTTAACTGGGCTCACTGTATCAGAGCTTTTGGTCCATGGTCAGCTGGTTCCAAGGCAGAAACATCCTAGCAGAAGGGCATGGTAGAGTAAAGCTGCTCACGTCACGGTGACCAGGAAGCAGAGCAGAGGGGAAGAGAGCTAGCAAGAGATATGCCCTCCAAAGGTATGCTCCTGGTGACCCACCTCCAGCTGGGCCACCTCCTAACAGCACATTAGTCCTGTTAAATTGACAATTAAGGTAACTGGCACAAAATCTTTCTCAGATAATAAAAAAGAGGTATTTTATAACCACTAGAGAGGTCTTACAAGAAATATATAAGGGATACTACCTCTAGAAGTGAAAGAGTGAAAACAACCATAATGAAAATGTAAATGTATGAAAGTACAAAACTCACTGTTGATGTAGATACACAAACGAGAAGGAGAAAACAATCAAATCTTGTCACTATAGAAAACCACCAAAACACAAAGATTAACAATGAAGACAAGAAGAAAGAATACACAAAACAACCAGAACAATGAAATAATAAGAATATCTTTGTTGCCTCTCAATAGTAATCTTGAATGTAAGTAGATTAAATTATCCAATCAAAAAGTATAGACTAACTGAATGGATTAAAAGAAACAAACAAGCTCCAACTAAATGCTGCTTACAAGAAATTTAGTTCACCAGAAAAGGTACATACAGACTGAAAATGAAGAAATAGAAAATAACTGGAGCCATCACAATACTTGACATGAAAATATACTACAAAACTATAGTAATCAAATCAGCATGGCACTGACATGAAAACAGGCACATAGATCAATGTAACAGAATAGAAAACTCAGAAATAAATCGAACCAACTGCAGCCAATTGATTTTATACAAGGGCACTAAGAACATACATTGGAGAAAGGATATTCTCTTAAAAAAGTGCCCAAGAAAGCTGGATATCTATAGACAGAAGAAAGAAACTGGACTCTGATCTCTTACCATATACAAAAATCAACACAAAATGGATCCAAGACTTAAATGTATGACTTGAAACTGTGATGCTACTAGAAGAAAACAGGGGAAATGCTTCCAGACATTGGGATGGGCAGAGATTCTTTTGGATGTGACCCCAAAAGCATAGGCAGCAAAAGCAAAAAGTAACAAATTTTATCAAACTAAAAATCTTCCATGCTGCAAAGGAAATAATCAACAGACTTAAAAGACAACTTGCTGAATGAAGAATATATTTGCAAAATTTTCACTCGATAAGGGATTAATATCCCAAATATATAAGGAATTCAAACAACTCAAAGGCAAAAAACCAAGTTATCTGATTAAAAAAGTGCAAGTGATGTGAATAGACAGTTCTGAAAAAAGATACGCAAATGGGTAACAAGTATTTTTAAAGCTGTCAGTATCACTAATAATCAATCAAAGAATTGCAGACCAAACCACAATGAGATATCATCTTAGCACAGTTAGAAAGGCTAATAAGGCTAATATAAAAAAGAAAACATTAAATAATAGTAAGGATATGGAGAGAGAAAATGTTTACATCGTCGAAACAAATGTAAATTAGCCATTATGGAAAATAATATAGAATTTCCTAAAAAAGTAGAAATAGAACTACTATATAATGTAGCAAGTCTACTAATGAGTATATATGCAAAGGAAATATATGAATCTGTGAAAAAGACATCTACACACTCGTGTTTAATGCAGCAGTATTCACAATAGCCAAGATGGAATCAAGGTGTCCATCAACAGAAGAAGGGGTAAAGGAAATGTGTTGTGTGGTCACAGTGAAATATCATTCAGCCATAAAAAAATGAAATCCTGTTATTTGCAGCTACATGGATGAGACCAGAGGATAGTATGGTAAGTGAAATTAGTTAGGCCCAGAAAGACAAATACCATAAGTTCTCACTTATCTGTGGAAGCTAAAACATCAATGTCAAAAGAAGAAAATAGGATAGTGGTTACTAGAGGCTTGAAAGGGTAGGGGGAGAGAGGGTTAACCGGCAGCTTCAAAGTTCTATAGCACAGTAAACTATAGTTGACCATGAAGTTGTATATTTCAAAATAGCTAGATGAAAAGATTTTTAATGTTTCCAACACAAGCAAATGATAAATCTTCGAGGTGATGGAATACCAATTAACCTACTCTGATCTTTACACCTTGCATCCATGTAATAAAATACCACCCTCTACCCTACAAATATGTATAATTATTGTGTCAATTAAAGAGAAAAATATAAAATAGTAGTCAATTTTTAAATAATTTGTTTATTTTTCTGTGAAACTTCCCAGATGCAGATCTGTATGGTTTGTTGGCAAAGCCATACTCATCAGTATACACCGGGAGAGGGAGAGCACAGTATTTTACTAGGATGCTGAGACATCAAACCAAGAGTGGGCTAGTACTCGGCTACTGGGAATAGAACAGCTGAATGATATAGTTAATTCCAAGGCAGCTTCTGTGTTACCAGTGATCATGATTGTCGTGAATTCTTTAAGTAAGCAGTGGCTTCAAAGACCTAGGGTATTAAACTTCAAAAAAGTACATTTGGGGAATTAATCAATCTAATAAATATCATACAGAGGGAAGAAGTATTAAAAATCTATAACTGGACGGAAGTTTGAACATCTGAGTAGACACTATAATTTAACCATAGTGGATTGCAATTGCTCTGGAGAAGAAGAATGGAGATTGCTTTCTCTTTGCAAACTGGATTTAAAAGGGTGGCTTAAAAATCTATGTACCAAGAAAAATCTGACTTGGAAAGGAAGGGACAGGAGGGTCTCAAATAAGAATATGCAACCCAAGTTAGTGCAGCTAAAGAGCAGGGTAAATTAATGTGATCAAATGAGAATGAAAAAGGCTTTTCTGAATAGAACAGAAAGAAATGGAGGCAAGAGAAAAGGGAGGTTGGCTGATGGATGAAGATGATTGCCAGATTAATGGTGACTTTGAAGTTTGCCGAGGTGCAGCTACTTTCCCTCTTGACCCTCCTGCCAACTCTGCTTTAATAAGAGAAATGAGAAAATAAACTCAGACAATTAAAAGGCAATGAAGACTCTTCCAAAGGAGTTTTAAATAAAAAGCAGAAAAGGAAACACATTACAATTTCAAGTTTCCACTAAAATATAGCCCTGCTAATGAAAACTGAAAGGCAGCATGGGATGAAACTTGCCTTAGGAGGGTTCTGGTGTTTGTATGGAATTTAGGGAAATAAACTAGGTAAAATATTAGCCCTCAGGAAAGCTAGAAACACCTGAGTAATAAATGTCTGCCCAAACTGGTGTCAGCGTTTAGCAATATAGCAGCATTGATTTAGAAAGAGAAAAAAAATCTATACAAAGAATAAACATTACTATTGTTGTTAAGTAGCCTGAATATCGCAGTCTTCAAATTAAGCTATTCAGCTCACACTTTAACTGTTCTGAACACAAATTTTAAAAAAATGACTATATGATATGAATGGGAGGAGTAAAATGATTTGTCATAATGTCCTTTTATTGTAAAGCTATGAACATAAGCCCTGGTGGTCATTTTCCAGGCTCGAGATTCTAAGGAATTTGGACAATAAGCCCAAGACTCCCTGCACAACGTTGTCAGGGTCTGTGAATCTTCCCTTCTCCATCTACCAGGAAGCTCAACATTCTCTAATTTTTGTTCTTCATTGGATGAAAGCATATTCTCAGTTTAAATGCAGTTATATTACTGGGGAGGGGTAAAATACACTGCCTACTTAACAGAGGGATTCATTTGGATTGATTTTCTTAAAGAATGAGATATAAAGGCTTACAGAAATAATAAGAGGTAATGTTTCTTGAGTGCCAGTGACTCACGTAAGTTTTTCTTGTTAGTCCTTGGGACAATCCTTTGAAATAAGGTAATAATGTGGTACTAATGTACTGTTTTGATGATGAGAAAGCAAAGTCACAAAGAAATTAGACAATTGCCCAATAGCAGTTAGTTAATGAAAAGTACAGCTGCTTTCTAGAAGGATGTAGGGGACAAGGGCAAAAGAAGAGATTATACCTGTAAAGAAGGGAGGGATTCCAAAGCCAAACAAAAGGACAAAATACACTCCAACTTTTAGAAGAAGTTCCCTCTGGTTTTCCTACATAGGGGTGGAAATTTCTTTGTTTCCCCTTTCTGGTAAGATCATGTCTACCTGTAGAATTCTGTAATTCTACAGTTCTGTTAGCAGGGTTCTAGGAGAATGAATCAGAGGTGAGGGAGGGGATTGAGATTCTGGGCCTTCGGAAAGCCCTGAGTAGCTCTAGGTCTCCTCTTGGTGTCTTGGCTTCCCCAACCCATTCCGAATACTCTATTCTTTCTTAAAAAAACAAAACAAAAAATTCCTCTCATAAACATAGCACAGGCTGCTATCATCATACACATTTACCTAAAACATACCAATGTATTATCAGTAAGTCTCTGTGTTTTTGCAAACCTATTATCTTGCTGGAACCATGAGATGAGGCTGGCCATGGATATTGATTTGTGTAAGGACTCAGAATGGGCTTGTAGGGACAATCCTGCGGATTCAGGTTAGGCTGGGAGCTAGGGGTCAAGGGAGCCACATCAGCAGAGCTTTGAGGCTCAGGTCCAATCTGTTTTTGGTAGCTTAGTAAGAAGATGCATCAACTGAGTTAGCTCATTGGAAAGACTGATAGCAGCAGCTCATCCATTCAGTCCTAAAGCTCTTGTTGTCATGTAGATGTTCCTCAGTCCCCTTTTCCCATAAGCATTTATAACAGGTGCTTTCTATTATAGCCCTTTCCATTGTGTGCCCAGCTATGTCCAACCCAGAAACTCTCCCAGAGTGAAAAATAATGGGAAACTAGGCACTCTGCAACTCTGTCCATAAGCTTCTCAAATTTTATTTTATATCTGCAGCAGGTAGCACAAGTGGAGTTGTATTTATGTTCCTTTTGTATGTACCAACAGTGATGAACCAGATGAGCACTACTGAGAAAAGACCTACTGGAACTGAAGAACAAATTATGTGGTAGGGAAGGTGCCTAGGCATGCTTTTGAAGGTGTATGCAGTTATCAGCTGTCAGGGTACGGATCCATCTTGAATTCAGAGAGGCAACCCGGAAAGCTTCCAGAAAGAATGATCACTTGAGGAATCAAAAGACAGATCCTAAGCCAATTCTAGGGAAATAGAAGCCTAGAAATTCAGGTAAACCTTGTGGGCAACGAGTTTGGAAACAGAGGTAAGCAGGTGATAGCAATGGAGGTAAGAAGAAGCTAGAAGAGCTAACAGTCCCCCAGTGTGTGATGTGCACACACTAACCTGTCCAGGAAGAACTGACCTTGTCTAGGGTGGGTTAGGATATGCAAAAGCAAGAAAACTTGGTCAGGGCTGAGCATATTTCTAGAGTGTGGTGCTGAGGATGGGGAAGCCCATGTGTGCACAAAGAACTAAGACCAGGCAGAATCAGGGTAATCAGGCTGAAGATGCCAGGAAGTCCAGGAGAAATCAGCCTTCATGTTGGCCTATGCAGGGCCTCCATAGTTGAGAGAGGACTCTGAGATCTCGTACAGAAATCTTTCTATCTCACTGCCGAGAGTGGGATGTAGTATTATCCAAGGTCTGCTAATGGAGAATAGAAAATTTGGCAAATGTTCAAGAAGGTTCCAGCTGCATCAGTCACAAAATACTGAGGAGAACCTAGATAGACAAGAGTCCTCTGCTAAAAGAGGTGGGTTTTTCTAGGTACCTCCTGGAATCCCAGTCATTCCTGCTGCAGGATTTAGCCCAAGATATTAAATGAATCAGCTGGTTAGGGAAGCTGTGTCTTTTGGGGAAAAGTGTGAGAGAGTCACCACCCTTGTTCACCTTGATGCATTAGAATCTAAATTCCTGGGTGTGGGGGGCTTAGCTTTGATTGGGGTTCTGTTGAAGTATTTGTTTCTGGGACCACTTTGGGGCAAATGCAGGAAGGGTAATAGTCCTACTGCAGTGACTCATCTCAGCTTGAGTCTCATGTTTAACACGCAGTACCCTTCCTATCTTTCTATAGCAGAGGCAATTATCCTGTCACACAAGCCCCCAAAAAAGTGATAAGATTGGTTTATTGATTTATTAATTTATTGATTTCTTTACTCATTTGTTTACTCATTCATTCAGTTTTCTCATTCAGCTATAAGGCATGGTGGTCTGGACACAATGGTGAACTAGTTATATGTAATCCCTGCCCTCTAAGCATGTTATGGGGAAGTAAGCAGGTCAGAGAAATAAACAGTAATTGTAGTTCAGTACGATCAGTATGACAGCGATATACATGGTACTGTGCGACCACAGGCAAGAAGTGGTCAGATTCTAGAAGGTGGTCAGTTCTGACCTCTGGAACTCTTCTTGGTGCCTCTCTCCCTACCCATTCTGGCCCTGGTTTTTCCACTGCTTCCTTGATGAAACCTCCTCCCATAAACATAGGGAAGACTGTTACCATTATACACATTTACTTAAAAACACACTAATGTGTTATCACAAAGGCTCAGTGCATTTGTAACCCTTTTATCTCTAATTGTAGAGAGAAAGATTGTTTCCTGTTCAAAGGAACTTCAGGCTTCAGAAAGTGGATATAATGGGTACTTTTCCTGTGTTTTTAAAAAATTGCGAACAGGTGAGTATGCTGTTCTGAAAGAGTACATGAGGTATGGTTATAAAGGACTTAATTGGACCAATTTCTCTATATAGTCAAATACACCATCAAAATTAAGAGATAAATCCCAAACTGGAAGAAGTATTTACAGCATATGTAATAAATAAAAAGATTTTATCCTTAATGCCTAAAGACCAATTAAATATCATTAAGGGAAAAGATAAACAACCTTACAGAAATATGGACAAAGGACTTGAAAAGACAATGTAGTCCTGTTAATTTACAGTCTTTTTACTTGCACAACGTGCACATGAAAAAAGTTCAGGAATTGCTATGGAAAATTTACAAGCAAGCTAATCTGACACATTAGAGTGATAGACATATTATTATTGTGTTGCATGATAATTAGACTTAATTTGCATAAAGCCTGTAATTAGTATTACTTTTAGCTAGCCAACGTTTTGGTTCCTTTTCTCACTTTTGAAAGTTTCTTGGTAACTATAATTATGTCAAAGATGTCAGTTTCTCAACAGATGCTCTTGCGCATGCGCACACGTAGCTCCATGATTATGCAAGCCGGAAAGTCGCGAATGTCCTTGATCAAGTTCCTCCATCTCTGCTGTTTCTGCTTCCTGCTCCTCTTCTATGACGGAAGCTCCCTCTGTGATAACGAAGGCTCTCCTGCCTCTGGGGCTGATGTGTTTTTGAGAAGGAAGTTTCCAGTCCTCCTCTCCACTCACGTTCCCTGTTGTCCATTTGCTAATGTCCTCTGTTTTTTGAGGAAGTAAACAGTTTTTCTAGAGAGAAAGTGATGGCTGCATGGTGGCCATTTGGTGAAGGGTCAAAAACTGGTCAGTGATGGCGGCTCAGGAGAGTAGCGGGGAAGGGACAGGAGGACTGGACTGTCTAGAAATGGGGAAGAATTCCAGAAGACCAGGGTAGGACAGAGGGCTCAGATACCTCTGGCTCCAGGCCCAGGTAACATGATGCAAGAAACCCTTTATTCCAGGACTTTTTTCTCCATGGTCACCACGGAAAGGAAGTTCTGAGGGAACACTCCACGTACACTCACCTGAACAAGAGAATGGAACAATTACTTTCATCTGACTCCTGCCCTCTGACCTCTGTCCTCGTGACCTGTCCCTTACACCCTCAAATCCTTGAGGCAGCATCACTCTGGGCTAACTATGACATAGCATGGTTTTTAGGAGCCCTGGGAGGCTCCCGTCCACCTCTACCCTTTATATCGCTTAGTTCATGCATGAAATTCCTTTCATGGGAGATAAAATCCTTAATACCACAATTAAAGATAAGAGGCTTAAAATTGTCTGGAGAACTGATGCATTATTATGAAGGTGTTTTTGTCAAATAGTAAAAGACTTAGAATTATGGCACCATCTTCCGTTTTGATGTACTTGAGAAAAGCAATAAGAAAGCAGAAGGAGGAAGAAATGGAGACTAGGCCCAACCACATTGGAGAGAAGCACTGGGGGTGAAGTTTACTCTGGAATCTAAATGACTTTTCATGGGTCTGAAAGAAGTGGAAATGCCTCAGGCCGGGTGGGGGGGTGTCCCTGTGGTTCATACTGTGAAAACGATGTGGTAAGACAAGCCAGGGCAGCAGGTGAGGGAAAGTGGGGATGACAAAGGACAGACTACACTTACTAACAACAAGCTTTTGTCCCCTGTGCCTCCTGATAGCCTTTTTTCTTCCAGGGCATCTAGAAACTCTTACTGTTAAGAGATTTTGAGGTTGTGACAATCAGGCTCTGCTCTTTGGTTCTTTTTCTCAACACACATCTTGACTTCTGCGTTGTCTTCTGAGGGGAGCTGGGAGGGAATGAATGTAGAGGTCCTGTGGTGTGGAACCAGCAACTAGAAATAATGACCCAGATCAGTTTTTCTGTGACTAATGCTGTCGTCCGTATAGCTTTCTCTTTATTTTGTGGCCCACTCTTGATGTTTTATAGTCCTGTAATTAACAGGGGCTGACACACTGTTTGGGTGTGTGTGGGAATGTGCCACCGTTTTTGTAGTCTGTACAACTGTTTGTCCCAGCATTATTAAATACAAGTGACAGGACCTAAGAAACAGGAATCAGAGGCTGAAAGGTTAATGAGAGAGTCGTAAAGATGCTGGTGGACTGTTTGCAAACATTGCCTCACACTGAAGTTATTTGGATATTTGGAACCTATGTGAGTCCCTGGAGGGAAAAGGGGATATTACATGCACAGATATTTGATTTATTATTTTCTCTTTAAGAAATAAGTAATAAACAGATGAAAGCACAAGGTTATAGAACTGTATTACTTTTCAGCTTTGGCCAAGCAAAGCTTTAATTTTCTAACTAGAGATAACAAACAACTATTACTCTGAGGCAGAGGAAGGGCTTCTGTGAAATCATAACATAAGGGGATTTGTTCTGGGCGTTAGTGGATCCTAGGAGAGAAATGCACAGAGGGCTGGATGATCTAGGGGGATGCTATGGATTAAGGGTAAGCACCCTCTCAGAAGCCGGCCGGGCAGATTTACAGTGATACGTGAACATGAACTTTCTAAATTCCAGTAGTAGATCATGGCTTACCCCCTCTCCCCAGCTCGTCATGCGCAGCCTCTTACCTCACATTGAAAGTTCAAAAGGCCAATAGATCAAAGCTCGATCTCCTCGTAGCATTTATGCCCTGTAGGATCTGGGGTTGTCTGGACTTGGCTACTGGGGAGAGAGATGACACTAATGGTTATTGTACATATGTAAGTTAGGTTTTATATACATAACCATGCTGCAGTAGAAAACAGTATCAAGAACTCCATGGCTTAACAATGAAAGCTTATTTCATGCTTCTGCAAAATCCTCTGTGGTTCCATCAACTGTCCAGGAAGCTGTCCTCCACGCAGTAACTCATCGATCCATGCTGCTTGAGCCTTTTGGCCCTTCCATATCAACTCATGACCTCTAGACCATTTACCAAAGGGAAAGAGGGAAGCTGGAGAATCTCACCCAGACTTCTTGGACTCCACATGGAAGGGACATGTTATTTCATTTCACGTATCACTGGACCAGAAGTAGTCACATGATTCTACTGACTTCACAGTGACCAATTATTGCAACCTTCTAAAAGGGAAAGATAATTCCTCCCATGTTCTGATAATTTTGAAAACAAATGAGGTAAGTTGTTCATGTTATTATCATTTCTGTTTTTCCCCCTAGGATACTGTGACGTAGGAAATCTAAGGAACCTGCCAAGAAGACACTGGGTCCATATTCAAAACAAATCTCTTCACATATATATGGTGTTTGACTTTTACCTCAGTTGCAAAGGGTTGTGCTAATCATATACATTATCACTTCCAATTTAAACCAAGCCCAAGTTTTGGATTTATTTACTTATTTTCTCCCTCTTATCTCCATTACCCAGCCTCAAACACCCTCTCTCTATCCCATTAGACAACTACACAAATATGTCTAATACATATATATTTTTTGTTTCTCTTGTTCTTGTAACATGTGAGTTCATTTGAATGACCTATTCTCAGTCAACCATGATCGCCATCTTTTAAACTAGCTTGACGATCTCTGGTAAAGACTTGCAAGGATAGTGAAGAAAAGAGGGAAACAATTACTAGGTATATATGGCCACTGTATACAGTTTAAGAAGCAGCCCCTCATTTCTAACATTCCCTGCATTAGACCCGTGTGTGTGTGCGCTCGCGCGTGCATGTCTGTTAATAATGTAAATTAATTGCCTCAACTCTGTTTTGCCTCTGCCGCCATAGATTATCCGTAGGTAGGGCAGTTAATGAATGTCTCGGGGCCTCAGTTTTACCATCTATGAAATGAATCCAAGGAGTGTTTCATTTATCACCAAGGTATGTCTTGATGTTTAATTCCTTTAGCAGCCAATCTTAAGAGACCCATGATTTCCTTGGAGGCTAGGGCTTTGAAGACATAAACCCTTATCATCCTTATTTTCTTTGTGACAGGTTTATAGCCTGTGGGACTCACTTGGTACCTGTCACTTGCCTTCCTCTTGATGCCTTCCTACAGAGCTTTATCTGTCATTGTATCTTACTGTCAAAAGGATATGTAAAATCAGGCCGGTGAGGGATGATGCTGGCAAAGCGTTGTTCCTGCCAGGACACTATTGGTCCTGGGCTGCCTTCTGCAGAAGCAGGGGGCATTTTGGGAGAGGCAGAAGTCTGGTCTACTTGCAATCAGCCCAGTCTTCATTATTTAGTTAGCACCCATTGGCTACTGTGTATGCCCACCGTGTACCATTGAATTAAGAAATGTGGATGCTCTTTGACAGTGAGGACCATATCTGATTTTCCTATCTTCCCTAGCTGCTGCCCGTTCTCTCCAGACTTTTAAAAATAGCCCACTCTGTCTCTCTCAGTTGGATCTTCCTCTCCATTATCCTTTTTTCCTACCGGACAACTTCGTGCTTTTGCTTATAACTTGCTGTCTACCTCTCCCTTGTCTTACCCCACAACACAGACAATTGGAATATAAGCGTCACCAGAGCAGGGGCTCTGTTTTTTTCAGTTTCCATTTCTTAGGACTCAGAGCAGTGCTAGGGACACAGCTGGACACCGCTGTTGAATGAATGGCTGGCAGGTACTTTTGATCACTGCTTCTGTGTATATCTGTACCAGGAAGGTGTGCCTCTGAGTTGTGCATGCAGCAAGAAATAAGCCCATTAAAAAGGAAAACCCACATCTTGCCTTTAAGGAATGGTGTAGTTAGGGAGGCAAGGTGAATTGTATGAGGTGAAATTCGCACTACTCCAAGGCTCTCTTGCGTGATTCTGATTGCATTCATAGTACTGTATCTCCTAAAATCCCCTTGTGAACTATTTGTGGGAAGGCTATTTTTCTTTATTCTCTTTCTTACATTGAGCCTGTGCTTTAGCAGTTAACAGCTGTGGTATTTCACCTCTGAGTTGTCTGGCACCCAGTAGGGTGCTGAAGTGGTCCCTGTGTTTAGCTTATCGATATCCATTTAGTACATTTATCTTCTAGACTGGCTCTTTCTCAGCCTGCCCCAATGATTCTCTAACTGTGTAAGTCACTTTAATTGGAGATGCTCTGCAGATGAAAGTTCTATCACACATGCCATATAAATTAATATTATGATGCTAAGACCATTCCATTTGTCTGGGGATTTGCAATGATTTACTTTTTATGGGTAAAGTTTTATTCAACTCTTAACAGTGAAACATAAAACTGTTATAATTGTAATGAAATCTATAAAAGCACAGAGAGTAATCTTGGGTAAAATGTTCCCGTGAGGGATGATGACACCTCCGGGAACAAACTGAGGAAAGCTTGAATTAGTCATTCTCAAAGGTCCTCCCAGTATTTTGGGTGATACCAGACCAGGTCCTTGAAGGAGTGTGGTTTATAGCTCTGGTTCCCACATTCTAATCAACACCAAAAATTAGAAACTGAGTGTTTACAGAGGGTGCACAAAGATAAATGTTTCCATCCCCTTGCAAAATCTGGGAACAGGTTCATCAGGAAGGAGAGGAGTAAGAAGTAGATAGATTAGAATAGTTTGAGTAAATTTTTCCCAATGGTCCTGTTTTCAAAGTATTGGTATAGAAGAACCTTGCATTATGATACAGGATGCTGGAGCTCTAAGACCACACTTAGTTCCGAAGGAGTGGGGAGACCAAGTGATTCTGAACTCCGGGACAAATAGGGCTCCTTGTAAGTGCAAACGGACTACAATTGAGATCTCCAGAAACATAGGCAGCTGACAGCAACCCTTCAGGAAGGGAAATGGAGGAACTCATCCTCTCTTTGGTCTCTTGCCAGAGATCCTGATTGGTCAGACAGAACTAGCAGCTAGAGGACAAGGGACCTGTGGATGTAGTCTATGTGTGTCAGACTTGTGGAGCACAGAGTAATTTGGAGTACATGAAGAGTGAATTTAAATGGCGACAGCATGGACAAAAGGGCTCCCATTAAGGAGAGGCGAGAGCTGAGGGAAAGGTCTATTCCAGGATCTTAGCCATGTAGCAGCAAAGATGACACTTCTTCAAGCTGCTGTGAGACCCTACTGATGCATCGTCCCACTGGAAGCTCTTCATAAGCAGCAGCCGGCCATATGCTATTTGCATCCTGCTTGGTTTTCTGAGTGAGCCAGGGCAAGACAGAAGGGAATGAGAAAGAACAAGAGCCTGGGGGAAGTTAGGCTCTGAACCTAAGGGTAGGGATCCTTGGGTAAAGATCCTTTGATATAATAGTCGCTGGTGTCACAAAATTGACTGTTCATTAAAGTTTTTACCCTCATACTTCCTCTAGGTTTTAGATGTCCAGAGCTTTATCTTCTAATTTAGAGTTAAGGTAATAAACGTTTTGGGGCCATAGAAGGTGTTTACAATATTATCCCTGATATCAGTCACCATTTACTTGTGCCAGTCTTTATCGCATCTCATAATAGCTGGGTTATCATCCCAGCGTCTTGGAAAGGGTGTAGAGGAGGAGTGAGAATAAACAGGAATAATTGGGGGTGACGCTTTTCGGAGCCTCTGGCCCTGATGAAGGAAGCAGTTCAGAATTAAGTATGTAACCCATGAACCAAAACAATGATTTTCAACCATTTATTATTTTGCAATACATAATTGATTCTGCCTTGTATGCTTTACTGTGCTGCCTCTTCTCTTCACTGTTCTTTCCTCAAAAGAACGCTGTGGTAGTTCTGATCTGAAGTGTCCCCAAAAGGCCCAGGTCTTAAGGCTTGGCCCCAGTCCATGGTGCTGTGAGAGGTGGTGGAATCTTTAGGAGGTGGGGCATATTTGGAAGAAGTTAGGTCATTGGGGGGTGTCCCTGAAAGAGATATTGAGAGCCTGGCCATTTCTTCTCTTTCTCTTTTTTCTTTCTAATGGCAATAAGGAGAGCCTTCCTCTCTCATGTGCTCCTGCCATGACATCCTGCTTTCCCACAGACCCAAAAGCAGAAAGGCTCTCTAATCATAGACTGAAACTTCCAAAACTGTGAGCCAAAAGAAAGCTTTCCTCCTTTTTTAACCTGGTTACCTCAGGGATTTTGTTATAATAACAGAAAGCTAATACAAATGCCATATAACACACATATGAATTTCTAATTTATTTATGAAATCTGTTGATGAATGCTAAGTTAATCATACCCTTCAGTTCGTGGTACACTCTTATCACTGGTCCACAGAGGTTGGCAAGTCATTTATTCATTACTTATTCATGTATTCCTCTTTATCCATTTCCTTCTCTTTTCCATTGGGTAACTATTCTAGTGTGTAATGTGCATCCTTCTCTTTGGATATGTTATGTTAAAATGTAAATTGCTGTTTTATATACATATCTTTTAAACTAACATAAATTGTGTTACATTACATATACTTACCAGCCCTGCGTTTTCAGACCCATCCATGTTATTATATGTACATACAGACTATGGCTCCTAATTTATTCCATGAAATCCATTCATTTAAGGGAAGAATATCATATTAATGATATTAACTCCTTAATGAGTATCATACTATCAATCATGGCCAAATATTGTATATCCATTCTCTCATTGGTGGGCCCTGGGATGATGTCCAACTGCTTACCATCTCAAGGCATATATCAGTGTATATCATTGCCCAGTGCCAGTCTTCTTATAATCATGAACATTTGACACTAGCCAGCTTTCTAATTCTTGCCACATTAACTGATGTAAAGTGACATCTTATTGTTGCTTTAATTTACACTCCTGTGATTACAATTAATTATTATTATTATTATTATTTTTTTGTGGGTACCAGGGGTTGACCTCAGGACCTCACGCGCCAGCAGGCGCCTATGCCGCTGAGCGATATCACTGGCCCTTTTTTCGTATGTGGGTTCCGGGAGTCGAACTCGGGCTCTTGCGCTTGCCAGGCAGGCACTTACGCCGCTGAGCCATTTCACTGGCCCTGATTACAATTAATTTTGAACATTTCTTCATACATTTCATAGCTATTTGGGTTTCCTCTTTTGTGAATTGTATTTGCCCATTTGTAGAATATGTTTATTCTATACATTTGTAGAAAATGTTTAATTTTGCTGTAAAATATTTTTTTCTTTTTAGTTTTAGAATTTGTGCTTGTATTTTGGAAGTTTTGTTTAAGAAGTTATTCACACCTGGGCCACATAGCTATTTTTCTACAATTATTTTTCTGCCTAATTTTATAAAAAAAACCTTTTATATTTAGATCTTTAATCCCATCACTTTCCAGTTTTGTATTCGGTATTGGGTGCGTATCCAGGTAGGTATCCAGGTGGGTACTAGGTGGGTATCCAGTTTATTTTCTTGCATGTAATGACCCAGATTCCCCAATCCCTACTTCCCAAATATCACTCTTTCCATGTTAATTTATGGGTCATCTTTACTCTACATGGAGTTCTCATACATGCATGGTCCTCTCTTTGAAATCCCAATGTCCTCAGTGGAGCACTACCATTCCATTGTTTATTTTGTTATTGTTCCAGTATCACCTTGTCATCATTTCTATGGGTCTACTACTATTTTTTTCACCATAAACATTTTACTCATGTGTTTTAGTATATACATCCTTCCAATCTGTCCATTTCAAAGTAAAATGAAGGCAATAGCCATTTCCCCATATATAGCAACCTTAATAATATTGACATGAGCTCAGTATTTATTTGCAGTTTTTCTTTTAATGTGAATTTTAGGTATAATGAAATATGAAAATGTTAGTTATACATTTTGACAAACACATCCATCCATCTGTGAAATGCAACCCTGCTCAACAGGTAGAATATCATCATCACTTCAGAAATTTCTTTATATTTCATCCTTGTCAGTTCTTTTTGAAATTTATTTTTAATACCTGATAGAACAACTCCGTATTTCTATCTTTGAAACTTCTTTCCAAGGTCCACTTAAATATTTGTGGATCTTTACTTTTCTATATAAAATTTCAACTTTGGAGTTCTTCCAAATTCCAACCAGTATTGTGAATAAGATTACATTGAGTTTATAGATTAATTTGCGTTACAACTGATGTCTTTATGATATTAAAATCCTGTTGCTTTTTATAAACTTATCATGTATTCTCCTAAGTGGCTGAGTTCTCTTTTTCAATTCTCTGTAATTAATGACAGTTTTCTTTCTTTCTTGGAAATCCTTAATTCTCTTATTTTTTCTTTTCTTTTCTATTTTAGACAGGATCTCTAATACCATGTGGAACAGTAGTAGTGATAATGATAACTTCTTTTCTTGTTTCCAATTCTGTAGGGAAAACACCTACCATTCTTCATTAACTATAATGGCTGCTATAGCTTTTTGTGTAATTATCTTATAAAAAGTGAAGGAAGTTGACTGTATTCTTGATCTGATAAGAATGATTTAAAAATATTAGCATAAACTAGACATTGAATGTTGTCTGATATTATTTTTGTATTGAGAAAATCACTTTTTTTTATCATTAAGTATAATACTATTATAAATTTCACTTTGGGGCCGGTGAGATGGCTCAGCGGCGTAAGTGCCTGTCTTGCAAGCGCAAGGGCCCGAGTTCGACTCCCGGATCCCACATACGAAAAAGGGGCCGGTGATATCGCTCAGTGGCACGGGTGCCTGTTGGCACACGAGGTCCTGAGGTCGACCCCCCGGTACCCACAAAAAAAAAAAAAAAATTCACTTTGTAGATTTGTCTGATTTTGAAACTCCTATTTTTATATTGGAATAGCCTACACAAAATATTTTTTCTTATGTAAAATTAAAAATAAAAAGTGCAGAGAATAACATAATCATCTCCTATGTACCCACCATCTAACTTCAACAATGATCAACTCATGGTCCATTTAATTTCACTTATTGCTACTTCACATCCCCCATGCTGGTCATTTGAAGCAGATTCCAGGTATTTTATCATTTTAGCAAATACTTCAGTATATCTCTCTTAAAGATAAATTTTAAAAACTACATAATGCTACGTCATTATGAGACATCTAAGTTTAATCACATAGATAATTATTTAGAATTTTTAATCTATATTTCACATGATGTGACCTGGAATTTTAATTTATTATCTTAATTTTATTTAGTTTTAAGGAAAAGTGATTAATTTGCCCCATGAAATTAGTCTGGTGATTCTGATTTTTCTTTTCTCTTGAAGAATTTATACAATATAGGAGATGACAAATCCTTGAAATTTTGGTAGAATTTACCCCTAAAATAATCTGAACATAGCATTTTATTATTTTTGAAGAGGATATCTTTAACTCGTATTTCCTGTTTTAAACATAGTTATTGGTCTATTTATTTCCTCTACTTCTTGCACTAATTCAACCCTTCATATTTTCTATTTCTTCTTAGGTTTCTAAGATAGTAATATTCTCTTTTGAATCTCTGTTGTATTTATGGTTGTTTGTGGCTTTTCCCTTATTTTTATTTATTTGTATATTCCTTTTCTCTTCAAGTTGATTCAAAGAAGCATCCTGAACAATTAACAATAACTGTCACCATGATATTTGACTGCTTTTACTTTGCACTCTATCCCTTGCAGTATCTCTGCATTTTTTTCCTTATTTGAATGCAATGTGAACTTTTGAATATCAAACCATCCAAAGCATTGTATGTTTTTATTATGACCTCATATTAAATAATAATGAAACTCTAGGTTTAAAATTATTTTTTCTTCAATACTTTAAAACTATATTGCATTATCTTCTTAAAAGAAATTTCCATTATCATCTTGCTCTCAGCATTCTTGAATATTCTAGTATTACCCTGTGGCTTGCTACTTCACAGAGGAGCTCCCACCACAGTTTTGAAGTCTAACTGTTTTTCTTAGCTTCAGTATTTTTTAAAATTTCATTAAACAGTGAGTAAAGTGGATTTTCCTTCTCTCTCCTATTTGGTTTTTCAACAGCTTTTTCATTTTCATAAAGTCTATCATTCATAAATTGTGAACATTTTATGTTAATATTGGGTAAATATTTTCTCCTTTCTGTCTTCTCATTCCTTCCTTTTGCGATCCAAAGATCTAGATACCATTGCCTCTAGTTTAATTTTGCATATCTGTTAGCTTTAAAAATTTTCTCTAATTAAGTTTTCTGTCACTTTATTCTTTCATGCTGCTTTTAGGGTTTCTTATACTAATCTTCTAATTCACTAAGTCTTTCTTTAGCTCTCATCCATCCTATTATTTATCCTACATATTATGTTCTTCATTTTAACTGTACATTTTTATTGCATCTAATATTTTACTTGGTTCTTTTTAAATCTTCTTATTCTTGCTTTACCTCCTGCATCTCCTTAAGCATAGTTATCATACTAATGTCATAATCTTTTCCATTTGTGCAAATGACTCTGCTTCACACAGTGGATGATATTCTAGTTTTGTCTGTCTTTATTAAACTGTAGTTTTATTTAGACTTGTAAATTCATGCTTTTCTGTAGATGTTAGCTACTCTGCCTGGTAATATTTGTTGGGGAAGGCTAAATATCAGGCTCTAGTCTCTATTTAGTGATCAAAAAATGAGAGGCACTGAGCCCCAGAGCACAGAGTCATAGCTACCATAAAAACATCTCGTATCATTCCCCTGTACTGTCTCTCCTCTGGGCAACACCCAGGGACAGGATTTCTACTTTAAAGTAAATTCTCAGACTGAAGCAGCACTGGGATGAGTGAGTCTTCACAGATGTGATTTCCTATGAGTGGGAGTCTGGAGGAGAAGTCAGTGTGGAGTGCTGAAGGGCCAGGCCACCACTCCTAACAGTCCAGGTCATCCCTACTTATGGGAGAATGGGGAGCAGGCACAGCCACTTGCCTTTCCTCCAAGCTGTGTATCCTTGTGTAAGATTCTGCCTATCTGAGGACACACTGTGTCCTAATGCACAGTGTGGCCATGTGTTCTCGTGGTGGCTGCTTCACAGTGCCTGGACATTTGTGCCTGTTTTCAGCATCTCTTCCTCAGCATGCGTCTGTACTCATTTGCTAACACCGATGATCTAGACTGCTAAAGGACTTCTTCAGGGGAAAGGCTGGTAACAATTGTCTGGAATAGTGAGGGAGAAAGCTATGAGCAGCAGCGAACAACTTTGTCCAACCTGTCTTCTTGTTGGTACCTCTCCCAGCCTTTTGTTTGAGAATATGAACACGCATCCAACCTACAGGTACAAAACAACTTTCAGTCTCCTCAAGAGATTCACATACTTTCAATGAGCCCTCAAAATACATATTTCTTCCCTGCCTCTTAATATTCTCTAGGGTTGAATTTGAAGAATGGATCAGTGGGTCATTATCTTCATATGAGCAGGAAACCTAAATATGCATCTTTAAAACATTAACTCATGTGACTTTTACTTTGACAGTAAATTTTTTCAACAGTTTAAGACTTTTAAGGCAATGGGAAGAGAACCAAGACATGTCCCGGTGTGGTTTGTTTGGGAACCATTCAGTTAGAGGGGAAGTGGGGTAAGATGAAAGGACCCCCCCCCGATGATGGGTCTCAGCAGACCATGACTCCATGCTCATCCAGTCAGTTATCCTCTGACATCACTTCCCTTGTTTGTGAATTAGGGATAATATCACACACTGTGTTTCACTTGCATGGTAGTTGTGCTGCTCAAATGAGATAATATCTATGGAAGGCGCCCGTTCACCACTACACACAGGAAGAGAGAAAGCAGCAATATTTAAAAAGAACCAAAGAGCATTTGAAATGATGTTAACTCTCATGAGACTGGATGTTCTTTGGCTAAGAATGCAGTAATCCCTCTCCTTGGTGACCTCGGCGAATTTCAGACAGATCTTCAAAGCAGAACAGGTGTCTGCAGCATGGAGTGGTGAAAATATTCCAAGTTCTCTGACCTCCCTGAGCTGGAAAAGGTTGGCATCAAGGACAGAAGCTTTCAATTGCATTGAACATGGCCTGGACAGATTCCAAGTGGGTAATTACTTTATGCTTACTTACAATTTCCCCCTCAGGTTCGAAGGGATAGAGCATCCCTCATTTCCTGGACTAACAGGGCCATTTGGTGTTGCTAGGCACATGTTGAACAGCTGCCCCAGTCACTCACCTCAGCAGACACCACATTTTAGTAATGAAGTCAGGGCTCGGATTGGGCAAGGCAGTAGCACATTTCTTTGATTAGAGTACAGGATGAATGTGGCCTCTCTTTGAACAGAAGGGATGGCACTCAGCATGTTTTTTCTTCACTCCCATCAGAGACAAGAGTGATGTGAGCAGGTTCTTTAACAGCCAGCTTTGATAGGTGCTCTGATATGAATCTAACTGATAAAAATATGTTAATTTTATCAGATCAACAACCACAGCATTTACTCTTTGTTTATGAAAAATATATACATTTACAAAGTGGGGTAGAAAACAAAATCTGATTTAATGAATTGTGTCCTCTGAATGTCTTAGGTTATATAACCAAGGATGTGTACGGGCGGAAAAATAACCTCCAAAAAGGTAAGGCCTCAGCAGTGACGGATGTTACAGGACTCCCAATCAGAAATTTACTTCCAGAAATCCACTTCAGATGCGCAGATCCATCCATTTCCCTCCCACTCCTCTTTCCCTCACTGTCTAGTTTACAAAGTGATTTAAGTTTTGTGCTTAATTTTTCTGAACATTAGTTACTTTCATTTATAAAATAATGATAATTCTGGTGCTTTACCTCATAGGGCTCTTGTGAGGCATAAACGAGATAATATTTCTCGCACATTTAAAGAGCTCAATAAATGTAATTATTACTATTGTTTTTCCTCATCTTTTGGTTTCACTATCTTCCAATAACTTCTGCCTTTTCCAACACAAGGTTAGGTGAATGGCTTTATGCTTCCATACAACAACCTATGTCTTCTATAAAAAGAGCTTTTTGAGGGGTGATGTGTGGTAGGTTGTCTGCATTATTTTATTTTATTTATTTTATTTTAATTATTGCTTTTCATGTGTGAATTACTACGTCATTCTACAAATAAGGGAATTTAGGCACAGAGAATTTATATCACTCATAAGTATGTAGATTTGAATGTAGATAATTTTACCACAAAGTTCATTTTTTAACTATAATATTTATCGTGTACAATGGTAATTATTGACATAATCGACTTTTTTGTCTGGACAGTAAGGTCAGTGTGGTCACTAGCTCTTATTCTTTTTAAAATCACTACCAACATATGTTTGGTTTCTCTCTTTCTGACCACTGATGCCTATAACTTTCTTATCTTTTGAGTACCCAGTCTCATCTCAACCGGAAATATCCTTCCCCGTGTTCTCGATTTGTAGTCTAATCTCTATCTCAAGGTCAATTGCATCAACATTGTCCTTGCTGACAGCCTAAATTTGCTCATCCTTCTGACCATCTGCCATACCATGTACACCAGTCAGAGCGTTTGATTGCAAGCAATAGAAATTGTCTCTGACAATTTTAAGCAGAAAAGGCATCAATGAAGGGCATAGAGAATCAGTGAGAACATAAAGACCAGGCTTAGAAAATGCGAAAGCATCAAGGTTCCTGTTAGCCTCACTGCATCCTCCACCAATCCCCACCTCCTCTCATCTGTTCAGGATTTAAAGGTCTGGAAACTGATTGACTCAGTTTAGGGCCTGATGCCTATTTCCTAGGATGACAAGGTGTAGGAGGAAGTAGGATCTGCCTCCCTTCAGCTTCTGTAATGGAATATAGTCGCAGAAGGCAGAATTACTGTAATGGAATATAGTTGCGGAAGGCAGAATTACTCATTTCCCAGACCACATATACCTAGAATATTTTCTCATGAGGGAGGAGAATGGATGTTCGATATCAAAAATTACAAATGTCCCTACACATTTCACTTGTTGACTGCAGATCACCCATGCCAATTTGTAAAATGTTCCAATTGTAACTTCCTCAGGTCAGAAAGTGTGTTAATCAGCTTTTTGTTGCTGTGCCCTGAGAAAGTCAATTTAAGGAAGAAGGGTTTATTTTGGCTCACTATTTCAGAGGTTTCAGTCCATCATCAGCTGATTCCATTGCTTTTAGGCCTGTGGTGAGGCAGAAACGTCATGAGGTCCTGAACAATTCCTGGCAGCCAGGAAGGTGAGAGAGAGAGAGACAGAGACAGAGAGACACAGAGAGAGACAGACAGAGAGAGAAACCAGGGATAAAGTATCCCCTTCAAAAGCATGCACTCCATGACCTACAATACTTCCTCCAGCTAGGCCCTACCTCCCATCGCCTTCACTATTGTCATCAGCCGGGGACCAAGCTTTTAGCACATGAGCTTTCGGGGGACATTGAAATTCTAAATCATAACATAAAGTCACTCAGAACACAGTCCTGGTCCACTGAAATACTATGCAATTCATCTTTATGCAGAATCTTTGTTTTTTTTTTTTTTTTGGTGGGTACCAGGGGGTCGACCTCAGGACCTCGTGCACCAACAGGCACCCATGCCGCTGAGCGATATCACCGGCCCCTTTTTCGTATGTGGGATCCTGGAGTCGAACTTGGGCCCTCGTGCTTGCAAGGCAGGCGCTTACGCCGCTGAGCCATCTCACTGGCCCTATGCAGAATCTTTTGTGCCCTTTTGATTTCTACATCATACTCTTCTCTTGAGGCCTGCTTGTTCCCCTGGGCTGGGCATAGGCCTTGAGAATAGGGCGCAGTGAATGTCTATGTATGAGTGCATCTCGTTTATAGCATGCTGTCTTGGGTCTAGACAATCTTACCTCTACTAGATTGCTCCCTGGGAGACATCTTTACAAGCCTGCTTCTACGTTCTGGACCATTGATCACATCAATGTAGTTATCTCCCTTCCTACCCCTCCAACTCTTTTAATTTTTACAATTTGCTGATTTTCCTTTCTGTCACTGCTATGGCCTACATCTTGCTTTTTAGTAATGCTTGCTAAAACCTACTTCTGGCCAGTAGTCTTTTCTTCTGGATGTTGCCGTTGCACATATTTTCATTCTTCCCACTTTGTGATTATAGGCCCATTCAGGAGTCCTATGTTGTTTTACTCTAGCCAAACAGCTGTCCTGAGATTCCTCACCCAAATCCATCTGGATCAGGTACTGAGCCTGCTGGTCCAGTCCTTTTGGAGTTTATAGGACTGATGCTGATGGTGCCAGGAACAGTTAATATAATATGGCCTCTCTGACCCTTTAGAACAGAGATTCACAATTTATCACATTCTTAAGTCCCAGTTGCTTCCCTGTCTTCAAGTATAATAAATGGCCTATCTTACTTTTCTATCAAGAATTAATCTTGGGCCAGTGAGATGGCTCAGCGGCGTAAGCACCTGCCCGGCAAGCGCGAGGGCCCGAGTTTGACTCCCGGAACCCGCATACGAAAAAGGGGCTGGTGATATCATTCAGCGGCACGGGCGCCTGCTGGTGCACGAGGTCCTGAGGTCGACCCCCGGTACCCACAAAAAAAAAAAAAAAAAAAAAAAGAATTAATCTTCTATTCTGGTATAAGAATTTTGAATTTTTCCTTTCTTATTTTATGAAAAAATAAAACAAATTTTCATAACCAAATAATGAGAGTAGCAATAGTTATTATATCGTGTATCATCTTCAAAGTATTTACTCAGTACAAAACATAAACCAAAAAGATTCTTTCAAAAAAGAACAGATAACAACATAAACTTTCAACTAAATAAGACAAACTAGTAGTATAAATGAAACATTCACATATATATTGAATTTTATTAATGGAATATGTAATTTGGGGAAGTATTTGAACTTCTCCCTATTTCCTATTTATCATTCTTCTAGTTTGCTCTCTCTCATATATATATATATATATTTTTTTTTTCATACAGGAGAAACAGTGAGATATTTGAGCTTGTATGTCTGACTTATTTCACTTAACATTATATTCTGAAGTTGCATCCACTTACCTATGAATGCCTCAAGTTTATCTTTCTTAATGGCAGTGTAGTACTCCATTGTATGTAATATGACATTTTCCTTATCCATTTATCTGTTGATGGACATATGTGCTGTTTCCAAGATCTAGCTATTATAAATTGTGCTACTATAAACATGGATATGTGCATATCCCTAATATCATGATTTTAACTTTTCTGGGAAGATATCTATGAAGGGGATAGCTGGGTCAAATGGAATTTCTACTTTTAGTTTTTTGAGGAATCTCCACATTGATTTCCATAGTGGTTGTACAAGTTTACATTACCAACAATGTAGTAGAGTTCCTTTAAAATTTTTTTAAAATTAAGTTTATTGGTACAATTTAGATATATATAATAATCATAGGGAATTCATCATAGGGAATTTCTTCCTGCACATAGAATTCCTTTTTCTCCACATCCTTACCAGCATTTTGTATTTTTAGATTTTTTGATGATAACCATTCTTTCTGGGATAAGATGGTATCTTGGTATAGTTTTAATTTGCATTTTTTTAATGGCCAGTGATGATGAGAATTTTTTCATGTATTTATTGGCCATTTGTACTTCTTCAGTTACACATTTTTTGATTGGTTCTTTTATTTCCAGGGTCTATTTTTCTGAATTCTTTATATATTCTTGACGTTATTCCTCTGACTGGGGAATAGCTGGCAATTTTATTTTTCACATTCTGTAGATTGTCTCTTCATTCTGTTGGTTCTTTCCTTTGCTGTGCAAAAGTTTTTTAATTTGATATGATCCCATTTGTTGATTCTCAGTATTATTTCTTATGCCATTGGCATTCTGTTCAGAAAGCCCTTGCCTACACCTATGTCTTCAAGAGTTGGACCTATTTTATCTTCCAGCAGATTAAGTGTTTCGTTGTTAACATTTAGGTCGTTGTTCCATTCTGATTTTAGTTAAGTACATGGTGATATATATGGGTCTACACTCAATCTTCTCCATGTGGATATCCAATTTTCCTGGCACCATTTATTAAAGAGGGTGTCTTTCCTCCAGTGTATGTTTTTGCCTCCTTTGTCAAAGATCAAATAGCTGTATGTACCTAGGGTTGTTTCTGCTTCTTATGTTCTGTTCTATGGATGCACATGGCTGTTTTTGTGCCAGCACTATGCTGTTTTAATTGCTGTAGTTCTATAGTATAACTTCAAGTCTGGGGTTGTGATGCCACCTGCTTTGCTTTTGTTACGCAGGATTGCTTTTGCTATTCTGGGTCTCTTCCGATTCCATATAAATTTTGGGATTGTTTTCTCTAGCTCTATGACAAATGATGTTGGTATTTTGATTGGGATTACATTAAATCTGTGTATCAGTTTTGGAAGTATAGGCATTTTGATTATATTGGTTCTGCCTATCCAAGAACAGGGACTATTTTTTTATTTTCTGATCTCCTCCTCGATTTCCTTTTTTAGTCTGATATAAGTTTCATTGTAGAGGTCTTTCCCTAAGTTAGGTTAATACCTAAGTATTTAATTTTTTGATGCTATTGTGAATGGTATTGTTTTCTTAATTACTTTTTTAATGAGTCCATTATTAGTATATGGGAATACTATGGATTTTTCGTGTGTTTATTTTATATCCTGTTACATTGCTGAATTTGGTTATCAATGCTAGGAGTCTTTCGGTGGAGTTTTCTGGGTTTTGTAAGTAAAGGATCATACCATCTGCAAATAATTATATTTCGACTTCATCTTTTACTATAAGTATTCATTTTATTTCTTTTTCTTGCTTAATTGCTCCAGATAATGTTCTGAGGATTATGTTAAACAGGAGTGGTGATAATGGACAGCCTTATCTTGTTGCTGATTTTAGAGGGAAGGCTTTCAGCTTTTCCTAATTTATATGCGGGTACCAGGATTTGAACTCAGGGCCTCGTGCTTGCCAGGCAGGCACTTATGCCACTGAGCTGTATCACCGGCCCCCAGCTTTTCCTCATTTAATACAGTGTTGGCAGTGGGTTGCCCATAAATGGCTTCTATCATGTGGAGATACAGATCTATTTTCTTTGGGGTTTTTAATATGAATGGATGTTAGATTTTTGTCAAAGTCTTTTTCTGCATCTATTGAGATAAGCATGTGCTTTTTGTCCTTGCTACTGTTTATTATAAATTACATTTTTTGATTTGCACATGTTGAACCATCCTCGAATCCTTGGGATGAAGTTTACTTGGTCATGGTGTATGATCTTTTTGATGATTTGCCATGTTCTGTTTGACAGTATCTTGCTAAGGATTTTTGCATCTATGTTCATGAGAGAAATGGGCCTATAGTTCTCTTTTTTAGTTGTACAGTATCCTTATCTGATTTTGGGATTAAGATAATGCTAGCTTCCAAGAATGATTTTGGAAGTACTCCTTCCCTCTCAATTTCATTAAAAGTTTGAGGAGCATTGGTGTTAGGTCTTCCCTGAAGTTCTTATAGAATTTGGCTGTGAATCCATCCAATTGTGGGCTTTTCATAGTTGGTAGATTTTTTAATTATTATTACTGCTTCAATTCTATTGCCTGTTATTGGATTGTTTGTTCAAGCTTTTTAAGTCTTCTTGGTCAGTTTCGGCAATTCGTATGTATCTAGGAATCTATCCATTTCTTCCGAGTTCTCCAATTGTTTAGCATATATTTGTGAAGTAGTTGGTAATAATTGTCTTGGCTCTGGCAATATCCATTGTGATTTCACCTTTTTCATCTCTAATTGCATTAACTGATGTCTTTTCTTTCCTTTTTTTTTGGTAAATTGGTTAAGGTTTTGTTTACTTTATTCTTTCAAAGGACTAGCTCTTTGATTCATTATATATTTCTAAAATTTCCATTTCATTAATTTCTGCTGTGATCTTTATAATTTTCCTTGTACAAGCTCTGAGTTTGGATTGTTCTTGTTTTTCTAAGACCTTGAGATGCATCTTTAGGTTATTTACTTGGGCTTTTTCTATTTTTCTGATGTGGGCATTCATCACTGTAAACTTCACTCAGGACTGTTTTCATTGTTCTGGTATGTTATACTGGCTTTATAATTTAATTCTAGGAACTGTCTAATTTCTTCCTAATTTCCTCTGTGACACATTGATTATTCAACAGTGTGTTGTTCAATTTCTATATGTTTTCATAGTTTCTGTTGCTATTGATTTCTAGTTTCATTACATGGTGATCTGATAATAGGAATGGTAACATTTTTTTTTTTGTATTTCCTTAGGCATGCTTTATTCACTAATATGTGGCCTATTTTGGAGAAAGTATGTGTGGCAAAAAGAATGTGTTTTCTGTTGTTGGGTGGAACACTGTATATATCATTCAAGTCCATTTTTATGAAGTTTTGGTTCAATGTAATTTCTTTTTGTTTAGTTGATCTATTTGTAATAGTGGGGTATTGAGATACCCCACTATAACTTTATTGATGTTTTATGTCCATTAGAGTTTGTTTAATGAGGATGGATGCGTTGTGGTTTGGTGCATACATATTTGTAATTGTTATTGCTTCCTGTTGAATAGCTGTGTTAACCTATACACAATGCCCTACTTTCCTCTTTTGATCAGCTTTGGCTTGAAATTCATTTTGTCTAAAAATAGGATGGCTACTTCTGCTTGGTTTTCAGTTTCTATTGGATGGAGTATTGTTTTCCATCCTTCCGTTATTAGTCTAAGAACTTCTTTTTGTGCTAAATGTATTTCTTGTATACAGAATAATATTGGACTTTGTTTCTTGATCTATTCTTTTAATTGAGTCCATTTACATTGATAGTTATAATTGATAGGTATGGATTTATTCGTGTCATTGTATTAATTTCCTGTTGTTATTTTGCTTTCTTTCCTTGCAACTTAATTGCTAGCTCTATCCAATGTATTCATTTTATTAGACATTTTGGCATTGTTAGCTTCATTGTCTCCTTCTGGGATAACCTTGAGAATTTTTTGAGTATTGGTTTGGTGGTCATGAATTTCTTTAAGTTTTATTTATCATGCAAATGTCTTATCTTTGCATCAATTTTGAAAGATAATTTTGCAAGATATAACAGTCTGGGTTGGAAGTTGTTTTCTTTAAGAGCATGAAACACTTCATGTTCTCCTTACCTTTAAAATTTGTCTTGAGAAATCTGTTATAATTCTACTAGGTTTTCCTTTATAGGTGATTCATTGTTTTTCTCTAGCACCCTTTAAGATTTTTTGTGTTATATTTCTGGTATTTTAATTATTATGTGGTGCAGAGTGTTTTTTTCTGATTATGGCTGTCTGGGGTTCTATATGCTTCACTTATCTGCATGTTAGATTCTTTTTCCATGGCCTGAAAGCTTTCTATTACTTGTGTAAACAGTTTTTTTATGCTTTTTGGCGTCTTCTGATTTTTCACTAATTCCAATTTTATATTCATCTTCTTTGAGTCATCTAGGAGCTGTTGGTTCTATTTTTCATGTTTCCTTGTTATTTTTAAGTATCTCTCATTTAGTGATCATGGACCATGGGCCTGTCCTCTAGAGCTGACACTTGTTTTTCACATTGGTCCCTTCTGCTACCCATACTTTCAATCGTGTTTTTAATCTCCTGGATTTCTGTCTGAGTCTTTCTTTTCTTTTTTTTTTTTTTTTTTTATGCGGGTACCAGGAGTCGACCTCAGGACCTTGCGCTTGCCAGCAAGCGCTTGTGCCACTGAGCGATATCACCAGCCCTTTTTTTTTTTTTTTTTTTTTGTGGGTACCGGGGGGTCGACCTCAGGACCTCGCGCACCAGCAGGCGCCCGTGCCACTGAGCGATATCACTGGCCCCTTTTTTAGTATGTGGGATCCGGGAGTCGAACTCGGGCCCTCGCGCTTGCAAGGCAGGCGCTTATGCCGCTGAGCCATCTCACCGGCCCGCCAGCCCTTTTTTTCCTTTATGTGGGTACCGGGAATCGAACTCAGGACCTTGCACTTGCCAGGCAGGTGCTTATGCCGCTGAGCTTTCTCACCGGCCCTGTCTGAGTCTTTCTCGTGGGCTGTTATTCTTTTCTATTCCGGGCATTTATGTGTTGCATCTCTTTCTTTAGCTCCGCTTGCTGTTTATTACTGTCTTCTCTAGACTTGCTGATCATTTGTTTCATTACGGTCCTTGTGTGATAGTTATGTCTTTTTCAAATCACCAAGCACCTTATAGAACTGTTTTGCCTCCATTGGTACCTTTCAGACCTATCTACTGTGTAGCTTATGATTTCCTCCTCCTTAAAGCCCCCTGTACTGATTTTGGGGAAGTTGTAAGTTTTTGGAGGCATTTTGTTGCTTTGCTTTTTCATGTTTTTTTGTTTGTTTGTTTTTTGTGTTGCGGTTTGCAAATTTTTGGGTGCAGTTCCCCATTCCTTGCGAGCGAGCCACAGTATTGTTTATGACTCCCCCATGCAATCCAGGCACTGGCATAGAGACTCATGAGCAGCCCTTTACCAAAACAATGAGGACTCTGAGTTTAGTGAGGACTATTAGGCCCCTCCTTATATTGACCTATAGTAATTCAGAGCACTGATTTCTGCTGAATGTTGGCAGCAGCACTAGAGCTCAAACGTATCGCTAGACTATATGCCTTCTTCTTCAGGACTGCCCTGTCTGGCAATTTCTCCCACCAAACCTGGTGTGCCACAGCATGGCCCACGATCACGTCCCGTGATCTTCCTGGTCTGAGAGCAGGTCTCCCAGGGAACCCCAGGGCATCCCTGTCTAGCTCTCACCTTCTCCATGCCTATCTCCTAAGGCCGTCTCTCACCCGGTCTCCGAGACCCAGACCGTGGAAGGGTGTGACTTTAGTCCTGAACCGAAACTCTCCTCCTGGGCATTGGTCTCCTCTTTGATCAGGTCAGTCTGTTGTTTGTCATCTCTGTTGCCCTGTGCTGTGGGAAACACAAGGCCTGGGGACATGGTGCATGCTTCCCACAGCCTCCTGAGTCCAGCACGGGACTCCAGCAGGCATCAGTGTTGGCCGGGGCAGCTTGACTTATTCCTTTTGCCCAAATTCTGATTTGGTAATATTTTTCCAGGACTTATTTTTGTTAGAGTTCTGACATTGACCTTGAACCCAGATGACTATGACACCATTTTCTGGCGCTACCTGCTTTTCTGTTAATAAGAAAGTCCTAGCATACACTTAAAATCCTCTAGGAAGAAATGGCTAAAACTGTGAACAGCTTGATAAGTATAAAACTAAACCAGCTTTGATGTTGTGCAATGGCCACTGAACTGCACCAAGTTCGACCTCTGTTACTTATTTTTATTTCTGTGTTTTCTCTCTTTATTCTATTGCCGACTTCACAGTGCAATCTAATCTGAATTTTTGATTAAGGGCTTAGAATTTCTCTCATATGAACTGAGATCTAACCCGGCACTCCTCTAGATTTTATTTTTCCTTCTTCCTTTCATGGCTCTGACACAGGTTGCACTTAAACATGCCTTTGTCTTCACTGTAAGTGTTCTTCATCAGCTTTTCTGGGAGAAACCAGCTGCATCACAGTAGAAGATTTTATGTCTGGTGCCCCTCATATATCTACCCTGTCAGTCTGACTACCAGGTCATCTGGTACAGATCGTGCTCCAAGAGGACAGTTGTCCTCTCATCTAAACTTTTCCCTCTCTTCCAAACCTTCCCCATCCTCCTTAAGTCTCCTACCTTAGCAGTCCTCATGCTTCTCAGAAAATGGTCTTGCTTTATGCTTTTCTGACACTATGGTATATATGAGTGGTTTTTTTCACAACCTTCTCTCTCAATATCTCTGCCTTCATTCTCCTCCTATCTTTGAGGAAAGGGAGGAGTCCCATTTTTCTAAGCTTACTCCTGGCCCTAATAGGCAGACTGGTCCCTATCTCCTCTTTCAGGATGATTTTCTATCAGTAATTTTGCTTTACTGGGCATTTTCAATCTTTTTCTGTGGGATCCTTCCCATCTGCAACTTGATCTATTGCCTGCAAAAGAATGGTCTTCTGTTTTCTCTTTGCCAAATATCTTGAGTAAGTGGGCTTCTCTAACATACCCTGCTTCCCACTATTTCACTCCAAATGGCCAGCAGTCTGGTATCTATTGTTACCAGATTTTGAAGTTCCTTAATTAAAGTTCACTGTTAGCCTCCTAATTGCTGAAGAAAGATTGTCTTAGATTCTATATCTTTGTCATATTAGCAACATTACACCTCTCAGAATTAGATACTATTTGTTCGATTGAAATTATTTTCTATTTCATATGATCATCTTCTTTTATTGAGTACTTGAAGTGCTATTTAACTGTTCCTTTATGTTTCTCTATTCTTTCTGGCTGGATATATGTTTCTCGAAGCTGGGAGCTTATGTTATACATATAGATATGCATTATTATTCTAAGAGCATCTAGCATCATGCTATATAACTAATAGATGTATGATAAATATTTTCTAAATGGAGAAATAACACTCTTTATAGTGATTCATTCATTTAGTCACTCATTTATTTAGGAAAAATACTTCTTTAGCCCACTCTGTAGATTCTGTTAAAAGGTATGATGCAGCAATTCAAAAGACATGCCTGTTTTCTGCAGGTCTGCGGAGTCCACTGGGGAATATACACAGGTAAATATGCAACCGTCATGTAGAGTGATGCACACTATGATTGAGAAGCACTTACTAGGAAGGGTGGGGGCAGGGAAGGTTCCTGGAAGAAATACTATACAAGAGTTGGCAAGGCAAAGAGGGTAAAGAAGAAGCAAGTGTTCCTGGTAAATGGGACGTCATATTCAAAGTTCAGCTAGTGTGACACTTTTGAACTGATGAAAGGAAAATCAGAGCTACAGAGTACAGAAAATGAAGGAGAAGAAGCAGACATTTAGATGTGGTATATCCAGATTAAAATGGGCATTTGAATTCCTTTCCCATTTTGAGGTATTTGCCACTATTCGGTGTTTAATCTGGACACCCTTTAGAGTGGTAGGTGGCAGTTGTTTTACAGATGGGGAAATTGAATTTTATAGAACTGAAAATCACTAAGTCGGTAGTGAACTGAAAAATCACCACTTCTTGATGCAGCTTTCTTTTTAGTTTACCCCCTTAGCAACAAGAACAAACTGGGCAAGACATAAAACCATAATTTACAAAAAACCATTAGAGGGCTGAAGTTGCGAAGAAACCTAAATGAGTTATTTGCAAGGAAAATTGAAGCATTTGGCTGTGTGCATCACTGGAACAACAGTGGGAAAGGGGAGAATCCATCATAAGGTGGGCATAAGAAGAAACCAAGCTAATTTTTCATGAATTTTAATGACCTATAGGGGCTGGTATGATGGTATCCTTAGTCACAGAATATGTCAGTAACACCTGCTAGCTGTACCTTGGATCTTAGGGAGAGGATCTTAGGGACAGGGCAGAAAAGGTGGGAAAACTTCCACTGAGAATCATGGGGCTTTCCCTAAGTAAAAGGCAGTTTTATTCTCCAAGTGCTATGTAGTGGGTTGATGACAGCTGGGAGAGGGCGGGTGAGCTGAGCAAATCCCCTCCTCAATGCATAGGGTCTTCTTGGCTGCAAGGCACTGTCCCTCAGAGAGTGGTATCATGACAGGATACTTTTTTGAAATCTAAGCCATGCTGGCTCTTCACCAAAGGCATTGACAATGTTCCCTGAAGGCTGGGTGAGGAGGGGGAAAGGTAGAGTCATTCCCTCCTGGATATTTCATGCTTGTACTAACTCAATCCATTGCTGAAGGCCTCCAAAGATTGGAGATAGCACAGTAGGGTGAAGAGATATCTCCTGAGGCACAAAATTTAAAAGCGGGGCTTTTAAACAAAGGTCCCACCTCAGTGACCTGAAAGCTGGGGGTCAGGTACAAAGCAGAGATTTCTCATGCTACAGAGAGTTGGGTACTAGGATATAAGATCTCCGGAGTATTCTTCATGCCACAGCCCAAAAACAATTGTTCTAATCCCACCCCAGACTATTAAATCTAATTGTAAACTGAATCTAATTAAAGTTGCAACAAATCCCAATTCAATATAGATTAAATGGAAACTGCCCCTTACAATAGTGACCTGGCAGAAGAAGAGAATCACTATTTTCTCCACGTAAATATTTAAGTCTTATTTGCTCTTACACACAGTGTCTGGAACAGTAAATATGGGACAGGTGAAAAGGCAAGAACATATAATAAGTAATCAAGAAAAAGTCCTGAGACCACAAAATTAAGTGAAATAATTCTGTCTTGGTTATTTTTCTCATTTCTGAGGCAAAATAACTGACAGCCAAAGTTGAAGGAGGAAAGGTTTATTTGGCTCACAATTTGTAGGGGTTTCAGTTCATTGTTAGCTGGCTCCAAGGCAGGGTGGCATGGCAGAGGGACATCACAGAGGAGAAAGAGTTCACGGCAGGCAGAAGCAGCCAAGTAGCAAGCAGCAAGTGACAACAGTAGCCTTCTTTCTGTCCCTTATATTCTACCCAGGCTACCTCCCCTGTGGGTAACACTTACACCCAGTGTGGGCCTTTCCATTATCCACACCCAGAACTATGCCAAACCAATCAGTGGACTAATTTAGTAGTTACACACCCTTGATCCCAGTGCCCACACTCTAGATCCAGTCATCTCTTTAGGGCGACATCTAGACACAAGCCGTAATAAAATCAGACACGCAAGCTTCATATCTCTTTTATATGAGAAACCCAAAATATAAGTAAAAAGTAAAATAAAAGATAGATGACAGGAAGTAGGGAGATAGATCTTTTCAAATGAGAAGGGTATCAAGAGATGGAGGAAGGGGGGATTGAGGTGGGAAGGGGCTGAAAAAGAATTAGAATGTATTATGTGTATGTACCAACACCCTGTGAGGAATGTAATCATTATGTACTATGAACACGTACTAATAAAAATAAAAATTGGAAAAAAAGAAAGTCAAGGACCGGTGAGATGGCTCAGCAGTTTAAGCGCCTGCCTGGCAAGCATGAGGGCCCGAGTTCAACTCCCGGAACCCACATACGAAAAAAGGGCCGGTGATATCGCTCAGCGGCACGGGCGCCTGCTGGTGTGCGAGGTCCTGAGGTCGACCCCGGTACCCACAAAAAAAAAAAAAAAAAGAAAGTCAATAGAAACAGAACCTAATGTAGTCAAAATGTTGAAGTAATCAGACTTTAAACTTTAAAATGACTGTGATAAAAGTATTAATGGTTCTAGTACAAAAGGTGAATAACATTTATGAATACATGGGAGAATTTTAAAAGGATACAGAATCTATAAAAATAACCAGTGCATATGGTAGAAATAAAAAGGACGTAAAATATAAGAAATGAAGAGTCCATCCAGTGTTCCAGTTGCCTATTGCTAAATAATGAGGTGCCACAAACAGGGGTTTTAAAAAATAAGAATTTTTTCCTCATTCTGCCATCTGGGTTGGGCTCAGCTGAGCAGTTATGCTACATACGGTGTCCCTTGGTCCAAAATGCTTCTTCACTCACAGGTTTGGTGTCCAAATTTGCACTACTATTACTAGTAGAGTTTGCTAGAATTGGGGGCTGACTGCTCATCTTTCTCTTGACCTCCTGACCTGACAGTCTCAGGATTATTGGGTTTTAATACACGCTGCTCACTTCCAAGAGGGACAAAGTAGAAGCTGGAAGTCCAAAGGCTCATAACTCTTAGAGCATAATTTCTGATGCATTCTGTCGTTCAAAGCAAGTCACAAATCTTGCCCAGATCCCACCACTTTGTGTGTGAAACAGCATCAGTATATAGGAGAGGAAGAATTGATGGGGGCCATCTTAAGGGATTATCACACTTTTCCCTATGACCACAAAAATTCACATCCCTCCTGTTGTAGTTTAGATCTAGAATGTCCTCCAAAATCTTTAGATTTTGTGTTCAGAGTGGGGCTTTTAGAAGGTGATTGGATTATGGGGGACCTTACTCTTCAGTGGATCAATCAACCAATAAATCCATAGCTGAAAGTTCTGTCAGGAGATGGGAACTGATTGTAACAGGCAGCTCATTGAAGGGGGTGACCTGGAAGGGTGTAGCTCCCTCCCTGGCTCTTCCTTTTCTCTCTTCTCTTCCTGGATGTCAAGACATGAGCAGCTTTTCATCCACCATGCCCCTCTCTCATGTTGTTTCTGCCCTGGAGTCAGCTGACCATAGACTAAAACTGTGAGACTAGATAAACTTCTCCTCCTTTAAATTACAGGTGTCAGGTATTTTGTCCAAGTGATGAGAAAGTGACTAAGACAGATTTTGGTAGCAGAGAAGTGGGGTTATTCTGGGACTGTGCCTGACCATGTGGTTTAGAAGCTTTTGGAAATGGTTCACAGGAAGAATTTGGAAAGATTTAGAGATACTGGCTAGAGGAGCCCTAGAAGTTTCATGTACTCTTTCTGTATATTTTATAAGATTTGATCAAAATATATGGTGAATATGTAAATTTAAAAATTATTAAGTAAGAGATGCATTGTCATCAATCCCCTCAAAATATGCCCCCTTGCTTCAAACACTATTATCTCATCATTCTTGACACTTTCTGGAGCAGTTCTGGAAGTTCTGTTTCATGGGTGTCTTTAGTCGCACTGTCATGGCTCCCTCCATGTTCTGAGTTGATTCGAAATATAGAGCTTTCATAGTCATTTTGACTGTGGGAGAACCAGAAGTTCCATAGGGCCAGATCTGCTGAATAATGTGGAGGACACACCATACTCTTTTTATTTGACAGAAATTGACATTAATAGTTAATCAGTAAAGTGTGATCACAAAATGAATCATGTGAATCTTTAAGTTTTAGAAATTTATTACAGTAAATGACACATTGCCATTAACCCTCTCAAAATACTCAAAATTCTCCACTGGCTTTGAGCCCACTCATTCCATCATTCTTGTTAATGTATCTATTACTGTAATAAGTTCTTATTAATTTAAACATTAACCATATCTTTTGACAACTTCTTATAGTCTCAACTTCTGGTGATTTTGAAGTTACTTTTAAAACTTCATGAGTTTTTTTATGAATCTTAGGGACAGTTCACTCCATTTTGCATCTGTAAATCTCTTTGAGACAGATGTTTTCCTCACACTAAGCACTGCCAGTTGTGGCACTTTAAATTTTTGTTTGTTTGTTTGTTTTGCTCAGAAAATCTGAGGGACCATCATAAGTATTTCTGAAGTCTTAACAAGAGATCTTATAGCCACAACCTTTACTTGATCTTTACCTTGAGGCCACGTTGAACTACCAATACCCTGGATTGGATCTTTATGCTTAGGCCATTCTTTCTGGAAGGATCTTTAGCCAGTTAGAAAAGCTGGGAATTGAAAGGGGATCAGCAGCTTACATGTCTCTTTCATTGGAATTGCCCAGAAGCAAAAATATCTAGCATCTCTGAGCACCTCTACTACCCAACCTGGGTCCTTTAAATGCGATTCACAACTCAAAGGAACCTGGGCTGCTTGGAGAAATGTTGATTTAAAGTTTAGATTAAGAAATAACACAAGATGACTTGAATGTCATGTTATGCCAGAAAACTGGTGAAATAAGAATAATGGGTCATATTGTCAAGAAGGTGGAGCCCTTGTATATTGCTAGTGAGAAAGTAAAAGTTTCAACTGCTGTGAAAAACAGTTTAATATTTCCTCAAAACATTAAGCACAGAATTAATGTATGATCCAGCAATTCTACTCCTAGGTACATGTACAGAAGGCTCAAACATAGGAGTTAAAACAGATACGTGTGTGACTGCGCTCAAGGTAGCATTAGCTGAAAGGTAGAAATAACCAGTGTCCATGGACAGAGAGAGAATAGGTAAAGTGTGGTATGTATAAATAAGAACTATTATTTTATCATAAGAAGGACTAAACATATAGAAAAGTGTGATAGAAAAGTGCAGTAAATATTTAAATTTTTAAAATTATTACAGTAAAAAACACATTGCCATTAATCCCCCCCTCAAAATACTCCCCTTACTTGGAACACATGTAGCCCATCACCCTTGACACTTTCTGAAGCAGTTCTTGAAGTCCTCTTTCTTTTTATTTTTTTAAATTAACTTTTTTATTAGTATATGCTTGTGATGCATAATAAATACATTTATCACGGGGAACTGGTACATACACATATCACATCTTGATCCTTTTTATGTCACCTTCCATACCTCCAGTTTCCCTAATCCCCACATCCCCTTCCCATCTCCACAAAGTCTTTCTCTCTGTTTCCTATCACCTATTTTTTACTTTGCTCTTTAAATTATTTCATGAGTGTCTTCAGCTGCACTGCCATTGCTGGCTTGATGTCCTGAATCGATTAAAAATGTTTACTTTTCATGCCAGAATTTGCACAACTCCAGATCCAGTGAATAAGGGGGATGAGGACACACTGTAATTTTTTTTTTTTTTTTTTTTTGTGGGTACCGGGAGTCGACTTCAGGACCTCGCGCGCCAGCAGGCGCCCGTGCCACTGAGCGATATCACCGGCCCCTTTTTCGTATGTGGGTTCCGGGAGTCGAACTCGGGCCCTCGCGCTTGCCAGGCAGGCGCTTAAGCCGCTGAGCCATCTCACCAGCCCTGTAATGTTTTTATGAGTTTGCTTTTCTGTTGGATAGCACTTATGAGCAGCATTCACTGTATTTTTTATCACACCTTGGAAAGACACTAGTGAAAGAGAACTTCCAGAACTGCTTCAGAAGGTGGCAACAATGATGGGATGTGTGTTTGCAGGGTGTGGGGGGTAGTTATGAAAATGTAATTTTTACTGTAATAAAAAAAATTTAATTTAAACACTCATATTTGATTACCCTTGTAAACTGTGCATGCTACAACAGAGTGAACCTGGACAACATGAGCTAAGTGAATTTCAGATACAAATGTTTAATATGCTATGGTATTTATGTGAACTAGCTAAAAAAGACAAATTCATAGTACATTATGTGGATCAGGAGTTACCAGAAGTTGGAGGCGGGATGAGGAAATGCAGTATTATTTAGTGCATATGGGATGACCTAATGAAAAATTTGGCCTAATGAAAAAATTTGGAAATAGACAATGGTGATGGTCATATAACATTATGAATATAATTGATACCGTTGAATTGTGCACTCAAAGTGACTAAAATGGCAAAATTAACATTCTATATGTTTTCCATGATAAAAATATTGCAAAGTGATGAATGGGTCATGTCAAAGAACAATAAAGCCAACTTGAAGGGACTCTCACTTGCTTACCTTGGGACAAATTGATCATTAAAAAGATATGGTACTTTTCCACGCACACATGTGTAGATATGGTGGCAACTACATTTAGCTGAAACACATCATATTATAATAGAAAACATTAGTGATTATTGGGCATTTCTGGGGGATGACTTATTACTCTGACATTGTGGTTTATATGTGGATGTCCCCCCCAAATCTCATGTTCTCAGAGCTGGGGTTCATGGAAGGTGAGTGGAATTATGGGGCAGTATAGCTGGCACAGTGTTGGGGGATGGGTTCTGATCACAAGAGGTGGCAACTCACTGGGGGCCTTACTTGAAAGAGCAAATCTCCCTTCCCAGCTTTTCCTTTCATGCTCTGTTTTCTGGCTGCCATGAAGTGAGCAGCTTCCCTCCTCCAGACGCTTCCACCATGCCACTTTTGCCTGGAGCTGTTTGACCATGAAAAGATTGAAACTTATAAAATGTAAGCCAAAGTAAACCTTTCCTCCTTTAAATTCTGGGTATTTTGTCCCAGTAACAGGAAAGTGACTAACACATCTAAATGATAGTAAATAATGAGAAAGAATTAAACAACTATCCTACCTTTCCTATAGGAACTCTATTCATGGAAATAAATGGTTGATAAGGATTGGTCCTTCTTTACAGAATTCCAGTTCATAGCTGCTAATGGAATTAGAAGATTCCTATTTAGCAACTCCTGATGAGATAATGGATCATAAGCCGATTCACAATCTATCAGATGAATGCTTACATCTGATCAGTTATGCTGAAAACAGTTACAATGAAGGGAACTTTTTGACACTATTGATCAACCTTAGCATCATTAAAAAATAGGTCACACGAATATCATGTTTCTCACGATATTGTGCAATAAGATGCAACATCGCTGTTTAAGAATGATTTTCACTTAATATGAATCTAATCAAATCTTCAGTTTTAACCAAATGTAATGTGTGGACCTTGTCTAAATCCTGAATAGACAGAAAATTATAAATTGACATCTTGAAGATAATCAGACAAATTTGAATATGTTCTCATTATTTGATGGTAATAAACATGTACTAATTTTTGTTGGGTTTATAATAGCATAATAATTGTATATGAATAGATAAATAGGTAATGTAGCATTCTTATTATTTAGAAAGAAATAGAAGATTTTTTGGGAAGTAGAATAGCATGATATCTTGGTTTTGCTTTCAATATTCAAGGGAAAACATAACAAATCACAAATTTTGGAAGATAATTGAAACCAGATTGGTAAAATGTTGACGATTACTGAAAGAGAATGGTGAATTCATCAGGATTCATTGTGTTATTCTCTCTACCTTTTGTGCATGTTTAAATATAATAAAAGTTTAAAAAATACTATATTTGTCTTTCTTGAATAAGAAAATACAAGTCCCAAATAAAGAACAGGGCTATGTTCCTGCTCGTCCTTGCTTTTAAGACATACTAAAGGTAACTTAGGCATCAGCACAAGCCACAGCAAGAAGGAGCAGTGACACACAGGGACTCTGCTTGGAACACAGAAATATTTTGAGCAGCAGCTTTGAGGAGGTGAGATCGAGTTGAATCAAAAGACATGGCCTGCATGAAAACAGTTGGATCAGATCAGTGAGGGACTTCATGTTCCTTTGTTCTTCTGGCCCGCCAGTCCTTTCTTTGTGCCAACAGCTCTGCCTGTCACAAGCTGGAGGCCGATTCTTCATTCAGTGAGTTAATTTTAAATGAAATGAAAACCTAAGTCATAACGTTTGGTTCACTACTCAGGCAACAGGCACTGTCTGCCTCATTAATGATTAACATGGCAGCTGGTAATGTTTTGCAGCTGGTTGACTGGTTTAATGATGCCAAAATCTGGCTACATCCTCCTCCTGCTCTGGGCAGTGCAAGGATCAGCTTTCCTCACAATGCCTTGAGCTTGCTGCTTGGTGAATAAGGACATATATTATCAAGAAGAAAAGAATAATCCCTCTTGTACTGGAGCCAACTCAGGTGCAGGGGCTATAATTACTTTGCTGGGCCCAACTCAAAGGCTGCCAGACCCAAATGCATTTATCTGATGTTGGAGGGAATAGAATGCTAGATACCCTAAGAGGCAAGACTAAATTTTAGAGTAGAGGGCCACTGTTAAATGAGACTGGTCCTGGGAAAAGATCTAGCTAGGTGGCTAAAAAAAGAATTAAGAATCTGCTTGAGGTACACACAAGGTCCACAATTGAAGGATCATGTGAACTGCAAAAGGTTGGACCCTTCACACGCTGTAATATGAATATAAACTTAACCCACTTACGTTTCTGCAAAGTTAAAGATCTGAACTCAGAAGTATGATTGGAGAAGTGCCTCTTTTTTTTTCTTTGACTGTGGTAAATCATAGTGGGCAAGGGCTGGCTTCAGAATGGAGGAAAGATGAACAGGTGAACTTTGAACTTAATGGCCTGAATTGAAATCTGAGCCATTCTATGTTCTCAATGTGATTTTGTAACTTCTTGAAATTAAATGTTTTCACATACAGAGCATTAAAAGGATCAAATAACTAATGACTATAAAAAGTCACAATTTTTATGAGGAAAGTCTCAAATATTAGCCTTACCTTTTCTTTGTCAGTTATAAATATTTATGCATACCTTCATCTCTTACTCAAGTGGGAAAAAAAAAAAACACCCATGACATAGGTATTGTTATTTTGATATTACAAGAGAAAATCAAGGCTCAGGATCTGCCCCGGTCATTGGCAAGAAGTTTCAGAGTTGAGACTAAGCCAGTTCTTCCGGCTCTGGCACGCTGTGCCTTCGGAGTCTCTCACTGCTTCACCGCTTCCTATGCCACAGGTTTGCTTTCTGAGCCTCTACTATGCTTAGCTTCCTGCTTCCTGGCATCTCCAGCCATCCTGAGTAGCTCTCCTGGACAGCTTTGCAGGCTCGCGATTTACAACAGCACAGCGTGGCTTGCTAATAGAAGATACCAAGTAAGTAAGAACAGAGCTCCAACATGGGGCCATCTCCTTCCTGGCTGCCTGATGTCCCCGATGCCCTGATTAAGTTGATGCTGTTGATACTGGAGGCCTTGAAGACTGATTTTAAGCGCTTGTATGCTTAATTTGCTTTTACTCGGTGCATGCTGTGGCCGTGCCCGTTTGTGACCCAAGTTATTCATTTTTCAGCACCAGAGGCAGCAAGGACACCAGCAGAGAGTAGATTGTTCGGCATCACACCGCCCCCACGCAGCCCCAGCCCTGTGCTCATGCACGTATGTGAGCCTCAGCACCCACCCTCCCTCCTGTTGGAATGCGGCCTCCTTCGGTGCCAGAACAGACACGGAGGAAATGTTCCGTTTCTACCCTTCTAAAACCTTGTCTGGGGAAGAAAAACAGAAGCTGTGACTTTTCAATGACATCTGGTAAATTAGATTGAGCATGGGCACTGTGGCACGTGTCTATTGTGGGGAAACAGGCCACTCCAGGGTTGGATAGCTGACGCCCCCAAGGGCCTCTCAGGGAAAGGGGAGGGAGGTGTTTCCGAGGTCTGCCTTGCTGAGAAATGCCTGGAACCAGAGAATCTTCCCTGACCATCGCTGTCCCCTTTTGGATGAACTCATCCTGTGTGAGACATTCATGGTCACCGTCCTAGACCACCTGCCCGGTCCTGGCAAAGCCCTAGCTCAGTTAATGAGGAGTTTAATAATCTGTGTGCATGTCGGTGTGGGGCCATAACATCCCACTCCTCTTTACCCAACCTCAGATATTTTCCCTTTGTTTTCCTTTGCACTCCTTGAGACCAGCTAATGGCAATCATGCATGTTACCTAAGTCAAAACAGGATGAAAAGAGCCTTCCTGGTGCTCCCTCCAGCAGGACCGCAGCCCGCTTCTACAGTGGGCAGAGGGAAGGATGAGATGAACAAGACTCAGGCTAAGAGGAGGCAGCAACCTCCGCTAGTGAGCTCTGGAGGATGGCAGTGTATGGTCACTGGGGAGGGAGGAGAGAGGAGACTGTGTCAGGCCAGGCCTCCCTGTCCATCCCTGGGCCTTGGCACCTTTGGGTGACTCTGTAAACTTTCACTCAAGTGTGCTTTGTGTCCTTCCTCTGGCCCTATCATGGGCCAAAACTGCAAGAGCCTGGGGTTATGATGGCCTGTCACCTAGCCTGATGGCTGTAGCTGAGCCACAGGGCCCAGTGCATCCCTGTCAAGAGAGAGGCTTTAGGTGGTGCAGAGGCTTTGCAACCTGTGATCTTGGGTGGGTAGACTTGGGCATTTCAGAATTCCCTCCCTGGTATGTTTCCTATTAGGATAAACCATGAGCAAGATTGTTGTAGGAGGTTTGGAGAGCCAAGGGGAAGCTGCAGCCATTTAGTTCACATACATTGCTGCTGATCTGCTGATTCACACTGTCAGTACAGAGCAGCAGCTGGGCCTAGGATTGCTCTGTCGTCTACCGATTCTTCCATTTTCTCTGTTAGGTCACTTGTGTGTGTGTGTGTGGGGGGTGTGTGCGTGTGTGTGTGTATGTGTTGGTGTGTGTGTGTGTGTGTGTGTGTGTGGAGGGGGGGCAACAAGGACCAAAAGGTATTTAGACTATTGTTATGGGCTGTGGTTTCTTTATTCTTTTTCCTCCACCTCCCTGAGTGCTTGCCCTGTGGTCCTCAAGCTCCATTGTCGGATGTACAGAGGCTGTTTAACCAGGTCTTGCAATTGTATAAAGTCAAGTCCATGTAGTAAGTCTATCTGTCCATCTGTATGTCCATCCAGATGTGTGTCTACACATCCATGCATCCGTCAGCCTGCCTGTCTGTGTGTATCTGTCCATCAAAATCTTCTGCTGGCTGGTTCTGCTTTCCTGGCTGAACCTTAACTGATACACACTGAGACATGAGCCGCATGAATCCCATAAGGCTAAATCCCCTTAAGGTTGCTCCCTGGGGCCTGGAAGGTAGAGCATTAGTGACAGATCTCTCTCAGAAACGTCTGTTCTGGAAACCGTCTCCTCTTTCCTCATTCCACACACATAAGAAGTCAGGTTTGTTCTGTATTAGCATTGCAAAGGCCTCTCCCAGCTATTATCAAGTGTCCCCCCTACGGTACACATTTTCCTCCTCGTCCCTGTTCCTCCTGCACTCACATCTTTGGGGAATTTGAGCCTGGCTGCCCCTGAATCTTCTTAAGCCTAATAGAACAACTTCTCTGTGGGAGACAGGTGGGTGGGAGTCAGTGCAGCAGCCCCTCCAGTGCTGGGCAGAAAAAGGAGGGAGAGTAGTTTGCTTTCTCTTACTGCAGTGTGGGACATCACAGACCTGTCGCTCAGTTCAAGATCAGAGAAAGTTCTAATCAAGAAGCCAGCTTGGTCCAACGGCTTCACTCTGCAACCCTGCTGACTTCTGGGAGATCTTTGGGAGATGAAGGCCAATACTCCCTTTTCCTATTCAACACAGCAGAAACTAGGTGCCTCTACTCCCATCACCAAAGGTAGAACATGGAAACATTAGTACTTCTGATTAATTTGCCTTAAGTCCCTGTCAAGGGATGTATAGTACGCTTTGCCTTTTGAGGTTTGATGGGTGGCTGGATGCCTCCTGGTAATTTCTCAGCACAAAATAATGACAGCTTGAATGAAAATCCAATGGTTACTATTTTTTCCAACTCTTAGTTATTGTTTTGCACTAGCTTATTAATTCCTTTAGTTAAAATTGGTAGCAAAAACAGAATGGGTGAAATACCACCAAAGGGACCATTATTTCAGTGTTCACTGCAGGTGTCTCTGTTAGGTTTCTCCTAAGAGCCACATCCAGGTGTATCAAATTAGTTAAGAGGGACATGGGATCATTTGCATTTGATCTGCATATAGTTTCTGAACACTTAGATAAACAGTGCTGGTGATTTTCAGGCAATTCCTACTTTAAATTTTATTGCTGTATAACACAATCCACACGATCACCTACATGGATGAACTTTTTAAGGGGGGGCGGGAGAGAGAGAGAGAGAGAGAGAGGGAGAGAGAGAGAAGTATATGGAAAAGATGCCATGTTGTTGCTCTCTGGGGTCTAATGTAGAATTGAGGAGAAAAGGGACCTGTAAGTACTGGGGGACTACGCGTGAGGCTTTTTCCCATCTAAAAGAGTAATAATTTTGAAAGCAATGTTGATGTTGCTGCTGCTGCTAACAATAATAACTATTTGTGTGTGATACGTTGTGAAGTCCCTCAGTGACCTCCCAGACCCAAAGTACACTCAGGATTCATCCATTTGATCTCTAGATAAATATAAAAGCTGGTTTATTCACTATTTCACAATCTATGTGGGAAAAGGAATTGAAGTCTGTCACTGCAGAGTTGTGCTGAGTAAAATAACAGTCTACATTCAAGGAATTCTTCTTGTATACATTAAGGAAAATCCAGTCATTCCACCCACTCTCTGGAAAACAAAAACAAAACAAAACAAAACACACCCCACTCACCTGTCCTCACTCTTGCCATTCCTTCCTCCTTGCTGCCATCGGATTTAGAACTGTTAGGAGGTTTGTTTTCCTTGCCAACAGCCTTCAGGCTTAGAAACACAAGCTCATTCTTTCCTTTGGCTGAGTTAAAAGAACATCTTCATCTGATTTCCTTAGGGACTTGATATAGTTTTCTTTAACTTTTTGTCCTCTTTTCCCTGTCTCTGCCTGTCCTTTCTTTACATCTGTCTTCCTTTCCCATTTCAGTTTCCCTTCCCCACTCCTCCTTCTGCATTCTGTGCAAAATGACACAAAACTCAATCCCAGCAGAAAGGCAGTAGTTGTGGCAGCAGCAGTGGGAGAGCGGTACTGTGGGTAACACTGCCGTGCAAGGGCAGCAGGAGGTAGCATATGTCATGTAAGGAAGCTGGAGGCCTGTAGGGACAGGCAAAAAACCCTGTGATTACACACTTTATAAGAGCTGCCCTGCTGCAGCTGGATTCCATGCCAGGAGGATTAAGTGAGTTTTGTTAAGACCTTTAAGGAAACAGTGAGCAGTAGTACATACTGCGGCTGTAGCAGATTTGTTGGAGCAAAGCGAGACTGGGCGGCCTGGCTTGGTTGGAGAGAGGAGAGGGCCAATTATCTAGGTCTGCATGCAGTCCTGGGCACTAGAAGGACACGGAAGCTAGAATGCCAGGGTGCAGTGAGGTTAATTGGCCAGTCTTTCCATACCAGAGTGAAGCAGGCTTTATAGCAGATCCCAGAAAGTCTACAAAATAACCGTTTTGTATTTTTCCGTTTGATTTGTGTTTATTGTTCTTCCACCTAGGAGCTCAAAGAGCTTTCTGTACCTCATACAGTAACTGACTGATCTTGTGTTTTATCCCGCATCTCTAGCTGAGGATGGGTGTGACGGGTGCCAGATTTTCTGGGTCAGCCTCTAAGAACACATGTTCAGTCCCTGTGAGTTCATCTCTTACCTAGGTAAATCTTTATATTTCCTCAGAGGGTAGAGAACTTCATTATATTGATGGGCAAACCCAGCAACAAGTAAAAGGGGCATTTGCAATTCCTCTCTAGCACAAGCCCTTTCGAGGCTCTGAGAGGGAGCATAGTAATAAATTCTTATGATTATATATTTTCAATATTAAGTTTTATTTTTTCTGTAATTAGGAGCTTGTCTCTTTAACCTCTGAGCCCTCCTCTCTGTCTCCTTGGGATGTTCACAGCCGTTTTGGAATCCAGCAGGACATGTTTAGTTTGAGCCTCGTGGATATCTTAATGGAAGTCACCACTGTTCTGTGCTGGTTGTTGTTGCCAACTTCTCCAACTATAGGAAGGGCTTCCAGGAGTGTAGCTTCTACTCACCGCTCTCCAGAGTGGTAGGTTTGGAAGTCATATCATGATATGAAGAAGTCCTACATTGCTTGGTACTGGTTAGTACTCTCTACTTGGTGAGTGGAAAAGAAACAATGTTTGGTATATACCGAGTTTGAAGTTAGTCTACAGAAAATTCTTTTAAATCTTGTAGCTTACCTACAAAGGAAATTTGGTAGAAGTTTTTCCAAGTTTGTCAACAGTTCTGAAACTTTACATGGCATTGATATTACAAGTTGTGAAGCTGAAATGATCAGTAATAAACAAATACTCATCAATTATGCTAGAGGAAAGATGAGATTATCTTCATATTCTCTTTATAAAAACTGCTATAAAATTGTTGCCATAGGAAGGGGTGATTATGTGTTAAACAATGTATGGAAAAAGAAACAATATAGAGATAAGTCAGGCATTTTGCAAGGGTATTAGGTTATTTAACTTTTTTGTTAACTTTAAAGATATATAATTTGTCAACTTTAAAGATATATAATTAATTGAGATTTAATTTCTGATTCTAAGGAAATATTTGCTTTTACACTTAATTTTGAATTTGTAGCTTTGTGCTCTTTTCTAAAAGACTCATTGTCCAATTGTGTAAGCATCAGGCTCCATAACTCCCTAATCTACCCCAAGGTTTTTGGGTTGTTTTAGGGCATCCTGGCTCCTGGTGGCTCTCCTATGGCCCAGGGCAAGACTTTGCCTGACTGTAAGTCTGGTGGTGCAAGATCTAATGAATGAACCCTCCCAGTGACTTATTTCAACTCTTCGTGCCCAGAACTAAAATCCTGTGAGTATCTTACCATTCTAAGGCTTTTTTCCCATTCAGCTTTAAAGCCGTGTGAGATCCTTGGGATGATCTATAGTTAAAAATTGAATACTACCTAACTGTGTGAAATTGAGCAAGTCAGTGTATCTTTTTTGGACCCCAATTTCCTCATCTCTCTACTGGGCATAATTATAATGGTCCAGTCTCACTTATAGGGTTATAATGGGTAATCTTAGGATTAAAGAAGAAGTTAAAGTTCTCTGAAAAGTAGAGTACTTGGCAAATAGAAGGGATTATGTTTTATTTATAAAGTCAAAGCAACCATCTTCTAAATCTGAGACTTCGGGTACCTGGACTAGAATTCTATGTAAGTTAATATTTTCTACATTTGTCCTTCTGACAGTCACAGCCCCTTTGAAGTTTATAGGTCTGGTGAAAAAGCCAGGACACCTTGACTCTGGCATGAGTGATGGAGCAAGCAACCACACTGCTTGGTTGTTGAAATTTCTTAGAGGATTTTGTGTATAAGGGAGGATTACTTCAATTCACATTCTCAAGGATCATTTCTTCAAGGCGAGTTCCTCCTTGTGCACTGAATTCTCTGATGCTTCTCATTGACTTGAAAGTATTTTGTCTCTCCTCAGAAGTGTCACCTAGCCTTTTCAAGCACACTTCCGGGCAACCAGAATCATTACATTGCTTAGGTTAAGCACATTAGATAGTGAGTGACTGACAGCCCAAGAGAGAGTAGGCTTTAGCTGCTAGCATCAGTTCTGAGCTTAGGACCTGCTGAAACCCATTCACGTCTATAACTGGATATCAGTAACCTAGGAAGCAATGTCTTGAAAAGAGATGTAGCTGGAGATAGAGACAGTGGAGTTTACTGTGGCTGGCCTTCAGGGTCATAGAGTTGGTCATAGAGGTTGGAGTCCAAAGTCATTCCCAATTAACCAGTTATATGCTTGGTACCTATTTTGTTTCAGGCATTGTGGGATTGTACATAGTGGGATATAATGAAGACTAAGCTCGTCCTTGTAATTAACCTACAGAATAATAGCGTTTAGACACATATATAAACAGCTCATATCAATTGGGCTAGTGACTGTAACAGCAGTAGAGGAAAAAGCTTCCAAGATTCAAGGAGAGAGATATAATGTCCTATATATTTGGCCTGTAATTAAAAAAAAAATTTGAACAGTAAGATAAGCTCGATTGAAAAGAGAACTAGGTTGAGAAATTGCAAAGTTAACCCTACATTATAACGTGTACCTGTGGGTTAAAGCCTGACCTCTTCCTAGGTGAACTCAAGAGGGTAATGGGGCAGGTTGCCTGGATCAGCTGCTTTACTTATTACTAGCGGCCAGCTTCATCTAGCTCCTTCCTGTGTGGCTCTTTTCCCTCCATTCTGATTTGTCTATTCTCACCTTGGCAGACTGTCTGGCCTACTCTGGTAGCTCCAGTAGCTCTCACATTACTACTTGTATGAACCCTGTGCCCTACCAGGATTCTGGTTTCTCTGATGCCTGGATTTTCTGTGAGTTTATGCACTATGGTTACTCTTCCCATGTGAACTATGGAAGAGGTGACATCCAGAGATGGGAAATCCTTAATATTACAGACACAAAGGGACACTTGAATAGGAACTAGTTAAAGGAGCTAATGAATGTTAAGTCTTTAGCATGGTGCTTTCAAGTGGTATACATCCAATAAATCCTATTATTATCATTGGTAGTAGTATATAATGATAGTGTTATTGTTGTTTATTATTATCATCATTTTCACTGTTTAACTCCTGTTATCCTGTCTTTGCAAGAGAAAGAGATCTAGAGCAATGCTCCTTGAATTTTAATGTACATATAAATTTTGCTAAGATGAAGTTTTTTTTTTAGCTAGAAGCTCTGTGCTTTTGATTTTTAAACAAGCTTTCAAATAATGCTAATGTTCATGGTCCATGGACCATATTTGGAATAATAAAGTCCTAGGGGACGATGGAAAGGGTATAACATTAGGGCTAGGGTCTTGAGGATGAAGATAAGGATTGGCAATATTTGTTTTCTGAGCACTTGTGAAGTCAGGGCATGTACTGGGAACAGTGCTGCTGGAGCCTTTGTAAGATTCCTTAGTTTATAATTTTTGTAATTATGGTTAATGCTTGATTTCCTGTGGAGATAGCAGAAGGCTGATTAAATGAAAAGGGCACAAGCAGTATTTTGCATCATGTCGTAAGAGAAGCAGGACACGACACCCTTCCTTCTGTCAGTCCTGGAGAAGAGGAAATTTATCCTGCTCTAGATAGGCTGGGGGAGGTCTAGAGAAGACCTATGTAAGTTATTGAAAGGCAAAAGGGGACGATTATAGAAATCCACAATGGGGTATTATCCTTCACAGGTCATATTTTATGTGATGTTTTTGGTACCTTTGAGCTTCTGCTTTCCCCCATAGATTATAAACTTTTCAGAGATGATAGGCTCCAAGCAGAAGCAATTTCTCTGTTTCCTATTGGCATCTTCATAACAATAGTGTTGAAAGCAATGTTGGGAGCTTATTTAGGACCGGACATTATTTCACTTAATCTGTACGACAGTTCTAAGTAGGTGCTGCTTTATATCAAGATCCTTACCATCACCTAACATACTTTATGTTTTACTTATTTATTTGTTTATTGTCTCTCCCAAGTAGAATGCAGGCACCAGGCAATTTTGTTCACTGCTTCCCAGCCCCTAGAATAGCTCCTTATACATAGTACTTGCTCAATTTATACTTATCAAACACAGGAGTGGATGGATAAGAAAATTGAGAGAGGTTAAGTAATTCATACAAGTTACACAGATGTAAATGCTACAGTTAAAAATATGAATCCTGTGCACTTTGCTTTAAAGCTCTTAACCATTCTATTGTATTATGGCCCCGTAAGTTAGTTTCTTTATAACTTCATTGCCATAAGGTTAGGTTGCAAATCCTAATGCTTACTTGCACCTTTGGCTGGTGATCTTGTGGGTACTATATGGGCACTTGAGCATTTGTTATAACCTCTGGGAGGTCACACTAGAGATGACTGATAAAGCCAGCCCTAGGCATTCAAGGTCATCTGTGCTCCCAGATAAGGAAGAACACACAGCTTAGGGAGAGATGCTTGTAGAGAATAAACATCCCATTGCACACAGGTCAGTGGACCCTCTCACACTGATGATATGAAGAAGGCCCATATCATCTTCTCTTTCTTTAATAGGGGTTGTCATTTGGCTGGCCCACAGAGAATTTACTCATGTATTGTTCTATTTGACTTCAAAGAAAACCTTACAAGGTGCATGTTTGAGTTGGAGGACCTGGCAAGGGTCAGGTAAGTCTCCTAAGCCACACATCTCACAGGCAGAAAATGTCCTGCTTTCCATACCAGAGGCAGCAGTGGGTACTGACAGTGATAATTCTGTGAACCAAGCTGCACCACTTTAAAATATCATTAGAGCTTCAGGATGACAACTCTGGCAGAAGAGTAGAAAACAAAATCAGTAAGTTCCCTAAAGCTAAGGTCTTCATTTAGAATTAGCCTCTTGGTATTTTCTAACAAAATGAGCTGAGCATACATATCTAGGTGACTTCTACTGGGCAGGCAGTCAAATTCTGGTACGTCACTAGGCCAAGGATGTAGAGCATGGATATCCAAACTAGGAAGAGTATAAGTGCAAGTGACTACACCTGCCACTTGACATGATCCCCAGTGCCTTTGGTTATCACCAGACCAGTAGGCATGAAACTGTAAATGAGGTCATATATAATGCAAACAAAGTGTGCTTGCTATGCCTTGAAATAGTTGTTCCTGGAAAGAAAGGGAGAAATCAATGCTGTTTTATGCCAGTAAACTGGAACTTCCCATTTTGGTGATTTAAAATAGCTTATTCTGAGATGGAAGTCACAATTTATGAAAAGTCAACTTTGGAGGATTTCTAGATTTTCATCATACAATCAAGACAGGATGTATTCTACTTAGTTCATTATATATCTACAGCGGCCCCAAATGAAATGGTCAAATTTTAATTGGTTTGTCCAGTGAAAAATGAAATCTGTTGTTTCTGTTATGGCTCTTAAAATAAAAGTCCTTCAAATTATTCTTGTGAGAAATTTTTGAATTTAAATGGCTTTGCAAGTTGAAAGAAAGGACATTTAAATTAATGTGATCCACTGTAATGCAGAATTTCCTATGGATTAAGGTATTGTGGAAGGGGTTAATTTTTGGGACCTTTCTCCAAAGTATTGTAAATATAGAAACAAGAGCAAGGAAAGCAACTACTTTGAAATTTGGAATGATTGGTAGCTCATACCTTACCTTCAGCTCATGTGTTCATTTTATAACAAAGGGTTGAGGAATTATCTGCTTGAGGTACATACATCACAACAATCTCCAAACTCAAATGAGGGCTCAGCTCCATCAGGAATAATGAATGTCCAAGCTGTTTCAGACCATAATTTATTTTCGTTCCCAGAGTTCATCACATGATCCACCACCAGTGCTCATTTTTCTGAAAATAATTTCTCTAGATGTCCATGGGCTTCCAGCTCTCATCAACCAGAACAGTAAAGAATAGTCACAACCCCTCCCATAATTTATCCCTGTGTCCACAAATCTCTCCAGGTCTCCACAAACAAAGCAGAATGCAAAACACGGAATACAATTGTTCATCAGTGCACGGGCATGTTTCCAAGTGCATAATAGAAAATGTGAATAAAGGAGAAAATTGTGGGCTTGGGACCGTTAGTCAGTGGCTCTGATTTTACTCTTGCCTCAAACTAAACTAAATGGGGTTCTGGCTATAGATATATTCCCCTTGTTTCCAAATGAAATCCCCATTGTAGTTTGTCTAATGCAGTTTGCTTTTAAATTGAACTTTGGTATCCTACATCAGTTGTCTTAGAAAATACCACGAGAGGGGCCGGTGAGACAGCTCAGCGGCATAAGCGCCTGCCTGGCAAGTGCGAGGGCCTGAGTTCGACTCCCGGTACCCACAAAAAAAAAAAAAAAAAAAGAAAAGAAAAGAAAGAAAATACCACGAGAGGAGGTAAAAAGAGCTAGTACCATGTTTCAGACCAGAAATGGGAAGGAAAATTTACACTGTGCAAGGAGAGCATGTCCAACAATCACCTCCGTGTTTATTTTCTTCAGTTAGTAGTGTTGTGGTCAGTACCAAAATGATAAGAAAGAGCAAAGGCCAGGAAGTTGGATACAGTGGCCTGAATCAAGGTGATTACATATTTCCTTGAAATTACTCTCAGATAAATACTGTGCTAGGAAAAACTAGACAGGGCGAATCATAGTGAAAAATTCACCATATCATCAAACTCAATAAAACAAGTCCCATGGAGGAAACCAGTCTAATGTTATTCTTATGTTTTGGGGAAGTAAATCAAATGCAGCTACGGAAGACCAGAGAAATAACTATAATAGTTATTTGAGAATTTATTCAGCACTGTCCAATCACTCACTGAGTTCCTGCCTGTTCAGTTCCTCCTCTCACTTGAAGCCAGTTATGTGTCATAACTAAAGACCGACCATTGACTTTTGAGTGCTTTTCCCACCCTTCCAACACAACTCTGTATTCTCTCTGTTCCTTCTTCACCAGCAAGATAATTTATTGTCATTTTTCTTCAGTGACTCTTTCTTGTGCTTTAATCTCAAAATACTTCATTAGTTTATGTACTTATTCTCCCATATTTGACTATATTATAGTCACCTTTGCAATTCTGCTGAACACATTACTGGCCATACAGCAAGGCTTCATGTAAATGTATTGAATGAAAGACTTATAATTAAGAAGAAAATATCACTTACAAATGATCTGTGGGAAAAAATATATATATATACTATATGGATATGTACACACTTACATACAGTTAGTATTAGAGCTATCTTTTATAAATTGAGATGTATAGGCTATTATCATACATAGGGACCTTAGGTTTGTGCTTGATTATAAGTTTCATGATTTTAGGCAAAATTTAAAAAGTTATTTTCTTCCTGTCATATTTTTAGTTGGAGTACTAGCAATATATTAAATTCAACTGTTTTTTTCCTCTGAGTTGCACTGGTTGTGTTCAAGGCATTTGGAATATTTTATTGTATCCTGGAATAGACCACTTTTTAAATTATATTCTTTGCTGACAAATCATAACTTATTTTTAGAAAAGTACTATATTACATTTTCCTTTAGCAAGGTGCTTCTGTGAAATTCTAAAGGTTCTGGGGAACTATCCGATTGGCCATATCTTTACTTATGAGGGTCAGTAAGTGAGCAACTGTATTATTGGAATAATTACTGTGCATAACCAACAGAGGCAGTGGTATTTGTCTTGCACCTGATTGTCTCCTAGTACTGTGTTTTTTGCATGATGCCCTGTCCTTGGTTATCTAGAGGTGGCAAGGCCCTGGACTCAAGAAGATCTCAAATCTTTTTCAATGAAGGACAGGGGACTTTTTCATAAATTCTGCCTCTTAAGTGTTCTAAGGCACCTTTCTTTCTCCTTATTTTACTTTAGATGCCTTGGAAGAAACGGGAAAAAAAGACTCCATCTTCCCTCTTTTGACAGAGTGATCCTCTTGCATAGTTCTCTGAAATTAAGGGGTTATAAATGTATTTTAAAGCATCAGATGCTGTGTGTTTTTATGATGGGCGGGAAATTAATTTCTTACCTGCAAGTGTTGGAGTATCCATTTCCCCTCATGCCAGATTTCAGAAAGAATCTATAATTCTCCCACACTGCTGTACTCCTAAATTACCTCTCTTTCTCTCTCTTCTTCCCTCCATCCCTCCCTCCCCTCTTTCTCTTCTTTTTTCTCTTGCTTTGTGGTCAGCCTTGAAGAAAATGCTTTCTTGGTGGTGTACTAGGGCTTATCATATGGATTGCCAGTGGTCTTTGGAGGATGGGGGATCCTCAGTTCTTATTCCATCCTTCCCAGCTCTGTCTCACTAATATATATATTAGTGAGGGATTAGATTAGGGATGAGAATATAATATTATGATATATAATTATGAGAATATAATATGTAATTAGTTCAGGGATGAGAATAGTTCAGGGATGAGATATCCTATATACATATATAATTTTGGATTATTTTTGAACAGGCTGATGTTGGGAAAGGGTCTTACAAGTGGGAGGAGACACATATGGCTAGTTTTGGTAAAATTATTTGTTGCTGTTTCTAGGAATGGTCCTCCTCTCTACTGGGACCTTACAGCTTTGGAGAGCGAGGGCTGCTTACAGCCTCAGGAAGCTGTAGGCGGTGATAGTAGTAGGAAGAGGTGCTGTACTGGGACGAAAGAGGCCATAAAACCATTTCAGGTGTTTACTCTTCCTATCCTCTTAGGATATCCCAAGACAGTTTAACCCAATTATTTAACTTTGGTAATACATCAGATCTCCCTCTCTTTTGCCTGAAAAGAATAGGATAACTAATGCTGGCACAATGCTTTGTAGTTTTCAGAATGCTTCTATATATTCTATTTCATGTGATTTTCAAAACAACCCTGTGAAGTAGAAAAGGCTGGTAAAATTTATCATCATTCTCTATGTTCTTCCTTCCTCCTGTTTTCACTTTCTTCCTTGTATGTAACATGCAACACTAAATTGAAGTGAACTTTTGAGCTACTTCTTTGCCATTCTGCTCTGCAGGTAGGAAAACTGAAGCACAGGCAAGGGAAGTGACTTGCCTAAAGTCCCCAGATAAAAGTTGAAGAATTCAGTCCACGTGTTGTCCACATTCTTATTTTTTTAAATTAAACATGTAAATTCATATGCACTTCTACAAACTAATACAAAGATCTATTTTACTCTTTTTTTTTTTTTTTGTGGGTACCGGGGGGTCGACCTCAGGACTTCGCGCGCCAGCAGGCGCCCGTGCCGCTGAGCGATATCACCGGACCCTTTTTCGTATGTGGGTTCCAGGAGTCGAACTCGGGCCCTCGCGCTTGCCAGGCAGGCGCTTAAGCTGCTGAGCCATCTCACCGGCCCCTATTTTACTCTTTATCTAGTTCTCCCAGTGATACCTCCTGAACTATAGGGCAACAAGATAACTAAGACTGTTGACAATCAAGATATAGAGCATTCCTATTGACAAAAGGATTCGGTAATCTGTTCTGTTTCTGTAATTTTGTCATTTTTGGCAGGTAATAGAAGAATGGATATGATCAAAACATATTATACATATGGACCCCCCCAAATGTTCAAAATGGGGGGAGTGTGGGACAAGAGGACTAATGGGATGTGACAGCGATCAAAGTATATTACATGCATGTAAATCTGCCCAAATGAAATCCATTAACTTATATAACCAATAAAACAAGAGTGAAAAAAACTCTCATTTGAGATTTGAATTTTAAAAAGACTGTAAACAAAGAATATTATTACACAGATAAACACTCAGCATCATTCTCTGAAGATTCACACAGGCTGTGGCATGTGTTAAAGGTTTGTTCCCTTTTATTGCTGAGTAGCGTTGCATGGTATGGGTGTATCACCATAGTTTGTTAAGCATTCTCCCATTGAAGGACATTTGGGTTCTTTCTAGTTGTGGATATTACAAATAAAGCTGTCATAAACATTTGTGTAGGTTTTCATGTGAACATATGTTTTCATTTCTCTGGGATCAATGCCCAGGAGTACAATTTCTGGGTTGTATAATAGTAGTATGCTTAGTTTTTAAAGGAAGTTCCAAGCCATTTTCCAGACTGGCTGCGCCATTTTACACTCCAGTGTGTAAGTGACCCATTTCTCCACATCCTCGCCAGCCTTTGGTGTTGTCACTATTTTTAACGTTAGTTTCTGTTGACAGGTGTGTAATGAGCTCATGGTGGCTTTAGTATGCTTTTTTCTCATAGTTAATGATATTGAACATCTTTCCATGAGCTTATTTGTTATTTTTCCTCTTTACTGAAACATCTCTTTATATCCGTGCCCACTATTTAATTGCATTCTTTTTTCTTTTGCTTTTGAATTGAGAGTTCCCTATATTTTAGATAGAATATGTTCTTTATATTGAATATGTGATTTTCATGTATTTTCTCACAGTATGTAGCATGTATTTTTATTCTCTTAACAGAGACTTTTGGAGAGGTCGTTTTCAATTTTGAGGAGGTCCCATTTCTCAATTTTTCCTTTTAGGTACTATATTTTGATGTCAAGTCTAAGAACTCTTTTTCCTAGCCCTAGATTTGGAAGATGTTTCTATGTTGCTTTATAAAATTTATTTTTAAAAACTTAATAGTTTTACATTTCACCTTTAATTCTATGACATATTTTGAGTTAATTTTTGTGTAAAGTGTGAGATTTTTATCAAAATTCTTTGATTGTTATTGTTTGTTTATGCCAACCGGTGTCCAATTGATCCAGCAACATTATTTGAAAAGGCTATCTTTCCTCCACTGAATCACTTTTGCGCTTTTGTCAAAAATAAATTGGAAACATTTTTGTGGCCACCTATCTAGGTCTTCTATTATATTTCATTGGCCTATAAGATTTTGTACCAATACCACAGTTTTGATTGGTGTAGTTGTATACTTAGTCTTAGAATCAGATAAAATGATTTTCCTACTTTATTCAAAATTGTTTTTAGCTATTGTAGTTCTTTCACCTTTCCATATAAATTTTATAATCAATTTATCTATAAAAATATTTTGCTGATATTTTGATAGGAATTTCATTAAAATCATATTTGGGAAGAATTAGCATCTTTTTCATGTCTAATCTTTCAATCAATGAACACAGTATATCACTCCATTTATTTAGATCTTTGATTTCTTTTATGAGCATTTTTCAGTTTCTAGTATACAAGTCTAGCATGTTTTGTTAGATTTTTTGAGTGACTATAAATAATATTGTATTCTTAACTTTGATATACATGAGTTTAATGCTAACATATCGAAATATGATGATTTTTGTATGTATGTATGTTCTGGAGTCACTGAATTCACTTCTTATTTCTAGGAGTAAAGATTTTTTTCCCAAATACTCCTCAGGATTTTCTATGTAGACAATCATATCATCTACAAATAGAGACAGTTCTATTTTTTTTTTCCACTCTGATTAGATTCAAGCTCAAGTTTTAAAGTGAAAATTGTTCATAAATAATGCTGCCTAGCTTTTGTTATATCATATTATGAAACAGATGCCTGAAGCCTCATATTTAGTAATGTTAAAGTTGATAAGTGGGGTCAGATGGATCCCTGCATTGTAACACTCCCCATTGATCTTTCGTGTAATGGATTGTGCATTTACTGACAATCCATTTTCTCATTAGGGGTTGCCAAAAGGGAATATTCCAACTCCATTACCTCTGTAGCTATGAACTGGAATTCTATAAAAAAAAGACCAATTCTTATTATTCATTTATTTCCTTGGATATAGTTCCTACAGGAAAGGCAGGACAATTTGTTAATTCTTTCCCATTATTTACCAATCTTCAGAGTAATAAATTATGTCCCAGAAGTGCCCAATGGTGACCAATTTTTTTTAGTATCAGTTGGAAGTCATGAGTTTTTATGTTTCATGTGTTAAAACTAAACGTAGTTATTATTCTTGTTTAGTGATCACTTTGTTCCAGTGTAATGCTCGTGGGATTTATTTCAAATTTGTTTCACTGTTTTTCAACATCAGTCATTAATTAAAAAAAAATCCTTGTGGTGGTTGCATATATATATATATGTAAAATTTTAAACCAGTTTTAACTGTACAATTTGGTGGCATGCATTATATATACAATTCTGTGTAACCATTGCCACTATCTGTTTCCAAAGCTTATTCATTACTTCACACAGAAATTATGTACCCTTTAATCAATAACTCCCCATCTCCCCCTCACCCAACCTTTACTATCTAATGTACCTGTCTATAGACTTGTCTGTCCCAGATATTATGTGGTATCATGCAATATTCCTCCTTTTATGTCTGACTTAGTTCACTTGGCATAATATTTTCAAAGTTCATCATTATAGCATATACCATAACTTCATTTGTTTTGGCTGAATAATATTCCACTGTGTGTGTATATCATGTTTTGTTTACCTGTCTATCGGTTGATGGGCACAAGGGACACTTTCGCTATCGTGAATAAAGTTGCTATGGACTTCATTGTTCACATATCTGAGTCCCTGCTTTCAATTGTTTTGGATATATACCTAGGAATGGAATTGCTGAGTCATATGATAATTCTGTATTCGCCATTTTAGGAATCATTAAACTGTTTTGTGCAGTGGCCTCTATTTCACATTCTCACAGGCAATATTCAAAGGTTCCAATTTCTATGCCTTCTCATCAACACTTGTTATTTTTAACTTTTCAAAAATTATATTATTTTTAACTTTTCAAAAATTATAGTCATCCAGTAGATATAAAGTAATACATTATTGCGGTTTTGATTTGAATTTCCCTAATGACTAATGGTATTGAACATCCATTTATTTGCTTATTGACCATTTGGTATGCATTTTTAAGAGAGATATTTATTCAAATTCTTTGCCCATTTTAAAACTGGGTCACACCATCTTTTTGTTGTTGAGCTGCAGGAGTTATTTATATATTCTGGATATTGAACTCTTGTCAGTTATGTTTTGACAATATTTTCTCAGAATCTGTAAAAGTTTGCTTTTAAAAACTTTTGTGATGTGTTTTGATGCTTGTAATTTTTTTAAGACTTGACGAAGGCCAGCTAATCTAGTTTTACTTTTGTTGCTTACACTTTAAGTGTTGTACTTTTGAATCATTGACAAATCCAAATTCATGAAGATTTACACCTCTTTTTTCCTTTAAGAGTTTTATGATGTTAACTCTGATGTTTAGGTTATTTATCCGTTTAAGTCAATATTTGCAGATGTAAAAGAATAATAAAAAGAAAATTTGAAAAGAAAAAAATTTGCATATGGTATTAGGTAGACTGTCAAGACTTTTTTCCTTGCATATGGAAATCAAATTGTCACACCACCATTTGTTGAAGAGATTTCTTTTCCCCACTGAATTGTTCTGACACTTTTGCCAAAATAATTTGACTCTAGATATTTTTATTTCTAGATTCTCAATTCCATTGCTTTATATGTCTATATTTATGCTAGTTCCACACTGTTTTGATTACTGAAGGTTTGTAGTAAATTTTATTTTTTATTTTATTTTTTTGTGGGTACCAGGGGTTGACCTCAGGACCTCATGCGCCAGCAGGCACCTGTGCCACTGAGCAATATCACTGGCCCTTTTTTCATATGTGGGATCTGGGAGTTGAACTTGGGCCCTCGTGCTTGCCAGGCAGGCGCTTATGCCGCTGAGCCATCTCACCGGCCCTGTAGTAAATTTTAAAACTGAGAAGTATAAGTACTTATAACATTGTTCTTTTCAAAATTATTTGGCTATCCAGGATTCCATGCAATTCCACATTGATTTGAGGAGAGGATTTTCCATTACTGTTAAAAAAAAAAAAACTGTTGGAAGTTTGGTGAAGTTTGTGTTAAATAATAATAAATATCTTAATATATAAGCATGAGATGTCTTTCTATTACTTTTGGTTTTGGTTAAAAAGTTTCAGCAATGTTTTCCAGTTTTCAGTGTACAAGTATTTCACTGTTTTAGTTAATTTATTCCTAAGTAGTTTATTTTTTGGATGTTATTGTAATATGATTCATTTTTAAATTTCTCGTTATGATCACTTATGCTGTTGTACAGAAAGAATGAAATTTTCTTTGTTGATCTTGAAATAAATAAGAATAGAGAGTGTGTTTCTCAGTTTTTCATAATAACACCTTCACTTATGTATCCTGGAAACTTTAGATGCTTTCATAAATGTTCATGAATAAATTGCATTAATAAATTTAATTATGGGCATTTTATACTGGCTTATTTGTACTCTGCAATTTTGTTCAATTTATTTATTGGTTCTAGTAGTTTTCATTTAGATTATTATGGATTTTCTACATGTGTGATCATGTATTATACAGGAATTATGGCCTTGCCTCTTACTTTCTAGTTTGGATGCCTTTTACCTCTTTTTCATACTAAATTTTCTGGTTAAACATTTAGTAGAGTGTTGAATAAGAGTGGTGAAAGTGGTGTTGTCCCTGATCCTATTCCTGATGCTGAGGGTACAGCTTTGTCTTTTCTTATGGAGTATGTTAGGTTCATGTCTTCCATAAAGCACTTTTTTATATTGAGGAAATTTACTTATATTACTAGTTTTTTGTGTATTTTTTATCATGAAAGGATGAATATTTTCCAACGTTTTTTATGCATCAATTGAAATGACCAAGTGTTCCACCACTTTTTGTCACATGGTGCATTCCATTGGTTATAGTTGGATCTGAAATGATTCCCAAAGGCTCCTGTGTTGACGTCTTGGTCTCCAATACTGCAATGTTCAGAGTTGGAACTTTTGAAAAGTTGTTGGATCATGAGGGTTCTGATCTCATTAATGGATTAATCCATTGATGGGGTCGTAATTTGATGGGCTATTCAAGGTGATGGAAATTTAAGCAGTGGAATGCAGTTGAAGGAACTGGGTCCTTGTGGGTGGTGGCTTTGGGGCCTATATCTTGTTTCCAGCCCCATCATCTCTGCCTCTCCCTCCTGTTCACTATGGGAAGAGCTGCTTTGCTCTACTGCATGCTTCCTGCCATGATTTTCTGCCTCACCACAGGCCCAGGAACATGGAGCAAAGTGACATGGACTGAAAGCTTCGAAACCACGAGCCAGAACAAACCTTTCCTGCACTGTTCATCTCAGAATTTTTTTTTTTTTTGTCACAGTGATGAAAAGCTAACACAGCAATGAGTAATTTTTTTATTTTTACCCACTCTTGCATTCCTAGGATAAGTCACTCTTGTGATTAGCTAAATTATAGTGTGTTATTAGCCTCTTGGATCTGCATTTTTACATCTTTTGCATAATCCATGAAGTTTTAAGCCATTATTTATCTAGATATTTTTCAGTGCTATCTTTCTCTGTAACTTCTGAGTGTCTAGTCACACAGATACTAGATATTTTGTTATGGTCTATAGTTTCCTGAGTCTCTGGGTTTTTTTTTTTGTTTTGTTTTGTTTTGTTTTGTTTTGTTTTTAGACTATTTTCTTGCTGTTCAGATTATGTTGTTCCTATTGTTCTGTCTTGCAGTTTATTGAGACTTTCCTTTGCCTCATCCATTATGTTGTGGAAATTTTAAATTTAGCTATGCTCTAAAATTTCCATACGGTTGGTTTATCTTTTGTTTACTATCTTTTGGTGGGATTTCTTATTTTTCCATTTGTCTTAAGCATGATTGTACTTGTCAATTGAAACATTTTTATAATGACTACTTCAACATTTTTATCAGGTGGAGACGTGGCTCAGTGGTAGAGCACTTGTCTGGAATGTGCAAGGCCCTAGGTTGGATTTGTAACACTGCAATAAAAAATGAATAAATAAATATAATCTTTGACAGATATTTCTAATATCACTGTTATCTCAGTGATGACATCTATTAATTATCCTTTTTTTTTTTCTATTCAGTTTGAGATCTTCCTTGATAGGAGTGTTTTTTTTAATCTTAAACTTGGACCTTTTGGGTATTATGTTAGAGTTAGGAACTCTAGATCTTATTTAAATCTTGGTTTTAGTTGATTCCTAGATACTCTTATGGAAGAGGAAGAGAGTTCTCTAACTCATTGCTGCCAGGTGGAGGTAGAAGCTATCAGTTGATCCCTGATGAGGAGGCTCCTTGTTAATTCTGGAAAGGGGTGAGTGTTCTGACTCTTCTCCGGTATCTCCCCAACTGTGAAAAATGGAAGTTTCCCATTCCTACTCCACCTATGATCACTGCTACCACCATGATGGAGACAGCTTTCTTAGCCCTGGGCACTGGTGCAAGCGTGACTCTCCGCTGAGCCTCCTCTGACACTCCAGCAGAAAAGCGGGGAGACTGTGTACTGTGGGATGCAGGTGAAAGTCCAGGCTCCTTGCCATATCTCCACTGACACTGTGGCATGGGAGGAACTCCCAGGTGTGGGAGAAACTCACCACCGACCTCCAGGATTGGAAGTCCCTGCTTCTACGCAGCCCTCTTTGACGTCACTGCTTTGAATGAAGGGCTGGGATGCCTTGCTGCTTAGTGGGTTTCCCTTTTCATGGAACTTTTAGTCTGCACTTGTTGGCATTTCCAAGTTGCTGACTTCTTCAGGTCCAAGTTTGACATACGTGAGGCAAAAAGAAAACCTAGGGCCGGCGAGATGGCTCAGCCGCGTAAGCGCCTGCCGGGCAAGCGCGAGGGCCCGAGTTCAACTCCCGGAACCCACATATGAAAAAAGGGCCGGTGATATCGCTCAGCGGCACGGGCGCCTGCTGGCGCACGAGGTCCTGAGGTCGACCCCCGGTACCCACAAAAGAAAGAAAGAAAGAAAGAAAGAAAGAAAGAAAGAAAGAAAGAAAGAAAGAAAGAAAACCTGGAGAACTCATCAGCATATCATTCCTTGGTCCTTGAGCTCCCTAGTCAGTCTGCCTTCTTTATACCTTTTGGCATTTTCTTTTGTTTATTTTTCACGTAATTTCCAGGGTCTTTATTTGTGTTTATTGGGAGGAAGAAGTTAAAGTTCATCTATGCTATCTCCTGAGAACTCTCCACATAATTGCAACAAAACTGAATTCTTCCATGTACTTTAAAGCATGTCCTCATTTGCTTCTTTTCCAGGCTAGTAGCTCCTTATTAAATACCTGGATCAGTGTTTTTAAAACTACAGGCTGTGACCCATTAGTGAGTCATAAAATGAATTGGATAGGTCATGACCAGTATTTAAAAATGAAATAGAATATATTACAGGAAAAACAAAATATATAAAGTTAAGAGTTGTTGCATTACATTTTTTTATAGCTGCATGTGTATGTGTGTGAATATTGAGTTTTAAAATTAAAATGTATTTTCTAATTGTAGGTTACAGCTGATAAGAGTTTTAAAGCTACTCACCTAAATGGCAAAGGATGGTGAGAAGGAGAAAGATGAATTATTCAACCTGACTTCAGTGAGGCTCACTGCTGTCCCCATTTCCTACCCCACTGGTGCTAGCTGGGTCGGGTGACTGTGTGTATGGTGCAGATTAGAACGAAGGCTCCTGTTTCCCATTTCAAAGTGCTTTCTGGCCCAGAGAGTCTCATCTGTAGGCTAAACAGAGGAGGGGTGAATGTGGTTCTGTCATTTAACCTTGGGACCCTGAACAGGAGGGATGCCTTCTAGCTCCTGAACCTGGTAGCCTTGCACTCCAGGCATGGGTTTCTCAAGGTAAAATGTCTCAGGAAGAGGCAGTAGAGAAATGCCGTCCTCACCTCCATCGCAGAAAGTTTCATCTGAGTTCAAATCAAGTCCCTGCTTGGTACGTCTGGTGTTGTGTTAGCACTGAATGAGAAAGAGGTGTTGGAGAAAAATAAGAACCACCGCACTAATAGGGAATCCATTGGTTCTTCCTTGATGGACAAGGTACAAATAAAAGAAAATTTTTTTCAAATAAAATAGCAAATTGAGTTCCTTATATAAGAAAAACCATGTGATGTTTAAGCTTGTGTGTCTGACTTATTGCACTTAATGGTATGTTCTCAAGTTGCATTCATTTACCTAAAAAAAAAAAAAAAAGTAAAAAAATCATAGTAGCAAATTGAACCACAAGACCTATCAGTGTATTACTGAGAGATAAGAACTGGAGTAGGGCATAAGAGTAATGATACAAATTAGGTAAATCTTACATGGCTGGAACATATGGCAAACTGCCTGGACTTCTCCAGATCACTTCATCTTAGGAGATTCCATGTAACTCATGAGCTCATGTGAACTCATGCCGCATGGGTTGTGCATGCCCTGAATATTCTAATTATATATCCTGGTTGCCTTCTTTGGGCCAGGGTTAGTGCTAGGTACTGCTACTTGGGTATGTTATTGATTCTTTAGAATAATCCTGTATTACTAGTCCTGTTTCACAGATGAGACTGATAAGGCTCAGAGTAGATAAGGGATTTGTCCAAAATTATATTTGCAAGTGGCAGTTAGGATTTAGCCTGAGGTAAACTGAAGCCTGAGAATCATTCCTCCCCTTCTACTACAATTGCTTCTGTGAACCAAGACCATGAGAGAATGAACACAGCCTCTATGAGAATTAAGAGGCCCAACTATTACTTAAAGGTCTGTAGGACCCACTGTCAATATGTAGGCCTGGGAAAAGGCTTTATGATATATAGGGTTCTTTCTGCAGTCTATTTAAAGAAAAATATACCTTCTTCCCTAAAACAAATTTTATTGGTTAAAAAGAGATCACCATAAAATCTACCAAAGCATAAAACAAAATGTGAAATATGACAGGAGGCATAAGCTGTTTCATCTAACACTGAATAGTGCATTTTCAGAAACAGCTGTAAGTTAAATAAAGGTGCACACATCTGAAACTGCTTAAGCCTTTAACAAATTTTGGGGGCAATGATGATGTTATGGAGACTTATTGCCAGTGGAGATAAATTCTGGTTAATAAATTCTGTCATTTTATCAATGAAGTAGAAAGTACTTTCAATAAGAGGTTCATGACGCAGGGCACCTTCTCTTCAACATCTGGGCTAGGTGGCCTGGTCTAAGCCCATCCATCAGTCTTCTGCTACCATTTCTGTTCTCTTCCTCTGGTGTTAAACTGTCAAACAAAATCCAATAGACACCTCGACAATCCGTGCTTTAACATCAAAAATAGCAAAGTGATTACTGAGCAGATTAATAGGGTTTAGTGCTAAGGTGGAAAATACAGACTGAGCGATACAGATAGAAACTGACTGTATACCAGCTCTGAGTGACTATAAAAGAGTCTTTGAGGACAGTATTTTATAAGGCAACACAATTGCCTGAATCAGCTAGGTTGTCTTTCTTAGCTGAGTTAGGTGGGGGGGGATCTCTGCAGAGGTTTAATTTTTTAAAATATCCATACTTTTACCTTATAGAGAAAAAATGCTTCTTAAAAAGCATCATTCTGATGCCACCTGGATCATTACAGAGAATTTAAAACCTGATTACCTGCAGGGTGTTTACATATGTTATCACAGAAGCTTGGGGAGCAAATCAAGATAGACCTAGGCACTTTTTATTTAATCTGCAATTGGTCTTGTCCTTCCAGCTTCTCGGATGCAAAAACAATATCATTATAGAAGTAACTCAATTTACACAGATACATTCCTAAAAACCAGATGTGCTATGTGAAAACCAAATTGTTCTGGATCAAATTATGTTTTATCTCCTAAGGCAACTTGTTATTTAAGCATCTGTGAAGCTTGGGATGACTTAAAAGATTGGCATTTATAGGCCAACTGGTTACCTTTGCTAAGTCGATGTGTCTGTTTTGTCAGGGTCATGTTAGGCTATGCTATAAGGAAAAATAATAGATGTAGTGACGTAATACAGCACAGTTTTATTCCCTGTTCTCATCAGAGCCTGATGCAGGTTGGAGGCCTTTCTGTGTGGATGCCTTTCAGGGACCAAGGACTCAAAGATCCACAGTTTCCTTCTTGCAACTCTAACAGTGGAGGATCACGTGACCTCACATAGATGTGCAGAGGCAGAAAGGGCAGTAACATGAGTGCTCAGAAAACTGAGAATGGTTTGGTGAACGTGGCCTGCCACTTTGGTGTTTATCACTACGTGGTTGCCAGTGTGTATTTTGGAAACATCGATGAGATTTTATGGAGTAGCTAATTGAATTTCAGAGCTCTTGGTACCTTACACATTCAATAATATTTTTGTATACAGATATAACTCTTTGTTAAAATAACGATAAAGGCAATCTCTCAAAAACCCATCAGATTTAGGAACTAGAGGGAGGGAATATATGATATAGAAATGCAAGTCCTCAAAAGAAGGGCAAAATGGCCTCTGTGCTGAACCATTGGGCCAGCACTTCTTGCTCTCATTTTCTTTAACTTCAAAGTAACTGTGATGGTTAATTTTAGGTGTCACCTTGACTGAGTTGACAAATAACCAGATGGCTGGTAAACATCAGTTCTAGGAATGTCTATGAGGGATTTCTGAAAAAGATTGGCATTAGAATCAGCAGGCTGCGTAAAAGAAGATCTGCCCCCCCCCCCCGTGTGGGAAGGTACCACCCAACTGGCTGAAGGCCTGTGTAGAACAAATAGGAAAGAAAATGGTAAAATTTCTCTTCTTTCTGGAGCAGGGACACCCACCTTTTGCCTTCAGACATTACAGATCCAGGCTTTCTGACTTTTACAGGCAGCCTTCCCCAGGTTCTCAGCCCTTTGATTTCAGATTAAGCCACACCCCTGATTCTTTAGCTTTTAGATGGCATGCTGTGGGACTTCTCAGTTTCTATAATTGCCTGAGCCAGTTCCTATAACAAATTCCTTCTTATATGTCAATATGCAGTCATTTATCCCTTGTAAATAGGATCTGTCTGGGGAACGTGTCCTTTAGCCGACTTTGTTGTTATGGGAACATCTCAGAACATGTGCATGTATATACATGTATTCACAACATCATTAGGTGGCATAATCTTATGGGGACCACCAATGTATATGAAGTCCTTTGTTGACTGAAGTGTGGCTGTATGGTACATGAGTGTACATCCTACTGGTTCAGTTTCTCTGGCGATCCCTGACAGAGTAACCTGCAAAAGTCAGATTATTCCTCTGACTCTTGTCCTCTTGTTTTTTGGGCTTCACCTGCATATTCCTGACTTGCTCTCAAACCTCAGCCGAGCCCTGATCCCTGTTTTCATTTTCATATCCTGGGCTCAGTAATTTGCTTATGTGACCCTCCAAGTGTCTGACTGTTGCCCAAATTCTGTTCATGTCACTGCTCTCAGATGGCTTTTGCAACCGTAGTCCCTAAAGCTTGCTCAAGAACATCGTTCTAGCAATTGTCCCCTTTTCTTCCATCATCCATCTTTCCTTGTCTACTGAAAATTTCTTAAATATAAAATAATTCATTGTTTCTACTACCCTAAAAGCAAGAAAGTAAACCTCTTGACCCCAGTACTATTACCTTCTTCCTATTACTGTAAAATGTCTTAATTCTTTAATTTCTTTCTTCCTTTCTTACTCGAATACTTACACCCCAATCAAGTTTTTATCCTTTCTATTCTGCTGAAAATGTACTTGTCAAAGTCACCATTGGTTTCTGTGTTGCTTAATAATAATTATTTTCAGTCTTCATCTTCCTTAGAAATCTCAAAAGCACTCAACGCACAGCTGACCACCCCTTTCTCTGTGAAGCTCTGCTTCCTCTTGCCTTCCGAGACAGCGCACCTGCCTGGCTTTCCTCCTACCTACCTAGGTGCTCCTTCTAAGTCTTTTGCTTTCCTGGTTTCTCCTCTTTTTCCTGTTTTCTAAATATTTGAGTACCCTAGAGCTTAGCCTTTGAACTTCTTTATTTCTATCTAAAGTCATTAAATAGGTCATCTGGTCCAGATTTAAGGCTTCAAATATGGTACCATATCTATACTGAGATCATCCAAATTTATACATCCAGCCTGAATGTCTACCCTGACCCAAGCAAATGTATACTACTACTTTCTGTAGGTCTTCACTTGAATATCTAATAGGGATTACAAATTCAGCATTCCAAAACTAAGCTTTGGATCTTTCTCCAAACCAGCTTTTCAATATTTACTTCGTTGCAGTTAATATAACTTCATTTTTAAAATTTCTAATATAGGGCTGGTGAGATGGCTCAGCGGTGTAAGCGCCTGCCTGGCAAGCGCGAGGTCCTGAGTTCGACTCCCAGTACCCACATTAAAAAAAAAATTCTAGTATAAAAAAGGAAAACAAGGGCCGGTGAGATAGCTCAGCAGCTTAAGCGCCTGCCCGGCAAGTGTGAGGGCCTGAGTTCGACTCCCGGAACCCACGTATGAAAAAGGGGCCGGTGATATCACTCAGCGGCACGAGCGCCTACCGGCGCGTGAGGTCCTGAGGTCGACCCCCGGTACCCACAAAAAAAAAAAAAAAAAAAAAGGAAAACAAAACCTAATAACTGGCCTCAATATGTTTTTCTCTTACAATACTCACCTGCTATATCAGAAAGTCCTGAAAAATTCTTCAGAAAATTAGCCACTTTTCACTACCCTCATCGGAGCTCACCTATGTTATTACAGTGACTTCCTAATTAGGGTCCTGATTCCTCCTTTATCCATCCCAGCCCCCAGTCTGTTCCTATCAGAACAACCAGAGAAACACTGTGAAAATACACTGTAGATCATATTGCTGTTCTGTCATCACTGTTACTGGCTTTCATCTCACCAGACTAGAATCCAAAGTTATCATGCTCACATACAAGGATCTATACGACCTGGCTCTCGGTCACCTCCCTCGTCACCTTTGTGCTTCTCACTTTAGCCACGGTGTCTCAGTGCTGTTCTTGAACACACCAGTCTTCCTCTTCCAGGTGTTGACCTCGCTGTCTCCTCTGCCTTACATGCTATTTTCATGGCTATTCATTTGGCTCGTTCTCCTGTTTCCTTTAAATTTTTACTCTAACGCACCATCTCAGTGAAGCCTTCCTGAATCACCTGATGTACCATTGCAACCACTTCCCCTGACATTTCTATTCCTAGCATGATTTTTTTTCTTCTTACCATGATAATTTTTAACATACTACATTTTGTCTAGTTTATTCTGTCTTTACCACCAGAATATAAACTCTGGGGGTAAGATATATAGATGATTTGCCTACTGATACATCTCTTGTGGTTAAACCAATGCCTGACATATAGTAAGAGCTCAATAAACTTTTGTTGAAAGATTGAATCAGTTACAGGATTTTGTCACCAAAGTTAACTTGAAATTCTGCTATTTAGAAGATTGTTCACATTTTCCCAGAGAAACAATACTATTAAAAGTAGGTAAGTCCTGAATCACTTGCTAAATATTCATAAAGCTGTACAATATGTCTGTAACTGGTGGGGGTAGTTGAGGTGTCACACAGTGTCTCTTATCTAGCTGTTGTAATAAAATACCCTTGGAAATAATTGGCCACAATAACAACACTGTGATAGCTTTAAAACAGCAATTACAGAATCCAAAGGGAAACTCAGAGGAAGGAGTGATGATTTTGGAATTGGAATACATTTTACAGAAGAAGTAATATTTGAATTGGGTCCATAAAGAGAATGAAAGAGATAGAGAAAGAGAGAGAAAGGTATTATCAATAGGCAGAAGTAATAGCAAATCAGATAAAAGTATATGGTACATTCATGGAAAGGAGGACAAATTTTCTGTGGCTGGTGTACTGGTGAGAGAAGCAGGTGGATCGTAGTGGTGAAAATGCGTGGACTACGTTCAGGGTCTGAGATTTTTCCTGTTGGTGCTAAGGGTTTGAATTGAGTGGAGCTCTGGATCTACAAAGTAGACACAAAGAAGTCAGTCAGGATGTTGTGGGGTCTTGTTGCTACTTAGAAATATTTTCTTAGTATTTCATGGCTTTTTAATTGGGGTTTTCAGATTTTCTCAATTTCTAGCCATTTCCAGAACTGACTGGCTACCTCAGAATTTAGGTAACTGCTAGTCACTAAAATCTTATGCACTACTAATTCACTGTGAAAAAATTTATTCTTGATTATTCCTTGTTTTCACAATATCCGACTTCTCTAGGTTAAAATTAAATTTACTAAATTTTACCCAGATGTTACCTTTGTGATAAATACTGCCATGTTATCTTTCTAGACATGGCCACTTGATAAAGTCAAATTTGGTCTTTGGGAAGAGCCTTGTGAACCGGGTGACGGCAGAGCAGGTTTGCTTATCAGGAGTGCAGGCGCCACAGTCTTGGGAGAGATGGGACCAGTAATAGGGAAGATGAGGGAATCAACATTCAGAATTATCTTGAGCTTGCATCCTGAATGCCAGGTCCATACCAGGAAGAAAAGTGCTATATCTAGAAAAGTTCAATGCTTGAGTTTAGTTCTAAAATTTAATTATGTGAGCCAAGATGGAGAAGATCTGAGCTGGCAGCTAATAGAGGTTTACATAGTTCTGGGTACTTTTCTAAGGATTCCCTCTTTGTTAAATCATCTAATTATTACAGTGTCCATGTAAGGTAAGGGAAATTATCCTTCCAGGCTATAGATGAAACAAGACCAAAATTTCTCCCATATCATATATTACAAAGAGGTAGAGCTGTGATTTGAATCACTGTTGGTAACTTCTATGCTATATTCCATGGCAACAATTCATATGAATAATTGCATATTTTTCTGTCAGAATTTTAGAATTTTAGCCCTTACAGGAAACAGGTATCAAGCTGTCTAGTGATTTTCTGGGCAACATTTTATAGACCTCCTCAAAAAGCAAAGAGATGGGCAGTAAGTTGGTGGGGAGCATGAGGCATGGCCTAATCAAGCCATTGTTCTGCTTTCCTTGTTGGGGATCTGTATGTGGTTTGACATGAAGAAAGAAATCACACATATTTTTATTTTTATCATTTTATAGGCGGGTACCGGGAGTTGAACTCAGGACCTCGCGCTTGCCAGCAGGCGCTCGTGCTGCTGAGCTATCTCACCGGCCCTACACATCTTTTTAAAAGGTGAAAAACATTGATCTTGTAACCTAAGTCCTTGTATGGCAGATAATGATGCCATAGCCTATGAAATGAGTGTGATATGGGCCAGTAATGAAGTGGGGTTTCCCAAATATGAAGCCATTCTTTGGTGGCATTAAGAAGGGACTGGTGTCCCACACACGAGGGATGAGTGTTTCTTATTGCACCACAGTTTTGAGTATCATGCTTAATTTGGTGACCACATTTTTTTTTTCTTTTGTGGATACTGGGGGGTCGACCTCAGGACCTTGCACGCCAACAGGCACCCGTGCCGCTGAGCGATATCACCGGCCCCTTTTTTGTATGTGGGATCCGGGAGTTGAACTCGGGCCCTCGCGCTTGTAAGGCAGGTGCTTACGCCGCTGAGCCATCTCACCGGCCCTGGTGACCACATTTTAACTGAGCTACAAAGTAGACACAGGAAGGCAGTCAGGATTTCCAGGGTCTGGACATTGTTTACATAGAGAATGACTGAATTGATTAAGGATGTACCTCTTGAAATAGAGATTTAATAAAGAAATTAATAGTTGTCTTCAAATATGAAGGACCATTATGTCTAGGAAGGAAAAGATCTGGGCTCAAGATAAACACAGAAGAGTGGTCTAACAAGAGAATGTCAAAAATGAAGAAGACGTTTTTTGAGGAAGTGTGATCACTGTCACCAGATATAGTCAAGCCAAGTTGCGAGCACTGCTGGGATGCCATAGAAGGGTTCCTCCAGTGCTTGGAAGATTTGATTAGCTGGCTTCTAGGCTCACTTGAACTCTAATAGTGTATTATTCTAACAGGTCTTCAGTCCGAAGGATAACTTACTGAATCTTTACGCTCCATTTGGTGTTACAGATACTATTTTAGATTATATTCTTTATCCAAGGTCACTTACCATCACCCTTTATGTAAATCAATAGATGATACGGTTTTAGCTATTCTCAGCAGATCCAACAATATATCAGTTCTAAACATAGAATATACATTAGATTTGGTTCACAGATCAGAGAATTTTAGAGCTAAGAGCGAGGTGATTTTTCAGGATTGTCAGGTCAAATCTTATATTTGCACAGATGGCAAAATTGAGGCTGAGGTACTATGTCTGTCCTACCTTACCTAGCTCCTTATACAGGGATATAGACTGTCTTTGCATTTTTGACTCATCCCTGTTCATTCTAGAGACAATAAGAACACGGGCAGGACATCTAGTAGCAATCTTTAACTCATATGTGGAGAGACTTAGAATTTGATGGGTAATGTTAAGTACAGTTAATTAAGTACCAACTTTGAACCAAGCACTATTTTGAGTGTTTTTCAAACAGTATGAAACTTAACAGTGTGATCGTGACTACTTGGTTTAAGAAGTTTTCTTGTAGTTCCAAAGCTTTAAGGTTTTTATTTGAATATGTGTTGATTTTTTTCAAAGGCTTTCTTTGCATTTATTGAGGTGATCATGTAGCTTTTCTCTTTTAAATTGTCATGTGGTGATTACATTATAACACAAACTAAAGCTAAGACCATCTTTGTAGTCCTAAAATAAACACGATTTGGTAAATATGCTATAAAATATAATGTAGTTTAAAAATATGTGTCATTTTAATATGTAGTGCTTACACTTTTTTTACTAATTTTGCAAATATATTTCTCAATTAAATTCATCTTCAGGTTTTTTTCTTTCATATTGTTCATGTTGTTTTCGGAATTAATTCCCATAAAATGAGGTGAGAGTCTTCTGTGTGCCAGAATTTGCAGGGACTGGGGATATAGCACAGAATAAAACAGATATAAATACTTATCTTACATTTTATTGTTCTTTAAATATGTGTTAGAATTTGTATATAAAACAGTTGGAAATGGTGTTTTCTCTGTGGAACATTTAAAATTTGCAATCCCAAGGTCTTTTATAGTTCTTAGGATTTTAAAAATTCTTTTAAAGCCAGTTCTAACAATGTATATTTATCTAGGAATTTGTCAATTGTCCCAACACGTCAGAATATATTCAGAATAATCTATATTTTTACTCCACTTTTGTATTATAAATTGTGTCCCTTTTTAATTTCATATATTACATTCTGTCTTTTTATAGCTTCTTCCTTGTCTTGATTTCTGAATTTTTATTTTGTGCATTTGTTGTATAGGGAACATATTTACATAAGCTAAAATTCAGGAGGTAGAAAATGATACAAAGCAAAAAATCTCTGTCAACCTTGCCTTTTTTCTACTACATTGTCCTCTAATAACTAATATTATAAATTTTCCTATATGTTTCTAGATATGGATGTACAATATATAAATAAACATAAGTATATGTAAATGGTAGTTTTAAATTTTCTCAAATAACAGCAAACTATACATAGTTTTATTCTCCTTGTCTTTTGCTCTTAATACTATGTAGAGGTTTTTCTCTATCAGGAAATTATGGGTTTCTTCATTCACTTTTATGGTTGCAAAATATAATCCCATATGGATATATATATATATATATATATATATATATATATATATATAATTTGTTTTACTAAATTTTTATAGAAGATGAGATTATATACAATTTTTTGCTACTACAAACAACACTGCAACAAATAACTTCATACCTGACTCAATTTGCACATGTTCAGCAGTGAAATTATTGGATCTTTTGGTATAGAGAAAATATTCATTTTTATTCAGTTGGGGAATGCCAAACGTCCACATGATATAAAACTCAAAAGAAATAAGGGAGTGTTTAGTCAAGGTTTGCAAGGGAAAAGATATAATACAGGACACATAATTTACAGGATTATTTTATAATAGTCACCCAAAGAGTCATATACAAAAGAGTGCAGGAAATCTGTCCACACACTAAAGACCCAAAGAACCCAGCTGAGGGCCTGGATTCCACAGCATTGCCCTGCATGAGTCCGGCTGAAGACCTAGAGCCCACGGCAATGCCCCCCACGAGTCCAACTGGAGGCTCAGAGCCCACAACAATGTCTCATGCAAGTCTGTTTTGTGGATCTGTGCTGGTAAGGCCCAAAGGTCAGTGGTGGAAGCTAGAAAGTCTGAGCCAGCGGGATGAAGGATCTGTGCCAGCAGGCTGAGGGTCTGCACCGGAGCCAGGAAATGATGCTCAAAGTAAGGACCAGAGCTCCCCCGTAAAGTACCACAGCCATCCTCAGCAACAACAATGTCCTGAGCTCCTCCAATGATGAGAACAGCCAAGTTCCTATCAGGAAAGCCAGTGCAATGAGCTCCTCCAGGAGAACCAACAGCACCACCTCTTCCTCTCCAGTTCTCCTTTTTATGTTTTTGGCAACAATCCTCAGGTGGACCCTCCATACCCAACACCACTCTGATTCAGTTTAGCTGGGTGTTGATCACCAGTTGTCAATCTACAGTAGGGAGTAAATTTGAAAAGGGAAAAAAAAATCGATTTTGCTTATAGCCCTTTTCACCAAGTGCCTTTTCCCAGAGGCAACCAGCTGTATCTTCTCAGGGATAGTCTATGCATATATAAAAATATATACTTATACAGAGTAATTTATCTTATATTTTGGACTAAGTTCCAGTCTGTGGGTGTCAGAAAGTTTCTGCTAATTTGTTGGTGAAAAGAGAATCACCAGGCTTAGCAATTCCTCTTGTTTTACAATATAGCCTTTCTTGTCACAGTTTCTAGACTTAGCCTATAAGTACCTTTGTAGGCCTCATTAGCACAAATAATATCTCTCTACCGAATTTTATTATGCTTTTCTGTGTGCTTCAGGGGGAAGGGTAGATATTTTTCCATGATCTTTTCTTTGTCCTAATATTTTAAACAATTCAGTTTGAATAGTTTACCATTTACCCTGCCATGGAGAAATTATTCTGGAACCCCCATTCTGCATTACTTTAGGCCTAGGGTAACTTTCTTTCTTTTACTTTAAGCTTTAGTTTTTTGTGTGTCATGCATTTCCCTTATGTTTTACTTCCTAGTTTTGGTGGAACCTATTATTTGGTAGTTTTCTCAGAAAAGGTGTGTGGCAGGAAAATCTTTTTACATCATCCATATCTGAAAATATCTGCTCTTTCTTGTCACTAAATTGATATTTGTTTACTATATAAATCTAATTTATAAAATGTTTTCCTGCAAAATTTTGAAGGTGTTGCTTAATCATTCGTTAGTTTTCCATGGTAGTGTAGATGTTTCTGAAGCCATTATGATTCTTGATCCTATCTATGCCACCTGTTTTTTATTCTGGAGGTTTTAGGAAGCATTTTTATCTTAAGTAGTTTTTAATTTTACCGTAATGTTCCACAGAAGGTACTTGTACTTCTATCCCTTCCGCAAAACCCTTTCAACTTGAAAACTCATGCTTTTCATTAGTGAAAAACATCTTTGAATTATTTAACTGATGATTTCCTCCTAATTTTTAAAAACTGTCTTCTCTTTTTGGATGCTAGACATATTGACATGGTTCTATAAATTGACTCTTTTATTCTATTGTGATAAATTTATTACTGTTTTACCTTATGGGAAAGTCCTATGACATTATTTGGCAATTATCTTTCTTGATTTTTAAATTTCTGTTGTACAATTAATTTCATTCTCTATGTGTTCATTTTATTCTAGCATTATATTATCTTTCATCAAAGTGTTTTATCTTCTGAGGGGTGGGAGCCAGGGGTCCCTTGTAATGACTCTCCGCTTCTCTTGGGTTGTTGCCCTCACTACCCCGAAGAACAAAGAAGTAGGGCTCTTGGTGGAAAATGAGGGAGTCAAGGCTGATATGATGCAAAGCAAAAGTTTATTTAAAGTGTGGCAAGTGCAGAGAAAGCAAAGAGCTATCTTAAAAGCAGAGTGAGTTGCAAGATTTGATGGTGTACTTCATACTTGTAGGGGTAAGATGGTTTCTAAAAATACCTGTTTCACCGATTGGTGTGGTCTAGGCCAATCAGGGTCTTGGCCTTTGTCTCTGGGAAGGAGACATGGTTAGTTGGGGATTTCTGAAGCATGCAGTAAATGTGAGTAACATTTTCATAAGGATACAGTAGGGTACATTTTTCCAGCACATGGTACACCATAAACATGTAATGATTTTACAATTGTCAGCTGCAGATAACCATGTGATGATTTTATAATGTTAGTTATCTGGGTTTTGCTGTGGGTTTTTGCCTCTATCCCTCTAATCTGCCCCTGTAAAAGCATACTATTTCCTTAAATCCCTGCTTTGTCTAAATTGCTGCACCCACCTCCATTTGTTCAATTTGATTTGCCTTCATGAGAGGCCTTCCTTGCATATCTAATAATCCTTGGTTGCATGTTAGTGGCTAAGAACTATTTGCAGTGCTGAGTACATGGGCGGTGTTGTCAGCTTTGAACATCACTATGACCAACCTGGGTGAGTTGCCTATTAGGACTTCTTTAGTTTAGGACTCTCTATTTCACTAATTTCTCGTTTTTATTGATTATTACTTTACATCATAGTTTGGTTTATTTTCTTATTTTTATAACTTCCTAGATTGCTTGCTTACCTTATAAGATTCATTTTTTCTACTTTTCTGTATTTAAATTTACAAGGTTTTCTCCCTCCATCACTTTGTCTATGTCCTACAAGTTTTGATGAGTGCTTATTTCATTACTACTCAGTTCTAAATATCATGTAATTTCTATTACAGTTGTTCCTTTTTTACTCATAAATTATTTAGAGCAGTATATGTGTATGTGCATGTTCACACTCCCAATTTCCATTTTGGATTTAAAAAAATTATATTGTAGTGAGAAAAATCTAGTCTTTGTGATAGCAGTTCTCGAAAGTAGTTGAAATTTGCTTTGCAGCTCAGTATGTACTGGAAACATTTGTAAAAAAAGATACACAATTATTGGTTGAATGTTTTACATAATGGCTTATTAGCCCAAACTTGTTAAGCACATTATTGAAAGATTTCATACCTTACTATCAATTTCTGAGATAAAAATTTCCCAATAACCATAGATTTTCTTTTTCTCTATAGTTCTTTGTTGCTTTTTTGCTTTCTTTACTTTGTATATTTTAAACTATTTTATTAGATGCACTCAAATATAAAAGTATTAAATCTTTTGAGGGAAGTGATCATTTTACCATTAGGTAATATTCTCTTTCTCTTTAGTAAAGCTTTTTGCTTTAGAGTCCAGTTTTGCATGGTAAAGTTTTCATTTGCTTAATGTTTGTTTCTTTTATAGTTTTTCTACATTTTTACTTTCAGCCTTTCTGATTCATGTTTTAGGTATATTTTGTGCATATACCACATAGCATTACAAAATTATGACAATCTATGCCTTTTAAATAGTCTATTTTTATCTATTTTAATTACTGATATTTTTAGAATTATTTTGTCTCTTTTGTATTATGCTATTTCTTTGTTTTGCTTTTGCTGTGTTCTTTCTTCTCCTTTCTTACTTTTACTTGAATTAGTTTAAGTTTTTTTTTTTTTCCTCTCTATTGATTTGGAAGATACGTATTTTTTTTTTTTTTTTTCTGTTCTTCTGTGGCTGCCTTTGAAATTTTTAAACTGTATACTTAATACAATATAAAGTTAATATTTTTACCTTCCCTCAGAATAATATGAGAGCTTTGAATGGTTTAATTTTAGTCACCTTTAACCACCTTCTCAATGTCTCTCCTTTTAGCTCTTTTTTATTAGTGTCATAAATTAAGCACTTTGGTATTGTTTTATGGAGTCTTTTATTTAAATTTATCCACGTGTTCATTTTTATTTCACTTATATCTTTCCTGTATGTCAGAGCTTTGTATTGCTATTTTCTTACTTCTTAAAATGGATCCTTAAAATTTTCCTTTAATAAGAGCATATTGCCCCTTAATTGTTTTAGAAATTTCTTCCTTTAATTCTTTAAACATTAAAAATAGTGAACTCACAACGTCATATCTGATCATTCCAATGTCTAGAGTCTGTGTTGTTGTTGTCACTAGTATTTCTAGCTGACTTTCACTAATGGTGTCCTTTTGTCTCAGAGTTTCATGATTTTATTGTGAACTCATATTTATTGGAACACACCCTATGGGAGTTTTATGAAGCCTAAACCGAAGAATCATTTTTCCCTGTGACAGTTTACTTTTCTTCTTCGAATGGACATATCTATTTTTATTATTACATTCATGCATTGGTTAATGACAGGATAAGTTTTGAAAATGCATTGTTAGGCGACTTCGTCACTGTGTGAAATCTTAACCTTACACAGTCCTGCATGTTGCAGGTCCGTCATTCGGCATAGGCAGAGCCTCTTGCTGCAACGAAAGATGAGTTGTAGTTAATACAAGATGTGTGAAGCTGCGTGTAACCTGGCAACTGTTCTACGGTAAATATTTTTTAAATAAATAAGAGTACATTCTAATGTAACAATAAAAATTATTACATAGAAAGTACATAAACCAATAATATAGTTGTTTCTCATTTCCAAGTATTATGTGCTATACATAATTTTATGCACTATCTTTTTAGACAACTGCCCTGCAGTGTCTACACCAGCATCACCACAAATGTGAGTAATGCGTTGCACTACATTATAATGAATATGACCTCATGAGGTGATAGGAAGTTTGCAGCTCCATTAGTATGTCACGGGACCACTGTTGCATGTGTGATCCATTACTGAGATGTGATGCAGCGCATCACTGTGTTTGTCTAAAGAGAAAGCGATCAGTTCTTTATAAGTTCTGGAGGCTAAGGAGAAGAACCACTTATTTGACATTTCCTCTCTTTTGATGGTGATTCTTCGAATGCATAATAGGATCATTCATCACAAGCCTTGCTCACGTTCCCTTATTCAGTTTTTTCCTTTGCTCTAGGAGTCACTACTAATCACAATTTTCAGCATTTAAGGTATTAGTTTGTTTTTTAGGGTAAGGTCTCAGAAAATCTGGGACTTCTGCATTTGTGATCTGGCCAACATGGTAAGGTGGAAAGCAATAAAGATGAGCATTATTGTTTCTTTAAGTGTTTCCCCATCTAAGTACTACAGTGTTTATCCCCTTCTCCAAACTTTTGCTACCCAATGGTTTATTAACCAGCATTTTCTGGCTAATTGCTTTTAAGGGTTTCATTTGAGAATAGAGGAGCTATATGAGCTCTTAGCATCCTTCATTTTAGTCCAGATTTCATTTACAATATGTTTTATTGTTTATTGCTGTTTGCTTATTTACAAACAAAAATTTTTAAGATTATTTAAGAGATTATTTTCGTGAGTTTAGAAGGACGATTATGGAAATAAATTACCCTAATTTGCTAGCTTTCCATGGAAATGCCCTTGTAATGTTTAATAGCTTAAAATTAGTCAAAATGAAGTAGCCAGTTTGGAACAAGAAGTAGTTAGATATTTCTTATTTTGTTCTATGTTTTATCTCTTCTCACGAGCCACATCTTTTCTTTTCATTAAATGTGCAGAGCAGTTGATAGCATTCTGACCATAGTCAGATCATACTGGTCTGTTTCAATATGTATTAGGAGGCAAAGATAGCAAAATTTAAACCAAAATGCATCCTGTCCATCTATATTATTGCGTTGTGATTGTGAAGGAGAGCTACATGCAGATTTTATTTCCCTGTCTCTCTGCACCTATGGAGGCCATGTGACTAGTTCTCGCCAATGGAATAAAAACAAAATTGATGTTACTTCAAGGCCAGGAATCTTAAAAAGGGATGTTTTATTTTTCCACTTGCAGGAGTAATACAAAAGGTTGTTAAGCTCTAGAAGAATTTTTTTTTTTTTTGTGGGTACCGGGGGGTCGACCTCAGGACCTCGCGCGCCAGCAGGCGCCCGTGCCGCTGAGCGATATCACCGGCCCCTTTTTCGTATGTGGGTTCCGGGAGTCGAACTCGGGCCCTCGCGCTTGCTGGGCAGGCGCTTAAGCCGCTGAGCCATCTCACCGGCCCTAGAATTTTTTAAAAGTCACAAAATGCAAGGAATCTGAGTCTTTTAGTCTCTAAATGGAGAAAAGCAGCATACCTACCAGAAATATCTACACTGGGATACTATTTAAGTGATATATGCACTTTGCAAGACTGTTGAAATTTTGGAACTGATATATTATAGCTGCTTGCATTACCTCCCTTACCTAAGATAGGTGTTCATTTTGAAAAGGCCTGTTCTCTGTTTTTGGTAGTCTGACTACTTGGTAGTCTGAGACACTAGAAGATTCTGTTAGATGTCTCATCTTTAATGTGTATTCAATTTTGAGTCATTGATTAAAGTGACCTTCAGATACATGGCTTTATATAGTGGCATGTACCTCTTTAAGATTTTATATTTTATTTTATTTCATTTTATTTTTCGTCTACTGCCTGGAAGATGACTCCCTAATTAAGAAGATGCATTCTTATGTGGTCTACAACAATTCCATGTAAGGTAAGAATGCCATTATTTTATTTTCTGGAGACATTTTGAAAAGTACTTTTTTGTAAAAAAATAAAATAAAAAATCCAGACTTCTAGATGTTTCATGTGTGTTATATTTTCCTGCACCAAAACTTTCTTTTATTTAATTTCTTCCTGAGACCTGATACATGGTCAAGTGCTATGGGTTTGAACCTGCGATGTTTCCCTCTGAGGACTAAGTATGATGTTCCCTCGCACTTTCTTCCTAGCCCTGAAATGTGAAGCCAGTGGCTGCCTGGCAGAAATTTCTCTATCCATACAGAAATAGTCATGACAACTTCAGGCAAAGACCATCTGACTACTAGTTGGTAGTGGACTTTAGCTGTCACTGAATATGAACTAAATGTTTCAGTGGATTTAACAGAGTCCAGGTTTAAAATTTAGTGTAAGTTGGGAGGAGGCAGAGCTGGAAACCTTACTCCATGGCATGTTGCAATGGTGGGAGAGTCACTGACTTCTTTCTCTGACATTCAGCTTTCTTCCCACAGTCACTACTCACATCAGGCTTTGTACCAGAAGATGAAAGGGAGAAGGAATTAGGTACTAGCAGCCAGGAATTTTCTATGCCTTTCCAGAGTGGCTGAGTAGGTCTGGATTACTGTTCCTGGCACTGAGACTTAGCAGGTGCAAACAGAGGAAAGTGGAGGATTTGTCCCAAGAATGACACAGAGTGCTGGCATAAACAGATTTGGAAGGCTAGTAGCTCTGGTGGGCCCTAGCATTTATCTTGCCAGGTCTCCCTGGAGCAGCTAAAATAACCTGCACACACCCTAGAACTGGCACAGAGGGAATATGCACTTTCTTCTGCTTCCTTCTCCATTTTAAAGGGGTCACCCACTCCTCTATTTTGTTTTATTTTATTTTATTTTTGGTACCAGGAATCGACACTCTTCCATTTTAAAAGTTCATGTGTTTAACTCACGAATCTCTCTTATTGAAGCATTTTCCATCCGTTTGACAATACACATAGGATAACGACAGCTGCTGAAGAAGGAGGCAGACTGGGTGGCTTTTCCTTGGACTTGGGCTGGGAGGCCACAGTCGGGCCAATTTGAACACAAACTTGGAGGATCTCCCAACTGGAATGGGCTCAAAGACTTCTGTGCTTTCCAGTGTGTTTACTTTTGGCATTGTCCAACATTTCTGGTCCCTTGATTGTTACAGATGCAAGAGGATCTGAATGGCCCTGACCCAGAGTCAGGTTTAGTCCTCGGAGGAATTAAGTATAAGCGAGATCAGCGACATCCTGATTGTTTCCCCTGAAATACACTCAGGGTTTGAGGGCTGGGCCAGCTGTCTAAGATATGCCCTAAAATCCCTGGTGCAGCTGGATTTTCTCCTGCTTTGTGGCAACCCAGCCTATCATTATTAGATCACACTGCTCCAGGCCATGTGACAACTTTACTGTGGGGCAAATAATACAGTAAAGAAGAATGGAAAAGCAACTGCATTTTCTTTTCTTTCATTCTCTTTGCAAAAAGCTTGCAAGTGTTATGCTAAAATCTGCCTATTTGGGTATAAATAGCCCACTTTTTCTAATCCAGATGCAGCCATGCACCACCCTGTATAGGGTTGGTGATTTTCTGTTGTGTCTTGGGGGTAATAAGAAGACTCTACAGCAAAGAATGCAAGCAAATCAGCCCAGCTGAGAATTACACAAAAGGAGAAAGAAAATTGGAGAAAGTATGTAATAAACCTCAATATCTAGTTGAATGTGATTTTTAACAAAAGGCTTTTACATTTAGCTCAGTGACTTCAGATATTCAGATAGTAGCTAAATGCATTTTATTCAAACTTTTCTAGCCCTGGGCAGAAGCCATTTCAGTAGGCAAGGAATTCTTCTGGAAAGGCATAGCCGCTAAAATCAGAGGCTTATGGGTGGATTTTAGCCCCTTGGTGATTTGTAGTTAGAACTTCAGAGGCTTGGGTCCTGCTAACGAGTGGCTGGGGTATCTTATGGGGAAGTTCCACTTCCTAGATCTAGGAGAGGCCTCTTATCTTGAAAGATCTGGTGAATTTTTTATACATTCTTATATTTTTACTACGGCACAGCTCCTCTATTCTTGGACTCCAAAGCCTGCCAATTTATTTCGTATTTATCATAACCCCTGCTTTGCTTTTCCAATGCTACCCACAGCTCTTTTCCTCCTGCCCTTATATATTTTGACCTTATACAGAGGCATTTCCCAGGCATATTCTCATCAGATCTATGAGATACTACATGATAAAAGGCTTCATGGTCAATTTAGATTGACAAACGATGCATCCTGCACCTCTCTTGAAAATTTGTAAGGTACTTTTTAATAAGCACCAAAGGAAAGTCATTTATGTTCATTGAAATGAGTATATGTGTAGTTATTTATCTAATACCAAAGTGTCTGTTAACCTTGTAAGAATTACTGAGTTTTAGAATTTGCTTTGGGCATTTCTACTACAATGTTACAAACTACAAAATCTGTTTAGCCCACTATACATGCAAGTTATTGAGAAATGGCCATGGATCATCAAACCTTCTGAAAATACTTAATTTGAAGGAAAATGACAAACACTGGTTAATCATGTAAATATAAATGAATGGAATCAAATGTTCAGTAAAGCACTCACTGGGCAGAAATACCGAACCGGCTGTTGTCCTTTATGGAGAGATGCTGAAACAGGATTCCCTTGATGCTGTTAAAAATGGATCCCTGAAACAGCACTTAAACAGTAACTGCTCAGAGAGTGTTGCACAGATGCCTAATCCAAACCCTCTGCAGTATAACTGCACAAGGGAAAATATGGAAAAGAGACATACTGGACAGGGAATTAACAGAAATAGGGTTTGATTTCACTGCTGCCACTAACTGGATGTGTGAGCCTGGGCTAGCCATTTAATCTCCCCTTGCTTTATTTGTCAAATAAGATAATTGGATGGGATGCAAGTTCACTCCAAGTTCTAAAAGTCATATTCCATAGTTACTTTCCAAGTAGATCTGTATATGAACACAGGAGAAACCAAACTGATGCATATTTGCCCCAGGGCCTTGGGCTTTTCTGGCTCCCTTTTAATACCTGGGAAATGATATGTTTCAGAACCATATGTGCTGCATTAATAGGTCAGAGTATTGTTTCCTATGTCAGTAACAAACTGAAAGTTTGGGAAGGGAGAGAGTCCTGGACATAGGAATGTTCAGTGTCTTGGAAATTTCCATTACTTTTATTTAGAAGTTTCTCTTTCCAAGGAGGCAGCTTTTATTCATGTGCTCAGCAAACCTTTAATTGATAAGTACCTGTATGTCCCAGGCTCTGCTGTGGGCATTTAGGGAGTGGTTCTTATGGAGGGGAGACAAAAAGGGCAACACTTCTTACTACAATGGAGCGCATATTTTAGTGGAGGAAGGCAGATGACAAGCAATAAGACTAATAAATAAGTAAAGTATATAGCAACAAGTAAATTACATAGTGTGTTAGATGGTAAGTACTATGGAGAAGGGCAATGGGCACAGAACAGTATAGTAATAAATAGTATGTGCCTCAGTGAGAAAGGGACCTTTAAGCAAAGATCTAAAGGAGATGAAGGAGAGAACCTCATGCTTATCTGGAAGGAGAAGGATGCAGGCAGAGGAAACATCCAAAGCAGAGGAAGCGTGAACCTGGCAGATTCAGGAACACCAAGGGAGCTTGTGAAGCTGGAGCCTTATGAATAAGCAGGTGTGGTGCAAAAAGGGAGTCTAGAACACAGACCATCAAACCTATTTAGAGCAACTTTGATGCCCAGCAATAGCAAAGCCTGACTTTAGACTTCTTTTCCTTGTGAAAAGCCATCTATAAGACTCCCTGCCTGGCCTGCGATATCCAGATAGCACCTGCAAATCAGAATACCCTCACCCCCACCAATAAAGCATTCAGCCTTTGCATCTGTAACAGCTTCCCCTATAATTTATGCGTTCTATGGTGAGTTTAAATGCTGACTCTATCATTATCTAAGTTTATTACCACTGCCATTTGCATATGTTTGATGGGGTGGGGTGGCAGGAAACCTCTGGACAGATTCCAGCTTGGAAGTCTGCATGTCTGTCCTTGCTCTTACTTCCTCCCATCCCTCTCCCTCCCTCAGGACTTGGGACAAGGCCAACAGCATGTATAACTATGAAATAACAAATGGTCTCAGTAGCCTCATTGCCTCTTCCGTGTCTGTCTACTTCCTTGTCTTTACCACGCATCTCTCACAGTCTCCTTCCCCAACCCTCTGAACTAGTTTTCAACTGGGAACTGATAGATTTGTTCACATCAATATAAGCCTGGTAGTCATCTCCTGCAGGGTTGGGTTTTGCTTTTTGATATAGGGTATGGGGGATGTTGAGGAGAATTCTCAGCATTCTGGAATCCTGAAAAGTATTAACAATGATAGGTAGTCACCCATTCAGAGAATCAACCTTGGATTCTGCTGCCCACTTATTCCTCAACTCAGCTATACTTGCTTTCTGTAAATCACCTTTCTGCACAGAAGTGCACTGCATTTTATTGGGGGAAACCTTCTGTAGACAGTAAAATATGCAGTTAAATGTTTGTACAGGCCTCTTTCTTGCTACCAGGAGTCAGGAAGCAGTCCAAGCTACAATGGAGGGTGTCAAGAATTGTTGCCCAATGGCTGGGAACTTGGTTTATTCCAGAAACCTGTGTTTTCCATGTTCCTTGAGTTTTGAAATAGTGTACACAGGTGCCTCTGTTTGATTAAATTTCAATCCTCATAATGATTTATTGTCCCACCTGGTAACATCCAGCTCACTTTGCTGTGTGCCCTTGTCTGCTGAGCTGAAGTCTATTACTGGGGAGACGCGGCTAGATATTTTAACAATTCAGCGTGAACAAACATGTATATCTATACTTTCTTCCCCAAATTTAATACAGTCAGTGATGAGCCTAATTTATATTTCCTTAAAAAGAAGCACTTTCAGCTTACAGAGAATAGTAAACTGAATGGAGAAATCACAATAGTCAGAGGTGCAAAATCCTCGGAAGACCTACACTAAGAGGAAATTTTATGACCTATTTATGATCTTGTTGTCCCCACATTATTGTCATCACTACCACCATCATTGGCATTATCATAAGTTAATACAAATACCACTAGTTATCAAATATTTATTATTTTGTCAGTTGCTCTGACAGATATTTTATTAGAATATACTCTTTATCCCATCTATCATTCGAATGTAGTTATCTCCATTTCACAGATTTAAAAACACAGATTTTGAGAGATTTAGTAACTTACCCAAGGCCCAAGCCTACCAAAGAGCCAAAAGTCTACATAATTAAAAAAAGATAGATGGTTAAAATTAGTATGTATAATAAAGGTAGTTTTCTAGGTAGTAATTTATCTTAAACAAGATTTTAAAGGCCTCTTTTCTAGCAGAACAGGGCACTGGCTACCAATGCCAGGGGAGGGCTCTAGCTACACGGAGGGTAGAAATGATGATCTCAATGTCAGCCCAGGAACAGAAGGTCAAGTACATTGTCCACTGCAATGTGGCACTGGAATCACCAAGGAAAACACGAAACAGTCATGCACTGGATGGAACACTTTTTTCACACAGCGAAGACAGCAAGATCATCTCCAATAGTGCCTGGTTAATATCTCCCCTGAGTAACAGATACAGGACAGTTAGGTCATGCGCACCTGTCTCAGGCCACAACAGAAAGACATGGCCCCTCCCTTGTGCTGTCTGAAATACACTGAAAAAGGGGGTGAACCTGAAGGCCAGTGACTTACATGCTTCAGTGGAACAAAGGAAAATTCATTGAACTTGAAACAGGGAAAGACAGCCCCATATCAGGAGATAATCTCCTTTAGTCTGTGTAGGCTCTTTATCTTTTTGGGGAGGAAGGCTTCCAGCCCCAATGCCCGTTCTTATTCAGCCCAGTGGGAGTTGAAAGGCTGCCTGCAGAAGACTGTCCTTCCCAGTATTCATTTAAGCACCAAGCTTTCCTGATGCCTTAAGATAGGGTTCTGCCACATGTTAACTATTCAAGAACGTGTCTGCTGCTCAAATAAGACTTGTCTACATCACCCTTAGTTTGACCTATTCTCTGTCTTTGTTGGGATTTTTTCTCTGTCTTTTGTACCCAACAGTGACATTTGCCTGGCTGCTAGGTAGGTGCCTATGAACAAAGAATGCAAAGACTTCTTTGAAATGACTCTACACCTCCTCTGAGAGGCCTTCCTGTCCCTAAGAACAGTGCTCCTCCCTCGATGCCTTCAATTTATACTGTTTCTAATCCCACTAATAATACTATTAATATTATTAATAATATGTTCTATGATTTGTGAAGACCTTACAGCCCTTAACCCTTTGATCTAAGCCTTTAACATTTATTGAGCCATTTAATCTTCCCAGTAACCCCATTATACAGATGAAGAACAGAGGCACAGAGAGATCAGTAGCTTGCTCAAGGTCATCCAGCTAGTAAGTGGCAGAGCCATGATTATGCACCAGGCACTTTGGTGCCAGCATCCCCCTCGTGATGCTTGACTTTATGTGCTCACACGGTGCTTACTAATTAGGTGTACCCTCAAAGGTAGGGTATGAATCTTTTATAGGTCTTTGTCCTTTGCTCTGGGCACATTGCCTGGCACCCAGCAGGCACTCAAAATTATTTGGCAAGGGAGCAGGTGATCACTGGGGAACAACTGAGGGGCAGTTGTGGTTAGAGCACCCAGGTTTGCCTCTTTGCTTCGGGACTGTGAGGGGAGAGGCAGGGAGGGGTTGCAGAACAGCCTTATCTAACCCCTTTTATCCTAATGGGTTAGTTCGCATCTTCTTTGACACCGTGCCTGCTTGCAAAAGATGAAGGGATTTGTGGGCTTCTAACCTCCATTCTCCTGGCTTCCGGAAAGTGGCCTAGGTTTTTCTGCATTTGAGTTGCATGTGTCTCATTCTCCTCTGTCCTCCTTATTAGTGTCTCTGCTGTGGCACCTGTCATCCATCATCACAAAAGACTGTGCGTGTCTGTCTCTTCCCCCTCCCTGTACCTTGACTGAGGGCTTCCTGAGAGAATGACTTTGTGTCAGTCAGTTTGTACTCAATACCTAGCACAGAGTCTGGCCCACCATAGGCCCTCAGGTCTTGCTTCTGAAGTGAAAAAGATGTTTGGCCTTTGCCAGACCTGTGGTGCACGCAGGTAAAAAAGTACAGGAATGAAGTACTCAGCATTAAAACAACAACAAACAACAACAAAAACCATAGGTTGGCCCAAAGAGCCAAAAATTCTTTAGAACTTGTTTCTCATCCTCTTTTTTCTCATTTTCCTTCCAGCTCTTGTCACTTGGCAAATGATACAGACAAATGCTTCTCTCAGGATTGGCTAAGAGAGGCTGAAAATGTGGCTGGGCTGGGTTGGGGGTAGGGAGTTGGAGGAAACATAAAACAATAAAGATGATTTAATTTATATCTGATTGCTGCAACCAGCTGGCTGTGCCATCAATTATTATACTCTAGAAGTTATTAAAGAGCACCTCTGTCATAGGCACCTTATTAGCTAGGGATTTATGGAGCACAAGCCACAGGAGGGAATATTGATATTTCACTCACAACATCACCCATGGACGTCTGGCCTGTCTGTCTCTCAGCCCTATCTCTTGTCATAGTTCCTCATTCTTAGGCCCTATAGGCCTCAGATTCAACTCCAAGAATGCTTTGCTTCTAAAGTAGGCATGAGGGTGAATAATTTTACACACATGTGTTTTGATCTGTTTTGTGTCTGACTTAACACCTGTGGGTACAATATTCCTGCTATCCTGGCTGAAATTATTCTTGGTTGATTCAAATATTTCTAGAGATTTCTGTGGTATAAACCACCTCCTTTGATAAAGCCTCTCATTTTAGTCAAAATATTAAGTAAAAAGCTTGGCACTGGCTTTCATATTAGCTAAGGTCTCCTAGGGCAGCATGAGCCCTGGAAGCTCGAGTCTTCAGTTTGTTTGGTTTTTCCTCCACTCTACCTCCTTTGAGGTCCCATTGCAACTAGATCTCAGCTCTCCCATAGGAAATAGCCCAGCTTCCTTACCCTGATCTCTGGACTTGATGCAAATGAGTAAGTTTTTTTTTGGATGACTTGACATTAAAAGCACATTTCTTTTTAACACAATTGGATGCTTTACACATGCCCTGAAGCAATTTATTCCTAATTACAACCAATTATTATGTATGATGCCAGGAAATAAAAAACAAATTGCAATTTTAAGTTTAAAACCTGTGCAGAGGAAAATAATGATATAGAACAATCATGTCAAGTTTTCCTTTGAAGATAACATTTTTAAAGAACTAAAAGAGTTTCCACGTTTTGATCTCTTGAAGTCCCAAAGTGACAACACAGCCAGGAAGAAACGACACAAGAAAAGTAGCAATTTAGTTTTTTTTTTTTTTTTTGTGGGTACCGGGGGGTCGACCTCAGGACCTCGTGCGCCAACAGGCACCCGTGCCACTGAGCGATATCACCGGCCCCTTTTTCGTATGTGGGATCCGGGAGTTGAACTCGGGCCCTCGCGCTTGCAAGGCAGGCGCTTATGCCGCTGAGCCATCTCACCGGCCCGCAATTTAGTTATTTACCCAGAAATTCAGAGTTAGATGTTATTAATGAGCGGGTAGATCACACCTGACATTGTACAAAGTGACTTACAGTCACCTGTGCATGTGCGCATGCACATGCGTGTAGAGAAACCACACGGGGACTAACGTGAAGGAAGAGGACAGAACTGGGTCTCTTCCTTTGGGGCAGATTCTACTGTGAATAGTGCCCGAGTGAGGATGGAATAAGAAACGTACGAACACGAAATGGGGGGGTGGTGATCAAGAATTAAGTCCACAAATTCTGACAAATAGCCAGGCTAGGTTTATATGCATACAAATAAATGAAATCCGTTTACACATGCGTATGCATTCGTATCTTTTTACAGCTCCTGGATGAGTCTAGATTGCCACTGAGGCTTGATCTTAAGGTTGAGGGGTTCAGCCTGTGTATGGGAATAATATCCAAAGCATCACTGCACATTAGAGCATTAAATTTTTTTTTTTTTTTTTTTTTTGTGGGTACCGGGGAGTCGACCTCAGGACCTCGCGCGCCAGCAGGCGCCCGTGCCGCTGAGCGATATCACCGGCCCCTTTTTCGTATGTGGGTTCCTGGAGTCGAACTCGGGTCCTTGCGCTTGCCGGGCAGGCGCTTAAGCCGCTGAGCCATCTCACCGGCCCTAGAGCATTAAATTTTAACGCCATCAGTTGGTTGCTCCGCTTCATGATAGCTCGAACAGCAGCCGGACCAGGTGGGTGGTAGGCTTGGCTCTGTGTTAATGACTCTGGAGAGTCTGGGTGTGTTCCTTTCATGAAACATGTGTCAAACCCTATTAAAGCTGAAAGGAACCTACAGACTGTAAAGCAATCTCCTCTTTAAAGAGAGCACCTGGATCAGAAAGGGGGCATCTCTGCTACAGGTTCCATAACTTCTCGTGCCTGAAGTCACACCTGCCCCCCTAGAGCCCTGTGTACCCCTGCATGACACTTGCTGAGCTTGCAGAGTACCCATCTGGCAGTGCTGATACTGTACTGGGATAGAGGTGAGTGAGGACCACCCTCTATCAGTCTCTCCCTGTCGGAAGTGCCCTGTGGTCGAGATTAAGATCCCTGTGGATTGCTCTGCAATCAGAGGTACTGCTCTTCTCTAACAGACCAGGAGCTTTACTACTTGGACAATGTGTGCAGAATACGATGTACAGCTCCCAAAGCAGAAGTCTCGTTCATTCAGGAAATAATCATTGGGTGCCTGCGATGAACCTGGCCCCATTTATGCATTGGAAGTGCAGCAGGGAATGAAGCCAAGTCCTCGCCCTTGTTGATCTTGTCTTCTCTCAGAGGTGGAAGCCACAGCAACCACTGGTTGGAGACGAGTTACAGCTTCTCCACTAGGGAGGTGTTGGCCCCTCCAGTTGGTTCACCTTGGCTTCTGGCATCCACTCCGGATGTGTGTCCTACGCCCACGCTAACTTCTCTTCTTCCACTTCCTTCCCTGGCCTCTATCAGATTCTGTGTTTGCACCACCTCAGCTTCTCCTTCACCATCTAACAGTAAGAACCTACAGGATCTCGAGAGTGAGAACAAGCATGATTTCAGGCTTCTAATCCCATGCAGCCAGCTGCAGCTGCTGGTGCTTAGAGGATAAAATAAATTGGGTTTCACAATGAGGACAGAAGTGTGAGGAGATAGATGTAGACTAAGCGGGGAATATGGTAGGACACAACCGAGGGACATCAGAGATGGGGAAGGTGGAGGAGGAAGGGCAAGTTTAATCTGAGAGAGTGATTATGGAATCTAATTAGCTTCTCATTTTCATTTTCAGAAAGAACATTCAATTCACTTAATGCCACTCCACAGGTCTTTCTACTCTCATCTGTGCCCAGGGGAAAACAAATTCCAGTGTATTAGGGCATTTGGACAGCAGCACATTGCAGCAGAGAAAGCATGTGGCTGTAAGTGAGGGGGCCTGGATCCCAGGCTTGGCTCTGTCTCTAGGAGGTCTGTGACACTGGGCACCTTGCCTTGCCCCTTTGGGGACCCTGGACTCATCTGCTAAAATGCAAAAATTAAACATCGCTTTAAAGTCTTCTTTAACTCTAAAATACTGGGTTTGTTTTTAGTGTATATCCTTACTGTGACTGAATGCGGTATTCAGATACAATTTTGGAATTACCAAAGCTCTGCCAAACAAGACTTTGAGCTTTACAATCAGACAAACCTAAATTCTAGTGATGATTCTACCCACTTATCTTTGGGCTATTTACTTAATCTTTCTAATCTTCAACTTATAAAACCAAGACAATAATAATAGTATTTTTTTACACAATTGCTTGTGGATTAAATGGGCTAATGTATTCAAAGTACTTTACATAGCATTTGGGATGTAGTAAGACTCAATAAATGTTTGGCATTATTTTATAGTAGTGTCATCTAATATAAAGTTTTAGAGTAAGTTAGATATTTTACGTAAGTTTTTTTTTTTTTAATGTATGGTGGGGGTGGTCTCTTTAAAAAAAATTGCTTGGGTGACATGTCAGGAGAAGTTTAAGGGTGGGAAGCTAAGAAATGAAGTGAGACTGAAATAGCTCCATGGAAATAAAGCATTTAATGTGGGAATAAATGAAGTTGCCACCCAGAACTAACAGCCAGAGTCCTGGCTCGGCTGTAATTAATGAATACGATGGTCAAGATTTATAAGGATACTTTAAGGAGTAATAGCACTACACAGAATCCTGGGTTTTACTCTTGGGCTGATGCAAGTAAGATCAATGGGAAATCCATTAGGCCAAGATTTAATAGGTGGGACTGAAGCTTCCTCAGCACAGGGCTTTGTTCATGATGCCCACCAAGGATGGTCTCCCTGGGCAGAGCTATAAAGACATGGAAAATGTTGTTAAGCACTTGGAGACAGAGGAGAAGGAATGATGGGCCACATTTCTTTCCCTTTGTTAGAAAATGCAGAAAAGCTATGGTAAGCCTGAATGTTTCCAGGGTGCCTTCTGGGAGCACAAGCTAGCAGGCAGGAAGAAGTGTCCTTCTCAAGGAAGCCTTTGGCCAGAACTGACTGAGCATGGTACACATCTCACTGCCAGGACCTTGGTCACCTTTGAGGATGCATGTGCTAGATACCAGAGTTGGTAGATGAGCAAACTGCGGGATTCTGCAGGTGGTTAACTACTGACCATGACATCTAGTATTTGTCCAAGGTGCATTCCAGGTGGCATATTTGTAGCCTGAATCATGCTGGAATTTGCTTTGTTTTCATCATCATCAGAGAGAGGTGGCTCACCCTGTTCTCCCAAGAGCTCTGCTATATAGTCAGATTTGGGGGGTAATAATCTCACATTTGCATTCATTTCCTTCTTTGTGTTGTATTTAAGAAGCACAGAAGGACCAGATCATGGCTGCTGAGTCTCCACTGTTCTTTACTTCTGAGTAGAGTAGGCCAGGGAGATGTCTAACTTGGCTCACTTGTGGGGAAGGTGATTATTCATCTTCCCTTGTCCACGTTTAATGCTTTTATTTTTAACCATACCAGCCTTGTTCACATTATTCCTTCTACTTGGATATCCTTCTCCTAGTGGCCCAGTTTAGCTCCCTTACAGGTCCACTCCTGGTCCAGCGGTAACCTTAACTACATATAAACCCAGTGCAGTTTGTTCTCATTATTCAGACATTTAATACCTACCTGCATCATCCCTTTCCCTTGCTTGTAGTTTTTGGTAGAAACTTGACCATTTCTCTTTCTGGATTTACTCATTCTTTTTTTTTTTTTTTTTTTTTTTCTCTTTATGCGGGTACCGGGAACCGAACTCAGGACCTCGTGCTTGCCAGGCAGACACTTATGCCACTGAGCTATATCGCTGGCCCTGGATTTACTCATTCTTTAATCCTTCTTTCAAATACTTTGTCAACTATTTATGCTCTACTTCCAAATTCAACTACACATCTTTAGCTTTGTTTTCTGGATGTGATTATCTTTTTTCTCCTCAATGATGCCTCACTTTAAGGGCAGAGCACACGGTTAAGATTTTTCTATCTTTACATCAGTCCCAAGGATATATTCTGTGCATTGTTATGGAACTTTATATATTTTATTAGTAAGTATAAAATAATTATCATTAATTGGGTGCTTACTTTGTATCAGGTACCATGCTCAATGCATTGTATACATTATTCTATTTTATGCACAATCATACCCTTAATAGACAAACTAAGGCTCAGAGTTTTATTAGCCTGATTAAGACTACATGATTAGTAGCCATACCCATATCTATCAGACTCCAGCACCCATCTTTTAATCACCATACCATATTTCATATTCAAGCTCTAATTTGATCCCTTCAGTAATATGAAAAAGTAGCGATCATTATCCTTATTTTACAAATGAAGAATAATAGAAACAGAAGCTCAGGAAAGTTAGGTGACTTGCCAAAGTTAATCCAGTTAAGAAATAGAACATTAGGACTTGAATACTGATATTTTGATTCTTTGTTCAGTTCGTAATCCGCCAAATCATGGAGCTCGTTATGAATGTCGAGGCTCTGTATGTTTTCTCACTTTGGTAACCTGTGATCTCCAGCATCAAGTCAGTTCTTCTGCATCTCCTTCCTCCTGCCAACTCCACAGGACAGGGCTGCAGAGAATTTGCCCTTCCCATGAAAAGTCATGAAGAAGGTGTTGGCCTGGACTAGAGACAGAGCATACGAATGGAGTTCATCTCAACCAGTGTTCTCTGTTTGATGCCAAGAAGACAACTGAGTGGATTTGTTTTGCTAGCAAGTTCAAGGAATAGATAATCCTTGTAAAATCAAGTTATCTACTGTCTGAAAATGTAGGGAATTAATTACACAAGGAAGTAGCCATTTACTTTGATGAATGAGTACTTATTGCATATTCACTGAACACCTAAACTTTAGGTATTATAGGATAAGTGCACAAAGAAATAATATCACAATAACTGCTGAGGACCCAGGAATAACCAGACTTGTCTTACATTTGTCTTATCAAATCATTATCAATGATTGATGGAAGACGGGTTGAAGGATGTGGATGTACTAAATGTTACTTGTCACTACATAATATGTGTAATATTAAGTGTATCCAAAAGGAAAATCTTTCTTTTTTTTTTTTTTTAAAACGTGGGTACTGGGGGTTGAACTCAGGACCTTGCGCTTGCCAGCAGGTGCCTGTGCCACTGAGTGATATCACCAGCCCTTTTTCCTTTTTGTGTGGGTACTGGGAGTCGAACTCAGGACCTCACGCTTGCCAGGCAGGCACTTATGCTGCTGAGCCATCTCACCGGCCCAGAAAATCTTTCTATTAGCCACCCCTCACAGGAATTACAACTGGAAAGGGAGCTGGGGTGAGGTCATGAAGAACCTTGAGTATCATGCTGGAGAGTTCAAGTTTGCTTTTAAAGTGATGGGACCAGAGAATATGTTAAGTAGTGCAATTATGGAATTTATATTTAGAAATGACCACCATATAGGAATTATGCACATTGAGTATAAATACTCTGGAGACTATTAATAGGGCTTAGAAAATACCTTCCTAGAATTAACCACCTTGTAGGTCAATAAAGCAATCTAGAGTATTGAGTCTTTTTTTTTTTTAATGCCTGGAATCATCTTTTCTGGGAATACTAAAATGATCCCTATATATATTTGACTCAGTGGGAGGGAAAAGCTTGAGATTATTTCCACTTTAAAGAAAGTCTCTGATTCATTCCTTCATTTTCACTAACACGAATCAGAGCAAATGAATTTAACATTCTGGCCAGGCCCTTCCAAAAGGAATGAACTCTCCCTGCAAGAAACTTCCAACATCTTAGAGAACAGTCATCAAGAGTTTAAATGACTATCATGCAGGGTGGAATAGATTGCCATTTATACTAACAAACACTCAAGTGTTTAGAAGATTGAGCAATAAGCCAGACATGGTGGCACATACCCGTAATCGCAGCTACTCAAGAGGCTGAGGCAGGAGTTCAGCAAGTTCAAGGGAAGACAGAGTAATTTAGTGAGACCATGTCTGAAAATAGAAAATTAAAAAGGGCTGAGTATGTAGCTCAGTGCAAAGGTGTAGCTCAGTGCAAGGGCCTGATTCAATCCCCAGTACCACAAAAAGAGGAAAAAAACCTTAAAAAGATGGAGTAGTAAGTACATTTGCAGAGGTTGGGAAATGATCCATAGATAGGTGGTCTTGAAAAATAAAACAGATTTTTTTAACAGGAAAGATAGGGTTTAGTGGTCAAAAAAAAAAAAAAAATCGAAGTGACGGAGAGGGTTAGGTTGGGTTGGTTTGTGGGAGAACACAGGGAGACTTACCTGCTAAGATGGAGAAGGCCTTGAATGCCAGGGTGGAAAGACTGCATTTGATTTTATGGTTCCAACAGCTCAAGCTCTCTTTCAACCATATTTCAGAGGTCAATTCTAGAGCTTCCCAAATTTCAGAACAAATGAGTATTAGAAGGGCTGTGATCCTTTTCCAAGGAGAAAGTTAATTGATTGGTATTACAGAGTTGTCATGTATGGCCAACCTGAAATTGAAAATCCACTTCTAAAGACAGATACTGTTTGTTTAGAACCAAGCCACAGCCCCAATTCCCATTTGTTAGATCCAGATCTGTATTTTCTCAGCACATGATTCCCTTGAGGGAACTGCTCTTGTTTTTCTCGGGAGTCATTTGTTATCCTAAATATTGGCATCTTCGAGATAAGAGTTTTCTAAATCACATTTACAGAATGCTTGTAAACACTCCTCATGTTTAGAACAGCTTTCTTCATTGACCTTGTGCCATTGATGTGCTCCAAGCTACTTCAGGGCATTAAATTCTCTGAAGCTTTACCATGGAAACACACTCCCAAGTCATAACTCTTCCCTCTGCCTGGGCATGGGCCTCAAACGTTTATGTGGCGGCTCGCATAACTAGTCCAACAGGATTTTCAGTAAAACCTGAGCTGCCATAGCAATACAATATTTCTTTTCCTAATTGCTCATAATTTCATCCTATTTCTTCTAACAGCAATTGAAGATGACATTACACTGCCTTTTATGTCAGTTGATGATGCATAATTCTCTCCAGGAATAGCCAACGACTGTATTTACTAACACATTAAAAAACATCAATGTGTATTCAGGCCAGAGCCATTTTTATACCCACATTTTATGTGTGAATCAGATGGTGGAATGTCGAAAAGGGGTTTCACTCTTATAAAAAGCACCTCCCACCCTTGCAGACAGACTGCAACAGAAGGCACGTAAACATCTAGATGTATTGGTTATTCTCTGTTTGTACCATCCCACCCAGACCCCTACTCTGGCCACAAATCCACTTTCTTTCCTTCCCCGAGTTGTTCTGCACTTGGGAGTTGTTCTGTCCAGAGCAGTTGCATCCCCTGGGCCACTTTATCCTCTGGCCTCTGTTTGGGTTTGGTCAGTGGAACGCACTAGCAAAGGATCAGAGGATGGGAGGAAAGAGAATCAGGGCATTTCTTTCTTGTTCTCTCCTTGCTTTAATGTGGTGTTTCTGGAGGTCCTACATCCTGCTGTGACTAAAGCTTTCACTGGGTTCTGGGAACCTGCTTATCCTTTTGTCTGGAAGTGTAATGATTTTCATCAGCAATTAAACTCTGAGTACCTCAGCATCCTTACCAATCCCTCTATAGGTAACCTGTTCATGTAGGTGTCAGCATTTATCAAATATCAGGTGAATTACATTTCCATTAGGATTAAGATGGAAAAACCAGATATTGCAGTTTCCAAAGTTATTTGGCAAATGAGCTATCGTTCACCTTGGCCATAAGCAGCCTAGACCTTTCTTTCATGACCATCAAGGGGCTCACTATGGAAATATCACCAGAAGTAATTAATTGTAGGAAATTGAAGCTTATTTCTTTTAAAAAAAATGAGGCCAGAATATTTTACTTTGAATGGAGACACAATATATTGTAGGCTTTATATGCATAGCTTATGGGAACCCATAATATGATAAGTTTCAATGTGAATAATGTGTTCAAGGATGGAAAAAAGGTCAGGGAAAGAGGCATAGCGGATCAGCCCTGTGTGATTCAGTGGACTCATTTTTACAAGTGAGAAGAGAATGAAGAGTAGATAGAGCATTGAAAAACACTAAAAGCTTATTCTACATGTTCTGGTTCCTGATAAAGGATTGCAGCTACTGATCTTCATGATTAGGATGGGATGGAATATTATGAAATTTTACCCAGTACTAAGTGATATTTTGTAAGAAATATACAGATTGCTTAGTGTGAGAACTCTGGCAAGATCTAGCTCCATTTTCAGTTCTACTGTTGTGAGAGTTTGGCCGAGTCAGTGTGCCTCAATTTTACCTTATGTACATGAGGATAATTGCATATAACTGATTCACAGGATTACTATGACCATAAAATTTAATTATACATGTGAAAATACAAGGAGTATAATGAATGCATGTTATTCACTATCAAAATAAGATATTAATTTATTTTATTAATAGAAGTGAGGTTAATTTGTTCTTTAGTGAGCAAAACTTATATGATTTGGAAGCCAACAAAGCTTTTTGCTGGAGGTTATATCTGATGGAAATCTGATGGAAATCTGATAGGACTGAGAGCTCAGATATAAATCATCAAACCACTTTGCTTGTTCAGTGTCCTCTGTACAGAGGGTGCTCATCTATGTTGGTGGACTAGATTTATTTTATCTAGATTGGATTGGGTATTTTAGTAATGTAATAGCATAGGCCAAAATCCCTACCTGATTTTTTCCTAAAGCACCTTAATTTCAATCAGATTATAATAGCAGTAGGTTCTCATGTTTGGACTAAACACTAGGAATGATGAACAGTTCCCACTGGCGTCCTATAAAGACTAATGATACAAAAATATACTGGAATTGCTATTGTGCTCAGTGACCCTGTAGAACAAGTAATGGGTCATATGTAGAAAATCTGGATTTTGGTGGAAATAATAGCAAGCTACCAATAAAAAAAAATGAAGATAATTGGAATCACCTCCTCCTGCAAAAATGGGTAGAGAGGATTTTAACCATGAGGGAGATGCTATAAAGTCATTGAAATAGCATAAAGTTTGGAATCAGAAAAATCACAAACTGCATAGCTTTGGGAAAGCTTTTTCTAAAAACCTCTTTATATCTCATTGTTACCATTTTAAAATTGGATATAAAATACCAAGGATGTAATTATTTAAACACACACACATATCACCATAGCTGGCACAGAAAAGATGCTTATAGCAATTATTATTAATGAAAGCAATAATCTGATTTCAATTTGCCATCCTTTCCCCAGAGGATATTGACCATGATAAGCTGTACTATGTTAAAGTAACAAGTAAACCCTGAAATATCTGTGGCTTAACATGATGAGGTTTTATTCATTGTTCATGTCTTAGGCTAATATGGGTTAGGTGGCTATCTTCTGGGAGATGACTCAGGGATGGGAGATTCCATCATCATATAGTCCCGCCAGCTGGGACTCATGATTTCAAAGGCAAGAGAAGAAGGAATGGAAGATGCTGTCATGATACTCTCAAGGGCCAGGAGAGGAAGTGGCTTCTATCTCTTCCATGAACCTATCATTGATCAAAACTTAGTTTCATTGCCTCTGACCTAATAGCAAGAGAAACTGGAAAATTTTTACTTTCCTTTGTCCCCAAGAAAATAAAAACTGTGTGTTTCAACCACACCTGGCAAGTATAAGACCCACTGTTCCTAAGAAAATATATTAAGAGAATAATTCTTTTGATGTTAGATAACTTCCTACATTTTATATTACAGTATGTTAAGAACTTGTTTTGTTAATCCCCCAGCCCTTGGAAAAACAAGCATATTCTAGTCTGCTGTGATTGGTGCAGTTTGATAGGATCCGAGTCTTGAGCTTCTTTCTGCCCCTGCCCTGGACAAGAAACAAGTAGAAAAAAGAGTGGAGGGTGTGGGCCTGGACAGTGGAGAGTGTGTGGTGAGCTATTGTTGTAGACAGGGACTTGCCCAGAAGTGCGGGAATCTAAAGCTGCCTTGAGCTTTAGTAGATGAAACAAAAGGCCCAAAAGATTCTCAGAGATTAGGGGTAAGTGTAGCTATACCCGTGGGTTACCAGAGCTGTTACAGGAAGGGAAGCTGTCATTTCATCTGGTGGAGAGAGAGGCTGCATTAGCAGTGCGCCATCAGACTCATGACTAGGAATGAAATCTCAGAAAATACTTATTATAAAATCCAGGAGATGCCTTCAAAAAAAAAAACAAAACAAAAAAAAAACCCAAAAAACTGTTTCATACCTTTTATAGAAGTATGTTGACCCAACTATTTTTACAACTTTTTAAAACCACTAATAACATTTACATTTAAAACTAGTGTTACTGCCTAGATTTCACATTTAGTCTTTCATTAATGATATATTTTTATGGAAAATATGGGTCCCAAACTCATAAATCTTGCTTATTCCTATCTATATGTACATGCTGATTCTCCTTTTTTATCCTCTATTTGTTTTCTTAAGCCCCTATCTCAAGTATTACCTCTTCCATAAAACTTTCCCTGATGATTTCTGCCTAGAGGGCCTATTGTTAATGAACTCTGAAAGTATGCATTGTCCGCATGTCATTCTGGATATTTAATGACACATCACCTTGTAATATTTCTGGGTTTGTTTCCTGTTATTATTATTGAGTTTCTTGTGTGATTGTGTCTGGTTCCTGAAGCTTGAGATCCAATGTAAATCTCAGACTACATGCGCCATAATCGTTGCTGAATGTGTGCTGTGGCCCAGCCAAGTGAGGAGTAGAGGCTGAATTTTGCAGTAAGAAATGAAAACATGCCCAAGACACAGCTGCCTTTGTAAGAGTTAAGACTCAGGGATGTGTAGTGGGAAAGGTCTTTGTTGGTATCTTTGAGAAGGGAGATGCTGTCACAGATCCATCATCTTTTTTAACCTTGGTGAGTGAAGTGCAAGGAATTAAGCTGGAGCCTCATCAAGCACGTCTAGAGATACCCAGTCTGTCTCAGATTGGGAGAGTGACTCAGGCTGTGTATTTTGCAAGTTTAAGGGGAAATGCACTCTGTAGACATGCATAAGTTCTTTTATTTTTTCTGTGATGGTTGTTACTATTGTTCTTGGGATAACTGAAAATATAAATAGATTTGCACTCTCACAGGAAATCCAGTTTCTCGGAGCCACCTAGAGATTGGATAGTCAACAAACATCTACCTAAGTCCAAGTTCTGCAGAACATGCTGGGTGCTGGGTTTTAGGTCCTATAGTTGACTTTGCATCAGTGTGGTATGAGTGCAATCTTGGTGCGCTCCTCAGAGTAGCTGCTCCCCCTAGACTGCAATCAACACCAGAAGGAACAACCTGACTGGTCATCTACAAAGTCAGACCCATCTGCTTTCACTTTAATTGAATAAAATATATTGAACACCTGCTGTGTGCTAGTTACTAGAGAAAGAGAGCTGATTTCAGCCTTAGTGAAAAGGTACACTGGAAACAGTGAAATCACACTGTGTAGAGGCAGAGTTAAGGCTCAACATGTCAGGGCTTCGGATTCAATTGCTGTTTATTGTGAGTGATTGTTTCTTGAGTATTTACTATGTATCAGATGCTCTGCCACATTTTTACAAGTATTATCTTAATCTATACAATAATCCTATTTGCTTCATTGTTTCATTCAGCAAATCTGTGAGCACTTATGATGTGCCTGGCAATGTTCTAGGCCTAGTGAGCACGATAATGTATATGAGAAACAAAACTCTATCTCATATGGACTTTAAAATCTGGTAGTTAAAATAGATAATAACTGAAATAAAAAGTAAAACAATCAGCTTGTTAAATGATCATAAGCTGTAGGAAAAAAATAAGGCAGAGGAGGTGGATGTGGTAACAGAGAAGACCTTAGAGAGAGGGTGAACTTGGAGTAAAGATGTGGAGGAAGGAGGAAGGAGGAAGGATGGAGAGGGCTGAGTACCTGGGGAAGAGCACCCTGAAAAGCAAGGAGGTTAAGGGGGCAAAGCCCCAGAAAACAGCAAGGAGGTCCTGTAGTTCTAGCGGAAAGAGTAGAGAGCAGAGAGTAGGGAGGCAAGATCATGAAGGGATGTGAGCCACACTGGCCCTTATTATGAGGAATGTAGACAGGCATTAGAGGTTTGAGCAGAAGGGAGACATTTTTTGACTCACTTGGGCAAATGAATTAAGTCATGCTGTGCAGAGACAGAACGCGATTGGAATAATCTGCATGGGAGATGGGGGCTTGGATAAAGGTCCCGTCTGTGGGCATGGTGAGAAAAAGGCGGCTAGGTTTAGAATATATTTTAAAGGTAGTGCTAACAGGATTTCTTGGCTAACTGAATATAGGATACAAGACAAAAAATGATAGTAAGGCTGTAGTTCTGATCAGTTGGAAGAATAGAGATGTCAGTTAATGAGATTGGGAAGACGACCAGAGAGGAAAGACGTTTAAGGGAAAAAATTAAGTGTTCCACTCTTGATATGTTCAATTTTAAATGCTAGTGAGAAATTCAAGTACAGATGTGGAGTAGGGAGATGTGCAAAGATGGAGCTCAGGGCAGAAGTTTTCGTTAGAGATATAAATTTTAGCATCATCAGCATACAGATGGTGTTTAAAATCATGATCCTGTATAGGATAAACATGAGATATTAGGACCGAGACTTAGGGCAGTTAAACAACTTACCCAAGGTTATGTTTTGTGCCAGTACTTGAGCAGGGACTCAAATCCTTGTCCCTTCTGACCACCAAGCTGTGGTCTCCATCAGTACAGTATCTGGCCTTCTCTTTTGATGATGGTGAATAACTTCCCCAGGTTTGACTGACTGTAAAGATGAGAATTTGTGAGAAAAGAGAATGATCCACTGGAATCTGGAGGAATCCAAAAATGCGAAGCCAAAAATCTTTGCTATTTTTCTGGCTGGAGTGCATTGGCAGCATATTTTTGTCAATAACTGATACTGAGCCTTACAGAGCACTTTCATGGATGTTATATTAGGTGAGCTTCGTAACAACTTTGGGAGGTAGAAATTGTTATTTCATTTTGCCTCTGAGTAGCAAGGTCTGCTGACGTTCTAAGCTGTGTATGACATAACAAGTGAATGAGAGAGGAAGAATGCATGCAAAGCTCAGTTTCTGCTGAAGTCTCCAGTCCCCTGGAGATCACCACTTTGCCTTCTCTTCTAATCAACAGCTGGAAGCTGGACATTTGAAAAACCAGTTTGCTTTCACGAGATCTTGAAAGCAGCGGTCTCCTTGTCAATCTAGAGTTCCTGCTTTACATAACTAATTCTTCATTAGCTCTTGGTTAATACACACAAACACATAACTTCCCCTTACTGGATGATCTAAATCCTGCTTTTCTCTAACAGTTTAAGTGAATGTGTTCAGGATAATGGCAGCAATTAGATGGCATCTCTGCTCTATCTTCAAGAACGAACCTGCTCTATCCTTGAAACCCGATTCCTCAGCTTTGCATAGCTGTTGTTTAACGACTCTGCAAACTCTGTATCAAAGTCCAAATATATCTTCCCAGAGCAGCCCTCCTGTGGGGTGCACTGCATCCCATGAAGCGTTTGTGAAATGCACAGTGGTTTGTCCACTTCATGATTCACCATCTCCGAAAATTAAAGCACACTTTGAGTTTCCTAACACAGAAAAAGTGACTAATGTATTTTCCAGGGCTGCCTTTATTTTACTTTATGGTTGTAGGATGCTCCACATTCGAATATGATCTACTCAGCGCTTTAGACAAGTGGAAAGTTGTTCCTTCTGACAAAAAGCCTCCGGGTTTTCAAAAGACAATAAGAAGGATTGCAGCTGTCTGTGGCTGTGGCAGACCGTGCTGGATGAGGGCGGCCTCTCTGTGGCCTGGAACATAAAATAGCCTAATCCTCAGGTTTCTGACCTCACCTCCCATTTTCCTGCAAGGCGAGCTTCTTTCACTGTCTCTCCCTCCAGCACCTTCCAGATGCTTTCCTACCATTGTAGCTTTGTTCACGCCATTCTCCTGTCCCTTACCCCAGCCCTCCAATTAATGAGCACCTATTCTGTGTCCTACACTGTCTGTGGTGATGTGCAAAAATAAAATAAGACAAACAAGTAAAAAATCCCTCTCTTTAGTAAATTGTGTTTAAGTAAATGGAGATTGACTATGAACAATCAGTAACATATGCATGTCGTTAGATGATGATAAGAGGCAATGCAGACAGGTTTTAGAGTTTGAGGAAGGGGCAGGACCTCACTGAGAAGATGCCACTTAAGCAATAACCTGGAGGAGACAAGGGTGTGCCATGCAGATATTTGGGGGCCTCCAAGAGACTGCTTGGTGTGTTTGAAGACCGTCAGTGGCTCAGTGAGATGGCCCGGGGTAAATGGGGCTCAGGGGAAGCAGTAAAGATGAGCTTAGAGAATTAGTGGAGGAAGAAGCATCTGAGCCTTGTAGAGCACTGTGCGGAGTAAAACAAGAAGTTAGAGGAGTGGCATAAATTGCCTTAGGTTTAACTGGATTATCCTGACTGCTTCATGGGCGATAGTCTGAAGGGGGCAAGCTCAAAAGCAGAGACTAAAAGGCAATTTTGGTCATGCAGATGTGAGAGACTTGGAAAGGGGTATTTGTGATGGAGGTGGGGAAAAGTACTTGGATTTTATACATATTTTGAGTGTAGAGACTGTAGAATTTGGATGGGGGTGTAAAACGATGAGTCAGGAATGACCCCGTGGATTATAGACCTGTAAAGTGACATTTGTCTTCTTTTAAGGGTCAGTTCTAGCACCTGCCACTCTTCAAAAACATTGTGGAGCACTTCAGGGATTTCTCAGCCTCTCTTCTAAACAAATGCCATATATGGGCTATTTATCCAACACTGCCCTTAACTGAGTGATTTCTTTTTCAATGTTTCTATGTCTAATCTTCCCAAGAAGCCTGAAGACTCATAAAAAGCTGAAACTGTGTTTAATACTTCCCAGTAGCTCCTGAATTTCAAGACACAGTATCTAGCACGAAAGGAACAGAAATGACCTTTTGCTATTTTTTATTTTGAGACAGGTCTTGCTAAGTTGCTAAATTGCCTAGGCTGGGCTTGAACTTAGATCCTCCTGCCTCACCCTCCATTCTAGTCATGATTTGTTATAGATGTAAAGATTAGTATTACTACCAAGGGGGCTGGTCACCATCCTCAGGAAAGGACTATGCATGTGTGAAGAGTCCAGGGTCTGGACTTAGGTAGTGGACTTAGGGTAGTGCAGACACAGTGGCCAGACCTGTCTCCAGGGAGAAGGTGGGTGTCCTAGACAGGCTGAACCTCTTCCTACCAGGACACACTCAGCTGTTATGCACAGAGTGCTGAAGAGAGGACGTCCCAACAGTGGCTAGTGAAGAGAGAAATATAAAAGCAAAGCGTGGCTCCCAACAAGTGCTGGAGTGATTTTTACTTTCTGTTAATTTAACATTCTGAATGGTTCAAAACTTCTATTTACCTAACACTAGGTAACACTTTAGGTTTCCTAGGTAACGCTAACACCTTAGAGACTAGTCTGTTTCTGGTTTCTCTTGAGAAAGTCAGTATTTATTATCCTGAAACCTGCGTGTGTGTGTGTGTGTGTGTGTGTGTGTGCAGCAAGGCTTCAAGGCTGAGGGGTCATTCTTGATCTAGCACCAGGTGGAAATACACAACTGAGGAAGTAGATGGACAAAGCTCCAGGGGTGTAGGACATGTGACTGCTTGGGAAGTAAATATTAGCTGATTACTTGATAAATGGCCCCTTGGACTGGGAGTCAGATCCTAGTCTCAAAGTTAAGAGTCTTAGAAAAAGTGGGACCTTCTTGTGGGTTATTCTGCTTGTAGATCAGTGTTTTTCCAAACCATAAATTGAGGTGTATTGTTAGGTTATGAGATTAATTTAGTGAGTTACAAGCAGCATTTAAAAATGAAATAAAAGAGAATACAAAATATCAAAATGCTTCACAAAGTAATCATGGTCCTATTTTGTGAAACTATTTTGGTTTCACCTTTGTACATTTATGAATGTGTATTTTTGTATATCCTAGGTGACCAGGTAAAATGTCTTTTGCAAATGAAAAATTGCTATTTAAGATAATTTGAATGGAAGTTTAAGAACTAATTTAGAGAGGGGTCCTTTATTCCTTGAACCCCCTCCCTCATGCCAAGCAAATTGAGTTCTGGCTTTTCCAGGTGGACGCTGAGCTCCTCGGCCTCACCCGTGAGTCTCCCATAAGGAATGACTGGTGTTTAGCCTGCAGGCACAGAAATGAACCTGTGCCAGGAGATACCCGGTCCTTCACTTGGACCAGATCCCTCTTTGTCCACTACCTCACCCTCGTAAAGATATCTCTAAGCCAGTGAGATCCCAGAACTCAGTGTTCACACAAGGGTGAAATTCAAGAAAAGGGGGCTGTCACGTTCTTGCCCAAAGCTGCCTGTGAGCCTTCATGGAAAAGGGTTTCTCCTCTGTCCTCCTACCCCATACTGCTGTTTGCTGGAGCTGTCCCTGAGCCTTTATTAAGCATGCACTTCTAAGCAAGGAGCGTTGACTTCCTTTTAATTGAGGCATAATAATTAGAGCATTAGCACATTAGGAGAGTGAGACAGCGTGTTTAGCTTCTGTGATTAATTATCTGAGGATTGCAATAAGTTGTTAAGACATTAATTACGCCGGCATGTTTACTGCTCTAGGTTGCACCGGCAGTGCCTTGTCACGGTGAGTTGTAACATGGCTAAGTTGTGGCAGTTCTAAGAATACAGAGTGGTAGAGGCACGGGAGGGCTGGGACCCATGCTCATATTTGTGGAGCACCACAGAGCTGGCCGAGGGAGCCTGAGTCCATGCATCTTTCTCTTCTTCCTGGCCATGTGTGGACTCAGGATGTAGAATTAGTTCTTTCTTAATGTAGTTTAAGTGAAATAAGACACTGAGCCCTGCAAGTTCAATACTGTTTCAACCTGTGGTCAGTAAAAATGTAAAACATGTCATGTCTTTGGCAAAATACAGGCTTGTGGGTCTTTCCTTCAGCCTCCCCCACAAGGGGTGAGGCTCTCTGGTGTGAGGGCAGAAGGCCTGGCTGAGGGATGAGGACCCAGGGGCAGGCCTGGGCCACTGAACTGGGGAGGAGTAGGTGGGAGGTGGAAGCCTCAGGAAAGAACTGGGAGGGAAGGAAAGTTCTTCCTTTCTGTTGCCCAATCACAGGCTGTGGCCCCAGGTCGGAAAAGCATAAACAGGCTTCACATGTGGAAAGTGATGGCAGCAAACAACTCTTTGTGTAATTGAAACAGATGAGGGGGCTTCCTGTTGAGGGAGAAAAGCAGCCGACCTGACCCTGGAAAGCTTGTTAGATAATTCTTTTAGGTTATGAGTGCAGTTTTCCTTGGGAAGTGGCGACTTGTTGCTGCTGAGAGGGGAGATCAGGGAGACAAGGCCAAGAGGTGTATTTATTACATATTTTGCCCTAATGCCGAAGAGCCAAGTATTAAAATCAGTGTTTGGCTGAAGCCAAATATTACAATTAAAATGAACTTCTGGATTACAAAACTAAATGGTAAATTGTATTTTAAGAATTTGATTATTCAAAAAATGTTATTACTGCAAATTCTAGAAGTCATATTTCAAAAATTTGACATTATGGGGTAGGAGCAATAAATTCTCAGCTCTGCCAGCCACTGGCTTGGCTGTGAGCTCACTGTGTTGTACAATCACCATCCTAAAATCGTGATCATGTTCAGCCGAGGTGGGTGGAAGAGTAGGAATTATGGTCTAAAAGAAAGTAAATGACTTTCTTTTCTTCAAGATTATTCAATGGTATTTAGTGTTATAAATGCTGTATTTAAAAAAAAGCAAAAACTAGAGTATGATTTTATTTTACCTGTGTTACTCTACCTTGGATTTTTATTTATGCTGTAATAGATATTTGTGGTTCCAAAAGGATATAATGCTTTTCCTAAAGTTGCCTAGATAACATGCTCAATGAAGCTCTTACTCATTTTCCTGTTTTCCCATATTTAGCAATTTAAAAGTTCTAAAACTTCAGAATTTTAAAAATTTAGAGTTAACAGTATTCACAATCACCACTAATTTTTTATGACTTTTGTTTTTGTGACAGTAAATGTATATTTAAACTGTAACTGAAGAATATAATTTCAACATATAAAACACATAAGATTTTCACTCCAAGGTCCGTATGGAATACCATTCTGTATTTGAAAGTAGCTCATTAGATGTTAACAATAAATTTAAATAACATGGCTTGTTTATTTTATTGATGGGATTACCTTGACTAGAAAAATAGGTGACCTAGATGAAAACACTATCATGGGTCACATCTAAGGTCAGGAGTCTCAGAAGTGACACTAAAATGAGCCTTGATTTACTTCACCTTCTGAGGGCCAATCCTAAACAGAATAGCAGGTTTGGGCCAACCACCAAGGTTGAAGGCTGACTTTGGTACATCCCAGCCCCATTTGTAAAAATGGAGCTGCAGCTTCTACATAGGATAAATTCTTATCATTAAGAATTTGGGACCAAGTTTTCCTGGGCAGGGTCTGAAGCATCATTTAAACTGAAGAACCGACATCTAAGACCACACAGAGAATCACGTTAGGATCCAGCCTCAAGCCGCTCACCCTGACCAACATCTTGCCGTACTGACAAGGGAAGTATAGAGGAGGGTGATCCGTGGGTCCCAGATGAAACTGCTGGGAATCGTGAGCCTTCAGAGCACCAGGAAGGACTGTAGCTTGCAGATGTGGGGAACAATGAGGTAGGACCCTTTTTCTTTTCACTTCTTACCTCCTCACTCCAGAAAGTTTCTCCGTCAGTTGCCTTTAAGAACGCTTAATTCCAACCTGGGAGTGAATCTGCCTGAGCCTGTTTACTTTGGGGGTTGTTAGGGTCTGTCCTGCCCATCTGGGTCAAAGACCTTCTAGACTGCAGGGCCCATAGGCTTTAGATCTTCTGGAGAATATGTTTTTCTCAGCTCGGAGCTTTCCCCTCCCTTTCCTCTTCTTTCTTGCTGCCATATTCTGCTTCAGAGCATTAAACGTAGCACAGTTTGGTTTTATCCCAGTAGACCATCACTTGAGCTTGCAAGGTGGAAATTATCATTATTAAATACATTTCAAGTCTTCCACACATATCTGAGTAGAGCAAACATTAAAAATTAATGCCTCTAATAATGAACCCCAGAATAACGAGGCTGTTATGACTAATTGTAATTTATTGCAAACCGGTGGTGTACTAAGTGCTCTGAAGAACATAAAGGTAAAAAACAGCCTTCTTTGAATAGGTGAGTGGGATGAATGATGTCCCCGCTCCTGATATTACCTGCACATGGATGCCTAGTTACAGAGCTACCAGAAGACCACTTTCTTCCTGGTTATAGGCCAAGTCTGTCACTTGAACAGTAGGGGAGGAAGAAGAAAGAAGTCTTTGAACATTTAAATAGGTGATGATAACCATTCCCGTCTGTGATCCATGAGGTTATGATCCCTGTGCCTAGTAGCAGATGCCATCCCACACTAGTAGTTATCCTTCCAGGTATGCATCAATTTCTCTGCTACATTAGACATTCCACGAGATTTAGACTGTTCTATATCTCTCAGTGACTATGACATTGTCTTCATTTGCTTCATGGTTGGAGCTTTCGAAATGGAATTTTGTGTGTATGTGTGTGTGCGTGCATGTGTATGTGTGTGCCTTTTACCCTTACAAAACTGTATACCCTGATATTCAAAACTAAGTTTTACTTATCTTTGTAGCTACTGCTCTCAGCTATATTTTGTCCTCCCTAGCTACAAATATTATTTAATTGAATATTAAGCTATATTAAATTTTCTCATGACTGATATTCTTACACATTAATTAGAAATGTAGTTCTTCATCCATCCATTCATTCATTCATTTGATCATTCATCAAATGCTGCTTTTTGCTTCATAGTGATTACTATGCTGAGTGCCAAGGATACAGAGGCAAACCAGATAAGCAAGTCTGTAACTTCTTGGAATTTTTTTTGATAGGATAGACAATAATCAAATAAGCATATAAATAGGTAGGATAATTTCAGGCCATGGTAAGGGAAAGAGGCTTCTTCAAAGAGAGTAGTCTGGGAAAGGCTCTCCCACAGGAAGCAGCCTTGAGCATAGCTTTGAGAGGATGCTTGAGGCCAAATCAGATAGCTTGCTAAATTTGCTTTATTTATTTATTCATTCATTTCATAATTCATCTATTTTGTTTTTGAGCCCATGGGTGTGGAGTTCTGATCTGAGGATTCAGAGATGAATATAGTATTATCCTTGAGGAATTTACAATCTAGTAGGAGAGAGTGACATAGAGAGACATAAAATTACTATAGATTCTAATGAGCAGTAGGGGTGAGGAACCAGGATTATGGCTCATTTTGAATAGTCACCCAGGGCCCCCAGTGACGATTTATAGAACAACATTGTATAGAATGGGTCAAATAGAAGTCACAGATAGGAGAGGGAAAGCAGGCTGGCACACAGAGTTGCAGAAGTCACTGCACTCTTGAGCAGCTTAGTGCTTTAAATAGGGCTCTCTGGTCAGGGGCTATATAGCAGCCTTGTTCTGCATTTGAATTTACTCCCTGCAGAATTAATTGCTGAAGTCTTTCAGAAAGCAGCAGGGAAATATTACTTGCCCATGAGACATTCTGATTTAGTGAGGTGTGTGCTTATGACATATTTCTGAGAGGAGGAACCAGATTTTATATCCTTCATATTTCTCATAGGGCCTATTAGAGTGCTTAATTTAGATATGTATACACACAAACACGCACAATATATGAATCTATGGATTTGGTTGTTTGACTGACTTGAAGTCTAGAACCAAAGAACAAAATGGATTTGGGGTTTCTAAAGGGCTGTACTCACTGTCCCCTAAAGGAAGATGTGCCACAAGAATGTCAAAAGACAGTTTAAAAGGAGAAATGCAGGATTATGCATTCCTCCTGGTTACTGCATATAAATTGCTTCCTTGCCTGAAAGATCATGTTGCATGGGGACCAGCAAGTAACTGGCTTAATATTGTTGGTCCCTGTGCCATGGAGTGAACTGAGTTCTTCCCTGAGTTGTGTGGCGATTGTGTCTACAATACCAAGCGCAGGAGGTGGGCATTAGTTAGGGCTAATGGCCTATAATTGGAGCTTCCTTTTTTCTTCCTTCCATTCTCCCAGCCCGAGACTGTCAGAAGGCTCATTTTCACTGAAGCATCATAATTAACACCGAGCCTAATGTGAAAGGCAGATGAGGCTGGAGCCCAAAATAGCTCGGAGCTACCCAAGGGTGTATGTGTGCAGAGCTGCAGGGAGCAGGCGTGGGAAAAGAGGAGGCTGGCATTTCATTTGACCTCCAAATGTTTTCCTTTCACAGAATGAGTTTGGGGGTGATCCTCCCTCCACGTTCCTGGAGTGAGTACTCTACAATACTGAAATAGTCACCGATGGACTGGGATTTCAGAATCCTGGGCTCTGGAAGGGTAGGAACCACACGCAGCAAGTCTCAAATTGTCTGCATTCCCTCTTTCTTATTCGTAGGAGAAGATTTTCTTTTTCATGAGGCTGATATCTCTTTCCATTGTAAGCTCAGGGACTGGGGGAGAGGGGCTGGTAAATGTAATAATGTCTGCAAAGCCCTAGGAGTGCCCTGGAAGAAAATTCAAGGTATTACTCTTATTACTGCTGGTCTTCCAATTCCCTTGAACTCTGAGAACCCATTTAAGTGATTACTTTATGAGGAGGCTAGTAGAAAAGCAAGACTAATATATTTCTTCACTTGGCAGCTCCCACACAGCAAAAGACCCTAGGTGCACTTAACAATCACTATCGTATTCTCACTCTTTTCCCTGTGGTTCTGCTTCGTACATAATGAACTAAACACCTGTAATTTATCTCCTAAGAAAACCAGATTCCATGAACAGTTGACTAGCAGCACCCCTTGCACATGTGCACCAGTATTTGCTTAATTCTGTAACACTGCAGAACTGGGAGAAAGATAAGTGGAAAGCATTTGCTACATCTCAACTCCAGGTGCTTGGAGAGATGGACAACAGGAAAAGAGAAAACAAACTGTTAAATGGTCTCAGTTCCCTAAGTTTGATTTCCTTGAGGACACTTATTTGGAGTATTAGAACAAAAAGTCTTTGGCTTAATTTCCGTCCTGAACCATTTTTTTTTTTTAAGAAGAGGAACCCTAAATATATGTAATTTTCCTCTACCCAACACAGGGAAGTATTAGAGGGGTGTCACATGTTGCTAGATGTAAAGAGAAAAGAAACAGTGATTGCTCACTGGACTAAGGGATGATTGACATGTTGGGGATATTGTCTTATTAAACATGCAGCTACAGGGTGCTCTCTTGACTTGGCAACCTGAAGCCATGCAGCCTCCTTGGAGCAGATGGGAGACAGCATCCAGCTATTCACAGCCGCTGCAGATGGAGGCACCCACATGCAGAAGAGAGCTGCTTTGTTTTTGTAGATTGTTTCTATGCCCCAGTGTTTTGTTTTGTTTTGTTTTGTGATCCTCTCTTGAGCAGTCATCTACAGTCATTAAGATGCTTCATCATAAATTTCTCTGGGTCATTTGGATTTTTATTCTGATGCTTGGTCATATCAGCAATTAAGACCTGTGAAAATGGGCCTGAATTATTATAGATCCTTTGTTTTCTTATTTCCAAACTCCCACTGATGTTTGGTGATTTACCTGAGCTGAAAATGCTTGGAAGTACAAATAGTCTCAGCCAAAGCCAGTCAGTGTAAGCATCTTAGGGCTGCTTGGGGGAAGAGTCCCTGCACAGGGGTGAACATTGCCATGGGTACCTTTGGGGCTGACTGTGTGTATGCAGCCCGGATGGGAGAGTGGTAGTTAGCTGGCGCTCACTGGCTGGCGTGGCCATACTGAACCTTCTCTGAGGAGGGTGGGTGGATACCTGAGGAACTTGTTTCACTACAGGGATATCATATCAGCATGAAGCCCAGTGTTCTGTTTTTTTTTTTTGGTGGGTATCAGGGGTCGACCTCAGGACCTCGTGTGCCAGTAGGCACCTGTGCTGCTGAGCGATATCACTGGCCCTTTTTTTGTATGTGGGTTCCAGGAGTCGAACTCAGGCCCTCGCTTGCCAGGCAGGTGCTTACGCCACTGAGCCATCTCACCAGCCCTCAGTTTTCTGTTTTTGATGGTAACACTAAGATGTTTTGAAGAAAAGATGTTATTGCTTTCCATATACTGAACATTAAAAGATTGGAGATAAGGCACCACATTTCTGTACTTTCTCCATTATGAATTTTTAGTGGGCAAGCATGCTCCATTCTGTTTTGGCTAGCTTTTCTAAAATGTCAGAAACTAGAAATGCATGAGAAAACTGTTTTCTGGAAATCTCAAGTTCCTATAACTATTAATGTGGCAAGAGATTAACAAATTGGTCTGTAAACAGGCCTGTTGTGAAGGGTTTTGAGCACCATACCAGAGTTGTATGAGAAAGAACACCAAGGATTTGGGTTAAGTCTCTGTTCTGCTGTTAAATGTGTACCTATGTGACCCTGGAAAAAACGTATCACCTCTCTGTCTTCAGTTCCTTAATTTCTCAGATGGGGAGAAATCTTCACTAAAGATACAAATTTCTTCTGCATTTTCATTTTGCCGTCCTCAGACTGTCAGATCAGTTCTTCTCATGGTTTCTCGAGGGCTGCCGCAGCTCCTAGTATGACAGGGTTACGCACCAATGTCTGAAGGTAAACATAGGACTAGGTATGTATATTCCCCCAATTTTTATATGTCATCAGCTGTAGAATGCACTGTTATATATTGCCAGGAACAGTGCTCCCAATTTAATTATGACTATTGATTGTGAAATGCATCCTGAGTTATCTGATTGATGAAATAAAATGTGCTACTTATTTTCTTAGTTTTCCGAGAATGTGTCTAAGAATTTATGCCATACCGTTCCCCTCTGCCTGGAGACTTCTCTTGAAATACAGTCGTTTCCACCCTATCTTGTGCACTCCCTCCTGTACTTGCCATCTCCAGGGCCCTTGGATGTTTACAGCACTATAGCTGTGGTGAGACTTGGTCCAAATCACTCTACAGGCGAAGCACTCTACAGGCGGTTACTCCCTACGGGCCAAACTCCTACCGTGGGAGACACAGCCTGGGGAGAGGTGGGGTACATTCCTTCTCCAGCCCCTCTGCCATGTCCTGTCCAGAAGCACGGAGTTTTGATACTGATTGTCTAGAGACACCTCCAGTAGCTGAGTTACTTGTGTCTCTATGAAAGGATGGTAAATCTGGAAAAATATAAAAAAGTTTTTTACTTCCCAGTATTATCTTATCATAACCTTGTCCCTTCTCCCTTTTTAGGCCCTGGCACCATGCCTTTCAATAATATATTGGCTCTGAAGCTCTGCCTCAAACCGTGTTTTCTAGGGAAACAGATTGAAACAACCACTGGAATTACCTCAATCCAGTCAAGTTTGAGGTAATTAACTAATTCTAGTTACCTGGGGAGAGGTAGACCTAGAAAAAAACTGGAGCCCTGATAACATGGAAGAGAAATGACTTAGTTATTGAGGAGATAATCAGCAGTGTTTGATTAGTCCTTGCCTTGCTTCACTGGGTTAACCAGATAATCAGGTTAAGATAATGAGGTGTGAACAGGCTTAAATAACAATAAAATAACATAAAAATGCAGAGTTATTGTTAGACCTATGACTATTTGTAAGTTTCAGAACCTTACCATTAATTCTCTCATTTGGCAAAAATTATTTAATTAACACCTACAGTATGCCAATCATGGTGCTGGCATGGGTAATACAATAGTGTCTGCCCTATAGGAGCTTTTTATCCATAGGGGATATGAGCAAGTAAAGTACATGTGATTATAATTTTCTAGAGGGAAAATAGTATATTGTGAGAACAAGGGAAGCGAATCTTAACTTCCTTTGGAAAGTTACACAAAGCTTCTTGGATGAAGGGATATATAAGCCCTGACTGGATGGGTGTCTAGAAGATAGGTAGTTGGAGCCAGAGGCGTTCTAGGCAGAAAGAAAAGTATATACAGTGGTGGAAAGTATTCATCATGGCTAGGATGGTAAAACCTGGTTTATGAAGATGGAGTTGCAGAAATTTTGGATTTAATAATGAAGACAATGGAGAGTCCCTGACATGTTTAGAAAAAAAAAAATCTCTTTAATAATTGTGGAATGAATGGATTTCTGGGGTGGGAGGGGCACAAAGAAGCAGGATGGGAAGTAAGGAAGGAAACTCAGATATTACTATATATATAACCGTATTTGCTTTTATTTGTTTCATTCAATTTTGAGTTTTATTTAACATGAGTATTCTCCATAATCTAGAATTTCCTGTACATTACAGATCTTACATATGGCGTATAGGGTAGAATTTGAAAGGAGGTTAACAATTTCAAGAAAATGATGGAAGATACCATTATTGACTTTACCACACACGCTCATCTGCCTAGAGATTCTCATTTTGCTTTTGTCTGTGCTGTTCTCATTAGGTGGTGGAATAGTAATGAGCACCGGGTTAATAATGTGACTCCCTGGGGGAGTGAACTCCCCATGTCGACAGAACCACAGACTTAATCTGTACATTTGGCTGATCATCTGTAGCTAGGAACTAGTGGTTAGAGAATATACATGGATGCACTCACTGGCTCACCCACTCATTTACTTTACCATTTAGTCGTTTATTTGTTTATTCCTTCTTTTGATCTTTGTCAGCTCAGGTGCCACATCAAAACACTGTAGGCTTTCTACCTTGGTTTCCCTCAAGGGCAGCCCTGCCCCTGAGGCACTGGACAGTTCATCATATTCAGGAAGAAAACAGATATGTGGCCCTGCTCTTTGAAAACAGGAAAGAAACACCCTTGACCCCTGGCCCTGTGGTGGGAGTAGAAGCCATCATGATCTCTGGATCTTTGGGGTCAGCCTTCCTTTACCTTAAAGAATTGCACATGTTTACGGCCGAGCAACTCTATGTTCTGGTCCTGTAGAACTCAAGAAGTCCCACAGCCTTCCTTCATTACATTATCTTTTCTCTGTTCCCTTTAGTTTAAACTGGCAGTGTCTTTCCCAATATAAGGCCGTCTCTACTTCTGTCTTCCACTGAAATGGCCAAATAAGTCTATGAGTTACACCTACGATTTTTTAAAATGGTCCAGTCATATTGTTAGTGCTCTCTTCAGAACAAGATTTTTCTGTTTTCTTGTCATATGGAAAGTCTTACAATCTTCTAAATCTTAAGAGTTTGGTTCCCATTTGCTTAAGAATTCCTTCTTCATCTCTCTCCTATTACATTTTACTTTAAGCAGTCAAAATGAGCCAAGCTGCTCCTTTAACTTTCTTTAGAAAGCCATTCAACTAAATATCCAATTCTATAGCTTGCAAATTCTACCTTTTACAAAATACTACAAAACAGTTCAACCAAGTTCTTTTCTACTTCATCAGAAAGATCAGCTCTTCTCCAGTTCCCAATACTTGGTTCCTCATTTTTGTCTGTGACTACACTAGAATTACTTTCAGGGTTTATATTTCTAGCACAGACCTCAAAACTCTAGTCATTACCCTGTTCCAAAGCCATATCCTTTTTTTTTTTTTTTTTTTTTTTTTTGGTATTTGTTACAGCACTACAGTACTTCTTGGTACACAAATCTGTCTTAGTTAGCTTGGGTTGTTGTAATAAAACACCATAGACTGAGTGGTTAAATGGCAATTTATTTTCTCACAGTGAATGGCAGCTGGGAAGTCCAAGATTGAAGTGCTTCTGATTTAGTGCCTGATGAGGCTCTCTTCCTGGCTTGCAGAGAGCCCCTTTCTGTTCTGTGATTACAGAGACTTTCCTCAGTGCATGAGGAGAAAAGGAGTAAACAAGTCCTCTGGTGTCTCTCTTATAATGATATTAATCCCCTCTTGAGAGTCCCAACCCAATGACTTTAGCTAGCACTAATCACTTCCCAAAGTCTTATCTCCAAATACTATCATCCTGGGAACTAGGACTTCAGCATATGACATTTGAGAGGCAGACAAATATTCAGTCTATGAACTGTCCTTTCTTTCCCTCCCTCTAGTGTTCCCTCACACCTTCCCCTTCTTTCATCCATCCATCCATCCATCCATCCATCCATCCATCCATCCATCATTGTTTTTAAAAAGTAACCTGCATTTATTGAACATGGACAAGCTACACTGTTAGGCACTCTGTGTAAGCAGATGAACTAACCCAGACATCGCTTCAGAGGTCAAGGGAGGAAAGAGAGAAGAGAAAATAAAAGGCCAATGTGGCCCAAGAGTTCTATAAGAGAGTTATGCGTGGAGTGCTAGGAAAGTACAGAAGCAAAATACAAACTTTTGTAAATATCAACCCCTAATTGGGTGTTGAGGGTGAAGTTGAGCTGGGTATTGGAGGGAGAGGGGGGTCACACGGGACAGTGTGAAGATGTATGCATCACAGTGCGTACAGGGAAAAAGTTTTGCTTGAACAGATACACATTAGCCACTGGGGAAGGTCAACAGATGAGGCTGGGATGGTGTGCAAGAGGCAGATTATGAGTTCCCTTCAGTGTGTGGTACAGAATTTGAATTTATCTAAAAAATATAAGGGGCTCTGAAGGTTTTAAACAGAAGAGTCACACAAACAGATTTTGTTGTTATCAGAATATGGATGAATACGGAGATGTGAAGGGTACATAGGCGAGACTGAAAGCAGAGAGACTATTACGAGAAAAATTTGAATCTACTCTCAGTGTTTGAATCCACTTTCAATGTTGTTTGTCTTAGTGATGGAGGATCAGTAGCCACATTTTTGTGCATATAGGATGCTACATAGAGATGGAGAGGCAAAGCAAAACTACCAAAATAAATGTGAATGTACAGAGTGTTCAAGAGAAGATGGTCACCATATGTGAGAGACAGAGTCTGAAAGACTTGGTGACTAAGGAAGATAATGAAACTTTCACCCTTCTTCACCACGTACTTGTGTAGTACATGCTTTTTTCCCCTTTCATCAGCAAAATCAAGAATACCAGTTATTCTTAAGGCTTGAGGAAGGTCTTCAACTCCTTATGACAGAGAGAGCATGGCTTGTCACAGTGGATGGTGACAAATGTTATAAAATCATGCATTGTGAGCATTTGTGATGGAAGATTTTTAAAAATTTCCCTCTGACCTTGAGTTAAAACCAAAGTGTGAATGGGAATATCATTAAACTCCTTAAATTCTTCTGAGGTCCTTCTATTTTGGATTCATAACATTAACGTAATCAAAGACTTCTTTCCTTTCAAGTGAACATTTATTCATTTACTACCATATGGATAGGTAAAATTTGAATGAATGGCATTTCCTCTCATCTTATTCAGAGAAAAACATGCTGTTCACTCATTCCTCCCTCCCAAGATTGAGAAAGGACATTTAATCTGTGTGTCACTTTGTTTTGCTGGAGGTCAGTCACCCCAGTATTTTTAGCTCTTTTTGAAAGCCCATTAGTAAACATTACTTTTTCTTGAGACCTTTCCTGCTTTATGCACTGGCATCAGCATAGTTCTGGTTCCTGCTAGGACCCATGAGAGAGTTGTTGGGGCTGTTCTTTCATTCACCTTTCTGTGCATAAACTATTCCTAGATTTTCTTGAGACTTCTAGATTTTTTATTATGTATTTACTAATCCTTCTCCTCATTTTTATCGTTTCTAAGTATTCTTGGAATGTGTTAATTTCAAATCACCACCTTCACACTTCATGAGTTCAGGATTTCACCCCTGTGTTCTCTTCGTTGGTTGTGTGACCACATCTCCGGTGTAGGCAGGAGAGCTGTGTGGGATTATTGCCATACTATGACGTACAGAATTCGTAGGCACACGTGATGAGTGCTATATTCCAAAGAACTATAATTCCAGCTGACAGAGTGTGATTGCCTGATTTTACATCCAGGCAGATTATAGGGTAAAAACAACTTCTGGTGAAAATGTCCTAATAGTTTGTTTATTAAACACCTAAGGGTAATTTAAAAATTTACTGAATGAAAGAATGGTTGGTGTCACTTGTGTCTGCTTCATTGATTGAAGGGTAGGGCTCACTATAGAGTGAGGGCATAAAAAAGAAAATAAACCGAATAATTCTCACCCTTCTCATTATTATACTCCTTATATAGAGAGGTGATATTTGTAAAGAAAGGTGACATTTATTAGGCCCAAGTGTGACACATATATATATATATAGGCACTAAATAGGTAAAGAGAAAAGCCTGGGTTATATAGTGATAAATCGAAGACAGACTAAATTTTATCATATATAATAGATTTTAACTTCAGTTTTTAGCTGAGGATATTTACTATGTAAGGCAGGAAGGGCCACAGATGATAAGATATTCAAATAATGACAGGTCTTCCAGGCAGTCCAGAAAATATTTATTTATCCTTTAGAATCATGCAATACTTAAAGCAAAACAAAATGAAGCTACCTTCTTGTGGAGCGGGAGTAGGCATCTGATGAATTATACAGGCAGTCACATAACTGGTTAGCCAGCACTCCAAGTATCTGTGCAGTATCAATTAGAGGTAGAATTAGAAATAGAAATAGAGGGGCTGGTGATATCGCTCAGCGGCACGGGCGCCTGCTGGCGCGCGAGGTCCTGAGGTCGACCCCCCCGGTACCCACAAAAAAAAAAAAAAAAAAGAAATAGAAAAGCGACGGAAGTAGAAAGACATTGACCTTCTACAAAACCTGATGGTGTAGCTGCCTCAAAGAACGGTGACTGTATAGAGGGGGCTGTCAGTCCAGTTCATTGTCAGTACTCCAACCGACTTTATTAGTTCATTCAAAGTATGTGATGAAATTTGAGATGCTCTGACAAATATTATGATAAAACTTTTTCATCAAAGAAATGTTAATTCTAAAGAATTATTTGTTTTCTAAAATTCCTAAGACATAGCCCTACTTTCTTTTTGCAAAGCAAAATTTGTAAGATGAGATTTAGAAATTTGAAGTTTCAGTTTTACTGAATTTTGGCAAATATACAGCATCATAATCAAGATATGGGTATTTTCATCATCCAGATAGTTCTCTTGTGCCAATTATAGTCAATTTCTATGTCTGACTGGTAAGCAGATTTTTATCACCATAGCTTAATCTTACTTGTTCTGGAACATAATAAAAATGAAATAGTATGCTAGGCACTATTCTCTGTTTTAAGGCAATGTTTTGAGATTTATCCTAATTGATGTATGTTTCAGAAGTCTTTTCTTGTTGTTGAATAGTAGTCTATTATCTGAATAAATTACAATGTGTTTATTCTCTCATTGTTGGACATTTACTTTTTTTCTAATTTTTGGTAATAAATAAAGCTACTATAAACATTCTTATATCAGTCTTTTTGTGCACCTATGCCTTCATCGCATTTACATTTGTAGGAGTGGAAATTTGGACATGAAGTAGGTGTGTATCTACATTTATAAGGAACTATCAAACACTGTCAAAGTGGTTCACTGTTTTTATATTCCTATAGTAATGACGTGTGAGAATTCTGCTTGTTCCACATTCTCAGCAACATTTGGTGGTGTCTTCTTATCTTTTTAATTGTAGCTTTTTCAGTTGGCTCAAAACAAAAAAATGATAAACTTGTCATATTTTAACTTACAATTCACTACTGATAATGATTTTGAACACTTATTTATGTAATTAGGTGCAATTCATGTCTTATATAGTCAAACATTTTTTTGGTAAAATGTCTGTAAATCTGTCATCTACTTTGTAATTGGGTTGTTTGTCATTTTATTATTAGCTTTATAAAGTTCTTTAAGTATTCTGGATGCATTTTTTCTCAGATATATGTACTATAAATATTTTCCATCAGACTGTGATATGTGTTTTCATATTCTTGAGAGCTCCTATATATGATTCTTAATTAATCCTACTGATTTATTTCCTCTAAGAACTCTTTGACAATTTCAAGTTTGCGAGGATATGCTCCAATATTTACATGTAAAAGTATTTTAGTTTTTATATTTATATGTAGAACCATTCTTGAATTATATTTTGTGTATAATATGAGAAAGAGTTAAAATTCATTTTTTCCTGTTGTCCAGTTGGTTCTATTATGATTGTTGAAAAGATTTTCATTTCCCTATTGAATTATTTTAGCACCTTTGTCAAAATCAATTGATTCTATGTATACGTATATCTATTTCTGAAATCTTTTTCATGTCTGTTTTTAACCTAGCATCCAACAAGAGATTATCTTAATTATACTACCATCACATAGAGCATTGTGAAATCAGCTTAATTCTTTGTTTTACAAAATAAAACCCTCTGTCAGGTGAATATTCCACAAATATTTTCTCCCATTCCAGAGATTTTTCTCTTCACTCTGTTGACTGTTTCCTTTGCTGTGAAGGAGAATGTTAGTTTGGTATAATCCCATTTATCAAGTTTTGTTTTTGTCTCTTGTACCTTTAGGGTCACATCCAGAAAAATCATTGTCTCTATAAATGTCTTGATGTGTTTCCTATATGGTTACTTTTAGTAGTTTCAGAGTTTTAGATTATAGTTTTAGTATTAGATTAATTTCAGATTTAGGTAAATTTAGGGCTTTACCTATCTTGATTTGATTTTTGTATAGCATGAGAGATAAGAATCAAGTTTTGGTCTTCCGGATGTAGATTTCCAAACACTATTTATTGGAAAGAGTGTCTTTTCTTCAATATATATTTTGGTGACTTTGTTGAGAATCATTTGGCTATAGATATGTAGGTTTTATTCAACAATTTATATTCTGTTCCACTGGTTTGTTTTTATACAAATACCATGCTGTTTTGGTTACTATGGCTCTGTAGTATATCTTGAACTCAGGTATTGTAATGCTTCCATCTATGTTCTTTATGCTCAAGATGTTTTTAACTATTCAGGGTCTTGTGTGATTCCATATGAATTTTAGAATTGTTTTCTTTTTCTGGTTCTGTGATTAAAGTCAGTGATATTTTGATGAAGATTGTATTGATTGTATAGATACCTTTGGGTAATCTGGAAATTTTAACAATATCAATTCTTCCAACTCATGAACTTGAAAGTCTTTTTATCTTTTTGTGTCTTCTATAATTTCTTTCATCAGTACTGTATTAGTCAGCTTTCCCATAAATGGTACAAAATACCTGACACTCACAACTTAATGGATGAGATGTTTAATTTAGCTCACAGTTTTGGGTGATTCCATCCACCACTGGCTGACTCTAAGGCAGAAACAACATGGTAGAAGACTATAGTGGAGGAAAGCTGTTCACCTCATGGCAGCCAGGAAGCAGAGAGGGAAGGGATGGACTTGGGATAAGAACGCACTATTCGAGGTCATGCCCAAAGTGACCCACCTTTTCCAACCAGGTCCCACCTCTAAATTCATGAGATTTTTGGCTGGCATTTTAGATCAAAACCATAACAAGTGTGTTATAATTTCCATTGTGTAGGTCTTTCATTTTCTTTTTTAAGTTTATTCCTATGTATTTTTAAGCTATTGTGAATTGCTTTCAAGTTTTATTTCTCAGCAAATTTGTTAATGGTGTACAGGAAAGCTACCGATTTTTGTATATTGATTTTATATCTGCTACATTGTTGAATTTGTTTATCCATTCTAATAGTCTTTTGGTGGAGTGTTTTCAGTTGTACACAGAATAGTTACATCACATTAGGTGGATTTATGACCCTGTTATTGTCTCTACATGGAGATTAAGTAGTTTAAGGAGATGTGTTTGAGTGTCAAGTTGACAAGGTAAGGATTTGTGACTGCTAGTCTTGATTGTCAACTTGATTGGCTTGAGAAATGCCCAGGAGATTAGAAAGTACACTTTTTTTGAGTGTCTGGTGAGGTCATGAGGGTGAGACCTTGGGGACTATTTGTAGTCTCTGGTTCCTTCCCCTCTTCTGCTCTCTAGTTCACAGATAGCGTGAGTTGAGCATCTTTCTTTACTCTGCCACACTCCTCTGCCACGATGTTTGTGTGCTTTGCAACCAACCAATAGTGGACAGAATTCTCTGAAACCATGAGTCCAAATAAACCTACTTTAAATTGCAGGGGTCAGATATTTTGTCCTAGGAAATGGAAAACTGACAAATACGGTTGTTTACTTGAAATATTTTTATATTTTTGTCATATATTTCTTTTTTAATGCTGTTCTTTGGTGTATCCCCTAAGTTTTGGTTTGTTGTGTTTACATTTTAATTTGTTTGGAAAATTTGTGAATTTTTTTCTGACTTATTTAATGACCTATTCTTTGTTCATAAGTATGTTGCTCAATCTTCATGTATCTGTATAATTTCTAAAAATCTGCTTTTTTCTTTGCTCTAGTTTTGTCCCATTGTGATCAGAAAAGATATAGTATAGGATTTCATTTTCTTTAATTTGTTGGGAATTGCTTTGCAGCCTAATTTATGATGTTTCTAGAGAAAGTTTCATGAACTGATGAAAAGACTATGTATTCTGCATATGTTGGATGGAAGATTCTGTCAAGTATGTTAGATTCATTTGGTATACAATACAATTTAACACTGATGTTTCTTTGTTGACCTTTTGTCTACAAGATCTGTCCATTAATGGAAGTTGTTGAAAACTGCCACTATTATTGTAATGAAGTTTATCTCTTCCTTTGGGCTTAATAATCTTTGTTTTACAAAATCGGGTGCTCCAACCTTATGTGCATGTACGTTTACAATCATTATGGAAGTATGAAAAATATAGTGAATGCTGCTGTTAATGGAAACAGAGTTCTTTATGAGTAATGGCAAATCAAACATTAGTAATAGTGTGTGACAAGTTTCTACTTATTCTGTGCAGTTAGTCACTTGTGAGCTGTGGGTAAGATAAGGTGTGCTTTAAAGTCTGCCATCAGTCATGGATCAGGAACAACACATTAACATGAAATTTTGACAATTTCCTTGGAGTTGCACCATTTTACCACTTCGGGTTCCAGATTTTGAACATATATTATTACAGGAGATGAGACTTGGGTTTATAGTTATGATCATAATAAAGATTAAGAGTTTTAAGTGAAAATTACCCAGTTCTCCTTATGTGAAAAAAGGACATCAGCCAAGATCCAAAATCAAGGTGATGTTGAATGTATTTATTGAATGAATATAATTGTGCAATGTGAGTTTGTACCCAGGAACACTACAATGAACTCTAAATATTGTAAGGGCTTATTAGAGCTTTAAGAAACAATGTGCATAGAAAATGAACTGAGAAATGGGAAAACAGTTTCATCCACTATCAATGACATTGCTCCTTTCACGCGTCACTTCTGTGAACAGCAATTTCTGTCAAATAAAAGCATTACAGTGTATCTTCACCCACATTATTCACCAGATCTGGCACCCTAAGACTCTGGCTTTCCCCAAAAGTCAGAGGGACCATAAAAGTAAATGGTTTGAGTTGATCCAGGACATTGAAGAAGCTGTGAGAGGACACTCATGAAAGAGGATTTTCAGAACTTACATAAAATTTCTTTTAATAACTTTGATGCATACAAAATCTGTGCACTTTTACTCCACCCCACACTATGTGTTTTGATGTTATAGTTTAAATTTTTTTTGCGTGTTTATGAATAGATTAAAAGAACTATAATTATTTTTATACTTTTGCCTTTTAATCTGTATACCAGTTATATGTGATTTTTATGGCACTATTACCATATTCTATACCTGTGAATTTTATACTTTCATGTATTTTCATGTTACCATTTTGAAACCTTTGTTTTAGCTTGATGGATTCCCTTTAACATGTATTGTAAGACAAGTTTCAAACTAATGATATCTCTCACATTTTGTTGTCATGGGAAGTCTGTATTTCTCCCTCCTTTTTAAGCGTGGCTTTTTTTAGGAGTAAAGTATATTTAGTTGGTGGTTTCTTTCTTTCACAACTTTGACTCTACTTTCCTTCAAAGTCCCTGTTGAGAAAGTCATTGTGAGCCATTTTAATATTCCTTCGTACATGATATGCTTTTATTTTCATATTGCTTTCAAAACTTTCACTTTGCTTTTGATTTTTAGCAGTTTGAAACATGTCTTGGTGAGATCTTCTTTGGATTACATCTGATGGGGAACCTATGAGCTTCATATATCTGGATGTTCATATCTTTCCCTAGAGTTGAAAGTTTCTAGCTTCTATTTCTTTAAATAAACTTTTGTTTCTTTCTTCCTCTCTTTTTCTGAACCTTCTATGTAAATACTACTTTGCTTGATGATGTCTCACTGATCCCATATGATGTCTTCATCTGCCTTCCCTATTTTCTCCTTTGGATGATTTTAAATATTCTGTCTTCTGTTCTTTCTATTTTTTCTTCTGGTCTTTCTGCTTTCTAGTCTGCTATTGAAGCTCTCCATCGAATTTGTTACTTTAGTTACCTCTAAAATTTATATCTGGTTCTTTTTGTTTTCTATCTCTTTGCTGATCTTATTTTGTACTTACATTATTTTCCTAGTTGCTTTGAATTGTTTATTTGTGCTATCTTGTAGTTAGATAAACTTCTTTGGAGTGGTTATTTTGAGTTTTTTGTCAGGTAATTAATAGAATTCTAATGTTTCTTTGGATAAGTTACTGAAAGTTTATTACATTCCTTCTCTGATAGCTTATTTCCCTTTTCCTTTGTCATCCTGGTAGCCTTTAAGGTGCCTGTACATTTGAAGGAGTAATTACCTCTTGAAGATTATATAGATTGACTTTGCAAAGAAAAGAACTTCACTGGAAGGAGCAAAGGGAATTGCTGGGGTTTACTGGATTATGGGATCTAGGGGGCCAAATGCGAGGTTATGTGAAAGCTCCAAGTATAGAATGACATATTGTCTCATCAGCTCAGGCATGTTTTCAGAAGCTGTGGGAGATCTGCCGAGGCTACAGAGGATGCTGGGGTCCTCAGTACCATCTCTTGGTCCAGAAGTAAAGAGTCAGTCAGCAGTGGGGACAGAGTTGACATTGTGCCTGCTGCACACACATGTGTGGTGGCAGGGATATCACATGGTCCACAGTTTTTTTTTTTTTTTTTGTGGGTACCAGGGGGTCGACCTCAGGACCTCGCGTGCCAGCAGGCGCCCGTGCTGCTGAGCGATATCACCGGCCCTTTTTTCGTATGTGGGTTCCGGGAGTTGAACTCGGGCCCTTGCGCTTGCCAGGCAGGCGCTTACGCCACTGAGCCATCTCACCGGCCCCCGGTCCACAGTTTTGAGGGTTAAGGACTATGGTGGGGAACCTATGGATGACTGTGGGCACACACAGTGACTGTGCTGTGTATCTGGGCCAGGGATCCCATGACCGCAGCAGCTGGGACAGCTTTGGAGAAGATGGAGGAAGATTGTGACTCAGTCATTTGGTGATGGTGAAGGGTGATGTGCTGTGTCCTCAGTGCGGTGCCCCTGTGGCAGCAGTACCTGGAATGGCTCTCATGTAGGGGTAGAAGGGTGGTGGCTCAAGGCATAGATGGTAAAGATCTATGGGGACTTGATGGAGAAGGCTGCAGGGGATCCACAGTGCTATATTAGCTCTTGGTTTTGCTCTAATGGTAGCAAAGTCTATATGAAATTCATTAATGATGTGCTAGCTGTGGTTTCTTTAGGAGCTTTTGCTGTTGAGATGATCTGCGGAGCAATCTGAGGCCTCCTAAGATGCACAGTATGGGTCCTCAGAGGCAAAAGCTGTTGGGGGACAACACGAGCGCTTTTGAGGTCTTCAGCAGAGAAGTCTACTGGAGTCCTCTGCAGAACAGAAACAGGTGAGCCACCATGTAGCTGGGACTGATAGCTCCCATCCTTCTTCTTTGTTAGCAGCCATGTCCACATCTATCAGCTATGCCAATCTTCCCATCAACACAGGTGAGGTGAAAATTAAACTGCTCATTTGGCCACTTCCTTAAATTGTTGGGAAAGGTGCTACGTGCTAATTTCTTTTTTTTTTTTTGTGGGTACCGGGGGGTCGACCTCAGGACCTCGTGCGCCAGCAGGCGCCCGTGCCACTGAGCAATATCACCGGCCCCTTTTTTGTATGTGGGTTCCGGGAGTCGAACTCGGGCCCTCGCGCTTGCAAGGCAGGCGCTTAAACCGCTGAGCCATCTCACCGGCCCTACGTGCTAATTTCTTAGAGCAATCTTGCACACATTTTCTTTCAACTACATTGACCACAGATTAATTTTGAGAGAATTGATAACAAAATATAAAATCTTGCAATTCATAGGCACAATAAAGTTTGCCCTCTGTATTTATGGAGGCTGCCAGAACAGATTCAGGCAACCATGGATCAAAAATATGTTTAAAAATTATATTTGTATTGAACATGTACAGACTTATTTCCTGTTTTTATTCCTAAGTGATATGGTATAGCTGATATTTGCACAAAATTTATATTGTGTTAGGTATTACAAATAATCTAGAAGTGATTAATTGTATGTGGGATGAGGAATTTTAATTTTGATAAAATTTTTTTGTGTTATTCTGGTACACTTTTGCCATTCTTTTAACTTTATTTTGTCCACATAAACTGAAGTTCTTACAGAAAAGAAATAACTGGGTTTTTGACAATTATGATATATAGACTATTTAATTTATTGTAAATTGATATTTAATTGGGTTTAAATTTATTGATGGCTATTAGTTTGTTCCATTTGTTTTTTTTGTTCCCATTTTTTACTCCTTTTTAAAAGATTAATTCAGTAATAATTATAAGTCCATTTATTTCTTAATTCATTACATATAACTCTTTTCTAGTAGTTGCTTTAGGACTTATAGTATGCATTTTTAAACCATTGTATTTACCCTTTATAGTAATCAGGCTCTGTTTGTCATATAGTGTAAGAATCTTACAATATTATACCTTCATATCCCCACTCCTGAGGGGGAGAAGATGGCTACTGAAGGGGTAACAACAAATGCTTCTGAATTGACACTGGAACAAAGCAAGTACTCCGAGGAAGGAATGAAGGATAAAGTCTGATGGCAGGGTAAATGAAGAGTATCTCTCTGGACCAAAATCCAGCATCTGGAGTGTATGTGAAGGGAAGCTGGACCACTTCTTAACCACAGCCCCATCCCCACCCCTGACCCAGAGTACATGCCATCCTAGAAGAGGATTGGACTGGAGCTGGCCCTCCAGAAGTGGCCTGGCTGATGGAATAGACTCACAATCACTCTATCCTTCCTACTGGGCATGGTGAGTGAGATAAATTCAAGCCAGGGATAGAGGTCCCAAATGGATGAGAAAGGTATAAGACAGAACACCACACACCTGGGTTTTGAAAACAGTAGTGCTGCAGCATTGTGAGTGGTAGGCCTGTGGGGAGAGCAAGGCTTGCTCAAAATGGAAAAAAATAAGCTGCCCATTCTACCTACATACAGTGGGAATGCTGTGCCTCTGTATCATTCAGTGCACTACCCATGATTCCCAGCGGGCTCCCATGGTGAGTACCCCAGCACCTCCTAGCTGGGGACTGTACAGGGCAGGAAGACCTGGGACTGTGCAAATTATGAGGAACAGAAAGTGGGGCAGGGGAGAACTGTGAGAGAAGAGCTAGACTGGTGCTTAGGTTAAAGGGCGATTTGGTGGCGCCAGAATAGAGTGGGAAGTCTCCTGTTATTTCCCCAAACATTAACGCCCTGAGATGGCATGAAGTCTTGCACAACACCCCACACTGGCAAAGCCTTCTGCTGAGCTTGGGGCCTACCCCAGGTTCTGTGGGTGGATAAGAGAACAGAGCTCTTGAAGCAGAAAGAGATAGATGACTATGGGAGGATAGACAGAGCACAGTGCTCGGGCTGGAGGACTTCTGGCCATTTACTAGGCAAGGAAAGCTCGTGGAGGGAAGACACGGAGATGACTGCGTTATTTGGCAGGTGGTGAAAAGAGCAAGAGCGAGAGGTCTCTGGTGCAAGTGGACAGAGAACCGGAGAAGAGAGAGTCAGGCAAACCACACCACATTTGCTTCTTCCCAAACCAACTGATGCGACCAGATCCTGAGACCAAGAAGGAGGCCTGCAGCTGGTCATGCCCAGAGCACAGCTTGCAACGAGGAGATGGGGCTCGAGGGAGCCACAGTGCTCACTGCTTCAGGCAGGCAATCGTGTGGTTCACAGAGGGAAACTGCGTGGCTGCTCACAATCAGAATGTGACTGTAGTGTGGAGGGAGCTGCGGGTTAATGCTCTGGGTTAATGGTGCAACAACTCTGTGGTGGGTTTTTTATATTTTAGTTAAAAATTTTTTTTAAAATCTATATTTTTGTTATGATTTCCTCGCTTGTTTGTTAGTTCTTTGTTACCTTGGTTGTAATTTTACTTTCTTCTGGTTTTTGCTTCTTTATTGGTATTTTGATATTTTGCTTTACTTTACTCTTTATGGTTTTCCCCTATGTCCTGCATACTATTTTAATCCTTCTTCTCTTTTTTCACTTTCTCTCCTCCCCATTCTTTTTTCTCCTTTCTTTCTCATTTTATCTACTCCTTGCTTTCCCTCTCTTCCTCTTCATCTATCATATTGCAGAGATGATAGATAGATGATAGATAGATAGATATGATAGATAGATGATGGATAGATAGATAGATAGATATCAGTACCATTCAAAGATATGTCAGGATAATCAGCAACAAATTGGGCATAGAAACCTACAAAACTAACTACAAATTTATTAACAGTTTCCAACAGTATCATAGCCTCTCTCAATCTTTAAATACACTTCGACCCTTCTGCATACCTCCATCTGCCTACACACTCTCTCAAACTCCCTCTACACTAGCCCTTTACCCCAGAAGTAAAAATATTTCCAGCACAATCTGACTTCCTATTTTTCACCTATTGACAATTGTCTTGCCTCCTTCTCTTCTCACTAACATAGCCTCTTCCTTTCCCTCTTCCATTTTCCTTCCCTTCACTCTCCACATAAATAGCAATATAAAATAGTCCGTAATTGTTATTGACAAAATGGTGAAGTTATAAAAACACGTTTAATGTTGATGATTGATGTATGGTTGGATGCACTGATGCTGTTATAGCCAGTAAAAATTCTCCCATTACAACCCAGTGACTGGGTCCAGCCCAATTAAATTGAATAGTTTGAAGTGATAAACAATACCTCCTGACACATAAAGCCAAGATCACATTACTGGAAAACAAAGCTGAATTAAAGAAATCTTCATACCAACAACAAATTCTCTTCAGTCTATTTGACCTCAACCCTTATTGCATACACACACACACACACACACACACACACACACGAACATGAAAAAAACAAGACAACAAAATGTCTCAATGCCACCATAGACTCCCAACTCTCCCAAAGCAAATCTGAGGGGCACTGATGGAGAGGAAATCAAACAACAAATAGATGAGCTGCATGAAATGGTTAATGAGGAAGCAAAGAAAATTGGCCAGCTCAAACATGACATAATCCAAAAGACAGTGGAACTAACAAACTAATGGAAGAAGCAAAAATGAAATTGTAAGATCTGACCAAAACTATTCAAAACATGAATGACAAATTTACTAAACAGATTCCATGAAAAGATGCCAAGCAGAAATCCCAAAGATAAAAATTTTGTTGAATACATGAACAGCAGAAATGATACATGATGTTATACTCAAAGAAACCTTAAAAATGATAAGAGAACAAGGAAAATTCATCCAACAACTACTAGATGGTGCTAAGAAGACTAACCTAAGGCTAATTGGGGTTAGAGAGAAATTAGAAAATAGCACACATGGAATAAATAAAATCTCTTTACAGATATCATCACAGAAAACTTTCCAAGTATTGGGAAAGAACTCAACATACATGTAAGTAGAAATTACATGATGCTACTAAATAATTCTAATGAAAACAAGAAGCTCCCTACATAACATCATAGGCAAAATACCAGAAGTTCAACACAAGAATGGAATCTTAAAACCTGTCAAAAAAAGCAAAAAAAAAAATCACAAGTGTAAACCCATTACGATTACAGCAGCCTTTTCAACACAATGTTTAAAAGCTAGGGGAGCTTGAGTGAAGTAATTCGAGCCCTAAAATAAAACAACTTTCAACCCGTACTAATTTATCCTGCAAAATCATCTTTCAAAATTGATTGAGAAGTAAGGACATTTCATGACAAAGAACACCAAACCAGCACTATAAAAAAATATTCAAGAATGTCCTAGACAGAGACAACAAAGCCAAAAAGGCTGAAGTGTCTGATGAATGAATACATCAAGTAAGATGAGTAGTTAAACAAATGGAAAAATAAATGAGTCAATAACGAAGAATGCAATAACAGGAGTAAGTCTATATCTTTCAGTAATAACTCCCTACTTAAATGGCTTCAATTTCCCAATTAAAAAGCACAGATTGGCAGACTGGATCTAAAAACAAAACCTAATGCTTTGCTGCATTCTGGAGACTCATGTAATCCAGAAAGAGATTCATAGACTCAAAATCAAAGGATGAAAAAAACCAAACAAACAATATTCTATGGTCTGCAATCCAAAAAGCAAGCAGGGGCATCAATTTTATTCTTTTTTTTTTTTTTTTTGTGGGTACCGGGGGTCGACCTCAGGACCTCATGCACCAGCAGGTGCCCACGCCGCTGAGCGATATCACCGGCCCTTTTTTCGTATGTGGGTTCCGGGAGTCGAACTCGGGCCCTCGCGCTTGCCAGACAGGTGCTTACACTGCTGAGCCATCTCACTGGCCCCTCAATTTTATTATTAAAGTAAACTTTAAGCTAAAAAATTGATCAGAAGAGGCAAAGATGATCACTACACATTACTTAAGGGAATAATTCAAAAGGAAGAGATAACAATTGCAAATAAATATGCACCAAATAATGGTGCACCTAACTTCATAAATCAAACACTACTGGACATAAAAAATCCGATACATGTCAACACAATCAATCATAGTGGGGGTCCTCCATACCCAACTTTCACAAATAGATCAACTAAACAAAAATTAACAAAGAAATTTCAGAGCTGAACCGTTTTGAACAAATGGATTTAATAGGTACCTTCAGATTGTTCTACTCTACTACAATAGAATACACGTTCTTCTCAACAGCATGTGGAACATTCTCCAAAGTAGATCACATGCTAGTTCATGAAGGCCACTTCAATTCACACCAAAGAATCAAAATATCTCATGTCTACATCAAATCATAGTGTACGGAAACTAGAAATCAATTACAAAACAAAAAACAAAACAAAACAAAAAAGCCCAGAATTTTTACAAACACCTGCATACTCCTGCACACTCAATGGGTCACAGAAGAAATCAAGAAAGACATTAAGCAATTCCAATGAAATAATACCAATACATTGTAACAGAATGTATGGGACACAATGAAAGCAGCCCTAAGTAGTAAGTTTATTGCTATTTATGCTCATATTAAAAAACTAAGTGAGCTCAAATGAATCACCTAATGATGCACTTCAAGATCCTGAAAAACAAGAGCAGCCCAAACCCAAATGTAGTGCAAGGAAGGAAAACATAAAATCATAGTGGAAATTGGTGAAATTGAGACTGAAAAAATAATACACAGAATCCATTAATAAAAAAATTGGTTCTTTGAAAGAATAAACAAAATATACAAACCCTTAGCCAAATTCCCAAAGAAGAAAAGATTTACATCATTTCCCCACTCCCATCCTCTTATAATTATTGTTAGACATTTTAATTCTACAAATTTTATAAACCACATGACACATTACTCTTATTTTTGTATATCAAAGAGTCCACTATTTTTTTTTTTTTGTGGGTACCGGGGGGTTGACCTCAGGACCTCACGCGCCAGTAGGCGCCCGTGCCGCTGAGCGATATCACCGGCCCCTTTTTCGTATGTGGGATCCGGGAGTCGAACTCGGGCCCTCGCGCTTGCCAGGCAGGCGCTTAAGCCGCTGAGCCATCTCACCGGCCAAGTCCACTATTTTTTAAGAGATACTTGAAAATTAATAAAAAGTCATTTTTTATTAACGCATATTTATCATCTCCAGATATCTCATTTTCTTTTATAGATGCTGATATCCTTCTGGTATATCACTTTATTTCTTACTGAAAGACTACCATTAATCTTTTCTGTCATGCAAGTCTGCTTGTGGCTATTTTTTTCATTTTTTTGTATGACTAAGGAAAAGACACTATTTTGCTTTCAGTTTGACAGATACTTTCACTGGGTATAGAATTCCCTGCTGATATATGTTTCTTTCTATATTATAGAGATAGTGCTGCTGTTCTTTCCTATATCATTTCTGACAGGAAGTCTCTTGCTGTCACTCTTATGTGTTCTTTTCCCCCCAGTATAATGTGCCATGGTATATTTTCTTTGTTTCCCCTGCCTGGAGTCTATTGAACTTCTTGGAGCTGTGAATTTACAGTTTTCATTAAATGTGGAAAAATTTGACTATTTCTTCAAATATTTTTTTCTGGACCCCTCACTCACCTTTTCCTTAGGGACCCCATAAATTAGATGATTGAAAGTCACTAACATTTCTTTCTCTACCTTTTTCTCTGTTCTTACATTTTATTTTCTATAGCTATGCCTTCAAATTTACTAATCTTTTCTTCTCTAGAATAGAATCTGCTTTTAATCTATTTCAGTGTACTTGTCATCTCACACATTGTAGTTTATCTCTAAAAGTTCCATTTGGGCTTTAAAAATAGTTCCTTGTCTCTATTTGACCTTTACAATATTTCCTGTTGTTACTTGAACAACTTGGAGATATTTACAACTCTCTTTAACAACCTTGCTTACTAATTCTAATATTCATCTCCTTTACATACTTGGTCTTCACTGTTTGAGTTTTCTCTTCATTATGGGCTTGGCCTTATCAGTTTTTTGGAATGTCTCTTGGATTTTTTTGTTGTTGACAGCCATTTTAAAAATTTGCTGTTTTTTTTTTTTTTTTTTTTTAATGTTCCTACAAATGTTCTTGAACTTTGTTCTGGGGTATAGTTAAGTTATTTGAAAACCATTTGGTATTTTCAGTGATGTTTTATTCTTTGTTAAGCAGAACTAAAAAGCTCTAGTCTAGAGATGGCTGTTCATATTCACATAAATGATGACGTTTCTCTGCCTTGTATGGTCAGAACATGAACCACTTCTGGTTTTATGTGAACTCTGAGAATCTTCCATTTTTCCTTTTAGACATTTTTTCCCCAAGTCTTGGGTAATTTTCTTATACATACCTTCCAATCACTAGTCAACTGAGGATTTGATTTGGACTCTCTGTGGTTCTGTGCTGTCTTTTAGTGAAGATTTCTCCTCTCCAGGTCATCACTATTGAACTCTGGTGATACTGGCTTCTCCAGTATAATATATGTATTAACTCAAGAAAATTGCTGGGCTCTGTCTTGATTTCCTCTGCCTTGTTTGGGATCATAGAAGCTCTCTCCAGAATGTAGGATATTTCTTCCCTCATTTGTTTCTTTTCACATGGGTTACTGAATTGCACTTCTTGATAGCCCATGTCTTGAAAACCATCATATTACATATTTTTTGCAATTTTTAGTTGTTTTAAAATAATTCAGTCCCTGCTACTCCATGTTGTCTCAAGTAAGAGTATATTTTGATGCAATTTCAGATATAAACAAAAATTTAAAAGGTATTTTGATACATTTAATACATTATCATAAATACCTTTTTTCATTTTTCATTTTCACCGGTAGTTTCTAGTTTACATATGTTTCTGTCTCTTTCTCTCTGTCTCTGAATCTTGCTGTCTCTATCGCTGTTGCTCTGTGTATCTCTTCCTCCCCCTCTCTCTGTCTTTCTGTCTGTCTTTGTCTCTCTGTCTCTTCTGTGTGTGTATGTGTGTTTACTTCACCCTAGAAAGTTCTTTTTCGAGTAAGACTAACACATAATTCATGACTATGTCACTGTGTATGTACTAAGAACCAAGGGTATTCTCTTGTATAATATGATTAGTGTGATAAAAACCAGGAACTCTGCCATTAATATAATACTGTCATCTTGTCCTTTTTATCAATTATTCTAATAAATTTCTGTAGAGCCACTGATTGTACCTGGTCTAGGATCAAATCCAGTTTTCTCCATTACATTTAGTTTTTACATCTTTTTAGTGTCTAATTTAGGGCAATTCTTTAGTCTTTGTACTTCTTGACCTTGAATTTTTGAAGATTTCAAATCTGCTGCTTTATAGAATGTTGCTCAATTTTGATTTGTTCAATGTTTTCTCATGATTAGATTCCGGATATGCATTTTTGGCAAGGATATTACTAATGGTGATGGTGTGTTGCTCTTAGTGACTCTTATTAGAAGGCATATAATGTCAGTCTACTCCTAAATGGTTATATTCACTTTAATGACTTGCATTGAAGTGATTTGCAAGTTTCTTTTTAGAATATTCCCCTTTGTAATTAATACATAATTTTGGTCAAATATTGCCAGAATATATAAAAACACAACTTTCTTCAAAATTTTAACCCACTGGTTTTAGTGTAAAATAGTGATTTTTCAGGCCAGGGATATAGCTCAGCAGCACAAGCACCTGCCTGGTAAGTGCAAGGTCCTGAGTTTGATTTCCCATACCCAAAAAAATAGTGATTTTCCTAATTATATCAGTCTTCAGGATTCTACCATAAGAAAAAATTTCTTAGACCATATGTTAGTTAACTTTCTATTATTAGAATGAAATATCTGGGGTAAGTAACTTCAAAAAGAAAAGGGTTATTTTGGCTCACAGTTTTGGAGATTTCAGTCCATGACCTATTGGCCCTGTTGGTTTGGTCTTGTGGCATGACAGCGTATCATAGTGGAGCAATGGTGGAACAAAACCATTAACCTCATGAGCCAGGGCATGAAGGGGAAGGAGGGGCTGGGGTCCTACCATCCTCTTTGCTGTTCTGCCCTCAGTAGCCAAGGACTTGCCACAAGGTTCCATCACCTTGCAATAGCAGTAAACTGACTGTCAAGCTTTTAACATATGGACCTTTGGGGGCCATTTAACATCCACACTGTAGCACCCCTCAGTTTTGTATTTTTATAATGGTACACTCATGGATTTTTATTAATCACCATCCATCATTATCTTAGGGGTACTCAAATTGTCCCAGATTTGACCTGTGGAGATCATACGAGCTGCTTCTGTGCTTTTTTTGAAATGCCTTCATGTTTATTTGAGTACTTATTTTCTGGTTCATTGATATATTTCAGGCTTAATTTGCACTATACAGCAGTGTTCAACCTGCAAACTGCCTTTTTTGTCCTCTTTAAAAATAATATAATAGAATATAAAAATAAGGAAACTTTGTTACTTATATATATTCACTATAGTATACTTTTTTTTTTTTTTTTTTTTTTTGTGGGTACCGGGGGGACGACCTCAGGACCTCGCGCGCCAACAGGCACCCGTGCCACTGAGCGATATCACCGGCCCCTTTTCCGTATGTGGGATCCGGGAGTCGAACTCGGGCCCTCGCGCTTGCAAGGCAGGCGCTTATGCCACTGAGCCATCTCACCGGCCCCTATAGTATACTTTTTATATGCAGCCCAGGACAATTCCTTTTCACTTAAAAGAGTGGGAGGGGGCAAAAAAGGGACAGGTACAGATTCAGTATGACCAATAGGAGGAAAATTTTGTATACTATTAAAAGTATAAGCTCAGCTAGTAATAATTAATTTGTTACAAATTAAAATTATTATAAATTAAGAATTTTGAGTATAATTTCCAGAGAAACGAGTAAAAATTCTCAAAATAATATAGTAAAAACTTCTCAAAATAAAATAAATATAGTAAAAATAAAAGAAAAGGAGAATTAAATCAGACACTAGACAACATGTTTTCAACACAGAAGGAGGTAGCAATGGAGGAATCGAGGAACTAAACTAATGTGACATAAAGAAAAATAATAAAATGACAGGTCCTTTCTTATTAGTAATTGTGTGAAATGTAAATGGCTTATAATCTCCAATTAGAAAGTAGGAATAAAGCAGATTTAAGAGATCATGATCCAACTATATATTGTTTACCAGAGACTCAGATACACAGATATGTTTAGATTAAGATAAACAAATAGGTTGAAAAATGGAAGGGTCAACATAGACATTTCTTGTAAGTAGTACTCGAAAGGTAGATGAAGTAATATATTAATATAAAAATAAAGCCAAATTATAATGAAAAACAAAGACACATATATAATGATAACAGTTTCAAGATGATATAACACTTAAAAGAATGTAGTTTGAGTTGAAAAGGGAAACAGTTCAAATATAATAGTTGGAGGTTTCATTACTGCATTTTCACTAATGGATAGAACAACTCAACAGATTAGCAGAGACATAGCAGACTTGAACAACACTATAAGCAAATTAAACCTAACAGGCATCCATAGATGCTTCACCCAACAAAAGCAAACTACACAGTTTTTTCCAGTGCACATGGAACTCAAGAGAATTAAAAACATATGTTCAGACAAGAACTTGTGCATCATGAATATCCATAGCAGTATTGTTTATAATATCCAAAAAGTAGAAACACCTAAATGTCCATGACCTGATCAATAGATAAACAAATAATAGGATATTTGTATACTTCCATATTATTTGGTCATAAAAATGAATGGAAAGCTGTTATGTACTGCAACATGGATGAGTCTTATAAACATAACGCTAAGTGAAATAAGCTAAACAAAAAAAAAGGCCACATATGATTCCATTTAGAGGAAATGTCCTGGATAGACAAATCCTCAGAAACAGTATTTGTGTTTGCCATGGCCTGCAGTAAGGATGGAATGGGAGTGACTACCTAATAGACATGAGGTTTCTTTTTGATGCAATACAAATATCCTGGAAATATATGGTGGTGTGATGGTTGTATAACATTGTGAACATACTAAATGCCACTGAATTGTATGCTCTAAGATAGCTGATTATTAAATATTATGTTTTGTGAATTGCATTTTCATAGAAATTAAATTTAAAAATAAAGATAGAAGCACATCCTTTTATAATTACATTTTTTGATGGTTTTCATTTCTTTGTATGAATCTGAGATTCCATCTGCTATCGTTTCCCTTTGTTCTGAGGAACTTATTTTATCATTCTACTGTACAGGTCTATTAGGAATGAATTATCACAAAATTTTTCCTTAAATATTTTGTCATATTTAAGGAAATTTTCACTAGACCTAAGGATATGGGGATAAAAATATTTCCTCAGCACTTTATTTTTCACCTATATTTTCTGCTCATTTTTTTGGTTTCTTTTTCTTGTGACATTACGAGTACAAGACATAAGGCAGATTAATATTTTCCCACATATCACTTATTCACTGCGGGTTTTTTGAATCAAATATTTTCTTCTTAATTTTTCTACTAGATTATTTGTATTGATACATCTTCAAATTTATTCTTATTCCTTCTCCAATGTGCTCTTAATCTGTTAAAATTTTCGTCTCAGTGATTGCACATTTTAATTCTGATATTTTTAATGTAATCATTTTAATGGTATTAATTTCTCTGCTGAGATTCTGCATGTGATCATTTAAGCCCTGAAAATATTTAAAATAACTGATTTTAAATCTTTACTGGTTAGTTCTATCATCTGAGCCTTCTGGGTGTCAGTTTTTATCAAATGCTTCCTCTCTTGATTCTGGACATACATTCCCATTTCTCTGTTTATGTAACAGTTTTAAGTGATAAACTGGAAACTGTAGACCTGGCATAATTTAGAGAGTTGGTGTTCTGCTGTGTTCTTCTGTTGAGTGCTGATTTTTATGCTAGCCGGAAGTTAACTGAACTGTATTTAAACTCTGAACACTGCCTTCCCTGTGGTTCACAGAGGCCGAAATATCCTCTCAGGACTTTTAACTTCATTTCCATCAGGCTCCCAGAGGTTTCCTCTATGAATGTGTATTTCAGCGATCTGTCAAGAACGGGGTGGAACTTACATTCATATTCAGGGCTTAACCTCTCTGGGAAGCCTCATCCTTCCCTTAATTTCTTCCCTAAATCTCTGTCTTCTTTTCCAACTCCAACTTCTTTTTCTGATTTTCTTCTACTCTGCATGATACACACGGGAAAACAGCCTTTGGTGATAGGCCATCTGTATAAAAATCTAATCTAACATTGTCAAATGATTATCACAATCAAGTTAAGTAACACATCCATCACCTCATAGATACCTTGTTTTGTAAGTACACATAAGGTTTATTCTCTTTGAAATTTCAAGTGTAAAATGCAGTACTATTAAATATAATTAACATACTATGTATTGAATCCACAAAACTTACTCATCTTACCTGAAAGATTGCACTCTTTGACCAACATACCCAGCCCTTATCCACTGGCAACTACCATTATACTCCCTATTTCTATGAGTTTGGCCCTTTTAAATTCCACATATTAAGTGAGATCATACAGTATTTGTCTTTCTGGGTCTGGTCTATTTTACATAGCATGTTGCCAATGCAGACATTTCCTTCTTTGTGTGGTTGAATAATATTCCATGCTAAGTCTATCTATATGTATCTGTCTATCTATAGATCACCTATCTATGTAAATTTTCTGTATCTATCATCCGTTGATGGACACAGGTTGTTCATCATCATTTTAGCCATTGTAATGCTGCAATGAACCAGGGACTGCAGATACTCCTTCAAGATAAGCTTTTTTTCCCTCTAGATATATACATAGAATTGGAATTACTGGAACATAGATAGTTCTGTTTTTAATTTGGTGAGGAACCCCCATACTGTTTTCCATAAGAGTTGTACCAATTTGTATTCCCTCCAACAGTGTACAAATGTTCTCTTTTCTCCATAACCTTGCCAATACTTATTATAGCTAATCTTTTTATAATGGGCATTGCAAAAGGTGTGAGGTGATATTTCATTGTTGTTTTCATTTACATTCCCCTGATTATTAGTAATGTTGAATCATATGTCTTTTGGCCATTTGTATATATTTTTTAAAAACTCTTTTCAGTTCCTTTCTCATTTTTAGTAAGGTTATTTATCTTTTTCTCCTATTCAGTTGTATATCTTTGTTGTATATTTTGGATGTTGATTTCTTACCAGATATTTGGTTTACAAATGTTTTCTACCATTTAATATGTTGAATATTCCTTTATTCAGTAGTTTCTTTTTTTTTTTGTGGGTACTGGGGGGTCGACCTCAGGACCAGGGGGTCGACCTCAGGACCTCGTGCGCCAGCAGGCGCCTGTGCCGCTGAGCGATATCACCGGCCCCTTTTTCGTATGTGGGATCTGGGAGTCGAACTCAGGCCCTCGCACTTGCCGGGCAGGCGCTCAAGCCGCTGAGCCATCTCACTGGCCCCAGTAATTTCTTTTGCTGTGTAAAATCTTGTGGTTTGATATAGTCCCCCTTGCTTATTTTTGTTTGTGTTGCCTAGGATTTTGTTGTGATATGCAAAAATAATTGTCAAGGCCAATATCAGGGAGATTTACCCCTATGTTTTGTTTAGGATTCTTATGGTTTTAATTTTTACACTTAAGTCTTTAATCTATTTTGAGTTAATTATTACAAATGGTGTGATATAAGGGTCCATTTTGTTCTTTTGCATGTGGATATATAGTTTTCCCAATACTTGGTGTGTTTTATCCTTGGTGTATTCTTGGCACTCTTTTTGAAGATTATTTGATCACGTGTTCATGGGTTTGTTTCTGGGCTCTCAATTTAGTTCTATTAGTTTACATGTCAGTCTTTATTCTAATACCACATTGTTTTGGTTATCATATCTTTATAATTTAATTTGAAATCAAGATGTATGTTGCCTCTAATTTTCTTTTTCTTTGTGAAGAGTGCTATGGTTAATTGGAGCCTTTTTTTGGTTCCATAATCATTTTAGTATTTAAAAAATTATGTGAAAAATCCCATTGCAATTTTGAGGGGGAGTTGCAGTATCAACATTTCAACAATTTTAATGATTCTAGTCAATTAAAATAGGATATATTTTCATTTAATTTTTGTCTCCTTCAACTAATCAAATCTTACAATTTTGAGCATATAGATATATTTATATCTTTCTTGCAGCTATTTTAAGTTTTTTTAAATTTCTTTTTTAGATGTTTCACTGTTAGTATATAGAAATACTACTGATTTTTGTATGTTAAATTTGTGTCCTGCAATTTTACTGAATTATATTAGCTGTAATAGTTTTTTATGGAATCTTTTAGGTTTCTCATAATTACCATATATAAAAGGGAAATTTTTGCTTATTCCTTTCTAATTTGGATGCATTTCATATGTCTTTCTTGCTTAATATCTATGGTTAGGACTTCCAGTAACATATTGAATAGAGAAGGTAAGAATAGGCATCCACATTGAGTCTGATGTTAACTATGGGTTCATATATTGCCTTTATTATGTTGAAGTACTTTACATTTATTCCATAGCTGTTGAGAGTTTTTAATCATGAAGTGTTATTAAATTTTATCAAATATCTTCTTCTGCATCTATTAAGGTTGAAGTGCAGTATTTTGAATTTGCACTATGTTTTTCATCTTTCATTTATTAATTTAGTGTATCATTTATTGATTTGTGTGTGTTAAATCATCCTTGCATTCTAAGAATGAATCCCACTTGATCGTGTTGTATGGGTGGGTCCCTACATTTTATGTACTCTAATTTGCCCTTATGCTAGTATATAACATTTAATTTAGGTCAAGTGTCCACAAGCTATAGCTTATGGACCTAATGTGGTCTGTAAAATGTTTTTCTTTTTTTTTATTTTAAAGAGAAAAAAACAATGAAAACAATGATACAAAATTTCAAAACAAGGCTGGTGAGATGGCTCAGTGGCGTAAGCTCCTGCCTGGCAAGCGCGAGGGCCTGAGTTCGACTCCTGGTACCCACATACAAAAAAAGGGCCGGTGATATCACTCAGCAGCACGGGCGCTTGCTGGCGAGCGAGGTCCTGAGGTCGACCCCCGGTACCCACAAAAAAAAAAAAAAAATTTCAAAACCAGATAGTAGAAAAGTAACAATGGTTAGTACATTGCCTATTGTTATCTTCTAACTAGTTGCTCAGATTACAAGACATAGGCATGAAAAATTGATCAAACAATAGAAGCACAAACCTTTCTTTTCAATGGACTTATAGAAATTAGTAGTATAGATATCTTAACTATCATATATATATATATTTTTTTTTTTTTTTTTTTTTTACTTTTCCATTTCCCTTCCTTCTTCTTTCCCCATCCCAGTTTTTCTTTCCTTTTGAATGGTTTCTTCCCATTTCCCAATATGTATTGTACATTTTTGATCTTATCTACTCTTTCAGCTTCTTACACTAGGGAGACAATACAATGTTTACATATGTGAGACTGATTTATTTCACTTGTGAGTATGGTCTCAAGTTACATCCATTTACCCATAAAAGTCTCAAGGTTATCCTTCTTTATAGCTGAGTAGTATTCCATTGTATGAAAATGCCACATCTTTTTTATTCATTCCTTGGTCGATGGGCATTTGGGTTGTTTTCAAGACTTAGTTATTACAAATTGTGCTGCTATAAACATGGGTGCACATATATTGCTGTGGTATGATGTTTTTAAATTTTCTGGGGAAATAACCAGAAGGGGAATACCTGGGTGTAATGGGACCTCTAATCCCAGTTTTTTGAGGAATCTCCACACTGATTTCCACAGTGGTTGTATCAGTCTACACTCCCACCAACAGTGGGGAAGTGTTCCTCTTTCCCCACAGCCCTTCCAGCCATTATTTCTGGGGTGAGATGAAATCTCAGTGTTGTTTCAATTTGCATCGCTTGAAAGACCAATGATGTTGAACATTTTTTCATATAGTTATTCGCTATCTGTCTTTCTTCATCTGAGAAGTCTGTATTCATCTCAGATGCCCATTTTTGGATTGGGTCTTTGAATTTAGGGAGTTTGATTTTTTTTTTCAGTTCTTTACATGTTCTAGATATAAGTCTTTGTCTGAGGGCTATTGACTAAAATTTTTTCCCACTCTGTGGGTTGTCTTTTCACTCTATTGGTGATTTCTTTTGCTGTGCAAAAGCTTCTTAATAAGATGCGATCCCAGTTGTTGATTCTTTGGAGTACTTCCCATGCAGTTTGGGTTTTGTTCATGAAGTCTCTGCCTACACCCAAGATTTCTACCTACTTTCTGTTCCAGTAGACTTAGTGTTTCTGTTTTAATATTTAGATCTTTGATCCATTTTGACCTTCTTTTAGTGCATGGTGATAGACATGGATCTAGTTTTAGTCTTTGGTATGTAGACAGACAGTTTTTCCAGCACCATTTATTGAAGAGGTTATCTTTCTTCCAGTGAACATGTTTGGCCCCTTTGTCAAAGGGAAGGTGGCTGAGTGTGTTCATAGTTGTGTCTGCATCTTCTAATCTGTTCCATTGATCCTCAGGTCTGTTTTTTGGCCAGTACCATGTTGATTTTCTCACAGTAGCTTTGTAGTTTAATTTCAAGTCAGGGATTGTGATGTCTCCTACCTTGCCTTTGTTGTCCAGGATTGCCTTTGCTATTCTAGGTCTCTTGTTTCCAAATGAATTTTAGGAATGTTTTCTGTAGTTCTGTGAGATATGCTAGTGGTGTTTTGATTGGAATTGCATTAAATCTGTATAACACTTCTGGGAGTACGGCCATTTTCACTATGTTGGTTCTTCCTATCCATGAGCAAGGGCTACCTTTCCATTTTCCGTTATCCTCTTCAATCTTTTTCAGAGTACTGTAATTTTTAATGTATAGATCTTTTCCAATTTCATTGCACTTTGGTCAGATACTATGCATGGGATAATTTCAATTCTTTTGCATTTACTTAAGCATGTTCTGTGGGCTAGTGTATGGTCTATTTTAGAGAACGTCCCATGTGCAGAATGTGTATTCTGATGATGTTGGGTGGAACACTATGAAAACATCTACTAAGTCCATTTGTTCACAGTTTTGGTTCAGTTCTGATATTTCTTTGTTGATTTTTTGTCTAGTTGATCTATCTCTTTGTGACAATGGGGTATTGAGGTCTCCCATTACAATTGTGTTATTGCTTATTTGATTTTTTATATCTATTAATATTTTTCTTATATAGTTGGCTGCTCCTATATTTGGTGCATACATATTTATGATTGGTATTTCTTCCTCTTGAAGTTTTCCCCTAACAAGTATGTAGTGACCTTCTTTACTTCTTTTGATTATCCTTGGTTTGAAGTTCACATTGTCGGCAAACAGAATAGCTACCCCTGCTTTGGTAGGCCTGAGAATTTTATCACGTGTGAGTTCAGTCTAGACCTTGGCTCAAATCTGAAGGAAAATCTCCTCCCTTCAGATCTTGAAACACTAACACCTGTGTGGTTTGTTCCTCTTTTGTAACCTGACACACAGTTCCAGCTATCCCAGCTGCTTTAAACTCTGATCTTCATCTCTTTGGCAGTAAGACCTCTGTTCTCCCTTGACACCATCTCTCTGCATTGTGGTTTACCAGACAGAGCTGCTGTGAATATGATTCAACTCAAGTATTTTCCTCCTATCAGTGCTCAGTTTGGCTCTTCTATTGCTCACGGCTGTAAAATGTTGCCTCGTATGTTTCATCAAATTTTATAGTTATTTAGCATGAGAAGGTAACTCCAATTCTAGTTATTCTATCCTGGTTTAAAGTGAAAATCCAGATCCTTACTTTTCATAGTCATGCACATGTAAAAGATGACAATCTTGCACTGACGAAGAGGCAAACAGAGGAAACAACGGCTCTCTTCTCCTCCAACTCATATGCACACATGTAAAGTAGGAAGCCTTAAAATGCTGTAAACTCACTCGCTGAAAATACATAGTATAGAAACAATCTCAGAAGCACAGGGAGATCGTATCTCAATGTACAGTGTGATGGATAAAGTTTCTTGATATATTTTAAGCCTAGGCTTGTGAATCGTAGGGGTAGTGTTTTGAATTTATACTAAGTTCTTCTCCTGAGAGATAGTAAATTGAGAAATCAATATAAAATTCAGCCCCATGCTGGTGATATTCTAAGGATGACTGGTAGAATCAAATATAAAATCATTCTTGAGGAATAAATCCTTGACCTTGGCTGTATTTTATTTCCATAGATAGAGGTCTGTTGAATAGTAAATAAAAATTTGAATTATATAACATAAGAAGGCCATATGCAAGAATCCACAGGTACAACAAACATCAGATAATTAAGGGGAAAAAAATTTTAGGTTATTGAACAACCTGAGAGGTATATCTAAAAATGATTAAATAAATGAGAGAATAAAAGAAATAAAAAAATGAGTAAAACACTATGAAAAATTACTAAGCAGCTTCGAAAAGGAATTATTTAAAACTTACGAATAAAAAAGTTGCATAAAATAAAATTTAATAGTTGAATACATGAGAAAATCTTGCCTAGATGAAGAGAGAATTAGTGATATGAAAATACACAAAAAACAAGGTCAAGAGACATAGAGAATTTTCTCTGAAAGACAATCCAACAATCTTAAAAATATAATGAAGAAATTAAAAAATAGTAAATGTAAAAGAAAAAGTATTGAGGAAAGGAAAATCACTGAAGAAAAATACTGACAAAATTTAGAGGCCTAAAAGAACATAAATGAGTGTTAACTCATTAATTAAGTGTATTGGAGAAAAACTACGTGACTAAAGCAATTGGAGAATGTAAAAAAGGAATTCTGATATGAGAAACCCAGAATATAAATAATTTAAAGAACAAAATAAACTGCAGATGGCAGGAAACAGGAAGGTAGATTTTCTGGAGATGGGGAAGAGGAGCTGGGGAAGGGGGAGAGGGCAGGGTAGGGAGAAAAGGGGATCAAAAATGATGAAGTTATGATATATATGAGGAGTGATCAAAATTCAGTGAATGTTCAAAATTAAAAAAAAAAAATTACCACAGTGAAAGACACATTGCATTAATCCCCCTCAACACCCTCCCCCCTTACTTCAAGCACACTTACCAGTTTCTGAAGCAATTCTGGAAGTCCTCCTTTGGGAGTGTCTTTACCTGTGCTGTTGTGGCTGCCTCCATGTCCTGAATTCATTCAAAACATTTTCCTGTTATGGTCCTTTTGATTTTGGGGAAGAGCCAGAAGTCACAGGGTGCCAGGTCCAGTGAATAAGATGAATGAGGACACACCACAATATTTTTACTTGACAGAAATTGGCATAAACATTTTGAATCAATTCAAGACATTGAGACAGCCATGAAAAAACATGAAATGAGACTTCCAGAACTGCTTCAGAAAGTGGCAAAAAATATGGGATATGTGTGTATGAAGCAAGGGGGAGTATTTCAAAGGGGATTAATGGCAATTTTTTTTTTACTATAGTAGATTTTTAAAATTTAAACATTCACTGCATATTTTTGATCACACCTCCTGTATGTACTATTTCTCCCAAACGAAAACAATTGTTATGTATCCCAAACTTACTAATAAAAAAGGAGGAAATCTATTTGCACTCTGGAACCTCAGAAAGTCTTTGGAATTGGAGGCATCAGTACATCTAAGGAATGTGATGCAGGGTTGAAACCAGGAGTATTTTTTTTTTTAAAGTCATTATTAGGAGCATTCAGCATTCTGGGTTCCTTTCCCCCGCTGACAGGGTAATACTGGTTCCTGTACTCTGGCAAAGGACTAGGAGGCTTATTCTCTAAGAGACTGCAGTAGAGAATGACTGGTCCAGGGATACAAAGCTCAGGTGAGCTTGGGTGTTGATGCACAGAACATAAGGGTATTAAGCGAAAGTCCACATAGTGAGTGATGAGGCTCTCGCTTCAACTATCATGGCACTAGAAGCTGGACTTATACACTGTGAAAATACAGCTCATGTTCACAGGGCCTACGTTCTCTGGACCTTAGCTGTTCGGTCAGTGGAAGGTTCTGAATATACCTCCCGTTTCTCATTTCCTAACACCCTCAGCTGTTTCAGTTTCCCCTGACATGAGTATTGAGCTTCAGTCTACCCTTCAACCTTGCAGAAACTACAGCAACTACAGCACCTACTTCTAATCCAATCGGATTCACAGAGGCTCTTCAGAAAGATTCCCCGAAGTCACTCTTTCTTCTGCTTCCTGCCTGCTGGTGGCCAGTAGGTCAGGAAGCCTGTGGGGCAGTTGACTAGGGTCGACTTCGTTTTACATGATGGACAGAAGTTCAGCATTGGTGAGAAGAAAGACAAAAATTAGTTTTATGAATAAAACTTCTATGGGCCATCTTGGACAAATTTTTTTTTTTTTTTTTTTGGTGGGTACCGGGGGTTGACCTCAGGACCTCTCACGCCAGCAGACGCCCATGCCGTTGAGCCATGTCACAGGCCCTTTTTCTGTATGTGGATTCCGGGAGTCGAACTCGGGCCCTCGTGCTTGCCAGGCAGGCGCTTATGCCGCTGAGCCATCTCACTGGCCCTGGACAAATGTTTTTATGGATATGTGTTTTCACTCTTTTGAGTAAGTTCCAAGGAGTAGTATTTCTGGATCATAAGATAGATAAATGTTTAGTAATATAATAAGCTGCTAGATCTTTTCCCTAAGTGGTTGCATCATTAATATTCTCACCACTAAGTGTAAGAGTTTTGAGTTTCCAACACTGCGTGTCTTGTTTTTTTTTTAATTTTAAAGTAATTTTTGCAGTTTATGCTTTTTTTTTTGTGGGTACCGGGGGGTTGACCTCAGGACCTCGCGCGCCAACAGGCACCTGTGCCGCTGAGCGATATCACCAGCCCCTTTTTCGTATGTGGGATCTGGGAGTCGAACTCGGGCCCTCGCGCTTGCAAGGCAGGTGCTTACGCCGCTGAGCCATCTCACCGGCCCTGCAGTTTATGCTTTTATTTCACGGTGGTGTCAATTACATTTCCTTGAGGGCTGATGATATTGAGTGCTCTTTCATGTCCTTGTTGATCTTTTATACATCTTCCCTTGTGATATCTCTGTTTAAGTCTTTCACTTCTTTCTTATTAGACTGCTCTATTTTTATCAACAAGTTGTAGGAATTTTTTTATATTAGCTAAGTATCAAGTTTTACAAATACTTTCTCCTACCTTGTGGCTTGCCTATTTTTTTTCCTAAGGTAACAATGTATAGAGCCCAGTATCTATGACAGCCTTGAAAAAGAGAAAAAAATCATACAAGATGGGAAGGTAAAGTAGGAAGAGATGGAATTACTTGTTGAATTACCAGTAGGTGACATGCCATGTGAGAAACTCCACATACCTTAACTCTCACTTTTCTAATACTATGTGAATAGGTAATTATATCCATGTTAGAGATGAGTATATTCTTGGTTATCATCAGCTATGTGAAGAGATTCAAATTTAAAACTGTGAGACCACAAGCCCATTTCTTAGTCCACCTAAAGCCTACACAGAGCCCTTAAAAGCAAAATGAGGAGGCTTATGCTGCTTTAAGCATTGGCAAAGTTCAGATGATGGTATCAGTTAGAGTATGGATTAAACAAACTTGCTAATGTTCATCTGTGACTTCAGGCTTTAAAATCCTCCAGTGGTGCAAAGTGGAGAAAGAGCTCTGTGGAACCTTAAATACAAGTTTGGAAGCATGAGTGTTATTAGGAAGGTCATGTGCAGCTGAACAACTCTAGGCTTCCAAATTTATGCTTTGTTGGAAGGTAATGAGGGCCTAGAGAGTTTTTAAAATCCCCACGAAAGTAAAGGTTGACCTTACTTTATGCACTGGATACATTAAGTAGAAAATAAAACTAGTATTTGTATAGCAAATCTCTTTTGACATAATCATGACACTTTGCTTCCATTAAGAAAACACACATACTCAAATTCAAGGTCTTGAGCACAAGTCCTGATAAAAATGACTCTTAAGCGTCCTAACATCCACTTGAAAGAAGCATTTTGTCCCTGTCAATATGCAGTCTATACTGCATTTAATTCTCCTAGGAAATCTCTGTGAGCATTTTGCTAAATGGATAATCAATCTACCTGATGTTGCCCAGTTCAATTAAAGCATAGCTGTGAGAACACAGACATGCCCCCCACAGTGAAGATGGCAAAGCAGGCCAGCATGTGAAGGCTCCCAGCCAAGCCAGGGCATGCCCTGTCACCCCTCTTCCCCAGTGGCATGGAGGGCAAGTGGATGTCACAGGACAGCCGTTAGCTGCTTCCTTCCATGCTGAGTCCTCTGCTGTTTAGTCACATGGTGTTTTTCTCCCTGCATGCTGGCTGGCTCCCCATTGGTTTTGTCTGTTCATTTCTTACTCTCTCCCTCCCTCTCCCCACCTCTCTCTATCTTCTCTTTTATATGCTACTTCGATGTTTTGATGAGAGTCTTCAATAAATAAATGAGAAAATTATTAGCTGTGTTGGCCATGATATTCTAAAACACACTGCCAAGGGTTTCAGAGGCTGGACATAATACAAGAAGGTGTTTTTCGGGGCCGGTGAGACGGCTCAGCGGCTTAAGCGCCTGCCTTGCAAGTGCGAAGGCCCGAGTTCGACTCCCGGAACCCACATACGAAAAAGGGGCCGGTGATATCGCTCAGCGGCACGGGTGCCTGTTGGCGCGTGAGGTCCTGAGGTCGTCCCCCCGGTACCCACAAAAAAAAAAAAAAAAAAAAAAAAGAAGGTGTTTTTCAGACTCTTTCCAGATATAGAATGAAGCATAAATATTATTCATTCACTCATTCCTTTATTCAGTAGATAAGAAATCGGACACTATTCAAAGTTAGGGAGTGCAGAAATAAAATAAAAGGAAAGAGAAAAAGAATACACATGCCCAGAGAGCTTTCATTCTGGGCAGGAGGTGGAGAGATATTAATAATTTTAAAAGTAAATTATATAGCATGTTGAAGATAGTAAGTGCTGTGAAAAAATAAGAGAATGACAGGGAGGATGAGAATGCTGGTTGCAGTTTAGAAAGGATTTCAGGGCTGGCCTTCCTGAGATGGTAACATTTGAACAAAACTTGATAGAAGAGGGGTAAGTTATATTTCTCTCTGGGAAGAACTACAGAATAAACAGTAAATGCAAATATCCTGAGATGAGATTAATCTTGGAGTATCTGATGAAAGACAAGGTGGTCCATTTGGTTCAAGTGGAATAAGCGGGTCTGAATTTTCCAGTAATATTCTTCTTGAACTTTTATATGTAGTTTCTAACTATTTAATAATCATTTGTTGATACTAATGACTGACTGGCTAATTGATTCCAAAGGGATTCCTAGAAGAGCTCTTACAAGATCAGAAAGTACACAGGTTGCTAGACCCAAAAAGAGTGTTTAGCAAGTTGTTGCAATATCATAGAAGGTTAAAGCAGGTGGACACCTCAGGGTAATCAACAGTATTTTATCAAATGTTTGCACATCAGCTCATTTAAAAGGCTGCATCCTGAGTGGATGAAAAGCAGGCAAACCAATACTCTTGTCAGAATCAAGAACACATTTTCTGTATTTCAAAACTTTACCCAAACTTTATTCTTAGCAAATGCTTTCAACTGAGGAGATCATGGCAAACTGACTTTGATCTCACCTCACCCAGGCTTTTCTTCCTTTTAATAGGTGAACTCCAACATTCTTTGACATTGCTCCCAAACTTTTTTCCAAAGACAAGGGAAATTAGTTTTCATTTCTTCTGCCTTCCAATGATAACATGAGTTTTGGTTATTTGCTTGCTTCTGTTGCTCATTATTGAATACCAGGAACCCTCATACTTTCTGGTACCAAATAAGCATCTCATAAATATTTGTAAATGGAATAAATGGTAGTTCTTTCTTGTCTTAAAACAAAAGGAATTCTGCTGAATTTGCTTCCAGGGATAGTGAGAGACACGTGAAGATAAGGTACCCCCTTTCCTTTCCCACCACTCACCTGCCTCCTACTTTTCCCTTTTCCAAGATTAGTCCTCCTGATACCTATAGTTTAACTTTCCACATGTGTCAGAGTTGCCCGTTTCTTCTCTTTCTCAGTGGAGGAAATTTCCCTGAGAAAGAAGGAAGAAAAAATCTGATTAAAGTAATTGACTTTAATGTCCCAATAATTATTTCAGAACCTTCTTGGTATGTCTGAATTTTCAAAAGATGGAGAAAGATTATTCATGTACATATTTTTATTTTGACAGTTTCATGAAAAATTGCAAGTGCATTTTCAAAGACGTCAGGAAGCTTAGGAAAATTATTGCCTGTTTCCTTTTATGAGGGAGAGTCCCTTAGAATTGTTTCTCTTCTTCTTTTTTTTAAATTGTCTTTTGTCTTTGGAAACTTTTAAGTGCTCCGTCTCTGAGTCTCATCACAGTTATTTTTCAAACATCCATTTTGAGACATCTCCTTTGTAGCTGAGCATTTCCGAGGGACATTTCCCATCAGGGCTGCAGGTGCATCTGACCTGCCTCCTTGATGGTCCGACATTAGCGCTGTGAAGGCCAGATCAGAGTCTGTGATTGTGGGGTAGATGGTGATTCCAGCCAATGGGAAGCTTCCTTTCACTCAGCGTGTCCTCCGCTAAAAACTCTTATTTTCAAGGGCCACTCAAGTGCAAAGAATATGGGGACCAAAGTGTAGCTTGGCAAATCAGCCATTCTATTATTTGATAGAGAACTATTTGCAATGGTTTTGGAGTCAGGGTGAGGTATAACTGTCTGGATAGAGTAGCTGCAATAGCTCTTCGAATAGTAAAACCATTCTGAAAAAAAGCTCCTGCGGGCAGGAAATGTAGATACTTTCAAATTATTGAAGTTCTCTGGTTTCCTGCCAGATTGATTTCTTTCATTAGGGGAAGTTACTTTCATCTACATGAAAGTAGCCTTAGGAGGTAAGAGACTGATTTAGTGGTCTTAATTTAGGAGTGTCCCGAATTTTCAGGAATTTATTGTTTAATATTTGAATGCCTGTGTGTGACGCTGGATTAATTGACTTGATTTGGGTGTAAGTCTTTTGTGAGTTATGCCTCCAGTTGAGTGTGAAACAATTTCAAATTAATGGTGCTACCATCTTGGATATCAAGCCTAGAGGTAACAGATTTGAAAGCACTTTTCAGCACAATCCCCAGTTAAGTAGCTCCCTAGTTCTTATTTTCCCTGCCTTAATCTCCTTATCCTCACATTTAAGACTATGGGCCAATGGTTTCCTGACTACCTTGCTCTTTATTTTCTTCCCAGTACTCTCCATAGAGCTGTTATAGCTCCATCTCTACTCCCAAGAAGGAGAATCTGGAAGGTGGGGGTATTTTCGTAGTTGCTATTACTTGGGGGCAGTATCAACATTTAATATGTAGGGTTTAGATATGCTAAACGTCCTGCAATGTGTTATAGTCCTATAAATGAAGAATTGTCCTCTGTTTCCAATGCCAAAATGACACCCATTGATAAATATCGTGTTTGATTTCTATATCTCTTTGCAAGCTTTGTTATTATCTCTCTTCCCTTGCTCACATTGTGTTAGTGTTTATGTTCTCTTCTTTACACATCTTTCTTATATATTTCACCTGAGATGCCCACACTGAATCTCTCTCTAAAGGCTAAGCTTTATTTTCACATCTTCCTTGAAACCTTTCCCAACCATGCTACCCTGAATAACCTCCCAATACTATGAATCATTCCCCATTTAATGTATGTATCACCCTCAGAAGAATCAGGCATAGTCTTCTATTTCTTTCTAAATTTCTTATGTGTGCTGGTCCTTCCTCATTAAGCTCCTAGAGAGCAGCCTTATATTTTATACTTTGCCAACTTTTACTCCATCGTCTATTTCTCTTGCCTTCTGCTCCGGCTAAATAGATTGACTTTCTTCTCTCAAAACACGGTGTGGCAGAGATTGCTAGTGTTCACCATAGCCTACTTCCATGTCCTCCTAGACATGCAGTGAAGCCCCCTTGCAGCAGAGAGTGGCTTTGGGACTAAATTCTAGCCAAAGGAATGTGGGTAAAGTGAAGTAGATTGCTTTGAGGCATAAAGTAGGTTACACAAATATTTACTATGTACAACCAAGCCTTACCTTTTCTTCTTCCTTTCCATCATGTAAAGGAAGAACCCAAAATCCCAGAGGAGAACAGACCCACAAGTCCAAAGTAATTAGGTCCTTAAATGACTGGGCAGAAAGCCACTTGCTGGAAACAAAGAACATCCGTATTAGTCTCTATGTGAACAAGAAATAAACTTCAATTTATTTAGCCTCTGAAAGCGTTATTTTTTTATGGTAGCAAGCATTACTAACATACATGCCGTATAATTTCTCATTCACATGAATTTATTTACATTGCTTCTATTGACTAGAATAAGTTTCCTCTTCACATGTTTAAATTTTATGCCTCATCCAATATCAAATCAATTCCTATCTCTTCCATGAAGCGTTCTCCAATTTCACCAATCCAGAGAGAATTTTCTTCCCCAAATTCTTGAAAATCCCATATACTGTTTTACCATTAAGTCAACAAATACTGTTATACCATGCTTAAGTTTACTTAGCTTTCATGTGTGCATTCTAGCTTCTCTGGTAAATTTGAAGACCTTTCAAGACAGTGCCTTTGTCTTATGCTTCACAATATGAGGAATGTTGTAGGTGCTCAGCAGATAATTGTAAAATGAATGGATTGTCTTATTTTACTCAGGCTTCATCCTTTCTTACTACTTAGCTTACATGATCATTTTTGCTCCTTCCATGGATGAATTTGATGTCACTGCTTGTTTCTGTGTCTACTTCTTTTTTTTTTTTGTGGGTACCAGGGATCGACCTCAGGACTTCGCATGCCAGCAGGTGCCCGTGCTACTGAGTGATATCACCGGCCCTTTTTTCGTATGTGGGTTCTGGGAGTCAAACTCGGGCCCTCGTGCTTGCCAGGCAGGCGCTTATGCTGCTGAGCCATCTCACCGGCCCCTCTGTGTCTACTTCTAAGAAATGCTGCAGTAAGAAAATTATACCTTCTTAGTACCTCTTCTCTTTCTCTGTATTTACTTTTGTGCTGTACTTAATAAATGTTAGTTGCATAAATGAATCTATTCTCTTTTCAGAATTTAGAAAAGAATATACATAAACCACCCCAAACCTGCTGTTTTCAGAGATGCTAAAACACTGTGTCAGATTTCTTTGTTATCCTGGGAGGAATCACATAGATCTGGCTGTTCTGAATGAGGTTAATCATTACTGCTTTGAATTTTTTTCCAGATCATTTTCTTTATTAGTCCATGTTTGTAGTGCATAATGTTTACATTCCTTGCGGGGAATTGATATGTGTACATAATACATCTTAATTCCTTTTTCCATCCCCCTTCTCTTCCCTCCCTCCCCCTCCATCCATCTCTTGATCCCTTTTGTTTAACAAAAGAAATAATTGTTTACTCTCTTATCATAGGGTGCTCTTTGCATATGCTGGTTTTGTCTTTGACTTAACACATCCTCATGCGCATGATGTTTTTCAAATTGCTGGGGTAATCTCTTGAAGCTTTTCCTGCAAAGGATTTGTTTGAGTGAAAGCCTACTGAGGCGCAGGCCTGATAGAGTAATCAAAGTTACTGACTCTGCTCTTTCCCCCTACTGAACCTTGAGACCCTTGTCCGGCAATCATGGTGACCCTAGAGAGGAAGTGCATAGGGCCAAGTTTCGGGAGACTCGACCTCTTTTCCCAACAGCTTAATCTTCATCAATTCACATCTTTCTGCTCCATTCTATCCTGAGGAAAATGGGTCAATATATTTCTCACTGTCATTTTTGTGTGCTATCAGGGAAAATAACGTGATGTTAGGCGCCGCATAATTTTTGATTTAATGCACAGGTAATAGACAAACTTCCCATCACGTATTGGTGTTGGAAATCTTTTGAATCAATGTTAGATAAATAGCTCAAGCCTCTTGCCTCAGGTACTTGCATATATCACATGTGGTATTAATAACTGGTCTGCACCGTCGGCTTAGAACCTTGCAGTTCTGTCTGTCCTGAAAGGGGCAGGTGTTAGAGCTGAAGGGACTGCTCCAGACTCTTGAAATCCAAAGTAGTGAGATAAGAAGGCTCTTCCAGGGAGGAGGTGAGCAAGGAAGGAAGTTAGGGCTTCAGTAGCAGGTGATGTCAGGGACTCACTGGGGAAGGAGACATTTACCTAAAGGGATCAGGAAACACCTAGAGTCCCAGGGGAAGGGAGAAGGTAATACAAATGCATGGACTCATTAGGGTTTCAATGTAAATACTGCCAGTACATTTCTGTAAATAATTTCATTCACTAATCATTTCACTTATCCTCTCAACTTAACTGGCTGCTTGGTGTTGGCAAGGACCAGATTTGTGTCAACATCACGTGTAACACAAGGCTAGCACATTGGAAATGTCTGGTATGTACCCGCCATGGAACTGATACCTGTGTTTAGTTTCTGTTTGGTCCACTCTTTACTGTTTCAGGTTTCAGGATTTATTTTTCAGAGTTACATTAAAGTATTCATTCTCTTATTCATTCACCAATTATTTATTTAGTGTCTAACTGTTCTAAAAGCAAGCAATATAGACAAAGTTTATACCTTTATGGAGCATATATTCTTGTGAGAAGAGCAAGTATATGAATATATATAGCTATAGTCATGTCTATCACATATTTTCTAGACAGAGAACATCCCAGAAAAAAGAATCACCTCATTCTTGAGGCAGGCATGTACATGTTATATTGGAAAAGTATCAAGGAGGCCACTGTGAACAACATGTAGTGAAATGGGCAGAGATACAGGAAATGACTTAGCCAGGGGACAGATTTCTGAGGGCTTTTATTCAGTGGTGGGGCCCCAGATTTATTTCAGGTGAGAAGGAAAGACATTGATTAACTTTGAGCAAAGGCTAATCCTCTTTTGATTTCCTTCTTAAAAGACATATTCTGGCTGCAGCCTGGCATATAAATGTCAAGGTAAAAAGGAGTGAAGAGTCCGTTGCTGTGGCCCAGAGAGAAATGGCGGCTTGGTATGAGACATAGCAGTGAGGGTAGCCTTCTCCCCAAATCACCCTCATTATTGTCAATGTAGAAAGCTGTTATTTCATTTTAAGTCTGAATAGCTGACCCTACAGTATCATTTGAAACTAGAGCCCTTGTGATCTTACTTTTGAAATTTGGATTATGTTATTCTAGTCTGGTCAGAGCTGACTCCGGAACCTAGGAATGGAAAGGAAAACAGAGGAAGAAATTGGAGGAGAAAAAGAAGGTGTGGAAAGAACAATGGGATATAGCTACTGGTGTCACAGCGATCCCTGACAATCCTAAAAGTTCTTTCCGCACATCCCGTTTTCTTCTCAGCCATTGGCATCCAGGCCCAGCCCTCTAGCAGAAGCGTGTTTTGCCCAGGTCATCACTGACATTTAGATGGGTGTTATGGTTTGTGTCTAGATGTCCCCTCAAAGCCTCATGCAGTCATGGGGGGTGGGCTTCTAGAGTTTGTGATTGATTCATTGTCTAGTGCTGGGATTATGTGTGTGAGTGCTACACACACTCTAGGGTGGGTAACATACTTACAATATAAGGGACAGTAAGAGTCTTCTCTTGCTCTCCTCCCTTTTTACTCTTGTTCCTTTTGCTGTTTTCCGCTGCCATGAACTGTTGCCCTCTGCCATGTGCCACCCTGTCTTGGAACCAGCTGAGTATGGACTGAAACCTCCACAAACTGTGAGCTAAATAAACCTTTCTTTCCTTAATTTTGGGCGTCAGGTATTTTGTCTCAGCAGTGGGAGAAAAGTAACCAAGACAATGTGTGAACAAGCCTGCCTTTCTGTCATCACTTTCCTGGACTCGCTGAAGCTTGGGCACCATGTCCTCTTATGGGTTCCAGAGCATCACACTCTGCCATTTTTTTTTGCCTTCTACCCCTCCCCCCAAGAGTCTGTCTTCATCCTTCTTCTACAAGTTCTCAATTTGCTTTTCAAATATTGGGATTCCCTGGAGTTTTACTCTTTGCCCTTTATCTTCTCACTCCTTCCACTCTTCTTTGGGTTCCCATCCAGTTCTGTGGCTTAACTTACAATGCAAATGCAAATTTTCCCACCTCATCTTTATCTCTAGCCCTAGCCTCAGAGTTGAGCCTCTGATTGCTGGACCAGTTGCCAGCTGGCTATTGCTATCTGGATGTTGCATAGTCGCTTTGAAATGAGTAATTTCTAAACAGAATTTGCAGTCTCAACTTTTCCCAGCTCAATCTGCTTTTCTTTCTCTATTCTGCATCTCATTTTGTGGAGCCACGTGCATTTGTCTTTTTTCCCACCATACCCTCATCCCCTATCAATCACCCACCCAATCTGGATGATTTTGTCTCCTAAATGTATTTGAGTCCCTCCCTTCCTCTCCATGCCTGCTAGCACTACCCCCGTTGAGACTCTCAGCATCTCTTTTCTGGACACCTGCTGGTCTCCATGCCTCCTGTTTATTATCTTTACATCCTCAGGGATCTACCTCGCCTTCAGTCTCATGATGTCACTCCTCTGCAGTAAACTCTCCTAAGAGTCCCTGCACTGCAAAGAGTGCAGTGTACTGTCTGGCTCCTCAGAGACCGAACAGGGCTATTCGTCATCTGGCCCTGGCTCCTCTTCCGGCTTGATGGCCCTGCAACCTGCCCCCATCTCCACCATCTTTCACACTCCAGCTCACTGTATCCTGGCAATACTTCTCACCGTGCTTTCATCACGTCAGGCTCCAGGTCTGCGTGCTTGTGCTTCCTCTGCCTGAGAATCTTTTTGTCCCCCTTTCTTTTTGGATAAGTCTGTCTTTAAAATTCAGCTCAGTGACACACATTCTCTGGGAAACCTTCTTTGGTGTCCCTGGGATAAGTTACACAGCCTTCCTTGGTGTCCCTGGTACCCTCCTAGCATCCTGCACTCACCATTATAACATCATCACTTGTAACCATATGCTCGTATGTCTACTTCCCTGATATGAGTCTTTATTTTCTTATCTGTAAAATGGGAATTGTAATAATAGTACCTGTTGTAGAAGGTTGTTGGGAGGCGTAAATTACATGTGATAAACTTAGAACTGTGATTGATGCATACAAACATGAATTTACTGATATAGATAATGAAAATAACATCAATAACATAATGTAATAAAATATATAATAACATTATGGAAATTATAATTATTATTGGTAATTATTATGTTATGAAATTATTGACTATAATATAGATATACAAAATGCTTTGGGCAAGAAATTTTGGAGATTTTGGGTTTTCTTCTGATTTTGGAATATTTGCATATACATAATGAGATATGGCAATGGGGCCTAAGTTTACACATGAAAATTGATTTATGTTTCAGATACACCTTATATACATAGCCTGCAAGTAATTTTATGTAACATTTTTGTTTTGTGGGTGAAACAAATTTCTTTTTTTTTATTTTAAAGAGAAAAAAAACCAAAACAATGACACAGAATTTCAAAACAAGGTAATAGGAAATTAACAATTGTTGATACATTGCGTATTGTTATCTTCAAAGTAGTTGTGCAGATTACAAGGTATAGGCATGCAAAATTGATCAAACAATATAAGCACATTCATGTTGTGAAATTTTGTACTTCTGTTGTCACATCAGTGCTCAGAAAGCTTCAGATTCTGGAGTACTTTGGATTTTCAGATTTGGGATCTTCAACTTGTAATGATTATTAATATTGTATAATGTTACTATTATCGTTACAAGACTATGAGCTCCTCAAGGCAGGGGCAAATCATAGTAATATTACTAGATGATAATAACATCTATTATTAATAGCCAATATATATTGGATAATTCATATATGATAGGTACTGAGCAAATCAAATAGAACGATCACCCAACTCCCCCCTCAGCTGTGCGGACGAGTGAATGGCGCTTAGAGGATAAGGTCAGTCGACAATCTCACTGAGACGGGAAAAGGCAGCCTTGCAGCTTTGTCTTGATTCTTGTTTTACTTGATTCTGGGACCACAGCTGTTGACCACCTTGCTACAATGCTCAGAGCTAGAGGAACGCGGCGTAGATAGTACGCGCTCTTGTTTCTTAACTCTCTGGTGGAAACTACTCACAAATGAAGATGGCCTAAAGCTACCACTCCCAAAGGTGGCCGGATCACCATGCATTCAGCTTAATTAGCATTATTGATGAAAACAATCCCCCCCTCAGCAATCTCTCTCGCTGAAAGGACTTTTCTGATGGATATTGCAACATGGTCATGCCTGAAGTCATATAAGTTTCTTTGCTTTCTAAAGCCAGTCATGAATATTTTTATCGTGAGAAACATGGACAGTAGCTTGAGCTGAAAAGCAGAACACATCCAGCCCCTGGCAGCAACCTAAAGCCACAGCCTAGTAATATGAAAGCCATGATTTTCAGTTCATGTTGCCCAGCGATGAGTTGCAACAAATTAAACAGATATCAAAGCAGCCTGAATTACCCTGCAGGGCTCATTTTCCTAAGATTAAAGGCAAAGTCGGGGAACAGAAAATGTGCCAGGCCAGGAAAAATTGAGGGAAAAGAACAGTCACTTAGTGAGCAGCTACTAAGTACCAAGGATTTTCTACATACTAACTGACTTAGTACCATAATCTCATGAATTAAATAATATCTCATTTTCTGAAGAGGCACAGAGAGGCTTGTCATTTGCCCTGTACCACAGAGCTAATGATGTAGACCTGAGCATGCCACTGTGCTTTAGTGGTTACTCTTCATTCACCTCGCTTGTCCTTTAAGTCTTTTTTTTTTTTTTTGTGGGTACCGGGGGTCGAACTCAGGACCTCGTGCTTGCCAGGCAGGCACTTATGCCACTGAGCTATCTCACCAGCCCCACCTTTGAGTCTTTTAACACGCTTCCTCAGAACATTTCTAGGGTGGCCTTTTCTGTTTTGCTTCATGTTTTGTTTTGGAGACAGTGTCTCACTATGTTGCCCAGGCTGGGCTTGAACTCACAGTCCTTCTGCCTACTTTGTAAGTAGCTGGGACTGCAAAGGTGGGTCACCATGCCTGATATCAGAACGTTTCCACACCAGCCTGTATTCATTTTCTTTCTTTCTTTCTTTCTTTCTTTCTTTCTTTCTTTCTTTCTTTCTTTCTTTCTTTCTTTCTTTCTTCTTTCTTTCTTCCTTGGTACTGGGGTTTCTTGTTACTGGGATTAAATCCAGGGCCTTCCCACTGAGCTACATCCTCAGTTCTTTTGTCCTTCTAAAAATCTTTTATTTGGAGACAGTGTCTAGCTAAATCTCTAAATTGCCTAGGCTGGGCTTGAACTTGCAGTATTCCTGCCTCAGCCTCCCAGAGTGCTGTGATTACAAACATGTACCACTGTGCCAAGCCACACTCTTATAACTGTACACTGGGCTGTCAGCTCTTACCATGCTGTAATTGCATCTCACATCATTTTGCTCAAGCTGCATACCCCATGAAGGTAAAGGCTATACCTCTTTGGCCCACACCTGAATTGTGATAGGTGGTCAGTAAATATTTAATTAGCATTGTCATATTTAAAAAGATGCCTGGAGTATGTGATCCATAAGATTCCTGCCAATTTTGTGTTTTTGATGATAATGTTTCAACAAAACCAAAGGCTTGAGCCAGACAACATGTTCCTGGTTGCTGATGCTAGGAAGAGCATAATGCTGGTGCTGTGGGTTTTGATCCTTGTCACAAATTCTGCTTGGGTGTTTCTACTATGCAGGCCCAGGCAAGGTTCTCATGCTCTCAGTTCTTTGCAGCGCCTGGAGAAAGCCTGGGGGCCTTTCATCTTACACTGCTGCCACTCCGCCCATCCTTGAGGTACTCCTCCACCCTGCTGGGAAGGGAAGTGGACCCCCACCTCGAGGAGATGCAGGTACAGGCATGTCTCGCTATAGAACATGTTGCTATGAATCAGTACAAATGGAGGAAATAAAATAAAAAATATAAGGAGGTCATAAAATTTAAAATCTTTGTTAATTGTCACAGATGCAATTATTGGTATCTGATTTCTATCCACGAGTCTGGAATCAGCCTGTCTGGGTTCTAATCTTCACTCTTAGAACCTCAATCCCTCGTTTTAGAAACAGGGGTTATGGCATCTATTAGGTTGAAACATAAAATTGTCATTTTTTTATAGGTCAAAACAGGTCAAATAGTGACAATTTCATGCACCTCAACTTCATACATCATAGAACTGCTGCATGGAGGAGATGAATAATGCATGGAAAGCACTTTTCATAATTCCTGTCCCCAAAGTGCTTGATAGATGAAAGCTACAATGATCTTAATGACTTTTATCTGAGACAGTGACTGAGGTCTTACCGGACTTTGTAGTCAGTTCAGTTTTTCAGAGCAGCACCCACCAAATGCCTGTCTTTTCCTCACCACTGCTGAATAGAAAAGGACAATCAGGTGGCCTGGGGCTCCCCCTCTTCTCAGTAAGAGGCCTTGGGGAGGATGCTGGGGAAGCACAGCGGGGTCCTTATTTCTCAAGTAGACACAAAGCCCCATGCATGAAGAGAAGCCGGTTTCCCGAGCCTCTCCTTGCAAGAACTGGTCTCCTGAGAAGGATTTCTTCACGGTGCTAACTGAATATTGTGGTGACCCTTCATCAGTCACCTAATACTTAACGTGTCAGATAATTCATTTTCATCTTTGAACTAACATGTATGCAGTATTTGCTAGGTCTTAGGCAGTGGCATGTATTCACAAACAAAAGTTTATCCTCATAGTAAGAGTCCTTAATTTATTACTCATTCCACAGACATGTGTTGAGCATCTCTGAGATGTCAAAGGTTATGTTAGACAATGGATAAGATGGTGAGTACCCCAGCTATAGTGTCTGGGAGTATATAGCACAGCAGGAGAGACAGACATTAAATACATATCTGTAAAAGTAAATGTACAATTGCAACTGTGTTAAGCATTATGAATGAGAATGCATGGTGTTTCAGCAACAAGCAGTACTATACAGACATTTGACTCAGTCCGGGGGCATAGGACAGAGCTGCCAACTAGCCCACACCGTGCCTTGGGAAAAATTAGGTAAAAGGTGTCCTAGGAGATAAAGGTCTGTGTCAGGACATAGGGACTGATGGGGGAGTGGGACTGCCTTCTACCCATCACTTGACCCTCAGTCCAATACTCTTCTGTAGCATGCTATGTGCAAATGTACACTGCTTCTTTGCATGGTGTATGTGTATGTGTGTGTGTGAGGGGGGTTCCTTGAGAAAATTATGTTGGAACTCTTGTCAGGTGACAGGGTGAAAGGCCAAGAGTGTATATGTGAGGATGTGTGTTTGCATGTGGTAGAACTGAGAAATGGAGCACAGGAGAATTATATGTGCAAAGGCCCTGTGGCAGAAAGAAACAGGAACAACTTGAAAAACAGAGTCCAATGCAACTAGAAGATAGAAAGTAATGGGAGGCAAAGTGAGAAATAAAGTTGGAGAAATAAGCAGAGAGCAGAAATTTTAGGTTTTATAAGAAAGAACATAATGAAGAATCACTTAACTGTTGTAAGTAGATGACAACAACAGGATTAAACTTTTGTTTTTTTAAGATAACTTTAGGTTTAAGGAGGAAAATGGATTGGAGAGAGGAGGTGATTGTGAATACAAGGAAACTAGTTAGAAGCAAACTGAAGATAGAAATGATGGTATTTTGTAATAGTGTAGCATCCAAGGAGGTGGAGAAAATGGTACAATTCAGTAAATAATTGGGAGGTCAACTTGATAGGAGTTTATGATGGATGGAATATTGGAGATGAGGGGAAGAAGTAGTGAAGATAGTGCCAACTCTATTGGCTGATGAAGAAACAGCATGGGTGATGAATCATTCCCTGAGGTAGACAATTTCGAAAGAGGACCATGTTGGATGGTGGAAAGTTTGAGTTGAGTTTCATTTGTGCCATTCAAGGGGAATTATCAGCTATCTATCAACAAACATAGGAGAGAGAAAATCTGTGTCAGAGATAAAATTAGTGAGACACTTATGTAGGAATGGTGAATACAGCATAAGGAGAGCGGAGAATACAGCATAAGGAAGAAAATATAACATAAATAGATATGAAAGGAAGGCTAAGAAATGGGTGAGCCTTTAGATGTTCCAAATTTACTGAACAGAATGAAGGAGAAACCTTCCTTCGAGGTTTTTAATATCCATTTCCGGAAATGAAGCCTCAGAGAAGTTAAATGATTTGCCCCAGTCACATGGCTAGCGATGATAAAATAGAGTTTGAACCTCGATATTTTATATTCCAGAGCTCTTCCTTTTCCAGTATATCACATTTTTTAGCTGTTGAATAATTAATTTTTGAAAACTTTGAAGAATATTGCCATTATATCATTTAGCATTGAATAGCTCTTTTAAGTTTCTATTTTTGCTGTTCTTAAAAAGACAGCCTCATGGATCCATGATGCTGAGAAAGGCAAAGCGAGTGTTATAAAGAGGATTAAAACTCAGAAACCCTTGCAGTCCCCTGGGAGCGTGAAGTTCACCAACCAGACATAAGTAGGTGTTCACTTAACACTCAGTAATTAAGTGACTTTACACCAACTCTTTTTTTCTGAGAGAAAATAGTGTGAGGTACAGCAGACACCTCCAGGCTCTTTCCTTCATGGCTGCCATTCTGCAACTCCTGCTGAGTTACTAACCACATTATTACACCTTAGCTGTGCTCCCTCCCAGCCTCGGGCGGCAGAGCTAAGAAATGGTCCCAGCACGTCCTGAAAGTGAGGTGCTAAGTGTTTGCTGGCTCTGCTGTGCACAGTTCCCTTCCTTTTCACTGAAGCAGGCGTCCGTGGCAGAGGATGGCATGGGACTGAGTCCAAGGGCTCTGTGGAACGAACCCAAAATTAAAACAAACAAAAAATTATGTCTACCTTTCCTAAGATGACTTGGTAGCACTAGTTGTGTCCTGTAGATTCTTTCAGACCTCTCTCTTCTTTTGGGTTCTGCCTTGGAATTATTACTAAAAGGATAACAAACAGAGGGGCTTCAAAGACGTGGTTCCATAAGGTCACAGGCCAGAAAGGCTGAAAAGTTCACCGTTAATTTTATTAGGGCAGAAAAGTGATTCAACAATTTATGTGATAGATGAACTCAAATTATTCTCACCTACCCACCTAAATAATCCAACCAACCAAATAACCAAGCAGCCAACCAACCCACCAAATAATAAGTGAGGTTTTAAAGCTTGTTATCTAGAAATGGAAAACTTAAAAAGAGCACAAGATAGGCAACTTTGGGCTGCACAGAATCGGCTTACAGAGGAGGTGACACTTTAGGAGTAGCTATTCCATATTCCTTCCTTTGCAACTGTTATAATGGAACCACCCTCCTCATCCCCCTCCTCCTCCTCATTCTCCTCCTCTTCCTCTTCCTCTTCTTCCTCCTTCTCTCTCTGAATCTCTGTCTCTCTGTCTCTGTCTCCATCTCTGTCTCTCTCTTTCACTGATCATAAGCACTGAACATTCAAGGAGTGAACATTCAACAACAAAAATAACAAGAGGCTTAAATGGCTGATGGTGCATAGAAAGCAATTTAGTAAAAAGAAAGAAAAGGCTTGGAATCCTAGTTTTCTTTCTAAGAGTGGAAGTTAGAAAAATTATTCATAGGTCTTGGCTCCTGTCTTGTAGCAATAGGAGCAGTTGCGACATCAAAAACAAAACTACTGGCCCACAGGAAAGAGAATCGATGAACGTAGCTTCATTCCTCCCAGCTAAGAGATGCATTTCCACTGGTGAGTGATTCTGAATTCTAAGAGAGAAACCACCTCTGCCTGAAGCGTTCTCTCCTTCACCCCATCATTTATACTCCACATTTTAATACCTGGTTATTTAAAGTCTAATGGGACTTTATTTCAAGTTGTTGTAAACACACTTTATTTTCTCCATGATGAGGAGAATCATCATTATATTTTGTAATGAATTATCTTTTGGATCATTACTTTAAACTGGACTGAGTGTTGCTATAGTTTCAATGTTGAACTTCCCCCAAAGGTCTGTGTGTTAAAGTCTTGGTTGCCAGGGTATCATTATTGGGAGGTGGGGGGACCTTTGGGAGGTGGGGTCTAGGGATGGAAAGAAGACTAATACAGAAAATTAATAATGACAGTGAGGTTGTTGACTATAGCTATATCTGGTGACAGAAAAGTCCTTGGAATTGGTTTATGGGAAGCGTTTGGAGGAGCAGGTTAAGGAAAGCCTAGAATGATATAAGCAGAACTCAATAGGGAATTGAGGCAAGAGCTCAGAGACCAGAATGCTGACAAAAATGTGGACATTATGCTAATGAGGTCTCAGAAGGAATTGAGGATTCTATTGGAAATTGAACTAGAGGCCATCCTTATTACACCACGGAACAATTTGAATGCATTTTTTCCATGTCCTGATATTTCTGGGAGGCTAATCTTAAAAGTAGTAGACTAGAAAGTGATGCAAAGAAGAGCACAGTTAAAAGATTTGAAAAGAGTGTAGTTTGTCTAGAAAAAGAGCATGTGTAAAGGTGCAACCAGGAATGATGCAGTTGCTAGTACTGATAAGAAGTGAAATATTTTTCATCAGGGTAAGAAGAAAGATACCACACAGATGTCTCATATCTGCAAGGCTGCTCTACTCACACAAGCTCAGAAATGTAGATACATGAAGTCGTTTGAAAGATTTTTCAGGACAGAATCCTTTCATAAAAGACTCACAGTGTACCCTGTGTGCCCAGGATGGCCTTGGAATTCATTTTCCTGGGAAAACTTTCTCCATGTTCAGCCAGCAAAGCGCTCGGAGCCACAAAGCACACTACAGCCATGATTCAAGCTGGCCCAAGTACAGCTCACAGTGGCAATGAACCTGGCATCATCCACATTATGCTGGCTTTGCAGGTGTGCACAGTGCAAGGGTAATGGGATCCCAAAGCTTCCACTGAGATGTCAAAGGAAGGTTTTGAAGGTGAGGCTATATGGCTGCAAGGTTGAAGTACTGGCAAGCAGCCCTCACAGGGTAATGTATGAAGCTGTGAGAGTAGAGCTGAAGCGATAATGGTGACCCTAGGCAGTTAAAGGTGCTAGCAATGTGCAATGCTCATCAGGTAAAGCTGCAGGCAGTGCAAAAATCAAGCTCAAGAAAGGGGCTATATAGGCTACAACAGCAAGATTGTGGTGTTGGAGCTTTCCAAACCCTTGGGAATATACTTTCTGCCACAGTGTGTCCCAGGTGCCAGACATGGAGATAGAGAATTTATTGTTTGCCCTGCTTGGTTTCAGTCTTGCTTGGGGCTGATCTCTCCTTACTACTTTCCTATTTCTCCCTTCCAAAATAGAAATGTTTATCGTGTTGCCTGTTCCATCATTTTATCTTTGAACTATGTAACTTTCTTTTTACTTTCACAGGGGCTTACAACTGAGTTTGCCTTCAGTCCCAAAGGAGGCTTTGGACTTCAACCAGTGGCAGAATGTTTTAGTGTGAATCTTGAATATCTCCCAAAGTCCATGTGTTCAAGGCTTTGTCCCCATGGAAATGCTTTCAGGAGTTGATGGAACCTTTGGGAGGTAGGGCCTAGTGGAAGGTCCTTAGGCTTCTGAGGGTGTCTTCATGAAAGGGGTTGTGGGTCTCCAGTCAGTTCCTTTTTCTCTTTGCTCCCTGGCTCATAATGTGGGCATTTTTGCTCCATCATGTCCTCTCACCAAGATGTGCTGCTCTCACCATGACGTGCTGCCCGCACGACAGGTCCAAAGTAGCAGAGCCAACTGATCATGGACCCAAACCTCCATAGCTATACAGCAAGTAAACATTTTCTCTTTATAAATTGCTTATATCAGGTGTTCATATAGTAATAGAAAGCTGACTAATGTAAGCCACAAAACAAGTCTTAACAAACTTGGGAAATTATGTAAACTATCTTTTCTGATAGTGTAAACCTAGTAATCAATACCAGGAGAAATTTCGGAAAATGCACAAATACATGCAAATTAAACAACATGCTGCTGAGCAATGAATGGGTCAAAGAAGAAATTAGCAGAAAATTTAAAATTTTCTGAGACAAACAAAAATAGAAACACAGGGCTGGGGATATAGCTCAATGGCACAAGCTATATCCCCTATATCCTCAGGACCTGGCAAGTGCATGGTCCTGAGTTCGATTTCCGGTACCAAAAAAAAAAAAAAAAAATAGAAACACAACATACCAAAACCTATAGGATACAGCGGAAGAAGATGTAGGAGGGAAGATTAAATGCCAACCTCAAAAAAAGAAAAAAAAAGCTCAAACGAACTACCTAATATTGAACCTCAAGAATTAGGAAAACAGGGCTGGTGAGATGGCTCAGCGGTGTAAGCGCCTGCCTTGCAAGCGCGAGGGCCCGAGTTCGACTCCCGGATCCCACATACGAAAAAGGGGCCGGTGATATCGCTCAGCGGCACGGGTGCCTGTTGGTGCGTGAGGTCCTGAGGTCGACCCCCCGGTACCCACAAAAAAAAAAAAAAAAAGAATTAGGAAAACAGAAGCAAGTAAGCCCAAAGTTGGTAGAAAGAAAGAAATAAGAAATCAGAGCAGAAATAAATGAAATAGAGACTAGAAAAATAATAAAAAGATCACCAAAAGTAAGAGCTGGTTTTTAAAAATATAGATAGAATTGATTAACTTTAGTGATACTAAAAAAGAGAATAACAAACAAAATAATAAAATATTTAATAATAAAATTAGAAATATAAAAGGAAACATTACAACTGATAGAACAGATACATAATGGATAGTAAGATTATTACAAACAATTATATACTAATAAATTGGCTCACCTAAAAGCAATGGATAAATTCCTTGACATAAGCAACCTACCAAAATCGAATTATGAAGACATAGAAAATCTGAACAGAACAATAAGAAGAAGATTGAATAGATAATAAAAAGTCTGCTATCAAAGAGAAGACCAAGATTTCATGGCTTTACTGCTGAATTCTATCTAACATCTAATGAATTAATACCAATCCTTCTCAAACTCTTACAAAGAGTTGAAGAGAATGCTTTTAAACTCATTTTATGAAACCAGCATTACCCTGATACCAAAGCTAGACAATGCCACTACAGAAAAGAAACCTATAAGCCAATATGCCCAATGAACATAGATGCAAAATTCTCAATAAAATATTCCCAAACCAAATTCAACAGCATGTTTAAAAAATCATTCACCATGATAAAGTGTGATTTATCCCACAGATGGAAAGATGGTTCACTATTGGCAAGTCAAAAACTGTGATGTATCAATTCATAGGTTGAAGAACAAAAACCAGCTCATCATTTCAATATGTGCAGAAAAAGCTCAATATCTTTCATGATAAAAACTCAACAAATTAGTCATAGAAGGAATGTACCTTAACACAATAAAGACCACAAATGACAAACCTATAGCAGACATCATACTCAGGAAAAAGTTAAAAGCTTTTCTCCTAAGATTCAAAACAAAGCAAGAATGCCCACTCTTACCACTTCTATTCAACATAGTACTGGAAGTTCTAGCCAGAGAAATTAGAAAATAGGATGAGAAAAAGAAAAAAGGCTTTCAATTTGCAAAGGGAGAAGTTAAATTGTCCCTGTTTATAGATGATGGGATCTGATATATGGAAAATCCTAAAGATTTCACTACAAAAGTGTTAGAAATAATGAGTGAATTCAGTAAAGTTGCAGGACACAAAATCAACATATAAAACTCAGTAGCATTTCTATATACTAACTGTGAACTATCTGAAAAAGAAATCACAAAAACAATCAAATTTATAATAGCTACCAAAAAATAAAATACTTAGAAATAAATTTAATCAAGGAGATGAAAGATTTCTATACTCAGAATTATAAAACACTGATAAAAGAAATTTAAGGAGACACAAACAAATGGAAAGATATCATGTTCCCATGGATTACAAGAATTAATATTGTTAAAGTGTCCATACATCCAACTGATATACAGATTTAATACAGTCCCTATCACAGTATCAATGGCATTCATCACAGAAATAGAAAAATATCCTGTTTGTATGAAACCACAAATGATTCCACATAGCCAAAACTGTCTTGAGGCAGAAGAACAAAGCCAGAGACATCACACAAGCTGACTTCCAAATCTAGTATAAAAAGCATAAAGTTATTCTAATCAAAGCATCATGATACTGGTATAAAAACAGACATTCATACAAAGAAGACCCTATCCTTTATGACGACTTGGATAAATCTGGAAGGTATTATATTAAGTGAAATAGTCCAGCCACAGAAAGATACATAGAACATGATCTCACTCATGGGCCATCTAAAAAAGTTTTTCTAATAGAAGGAGAGAGTAGAATGGGGTCATATATAAGAGGTAAGTGGGCAGTGAAGGAGATATTGGTCAAAGGATGCAAAAATTCATGTAGGTGGAAAATAGATATTTGATTATAATAATCAAGGGGTCTTTTGTACAATACAGTGACTTTAGTTAATACATGGGATCTGTGGTGGATTGACAACTGGTGGTCAACTTGTAACACCCAGCTGAACTGAATCAGCGTGGTGCTGGGTGTGGAGGGTTGTTGCCAACAACATAAAAAGGAGAACTGGAGAGGAAGAGGTGGTGCTGTTGATTCTCCTGGAGCAGCTTATCGCCCTGGCTTTCCTGATATGAACTTGGCTGTTACTCATCATTGGAGGAGCTCAGGACCTCGCTGTTCCTGAGGATGGCTGCGGTTCTTTTCAGGGGAGCTCTGCTCCTTACTTTGAGCATGGCTTCCTGGCTCCAGTGCAGATCCCTCAGCCTGCTGGCGCAGATCCTTCATCCTGCTGGCACCAACTTTCTAGCTTCCACCACTGACCTTTGGGCCTTCCCAGCACACATCCATGAAACAGACTTGCATGAGGCCTCCAGTTGGACTCATGGGGGGCATTGCCATGGGCTCCAGGTCTTCAGCTGGATTCATGCAGGGCATTGCTGTGGAATCCAGGCCCTCAGCTGGACTCTTTGGGTCTTTAGTGTGTGGACAGATTTCCTGCTCTCCTTTGCATTTGACTCTTTGGGTGATTAATATAAAATAATCCTGTAAATTACATGTCCTGTATTAAATTATTTCCCTTGCAAACCCTGACTACAACATGATTCTTTTTTTTTTTTTTTTTTTTTTGGTGGGTACCAGGGGTCGACCTCAGGACCTCGCGCGCCAACAGGCGCCCGTGCCGCTGAGCGATATCACCGGCCCCTTTTTCGTATGTGGGATCCGGGAGTCGAACTCGGGCCCTCGCGCTTGCAAGGCAGGCGCTTATGCCGCTGAGCCATCTCACCGGCCCTACAACATGATTCTTGAAACATACTAAGAAAGTGGGTGTAAAGTGTTCATACCACAAAAATGATAGCTATGCGAGGTAATGCGTACGCTAACTAGCTGTTAGCCATTCCATATTGTATAATAATTTAGACATCATGCTGTACACAATAAACACATACAATTTTATGCATCAATTTGAAAAAGCAAATAAATATAAATAAATCTGCATATGCAACATGGAGAACGCAGAGATGACTAAGTTCATGAGTGAGACAAGACTCCAATCACTGGGATAGAGCAAGATTATCTACGGAAAACTCCCAAAGCGAAACATCTACTATAAGGGCAATGGGGCAGTGAATATTATTTATTTCATCTGCTGGTACAGAAAGGAGGGGACCTGCCACACCTAGGGTACAGTAGAGGTCTTGGTTAATGGCGCTAAAGTAGAATACATTTTAGCCTGGAAAAATACACACAGCTTGAGTGAAAACTCAGACTTTTTTTTTCAGAGAAATAAAAACCAAACAAACAAAAACACATACCAATAAATAAGGTCAAGAAAGAAATTGTAAACTCAGTAACAACTCAGGCTAAAACAGAGAAGAGAATTTCAAATTCAGAATCACCTGATCCAGCTTCAAGGGCTACCTTACACCCATGTCCCACTTTCACGCAACTTCTCTGATGTGAGTCTCAGGACAAGCCCAGTCAGAGAAGATGGACATATTGACCCCCGGTTTTAGAAAAAATAAACTAGATTAGCTCTCTGACCTCAGATCTTTATTTGGTTTTTCCTGTATCTTCCTTGTTCCAGGATTTCTGCTTCTCTTTGATTGTCTCTATTGCAGGTACTTCATAGCTGTGTTTCTAGCCCATGCTTTCTTCTCTGAGAACTCATGCCCTTGTTGAAGTGACCTTCTTCTTCTAAGACACAGGTGACAGAATCCTGACCTGATTCTTGATCCAAAATAGCCAGGAAGATTATCTCTTCATGATAATTTGAAGTTATTATATAGAGAATATAGGTGGATGTTATTCTACATGAAATCAAAGAAATCACGTAGGAACGGTAACTATGAAGACATCTTCATACATGCCAACACAAATAAAACTTACCTCCACAGAGGAAAAAAGTAAAGCAGACTTGTTGGGGAAAAAGTAGGGATAAGGATACTTGTTGGAGAGAGTAAGATAAAATATGTTACTTTTCAATTTCCCTAGCTCCTGAGACCCTAGCTTTCCTTTTTGCTCCTGGGTTTGTAAGTTTTTCTCTGAGCCCTTTGTTTAAGATACTACATAGTGGTCCGGGGATAGAGCTCAGTGGCACAGGCACCTGCCTGGCAAGCACAAGTTCCTGAGTTTGATTCCTGGTACAAGAAAAAAAAAAAAAAGATACTAGATAGGCTTTCTATTTTTACTGCCAAGCCACCCTGAAGGAGACTATTTAGATTTTCCTTCAATAGAGCCACTGTGGCAGCAAGCACCCACTTGTTGCTTAGGGTCAAGGTGGACCGGTCTCGACACTCTCATCTTGTGGTAGAATCTAAACACATTCTTATCTATATTCCACCATCTGTTTTTGTTTTGTTTTCTTGATGATCCTCTTTCCAGGATCCTCATTTTCAACTTTCTATCGTGCATTCTAGAAACCTCATGTCATAATACATGAAAAACTCTTTTTCATTCTTCACTAAATGGAAACAAGGCTACCTCTCTAAAACACTTTTTACTTTCAGTTCCTTCAAAGCACAGGGCTACCTTCAAGACACTCGTCTACCATCATACAAGCCTTGTGGCCGGGAGATGGAATTTGCATTTTCCTGGCTTTCTTCTACCACCTCAGTATTCAACCTTACCACAAAACTTTGACAAAGAAATCACCCTTCATTTGCATCATTTTATGTTGCTCAGTGATAGAAATCATGTGCTAAACAGACCTAGTGCAACTCAAGGTCATTATAATCCCTTTCCATATGACAGAGGGGAAATCTGCTACTATATTTTCAAGAATCCTGGTCTGCTTGGGTTTACTGTGTATACCAAGTCTTTCTACTGGGAACACCTGAAATCATTTCTGCTTTCTCGACTGGAGGAAATATTTGTTTCTAGTCCTTATGCCTCCTTTCGTGTGAAGGAAGGGTCACTAATTTTATACTCCTAGATTTCTTCCCTCTTACTGAGATGGGATGACCTAAATGATTTGTGAGTCTGATTCAGGACCTGTGCATACACAGATCCACCTCATTCTGCTCTCCTCCTTTTAGAAGCTGATCTCTCTTCAAAGAGCCTGTTTTCTGGTCAGCTGAAATGGGTCTACTTCTCACTCTCCAAAAGAGGCCTGCAGGGTGCCAGAACTTTCCACACTTGGGGTGTGAAATCTGAGATTCAATAGTATACAGTAGACTTATCTGTAGATATAAGACATACCTTCTAAATCTAATTTTATTAGTAATAAACATCACATTTTTATTCCTATTTGTTTTAATGCTTTTTTTTTTCTTGCCTCATTGTTTCCAAATTAGAGTGGAGACAACAACAAATGCTGTCTATGGGCGCAACACTGTGGGTTAATTTCTGTTAGTACCCCTTCCCCATATAGCATCTTAACAGCTTTTCTCCTTTCCTCTCCTGTGCTTCCAAGACCCTCTGTACCTTCATTAATGGTGAATCAATTCCTTAACCTAGCTCCAGGTAACCTTGACTCTTTTATCTCCAAGAGCCCTTTGCCTACTTAAGGCAACATCATAAGAGAGAAACTATGGGCTCTGTGAGCAGTGCAATGCTCTTAGTCCCTTCCAGGTCCTGAGGTATTTTTGCAACTTGGTGGTTTAATTTAATGCTCTGTGGTCAGCTAATCAGAGTCACCATTACCAGATGAAAGTTGGCTAAATTAGACAGAGACAGCTTCAGGATCCTTGTGAGCTCTTGGAGGAAGAGGAGGATGGGGAGAGGGGAAAAGGAGGAGAGAGGAGGGAGGAGAAAGGGCAGAGAGGAGAGAGGAGAGAAGCAGGGTATTTAGAATACTGTGAACATTGTATGCATGTCTAATGGTAACTGATAATGGTGAATTGAAACTGTACAGTAGCTTTAAGTGGATATGAATGGAATGAATAGATATTATGTGCTCTTTATTCAGTTTTAAATTCTCTATCAATCCTGGTTCTCTTCATTGCTACAAAGCTGTTGTCTCCAAGTGATGCTTAAGCCTATCCCTCTCCTCCTCGCACACACCTTACGAAAAATGGCTTTGCCATCTGCAGCTGTCAGGAGGCTGTGGTGTCAAGAGTATGGCTCAATGAATATACAAATGTGCAGCTGGACCACAGCTCCTTCCAGAAGGTGGCTGGAATATAAATCACAGTGAGCTTGCGCTTCTCAAGTAACTGGCTGCCGCTGAGGGCTGACTTGAGGGAGGTGAGAGGATATGAAAAGTCTCAGTGGAAATAAGCCCTCAAACATGTGGAGAGATTGACTGGAAGGAATAGAGCTGAAGGTGGTAGCATGTTTGAAAACAAAAACAAAAACAAAACTTCTTCTTTAGGCTTTTGCAGATTATGAATAAAAGTAAGGATGACATGAGGTTTATTGAACTTTAATAAGGTTGCTTCTATCAGAGTCTATAGAAGTCTCTTAGAAACTCTTTTACTCTCTTTAACTCTTTCTCTTTACCTCCCTCTCCACTTTCCTGGCATTCACATTGTTTCTTTAATCGCGTCCCATGTTTCAGGCACTGTACAAGGCCTTGAAGTTGTAATTTTCGTTGTTGAATCAAACAAAATTGCTACCCTAAATTTTCATAGTGATGGGATTCAGGGGTGGAGGGGAGATGGGGAAGTAGACTTTAAAACAAAGACAAACATAAAAACTCAAATGCAGTGTGGTGAGTAGCAATAGAAAGAGGTATCAGAAATTGTGACATCTTGGGAGAAAACAGGCGAGTGTGGGTGGGGTGGTTTTCTGGAGGAGCTGATGTCAGAATGGGATCCTCGAGCATGAGTAGCAGTTCCACAGGAGGATCACAGTGCAGCAGGGCATGGGGCAGAGGCTGAGGCTGCTTTGCTTCTCTTTTGTGGTTAAAACTTTAATCAGCCTCAAATTGTTAGGCTCTTCTTATTAGAGTCAATGTAAACTCTACTTGTAGATTTGCCTCACACAGCTGGCTTCACTCCTAAACACATATGGCTCTCGTACCTCTGTGGTTCCCTTGACTCCCCATAAAAGTAAATCCAGGTCTCTCTCTGTCTCCCTCCCTCCTTCCCTCTTCTCTCTCTCATTACACATGCACACACAAACATACATACTACTGTAAAAAATAAAACATTTGATGCAAACCATTGAAACCTTCCCTGGAACTCAAGTTTCATTTTTTTCTGATAAGTAGGTTAAAGTCCAGAGGTGTTTTTATTTTCCTACTGCCAAAAGCATATTCCCGAAGTTTTCTCATTTTATCAAAAGAGCTTTCTAAATTACTGTGTATCTCATAGCATTGGTATGGATCCCTATTGTTGGCATTGCCTGGTTGAAAGACATGGGTCAAGCAGAGAATTCCCACATACTCTGTATGCAGTTTCCCCATTTTTAATATAAACATACACACTAATGTAGTATATTTGTTACAACTGATGAAAAGTTGATACATTATTATAAATTAATGTCCATAATTTATTCACATTAGCTTTTACCTGATGTCTTTTTTCTGTTCCAATATCCCATGTAGGATGTCACGATATGTTTACTCATCATATCGCCTTAGGCTCCTCTTGTCTGTGACAGTTTCTCACTTTTTAATTTTCTTTATACCCAGTAGAATAATGGCCTCCCCAAAATGCCCACATCCTTAGCCTTGGAACTTGTGAGTGTGTTATATTACACAGAAAAGAGGACTGGATGTGGCAGTTGGAGTAAAGACTGCTAGTCAACTAACTGACTTTAGGCCTGGATGATTAAACTGAATTATTTGAGTAGATCCAATGGAATCATAACGGTCCTTTCATGTGGAAGAGGCAAGAGGGATATGGTGTAAGGTGGACTTTACAGGTCATCAATGGTTTTGGAGGTAGAAGGGAGCCTCCAGAAATGCATACGGATGATACTACTGACCCAAAGCCCACTGAGAACCATTTTAAACTCCTAACACATAAACTGTAGCATAATACATTTGTGTTGTTTTAAACCACTAAGTGTTTGTTAATTTGTTACAGCAGCAATAAGAAATTAATAGAGGTTTCAGGACCTGGGAGTTGGCACTGCTTTAACAAGCACCTAAAATTGGGAGGTGGGCTTGCAATTGGGCAATCGGCAGAGGCTGGAAGTATTGACAGGGTGATGGGATGGGACGAGCTTACATTTCCTTTTTTTCTGTGGGTACCGGGGGTCGACCTCAGGACCTCGCGTGCCGGCAGGTGCCCATGCCGCTGAGTGATATCACCGGCCCAAGCTTACATCTCCTTAAACAGACTGTTAGTAGAAATATGTGTATTACAGATTCTGCTAATGAGGACTCAGAAAGAAGTGAAAACATTTTAGAAAAATAATAGGTAATCTTAGCGATTACCTAAGCCATGTGAAAAGATGGTTGGCATAAATAGGAGTGTTAACACCATTGTCCGTGTCGCTCAGATAAATAGAAGAAATGTATTATTAGAAAGTGGAGGAAGGGGCTCCTTGTCATGTAAGGGTGGACACTTCACTGAATCATGTCCCATAATGATGTGGAAAGACAAATTTATAAATAATTAACTTGGATATTTAAGTAAAGACATTTCCAAGAAAAGTATTGAAGATGTGGTCTAGTCTCTTCTTGGTGCTTATGACAAATGTGAGAGGAAAGAGATAAGTTGAGGGAAAAATTGTTAAGCAACAGGGAGCCAGTATGTGACGATGTGGGAAGTTCTCAGCCAGTTCAGTTTGTAAAAATTAGGCGAATCACTGTCAGAAGAGTGTGCTCTGGAGAAAAAGCTAAAGATATGGCTGGATAACTCTGTGCTTGTGTCTCACAAGGTCAGGATCCAGTCACACAGAGGACTCTTTGAAGAGATTGGTCGTGTGACTCATGATCTCCTCATGATAATCTCATAAACATGAGATTATCCAGCAAAGATTGGTGAAGGATCCTCTTGCTTAAGGAAGGGAATCCCCATGACATACACAGGAGACACACGATGTTTTTGAGAATTTTCCATCAGTAGAAATGTTGCCAATCAGTTGAGGGTTCTCTTGCCTGATTCAGATAGAAATCATGAATCAACAAAGCACAACTCTGTCAGTGACCCTGATGCCACCAGATGATGCCAGATAATGCTAAATACTGCTGGGTGACACAGCCAGCTACTGGTCTCTGCTGCTGCCAGCTGCTGCTGTTTGACACCGGCTTGTGCTGGCTGCTTTGGTTAACTCTGCCAGCGCTGCTCTCTGTTGCTGGTCTTCATCGACTGCTCCTCTGTGGAGCTCTTCAGGGCTAACAGTCCCTAGTGTTTGTTGCTATTTCTTTTAAAATGACCACTCTGTCCATATTATTCAGGATAAGAACAGAATCTTTTGAACCCATACTACCCAATAAATAAATCACAAAAGGAAAAAAGAAAATAGAAGGAATAATGGAAACAAAGCTTTTATAAATAAGGAGGGGAAGAGGGATTGAAGGGAGGGGAGGAACAGGAAAAAATGCAGCAAGATATGTCAGGTACAGCAAGATATGTCATTCCCTATGACGAATGTTACCATTATGTATATCTAAAATGTACCAATAAAATTGATTTTAAAATCACAAGCAGATTTTCAGGACCCCCAGAGGGAAGCTTCATTTTAACAGGGCCTATGCAGCAGCACACGGTGGTCAGTACAACTGAGGGAGCCCTTCTGGGCTAACCAGAGCAGTTTAAACAGCAGAGTGCTGCTTAGATAGCATCTGCAGGCCTGAGATTGGTCCAAGTGCTTACCTGTGATTGGTTCAAGTGCTGACCTGTGATTGGTCCAAGTGCTGACCTGTGATTGGTTCAAGTGCTGACCTGTGATTGGTTCAAGTGCTGACCTGTGATTGGTTCAAGTGGGTGTCTGGAGTCTAGAACAACCCATCTGTCTTTGCAAATGAACTATTTGATTGATGGCTATCACATCTCCTTGAAAAATAGCAGGGCTGAAACTGTGGACTCTTCAGAGAGGCTAACCATGTTCAACATGAGTATTGGGGTTTGGAGAGGTTTGGGCTGTTGATAAAGGGCCTAGATCCCTCCCTGATCTCTGCCACAGTCAGGAGCAGTATTCCAGCTCTTTCTTCAGGGTCTGGAGTGTTGGGAATAGGGGAGCTGCACCTCCTGTGGGAATGGCCTGGAGAGCAGCCACTAAGTAACTGAGGCGGACACAGGCAAATTGTCCCTGTCCATCCTGCAGAGGGGACCCAGGGGAGGTGAAGGGAGGGGAGAGGGGAGGAGCATGACAGTTGTTGGCCAAAACACCTGGCTCCAGCCACCATAAGGAAAAAGGGAGAGAGTTGGGTGCTTCTCATCCATCTCAGAAACACTGCTACCTTGAACTGAAAAGGACAGATGCAGTGCAAAATGAAAGAAGATTGAGGGACCCCCAAGTTCTACAGACAAGAAGCTGCCTGACAAAAGTACCCTGCTGCAAATACATGCTAACTTTCATGAAAATGGAAGTATGACTCAAAGGACAGGACCTCCAGCTTAGAGAGTTCCCAGGGGCAAGACTAAAAACCACAGAAAATTGTTCTTAGAAGTTGAAACTAAGTGAGTTTTCCTGGCTGGACTTCAAAATTGCTTGGGAATAGTGACTCCTTTCCTTCCTTCTCTTCCTCCTTTTCCTCCTTCTACTTCTCTTCCTCCTCCTCTTCCTTTTCCTTTTCTTTCTCCTCTTTCTCTTTTTCTCCTCCTCTTCCTCCTCCTCCTGCTCTTCCCGCTCCTCTTCCTCCTCCTCCTTCTCTTTCTCCTTCTTCATCTTCTTGCAAGGAAAAAAATGTAAATCTTATCCTATGCCCTTTGTACTCTTGTTTCTTATGTTTTCCAGGTTTTCAAATGAAGGGGAATATACTGACAGTTTCACTAACACCTGACTTAGATAAATTAGAACTAGTCTTACTTAGTATCACTGATATTTTTCTTGTTTGCAATATCATTGGTTTCTGCTGTCACTTTTTTAATTTATTTCCTTCTGCTTGCTTTAGGCTTGAGTTGATCTTTCTGTACTTTTAAGGGGGAAGCTCAAGTTACTGATTTCAAATATTTTTCTTTTTGGATACATAGGTACATTTAATGTTATGAATTTCCCTCTGAACATTGTTTTCTCTGCATCAGACTTTGACAAATTGCACTTTAATTTTTACATAAAAATTTTAAATTAATCTTGAGATTTCTCTTTGACCTGTGTGATACATAGGAGTTGTGTTGTTTAATTTCTAAATATTTGGGGATTTTTTAGGGATTTTCTGTGAATTTCTAGTGTAATTCCATCATAATCTAAAAATGTACTTTGCATGATTCCTATTCTTTTAGTTTTTAAGGTATGACCCAGAATGTGATCCATCTTGGTAAACATTCCTCTTGCATATGGGAAGTATGTATGTTCTGTTGTTGGATGGGATATTCTTTAAATACTGATTATAAAGCTGATTTATAGTGTTTAGCAATTATATTCATAATGATTACCTGCTTGCTTCTCTCTCAATTGTTGAAAAATGGGCATTAAAGTCTTCAAGTACAATAGTGGATTTGCCTACTTTCATTTGCATCATATTTCGGCTCTCATTAAGTGCATACACATTTACTACTATTATGCTTTCTTGGATTATTGACATAGTTGGATTAATATCTACAATATTTAAAACTATTTTCTAAAATCTGCATTTATTCATGGTTTTTTCCCTTTATCTGCTTTCTTACTTTTATTTAAGCATTTAAAATGATTCCATTTTATCTTTTAGTATACCTATACTTTTTTTAAAAACAGTTGTGATTGACTTAAGCTTTACAATATACATTTTTAACTAACTAAGTCTACTTTCAAATAACATTGTGTTATTTCAGTCGCAGTGCTGTACCTTTGTAGCAGAGGAGTCCCAATTGCTCCTTTTGATCTGTTATGACATTGTTGTCATTCATTTCACTTGCCCATATGCTATAAACACCCAATATATTGTTAGTATTACTTAGAGCAGTTGACTTTTAGTTCAATTAAGAATGAAAAAATAAAATATTTTATTTTATCTCCATTTATTTATTTATTACCATTTATTTTATTTATTTCATTTATTTTTTTCTCTGATGTTCTTCATTATGTTGTATATATTGGAGTATTTTTTTTTCCTATATAATTTTTCTTCTCCTTGAAGAATTCTGAATTTTCCTACAAGGCAAGTGTATGGAGGACAAATTTCCTCAGTTTTATTTTCTGTGTAAAAAGATTTTATTTAATCTTCACTTTTGAAGTACAATTTCAGAAGATTTCTCCGGATCCTTGTGGGTGTGGTGATTGGGTATGGGGGAGACTAAGTTTTCTATCATCTTACGTGAGATAGGAAGGAAAGAATGGGTTAGAGCAAGAAATGATCTTTCCCAGCTTGAATGAGGTTCTGGTGAACACTTTCTCCTTGGGGTGTGATTCCTGGGCATATTTCACAGTGATTCCCTCCCACCACCACCACTCAAAAAGTCTCAAGGGGACCTGTTTGGCCTTTCCACTGTGAGAACCTGCTGGGATGCTTGGAGATGAACCCATGGACATGTGGAGAACCATTTTGATTTTCTCACTGTCATGCTCTACACTCAACTACCAAAACTTCACCAAAAGCACATTGAAGTGTTCCTACCAGTTTGTCACTCCAGCAGCTTCTGCTCCATGTAAACAGATATTGAGCGTGTCTCTCTGAATGAGTCTGCTAAACAGATTTTGAGGTGGCGGTTTGCCTTGAAAACTCAGATCTGTAATGTGTTCAAGAAAAGCCGTCGATTTTTCAGTTTGTCTAGCTTTTTCTTATTATAAGAAATGCAACAACTTTCCAGTTTTTTTTTTTTTTTTTTTTGTGGGTACTGGGGGTCAAACTCAGGACCTCGTGCACCAGCAGGCGCCCGTGCCGCTGAGCGATATCACCGGCCCTTTCTTCTTATGTGGGTCCCGGGAGTCGAACTCAGGCTCTTGCGCTTGCCAGGCAGGTGCTTACAACGCTGAGCCATCTCACCGCCCCGACTTTCCAGTTTTTGACATGTTAGAGTGAAAATTGGGAGTTGCTATTGCTGATTTTATTACCATTATCATCCCAACTCTTAAAATAAAGTAAGTATATCGGTTTAAGGTAGACCAGGTAGAAACTGCTATTTTGTATTTCTCATGGTCTAATTGGCATATGCATTTAGCATTCATAAACCAAAAGAGATATTTGAATATTCATTCTCTTGTGACTATTGATTTGAACATGATTTTTTCTTAAAATGACCGTACACACTCTGAAGAATAATTATAGTTTGACTTTGTTGCTCTGAAATTCAGCTATCCTTTCTTTAACTCTGTCTTTGGGGTAGAACTGAAAGTCTGAAAATAAGCAAAATAATCCTCTTATTTAAGCTCTGTGTCAGAAAATGCAACCAATATGTTCTTTAAAATATAATTTTGATACATGCAAAATGATATGATACTAAATATTTTATCATGCATCATCATATAACTGCAAAAGTTTCTCTAGGGAAGACATAGCAAAGGTGGAATTGCCGTATCATAGAGTTTGAGGATATTAAGCATGACAAAAGAACACAAAAGTGCGTGCACACTTTTACCTCTATTGGTGGAGGATGAGAGGTCTTGGCAGGTCATATCCCTGCCATCACTTGTGCTTGTCACATTAAGGAGTTTTTGCACTGTAGGGGGGATAAGTATGATTTATTTATTTCTAGAATTTCTAATGATATGGAGTATTTTTCACATTTTTATTCTATTTGTGTCTTTTTGCCACTTTTCTATTCGGTTATTGTTTACGCAGGTTATTGTTTTTGGTTCTTTATACAGCTTCATACTAATCTTTTGTCATCTATACATGTAATATTCTCATAGTCTTGTGTTTGTGTTGCATTTTTATTACTTTGTGATTTGAAATAGAAGTTATTAATTATGTTGTAATTATATTGATATTTTTCAAATATTTGTGTTCTTTCTATTTTGTTTAGGAAACTCATGTTTAGCCAAAATTACAAATATATACTTCCATATTTTAAAATGCTTAAATGTGGAGCTTTTGTCTGTAGTTCACTTTATAGTTGATGTTAAGTGTGGACCAAATTTTAGTTTAGAAAACTATGCCCATACCCTTATAACCCTAAAGAATATAATCTATATCTTTTGAATCATCCATTCTTTCCAATTGGTTTGCAATGACATGTTGGTGGTACACAAATCTTCCCTGTATGTCTATTTCTGAATTCTTTACTATGTTCTCTTGGTTGAATGATCAATTTCAACAACAATACACTTTTATTTTATTACATAGCTTTTAAATACATAGCTTGATATTTATATTTTTTTCTTCTACAGAAGAGTTGTGACTATTCTTTAACTGTTATTCTTTCGTATGGATTTTAGAATAAGCTTGCTGAGAACTTCAAGATGCTTTATCAACCTTTACTTGGAAGTGTACTGAATATATATATTAATTTGAAGTGAACTGTTTATAATACTGAGGCTCCCAATCAAGGACATATGCACATTTGTGTGCATGCACGTGAGTGCATGTGCACGCATGCATGTGCATGTGCACACACACACACCCTTTATTTATTTAGATCTTCTTTAATATTTCTCAATAAAATTTACAATTTTCTCCATAAGTGATACCTCCATTTCCTGTATTCTTTGCTGGTATAGAGAGATTTCTTTTAAAAGTTTTTTTAAAAATTAACTGCTTCTGCTATGTAAAAATCACATTGTTTTGTATATTAATTGGACATTTAGCAAGTCTATTAAATTTTCAAAATTCTGACATTTTGCCTGTATTAGGTTGCTTTGCAGACAACCACATAATCTTTGAAGAATGATAGTTTTGCCCCTTCTCCAATTCAAATATTTTCCCTCAGTTTATTGCCCTGGCTGGAAATTCCCTAAAATGTTGAATATAATCAGACATGGTTGTATCCTTTTACCAGGTTAAAAAGGAGTTTTAAATATTTCACATTTAAAAATGATCTGTAGAATGGGGTAGCTGGCATTTATGAGACTTACAAAGTTTCTTTCTAATTCAAGTTTGTTATTATGATTAGATATTGGATAGTATCAAATGCTTACTTCTGCATCTATTGACATAATGTATGGTTCCATAGCTTTAATATACTAGAGAGTTCATATTTTGTTTTATTTTATTTTTAATTGAGATCTAATAATTGTGCGTATTTATGAGGTACAGTGTAATATTTTTTCACATGTATACATGGTATAATGAACAAATCAGAGTAATTAGCATATGCATCTTTTAAGTGTTCTGTAGTTAAACCACTCTTCCATTCCTGGAATAAAACTGACCTGTGTATGACATTATATTTTTATGGACTCCTGGATTAATTTCTCTAATATTTGGTGGAAATATTTCAATTACTTATTTAATTTCTTTAATGGTTATAAGTCTTCTAAGGTCAGTCTTAAGTTATATTTTTTCTGTAATTTTGAACAACTCAGCTACTTCTTTAAAGTTTTTAGTCATTTAGTTACTAACATCACCCTAATGCTCTTCTTCCAGCATCTACCCTGGATTTTCCTGAAGTAAGATGAGAGTCACACTGTAACTATAGGAAGTATGATAGACTATCAAATCAGTGATAAGAATTGTGAAACACAGGTCATCATTCCTTTTTTTCTGAAATTGTTAAAAATTACAACATTTTACAAAGATAAAAAATAGAATAATAGAAAATCATAGATGCCATCTTACAGGCTGAGCAATCACTCAAACCCTTCCGCCTGCTCTCCGTAGACCTCGCCGCTGCCTGGAAGTCATCACGTGACTTCAGCACAGTGTGAGCATTTTATTTCATTTTATAACTCTGAGGAAAGGTTAACTTGTGCTCTATTTATTTTTCTAAAGGAATAGAAAAGTGCATAATGCCTTTTAGAAATATGTCTGCACAAGATAGCTAAACTGAGGAACCCATTATTATTTCTCGGAAAATTAAAAAATATTTTTTTTCTGGATGCTACTCTTCTGTACAGATTCTAAATATTTTTATTATGCACAATCTCAGCCACCTTTCTATCCATTTTTGCAGGTTAACAAACCACCTTAAAATCTGATGGTTTTAATGACAATTGGTGTTTAGTGCACAGTTGGGCCAGGGTCAGCTCTCGAGAATTTCCGCTGCTTCATCTGACCACATTTGCGCATGCAGTTTCATCTGGCAGTCAGTGCTTCCTTCACACTGCCTGGCAGTCAGCTGGCTGTTGGCTGAGGTGGAAGGCCATGTGTCTCTTGTCACCCATACGTTAGCTTACCTATTCAGATGGTGGCAATTTCAGGGCAGTAAGAGAAGAAACTGCAAGGGCTCCTGCAGTCCAGGATCAGAATTCAGGCTGCATCGAGAGTCAAAGCAAGCATAAGGCCAGCCAGATTCAAGAGTTAGAGAAACAGATCTCTTTCTACAGGAGGAGCTGTGAAGTAGTTTGGCCAGTTTTGCAACCTGCCAACCTAGCAGTGCCTCTTTGTGGTATTGGAACGAGAGACCCTCCTTTCTAACTGGATAGCTGCAGGTTACTATGAGGTTTCTGACCAGCAATGTTCAGTGCAGCCTCTGCCACAATGCTTCTGGCCTTGTAAATGTTGGTCATGATGGCTCATTGGAGCGAGCCTTGGTGGTAGATCTTGGTGAGAAATGGAGGAATTAAGACAATAGGACCTGACCCTGAAATCTAGCCATCTGCTGGCTGTTCAAGATTTCCTCTTGATCTGGGACCACTTGTTCTCTCTGTTGGTTGTGAACAGGTCTGGTTCCAGGGAGAGCCAAGAGGGTGTGCTCTGTGTGTCAGTTTATTCTGTGAACAGGCGCCGCAGGCCTTATGGCACAGGGTAGGGAGGGGGAGTGTAGGAACAGAACCTAGGCATTTCCAGGCCTGCTTGCATTCTGCCTTTTCAGAGTTCGCTCCCTCCTTCCCCTGCTCTGGGTAACACCACATGGTGGAAATTGCAACTTACCACTTCTTAGGGTGTGATAGCAGAGTCTTGGTTCCTTGAATAGAACAGTTTAATGTTAATTTCCAGTCCAAGAGGAGCTGTACATACTGTGTGTGTGTGTGTGTGTGTTTGTGTGTACATTCATACGAGCAGAGAGAGAGAGATTCATTATTTAGAATAGAGAGAGGGAATAGGGGAGAGAAGAGATGAGATATGACTGGAGCTAGAGAAATTAATTCTATATATTGTGAGCCTGAAGAGAAAATTGAACAAAGGACCTGTCTTTTCCGAATAGAAACATGTGTACAAATTAGTAGATGGATTTGTGGTGGAAAGGTAATGTGGGGTACCATAATTCAGACCGGATTCAAGCTATGTGTATCTGTGGTAGGAAAGATACCCCCCAAATCTTCCCAATTCCTCTTCCTTCTCCATTAGCCCCTCCCCATCTTAGCTCTTCACTGGCTTTGCCTTTTTCTCAGTCAGAAGTGCAAAGAGATCCTCTAAATTTCCTCAGGCAATCTGTTTCCGCAGTGTAACTCTCATCTCTGGCTACAGTTAGCAAACTGCCCTGTTTCTTTATTTCTCCCTTCTTCCTACCACCTTGAATCTCACTTTCCTTTTTCCTCCTTATTCTACCTACATTGATATTTTTCTTTCTTCTATAACACACCTGTCTAAATAAACAAACAACAAAGGGGAGACAGAAGAAATAGCAAAATACTAAGCAATGTTTTTGGCAGATTTTCCCCCTTATCAGAGCATTAAGAATCTAGCTATGGGCAATTCTGTTGTAGGTAATGTATAAAGCAAGTTACATAGATACCATCCTTGGTACTAGAAATTTAACTTTTCGGAGATATGTTCTTCTTGTATCTCTCCTAAATTCAGCCTAGCTTATGGGCAGTCCTTTTATATTAGATTGATTGAACTGTGTGAAACTGCTGATGCTCAACCATTGTTGACCTACAAAAATGGCAATTTCATGTAGTTCAATCTATATTTTCAGTTATTTCACTGATAAATATTTTTAATCAATTATTTTTTGGGGGAAGGAGGGTATTCTTTTGCTGAGTCTAAACTAAATCAGAAAAAATTTTTACCCTCTCATCCCTTCTTGCCTCTACTACTCCAACAGCTTCCCTTCTGATGGTTTATTTGCCTTTTAAACCTATCCTCCCTCTAATCAATTCATTGCCCTAATGAAAATCATCGATGACTTCACAGGATAAAAATGGCGTTACTCAGCCTGGCTCACAGGTATCTTCCTGTATGAGGCTGCAATCTGCTTCTCTAGGTCCTTACACTGTCACTGTCTCATATACTTGGCTTTAACCACAGTACCCCAAACCATACTGATGCTGTCGTATCTCTACCATTTTCTTTGTGGTTCATTCTTCCGAGAGTGTTTGTTCTTTGTTGGTCTGCTGGATAAACTAATACATGTCCTGAAAAATGTCAGCTTTAAAACTACCTATTTTTCTTTATTTTTCTTGGACTTATCCCTGGGTGTAGTAGTTGATCCTTTCCCTGATTCCCACTGTATGATAATTAATAAGTGTGATGCTGTTTACCCACTATACTAATCATATTTCTGGGTATGTATCTATATTAGTCAACTTTCCATCACTGGAACAAAATACCTGATATAATCAACTTCATCAGGGAAAAGGTTTATTTTGGCTCCTGTTTTCAGTCCATGGTTGCTTTGGGACTGTGGCAACACAGTACGTTATGAGAGGAGTGTCTAGTGGAGGAAACCTGTTCCCATCATGGTGGCCATGAAGCAAAGAGAAAAGAGACTACAGTCCCAACATCCCCTCCAAAGGGGCACCCTCGGTGATCTAATGTCTTGTACTAAGCCCTACCTATTAATGGTTCCATTAGTGCCACAGGCTGGCATCCAATCCTTAACACACAGGCCCTTGAGGCACACTTATCCAACCTACTACAGTTGTGAGTTTTCTATAGATCGACTTGGCCTGTTTTTAAATTCTCTTTATATCCTCAACATTGCCTGGCCCATACTTGTGAAATGGATTCTCTCCTTGCAAAATTCATCAACATTTTCTTTTCCTGTTTTGGATGGAATAAGAAAATTCAGAGGTAAGCAAGTTGTTAATATTAAAGTTAATGAGCTTGCAAACATTTCATTTACATTTGGATAAAGAGAAAATATTCAAGTCAGTCTTTGTTTTCTCTAAACCCTTTACCTGTCCCAACTGTGATTAGTTATTTTACAAGAGGTTAATATATCTTTAATCTAGCTACATATTTTTCACTTACCATAGTTTAAGGCAGGAGAGGACACTGTTCAGATTTAATGTTGAAACATGCAATAAATAACATCTATTTAAACATTACTTTATGGTCAATGAATTTTTGTTTTCTCCATTAATCTAATTTAATGTAATCCTCACTATACCTCAAGAAAGTACAGCTGGCCAAGAATATCCTTGCTTTTGAAGTAATGAAACTCCTGCTTAGTAGTTAGAGATTGAGATTTTTAAATTCATATTCACTGAAAGCTCTGGCTCCAAATGCCAAGCCTTGGATCTTAAGGCTCAACTCTGTTTGAGTTCAGCTGCAGGGGGGCCTAATCCAATAAGGTCCTACGTCAGCTTCCTATGCCCCTGCAGGGAGCGATTGAGGAGCACTGGGACCTGGGATGCAGAAGGGGAGAGGTAGGACGAAGGGGGAGGCTAAGAGTTCCTGATTCTGCAACTTCCTCTGAGAAGGCTGGAGGATGAGATGGGGCTCTGGTGGGCACACAGCAGGGGAAGGGAGCAGTTGCCAGGGGCAGAGCTGCAAACAACAGTAGACATAGCAATGGGCTGGTGATGAAGCACCATTACCAAGAACTCTGAGCTAATGATGCCCTTTTCTCCCCAGTCAGCAGTAGCTCTGAGGCAGAAAGCAGCAGAACAAGTGTCCCCAAAAGGGATTTGCATGATTGCTCATTTTTTTGCGGTGTTTTTCCATTCTGCCCAGTTGATTTTTTAAAATAAAGGTGTATAGAAACTACTACATTCACGCTGCACTTCTAGGAGCAGGGGTTATGAGGGCCAGACCCTGATCCCTACCCTCAGAATGAGCTCCCATTTCTCATCTCCTGCACCTCATCTGGACTGTCTTTTGGGGAAAGAGGGCAAGGGGGAAAGTAGATGTCAAAAGTTCAATTGATAGTTGGGCTTCTAAATCTTGGAGACTTAAAGCAACTGGTGTGTTGGACTTGCATGAGGGACCAGGACATCATATAGAATTAGTCAGAATCTTCAGGGTCCTACTGTGGGACTTTAAAAATTCACTTAAGCAAAATAGCATGTAGAAGCTACAAGCTCTAAGTTCACAAATTCAAATGTGTAAAAATAGAAATTAATCCAGATGTGGTGGTACATGTATGTAGTCCTAGCTACTTGAGAAACCGAGGCAAGAGAATCAATTTACCCTAGGAATTTGAGGCCAGGGGGGCAACATAGGTAAACCTTGTCTCAAAAAAATTAACAAAACATTTTTGTATGTAAATTAATCTATTTTTCATAACTTAGTTATGTATTTCTAGAGATGAAAATATTTAATAATGGACAATACAGGATTACCCCAGTTAAATCAGATCTTTCCTTCTATTTCTATTGGGAATTCTTCTAGGTTCCTAGGAAGCTATGTAGCATCTTGTAGTTGGGATGGTGTCTGGTACTTGATCTTTGCCTCATTTTCTCTGACATCCACTGTGAAGGATGCTTTTTCACACGGTGTTGAGAGAATTCTAGTCATATCCTTCTAATTCTTCATAGACTCGGAGACCACTTTAGATCCACAAGTCCCTTTTACTTATGTCTCTTGTGCCTGTGGAAAAATTCCATGTTTTCCCAAAGGTCCTTCAAGGATGCAGAAACCCTGGAAAGTCAGCTACATCAGGATCTTCCTTTGTATTGGTCCCTGATGCTGCTGCCTCATATGGATAATGCTGTCTTAGAAATGCCACGGTGCCTATCTGGACCATATGACACAGGTCCTCTTCGATCAAATTCCCAAACTTTTCTGGAATTTTTAAAATACTTTTCTCTAGAACTTGTCACAGGGCACAGGATAGAGCTTCTTCTCAGAGAACTCTTGGGATCTAAGCTCTTTTCTTCTCCTTTTCAATGACCTTCCCTTATCCAAGCTGATGGAATCTTCATCCAGTCAGGGGCAGGGTGATCTGATCATTTTTGTTTGTCCCAAGTTTATATGCAATAAACTGTATCCTCAGAGTCTTTCACAACTTTTGCTCTTGATGCTCAGAAGCCAAGATTTTGAAACATAAAGGATTTTTTTTCTCAATTATCTCTGGCAATCATTTCAAGACATTATTTTGAGACTCAAAAGAAATACTGTACTTTCATATTTCTGCTGTAAAATCCTTCCCTCAAGGTAATTGAGCATTTCTGCTAAATAAGGTTGCAAGGGCAAACAGGCTGCTTGAACAGTGGGGAAACCACAGTTAATATCTCAAATTGTTATCTTGCCGTTCTTGTATTAATTCTTTTTAAGAGTTTGTGCTAGATACCATGAAAATCACTCTTCTAGAGTCCACTTCTGAAGAGATCTGGGGAGCATCGTACACTATTGTAATCAGCTCTCTCCTGAGAAGACTGAGTGCCTGTTACAAGCTGTAAAATGTGGGTGTTGCTTATTTAGTTGACTTTCACATTATATTAGATTCTTTTACTCAGTCTCAGTGAAGATGCCAGAAGATGGGTAAAGAAGGGTGATTACCATCCCACATATCACTAAAGCTTCCCCGGACAAGTGTCCAAAACCTGATGTTAGGATGGAGGTTTAAGCCCCTGAATCTATTTTCATTTCACAAATCACTATATTCAAAAAAATTTCTCACTTGTATCTTAAAAACTTAAGCCATTAGACAGAATTGGAAAAAGCTATTTTATATTTGCATTTATTTTTGCCTACAGGGCTGGAAAGCAATAAGAAGGAAAGTGGTGATTGAAACAAATTAAAAGGGAAGAGGATACAGGACGACAAAAGGCTAGGACCAAAGATGGAATGTTGCTGCCCATGGTATTCTTTTTTAAAGGGAAATTATGAAAAGGTACATGAGGATGTTGAAAAAAAATTTTTTTAAAGGCAACTAGAACAGAAGGGTTGCTATTAAAATGAAGGGACACATTTCAAGAAGGAGGAAATGACCCTCAGAGTCAAATGCTTCAGACAAGTCAAGAAGAGGACTGCAGATATAATTAGTAACTTTAATAAGGGCAATCTCAATAGAATGATGATGTTGGGAATAATATTGTTGAATAGTGAAGGGCAGTTAAGGGTATAAGTGTAGATAAATATTTCCCAAAGTATATTCTTTTGTTTTATTATCCCAAGAAATGCACCTTGAGATGAGACAAGGATGTTTTGGTTGTATACAAAAATATTGAGGATATAGCAAGTTTAAACACAAGTGATTCTCTCTGGGTTTGTATGTCTTTCATTGCTACAGATACACATATGTTGGCTTTCCCAAATGGCCATTCTGAGTTCTCCTTAGACAACTGCGCATTTCTGAGGGTCTCTCTATATATCTTTGCCATGAGTGGTAGCTCCTTTACTGGTCACTTTCAATACTTTCCCAGATGATGAATCTAATTTCTGATGATCCATCCCACACTGATTCTATTCATTGGGGTCACCTTATTATCCCAAGTTGCTAGTGAATTCTTTAGGTGAGGTCTCAAATTCATACTCTTTACACAGGTGCACATGTGACTATTGGCAATGTGCCCCTGTCTTTGTGGACAGTGGCTCTCACTGGAGGATTCTAGCCTTGTTGCTTGGTCACTGCAAGTTCCAGCCAGCTTTTAGGCTTTTCCAGGCAAAATCTCTACAGGATTAGGGATGCAAGCAAATGTTTGAGCAGTTGGGACTGTAGTTTCAGTAGTCTTCTGAGAGTTTGACAGGGAATCCAGAAGCAGACACTTAGGCAAAAGGTTTGGAGAATCATGAGAAGAGATGTAAATATACGTATATAAAACTTGACCAGGACATTAAGACATGAGATGAAGCATGCATGTGTGTGTTTGTGTGTGTTTATATAACTTTATCAAATTAACTAAGACATTTCTGGTGCCAACATCTTTCGGAAATTTTTATTTTTATTCCTAGTTGACCAGTGGACAATTTATCGCAGTCATCTACAAAAGGTCCTGGTTTTGGGGTTGTGTTTCCAGAGACAGAGAAGGGTCTCAGTCTAGAATTTAGAAGATTTTTGTATTGGTGGTTGCCCCAAATAATTTTGTGGTACTTTCTCCAGTTTTGAATTTGCCCCAGTTTTAATCGTGACATCCACTTCCCTGTTGCTAATATGCCCTAAAAAACTTGAAATCATAGTGCTGTGAAGTTTTACCTCATATGACAATGGGAGAATACAAATTTTATGAGAAGTGTGTCTGATTAGCATTTATGACATGTTCTTTCAGTACAATCGCTTACCAGAATGTGCCTTTTATTGGCCACAGAGCATTGGAAAAATGTTTTATGTCTTACCACTACACACTAATCTCACTTGAGCTTTTCTTTAAAAAAGTCTGACATCTTCTTACCCCGACTGGCACATCAAATTTATGTGTGTATGTTCAACCTCTTGTACTTTGATCCTCTGTTTCAAGTTTCCAGAAGGGTTTCTGAGTTCAGGAGTTTAAATGTTGTGGGAGAGCATCACTTGCTGCACCTGAAGTAGGCAGGGTGCTGCTGCCTCCTACCAGTGTGCAATGCTCAGTCCCTCCTCTGCCACCCCAGCAGGCTGTGCACCCTGCTATTGAGCACCTCTCACCCTGAGCCTAAGGGATTTGCTGACACTTTGTCACCTTTTCCTCCTATGATAGGCTTCATGCAGACGGTGGGTGCATTTTATTCATTTCTATACCCCCTGAGTAGAGCACCATGCTGACACATAGTAGGTGCTCATCGCATGCTTGCCAAGCAAGTGAATTCCACGTTAGTGGTCCAATGTTAGGGATTGCATTGAGAGTACTCTCATTGCCGAAGAATCCTAGGGTTCCCATTCACATATCGTTGCAAAGAAGTAGTGTGTGGAATGTGGGGTGCTGATGGTGTTGCCTTTAAAAAGGCAGTAAGGAGAAGATTCAAGGACAAAGAGTAAAATTCTTTGGCCTTCTTTATAAATTGAACAGAGAAGGACATGACCTTTCTCCCTACTCTGAACTCCCTTTGTACTTGCTGCCTGTACCACTCATTTTAGTACTTAATTAGCATGTTAATTAGCATGTTGCCTTAAATTAAAGTCGCCCAGGATCGTAGAGGGGTCTAATCTGCATAGTTACCTCAGGAATTCTGTGATGCCACGGCAGGTTACAGGGTTCTGTTTTCACGAAGGCTCCTAAGTCACATGGGAGACACTGAGGAGGGAATTTTGGAGAATGCAAAGAAGGGAGGTGACAGCAAAGGCCCCTTTCATACCCTTGGGAAAGGTCCCAGGAAGTCAGAAAACGTACTGTACCATGGGTAAAGTCAGAGGAATGGGTCAAATCTGAGATCTCAAGTGAGGAGCAGATGAATCAGGTTTCCAATGCATGATTTTGGGATTTGACCAACTCTTCTCTGTCCAGCTCATCTCGGAGATCTATGGGGTGGCAAACACTTAGTAAGTGGGCCAGGTTGCAGAGCCATGACACTGGGTGGTAGATGTCCTTTACATCTGGGGAAGGAGGGGCGGCCACCACCTACAGAAACAGATGGATCAAGGCTCAGAAGGGAGAGGGACAGGGGCCAGGGCTGGGGGAAGGAGGCTAAGCCTGGACCTCACCTCTCTTCTTTTGTTCTTTACTTCGGTGGTTCCTACACAGAGAGGGAGTGGACACGGCAAGTCCTCTTTGCACCCTGGGGTTCCCAGGGGTGAATAATAATACTTTTGAGTCAAGGGAATTCTTGAAGTGACCTGGAGTCAATTCTTTTGGTCTGAAATGGCCTGAGAAAGAAAGGTGGTAGTTGTTGTTTAACCAATTCCTTTAATAAATTTCTAAACCATAAAATATCAAGTGAAAAAAATCAGTGAAGTTATTATAGCCCAAATCTGAAATCTCCCACTTTTGTTTGTCATTTTGTTGTAGTTGTGATGATTGTTGTCATTCTCACCCTCAGGCTTTCTCTAAACAAGTGACACCACCAGCTGAATTTTTAACAGTCTCAATGCAACTGATATATACTAAGCAGTTACATCTTTTAACCAACACACATAATTAAACATACGAAAGATTCCCTCACACTCATTTGCAAAGACAGTTCCTGCGATGCAAATGATTGCCCAACACATCCTTTTTCTGATTGTGTCTCCTGGTGCTGCTTTTTCCTCTTTTCTTTTGCTTCCCACAGCCAGGGAAGGGAGCAGGTCACATATAATTTTCAGCTATTGACGAGCAGATGATCTGCTGCTTTTGATTCTCTGCACCACTGCTTTTTAACTTTCCCATGTACAGTCAAGCGTTGGTTTTATATTTATGACTCATGAATCCTCAGGTTCGCAAAGGGCAAAAATACTGTCTGATGCTACTGAGTGCCTAGAACCGTGCTGAGCAAACTGTGGGTGCCCCCTGTACACTAATTGGATGCCAGGCTGATCACCAGATGGCATCTCTTTTATTTGGCTCCTCTCAAGTCTGTTTAACCACAATTCACATCTATTGGGACTTAGATTCCTTTTTAAAACCTAGATTCTTCTAATCTTGGTGCTGGAACAACTCTTAATGACAATCTACATTACTATTTAAACCCTCTAACAATGAGCAGAGATCGCTGAGCTAGGATTTTGCAACCCAGGCATCGGTGCAATGCAAGTATGTTAGTCAGTTTCACATCTCGCCTGTGACTCTTTTGTCTGATGTTCTCCTACTTGAGTGTCATTCCTTCATCCCTTCTATTTCTCTTCTCTAAAAATTTATAAATGTACATATCCCTAGATAGGTAACCTAGTAATAGGTATTAGCCTCTTGGTGTAAATAAGCTTAATAACTCTATTTAATTTGGATTAAAATGGGAATTTAGGTAGAGATGAAATGTTTATTGAAATACTCATGGCCAAAGGGCCAATTTTACATGAGGTGGAGGTCAGGAGAAATTAAAACCACTTAGTGTGGCAATTCCTTAGGGATGAATGTGACCATACCTTAACAAAAGGGCTGTTGATGTGTGTGTTGGGCGATGGAGGGTTTAGTGTGTGCCAACTTTTAAAATAAAAACAGGGAACAGAAATCAAGTGTAGTTTCAGTTACCATCTTAAAAGGGAACAATAAGTATAGCCTAGAGACCAATGTTGTAGAAATTTTGAAGGCTTTCTTCAGGTTCATAACTTCACTGTATTTATTGTCACTGCTAGTTTTGGGCTGAGTTTTTTTTTTTTTCCTCTGTAGTTATTAACAGTAAACTCTTAAAATGAAAAGGGCCTTATGGTTATCATGGGGGAAAAGAGAAAGATGAAAGAGTTGGGCAGGTTGACTTCCATGCCTCTGTCAGATATTTGGGAAAAGAACTCACATAGGTGATCACTAAAATGAAAAGAACAGGGCCAGTGAGATGGCTCAGTGGCGTAAGCGCCTGCCTGGCAAGCGTGAGGGCCCGAGTTCAAGTCCCGGAACCCACATACAAAAAAGGGTCCAGTGATATCGCTCAGTGGCATGGGCGCCTGCTGGCACGCGAGGTCCTGAGGTCGACCCCCGGTACCCACAAAAAAAGATAAATAAATAAAATGAAAAGAACAGAAAGCGGTGTGGAGGAGACAGGAATAAGTCTAAAAAAAGACTCTGATTTAACAATAGTTTGGTGGCAGGAACTGAAGAATGCAACAAGAAGCAGTGGGTAGAACAAAGCCATCTTGGGGATGGGGGTTGTGGAGGCTGGAGTGAGCACAGCAGGAAGTTTGGGCTGGGTGAAAGCAGAAGGAGAGCTCACCAGGACCTAGAGAACACCTACCTTGCATACTGCTGCAAGACTGGCCTCCCACACAGCTCAAAGGAGTCACCTTCCATGGGGTCCTGTGGCCTCCCATGGGAAAGAGAGCTCTTGGTTTTAATTCCAAGCATGCGTTTTTCTTCTTGAAATAAGTTTAGATCACGTTTCAGCAAGTGTCTTCCTGCAGAGAAAGGTCTTCACATTAAAAATAAAGTTCACAGGAGACACATTTGATCTTTCTAGTGGCATTTCTACCTGTCCAGCCCAGGGGGAATTGTACTTCCATGGTCTATCCCTGCATCAACACACTCCCTCGTGCAATTCAAGCTGTTGGGTTTAATCTATAAAGCTTTAAATGATTAGAGTCTATTTGCTCCAGAGGTCGCCCCTGACACTGCATCCCTGCTGGGTGGAACCATATTCTCTGTGCTGATTTGAACTTGTGAAGAATAAAGCTGGAGTGTTTGGGATGTGAAGTAAAAGGAGACTTAGGGTTAGGGGATGGAAGCGGTATCTTTAACTACCCTTTGGTTTCTTGGGTGCAAATCCCTGGTGCAAGCACATTGCTTGTTCTTAGGTGATGAGATTAAAAGTCTTGTATGTCAGTTTTTGTACTTCCATATTACAGGATTCAGGATTCCTTTAAAAAGAAAATATCTCCTGAAGTAAAATACCAAATCAGACTTATATGTAGCTGATTGCATATATATTTGGTACATGGAATAAGTATATAGAATGAGATCTTTGCCTCAAGTTCATTGCTAGATATTTTTCTTTTATCTTTTGGTTGGCATGGGTATTTTGTGGCAAGTTTGATAAATATAATTGCATTTTAAGTCTGGTTGCGTGGGTATTACAGGCTTCCAAGCTGAAACAAGATGGTAGCCAATAAAGACTTTTAAATTTGCATATGCTCCAAAATCTGCGATGAACCTTGAATTTTTATGAAATGTGGTATATTAGGAGAGATTGTAAAAAAAAATAAATGTGAGTGTAGTGAATGTCATTTTATGAATGACACCTTAGAACTTAGATGATGTTACGTTTTACCTTACTTCTTCCTTGTGGTGTCTTATTAAAATGGTTTTGAGTGTGCTGGTTTGGACACAGTGTGGACTTTATGAAGGATACAGATGCTCGGTTGCTCCATCTTTTGGGGGATGGGAATCGAAAGCTGTAAGAGCTGCTAAAATGGTAGCACACTGATTAAGCGAAGAGGCAGAGTCATAAAATAAATCCTGCTTGTTACAAAGCAGCCTATGTGTAGGGGGCAGTTTGGGAGACCCACGGCGAGGTGGATAGCTGGTCAGACCAATTTAGCAGAGTTGGAGCCACAGCAAATTTGATGAAGACACCCTCAGAACCTCTGGAAAAATAACTTGAAGCATCAAGAGAAATGATTTCTCCCTCAAGTCACTAAGTGAAAAATGCTTAGAATAAAGATTCCCCCCCCCATTGGAAGGAAGAGGGAGGAATGGCAGGAAAGTAGGAGGGGAGGAGAGAGGGAGAAGGGTGGGGGGGAGAAATGTTTTTGCTTTCTTCCCAATGGAATTTTGACTAATGAGATTCACATGCTGCCTGGGAGGGGTCCCAGGAGAAAAAGCAAGGGTACAGGGGACAGGCACAAGAAGGAACTCAGACGGGGCAATATCTGGAGCAATCTCATTCTAATTTTCTACAAGAGTGAGGATGCAGCACAAGACATCCATCACAGTCAGAACTACCTGAGAATGCCACTTTTTGCTGCCTCCCTTCTCACCTCCTCTCTTTTAGCCTCCACCTTCTCTGAAAAACAGGTATATCATGTGCAACTGGAATTTTGACCTGCTCCTTCAATGCTATATAATTTACTTTTGTGTGTGATGTTTTCTTTTAAAATAATCCTATATTTTGTCTAGCCTGGGTATTATTATTTCTCCTCATTGGCTTTTAACACATCAACTTATTACAGACTCACTTAGCAAGTTATTTACTGAGCAAAGACATTAAAGCCTGCTTGTAAATCCTTCTACTGAGGTCTAAGTGGCCGCTTGCTTGAAATGTCATCTCTTCTTAGAAATAGCTGCATTTTCAAAGAATTTGAGAACTTAAGTTAGGAATGGGAAGTTACATTGCTGTCTAGAGGGCGGAGATTGCCAAGGGTTTTTCTTGCCAGGAAGGATTTTGGGGACCTGGAGTGCTGCCCAGAGCTGGTAGCAGCGTGTTGTGTAGTTGGGGCGGATCGGCCCAGGCGGAATATAACAAAACATCTCTTAAGACTTCTTCTTTGTTTTAGTACTTTCATACTAAGGTTCTTTGAGACTAGGAAAGCATTGGAATATTATTGGACAGTGTTTTCTCTAGCCTGTTTTTTCATGTCTCTAAGCATTTGGGATCAGGGTTTTGCCCTTACTTCTGTAAATGGCAAGAAGGATAAAATATACAGTTCCCTTCCTTCAGACAGGGGACCACGATCCACTTCCTAGGGGGAGGGTGTGGGAGTAATGAGACTGCACTGTGGCAGGGAAAACAAATTACTCATCTAAGACTGTTTGAGTTTTTCTTTTCAAGCCATTCCTTCATTAGTACATCCCTTTCTGTCTGTCTCCCTGATCTTACATTCCAGTTTCTCATTAGTTAATCAGGAGGCTGTGGTTAAATCATCCATTGTCTGTGGGACACTGGCCATTCTCAGAGGCAGGCTGTGCATGATGGCTCGTTGATGACACTGCTTACTTTCCACCCAGGTTGCCACATCCCAGCGCCCTGCAGCTGCTGGTTACCATGAACGCCTCCCTTTGGCTTTGTTCTCAGAATGTCACGGTGACCAGCTTGCAGGTGGCATCCTGCTATAGATGCTGGCATAGATTTTCAAATATTACGCAGCCTGTACTGATTTTCTCCATTATTTGTTGACAGTAATAGTTGCTTTGATCTTCCTCTCCCTCCTCCCTCATCCTTTCACCCATGTATTGGGCTCCTTCTGAATTACTCAGACTCAGAAATCAGAAAAGTCTCTAACTTTAAGGCTAATTCTAAGATTTTTAGTTTTCTTTGGACTGAAACTCTGCCACAAATACCCTGGATCCTGTGGACTTGGCTGACCCCTTCTTCACTGTGTCCCCAAACTCATGTCCCCTCCCTTGTCTCCTGTGCTTCACGCCAAGCACAGACATGACTTCCCATTCCATCTCCTCTGCTAAATGTGTTAAATGTGAAAACCACTTGATTCCACCGGTCTTAGACCTTGGGCAGTACCACTCAGGGAACCACTGACCTCTGAAGAACCCCGTCGTTCTTACTCTTACTGCTGGAATTCATCAGAGCAAGCTTATCTTATGTTGAAATAAATGAGTTTCAGAAGTGCTTGAATAGCATGTGTTGTCATCCATAGAAATATAAGTGTGGGCTGAAGTCAAGGAGGACTGTTTAAGTTTTGAGTGTCTCATTGCTTTGGGAGGAATGAGTATGTTTCCCTAGAAGAAGCTGCCTAACCAGAAGAACTCTTTAAAAGTCTTGGGGAAGGGCGCTACTTCTGTTGTAGGGCAGTGCAGCATAGGTGGGAGGGTGAGGGGAAGATAGATAAATGAAATAAAAGATACTCTCCCGTTTGTAGTAGTGATGCTGAGAAGTCACTGTGTGTGGTACTTGGGTATCCAAAGATGAGGATGACAGCCAGCACTTACTGGGCACATTTTTATGCCAGTATTCTAAGTATTCTAAGTATCATCCATGTCTGTGTTCTTTAATCCTCAGAGCCATGCTACAGGGAAATATCAGTATTACCTTCACACTGGTCTATTTCTTTTAAAAAAGAAGTCCTTTATCTAAAATTACAGAGCTGTTGAGTATGGAACCAAACTCGGGACTCAGAAAGTATAGTTTCAGTCTTCTACTTTTAACCTATGCTTATCCCACTGAAGGACAATATTTCTCAGTGCCATCCATCACACTGGCATACAGTAGATGCTCAGTAAATATCTGCTGAAAGAAAATATTTGTTCAAAATTAAAGCCAATTAAATCTCATCTGAGGAAGGCATGAAGGAGACAGGATGTTAGCATGACTGACAGTGGCGTCCTCGGATTGCAGTCTCAGCTGGGTGGGATTCTAGGAGTAGGGATTTTACAGCATAGCAGGAAGGCATTCATACCTCCCCAGTGTCCAAATGAATCAAAACCTGAGTGAGAATACCCCTCCATTGAGCCACTCTGGAGCCAGCTCTTACTTGTGATTCCTTATCTGTGCCATGCACAGTCACCCCTCCATGTGTTGTCTTTTATCTCCATGGTGTGCAGTGTACTCTCCTCTTCAGTCCACAGAACAAACTTTTAACCATGTTTAAGGCTCATCACTTCTCCATCATTTTCTGCAACCTCTGCTTCACCCTCTTGATTCAGGACTAGCTGTCCTTTCACACATCAGTTTATACCGAACTTTACCATTTGCAATATAACTGTACCACCTGTTTTCTTCACTCAGTGGTGAACTCTTTGCAGGCAAAATATGTTTCATTAACCTTTGCATCCACAGTGCCAGTGTATCTGTAACACCAAGCACAGCACCAGATGCATAGTGAGTGCTTTTTAGTGCGTATTGCATGGAGTTAGATTTCCTGCTTGCCGCCCTTTACTCTAGTACTCCAAAGGGTCAGTATTCCTGCAGGGGAGGTGAGGGCCAGAATAACTGCAAGGAGCTGGCTGCCTGTACCTCTCATGTTACCTGGCCACAAGCCACTTGCTCCATGGAAGGGTCAACTTGATTTAAAGCTGCAGGATGGAGGAAGGATATGTCGTGAACTTGACTAAATGATTCTCTTAACCAGTGTCAGCCCACTGAACTGTCCCTTCAATTTTAACTGTTCCATCAGCCAAATAGCTTACTCAGCTTTGCAGAGGCCTCTTACTTGATCTGAAAACATTGGCAACATTTTGGCCTCCAATCTGACTTTAAGCCTGTTATAGATAATGCGTTTTCTCTGGATTAGGCGATGCATCTTGGTTGTATTGGAGAAACATCAGTTATGTCTATGTCTTGTCTAGTAACGGCCAGGATTGGGAGCATGCCAGCTTTCACCTCATTTCTAACAGACTCTTTAATTAACCTGTGAAACCTAGTGCACCGCTCACTGTTGTTTTAGGGACGAGACGCATAATATGCATACTTTTTCTTCTATTATGCTTTTTTATTTGTTCAGGTTATTAGATAGTCAGATTCTCTCTTGGGTTATGAAATAAACTCTCTCAAAAGAAACAAGGATTTGAGAAACACTCAATGGGGCTTGGTCTCTTTTATAGAGACTGTACTTTGTCACATTTACCCCTTGATAATTGAATTCTTTCTCCCCCTTAATATTTAAACACATAAGCTCACCTAATTTAAAATGTCTCCTTTTCATGCAATGTCTCTGTTCTCATAAAGAAGTATTTGTAAAATAAAGGCTGGATGAGCCCCTCTGAGGCATTCCTCTTGCAGGGCCTGTACAAGGAGGATAGGAGCTGTATCTTTTCATGCTTCTTGAGCTATGCATATGTATGCCTCCTATTTGTCATGCCTGAAATAAATTTTCTACCTGTGTTTTTACCTCTTGCTTCGCACATAGTGCCCCAAATTGCTGCTCCTGAGGAGTCTAAGCCAAGGACATTGTGTTCCATTTTCATGATGAAATGCAGATTTCCCATTGAACCTAATCAACCTTCATTTCACAAGGTTGACAAGGCAGATACTTAAAGAATTCAGTTGGTTAAATTTATGGCACTGAAAAGAGTCCATTCCAAGAATATTTTTTGATTCTAAAGCTATGGAATTTTTATTTGATTGTGTATTAAATTACATTTTCATTCACTTCAAGTCCTTGCTTCTCAATTTTGTGTCCCTCAAAGACAGACAAACTTGTTGACAGCCACGTTGGTCTCCATAAAATTCTGTGCCAGAGAGAAAAGATCTACAGTATTCCAGTCATGCTTCTACCTGTTGATTTTATACCAGCTGATATAGCTGAAATATTTGCATAAGAAAGCATGGTCTTTTTCTAGATAGGAAGGAGAAATAGCGTAGCTTGAGTTACTAACCGTGTTTCGGGGATTTGCTAGATTTTAACATGTGCCAGATAATTTTCTTGCAACTCTGAGGGGTGAGTGCCATTGCTCCCTTTCAATGAATAAGGGCTTCTGGGCTTAGAGAGACTTCTAAGGACTCCTCCCAAAGCATACAGATAAGAGGAAGAGTTAATATTCAAACCTGGGCTTCTCTCTGCCCAAAGTGGTTACCTTTTCATTATTCTACAAAACTCTTCCTTAAAAATCATTGTTAGTATGGGCAGGCCAACAAGAATAGCAAGAAGGCAAAACTCTTGCCTTTCAAATGTGAGCTCAGAGTCCCTCTAAACATAGAATCTAAGTAGTTGCTATCAACCAACTCATGTTAGGATGCAGATTGGAAGTTAATACCCATTCCTGATTCTAAAGTTGCCTCTAAACCTTGCAGATGTGGGCTTTAGTGCTAGACCATGAAGATCATAACCCTTCCCACCGTGCCAGGGAAGGAGTTCTATTGAAGAGGGGATGTTAATGGGGAGACCCCATTGACCTGCAGAAGCAAAGCTGGTGTCAGCAGAAGGCACTGATGGCACAACCAAGTGATGCACACAAAAAATCATCTTGTTTGTCATTCAGCCAGTTGCAAATTTGTTCTGGCAAGAGGTTCATTAACCTTTGAACTATCCTATAAAGGTATAGCAACCAGATTTCTCTCTTAGTCTAATTCACTCTTTCAGACTACTTTAGACTTGATACATAATTATGTCATTTGATGATTAACACGTTTATATGCTTATCCTCACAGCTTGCTCATGCTTCTTAATATCATTGTGTGTTTGGCCTCCCACCTTGCATTCATGTTCTCCTTTCTGGATCCATCAGTATTCCCTGTCCACATTCTCCCTCCAGCAACATCAACACTAGTCATACAGTTTTTGCATTGGGCCTTTTCTAGCACAGTGAGATTAGTCCAAGAGTCAGGATATCCTAGACTATCAGTGGATATACAGCTTAGCTCCCAAGGGCAAACAGTGTTACTTGTAGATAACATGAATAAGAAAGAGTATAGAGATGGGAAGGCACTCTGGGAAAGGAAGGCGAGGGAAATGTGAGGTAGTAGGGGGATAAAAATGATCAAGATACAATATATATGTCTATCAATTCTCCAAGATGAATGTGACTATCATGCACATGTATGTAAATATATACTAACAAAAAAGTCAAAAATATGTGGTTTGTCCTTCATACAGTTTCAGAACACTTGACAACTGTAATAAGAAGGCTTATTTGCTATCTATAACTCAGGCTAATTCTAAGCAGTGTTTATATTGTTCCAAGCAAGGCTTTGGTTTCTCTGAAGTCTAGGTTAGATTTGGTGATATGAAGTTGAAGGCGCAGCCCTGGAGCCAAGTAGAATGGCTTTGTGTAACAGAGAAAGAAAGTTAGAGTTTCTAGGGCAAGGAAAGATCCGGGAGTTAAGTGGCAGGCAAAAGAGCAGTTATACAATTAAATGTAGAGAAATCTCCAGTTTTGGTATGGCCAAGAAGGAAAGCTGAGGTACAGACAAGCTTAATGGGAACATTTAAGAAATTTGCTGTCCTATGTAAGATGTCTCCATCTCTTGTGGATGCCAGGCTTTATTTGGAAGTGACTGAATACTTTTAAAAGGCTTTAAGGAGACACTAAATCCTAAACCCAGGATTAGTGAGGCAAGACTACATGGATTAGGCTTATGTGCAGGAGCTGTAGGAGCTGGGAAGGGGATACCTCCCATCACCTAAGGGACACATTTTGAACTCTGAGTCAAGATATCTCCGTTGATAAGCCTTTCTCAACCTAGGTACCTTGTCTGAGGCATAGAACACAGAAAGTGGTTTCAAACATTATTTTCTCAGTTCTCCTAAGTTTGCTACATAACCAATATCATTGTAGATATGTGGAAGAGTAGCTAAGTTGTTACACACTGTGGATGCATTAGTGGAAGGGTCAACAATCTCTTACTGGCAGACAAATCCAGCCTGCTTTTGTAAATGAAATTCTGTTGTAACTTTGAAACTAGCATTTGCTTACAGTGCCAGACAGTAGCATTCATGGTACTGCAGTAGAGCTGCACAGTTGGAACAGGGACTGTATGGCTTGGGAAGCTTAAAATATATTCTATCTGGCCCTTCATCAAAATGTTTGCTAACTTCTACTATAGGGCATTAAATCTTTATTAGATCTAATTCTTTCAGGGATCTCATTTGAGAAAGGCTAATGTGGTAGCATCTTAGATCTCATCAATGTTCCTGGAGAACTGGGCTAAGAATGTCTTCACCAACAGCATCAAATACGCAGATACATACTGCCAAGGAGCGGAGATGAAGTGTACAGAACATGCCAGTCATCATCGAAAAGAGTAGTTGAGACTTAGTCATATCTGAATGAATATAGACTAAAAAGAGGAAAACATCATGGTTGCAACTTGGTCAAGATACCAGTTGGTTTATGCCATAGATTACATACTTAAAGCCACCGGGCGTAAAACTTCACATGAAAGGGCTATGGAGGCCATTATTTCTCAGCACTGAAGTGAAACTCAAAAATACATGCAATCCCCTTTCTCAAAGAGACATGGTCCTTCTAGATTTGGACACAGAGTGGTGGCAGGCCTAAGCATCAGTTTGTTTGAGATCTCCTTTTTACTCATCTTGCGTACTCAAAACCTCTTAGCTTACCCTTTCCCATTAAAACTCTCATACCTGCTGTCTGAGAACGAAGTTGGTATCGGTTCTGCTTTGAGATACAGCCTCTTTGGGGACTTTGTATGCAGGTATTTGTCATCCCTTGTGCCTTCATGGCCTCAGCATGTGTTTTCCTGGGGCATTATATAATCGTGAGAAGTCTTTTAAGAAGGTTTTTACCATCGCTCTGACATCTCCTTCACCCAGAGCATTATTCTTGGAAGACTCTATTTTTTTGTGGGTACCAGGGATCGACCTCAGGACCTTGTGCACCAGTAGGCGCCCGTGCCACTGAGCGATATCACTGGCCCCTTTTTCGTATGTGGGATCCGGGAGTCGAACTCGGGCCCTCGCTCTTGCAAGGCAGGCGCTTACGCCGCTGAGCCATCTCACCGGCCCACTTGGAAGACTCTTGAACAGATTTGTAGTTGATATTTTGAAATCTGGGCCCATGAGCACATCTGCCATGAGATTCTTATCTTCCGTCCACTTTTGGACGTTACCAGCCTTGAGTAACTCTTCCTGTAACAGTCGGCTGTGCCACTAGCGCTTCATTTTCCTTGCTAGTTCTCCCATGACTTTCAGAAAGGCTCAGAATTTTGGCAATTTAACCTCCTTCTTTAGTTAGTTCTTTCCCTCTCTACCATGACCCATAAGGCCAACAATATTTGGTGGACTAAGTGCTTTCTTTCTCCTCACCTTCTTAATTTCCGGCCTAGGAAAGAGTGATATTCAAATGTTTAGACAATGGTAGAGCACAGCTACCAGCCAAAACCTGATGCTGACATCAGACATATGAGCATACTGAGCATGTTGGTATGATAGCCCAATCCCTGGTATTGGGTTTTTAAAAAATTGTGCCTGCATGTCTTTTCTTGTGGGGAGCCCTTACAGAGAGACATGAAAAGTCGGTGGATTCTGGTCAATAAAAGCACATACTGATCAAACAATCTTCGACTTCCAAATACTGAGCTGGTAAATCTCACCAGAGAGTGGTTCGGCAGCAGATGGATGACTAAATCAGGGCAGTACTCAGCCTCTGAGTGTCTTCCCTAGGTACCCATTAGTATAGTTTATTTTTTCCTCACGTTCCCTTAGAGGCTAAATTTCACAAACTTTGAGCATTGTCCAATAACTGCAGCCCTAGGATGGCAGCCTGGAGCTGGTGAACAGGAGCTGACCATGCACATCCCTTCCAACTCCACGCTTGGTGACATTTCACTGAAAACTTGAAATCAGCCATGGAAGGAGTATTCATACAATAGAAACTGTCACACGCTACAAATAACATTATTATTTGTCCAAAGAGTGTGTTGTTAAACATTAACCAACATCACAGTTCGTTTTATCTGCAATAACTGAGACACCTGGAAACTCGCCCCAGTAATGCTGTCTTTTATGCTGATCTTTATGGAAGTTATCTAACTTTTCTTTCAGAAGCTTTCGTATAGCTATCCCAGTTTTCAAGAAGTGGCTCCCTAATTGCCGTTAGGAGTATAAACTATCATCAGCTTGAGAAGGAGTGGTTTCCTGGGTCCAGTCTCTCCCTAGGAGAACACCACAGGTTGCTGGCTAGTCTCTGAATCTTTTGCTTTGTGGGATGCCTTTGGACCAGCACAATCCTTTTGCACCTACAACAACAACAACAACAAACCCTTTCCTTTTCTAACTACTTCTTTATGAATGCTTCACCTAGGAACATCTCTCTCTCTCTTTTTTTTTTTTTCTATATCTGTATATTGGCCTCCAAAATTTTATTTTCACATCTCAATGGGTGTCCTCTAAGGTAGTCCTCTAAGATCACTGAAGGAAAGCTTTTCTTTCTTTCTCCTACAATTTCTAACATGATGGTAAGATAATGCATATTTTTAAATTCTGTTTTTCTTCTGATAAAAATCCACTCTTTTGAGACTGTTCCAGGCACAGAACTTTTTAGCTTTTGTGTTTGTAGTAATAATTAGATTTTTTTTCAATTTTTTTTTTTTTTTTTTTGTGAGTACCGGGGGTCGACCTCAGGATCTCGCGTGCCACCAGGTGCCCATGCCTTCGTGCTTGCCAGGCAGGCGCTTACGCCACTGAGCCATCTCACCGGCCCTTTTTTTCAATTTTTTGACCTAGGAAGACACACTATCTTTTTATAACGTAAGAGTTCTCATTCTTTTAAAAATGTCTTTTAATAAAATCCACAGTCCTTCTATGGGTAAAAACAAAGGCTGGGTCTTTAAAACTTAGAGTTTCAGTCCAAACTTATGTAACTAATAAATCTTAAGCCAACCTAATATTATGACACCCAGGTTTGGCCCTGAATAGGATTCAAAATAATATAAAAGAGCTCACTTCCAGAATGTACCTTCCTCTCTTTTTTCCAAGTTTTCTTTCAAGTAATATCCTCAAATATCACCTTTATGAAGATTTCTCTGACTTCCCTTGCAGGGTTTGTTCTTTTCTCTGTGTCTTTTTCATTCTGTTTTATTATACATGTATTATATAATAGTTCTTTCATTCTCCTGAAACACTTGGAAGTACTCTTGGACCGGGATACCTTTTATTCTCCTTCATAACCCCAGGACTAGGAAAAATGTTTAGTGCATGGTTGGAATTAACATTTGATTAATAATAGAATGCAACATTCTAGGATTTATCTAGTTTATATGAAAATTAAGAGCTGTTACAGAAAATCAGTCCTTGGATACTATATTCCATTTGAAAGCTAGTGTTCCCTATGCCTTATCTGGCAGTAGAGTAAACTAAGAGGAGTTATGCTACCACTGAGATGAATTCTTTAGTTTTCTTGTTCATTTCTAATAGGCCCGAAATCTACTTGAATTTTATGATCAAGGATATGATGGTAGAAAGTTTCAGCACAGTATCTTGCTTGGGTGGTCCAATGTCTTAGCCTAATTGGCTGGACCATCCATGTTTTATGACCTAATCAAATGGGTCCAGGATTTGAAGCTAGAAGATCTTGAATTTCCACTGTTGGCTGTGCCAATTAGCATTCATGTGCCCTTAGGCAAGTTATTAATATTGGTGAGCCTCTGCTTCCTTATCATAAAATGAACTTAATGATACCTATATCCAGGAGTTGATTTGAAGATCATAATGAAGACCTCATAAACATTATTCCCTAGAAATCAGTGTGTTTATGTGAGTGATTATTGCTGGAGTCAACTGTAGTCATGGTCCCTACTGAACAATAGAGAAATCCACTACATGAGTAATTATGAATTAGCTGCCATTTCTCCTATGACATTTCAGGACATACACTTTTGTCATCACAAAAAGATTTAGCCTAGAAATGGCCATGTTTCATGGTTCATCATGAAGTGAGGGGTGAGGGTTCTCTTTTTCCCCTTTTAGTCTTTTTTGAAAATTTGAACTGATACATTTCTACTAGCTTCTCTGCCTCAAAATTAGACCACATAGACTTCTTTTCCCTTCAAGTCTCCCTCTCAAAGAAAATACTTCAATCTCTTTATTGTGATTGTGTAACTCAGAAATGTCTAAATCCGTAAGCTTCAAACTTGGCAGTATTCTGCTCCTTACTAAGAAAGAAAAATCAAGGAAAATTTGAAGGAGAAAAGTTTTACTGCATTTTTTTCCTTGTGGGTTATTATTTACATGTTTTCATCCTCCTTGCTAATAATATTTTATTGCCTAAGGAGATTTTAATATCACCATCCAATTGATATATAAGATAGGGGCATATTATTGTTCTAATCAAGGGTGGTGTGTAAGCATGCGCTGGACCTGCATACAAGAAATGCTTTTCACATTCCCTTAGAGTAAGCCATAAAATCTGCACCCAACTCAGACACTGAAGCCATATTGTGGCAAGTAAAGGAGGTGACTTTCTTCAAGTTACTTCCATGCTCCCCAAATCCTCCCTACTTTTAGTGCAAATGAAATTCTAATTTCCCAAGGCTTTCTTTATTTCTTTTTGTTTTTTTTATGTGGATACCGGGAGTCAACCTCAGGACCTTGTGCTTGCCAGCAAGCGCTTGTGCCTCTGAGTGATATCACTGGCCCTTTTTTTCCTTTATGTGGATACCAGGAGTTGAACTCAGGACCTCACTCTTGCCAGGCAGGCATTTATGCCTCTGAGCTATCTCACCGGCCTTCCCAAGGCTTTCTTTACCTAAACAGCTTTAATTTTATAAAAGTACAAATGGTAGCTATTGATCGTGGGCCTCTGTAAATGAATAGTTTGAAAGAGTTTTTGAAAGGAGTTTAAGAAGGTTATAAATAAGGGCAGGGTATGTAAAATTAGAAGCAAAAAAGCCCTGAACATAGAAAAAAGATGATGAAGAAGCAGGATTAAGAACTTCAGAAGTCACCATCAAAAATATGAGAAAGAAGCCGGCGTAAGCGTAAGCGCCTGCCTGGCAAGCGCGAGGGCCCAAGTTCGACTCCCGGAACCCACATACGAGAAAAGGGCCGGTGATATCACTCAGCAGCACGGGCGCCTGCTGGCGCGCGAGGTCCTGAGGTCGACCCCCGGTACCCACAAAAAAAAAAAAAAAGAGAAAGATAGAAGCAGCAGGAGTCTCGGAGAAGACAAGGGGTGGACCAAGCAACATGAGAAAGTGAGATGAAGAGCAGAGTGATGTCCGGAGGACTTCCCTCTTGGTCTGTGTCCAAGACTGACAGACATGTGAGGCGCGGCATTCTGGGATGGCAATTTTCTGACAGAACGATTTCCAGTGTCCTTTGGCAGATTTCCAGTCAGGAGATCTCTGTGTGGAGAGCACAGGAGAAATGGAGGCCTAGGTAGTTAACCCCAGATGCCTCCACTCTTAGGGCTCCTCATCAGGAGTGAGTCACAAAGAAAGAGAGAGAAAGAGAGGGAGACAGAGAGAGAGAGAGAGCTTTTTTAAAAAAGAAGTGGTGTTGTTGCAAAACATATAACTTATAATTCTTGGAATTCTAGAACTTCATGTATAAAGAATGCATAGTTAAAAAGGAATGTTAGGTACCTGGCTTTCAAGAAACATGGTCAAGTTCTCTGAATGGTAAAAATTTCTTAAAAGAGAGTGCATGGCAATAGAGAGGACAGAATTCTCATGAGAATCTGAATACCTATGTTCCCAAATAGCACTGAGCACTAGTGTCATCTCTCTTGGCCCCATAGGTGCAAGAATCTATAGTTCTGCCCTCTGACACCATTTCTACAACTCTGCTACTTCCTGTACATGCTTCTCTTAGTGTCTTCTCATTTCTCCTCCCACTATTTGTGGACTCAAGGTGACTAAGAGCATAGATTCTGGAGTTAAACTATGTGGTTTCAAATACTAACTCCATTCCTTATTAGAGTGCTGGTTATTTAACTTCTATATGACTCCGTTTCTTCCTCTGTATCATAGTGCTAATAGTGGTACCTACTTCATTGGCTGTTTTGATAACTAAAAGTTCATATATTTAATGCTCTTATTAGTAAGATATTCTATCATTTTCTCCATGTTCTAAGTCTGGAGAAAAGTACTGGATAATTATACTGCCTGTATTGTATGGAGCTTTCCTTTAACAGACTATTAGGTGTCTGGTGACCACATAAACTGACGTTTACATCAGATTTCCATTGTCCAATCAGTAACCAGTCCTTGTTTATGAGGCAACCCAGTGTTATTTTCCTCAGGAGAAGTCTGTGGGCAATTTTCCATAGACGGGGTAATGAATGTGGGAAGTTTTATGACTGACAAGCTCATGTTAGCATGAGATTAGTATAAAGAGGATGCCTTATCTAATTAACTAAATCCATATCATGCTATTAAAATTTCTGACCCTTCTTTCTTTTTTTCTTATTTAACTCATGTCATTACTTTAATTATACATTTCTTCAATTATTATAATTACTTTTATTGAAGATACTCTTAGATGTTTCCTTCCTGTGTTGGTATTCAATGACAATTATATCTTTACAATGATTCCTATTCGCACTGAGAGTAGGGACCTTGACTTTCTTGTTTACTGCTGTATTCCTAGCAGTGGAACAGTGCTCAATATGTGATAGATACTCAATAAATATTAGTTGAATGAATAAATAAAAAAGAGGCTCAGAAGAACAAAGTGGTCAGGCATAGAGTGATAGCAGCATACATTCCATGGAGCTTCCTCCAGTGTTTAATAAGTAATTTGTCTTACTTTAAGAGGCAAAGTATCCATTACTATTTTTTGCTATTGTGTTTTTCTCACTGTATCATAATAAGGCCTCTGAAGATCACTGCAATGAGCTAAGCTAAACCTTGAATAAGCAGGAGGGGAGGATAGAGGTGTTCATACTGAAAGTTAAACTGATGTGTTTCTAATAGTGAGAAAAACTATCCTCAAAGTCGGTCTACAGTTGCCATGAATACTAGCTTTGGTACTCTGAAGTGTCATTCCAAGGTAGAAAGAATCATGCCAAGTTGGGTTCAAATTCCAAGTCTTATTTTTATTGTAATATCTCCTTGAAGTAGTTATTTAAACTCCCTAAAGCCTCAGTTTCCTTATTTTAAAAACACATAGATAGCAGAGTTGTTTTGCAGGTCATGAATGTAATAATGTTTCCCATAGAATGAATGTTTTTATTTACTTGTCAATGCTGACTATTTAATCCTTGTCAATTATTCTGTGAGGTAGATTCTATTTTTCTTGTTTGAGAAAACAAAGTTGTGTAAGGGCCAACTACTTTGTCCAAGATCATATAGGCCAGTGAGATGACTCAGCAGCATAAGCGCCTGCCCGGCAAGCGCAAGGTCCTGAGTTCAACTCCCCAAACCTACATATGAAGAAAAGGGCCAGTGATATTGCTCAGCGGCATGGGCACCTGCTGGCAAGCACGAAGTCCTGAGGTCAACTCCCGGTACCCACATAAAAACAAAACAAAACAAGATCATATTAGTAAGAAGTGGAGCTAAAATCCGAATCCAGATTAGGCTTGAACCTCGTACTTTGGGTAGATGCAATTTATATAAAATGCCTAGCACATAACACACATTTGATAAATTGAACTAATAAGATTACTTTCCAATATACTACCTCTTCATGATCTTCTTATTCTCATAATTTTTCATCTTGTCAGAGAGTTTCAAAGACCCTCTACCATCCCTGTTCCATTTCCTTATGTACACTCATGAACTTTAGAGACTTATAAATGAAATGACACCACAGCCATTTTAACTGGATGCTCTCTAGCCAGGGTCAGGCAAGAAGAGTCAATTTCCTTGCCCTGAGGATCATTCAGGGTCACTGTGTATCTTCGATGGTGTGTGTAGATCCCCTGCATCTGGCAACAGACCAGGTAGGGTTATCTACCCAAGCAAGTGTGAAGTGGGGTTTTAGGAACGGTGGTACGCACCTGTAAACCCAGGGATCAGGAGCCCGAAAGCTGAGGCAGGAGGATTGTGAGTTTGAGGTCAGCCTGGCCTACATAGCAAATTCTAGGCAGCAAGACTAAATAGCTAGACCCTGTCTCTAAAAACAAAACAAAAAAAAGAACCTTTCTTCTGCTCATTGTTGTTTATCAGCATTGCTTTTTCAGGCAATCCAAGCTACAGATATGAGAGATTTTATATAAAACCAAATTTAATTCTGTCCCCTGGATCAAAGCAATGAATTCACCCTGGAGGACTAAAAACTATTACACAAGAAGAAAGGGAAGGCAAGGGTAAATGCTGAGATGGGAAATAATTACTGCCAAAGGTGAAAGAGATCGACTGGGAGTATGCTTCCTGTATAACTGAGGCACAGCTAATATAAAAGTCACGCTTGTTTCTAGTATCCACGTTCAGAGGTCCTTGGTGACTGATGTGTACAGCAGGTGGGTGCTTAAATGTCTGCTTCTATTGGATCTTTGCTTTTATAATCTGCTTTTATAAGGCCTATTTATGGAGTATACTTTAGTGCTAGCTGGGGAGTGGAGCACAATAAAGCTATATTTAAAAAAATAATTCTCGTTATCTTATATTTCTTATGGCATTTCTTGAGTACTAATTCTGCTGCTAAAAGTAACGCATAACTTCCTCCTGACCTTAAGAAGCATATCTGATAATGGCTGAGTTTCCCAACAGAAGCTTAGATGGTGGGCGAGGGGGCGGGGAGACCAGAGAACCTGACCCTGGCCTGCATGGGCCATCTCCTGGCTCAATGGGTTAGAAGCTGGATATTTTTCCTAATTTTTATAACATTTCAGGTTATTCTTCTGAACTCTGAGGAGAATTACATTCCAGCCAACTATCTGTATTTGACAAATTAAAAAGGGTTCAGGGAAGGGTTGTAGTTAAGGAAATCCTGCCTGAGAACTTGGTCTGTTTATCTACCTTCACTTTCTGTTTTTTTTTTTTTTTTTTTTTTTTTTTTTTTTGTGGGTAGTGGGGGTCGACCTCAGGACCTCCCTTGCCAGCAGGCTCCCGTGCCACTGAGAGATATCACTGGCCCTTTTATCGTATGTGGGTTCTGGGAGTCGAACTCGGGCCTTCGCGCTTGCCAGTCAGGCGCTTATGCCACTGAGCCATCTCACCGGCCCTCTACCTTCACTTTCTAGCTCGCCAGTTTCCCTTCTGTGATGAGCTATGGGCTCAGCCCTGGTGTGATATGGTCTGTCAAAGGGAAGGTGCTGCTTGCTGTGCTGGAAGTTTAGTGTTCATCCTGGACTTCTCTGACACCTTTTCCTCCTTTCTTCTTTTCTCCTCCTCTTTCTCCTCTTCCTCCTCCCCCCTCCTCCTCTTCTTTCCTTGCACCTCCACCTCTTCCTCTTCCTCTTCCCCTTCCTCCTGCTACTCCTCCTTTTCCTCCTCTTCCTCCTTCTTCCTGTTCCTCTTTCTCTATTTCTTCTTCCTCTTGAATTCCTTCTGAATGTACTTCTTGGTTGTGTGTTAGTTCTCGTTCATTCAATTTCCTCCACTTCATTTCTCATTTTACTCTGTTTTCCTCCCTACATATTTGAAACTCAACCATCTTCTACAGTTTTGTACCAAAAATATCTTCCTTCTCCCTCTACTATATTTTCTATGTCTTCAAAATAATATTGCTTGTTTACCACCTTTTCAAAGGAACTTGCATCTTTAATGGACATGAATCCTCGAGGGGATGGAAGTGGAGGTGAAGAGCTCTGTTCCTCCATATACAGATGGGCTGACAGCAGGAGGGAAATAGGGCAGGAAAGACTTGCCCCAGGGCACTGGACAAATTAGCCTGGCCTGTGTTCAGCCTACTTATCTCTGGATGGCTCTGCTGGTCCCACTCACCAGGAGACCATTTTGTCAGCTATCTAAACATTTACACAGAGGTTTTGAGTTTATTCATCTGTTGATTTTTTGCGCCTACCCCAATAAGTCTGTAATTATTTGTTTTTTGAAGATACACATAAATATTGTTCAAAGCCTTCCAGAGGTGCTTACTGACTCACCATGCTCAACAACACAAAAGGAATGACAGCAGAGGGATGCTTGGTGAGAGGGCTGCAACCCAGCATTAAGAAAGGCTTTGATGGGCGGTGAGATGGCTCAGCGGCATAAGCGCCTGCCTTGCAAGCGCGAGGGCCCGAGTTCGACTCCCGGATCCCACATACGAAAAAGGGGCCGGTGATATCGCTCAGGGGCACGGGTGCCTGTTGGCGCGCGAGGTCCTGAGGTCGACCCCCCGGTACCCACAAAAAAAAAAAAAAAAAAGAAAAAAGAAAGGCTTTGATTCTGAGAGCAGCAGAAAACCAGTGGTGAAAGCCACACGAAAGAGCTGAGTGCCAGTCAGCAAAGAAAGAAAGGCACATGGTGCGTGGACCTTGTGAAAGGTGGTGTGGAATGTGCTATCTTCACAATTGGTAAATAGGCTGGATAAAGACAACATGGGTGGTGAAGGACCAACACAGACGAGTGAAGCAGGAAAAGGAGACTGGTGGGTAAGAAGGCCAAGCTTCCACAGCTGTGGTAGACTTAGAAATGCACTACCCAGTCCCTCTTCAAAGAAGTACTTGCTGCCCCAGCTGTCGGAAGTTCCATGTACAGGGAGCCTTCAACTCTAAGCCCATTTATGTCTTGGATCAACTGTGGAAAGCATCTTGTCCAAGGCTGCACCTTTCAAAGGTGACCTACATCTAAAGACTGATTGAGGTGAGAGAAGAAAGGCTCAGGTACTGTACTTCAGCCCAGTGTAGGACCACTATTGGGACATTTTAGCCTCAGAGATTCCTGTGCGATTGGCTGAGGCTGTTGTCTGGGTTTGTACTGCAGCTGAATTTCTCCACTGCCTAATCACATTTCTTTTCCTTCCCACAAGTGCTTCCTTAATGAGCATCCTCCACACTAACCTCCATCTCTGTCTGTTTTCTGGGGAACTCAGCTGGCAACAGTGAGTGTGAGAGTGGTCCAGACGAGCATGTGTTAAGATGAATTTTGGAGCTAGACGACACACTACTCATTTGGCAATGAGGACCCTATTGCTAGCAGAGCACAGATAGTTCCTGGCACAAGGTGAAAACTCAACTATTAAAACTTTCACTAAGGTTGGATAGTATACTAATAGGAAAGAATATACTAGATGATGATGGTAAGTATCAAGTGAGAAATAGAGGAGAAATTGTAAGAGAACAGTGAAATTCATTGGCTATTGCTGAATCCAGCTGTTATACTAGACCAGGTTTCCAGCAAATTATGCTCATGGGTGAAAGTTTGCCCACTGCTTGTTTTTTACAAATAAAGTTTGATTAGAGCACAGCTATATCCATTCATTTCATATTGTTTGTAGGTGCTTTTGCACTACAAAATGTAGCTGAATAGTTGTGACAGAGACTTTCTGGCCACAAAAGACTAAAATGTTTACTGTATGACCCTGTATGGAAAGTCTGCTTATTTATACATAAGAAAAAAGGTAAGAAAAGAGGATGACTAAGAACAATTGCAAAACCAAGTGTGCAACTCAGAAGACCATTTTAGTGGACCACAGAGAGGCTTTCATCTCATAATAGGAGGACAGAGAAGCTACGGTACTAAATCAGGACTTAATCATGAAGTAACTGAGCTCCAAAGAAAGTTAAACTCCCAACAAAGGCAGATATGCTGTGCTAAGATCACGAAAGAAATTCATGCTGACACATATGATGGGAACATTTAGCCTGATACCTCTACCAGTCTTGAATTTCCAGCTTCCAAATCCTTTGAGTCTGTAGAAGTGGCCCACTCATCCCTGTTAAAAGCTAGCACACCCTGTTCTTTCCCAAAGAAACGATATATGATTTCCTCAGTATCTACCCTGTCTTCCCTTTTGGTGACTACACCTGTGTCTAGCAGGCAGAAGTATACTGGGCCTGAAAAGGAAGAAAAGAGACTATGTCTAAAAGGGTATGTGGGATATACTGGGAGGAACTGGGGGAGGGTATGTAGGACTGGATGCTGGCAGTACACAATTAAGGGAACTAAAGTATGTGGTTGGATAATGGAGATTTTATTGAATTAAAACAATAATCTCCTGAGATATAGGATTTAATACTGTGGCAGAGATCTCAGATATATGGCAAACTTGTTAAAAAGATGTCTCCTAGAAGCATGAAAAAGCAGTAGGTCATTGAATGAGGATGAAGTGCCAGAATTTTTATTGGATAAGCTGGAGGAAATTCATAAAATAATACAGAGAAGGAAGAAAGTCAAACAAGATATATATATAGTACTATGAAAAACCAAAAAAAAAATCCAGTTAAGGATTATATTCCATGGGAAGAGCAGAGGATATATAATTTACCAAGGACATAAGGAAAACTTTGATGAGAGGGTCACCAGCATCAAGAAGTTCAGTGCTGGCTCTTTTTACAGGCTAAGGGTGATAGTAGCAAAAACCATAACAGAACAAAGGTCACTGATGGCAATGGGCTGATTAGATCACCAAAATGATCAAGGCCAGCACTTAACAGTTAAATGGATTTAATTTTCATAAAGAGCAGCCAAGAAGATGTGATCTGGTCAGAGTTATGAATTGTTAACAGACTGGCATCCCTAGGGACTAAAGAGATGTACAGACAACAAAGGTATTACTCAACCAGCATCCTAAGAAGTAAGTAAGCAAGGGTAGATCATCAGAAGGCTGGGGAAGTCATGCCAATAAAAATTATTTTCCTTTGTGAATTTTCTGGTTGAAGAGCAGATAGGGCTTCCGAGAAGAAAGATTCTACACCCCGGCAAAGATACACAGTAATGATCCCTCAGGTCCTTACCCAAAGGGATATATACCAACCTACTCAGTGACACTGTGAAACAGGGACATCCAGATATTTCAAGAACTATTGGGCACAGTTTTGGATTTACAATTGATATTCAAAGATGTGACATGTTTTGGTATTCTCTCTGTTAAGATGGAGTTCCATGGGACTCAAGTAAATAATGCACTGTGACATATTTCAGCTTGTAGGTTCCTTGGGTTTTGTGATCACCCTGGGGTGACTTCCCCAGTCCCTAAAAGTATAAGTGAGTTAGAAATACTAGATAAATGAGTCACTCTCTACATTTTGTTCTTTGGTATAAAAGATAAAATATATCTGTCATACTGGGGAAAATCAAGAGCAAATGCCTAAACTTTCTACCCCTGGACAAGATATTAAGTATTAAATTATAATATTAAGTGATATCGCATTCCAGCATTGGGGAGAACAGAAGTTAGTGCTACTGTTATGGATCTAAAGGAATTGGGACTGACATGGCTTGTTCCCATCTTATATATCCATTTGTCTATAGAAAAACCAGACAACCTATACACATTCAACAAAGTCGTAGTAATTCTTACTGTATCTACTAGGTCAGGTGAGGTATTTCTTGCTAAAGGTTAGCATGGCCTTATGTACATGGAATGTGGCCATTGATTTGGCAAACGGAAAAGAGGAATAGAAACAGTTTGCATTCCCATGGATTGGACAACAATATACATTTGCATTTCTTCATTTAGGGCTCTGTTAACTCTTCTATTCATATTATAATATAGCTCAAAGAGATTTGGATATCCCAAAGAAAAACACATTGATATACTAAATCAAGATACCATGCTAATAAAGATAGGTAAATGAAAAGTGACTGGCATGTTTGAGGCCTTGGACAGGTGCATGCTTTCAAGAGGGTAGGGAAAAATTCTGTAGATATCTGGAAACCTGCAACATTAGTAAAACTTGTAAGAGTCTCCTGGCTTTCTAGGACGTGCCCTCAAAATAAATACAAATTATTGCATCTTGTTTCTTCCATCATGCCAAAGAAAGAACAAGGCCTATAGGTCTTTCAGACCCTGGGAACAGATTATTTCACTCCTGGGAATACTGCTTCATCCTATACTCCAGATGATACAAAAGACCAGAAGCTGTGCATAGGGCTTCAAGCAGAAAGGAGCTTTTTAGCAGATCTAGGCTATGGGACAAGCAGCATGCCACTTAGGTCGTGTAATGCATTAGATCTAATGGTATTGTAAATGTAAGTGACGGGTATAGATGAGAGCCTCTTCATATGGCCTGGAATTTATGGCAAGATCCAAAAGGAAGTACGATGGGGTTTTTAGCAGGCTTCTTCATCTATGGTGAAGAATTACATTTCTTTTGAAAAACAACACTTTAACATGCTATTGGGTTCTAGTAGAGCTAGAATAGAGACAGAGATGATGAAAAACCAAATGATCATGCCTCTAAAATTTCTCATCACTATCTTGACTTGCCTAGACCTATCAAAATGTAATGTTGGGAGGCCCAAATAATAATTCATTGTAAAATACAGGTACACATTCAAGATCTGTGACCAAGTAAAAGAAGGACAAAAGGCACAAGTAAGCAGCATGCAAAAGCAGTCAAATCCCCTGACACCTACCACTGTTGCACCAGAGCTGTCTCTCAGTTCATACATATAGCCTAGGAGATCTCCTCATCATTAGTTAATGGAAGGAAAAAATGCTTAATCTTGGTTTAAGGATGGGTTAGCTCTTTATGTGGGTATGTGCTGAAAATGGTTAAGAGTTCAGTGCATGGTCATTTAGGGTTAGACTTGAAAGACTGTGGTAAGAAAAATCTCTAGTGACAGAGACATATGGCTGACACAGACATACACATGGTGTTGGCCCAAGGTTAGAAGTTATGTGGATTCCTGGGCAGAAGAATGACATGGATGGCTGATTAGGACTCTGAAAGAAAAAATACCTGAAAATAGAAACCAAGACCATGTGGGGTTGAAATATATGAATAAACATTAAAGTCTTTTATCACATGTTAATACCCATTGGAGAGCACTCATTATGGAATAGATTTTTTTTTTTTTTTTTTTGTGGGTACCAGGGGTCGACCTCAGGACCTCGTGTGCCAGCAGGCACCCGTGCCGCTGAGCAATATCACCGGCCCTTTTCTTGTATGTGGGTTCCGGGAGTCGAACTCAGGCCCTCGCGCTTGCCAGGCAGGCGCTTATGCCGCTGAGCTATCACACCCGCCCTGGAATAGACTCTTAATAGCTGGGTAGACAAAGGTAAGTTGGCCTATTGGTGTCAACTAGTTTCTACTATTGGTTATGATAGTCCTATGGTCACACAATGAAAAGATCATGGTGGTAGGAATAAAGGCCATCTATGGGCTTGGAATATTATGTATAGAATCCTACTTGTCAAGACTGATCTAGATACTGCTACCATTGAATATCTAAACTGCAGACAAGGAAAACCAATGTTTAGACCCTAATATGGCACTATCCCTTAAGAAGACCGGCTGAATACTTGATGTAAAGATGATTTTATTTTGTTCATTATATCCTGCAAGAAACTCCTCTTTGCAGGACTTCAGCCAATACCACTGTCAGTGGTTTTACAATGTTTGGTACATTGGCATAAAAGCTTATATAGCATCTTATCTTATCAGAGCGGGGTGCCCATTATACAGTGGTCAAGACCCTCATATGGTGTTTTCACCCTATTAGTAAGAACGTATGAGTCTGAGAATAAAGAGGTAGAAGCAGGAGTGCCCAGTTATCATCGTTTCCAATGACCCATTTGATTTTGTGCTTCTGGGATCTGCAGGTTTAGAGATCTTTGATCTACAATGGGACATACTTTCAACAAATGATACAGAAAAAGTTCCATTGAACTATAAATTGTGGCTATCATCTGGGAACTTCAAGTCCTTTGTGTCCAGCTAGTGACAGGCAAGCAGAAGCATGATCACGGCAGGCATAATTGACTCTTATCCAAGAGAAAAGTTACTATTTCATATTCGGGTGATCTATTAGAGCTCTTCTTAGTTCTGTGTTGCCTAGCTGTGATAGTAAATGGACAAATACAGAAAACTTAGCATGAGATGGATATGTGATAAGGAATTTAAACCACTTAGGTATGAGAATCTATGTTATATCATCAAGTAAGCTGTTGGGAAGAGCAGAGAAACTACCTGAGGGTGAAAGGAATCTAGAATGGGTAGAGAGATGAGTAATGTTAGTTGTTGTCAGATCAACTGTAGTTACTGCAATAACCAGAGCCAGGACTGAAATGAGGTGACAAGGTGCCCAGGGTGTAACATTTGGGGGGACATTCACTCTCGAAGTCATACAAATGCCAGCTTTGCACTTGCATGACACCGCAAGTCAATGCCTTCTTAAAAAGAGAACATACATAATCCATCAGGAAAACAAAAGAGTTATAAAAATACGTGAGCCTAACAGCAATTATAAACATCCATGAACCTAATGAGAGTGCCAAAATACATGAAGCAAAAATGACAAAACTGAAGATATAAATAGAACATTTGACCATAATTGGAGGCTTTAATTCCTCAGTTTTAATAATGATTAAAATAATTAAGTGCAAGTTCAACAAGGGAGCAGAAGACGTCAATAAGATTGTATTCCAATGAGACCTAAACATTTCCACTCCATTCAACAATAGCAAAATGCACATTCTTCTTAAATGCACCCGAGCATTCTCCAGGACAGAGCGTGTGTTAGAGCACAGAACAAGCCTCAGTGAATTTAAAAAGATGGAAATGAAACAAAGTATGTCTTCAACCAGGATAGAATGAAACTTAAAAATCGGAAACAGAAGTAAAATGGGGGAAATTCTCAAATAGGCAGAAATCAAACAGCATACTTTTAACCAGTGAGCCAAGGAAAACAAGAAAAGACAAAAACACAAGACACCAGCACTTTGACATGCAGCCAAAGCAGAGATTAGAGGGAAATTTTTAATTCTAAATGCCTATCTTAAAAAGAAAGATACTAAATAAGTAGACTAACTTTATGTCTTTAAAAGCTAGAGAAACAAAAGCAAACTTAAAACAAATGGAAGAAGGAAATGAAATAATAAAGAATAGAGTAGAAAAAGTGAAACAAAATACCAAAGAGAAAATAGAAAGTTTGCTCTTTGAAAGATAAAGTAGACTATTCTTTCATTAGACTGATCAAATGAAGAAGGGAGATGATAGATCGAATTAAGAACAATACAAGAGTCATCACTAACTTTCTAGAAGTAAAAATGGGCTAAAAGTGAGTGGTATGGACAGTTGTACATTATCTGATGAAATGGGTAAAGTTTTAGATGGATGCAAACTAAGGAAGGCGAAGAGAAAGAATCATGATAAGTGAAGTACGTGTATCTACTCCGTAAGATGAATGTAAACATCGTGGACTGCAAACATGTACTAATAAAAAAGAAGAAAAAGAAAATATGAATTGGTTTTAAAAATGTCTACATAAAAGCTCAGACTAACATAGCTTTACTAACAAACGTTCAAAGAAAAGTTAACACCAAGCTTTCACAACCTCTTCAAAAAAATAAAGAGGAAGGGACATTTCCTAGCTTACTCTATGAAGCCAGGATTACCTACATACAAATATTTTCTCTAAGTGGAAGAAATACTTCAATGTATGAGTTAAACTATAAAACTCTTAGAAGGAAACATGGGTGTAAAATTTCAAGACTTTGGAATTAACAATGGTTTCTTTGGTATGACACCAGAACAAAAGCTCCAAAAGACAAAAGGTATTAGATAAATTTGAGTTCAACAAAATTAAAAACTTTGTTTAAAAGGACACTATGAACAAAATGAAAAGATGACCCACAGAATGGGAAAAATATTGTAAATCATATATCTGATAAGGATCTAGTGTACAGAAAAATATAAAGAACTTTTACAATTCACTAGTTAAAAAGGCAAATAATACAGTTTAAAAATAAGCAAAGAATTTAATAGAAATTTCCCCAAAGAAGACAAACAAATGGTCAATAAACATATGAAATGATGCTCAACCTATTTAGTCATTAAAGAAATACCAAATCAAAACCATAATGAGATATTGATGATGATGATGATGATGATGATGATGATTGACAACAGCAAGGGTTGATGAGAATACAGAACTGAAATCCTTGTACCTCGTATTGAGGAATGTAAAATGATATAGGTGCTTTTGAAAATTTCCTCAAAAAGCTAAACTTAAAATTACTTAATTGTCCAGTCAGACAGACAGACAGACACACGCACACACACACACACACAATGTGTCACTTTAGGTTTGATTTTATGGCCTGTGAATTATAACTTCAAAAGCTGCAACAACTATAAAGAATGAGCACTGAGTGTATACATTTTAGGGAAGTACTTATATAAGTACCTTCTTCAATTTTATGCTTTAGTTGTCTTACCTTGCTATGGTCCTGGCCTGCCACTAAACTTCCCTTCTACATTTTCCAGAGAAGGAGAAGCCCACTGAACTAGAAAAGCTGTTTCACGAAGACATATGCAAAAGTCAACCCAAATGATGCCAGGTAGGGTTATTCTGAATGAGGATCTGTGCTCTCCAGATTTCCTTTAAGGCGTGAATTGTCCCATGAGTGGTAATTAGAGATGTGAGCAGATAGCCTGCAGGTATTGGCCTCTTCAGAGATTGCCCGAGCTGTGGAAAGCCATCTTGTGCAAGGTAGTGCTCTTCTGGAGGAGTTTGACCTCTACTGATTGATAGCAGAAATGACCTGAAGGCTCAGCTATTTGAGCACAGGGTGAAACAACTCTGATGGGTCATCGCGCAGCTGTACAGCTGCACTGCGGGGTAGACTGAAGTTGTTCAGGCCACCATCGTGGCTCATTTCTCCCTCTACCCGACCTCACTGCATTCCCTCATTTTCACTGGTGTTATTCAAAATCACTTCTTAATAACCATTCTGCACACTAAACTCCATCTTAAGGTCTGCTTTCCTGAGAATGTAATCTCCAACAGAGTCTAGGGAAATTATAAGCTAACAAATACAATAAACACAGTGAACAATAAATACCGGGTGCATTAGTAATAAGCACTACCTTTTCGTTCAGGGATGTAATACCAACCTATAATGGTATCAGACCACAGAAGTAGAAGATCATCGCACCTCAATTTTTAGGAAAATAAGTTCATAGAAATGGCTTAAATTCCTTTTCAGAATGAAAGAAATGAATGAAGGGGGAGTGGGCAAGTCAAGGAATAAGTAAATGATTAGAGATACTGAATGCAGCTTCAGATACTGGCTGAGGTGGTGAAGAATGGTGGTAAGGATGTGGTGTGGGTGCCTGAGAAAAGATCCACCACATTCCCTGCTCTCAGGGAGCTCATAATCTTTCAAGAGACATGAGTGATAATCTATACCATCATATATTTTTGGCACAGGGCAAATGGTTATAGTCCGGAGCTTCTTGGGATGCATTTTCTTAGAGGCTTTCAGTTGTCCTGACTGTTTCTGCTCTCCTTCCTCCACCACACACATGGTTACTCTATATTCCAGGTAAGGTTGCACACGCAGTTGCCCTAGGGGCAGTGTGGCCCACTGGCAGATCTATAGGGAAGGCCACCATGTCATGCACTTGGAGGCAGGTCCTGAGGGGAGTCTCTTTGTAAGCAGAAGCTGTTTTTGATGAGCACATGTAGATCCTTAGTGTATCAGTGAGGATGTTTATCAACATATTCTGCAAAGAGTTTTCAACCTTCTGTGTTCCACAGACATTGCTTATAGAATAACTGTGACTAGATATGAAATGAAAGAACCGAGAGTCTGTTCCTATGTTATCTCTCACCAACCCTGGTCAGCCATTTGTGTGTGGAAGAGACGCGCCAAATCCTTGGTGGATTCAGAGGATCCTTTTGCCTATATTCCATATCCACAACTAGAAAAGCTTTGCTTTTAGGTTTAAGGTTTACCTTTTCCATCTAAGCATAATCTTTTGAAAAATGAAATGGATGAAAATGAAAAAAAGAATCTGAGTTGATCTTCCACTATGTATTTCTTATCTGATTCTAACAAATTTGCAAAACCTACACGAACTGATTTTCTGAGGGATAATGTCGTGAAAATGTCTCTGGGGCCTGGCTCATAGTGGCTGTTAGAAAGACATAGGCAATGAAGGTGAAAGTTTCTAAAACTTTAAACTGTTTTATAATTATAAGCGATTATCATTTTCAGCTGTTTCCACATGGTTGTAAATGATATTGTATATCAATTTCTTCACTCTGTTTTTTTTTTTTTTTTTTTCATGGCTACTGGGGGTCAACATCAGGACCTCGCATGCCAGCAGGCGCCCATGACGCTGAGCGATATCACCGGTCCTTTTTTCATATGTGGGTACTGAGAGTCGAACTCAGGACCTCGTGCTTGCCAGGCAGGCGCTTATGACGCTGAGCTATCTCACCAGCCCAATTTCTTCACTCTTAAAGCATTGCAAGACTGAAAGTTTTAAAGGGAAAGAAGGAAAGGGTAATTTGGGAGGAATTACATGATCTACTTGTCAAGGGCAGGTCTGGCCATACTGTATCTAACTGGGAAGCCGAATATACTGGAAAAATCTAAGGAATAGAGACTGGTGAGAAACTTCTGGTGACAATAAATTGCTTTGCAGTTCCCTGAGAGTATTTAACCATACAGTGTCCAAAAAGAACCAACAGCAGATAACTTCATGTATGCACCCATCCACCCATCATTCATTAAAAGGCGCTTAGCCAGGTTTCACTTTGTGCTTGACACTGGGAGAGTTGGATAAAACACAGTCTTACAGAGTGGTAGCAGAGCCAGGCTAACAGAGCACTCATTTCAGCACAATGTGACAAAACTATAAGAGAGATAGCAAGGCCGTAAGAGGAGCACAGAGGAGAAGCATTTTATATTGGGTTAGGAAGCTTGAGAAAGGTTTCTTGGAAGAGGTGATGCTTGAGCTGAATTTAGAAGGATGAGTAAGTCTTAGATGACGTGGGGGAGGAGGGAGCGTTTTCCTGGAAGAAGAAACAATATGTGCAAGGACTTGGAAATCTAAAGCAGCATTTTAAGGAACCATGAGTAGCTTGCAATAACTGTTTCAGAGGTGTGTGTTGGGGAGTGGGATGGGAGGAAGAGAGATGTGTGGAGGTAGGGAGAATAAAGAAATAAGGAACAACATAGCCAGAATATCTGAACTTGATTGAGAGAGCTATGTGAAACCCATAATGTGGAGAGCGGCTGAAGCTGGAAATTGATCACACCTGCACTCCTGCTCCACCTCCCCGGTGCGATGGGCCAGCCAGAAAACAAAGGGCAATAAAGAAGCAACAAAGAGCAGCTGAGGTGGGCTACATAAGCAGCTCCAACCCAGAGAACTCCTAGCCCCAAGGCAATCCAACCACTGGGCTGCTAGGAAAAGGGGTGTCACGTGACACCAACTTGCTAAATGTTAAATAAACACTGCTTTGGTTGAGCAGTTCTTTTCCTCCCATCAGGAGAGAAGACTCCACCTGACCTCAGCTTTTTGTCTCTTTTCTTTATTTCTCCATCCTCTCGCTGTGCTTCCCCCCAGGGAACTTTGAGAGCTGCGCGGGACACAGAACCATAAGAAAACAGGGTGACAATAATATGGCTGGAGCTGTGTTTTAGAAAGAGGGCGGAAATGATAGGAAGGAGTTAGACTTGGGAGCAAGAGGCTCAGGTACCGACCGAGTAACAGAAATAGAGCATGAACTGAGGTATTGGCCTGGCCATGGGGACAAAGAAAAGGGAGTGGAGCTAATGGACTCTGCAGAAGTTGAAAGCACAGAGCTCTGTGTCCCAGTCTGGGAAATACAAGTACAACAAGTCAGAATGCCTCTCAGAACCTGAAAAGCACAGATAATTTGAGTTTTGTCCCTCCCCACTTCTATTTAACCTTTCTCCCCCCCCCCGCCCCCAATTGTAGACGTCTGCTAATGGTCCAGCTACTTTCGGGTTCTGGAAGAGGAAGCTGGCATTATTTCCAGCTCCATTCAGTTAAATAGATGACCGACCCTATCATCAGTCATGTTCAGTCCATTATTTACTCTAATGGAGCTCATTTAAAGCAAATTTTCACAGAATGGGGGTCTCCCATTTCTCACATTCTTTGCAAGGTTCCAGATTCCCTATATGCTTTCTGCCAGAGAAGTGAGTGGTGACCGCCAGCAGCCTTCTCTGTTGGGTCATCTTCTCTAGCTTATGTCCCTTCTCCCAACCCATGTGGCATTGTCTGTCGAAAGAGACAGATGATCTTTTGGTCTTGGGATTTCCTGTTAGGAGCATGTCTGTCCCTTCTCCAGTCTGTGATGAATGCATTCTAAAGAGCTTAAAGGCAGTTTGACTGAGGCAGAGGCATCTATTTTAGGTTGAGAATTATTGACATCCAGGAGCATTTTTTAATAGAAAGAGTATTAGAATAAAAGGTGCCCCCCTCTTTCTCTTCAACCGCAGCACTTCTATCCTACCTAGTGATCAGGATGGTATGGTACACTGGCTCATGGTTGATTATTAAAAATGCCACCCCCAATATCCATGCCCTTGCAATGTGACTTTGTAGTTTCTCCCATCAAAAGGGTAGAGTCTCTTTTTCTCAGAGCACTGAGAAAACAGGAGTTTTAAAAGAAGAGAAAGGACAGTTTGGGAGAAGATGTGTGATTTAATTGGTATAGCATTTAGGGAGGGAAGATCTGGGGGTGTGTGTCTGTCTGGGGGATAGAATGTACTGGATCAACTTCAGAGATAAGGAGTGCTGAGAATTTGCTGGGGAAATAAATGTATTACTTTCCAATTCTGCAAGTGAGATCCCTGAGCCACGCAATGTTGAAAAAGAGCAAAGTGTGGATGACTTCACCCACTCATTCATTCAAAAACATTAAGTGAACTTTTAATTTGGCTCTCTCAGGAATTGGGAGAGTTGAGAGATGTTAATAGATCATGCATTTGAATATTATGTGCCAATCATAGTTGAGATAAAATGAGCCCATCTCAACTTACACCAAAAGAACAATGTAGCAGCATCACGCGTTAAATAAATACACGGCTGTTTCCAAATCTCTTAAATTTTAGGACATTTGGTTATGTAGCAAAACTTAACTGATTTTTGATTTAAAGCTAAGGGATGATTCATTTGGTCTTTATTTTCCTAGAAACTTCCTTAGACTTTCCCTGAATAAGTTTATGACAAATTTTAAGGTTAAAATGTTGCATGGAGTAGATCAGAGGAAGGAAACTTTATAAAAGCAGAGGAAAATGCTTGGATCGTCACTTCTGGGAATGCAGAACAACACCATGGTTAATTTTGTAAGGGTATGCAAGGAAGGCTAGACCCCAATAACCTTTAAAATTTAGAAACTTACAAATATAATTAAAGATATTCCTTTAATTTTTTATTGCCCTAGGTAATAATTGATTTGGTGATTTTTCCATTTCCTTTTTATTAAAAATTTTAGTTCATAAGAACTTTATATTAAGCTTATTTATCACAGAAAAATTACCTTTTATTTCCTTCTGGGTAATCTGTAAACTCTATACATGTTACCAAAATGAACCTTGTGGTACCTGGGACAGTGTGAAACTTTCAAAGGTTCTCTTTGAAAATAACAATGTGAAATAAGAACAAAATATCAATTCAGTATTATAACTTTGCTATGTACCAGAAACTCTGCTTAGAGCTCAACATTAATTATCACATTCAATCATTTCATCAGCCTCTAGGAGGAAGAAACTACCTCCACTGTTGACACTACTTATGAGGTCACTGAGGCCCCAAAACCTCTCCAATGCCCAGGTTAGCCACAGGCAGCTGTGGTCTGAGTGTATTGGCCCCGGATATCATATCTCTAGGCACCACTTCATATGTTATATTTGACTGAGACTTAACCCACACTCTACCACTGTCCTTCAGGATTGCTCCAGGGCCCCCCATTTAAATTCTCTGCATTTTAGTTTCTTCATCTTTTACAGGAAGGTGACAATGTACCAGTGTAGAAACTGGAAGCTGAAAAACGCCATGTTGTATCACTGTAGTGACAGATGGGTAAGCCCTCTGCGAAAGTCACACAGTCCTTTGCACAGAGAGGGAAGTTCAGTCCCTACAAAAATAGTCAGAGTAAGTAGACAGAGCCTGGATCCCAACAGGTCTCTGCATTCCTCTGTCTCTTCCCCCAGTCTCCAAACTAAATGCAAAGGATGTTCTATAAAGCTGTATATCTTAAATAGTTTCAGGCTTTGGTTCACTAGACCGAGCCTCAGCCACTGCCCATCCTAGCAGAAGTCCAACCCCTTGTCCGGAAGCTCCAGGACACTAAGCAGTCTGTCATGGCCCTTTGAGAGATACAGATGCTTTAGAAACAAGAATGTTCAATGAAGAACAGTGGAGGCGAAATTCCTGTGAAAATAAATGGTAGTTACTGAGTGGGATGGCTCAAGAAACACAAATGTGGCGTGTGCAAACAGCAGGAGGTGTTTCTGAAGAACTCAAATCCTTCAGGCACACAGCAGATGGTGTGAGTGTTTAGAGGCAACGGATTTTTTTGGGGGGGGTCTGGGACTAGGATTTTTCCTTGTGTTGTTCCAAGTAGTCCCAACCACACTGACATTTAGATGTGTAGACCTTCATACAGACACAGGGACACGGGGACACACACACAGATACATATATCACAAAATGCACTTAAGCAGTATCCATTTATATTTAATACAGAACAAATATTGCAGAAGGAGAGGAAAATCAATAAATAATACAAAGTAAGATGAATCCTCAACTCCTTAACAAGGAAGAAGGGAAAATGTATAAAACGTCCACATCAGGCTCAAGGCCAGTGCCCCTCTTGTCTCATAAATCCTGCGTAACAAGACACAGATTACCAGCCATAAAGCATTTCAGCCTCACATGGTGTCATTTCCATAAATACGGTGTGTAAAGAACACAATGATGAGTGCTAACTCAGGTCATTAGGGAAAAGACAAATGTTCGTAGAGGAGCTTTTGTTGTCAAAGCGAGGTTGTAAAACTTGTCTCAAAAAGATGTTTCAAAACTGCTATAAAGAAATAAATACACACATATACATACATACGTACATATATAGATGGAATGTTTTGCCTTAGTGTTTCCCCATCAGCAAGAATCTACGCTGCTGAGTAAGGAGGAACATGATCCTTGAGTTCCCATTAACTGTTCCCGTTTTCTTACGTGTTTCCTAAATGACATCACTGAGACCCCTTCCGGGCTCTGCTGCTGTAGAGTCAGGTTTGTTGGGTGATTTCAGTCGAGGCACCAGAGATGACTTACAGTTAGTGATTGCCTTTTTAACTGGGAGAACTTTCATCAGTGTTCCATGCCCATGAACACGAACGGGAACCTTCTCTACTATAAGGAGAAGCAAAACACATCTTTCTGTGTCTATTTCCTCCGAGTGTCGTTAACCCCTTGACACCTCAGACATCTTTAATATTCTCATTCCATCTCACCCTGAGGACTGTGTAGTTCATAACCTTGACAGTTACTTGTTCTTTCCAAACCAAGACTACTGGTTGTGGAGACAACCAAGCTGCCTCGTATCTGGAAGGCTGTCCGCTGAGACCCATGGACAGCTGAGGAATCACATCATGCAGAGAATCACTTTCTTAAGGAACTTTTGCCAGAGGGAAGAAGCAGCCCTCTTACCCCTTCCCAAACCAAAACACGTGCACGCGCGCACACACACACACACACACACACACACACACACACACCAAAAGCCACCTTGACTTGCCTGCTTAACCTTTCTACCTCCCTTTCTAACCTGTTCTCTTATCGTGAGTTTTGTGGCAAGAACAGATACTTGACTATTACTAGGCTGAGGCTAATCACCTATAACCCCAAGGATCCCTTAAAATCCATAGTGATAGGGGTTATAATTTAACTTGGGGACTCAGGGATTTTAGCAACAGACCCAAATCCCTGTTCATGTAAACCAACATTTATCTTGCCATCCCCTCCTCAGACTCTGCCATCAAACACACAATAAAAAAGCCACACACAGCACGGGGTTACCTAGGCAGCTGGGTCCCAGTGAGAGTTCCAGAGAGCTGAAGTTTAACATATTCATTCATTCATTCATCCTCCTCGCAGGCACTATGCTGGATGCTACAATACTTCAAAGAACAAATAATGGCTACGCCCTCAATGAGCTTTAATCTCTGATAGTGACTTGGAATTTGGTTATATAGGAACTTTCTATGATAATGTTTTCAAGGACTCATTAAAAAGAGAAAAACAGAGACTACTTATTTTTAAAAGGACAGATAAAATTGAAGGATTGGAAAATGGGGACTTCTGGGAAAGCTAGAGGAAGCACTATTATTTAGCACAGAAGGAAAAGGTTGATGGGATGACTTAATAAGAGTATTTAAGTGTAGAAAGGATGGACTCCATTATGGTTCTATCATCCATGAATTTATCTAAGATCCTTTTTGTACCAAATTTTCTTTTTTAGTCTGTGCTAGCTCCTGAAATAATGAGTCCTTATGTGGACTCCCCGCTGGGTGAAATAACACATCCTTTTGCTTGTTCTGAAAATTCTTCCTCTAAGCTTATGAGAACTTCCACTAATTCTGACTTTCCAGGATTCAGCGAGGCGGTCTGTGTTGTATTCCTTACATACACTCTGTATTATTTTGCAGACTTATTTTTTATCCTTCTTCAAACTTCTGTTTTTCTGAAGAGTCCTTGTTTTTCCTCCTAGAGCAGACAGGCAAACTTAGTTATCAAATTAGCTACACATTTTCCTGAGATTTACCCACCTCCCATGTGTGCCTTTTTAAGGATGTGTTACACACACCAAATCAATCAGTCAATACACTGTAACTCAGTGATTCTAAACACGTTGCTTTCTCACACTTTAACATTGCTAAAGTCAATATATGTCTTATAATCAATGTAAAAAGAGCAATGTGTCAAAATTTAATTGGCGATATTTTTTGTTGTGTAGTAGTAGAGAATGAACCCAGGGTCTTCTCACTGAAGTACAGTCTCAGCTCTTTTTTTAAAAAATTTTTTATTTCGAGGTAGACAACATTTTTTTTTTCATAGTGGCAGGGAGCACACTTTCAAATTTATGACATACGGTATATCTTTTGTCTTCTTTTAGGTGCCAAGGCATAATGATAATATTTATGAGATAGCTCTTAGATGGCCCAGAATTTAGCTAATTTTTGTACTTGCTCAATGCTTATTTGGGAACTCTTTATCCACTGACATCTTTGTTATCTCAGAGGCCAAGCCAGCTTCTCTGTTATTTATAACTATCATTGGTACTCATTGATGCCAACCTGTAAAACTGGTGAAAAAACACCTGTAATCTGGCTTAATTTCTTAATCTGGTTCCCCAGGCAAACCCTTTAGGATTTCCCCCCCCACTGTTTCTATCTAGAAGTTTAGTGAAAGAATCTCTTCCCCTCATCCTCAAAATCGAGTTTGAGAATAGAAGCCAAGAAAATGTGGGAGTGGTATTTTCTGCTCTTTAGGAAAAGAAATTGAAGAAACAGCATGATATCATTATTTTTATCATGTTGACCATGTCCCTTGAAATCTAAGCCATTCTCGGGAATGGATTTTCAACTAAAGAACAGCTCTGTAATTGGAGCTTAATTGGAGGCAGAGTCTATTCAGCAAGCTTCTCGGCATGATTCTCCTTTCTATGGCAGATTGTATTTTACTTTGCATAATGAGGCAATCTTTCTATTTACTGATTATTTCCTTATGTAACTTGAACACTGAAAGGAAGTCACTACTGAGACCTCAAACTGACTAATAAACATATTTCCAACTCCTAATGTGCAGAGCACTTAAGATGCTTCTCTTGCTTGCGGACTGAAGTTTGCACACAATATATGTCAGAGGTCGTATTTTACCAGAAAGCAAAGTTTACAGTCAGGGCATTTTACTTAGAAAGCCAGAAGGAAAAGATCAAGGTAATGTCTTCCTAGCAGGCATCTTGAGGGTGTTAGAGAGGATGTGAACTTCCTAGAGTTGCCCTAATAATAGCACAACTAACATTTGCATGTAATTTCATATTTATTTGCTGCTCATTAACACTATGATAGAAATAACTAAAATTGGAGCAGATGACTTGCCCAAAATCACACAGTTAATAATTGGCAAAGTCAATAATTGAACCTAAGTTTTTTGATCCACAACTGTAGCTATCATGCTGGCTGTCCAGTATAATTGACTATATCCCAGGCCTGACTCCAGGCCTGGTGATCACCAGGACTAGCCTCTACCACTACTAGGTCCTTGATGGTTTAGATAAGGGAGCTAACAACCTCACACTAGTTTCTTCAGATCATTTCCTCCCTCTTCTAATTTATATTTGTAGCATAGCCCTGATGGACTCCAGCCACTCTAATGTGGAACTTGACTTTCCAGAAATGTTGCCTTTCCCCCATTATCTCTATAACATCTCCTTGCTTGCTTCCTGTGATAGTTGATTGATTGTGTCAACTTGAGTAAGAAATGCCCAACTAGATCGATGCAGCATAGTTCTGGGTGTGGAAGACCCGCCCTAGGGAGGATTGTCCCCGGAATGGTATGAAAGGGAAACGAAGAAGGAAGGATCGCTTCTGTTTCTTCAGAGGAGCTCCAGTCTTTGGCTTCACCTTGGACATCATCTCATCTCCTGGCTTCTAGCACAGACCCTTCAGTGTGCCATTGGAGACCCTTTGGCTCCCTGGTACAGACTCGCATGGGACACTACAGTGAACTCCAGGCCTTTGACTGGATCCTTTGGCTCCCCATGTGCAGACAGACCTTGTGCACTGTTCCACACCTAACCTTACGGGCGGCCATTGTAAGCCGATCTTGTAAATTCTTATATATTTGTATATCTTGTATTAAATCTGTTTCTCTAATAAGCACAGACTGACACACATCCTGTATAGACGTTATCCTGATACATACCTTTTATTTATTTATATCTGTTTAATGTCTCTCTATCCTTCAGAATATAAGATTCACATAGGCATATATTATTACATACACCAGGACTTAGTAAAGAGCCTAACACATAGTAGGCATTCAGCAAATATTTGTTAAATAAACCAATGAATAAAAGGTGCTCTAAATGCTAAATTTTCCAATCAATACCAGTTAATAGCATGAACCTCTACAAGTGAGCATCTAACTACGGATTTTATTTCCTCAAACAAACCTGCGTTCAAGACAGTCATGGCATTATATAGTGTCAGCCTAGAGTTTTGAATTGTACTCCAGGAACAGCATATCATCTGCATTTAATTATACATTTACTGTATTATAAACTGTGGCTATTTTGTTACAACTAGAGGCAAATTAAAAGGAATGCCAAAAAGCACACTAGGGACCACTGTAGTGATATAGTCTAGACTTCAGGGTAGCAGTGGGCATATCCATGCTGTCTCCTCTGGGTTAAAGTACTTTCAAAATTCTTGATACTAACTCAATGAAACCTCTTAATTTTTCCAAACTTATGTAAGCAACCTCAGGAATGTGTTAAGCGAAAGAAGTCCTGTATTCATTATAACATGAAGTTGTACACTCAGCAGAGCTGACTCGCTCCTCTGTCCATAAACCATCTCTTGTAAAGCTCAGCAAAGCTTCAGGAAAAATCTCTAGCTTCTCTCAATAGAATCGAGTCCCTCTGTGCAGACGTTGTGCTGGGTTGGTTGATGTGCTTGTTAAATTGAGCCAGTGCTTATGTTTTAGAACTGATGACACTGACCCAAGTCGATATTACTTATCACTGTCCTTGATCTGATCCTCAGGATAACAGCTGTGTGCATCTGCGTCCCACAGGTTGGATGGAGGTCAGTGGTAAACACTACGTTGTAAATACAGGTACCTTGCTGATTGGTGGCGACCATGGATGACTACAAGCTCACTTTCAGAACATCTGCTCCAATATGTCTTTAAGCTATCCCTACAAACCACTACCCTTGCCAAATGTATTACTTTATTTTGAAAGAATCCCACTCATTTCTCAATAAAAAATACAAAGTCTTGACTTAAACCTATCTCCCTCTGGGACTATGAACCCTGATATGGAGACACTTTGGGGTATATAGACATGTTTTGCTAGAAATTAAAAGTCTTTGTGCCTTTGCATTATATTAATACATATCAATTCATGAATCAATAAAAATGAAGTAATCAATTTGTCTTTAGAATCATAGTGTGCTTGAGAGACGGAAGTCTAAGATCATCATCTATCTAGTCTAATGATCCAGTATCTCCTCATTGCACAGGTAGAAATGAAGACCCAGAGGAATGATGTGGCTTGTCCAAGGTCATGTGGTTAGACACAGACATGGCATCTTTTTAGTGTTGAAATCAATATGGTCTGTGGATATGAAAAAAGAGAATTTGGTTGGGTTTGTAGACTTACTCACTGAGGGGAAGGTTTGTTTCTGAGTAACCATCCTCAGGTTTTTTGAAGCTGTGGTTCACTTGATTACAACATGCATGGTTCCTGGAATTCAGATGGTCTTTGTGAGCCTTGGAAGGTCTTTGTTGTCATCCTAGAATGTTGTTATTTCACTGCATTGACTTGCATTGGTGGGGCAGGGAGTGGTGAGGATTGGTGGTGACTGAGGAAGGGAGGAAGCAAAGAGAAAGGGAGGCTTCTATGTTCCTAGAACAACTGGGGCATTGAATGCCCACCCCTTGTTCCAGGTGTTGTGAACATGAAGAAGAATGCCTCTGATAAACCCCTTCCATGTCTGACCCTGGAACCGAAATAGCTTAGAAGGGAATGCTGTCCTGATATGTTCTAGGAAAACCTTCTTCTATTTTAGGTTAATCGCAGAGGTTTTACCTATTGGTCAGTGCTCTTGATTTCAAAAAACAACATCTATGCAAGGAAAAATCTTTGGACATATTCTCCATGTAATTCAGCTAAGTCTTTAGATCACTCTTGAGAATTTAATGTAAAAAGCTGTTCATTGTATTATTTGACAATTGAAAAATAAAGTCATATTATTAATGGTACTCACATGATGAGTCACCAGAAAAATTAAATTTCATTCTTTTATATAAGAATTATTCAGTCTGGTGAGATAGCTCAGTGGCATAAGCTCCTGCCCAACAAGTGTGAGGTCCTGAGTTCGACTCTCGGAACTCACATAAAGGAAAAAAAGGGCTGGTGATATCGCTCAGTGGCGCAAGGGCTGCCTGGTAAGCGTGAGGTCCTGAGGTTGACTCCTGGTACCCACGTAAAAAAAAAAAAAAAAAAATATATATATATATATAGATATATATATATATCTATATATATATATTCTTTTTTGTTTTGAGAGGAGGGGACAAGTAGAATATGTGCAGAGATGAGTTAACAAGGAAACTGAAGACAGATTCTTGCACAATTTAGTTCTTATATGCCTGACTCTGGTCTTTTCTTATTTCCCAGAAGATTATGCATCCCATGCTTTATTCTTTTGGAAGTTTAGCTATTCTGTCTGATTCACATCCTAAGCCACTTTACAGTGTAATGTGCCAGTAGGCTAAGCTGCATCACTGGCTCTCTGAAATTCCTTTAAATGTGAATCTTTTAATGTGAGTATATAGTAACTTTGGGCAGAATCATCATCAATGAAGTGATAGAAATTGGTGCAATCTACAACTGTGTAAGTTTTCCTTAAAAAAACATAGTTCACCACCTAAAATGTAGTAATATTCCAAATTGTGATTACTCTAAGGAGCCAAAGAGTATGACCATGTCACCAGTTAGTCCGTACATGAAAGAACCAGGACTTAAATAGTTCAAACCAATCAAAAATTTGCTGGGGTTATTATCTAGATATAAATGTCTAGGGCATGGTGAATTGCTTCTGGGATATCCTTCATCCTGGTAGTGGGGACTGGCTAGTCTTTGAGAGTCATGGGCTCATCCTAGTAGATATCCAATATAAGTGGATTTTGGAGAGAAAATGGAGAAGTGTTGCTAAGGGTTTGGACACTAAAACAAGACTACCTATATTTGAAATGTGGGCCCACTTCCTATTAGATCTATGACTTCACACAAGTCACTTGTACCTCATATTTCTCATCTGTTGTCCATGAAATAGGAACAATAATATGGCTAATCTTAAAGGAATGTTGAAATAACTAAATATGTTAATGCATGTAAGCCATTACAATAATGCCTAGAACATTAACTCAAAAATGTTACACTTCCAATTAATGATAATTAGTTCAAACTTTCTATATAACAGTAATGTTGAACAGGGAACGCACCATGAAAATCCATTAATTTCTTGGTCTTCATGAAAAGTACTGCATAAATACAACAGAAAAAAACCATTGATTTAGAAATCACTTGCAGCTGAATTACCTTAGGGGTTTTACTTCCCATAAGATTCAGTTTCTTATTTATAAAATGAAGGAGTGATATGAACTTCATTGAGTTGTAAGGAGAATTAAATAACATCATTGCTATGGTTTTAATTTGTCCTAAATTCTGGCTTTGGAATTTTAATCCCCATATTCATATGTTAATGATATTTGGAGGTTTGGGAGGCAGTTAGGGTTAGACAAGCTCTTTTGGGTGGGACCCCAATGATGACATTAGTAGATTCATAAGAAGAAGCTGAGGCAGGAGGATCACACCTGTACTTCCAGCCTGGATAACCTAGTGACTCAGTGAGACCCTGTTCCAAACTAAAAAATTTTCAAAAGGAGGCCTGGGGATGTAGCTTAATGCAAAGGCACTGAGGTTTAATCCCCAGTGTGGAGGAGGAGGAGAAGTAGGACAAGAAAGAGAAGGAGTAGGAGGGGAAGGGGAAGAGGAAGAGGATGAAGGAAGGAGAGACAAAAGAGGAGGGAGAGAAGGAGGAATAGAAGTAGAGGAGGAGGAAGAGAAACCTGAACTAGCTTTCTTGTTTTGACTCTCCATGTGATGCCATGTTATAATGCAGCAAGAGCGCTCTCATCAGATGCTGGTGCCACACTGTAGTGTGAAGTGGGAGCCAACCATCTATTATTATTTTTTTTTTTATGTGGGTATCGGGAGTCGAACTCAGGACCTCACGTTTGCCAGCCAGGTGCTTATGCTGCTGAGCTATCTCACCAGCCCTATTATTTAAAAATTTATCCAGTCTTAGACATCTTGTTATAGCAGCAGAAAACAGACTAAGACATTCATAGGAAACACTGTGTTTGGTACAGTATAACAGTCAGTCTATGTCATTTCTTTTCCCTTCTCTAGCCAAAAGGTATCAGCAAGGAGAGGATGCAATGGTTTTGAGTCAGAGTTTTCAGAATGACAAGAGAAATTAATTTAATTATTAATCCAATGAATATTTATTGAGAACCTACATTGTGCCAGACCTTGTGCTAGACACCTGGGATATTGTAGAGAAAAGGCTCTGTAAAATTAAGTTGCATTGCATTGGAAAGCTCAGATTTAGTGGACAAAAGACCCTTATTTTGATATTCATTGAGGTGCAGGAGAAAATGTTGGTGATTATCATCTTTTGAAAGAGAAGAGCCAAAGAAGTTTTTGTTTGAGAAGGATGTAGCCTTTGGATTCTCTTCTGTCTGTCCTCGAGTTGGTCAGCTAAGCCCCATCACACCATGGCACCTGAACTGGTTCCTCATTTTCCATGGGAAAATAGAAGTGGAAGGGAGCTTATGCACTGATTAGGCTAATTTCAATATCCCACCTCTCTTCATGGGAAGATGCAGTTCCAGAATCTTTCAGTACTTGATGCCAAATATTGGTTCTCCCTAAGAATTTACTGGCTGATTTAGCAGAAATTTGAAAAGGTGGCTGCAAGCCACTGTGCTTTGTAGAGCTCAGAATCATGAATTTCTTCCTTTGGGACCTTATAGTTTTATCTTGTCAAAACTACCTCAAACCAAATGAAGAATTTATAAGAAGAAAAACTATCTGTGTGGTTGGATGGATGTGGTTGTAGCAGAAGAAATGTGAGCTTGGAATTGGATAAGCCTAGTCAGGAGAAGAAAGTAGTTATTTCTGGAGTCAGAAACAACTTGGTTCCATCTTCTCAGTAGCTGTCTGACTTTGAGGATGCTAGGGATCCATTCTATGCCTTGGTTTCCCTAACTGCAACATGGGGATAGTGACATTTACAACTTTGCAAGATTGAATCTAATTAAGATTATCTGAAAATGTTCTGGGAGAGAGGAAGAAGGCGTTGTTCCATTATCATGCTAGGTGTGACAAGTGAGAAAAGTGTTACAGGCAGGGAAATGGCAAGAAAAAACATGCTACATTTTTTCTGAGTATCTGCTATGGGCTATATTCTTTGCTGTGTACAAGGCAAAACAGGAAACATAGGGGAAAGAAAAGGAAAGCATTAATCGAGTGTGTGAGTGCCAGACATTTCTCACACATTATTTAATTAAACCTTGATAACATCTTTAAGAGGTGGTAGTTTACTTAATGTATAGTTTGCAGATGAGTTAACAGAGACTCTTAAAGTTTATAAGGCAGATAAAGGACAGAAAAAAACCCTCAAATATCATCTAGCTTATTCTTCCGATCCATTTTCCACCCACTCTTCAAAAGAGAACAAGACCAAATCTTTCTTCCAAGAAGCTCAGTCTACACAGTAGGAAAAGGTTATCATTCGGTGGATGTCAGGGCTTTCATAATTACACGCTCTGCTGTGCACTTAGAACTTTCTCTATTTCCTTATATCTGAATTTACCTTAATTCTTAAATCTCAAGTTCCATCAATGAGAAATGTTTTAATCTTAACTATTTAAGATAAATACAATCACGTGTACCATTTTCCCCAAGTTTTTTAGATAAATAGTCAGTTTAGGGATTTTTGCTCATTTGCTTTCACTCAAAGGTGGTCTCATTTCTAAGCACTTGAATAAGTGTCTGGTATTTGTGTCAATTGACTGATCTTGCTCACCTTTGATGAGGGAAAATTAATCCGCTTCTATATTCACTGTTTCTATGTTGATTCTCATAGTTCCAAATGGTCCAAGCCCCATGCCACCATCACCATGAAATATAACATTCAGGACACTCCCATGAATGCCATGTTCTCATTTTGCATTCCAATACATTCTGATTCTTCAGGACAAAATTGGGTTCATCACCTAAGGTAGTTGATGATTGGTAATATACACCAGTACCCTGTATGTGATGACTCTGGGCTTTACCTGACACCAGAGAGCTCTCTATATGCCTACTTCAAAGAGTCATTTTACCATCCTGTCACAATTATTTAATTAAAGTTCTCTCTTACATCTTGGTGTCCCACAGAGTCTCCAAGTCAAGGACATTAAGTGTCTGGCACATAGCTGAGTGACTAATACATGGTAAGTGGTCAATAAATGCCTGTTTTAAAATCTAATAATGTATTCGTGAACATTGAGAAAAATACTTAAAAGTCAAAGTCAAGTCTTTCTGGCTGAAGACCAGAAAGTAATATCTATAATTCTACCTTGAAGATCTTATTTTCACTTTACCCACTTTAAATGATAAAAGCATACAGGTTAAGGAAGAAAGATAGAAAATTTGACGGGAGGTTAACTGGGGAACGAAACAAGGAGACACACATAAGGTAGTAACTATGTGTGAGACCCGATGTTAACTCATTTGAGGTAACTGCAAGGAAGACTTTTCCTGTCTGTGTTGATAAAGTTATGATTTTAAACAATAGAAAAATTTTATTCTCAAAGATTTATTCAAAAACGTCACTTTGGGTTTTTTAAATGCTTCTTACTAAAACTCAAGGAAAACATAATGACAAGCTACTTCACTTATGTAAAGAGTTTTCTGGATTGTAGGTGTCAGATCCAAATGTAGATTCCACCCAGCTACAAATGCTGGGTAGAATATGCAGGAAAGTGGAGGAGAATGGGGAAAATGTTCATTGGGTCCCTATTAAGTACTGAACATCTTTAGCCATGCTATTTCAACAACTTTATAAGATGGGTATTATTACACCCATTTTACAGATGAGGAAAATAAGGCTCAGGATGTTTAGAAAATTTGTGGTAGAGCCAGGTTTTGCTCTGAGGTCAGTGTGTGCATGGTCTGGACGTGCTGGGTGCATAGCCCACTGAATTAGAAAGCCAGGCTTAATGTTCAGTAGGTCAATTGAGCAGAAAGCAGGGCAAAGCCATGACCAAAGCAGACCTCAATACTCAGTCAGGCTTTTGTACACATGGAATCTGATGGCAAGAGTCAGGACAAACACAAAGAAAAAGGCAGAACCAAGACTTCACAACTTGGAAAAGAGTTCTTGGGGGCTTAGAACCATCATAGCAATATTCATTGCCCTGACCATTGATCCTGGCTCAGGAACTGTCTGCCTCATGCCTAGTTTGAAGGGCCCTGCTTGGCATGAGCAGATGAGGCTGGTAAGCAAATGAAATGTGAGTCTATAGAGGCCCCTTTTCTGCAGAGGCCTCAGACCTTCTTGGGTAACACAAAAATAAGTTTGATGAAATGTAGCATCTGGAGGATTGGAAATAGAAGTTGGGGTAAAACCTTATCTCCAAGATAGGAAATGTGGAGATCAAAGGTAGGGCAGCACCCATGAATATGTCTGAAAATAAGGTGATGGGAAGGAATTATGTAAATGATAGAATTCTTGATATGGACTTGGAAGTTTCAGGAGAATTTAATGAGATTGGAACGTAGGATATAATTTATCTGCCACATAACTGATAAAACTAGGATCTATATACTGGATTTCTTGAGTATTCTTGGTAGTACTTGTAAAAGCCAATAACTCTTGTTGTTTCTCAAATGAAAAGGAGTGAACTAGTTATATGTGGTGAAGATCGTTATGACGCACATGGTTCTCTATAGAGATGCAGATGCAGAAAGGACTAGATTCTGAGTCCACATGCAAAGAGGCCGTCTCTCCTCATTCTTGGTTGATGATGTGGGGGAACTTGTACTTCAGAGTGACCTAGTTTTTATAAAAGTCTGAGCTTTCTGATGTTGCCCTTGGCTGCTCTCGAGTTTTCCCATTTGAAAAATAAATCAGTGTTAGCTCTTCCTACACCCAATACACAGATAAAACATAGGAAGTCCATGCATTGAATCAGTTTTCTAACGGTGGCAAAGTTTCACATTTATTAAAGGTAGGAACAAAACAGAAGGGTAGGGGAAAAAAATGGAATGAGTTTTGACTAAGTAAAAGGGGAGGGAAAAGAGAGGAAAAAATAAAAATAAAAATACACCCCACAGTGTAGAGTGGGCCACCACGAGGCATGATATCCCACTGAACCATTTTTAAAGCCAAAGTACATAAGCCTACAACAGGCCTGACCTGTTGACGTCTGTACTTCACAATGTTAGTGTCTGCCTTCCTTTAATTATTAATGGTGGCGAAACAAGTACCTGAAGAAAAACATAACTTGGCCTGAGGGTGGGATTTTCAATTTCCTATGAAACATCCAACTCACATCCCACAGTCAGTTTCTTTCTGCTCCCCGAGCTGGTGTGTAGATATTGGTTTGAGTGGAAGAGCAGTGTACTCCTCGGGTGGTGTTTGGAGCCACTGCGCTGCCTTATTGAATAGCAGCCAGAGCTGCAAGTCCTTGCTATGGTTTTTTACACATCTACCACAAACATCAGGTTTTATTAACAGGGGAGACAGCTTTCTAATGAAATATGGCCCTTAACTTCCTTTTATATTTGGTAATATCCTGAACTCTTTATCCAAATGAAGCATAAAGCACTTACAACTGTGTTTTGCCATTGCACTGACCGAGGAATATATTCATTTGCAGTAACATGGAATTCAATGGAGTGGAAAATAAGCTCTGAAAATTGCTCTTGCCATGAAATTGTATCAATAAATAGGAAAAGCCCATTTAGATTTCACTGACCAATCCCCCCCAACCCCACCCGTGACAGAAATTAATATGGCCAAATGGTGTGTGTTGAAGGTAAGAATGTGAGGCCCCAGGGCCTGGGCCGGCCCTGTGTCAAGGCCCGCCTAGTGCAGCTAGCTTATTTGATTTCACCGAGCAGCTGAGGGTCACTTGGTGTGTGTGTATTAGAGGGTCTAGGCGTGGGGTGCAGTAAGTTTGAAAGAGGCAGAAGCCCCTGAGGGAGAAGCAGGAGTAGAGGCACTAAAACACCCACCTGTAAGACATCGACCACACTCTTACTCCTGTATCCCTGAGTCTGCACCCCTGAAACCTTTCCCCAGAGGCATCCAGTCTAAGATAAGGAAGTGAAAAGCAGGCTCCGACTGTACGTCTTTGAGTCGGTGTGGCTTCTGGCTGTTAATTTCAATATCCATAGTCTCACAATAAAATTCTAGCAGACATATCCAAAAATAAACACATAGTTGATGTGTGGTTTTTCCGTGTGGAGATGAATAAAACATCAAGTTCAGGTGTAAAGTAGTCAATTATGATGTTAAAAATCTGTGGAAACTACAAAGACTTGTGACTGATGATATGGAAATAGAGTTAAACTAAGAATCAAAACTGACAGTTTCTGTGCGCTTTAGGCAAACTGTATCATCTTTCTGAACTCAGTGGCCACATTTATAAAATGGGCCTAATAATGGCTGTGCTGCTTTTGTCTCTGTTATAATCAAATAAGATTGTGTAGGTGAAAATGATTGTGATAATCTATAAACGTTTAAGGTACTATTATTTTCTACCACTAGTACTGATATTGAAGAACAATAATTTTTAAGTAAATGATACCCTTAAGAACTACTTCTTTGTGTAATTAGTGGCAGAATTATGGGATGAAAGGTGATACATGGGGGAGTCTGAAGAAATGGATTCCAATGCTGAAGCCTTTGGTAGAACACAATGAGCCCTTGGGCAGCTATCTCTATATCTCTACTTTTTACAGTGAAATAGTTGCACTGAATGATCTCTACAATCCCTTTTCAGCATCCAAGTTTGTAAGGATTTGATCAACGAAGTACCATGATTCAAACCCAGATGATAATCTAGGAGTGAAGAAGCATATATTTTCACTTTAAAAACAAGATCACAATTCTCCTGTGATTTCATATTGAAGGACAATGTCATGGAGGAAACTTTGGAACACTTTTCAGAGCACTATACTCCCTAGGGTAAACTCATCTTAAATCAAAATCTCAGTACTTGTGCTATATCTGAAACCTTCCAATTTCCCACTTTTATTTCTCTTTTGAATCATCTGTCCAGTGTCAGTGAAACTTGCTAGAGGTGGCAGAGTCCTATCTCTTTTCCAGATACTTACTGAGATTCTTAAGCATCAGCAAAGATGTAAAAACCCTGTTTTCAGAGGCCCGTTGCCACCCTGGTAGAGGCTGGCGATACACTATACCAGCTCATCTCCTTGCCAGCAGAGGCTCCTCGGGACCTTCTTTTAGCTGCATGTGCAGAATAACAACCAGGAGGGGAGCGTGCCAGGCCTCCTGCTCGGTGGCTAAACACCCTCCCTGCCCTCTAAATGGTTGTCAGGAGGACCTGACAAGTTGTAGCTCCACATGCTGCTCAGTACCGCATCTTCTCCCTCTGTGAGCTGTTGTCAGACTGTCCCTTCCTCCCTGCAGGGTTTCTGCTGCTCTCATTAGTCAGAGTTTAGCAGACGATCACACAGACTTGTAGCAGGTGGAACATTGAAGGGAACATTGACTTGTAGTCCATGTCCCATTAGCAACGTGGGTAAAAGGAGTCTGTACTGCATTCTGTGGCTCCAATTACTTGCCAATTATACTCTCAGAAAAAAGTACAATTCCTTAATCAAACTTGGGTAAAACTTTACCAATGCAGCATCAACAATGCTCATCACAGTCTGGTGGTCTCCAAAATTAGCTGCCTTGACTAGAGAGCATGTGGTATCTCTAGAGGCCAGCCAATATAGTGAATTAATGGAGGAACTATGTGAAAACATTCTCTTTGTAAGAGCACAAACAATGCACATCAAAGCCCATTTACTACCACTCATCATCCGTGTCCCTCCCCAGAGGAGAGGAGAACACTGCCCATCAGTTCTGTTTATAAACTTGTATTTGTACATAATAGGATGATGGGGGGCTACTCAGTAGTACAGTCACTTCCAACATCACAGGGAATGAGAGGAGGTGCTTTAGCTTGATCCTCAACCAAACTAGGAAGGGAGGCTCCAGTAGAGCCACTTTTATATTTTGGAGTGTCTGGGAAAAAAAAGAGAGTGACTTTTATTTCATTAATTGGACATATGCTTAGGTAGTGAACTTGCCGATCTTCACTTAGCACCCATTTTAGCAGTATGAAAATAGAATTGGATAGTGAGGGTAAAACTGAAGCAGCTACATGTGGCTTGGTTTGGAGAGAATAAAGTCCTCTGAACCTCTCAAGTGGACATAGAGAAAGGAAGTTTGAACATTCTTACCATTAGTTGGCCAAGCTGACAGACTTCCAGAAGAGGAGGCCCTGTCCTCGAGAGAATGTAGTTTCAATACTACATTCTGACTACTGAGATGCACTACTGAGATGCATCAGAATAAATCGAATCAGAGCTTTTCACATATTATAGGAAGAATTCACCCAAGTTTCCCAAAGAAAGGCATCTTCTACCAACATAGTGGGATCAAAGGCCATAGTCAGTGAAGAGAACATCCCAAAGGCATCGAGGCTCCAATTCCAAACTCTCTACCCCAGTGCAGGGCAGAGGAGGGAGGAAGGGAAGGATGAAGGAAGGGAGGGAGGAAGAGAGGAGAGAGAGGGACAGAGAGAGACAGAGAAACAGAGAGAGAGTGAGAGAGAAGATGCAAAAAGGCAGAGCAGCCTCCCTCTTTCCCTCCTCAGTCCTTTAGCTGGGGTCAGGCTGAACCATGTGAGAAGGAAGGATATGAGGTTGACGGCTTAAACGGGGATAACGAACAGAACTAACCTGGAGTGTTTAGTACGAGACAGTGATCAGAATGTTATGGGATCTGCCCCACGTATAATTAAGGGTTTGGAATGTGAAAGTCAATGTGGTTAAAGGCAGTGACAGAAAAAAAAAATCACCTCTGTGTTTGTATATCAGTGAATCAGAGTTTTCAATAAACTAGTTATGTGCAGAAAGATATAGCGTTGTGTTTTTACATTAGTAATGTCATAACGTATATATCATCTTGTAATTTTCTTTTCTCCCTCAGTAATATGTCTCAGGGTTTTTTTATATATCAATATACTTGGATTTTGTTGTTATTTATAACTGCTGCATGGTCTTCCCCAGTACTGCATTCCTAGATTGTATTTAGCCATTCCGTGATGATGGGTTTTCAGCTGTTACAGAACAGCACAGAATATGAGATAGGGTGAGGTCTAGCGTAGACCTCTAAAGTAGGGCCATGACTTCTTTCCTAAGAGCTTGTCCAGAATGTCTGAATCCCTGGTGCTCTTTAAGGACTCACTCAATGCATATGGAGATGGGAGAAGGTGGCAGAGGACTCCGTGTTACAGAATTGTCCCCTCCTTTTCATCTTCCCATTTACTGGTCATCAAAACAGAGAAGCGAAGCCAGTGATTTCAGTCAACTGTCTTTTTTATTCACTTAAAACAAGAGTGAGATCCTTTCTTCTCCTTCCTAATTTGGTTCTGCAATAATTAACCAATAATATCGGAGAGGTACTTTGAGAATCTTGTACTCAGACAGAAATGGAAGAGATTTGCTACAAACTTAAGGATTTATTAAAATGAATCATCCACATACTAGTGAGGTATAATGTTTCATAGGCACTTGTCACATACATATATTTTAATCTCTAATTTATGTTTTAAAGTAATACATTCATCACAGCAGGATTTTTGATATTTTTCTGGTGATACTTCGCCTCATTGCCAGTAATTACCGAACAGATTTAAGGGTATCCAAATAAATGTATGCAATATTAAGCATACAGTTCTGAGTATAGAACCTATTAATGATTTCACATTTTGTAGGACACTAGTCATCATGGTCAGACATCCATAAACACATAGTGAGCTCCTCCTAATCCAAAGAATTCTGTTTTTCATTTTTCTTTTTACAGCTCCTCTGCGACACTTTAAAATGAGAGTATCAGACTTTCACTCAGTAGGACTTTCTCTAACGTATCTTTGTTTTCTCCCCAAAGTAGAAGAATCTGGCATTGCCCTTTCTCCTGCTATAAGTTGGGAAAGTTTTCACTAATATTTCTTTTGTCTTTTGTGTTTGGTTCTGCCCAGTTTCCAAAATCTTACTGTTAAAATTTTAGCAACAGGTACAGTATTATTATTATTGTTATTATTATTATTATTACGCACATACCCAGATTGGCTAACAGTCATGCTATGTCTTTTTATCCAGTGTTGGGAGAAACAGCCACTCCAGGTACATTCTCCTGATTTATAATTCTGTTTTAGGCTCTTATTTGTAGGCATCATTCAAGTGCCACAGGATGGCCGCTGGGCACTGATACAAATGAAGAAAAGTCTAATTCCACCAGAAAACTGAGACCCCAGGTAAGCTGCCTGCCAATGACTTTTCTAAACTCAGAAGCAAGAATAAATATAAATCTTTGGTAAGTCTGACAATATTTTATTGGGAGGATTTATGGGATCACAGACTCAGATGAGAAAGTAAGAACCATAGAGTCCCTTCTCCTGCCTTTGGATAGGTCAACAGCTGGCTTCTCAGGTAGACTTGCTGCCTTCTCTTACTGTAGGTCCTCAGAATAAAAGATTACAGTCCTCATTCCGAACAAATAATTCTAATATTGAGTAATCCTCACTGTCAGGGAATTTTTTTTACCCTTTCCAAGAATCAAAGCTGGAAACTGTTGGCCTCATCTGTCTGCCTCCACAATTCCTGCCCAACACTTGGCATTGGTAGGGAAGGTAATTTGCTATATTTAAAGATATTATCTTTTTTGTTTTTGTCATTTTAGTGACTGATTTTTTTCTCCATACTTTTTCCAGGTGCCCAGGATCAGATCTAGAAAGGCTATTCTGCCTTTTTTTGCCATGGCATAACAGGCCAAATGCTGAGAGGAAACAATATTTCGTAAGAATAGGTGTATGTGTGGAAAAGACAGATTGCTTCCTTTGTCCATGATAGACTCCCACTGACTGAGCATCTGTGAGAGAAATTTACTTTGAGATTCTATTTGTGTCAGTAGGAAATCAAATGTGAGATCGAACAGCTTCCACAGGGGTGAAGGCAGAAGGCTCTGTGAATCTGGTGCCTCACTCAGCCCACCGCCACCAGGTCCCTCACTGCTTGATGTTAGGCAGAGCTTGCTCTGTTACATCCTTTGTGATGATTCCAGCCACCTGAAGTTCCTCAGGCCAATAAAAATATCCTGGAATGGTCACATGACTCACATTAGTGGCGGGGGCATCACTAGTGTTTAGCCTTCGTCCTTCTGTAGTTCCTATCATGGCGAATAATCCTAGAACTGATGATGATGAGTGATTCAGCGTGGCATTTGATGGATAACTCAGATTTCAGCCCTTTTATACAATGAAATTATGCGTTATTAGCATTAGGGATGCTGTGTCCTTCCATCTAGATTTTTTTCCCACTACAAAATAATGGAAGGAACAATCTGAAATTCTTCAGACTAAAAAAGGAGTTGAAGAGTTTTGCAAGAAATGTTACCCACTCTACAAAAGACCAGAATTTTAAAATTGAGCATTTTTCTACTGAGCTGCTATGATGTACTACACAAGTAAGACATTGCTGATCTCCAAGAGCTTAGCCTTCCCAGAGAAAACCTTCACAATACGTGAAATGTGATACTAAATAATATTATGAGGCTATGGTCCAAATTAGGTGATGTTGGGAGACCTGAAAGATGAATGGGATCCAGTTATTGAACAGGGGAGAGGCAGGGCCAGGGGAGGTGGAGAGATAAGAGTGTGTAGCCTCTCCAGGGAACTGCATGCTGTGGTAGAAATTAGAGTGCAAGGAGGGGAGTGATAAGATGTGAGGTTGGATGGATGGGATAAGGGACCTTGCTAGAGTCTTTGGGTGTGAACCTGAAGGCAATAAGAACTTATCGCAGGACAAGGGAATTGTTGTATTTGTGATTTCAAAAGTCATTTGCACAGTGGAGGGAGAGGTTTGAAGAAAAATAAACTGAAGGAGACAAGGTTGGAGGCAGGGAGACTAGAAGGTTATTGAAATAACTCATAAGATACACTGAGTGGTGTAAACTCAGGTAGTAGCATTGGAGAAGGAGAGAGAGGGATCAGTTTAACCATATTACAGAGAAGAATTACTAGACTTTTATTGATTGGTGGTTGCAGTTGAGGGAGAGGATCAAGATGGAAGGAGCTTCAAGTTGTGGTTATTGGGGAGAAGGCACTGAGATCAGCTGTAGATACATGGATTGTGAGATGTCTATGGGACATCAAGACACGACGTCCAACACTAGTCTGGAGCTCGATGCTTGAGAGTCATCATCACATGAATATCAGCATGTGTATGTATGCATATATGTCATCTTGAGTACGAGTGGGTGAAATTACCTAGGAAATGTGCAGCCTAGCAGAGAATGTGCACACACTGCCCTTGCCGCCCCCTAGAGCAGGCTGTAATCCTGTGTTCAGCATTTACAATGTGATTTTCTCCTAGACAGTGGTTGATAAACACATCCTTATTCTGCTTTCTGGGTTTTACAAACTCTCACCTTTCATTATTATAATCTCATCAGTATAACGTAGTCCATTTTAGTTTTCAGGATGATGTGGACAAATGTTTTCTTCTGGTGGTATAAATAGATGCCTTAATTTGTGTATTAGCTATGCTCGTGCACCAAACTAAAATGAGATTAAAAGAAAAGCCCTTTCACTACGTGTTGATGTCTGTGAGGCAGCTTCAGAGCGACAACTCCTTGCCTTGTTACCAGATGTGGAGGCGGATTGCATTACTTTTCCTCCTGTTCCTTGAATACCAGAACTAGATTCTGAAACCTTTGTCACTGTGTTGGTTTGCACGGAATAGTCTGCATATCTATTCATCCCTGACCACTTGCGAATTGTGGATATTTATAGAATGGAGAGGAAAGGGGGCTTTCAAAACTTGATACTGCTAGACCTGTCAAAAGAGTAAATTTTTTAGATTTTTGAGAAACACAATTCAGAGAAGCAACTAGATGTGTGTTGGTGTTCCAAGGGATTTGAATGTTCTAAATGAGGAAGCTCTCAAGCAGCATCTGCGCCCGCCTCTTTGCCACGTCCCTGATTCCCTTTGAGGCCCTGGGAGTGAAGACGACTCTGAGCACTGATTGCGCACAAATTTCTTTTCAAATAAATCAATGCCAACAGGTCTCTTGATTTTCAGATGCGGTTTCATTGAAGGAAAGAGCATTCCACGTAGAAGCATTGCATTCTGGGGGCTAGCCTCTGTGCTTCCCTAGCTTCCATACTTCCTGTGATCCTTTTATGGCACTTCACTTGTGCTCAATTTGAGACCTCCAGGATGTAGATGCTTAAGCACAAGAGAAGAACCTGGCCCATATTATCTAGGTACTTAAGCCATTTCTCTGCCTTTTTTCACTAGAGAAGATGGGGCACAGTGCTGGCTGCACAGGTGGGGGTCGTGTGGGCAGGAAGGAATTGCCGATATGAGCTGGACTTTCATGACTCACCTCTGGCTACTTTGGCTCCAGGGACATGGCTTCTATACTAATAACATATGCTGCCAATCAGAATATCATATTGAAAGGTATAGTACATTGTGTCCAGAATATTCTTTGTCTAGATGGCAAAAATATCAAGGGAAAAAAAAAAGATATAACCTTAGTCTGATGCGTTCATTGAACTCAGGGGAGGTAGCTGACTGGAAGCAGGTGGGGAGGGCAAAAAGCAATTTCTAGTTTCTAAATAGAAAGGTGGTAGTCAAAATGAGTTCTGGGGACAGACATATGAATTGAAAAGGAAGGACACATGAATTCATTTTGGAGTTCAGAGGGGCGCCAGAAACAGAAATTAAAGAATTATAAAAATGACTGAAAGATTTTTTTAAGAAGTGTCCAGTTTGGCTTTTGTGCCCAGCAGCCAACCGCAGAGGTTAAGAAGTGGCTGACTCCTTGCAACTAAAGTAGCAGCTGATTCATCCAGAAACAGCAGCCCGGTGTTAATGGCAGCATAAGTACAAGTGAAGGTGGCAGGCAGCTTTCCGGGCATGGGCATTGCCGGGGGCATTGCTGGTATGCTTCTGCGTACATTTCTGTGTAAGTTGGAGAAGCAGCAGGTAACTTCAGTGATTGAGAAGCTAAGAGCAATCCCAGTGAATAATTGTTTTTCCTGGCATCATTCCCAGGCTCATACAGTCGGAGAAATTAATTATTACTTCAGGTTATAAGCACCATTATGGCAGAATATGTTTCAGATATTTTAGTCTCTCTCTGTCTCTGTCTCTCTGTCTCTCCCTCTCTCTCTCTCTCTGTCTCTCTCTCTGTCACATACACGCATGTGCATGTGCACACACTCGTAAGTCATACAGCTTTGCTGGAGGCTATATGCCTTCTCTGGATGATCTACAATTGTGGTGGTTTAGGTCACTACAGAACAATAGGAAGAGAAAGGAGCTCTGCTGAAAAGATGGTAACCAGCTAAATAGGAGGTAGGGGTCTGGAACACTCTTAAGGCTGGTAAAATCAGCTGACCAGAGGTCATTTTAGATAGGAAGAGCAGCTATACAGACCAGGGGAGTTAGGACACAATACCATCTGGAAGGCTAGAGTCAAAAATGGTAAGAAAATTATTATGACTCCTTTCATTTGAACTGTATCTAATTATGCTTGATCATGACTCTCTGGGGCAGATAGTTCTCTCTGCTCTAAATTAGGTTCCTAAAAGTAGAGCCCAAGTCAGGGATCTGAATGTATGTGATGCATAAAAGGGATCTTCTCAAGAGAAATGGGGCAGGGGAAGTAGGATAGGGCAGGAGAAAGAGCTAAGTCAGCATTCTGTCTCAACATGATTGCACAGGCTTTCTGGGACACTACCGACCCCAGAGTGTGAATAGGCATGACTTAGTGTCTTGGGTGAGTTGGCTTCTGTTTATCCAAGGGCAGTTCTCCAAAAAGCAGCACTATCTGACACTCGCAGATGCTGGGTGACAAGAGGATTTTGGAGGAGCATATTGCAGACCCTATCATTTAATTCATAGATGGGGTAACTGATATTAAAGATAAGCCTTGTGCCAACTATTCAACTAGTCGGTGACAGCATGGACTCAAACACGGTTAGCAAGCAGAGGTGATGGCCTGGAGGTTGACTGGTATTCACTCCATGCTATTCTATCTATGTGTGAGACTGGGTCCACTGTAGTGTTGGTACCCAAAATTCAAATTAAAGCCCTGCATGAATCCTGGCTCTGGCCAAGACTAGCACATAGGTAAAGGTGAAGATCAATTTATATTGCTGGAAAAGAGTTTTCTATAGACCTCTTACATCCATCTGCCTTTTAAGAAAAGGCACTGACTGCTGGTATTTCTGGCCATCTTTTCAATGATACTTGTTTTCCTAACAGCCTTAGAAGACAGAGATAGTGTCCCTTTCCACAGTGAAGGCAGGCATTATACATATAATGTTTGGATTCACTAAGCTAACTGTCCTCTCCTATAATGAAACACACTGAAAAGTCAAATGTTATTTGGCCCTTGAAGTACTACCTTTTGGGAATTTGGCTCAGGGAACTGATATAAAAATATGATACTTTGGCTGATGCTAACACTGTGAATAATAAAACATTCTTTGTTTCTGACCCAGGAATCCAATGTCTTTTGTCAATATCCATGAAATTGTGGCAAGCTAGCTTGTTAGCATGCGAGTAGGGTAATATCTTAGACCCATCACACATTTTGACCACGTATTACCACTTCTGGTTTTAGGAAAGAAAATTAACTTTGTGATTGGTGATTAGAATTTCTAGGAAAGCTTGGAAGTCCCCCCCCCAATTAAGTATTTATTTCTGTGCCACACAGTGGTTTGTCTGGGATATGCTTTTAAAACAATTGTTTGCTCTCACGGGAACAAAGAGCCTCTTCATTATATTAATCAGTTAGATTAATATGAGTGAATAATGGTCTCAGTGTATTACCCTTTTGGTCAATAGGATATTAGTAGATGTTAGTCAAGCAGAGCTTTGAAAATGCTTGCATGATTGGTTTGCATTTGTACTTATGCCATTACCATGAGAAGAGCAAGTGGGGCCACCTTGGCAGTTCCAGGATGAAGTTGAGAGGCGCATGGAGTACACCCACCCCTAGCCTGACTCAGCTGATGTCAGTGACACACTGCTGGCCACAGATATTTGAAGGAGCCAAGCCAAGACTGGTCAATGTTGTTAAGCCCACATGTAAATCAATCAACACACAAACTTGTCTGGTAAGTAAATGTCCATGTTTGTTTTAAGCTTATTAGAAAACGAAGCTGTTTCCAACTGAACAGAGTCGGTTTTCATTGTCATGGACTTGGGAGAAGGGTACTTGCAGTTGACTGTGGTAGCCCCAAGCTCCACATCTTGATTCTCAGAGATCTGTTAACTTCAAATTTATATGGTTAGAATAGGAAGCTTCCATCCCTTCCTTCTTCCCTTCCTTCTTCCCTTCCTTTCTCCCCTCCATCCTTTCCTTTTCCCTTCCCCACTTCTTCCCTCCCTCCTTTCTTCTCTCCCTCCCTCTTATTCCTTCTTCTATTTGTTGACTAATTTATTAAATATTAATAAGCACTCATTTTTAGTGTCTAGGTACTGAGAATACACAGATTAAAACTCATAACCCAATGAGAACATGCATGCAGGAAAACATTAAGATAGACATAAGTTCCAATGGAATTGTGTGCAATCTGATTAGAACACAAAGATCAATCAACTTTGGAGGGATGGACCTGGGGCGCCTCATGGAAGAGGTACAGTTTCAGGAGTATTGAGCAGGTCCTGTTGCACTTATTTCCCAGCTGTCTTGCTGTTGGATTCAACACAGATTTTCCCATTCAGGAAGCATTTTGACCATTCAGCACTCTGCACTCTGCTAGGTATGAGGGACACAAATACTGACCAGATTAAGCTCCTTCAAGTATTTTATATGCTGATGTTAATTCTAGTAGCTTGACAATTTCTCCCTGTTTATAATACAGGTATCTCTGAGATGACTTCCAATTAGCCTGATAGCAATATTTGAACTTTATTATACTTGATTTCTTTCCTGCCTCCCTCTTTTCCTCCCTCCCTTCTTTCTTCTTTCTTTTTGCCTTCCTGGAAGGCTGGAATCCAGCCCTCGCTTCATTCATCAAACTGTACTCTTTGGCATGAGGTTACGGACACCCACAGGTACCTTCTGCTCAGCTTCGGGGCCAGGTCCTCTCGTGCTCATCATCTAGCTCTCCTCTGCACATCCTTTGCTCTTCTCATTTACCAAGTGCCTCACTGGAGAACTTCTGTGAACAAGATTCTCGCAGTTTAAGCGTGTTTGCAGGACCTACCTCACTGCTAACCAAGTGTGACAATTGACTTGGCGAGACGATAACAGTGGTGGTGGTGTCCTTCACAGTCGTTCGATACTCTTTAATACTAGTTTAGATGATTAATGTGATCGTGAAAAGACTTATAAAATTGTAGGGATTGGGAAATGTAAGTCTAGCATCTGTAAATCAGGGCTTCCTGTGGAAGAATTTGATTTTACATCAGAGGCATTTGGGAACAGAATTACTGCTGAGAAGAGAGTGAATCACAATTGGCAAGAGCAATGTGAGAAGCTCTGCAGAAATGCAGAGGGAATAGGGAAAAATATGAAAAAGAAGGTTATGTAGAAGGAATGGGACAAAAGCTTACCAGATGGGCTGATGATATAGCTCAGCAGCATAAGCATCTGCCAGGCAAGTGCAAGGTCCTGAGTTTGGTTCCTGGTACCCACATAAAGAAGAAAAAAAAAAAAGCTTACCGGATAAATTAAAATGCTATTGATAAATGTCCCAATTTAAACCAGATTAAATGAAGAAGAATACAGAAAATGTTTCTTTGTTTCTTTTTTTTTTTTTTGAGACAGGATCATGCTGTGTAGTGCAGGCTGGCCTTGAACTCATGGCGATCCTCCTGCCTCAGCTTCCTGAGGGCTGGGATTTGTCACCATGCCCTGCCAGAAAATATTTCTTGATTTGAGAAAAGAGCTCACATTGAGATGATCAAAATTGTTCACATTCATAGGTAAAATTAATAAAATGATACTTACACCTAGATGTAATCAGGCACAATTTTTGAATTATAAAAATGAAAAAGTAATTCTGAGAGTACTTCCTACAAAATGAAGAAAAATATGAGAGCTTATATATGGCAGAATTAATGTTACATTAGTGTCAGATTTTTTTGTTCCTTCCATAAAAAATGCTAGAAGACAATGGAGTAACATCTGGACTTTTGGTTGTCTGGAGAGAAAGGATTGTTACACCAAATTTACAATAGTTACTCAAAAACCAACAGTTACTCAAAACCTTCTTATATAAGCAAAAGATTAGTATATACCACAGACATCTCTTTTTTGAAAAACTTAATTGAGGACATTCTCCAACTGAATAAGGAATTTTTAATACTGACATGGGGAAATCATTACTATTATTTTTTGTGTGTGTGGGTACCAGGGGTCAACCTCAGGACCTCGCGCACCAGCAGGCGCCCGTGCCGCTGAGCAATATCACCGGCCCTTTTTCGTATGTGGGTACTGGGAGTCGAACTCAGGACCTTGCGCTTGCCAGGCAGGCGCTTATGTCACTGAGCTATCTTACTGGCCCGGGAAATCATCATTAAAATGCAAATCTTTAAACAAAACTTTATACAGAACTCCTTGCTTGAATGAATTTGATATTTATGTATTTAACTATTTTCAAGCAATCCAAAGACCTGTGACACGCAGTACTTTTTATCTGTGTTGAAGAAGAAGCTGAATCTCAGAGCTAGGTAGATAATCTACCAGCATCCCAGCATCTATATCTTCATATACAGGACTGAAGACATATTGAATTCTCCTTTGTGATTAAAGATACAATTCTTTGCTAAAAAACAGCCACCAAATGGGAGGAAAATATTGACCAATGCTTAAAAGGCAACTAAGTAATACTGTAAGGACATGCTCAGGAAACCCACGTTGAAAATATGTTTATTATTTTAGCCCAAAATACGTATTGAGCATTCATTATGTACTGCTTTTCTTTCCAAATCTTGGAAAATGATGATGAACAAAACAGATATAATATTTGCACTTGTAGAGCTCACAAAACAATCATTTAAACAAACAAATTAAATAATTGAGGGCCGGTGAGATGGCTCAGCGGCATAAGCGCCTGCCTTGCAAGTGCAAGAGCCCGAGTTCGACTCCCGGAACCGACATACGAAAAAGGGGCTGGTGATATCGCTCAGTGGCACGGGCGCCTGCTGGCGCACGAGGTCCTGAGGTCGACCCCCTGGTACCCACAAAAAAAATAAATAAATAAATAATTGAATGTTGTGAAGGTGCTTAAAACATAAGAATGAGGACTTACTTTATATTATATAAGGATTTACTTTAGATTATATAGTGACTTACTTTAGATTAAATAATAACATAATGGACAGATACTCCAAAAAAGAGATTATTTTAGGTGAGTCTTAAAGGATGAGCTATTGTCATCATGAAGGTGGTTGGGGACCTTTCATGCCACATGAATTTGGCATTTGTACAGTCATTAAAACAATAAGCAGTGGCATCAAATGATTTTATTTACATTTTTGAAAGATATTTTATTTGCCATAAGAGAATTGGGCAGAGTTGTGCCAGGTAGAAGAAGAGAAATCTGTGTTCCAGGTGAGAGATGATGGCATCCTTATGGCAGATAGAATGGCATGGAAAAGGACAGTGGCAGTGGAGGAAAACAGTCCAGGACATAATGAGTCTGAGGTATCTGGCTGACATTCAGATAGAGATGGAAGTGAGAGTTGGGGATGTAATTCCCGAAGTCGTAGAAGTCAAAGGTGCAAGAACAATATGTATTTGAGAACCAGCAGCATATAGATGACATTTAAACCAGCAAAATTGATGATGTTATCAAGGGAGAGAATGGGGGAGAGAAAAATACCAGAACTGAGTTCTGAGTACCATGCAAAAATGACAGCCAGCAAGTCAGCACATACACTAGGCTTAACAGAGTCCAGGGAAAACTTTTAGATACAGGCATTTTAGTGTGTGTTCAGGACCCTTATTGCTTGTTACATTACAGGTCAAAGCCCAGAATTTAGCAGGCACAGGTATTGGACTACAGCTCTGGGACTGTGATAATTTTTTTTTTTTTTTTTTTTTATGTGGGTACCAGGAGTTGAAATCAGGACCTCGTGCTTGTCAGGCAGGCACTTATGCCGCTGAGCTATCTCACCGGCCTGACTATGATAATTTTAAGCTGTCTGACTGAGAAAGCATCAACCCTCAACCTGGCATTATCAATGCCTTGATTCCGTAGTATCCAGTGGTAGGACTTAGCTCTAGCCCTATTCTGCCAACTCTATGTTAATGGTTAATAAAGCATCCATTCCACTTCTGATGTGAACAGGAAACTGGGATCAAAGACTTGGAGTTACAACTGAATGACATGATGGTTTACTGGCAAGATTTTCTCCATCAGCATAGTTGGTTGGAAAAGCATCAGACCCTCCCATGATCTGATCAGGTTCCCAGGATCCAAGCCTTTTGGTTGACTAGCATTGAAGCCCTGGGCTATAGCCAGTTTCCATGGAGCTTGCCTGCTGCCTTGAAAGAGAAGAGCCTTCAACACATTAATCCTTAACTCCCACTCTACCTTCTGATTCCAAAAGGTAGTGTGTATTTACCATGATCCAATGTCAGAAATTTACACCATTTCAATCATGAGAGTTGTGAGACTAGCCAATGACATTGCTTTAAGAGACATAGGAAGATGCTTAATTGAATACCCCCAGCAGCAGGTTGTTTCCACCCGAGGCATACAGGAAAGTACATTTGTAACGACAGCCAGGAGGTACATATTCTTCAGTGTGAGAAGTATATCCACATCAGCAGCATTTGAAGTTACAGCCCAGGGGTTGAGAAAATGCTAACGAAAAATTTCACCCTCACTCTCAAGCCTTCTCCAATGACCCCTGAAGGGAAGGAGACATCCTACATGGCTTGCTTGGTTTCTAGTCCTATGATTAGTTGTTGACACTTGGGGGATTGAATGGAGTTTTCCAAAAGGCACCAAACTTAGGCGAAAGCATCAGCGTTATCAGGATGCACAATGTGGCTGCCAGTTCTTCCCCCAACACATCCAGTACCAAATAGCAAGTCTAGCACCATAAAACATTGGCTGAGGAGGTCAACACCTCCAAAAAACACATCAAAAACTTCAGAATGGCCTAGGTGATGATTTTTCTGGAAATATTCATGTTCAGGAGAAAATAGTGCCTCGACAGTGGTGTCTTCACATACCTTAGCACAGGACATAGTCTGAACCTGACAAGTTCTTAGGGAGTTAGGATGCTCATGGTGGTGTTTCCAGGCAGCAGAGTCAAAGTGGAAACTGGCTTTTAAGCAAATCTGAACACTATTATGTTAGGCATCACACCCCGAAGCACAGAGAAGATCTGAGAATGGAAGCAGATTAATAAATAATATCGGGTACAGTTCTAAATTCAAGGGATGAGAGAACAGACTTTGACCCATTAGTGAGAGGAGATACAAAGTCACATGACAAAGCACACAGATGAAGAGAGGGGTAAAGAATTAGCTCCATTAACACAATCTAGCTTGGATTGCTATTTTAAAAAATACTGTAAACTACAAGGATTATATGCAACAGAAATTTATTGCTTATAGTTCTGAAGACCAAGGAATACTAAATGCAGGTACTGGTATACCGGCATCCGACAGGGGCTCTCTCTGGCTCATAGATGAGGCCTTCTGGCCATTTCCTCACGTCATGGAAGAAAAATATGTGCTCCCTTGGGTGCCTTTTATAAAGACACTAATCTGATTCCCAGGGCTCTACCATTATGATCTACCACCTCTAAAAGGCTGCAACCTTTGAATACAACAACACTGGGGTGTCAATTTTGGGGAGACACAAAACTTCATTGTATAGCATTACCATAGCAACACTGAGAGGATGAACTGAAAACAAGGGGACTGTCTGGAAATTTAAGTGAAGACCAGTTAGAACCTCAGGGTTTTCTCTGCAATCCCATGATGGTTCCAAAGGAAAGAGTGATTGTTAAAACAAGGGGAAAAAGTACCAGTGTTCAGAAAAGTGCATCAGCCTTTGTTTCCCATTCATCTCCCAGAACTCCAGCCAGTCCAGGGAAGAAAGAAATAGGTAGTCTTTTCTGGAGAAACTGAATGAACCCAGAGAAAAGGCCTACAGATTATGCTCATTTGGACCTGTTTGTGGACCTACATGACATAAAAAGTAAAAATTTAAAATAAGAAGATATAATATTTATTTATGTACACATATAAAATATACACAGTACTTAGAATACATATATGTTGTTATGGTTTGTATCTGGATGTCCCCTCAAAGCCTCATGCAGTCATGGGGGGGTGCTTTTTGGAGGTGGCTGAATCTAGAGTTTGTGACTGATTCACTGTCTAGTGCTGGGATTATGGGTGTGAGTGCTACACCCGCCCTGGGGCGTAGCCTGCATACAATATAAGGGAGGGAAAGAGGCTTGCTCTCTCGCTCCTCCTTTTTTGCCCTTGTTGCTTTTGCTGTCTTCCACCTCCATGAACGGTTGCCCCTGTGCCACGCCACCCTGCCTTGGAGCCAGCTGATTATGGACTGAAACCTCCACAAACTGTGAGCTAAATAAACCTTTCCTTCCTTAATTTTGGGTGTTGGATATTTTGTCTCAGCAAGGAAAGAAAAGTAACCAAGACATATGTATTGTATGTTTATACACACATGTATATACATGTATGCCTAATTTCAGAACAGTGATGAATTAGAGATGAAATGGCATCAGCTCATGAAGACGATTTATTCAAGAGGTAGAGATGGAAATGAGAACCAGGTGGCAAGTGGAGAAATATGTGGGTTTAATAAATATTTTTAAAACATTTAATAATGCAGGAAGAGAAAACAGAAATGACTCAAATTCTAAAGCTACAAGAATCTGAAATCAATTAGAACACAGGTATAATAATTTTGGAGACTTCAAGAGACCCAGAAACATATATCTCTGTTTAAAAATTGGGGGATTCTATTTCTGTGTGTCACTTTGCAAACATCATGAATATCATGCATATATATATATATATATATATATATATATATATATATCCTTATATGTATAAATCAGAAAATAAATAGATAAAACTGCTAATAATGGTTACATTATATGATGAGTGATTTATAAATTGAATTCATACCCCAATGCGATTGTATTCAAAGGTTGAGGCCGGTTAGAGGTGATAGATCATAATGGTAGAGCCCTGGTGAATCAGATTATTGTCTTTATAAAAGGCACCCAAGGGAGCACATTTGTTTCTTCCATGGTGTGAAGAAATGTTCAGAAGGCCTCATCTATGAGCCAGAGAGAGCCTCTGTCAGATGCCGAGTATACCAGTACCTGCATTTAGTATTCCTTGGTCTTCAGAACTATAAGCAATGAATTTCTGTTGTATATAATCCTTGTAGTCTACAGTATTTTTTAAAATAGCAATCCAAGCTAGATTATGTTAATGGACCTAATTCGTTTTTTTTTTTTTTTTTTTTTAATGCTGGTACTGGGAGTCGAACTCAGGACCTTGCACTTGCCAGGCAAGCACTTATGCCGCTGAGCGAAATCACTGGCCCATGGACCTAATTCTTTACCCCTCTCTTCATCTGTGTGCTTTGTCATGTGACTTTGTAGCTCCTGTCACTAACGGGTCAAAGTCTGTTCTCTCATCCCTTGAATTTAGAACTGTACCGGATGTTATTTAATAAACTTTTTACCTTTGCTTCCATTATGCATGTCTGCACTTTTCAAATTTGGTGTAAGAAGGATGCATTAATTTCAAACCTGGGGGAAAGTGTGACCTACCTATTCATTCATCTAAGTATTTATTTATTTATTTATTTATTTATTTATTTATTTATTTATTGTTTCTTTCAGAAAGTGGATTCTCCTAGAAGGGCAGGTATGCTACTAGGGAAGTAGTGCTATAACTAAAGTGACATAATTTAAAATACCTTGTCTTTGGGGAAATAATTTTCCTCGGGGGGTGAATGGATGGTTTAACAGTTCCTGGGAAAACATCATTCCATCCCTTTCCCTTGTATGCCCCTCTCTCTACGCAGTGCCCTTTCTTTACTACATCACAGGTATCTTAGCCTACTTCTCTTTGGTTCACATGTTTTGTCTCTCACTCCCTCAGGCTATTTTCAGTTCATCTCTTCTCGATGCCTGATCTATTTTCATGTAAAGACCATGATTTGTGACAGTCCTGTTTCCTCTTTTCTGACCTCCTATGGAATGGCCTCAATGCATGTTGTCAAGGAATTGTGTCGCACCAACTGCAGGGAATAAACTAAATTACTAATGGATTATTTTCACTTAGGACAGGAAAATAATGTAAGCACTCTGGCTGGGTCATCTCATCTTCCAAGATTCTGCTTTGCTGCACTAGGACCCCTGCTCTCCTTGTCTGGCTCTCTGCTCCATCCTGGGTGTGGAATCAAGTGGACTGGATTAGAAGCTCTGACTAGCTGTGCGGCTTTTGGTGAGTTTTATGATCTCTAAGCTTAGGAGTCCTTGTTTGTAAGATGAGATAATAATACTCAATTTGCTGAATCCAAGGCTGGGAAACAGCTGCCCCAGCAAGAATAGGCATCCAGTGAATAGGGCCTCCATCCTTTTATTTTCCTACCTGATCTTTCTACTCGTACAATTCCAGTGTATTTTCTTCACTAGAAAACTATGACTCTCCTGTCACAACTCAAAAGAAATCTAGCCTTCATCTCCACAGCTGTATCTAGGCTAAGCTCAGACCCTAGCGGAGAGAAAAATCAAGGATCGTAGCTGTAGGGAAATGGCAGTCGAGACTGTTGCTCTTAGGGAAACCTTTCTCAATTAAAACAAACAAGAATACGTAAAACCGCTTGTCTCTGACACCTCCCTGCGTGCTCTTCATCACTTATTCTGACCGGAGCACTATGATAGGAAGTCATGTTTAACTTTGTTTAAGCCTCCAGCAACCCTGTAAGATATTATCACCCCCATAATACAGGGAAGAAAAATGAAGCTCTGAGAATTTGTCAAGGTCAAATTGCTGGTAAGTGATAAAGATGAGAATTGAAACTAAAAGAAATTTGGACTCTATATAAGCTCTGAGATGGTTTCACTTGCTTTAATTTTGCTGCAATTTCCTGTCCCTGTTGAAAGTAGGGACACAATAGAAAACAAAATTTGAAGACACTAATTAATCCCCAAACACTGATATCCCCTTAGTTATTAGCCTTGTTGTGTTCGAGTAGGCTTTTCTTTCGCTTTGTTTCTTATTTGTTACCTTCTTCTTAATAATATGTTTTTCAGTGGATTGGAGTTTGGGACTTACCAAGGGACTCATCTTGATTTCGTCAGACGTTCTGTACCCACCAGCCCAGGAACTGTGCAGGTCTGTAAAGACGCACAGATCCTGATGGCTTCACAGTCCTGTGTGCACAGAGGGATGTGACTGGAAATGTCCGTGACAGAGTCCTGTGGGGGCGAGCAATGTGGAATGCACTCCCTCCTCAGTGGAGAGCGGATGCATCGGGGGGAGGCATTCAGCTGCAAGTGCCAGAAAACCCACTCAAACTGATCTAAGCAATAAGGACATTTATTATCTCACAAAGCACAATGTTCAAGTCATGGTAGGTAGAAGTTACAGGGCAGCTAGGGCTCCAGTTCTATTTCTCTGCTTTTCTCCCAGATCTGCCCTTTTTGTGGGCTGAATATAACCTCAGCTTCCCTAACAGTTGCAGGCTGAGGGTTAGGAGCATGTTGGGCAATAGGCTTCCTTGTCTGCATCAAGGGGGAGAGAAAGAAAAGAACTTCTACTTAAACCAGGAAAAAAAGTTCTCTTCAGTCAGTTTAGGTCATGGACCACGTGACATTCACCTGGGACATTGTAGAGGAAGGGGTTATCAGGATGGGCTTTGGCAAAAGAAGACCCCCAGCTTGAAATAAACTTTTCTTTGCCCATGACAGTGAGATTCAGAGGGGCAGTGACATTTGAGCTGGTTGTTGATGAGTTAATGAGAGCTCGCCAGACAGAGAATGGGTGAAGTGCATTTCCGAGGGAGGAAACAGCTTGTACCTTTGCCCAAGAACCTAACACATTTGATTCTTGTGGTGTTTAACCCCATAGGAGTTCAAAGAAGTTGGGGCGGTCTAGGAAGCGTTACAACACACACTTCGTAGGGTGTGCATTTTCAGACTACAGGCAATGCAAAACAAGTGGCCATTCTTAGTTTACATCAGGAACACAGGGATACATTTCTTTCATGTACTGGAGTATAAAGAATTGAAAGCGAGCAACAAGAAGGGGGTTGCAAAGTTTCAGGTGAAAGTTGCTGGCTAACTCAAGCTGGGTGTGTATGCAGAGCCAAGGACATAAAACAGGCCTTTATGAGACCACATTTTTTACTTGATGTCCTTCATTGGGGTCACTGAAACCTAGGAATGAACTGTGATGACTGAGTGGGAGAGAAGCCTCACCAGTGAGAGGGAGGCTGGCCGGGCACAGATCCATCCCCAGCCAGAGTGCCAGGCACTCAGGAGTAAGTGGAGTAAGTAGGGAAGAAAAGAATCTCATCTGGCCTGGCCCAGGCCTGCAGTGTTTGTACTTTGTGCAGCAGTTTGTGAATCTCTAACCTGAGACCCAAGACCCTAAGAAGAGATGCAGAGAGGCTCAGCTGTACTCGGGGGTGCACGTGGTCCTTTTCCTGGCTCCTGACTGGCTGTCACTTCTCATTGCTCTTACTAGGCACTGTGAGTGTTTCTGCACTTGCGAAGGCAGGATGAGTGTAGGATGTGCGGGTTGGCCCAATGAGAACATCTGTCAGGTAATGCCACCTGTCACTGGGCAACAGAGGAGAAGCCATTTGTCCCCCAGGATTCAGAGATGCAGGGATTGAGGTCTGTTTTCCTTGGTGGTCTTTTATTTTAGAATTTAGTTCTTTTGGGAGTTACTTTGCTATCCCAGCAGATTACCAAGGGATTCCTTCAACTCTGCTCTAGCATGAGAATTTAGCTTGATGGCAGGAAATTGGCTATCTAGGGTAGGAAGAGTAGATGGCAGCTGTGTCCTGCCATTGCACAGCATCAGGAGGGAATACTCACTGTCCTTCATTAATTTCTCTCCTCTAATGGATCATTTCTGCCAGCGCAAACTGGCTATGATATCTCATGTAGCAAAAGCAATATCCAAACTAAATACCTTCTACGTCCCTTGCACTCTTAACCTACCATTTCATTTCTCATTTTCTCTGTGTAGGCAGAAGACTCTGATGAGTTGTCCAAACTGTCGTGACTTCTCACCTCTGTCTCTGCTCAGCCCACCCAGTGAGGTTTCCTCACTGGGGTCACTTTTGTATGGGACCCTCCCTTACGCAGACACCAGTGAGTTTCATCTGGTAAATCCAGTGTTCATTGCTCCATTCTCATTACACAGTTTCTCAACACAACTGACACATTTGGACATTCTTTCTTTTTGAAATTCTTTTTTTTTTTTTTTTTTGACAGAAGGTCTTGCTATGTAGTTCGGGCTGGCCTTGAACTCATGGCAATCCTCCTGCCTCAGCCTCCCAGGTGCTGGGATTACAGGTGTGTACCACTACACCTGGCTTGAAATTCTTTTTTCACAGTTTTCTGATCATTTACTTATGTAACTGGCCACTTCTTTACCTCCTTAATAACATTCTCTTCCTTTAATTGGCTTCTAAATTTGGAGTGTCCCAGAACTCAGTACTTGGGCATCATTCCTTCTCATGTTTATTCCCCTGATGAGCTCATCTTGTTCCTTGGCTGTAAAACTTATTCATATTCAGAGGACTCAAAATTGTCCTCCTGGAGTCCTGAGCATAATACTTGTATGTCCAGCATCCAGCCTCCCACTAGGCAATACATGATATAGTTTTGTCATCTGTTTTATAGTACTGTAACACACACAGAGAGAGAGAGAGAGAGAGAGAGAGAGAGAGAGAGAGAGAGAGACAAACTCCAAATGTGAGTATTAGCTACTTTAAGCTACAGGCAGTTCTTTAATCAAGAATTCACACCACAGCTGGCTTCGTTACAGAAAGGCCTTCCTCCAGAGGCAGCTACTACAAGCACTTCAGCTATCTTTAACTCTGATCAACACCAGACATTTTGCTAATTAGCATGCTGAAGTCAAAACTAGGTTTTCATTTGTGAAATTAGTGGCTTGTTAATCAACATAATGGATGTTAGAAATGGGCTTTCATAGGTTGAATTAGAGGTAATCAAGATATGGGGATTGGCTAAAATGTTTTAGGGATATTTCCTGCTCATACAAAAACAGCTTGTAAGAATCTCATAAGGCCCATGGCTGTACTTTTAGGCATAGTACCTGAAGCTTGTTCCGTAAACAGTTCTGTTTCAAGCCACTAGGACAAAGGACTTCTGCAGATCTGACACCACCTTGGAACATTATCTCCTGCTGAGTGAACTCCTTATTCAGTGCAGTGGTTGACACACCTGGAATGACGGCAGATTGAGACAATAGTAAGCTTATACAGCAGGTTTATAAATCACCTGTGCCTACTTGTTAATGACATTATCTCTGCACATTTTATAAAATCTGATCTGAGACTTGCTTTCATTATAACTTGGTAATGAGTTTGTGCGGGCAGCAGTTGATTCACACATTTCAATTATTTCCAGGGCTATCATTGTACCACAATAAACCTAAAAGTTGTGCATTATCAAACCAACTTACATCAGTTTTCAATACTGTTCAAACATAACATAGACAAATTAAAACTCTTAATTCACCATGTGACAGTTAAGCTTAATTGTCAACTTGGTTGGCTCTGGAGGCATTAGTAAAACACTTCCAGGTGTGTCTGTGTGGGTCACAGAGCTGGAGGCGTGACCTTGGGCTCTATATCTGGTTCCCAGCCCCTTCCTCTCTGGCACTCTTCCCCTGATCTGCTTCAGGCTGCCATGAACTAAGCAGCTTTGCTCCACCACACCCTTCTGCATGGTGTTCTTGCCTTGGAGCCTGAGGACCATGAAGTGACTCCCATGAAACCATGAGCCAAATAAACCCCTCCTTTAAGTTGTGTTGGGTATTGTGTCCAGCAAAGGAAAGTTGACAAATTCACACCGCTACCCCTGACAGGCTCCCCCACCCCCATGTCCTCTTCTTAGTAAACAGTAAGCATTTGCTCAGCCTAATGTAGCGCCTTGTTTGAATCTTACCTTGCACTTACAGCCTATGTGCTGACAGGTTGTCTTGATTCTGCCTTCAAAGGACAGCTTCCCTCTGCACATTTTTCTCCATGTCTACAATGGCTTCCTAACTGGTCTGCCAATTTCCAGTTGCCTCTAGTCGATTCCCACAGAGCTGCCAGAGAGACTCTGTCAAAATTGTCGATGAAGTCATGCTATATCCCCCTGTAATGCCTACAAATTCCCTATCACATTCAGAATTAAATTCTAACGTCTAGCCATGTCCTCTAAAAGCCCCTATAGTGGAGCCCTGACCACCTCTCCAACCTCATCATCTCTTATTCTTATTTCACATCACTCCTGTAGTCTTTAATCTTCTATTAGTCCACCTTCCCAAACTCCTTCCTGCCGCAGGGTCCTTCCCTCCGCTGCTCCCCCATCAGAAACGTTCTTCCCCTGCGTCTCTGCTCACAAACGCCTTTTCCGAGAAGACTTCCTCACAGTCACCCTGTCTAAAAGCTCTCATTACTGATTTTCTCTATTCTCTTGTGTACTTTATTTATTTTTCTTCCTATTTCTCATGGTATGACTGTATATCATATCTTTATTTGTTCAATATATTGTGGTTTATTTCCCCCATGAGAATAAAAGCTCTGTGAAGACATAGACTTTACACTTTGTTAACTGTATCTCCATTGAGGACAACAGTGTTCAGTGAATAAATAGTCCCTAAATATTTGTGGAATGAATGAATAGTTCCAATAGTCCAACACATTTCTGTTTCCCTCAGTGATAATGTCCAAATACACTGCAAGTAGGAAGCTTACTGGTCAATGAGATGTCTCTTCATGAGCTTTGGCCAAATTCACCTATTCATTCATGTAATTTATCCTTCTTCCTTGTGTCACATAAATCAGAAGGGTTAAATATGACTCAAAGAGCAAATTAGACGCATGGTCTTCCCCCATGGAACTTACAGTCCAGTGGGAGTCATAAACATTAAATAGGAAAACAATAGGTAGAGAAAAGAAGGGGGACATTAATTTATATAATGGGATTAGAGGCAGCATCTCTGAAGAGATGACCTTATATTGCAGCCTGAAGATTAGAATAAGCAGGACATATGGTAGAGTGGATAGCAAGTGCAAAGGCCCTGAGGCAGGAAAGAAATTGGCTGGGTCATAAGAATGCAAGATCTGGGCCGGTGAGATGGCTCAGTGTTGTAAGTGCCTGCCTGGCAAGCGCGAGGGCCCGAGTTCGACTCGCGGAACCCACACACACACAAAAAAAAGGGCCGGTGATATCACTTAGCGGCACGGGCACCTGCTGGTGCACAAGGTCCTGAGGCCTACCCCCGGTACCCACCAAAAAAAAAAAAAAAAAAGAATGCAAGTTCTACACAGCTAGAGTAGTGAGTGAGGAGGTATGGGAGCCATTTTTGACATTGAAAAGAAGGCAGAGACTGGTTAACCAGGGCTTACCAGGATACTGCAATTTTTTTTTTTACAATTACAAAACAATTGAAATATTTTAGGATATAATAAAATTATCACACTTTGAAATTTCCCTGGAGGCAGAGTGGAAAATGAATGAGACGTGAAATGAGGGTCAGAGTGACAACAGGAGGTGAGTGAAAGGCAGGTGACATGCCTGAGATAGAGCTGGTAGAGGTTTAAACTAAGGTGATAACAAGTGAAAGGAAAGAGGAGCCGGGTTACAGCTATACTTTGGAAGTAGAATCAGGAGGAACTGGAGAAGGATGGAATGAGGTCACCTAGGAGTAGATACATGACAGACCCTCAATAAATGTGTGATTATATCGTATCACTGGGGCAAAAGGAAAAATAAGAATGTGTCCTCAATTTCTGGCTTTCATGACAGGCAGGAAGGGTATTGTTTTCTGAGATGTGGAAGGTTGAGAGAAACATCTTTGAGAGGAAAACTTCCTTCTGATTTGAATATTTCAATGGTAACATGGCTGTAACACAGCATGTTAAGTAGGATATAAAAGTTGAATATATACAGGCAGGCAAAGGAAAGTTCTGGGCCAGACACTGCAAGTAGGACACATTGGAATAGATGTTGTGTAGAGCTTGGGGGTGGAGAATGTCACCCAGGAATGACTGAAGATGAGGAGATGTGGCAGAGTGAGGCTAGGGGAAGTCTAGCAGTTTGGGTCAGTTAAGAGAAGAGGGCTGGAGGGAAACTAAGAGAAAGAGGAGATGAGAGGAAATGAAAATAGTGCGGTATAGCTGGGCGTGGCGGTGCATGCCTGTAATCCCAGACCTTGGGAGGCTGAGGCAGGAGGGTTGCTGTGAGCTCGAGGCCAGCCTGGGCTACATAATGAGTTCAAGGCCAGCCTGAACTACATAGTGAGACCCTGTCTCAAGGGAAAGAAGAAAGTGCACTATCTTGCAGATGCAAGTGGAAAGCAATTGTAGTAAAAGTTTATCAGTTGGGTTGAATGCTGGAGAAACACTCGGAAAGATGAGGAAGGAACAGTGTCGATTGCATTCGGCACCAAGGAGGTTGTTAACTTCGACAAGAGCAGTTTCGCTTGAGTAATGGCAGCAGAAGTCAGGCGAGGCTGGTTGCAGAGTAAATTGGAGATGCAAAGAGTGGAGACAGTTTGTGCAGAAAAACCTTTTAGGAAGTTTGACTGTGAAGAGGAATAGAAAATGTTTCAATAACTGGAGAAGTATGTGGGGTCAAGGGAGAACTTACCCATTTCTTTTCCTTTTTAAGATGGGAGATTACAGAACTCTTCCGGTCCTGATGTGACTCTTTCAGCAGAGTGGGAGAGATGGCTGGGGGAAGAGAGAAGAGGTGGCCTTTAAAAGCCACCAGGGAATGGGCTGCCAAACAGAAGTAAAGATTTATTGGCCCTTGGTAGCACAGTTTTTATTTTATGGAGCTCTGGATGTAAAGAGTACTCATTTTTTCTATTTCATCGTTGAGGTCGCAAAGCTGAGAACGATAGACAGGGGTAGCCTTATGTTCTGAAATGAGGATTGTGTCACTTATACAGGACTTGGAAAGAGATGGGCCAAAGCCTGTTTACCCCTTGGCCCTTTAATTAACTCCAGGCAATGTCAGAGAAGGCTGAGAAAGCATGAGAAAGGCTGGTAGTGAGTGAGCTTCCTCCGGCATCGGCATCGTGGGGGGCGGTCCGTTTGCTGTTCGTCCGGACATGGGTACCCTGGGTGCTTTCCCCCCACTTCAAGCCAGTAAGAAAGGGCTTGATGTGTGTCACCTGGAGATTAGGGAGTTCAGAGGCTGCTGCCTACTTGACCATTCCTGAAAAGTCAGCAGATAAAAGGCTGTGCGGAGTGGCTGGTGGCAGCCGAGTAGAAAGAGCTTCATCAGGGAAAGGGTTGCACTTCCAGAGTCACTAGGAACCATGTTTTTGTTTTTCTTTTGTTTTGCTGTGAACTATATGTAAAGCTCACAAAAGACACATAGTCTCGGGAATTCTTGAAAGGAATTTTCCCAACAGGACATTCTGGAGAGATGAGGTACCCCAAGAGCAGAAGTCTGCTGGTGGTCCAGAATCCAGAAGATGACAAGAAGCCATGAAGGTAACTGGAAAGACATTTGTCACATCAGGCAACTGCACACGGGAAGCCTCTAGCAGGGCACAGGTGAAGACCCACAGAGCAATCCATGGAGGAAAGAGTTGACTTTGGGCTTCTGAAACACAGGCGGCCCCTATGTCACGGCACCAACACAGCAGCAAAGGAACTGGGGCCTTTCCTCTGGTCAGCCTTCTGAACTCGGCCCTAGAGGTGGCCAGGAGCAACATTCAGACACTGGGAAGAGACAGCAGAAGAAAAAACACACAAGCGGACAGAGAGCGAGCAAGGAAACCAATGTCATCTTCCCTCTTTGTTAAAGGATCTGGGGCTGAATGAGTGTGGGAAGGGGCGGAGCAGTATGGGCATTTAAACTAGGGGGACATGGGTGCTTTGATATCAAACTGGATTTGACTAAGTACATTAAAGGCCAGATTTTTCATGAATCCTGGAGAGCAGCAGGAGAAAATAATGGTAGGTGGGACCAAGAGCCATCCAGCGGTGGAGGAAAACAGCTCCATAGAGGAATATGAAAGACACAAGGCAGTGTGGAAGAGAATAAAGTTGCTTTCTGCTTCTTCTTTTTTGATTCCAGCCTGTTCAGTAAGCTGGTTATAGTTACATTTGTTTCTATCTTAAAACTTTGTGGTGTTTACACCGTTGTAGTCCAAATAAAACTTGTGTATGATTTACAAGCACTGCCATGTTTCCTATTCTATCATATTTTAGATTGGGTTTACACATTTAAAAGCATCCAAAAGCCTAGCAGGTGGCAAAAATGAATAAAGCAGGTCAGGAGCAATATACTAGAGATGAATGAGGGCTAGAGGATGCATGGCTTTGAAACATTTTAAAAATCCTTGGCGGGGCCAACAACACAAACATGCAAACTACCACTGTATGGCTTTTGTGTTAGACACAGTCCTCTCCCACTGAGCCCTTATAAACCTACCCTGCAGTACCAGTGACCATGGGATGAGTGTATGCAACAAGGCCATGTGACATGCCCCTACCTCACACTCATGCCTACAAAGTTAATGCCATTTATTAGTAAGGTGTAAAGATATTCTGAGAAATCCCATGTCTATATTTTACAATTTTTGTCAACATTCTTTTACAAATAGGAAAGCATCAACCTGTCATGTTAACATTACCAGGAGAATAGATTGAGGAGAGAAGCAGAAAGTGTGGTTCACAAAGCTACTTTTCCCATCCTGTGCCAAATCCTGATGATGAACACCAACACAAACCATTTCCTTTGCCAAGGAAACCACTTTTTTAAAGGGCACAGTGCAATTGTTAAATATTTGCCGAATGCCTACTGTGTGCAAGGAAATATGAGGAAGTCTGCTTTGGCCAAAAGAAACTATACACCCTGGTATAATCTTGTCATTTGGAATTATGCCTGAGTAGCAATATGCTAGCCTAGAGCAAAATATCTTGTCAACAAAATAAGTGCTCCCTCAACCTAAAATAAAACATATGAGAAAAATATAAAAACAGAATTTCGGAGTGAGAATAGTCATATGCTGGAGAAAAAGAGATGTAATTGTAATTGACTTCTTTCTAAATGCTTCCCTAAAAAGGAAACTGGGATTCATTTGTTCCTATTGTATTTGCAAAATGCTTCAGAACCTTGGATGCTGGAAGATTCACAGAGGCCATCCATACCGCACTCCTCATGGGGCAGGTGTCTTTGTTGTAGGGCATTGGACATTCGTGACTAATTACCTTGGCGTTCATTAAGCTTAGACAGCCATGATTATCGTAAGTTGGTTCTGGTGCTGTGAGTTGGCACACACAGATGCAACTATGTGTTGGAATCTAGAAGGATCTGTGGTGCTGGTCAAAGCTAAAGGCTGCAGTTATAAAAGACACACAAAAGGGGTGGTTCTGAGAGTTGGTCTCTAATCAGAAATGATCATGGCTTTAATAAAGGAGGAGTGGACAAGGGAGTCAAGGACATAGTTGAACAGGGACCTAACCAAAATTAGGTAGTGACTGTCTGCTTAGGCAGGAGAAAGGCATTCAGCAGAGGAGAGGGTTGGGCTTGTTTATGAGATCTGATGGCAAAAATTTGAATCAAGGCAGATGAGAGTATTCAATATGCAAGAACAGCATCTATAAAGACCTGAGGAGAAGGCAAGCACTGGCCCTAGGCAAAGTGTTCCTCAGGAATGCGGTAGTGTCTATAACAGGAGTGTCCAGAGACCACGCTTTGAGCTGCTGATAAATGTCTACCTGTCCCTTCTTCAGATTTAATCCTGGCCCAGTGACCTTTACTGCTAGTGGAGTTAGTTGTTTTCATCATCCAAAAGAGGAGAGATGCAGAACAGTACATCAGCTTTCCTCTTGACAGAATTTTCCATAAAGGAATAACTTTCTCTTTAAACACTTTTCCTTTTGGTTTTCATTCTGCCATTTTGTCTGGTTTTTGTTCTGTTTCATTAGCCTTCCCTTTTACTGTCTCTGCTTCTTCTAACTCATATTTAAATATTAAAAACTCCCAAGATTCAGTTTGGAGGTTTCCTTTCTGTTTCTTTCCATCCCTAGTCTGATAGCACTTGTCCCACTGATGTGTTGATGATTCTTTATCTTTTATTGCTCTAGTTAAGACGCTTTGCTGAGCTCCAGACTCATGTGTCTAACTTCCTACATGATATGAGAGGTATCTCAATATAATGTACCCAAGATGTAATCCTTAACCCTATCTATTGCCCACAACCAGCTCCTCCCAATCTTTCCCCATCCTAATAAATGGCAGCACAATACAATTGAGCATTTAAGCCAAAACCAGAGTCATCCTTAAGTCCCACTTTTCCTCATTTCCCCCCATTATCTAATTCATCAGGAAGTTCTACTATTTTATTTATAAAATGTTTCTATTATATTTTTTTCTGCTTATAACATTACCACTTTGCTCCAAGCTGCTATTCTTTGTCCCCTGGGATTCTGCCAAAGTGTTGACTTCCCCCTACTTCCTTCTATACCCTATGGCCACAGTGATCTTATAAAAGTACAATTTAGATAATTTACTGCCTGAACAAGTCCTGCTTGTTCAAAATGTACACAGCAGTTTCCCATCACACTTGGAATAAATCTTCAAGAGGCTTTGTCTTCCTCTGCCCTCTGTCCCACTTTACCTGTCACTACTTCCCCCATTCACTTGCCTTCTGCCACACTGGCCTGCTTTCTTATCCTAAGAGCCCTGGCTGCGTCCGGAGTCTTAGCCTCTTCACTCTATTGTTACTTTGCCCAGAAAGCTCTTCCTAAGATTGACCTCTTCTTGTCACTCTGATTTCCAAATATCTCCTCCTCAGAAAGTCCTTCCTAGCCCCCGATCTAAAGAACTCCCCACCCATCCTTCTGTACCCTCCCTGTTAGTATTGCACTACCTCTTTGTACTACACTCCTTTCCTCAAGTACTCATCAGTACATAAAGTCATTTATCTTGTTGATTATCTTGTTGATTATTCCCTATAAGAATAGGGACCTTATCTATCTTGTTCCTTATTAGATTTCTTTACCTAGAACAAAAGCTACTAAATGTGGGTATTTAATAAGTATTCACTGAGTAAAGGTGAATTCTACTTGCATATAATTTCCACTCATTAATCTGATGGAGTTATGTTCAATAAGTCTATTGTTTGTTCTATATGATGGTCTTTTAAATATATGGAGGAAACCCTCATTATACATGCTAGTGTGTGTGTGTGTGTGTGTGTGTGTGTGATTTTTCTCTTGGCTATCTGCAAGTATTTAAATTAATCCTTGTATGAAAGGATTCCCAGATTCTTTGCTATCCAGGTCACCTAACCCTGGATAAACTCCAAGAGTCAATTCTGTCAAGTTAATTCCATAGGTATCTAAAAATAACCTGAATGACACCAAAAAAAAGTAGTGAAAAAATGCTTTCAGGCTGAGATTAACCAACTGGTGCCAACTCCTGTCTTGGTCTGAAGTGTTTTTCTATAATGTAGAATTTAAGGCATAGAAAATCTGAAAAGATTTTCTGTACTCTTCTTTCCTAGAGCAAATAGTTCTCCCCCATGGCCCTCAACCAACCAGTCTTAAACATGTATTATTTCCTTTCTTGCTTATTCCCTCCCTTGCTCTGAACTAAGAGGGCTGAACCAGAAGATAAGGTTTCTACTTGTATTTATATCCTTAACTTGTCATTACATGTACATTTGGTTTTCTATTTGACACCTTCCATAGTTGTCCCATGAGCACCCTGAGTTCTCAAGTTGAACTCCTACATCTGAACTTCTCTATTTCCAATGCCCATATATGATGCCCAATTTGTCTGTTCATTCCAGCCCCAAAACTCAGTCATCTTAGACTTCTTCCTCAATAGCCATCTCCAAATAGTTTCCAAGTCTGCCTTTTTACCCCTTTCCTCACCTTATTTTCACAGCCCTGACTCAGACCTTCACAACTTCTTACCTATAGCCTTGTAAATTACCTCACCTCTAAGGCCCCAGGGAACAGCTACTTCTCTAAGCACCTGGTGTATAAATCCCTATTTCTTCTAGGGGAGTGGCCTGTGTGACTTCCTGTGCGATGATCCAACGTTATTTATTGAAATTACTTGTTCTTTCAGCTTCCCCCCCGAAAGCTGCAAGAAAGGAAGTAATTCTTATTTATCTTCACACCTACCTCCAGCACCCCGATAGGTGGGCAGCACATATTCCCTAAATGTTTCCTGATCCGAAAGGCCCTTTAGGAGGCTGAAACAAATCTAGATATGAGGCTCCCAGAGCTACAATAGCATGAGAATTCTCTACATTACAAAACGAATGCATCTGTAATCTGCTCCCTTCAGAATACTGGTGTTTTAAGCCTTGGATTCAGAAACACTTCTGGTTTGATTTCTCAGGGGCCCATCGTAGGATGCAGGGGACTTCATATGGCTCGTGCTGCAATTATATACTACCTCTCAACGTTTTATATGTGGCTAAACCCATATTAAATAAGACGGATTATAAAATAGGTGTTCAAGGTAATGAAACTCCCTATGATGTAACAGCTGCAGATAGTAAACGGACTCCACTGTGCTACGTTATTTATGTGCAGCCATTGGTCCCCACTATAGTGTTTCCACCTGGAAACAAGACTTAGGTCTTAGTCATCCTTGAAACTTCTAGAGTCTCTGTTGCAAAGCCCATGCAGGGTATGACCTCCATAAATATCTATAGAATGGAATTGAGGCTGCTAAGCGGAAAGAGGCAAATTGGAGACACCACTTTTGTTGCTGATAGTCATGAAAAAATAGGTAGTGACCACTTCTTTCTCTTTAAGTGAATCTCCTTGTCAAATGCCTCTTTAAAAAGCAAGTGAAGGGCCGGTGAGACGGCTCAGCGGCTTAAGCGCCTGCCTTGCAAGCGCGAAGGCCCGAGTTCGACTCCCGGAACCCACATATGAAAAAGGGGCCGGTGATATCGCTCAGAGGCACGGGTGCCTGTTGGTGCGCGAGGTCCTGAGGTCGTCCCCCCGGTACCCACAAAAAAAAAAAAAAAAAAAAAAAAAAAAAAAAGCAAGTGAAGGTAATTGTAAGTCAGCTGGAAGTGCTGCGGAGATCGGACCTCCAGGAAGGGTAGAAGACAAATGATATTGTGTGACTGCTACTATGCAAAGTCTAACTGAATCAAAATAAAGACACAATTTGAAATTAAGATGAGTAAACCATCCAGCATTTACAATCATAGCAAAATGTACTGTCACGGGGTCCCTGGAAAAATGAAGACACCTCTCTTCCTTCTCCACTCCCTCCCGTCCCGTCAGACTCCAGCTCTGAAAGGCTGTCATCCTCCAAGGATATTCCCTAAGTAACACACAGCATCCCTGTTACCCTTTGAATTTAACAATACTGATCTATTTAAACACTCGTTCATTCATTTGGCAAGAAGTTACCTAGCAAATGCAAGACACAAGTGCAGATATAAGGAATTTATAGCCAATATTCTTCATAGAATTTTGATAGATAATCTGCAGGCACATAAAACATACAATGCAGATGCTAATCTAAGAGACATGATGTGTCATTAAATTGGGGAAAAAAGTGATTTTGAGTTCAAAAGTTCTTATTTCTCCACAGTCTGCAGGCTACCTTATAGACCTTTTGAAAAGTAAATTTATTGAGTGTGTTCATTTACTCTTGCCTTCAAGTAAAGGATTTTCCCACATTTATAAAAGAGAAACAGTGGCTATTATGCATAATAAGGCATAGCAAGAATTCTCAATCGAGTTCATCCCTGTTTTATACACTTTAAGGCAACTTGCTGGTATGTGCCTCTAGAGGAGTCGAGAATCAGGCTTTTCTTTTCCTCGTATCTAAAGGCAAGAAGCACTGCTTTCTTTCTGTAATGTCATAAAAATATAACCTGATATGGAATCAGAAGCCCCAAATTTCCATTCTTCCTCTGTTACTTACAAGCTGACATTAGAAAATTTATTATCTTACCTTAACCTCAATTTCTTGTTTGTAAATGGGATAATAAAACATAGCTTACAGGATAATTAGAAAGATTAAACAAAATGAAAAACTCTTATTTGTGGCTATTGTTTTAACATAATTTGTCCCCCCAAATTCAAATGTTGGAGACCTGGTCCTCAATGTTGAGAAATGGTGGGACCTTTACTAGGTCATGGGGGCTCCAACCTCATGAATGGATGGGTGCGGTGACTCCAGAGTGCTCGCTCATGTCTGACTGGATTAGTTATTATGAGAGTGGGCTGCTATACAATTGCTGGCTTCTCTTGTTCCCTCCTCTCTTTTGCTCACACCTGCTCACACTCCCACCTATGCCACCATCTTTCATGTTATAGCATAGCATGAGGCTCTCTCCGGACATGTTCTTCAAATCTTGGACTTGCTTGCCTCCATAACGGTGAGATCAGGAAACCTCCCTTCTTTAGACACTACCCAGTATTTCAATAAAATTTAAGTTGGAGTTTAATTCATAAAAAGAAATTATCCAACGTCAAGTGTTTTGTTATAACGGCACAAAATGGACTGAGCCATTTGGTATTGAATCCTGGTTTTGTCTAGTTACCAATACAACTCATTAAGATGTAACATTCAAGAATCCTCAGCATTTTTGTTACCCTTGCCAAATACTGATGATTAAACCAGAAAACACAATAAAATACCTGTGGAAGTTCAGCAAAATTGTTAATCCAAGAAAGCCAAGGAAAGACCTAAGAACTTTCCAAAGCTTCCTGGAGAAACAGCAGCAGTGGTACCTGTCATCTGTGCCAGGCACCGGGCAATGCACTTCAGATTCATCCTTTCCTCAGACCCTCTGCACAACCAACGAGCTAGAACTTCTCCACACCTCACCATGGCCCCAGAACAGCCCACATAGGCCAAGGCAGGCCACAGGCAGGCTGCTTTCAAGAAGCAAGCTTGTCATCTTTAGTCTGAGCCCTGAAGGATGCGAATTAATGAACAATCTACCTTCCTAGCCACCGTGCTTCTTTTTTATTTTATACTCCATCTTGATCTATTGTAACCTCCAAAGGGGCCTCTCAGTCATCTACCCCTCTTCTTGTCTCTTCCACAGCTGCCAGGGTGATGTTCTGAACCCAGGCCACCCATGGTCCTGGGAAGGTCCCAACACGAGGCCTTTGATCCCGCCACTATCTGAGTGCATATGGCACTCAGCAAGCAGCACTGAGGTTACTTTGATGCCTTCTCTTTCTGGAGGTTGAGATGTCTTGGAAGGTAGGAACTATCTGTACCCTACTTTATCATTGTATCTGCTGGAGTGTGTGGCATAGTGGTGGGGGCTCCTTCTCCCTCACTTTCTAATAGGATATTAATTCTCAACCCTGGATTGAAGTTTTTTTTTTAAAAAAAAAAAGAGGAATGTCCATGCCCATACCCAATCTCTGTTCAATGGAATTAGAATCTGTGAGTGTGAGGATGAGTGTAAGTTTTGCTAAAGCTCCCATGTGACCCTAACATTGAAGAGAGCTGAGGTCAATAGCATTTGTGTGTATGCCCTGACTCCTCTCCCTTGCACCCTTACTCATCTAAGTTTAGGAGGAAGGCTGGACTGTAGCCAGCACAGCCCCTTCTTCTCTCCCTCCTGTGTGGTCCCTGCTGACCTGCAGAAAGCCCGCTAGTCTGCTCCTAGCCAGGTTTCCAGAGAGGTGGTCTGTGCTCTGCCCCTCTGCAGTCCTTGAGTGCTGTCTTTGTGCAGAGGGACCTGTTTAATACTGGACTTCATTCTTAGAAAATCCATTATTACTACAACCTAACCCTCTTTCTCTAGTATTTGTTTTCCATAATAAATTTGACATTTATATCTCTATGTGCCTGACATCCCCACCCCATCAATTGATTTAGAATTTAGGAAGGGGAGAGATTTATTATCTCCCTGAAACTCAATGGCATCCTCCTGGGGTGCCCAGGCCATGAGAGGTACTCAATAAATATTTGTTGAATAAATCAAATCCCTATCCACTTCTAGTAATACCCACCCTCTACATTTCTGCTTTACTCTTTCCCTGTCTCTTTCTTCCTTCACAGGCTACAGATGGTATAAATGCTGCAGTCCTTGTGAAGACTGAAAAAGCAGTCAGACAGATGTGTTGTTCATAGCTCCCTAGCCAGGCATAACTAAACATTTACATTTATTACCAATTAGAGGGGAAACAGACTGTAGTTTTATGCACTGTATGTGGTTGGATATATTTCTTTTTGGGATCTCACTAAAAATTTCCAAATGTGTTATTGGATCTCACTCTCCTACTAGCTCAAACCTCATTGAAAATGCCACTTAAATAGAGGTCTAACAATGACAGCACAAATCTACTTGTCATTCTCCTGCCCAAGCGCAGAGTACCATGGAGGTAGACAAACAGTGTCACCAGAGGGCCACTGACACAGTGTGATTTATGTGAACCCTCCTCTTGCAGACATTTAGCACATGCAGAATTGATGGAGTTATAGGAGGCTATCGAAGGCTATACCTGTAAAGGTGTAAAGGTGTTGATAGCACACAGTGTACAACAGCACATGCGAACACATCGAGTTTTATAGCCCTTTTTCCATTTAGTGTAAAGTAGAAAGAGTGAAAATAGTACTAGAAGTGACTTTGGAAATCACTGATCCCATAGAGTGTCAGACTCAGAACTAAAGAATTGCACTGGTTTTCATTTATTCTTCTATACGTCCAGCATCTAAAACATTGACCCAATCTCATAAAAAAAAAAATCAAAGGAAAGTACTGGCTGAGGCTTAGACAACCTGAATTCTGCACTTAGCAATCGTTAACTCGGCATCTTTTCCTGAAAGATAAATTCTTTCAGGCACTTTTGCTATGAAAAACTGAGATTTAATTAAAAATTTATATATCCTATAAAGATTTCATCACATGCTTAATTTCAAAGCAATCTAAATGCTTACAATAGAGATTAGTTAGTACACTATGGGAAAAACAGGTTAATCACACACATAACCATTTTAAAAAATCACGGGTGTATCACAATGAGATACCAGTTCACACCCACTGTAGTAGATGTGATGGATGCTATACTGAAAAGACAAACAAAAATTAACAAGTGCTGGCAAAGTTGTGGAGAAATCAGAACTCTTGTGCATCACTGGTAGTGATATAAAATAATACAGCAGCTGTGGAAGGCAGCTTTATGATTTCTCAAAAATTTAAACATAAAATTGCCATATGATTCTACAATTCCACTGTAGTTGTACATTCAAACAAGTTGAAAACATGCACTCAGACAAGAACAGGTACCCACATGTCCTTAGCAACACTGTTCACAATAGCCAAAAGGTGGAAACAGCCCAAATGTCCATCAATGGGTGAGTGGATAAACAATTTTTGTTTGTTTGCTTTTACTGGTACCTTTTAGATATACACAATGATAACATTCATCACAGGGAACGTGTACCTGCACACGATATATCTTGCTTCTCTTTTTTCCTGTTACCCTTCACTCCTTTCAATCCCTCTTCCCCTGCTTATTTATAAAGCTTTGGTTCCATTTTTTCCATCTATCCTCTTTTTTTATTCTTGTACTTTCCTTCCCTTCTCCCTTCCCCTCTCCTCTTCCGCTTCTCATTTGAACATTTTCTTCCCATTCCCCAATATCTATTATACATTTTGGTCTTTATTTATGCTTTCAGTTTCTCACACCAGAGAAACCATGTGGTACTTAAACATGTGTCTGATTTATTTTACTTAACAGTATGGTCTCAAGGTCCATCCATTTAGCTAGAAATGTCTCAAGATTATCCTTCTTTATGGCAGAGTAGTATTCCATTCTATAAAAAGCCACATCTTCTTTATCCATTCATCACTTGATGGGCATTTGGGCTGTTTCCAAGATTTATCTATTACAAACTGTGCCACTATAAACATGGTTGTGCATATATTGCTGTGGTGTGATGCTTTTAATTCTTTCAGGAAGATACTAAGAAGGAGAATATCTGGGTCAAATGCAACCTCTAGTCATAATTTTTTGAGGAATTGCCACACTGATTTCCACAGTGGTTGCACCAGTCTACACTCCCGTCAACAGTGGAGAGGGGTTCCTTTTTCCCCACAGCCCCACCAGCATTCATTTTTGGTCGATTTCTTGATAATAGCCATTCTTTCTGGAGTGACATGGAATCTCAACATTGTTTTAATTTGCATCTATCGAATGACCAGTGAAGTTGAACATTTTTTCATATATTTATTCGCCATTTCTTCTTCTTCATTTGAGAAGTGTCTATTCATCTCAGATACCCATTTTTGGATTGGGTCTTTGTAATGGTTGATACATCGTGTCATCTTGAGAAGTCTAGAAGCTTAACTAAGTAACTCAGCAGTTCTACATCCTAGGGTGTAGAGGACATGCCCTTACCACTCTAGGATGCTGTTCATTGTGGCAACTTGAGAAGTTTAGAAGTTTAACTAAGTGACTCAGCAGGGGACTAGGGTCCTCACTTAGTAAACATCCTGAGCCTGTGCAAGAGGAGGGCACAGAAGTGGTGTGAGTGCTACACCCATCTGAGGGCGAGTAGACTGCATGCAATGTAAGGAAGGAAAAGAGGCTTGTTCTCCCCCATTTTTGCTCTCATTGCTTTTGCTGTCTTCTGCTGCCATGAATGTTGCCCCTCTACCATGCCACCCTGCCTTGGACTGATTATGGACTGAAACCTCCACAAACTGTGAGCTAAATAAACCTTTCCTTCCTTAATGTCAGGCATCAGGTATTTTGTCTCAGCAACCAGAGACAATTAACTAAGACAGTTTTCATATTTGGGGGGGTCTGATTTTTTTGAGTTCTTTATATATTCTATATATTAGTCCTTTGTCTGAAAAACAGTTGGAAAAATTTTTTATCCACACTGTGGGCTGTGTCTTCACTCTGTTGGTGGTTTCTTATGCTATGCAAAAGCTTTTTAATAAGATGTGATCTCAATTGTTGATTCGTTGTGATATTTCCTGTGTAGTTGGGGTTTTATTCATAAAGCCTTTGCCTACATCAATGTCTTCAAGGGCTCTACCTATTCTATCTCCCAGGAGATTTAGTGTTTATGTTTTAATATTTAGATCTTCAATGCATTTCAATTTTAGTTTAGTGCATGGTGAAATATATGGGTCTAGTTTTGATCTTCAGCATGTGGAAAGCCAGTTTTTCCAGCACCATTTATTAAAGAGTCTATCTTTGTCCAGTGAAGGTGTTTGGCTCTTTTGTCAAAAATAAGGTGATTGAGTATGTTTGGAGTTGTTTCTGCATCTTCTATTCTGTTCCATTGATCCTCAGGTCTAGTTTTTTGCCAATACCACGTTGTTTTTTATCACCGTTGTTTTGTAGTATAATTTCAAGTCAGAGATTATGATGCACCTTGTCTTGCCTTTGTTGTCCAGAATTGCCTTTGCTATTGTAGGTCTCTTCTGGTTTCAAATGAATTTTAGGATTGTTTTCTCTAATTCTGTGAGATATGCTGTTGGAATTTTGATTGGGATTGCATTAAATCTTTATAACAATTTTGGATGTGTGGCCATTTTTGTTATATTGGTTCTTCATACCCCAGAACAAGGGATATCTTTCCATTTTCTGATATCCTCTTTGATATCCTTTTTCAGAGTACTGTAGTCTTCAGTGTAAAGGTCTTTTATTTCCTTTGTTAGATTGCTTCCTAGGTATTTCATTTTGGGGGGATGCTATTGTGAAAGGTGTTGTTTCCCTAATTTCTCTCTCAGTGAGTTTGTTATTTGTGTACAGGAAGGCTATTGATTTCTGAGTGTTGATTTTGTACCTGACTATGATACTGGATTTGGTTATTAAATCTAGAAGTATTTTGGTGGAGTTTTTGGGGGCTTCTCTATAGAGCATCACGTCATCTGCAAATAATCATAATTTAACTTCTTCCTTTCCTATCCTTATTTCTTGTATTTCTTTCTCTTGTCTAATTGCTCTGGCTAATGTTTCTGGAACTATATTGAATAAGACTGGTGATAGTGGACATTTATGTCTTGTTCCTGATTTTAGAATGAAACTTCATAAACACATGGAAATTAAATAACATCCTCTGAACAAACCAATGGGTCACAGATGAAATTAAAGAAGAAATTAAATAGCTTCTACAATCAAATGATAATGCCAATACAACATGCTGGAACTTATGGGATGAAATGAAAGCAGTTCTATGAGGGAAATTTCTAGTAGTGAATTCTCATATCACGAAAGCAGAGTGAGCTCAAATAAATGACCTAACATTGAACATCAAGCTTCTAGAAAAAGAAGAGGAAGTCAAGACCAAATCTTGTAAAGGGAGGAAATTTTAAAGATTAGAGCAGAAATCAGTGAAATGGAACTAATAAAACAATACAAAGAATCAATGAATCAGAGAATTGGTTCTTTGAAAGATTAAATAAAATTGACAAGCCCTTAGCAAACCTTATCAAGAAAAGATTCAAATTCACGCAATTAGGAATGAAAAGAGTGAAATCACAACAGATCCTGCAGAAATCCAGATGGTCATCAATATCTACTTTGAGAAACTGTATTCTGATAAGATGGAAAACACAGAAGAAGTGGGCAGATTCCTAGATACATATGAATTACCAAAGCTGAATCAAGTATATCTAAAAATTCTAAATAAACCAAATCAGTCAATGAAATTGAAGATGTAACTAAAAATCTACCAACAAGGAAAAGCCCAGGCCCTGACGAATTCACTGCTGAATTCTACAAGAAATTTAGAGAAGACATAACACCACTACTTCTCAAACTCTTTAATGAAATTGAAAGGGAAAAAATGCTCCCAAATTAATTCCTGGAAGCAAACATTACCCTGATACTAAAACCAGAGAAAGATCCAACCAATAAAGAGAACTACAGGCCAATCTCCCTAATGAACATAGATGCAGAAATCCTCAATAAGATACTTGGAAACAGAATGCAGCAAATCATCAAGAAGATTATACACAATGACCAAGTAGGAGTCATCCCAGGGACCCAGGGATGGTTCAACATATGCAAATCAATAATATAATACACCATATCAAGAGAGCCAAGGACAAAAACCATATGATCATCTCAATAGATGCAGAAAAAGCATTTGACAAACTCTAACACCCATTCGTGATAAAAACCCTACAGTAAATTGGAATAGATGGTCTTTATCTCAATCTGATAAAAGCCATCTATAACAAACCAACAGCCAACATCATACTAAATGGTCAAAACTGAAAGCTTTCACTCTAAAATCTGGATAAACAATTATATGTATGGTGGAATATGTTTCAGTCATAAAAAGAGTAAAGTACTGACAAATGCTACAATAAAAACGAGTCTCAAAAGCATGCTAAGTGAAAGAAGTCAGACACAAAGAGGCCACATATTGTATGATTTCATTTATATATAATATCCAGAGTACGTAAATCCAGAGACAGAATATGAATGAGTGAGTGGTTTCCAGAAGTTCGTAAGAGGAAAAAGTGAGGAAACACTGCTTAATGTGTATGGGATTTTACCTTGGAGTTTGAATGTTTTGAATCTAGATAGAGGTGATCATTGTCCCATATTGTAAGTATTCCAAGTGTTAATGAATTGTTCACTTGAAAATGGTTCCTTTTTTTTTTTTTTTTTGTGGGTACCGGGGGGACGACCTCAGGACCTCGCACGCCAGCAGGCACCCGTGTCACTGAGCGATATCACCGGCCCCTTTTTCGTATGTGGGATCCGGGAGTCGAACTCGGGCCCTCGCGCTTGCCGGGCAGGCGCTTAAGCCACTGAGCCATCTCACCGGCCCCGAAAATGGTTACTTTTATGTTCTGTGAATTTCACTTTACATCATCATGATTATTATCATTATTATATTATTATTATTACTTTTAATTTTGAATGCTTGGTATTGAACTCAGGGCCTTCACACTGGGCTCCATCCTCAACCCTTTTTTTATTTTATTTATTTATTTTTATTTTTTTCTTTATATGGGTACCAGGAACTGAACTCAGGACCTTGTGCTTGCCAGCCTGGCACTTATGCTGCTGAGCTATATCACTGGCCCTTATTTTTTATTTTGAGCCAGGGCTTCACTATGGTGCCCAGGCTGGACTTGAATTTGCAGTGCTCCTGTCTGAGCCCCAGAGTGCTGGGATTACCAGTATGCACCATCATGCCCAACACATTATTTTTGGAAATAATGATTTTTGAAGGATATTTCTAGACATGAAAAAATCACATAATGTACGTATTGTTAAAAATCTAAGCTTATAATATAAAATGCTCAATATAATATAAAATGCTCAATTTTGTGCATTTAAAATATGTGTATGACCCATATATGCATAATACATATATACCCACACATATGTTTATGCACATATATGTTTATTTATATACATATTTACTATCCATCCATCCAAAAAAACTTAACAGAAATTTAAAACTCAGCAATATGTTATGTTACTTTATTTTTATGCCTTTTTAAATGAGTATATGTTAATTTTATAGTTTGAAGGAAACCATTTTGTTGAAATAAGAATTGGCTTATAAGGATTAGTGAACTAAGGTTTCCTCTAGCTTTGCAATTCTGTCACCAATCACAGAGATTCTCCACATCTCTGTGGCCAAATACCCAACACAAGCAACTTATAGGAGAAAGGATTATTTTGGCTCATGGTTGCAGAGGTGTCAGTCCATGTTTAGTTGGCTCCAAGGCAGAAACGTTATAGTGGAAGGGTATAGTAAAGTAAAGCTGCTCACTGCATGGCAGCCAGAAAGCACAGAAAGAGCTGGAGAAAGGAGAAGGTGCTAGGGACAGGATATATCCTTCAAAGGCATGCCTCCAGTGACCTACTTCCTCCAACTGGGCCCCACCTTCTAATAAGGTCATTCAGTTATGAACTCATCACTGATAAAATCAGAACCCTCGTGATCAAATTATCTCTCTAGGTCCTACCTCTGAACATTGCTGCATTGGGTATCAAGCCTTTAACATGTGAATCTCTGGGTAATACTTCATATTTAAACCATAACAAGGAGTCTAGGTCTGCTACATTTTTTTGGAATACCTATAGGATGTTGGACAAGAGCAGATAAGTGTCTGGGGTGGACATATAGGAATGACTTAAGACAAGCAGCAGTACTCAAGCACAGAGATACCTAAAATACAAACAGTTTCACAGCCCATCTCTGTATATGACTTAAGCCCTCGTCACGTTGTCCAGAAGTAGAACCACTAGAAGAACACAGGGATCCATTTCCGACACTCATGGAACACGCTCTCTAATGGCTCCTTCAAGAATGACGCGCTCATGGTAACATTCACAGCTCTCCTGTGGACTCTTTCCATAACACTTGCATCTCAAAATACAGTAAATGCCCCTACCCTGTTCATCAACCCTTCTGGAATTCCTACCCATTAAAATAAATTAAATTGCATGGCTTTTTTTTTCTTTCCTTTCAAAAAATAACATTCTTCTTTTAGTGTATTTCAATGGGTGGTTTCTTGAAATGATCATCTCTTGTTTGGCTTATAGGAACCTGAAAATTTTTGCTTTCCTTGATTCTACTTATTTCTTCCTCTACTTAAACTCCTCATCAGTGTGACTTATTATGAACACTCACAGGTAAAATGGGGAGCTAGAGTTAATGTTCATGCAGTCGGAGCATTTTACTCCATAGTCAGAGACTTTTTAATTTGTTTTGTTTTTAAATTTCATCATCTTATCATCTTCAGTGATTCTCTCCAACCCTAATTACCTTCATGGCCTAAAATCCCCACTCTGTCCCTCACTACTCTTGGGTTAATAGATATAAAAAGAAATAGGATTATTAATACATTTGGGGTGAGAAGAGAGCAGGAGATTTATTTTTGCTGATGGCTGTGGAAAATTCCGGTATGTGGAAAAAACGTGTTCCTGGATGTATAAGGAGAAGTATAAAGCCTCATTTAGTGTTTCCAACAGAGACAAAATTCATAGAAAAAGATTCACAGAGGGCTGTTTTAAAAAGACTGTGAATCACAGTATAAGAAGTCATTCATGGGGGCCGGTGAGATGGCTCAGCGGCTTAAGCGCCTGCCTTGCAAGCATGAGGGCCCGAGTTCGACTCCCGGATCCCACATACGGAAAAGGGGCCGGTGATATCGCTCAGTGGCACGGGTGCCTGTTGGCACGCGAGGTCCTGAGGTCGACCCCCCGGTACCCACAAAAAAAAAAAAGAAGTCATTCATGGTGGCAGAAGATGAAGAAGGTTGAGAGGCTGAGTACACAAAGGTAGCAGAGTCATTGGCTGTTCTCGCATCCATGAAAGAGGAGGTTCAGGGAAATTCTGCAGACAGAACTCAGGGACATGACCAAGCTGAATGTCGAGAGACAAGAAGTCAACAGGCTTGATCTGTAAAAAAGCACAGGCTTTGCAAAAATGTGTCAGAGGAGTTGGGTTACTCAGTCACCAAGAAGTCACTGAGGGACATGGTGGTAGAGAAAAATGGAGGTGCTGCTAAAAACCCTGACTTATGTGTTAATTTCATAGGTACCAACCTCATATGAGTAAACTTACAGACTTGGGTATGATTGTACCTCAGATAAGCTCCTCACAGAGCAGCAGTGTGTGCCCTCTAATACCTGAGTATGTGTTTGGCCTGACAGCTGGGCGTTGGTGCTGCTGGGTAAACGGAAAATCTGGGGATTTTAGAAGAGGCTGCATCCATTAAGTCCTCCCTTGGGTGACTGCTTTTTGTTGAATTGTAAAAGCTGCGAGCCCTCAATTGATAACCTGACACACTGATTGCTGTTTTTCTGGATCTTTCTTTGAAAGGACACTAATCCAGCCCCAGGGGAAATAAACAGCACTGGGATTAAAGAACAGAAGACACTCCTTCCCCCATCTTGACCTAAATGTCAGAGAACATCAGCATCTATCACGAGGATGCTTCCCTGTCCTAGCTGGCAGAGCAAAGCAGTTGCATGATATTCCTGGCTCCTCTGAGGAGCATTTGGCTCTCGCACACTGGGCTCTCTCTGTGGATTTCTTACCTTAAGACTATACTACACATTTGTCTATATTAAATTGCACTTTGCTATCTCCAGCTTTGGGCCAACCCCCCCCCATCCTTCTGGATCCAGCACATGGGACCTAATTAGTTGTTCTATCTGCAAGTTTAGTATATCAAGAGAGAGAGAGATGGCACAGTCTAGTTGCTATCCTCTTCCAGCATCATTTCCATGCACAGGTCTGGGAGCTGCTGTGCTGTAAAAATGGCATGTTTTGTGTTTTAAGCAACATGAAAATCAGCCTGTGTTGTCACTTACTGTATCACAGATGTGCTGCTTCTCCTGTGCATTACTCAGGGAGCCTTCATTTGATATCAGAAAATTTATTATTCAGGTGAAGAGATGGGAAGAAATGTCAGTGAAAATAACTCTGAATAGACATTGCCTCGATGTTAAAAAAAAAAAAAAAAAAAACTCATTTCCCAGGATTTTTCTGTGTTAATAATGCCAGGATATAGTCCTCCCATGGCACTGTCTTCACATGTCAAACAATTAGTTGGAGAAAAAGAACAGGAGGAATATGAAGGATTTGCCTGCTGCAAAGTATCATGATCTTAGGAAGTGACTAGTGCTGCGCTTTGCCTCACTCTATGCAACACATGGTCTGCTTGGTTTTTCTAGCATGCAGGATGAGTGTAGGTGGAACCAAACACACTGTCCCATGATATCCTTTGTGACCAATGCTCTGAGATGGCTGGTTGGAATTAGAAAGTCATCACTGGAAGCAACAATGGCTGTCATGTCCAGCATTATGAAGAACTAAGATCAACATCATGGGGACAACAAGGTGTGTGGGAGGGAATCAGAAGACTCTGAGCTTAGTCAGTGACCAAAAGGTCATCATGAGACGATGAGACAAGCTGAACCAGTCTCTAGAGGTAAACAGGAACAGGAATGGGGGGGGAATAAGGGGAGAAAATATAACTGGTCTCCGGCAGATAGGACTTAGGGAGACCCAAACCATGCTACTCAAGAATATGTTCTTGGCATAGAGCTATTTTTGATGGGCTGGGCCCAGTGTAGCTATTGGTAGGTTTTTATATCAGAGGTGTTGTTGGAAGTCAGAATGGTCAAGGGGTTGATAGCAAATAGCCCAGCCACAAGTGCCAGATTTACACAGGGCGGATGGATGTCCTAGAGAAGAGACTGGGAAAATGTGACTTTACCCAAGCTCCAGGGACATGTGGGAACTGAGGGGGTCAGTTATCTACTACCTAGCTCTATGGGTAGTAAAAGACCTATGCCTCTTTTCCCTTCTCCATAGGCAGAGCGAAAATAGAGACTGATGTTGGGAGAGAAATTTCCAGAAACATTGTATGGTGCCAAGAGAGAAATGACTGCATGTGACTGGGATGTCCTCTCTCTGTCTCTGTCTCTCTCTGTCCGTCTGTCTATCTCTCTGTGTGTGTCTCTGTCTCTATCATCTGTCTATATCTATCTATCTATCATCTATATTGCACTTTTTCAATAGATTTCTTAGTTTTGTCGAAGATGACTTTGCAAAGAATCTTGTTATAGGAGACTTACAGAAAGAATCTCCTAAGAGCCAAACTCCCACTATTCAGAAAACATGCTTTACTTTGCTGAGTACTGGTTATTTACAGCTCACTCTAGCCATTCATTTTTGGAAAACGCATGTAAACTTCTCCAAAGTTTACATCATTGGCTTGTGAACAAATCTCCCAGTGGTGCACCCTGGGCAGGTTGAGAATGGAAGACAGATGGCTCCCAGGCAGCTCTTTTGACCTGATCTTGATAAAAACCAGGGGGACTGAGTGGAGAGCAGAGGAGGACTCTGCTGTCATGTCTGCATCTATTTTCTCCTCACTGAGCACCTTCTCTGAGGTCATCACAGGAGGAGCCTTTCTGAACGTGAACACCACCACCCCACCTTTGTCCCTCAGCATGAGAACAAGGAGAAAATGTCTACAGCAGAGGGGATTATAGGCAGGGTTTTACACCTCTCTAGGTGCTTCTCTTGATCTCACAGCCCTGTACCTGGCTCTGGGTGTCATCATCTACAGTTCCCTTCACTTTCTGACTTGGCTAAGTTTCCTGGCCCTCAATACCTTCCAATCTCATGAAATCCGCAGTGTATGGGAGTATAGTTGAGGATGGAGAGGTTTAATTCTTTACTAGACTACTGAAGGACAAACAGAATGATTGAATACCCTATTATGTGCACAATAGCACCACCTTCTTGTCAACTAAGCCAGTGGACTAGTGAGATGTCCCACTTGTGGGCCACTATATTTCTTTGGAGTTTGACAACTGCAGCACATCAAAATGGAGTTCTCTTTAGTTGCAGTCAGTAGTTTATGAACTTCCATTATACACAGATCTTGATGTTCAAGGCTAAGGAAGCCACATGGCGTGTGAGTTTTAGTTCTTTTTTTTTTTTTTTGTGGGTACCGGGGGGTCAACCTCAGCACCTCACGCACCAACAGGCACCCATGCCTCTGAGCGATATCACCGGCACCATTTTCGTATGTGGGTTCCGGGAGTCGAATTCGGGCCCTCGCGCTTGCAAGGCAGGCGCTTACGCCGCTGAGCCATCTCACCAGCCCCGAGTTTTAGTTTTTGACTTCGAGGACTTTACAATGCATTTTGTGATATAAAAATTATGCATAAAATAACAATGTGGTTCACAAGGTCCTTACCTCTGCAGACCTTTCTCCTCCTTCTTCCTCTTTAGGCTCACTAAAGACCTCATCCTTTATTCAAGTTTCAAGGTTACTTTCTCAAAAGAATCTGCCCTTCCCTGGTTAACTATCCTGCTCACTAGGTTTCACTGAAACCTTTTTACTTTAGAATTCCCTGTTATTCTGTTTCCTTCATTACTCAGTAAGCTATTGAAGAGCAGCAACTTTGACCAGTGTCCTGTGCTCAATAAATAAATCAACTCATATGTTACATGCTAAAAGCATTGCAAAGGCTGAAGATTCTGAGGTATTTAGAAGGAAATGAGCAGAATGATTCATTAAGGTTTTATGGCGGCACTGTGCCACTGGTGAGGTTTCAGAAATCTGGCAGGTTTTGTTTACCCTAGGCACCTGGTTCATGCCCATTCCCATCTCACAGAGTGTCGTGTTAAGTTGTGGGGCCATTATATACTGCAAACATGTACTAATAAAAAATAAATATTGAAAATAAAAGGTATGAGGGGCCTTGACCACAAGGAGCTTGATGTGGGTTTATTAACATTACTATAGAAGAGGCGGTGCTGTGATTCTAAATGAGCTCAAAACCTTCTCTCCTCTCCTCTCCTCTCCTCTCCTGGCCTCTCCTCTCCTCTCCTCTCCTCTCCTCTCCTCTCCTCTCTTCCCTTCTCCTCCCCCTCCCCCTTCCTCCAACCCCCTCTTTCTGTGACTGTGTACATGTGTCAGTGGTAGGTAGGCCTCTTTTAGCCAAACTATATTACCTAAATGTCACTGCAGGTAGCAGCCTTTGCATAACAGAAAGCAGTCTTAATTATTTCAACCCTCCAGCTTAAGTTCTGGTGTGGAAGTCTGGGCATACATAAAGAATTAAGTATAGAAATATCTATGAGCATAAGTGACACACTTGAAGAGCCCTTCACTAACAAGCACAGCAAAAAGACACATAATCATGAAAACGACCAGTGGACAGCTAACTCAAACTGCATAAATAGTTCATACAAAAGGAAGACAGAGAAATGCCTAGTGGCATAAGAACCTTGTAAGTCACATTAATATTTTATGCATATTTCTTTTATAACTAACTACATAGTAAAGTCCCAGAAGGCAGGGACTAAGATCACACACCATGTAGGCCCCTGGATAATGAATACTAAGATCTGTCTTAGTACCTATCTTAGTAGAACAGGCACGGCCATAGTTTGCACATTGAATGTCTCCCAAAGGCCCATGTATTGAACACTTGATCCCCAGGCTGGCTTTACTGGGGGATGGTGGAATCTTCAGGAAGAAGGACCCTGTAGGAAATCCTCAGGTCACTGGAAATGTGCTCTTGAAGGGCACTGTAGGACCCTGGCTCCTTCCTCTTCCTCTCTTTGTTCCTGGCCATGAGGTGAGCTATTTGCTCTGCCATGCACTCTCTGCTGTTGTCATCTAGCACCCCCGGCAGAGGCTCTAGGAGCAAGAGGGGCTGCCCAATTATGGACCAAAACCGCTGAATGTAAGAGCAGAAATAAACCTTTTCTCTTTATAAGCTAATTTTCTCAGACATTTTGTTATACTGATGGAAAGCTGACTGACACTGACACTCAATGCCTGTTGCTGCCGAAGACGATCCCACTCCTTAACAGTCGGTGTGGGAGAAGACACAGGAGGGCCTCTGGTGAGGCTCATGCTGAAGAGGATGCTGGGCACGGTTCTGAGTGGTAGGAAGACTCAACTATGAAGGACACTGAGAGTGGTTCTGTCTGAGTATGGGCAAGTAAATTGTGCATAATATAAAGAGGACTAGGAGCCGGGCATGGTGGTGCACGCCTGTAAGCCCAGCACTCAGGAGGCTGAGAAAGGAGGGTCGCCGTGAGTTCAAAGCCAGTCTGGACCACAAAGAGAGTTCAGGGCCAGCCTGAACTACAAAGTGAGACCCTGTCTCAAAAACAAAAACAAGCAAAAAAAAAAAAAGGAGGCATAGGATTGTGGGAATGTGGTCAGAAGTGATGTGGGTAACAGGATTCTTGCTGCCAAGCTAGAGTAGGTAAGTGAGGGTGGTAAATAAGAGGGGCTGCCCGTGGACAGAAAGGAGAAAAAGATAAGCATCACGAATGACTGCTCACCAGTAGAAATGCCATCTGCATCTCTGGATGTAAGGTTTGGCTATGATTCATGAGCTTGTGTGTAACAACAAGAGAAGATGCTGAAAGAGTGGCAGCTGGGCAGAGTTCATTATCATTTCTTTAATTTAATGAGTGGTATTGAGGATCTAGGCTTGGCTTGATACTATGCAAAGAGCTAGTAAATACAGTGATACCTCCAACACAATCCTGTTCTGCCTAACTTGGCTGTTTTGCCAGCGTAGGAAGCAATGTGTTACAAGGTTCACACTCTGTGAATGGAGCTTTTAGGAACAGAAGCATATTGAAATGTCTGAAAAGGGCAGTCACCTGCTTGCTGGATGCCTGAGGAAGGTGATTTAACTACAGAATCCAGATTGGACCAAGAGCCAGAGCTGAGCTGCGAGGCTAGCCAAGGGCTGCGACAGTCAGCAGGGAGAAAGTGGCACCTGGCCTTGAGTGAGGACAGAGACAACAAATGACTAGAGAAATGTTCTCCATTCTGCCCACATGGTGACACTGAGTAATGAGGACAGAGCATGTGGGAAAGACAACCACAGAGTTTTCATCCTTGCTAAATAATCTCCTAAGGGGTTGTTTGGAGGCTTGTGGGAGGAGCACAGGTGAGAGCCTGATACAGGGCTCCACTTCTAGCGAGTGGACCTTGGAAGAAACCATTCAACTTCACTGATCTTACCTTACTGAGCTTAAGAAGACACTGTTACAGCCTTAGTTTGCCTATCATTTATAATAGCATTTTGATGAAAAAAAGTATGTAATAGATGATATAAATTAATGATATGCTGAATTATACTATTGATGGCAATAATGACTGAGATTTGTACTCTGCTTTACACTTTCCAAAGTGTTGTTGCATGTATTATTTAATTTCATCCTTACAAAAACCACTCGGATAAATATAATTATTTCATTTATATTTTATGAATGAGGAGACAGACTTGGAATAGGTAGAGGAGCCTAGACTGAAACCTCCGAAAATCTTGCCTTCTCTACTTGGTGAGAACTTAGAGGTTTCAAATACTTGTCATCAACTCTGAATTCTTGCTGCATGGAAGAGGGCATCAGACAGCATCATTGTACTATTGTTATTGTTCAGGACATTTATTTGTTGCTTGGTCCACTCCTTCATTATACATTTGGTGATCCCTTACTGCACACCTGGCATAGGGCTAGGCACTGGGGACGAGCTCGTGAATACAATGTGATGACTACTAAGAAGGACTCAGCCTAATGAAGGAACTGCCGTTCAGAGGCAAATAAATATTTAAATAAAGCAAGGTAAGCTCTGTCTCTGAAGCACAAATGAAGGTCTACTGTGAAATGATGTGTGCCAAGGTCTATTTTATCTGGCACTGGCATCATTTCCTTCCATTCACAAACCTCACCTTTAACAGAAAGGTTCAAAAACTCCCTCCCAGGCCAAAGCTCTCCCAGTTTCAGGTCACCTTACTCTGCTTTACTCAGAACCCCAACACTCTCTCTTCTACCACCGTCTATGGAAGTTTACTTTCATTTTATGTTCATTCGTCTGTTGTGCACTCCCTGCTTTCTGTACTTCTTCTGCGGAAAGCGTTGTGATAGATACATGGTAGTTTTATCAGGCAGCATTTGTTAGTCATTTGTGGCCCTGGATCTGAACACAGCAGGCAATCAATAAACATTTGTTTGGTTGATTAAGATTCCCAGACGGGGAATCCACATAGTAGGGAGTTACCAAAATAAATCTCCTGGAAGTTCTTCCATTAAACCAGGAAAGTGAATTCAAGAGCGGTGGCAGTGCTTCTGTGGTGCATTTCTATTTGATAAAGGTAGCACCCAAGCCCATCCGATTCCCTCCCCCCAGTCCACAATGGCTGGGGCTGCAACAACTATATTCTGAATGTGCAAGCTCACTGTTGAAAGAGCAGAAGACTTTGACCCTTTAAAGTAGTTTTGTTGGGCTGGGGATATACCTCAGCGGCACAGCACCTGCCTGGCAAGTGCAAGGTCCTGAGTTCGATTCCCGGTACCAAAGGAAAAAAAAAAAGGATAACTAAAGTAGTTTTGTGAAATAGATCTTGATCCAGCAGAGAAGATGTTAAAAAGCAATAAAGAAAGGAAAGAATTTGTTGTTATTTTTACCTGCATCCTGTTTCTGGCTGAGCTGCTGCCTTCCGAAGGGGCCTTGGCACATAAGCTGCTTCTGAGTGCCAGTTTTCCCATCTGTAAAATAATCCCTGTCCTTGATCCTCAGCTCACGGGGGTGTTTGGAAGCCTAGGGAGGCAATATCTATGCTATGCATGCAGGTTCCTGGACAAAAGGCATTGTACAAATAAGGGCAATCGCTCCTATTTATTGTGTACACAGTGATTCAGAAATGTTTCGTGCCCTATCGCCTTTCCTTGTGTCTCCTCACCCAAAAGTCTCTCCTGACTAATTAGACAGAACCCTGTGGGATCCCACTGAGTTTGCCCATCCTGCCTGTTTTTGCAAGCTCTTCTCTTTATTGAGAAAGCGAGAAAGACACCACTTGAAATGGCGACTCATTGGTTCCCTTATTAGGTCAGCTTTCTCTGGAAGGGTCTCCTCGCCCCTTAAGCCCTCTCCTCATCTGAAACTCGCTTCACACTGTGATGGCTGGATGTGGGGACTGTCTTGCTCTGTTGCCTTGGCAACAATTGCTGTTTGCTGAGAGTGAAGTTTACAGTTTGGTTGTCGCTGTCTTTCCCTCTACCTCATGGTACAAGAGTGGTGAGTAAACTTTGTGGATGGAGTGACTCAAAAGAAACAGTCCAGTGAGTGACAGGAAAAGAAAGAAAGAACAAACACAGAAAACCTATAGAAAGGCCATTGTTGGGTTTTTGGAGCCGAGGGAGTAGATATTTGACAAAGCTATTCAAAGCAGGAAACAATTGTTCATGAATGACTAAAAGGCAAGTGAGTACAGACTTCGACAGGACAGAGCATTCCCTTCATGAGAATCACACGAACAGGGAACTTCGTAACCCCTCCTGAATATCTCTTCAGGGTGGACAGGGCAGCCACATCTGGTATGTTTTCCTCATTTTCAATGAACTTAGATATTATGAATCCACTGATGTTTACTGAAGGCCTACTCAGAACAAAGCCTCGTGGTAAACAATGCAATTTGGCAAAAATCGTCCCTGGTGTACTGTATATCACATATGTCCTTAAAGCACAGCCATACTATTTAAATGGTTTTACTTAACACTAGCTTGTTGTGTTTTCTTTTACTTTTTTCTTAATTTGGAAGACTTGGTGGTATGGTTTAGATCTAAAATGTCTCTCAAATGTGTTCAGAGGTGGGTCTCTCTCTCTCTCTCTCCCTCTCTCTTTCTCTTTCTCTCTCTCTCTCACCCCTCTCCCAGTCCTGGCTACCAAGGGATAAGCAACTTTCCTCCACCCTTCTACCATACCAAGATTTTCTGCCTTGGAGTCAACCAACCATGGACTGAACCCACTGAAACCATGAGCCAAAATAAGCCACTCCTCTTTAAAGTTTTAGGTGTCAGGTATTTTGTCTAGCAATGGGAAAGTGACTAACGCACTTCACATAACTGTACAAGAAACAACACCCCTGAGACTTATAAATTTGAAAAAAAGAAATGTTCTGACTGCTTTCAACTGCCAAGCTTCAACCCCTCCATATGCTTATTCTTTGTGTTGTCACCAACTACAACTCATACATTATAGCAAAAGCAAGGTGGAGATATAATTTTGGTTTTTCTTCACCTTTATACTCATTCCATCAGCAAATCTTCATTGAATTCTGATTGTTTGCTGCTGCACACCGTACCAGGCTGTAGGGGTACAGTAGTGAAGAAAACAATAGATCATCTCTTGAAGATGCTGTGTTCATGTTCAGTCTCATAATCAATGCAGGGCTCACAGAAGTGCTTCTGGTATCAGCAGAAATTAGATGGGAGATACAGAGTTGCCACACCCAAAGTTGATCATACTTAACACAACCTTAGAGTAGAAAGGGCCTTTAGAAACTACTACTTTCAACTTCTCATTTAAAGAAAAATCCCTGTTTCAATTATTGCTTAAGGTCATCTCCACCTCTCACATATTCTTTCAGCCTGCACTACTTATCTGGCAACAACTCTGTTTCCAGAACATTCCCTGAATCTATCCACCCACATCTCCCACCTGCCTTACTTTAATTATCTCCTAGCTGGTCTCCTTGCTTACATTCTGTTTCTCATCTGTAATCCATCCTCTACACAGAAGACTGGATGATCTTTTAAAAATGCAAATCAGATTATCTCGTCTTTGTGTAACATCCTCCCAAGTCTCCTCTACACTTAGATTAAAATTTTAACTCTCCACCTTCCTCCATAAATCCCTGACATGTTTAATCCCCACCCATTCCCTGGGTCTCACTTCCATGACATCCCAGCCTTGCATTTATCCATGCCCAGGAGGTAACTTCTTGATTTCTCTCTTCTTTTCTGTTCTTTTGTTTTCTTTTCTTTTCTTTTTTTCTTTTCTTTTCTCTTTTCTTTCTTTTTTCTTTTCTTTCTCTTCTCTTCTCTTCTCTTCATTTTTTCTTTTTTTTTTTTTTTTTTCTTTTTTTGAGACAGAGTCTTGCTATGTATTTGAGGCTGGCCCTGAACTCACTATGTAACCTGGACTGGCTTCAAACTCACAGCAATCCTCCTGCCTCAGCCTCCCAAGTGCTGGGATTACAAGTATGAGCCACCACACCAGGCACTGATTTTTTATTTCTATTCCTGCCCCAACTACCGGAAACCCATCCCACCCACCCCACCCACCCCACCCCCACACCAAAGCACTCACTAAAAACTAAACTCCTAGGAACTGGGAATGTAGCTCAGAGGTACAGCTCTTGCCTAGCATTTGTAGGCCCTGGCTTGTATCCCAGGAAAACACACACACACACACACACACACACACACACAAAATTCTTTCAAAAACTAAGCTCCTTATTAACCATTATCAGCCATTAGTTTGTGTGATTTTTTTCACTTCTACTTATAAATGCAGAGTAGGTATTCATAATTATTTGGGAAATTTAAAAATCCATCATCCTAGTCTTCTTGACAAGAGACTAAAGGACCCCTTGTATGCATTTTTAGGAGTTTGTTTAGATTTTTCTTATATTATGCACATTTTTCTTTGCCTTTACTCTTACCCATTGGCCTTTGTCCTGTTACATAAAATTAGCCCATTTCCTATATATGTGACCTCTTTCAATATTGCATGGAGATCTTAGGTCTCACCCCATCTTCTGTTTTCCAGGCTAAATACTCACATTTCCTTTAACCATTAGACCTGTGCCAATTTCCAAACCCTTCTCTTTCTTGCTTTCTATTTTCTTCAAAACTACCAGACTATATATTTTTCTCTTAAAATGTAGTGATTGGTTTAGTTATATTTCACAGCTACCTCGGGAAGAAAGAATGAGTCAATTAACAGGAAAGTTTGGCTGCTGAAAAAGAAACTTGATCCAATGTTATAAAATGTTTATTGATCACTTACATGAAACTAGTTTAACGTCTGACCAATTAAACCTAATTGAAGGCGCTGTTCTGGCAAGCCAAGTACACCTTCCATTGGATTTTGAGCAGTGAACAGTGTGCGTATTAGTGAGAAGAGTTGCAGCTAATTCTTTGTCTTTAACTTCTCCTAATACATGCTGGTGCTCAATAAATATGGTATCAAAATAATTATAATAAAATTATGCAAAATCTAAGACTGGGTAATTAATGAAGAAGTATTTGAACTGTCAGTGGTGTCTTGAGCCCTAAAGGGAAAAATAATAACCTGACAATATAAGTGAAATATGAGATCAACCAATTAATTAGCAGAATAATTTAATCTGATGCTCTGAAAGTAGGCCAATTAAAATGCACTGTTACTCTTTAACATTGATTAAGCAAGGTGCTAGATCCTGAACAGTTTGAAAATAGACTCGATTCCTACCCTCAGGGAACTTAAAGCTAATTTAGGCTGTTGCGTATAAAAGGACACAGGAACGGGATGGGGGGTGTTCATTTGATTTACTTCCTAGAGCTCCTTCTCCCAGGGTTGGGAAGAGAAAGGGAAGGGCTGTTTCCACCACTGTATTGTTCCAGCCTCCTCAGCACATTCACCAGCCTCAACCTTCTCACCTCCCTTAGGAGTGGGGAAGGCCAAATTAAAACAGAAGAAAGTATTAAAAAAAGCTTTCCCCCAAATGTGAAGTCTTCTATACTCGAGCTACCAGGTGAAAAAGAGGAACCCAGATATCATTAGTGTCTTTGATAATTCATTAAAAATAATTCATTGGCTGTTAATGAAACAACAGCAACAACAATAAATACAAAAATAACTGAAACCATCTTGCCCTCCAGTGTACTTAAGAAAATGCATATCCCCACTCTCCAAATTCTCCAATTTAATGACAACACAAGGATAAATCACACAGTAGCCCATTAACTTCTCATATAACTTTAAGAAATTCTGATCTCTGGCATAAATAATAACCTAAATGTATTTATAATTTTCAAAATGTTCTTAACCTCTAATAAGCCTTCCGCTTGTGAGATACTTAAGCTTTATAGCCTCCCCTTCAACATTTCTGCTCTTGGTGTTGGCTGATCAGTATGTTGATGTCGTAACACTGTACTGGAAAAGAGCATCCCCTGTTCCTTGTTTCTTACTGGAAGGAAACACAAGGTGGTGTCCTCTGCCTCCTTTTTCTGGATTGCATATGAGCCCCGTAGACTGAGCTGAAGCTTTCATCCTCTTCTGTCCTCCTTGGGGACCATCAGACACCATACAGAAGATGCTGGGGAGAACTGATGATGGCTGGGGACCGCCTTGTCTCGGAAGAGCCTTGCCCAAGGTTTAGGACTGATAAACATCTTGCTTTCATTAGAGGTTCTGTAAATGTTAAAGGTCAAAATGGATGGTCATTTGCCAACATGCATCACAGGTTGCACAAACATGGTAAATTATTGTATCTTAGCACAAAAGAGCTCTGAATTCATATATTAAAGCCATTACAAAGCACTGTTAACAAACATTTATGTTCCACTATGTGTCTATGACTCAAGTTTAGGAAGTACAAGAATTTACCTAACCCAGTCATGTTGCCAATAGCTTGACTTGCTCCTTTGCTATGCATTTAGATAAAAGCAGTATGGGATCACTAATAAAATCTATAAATCTAGTAATCCCACTTTTTTTTTTTTTTTTTTTGTGGTGGTGGTGGTGGTACTAGAAATTGAGCCCAGGGCCTTTGCACTGAGCTACAGTCTCAACCTTTTTTATTTTTTATTTTGAGACAGGGTCTTGCTAGTCACCAAGTTGGCCAGGCTAGGCTCAAACTTGTGATTCTCTTGCCTTAGTCTCCCAAAGTGTTGGGATTATAGGTGTTTACTGCCATGCCCAGCTAGCAATAATGGCATGAGGTGGGGAGACCAGCTGAGACCACCAGGCTAGCGTAAAGGCAACATGGAGTGGAATTTACTGTGCCTGGGTGCAGGCAGACAGAAAGCAAAGAGACCTTCTATAGGGAACAAAGAGAATTGTGCCCCTTTTATAGGGATGGAAGAAAGGCGAGGGACATTAGATGGGAAGATTTTAACAAGCATCTATGGCCAAAGTTCTCTGGCTGTCTTGCACCTCAGTGGGCAAAGTCCTTGAAGGTCCAGTGTAAATTTTCGGGTGGCTCCAGATGTCCCGGGACCTGCAAGATCTTTTGTCCTATCTTTTCTTCTTTGGGACATCCTGTGCTTGCCCATGACAGCTGTGGTGCTGAGCTGAGCTCCCCACTGAGAGTAGTGCTTCTGCTGGCAAGCAAGTTGGGGACGGGGAGGGTCAGGTCTGATTGGAGCCTTACAGTAATCCGTTCTTTTCCATGGGGAACACATTCCAAGACTCCCAGTAAATTCTGGAACTGTATAGTGCTGAACCTTATATATACAGTATTGTGTTTTCTATGTGCCCTGCAGCATTGCCACACAGTGCCAGAGTTAATCTGTACTTCCATGGTTTGTCCTGGTGCTGCCTTTGATCACGAATCTAATTGTGTGCCTTGGACCATTATGAAGAAAAATAAATACAGGCACTGTTATTGTCACAACAACTGATCTGATAAAAATGACAACTAGTAAGTGACTAATGAGGGGTGCCCTGTGTAATGTGGACAAGCTGGACAAGGAATGATTTGTGTTCTGTGTGAAATGGAGTGGGATGGTGTGAGATTTCATCACGCTGTTCAGAAGAGCATGCAATATAAAATTCATTGCTTATTTCTGGAATTTCCTTGTTAATATTTTCAGAACTCAGTTGACCAGAGGTAAATAGAGCCATGGAAAGAGAAACCTTGGATAAGCTCACTATAATTGAGCTCTTACTGAGGTTTACTAAAACTAAGTGCTTTCTATACATTATTTCATTAAATCCTATGGGGTAAACATCAACATTAATTCTCATTTTATAGAGATAAAGAAATTGAAGCTTAAAAATAAAGTTAAGCGGCAATTCACTGAAGTCTGTCTGGTTTTGTAACCAGATCCCTCTACCTCTAGAGTCCTTGTTTAAGGTAACGAAGATTGAAGCTAATAAAACAGCAAGTGGTGGGGAATGGCCAGATGTGTGTTTATTAGAAAGAATAAATGAAAATCTCTCCACTGGTTGGAGATGGGTATTCCATAAGGTGGACACTGTAGATGTTTAGGTCCATTGTCCTTTTGTACAGTTTTTGGGACCAATGTACATGACAGAAAGCAGGGATGTTCCTGGTTGCAAATAGGCCTTTGATGCCCAGAGTGCAAACTGCTTCATTTGCACTTTACTTCCTCCAAGGTCTCTCCCCTTTGGTTAAGGACTATCCTTTGTCTATGGTATTTCATTAGGCCCTGATACTCTGTTCTGGTATGCTAACTCACTTAGGCCCTGACTGTTAGCTTACTTTCAATTACCCACTTAGGGCCTGTGCCCTATTGGCCTAACTTCCCTATCTTCTGGCATCTTTGTGAATTTGCCTCCAGAAACTGTGCTTTACTGCTGCCTTGGTAATATGGTGTCAGGGTATAAAGTTACAAAATTGTTTGGACATACGCGATGTTTGATAACTTGCACATCATTTCTCTCCTTACGTGCACATCAGTTTTCTTAACTTTGTGCCTGATAACTTAATCTCTCTTTATAATCTTTACATGTGTTTTACACATATGATATCATAACAAAATTACAAAAAGTTACTAAAACTAAGTGCTGGCATCTCCATGGTGACCAACCTTTCTCTTCTGTGTCTAGGGTCACATTTCTACTTTGTTATAATCATCTAATTAACTGTTTATTTTTTAAAATTTTTACATTATTTTCCTTATTAGCCCAGTCTGAAATTAGCAATTTGTACTCCACCTCTGCTCAGAAAGAAGACATGGAAAAGAAAATGCAATAGTTTTTTTGTTAGTTTTGTTTTTTGTTTTTCATTTTTTTTCTGACAGTCACAATGTATCACTTTCTTTGTCCCAAGGGCTAAAATAATGTTTGAAATCACAGCAAATTAGGATCCTAGGGCCAAATCCATCTTCTTCTATAGAGTTTTCTACTCTTCCTTGGAATTCCTTGGGGTCTTCCATTTATTTAGTGTTGCAAATGTAACATCTGATTCCCCCAAATAAACTGTACAAAAGCCCCTCTCTACTTCAGTTCCCCAGCCCAGCAACCATAGGCAAAGTAGCTCTAGGGAAGTGTCAATTTGTTTGTTTTTTTCTTTTTTTACCTGAAATTTCTGATTTTAGTATTTACTATCACTCTGAGGCAAAGGTCTGAGGTACAAAGGACATGCAACACTGAGGTAATTATTTGAGTGTCCTTGGGCTAGTGAGGTAGTAGTGTATTGAGTGGTAGAGAGAAAGGGTTTTGGCTAATTTGACCAAGGCCCTTACTCTGGTTCCTTTGGCCATTGTAACTGGGAATGTTCTGAGGGCTGGAGAAGTGATATGATTAATTAGCATCATACAACTAGTTTGCCACAAGGCTTAGACAGAAAAACTGTTGCCTTAACTCTTGCTTTATCTACTCTTCTGGCTTCCTCACCATACCCTTTCTCTGACTAAGTGAGCATACTCAAAGACTGGAAAGTAGTGCTTCTTATGCAGCTTATCTATCCCCCAACTAAACTCCAGAGAAAATTACTCGATGGTAATCTAGTACACTGGGCACACCCCTCCACCACAGCAGTGCCATAGGCCGACAGAAGGGGCAAGGTGCATTATCAAGCTGATGGACATGTGGACACTCCCAGAGGACTGGAGAATTTTATGGTCAGAGTGAAGCAGAGAACCAATTATGCAAATCATGACCCAATTAAGAATTTCCTTTTGTATGCAGGGTCCCAGCATTGCCGTACCTTGTCGGTTATTCAAATGACCAAATTTTACCTGGTCTCATTAACATGCAATTCTTAAAATGTATATTCATCCAACGAATGTAATAGCTTGGACTCTGCAAATTTAATTTTCCCCAAATGTGTAAGTGGCTCTAAGTAGTTTTAAAAGTTTAAAAAGCTCAGCAAGTGCCTTTTGCATAGCCTGTTTACTGTTAATAGAAGTTCTACCAAATGGAAGTCCACAGACAGGACCATTAATATGCAGATGGGGAAATTTTTACTTCCAGCCTTACTCTTCCTGTCATTCTGCATGATTGCTGCCCCTCTACCAACTCTGAGGCCCTTAGGGAAGATTGATGCGTTGTCCTGATTCTTTGGCGTGGCTTCATGTAAGGGAGAGAATCTAAGCCACATCTCTATATCCAGAAAAGTGCATGATGTTGAGATAATGCTTGATAATTTGAAAAATTAAACTTGACCTTCTATTTGTTCCATGAAATGATCACTGTGTTGACTTTATCTCCACTTCTTCACTTAAATTCTTGTAATATTCACCCACCCACCCCTGTGACTTCTTTTCATAAATTCAATTTCATGATGAAAATTTGAAAATAATGCAAAAGCAGTTGATTGCCAGGAAAGGCAGTTACTTCTGCTTTTCTCTTTTTAGAGACACTTTAATAAAACGCCAGCGAGCTTTTTCATTTTAAATAACCAGAGAGAAAGATGAACATGTAAAGAAATTTATATAGTCAGACATGTAGTATAAAATTATTATACCATAATTATATTGAAATATGTACAGTTTAAATTTATATACACTTAATATATGTGATGCCAATTTTGATATAGGGGAAATAATATAACTCCCAACTTGCTAGAGGTCAGACACATGGAGTTCTTGTACCCCAAAATTGAATGAATTCTAAGGAACAATAGAGGTTAAGAGTAGGAAAAATTTATTGAGAGAGATAGACAGGAGGGGACCTGAAAGTGGGTTGCTAATGAGACCACGTCTCATAGGAAGATTTATAGAGCAAAATCATGAGGTGGGTACAACGTGGGTCAAAACTATGATCAACCAATAAGATTACAAGGATAGCAACTTAGGTAATATTGATCCAATGGGGAAGCAGGTCACGTAGCAAGTGTACATGGAAAGAACAAGGACCTTTTCAGGAAGGGATGGGTCAGGAGGTCCTGGTCACCCACCTGGGCAAGTGATATCTGTCTAGACTTTATGGGACCAGGTGATACCAATTACAGTATAATCTTCAATTTATTGCTTATCCCTTGGGGAAACATGTAGGCCTGGCCACTTCGTCTTTATCTTGAGGCCTGGCCTTCAACAGTTGCACCTCCAGCCACAGTTGTAATGTGTTTTCATATTCTGTACTGTGGCCCCACCTGACTACCTATAATATTTCTACCTAACTTAGCTGTCTATAATAATTTTATTCATATATTATTAGGGAAATCTAGGTACATGTTAGAAAATTGAACATTAACTTTTAAAAGCCTATGTTGCACCTAAGGGATACTTGAGAAATTTTTCTCTGCAGACTGTGGTAATTTTAGCAAGAATATCCTAATATGATTCAGTGTTCACAAATAACTTCCATGTATTGAAAATTGGATCTAAAATAAGATTCTGGTCTGTCATTTTCATAAATGAGATTATATTTTGTGCATGTAGCTCCATTTTTAATAATTTTAAAATTTGAAATTAATAAAAAACTTCACTGAAAATTTTTTTAGGGAAAAGACATTGCTCATCTTCATCTGATTGCTTCACTCCATGAAATATCCTTACAGCTTTATCTAGGCGTTGTGTCTTTCAGCAGCCACATTGCTGTTACTTTGCTAACACATTTTATAAAGACAACAGAATTAAGTGTATAGATTTGCAATAGGCTGGAAATTGCAACCTAGGAACATTTAATTGTCTGGCAAATAATATCTTGTTCCTGAAATCATAATTATACTTTATAAAATGTCAAGGGTTTGTTTTTCTACACCTGTTTATTAGTAAGTTAAGCTTTTTATAAGAATTAAGTACTTACGTGTGAGATTTGGGCTGAGCTTACTCCACTGCTAGGACAGGAGATGACCATCATCTGCTCCTCAAGGTCAAGGACATGATTGGTAGAACAACCTATGTCAGTCATCACTACAAAGGAAACAAGAATGAGTTAAAGGTAATAAGAAGGCTTAAGGAATAAAACATTTATATGGGATGAACTTCTCAGTCTTTGCCTTAACCCCACACCTTTATTTCAGTGATGTATAGGATATAAAGTAGCTAGCACAAAGATTCTTTAAAGTGTACATTCTTTCTTCCCTCTTCTCCTCCTCAAAATTTCTGAGATGGTCTTCTCTGAGAATGATTTTTAAGTCTTCACACATTCTAAGTACCTGTGCTGTTGGATGCATTGCCTCAAACCATGTAAAACATGTTTGTATATTATGTACATATTTAATGTACCCACTTCCCACATTAAACTAAATTTATACTTGATTATAGATGATTTGATTTGAATTATGGTTGATTATTCAGAATAACTTTTTTAGACATGTAAACACTTATTATTTTTGTTTTTCCAGTTTTTTTCTCTTTCCATACTTTAGAGATTTACTTATTTATTTTAGTTCTCAAATATTTTTGAAGCCCTGTAAATCTGTGGATCCTAGATACTGAATTTAAAAGTCTTCCTCCCCTGTCTGAGACGAAATTTTATCATTGATGCTAAACAAAGCTAGTCCCTTCTTTTATACCTTCGGTATTAGCCATGGTACCCATCAAAATCTCCTAGAGACCACATGACTGGAGGCAACAAAAATGAGGAGTGAAAATCTCTATAATAGAAAACGTCTCTAATTTGTCTACAGACATAGCTTGAGCAATCCATTTAATAATAGGAGCCTCATGGAAGAATTGGAATTGGTTAGATGGGAAGGTGTGGGCATGTGGTAGGCATCCCAAACAGGGAAATGGCATTCTTAAACATCTTGACCTATAACGTATTTCTACCTTCCTGATTTTGAAAGACCATAGAGGCTGTGATAGTTAATATTTGGAGTCAACTTGACTGAGTTAAGGAACACCCCATAGCTGTAAAGCATTATTTCTGGATATGTCTGAGAAGGTGTTTCTGGAAGAAATTGACATAAGAATCAGTGCACCAAGTCAGAAAGATCTGCCCTCAGCCAATTCATGTGGGCACTATCCAGTTAGCTGAGAGCCTGCATAGACAAAAAGGCAGATGAAAGGGGAGTTCTTCCTCTCTTCTGGAACTGGGATATTTTCTTCTACTTTTGGATATCAAAACTCCAGGTTCTCTAACCTTTGGACTCCAGGATTTGCACTAATTGCCCTTCAGGTTCTCAGGCCTTCAGCTTTGAACTGAGAGTTACACCATTGTTCTCATGGTTCTCAGGCCTTTGGACTTGGGTGGAATCTTACTGCAGCCTTTCTGTTTCTCCAGCTTATGGATGGCACTGTGGGACCCCTCAGCCTGCAGAACCATGTGAGTGAATTTCCTTGACAAGTCCCTTCCTGTGTATCTCTATCTGTACTTTTTGTGTGTGTGTGTGTGTGGGTACCGGGGGTTGAACTCAGGACCTCGCGCGCCAGCAGGCGCCAGTGCTGCTGAGCCATCTCACCGGCCCTTTTTTCATATGTGGGTTCCAGGAGTCGAACTCAGGACCTCGCGCTTGCTAGGCAGGTGCTTATGCCGCTGAGCTATCTCACCGGCCCTCTCTATCTGTACTTATATCTTCTATGTCTATACATCTATGTCATCTATATCATCTATATCTATATCATTTATATTATCTGTATCTATATCATCTATATATCTATCTATATCCACATCCATTTCTATCTTGTATTGATTCTGCCTCTCTGGAGAAAGCTGGGAAATACAGAGACCTTGGGCCAATTTTATTTTCTTCCTACTGCTCAGATTGCCCCTTCTCTGCATGTGATATACTTCCAATTTCATGAAATTAGACACTGCTCTCAAGAGACGAGCCTGTCTCCTTCTTTTCCTTCTCTTTATGTTCTTTCTTAGGAATCTCAAGGCTGTAGAACTCAATCCTCAGTCTCCAGGCCCAACTCTTCTTCTCTCTCAAGGATTTTTTATTGTTGTTGATTTTGTTTCCTTGTGCAATAGACCTCTCCATGCCTCCCAGACTAAGCATATCCATTCCTTGAGAAAACTTTGCCCTCTGTTCTATATTCCTTTTTCAGATTACTACCAGAAGATTTTCTTAGGCATTTAGATCTAAAATCTTAGAGTCATCATTGACCCCTCCACACACACACTTGGCCCATTCCATCTAATCAGTTGGTTGTCCCCCCACTAAATTTTCCTCTTTCAGTCCTTTCTCATCCTATGCCCTTCCCATTTCCCACTTAATCATTCATTTCCTTCTAGCCTAGAGTAGTGAATGACCTCCTAATTAGTCTCTCTGCTGCCATTGCCACCAGAGTAGACTATACGCTTAAATTACAGAACACTCCTTTCTGGTCATAGCTGTCTTCCACTATGGATGTAAGAATGGTAAGACTCTCCATGATTCTCTAATAAATAAAGTTCCCAGTGTTCAGGCTTATTTGAGGCATCTACCACCTACGTCTCCAATTTTAAATTAAATACTTTTATACACACTTTGCCTAATCATAGCAGGCTCATTTGCTGTTTCCCAAAGTCATCTAGAACTTGGAGTCAGTCTTTTTTTATCAGAATGTCTTGCTTTCCACACCAAAATCTGACCTCTCCCTAAAGATTCATCCCAAAAGCTACCTCTTTCACAAAGCTTCCCCTTGGTGGGGCTTCTCTCTCCATCATTCCCCTCCGTCCCTCAAATCCACATCTTATTGAAAGGGAATTCTCCCTCTTCTGAATTCACACTTAATTTTTTTAATTAACTAACTTTTCTGTGTTTTCTGTTTATAATCCCACAGAATTTTACCCATAGCTCTTAGAGCAATTATTGCACTTTGCATTGATTTGAGAGTTGTTCCTCCATAAATATCTGGTGGATGAATGAGTGCAGCTTTTATAGATTTTCTTCCTCTAGCAAGTCTGCCTTCATATCTCTGAGTCAATTGAAAGAATATTATACGTGGAGTGAATTTATGTTTGCTCACAACAAGTTATTTTAAAGGATAATTTGAACGGGTGCTTATTTCTGGTGTGGAATAGCAATTCTTTATATAACTATAAAAAGAGAAATTGAGCTAGTGATGGGGCGTTTTTTTACGCTATCCTCTTAGAGAATTTTTGAGCCAAAATTTTGAATAAAAACAGAAGGAATGAGCCAGGGACAATTAACAGCGACAACAATAATAATTTAATAATCATTTATTAAGAGCAATAAATGTGCCAAACACTGTTCTATATAATAAGTACACAGTATTTCTACCCTTGCATTTTACAGATTTGCAAACTGAGACTCAAAGAGAGTAACTCGCATTATCTAAGTACTCAAGCTTAATATTTAACATCCATGCTTGGGTTTGATTTCTCTGGATCAGAATCTACTTCCCAAAGTATTTCCAATTACTTTAAACCTCATAAGATTCCAGGAACCTCTTTTCCCTCATAAGTTTTCCCCTATTCCATTTTTGGCCAACCCATGATTTGCCTCTGCACTATTAGTGTGTGGCTATGTTTCTCCAGGCTTTGTGGTGGTTGTTCATAGAGGTCTGAAAAGATGAAGATCAGTGCATGAGTCGTCAGGGTCTCCTCATGCTGACTCCCCTTCGGATGCCAAGCAGCACTGCCCGCATCTGAAAGTGATGTGCATTTGGACAGCTCTGATTAAACCCTATACTCTCTGTGCACCAGGCACAACTTTTTCTGCTAATATTATTCAGCATTATTTAGCATGACATAGTAAATCTTAGAAACCTTGTCATTGTCCCAAAAAAAAAATAAATATTAATAATGTCTTCACTTCTATGTTATAATAATGGAAACTCCCACCAGGAAAGCCAGCCCTTGGAGTTATGGAAATTTACCACTGGGTCACACAGTCTTACTTAGAGAAGTTCCCAGTGGGTAATATGGTGAGAATACAGCGTGTGGGTTCAGACCTTGGCTCTACTGCTTAGGAGCTGTGTGAATTCTCAATATCTCAGTTCCCGTTTGTATATGGGGTAAAGAGCAGGAGAGAGAAGAAGGAGCAGAAATAACCTCTGTTCTAAAACGTGGTGTGAAGGCTGGGGAAAACATACAGCCCTGCTATCCATGAAGTACCCAGGAAGTGGTAGTCACTATTATCATTAATGTCACAGGAAATTCCTGTCCTCAGCTGAAAGGTTTTGTTTTAGATTCCTGTTCTCAGCTGAAAGAAGGTTTTATTTTAGATTCCTGCAGCTTTCTATAACAAATTATCACAAACTAGGTACTGTCAAACAACATAACTTGTTCTCTCCAGGTGTTGGCCAGGCTGCGCCTCTCTGGAGGCCTGAGGGGAAATCTATTCTTTGACTCTTCCAGCTTCTGGTGGCTGCTGTCATTTTTTGTGGCCCCATCGCTCCAGTCTCTGCTTCCAGAGTTGCACTGCCTCCTCCTCTTCTGTCTGTGTGATCTTCTGTCTCCCTCTTTTATAAGGACACTTGTCGTTGGACTTAGAGCCCACCAGATAACCCAGAATGATCTGCTCATCTCAACATCCTCAATTAATTACATACACAAATAGCCTTTTTCTAAATCGGATAGCATTCTTAAGTTCTGAGGGTTAAGAGGTTAACATACTTCGGTGAGGGAGAGGGGATTGGTTATCAAAGTTTAATCTACTACAGGTCCTGAAGAATGGGCTAAGGTTTTTATTTGGTGAAATACATGTGGCTCACAGGCTTACTTCCTGAGGAGGCAATGCAGTGATGATGGTGGCAGCCAGGGGGCAGCATGAGAGGCCAAAACAAATTCTACACGCGAAGCTGAAGCACCCGGGGAAATGGCCTGGAATAATGGGAAAGGCAGAGGCCTGGATGGGGAGAGCTGGGCTCTACCTGCAGACCTGCCCGGATACCCTGTGTAACTGAGGACAGGTCATCTCTCTACTTGTTGCCTCACCTATAGAAAGAGAATACTGGGTCAGATCAAAAGTTTTAAATTAACCTCTTACAAAATGAGTACAATTTGTCCGAGTATTTTATTTGTATAACTTGAATACCAAACAATTGGCGGACATCCTATAAAAATTAGTATAGATTTTCTTGATCTCTTGATAATTATCTGTAGCATCCAGTCTCCTATTCTGACCATGGGCTCTGGGGTGGGTGGCCCTCAAACTCTCCAGGTCACCACCACCTCATGCTCTTGTCTTATGGCATTGAGACCAGTGCCCCTGGCCTTTGGTCGTCCTCTCACCACACACTGCAGGCTCCCTGATGGTGGAGAACAATTTTTCTGTATCCATGTCCTTACCAATAATGGGATCCAGGCGAATGATTTTTTCCTATACCTAGTTGTGTTCACACACTTATGTGACCTACCTGAGTCCTCCAGGGTTTGGATTCTGTGACCCTGAGTTAGGGGACTGAGATTGTTGCTCACCTCTGTCATGCTGATAATCTAAGCACCAGAAGGAAGGGCCAGGGTGTTGGCCACCAGACGTGGCCGTGTCTGTCTAAGTTCTCCCATGCCCACTGCACAGTTCCACTATGTTCTGGGACTTGTTATTGGGACCCTGAATATCCATAGTACTTAGTTTAGGCCACTCTGGTTGCTCCTTCCTCCATCTTCTCAGTCCTCAGAGTCTCTCTCCAGTTTTTGTACACACTTCCACCCTCCTGCTTCAGAACCTTTCATCCTTCAGCTACTGTCCCCCTAGAACCCCTCTATAGTGTTTGGGAGTACCCTCCCATACCTTCCAGGCAACAGCCTCTCCTCCCTCCTGCAACACACAGATCTCGCCTGCATGATTCAGGATTTTTGTCCTGCAAAGCATTTTCAGAGCCTCATTTGCAGTGGAGGAGAACTAGGAAAACTAGGCAGCATATTGTCTTCAATCTGGTCCCTCTCAAAAGGGGTCTGGCTAATTTCTACTTTGTAATCCCACAGTAATGCACCATATGAGAAGACAGTCTTTCTCTCAGTGGGAGCCTCCTGTGATTTAGGAAGATGTCATGTGCCCAGTTGTTGTCAGGGCTGAGCCTCCCTGGTCACCCTTCAGGGAAGCCGCCCATGCCCACCCCCTGCTCTCTAGGGCTCATTGTTACTGCGCTTCCCCAAAGTCCCTGACTAGAGGTGGTAACAGATGCTGTCTCATCTCTCCACCTCCCCCAGCATTGTTTTTAGGCCACCAGAGGGCTACAAGCTTGCCTGGAAGCCTGTGTTCTAACAAGGACAGCTGAATAAGCAAGGGGAAGAGAGAGGCTGGGTCTTTCACAAGCTAAATCACTGCTTTTATTTCTGTTTCTAGTTATTTCTTTGGTGTTTCTGAACTTTCTTATCAGGCATCAAGAAATCTTTAACAAATATAAAAGCGAGTGAAAGGCATTTTCTCTCTTTTGCATCTTTATCTATGGATAATTCAAGTCAACAAAGAGCCTGGGTATCTCCTGGCTGACTTGGCAGAATGTGATGATGCCAGGGTCATAGTAAGTGTACCAGGATCAGCTCAGAGGAGAGGAGAAGTTCCACACACACAGGGAGGATGGATAGAGAGGCTGCAAGGGTGACTGAGGCAGGAAGTGATATTCCTGCTAGTTCCAGCTGGGGATGGCCTTTGCTGACTCTGAGGACCAAAACTATTTCTTAAAGACTCATGATTTCTTCAACACAGTGTGTCCACTTCAAATTATGCTCTATATCCCCACCAATTTTCCTCTATTCTCCGTGTTAATGGTGCCACTATAAATCCATTTGCTCAAGCCACAAGTGCATGTCCTTCCTGACCCAGGTGCTCTTCCTCACTCCCTCGCCTCCATTAGTTGTTTCTCTAAGGGTTGACCCCTCCCCACTGCTCTCCCTCCACTGCCAGCCAGCTGGGCTGCAGACCCATCCTGACTCATCTCTGCCTTCACTCGTCCATGCCCTTTCCTGGCTGCCCCCTTCCTTTGCTCCTGAAACCCTGTTTTGCCTGATAAACTCAATATATCCTTAAAGACTCTCAACATCCAGTTTCTGTGAAGTGTGCCCTAACTTATACACCACTAGGCCCAGTCCAATGCAAGGCAACCTCCCTCCTCACCTAACTCCTGAAGGGTGCAGTTGGTTTTTTTCTCTCCTCCTCTCTTCTCTCTTCTCTTCTTTCTCTTCTCTTCTCTCTTCTCTTTTCTCTCTTCTCTCCTCCCCTCCCCTCCCCCCTTTCTTTCTCTTTCTCTCTCTTTCTTTCTTTTTTTCTTTCTTACTGGGGATTGAATCCAAGGCCTTTGTGCTGAGCTACATCCCCAGCCAATTTTTATTTTTTTATTTTGAGACAAGGTCTTGTTAAGTCACTGTTATGGTTAGTGTCTAGATGTCCCCCCAAAGCCTCATTTGGTGATAAGGTTTTTCACAGGTGGTTGAATCCAGAGTGTGTGATTGATTTGTAGTGCAATGCTTGGATTAAGGGTGTTGCGATTAAGGACGAGTGATTGTTAGATCAGTCCGCTGAGTGGATTGGCACCACTCTAATCCTGGTAGACTGGATACAATATAAGGGACAGAAAGAGGTTTGTCTCACTCTTTCTTGCTGCTTTTGCTTTCTTCTGCTGCCATGAGTGGTTGCCCCTCTGCCACGTGCCACCCTGCCTTGGAGTAAGCTGATTATGGACTGAAATCTTTACAAACAGTGAGCTAAATAAACTTTTTTTCCTTTAACCTTGGGTGTCAAATATTTTGTCTCAGCAACAAGAAAAGCAACTAAGACAGTCACTGAGCTGCCCAGTCTGGGCATCATCCTCCTGCCTCAGCCTCCCAGAGTGCGGTGATTACACGTGTTTGCCCTCATGCCTGGCTGCTGTTGGCTCTTAACTGCCTGTACTCTGACCATTTGCATGCAGGTCTGGTCCTACCACTAACTGGGAAATTGAAGGAAAGCTCTAGATCTCATTTACTTCCTTCTCTTTAATGCTTAGAAGAGTGCCTGGAGCATGGTCGGCTTTCATTAAATGTACTCATTCACCAAACAAATATTTCCGAATCATCTATTCTGTAGTGGAGACTATTTAAGGCTCTGGAGATGTAACAGTGAAAAACTATGGGCAAAAGTCCTCTGCCCTTTCAGAACTTAAGTTATGGCTGAGAAGCCAGAAGAAAAGCAAGAACATATGCTACGCTCCATAGTGTTAAGCGCCAAGGAGAAAATAGAGGGCCACACAGAGGAAGGCTGTGTGGGAAACGGGTTTTGAATACGTGAGCTTTTCCTTCTCTGGTGGATTTTTTAAAAATTCCAGGACAAAGGAAAAGGGGGATCCACTGGAGAGGAATAAACTTGAGAGAAAGTAAGAGATCTAAATACTACATGTTAATATTTTACAAATTTGGTTTTGACCCTCCAGTGATAAGGACTAATGAGAACATATAAGCTATGAGCAAGAGAATGAGATAATGTTTACACAAAAGAAATGGTTTTGCAAGCAAACTGATTTCAGTGGCAAATTCTTGCAGCTTTACCTGAATATCAGCATCTATATCTGTGTGTTCTTTCCATCTCTGGGGTGACAGGCTTTTCTTTCTTGGCTGTGTTTCTTCTCTGTGAACCCCTGAAGCCTCCTCAGTATATAGCTGCCCCATCACTCTGAGCTCCCCAGTAGTCCCTTGCAAAGTGTGACCTGGCTTGTGTTGTGACCCCCCAAGCATCTTACCCACACTCATACACAAAAGCTCTACATGTTCACTGTCCTTCACACATACACACTCACATGCTCATTCTCATACACTTACACACACACTCAGAGCCTCTCACACATACATATTTGTTCTCACATACATACACACTCACACACAACCACATGCAACTGTTTATGCCTTTTAACACACTCACACCCATGTTCTTTTGTTTATACACACACACAGACACACACACACACACCTTTTCACAAGCCCCCTGAAACTCCTGCAGGAGAGCTGGCTGATGAAAGGCACTGTGGTCAGCTGTGTCTTAGTTACTTTTCTCATTGCTGAGACAAAATACCCAATGCCCACAAGTTAAGGAAGGAAAGATTTATTTAGCTTTATTTAGTTTGTAGAGGTTTCAGTCAATCAGCTGGCTCCAAGGCAGGGTGGCATTGCAGAGGAGAAACAGTTCAAGGAAGGCAGAAGGTAGCAAAACAACAAGAGAGGGGGACCTCAGCAGCTTTCTTCTGCCCTCTTTGTACTCTATCTAGGCTACCAGGATTAGGCTGGTGCCAAATCAATCAGTGGACTGATTTAGTTATCACACACTCTTAATCCCAGCATCACACACTCTAGATTCAGCCACCTCCGTAAAAACCCCACCTATGACCACTTGAGGCTTTGGGGGGACATCTAGACAAGCCATAACAAGCTGGACAGAGATTGAGGAAGCAGCCACATCACAAAGTGAGCCTTTCAAACTCTCCTCCTTCAGCCCTTCCAGTACAGTAGCTTAAGGGCTGGTCTTGGGCCACAGGAAGTTTTCATGAATCCATCTTCAGATCGTGTCTGCTTGCACTACTAAGAATCCTTCCTAATTTGGTTGTCAGCGTGGGTGACTGTTACGGGCTGAATTATGTACTCCTCCCCAATTCACACTATGTGTTGAATATCTATGCCCCAGTACTTCAGAGTGTGACTGTGTTTGGAGGCAGGGTCCTTAAAGAAGAGGTGGTCCCTGACGCAGTGCAGCTGGTGTCCTTACAAGCAGAGAAATTTAGGACACGAGAACACCCAGACTGAAGGCCTGCCATGTGGGGCACAGGAGAAAGTGGTCATCTGCAAACCAAGGACAGAGGTCTTAGAAGGAGCCAACCATGCCACCTTGGATTTTTACCTCCAGTATAGCGAAAAGGCAAATTTCTTCCCTGCCTGTGGTAGTTTGTTAGGGCCACCTAATACACACAGTAAATCCCATGGTCTCGGCTCTCTCTTATCCATGGCCACCTCCCCGATGCACTGGCCTCTTTTCACAGTGGTTCCCCTATAGCTGGCCTCCTTCCTAGGAAAATAAGTTTCACATTAACACCACTCCCTCACCTTGTGATGCACAGAGCATCTTTCCCCGGGGACCATGGACTCTGGAGAGTGGCTCTAGTGTGACGTGGGAATGGCCCTGTGCTTCTGGGGTGGAAGGCCCATGTACAGGGTCTTTCTTTATGCCCCATCCCTGCCCAGCAGCAAGCACGCACCACTCCAAGAGGACAACAGTTTTCTTGATCTAACCAAGTGGCCCCGCCTGGTATTAGGTAGTGAAGCTTCGCTTTGTTAGACATATTTTTATCCAGTCAGTGAAGAAATAAACTTCAAATTGGAAATAGAATTAATTAAAACAATTATTACTAGAATTTCTAGAACCAAAATAGAATTGTTAGGTAAGATTGTGCTTTTCCCCTATGGATAGAAGAAGCATTTTTTATCCTTTCCATTTTTCAGCCTCAGTAAGTAGAAAAGTAGTGGTACATTTCTGAAGAGGCTGGAAAATAAAAAAGGAATGATAATTCATTATTCAGTAATCAGCTTCAACTGTGAAAGTAGCAAATTCTGCAGAGAACACAGGGCTGTGGGGGGAGGTAAAGCCATACCCTGCCCAGCTCGTACCCTCTGGTGCGAATCCTCTCCATGGAGACTTTATTAAGAGGAGAGAGATGGGCAACCAGCATGGGTACCACTACTTGCAGCGGCTCTTCCTTTGTACAGTGCATTAACATGAAGTCATTTTTTTATGGGCCTATGCTCCCTCCTTTCCAAACCGACTCCCAGATTAAAAAGTACTGTATAATCATCTGCCTTCGGGTTCCAGAATGGATGCCCCTCTACTGAGACCTCTGAGTATGGAGAAAGATAATTTCTCTGTAAGAGGACAAAGATGAGGCGCAGCCTCCTATTGCTATTCTACTCCTCCTCTGTGCTCTCTTGGGAAGCAGACTCTAAGATGGTCCCCAAGAGCCCCACCCCTGGTGTACACACCCCTTCTCCCAATTATCCAGGCAAACACTCATCTAGGTGCTGCTGTGGGTGGATCTTGCAGGTGCTATCAAGAGGCCATCCGTGGAGTTGCAGAAGAGCATTCTGACTGAGCATGACCTAGTCAGCTGGGCTGTTCCGGGATCCTCCTAAAGATTTTGAAGTGAGAGAGATTTGACTGCAGGGAGGATCTCCGTAGGTAGCATTGAAGATGGAGCTCATGCAACGAGGAATGTGGGAGACTTGTAGGGGCAGATACAAGATCTGAAACAGATACAGCCCACAGCCGTATCCAACAAAGTAACAAGGACTTTATTCCTGTAGCCACAAAGAACGGAATTATGTCACAACTACATGAGCTTGGAAGAAGACCCTGTGCTCTAGATGAGAAAGCACTCTGGCCAAAATCTGAATTTGGACTTGGGTAACTCTCAGCAGGAATCTAGCCATGGCACACTTGGACTAAGGACCTAGAGAGCTTTGAGCTAATAATTAGGTTTCCTTTTTGCCACTGAGTTTGTGGCTATTTGCTATGCTGCAACATAGTTTTCGGGGATCCCTACAGCACTCTGGTGACAGAGCTGGACTACTTATATAATTTGCTCTGCAAAATGTTTCCAGATATGCAGCTATGTCCTGGACCCCCCAGATCTGAAGCCCCTCAAAGGCAGGGACTCTGGATGCCTCACCCGTGAGAGGAAGTATGGTGGATCGGTTAAGAGCATTGGGCTCAAACAGAATATCTCTTCTACCAGCTACCTTAAGTAGGTTCATCCCTTGAACTTCAGTTTTGCTATTTCTAAGATAAGGCTCATGACATCTGCCCCTTAGGACTGTTGTGAGGATTAAATAAAACAATCCACAAAAACATTTAGTTCCATGCTGGCATGGTACTAATAATTTATCAATAAATTTATGGCAATTATTATCTGCTTTCAACCCATAAACAGATTGTTCAGCTACTTCATGCCTGGGTAGGTGCTATGCTAGGTGCTAGGGATATGACTTTTAATACTACCCAGCCCTACTAGCTCACAATCGCCCTACTCCCCATAGTGTCTTGGGCGGTAATCTCTTGGAAGGAACAGCTTCATCTCGGGGGGTTGAGTAATTAGGGAGTAGACTGAACAGATCGGGCTGTGTGTGTATTCCACAGCGTGTACCAGGGGAAAAAGATAGGAACTGTTTTCCTAATCCCAGTCATACCACTGGAAACACGTACCACAAGAACAGAGCCAGGAAGAAGATTCACTCCCAGTCTTGTCCGATAATGTGAATCATGAGGAGGACCTTACTGAAGTGCAGATATAGGGTGCTACCCGAGAGACAGAGGGAATGCTTGACCCTATTCTTGACCCTGTTCAGACCCACACTGTAATCCTGCCCAATTATCTATTGCTTGTAATAAAATTCCCCCAAAACTTAGAGACTCAAAACAATAACCATTTTGTTTTAAGATGTTGTCGATCATGAATTTGGGCAGAGCTTGACTGACAATTCTGTATGGTACTGACTGAGGTCCCTTGGTGGCATCCAGTAGAAGATGAGCTGATCTAGCAGGGCGCAAGGTGGCTTTACTTCACAATTTGTCACCTTCCTAGGGTGCAACCAAGGCTGCCAGACAGAAAACTGCCAATTTCTCAAGGCCTGAACCCCCAAGTTGGTTTAATGTTATTTCCCCAGTATTTTATAGGGTAAACCAGGCACAGAACCCAGCCAGAGAAAAGTGGAAAGGACACAGACCCACCTTTCAATGGAGAGAATGTAAACACATGTTTAATCAGTCACAGAGCCTAAGCGCAGTTAGGAAACACTGTTATGCTGCAGAGTGTTGAACAGCTATGACCTCCAGTCTGAACAGGTTCAAAATCAGGTGTCAACAACTGTTTCCTGTAAAGGGCCAAATAATAAATATACTCAGCTTTATGAAGCACATATAGTCCCTGTCACATATTCTTTGTTTTACTTAAAAATGTAAAAATAATTCTTAGCCTTTCATTTATACAAAAACATTCTGTGGCCACCTATGGCCCACGGACTCTCATTTGCCCACTCTTGTTCTAGAATTCTCTTCCGTGCGTCTGGTCAAACCATGATTATGGTGACAAATTCTACCCGTTGTATGCCCTGAGTAACAATAACACAGAGAATCTTATAGCGGGGAAGGACTTTGGAAGTCACCTACTCCAATCCTTCCATTCTAACGATGTGGAGCCTGGGGTTCAGAGACCAAGAGGTATGGCAGAAGCACTGCGGAGGACCCGCAGAGATTGCTAGGCCTGTCCCTTCTAATCTAGTGTACTTTCCACTGCAAAGTATTGTATTCCAAATTGCTGTTTTTCTAGTCAGCAGAAATAGCAAACATCTATGAATAAGGGTTTGACACAGCAGCAGTGAAATATGCTTGGACTTTGCAGCATGTTTACCCTTGGTTGGCTATGGTCCAGATTATAAGACAAGGGCAATCTTGCTGCAGCACTGTTTGGTCTGTCTCTGGTTGCTGGCTGGAAAACCATAGTACAATCCTTCACTCCTGTAGGGATGGATCATCAGTGTGGTGAGGAGGCAGGAAGCAGGATGCAGAATATATAAGGAAGGAAAGAGAGGTGTGGAGAGGTTACACACGGATGGTGGGCTGGGGTCCCAGTGCCTCCCATGCAGAAAAGCAATCAGGGCAGAGGATTATAGCATCACTTGTCATCTCCTTAGAGGGAGGTGCTATTTAGGAGAGATTCTTGCATTGCTGAGGTCCTCAGGAAGCCTGTTATTTGCTAGTATTTGCTTGTATGCCCCATGCTTTCTCACGTCTCTGTACAATTTTGTGTGCGCTCTGTTCTACTGAGGCATCATCAGCCCTGCGTGTCTTTCTGGAAACCTTAAATATTATATTCTCTGAGAATTCTATCCTCACCTTCCCCGGAAAATAAGACACTTGTTTCAGGCTCTCTCTCACTCCTTTTTTTTTTTTTTTTTTTTTTTTTTTTAGGGAGAAATAAAACAATAAAAACAATACAGAATTTCAAAGTGAGATAGTAGGAAATTAACAATGGTTAATATATTGCATATAGTTATCTTCAAAGTAGTTGCTCAGATTACAAGATATAGGCACAAAAAATTGATAAAACAATATAAGCACAAGTTGTTCTTTTCAATGAACTGAAAGAAATTAGTAGTATAATTGTTTTAGGTATCTTGTGTATATACATAATTATATATTTTTTTCTTTTCCCTTCCTTCTTTTCTCCTTTCCCCCACCCCAGTTGTTCTTCCCTGTTGAGCAGTTTCTTTCCCTTTCACAATACCTATTGTAGATTTTGGATCTTATTTACTTTTTTAACTTCTTATGCTAGGGAGACAATATGATGTTTACACATGGGAGTTTGATTTATTTCACATATGAGTATGGTCTCAAGTTGCATCCATTTACCTATAAAAGCCTCCAGTTTATCTTTTTTTATAGTTGAGTAGTACTCCATTATATAAAAATACTACAACTTTTTTATCCATTCCTCGGTTGATGGGCATTTGGGTTGTTTCCAAGATTTAGCTATTACAAATTGTGCTGCTATAAATATGGATGCACATATATCACTGTGTTATGATGTTTTCAATTGTTCTGGGAAGATACCCAGAAGGGGAATAGCTGGGTCGAATGGAACCTCTAATCCTAGTTTTTTGAGGAATCTCCACACTGATTTCCATAGTGATTGTACCAATCTACATTCCCACCAACAGTGGAGAAGGGTTCCTTTCTCTCCACAGCCCCTCCAGCATTTGTTATTGGTTGATTTCTTGATGATAGCCATTCTTTCTGGAGTGATATGAAATCTCAGTGTTGTTTTAATTTGCATCTCTTGGATGACCAATGATGTTGAACATATTTTTCTATATTTATTTGCCATTTGTATTTCCTCATCTGAGAAGAAGCACCAGTTCTTTAAAGAGTTGCTTAGGCACAGATGTGTTCAGGTTCACTGTAGAGCTTACCTGGTAAGCTGTGATTTGGGTAAAGTCAGTCCCTTCCCCAGAGTCCTAGACACTGGACTTCTGGACCGAGTGTATGTCCAGCTCTTTATAAAGGAAAAAAACACAAGGTCAACAGTTGGCTTTTGATAATTTGGTTCATGAAATATTTGAGAACCTTTGCTTAATGTATAATTCATACTTTAGGGGAATATAATTACAAACTCCAATGGCAGTCCTCTAGGATGTGTCTTGGCAGTCCCAGCTTTTCTTCATATGACTGTTTTTTTTGATTCACAGTAACTAGACACTGGCTGATCATAATTCCTTTCTGGCTACCAGTTTTATTTTTTGTATTGAGTACTATGTTTTGCCCACATAATACAAGATTTTGGTAAATCCATTCTGACCTTTTTGCAATTGAAATGCATAGTCTGGTGTTGTTTCTTGTCCAACAATTCTAACAGATTTGACCAATTGTTTAATACTGATATGAAATCTGGGCCCCTGGAGGGATGAATTTTCCTGACAAAGGAAGGAAGCTTTGCTTGCCTGCTTATAGGGAGAAGGGATATTTGGAAATTGCTACAGTCCTTCACAACTGCCCAATCACTATAGCTATAATAGCACTGTTGTTTGGCTGATGTGGTTAAAAATCACTAGTTGAAGGGAGAATGTGGGCTTGTAGTGGGATTAAACTGCACAGATAGTTTAAATGCTAAGGACCCATTCAAATGTTAACCAGCTCCTGGAAACTTCCCCTTATCCATTGGTTTCTTTGTTGGTCTGGATCATTCTGCAGAGAGCATGAGGTCACTTAGGAAATGACAGCCCCAGAGCAGGGAACGAGACTTCACACTTTTTATTTGCAGTGTTTTCTTATTGGTAGTTTTTGTAGTTTTGTTTGTTTTTAATTCTAGTCTAATTTTTCCAACCATAGGACTTAAAGGTGCTAGCGGGTGATTCTTAAAATAAGACATTAAATTAGTTGGTGTGGTTGCATTTGGCAAAAGTTATGGCCATAGAAACCCAAGAATGCCCACTGAAGACTAATAAAATAACACATGCTCACATAGGACTCCTGTAATAGTGACAAAAGACTGTCATACAGAGAAGTCATCTTGATTTTCTTCTACACCTGGATCTCGCATTCTGACTGTAAGTGTATTACTTCCTGACTCTGGACCTCAGTGTCCTTCTCTGTAAACTGGGGACAATATAACACTGTGCTTGGCCTCTCACATAACATTTAACTCTGGTAAATTTTTATAGCCTGTAGAAGTAGGTCGGCCCAAGACAGAATGTTACCCCATGCCATGTTCACACTCAACACTCTTGGAAGTCTACTTCCAATTCCATCTCTATGCTGGTAGAGGGAGAAACTTGGAAATTAAGATGCAGCCAGCCTCTGAGTGCCTCCCTTTAATTCTTGCTGTGATTGGAAGGTGTCCTCCAGAATACAAATGTTGAAAACTTAACATTGTCCCCAGTGCAACAGCGTTCGGAGGAGTGGGCCTAATGGGTTAAGCACACTTATGAATGAACTAATGCCATTGTAAAAAGGATTCATTAGGGCAGGTTCACTCTTTTGCACTCTTGCTTTTCTGCCTTCTGTCACGTGATGACACAGCAAGAAGGCCCTCAGCAGATGCCAGTGCTACGATCTTAGACTTCCCAGCCTCTAGTACCATGAGCCAACACATTTCTCTTGATTATAAAGTGCATGTATTCCAGCCTCAGGTGTTCTGTTATAGCAGCACAAGATGGACTAAAACATCTCCCACCGCCAACTGCAGAGTGGATGTTAAACTCTGAAGACCCCAACAAGGAATTGGTATGGAGGTGCAGAAGTGTTAGTACCTATGTTTTATTCAGGGGCTCAAATGACTGACAACCTCTTATCCCTCCACAAATTCTCCAAAGGATTTACTCTAGTTGTGAGAAAATATAAAAACATGGCCAATGTTAAGATGCTTATTATATGAAGGCTTTTTTCTCTTCTCACTCCCCGCAGATAGGATCCTCGTTTCCATACAGGAACAAAAAGCTCTTGCCCTGTGTTGTAGACAAGAGGCAGCTTTTCTGATGAGGGTGTCCAGAAAGGCATTTCCTCAGTGGCATTTCCATGAGGAAGTAACAGAAATCCTGATTTTAAACAGCAACAACACAAACAAGCTGTGGACTCTATAACCACAAGACAGTATATCTCTCACAGTAAGACCTTAGAAACTACTGCAGGTGATGACAGGTAGGAGATGCGAGGTGAAGAAATGAGAGGAAGAAGGTGGAGAAGGCAGGGCAGGGAAGAACCAAGAGTAACTGCAATAAAACAGTCTAGATCAGAAGTAGCAAACCATAGTCCACGTTATGGCTGGTATCTAGATGTCTCCCCAGAGCCTCGTACACTCATAGATGGGGCTTTTTGAAGCTGGCTGGATCTTGCATATGTGAAGCTGGTATTAAAGATGTGAGCTAGGATTAAGAGTGTGATGCTGGGATTACGGGTGCCCCACCCTGGGTGTGGGTGGCACCACCCAAAAGGTAGGAAGCCTGGAAGGGATAAAAGGGACAGAAAGACAGGCCTGCTATTGCTTGCTTCTTGCTGGTACTTTAGTGCTTTGCTGCCTTTTGCCTGCCTTGCCTGGACTGTTTCTCTTCTGCAATGCCCCTCTGCCATGCCACCTTACCTTGGAGCCAGCTGACTACAGGCTGAAGCCTCCATAAACTATGAGCCAAAATAAACTTTTCCTCCTAACTTTTGGTGTCAAGCATTTTGTCTCAACAATGAGAAAAGTAACCAAGACAGTCCATGAGCAAGTCCAGCCAGCTGTTGGTTTTCACAGTTCATGAGCTAAGAGTGGTTTTTGTATTTTAAATGCCACCCAAATCAAAAGAAAATATTTTGTGCCATACTAAAATTATATGGAATTTAAATCACAGTGTTTATAAATAAAGTTTTATTGGAACACACCTATACCCACTGGTTATTGTGCATGGCTCCTTTCATGCTGCCATGGCTGACTGAACGATTGCATTGGATACCATAGGGCCCACAAAGACAGAAGTACTTACTATCTACCCTAGTCGGAAGATTTACCATCTGCTGACCCTTGCCGTAGACAGTATCTTAAAGATTAGTTGTAAATTTGGGTTTAGCAGTTTAACCCCTCAGCCACCTGCACAACTCCAGTACATCTCTTACTGCTCTGTTTTGGAAGCCATCCTACAAGTTGAACTCAACATACGTGAGCTTTCATCTGAGCAGTCACATGGGGACTGCATCCAACTTTTTGAAATATCACAGAAAAAAGTTATATATGGAAATATGTGTGAAATGTGTTACTATGATTTCCATATTTTCCAAACCATAAGCATAGCACAGCCATATTTGAATAATTGAATGTGTATTAATCATAGTGCGATATGCAATGTTATTAAACTTCTTCATGATAGTGAATGTTTCATCTCACGTGTATCAATAGTCTGGTTAATTAATGACATTTGTAGGATACATTTCCTATGACTGCAGTGAATCTGCTATATTGACACAGCATTCTACCTCACAAAGCACATATTAGGAATTCTCAGATGAACGTTTTCCCCAGTGGTATTTTTTAAATCTTATTAGTACTTGGGAAATGATTGTTGGAAAATAAACTAACATTAGCCAGCCTAGAATTGTCTTCATTCCCACTACTTTCCACTAATTAGATATTTCTTTAATTAGGTTCCTGTGTGAACTAGCCAGTTTAAAAATGTATATATATCCTACTCTCTCTCTCTCTATCTATATATATATACATTATTTTGCTAGTTTGCTTTACTTTTAAGTGACTGGCTGAAACCTCATGTATTCCCCAAGGAACTTGTTACATAATCCAAAGTCAGGTTTTTAACTCAGGGGAATCTAGTTCAGTTGGAAGGACAGGAATATGTTGAAAGAGAGATGAAGCAATAAAATAGTTATAAGACCGCCTCATAAAGAAGCTTCCCCTGAGTGCCAGGAAGGGTGGGGGGCATAGATTAGTCTACTGAGAGGTGGAGAGAGACACGAGCCATGTGGTAAACAGGACCTGTGAAGGGGGAGAGGCAAAGATTTTGGTTTTTTTGGAATTCTTCGTGAGAAAGGAAGATGGGAGTACATTCAAGGCCAGAGGGAGGAAACTGCAAATTAATGCCTTTGGAGACAACCTGGACAGAAAAAGAAAGAGGCTGTGGGTGGAGCTGCAATCTGAGAGGGAGTACAAATGCGTGATAAATGTGTGCATCTGGTTTCTCCTGTAAGTTGGACTCTGAGAGAGCCATTGTAAACAACAGTGTGTGCAAGAAGGTGGGTAGGCGTCAGAGAAGGAGCTTGTGAAGGAGCATTGTAGTGAAGGCGAAAGATGGAGTTGGGTTTGCCTGCACGTGCCACGTGCCATGTGGGTGTTGGGAAGGAGACAGAACAGGACAGGAGCATCCAGGAAGGCAGTCATTGCTTGCTGCCTCTTCTGTAACCTGACCATAAGCACCATTCCCCCATTAGGCTTTGTAGTGGACCATGGAGGTTCGCCGTATGGCTCGGTGTGCGCCGGGAGGCTCTGTGCCCTGTCAGGAGTGATGGCATTAAGGCAGACAGCCCTGGGGCTCTGCTTCTCCCCTGCAGTTCATCATGTCTGAATTAAAAAGGGAATTGTTTGGACAAGCCTGTTAAGTGAATGGTTTTCCAGCATTAGTGAGGAAGCTTAAGGACTCCCATTGGATAGGAACAGCATCTAAACCACCTCAGGCTGTGCTGGGAGGGAAAATTTATGTAACAACATTTGCAGAGCACCTCTCCTTCTCTTCTTTGGTCTCCTGCACTAGATTGGTCCAAAACACCTATCCAAACCTCTGCCCAGGTTGAACTCACCCTGGATCCTTCTCCTAAATCACCCACAATACGTGAGACTTCTTTGGGCCCTCTAACTTGGTTGTTTCAGCAAGATTCCGAGTAAGTTTGTGTTCCTCTGATGGTGTCTGCGTGCATACAGAAGCGTGTAGCAATAACGAGTGAGGAACCCCAGTTATGGAGACTCCCCAGTAGCAATTGCAGTGGAAAAGAGTGAAGACAAATAATGTCTTCACCGTGCAAGTCTTTTCCCCCTATTATCAGGAATTACATCAAGCCATAGGAATCCCAGCTTCTGGGATGTTCAGTTAGTCCATATCCAGTTCATTTCCAGCACTAAGCACCACGGCAAGCCAAAAAAAGAAGGAAAGAGAATTATTCAAGCTTATATTTCATGGACAAAAAAGTCAAGTGTCAGATATTTTGGGGTCTGTACATTAGGAAGCTATTGGGGGACTGAAGTGAGATCCAGCTGTTCAACTATGGGAGAAAAGTGCAGGGATTCTTTTCTGCTTCTGAGCGGTCCTCTCTGGGGCTGTCTTGCCTTGGGCATCTGCACACCTCAGCAGCACGAGATCTGAAAGGAAAAGCTCACACAGAGCTGGACAGGAACCTGCTCTGCCAGTAGAGAAGGTGGGGCCAAGGAGAAGAGAGAGCAGTGCTGTGGCCAAAAGTGTTCCTGAGTTCTGCCTGCCCCATTAACTCTGGCGGAGGGAGGGCCACCATCTCAGCCAGTGCAGGTGTGAACACTCAAGTCATTGCTTGGAAAATTGGGCCCTGGAGGCAGAAGCTGCCAGCTGCTCAGTGATGGGCTCTAATGCACTCCAAGTCCAGGCTGTGTCCGGCATCCCTACCCAGCTCCCCTACCCAGCTCCCCTCTCCCTCAGCAGTGTTCTCAGCCCCCTGCTGCTACTCCCTCCCTCCAATCCTTTGCACTTTCCCATGTAATTGCTTGTAACAAGCCTCATAAAGTTTGATTGTGCTTGCTAGGACTGCAGACCAGACGGACAAGTGGAATGAGCTTGTGTTTCTGGCAGTGGAGCACTAGGGCTCATGTGGCTCCCAGAGGGAGCTGCCTGCCTGGGCTTTTTCAGGAATGAGAAGCAATTTGGCAACCTTCAGATTTTCGAACACAGTTTTGGTGGACTTCATACTCCTGTTCTTCACATTCTTATGGTTGACCATCTCCCTTTTACAAGACCAGTGTCTACTTCCCTCTGTCCCAGTCCTGAGAGTTCTGAATCACCATAAAACAAAATGTTTATTGTCATCTCATCCCTTTGAACTCTGGGCCCATCCAATGTTTCACATCTAGTCATCTCCATCCTCTCAACCACTGCCACATCCTTGCGCTGTCATTGTCACAATCCTCTTCTTCCTTTTATTCCAAGACTTCTTAGATGCCCCACTTCTCTTTCGCATCCTTTGTACTTTTATGAAACTCTGCCATATGGCTTATTGGCTTGGCATCTCAGTGGCACTTATCAATCTAACAAATGTGTGCAGCACCATTATGTGCAGCCACTGTATGAATACCTCTCTAATGTATACCCTGGAATCTAAATTGCTACAACCATTATTACTGATATTACCACTTTTATACAGATAGTATGAATAGTAATACCTATGTTTTCAACCTTACTAAATAAATCCTATAGTCATTTAAACAAATTCCTGTTTATCGGGTACTTTCAAATGTGCCCATCATTATACTGAACATTTGGGGGATAGAAAGTGTCCTCGTAGGGCTTACTGAAATCTCTGGAATATGTATGACCAAAGATATCCATTGATTAGTCCAAGATTGCCAAGCTGCTGAATGGCCACTGAGATTTTTTTCAGCTAGAGCTAATGCCTTTCTTCAGCATGGTTTCTCAAATGTGGCTGCACAATGGAATTGCCTGAGAACTCAGATACACTGACGTCTAGACCTCCTCCCATAGATTCTGATTTCATTGCTGTGAGTATGGCCTGGACTCGGGATTTTTTAAAAGTTTCCCAAGCAATTCTAATATGCAGCAAAGAGCTACTGTCTAGAGCATTTTGTAAACTGTACTGTCTAGTATTGTGTTCTGCTCTTTTCATGCTTGCATGCACACAAATGAGCCTTATTTCCTCTGCAAGACTGTAAGCAACTTGGGTACATAACTGTGTCTCCTACATTTTTTGTATGGCACATAAGGCTTAGAGCAATGCTGAATGTACCATGAATGAACATTAAACATTTGTCGGATAACTACAAGTATAATACCAAGGTGGAGAAAAGGCTAGTGAAGGAGTTCCAAGCCCCTTAACCAAAAGCAGTGGATTTAAGCCATTTTCTCTGACAACTCTTTCTGAAGACATGGTATGGCGGATAATCTCCTTTAAACTTCAAATGAGCTCCTTTACTTGCCTTCTCTCTTAATTTCTCCCATTTAAATCTCCTACAGGATTCCTTTCCCTAGGAAGTTTCTCTTTCCATTTAAAAGTTTCTATTTTGCAAATTACAAACAGATGCTAGGTTGCCTTCCAGAATCTTTCCCTCCTTTCCAAGCTGAAACCTAGAAAACAGGCTTTGCCACCAGCTCATGCAGGATCCAGCCCTTTGCCTTTCCATCTTTGCTTGTCTTTGTCCAGTTTGAGTGGCTCCATGTAGTATAAACAGATCTCAGATTCCTCAAAGGAAAATGGTCAAGCCAGCTACTTCCCATATATGTGGCCAATGGATGGGCATAGAGTATCTACAGATAAAGCAAAGGATTGTCCGTCAGCAAAGCGTCTCACTCCATTATCATGGGCGTAGGAATATGTAAGGTATAATGCTCTGCCTCCCAAAATGCAAACTTGTGAGAAGATGGGTATACCTGAGCAGATCTTACTTTTGAGAAGCAGCTTGAAAGGAATCATCCATCCATCCATCCATCCAGTCAGCCAGTTAGCATTTATCAGACTCTTTTGAACATGGGCTAATTCTAGGAACAGAGGTGACTAGGGCATAACTTCTGTTTTCAGGAAATCTCAATTTACTGGGAAAGGAATGTGTATGTAAAGGGGTACATTCATAAGTTACACGCTGTGATGGAGCACAGAGGAGAGGTTCCTATCCAGTATGAGGGGTGAGAAGTAGGTTAGCTAGAAAGGGTTTCTGAAGGAAAATGAGTTGGAAAGTTACATTTGAAAGAGAGGCAAGCATTGGCTTGGCAAGTAGGAGCAGGGACAGTGTAGTGTTCCTATCTGAAACACACAGAACTGCAGCTGATGCAATGAGCTGCGCAGGTGCAGGAGCAGCAAGAGAAGGTAAGACGGAAAGCACGATGTCACATCAGAAAAGGCCCCGTGAGACTATCAGAGAAGAGGAAGAGTAGGGAGGAGGGAAGGAGCAGAGGGGTTACAGGGGATGGAATAATCAAAGTATGTTTTATGCATGTGTGAATACACCACAATGAAACCCACTTTCTGCATAACTAATATGCACTAAAAAAAATAATAATAATAACTGAAAAAAAAAAGAAGGCCTCAAGAGCCAATTGTCAGATGGCAATGCCACCATGTTCCGCAAAGTTACTCTGTTGTTGAGGGTTCAAGGACATTCCCTGTTGTTTTGAGCTTCTCTGCAATAAAACAGAAATAGTTGGCAATTTCTAGTTGGATGTTACATGCTCTTTAAGAACTACAGCTGCAGACCCACTGATACATTTTAAACAACAAGAACTTCTAAGCAAAAGAAAACCTGAATTCCCAATGGCACCTGCCTTATCTGCTCTCTATTGATATCAGAGATTTTATGGATGAAATGTTTCGTATCCTTATTTTCAAAGCTTCACCCCAAACACGGGTCAGTTGTTCTCCCATCTGACCCTGGCAGCTGCAAGAAGCCACCTACTCCCCTGGGTTCCTTCTTAGCACAACAAATACAAAACCCATTCCAAAGCCAAGGCCAGAAAAGCCCCCACTGAATGTACCTTTGTCTGCTTTTTATATCATTATGATAGTCTCTGGGAATCTCAGATGTTCTGTTTGCTGAAGGGCCTTGAGTGTTCAAGGAAGCTGAATTTACAGAAGCCCTGAGGGAATTCGGTGGCCCTCTCTACCCACCCATGGAGAGGCATTGCTGTCCTACTTCTGGATGTTTCTTTTTAATAAGAACTCTGTTGAGCTTTTATGGAAAGTAAAGCTTCTTTTTTCCTATTTATTCTAGGCAAATTTCTACTAACCTGATTTTTGCCAACTGCAATGGAGACTTCAGTCTCCATCCCATGATGGCAATTCTGATTGTAGGAAAAGGAAGCCATGACTGAAGAGGGGGAGTTTTGTGGATGGGAAGAACCGGGCTCATGGAAGATGGCAACAACTTTCTAGATCCCATGCTCATGACAACCAAAGAGGGAGATAAATTCATCCCCTCTTCTCACATGAGAATAAGAAACTCAGGTCATTTGACTAATTTGTCCAAGATCACAGAGGTGGGAAGTAGCTGACCTAGGTGCCGCATGTCTGCACGCAGGGTAGACTCCTAATTAATATCTGAGGATTGAAATTCCACCTGCAAAATTAGCTGGGAGAAGAGAGGGTCTTCTCTGATTAATTTGGGAGAATGATTAATGAGGGACGTAAAATCTGACAAAAGGAATATTCAATCAAATTTGCAATATGCTTCTCTTCCTTAAAAACCTTCTGTGTCTCTTTATCTCTTAGCCTAGAAGGACCAAGTGAAATAAGCAGAGGAGGTTTTAGTTAGATTTTTTTCAGGTTAGAAAGTGGTAGCTTGACGAATCCTTTAAGGAATTAGTGACAGACAAAGCGAGGAACCCAGGATCCTGGCTCCTAAGTCAGAGGCCTTAACCCTGCATTTGTGCTTAGTGAGCCCTGACATGTCTCAAAATCAATACAGATTTCCAGATACCACCCCAAATCTACTGCATCAGCATTTCTAAAAATACCCCACGGAAATCTATATTTTGAGCAGACTCCAGATGATTTTTTCCTGACACCAGTGTTGATGATTCATGTGTGTGTGTGTGTGTGTAATTTAGATTTTGCTGGTTGGAAGGGCTAGTTGCTCTGTCACATGGATGGGAAACCTCTCCTAAGCACCCTCCAACCAACTGGTATTATCTAATCTAAACATTGTTCTAGAAGGCAGATTAGATAATGTTGCTCATTCTTTCTCAATTCTAGCAAACCTCATAGTTTTAAGAAGTTCTTATTAGTGTCTAACTACAGTTTTTCTTTATTCAGTCTTTTTCATGTCTTTTCTTTAGTTATAGAGAGCATTCGATCATCATCCCTTGTGTAATAACAACCCCTATAATTGAAAGAAATTCTTTCTGCAGAATCTGCTACTGCGGACTGAATATTCTGTCCTCTTAGTATCAGAGTTATGAAACATTTTTAGACTGAGGCAGTTGTGAGCTGCAGACCCTGAGGACAACATCACCGAGAAGTTCCAAAGATACATGTTTTTCCAGTGTGACACATTTTGAATAAATAGTATGAAAGATTCATATTGATTTCATTTAAGAATGGAAACATACATTTTTCAATCTTTTTCAGTTGTCCTATATTTTACTTTTAAAAAAATCCCTTAACCTGAAGTTCTGAAACACATAAAAACTAAAAGACTAATTTTTAAATGGCTGATCGTATGATATACTACTTATTCAAATCAATGAAAATGATCAATTTCTTTTACCCATTGCTAAATCAAGATGTACAGTTACCTATTACATTGGGACAAAAGTTGATAGACAGCACCACATTTTTCCCATCTTTCTATATTTTTTTCCTCTCTCATAAGAAAGACAGTCTCAGTGAAAATGAAAAAATTGCTTTTTCCTTCTCTAACTCTGATCCTCCCCACTTCTCCAAAAAACAACTTTATTTCTTTCTCCAAATCCCTGAGAGGCAATTCCAGTTTGGGCTTAAGAAAATGATTCATGTGTACATTTTCTGATGATAAAAATGAACATGGAAATGTCCTAGGAAAAAAATGAAACAGTTTGGATGATATGACAAGGTCAACTGAAAGGAACAGAGGTCTTTGAATACAGCAAAGTTACTTTGACAAGATGTCCCTCTCCTGGCACTTGGCTGAGACTTCTTGGTTCTATAGAGAAACTGTTTTACTTTTTTAAAGCTTGTTAAATTTATGCAGCAGAGCTAGATTTTTTTTATTAGAACACAATGGGTATATTTCTATTGGACTACTTGATACAGAAGATAATGTGGCAAGGATGAATAGTATGAATAACAAATAATATTCTATCTGAAATAAACAAAAATGCTCATGCAATGTTCATTTGGAAAGATATTCATGCTTTACATCCAATTTATAATAAAACTTTAATATTCCCTCAAATAACACTTTACAATAGAAAGATACTGCCTGGAAGTTAACCTCTTCACTTTGGTTCATTGTGGTTTTTGTGATTTTCCAATAGATGTTTGATTCATTTCCCTATAATATAATCCTGCTGTACAGTAGTAAAGTAAAAGATATCTATTATTCCTTCAACATCTGCATTTTTTAAAGTTGTATACACTACAATATCTATAATACACCATTCTTAAAATTTATTTAAAAAAAAAACAAATGGGCAAAACTCTTTTTAAATGTAAATATCTACAACTACAATGGTACTAGATAAGGAGACAAGGAGGAAATGAACAAACAAAAAAAGCAAATGTGCTTATGTGAAGGAAATCTGGTTCAAGTCTTTGGATTCAAAAACAAATTCCTGCCAGAGAACATCACTAACATGGAATTTCAGAAAGCTTCCTTTGTACCCGCAACATGGATCTGAAAATCCCCAATACAAACTTTCAAAAACTACAGTTATGAGGCCCTGTACACAATGATCAAAACAGTAGACGAGAGAAGGATGACTGTGTCTCCCATTTAGCTACAGTTTGCACCATTGCCTTTTTAGCTTCTGGTAGATCAGTAAAAACCATTGAAGTACCTGAAGTGCTTTGAAGCATAGAGGTAAAAAGGTACTGGACATATTATCCATCTAAATCAGTAACATGACTTCATGGCTTGGCAGAAGTTCTAAACAGTAAAATGACTCCAGATCTCTTACTCCCTAGCAAAATATCGCTCTGGTTTATAAATCACTTATTTCTCATATGACCATACATTGAATCTTTTAATTTCCAACTCATGAGGAATTCTATAGCCAGGCTTTAAGCATTCTGCATGTCTTTGGGAACCACACAGCTGTACCTCATTTCAGTCAATTTTGTTTGGGTAGCCAGAAGCTGCTGTGTAAGGCCTGGAGTGTGGTGTCTGACATTAATTGCTCTACTCACATTCTGCATCCTTTATGATTTTAACAAACTCCTTGGAAGTTTAGACTTCGTTCTAAATGGTTATTGCATCTTGTACACCTTTATGACTAACTGCTTAAACATTGCTGTCCTCCTAACAGTGCACTTGAGTCTTGAGCACTCCAAACCCTTGGAGTGCAGGTGGTGTGGTCATGTATGTCCATGCCAGTCTCCAGTGATCATTTCAAAACCTTGTAGGCTGAAACCAGTAGCTTCTGATATACGCATGTTTCAGCATAAACAGAATACGAGCTGTTGGAATAATTTTTCTCATAGGCTCATGAAGCACTGTTACAGACTTCAAGTCTCCATCTATGACGTATGACTGAAAAATGTGGTGGATGTTAAAATTTTAAAAACTATTACAGTAAAAGATACATTGCCACTAATCCCCCTCAAAATATTCCCCCTCACTTTGAAGATGCTTTTCCCACCATTCTTTCCACTTTCTGAAGCAGTTCAGGAAGTCCTCTTTCATGAGTGTCTTTATCTGGGCTGTCATTGCTGCCTCCATGTCCTGAATTGACTCAAAATGCTTTTTTTTTTTTTTTTGTCGTGATAATTTTGACTTTGGGGAAGATCCAGAAGTTGCACAGTGCCAGATTTGGTGAATAAGGTGGATGAGGACACACTGTAATCTTTTTACATGCTTGCCTTTCTGTTAGATGGCACTTGGCAGCAGTATTTGTCTTTTTTTTTTTTTTTTTAATCACACCTCATAAAGACACTCATGAAAGAGCACTTCCAAAACTGCTCCATAAAGTGGCAAGAGTGATGGGATAAGTGTGTTCAAAGTGAATGTGTTTTGAGGGGGATTAGTGGCAATGTACTTCAACTGTAATTTTTAAAAAAAATTTTAACATTCACCATATACTTTGATCAAACCTAATACTTCTCTGGGTGGTATCACTTTTTTTTATCCCTAAGTGATCAAACTTAAAGGAAATCTTGTTTTTTGGATTGAAACATCTGCTATCGACTAGGTCACCATACTCTATAATCGGGACCTGAACTTCACTTATACTTCTGTCTTCACCGGTGCGAAATGATTCTTGTCATACTTGGCAAGCGTGTGTGTTACCCCTCCCCAAGGTGATTATTATTAAGTAGTAGCTGTGTGTCACTGAATGCTTCATAAACTCCCCTGGGATGCATGAGGGATGAAGTGAGCAGCTGTGTGTTCTTTCTCTTCTTCTAACACCTGATCTTTGATGTTGCCCATCCACAGCTGTTCTGAGGGATAGATTTTATATCCAATCAAATTCAAAATTTTGAAGCTGGCCAACAAATGAATTATTCATCTGTATTTATTTACTTTCATTATACCTTTTTATTCTGCTTTGTAGAAAAAAATAAAACAATTGGAAACAGACAACAAAAACGTGAAATCATCCAAGAAGCTACTGAGGTTAGCACACTTATTCTTCCTCACCCTCCAGAAGAAACGTTCATAGACAGAATGTTTCAGCAGAAAGACCTGGAGCCCAGTGGAGACAAAAGTACTGACCTGCTTATGTGGAACTGGCATGCAGAGTGGATACCTATGGGCATGAAACATGTGCAGACACGTTATTTTATGACACGTGGCACCACTTTCTATTCCTCGCCAACTCTGCCTGGAAAGACCCTTTTGGGTGTCCAGAAATGTCACATACGAAAGAGCTTTACTTTGTTCCTAAAGGATCATTTCATTACTCAGGGGTTTTGGCCATCAATACATAAAATCTACAAAGAAAAATACCCAATGATGGGAAGGACATCAGTGGCTACACCTTCCTCTGGCGCAGGAGATGAGAGCTGTAAAGGAAGACAGAGAGAGCCAAGCCCTTTACCCTACGGCCAAAAAGCAAATGTGATTTGTGAGTGCTTGGCCAGGCAGGGACCATGGCTTGGAGCTGCATATGTATTTGTTTCTCAGGCCCCCTCAAGCCTTCTGGTGGAAGCAGTGAAGGGCTTTCTCTTGTGCACTGCCTTGCACACATGCACACATGCCTTGGCCCTGGGTTGAGCACACTCACTTCACTGGGCAGGATGGGCCTTCCACCACCTGCCACAGCAAGCCTTGTGAACTGAAGATGCTCAGACGTGCTTCCAACCCAGAAAATCCTGTCTGAAAACCATAACTACACTCTCTCTACAAAAAGAGCTGGATAACTTAAAGCCAGTTTCTTCAAAATGAGCTATCAATCAAAATCATCTATTCCAAGCTGCCTAGACTGGCAAATTAGATCTGGGCAACATAAGGAGAGTCCTTGGCTTCCTTAGATTGTAAGCTGATTAAGTATTGTTTTTTGTGATATCTCCAATGTACACATACACGTTTTCATAGAAACATACTCAGGAGGCCTCCTTGAAGGCTGGCCTAAAACACAAGACACTTTCCAATGACTCATTCAATCCCTGTGTGGTGTTTCTGCTTTCCTCAGCCTGCCTCCTTACCTTCCGTGTTCTTGCTTAGGAGTTTACTGTCCCTCTTCAGGCCTGGCCTTTATTCATCCCCGAGCATGATTACCCTGAGGATCTAGTTTTCTGCTTGACTTTCTACCAGCCTGATTAGAAGTGTGGTGTCAACAGCTGTCTGTAGTAGTTTGTGATGCCCTTTCCAGGTGATATTTGTTATTAAGAGGCTTGTGTTGATGTTCACAGTATGCAGAAATGTCAATGGTGGACATGCTGAGTACAGGGTTAAGCCCCAGGGGGCCCACACAGTATACAGCAGGTCTATACCTGGATGCTGAGATTCTTCTTCACTAGAGGCACCCTGTGTGCAATGCCCTCTTCCAACCCAACTCAGCAAGTGTCGTGCTGCTGGTAACAGAGGGTGAGCTCAGTTCATCCTTGATGCAAGTACTGCAGAGGTCCAAAGAATTATGCTTTATTTTCACCAAGGTGCCTATTGGTAAAAATACAACTGAACTTGATATTGGATATCACAAAATGCAGGACAAAGCTTATAATAGAGTACTAAACTTGGGCAAGCTAATAATAGCACATAACTTCAGAGGAGAAGTCAAAGTGGATGGCTATTATGGAAGGCTGAGTTTGGGGTGATCAGGAAAAAAAAGAAGGCTGTTTCTGGTGTGGAAAATGTGCTGGGCATGGTAGAAGTCAGAGCTCACCTGAAGCTGATGCTCTGAGCCATGCTGAAGTAGTAAGTAGAAAGTGGAAGTGGTTCTCCTCCCCCAGAGTTCCTAAGGTCATGTACACACAGGTAGTTAATGGACAGAGATGGTGAAGTTCAAGCCTTGTTCTCTAGGCATTGCCCACATAAATACCTGTCAAAAAAATGTGGGAAGGGAAGCATTTTCAAGTGATGAACTGCTGAGGTCAACTCTTCCATCCTGGGAAAGCCAGTTAGACTTCCCTGTTTCTCTTCCTGCACTGGTGCTAACTCTGGGCCAACCCTTCCTTGCTGGTCATAAGAAACCTGAAGAAGAACATAAATGGATCACGATAAATCTGCCACCACCATTTGCAAAACCCACAGTTGAACACTCCCCATTGTGTTGGAAATCTTAGGGATTTTTGTGTTTATTTTTTACAGAACACACCATTAAATATACTAGTAGTGAGCCATACAGCTTAGTACATAGTAGCTGCATATAGGCACTAGAGGCAAATGGCCTGATAAAAATTCCAGATCTGACTCTTAACCATATGATTTTGGACAAACTATTTAATTTTATTTCGCCTCAGTTTTTATTTTGGAAATAGGGATGATGACGATGAGAATATTTTCATAGGGCTACTGTGAAGAATAAATAGATAACATATTTTAAAAAACTTAGAAGGGTGCCTTAATATGTATTTGGCATGTGATAAATATCAAATCATCATTATGATGATGGTCATTATTAAGCCAGAGTGGATTTAGAGGGTGTCTAGTTAAATGCGATAATTTTACAAAAGAGAAATTGAATTTTCAAGAGGTAAAATGGCATACCGCCGAAGGTCACTAGCAGAGTGGGTTCCAGTAATCTGTTCTCCTGACTCACATGGGAAATATTTACCCTCATGTATTATCTTAGCCCTCGGCAAAGGGCACTCACACACATCACCCCCAACTCTCTGTTCCCCCTCTAAATTGAGTAGCTGAAACATTTTTCAGGCATCAAATATTAAGGGTTCCACAGGGACCAATTCTTGGCCAGTGATTTCCAGAAGGAGGTGCTTGTGTAATGAGATGAGGAAAGGGCACAGGGAGGGCACATCCCAGCAGCGAGCTGACGAATGGGAGGCCACCAATGCTGGGGCAAAACTATGTCCCATTATTAATTTGATGGTGTGTTAAATTAGCCATGTTTACGAGCAGCGGAGGAGGTCCTTGGGGGAGCAGCACCGTGTTCCGCGAGCCCAACTGTCCCAATGGACTGTCAAGGCGGTGCTTGTTCCTCTTTGCCGATTAGGAGCAGGCAACTGCAGTGACACCAGGTTTGCTGTGTGTCTTCTTTCTTAAACAGCTTGCTTTGGCCTGTAGGAAATATCTCTTTATCTTTGCTGACTTTAAGGCTACCTCTTCCTCTTCTTTGTCCCCTGGTGGAAGCATCCCACCTTCCACCTGGAGGCGCCATTCTGACTGCGTGCAGACCCTGCAGAAACATCAAATGCCTTTAACAATTCTGTCCTTAGTATTGGTGTCCTTCCAAGAAGAAAAAACACCTGAGCTTTCTCTCTGTTTCCACTCACAGAGAAAAGCCCACATGAAGACACACCGAGAAGGTGACATCTGCAAACCAGGACGAGAAGCCTCACCCATGCAGGCCCCTTGATCTTGAGCTTCTAGCTTCCAGACTGTGAGGAAATAAATTTCTGTTGTTTAAACCACCTAGTCTGTGGAATTTCATTATGGCAGTCCAAGTGGACTAATAAAATGTGCTGCCTCATTGGAAGAAGTCTCCTTCTTCATAGTTTTTACCTACAGTGCTATAACAGCCAATGCCTCTCCTGTTCTGAGACACAATTCCTTATATAAAACTACTTGGCTAGTGGACAGGGAACATTTTCAAATGTGCTGTGGTTCTGCTCTCCCTTGTGTTTTCATGAGTGCTCTCAAGGACCAGCATCAGAAGGGGTGTGTGTGTGTGTGTGTGTGTGCACTATATAAGCCCCAAGTTCTCCTGGCAGCCAGCCATGAAGGAAGGATCCAGAGGGAAGGGAGAGAAATTGTACTGCCATCTGCTGCTTCATGACAATGAGGTGAATCAGCATATCCTTGAAAATGAGGTAAGTGTGGAGGTACCAGACTGAAAAAATATTTATAGTTTTCCTTCTCTGTTGCTTGAAGTTTTTGATATGCAGGGAAGGTTTTGTCCCTCTTTAAAAGACTTTTTCCTGATCTGTTCAGGCCCATCCAGTATGTTTTCTGTTGATTACCTTGAAATCAGCTAATTTGGGACCAAAATAACCCATCCAATAGCGCCTGGATGAGTGTTAATTGAATACCTGAGAGCAGGTGTGTGTACTGCCAAGTGGCTGCCATCTCCCTTGGACATTCCAGTCCTCTTGAAATAATCTTCCTTGTAGCTTATCCTACCAAAGACTCACCAGAAAGGGAATTCTGGGTAATCACATTAAACTTAACCAAGGTGACACATCACAGAGCCATCACAGTGTCAAAAGTGGTGTGTGACCTGCTGCTTCACGCTCATGTTTTTATCCCACACCGTATTCAGGGCTGGTCAGTCAAAATCTCTGCCCTGACTTCCATGGAAAGACTTCCAGGCTTCAGAAAGGTGTCTCTCATTTCTTCCCTTTGCTGTCCTCCTTTAGTGAAGACCTGTCTGTCCTCACCACATCAGTCTTCGGCTCTGTTGGCTGGAATGTCCTAGGAAGGAGAATCTACGCCTTTGTCTTAAGCTTGCTTTGCTGTAGTCCTTCCAATTATAAACTTAGGTTGGCTTATGGCTTTGTCACTTACAAACTGTGTAAAGTTGGGTCAATCCCTTACCCATTCAGGACCCAGAAAATAATCTTTTCTTAGGATTGCTTTTTATGGATTAATTGACCAAATATGTGTAAAACAATGCATACTACTTGCACACTGCAAGAGTTTGAGGAGTGGCGAACATCTTGATAATTATGATCATCAAAATGATTTGCAGTTCTTTCTCAAACTCTTTAAAGCAGTAAGTTATTTATCCAGATCCAAAGCTTCCCTAAGTGAGAATTTATATAAATGGATATGCTCTTCACCCCACCAAGACTTATCTCAAGCTTCTAGCTATTTTAAGACATTTACGCAGAGAGGCTTCTAATTGATATCATCCCTTTGTCATTTTCTCAGAGATATCGCCTATAGCATTAGCCACAGCAATGATAAATGTAATAATGATAATTCTTCAAAACCTCAATGTCTGCTAAAGGCACCAATGACTATCTGAACAGCAGGAGAGAAAGTTTCTTCCTACCAATTAATAGGCAGCCAAGTCTAATTTGCCACCTGCATGGCACTTATGAACCTGTCAGAGAAAAACGAAACCAGTGAACCTTCATCTTGTCGCTAGTTTTCTTAGAGACTGCTCTCTACAGGAAATGAAAATAGCGTTCATTAAAGTAAGAAATAGAAACCTGTGTCAGCCCCCTATGTTCTCTCCTTAGCTAGAAAAAAGTCCATCGTTGCCAGTAAGGAGGTGGCTCAGAAAGCCCACTGGTCTTGTCCACTCATCTGACACCGGAAAGTGACAATTTTCTGAAACTCTTGTGAAAAGTTTAGACAGTTAAGTCATTAGTTGTCTGTGACTTGTGAATCAAGGGACAGTAAACCTGAAAAAAATGCTCTAAGTTGAAGATAAATTCCAGGGTAAGAATACAGTATAGGACTTTTGAGATGGGTTTTCTTGGGATTTCCTGAATCATCTAATTCAGGATAACAATAAAAACATTTGTACAATCAATTGTTAACTTATCTCTTGGTAAATACATACACTTAGAGACAATGAAAAGAAAACAGCAATAAAAGGAAAAGAGCAAACCCCTTCCTGATAATATTTACTATTACTCCAAAATTGTTAAGTTTTTTTCTCTTTGGGGCTTTGCTTACAATTAGGGATGCAGCCAGTAGGCGGCAGTGTGTAAAGAAAACCATGAAGGTAAAATTAAGGGGTGATAGCTTATTCATTCAGTACATTAATTCAATATGTATATTTAGTAGGTTTTGCATGTGCTGGGATCATTGCAAAGCAAAAGTACTGTACTTACATCCTAGGAATTTTTCCTTAGATGAAAATAAACACATATTTATTGCCACTTTTATATAGAAACCTTATGCTATCAGCTTCTAATTTATTGATGATGCACCTAATCAGAAAGAACAAGCTCTTATAAAACATTTCTCACAAATTATGGTAATCTAATTCTCATCTTATCCTCATTCCTTGATTAAAATTGCCTCCTTCCTTTGTTATGAACTCTGAATCCCAACTTGGTGCAGCTCCACCATACTGGCACGTTGCTTTAGAGACTTTTTGCCACACTAACCTCTCTGAAGGCCTTCAGAGATTCAGGGCTTCTTTGCCTTCATCCAAGTTTCTATTGATCTATTCACCCTGTCGGGAATTTTGAGCTGTGGTGCTGACTCAGGAGCAGCCCAATGTCCTCTTCCCTCTCTCATCTTTATTTATCCTGGATCCCAGCTCCATCTCATAGCAAAGATGTTATTCCAAAGTCAAGGGGGCTTGTTGGGCTGATGTGCTGAGAAATCCTCCTTAATCTCTTTGGGGATATTTTTCTTGAGGTCCTCTCCTTCACAGGATTTCAGTTAAAGAGGTCTGGGACTACTCTGAGAACTTCTGGAATTTATGGCTCACCGAAGTTGTGTTTGAAGCACTGGGGTGCTTGGATGCTCACTCCTAGGGAATTTCATGAAGCTGAGTGGTCAAGGAAGGACAAGATCCTGAATCTTGTTCATGCATCTATTTATTACTAGAGACTCATCTTCTCTTTGAATTAGCGGGATGGATTTCATTTATCTTTTAAATCTCTGCGTCTCAGTTGTATTCTCTCTGAAGTTTCTGTCTTCTCTCTTGTAGGCTAGAGTAACATAGAAAGAAAGAAAATTATACAACAGAGCCTCAAGACCACCTCCCCTGCAATTACAGTAGTTGCCTCTGCCACTCGCTTTTTGTTTTTTGTTTTTCTTTTTGAGAAGTTCTTCAAGTTTCTATCTTTCTGATCAATACTTTATTTGCCATCAGTGACTCAGGTTGCCTCTAGCAACAGCATTAGCTTATTGATATCATCACACATATCCTCTCCTTTCAAATATTGTGTCCCACATATAAAGAATTGAAGAACTTCAGGCCCTCCAAATTCAAAGACCCAATCCAAAAATGGGCATCGGGGATGCATACACACTTCTCTGATGAACAAATACAAACAGCAAATAAATACATGAAAAAATGTTCAACATCATTGGTCATTTGATAGATGCAAATTAAAACAACACTGAGATTCCATCTCACCACAGAAAGAATGGCTATCATCAAAAAAATCAACTGATAGGGCCTGTGAGATGGCTCAGTAGCCTACGCACCTGCCTGGCAAGCATGAGGGCCTGAGTTTGACTCCCGGAACCTACATACAAAAAAAAAGGGCCAGTGATATCGCTCAGCGGCACGGGCACCTGCTGGTGTGCGAGGTCCTGAGGTCGACCCCTGGCACCCACAAAAAAAAAAAAATCAACTGATAACAAATGCTGGAGGGGCTGTGGGGAGAAAGGAACACTTCTCCACTGTTGGTGGGAATGTAGACTGGTACAATGTGGAAATTTCCAATGTGGAAATCAGTGTGGAGATTCCTCAAAAAACTAGAATTAGAGGTCCCATTCAATCCAGCTATTCCCCTTCTGAGTATCTTCCCAGAATAATTAAAAACATCATTTCACCAAGATATATGTGCAGCCGTGTTTATAGCAACACAATTTGTAATAGCTAAATCTTGGAAACAACCCAAATGCCCGTCAACCAGGCATTTGGATAAAAAAGATATGGTTTTTTTTATACAATGGAGTACTACTCAGCTACAAAGAAGGATAAACTTGAGACTTTTATAGGTAAATGGATGCAACATGAGACCATACTCATAAATGAAATAAACCCATATGTGTAAACATTGTATTGTCTCACTAGTGTGAGAAACTGAATAAGTAAATAAGATCCAAAATGCACAATAGATTTTGTGAATTGGGAAGAAACTGTTCAAAAGAAAAGACAAACTGTGATGGGGGAAGGGGAAAGGAAGAAAGGAAAAAATAAAAAAATATATTTATATACAAGATAGTTAAAATAGTTATACAGCTAGTTTCTCTTAGTTCACTGAAAAGAAAGATTTGTGCTAATATTGTTTGATCCTAATTGTATTAGTCAGCTTTCTTGCCCCTGGGACACAATACACAAAATCCACAATTTAAAGGAGGAGAGTTTTAATGTAGCTTGCTGTTCAGGAGATGCAGTACATGGTCAACAGGCTCCAAGGCAGAAACATCATCGTAGAAGGGCATGGCAGAGCAAAACTGTTCATTCTTGGAGGCTAGAAGGCAGCACAGTAACAGTGCTAGAGAAAAATGGGTGAAGGACAAGACACAGACACCAAGGCCATGCATCCATGACCCGCACAGATAGATGTGCTCCACCAATCTCCAAGGAGGATCCCCTAAGCCAGACAAGTTGACACTCCAACTTATTCCCCATTTTCATGAATCTCAGAGTTAAACTTGCCCTCCCTAGTTAGAAGAGAACAGCCTCCCCAGTGGGACCTATATTAGAAATTTACCACATGGACAAGCAGAGAACAAAGTGATCAGGGTGCCACTCCAAAGAGAAAAAAGAATAGGCTGGTCCATGTATACTCAATTCCTTCACCAATCTGAGCTGAACTCGCCACTAGAAGAAGGCATTCCTCTCTCCAGGAAGCTCACTGGAATAATGGTCCCTTCACTGGGAAATATGAAGCCAGAGAAGGGGATCTCTCTACAATAGTCATCAAGATTTTTGCCTGTGTGTTATCACTAGAAAGGGACAAAAGGAAGAAACACGATAATACAGTGGTGTACAAAAGGCCGTGGCTTTGATGGGAAGAATTCTCCACAATCCTCACCAAGTTTTCCCTTGGGATGGGAACAACACATAGTACACAACCTTCAAGGCTTGTGGCAGAGATGGGTGAAGTGGAGCTCTGATTTAGTTTTGATTGCAACTTACGGAATTATCTCTAATCTCTGAACTAGATCTCCTCTGAACATGTTCCCACCACATCGGGTCATCTACTGCTTTCTCAGTCTTTCTCGGCTTTCTCCCTCCTGGAGCCTTGACCCACTGTGGCTGGCTGATGGCTGCTATCCAGGGGTGCTCTTTAGCTCTCCTCTGGGATGGTCCCGCGCTGTCCTCAGGGTCCCTTACTCTCGTGTTGGGTTCTGTGACTTTCTAGATGCTGTTTGCTGATTTACTCTTGGATTTTCAGTAGTTTCCAAAAAGAGTGCAGGATTTGAAGACACATCTTAAATAAATTTTATATCTGAAAAAAACTTTATTTCTCCTGATAGATAATAGAAATATAGTATTTTCTCCAAAGCTTAAAGTTATCTCTCCATTGCATTATGGTTTCCCTTGTGTTGTGAAGAAAGTGATTGTTTGAATCCAAATCTTTTATTTTTAATCTGTTTATCCTTAGAAAGCATTTAGAGGGCCGGTGAGATGGCTCAGCGGCGTAAGCGCCTGCCTTGCAAGCGCAAGGGCCCGAGTTCGACTCCCGGATCCCACATACGAAAAAGGGGCCGGTGAAATCGCTCAGTGGCACGAGTGCCTGTTGGTGCGCGAGGTCCTGAGGTCGATCCCCCGGTACCCACAAAAAAAAAAAAAAAAAAAGAAAGCATTTAGAACTTCCTCATTTCCCAGAATCCTGAAATCTCATCATGCTCTATCTATGAATCATTTTTATTCATAATATAGGACAAGTAGTAAGGGCTTTCATTCTAGAAACTTGTATTTTTCCGTTCTGGGAAATTTTCTCTACTTGATTTTCTAATATGTTTCTCTCCTTCATATTCTCATTTCTTTTTTCTACAACATTTTTTAATAAACCTTCTGGGTTGATCCTCTGGATTTTTGCACAGGAGTGTGATATTTCTTTGTTTTTATATATTTTCCTCTCTCTCTCCCTCTCTCTCTCTCGCTCTTGCTCTCTCTCTCTCTCTGCCTTGTTTTTTGAAATATTCCAACTTTATTTTGCAGGAATGAATATTTCATTTCATCTGCAACTGTAGTTTTAATTCTCAGTAACTTTTTTCTTTTTTATTCTCTGAATGTTCCTTCTATGATTACTTTCTCTCTCTCTCTCTCTCTCTCTCTCTCTCTCTCTCTCTCTCTCTCTCTCTCTCTCTCCTGTATGTAGAGCAGCATAGTGCACAGTGATTGAGATTATGTGGCACTTGGCAGCATACTTACACCCTATGTGACTCAGCTGTCCCAACTGTAAAATGGGAACAATTACACTGCTCATTCACGTGGGCTTATTCTGAGTACTAAGTTACCATGAAAGCTCCTGGAACAGTGTCCACCACATAGGAAATGCTTGGCATATATCACTCTTATTATAAGCCCTTGGACTAACCGGTTGCGCCACTGGAGCGCCCTCTTATTAATATTATGTAGATGATCTTCTCTCTTGTCTTTTGGAAGGTAATAATTACAGGAGTGGTTCTTGAAGATGGTTTTCTCCTTTCTGCTTTGTCCATCTATACTTTTTTCCCTCTTGTTGTTAGCTATTTCTTTCGGTTTTCCTGAAACGATTCATAATACAGCATGAGTGAGGAACTCAAATGCTGAGAGGGTCTGGGTTTGCGTCCGGTTTAGGGACAGGTGAGCTTTTGCTGGACACTCCACTGTGGCAGTGTTGTAGGTACTGGGCTGCTTCATCTAGGGCACAAACCCTGTTGCCAGAGCTCTTAGAAAGGAGCAGCGTATCAGCCTGGGGCTTTGCCTTCTTGCTGCCAATGTACGCATAAGCCCTCTGCTGAGCCTCTCGTCCCTGAGCCTGTTGTCCCTCCTCAGGAGTCTACACCTGACTTCCAGCAGGGCTGGGGCTCACAGGCACCAACTTTTGCAGAATGGTAGAGGGGATCTGAAGACACATCCGCCTCTTATTAGACAGCTAAAAGACACTCCTGCGTTCCTCTCCGCCAGCACTCTCCCTTCTAGAAGTACATTTGCTCATGTTTTTCAGGCTTTTATGGCCTTCAGAGGTACAGAGCTGCTTGCTTCAGAACTTTCCCACTGCAGGCTTTCACTCCTACAAGCTAAGTTCATTACCATTTGTTATTGTTTTAGAACTGCTTCTAGCTCCAAAATTATGTGGCCATTTTTCATTTTTTCTTTATCTTTATGAATGTATGCAGCTTTTAAAGAAAAACCTCTCATTTTCATGTTTCTAGAGTTTCAGGAGGTATAGATATACGCAAATTTTTTAATCTGCTACTGGTTATAATTATGCTTCTCAATGCATTTCTGGTGGTTCTGAGTTTTGCACGGTAAGGACCACTGTCCAGATAATTAATAATGAAAAAGTGCTCAGTTGGGGACTGAACTCTGAGTGTTGGGACTGTGACTTCCCAGATCCGCTGACAGCCCACAGTGTGCAGTGGCACCTGTGCCTGGGGACTGGTGGCCAAGGCTCAGATGAGCAACGTGTTTTCCTCTGACTGCCATTCACTGCCTGTGTAGCCTTTGACAACTGAAATCTCTGACTTCAGTTTCCTCCCATGTGGAGAAAACAACTCTCTAGTTTTCAGATGAAGCTTAAATATTATAAACTGTAAAGCTCTGTATAAATATTAGAAATCATTATATCTGTTTCCTTTTTTGTAGCTCTCACATATATCACTCTGTGCCCTTTTATTTCACAGCACAAACCTCACTAGAGCTAAATTTATATTTCCATGGCTTTCTTCCATATTAGACTGAGTGGCTCCTGGACAAGTTTATGGCCCATGATTTACTCAGAGCCCAGTATATAATAGATGATCACTAAAATGTTAACTAAATAGGAGAGAGAACTATCTAGTGCTGGAATTGAACCTGTAATCTTGACTTCTTTCAGTAACTTCTAACCAACAACATACCATTAAGAGAAGCCACTTCTGTGACTGAGAAGTTCTGCACTTCATAGGCTCTGAACAGCTATAGGCTTGATGATCACTACTGGCCTTAATTACCTGAGGGCAGACCTGAAAAATGATAACCCTGCTAAGCCAGACTCCGCGTCCTATTACACACACCTTGGGCCATATGTTTAGCAACTTATATTTAATAAATACAGCAGCAGAATCTGATTATGGCAAGCCCAGTGATAGTTAAACTCGATAGCCAGGGAAATAGAGTTAGATCCTGGAATTATTTCTATGTATTGCAATGGGCAATTGGAACTCCTGTTCCATATGGCACTGACTCTCTATCTGTGGACCACACAACCCATTGCCGTCAGATGGTTTCATTTTGGGTCAGTGATGATTGCAGAGAACAATGTGTGGAGGCAGGTGATCCCCACGGGGGCCCATTAGATTTCAGTTCTTTCTTCTCAATTGCTGTCCCACCGCAGACCAGTGAACTGGCACGGTTGGGCTTGCATCCTTACATTTTTAACCGGCACATTGGTATTTACAGTGCTGGCTTTATCCAGGGCTTTAGAACGGCAGAGACAATGGTTGGAAGAGAATGAATAACCTCATATAAAGGTTAGTGGAGATTGTTTTTGTGCTTCCAAAAGTGGGGGTGGGTTTTTTTTTTTATCTGTGCCAGTTCACCTGCTTCCAGCTGTCACAGTTCTGAGGAGCGTCCTCAAAGCTGCTGAGCACTCATCCAGCGGGGAGAGGGTGGCCCGCTGCTCAGTCTTCAGAGTGACATTTTCCTTCTCTGACCACCCTGCCAACCCCAAGAATGTGTTCTTCCTGATTCTTGCTGCCTGGGAGTGTTTTCCACCCCTAGCCTTGGTAGGAGGAGGTGGCTTCCTCTCCCATCATTTAATGAAAGTTATAGAAACTTCCTTAAAGATATTCCCTCTGGCTCACCTGTTCAGCTCATTAATAAAGCAACTCTTCAGCTTCAGGGAAGAAGGTAGCCTGATACGCACTTGAGGTCACTCTTTGAAAAAAGGACTCCATTCAGATCCCAAGAACAGACACGCACCTTGCTCAGTGCCCCTTGCGAAGGCTTTTGTGAATGCTTTTAGAGTCTATTACAGGGAGGCTGGCTTTGGCACATTATGAATATCAATCGAGTTCCATCACCATTCTCCCTATCATAAAGGAGCATTCACGCAATGTTCACCAGTGTGATGGAGACAATATGTCACCTCCTCCCCAGCCCTTTTCCCTCCCTTGTCAAGAGGAATCAGCTCAGTGAGGAGCACGGGCAGTCTAGCTTGAAGTAATTACTCTGAAACCTGGACTCTTGAGCCCACAGCCACTTTTGTGTGTGTGTGTTAGTCGCATGTCCTTCATGGCTTCCTTCTTCTCCACATGTCCATTCCTTTGTACAGTTTCTTTCTCTGTCTCTCTCTGTCTCTTTCTCTCTGTCTCTGTCTCTGTCTCTCTCTTTCTCTCTGCTTTTTCTAAGAATTCACAGCCAAGCTAACCTATAAAGAAACTTGTGAAATATCATTATGCCCCCTTACTCAATGGCCAGGACACGAAGTCCTTTGCCCTCCACAGAAAGGCCACATGGCCCCCAACTGGAGTTTGCAAACACCTTGAAGTCACAGAACCTTCTTATTTAAAAATAAAATTAAACCTCCCTGCTTAAGTGGTAAAGTCTTAATGGCCTACATAAGGCAAATGGCAATAAAACAAAACAAGTCCTGCTTTATAGCCAACCATTTATGTGAAAGAGGTGTGTAAAATAATGATAATAGTCATAACAACACATAGATATTAGGAAAGAAAGCTGGAAATGGGACCTGTGATAAAACATGTCTTCCCCATAATGTGATTCCCTGGGTAACCCCTGCAGGACGTGTGTGCTGCACGTCCTGCCTCCCTGGGATGCTACCTGACCCTGGGCCTCTGTCTTGGATGTGGTCCTGGATTGTGCACAGATGCATGTGAGGCTGAGGCTGACAGCTGGAAGCAGGCGGAGAGAAGGGCTGGGTCTCCTTGCCTTCTACTGTGTTTGACTCTTGCCCCAGTGCATGAGTTATCCAGCTGTAATCGGACAGTTATTCTTCTGAGGCCCAGAAGGACATTTCCGGGTCTGGTTCATTTCAGAAGAGTCGTCTCAGACGCAGACATTTTCCTTTTTTTTGCACAGGTGCGTCTTCCCTCTGCAGAGAGGCCTAGAGGCCTGTCAGTGTACTCTAGGCTGCTGGGCTTATGAGTGTTTTGGGCCACATGGAAGTGGCCAGTGCAGCATCCTTACAGTGTCCCCATGTCAACCCACTCCTTCAAAAGTCCTTTGGCAGCACAATTATCCAGCTTCATGTTATTTTGCCTCTTTATATCTTTTTTAGCTTTCCTCTTTGGTTAAATCCAGCCTTCAGAAAAATCTTACTTAAATATTCCCTCTGGTCTCTGGTATGCTACAGAGTTGGCAGGAAGACTCCTGGCTCCTGTTTGGTCAGAACATTAAACAGGAGCATCTCTGTCCCCAGACCGACAGTGGTGGCCCCGGTAATTAGCAAAAGATTTCCCTCAGGCAGCATTTTCCAAAGTGGGATGCTGTAATGTGAGTTGCAGTTCACTCTTAGTAAGCCTTAGGAAGGAAAGGAGTGTGGTGGTCAGTAAGTCTGGGGAACGTTGGGTTAAACAACTTAACCGTGCTTATTCCCAGCAAGATTTCTCAAGGTCTTTGTATTTATTCCTAAGGCTGGTGTAACAAATAACTACAAAACTGGTGCTTAAAACCACAGAAGCTTATTTTCTCACAATTCTGAAGATCCCAGGCTTGAAATCAGTGTCACTAAAATGAAGTCAAGGGTAGGCAGGGCTGTTCTGTCTCTAGGAGCTCCAGGGCTTACTCTATTTCTTGCCTCTTCCAACTTCTGGTGGCTGTCAGTATTTCTTGGCATGTGGCCGCATCACTGCAGTCTTCAAGGACACCACCTTCAAATTTCTCTGTGCTCTGTCTTCACCTCACCTTTTCCTCTATGTGTGCGATATCTCCTTCTGCCTCTTCCCTCTTATGTACATGTGTTAATATTTAGGGACAAACAAGTTCCTCCCCTCATGATCTTTAATTCAATCACAACTTCTATCATATAGGGTAAAATGTAGAGATACAGGATTAAAAAGTGAGTGTATCTTTTTGCAGGGCCACCATTCAGATCTCCACAGCCTTTCTATTCTCTGAGCACCATAGATCTCTAGGATGAGGTTAGAGTTGTGGGGTGTCTCTCAAACCTCTGACAAAGAAGCCCTCCTTTCAGCTACCATTTGCTGATTGATGTTCTGTGGATCTAAGTTTCATTTGACTAAGGAAAATGATATTTTCCTTGACTCAATAAATGATATCATGACACAGATAAAATATGAAAACTATCAGCAATGTCACAGGGACTTGTAAGGTAAACTGCACAGGTGAAGTATCTGTAGGGAAGGAAATAGTAAAACCAGAATTATGTTATGTGTTTCAATACCTGGATTGAATTCCCAGTCCACCTACATATAAAATAAATGAACCTGGGAAAATAATCTAACATCTCTAAACCTGTTTTCTCATCTATTAAATGAAGAATACTTGAAACTACCTCTTGTGTTGTGTATAAAAGCATTTTATTAAATGTATATATGATGCAATCAATAAATTTTAATTCGATAAAAGGAATTACTTTTATTCTGTGAAATATACATTTTTTAAAAAGTCCTTGTGCTATAGGATGGTCTTGGTGATGGGGGGATAGATTTTTACTGGTTCTATCTAGAGGGCAAGCCATTCTTGGTTGTTAAGGATCCAGGACAACATGTTCGTGCCATCTTATCTACAACTATTGTTACAATACTTGCCATCCAATATGTGCTCCACAAGTGTGCACTAGTGTACTCTCCTTCCCTAGGTCTCTTCTCTCTGGTATTGTCTCACAGTCATAGAATCCTGGGTCTGGAAGTGTCCTTGTGATACCACCCAGAACAGCAGGGACTCGCAAAGCCTGGCCTTAGCAGAAGGAACTGAGAGCTCATTAAACTCTTTGTTGGGCACCACCATGGGGCTTTTGATTCCGTGGGTTTGAGGTGGCACCTGGGAATATGTATTTTAACAGTTTTCCTAAGTAATGTGATATAGATGATCCATATGTTAATATAGCTTCCCATCCTATCTTAATACAGAGTCACTCCTAAAGCATCCCGCTAAGTAATATATTTCTTTTTAAAGACCTTCCTGGAATTCTTGCCACTTCCTTCACTAGAAAAGCTTTGTGCACTGAGTGGTCGTGTGAGACAGGCATGTCCAGAGCATCTTGGTTCATTCATGAATTCACCCATCCATTCAAGCTTTTACTGCGCAGCTGCTATCTATAATCTGACATTCCTTTCCTGTAGATCTCTTGTCATCACGAACCTCATGATTTAAAGCCTCTTATTCCTCCTTTCTTTCCAGGAGTCAGTAGAGACGTAGGAAGGCTTCCCTTCGCCTTACTGTTTGCTTTTTCTGTTTTCTAGGGATTATCACTAAAGCAAGTCGGCAGCTTTTCCTCCCTTCAATGATGAATCACTGAACAACTCAGAATCACGGGCCGTGCGGCTGGGAAGCACCTTGAGAGTCCCCGTCCTCAGAACTGTAAGGTAGCGTCCCCCCCATTTCCCCAATTACAAATACACAAATCAAGAGTCAGGAACATTGACTTCTTTTCCAAATGTCATTGTCAGAAAATGTGAGGCATAGGTCTCAACTCCCATTGCTTTTTGTTTCTTAAAATGTTTACTCAGGATTTTTGAATCTAAAATGAGGTATGTGAGCACAACCTTCTCCCGTTTCAAAAATACCGCCTTTCAAATATGCATCTGCTGGCTTGAGGAACGGGCCTTTTCTTCTGCAGAGCACTTACTTACTGACATCCTCTGATATCCACCAGTGTACACTTGTAAATAAATACCACAAGGCTCCAGATTGAGCAGACATAGCCTATTAAATGACAGATAAGTAAAATGTTTACTTCATCTTCCTAGGCTGCAATGGGACCTTTCACGTTTTTTGGTTTCTCTGGCCCTGGACAGTGTGCTCCCCTCTGAGCCTTGCTACTCCTGTCTGTCCTGCATGCCTGTTCCAGGAATATTCTGGTCTTTTGTCACCAACATTGTCCATGTTAGCTGGGAGGCAGGTCCGATGCAGTTCTGAAAGATGTCATGAGATCTGCTGGGGTAGAGGTATAATAGCTGGTCGCCATACTCTGCCTTTTCCTCTGGAACTTCACTCACAGGTCCCCAGGCTGCTGCTGTCCTCCTGTTAAGGACCAATCAGGTGAGGGGTGGACCCACATCTCTGATCTGTACTTCAGGAGATAGGGACAATCACAGAACTTAAATCTTCTACTTCCAGCAGACTATATCTGACTGTTGTTTCATTTAAGGTTCTCTAGGGCCGGTGAGATGGCTCAGTGGCATAAGCGCCTGCCTGGCAAGCATGAGGTCCTGAGTTCGACTCCTGGTACCCCCTAAAGGAAAAAAAGGGCTGGTGATATCGCTCAGCGGCACAAGCGCCTACTGGCAAGCACGAGATCCTGAGTTTGACTCCCAGTACCCACATAAAAAAAAAAAAAAAAAAAAAAAAAAAAGGTTCTCTAGATAAAGGTGCAGTCTCCCTTTGCTCATAGTTGTCCAGAAGTCAACAGAAGGGATGTGGAGGCACTGGAAAAGGCCTCAGAGCCAACAGACAGGGACTCCAGTCCTGGTATAGATCATGGGAATGCAACTGGGGCAGTCTTCACAAGGACAACGGAGAGCAAAGATTTGCTGTTACCTTCTGGACTAACAAACTTAGATGCCTAGTTGCCCAAGGCAAAGCAAAATGCCCTAGCTTTGTGTGCATGTTCCTGGCATGCAGGAAAGACTTGATAGATTTGATTTAATGAGGACTTTTTTCTTTTCTCTCTTTTACATTGTTGATAATGTCACATACAGTTAATATGAATTTTCATTGCTTTTACTGGGAATGTAATCATTCAAGATAACCCTTTATGCTGTTAGTAGTGAACTCTGGTGTTCAGAGGATCTAAAAAATTAACTATTGGAGTATTAATAGCACTAATGATGAAACTTAGAAAATCCTCATCCTTTTCTTCCTCTCTTACTCCCTCACTTCACCGGGTAGGCCAAATCACTTAAAAATGATACAACTCTTTTGTGTACCAATATGCAACATCTAGGTCTCCTTATGAATTTAAATTGTTCACCTGCCTCTTCTCTTCCCCCAGCCCTTGCTGTCGCCCACCACCTTCCTTACCCAAGAGACTTTAGGTTAGGGAACTTTATGCTCTATTTGCAAAATGGTGAATGCGGGCCTAGCCCAGCAGATGTGACCCTTGGTGTTCATCCCCTGAACATTCCAAAGGACATCTGCATATTTCCTGAAGAGGAGAGTCACAGGAAGCCACCAGTGTCAGCCACCCTTCTGGGGTAACTGGAGTGGAAGGACATGCCTCATTGTGTCTCAGCTTCGGATTTATTTTGATGCTGGGAAATGGGGGAGGAAGGGGAAAGCGTAGGGCAAAAGGAAGACAGATGAATGGTTAATGGAGACTGAAGTGGCAGATTGAGAGAGAGCCCGCACTCAACAGAGAGACCCACGGATTGATAGATTGGAGCAGAGATGTAAATAGGATAGTTTATCTAAGCTGTTTAGAGTCTCTCTTTCTTATCTATCCATCTATTTACCTATCTGCCTTAAGCAGGGACTGATAGGTAAACAGACAGATAATGTGACTGGGATGGATTAGCTGCAGACAGCACCTCCTGGCATCCCAGGCTCTATGTGAGTGAAGTGGCCTTGGGATGGGGAACAGATTACTGACGCTTCCCTGGAGGATTTCCTGCCCCTCCTGTGCTTCAAACACAAACAAGACCAACGCAGAGCAGGTTGCTCAGGCATCACCGAGCCCACTCACCCGCTTTGCTGCTGCAGACCCCTCCTTCACAATTTGCAGCTGTTATGTTCTCAGGCCCCACAAAGTGGACAGCTGCCAATCTGAGAAGGAAGCTGAGCAAGCAGAGCTTGGTGCTAACATATATTTTTATCCCAAAGACTTGCTTTAAATTCCAGTCAGGTTTCCAGTCTTGCAACAACAACAGGGGAAAGGAAGAGGAGAAAAAAAGAGAAAGAAAGCTACCCGTGCTCAGGCTGTTCCTGAAAGCTGTCAGCTGTCAGGTCTGCTTAACTGACAACCGGGTCTCCCGAGCCCAGTGAGCCAGGAGGGGAGAGGGAGGGGCTGGTGGGGGCTGTCTTGGGGTGGGTGTTGGGGCTGGCAACCACAGGAGGACAAGCTGAGTGTCCCCCAGCCCAGCCTAGGCCTGTCCGGGGGCTGGTCAGCAACCCTGAGGGATGGGCACAGGGTGCGTGCGTGGTGGAGGGAGGTGCACTCTGCTCCAGACTCATCCCGGGTAAGGAGGGGCTACAGAGTGGAAGGGCTGCTCTGTTGTGGAGAAGCCTGGCTGTTGTCATAGAGTATCCTCCTCTGCGGGGTATGGAGGTTCCTTAGGACTGGGGATGGGAGGAAGTGGAAGAGAAAGAGGAAAAGCTTCTCAGAGCAAAGATTTCTGTGCTCAGTCCTGGCACACGGGTGAACTTGGGCCCCTGCCACACTGGGACAGAGAAATGGCCCCGAAGCTGGCTAGCAGCCAGTTCAAGGACTAGCTGGTCCTCGTCTCTTCTCATTTACACATAATGGCTTCCATAATCCCCTTCCTTTCTCTCCCCTCCCTTTCCTCCTGCCAGTCTAGAATTCCTCGGTGTGAAATTCCTATGACTATGGAGACAATTTTTCAGGGGAAACTTTTATGTCAAATGGGAGGACAGCTGGTCTTGATTCCGGGCCCCACGACTTGCTCACTATGTGACCTTGACTCTAATCCCTTTCTTTTCTCATGTATGATCTTGGGAAAATCGGGATTCTCTTAAAGGGACATAATCTTTATTCTACAGATCAAACAGAATACTCTAGTGCAGATGGGTATATTTCATAAACTACAGGAACCTATAAACACTATTCTTCCTGATTCCCTTTGAGTCCTTGACAGTTCCTAGAACAAAGACTTATACAGAGTATGCACTCAATAATATACTGGCAAATAAGTGAGAGCATGAATGAATGAATGTAGCAAAGAAAAGTTCCTGTACATCGGCTTACAGAACATCGGGGCCTCTCTGCAGATCTATAGAATCAGAAAGATGGAACGGGATCTGGGATTCCATGCTTCATCTGGCTGCAACAAGTAGTCCTAGTCCAGGTCTCAACACTGGGAAATACGTGTTGTAAGTAGAAAAGTGGAGGGCATGTAACACAGTTTTGCAATTATTTTAAAGGTAGCACTATGTCATCACTGAGTATGGAGTGCAGTGCTTGACAAACAAATTCATGGCTCAGGATGAAGTTTGACCTTGTGAGTGTCACAATCTCCTCTTTGGGATTAAGTGGACTGCTGGGGATTCACTAATGAATATGGCATCTTCCCTACCCCCCAAACAGTGGCATCAAGATCATTTTAAAATACTGCCTCCATGCTACCATGGACTGATGGGTGGAGCATTATGAAAAGAGGGAGGACATCCAAAGAGTTCGGGCCTGGTGGGACTAGGGAGAGGCAAACTAGACTTAGGACAGGCAATTTAAAGAGGTTTTTTTTTTTTTTTTGGTGGGTACCGGGGGGACGACCTCAGGACCTCGCGCGCCAGGAGGCGCCCGTGCCACTGAGCGATATCACCGGCCCCTTTTTCGTATGTGGGATCCGGGAGTCGAACTCGGGCCCTCGCGCTTGCAAGGCAGGCGCTTACGCCGCTGAGCCATCTCACCGGCCCAATTTAAAGAGGTTTTGCCACTCCGAGGTCTGTTTAAATGTCTCCCTAAATTTTGCACCCTAGCTATGCTGGCCGTCCTCACCCTTATGCAGTAAGATGAAGGGTGGGAATACTTGTAAAAGAAACCATCAAGCCTGAAACTATGAACAGGAAGGAGTTGCTAGGTGACTTTAAAGGAGAAAGGCAGTTCAGGCAGAGAGGGAACATAACCAACAGTGGAGTTGGAAACATCGTGGTGTGGATGAAGAATTACCCACATTTAGAGCTGGCAGGAGCATGAAATTAAAAGTGGAGAGCTGGTAGACCTGAGAGACACCAGGGGCAGAACATGGAAGGGCTTTTCAGCCATGTTAAAGACCTTGGAATTTGTCCAGCTGGCTATGGGAAGCAGGAAGGTGACACAGGCAGTTCCTACTTCACACGGATCTTTAGACACTGTAAGATCTAATTCATAGATATTGTGAGCCACAAGTACAAGCTACATGTGTAACTTTACATCTTCTAGTTGCCACATTAACCAGATAAAAAGAAAATTTGATTTTAATAATATTTTATTTAATGTAATATATGCCAAATATAATCATTAAAAACATTTCAAAACATAATTAACAGTACACATTAAGGAGACATTTTATGTTTTTTCTTACTGTGCTATGTCTTCAAAATCTGTTGTGTGGTTTACACTTGTAGAAGGTCTTACTGGGTCCAGCCACATTTCAAGTGCCCAGTGTCCACTTGTGGCTATGGCTACGATGTCAGCCAGTGTGGGTCTTGAGGGTGCAATCTGGATGCTAGCAACAGGGACAAATTTTCACAAGATGATCATTTTCTAATCCAGGATGTTGCTAATGGGAAGGTTGAGAAGGGAGTAGATTGTGAAGTGGTCACACTTTTCCTAGTTGCTTTCTCTCGGTTCTTATCTCTGTTTTTTTGGCTTGGCTGGCTCTCTTTCTGCTTTCTTTGTGTCTTTCTTTTTTTTTTTTTTGTGGGTACCGGGGGGTCGACCTCAGAACCTCGCGCACCAGCAGGTGCCCATGCCACTGAGCAATATCACCAGCCCCTTTTTCGTATGTGGGTTCCGGAAGTCGAACTCGGGCCCTCGCGCTTGCCGGGCAGGCGCTTAAGCTGCTGAGCCATCTCACCGGCCCACTCCTTTCTTTCTTTCTTTCTTTCTTTCTTTCTTTCTTTCTTTCTTTCTTTCTTTCTTTCTTTCTTTCTTTCTTTCTTCTTTCTTTTCTTTTTCTTTTTTTTAAGTATGAAGAAGGAACCCAGGGCCTTCTCACTGAGCTGCATCCCTAGCCCTTTTTATTTTTTATTTTGAAACAGGGTCTTGCTAAGTCACTAAGTTTCCCTGGCTGGACTCAACTTGTGATCCTCCTGCCCCAGCCTCCCCAGAGTGCTGAGAATATAGGCGTGTACCACCAGATCTGGCTTCCTTGTTTCTGAAATCAAGATATATTGACTTTCTTGAGTGATGTAAATATTCTTTGAGACCAGGTAGAGGAGCAGCCAGCCCAGGCTGGCGGGGAGTGTGTGCTTGGCAGCCTTCTCTCCACTCCAGGCTGTTTGCTCTCCTTGGAAATAGAATCAACATCCCAGTGGGATGAGGTGGTGTGGAAAGTGCTGGAATGGCCGAGTATGAGGCTTACACTGTGGGCACTGAAAGCAGCCACTGCACAGTCACTCCACTGCGCCTTCCCAGGTGTCTCTCTTGACATCATCCGGGTGAAGGGAAATGAGGACCTGGCTGTCATGGGGAGGCTGGGCAAGCGCAGTGAAGCCGGTCCAGGAGAGTCAGAGCAGCAGAACTGCTGACATTCTGGGCAGCAGCCACTCTGACTATCAGCAGCCAGCAGTTGGCAGTAGCTCCAGATGACTGAGAACTGAACAGTTTAATTGTAGGAGCGCGAGCATCTTGAAGTGCCAGGCTGGCATGGTGAAGCACAGGAATGTCTCCCCTGAGCCCACATTCCTTACTTGAGGTTGGGGTGGCCCCAGCCAAACCCCAGTATGCAGATCATCAACTTCTGTGTTTCTTGGAAGGGAAAAAAATGTGTTTCCAAGTAGTTGCAGGACACAGCTCTGAAGATTCAATGGCTCAGGCTTCAGAGCAAGGCCAGGGACAAGGCAAAGGAAAGGAGCATTCTTTATTCCATGAAAACACTATGCAGGGTGTCCAAAGAGTAACACAGAGGCTGCAAATTGTAGCTACATTAAGGCCTTTCAGATTGCAAGGAAGTCCTGCCTACTTCCTAGTCTCACCAAGGTGACTTTCGGATGAATATTTGTTTATTTTCAAAATGATGATTCTGGATGGCTGAAGTCACTGTGTAGGTGTTGAGAATCTAAAAATGTTACCAAGTAATTACTGCCATAGCTGGTAAGAAGCACAGCCCTGGTTCCCGCGGGTTCCTTCTGACTCATGTTCAGTTGCTGTCTCGGTATTTCTCAGCCAGTGCGAGCCAACTGCTGCAACAAACCACCCCAGCAGTCCACAGGGATAATGGAACAAAAGCTCATTTGCACAACAGCACTGATGGGGAGGAGCAGCTCCCCTGGACAGCGATCTTCCAGGCGGAGATCCAGGGACTCTCATCCCTTCCGTGTCATGGCTCTAACATTGACTGACCTTCATTTCTTAGAGTCCTTTCCTGTCTTCTCCTACAAGCAGAAAGAAAGAGGAAAGCTGCATGTGCGAGCATCTACATGCAAGGCCTGGGGGGTCTGGCATAGCATCTCTGCCCAATTTCTTTGTTCAGACCTTAAGCACATGGCTACACCTAACTTCAAGAGAGGCTGAAAAATATAGACTATGTGCTAAGGAGTGAAAAGGAAAATATTTCATGAACACCAAATCAATCTTTGCTATATTCACTTTCTTATTCTCTCTCTCTCTCTCTCTCTCTGTCTGTCTCCTCTCATTCTCTCTCTCTATCTCTGATGAGACTAAAGCATACTTTTTGTGCTCAGACTCAACAGTGGAATTTTGAGAGTCAAGAGACTGCTAGAGAGGGGCAATGTTAATTAGAAGGTAGTGCCCTAGAGTTCCCGGGTGATTATTAATCAAGACAATGTCACGGTCAAGCTATTGTAATGACAAAGTAAATTTTATCTCTCTTGTACCCCAGACCTAATTCATCAGTTTGATCAGTCAACAGAAGGTGCTACAATCAAAAGGCCAACAGGGCAGACCACCAGGCCTGTCTTCCATCGCTAACTGGTAGAGGTTGTCACCCTGGCTCCCACTTGCCGGCTAAGCTTAGTGCATCATTTAAGGTAGTACTATGGGGGAAGCATGCTTTACTTTTACTTTAAAAAGGCAGCCTTGAATATGCAGATAATAAGCAACATTATCTGCAAAGCTGTGGGGATTCTCGTGTGTAAGGCATGGTGAATGACAGGCAGCAAAGCTGGTGGGGGAAGAATAGAGATTATCATTGTAACAAAAGCTGTGGTGTACCACAGAGTTCCCTTCTCCAGGGCTGAACGCACATCTCCTGGCTTCCTGGAATATCAGGTGCTGCCTGCTTATACCCATACTTCTTACTAGAAAATTCCCTTGTCACAGGGAACTGGCTGAACAAAAATTCTGTCTCCTCCCACAGAGGTAGTCCATGACCAGTGATTGTGCGATTGGAGATACAGAAATGTGGCCCTTTGGCTCATTTTGGAGGGCCATTCAGGTTCTATAACTCCGCATTGAATCTGCTTATACCTCAATTACAACCTCATTGAAAGTTGATTTCTCCCTCTTCTCAAACTTTTCTCCTCTTTTTTGTATAGGTAATCCCAAAGAACTCCTTTGCATGCAAATTCCTATCTAATGATTTGTTGGTATAAAAGTAGTTTTAGAAAGCTGAATTTTTAAATGAGGCTTTGTGATGATCTAATTATTGACTTTCTGGTAATGCAAATACCATCAGTGGTGGGTAGTAGGTAGGGTAGAGCTAGCCCCTGTGATGTTATAATTGTTTAAAATTGTTAAAAGCAGGAAAATTGCTGTGTGACAGTTAAGCTGGATGATTAACTTGACTGGCTTGAGAGCCATCTAGAGAATTATTAAAGCACATTTCTAGGTGTGTCTCCATGGATCATAGAGGCATGACCTTGGGAACTACATCTGGTCCCTGGCCCCTTCCTCTCTGCCACTGTTCCCTTGCTCTGTTTCCCAGCTGCCATGAGCCAATCAGCTTTTCTCTGCCATCTCCTTCCATGGTCGGATGCTTCTGGAGCCATCCAACCATGAACTGATACTTTTGAAACTGTGAGCCAAATAAACCCCTCCTCCTTTAAGGTGCAGGTGTCAGGTGTTTTGTCCAGCAACAGGATAGCCCACTACTATACTGTGCAATTGTTAAAACTTTTACCAGTGGTACAGAAGGGGATGCGTGGCCTGTTACAGTATTTCTTGTGTTTGAGGACAAGAGGAATAGTAATTATAAGTAATGGGTGACTATTGCTAGGCACAATTGATTTGTGAAATATAAATGATAGGCTTAGACAATTAATCACCATTTCAAGGCAAAGTATGAAAGCCAGAGGGCCTCCTTAGGAGCATTTAAGGAAACCCTAATCTCCTGCAACCAAAATACCAAATGTTCATTTGTAAACCAGGCTCAGGTCTTGATCATTAAAGTAGTGGAGCCTCAGACAGGATTGAATTATCAGCCTCAGGAAGTTTTCTCTACAAAGTACAGGGCCCTAATAGTGAAAGAATAGGGGACTGAGACTTGGAATGGGGCTGAATAACAACAGTTAAGAACTTTGATGGACTGGACCTGTGAAAATCTCCTCCATGTCCTCCCTACCTTGTTAGAAGATAATAGTATTCCCCGTGCTTTAAAATGGTTCCGAAAACTCAAGTCATACACTTTAGAAGCCAATGCTTGCCTGTGTCAGGATCTACCTCCACTTGCCCTCCTGGCAATTAGTCCAGAAAGGAAGATCAAATCCCAGTACCATCAGATCTGAGATGTGCTGGACCTGCTGTGGAGAGGGAAAGAGACTGTACACCAAAGACTCTGCAAAATATGACTAATACGTACTGGTAGTAGCTGGTAGCATATGCATAGGACCAAATTCAGGAGTAATAGATCAAGAGGCACAGAACACAAGCTTGACTAGTCAAGAGTTTTTCAATATGAGAGTAGTCTCCTTTTTGTATGATTTCACACCTGGGCAAAGATTCAGGAAATGATACCAATATGTTTCTAGAAGAGCTCTTACAAACAGGACAAAACAAAGTCCTGTGCTATGTGAAACAGGTCACCAGAACCGCCATGGAGGACGGTGAAGGGAAAGAGTAAAGTTCGAAAGAAACTGGTGCTCTTTGACGTGCTCCATGGCAGGGCCTGAAGGACATTCCCAGTGTCAAAGCAACAAGGAATTCACTGGTAAGAATGGGATCAGCTCAGGGATGGCTATTCTCTCCAGGCCATGGGTCACGTCAAGAGAGATTAATACACAGCTAGCTTCCTAATAGCAATGAGCCTGATTGTTTTCCCCAACACTAAAGGTACAAATGGTGGCACTCACACTTTAGAATCAAGGAAGTTGCAATTTTTGTAACAAAGAAAAATAGCCACAGATATCACAATGTGGCAAAACTCAACTGGCATTTGGGCTGGGATAGAGAGGTGACCTCTAACCTTCAAAGAGCTATGGAAGTACAAATGGAGTTTGATGCTTCCGGAGGCAAGTTTGATGAGCAGTCAAAGGAGACATCATTTGGTTTATACAAGCAAAAGATATCAAGGGTATCTGATATAAAGTCTGAAAGAAGCCTCTCAAATTAAAATTCATGTACTTTTGTCAAGTGTCCAGACTTGAGTCAGTTCTTAGACCTAGAACACTGGAGGCAGAAACACAGACTAGATCCAAATGAAAAGGAAGCTTGCAAGTGCATAGCAATCATATCCAGTTGAAATTCCTCCAGTCCTTCTCACGAGGGACCGTGGCCCTTTATCTAAGTAAGGACAATTGGGACAAGGAACACTGAGACTTCAATAATCACTGAACATTGCCAGATGGAAACTACCAAATCTGTGCCTCTATTCAAGCTAATATAGTAATAAATAATACTGAATCCTACAGAAAATCATAGAGATTAGTACTAATTTCAAAGATGTGAAGAATGCAAGGGTGATGGTCCATGTCAAATCCCATTCAGTTCACCAGAAGGTCCCCACAAGAAGAGAATGAATCACAACTGCATTAATCACTACTGCAAAGTTAATCAAGTGGTGACTGTAATTGCAGCTGCCATGCTGGATGTTACTCCACTAAAGTGATTAATACAGGCTCCAGCACATACTGAATGACCATTGATCTGGTGTCTGCCTTCTTTTTCTTCCTTATCTGAAAGGAGGATCACAAGAAGTTCACATTCATGTGAGATAGACAAGAATATACAATTGTGGTATTGTTTTAGATTATGTTAATACTGAACCTCTGTCACAATATTGCTAGAAGGCATTCCATAGAATAGCACATTGGCCCATTGCATTGATAATGTCATGCTAATCAGACCATATTAGTGAGAAGTGGCAAGTATAATGGGAAACCTTGGCAAAGCACATGTGCTGCAGAAAGTGGAGATTAAAGATTCAGAGTCACAGCATACTAACCTTTAGAAGTCCAGGTTCTGGAGGCAGCATATTCTGTACTAAGGAATACTGCTCTGGCCCATTTTCTGGGTAAAAAGTAAGGCTGGAAGTTTTAAGTACTCAGAGCAGGAAGGAGATCAGTAGGAAGACCAGGTTGTGGTAAAAGTGTCTTTACATTTGAGCCATGCAACACATGAGACCCTAAAATACCAGAGCCATCTACTGTAGGGAAAAATAGTGTGTAGATTCCATGGAAAGCCCAATAGAAGAATCACAATGTAGACCTTTAGTTTCTGAGGAAAGCTCATGTATTCAACAACAAAGAATAACACTCCATCAGAAAGCAATTCCTAATATGCTGCTGGGCCCTCATAAATACAGAGCTTGGGGAGACACCAAGGGACCTTCTGAGCAGAATGAATCATTATTTGTTGGGTTGGGTTATTAAGTGGGGCCATCCCTACAACAGTTCATTCTAAGGTAGACATAGTACATCTGAGATTAGGCACCGGCGGGGCTAGAGAGCACAAGCTGAATAAGCAGACAATTCAGAGCGCCTGTGCTAGCAGCTTTCCCACAGTTCACATCTATGGATTAATGGAAGGGCCTTTAAAATAAAAATGATGAGCTTTATTTATAGGGTGTCTCTGATGGATAGTGATAAGAGAAAATCCTCCCGAAGGTCAGAGGCCTTATGTGAGATCCAACTAGTCATCAACTTTGTGTAGAAAGAGCAGTGATCTGAGGCAAAAATATACATGCAATCATGGGCACTGGTGAATGGCCTGCTTAGTTGGTTAAGAGCTTGGAGGGAGAAGGATTAAAAGATCACAGACAAGGACATCTGGGAAAGAGGGATGTGGATGAATCTACAAAAGTTTGAATTGCATGTCAGTGCTTACCAGTGAGCATTAACTATGGAAGAGAAAATAAACAACTACACAGAATAACTTAGTCAGCTGATAAAAGCCAATCTCTTACACTGGCCACCATGTATAGTACAAGAAATACATGAACTAAGTAGTCGTGATGGATAACATGGTAGCTCTGCATGGGTTCCCATTTATTAAGACTGGTCTAGTCATAACTGCTGTAAAATAGTCTTTGACGACAGCTAAGAATATTGGAGGTGAGGCTAAAAACTTTGAGAAAGCACCCTGGATTATCAACTAGTCTCATCCTTCCACTATATTGGATGCCTTTGGGTTCCCATAGAAAGTAACAGTAGTGATATATTTTCCTGTAAGCCAATCTGACTCTTCAGTAAAATAATTTTTTCAGATGTTTCTGGTAAAAGCATAAGAAGTCATCTTGTCCCTACTCTGACAGCAAGAGCCAGAATGCTTTAACTGAAGAAGGCTTACTGCAGATGATGGAAATAGGAAAACCACATATATTTGAAGGTGATATGATCTTGTATATAAAAAATTATGAGAAATATATAACACACCAGTGTGTTATATATAACACACATTAATGAATGGGAACTAATAGCAAGATCATGAAGATTACAAGATATAAGATCAACTACAAAAATTAACTATAGTTCTGTGCATGAACAATGAACAATGAAAAATAAAACAAAGAAACGATTCCATATTATAGTAGCATCAAAAATAATGAAATAATAATAAATTTAACAAAAGATGTATAAGACATTCATTGAAAACTATAGAACAGCATTCAGAGAAATTAAAGACTTGAATGGAAAGCTAGTCCATGTTCATGGATCAGAAAACTTAATACAACAATATAAAGACAGCTATAGTCTCCAAATTAATCTACAGATTCAACACAATTGATATAAAATTCAACCTGCGTTTTTTTTTTTTTGGTTTTTTTTTTTCAGAAATTGATAAACTGAACCTAGGGACTCACATAGCCAAAATGTCTTGACAAGAAAAAAAAATTTTGAAGGATGTAAGTTTTCTGATTTCAAAATTTACCACAAAGCTACAACAATAAAGAGTAGGGTATAAAGATAGACACACAGATTAATCTAATAGAATGGAGAATACAGAAAGCAAATCATACATTTATGGTCAGTTTTAACACATGTGCCAAGACAATTCCATGGGGGAAGAAAAGTCTTTTCAAGAAATGGTGCTGGGATATCTGGATGTCCAAAATAATGCAGTTAGATCTGCATCGCATTGTGTACAAAAATTAACACTAAATGGATCAGAGGCCTAAAACCAAGAGCTAAAACTATGTAACTCTTAGACGAGACCATAGGCATAAATTTTTGTGCCTTGGATTTGGCAAGGCTTTTTTTTTTTTTTCAGATATAACACTAAAATCATAAGTAACAAAAGAGAAAGTAGAGAAATTTAAAAGTTCTGCGCTCAAAGAGCACTATCAAGAAAGTGAAAAGACAATTCATTTAATGGGAGAAAATGTGATGAGGGACTTGTATGCTGAATATATAAAGAATTTTTACAACTCAACAGTAAAAAGACACTTATCCCACTTTAAAAGTGGGCAAAAATTTGAATAGTCATTTTTTAAAGAAGAAATACAAATGGCCAATAAGCGTATGAAAACAAGCTCAACATCATTACTGGTTAGGAAAATGCAAATAAAACCCACAATGAGATACCACTTTACATCCACCAGGATGACTATAATCAAAAGACAGATAATAACGTGTTAGAAAGGATGCGCTGGTGGCAATTTAAAACGGTGCAGCTGCTTTGGAAAAGAGACTGATAATTCCTCAAAATGTTAACGTTACAATGGTACCCAACAATTTCATTTTAAATATATACTCAAGAGAACTGAGCCGCTGAGATGGCTCAGCGGCTTAAGCGCCTGCCCGGCAAGTGCGAGGGCCCAAGTTCGACTCCCGGAACCCACATACGAAAAAGGGGCCGGTGATATTGCTCAGCGGCACAGGCGCCTGCTGGCGCGCGAGGTCCTGAGGTCGACCCCCCGGTACCCACCAAAAAAAAAAAAAAAAGAGAACTGAAAACATAAAAAACATGTATGCAGTGTTTGTGCAGCATTACTCATTAATAGTAAAAAAATTGAAACAACCCTAATACCCACAACCTTATGATGAATAAATAAGACATGCTATACTCATTCAGTGGAATATTATTCATCCATAAAAAGGAATGACATTCTGATGCATGCTACAGCATGGATAAACCTTGAAAACATTTTGCTAAGTGAAAGAAACCAGGCACAAAAGGCCACATTTTGTATGATTGGATGTATATGAAATGTCCTGAATTGGCAAATCAGTAGAGATGGAAAAATAGATTAAAGTTTGCCTGGAGTTGAGGGTGGAGGAAGAATGGAGAGTAATTGCTAATGGGCGCAAGGTTTCTTCCTTGGGTTATGGAAATGTCTGGAATTATATGGTAATGATCTATACTTACCTTTTTTAAGTAAAAATTACTGAACTAACACCTGAAAGTGTGAACTTTATGTTACATACATAATATATCAGTAAAGCTATATTTTAAAAGAAGAATGAAATGAAGGTCGTGGTTCAGGAGGCTGAGCATGGAATATAAACATAAAGCTGACTTATTGTACACAGTGAATGTGTGCCTAGAAATATGCTACCTCCATGCCTTAGAACAATTTTCTCACCTTTCTGCAAATTCACGTCTTATACTTCTAATATAACTGGAATATAAACTCTGCCTTCCTCATGTCTGTATCTAAAAACCTTATGGTGGTACTGCCCCCTGGTTCCCCATGGAATAATTCAGCTAGGAATTGACTGCAGTTTGTACTTGCTAAAAGTGCACTTAAGATGCACTAGTTGAAGGAGACAGTCTAATGGGCATGTTAACTAGCCATTCTCATAGGTACTCCGAGCTTCATCACAATAATGTTATATCATCAGAGCAATGTTCTGGGGCCACGTGACCCAACTGGGTACAAGAATTTCAGTGCTAAGTTATGTTGTAATATTACATTCCCTGCTTTTGTAGAGGGCCTATATAAGAAATATCCATTTAAATGGCTTATCCATGTCTTCTGAAAAACTATAATTGAAGACCTTTTCCATTACATTACCCAGTGACCCTTATGTAAGGTCCCAGATGATAAATTCCTCTTCGTTTCCAAGGAGAAGTTTGCTTCAGCAGGTGGGTAACATTTGTCTTCCCTTCCCTTCCCTTCCCTCCGCTTGCATTTACCTAAACATGGACACTATCCAATATAATAACAACAATCCAAAGATACTGAGCATGAACTATGAGTCTGTCCCTGTCCTTATTGTGATTTATTTAAGTTGACCATCACAGCATCCTGTGAGATACACATTGTTTCGTCTGTCTTTTACAAATGTGCAAACTGAAGCTGAAAGAGAGTAAATCCAGCCCTGCAGACCTCGTAAATGGCAGCGATGGGACTGAATGAAGGCAGCCCATCTCCAGAGCGCATGGTAATTGTAGCTTCTGCTTTCCCATAGCTGTAGAGCTGCCCACCCCCACTTCCAAGTTGTCTGCAAACCTTTTGAATTAAAGAGGTGTACATGTTAAATCCATGTTTGCTTTATTTCCTGCAGCTCCTAGCTGAAAATACCTAATAAATAATTTTGACTGATTCTTCCATGTTCTGAGTTCCTTGGAAAAATGACCAGTCATAAATTCTGGTGGTTGTTGCTGTTAATGATGTGAGAGTTATAATCACACAGTTTGGAGGAGAGAAGGACAGAACTGAAAACAATGACAAAAAAATTCATTTCTTAGATGTGGTGCCTAAGGGCTTCATGAGGTACAGTTTGAAGTCTGGGGCCTCTGGGCATTGGCACAATGCTGGGGTGGATTTAATCATCTCATCTGATGTAGATTTCCATAGGGTGACAGGTACTCCCTGTCCCTCTTCTGAACAGATTTACTCTGATAAGCTTGGGAGAAGAGCTCTTTACTCCAGCAGCCTGATTCAGTCAGTCCATAGAGCTGCTTATCTGTGAACATACATTCATACACCAGCTAGACTGGGGACCTCACAAGTTTTAGTTAAGTTTCCTTTCTTTTCTCACCCCATTAGCACATGTAGGTCAGACTTCTGACTTCTAATTGCAGAAGAAACTAAAGGCCAGTATAAGACCAAATTTTTGTGAGCAAGGAACCCATCTCGGGGTCAGATGTGATTGGTCCTTTGGTTTCTTAGCCCTGTACTTCCTGAGAGGGTCCTGCTTTAAAGCCCCGAGTGTGTGTAAAAAAGACGGACACATTTTCTATGGGTCTGCTCCTTAAAGTGTAGCCTCAGCATCACTTGGGGACTTGTTAGAAATGCAAACCCCCAGCCCACCATTGACGTAAGGAGTCAGAATCTGCTGGTGAGTTAATGTTGAGAAAAGACTGGCTTCGTAACACTGCACCCTCGAGGGGTGGAAGCATTTCGTCTAACAGACTGTCCTTGAAGTCCCTTGAGTGTCCATGGGCTGGATAACAAGGTGTGATGTGGTGCCCCCCAGACATAGTGTACACTTTCAGTGGGGCTCTCTTGCTGTCACACATGTATTCTGGAAGTTGGTGAGGATGGAACGAAAGTATATAGAGACGTAAATGTTCAGAAAGAGAAAGGAAAGGAAACATTTAAGATGTAGAATGAAGCAGTCAGTGACAGATAAAGGGATAAATAATTGAAATAAATATGGATCCAACATGTGTGGATCTGTCTGACCTTATGGCCTGAACAGTCTCCTGCCCCATACTGCTTTATCACCATGAAGGATAACATTAGAAGGAACCTCAGTATCTGTGGAGAAAATCTTTACTTCCCTACACTAAAAGCAAATCTGGACTCAGAGAAGTAGAGAGGCTTAATGATCACAGTTACAGAGTTCACTGATGGCAGAATCAGTGTGATAAATCAGAACACAGGTAAGGTTTCTGTGGCATTAGACTACCTAAAACCCTCAACCTTCCTCTTTAACATGTCTAAAGTCTGTTCTAAAGAGAAGGAAGCCACACCAGGAGTTAAGGCCATTTTTTCATCTTGGGTGAGGTTGAGACAGATGAGAAGCACCCGACACTTCCTTTCTTCGTGTGCCAGCAAGAGAGGGGCATGGTTTGGCTCAAGGGCTGTCATGCTCCCCCACACCTTGCCTCTCTTTGCACCCTCTCCCTCTTCCCCCACCAGAATGGACTTGGACAACTTGCCTCCGTGTCCTCCTGGTCATTTAGCAGCCACTCTCCTCTGGACAGTCTAACAGTAAGTGCAGCTTGGCTAACAGTCGCAGTGCCCGTCCCCTGCTCCCACCACTCCACATGCTGCTGGTGGCTCTTTGAAGGCAAGGTACCATACTGGCATGGCTCAGATCTTGGAGGTAAGAATCTGGGCCCATTATTAACATTCCCAACCTCCCCAAACCCTAGTGAACTGTGATGAATTCAGCCATTTTTCCATGGAGAAGCAATAGCTGTCAATCACATGGCTCCTCTCCTCCTGCCCTTTACTTGAATTGCTGCAAAGACAGCAATGACTATCCTGGAGCGTCCCACACCAACTTGAACCAATCACAGGCCTGCAGCGGCTACCTGAGCAGCGCTCCCCTCATACTTCCCAGGCTGGTCTAGCAGGGCTCCCTCATGTACTGGCCCCCTGTGTTGCAGCACAGTCTGTCATCAAATAAAGCCTTGCTCCGGTTGTCCTATAAATCTGCTTGTGATTTATTTCTTGGGTAGTGCGGGCTCAGAAGTTCCTATACATCTACTCAGAATTCTTATCCTGAGCAGCGTGGACAGAGTGGTCACTTTAAAAGAAAGAGCAATAAGCACTGGGAGCTGTTACCCTGAAGAGCTTCAGAAACCAGCATCCAATGAAGATCAGTGACAGAGAGCAGCAGCCAGCAGAGCTGACCAATGGCATCAGGGCTAGTAGCAGAGTTGTAGTTTGCCCATTCATAGTTTCTATTTAAATGGAGCAAAAGACCCCCTCAGCTACTTGGCAACAAGGTGACTTCCTTGGTTCTTATTTTCTGTACTCTGCTGTTGGAAGGAACAAGGACTTTTAGAATACAGTAGAGCATCACTTCCTTACTCTCCTTGGCCATAACCCCACATCTAGACCACAGTGACTACATAGCCCAAGGCCTTAGGCTGCAGGGAGTACACAGACCCCTCTAGCCCCCCATGGGAGATGTTTTTCAGGAATTCTCAGATTTTAATGATATGCAAACTCTCTGATTGGTACTTTACAGAAAATACCATGAAATTAGAGGCAGGATGTTGCAATTTTAAAACATTAGATGAAAAGGTCATCAAGAACCCAGTAAATTGATGTTTCCAGCCCACTGGAATCATGTCTACTCTGTGTTTAAAACTTTTCAGGGGAGAATCTTCAGTGTTTTTCTTTCTCCTATTATAGAAGCTGACTAGTTTTGCTAGTGTCAATCACAGGGAAAGATATTAAAGTATTTGCATCTCTCAGTAGCTTTCTACTCCTTTCTGAAAAAAATGTTTTCCCTTCACTACTCCCAAGTCCCAAGTATCTCTGTTATCCCCCAAGACCCTGATAAAATTTATTACCAAAGAGTAGAGAAGGACCTGGATGAGACTGCTATTTCCAGCCCTGCTAATAGATTCAACCTTGGATTCAAGCCTTTTAATATCTCAGATTTTTTTTTTTTTAGCTTCCCTCACCCCATACCTGAAATGAGTAGATTAGATTAGATGACTTCTAAAAATCTTCCAACTCCAAAAATCTAATTCTCATTTTTTATTGTGTTAATTCGTAAGACTTTTTCCTTCAAAATGATATTTTGGTTTTCATGCAAGATATAATGACAAAAAAGACCTTTTTGAAACGCAGGAAAAAAAGTGCTACCTGGTAAAATGTTACACTTTGGAGGTGATATTTTGGGGCAGGATGCCTTCTAGGCAACATATCCTGTCTCCTCTCAAGGCAGCTCTGCCCATCATGATCATACTTTCACAGTTTTGAAAAGAAGCCAAAGGCTACATCTGAACAATCTATGACATCCTGTACTGAAAGTGATCTTCATTTGTTTTCACTGTTCATGAATGAGTGCCCTTGCAGAGCACAGCATTATATTATTAGTAGGAGGTATTAAATATATTATTTAGCATTAGAGGTATTAGTCTCAAGCATTAGGTCAGATTAGCTTTTTTTTTTTTTTTTTTTTGTGGGTACCGGGGAGTCAACCTCAGGACCTCGCGCGCCAACAGGCACCCGTGCTGCTGAGCGATATCACCGGCCCCTTTTTCGTATGTGGGTTCCGGGAGTCGAACTCAGGCCCTCGCGCTTGCAAGGCAGGCGCTTACGCCGCTGAGCCATCTCACCGGCCCCAGATTAGCTTTTGATGTATTCGTTCTTTGGGGTTACAATTAAGGCGTGGATTCCTGATCGTTATTATCTAATGCATGGTAGCAACTGAATTGTGATTTAGATCCTAATTCTGGAGTGAGCACCAAATTGACAACCCAGTACTAATTAATGACAATTCTTTATTTGTAACTGTGTCTGAGACTAGGTAGCTCATGTCTTTTGATTGTTTTAGAATTTACAGGTGAAAATTTCAACTATAATTTTATGAGACTCTATGTGGAACTTCTAGCCTTTTAAAACCCTGGTCATCCATTATTCCCCCTTTCTTCCCACCTATCTTCTAGAAACAAAGTCTTTTGTCTGCTGCTTTGACAAGGTCTTTTCCAGGCACCCATGTCTGTTCCTGAACAAATGAGTCAGGCATTCACCCCAGATAACAGATGAGTAGGTGAAATATAAAGATTCCAATTCCTGTAATTAATAGTATGTCTAGGCCTTCTATCAATTTATTTTCATGAGAGATCAAAGTCACTCCTAAATGTAGCAGTGTGTACTAGTACTTTTAGATGGAGTCGATGCACTCAGCTTCATAGTTTAAACCTCCAAGCAGGCAAGAAGTAGAAATCTCTGCAACTGAGTGTACATATTACAAAAACCACAACACACCACACCGTTATCTTCCCAAAAGTCCTCCCAAGGCATCTCTTATCTCTGAAACAGGGAGAAGTAGCATCTTGACTGTACCTCTGTAGGCGAGCTTTCCCTGTCCCAGTCTGGTCTCTAATGCAGAGACAGATGGTGGAGATTTCCCACCCTTCAGCAAAGCTGTAGTACTGGGCCAGGTGGGATGTGGGCCCCACGTCCTGACTCAGTTCCCACTGGGGCGATCACTTTCACGCCACAGAGGCCCCTCACTTCTTAGTGAACAGTGCATTCTCTACTGCTGTCTTCCCATTCTGAATGTGGCTGTGCATAGCAGTTGACACTTTGGCACATAAAAATGTTTGCCTTTAACTCGCAAGTGAATGTTTCTGTCCACTCAATTCTACAGCATGTACACATGATCGCTTAGAGTACTAAAATCAGACTCCAGTCTCAAATCCTATCACTAGAAGGCAGTCAAGCTTTCCTAGCATTTTCGACCCCATTGCTGCCCAAAGTACCCTTCCATGATATATCTCAATGCTCCCATCGATGGGGATGTCATCTGCTGGTTCCATCTCTACCAGACAAGGAGCTCTTTATATACTCCACAGAGCAAGCAGTGACTTAAACTAGAAATAGACAACCAGTATCTCTTCACTCCTTAATCATCCCGTTGCTAGATTTCTACCCTAGAAGCCTCAGTGAAGTTGTGAAGTAATGCCCCGGGCTGCTTGTCTACCAAGGATTTCAGGTTCTTGTAGGATGAAAGATGATACAATGATTAAAAGTAGTGTGAAATTCTTTTATATACAACAATAAACATAAAAGACTCCTGGGCAGGAAGACATGACCACCTTCTTGTTGTCTCCCATTTTATTTTATACCAACTGAAATGAGATACTATTTATATGGTGACTTTCTCTTGAATAAAAATGGGGTTGTCATGCTTTATGCACTGTACTTGGAACACATGGAGCATAGACTGAGAGGTGATTCTCCAAACAATATGCTATGAAGTGATTATCATGCCACTGGGAGGAGGCGCTATGGGGAAAAGAGGCATCGTTCTGTGTAGTGTGTGTCAAAGCTCCATTCTAGGTGGGGAAAGTGGCAGAGAGAGTGGAGGAAACCAATGCTACATTTGTATCTTTTCTGGTTTCCACAAAGGCTGAGCCCAGATTGTAAGACACAGAGTATGGGAATTCTCCAGATGTCCACGGCAGTACCCACAAAGAGGAGCCTCCTTTAGCAGGTATTTGTCCAGCACAGGGGCTGCCATTCTTTTGTGAGCAAAAACTCTCAAACTACTCCCAATAATAAGTCCTGGGTGTAGGACCTGTGTTAGTCCTCACATCAGCAGAGACAAGAGACAAGAAAGGGGTGTAGTGACCAGTGACGTCACTCTCTAGAAGAGGTCTGCCTCACTCCTCTCATTTCCTCTCTCTCTCTCTCTCTCTCTCACACACACACATGCACCCCACCCCTCACATCCTAGTCAACACAAGCACACATTAACACGTGTATATCCTAATCAATCAGCCTCCCATGCAGTAATATCCTTCATCTGGGGACACCCCTGTGTCACACACATAACAACTCTCAAAAATCCAGGCTACTCAAGGAACTATACTCTGTCTTTTCTCTCTCGTTTTCCCTCTAAAAAAGGCCTTTAAAAATGTATTAAACCAGATAAATTTTTACTCAGATGTTCATGTGGCTGGAGCAGACTGACAAGGAAAACAGTCACAAAATAAATATTTTTTGTTTTTTTTAAAAAAAGAACATTTCCCTAGACATTGTCTTTCTCTAACTTGACGGAGCTGCTCTCTTGGACAGAACAGTTGCTTTGGGAAAGGAGCTCTGGATGGACGGTAGGGGGACTTGGAATGAGTCAAGACCCTGAAACTGCGGAGGCCAAGGAAGTGAGGGGGTTGGGGAGGAGGGGACTGAGCAAGGAGGCTGCTGCCCGCCCTTAGCATCCGTCCCTGTGTTGGCGACATGTCTCGTGTTCCTAAGGAAGCAGCTCCAGGAGCAGTCAGCCTACGGCCGTGAGGGCCCAGAGGAGGCAGCGTACAAAAAGTAAGAATCAATGTCGGGAGTCACAGAACAACAACATTTTAAGAAATTTGGTTAAAAAGAATACAAAAGTGACTCCACCGAGAGGGAGAAAGAACTCCCGCCCCTCCCATTTTTTTGTCCCCTCTTGCTTTCTCAAATGACAAGAATCACTCTGAAGGATTTTTGCTTGTTTGTTTCATGATTTGGCTGGTTCTTTTGTGATATCTCTTCCTTGGCTCTTCTTCAACTGCGTTCATTTTTAGAAAGCACCGACTTTACAGATCCGAGGCTGCTGAGTCGTAGCCTCCTGTGAGAGTGCGCATGTGTGTGATTGTGTGCATGTGTGCAGTGGCTGTCTCTTTCTCTCCCGCCCACTTCAGTCCAAGCCTCCAGGTCCCATAGCCTAGGTGCTGGAAGTCTCATGGGAGCAACCTGTTGGCACTAAGGTGAGGGCTTGGATTATCTTTGCACCCTGGATTTGTGGACCATCGCCCTGCTCGGCACGGGGGCAAGTCCCCCATTAGCTACAGAGTTTGCCGGTCTCATACTCCACAGGATTCGGCAGCTTTGAATTGAAAGCCCTCAGAGAGGACTGGATCCTGCCCACCTCATTGTTGGCCAGCTTGAGCCGATGCCGGAGCAAACAGGAAAAAAGGTCGAGCCGGACTTTGCCAGGCGGAGAGAGCTGGTTCACCCGGTCCCTCAGCTCAATGAGCTGCAGGAGGGCAGAGTCCTGGGAACCTTGAGTATATGGGTAGTCCAGCTGGAGAATTAAATCCCGGATAGCATCCGGGTCAAAGGGCAGGCTATAGCCAAAGACCTGCAAGGTGTTGATTTTCATATAGCCCAAATTCTTGGAGGGATCAGTCATCTCCAGTGGTTCATAGTAGATTGTCTCATTGGAGCTGTCATCCAGGGACTTGATTCGGCTCCGTAGGTAAACATGGACTGTCTCGAAGAAGGTCTTCCACCTGTTCCCCAAGGTGATAGTCCAGTTTTGGCACTGGGCAGCTGCATCCACATTAGTCCTTTCCCAGTCTGGGAAGTTGCCCTCATTTACGGGCATGAACCAGCTCTCAGAGTGGCTGCCCCCAAAGGGGTTGACATAGATGGCCATGACAGGCTCCAGGGTGCTGTTCTTGGTGAGGCAGATCTGCAAGGACAAGGCCAACATCACATGCACCAGTCCGGGCTTATACTTGTTGCTCTTCAAGGTGAGGAGCATGCGCTTCCTCCAGGAAGGGTCAAACCAGCTGCCCAGACGCATGTCATTGCTGATAAAGATGGAGTGTACCTCAATGCGGCTGTCCCTCTTCTGCAGCAGGTACTTCAGCTCCAGATCCTGCAGGTCTGTCTCCAGGCCAAGAAAGTTCTCCAGGGACTCAGCCACCTCTGGCCGGCAGAGACCCTGGGCCAGCACATAGCCTGGGTTACAGCTCCCACAGCGTGTGCTATTATCTGGAGCACAGTGGGCACACGCAGGACCTTCACCCAAGGCACATGGGATGAGGCCCTGGCAGGACGATTGGTCATAGGGGCAGGTACAGCTGTGGCTCTGTTCCAGGAAGGTGCCAGTGAAGGTGCTTTCCCCACAGTAGAGGAGAGACTGGATTCGGTTCCACCAGTAGGACAACGACCTTGGGAAGAGGGGATAACAATGAAATAGGAGTTAGGAGAAGTTGCCTATTACAATTCTTGCCTTAGCAGCACATTGACTAATAGACAGGGAAGATAAAAGCCCCAAATTCTCTGAATGATGGAAACTCTACTGCTCTGCTTTGGACAGACTGAGTAAAGCCTGGAGCTCGGTGTCTGATGAATCAACCTAGAAATATTTGACATCAGATTTCTACTGGAAACAGCCAGGCTCATTTGTCCTGGGTACTGGTTTCATTCTCTCTCAAAACTGTAGGATCTCCAATATGAGATTTCAACCTGAAATGAGACAGCTTTCCAAACACTCCAACTTCTTGCCAACTTCATTCTCATGTCAAGATCTCTTTCCTTTGTATTTTCTCTACTTCTATCACTAATCCACCAAGACTAGGAAATTTCTATGGACGAGCCTCTAAAAAATTTTATTTCAGCTCTTATGTTACCTTTTCAAAGTGCTCTTTCCTGGTGTTCCTTTTCAAAGAACCACTCTAGTACTATCACATCACCTTTTGTTTTAATCCACAACGATGGTATCTAAACCATTGTGTTTACTTACTGTTGACCTGTCTGTAGAATGCTTCCCTGGAAATGCCCAGAACAGGGCACTGTGTTACTGACCAACACAGTCTCAGAGATCAAAATTTTTTCTGGTGCAAAGTAGACATTTAATAATGAATTACTGAAAAACTAATGAGCCCCTCTCAAAAACCACTGTTAGCCTGACCTCTGCACTCATACTTTCCCCACAGTCAGAGTCACACTTCAGGATCGCTATGAAGGCTGTTCCCCTCCCTGGAATACTGCCTTCCCTGCATGTATCAAAGTATTTTTGTAGTTTCCTATACAATGTGACCAAGACTTCTCCAAGGGGCCTTTCTTCTCTAGCCTTTGCCTCCTGAAACCCATCCCCTTGATTTATCTTCTGCTACCACGAATTTATTCCATGCCATACAGTTAGTTATAAGTTTTTAGTTTTTATGTTTTCTGTATGTTTGGTAAATGTTCTCTGTTCAATAATATCCCCTATAGCTAAATAGTAGGGCATGGAATATGGACATATAAAAACTTGTTGAATGAATGAAAGGATGAATGGATACCTATGACAATATAGCCCCACTTTGTTCTTGAGGGCATGGGTCTCGATTTTTCTCGCGTGACTCAGAACAGAGAAAATCCAACATGTATATTTCTCATCATGTGCAGTTAGTGTAAGCTTTAACTCCACCCCTTTCTTCCCTAAAAGACTTACCAAAATGGACATGCATGAGTGCAAATTAGAGTAGCACTTGAATCTGTTATAATTTAGATATAAATAAATGAGCCTCTCTGTTTTTTCTCTCTCACTTCAGACACAACTTGCAATTGAGAAGGACATGTATGAGTAAGTGAAGATCATGGGAACCAGAAAGGCTGAATGAGTCACCACTCACTGCTCTCCCCTGTTGGATGGAGGGCCCTCCCTGGCCTCAAGAGCTGCTGCTCCGAGGTGTGAAGTGCTGCCTCCGGAGCTCGTACTCACCTCTCCTTGGGCAGGCGGAAGCGTGGCTGCCGATGGCAGCGCTTGCAGAGGTTGAAGAGCCGGCGGACAATTCGATGCGTCTTCTTGAACAGTACTTTCAGGCTGGCTCCCAGCTGCTGGTAGCGGTGCTGGAGGCTAGCATCCATGGCCCAGAACTGGGAGATTGCTGTGGAGTTCAGGAACTGGTCATCGGGCAACCTTTTCAGCAGGGCCTGGAACTCTTCTGCGGGCAAGAACACAGGAGCTGAGTGGAGGGGCAGCATTGTGGAGTACCGGGAGGACAGGTGGGTATTCCCCAGATGCAGGGCCCTTCAGAATCCCTGCATGAGGAAGGAAGCCCTACTGTCCTGAGTTCCTTTTACTTTAACCAATAGCTTTACTGAGAAATAAGTAACATACTACAAAATGTAGCTTCAGGACTTTTTCCATTCTTCCTACACTGATGTACCTCTAAATTTCAAAACAGGTTTTTGTCACCACCAAAAAGGCCAGAAGTCCTGCTTTTGCTAATGGCCTTGGGATACATCTCTTTATAGGCCCTTATAAGGTTATCTGTAAACTGTCTAGACCAGCCTTCTTCAGTAATACCAGGACACCCTGATGAAAGAAATGTGTGCACACCAATGTGCAAATGTGGGCACAGAGAAGGTATAGCACCCAGCCCAGAAGTCCTTAGAAACATTCCACTCCCTGAGGTCAGGCTCTCCCTCTATATCTGTCTGTCTGACTCTCTAAGATACTTTTAATCTCTTCATTTGTTGGTCAGATAGCCATTCTTTGCAATAGTAATCTAGAAACGTGCTTTCTGGTTCCAAGTCTGAGTTCTTCTCAGAGCTTCCTGAGTACGCTGTTTTCTGAACTCATGCTCAGATTCGTCCTGGAGCCATGCTGTAGATTGTATCCCATCACCATTAGCCTAAAGCTTGGGTTTGGAAGACTGGAATGTGATATTCTTCTTAGCTACTTCCATTAACCTATTATTTTCCCTTTTCCAAAGGTGAAGAAACTGAGACAGTGAGAAGCTGCATAATTAACCCAAGAACTAAAGCTGATCACCAAGAAGGTAGGAACATAAAACCAATTCCTGGGGATGCATGTCTCAAGGTAACATAGGTATTAGGTATAATAGCAACAACTAGCTTCCACCAGGTGCCACCTAGACTTATGCTTCATTTCAACACGTTTTAGCACGCACTTCATGTGCAAGCATTGTTCCAGGCACCGTGGAACCAATAGCAAACAAAACAGACAAAAGTTTTGCCCTCAGTGATGTCGATCTTACTAAAATCCTTAAATGTACATATTAGGTAGGTATTATGTCTATTTATATAAAAAGAAAACCCAACCACTTGAGATTCTAGATAGTGATGTAACCTGCTTAAAGCCACAGAAATAGTAAGTGTCTGAGTTGGGATCCAAGATGAAGTCCCCATGTTCTTGCCTTGTATTTCTTCAGCAGGGAGGAATTCTGGGCCAGCCAGCTGCTCACCTGACTGCTCAAACTGCCGGTTGTGTGTGGCCCAGGAGTCCTGGATCTGCAGCAAGCTGTCCTCCATGGCCTGGATGTCAGCATCAGGGCAATTGCACTCTGGGAATGTGGGGCTGCACTTGCACCAGCAGTCATTACCCTTGCAGACCAGCTCACCCTCGGAGCTGCATGTGATGTAGCTGAGTGCTGCAGCCACGAAGCGCTCACGCAGGTACTCAGGCAGCAACACCTGCAGGCCTGGGAAAAGGATGCATTGAGGGATAGCTGGATGGAACCAGTGGGGGCTCTGTTTCCCACACCCAAGGCTGCAGGAGTCCTGGCTGAGGTTCTGCTGACTTGTGTATCCTGGGCCCAAGAATGGTCACCTCAGGGCCTTATCCTGCTGAGCTGGTTGGGAGAGAGGGCTATCCCTGCCCCAGTGACAGATGAGGGAGGGTCTGAAAATGCAGATTAGGAATATCAAAGCCCAAGACTTACCTGAATGCCTCACTTCAGCCAAATTGAGAGCATGCATTATCATAAGAACGGGCTTACTGGCTACACATCAGCATTTTTAGAATGGAAACAGGAAATTATTTTGGATAAAGTAATAGCTTACAGCCCTTGGGGGAGGAATCAAGGCTTGATGGCCTTGCTCTGCCTCCAATAGTCATCCTATTTCCAGCTTAACTGAGATAAGCAGTAAGCATGCTAGCACATTACTGAACCTCCTGGGCCTCCCATCTCAACTCGGATGACTGAGACCAAGAACACAGCCTTGATTAGGATGTAAGGTATTTAGTGACCAGAAAATATGCCAAGTACTTTCTATGTACGATTGTAAGTTAACACTCACCAGACGTCACACTGAGGTTCATAGAGGCAATGGAGTCCATGCTCAAAGACCAATACTTGCCCTACCGCACTAGTTGGGTTTGCTTGCCTGTTCTGCTCCCACCAAGTCACACTGCATTCCCAGAAATGGATGCTCCATCTCAATGGGATTAACTCTTCAGGAGATTTGAAAGCAGGATGGTAGCTAATGCCTCAACATCAGTCAAGCCTTGATAGATATGCATGGCTCTCAACTCTCTTTCAGTTGACTTCTTACAATCTTAGATATAATACACCTAAGTGCTCCAAGCTTCAGTTTTCTCACTCATCTGTGATGGGCGTCAGTTTACTAGGAACAGAACATATTCCTAGTTGGCTGCAGGCCACACACAAGGCAGCTGCCAGAAGCTTACCAAAGGATGAATGAAGGATAGACATGGCATTGGATACAGTCGGGGCCACCTTTGAGGTCAGACTTGTAGGAAGCTCCATGATTTGGGGACATTGTAAGACCTTACTCCAGAAGAGTGAGGGAGAAGAGGACTTCTGAATATATGCTTCTCTTTCCTACAAAGAATGTTTACTCTTTATTTCCATAACCTTGACCTTGTCTTTGGCAGGGAATCACAGAGCCCAAAGTGTAATATCCCCATCTGGGCAGATCTCAAAGTACACCTTAAAATCATCAGCAACAGTGCATGTGTGTTGTTCTTGCTTGAGGTCTGCGTCATACTCTGAATTGCTTCTGAATTCTCCTTTCTGGACTCTAAGCCAACCATGGCACTTGAGCAGCCCTCCCCACAACCCTCTCCACATGCTTGGTTCCAATACTTCCCCTCTCTAAGTACTTGCCTCCCACCTCCCTCACCACCCCTCTTCTGCCCCAGAACATTTCCCATTGCTATAAAATAAGTGCCCTGAGCAAGGTCTGCATGAGTGATGGGCTATAAGATTAAATGGCATAAACTATTCCAAATGAACCATCAGACATTTTGAACTTCACTCGTCACTAATTTGCAGACACAAACCCATTGCAGCCAGGGCCACAGGAGAAGAGAGATGCTAATTGTATTAGGTGGCTCTAAATAAAAGAGTCTTTTACTCTTCTGTATTATATATTTCTTGATTCCTAAAGTATATACTGGGTCGCATTTGACTCAGGTTGCCTGGAATTTGTAATTGTAGATCACGGGTGAAAGCTATTGATTTTGTAATGTCGAGACAATACTATCTTAAATAGAGTCCAATTCAGTTAGGCCTTAAGAAAAATAAACTTTTCCTACCGAATCATTTTGCACAGCCCTTCCTCTAAGATGTTTGGGAAATGGAGAGCAGGAGGAGGTGTGTATGTCCCATTATCTCCCTGCCTTCAGAGCTAGTATGGTTTCCTGTCCTTTTTCTTTTCCAGTTTTTCTTGCTCTGTATCATCAAAAGGCTCCTATTCATTTCAAAGTCTTCTCCTGGCTTTGAAGTTCTTATGGGAACCACAGACTAATACCAGAAAGCAAGGCCACTTTTAGGTGTGGTTACAGTAACCAGGGGTCCCAAAGTTTATAGATCACCTATTTGAACTAGATTTGGTGACCTCATAATCACTCTGCAGAGGCCAGTTATTCTTCAGTGTGTCTTTAAGGAACAGCAGAGGTTTTTTTGGATAACAGAGGACATCGCTGAACTAGGTCAAGGTTTCTAAGGACAGATGTGTTATTCCTTATAGGATAGTGTTCTTGAGAAAGAATATGAGACAGGAGGTTTTAGGTGTGAAGTAGAACTTTGGGTGTAGGGCGAACCACCAGAGGTTTTCTCAAAAGACTGACAGAAAGTTGTTAAATATAGGTCCCAGAACTTGTGGTAGTTCTCATCTTGAGACGGGCTTAACAAAATGGGAAGGCGGGACCCTTTCTTGCTCTTTGGTGATCCATGTCTCCCACCAGGAGTGAGTGGTGTGAAAAGCATCACCCAGCTGCTTACCCAGTAACTGCACTTTGTTCTCTGGACTCTGCACCAGGACAGAGCTGACTGAGTCCAGATTGTCATAGTTGCTGCAGCCCAGAGGACCGGTCCTGGTCTCTGTGACCTAGAGAAGGAAGGAGCAGGATACAATTTTAGAAAACAAGAGGAAGTTTTCCCTTCACCCTCCCTTCTCCAGTCATCTAGTTGGTGGCTTCATGTCTTATCCCGGTCTGGCCAAACCAGTAGCATGTGTCTTTCTCTAAACCCAGCAACTTAAAGTCACTTTGCCTGTCCTGTAACTGGGAATGCGTGTGATACATGGCTGGTAGCACACTCCTACATAAGTAGGAGTCTTTCAGAGAGAGCCAAAGGGAATTTGTGTCTGGGAAGAGAAAATTCAGTGTAGGGAGGTGAAGCTAGAGAAGTGAGACCTTTGGGTTAGAGTCAGCCCTTTTCCTCCCCCAGAGGAAGGCAGGGGACCAATGTGGTCCCTTGCCCCTGCTGGCAAACCCAGCTGCATCCACTTGATATGATGCTCACAGGCTTCAGGGATCCTGAAGATGAAAAACACTAGAGAAATATGAATTATGAGTATTATTATTAGTATTAAACATTTAAGTCCCACCTCGGCACTGAGATGTCCTTAGAGAAAATCAGCCATGGGCTTACTGCATATTTTAATGACTATATTAAATATACATAGACTCTTATAGCCATGTAATATTCCAAAACAGCAGAGTCATTTTAAAATATTATAAAGTTGGCCCATCAGTTTTCCCTGATGTTTAAAGTATAAGATGAAAAATGGGGAACTTTAAATGCACTGAAATAATTGTGTAATAAGAATGATGGGGACCTGAGGCCCTTACTTCTCAGGATTTCTGAAGTCTTTGCCAACAATCAATCAACCAATCAACGAGTATTTATTGAGCAGCTGCTGCTCAAATCCACACAATTCATCAAACATTCATAGAGCGCCTTTCTGCAGTTCCTCAAGGAAGTCTACCCTGATACCCCTGACCTCCTTTCAGAGCTCCAGGCACCTCTCTGCCTTGCAGCAGGCATATGACTTGCAGTTTTGTATCCTTTTCGGGGTATGCAATTCACGTTTGGGTCCACGTGGTACAGTCTCCACAGAGGGAAGCTCATATTTATTTTGTTTGTCATGGTGTCATGAGCAACTAGGACAGTGTCTGCCACACAGCAGATTCTCAATGAATTAGAGGGTATATGATTAATGTGTTCTAGACTTTGCAGGGTGGGGAGGTGGGCACAAAGATGTAGAAGGCAGATAGTGGATCCCCTAGGGAGCCAGGTACATACGCAAGTGAATGTTAGACATCCCAGTCATGGCAGAAAAATGTGTTACAAGGGGCACTGAGGAAAGAATAGCTCTAAGCAAAGGGAAAATGGGAGAAATAATAAAGGAAACATCATCTCAGCTGATCATTAAGGATAAGAGGGAAGTGGGAAGATAGAAATGGCAGGGAAATCTGCTATGAAGCAAAAAGAAGGGGCAGCAAGATCTAAAGCACAGGACATAATCTAAAGCATAGTACGTGTGCCCAGCATCCTGCTAATTACCATGGAGAATACCAATGTGCGAGTGACATTACTGAGGGATTTTGTTTGAAAACAAACATGTAACGAAGTATTCAAGTGAGAGATGGTGTGATACTGACTGAAAATGTAGTAGTAAGAGAAAGAGACAGGAGATATTCGTGGAGTTTAAAGTAGTCTGAAAAGGCTTAACGGACAAGGTGAGCCACAGATTGGTCTTGAAGGATGAGTAGAGTGAGAGGAAAGAGGGAGGAAGTTGTAGAGGTGATTCCAGACAAAGACCAAGGCAGTAGCAATAGACATGGTGCCTGAGAAGCAGCAAGACCAACCCCAAGAGAAGAACACAACCAAGACAGGGACATCAGCAGGAACGACTTCTACGTTTCCATCCCATTGGACCATCACAGAAACTTTCTGGGATAAATTTCCTGATCATCACTTCTCATAAAAGAAGTAAAGGCTCTGAGAATTGTAGTGTTTGAGACCATAGAGCTTTTAGATGGCAGAAAGAGGATTTCAACATTTGAGTCTTTAGACCCCAGTTGAGTAGTTTTTTGTCTCCTGAAAAGGCTGGTCAAAGGGCTACAGAAAATAAAGTAAGCTTAAGCCACTGACACTTATCATTGTCTAAAGACAAAATATTTTAAACATACCAGTCTACCCAACATATACTAATGATCTGTCCCCTCCTCAAAGTGTTAACATTGGACAAAAAAAATTTGTTTTCATTTGAAATCAGTATTGTTATCCTCATATTACTGATTAGAAAACCAAGCCCAGATGAGTAAAGTGACTTACTCAAGGGCAGCTAGACACCTGCAGGGCTAGGATCCATCAGACTTATTCTTTCTTTCAGTTACCTGTTTATTTAACAAGCATTCAAGGAATATCAAGAACTCAAAAATGAATAAGACATAGTTATTGCCAGTAAGGAGCTGGTAGAAAATGGAAACTCTTCTATAATCCCACTTCTTTGGCTACTCCACCTGGGCCTACCTGCCTCCACACGTGGATAATAGGTGCTGAACAATGCTTCTTCCTGAGTCTTTGGGCAGTTGTTAGAGCCAGTCTTACTTCTATTTCTATATGATGTAAAAGTCCCCATAAAAAGAGCTACAGCCAAGAAGTAGCCTAGCAACTCTATGGAAGCCTGTTCCCCGTGGGATGGGATGGGTTGAATGCTGGGGTAGGATGGTGGGTGTGGCTGCTCCTGCGTCCAGGTAAGCTGGCCACCAAAATGTCACTAAGTTTTACACTGATTTTCCACCTACCCACCCTCGAACTTGTCACTTGACAACTGTGTCTACACAGGGAGAGAGAGATAACAAGCTTTACGTAGGAGTAGGATGTGACCCAAGGAGGCAGACAGGGCAGAGAATAGCCATGATAGGAGCTCTCCTTTCCTCTCCCTCACTCCCACTCCTTTCCCTACCCAGCATCACACCACACGCCGCCATCTTGTTCAGCGTTCTGAAGCTGGCTTTGATGGTTATGGTTCTTTACTCTGCTGTTTCCAAAGGTCAGTTCTTTAAGAACACAATCAGGTAGGTCATTGAAAGGGTGAGTAGCTCTCCTTTGTTAAATGTGTCACAAGGATGGGAATGAAGAAGTGACAAAGGTCTTGATCCTCAGGCTCATTTCCTGATAGATAGATCTGAAGCCAGATCTCCATGAGTGAGGAAATATCACTCAGGTTTCACTAGATCCTAGTCACAGCTGTTTTCATCTCTGTTTTCCTCTGAGACCATCTCTCCCCCCCTAGACAAGTAAGGAGGTGGGAAGAAGAGAGGCAGCTGAACAGACACCGAATGCAGACACTGCCCGCATTAACACCAGTGCACGAGGTGGCCTGAGACAAACGCTCCCACTGCACTGGAGTGAGGCAGCCCCGGAGTCTATGAAGGATCGATCGAGAGAATGTTGTGGCTTTCTCTGTTGAAGAGGCAGATGGCATGGGAAGATTATAAAGACAGCCACAGAGGTAATGGAAAGTGCAGTTCACTCAGGTGCACACGTTCAAAGAGGCTTCAGATAAGCTTCCAGAAAGGGGAAATAATTGTGTGCTAATTGGTCTGTTGACAGAGCCCATCCTGCCTTCAGAAAGCCCTGATGGATCTCGGGTTCATTAGCACATCCACTTTTCCATAAATACCAGATTGTGCAAAGCCTCATTCTGGAAAGCCTTCCCCTGCCATCATTTCCAGACTGCTCTTGTCCTACCTGGGGGAGGACACCTGCAATGCTCAGAGCAGAGTGAGATGGGATTCTAATGTGTGATAGGGCTGAGTGCAGAGTGCACCGCTGATGGTAAATATGCTTAAAGGGCTGCAAAGTGAATCCCAGGCAACTGCGGTGAGGAATTCCCACAGGCCATTTTTCAAGGTGCTTTGTGAGAAGCACTCTCCAGCAGCCTGGGGTTCTGCTGAACTTTTGTATGGCCTCTCTTGAGTTAGATCATGAGCATTTCAAACCCTCCCCCACAAGTCCTTCTATACCCTTTGACTAAGTAGACAAAATAGAGGGTGGGCTATAGCGAAGAAAAAGGTCTCCTTCACCCCTTTTGGCCCTAATCCTTTCAAGGACATTACAGACAGGATGTGTGTATACAGCCCTTTACAGTTTGCAAAGTGTTTTCATGTGGACTATACCATTTGGTGTCACCCAACCTATGTCAGATTCAGGGGCAGACATTCACCGTATTTTTCACCATGTGGAACAGAAATGCGTTAATCAGAAGAGACAACAGCCTTAGTGTGCAGGCAGGGTTCTGGAGACCTGAGCTGCACCCTGAGTACCCTTTGGGTGCTCTCAGAAACTCTGAAGTTTTTTGGGAGGGGAAAGGTGGCCAGGGTGGCACACAGTGGCTTGAAGTATACAGGAGTGTTTCACTATTTTAAAAACAGGTACAGCCGTATTAGCTGAATACAAGTCATCTGTACAGATGGGCCAAATAGTTGGCAACTCAGGTCATGGAGGAAAGACGTGGAGTTCAATAACTCCTCAAGGACATAGAAACAGTAAGAATCAAGGCTGCAACCCAATTCCAACTCTTCTCAGTTCAGTAAGTTTGTTTCCTACTAAACTGTGTATAGCCTGCCTGTGCTTTTGAAGCATTTTATTGAGCACTGTGCCACATGCCAGATGCTGTAAAGGAACCTGAAGCTATGTGCGTGCTGCAGAGTCCCTATTCCTCTAAGACCTGCTGCCGTTGTGAGGGTAGAAGGGGGTGGAGATCAGCATGTAAACCACCGAAATGCAATGTGACCAATCCTATAGTAGAAGTGTGTGCTGATCAGAGTAAGCCTTGCAACAGTGAGCGATGTTCAGTGGGGCCCCAGAGGAATGCGTCAGATACACAAATGACAGAGGGCAGGGTACCTCTTTGTCTACGTTAGTGCAAAGAGGTTGCTATGAAAAAGTAAGTGCATATTTGCTTAGAGAAACAGGAGGCAGGCAGGTATGCTAGAGAGCTTTGCTTTCTTCCCCATGGCAGAGAAAGTGAGCAGAGTCCTCCCCTTCACTCTACCCACCTTCCGCTGCAAGCCGGCTCAGTTACTGTGAAGGTTTGTTCACAAAGGGAGGTAGATGGAAGTTCCACAGCACCCACAAAAGACTTCCAGACAGCAAGGATGTGGGACAGCGCACATCCAGGCTGTTGATCCTTGCCATATGGATCAACTGGTGTTAAGCATTTTAGAGCAAAGTGGTGGTTCTGGTGGAATAGCACCTTTACTATAGGTCAACCCTGTCTGCTGAGCAAAGCGGTGGGATGGGATAACAACACAGCCCCTTGCTCCTCAGTCTATCACAGTGATGGTGAACATTTTAGAGCTTTCAGTGTTACAAACAGCCCACTGCAGCACATGTCCCATTGGTTTGCCATGACTGATCTAGCAGTATGTCCCTGGATAGGTCATGTCAGGTCTCTAAACCTCGCTGAGGACTTGGAAGGATGGAGGTTGGAGGAAATATGAAATCATCCTTGTTCACTCATGGTTTTTGAAACTGTAGTCCATGTGGAGAACCCATTGTACACCTAGACAGAGTGCATCTCAGGCTGGTCAGCCCAGTGGAAGCTGAATATTTGTCTCACATTCAGGATGTCCTTGGAGAACTCCCAAAAAGAAGCTTCCAAGGACAGTGGTACCTTGCCCCTTTAAGCAGACAGACAGTGGCTCTAGCTCTGGAAAGTATCTCCAAGCATTCTCATAGAGCTGGTTTTGATTACCCACCTTCCTTTCCACCCTATGAACTTTACTTAAGAGGTCAGTCCTGTAACCTTGGGTGAAAACCATGTGAGTCCCACTCTTGGTGTTAGGCAAAGGTAGACTCTGAACCAGATTTTTTTCTCAAGAAAATCAAGAACTGTTATAGCAAAAGAAAAAGAAATTAAAGCATGATAGTAGATATTTACAAAATTCAGGTAATAAGTAATTATTAAGAGCCCTCTAGGTGCCAGGAACTGATGATATGATGACAAAGAAAGGAGAAGTCCTGCATTATTGGCATTGGCTGACAGAAAGACAGCGTTCATTCAGGGCCAGAGTCAGCTCCACAGTAAGGCAGGACACACAAGCTGCCACCACTGGGGTTCAGAAAAGTCTGGAATAAAAAGAGAAATAGGAGATAGAGCAGATGGAGATGAGAAAGTAGAGACCTGTATTCCAACAGAAACAGAGGGAGTACCCTTGTGCAATCCCAGATGTCTAGATTGTGTTTTGCATCCTGTTCTTGTGTCTTCACCAGTGTCCTCTTAATAAAGCACCTTTGTATTAAGCTACCTTGTGTACATTTCTGTTTATTTCTACTAAACATGCTCATACATATTCACACCCACACTCAGCAGACAAACCTAACTCATGCAGAAAATATCACATCTATGGACTCCATTCATTCATTCATTCACTCATTCTTTCATTCATCAATAAATTGTTTACCTATTACCTACCATGTGGCAAGCTTCTGTACTCTTACAGGAGACTAAAACTGAACAAGAACAAGTATCTCCCACAAGGACCTCATATTTGCATGTGGAAAAATCATGTTATCTAGCAATTACTGTTCAAATGACAAATCCTACACAAATGCCATGTGCTTGAAACACAGCAGAGAACATTTAAATGCCTTGGGAGTCAAGAAAAGCTTCAGAAAAGAGTTGCCTTCCTGAGTTGAGTGAAAAAGGGTGAGGAAGAGCCACTTGGGTGAATGGATAAGCATTGTGTAAGAGCAATCAGCATGTGCCCGGGAAGTGATATATAAGGATATGGAGTATCGGAATGAAGACTGGTATATTTCAGTATGGCTGGGTTACAGGAGTAGAGGGTGGTGAGTGCATGGGGGAGAATGGAGATGGAGATGCTTCAAAGGGCATTTGGAGATGAAATCAGAAAGACAATAGATACAGATCTCCAACGATCTTATAGTTTTGTTGAGAAGAGGAATTAGCCCCCTTCCAGCTTCAATGGTGTTATGGTTCATGCTATCCATACATTTTTTTTATTAAATGTCACAGGTCAAAGTTATTCTAATTATCCCACAATTTAAGGACTAGGAAAGTGAGGTCCAGAGCCTATGTTCTTTCCTTTGCATCACACTGCCGCCCAGCTCAGGTAGAGAGTTTGCTGTGTGTTGTGTACAGTCTAGAACCATGGATGGATTGGAAGCAGGAGATGATGTGATTTCATGACTCACGCCGATAATAACAGCATGGAAAGTAAATCAGGGAAAAGAGCTAAGACTGGAGATCAGAAAAACTAGTTAAAAGGATAATGTAAGAAAATCAAGCAAGAGTTAATGAGGTCTTGGGTTAAGGGAAGAGCAGTGGGTATGGAAAAGAACAAAGGGTGAGCTGGAGATATTTGCAAGGGAATGATTTACTGAGGGATCAATGAGTCTAAGTTAGGGAAAGGGAAAATGTGGTCATGAAGGGGTGATAGATAGTATGAAGCCGGCCAGATCAAAAGATAGGAAGGAATATTAATGGGACCTTTGAGCTGTTGATTTAATGCCTACCTTTCATTTCCTGGTAGGACTTTCCTAATTTTTCTCCAACTTGGATACAGCTCACTGCAGGAATTCAGGGGGGCAAGAGCTTCCACAGAGTTCTATCTTCATATTCAAACCACTCAATGCTACTGTCTTTTTCCTCATCGTAAACTCACTATCTCATAACTGCACCTTTCATCCGGGTATTGTAAGTGGAAAGTCACCTTCATCTGTCAAATGCTCCCTCCAAGCAGTGTATACCTGCGAAGTCAATCCCTTCTCTTCAGTTAACTTCCCCTATGATCCCTGGATCTCATGATCAGTCCTTGGCAAAATCCTAGTAATTTCAATGTCTCCAGAGTGTGCTTTACCCAAGCTGCCCTTGTGGATATGGCTTCCCCGGTAGCCTCCTCTAGTAGTGACTCTCTTCTTTCCCGCACCTCACATTCCTGATGTCCTCCACGGTGATTTCCTGAATGCTGTTCATCCTTCCTCTCTAACCAGCTCTGGCTTCTCTGAAGCCAGAACCATCAGGCACTGTCACCTACTATCCGTCCTTGCTGTAGTTTATTTTTCTCACTTCTCTCCACTCACTGAAGATTTTCAGTATTAAATTTTCCATTATTCTTAACACCTCCAAGCCTGTCTCATTCCTAATGACTTCCGCATCCATACAGATGATCTTTAGTACTCTGGCCTTGCAGATCCCTGGTCCCTTTGCCTTGCCTCCTTTCCTCACCATGGCTCCTCACATAGCATTCTAACCCATCTTAACAAATGATGCTCATGACTATACCCACAGCCTGACTTTATTGGTAACTGCGTTCTCCCTATAACCTCAGTATTAATTACCACACTCTCGTATTTCCTCTCATCTCTTCCCCCTAACAAATCATCAAACCTACTTAGACTTCCAATCTTTGGAGCTGACTAACTTCTCTTTCTATCACCCCACATTGATCTCTTTTCTCTTTTAGCCTGGCTTAGATTCTCTATTCCAACACTATCATAACTCCTTGGTATACTTCCAGTTCCCTTGGCTCTTTGTTTTCGTCTTGTATGTACACGCATCCTGGTTAATCCAACCCTCTACCTATTCCTTGCCTGCCTGTATATGAGCTGCTGGAAGTAGCTGATATAACTCACAATGATGCTGACTGGTCTCACATTATAATTATTACCACAAATCTCACATGGGCTCTTAGTGTTACCTGGAGACCCACTAATATATCCAGTTAGTTGACACTTCTAAACCCTCCTCTTTGAGAAGACCATGTCATAATTCTCTTCTCAACAGTACTTTTTCCTTCCTTTTAGCGAAAAATGTTGCTTCTTGTTGCACCAGGGAAATTGAAACAGTCAGAAAAAAACAATGGTAACTTCCCACCACCACATCTAACCATCCTTTGGCATCTGTCCTGGTGAACTCTATGTTGCCTTCCACTGAAGGATGAGGAGTTCATGCTTCTATGAATGACCAGTTCCCATCATGCATGGAATATTAACTCTTCTCACCCAAGGATTTCATGCTTGCAATTATCTCCTATCATGCCTGCATCATCACTTCCTCCCTTTCAACTGAATTATTTCAGGCAACAAACCCATAAGCTGGAATAGCTCCCTTTTTAAAAATAAAAGCGCATCCTTCCTTCACCACATATCACTCTCCAGTTATCACCCATTTTTCTGCTTGCTTTTACAGAAAAAGCACATCCATTCATATCTGCTTCCTCACTTTGCTTCCTCTCTTGGGTCCTCCCCACTGAGCTCATTGTACCCTCCTGCCACTGAAACCACTCCTCTGCAGGTTACCAGTCACCTTCACGTCAGTTCTGTATCTCCATTGCTCAAGAGCTTTAATCTGATTGCCAGGTGAAACGTTTTCTTTATGTGGAGATTATAAATAGGTTAATGAAGTCACAATGACTATTGCTCTTTTAAAAATATGCATGAGATCATGTTACTCCCTTACTAAACCTCTGCCATGGTTGTCTACTCCACTTTTATTTACATTAAAGTTCCTTATCATGGCCCTGTGATCTGTTTGTAGCCAACTCTTGAACCTCATCTAGTACCAGTATCTTCTTTGTTCACCTCTTTGCCCCCCACCCCAAGTCTTTCCTGCCTGGTTCCTGCCTTGGAACCTTCACACTTACTGTTTCCTCTGCCCAGACACTCTTCCCCCAGTTCTACTCTTCCCTCAGTTCTACATACAGCTGGTTTCTCATCACGCATATGTCAGCCTCAAAGTCTAAATCCCAACGTGCCCTTCCTGACCAGTCTCGATACTATAAGCTGCTCCTTCTCACACTATAGGAAATATGCTCCTTGTAACCCAGTCTTTCCTTTATATCACTACCTGAAATTAGTTTGTTGTCTTACCTATTATCTCACCCCCCCTCTAGAACATAACCTTGTGGGGGCAGCGATCTCATCCATCTTTCACAGCAGACCAACAGCCCCTCAGCTAGGGCGTGCCTCGGAGTGGACGCTCTGTGCATGTGTGCTGCAGGCAGGCTGGATGGCCCTCCATCATGCCTAGCTGACCTGGGTGGCTTAGGCTCTGGCCCTCCAGGACCTCTGGGGCTGTACCTTGATGGCCCCCGTGGCAATCTGGATGTGATGCAGCCGCCGCAGTGTGCTCTCTCTGTCAATGAAGTAGGAGGCTGCCAGCTGGTGCAGGGTCTCCAGGGACACAGCAGAGCTGTTCCCACTGCCTCCAACTACAGGGCCACCTCCTGTTGATTCTGTCTTTCTGCTCAGTTTCCGCTTGTCCACAAAAATGGTCAGGGATTCTTCTCCTATAGCAAAAACATAGGTTCATAGGTTTAGGTTCAGCTCCTGAATTCCCTACCAGTGAGAACCGGAAACCCTTGCCCAGGACTGACAGAGCTAAGAGGAAGCATGGTCCCTGCTGTGGCCCTCTTTCCCTCCCCTGCTAGCTTTCCAGCCTTCTCCCAGGGTTCCGCACCAGGGCCGCAGGCCTCTCTCCTGAGAGGCCCTCCTTTTCCTTAGTTCCTTTAGTCTCCCAGAGCTCCCCGCCCTCACCCCCAGCTTATTTGTCTAACATCCTCTATTGATCTCTGTCCTAGGCAATCTACCGCCATGGGGGGACAAAAATCTCTCTCTTAAGTTGTTTATGAGAAGTTGCCAAAGCTATTTCTGCTCCCTTAGAAAGGGCAAAAAAGCCTTGAAGCTCTGGCTCCCTCCTCCCCATCAAACACTCCACACCTACCACACACCGGCAGCTGGCCTGAACCCTGGGAGAGCTTCTTTTTGTCCATTAGCCAGCGAGCTAAATGTTATAATAAATCCTGCTTTCTTCTTCCCAGGGTGCGGAAGACTCTGTGTCTGTTCAGCGTTTTCGACTCTGCCCCGGGTCCCAGCCACAGCGGCACTGCCCCATCCCTACCCTCATCCTACCAGTGGGTGATTTACCAGCCCAGAAGAGGTGGATTAGTTTGATTGATTAGGAAGCAGGAGTCAGGGACTCAAAGAACATCTATTTCATTGCCTATGGTTCTGACATTTGTAGCCATAGCAAACTGTAAGTGGAGAGGCCTTGGGGTTAAATGGCTCAGTCAAAAGAAAACTGGGAGCGCCCCCTGCTGGTTTGTGCTTAGTAGGAGCCTGTCTGTCCTCACACCCCACACCCCTCTTCAGGAAGATGTTTATAAGCAAATAGAAAAGTCCTGGGGGTGAATTTGGATGCCTAGAGAAAACACTGTTCTCCCACACACCAGAAAGGAAATGTTAATCAAGAAACAATAGGCCAGGAAGGAAAAAATATACCCAGGAAGACAGCTTGGGCTATGTTCAATAGATTGTAAAGATGTTTCAAATAATCCCTCAACCACTTACCTCCGAGGGTGGCAGAAAGTAAGAAATGAGTGCCGTACTTTTTTATCAGGTTTTCGGTAACCTGTTGCAGGTTGGGCCTCCTTCCAAGAAGGCGGATGTTCCGAACAAACTCTGGGGCAAGAGGCAAAGGCAAGCTGAAGAAGTCCTTTCTTTCTAGAGCCAAGCTGTTCACTTTCCAGCGGGCAAACTCCCTGGAAGAAAAGCCAAGAGATAAGGAAAACCTCAGTGTATCCAGAGCAAGAGGCATAAAATCTGAAGGAGACACATCCTTCCTCGACTGGCCCACCTTGTCGCCTCTGGTTCCTACAGTAGGTGGAGCAGAACCTGGAAGAGACCCTTGGCCCCTCACCCAACCTGTTATTCCTAGTCTATGGGGAAGCTCATCTCATCTGACCTCCATCAGAGCCTTACTACACAACGTTTCCCTGGAGTTCAGCTGATCAGCTTCTTTGCAAAAAAAGTAGTAACGTCTAGCAGTGTAAGGCAGTGGAAAAAAATATTGGAAGAGTGGTTTGCAGAGAGGCGATGCAGCCACAACTGTCACACAGCAGACACATCACATCATCCAACATGGCCTCAGTTACTGACCGGTAGAATCAAGGAAGCAGTTCTAGACCATCAAGTCTCTAGCCTGTTTCAGATTCCTTTATACTCTTACAAATGATCACATCGCCTGTATTTGTTTATGTGGCTTATAGCTATTTATATTTGCCATTTCAGAAACTGAAACTGAAAAAAATTAAATTTACGATTGTTTCATTTGAACATAACAGTATTAAACCCATTACATATAACTTAAATATTTTTGTGACAATAATGATATGTTCCGAAACAATTTCAACAAGAAAGAGTGGTATTGCTTTGCATTTTTTGTAAATCTCTTCCAAGTCTGGCTTAGCAGAAGAGAGCTGCCTTCTCAGATTTGCTTCTGTTGCAATCTGTTGTCACAATTGTAGATTTTTTCCTTTGAGACCACTCTAAACAAATGGCAGTTTCTTAAAGGTTAGTTACAGTCTGGTATCTGAAGCCATATCCACAAACTGTTACATTAAAATCCAGGGTTCTATACTGTAGATTGAATGATCTTTTACCCCGCATGATTTTATAACAGCATGCATGGTCATCTTAATAATAATCAGATCACTGAGTTATGCTGATCTTCTAAATTTTGACACTTTTTATTATATAATATCAAAACATCACATTAGTTAATAGCACCACCAGTCTCATCAGAAAAATCTATAAATATTAGGAAGCTGTCAAGCTCATGATAACAAATACAAGTTTTTCAAAATTCTAATTTTTGTTTGAAAGTTTAAATTTTATCATTGGTGACAAACACTGTTAGTTTTCCATACAGAAGCCGGCTTACTTCATTTTTTTAAGAAAATGTCTGCCAAGTACTCCAGTCTGGATAACCATAGCTTGTCGGTTGGTTATGCTTTGAAGAAAAATAGAAAAAAAATTCCATAAAGGAATTTGCTAATTCAGCTTGCAACTCAATCCCATGTGTATTTTTCCTTGAGACACCATGGGTTTTGGTAACCTCAGATGTGCTTTATGTGTCTTTCCCATTTCATCACCCAGAATATTAAAAAGACATATACCGAAGATCAAGATTCAATCAAACTAAATTTACTGCTTTCAGGATATTCTTAAATGAAGCCAGCATGTGTGCATTGTGTCTGTGTGTTTGCTTAGGCACCTGTGAATGTCGAAAAGCTCATTTGGTATGACTGCCTTTATTCAAATTAAGATACCAGCAGTTTTGTTGACCTTTGCTTTTATACCTTCAGTGCAAGTGTCTCATGTACATCTTAAAGAACAAAAAGGACCCATATGTTGAGAAACCCTATTTCAGAAGATGGCCAACTTCCTTTCTAGTTCCATCCAGGATGGTAATTTTCAAGCTCTGCTACTCATTGAAATGTTTGCATGTTAAAGGGAAAGGATTTTCCAGCAAGGGCTGAAAAGGTGATAACCACTCTCATAGGAGAGGAGTTTTCCATTGTCTCCTAAATTATACTGGTAAGGACCAGCTCTACTGCCTTAGGAACAAACAAAAGGGCACAGTCTTCAGTCCTTGACCCATCCTGACCCTCCTTGTAGCAACAGAGCTCACCACTGGCCTAACCGTCCACCAAATCCATGCACTGCAAATGATGAGGCTGCAGAAAAAAATACCACAATTAAAAATAAATGCAAATCGATGCCCAATTTGAGGCTCTAGAATCCCCCCATATAACTCAAGAGGCTAAGACGGAGAGGAGGAGCATGTGCCAAACATCACTAGGGAAACAAAGGAAAACAGTGACTAATAATTCATGGTTCCAACAAAGTCTTTCAGAATTCTCGCAGTGGGACTTTATTTATCTAAGTAGGCAAGTTCGTAATAATATATTATCAGTTATTTCTTTTGTGTAGGAAATGCTAAACTTTAATTAAAGTACAGAGTATTTGTCAAAAGTATTTTCTATCCCAAATTTCACTGCAGAGTAAGGAACTGTTGCCTGATTTCATTTCTAATTGGCTGGATGGGAACTAGTACCTCCCTCCTTGACTAGTTGATAATTGCACTGACGAATCATAAAAGCAGACTACTAAACACAGAAGTAGAAATAAAAATAAAAAGAATCCTAGGACCAGGGATATAGCTCAGTGGCACAGTGCCTGCCTGGCAAGTGCAAGGTCATGAGTTCGATTCCCAGTACCAAAAAAATAAAAATTAAAATAAAATAAAAAAATTTAAAAAAACAAAAAGAATCCTTAAGGTCATTAAACCCAAGCCCACTGCTTTAGATAGGTTACCCGCAGACATCATTAACTAATAATTCCTGTCATGTTCTTGTTCTAGGTTTGGGGGAGGCATTCTTCTATCTTCCATAATTTCTTATAGAGTGGTCAAAGCCTTTCCCTGAAAGGAAAGCCAATTTACTGTAGAGGTAGGTCTATCTTTAATTAAATATAATGAACAAAAATTAGTAGACAATGGCTTGTTCTGTTACTTCATTTAGGGATGCCAAATATTACTTCCTCTAAGAAGCAGTCCCTGACTATCCTATCCAAAAAAGCATCCTCCATTCTCTGCCCCCATGCTCTGTTCTGTGTACTTATCTCTACCTAATATAATGCTTTTATTCTCTTTCTCTCCCATTAAAACATAAACTCTACAAGGGCAGGAGTTTTTATGTTTTATTCTACTCTATCTCCAGCCATAGAATACTACTAGATGTTCTCACATTAGAACAGAGATAGATGATCAACATATTTTTGTTTAACAATCAAATGAGAGAATGTCCACATCACTTCTGTCACTTATTTTATGTCACCTCTCTCCTGACCATCTAGTTGTTTGCAAATTATTGAAAATTTGATTAAAAATAGTTACAGGATGAGAATGTATGTGAGCAACAACCAATTACTGATTGATCTGAAATAAAGCATTCTAAATGTATACACATATCAGTGAGAAAATTAGATTTGATTTATAAAAATGTAGCATAGCATAGTTTTGTGCATTTTAAAGATATTAATCAAAGTATTGCTGACGTATTCTTTTGCTTTGTCCTCTTCTATTGTCTTCATCAGATATGGACAACTTCCAGTGACTGTATTGTCCACACTCCAAGCTCAGTGAATGAAAATATCTCTTAATCAGACTCTGCTGTGTCCAAATGTTAATGATCAACATCTCTATTCCTCTACACCGGGGCTGATGGTAATTTTTGCTACACTTGTACACTTGTTTTGTTAAAGATCACCTAACAAAGCAATAGTCTTAGAATTTTGCACTTTCCTCACATTTGACATCAGACTTGGAAAAACATATATTTCATTCAAACCCATTGTTTTGAGTGCATCTTACTTAAATGAGAAAATTGAAGCTTAGAAAGCCAAGTGATTTGCCTAATGTCACACATGACTAACAGAACCTGGGCTGTTAGAATGGAAGAAACATTTGCCAATCCTTTCCACATTATGGTGTACACTGAAAATTCTCTTTGTATGAAACAGTGGGGTCATGGATGAAGCTGCTCAGACCAGATAACAGTGCAAGAGGTCCTCGTACCCAGTTCTTGCCCAGATGCCCCAAACACTGTAATCCATTTGTGGCATACCCAGAAGCTGGCATGCACATTGGTTAAGAAGGTCTATTCCAACCCCCTTCTGTTATGAGAAAACCATGAGACAGCGAGGGCGAGCAGGTTGCCTGAAGCAAAATAACCAAGTGGTAGTAGAAACAGAACAGAACACTACGGTCCTGACCTTCCCACAGTGCTGCTAACAGCTGCTACAATAGTGACAATAGCAACAACTGAAACCTGGGAAGGTGCTGGAGGAGGGACAAAATGTGGCCTATGTGAATGCTAGGCAAGCACTCTTCCATTGAGCTGCAACCCCAGCCCTAAGAAATTAACTTGGATGAAGTCGCACCATTAGTGAGACAGCTTAGCTTGAAACCCAATGCCAATGTTTGATGTCAGTACTACACTGTTATTTTTACACTATTTTCCTTTGTGTAGCTGCAGTTAAGAGTATTTTATTATGCTCTCATTAATTTTAAATGTTTACTATCTTTAACAGAAATGGTTTCACTACCCAGAACATTCCATTTGTTTACCTATATGAAACATGAATTTACTCTATATTCAAAACACAGTGCAACATTTATATGGCAGAAAAATTTTTTTTGGATTAAAATGGTTTCAACATGCTCATTTGCAGGAGAAGAAATTGAGACTGAGAACAAAATCAAGTATATACACAGAGCATCATGGGAGGAATCAGAGATAAATGCCTGGCTCCAACTTGTAACAAATGCCTGGTTCCATGGCTGCTCAGGAAATTATAACAAAGAATAAAAATGACCCAGAAAAATGAATGATACTATTCTAGGAACCATTTTATATGCAAATAATAAAACCTAATGGCTAACATTTAATGAATTCTTACTATGTACTAAGCATTCCTAGCATCATATAAGGGTTAGCTAATGAAATATTCCTATAAGGGGAGAAATATAATTATTTTTGTCTTATGTATGATGAAATTGAGGCACATATATGTTAATTTGCCCAGTAGTTAACAGATAGTAGATGATATAGTCAGGATTTTTTTTTTTTTTTTTTTTGCGGGTACCGGGGGTCGACCTCAGGACCTCGCGCGCCAGCAGGTGCCCGTGCCACTGAGCGATATCACCGGCCCCTTTTTCGTATGTGGGTTCCGGGAGTCGAACTCGGGCCCTCGCGCTTGCCGGGCAGGCACTTAAGCCGCTGAGCCATCTCACCGGCCCATATAGTCAGGATTTAAATGCCAACTATCTTTCTGTTTCTGGGACACAATTTTAACCACTATGACATACTACCTCTACCTGTGGAACTCCATGGGGCAATCATGATATTGTGAGTGGAAGTGTGTGTGTGTGTGTGTGTGTGTGTGAGAGAGAGAGAGAGAGAGAGCGAGAAAGAGACAGAGAAAGAGACAGAGAGACAGAGAGACAGACAGACAGACAGGGAGAGAGAAGGGGGAATCCTTTAAAGAATGCATATAAAGAGGGATTATAATTGAAGAAATTTACCAGGAAATTTCATTAGAGAAAGAACCCAAAAGAATGCATATAGGGTGCTACATTAAAAAAAGAAAAGAAAAGAAAAGAAATCCCAGAAAAACAAAATATAAAGCAAAATCTGCTTGCATAATGTATTACAGTGGGACATTGCTATGGTTTGGACCCCCAAAGTTTACAAGGTTGTGCATCTTTAGGAGGTAGAGGGAAACTCATTTGGCACGTTGCTCTCAGAAGGGATAAAGTAGTTCCCATGGGACTCTGGTTAATCCTCCTGAGAAGGCTGTTAATAAAGAGCAAACCTGGTGCTTTTTCCTGGCTTGGATTTCCTGTCACACCATGTGATTTCTCCCTCTCACACATACTTCTACCATAATACTATCTGCCATGTGATCCAGCCAAGGAGGGCCTCAAGAATCGTGGGACAAATAAATTTCTTTATAAAATTTCCAGCCTTATGTAGTTTGTTATAATAATGGAAAACTCATTAAAACAGATGTCAACTCAGAATTAGGCACAAGGCTTCAGCCACAGGGAGGTTCAGATGAGTCTTCCATGGTTTTCTCTTCTCCAGTAAGTTTTTTTCCTGCCCTTTAGGGTCTTTCATTTAATCAAAATAATGCAGAAACATCTGTGAATGGAGTTTGAATCAGAAAATGGTAAAAGTGTGCTTATAGAACACATTAACCTGGTTCTTTCCAGCATCTGAAAACCTCAGAAGACACTACTGGAAGGCAGCCTGAGCTACTATTCAAAGAATAAATGTTCATTTCCGATTTTTCATTTAGCAGTTTTCTTCCAGTAATAAAATAATCAAGGCTCTTTTTTTTCCTAAGAAAAGAATGTTTTCTATATATCAATTATATTAACACATACTGCTTCAATTAAGCCATCATCTTTGTTTCAATTAAGACATCAAGTAAATCTCCATTTCAATTTAGCCATTTCTCGTAAAATATTCTCCCACTGTGTTTATTACACAGTAAACAGTCTTAGAAAGCAAACATTTCAAACAGTACCATCGTCCCTATAGAAAGTGCCTTTAGAATAGCAGAGGCCATGACACCAAGGGCCCAAGGGTGGAACCAAAGGGTGAACAGAGCTCTCTTTGCCTGGAAAAGGCATTCATGTGGCATTTTCAATGGGTACATAGCCTGCAGTCATTCACAAAAGTTGACTTCATTTTTCATCTCCCTTCAGCATATTTTAGCTTAGCCTTGCGTGAACAATATCTATGTCTGTCAAAGGGTTAACAGAACCATAAAATCACCAAAAACAACCAAGACAAAGTCTAAGAAAGGTAAAATCTGGATCAAAAGGTAAAATCCAGTGTGTTACATCAGCCATCCTCACCAGCACTCAAAGTATCTTAAATATAAATATATAAAGAGAAATTTATATTCGGAAGTCATAGTTATCTTTGTTCCAAACTGCTTAACACTAATGGTCCAGATTGCCAATAAATGATGCTTCAGATTTTACGTGAATTTAAGGGTTTCTCCAGAATCCAAAGGGAATTCTGCAGTAGGAGAGCTAAACCACAGCTATGCCAAACCTCAGGCAACAGGAGCTCCAGCAGGGCTGTGGGACTGGATCAACGGGAGCCAGCTCTGGATTTGAAGCACAAAAGGATCTCCGATGAGAATCCTAAATGCCTACAAGGTGCTCCTAATTCAAAATATGTAAATAAAAAGTAGTGTCTCCAAGTCCTCAGCTCCCCTGCAGTACTATGTTCCTCTGTGTTACACAAGGTCAACAAGAAATCTGTCAGCAAGAATCCCCTGCAGGGTCTCATGGCTTCAGAAGACGAAAGATCCAGAAAGAGCACAGCTGGGGTCTTTCCTCCCAGGTGCAGTTTCCAGCAGCTGCATGCTTAAGCACCACTTTTGGGGCTTGTAAACTGAGAACACTGATCCAGCCCCCAGGAAGAGTCATTACCTGTGAAGTTTCCTTCTTTATGAAGCCTTAAGGGAGAGGGTATTTAAAAATAAACAGGTAGGTATGCAGATGGGTGGATGGATGGATAGATAGATAGATAGATGATAGACAGATGTTTTAAAACAAACTGTACCTCGGTGAGGCTGAAATCCAGTAGTAATGAATATTGCAGCTTATAATGTTGGTGTTTGTGCTGAGACATCATGCTTAACAGCTGGGTTATTCTATTACCAGTTTTCTAATCTTTTATCTTTCCACATCTGTGGGGGAAACATGTCCCAGTCCATTTTCAAGGCCACCAATAGGGTTATCATTTGGAAAGTCATATTCCCCATATTCTGAGCATGTAGCTCCTCATCCCTTCTATCCGTGGCACCCCTGTGGGCCTGGAACCATTCTGTCCCAGTGTCAACATGCCTGTGTGTTAGGAGCCATTTGTTCCTCCTGAGTTAAGACTCCAGGCTGAGTTCAACTCCAGGCTGAGTTCACTGGGGGAGGGAATCAATGCTGTTTCCAGCAGAGCCAACCAATCACCTGTTCGCTCAGGGAGTGCTTCTCAGAATAGGATCTGGGACTCCCTGGAGGCTGGGGAAAAGTCTTAAAGCAGCATGGATCCCAGGATGCCCAGTGCCAAACACTGCTTGCAAACAATGACAAAACACATGGGCTGTCAAGATAGGGAATATTGCCCCTCCCTTTCTTTGATCCTACTGATCTATTTCCATTAATCTCTCTTTTGGGGGGCACTCTCTTCATTTGGTCCTCCATGGAACTGCAGCACTGAGAGGGACTGAGCTAGCATTCTCCAAACCATTGTTCTGGTGTGGCCTATGTTCAAAGAAAGAATTTGGCTGATTTTCCTTGAAAAATGAAGGGAGGCACAGGGTAAGTTATTGAATAAAATATTTAAGAACTTTGGAGCAAAATGATGAATTGGCCTTAAGCCAAGGATACAAATAGTTCTCTTCTCATTTTTTTCCCTGTGACTTACCTTTGTTTGCTTAAATTGTCAAGCAGTGACCCACAGGAAAATTCCTCACATATCAACCAGTTCTGGATAAATGCAAATGTTTCTGTTCTCTGATGCCACCTTTCTCATGGAGAGTTGTTTTCCCCAACTAGCGTGAGTCTTGCCAATGTGACACGGGAGACTCTGTGAGGACCCTGATGCTCCTAAAGAGTTCCAGACACTGAGAGGTCTTCACTTGCTTCATCTCTCTGCTGATATATCTCACATCCAGAGCTCAAGCCACCAAGCTAAGACTTTATCATTTTTTTTTTCATGGTGCTCATATTTTTCATCTTGAAAAACTCATGCAAAAGGGAATATTCAAAGCCAACCCACAGATTGACAGATGCCAGTTATTTACCTTAGTGTCTCAGCTAAGTGGGTTTCAGGTTCCCTAGCTGGACGTTTCAGGGGATCAGGGACCTGTCATGCTTTGGGTCCTGTACAGAAGGCAGTATTTCTAGACACCTCATATCATCAGGAGATTTCTATGTCAACAACAGATTACTATAATATACTTCGCCATTAGAACCTCTACTGCTATAACGAATAAGACATGATTAATCTGAGCTATAAAAAGAAATGATAATAAAAATCACAATCTCCTATATTGGTATAGAGCATTCTTTTAGGATTCTTTTTTTAAAAATTGCAAACAATTTGCACACATGCTCAACTATTTTATCTATACAATGACCTTGGAAGAAAGGAAAAGGTAATATCATTAATCAACTATTAACCTTTTACTGGTTAACAAATAAAAGAAGAGATTTGCCCCAAGTCTCAGTTGATTGGTGGTAGAGTTAAACTGGAATCCAGGCCATACTACCAATGATTATTTTTGTCTTTCTCTGTGACCTGTGCCCCAGTTCAAGCACCACTGCCCACATTGTTCTATTTCACAGGGAATTCTTTTGCCTTGTTGGCCAGTGTAGACAGGAGGAATCCCTAGTTAGGAAGACTTCAACCCAGGAGTCATTTGGTTAAAAGTTTCTCAGTGAGATGGCTCAGTGGCGTAAGCACCTGCCTTGCAAGCACGAGGGCCCAAGTTCAACTCCTGGATCCCACATACGAAAAAGGGGCCGGTGATATCGCTCAGCGGCACGGGTGCCTGTTGGTGCGTGAGGTCCTGAGGTCGACCCCCCGGTACCCACAAAAAAAAAAAAAAAAGTTTCTTGGCCCTTGCAACCCTTGAAGGTACAGAAGAAATGAGGCCAACCCTTCCCTGACGTCCTGCTGCTCTGTCCTTCCTACTGTCTGGAAGAACTCAAGAAGCCTGGCATGGAGGTAATTTAGCAGCCTTCTGTGTTCTCAAACAACGGCCCATAAACAATGATTGGCCAATTTCATTCTAATCTTTTCAGTTTTGCTCTAATTAAAATCAAGCTGCAGCTTTCAAACAGTTTAATTAAGGCTGATTGGGAGAAATGGGGAGGGGAGAGTCAAGTTTAGAGGAGGAGGAGAAGGAGATCAGTGCTTGGCAGGTCTCACACTGCCCTAGTGGGACTCAGGCACTTGGAGAGTGGTGTGTTTGTAGAATCAACATAAAATAGATGCGCACACTGGTATGTAAGGCCAGAGAATCTGTAAGACAAGAAGCAAGTGAAAAGGAAGTTAAGACATGCTTTTCCAGCACAGAAACCATAGCTCTGCCGTGACCACTCAACCTGCTTCCCCAGAGTTCATCGGTTCACCTCCACAGAAGATGACTCCTCACTATCTACCTACTCTCGTGCTCGTTTTTGCTCAGCAAGCTGATAGCACATTCTATCCTTCCCAGCATCAGATTTCTTCATAGGCTTCCCATTATCTACTTCACTCCAAGAGAAATCCCCATAGGCTGTCAACTCCCTCCATTATTCTGAAAGTTTACTCTTTTATGCAATGAAATAGGCCTTCTGGTACTACATTTGGGTGCATTTGTATAAGGGCCACGCTTCTTTGCACTATTTTTCATTCCTTCAAGAGTTTCCAGATCTCTAGGCCCTCATGTTCAATCTACTCTCCTTGCAATCCAGCTCATCAATGTATTTTTTTTTAAAGATGCCACCCAAATTGAACACCATCCAATATGTTCCAAGCCACTGAGAGCACATTTGAATACAAGATCTGAACACATCACCATTATCATCATTATGACTATTATCAAGAGCCTCTACGTTTTGAGGAATGGGACTGGATGTTTTATATTTTTTAAATCAATAACCCAATCTTACAAATGCCAGAGTAGTCTATTGAATCATTATTCTTGCTTGTATTAGGAGGCCCTTGCTACGTGACTTTGCTATCAATCACTTACATGGGCAGGGCTTATTTCCCAACCCCATGTGCACAATGGGAATGGTTATGGAACTTTGCTTTGGACAAAGGAATGAGGGCAGAGTGACAGTGTGCTAATTTTGCACCAAGACCTCCAGAGGCATTGCATGTTTCCACTTTCCTATCTGCACCGCTGTGCTCACTATGAGAATTGCTTCTGCAGATACTGGAGGTACTGCTGCTTCAGCCTGGGCCACAGAATAAACACCACTGGAAGAAGAACCACAGCTTCCTTGTAGGCCCTCATCCTGAAACGAAACTAACACAGACAATCTATACATGCATGGTAGGAACAAATTATTTTAAACTACTGAATTTTTATGCATAGTTATAGCAATAGCTAAATGATGCACACCACAGCTTTAGCACTATTTTATAGCGAAGCGAGCTGAGGCTCAGATAATTTAAGCATCTTAGTCAAGAATACACAACTAAATAAGAGGTGAAGATAGTCTATGCTCCTTCTACTATCCACATGTCCTTTATTAACGCACTTGTTACTTTCATTTTAAAGATAAAAATATTTGTGACTAACAGTAATTTTATAGTCAGCCAGTACCCCTTATTTCTTCCCAGTCCCAAATATTTATAAAAATGATAAAAACAGTCAAGACAGGCCCCTATATCCTATATTTGTGAAGTTGATGTATTTAACTTAAATCTGGGGCTTTGCAGTTCACTCTCCTCATTCCCTGTGGCAATGACTGGGAAGTTGTTCTGTAAGTTGTTTGTATTTTCCTCCTGGATTCACAGATGGACAATTTCCCCTCCAGCACTCTGCATTTATGTATAACCACGTGACTGAGTTCTGGCCAATGGAATATGAATTCAGGCCCGGCTAAAAACCTACCATTAAATACTTCATGCTTTCTCTTTCCTTGTCACCCAGGATCCAGAAGAGGAATCTGAGGCCTGACGAATGGCAGAGGTTAAAGGAGTCTTGGTACTGAATGAGGTCATGAAACAATCTCCTCCAGTACCTCCCATAAATTATATTGGAGCGTGACATGAGCAAAGAAGTATTAAGTTCGTGAACTTAATTCTTTCTACAACTGTGGTCGCAAATCAAATTGGATGGATGAGAACCAAATCAAGTTTCCCCACAAGGTCAACATTGAACCTAACCATTGAATTTGATTCAGTTCTCTTCCAATTCAGTTTGCCACCAGAATCTTGGAAAGAATTAAGTTCGTGAACAAAGGCACTATGACTATCACTGAGTCACTAAGATTTGGGAACTGTTGCTTTGACTGATTGCTATCTTGACTATCAATTTATTATTCTAGCTGGGCAGAATAATCTTGATTCCTGATTATACTGCCCAGATTTATAAGAACCCCTTTCAATTACCTGATTTTGTTGTCCATAGTATCAAACATCTATATATCCACTTCTCAGTTCAGCAATATTCCTACATTCCTACATGGACATCTCTCTTCTTTCTTTCACCATTTTACCACTCAAGAAACGGTGTTGGTCTTGAGGCCTTGGCTTGTATGCCATGGGATTTTGGTGTGTAAATTTTGCTTAGAGGGAAAGCACCTGTCACTGTTAAGGATTTATTTTGAAGTAGATATCTATAACTATAAAATCAGTGGATAGATTAACTCAGGGGACAGACAGGGAGAGCAATATGTAAATTTTAAGTGATAAATTTGATTAATGTATGGATTTCTAGACAGTAGAACAAGTTTAATAGTGTAAGACTGGCTCTTCTTCTTTCTCAGTGAGTCTCCCTTCATTTATTCTTCTTTAGATTTCCCACTTTACTATTTCTCCTATTTGCCCATGGGATGCTCCTCACAGGCAAATAAACATTTATTTTGAAATGAACCAAATCTCTTTGTGGTAAATAATTGGAAAAAGTACTCTTACCCAATCAGTTTTACTAAAGAAAAAATGAGGCTCATAGATGCAAAACAACTTACATAAGATCACACATTTAGAAGCATTGGAACTGTGATTTAAATCAAAGAAGTCTATTCTAGAGTCTGAAGTTTCAACCACTTGTTTTCTGCTCCATTTAATTCAGTACAGTAATTCCCAGAACATCCAACTCTTCCTGAATGGTTTCAACCTCATATTATATCTTTATATCTGGCAGACGTGGTGCTGAAGATAGGAAGGTGAAGTAAGATGTATTCTTTGCCTGAAGGATCTCACATCCAAGTGAAGAGCAAAGACAGATAAATAAACATAAAAATGTATAAAATAAGTTCTAAAGTAGAAATATGAAGAGAATAAAGGGGAATCATAGTAGTTACTCACCTTTTTGTAGGAGTCGACAAGGACTGCATAAGGAGATGAAAGTTAAATAAGTTTGAAAGACAAGTAGGAGCTCAGCTGGCAGAAGAAATGGAAAGAGCTTTGCAAACAGAGGGAATGGGTCAGGGAGAGACACAGGGCACCAAAAGGCCCTCTGTGACTGGGCAAATCTGAAGATGTTCACTGGGCTTGGAACACAGGAAAAACAGGAAGAAATGTTGGGATATAATTAGTAGCACAGGGTACTCATTGACTATTTGTTAAAATACTGAATGGATGGATTTAAAATGATTCATACTAAAAAATGAGTTTGGGTTTTATCGTCTGGGTACAGAGGAACCAACAGTACTTCTACCAGCTTATACTGGAGAAGATAAAAATATACAAGTGTTAAATGATGAAGGCAGGAAAAGAGAGTAGAGGCTGGGTTGTTTGTTCATTTGTTTGTCTGAAACAGGGTCTCAGGATGTAGTTCAGGATGGCCTTGAACTTACTGTGTAGCCCAGGCTGGCCTTGAACTCATGGCGATCCTTCCGTCTCAGCCTCCTGAGTGCTGGGGTTACAGGCGTGCACCAGTACCCCCAGAAGTAGAGGCTGGTTTTGACAGACTGTTCTGTGGGTCAGGCCACACGGTTTAGACAGGGATAGGGATTGAGAATAGGCAGGTGTCCCAGCACCTGTGTGACTAATCATCCCAAGAAGCACAGCGAAGAACAGAGGAGACACAATAAGTATGGGGGAAACGTGATGAGCTCATTTGTGGCTAAGATTTTACCACAGATAGTAAACCTAAGCATACAGAATGAAGCCAAATATGAGGTAGATATAATTCTTTGAGAATTTGAAAATAAAAGTCAGAATTTATTTTCCTTGAATGAAAAGACCCGGGTTCTCCTGATGCATCTCCAGCACACATTTCCAACTTTTCTTGAAGCTCTGATGCTTCAGTTGCAGAGCACAGTCACCCTGTTTCTGAGGTGTTTCTGTGACCTAGAACTGTCATCACTAATTTTCCAGAACTGTGGAGAAGGCAGGACGTTAAAGAAGTCCACGAAGAGGGAAATGCCTGATCTGAGAAACTCTAAAACGGGGAACGGATATAGATCCATGACAAAATCCATGAGTACTTTGAAAAGTGAGCAAGCAGGAGAGGTCCCTAGGAGCTAGAGTTGGTTTAAGAAGAAAATCTTATGTCAAAATAAATTTCATATATTTCCTTTATAAAGAAAGATGAAAAGGGGAGAGTGAGGAAGAACAAAAAAACAGCATACAAGAGAGAACGTGAGGAAAGAGGAAAGAGAGCAAACCTTTGGAGGGAGGTTAGACAGCGCTAAGAAGTCTTAGAATCAGGGAAAATAATAACAGTTTTCAAGTATCTAGACACCTGCTTTCTGCTGCGAAGAAAAGACATTTAGACTTGTTCTGGAGAAGAAAAAGCAGAATCAGGACCAATAAGTGCAGTTATGGAGAGAAAAACTATGATTCGATTTCAAAATGATTTTTACAGTGATTTAGGCTGTTCAATGAAAATCCTAACAGCTAGAACAGTGTGACCACGCCCTTGGGGGTTTGTGAAGTAGTTGCCTGCACTGGGTGGCAAATGGGTGATTTAAAGTTTCCTTCTAATTCACAGATGCAAGCAGCACTTGGTTCTGATCTGGTATCTCATGTTGACAGACTTCCTTGCACACCCAGGCACCATCTTTGCAGATTTGACCTCTTGTCTCACACTCCTAAGTCCTGTGTTCTCAGATTTCATCTTCTAGACTGGCAGTAATAAATAAGTGGGCACCAAAATACACGTAGCTCTACTTAGGGGTTGCAGAGGCAAAATAACATATGATCATCCTCGAATCGCATTTCTCCTATTGAGTCCCACTGGAAAGAGACTTTCTCAATGAGCCATGTCAACATTGAAGGACTTCCCCAGCCTCCTTTCCTTTCCATGCCCTCTTTATCATACTCACAATCTAAAATATACACTGAAGCCACAAGCAAGACACTAAAGTTTACCTCTGTTACTAGTAAGCCGACTCTGTAGCCTATGTTGAGGGATCACTAGGTGTTTACATGCCTCTAAGGATTCAGGAGAAGTCATTCCCCAAAGAGTCTTCTTCCTGTCCCTTCTCCGTCACTAGCATGTCCCCAGGTGAGACCCAGGCTCTCCAAAGAAAATGAGAATTCTCCCAGGCAGGGCTGGTTCTAGCCAGTTCATTGTTTCCCCATGACAGCTTCCTCCCCAGCCAGTGTAAGTTCTTGCTCACTCTGACATTCAGAACTTGTTTGCTCTTTGCCGGAGGCTGGGGAATGAGGTACCTTTCTGGGCCCTAGGGAGAAGCTAGTAGGGTGATAGAACCATGGAGAATTAAGCAAGACAGAAGATAAAACGTGGTGGAGGAGCCCTGCCAGATTTCTGCATCTTCTCCAAAATGTGCCCTAGCTAGAACTGCCCTAACCCGCCCACAACTATCCCTACAAATCCTGAAACCAAGGTCTCATTAACACCCTCATCTGATTGCATAGCGTGTAATGGATGTGAGAGTAAGTGGGACTGTCCTAGCGCACATACCAATCTTGCCACTGTCAAAAAAAAAAAAAAAAAAAAAAAAATCCACATTTGCAATGTTGCCCAATAGAAAGGTTATTTGCAGCAGTTCAGGTTTCTTCTTGCTTTGTGAAACTATTCCTTGAGATACATTTCCAAATGGACATGTATGTTTTTAAATCAGTTTCTGCCTGATCATAACATCAGGGGCTAGCTACACAGTTACTTAACACTGAAGTTTTATAAGCTATTGCCAGAAAAGAAGATGTTACATCTCAGAAATGGCATTAAGTATCATTCTAGTCGAGGACTCAATTTATAGAAGTTCCAGTGCATCCTTGTAGAGACACACCGTCCGTGTAAAGCCAATACACACCAAATTTGCCAGGGGTGCAGCTTCAGGAAAAGCCATCTGTTACTTCCTCCCACACAGGGTTCCCCAGAGTCCAAGTACAGATGGGGCTTTCTGGTGGGAAAAGAGGATTGTAGGGTCTTTGACTGGGATTAGCCACCTCCCAGGCCCCTGAGGCCTATCTTCTACATCCCAAAGATCTACTGGAATGCCAGAAGGAAGAGAGGCAAACATTGCAGGTAGGTACAACTGAGAGCACCATTTCTCTCAGAACTCAGGCTCAGGTGTCTTACTGGATTAAATTATAATCATTTAATGATCAGGTCCCCCCACTGCCATCAGTTGACTTCTAGCTCTTTCCCCCTTCCAGTAGGGTGACAACCTCTAAAACTCCATGTCCTCATTCATAATATGGGTATACAAACAGCATATCTTTACAGAATTCTTAGCAGAATAATTTTAAGTAACGTATATGGCATGGCTTAGATCTGGCATGTCCCCCACTGTCCTCATGTGTTTGAAAAGTGATTGGATCATGAGGGCATGAAAGCTGATGTGCTTTTAGGAGGTGGGGCCTGGTCAGAAGAGGAGGGTTATTGGGGACATGACCTGGAAGGGTAGATTCTCATCTCTGGTTCATTCCTTCTTTCCGTGATTCCTGGATGCTCTCATGTGAGCAATTTTCCTCTGCCTGGCCCTTCTGCCATGCTGTTTTTGCCTTGGAGTGGGTCAACCATGGACTAAAAATTCTAAAACTGTGAATCCTCCTTTAAATTGCGGGTGTCAGGTATTGTGTCTTGGTGATGAGAAAGTGACTAAGACCATATACAAAGCACTTTGTAAAATGTAAAATGTTGGGCAGTGAGTATTCAATATATATTAACTATCATTATTTCTGTCATTAATCTTAGAAAAGAGAGAGAGTACTTGCTTTTGGTCCTTTAAGTTAAATAGACATTTGACCAACTCTTTCTATCCTACGAGAACACCTCCTTACTCTTTTCTTCTGAGAGATTGGAGAGCACCAGCTCTTTTGGACTATGCTTCAATACTGTGTATGATCTATGCATTGAGACCCCTGCTTACAAAAGGGTCTTGACTTTTGGACACACCTGCCCTCGAGTGGACAAACCCTCCGGTCACTTCCTCCTCCTCACAGTCTGCTCACGTGGCAGAGCTTCCTCTGAACCTCCTGCTCAGACAATCTGGTGACATCTTCTCCAGTTGCTTAACCTAAGACTGGGCTTACCATTTGGAGATGGGGAAGGGAAGGTCTGAGAAAAGCGAGAAAGGGTAAAGTAGCAAGGGAAAGAGGATCAAAAAATGATCAAGATTATAGATACAGATATATAGATATTATTTCCCCAAAATGAATGTAATTATTATGTACCATGAACGTATACTAATAAAATGATCAGGCCCATCATTCAGACAGACAAGTAAGGTTTAGTGGTCTTTAGTTTGAGACAAGGCTACAAATGTAGGACTGGAACACTTATCTCAGACTAAGGCCCAAGCCTTCATGTGCCGACCAGCTAACCTGCCTCATTCTGTGGACAGACTCATCTGTTTCTGATCATAGAGGGGGACACAGGTGACTGGCATGAGAACCAAACTCCTTTCAAGCACCCATCTACTGCAGCACAGGCCTCAGCCCATAGATAATGGCTTCCTCCTGTAAGTCCTCCTTGAGGGCCCAGCTCTCTGAAGTTTGGCCCAGGTCCCCAGCACCTGTGGCACAGCCGGCACTCATAGATGCTCACTAAGTACATGCTGAATAAAGAAAGCCCCTGCCACGTGCCCTGTACTGTTCTAAGCTCCATGCACTGAAATAATTTTCTTGTGGGAGAAGTGGGAAGCTCTGAGGTGGGAAAAATGTGGCAGAAGCTGAAAAAAGAAAGAAAATTGAGAATCTCTGACCCAGAAAAAGCTCTTCTCTTAAAGAAACAAAAATATGTCTGGCCAGTGTCCCTGCCTGCTTGCATATGTGTCGTGACAGTTTCCGGATGCAGTCTTCCTCACTACTTTCTACATGTATGTGTCTCTAAGTAGCAATTCATTTGTGAGTAAAATTAATTATTTCTTGAGGCAAAAATTAATCCTCTTTTTCTCCGCTTGACTGACTCAAGAGCTCTCTACTCTATCTCATCTGAAAACAAGACTGATCTTGCCCTCTCCCCTTGGCCATTCTGGATGCTCGCTTTGCTTCTTGCACATGTTTATTTTCACATGTTCTCTTCACAGAATGTCATGGCAAGCTTATCTCAAGCCAGATTGGCTAACCTGGGTGTAGCCTCCAAAGATGTGGTAAAGTCTAGGGCAAGAGGTGTTGTGTCCTGGAGGAATTTGAGACTGGCATCCTAAGAATTCATTCTGACTCAGCACCACTGGACCCAATCTATCCATCAGCCATTAAGAATGTACTTCCTCTCCCCAGCACTCCAGATGCTACGTTTCAGGGTATTTTGGGGTGTGTATGCCATCACTCAAACTGGCTGTCGATTCTCCAGAAATCAGTAGGATTCTGTTTTTTTCTGTCTTTTGTGTACTCTTCTAGTGCCCAGGAAAATCCTTTCCAAAAAGGACATGCCCCATAAATACTTGTGAAGGGACTTAGCAAATGCATGATGTAGAAAGATTACCCTTAATTTAATTTTTTAAAGCATAAATGATGCTAGATTTTTATTTGAAATACCAGACTTACAGGACCTTAAAGCACTGCTTAATATTTTCTCACCAGGTGAGTCTTTATATTTCATTTTTCCCAAAGTAGAAATGGAAAGAATTGCCTTTGGTCCTACATATAGCAGACACACAATTCTTTTTACTTTGTTTTATTTACCCTTAATGCTGGAAAATGACATGCCCCTCCATGTGAGAGCTTTTTGAAATTGTACCCTAGGGAAAAAAAAAAATCAGTGTTTGAGAGACATTCTTGGCATTTTGGAGAAACAGGATAAGAACAGGGCAAGGAGAGGTGCAGCCATGCACTCAACATTCCTGTCAGATGCAGGGTTCTGGCTGCTCCGTTCCTAAACCACATCGGTGTTCCCATCTGCGGCGCCATTCCAGCATCTTCACTGACAGTTTTCAGCTGCCCATCAGGTTCTTCCTGTACACTACCTTTGATTCCAGCTTCTGGATTTTTCTGTGCAGAGCAATCTAGCACTTTCTCCAAATGAATTTATCTGTAAGTTCCATCAGATGAAGAACTGTGTCTACCTTGTTCAAGTTTATTTCCAGAATCTAGTGAAATAATGAGAATTGTCCTTCAGAATTACTTGTTGAATGAATGAATGAGTGAAGACATCTGTAATTGCACTCTTGAACTTATTCAGTTTGTTTACGTGCTCTTTCTCCCTTTTTGTGCCAAGGAACCAGAACACTTCTTCATTCAGGTCTTTGTGCATCTTACATAACAGGGACAGCACATAGGTCTGAAACGCTTGGTACATTTCCATAACGGAAATGGAGACAGGATTCTGCACGTGGATGAGGATACACTGGAATCCTTCAAACACTTCTGGAATGAAGTACTTTTTTTTTCAGTACTGGGAATTGAACTCAGGGCCTTGGCCCTGAGCTACATTCTCAGCACTTTTTATTTTTTTATTTTGAGACAAAGTTTTGCTGTATAGCTCAGGCTGGCCTGGAATTTGAGATTCTCTTGCCTCAGACTCCTGTGTGCTGAGATTACAGACATACACCACCATGCCCTCCTGGAATGCAATTCCTGAGTGAAGGGCTAAGGTGCCTTAGATTGGGCCTATGATCCCAATTGTTATATTTATATGTCGGGGGGGCTGTGCATTGAACCACTACTGGACTCTTGGTCAAAGCAACTTCTGACTACTTTGTTCTGTCCCTCTGAGAAAGAGTGCCCGTGAACTGCAGGCTTTTCATGCCACACTGCCTCAAGTTTTGCTTTAATTTGAACCACAATACTAATCTACATACTATTCCTTAACTCCCTTGTAGCCAAAATGTAAACCTAGTGAGAGGTTTAGAGATTAACCGTGTTCTCAGGTTCTGTTTGTTTCTTCAGAAGAGCTAACCTCCTTCCTTCCCTGACCCAGCCACCCGAGAACCCTGGTGTCCCTGGTGGAGCCCTGTAGCCGCATGATAACAGCCTTTCGCTAGCCCAGAGCCTGTACAAACGCCTAAGAAATCACTGGGATTTACCTCAGCAGACCGGGGTTGGTTTTGGTTGCCTTTTATTTATGTGGATTGTGATCTCTTAATTGGAGATGGTGCCTCTCCCAGGGTTCGCTGTTTATCCAAATCAGTATTTGTTAGTCGGGGAGACGTGGTCCGGATGATAAATCAGCTCTGGAGCTCCTCCTGTGATTGCTTCCACAGCTGCTCTCTGCTTCCTCACCTCCACTTCTCCCTGGAGGCACCCACAGGCTGCTTCTAGGCCCTGCAGCCTTTTCTGCTTTTAAACTTTTCTCCCGCTGCTGTTAACTATTCTTATGAGTTCATGTGCCTTGGTACTAATAACTCCTAAATTTAATCTCCCTTGACTACTATTCTCCTTCATTTGTAAGATCTCCTATACATTCTCACTACCACAAATGCACTGTGGGGGAAGCTGCCTTCCCATAATGCCTCTCCTCTATTCTGGCTGTCTCCGTGTCCCTCTCCATCTCCACACTGGTGCAATCAAATGCAGTGCTCCTCAAGCTTTGATGCTTCCCTGTGCATCAGAGGATCTTTTTCAAATGCAGATTCTGATTCTCAAGGTTCTGCATTTCTAAGAAGCTCTTAGCCCATGCTGCTGCTGCTGCTCCCCAGACCACACAGTCAACAGAAGGCATCACATACTGGGTTCTTTTCATCTCTCACTCCCCTCACATCTAAGTTATCACCAAATCTTGGTTTTTGTCCTCACAACTTCCAAGGAGATTGTTCTTTCTTAGGGTTATAGCTGTAGTGCCTGCTGCAAAGTTCTTTCTTCTTAACTTCAGTCATTCACCACATCATCTGATTCTATCACTTCTTACCCTATGCCTTCTTTTTTTTTTTTTTTAATGTGGGTACCGGGAGTTGACCTCAGGACCTCGTGCTTGCCAACAAGTGCTTGTACCGCTGAGCGATATCACCGGCCCATTTTTTTCCTTTATGTGGGTTCCGGGAGTCCAACTCAGGACTTCGCGCTTGCCAGGCAGGCGCTTATGCCGCTGAGCTATCTCACCGGCCCACCCTATGCCTTCTTGGTTTTCAGCTTTGTTCTACTTTGGTTCTAGATATTTGCAAACTTTGCGTAGAATATGATGTTCCCTTTTTTTCAACGAAGATACCTACTTAATTTCTTATTTTGTTTTCCCAAAAGACTTCTAATGTCCCAGAAGAGGTATGTAGAAATGGAGGTACTAATGACCTGGGTCAATATTTTGGCATTATACCTAGCCCTGGGGTACTCCCAACTACTATGTTGTATTCATTGTTCTGTATGATTTCTAACTTTTTGCTTACTTTAATTTATTCTTTCCAAGTTTTAAGTGTTTCATCACAGTAGCTTGGATTTTTTCCAATCCCATGATTATCTCTCTATTAAAACCTTAATACAAAAGGAAATTAAAAAAAAAAAACAGACTGCTCATTGCTTTGATTTGTAGCAAAGAGAGAATGGAACATTACTGCTAGAGTGTTTCGAGAAATCATATTTACATTTGCATCAGCTCAATTTAGGTGCCTGATTAGGTTGCGTGTTATGATGAAGATGCACTTACCAGTCAAAGGGAAGTGGCGTGGTCTTGAGTAATAAGCAGGAGACTTCAAGTCAGGAGCCCTGCGTACTATTTCTGGCTGGAACTGGCTACCTCTCTGACCTTGAATAACTCTGTTTCACCGACTTAGACCCTCAGAGCTCCCATCTGCCTCACAGCACAGCCGCAAGAGATTGCTCACTTAAGTGTTCAGTGCAGCAGGGGCTGTGGAATGGAGCAAAGGAGGGGGCATTTGGGGGGTCACAAATGGAACTGGAGGCAAGATCTCTGCTCTTATAGCTCTTCCCACTAGCCTGTTAAGAGATGGTGTCTGAGAAGTGGGCTGATTGCTCAGACCTTGGTCAGGCAGGGTTACAGGACACGCTGAGGAACTGATCAATGGAACTGCAACGCTTTGGAGTAAGATGCCTGAGAGCCTATCCTGTTGTTTAGGAAGGCTTAACTAGAGATCACATTATCTCCTCTGAACTGCTCCCCCGCTCCTGAGAGCGTGCATTTCATCCCTGGGATCAGAAAGCCAGCGATGACCAGTCTCCGGAGGGCATGCCTAAGGACTGCTGCTCAGCAATCCCTGGCTTTAGCAGGAAGAGCTTGGACCCTGGCCACTCTTTATGCACTGGAAATTTCTCCCTCTGGTAGCCATTATGGCCAGTAGGAGTATTCCCCAGAGAAGATTTAATCATTCTCCAATTGCAATCCTCTCCCAAAAAGAGCTACATTGAGGGGTAAGGGTTAACATGCTTTAAAAAGGCAAGCAAAAGAACAATTTTCCCCCTTCTGATATAGCTTGTTGAATACTAAGCACTCAGCAGACATTATAACAAAGATAGTATCCATGGTTCCTATCTCATTGCCACACTTGCATAGGTCGATATTTACTGAGGATGATCTAATAATAACAGGTAATATTTGTTAAGCATTGTTCTAAGTGCCTCACATAAGCTAACTCAGTTAATCTCCACATCAACCCATTAGGTGGGCACTATTAATTGTCCTCACTTTACGAATAAGGAAATTGGAAAACAATGAGTTTAAGTAATTTGCCAAACATTGTACAGCTAATAATCGGTAGCTCCAGGATTAGAACCCAGATCGCCGTTAAGCTCCAGTCTTCAGCCTTAACCATCTATGGGAAGACAGTGGAGTGAGTGGAGCTCACTAGGGTCCATGGTTAGCGAGGCTGGAGCTAATCTAGAATAACTAGTTATTTCAAAGTGAGCACACATTCTGATACCAAAATAAGAACTGGTAGAATTTAAAGTTTCATATCAGAACCTTACTGGGGAAGAGGTATCATCTTGTCATTAGCTAGAACAGAAGGAGAGTCTTGCTTCTGTTGTGTGAGAGTTTCAGGAGATGCTATACCAAGTATTCTGGCCCCATCCTCCCTGGAAAATCTTGTTCTTTCCTATCTCAGTCCATCCCCTATTTATATAGAAAGCATATGGGCATACCACCTGATTTCTTTGTACTGAGAGCTTCCTTAAAGAATGAAATTTAAGACTAACTCTGTTGGAGACCAAATATTTCTCCACAAAGCATTTATGGTACTCTGTGTAAGCTTTTGCTCCCTCTGTTCTTTTGGATAGTAGGAGAAAAATTGGGGGATGACTCAATGTATATGCTACCAGTTTTCTGTGACCTGCTTTAGTCAGTGTAAGGCAAAGTCCTGAATTTGCCACAGGCAATTGCCATAGATATGAAAGTAAAGAAGATTAGAGAGAATTCCCAATGGGATAATATAAACCCTTACAAGAATCGATGGAGCTGCCATTTTGCTTAATCGCTGAAAGCAAAACTCCCAGAATGCTTCTAGAGCAGTGGTGTGTAACCATTTCCTTCTTGCCCCACCAAAGGGTCACAAAGTAGAATACTGCATTCTTGTCAGAATGACTGGTTACTGTTTCCTCAAGTGCAGGTTCATGTGTAATAACTGACCCCAGAGAAACAGAGTGCCACATTGTAAGAGCTTGTCACATTAAATGATCAGAAAACCATTACCAACTGATAGAGCGGTTGATGGTGCAGAAGTGATTACTTACACTCACTGTGGGTCAGCTCTGAGCTGCTGCCCAGGCAGTAACTGGCTGCCAGGGTTCCCAGACACCGGGCTAAGTGAGGGAAAAAATTCCACAGAGAGGAGAAGTCTTCAAAGGGCTTCCTATCACCCTTTGAAGTAGGTAGTGGTTTTAGATTCACAATCTAACTTCAGTTCCAATACACTTTTAAAAAATTATTGTGGTGGTAATATTGCTTCTGTGAGATTTGGAATAAACCAACTAGTCCAAGGTAAATTTAATCTTATTTTATTACAGTGGAAGGATTCTCTGCTTAAACACATTATAGAGTGCATTTTCTGATTTTTTTTTTGAAGAAGAAGAAGTGGAAAAAGAAATTCTTTGATAAGAGAAGGATCAACCTGAATTTGCCTTGTACAAAATTTGTGGGGCATAATTGTATGTTTACTGAAAGCTGAGTCAGTCTTCTGCTCCATACCTCTTCTTACCTGCTTTCACCTGAGCAGGTATTAATTCAAGTGCTCCCAGCCTGGGTTGGCCACTCTCTGCCTCAGTAACTCTATATGAATTTCACTGTAGTCTTTGGAGAATGAGAAGGAAAAGAGCCACTGAAGCAGAGTGTGAACTGCATTGCCTTCTAGGAGCTGACAGTAACTAAGCATAGTGGAAGAGAAATGGCCAGAAAGGAGAGGTAGGCGGGCTCTTCCTCAGCTCGGTGTGCCTTTGGCCCTGTGATGTACCAGCCTGTCATACATGGTCTTCCTCTCTGTCTGCATCCACATGAGGGAACTGTAAACCAGGTTAGTGGCATCTATAAACCTGTCAGGAATCTTCCATTGCTGAATACTCCCAAACCTTATTTCTAAACAGGTTGCATGGTTACTGCAAATATTAGAAAAACTCCCAGAAAAGGAAAATGGTCTTTATTTTAAGAACTCAGACTCTGAAATCTCACTTCTTGGGAGCTAATCCCGAGTACTAGCTGTGTGCTATTCAGCAAGTTTCATAACTCCTCTGGCCTTCAGTTTCCTCATCTGTAGAAAGAAAATAAATATTCTTCCAACAAAGGGCTGTTGGAAGAATTAAATGAGGGGATTTATGTAAGCTATGCAAAGTCTAGCAAGAGATCCAAAAACAGTATCTTCACAGGACAAGCCAAAATGTTAACAATGGCAATCTCTCCATACTAAAAAGAATGGGTGATTTTGTGTTTCTGTTTCTTTTTGTGTCTTTTTATGTTTTCTCCATTTTTTTCTGCATTAGAAACTAATTTATAATTAAAAAATAAATGTCCTTGAAGAAAGACAAAAATGTAGCAAAGCTCCCAGTGTTGTCTAAAGACCTATCTTATACAGTTAAGGTAAAAAATGAAAGGGGTAGATGAAAAATGGGCAAGTAGGCAGAGACTTCAAGGGGATGTTTGAAATTAGGGGTACACTTGGGAGACCCTGAGCCTTGCTGGGTCACCCAGGGTGAGGATCTGGAGGAACCTTCTACTGTAGGGGAGCTGGTCCAGCAGCCAGGAATATGTGCTTGGCTTAGCCCAGCACGTAGGCCAGGCGGGATTCACGTTTGACTTTCAGCTCTGAGGCCCTCTGAGATGGGCCTAAGGAGCCAGGAAGGTAGAGCCCACTCCATGCACAAGGCCAGCTGAGCTTGTGGCATTGACAAGGGTAAGAGAGGTCTAGCCCTGACCCTGTAGGGCTCCCTGGGCCTGGAAGGCAGGAGCTGGAGCTTCCCTTCCTTCATTTGCATGTGTAAGTAATTACAACTCATAAAAATATCTAACCCATTAGTTAAAACCCAGCCCCACCATTTGACTCTGACCTGCCAAGGCAGCGTGGACCACACACTGACTCCATGCCGCCTGAATTGTCCTCAATTTATAAACAGCACAATCTATAAATAGAAACCATTTTGCTAAGTTCCCCAGGAGGCATCAGCAGGTTTTTCAGCTTGTATGTGGTTTTGTCTTTCTTTTTTTAAAAAACCAACATGGCACGCTTCTTTTTCCCTGCCTGGTGTTCCTCAAGCTTTCACCCTATTTCAGTTTGAGGGTGTCCTGCCTGGCTTGGCACTGGAGGGGGCAGGGCACATGGGCAGGGCCTGCCCAGCTTGGCTTCAAGGGAAGGCTCTGTCTCAGCCAGAGAAGAGCCCACTCACCTATAGATCCTGTACCTGGTGGTGAACCCCTGGCGGTACCGCTCCATGAAGTCAGCATACTCCTGAGCGCGGTGGAAGGGGCCCCGGTCTGTGAGCAGCCAGTCCAGGGGTGGCTGGCCGGCTGAGGAGGCATGCTGCTCAGGGACCACTGCAGCGGCCACTGTGGCTGAGACAGCCAGCACCCAACCGGGCAGGGCCAGTGCCAGCAGGGCTGCCCATGGGGCCACTGCCAGCCGAAGCCCTCTAAGCTGAGTGCCACACTGCCACCTCATGCTTCCCCCAGGCAGTTGGTTTCTTCATTCTCTTGCCACGCTCTCCAACTCGATGCTGCTCCTCCAGGGCTCCGGAACTGGAAAAGTCCAAAAGGAGATGTCAGCTAAGCACCCTGGTCTTACCGTATGGGCCTGTCTGTGACCATCAGACATAACTGGGCAGGGCCCATTGGAAATCCTTTATCCTGGTCACATAATGTGGTCCTGGGCATTGAGTTAAGCACTCAAGGTGTATAATTTTATTTAATTCTTCAAAAATATCTATGAGGAAACATTGTCATTTTACAGGTGAGAAAATGGAGCTTAGAGAAATTAAGACAGTTGCTTGAGTTCCCTCAGCTATTAAGAGGTAAAACCAGAATTTGAACTCAGAGGGTCTGGCTCTTGACCTTTAAATTATATTGCTTTCCTACCTTGACTCACTCAACACCATCCATATCTGTCTCTCTTAAAAACTTTCAATATGTTTCCATAATCCCACAGACCAAGTACTGTCTCTAGGAGCTTACATCAAAGCAAGTAGCAACCCTATTTTTCATATGGAGAATTATAGAGCAGAAAAGTAGTCAAATCCCATTGCTGCTATAAAGCTGGATGAACTTGGGCAAACTGGTTCTCTCTCTGAGTTTAGAGTGGCTTCGAAAAAATAACAAAGCATAACAGGACAATGTCTAAGTCCTCTTCTGGGTTGGACATTAGCCCATACGTTTGTTGAAAGCCATGCAATCATCAGAGCAGATGTGAGAAGATCAGGATATCCTCCAGATGTTCTCCTCACCATGTAGCCCAAAAGCTCCATCAGTGTGGGGGCTGTGCCGCACTCTTGCATCCTCCATCCTACCTTCCAAGAAGGCAGAGGAGGGCTTCAGACACCCTTTCTGAAGGAAGGAATGAATGAATGAATGAAAAGACACCCTGTCTACTGTGAGTCAGACGGAAGATGCCAGGAAAGGAGTGTGGCCTTTGCAATTCCTCACTACCTGTGACTCTGATTTCAAATGCCTGCACTTTGTCTAAGGACAGTCACCTTTATCAGCCTCTAGGCAGACGCAAGGGATTGTTCAATATGGTGGGGCTTCCTGGAATTATAACAATTTCCTCAGTCTTTAATTTCTAGCACATGCTGTCAGAATCCTCTCCATGTCCCCTCACCAGCATCACATCAGTGTGTGCCAGAATGACTCCAATTCCCAGGACCTGTAATTCATGGCTTGAGGATGTTCTCAGACTCCAAAGCCCAGAGATAGGCTCCCTGGGCACGAGGCAAGGGTGTTAATTCCCTGGCACATCAAGACTGCTGTAGAGGCAAAGTGATTCATGCCCCCCCCATGTTCCCCTGGGCACTCTGGGATGGCTCCAATTTATAGAACCTCCAGACTTCCCTGGGATCAGTGAGAACCCTGAAGGGGCTACACAGAGGCTAGAACCAAATGAACCTAGACTGCCCATTCTCGGAGTTGTCCTGAATCGGAGAGGCCCAAGCCGCCCTCTTCACGCAGGAGGCTTTCTAGAGTCCATGCTTGTGAGGATGCGGGCACAGAAGCAAGAGTGGCAGGACAGTCAGTTACCCCTCCCTTCCCGAGGGTAGACACTGACACCTACTATATGCTGGGTGATTCTTGGACGATGCCTCTGTTCTTGCAATGAGTTTGTTTTACAGGAAGCGTTATTCGAAGTTTATGTTTCAGTAGGACCCAGGGATGTTGAGACAGGAAGACACAGAAGTACAATATAAACCTAGGTCTATGTTCAGACTTTGCCAGAGACGACTGTGCCGCCTGAGGTGCTGCAGCAGGAGTAAGACAGACCCTCGTTTAATGAGCTGGCTGAGAGGGGGCTGAAAGCAGAGTAATGCACCACCACCCCCCTGCTGAATCTTAGAACATGAAAAAATTCCAATAATTAAACTAGGTAGTTCTGGCTCACAAGTTGTACCTTATATATAAGAGCAGTATACGGAAAAAGAAGTATGACAGACTAATTGGGTAGAGATGGAATATTTTATATATAATATTGGGAACTTAGTTCCACTTGGATTAAAGATGAAATATAAAAAATAAAATCATAGAAAGAAGGAACATCCCCAAATGTTTTATAATAAGCATGCATTACCAGGGGGGGAAAGTGATTTAAAACTAAAAAGAGCGCTCACCCTTGCACATGGAGGGAGAAGGCATTTTTATATGGATGCTCTCTGATGAGGATGCCCAGAATATTTCTCATTTAATCATTCACACATTCATCTATTAAAGAAACATAAATTGAGGTCTCCTAAGTACCAGATACTATGCTAGGCATTGACAATACAGAACCAAGTGCTCATTATATTACCTGAAACTCTACCATTAGTGATTGCTTCCTTTTATAAAATATTCCTCTATTTTTTTAGACATATTGATGGAGGGGAAAGAAGAATAATAATTTGGAAGATTGTGGCTACTTGACATGGAGGACAAGGCAGCAAACACATCCAGGTACTTGGATGTGGACAGAGAGACACGTGGAAGGCAGGATTTTAAGGTACCTTCACCGAGATCTCATGTCTTTCCATGCATGCCCTACACAATCCCCTCCCCTTGAATGCGGGCAGGACTAGTGAGTAGGAGAAGATAACACTTCAAGATCGGGGTACTAATCAGTGACTTTGAGGTAAGCTCTGATGAATACAGAATATGTTAAAAGTGCAGACTGATAATAGATGATGGTGCTGGCTGTGAGATGTGCCTATGGATAACAATGTCCTGGGTGGTCCTGGCCTAATCAGGTGAACCTTCAGAAGAAAGTGAAGTCCTATGGATAACAATGTCCTGGGTGGTCCTGGCCTAATCAGGTGAGCCTTCAGAAGAAAGTGAAGTCATGGATAACAATGTCCTGGGTGGTCCTGGCCTAATCAGGTGAGCCTTCAGAAGAAAGTGAAGTATCAAAGCAATAAGCTCCGACTGACCTGGAAGACAACAAGCAACCATGTTGTGAACTGCCTTTTGGGTCCGTGTGGCAAGGAATGGCAGGTGGCTTCTAGGAACTGAGACCAATCCTCTAGCAGGAAAACTGATACCGCAGTCACACAACGGCAAGGAAAGCAATTCGGCCAACAACTGTGTGAGCTTGGAAGAGGACCCTCCGCACCTTATGTGAGCCGGTTCTCTGCTCTACCCCTTGATTTCAGTGTAGTGAGACACTGCACAAGGGACCCAACTCACTTGTACCCAGGCTCCTCCCAACCCAGAGAAACTGTGAGATCATAAACACTATTGTTTAATGTTAAGTTTGTGGTAATTTGTTGCACAGCCACAGAAAATTAATGCAGACTCATTAAAGACAACTCCATATACTCTCTCCCATTCTGCCTAGGCCGAGAGTGGTGAGGGCCCTTCATGCTGCCGGAGGAAGATGAGCTGTTATTCTCTGAGGGGAAGAAGCTAGCACTGCAGTTTCCTGAGCAGAGGGGTAGTGATCGTCTCCCCACCTGGCCCTCACACCACACCCTCCCTACCGAGTCAGTGGATGCTTCAAAGTCAGAGGCCACGTGTTGGTTTTTACCATCCTGTCACACCACTGTCCTCCAACATATTTGATGCATCGATTCCATGCATTTCATCAAGGGGTCATTGTGAGCCATGAACACACGTGGCCTTGCCTGGCCACTTCCCCTCTTGTCTTGGTGCTGTTATGAAAGGTGGCAAGCAAGGGTTCCTGAGGACAGGTGAGAGCATAAAAGAGAACAAGCCGTGTGCTCTGGGAAAGAAGCAAGTTATATTAAGTGTGCTGCTTGTCATGCTTTGTTTATAATTACGCTTTTTCAGAGCTCACAATGTGCTGGAACCTGCCTGGTTATAGGAATATCAGCTTTAGAATCAAATGGTTTTGATTGCTGGCCCAAGTCTGCTGAGCGCAGCAAGAATGCCTGAATTCAGTGCTCGCCGCTCCTTTGAAAAACCTGGCCTTGGAATCACACGCTTTCTGCTTCATTGCTTTTCCTCAGGATTTGAAGACATTTTGACTAAAAAAAACCAAAAAACAAAAACAAAAAAAAAGCCCTCTTTTCAAGAAAGAAGTTTTAAACAGTTTTCAAAACTTTCTTTAAAAAAAATCCCTATAATATGTTCCTCCACCTTAAAAAAAAAAAAAAAAGACAAAATAATTGCTGTGTTGACAGTTGTGGAAAAATCAAGCTTTTGAAGAGGAACAGCTTTTGACCATTTCCTGTTTATTCTCCACAATAATATCACTAGAAATTTTGTAATAGCAACCTGTCAAGCAAATTTTAACTGTCTAAATTCTCACCACTCCTGGTGGTCTTGCTAAAATGCAGGAGGGTAAAACAATTAGCACCTTCCGCTCCATGCTTCCACTCTCCCTTCTTGTCCCCAAGCTGACTGTACAAGTAAACCTCTGTGTTACATGATCTTCTATTAATGCATGGGCTAAGCTCACTCCCTGATGAAAAATACTATAAATTCACCTGTGAACACCAAATAATTTCATTTGCTTTCACCATACTTAAGGCAATTTTACACCTAGACAAATAATAAATAGGCTTTGCACCAAAGGTATAAGTAAAACAAGCTGTGGGTTTTCCTTGGCTGACTGCATTAGCTCCAATCTGTTCTTTAAGCCATGAATTAAATGGGTCACAGTTTTGTCAATAGAGAAAAGCAAGGATAGTGGAGGTCACATGAGAAGTAGGCAGTGCAATCTTCAAAATGGTAGCACTTATAAGAATCATGTCTCCACTGCCCTGAGGTTATTACCCAGTTGAGGACTTGGCAGGGGGCATTCTTTTGTGTCCTCCTATTGTTTTCAATCTCTACTTATGCTTGGTGTGTCAAAAGCAACTAGGTTTAGGGCATCAGCTACTAGTATACTAAGTCTTGGCAAATGAAGTACAAATAGAGGCTTCCTCACTGAAAATTATTGAGGAGGAGGGGTTATTTCCTGGAAGAGTCAAGTATATGGCTAAGCTATAGGTGTGAGAGTATGCTTATAACTAATAAAACTGTTAATATTTATTATTATTAATAAATACCATCATAAATCATTTACTATATGGATAGTAATTTCCACTTATAAAGTATGGATAATAATATTACTCTTTTTAACAGGTGGGAGCACAGAGGCTGGATCAGTGAAATGCACAGGGGACGTATTTTGATGGCAGGTCCAGGTCTAGCCACTGTTCCCTGTACAAGCTGCGTGATTTACAGATATGAACTAATGCCCTTAGGCAAGGGACTTCCCTCTGGGACCCTCTGTTCAGTTATCGGTAAATGATTTAGGAGGTGAGATGGTACCCAGAATCATGCCCAAAGCTGAAGTTCCATAATTTTATGCAAATATAATATATATATGGCATTAGGATTTCAGTCTTCTTTGGAAGCCAACTCTGTGTTTCAGAAAGAGAGTGAAGCATAAGAGAAGTGAGGTATGAAGCAGAAATCTTTGCCTGCTAGAGCACTGACACTTCATAAAGTGATTAAGCAGTGACATTAAATAAGTTTTCAAGCCATTTAAGTGGTTAATTGGCCAGCTCTATTGAGGACATGTTTTCTTGAATAAATCTGAGGGTGTCAAGTGTTTTAAAAAATTATGGAAATGTTACTTGTTCTTGTCATCTTGATGCAAAAACTGTTTTTCCTAGGGAGAGAGGGCAGATATAAATGATAGGATGTGCTTAAGTCCAGGGTAGATGAGGGGGCGCCATCAGCTCAGATCCATGATCAGATCCTTCCCTTTCTTGGAATGGTCTGGCACTGTCAACAGGCCGTGGCACTATCCCTCTGATAGCATGGTCCTGGTTGCACTCCACTGAGCACTAGCAGCTCCCATCCTTCTACTGTCGCTGCCCTCCTCAGGTCCCATGATATGACCTTCAGCTTCACTGCCAGAACTGGCATGGAACCAGCAAGTGGCATTTGATTCACTTATTACCCCACTGGTACTCAGGAAATGACTTAAAATTGTTAAGGATATGGACAGCCTTGCTGCACAGAATCGGGGCAACAATATTAATGATTATTTATGCAAAGAAAAACACTAATCATAATTACTGTTTACTACACGTTCTTACATTAATTTGAGACCTTTTAGAGGGGAGGCTCAGAGAGGCAAAGAGGCTCTCTGGAGGCCACTCCATGAGCAAGCAGAATTGGAACTCAAATATTCTGATTCTGAGACCAGTAATTCAGCTTTCCTTATTTTCATTCACCTCTATCCATCAAACAGTCAATCTGTTATTAAGCAGTGTCTATGCACAAGGACTTAGTGGTGGGAACAAATCTGGTGGACAGGACACGTAAGACCCTTGCCATCATGGAGCAGGAACAAAGCACAGCCCTTGAGAATCCTTAAATAAGCTTAAAAACTCTCACATACAACATGCATATACACCTACAGCTCTAGTGGCATTAGGCCTTATAGGCTCCATTCCTTGGGAGCTCCAAATTTACAGGTTTCTCTATGTGATAATCAGCCCTTCACTTGTGAAGGACAGAGTCATCTGTCACTTGCTGAAGCTTTATACTGGTCTGCCAGGTGTCCTTGGCCTTGTCTTGGCCAGGCAAGCTCACTGACAGGCTGGCCCAGTGCCTAGAATGATGAAGCCAGGGTCAGAGTGTGCAACTGAGGGACACCTCACGAGGTCAAGGGGTCTCCAGAAAAGAAAGATGGCATTGCTGATCAAATAGAACCTTCAGACGAAACATTACACATTCCCAAGCCTTCCAAACCTCATCTCCATGCAGATCAAAACCACCTCTTCGGAACTCTTTCCATCATCCTCTTTCTCTAACAAATCCCAGCAGTCCCTCTTGCCTGAGAACCAATCTACCTCCCTCTCCCAGGCCTCCCCATCAGCTGCTCCAAAGTGGAGTAGTTACGAGAACAGACTTGAAGCAAATGTCTGTAGTATTCCTGCTACTTCACAGAATCGTGGGGATTGAAAGAGTTAATATTTGTAAAGCCCTTACAAAGTGCCTGGCCTGTGATGAACATTGCATGAGTATATGAGTGTGTTCACTGTTATTTTTCCCATTGTCCCAACACAGGTTGGATACGATCCACAGATACAAACTCACCCCATGGTGGGTTTTTCTGTTTGTTGTTGATGTTGTTTACAGGTGAGAAAATTGAAGCCTGTGAGGTAAAGACTACTAAAAACTGTGCCTTTATGAGTGAACATCCCTGAAGGTCTCTCCAAGAGACCTCACTGGTCCTCCACAGTAAATGACTGTGGCAGTGGGTGCAATCCAGGACCCTTTGTTTTCATTCTGTGGTTACTTGATTCCCTGAATGTCTGGCTCTGGGGCTTGCCACTGTCCTCACTTCTGCCTGTCCTCTCTGTGTCTACAACTGTCCATCACATCTGTGAGACTCATTTTTCTCCAAGAAGCCTTTCAAAGTTAGGCTCTGTGTTGATAACATGGTTATTTTCTCTTTCTACAGCTTTTGGTCCCTGACTATTTCCTACCAGGAAGTAACCTGGCCAGTGATTCTTTCTAGCCACGAGTGTTTATGTGGCAGTGGGTGTGGGGGCAGGCAGGGAATGGAATGGAAATAGGGAGGAAGGAAAGAAGAACACGATGGATCTTGATTTGGAATATATTGGAATATTTTTTAAACTCTCCAGAGATTTTTATACAACTCTTGGTTGAGAGTCATTGATAAAATCCCCTTCACATTGTACAACACGTGGGAAAACATGGCCATAAGGGTACAATGAGTTCTTTAAGGTCCAACCACTGGTTTAGGACAAAACCAGGATTGAAGTTGAGTCTCTCAGTGCTAAGCCTCAAGCATGTTCTTTCTCTCTGTTTCATGTATGTTTGTGGTATATCAAACTTTTCAAAACACAAAACTCATGAGTTGTAGTGCTACCATTATAATCACCTTTGATATATTTAGATATTTGTTATTATGTTCCAGACACTGATCTAAACTTTCCCGGCATTAACTCATATAATGCTCACAAAATTCTATGAAATTGACATTGTTGCCCTCAATCCCTGACTTAAGGATGGTTCCACCTATGATTTTTTTTCAATTTGTACTTTTTATTAGTACATAGTGATTACATTCCTCGTGGGGCATTGGTACACGCACACAACACATCTCAATTCTTTTTTCATCCCTTTCCCTTCCCCTTCCCATTTACACAAAATCTATCTCCCTATTTCCTATTATCTATCTTTTATTTTGTTCTTTATTTATAATTTAGGTCTCCATATAAGAGAAACCATATAATATTTAAGCCTGAGTGTCTGATTTATTGCACTTAACATTGTGGTCTCAAGGTACATCCATTTTCCCACAAATGACTCAAGCTTATCCTTCTTTATGGCAATTTTGACTTCACTATGTTACAAAAACTATAGGCACTCAGCACGAAGTAAACTTTCAGTTTTTTCAGTGCTAAGAATTGGACCCAGGGCCTTTGACATGCTAGGCAACTCTCTACCACTAAGCTATACCCCTAGTCCATTTGAACTGAATTTTGAATTTTGATCTTGTCCCAGGATAGTGACATACAGTATATACGCTCTCTTGCGCGGGGCAAAGAAGCGACAAAGGTAAGCAACCAATAATCTACAGTGTACTCTGTTGCTAAGCTGTGATGTTTGGTAGGTTAAGTGTCTTAAATGAATTTTCAACATATTTTCAACTCATGATGGGTTTCTCTGGACATGACCCCATTGAAAGCTGAGGGGCATCTCATGTGCAGTGAGCTATGCCCCACTTCATAGAGGGGAGAACTCAGGAGCAGAGAAGCCAGTAGTGACCATCCAAGAAATTCTTAATACAGTCTGAATGATCTCCAAGCCTGCCATGGACTTTCATAAAGGAGCTGTAGACAAGTGAGGTTATTCTAGGTACCTTTAGGAGATTCTCACTTAAAAAATTGCTGTGTGTTGAGGAAAAATCTAGAATCTTAGCGTATACAATGAGATTCACCTAAAAGCTTTTCCCTAGAACGGCTGAAAGCAGTTAGGACTCCTGCTCATTGGAAACCTTGTAGCTCCTGCTTAGATGGCCGGTCAGTAGGGCCTCATGAGAAGACAGATGTTACACTTGTGCTGTTTCAAAGCTTTAAGGTCAGGCACAGTCTCCCTGCCTGAGTCTGTTGAACAACCCACAATTGCTGGTTTCCTGTGTGCCCCTGAGTTACAGTGTTCATCCATCATACCCTGAAGCCCAGCTAAGATTGTGCCCAAGGTCTCTTTAATCCCTCCTTTCTGTGCAATCTCCGTATGTCCATCTAAACTGTAAGGGGCTTATGCCTTTGCTGGCTCCTCATGCTGTCAGTTCCCCTGCTTCTGGTGTAGGGAGACCTCCAAGAACTGCCTGCCCTTTGCCTGATTCTGAGCTGCACTGCCACCTAGAGTTCCTCTTCAAGTATTCTGTCCAACAGGTTGGACTTCTTGCTACCAAGATTGCCTGAACCATGCTATTTGGCTCTGCCTGTGGGCACACCCAGCCACCCTCTCTGGGTCCAGCTCCTCAAGCTGGCTTAGTCAGCCAGCCCACACCATTTGCTGACAGCTACTTCCATATCCCAGAGAGGAGCCATTCTCTGTCCCTGCCTCCTCCAATCAGTCTGGCTTCCATCGCTAAGGCCCAGCTCATTTCCCAGCAGAGCCTCTGTATACACATGGAATAGTTTAAGGCCTGCAAAGCTGAAATGAACCTAAGCCAATCACACAGAAATCGCTCATCACTGTGCAGGCTGCAGAATGAGGTGGCGCTGACAAGCCACACTCCATTCTGACCTGCAGTCCTCAATGTCTCTTGCTATTGGCTTTCTGCCAGGACTGTCATTGAATCTGAACTTTTAGCCCAGGCTCTGCCCTATTTGGGCCTTGGCACCAACCAGGATGTAAAATGATAATGCCCTGAGTGGTGCCAAACAGCACAGAGCTCCCGAGATGTTACAGATGCAGATGTGACCAGAAAACACATTGTTTCCGGGACTGTGTTTGTAAATATATGAGTTGCCCGACAGCTTGCAAAATTAAATATAGATGCTACATCACAAACTCCAGCTAAAATAAACTATATGCTGCTCAATGAATGTCAATAAGTACCCTAAGAAAGAATCATTATCCCTTTTTGTAATGTAGTCCAAGAAACCCATTCCTAAATGCTTCTTTCTTTTTCTTTCTTTTTCTTTTCCTTTTCCGACAGGGACTCTCCTCTCTTCCGACCCTGGCTGGTACTGGTGGACAGCTCTGGCGAACGGTCGGGGTGGGGGTGAGGACACAGGTGGTGTAACAGTAAGGTCTCTGCAATGGGGAGGTGTGATGTGATGGCGGAAGCCAGTTTGGAGGTTTACCAGAAAGATCACAGCCAACATTTTGCGATTGCTGGCCTCAAGGCATCATTTCTGAAAGAATGGTCTGAATCCCCCTCATGGTTTGCAGAGACCTACTGATGGAAGCAGGCGGATCCATCAATCTGATTTCTCTCTTTAGTTCTTGAGTGAATTCACTCTGCTTCCTTTAGATTGATTTTTAGAGAAAACCAGAGCTCATATATTAGCAACCTATTACATTAATCACGGCGAGTTACCAGAAGGTATTCATACACCAAATCAGCACCCCGGAAGAGTTTACTGAAGATTCTCATTCAGTCTGCAGTTGAAAAGGCTTGTTGCTGTGCAGTCCTGGGTGGGAACGCAAAGCCCTCATTACACTGCCGATGCCAGAAATCCTCAGTGTAGGCGGTGGTGCAAAAATGAGGGGTGTTGCGCTTTGTGAAAACTTCCGTGTTGTCCTGAGGTGCAAGTTTCACTTATGTAGATCATGTGTAGTTTATGCAATTGCTATATTGTTGTTAATTTTGTTTGCTGTGTTCTTCAGTTCTTTAACACCAAATTCCCTACCAAGAATTCATTGATTTGGGCAGTGTCTGGTGGTCTTGTGCAAAAATGTTTGGGGCCCCAGTGAAAAGCTAGAGTATTTCCAGAGAATCTGACTGAATTCTGACTCTGATTGCTACTGATTTCCTAAGCTATTTCTGACAAATGAAACCCTGCATACAATGTGTTCACAGTTTCCCCATCTTCTTCCTTTTAGGAAAGATAATAAATTTCTACTCATTTACTTGATGAGGAACATTGCATTTAACTTACATATAAAATGAAAGAAGGGCCAGATGGAATAAAAATTAGAAGTTAATGTTTGGATTCATCTGAAAGAAAGTTGTGTGAAAACCTTTGTTAAAATTCTCTCCTAGGAAGCTCTGTTACTCAAAGTCCCATTAGAAAAACGCTATGGTGACCAAGACTTTCACACCTCAGTGATAACTGAAGCTCAAATCAGGGATTTTTTTTTTTTATAAAAACTAGGATTATTTTCAGCCTAAATCATTATTCTGTTTCTTAAACTTGTTGAATAACAGAATTTACTTAAGAAAAAGCCAACCATTTTACTCAGTGGTTTTCCACTGGCAAGAGGAGAAAGGTTATTTTACCCCAAGGGATCTTTGGCAATATCAAGAGACATTTCAGGTTGTAATAAATGGAGTGCAACCACATAGGCAGAGCAACAGAGGTGGAGAAGTGGATGGGTGGATAGACAGATGGACAAACAGACATGATAAGTAAAAATTGTGTGTGTGTCCATGCACCATATACAATATAATATTCTGGATCGTATTCTGGAAGACAAAAGTGTACTACTAGAAAAACTAGTAAAAATCAAATACAGTTGATTTGTACTGCACTAATGTTAATAATAGTATTGTACTAATACTAATTTCTTAGTTTTAACAAATGTAGCATGAGTATGTAAGATATTAACACAGGGGAAGCTGAGTAAAGAGTACCCAGGAATCCTGTACTCTTTCTAACTTTTCTGTAAGTCTATAAGTACTCCAAAATAAAATGTTGATTTAAAGTTAAGGCAAATTCATGCATATTCATGCCCATATGCATATATTTCCTGCTGAGCAGACACACACACACACACACATACACACACACACACACACACACACACACTCACAGTCTTTCCTAATTCTGTCCACCCAGAAGTACTCACCTAGCTTTAGGATCTTGGATTCTCTATGTTATTCTCTACTAAAAGGAATTAGGGCTCCTGGAAGAAATGGATGATTACTTAACTGCGGTAGTTAAAGTATAAGAGCCTTGAACATCTTTTTGTGACAGACACAGTGAAACCAGGTCTGTGGGGAAGCAGCTCTGATTGTACTACGTATTTCCCAATCTCTATAAAGTAAATATTCTTACCATGCTTGATTCTATGCAACCAACTTGATGCTCACGAATTTAACAGTGGGCTCTTAAGCTAGTATGAAGCCAGCTCCAGCAGGCTGTATTATAAAAAATGAACACCCAACAAATAATGGCTACATGACAAAAGAACACAGGTTCACCTTGTAAAGATGCCCCTCATGAACTCTAGGACAAAAAAAAAATAATAGGTTACATTCCATTGAATAAAATAAAAATATGTAAGGCCATACTTCATATCTCCCAAGTATCTGATTTTGCTTATGTATAAATAGACAGACAGACAGAGAGACAGAGAGATAGACAGATAGACAGACAGACAGACAGACAGGTAGATAACCTTTTCTTACAATAGAATACCAACTAATACATGTAGAAATAATGATGGAATTAGCCATTTAACAAATATTGTGATGTTAACCCATGTAGACAAGAAACATAAATCAGTGGTAAACTAGGGGGTACAAGTTGATGAAAAATAAGATATTTCATACTTTCCAAGTATCTCCTTCAGAATTCTTAGTAATTATACAGAGAACAGTCACCATGTTACCCAAGTGGTCAAAGTTAACATCACCAGTGGTGAGACAAAGACAAATCACGTGCACCTGGTAGGACCCAGTGAGGTCACATCATCGCTGGTGTGACGGTCCTGTGCAGAATTCACAGCTTGAGTCTTGGCATGAGGAAACACCAGACAAACCTAAACTGAGGGACATCCTGCAAAATAACAAGCCTGTAAGCTTAAGAACATTAAGGTTATGGAGGTCAAAGGATGGAGGAACTGATCAGTCCAGATTGAAGGACACTGGGAGACATAATGTACAATTCTGGATTGGATCTTTTGTCACAGGGGACATTAATGGATCATTTGTGAAACTTGCATGGGGTCTCTATGTGAAGGGCATGTGACAGTTCCTCATACTCTTGCAAAAACTTTTTCGTAGGATTTAAATTATTACAAAGTGCAAAAGAAAGAGGATAAAAAAGAAAGTCATACTTGGTTGCCCAGGAAATGCAGTCAACATTGAAACCCTAGTTGTTCTAACTCCTATACCTACGCTGTGCCCAATCCACAATTCTAGTCAAACAAGTGAGGGACATCTAAGCTATGGTTGTAGATAGGCCCCACCATCATAGCTTGGTAGACATTATTGGAGACTCATTACACGCAGATGTATATGGGCCATTCAATAGACATAAAGTAAACCTGCGTGACTGTTTTAATATCTAGCAGTCACATTAAAAAAGTAAAAAATTTTACCTAATTTTAATAATATTTATTTGTCCTGATCAATCCATAATATTTTCATTTAAGTATGTAATTAACATAAGAAAATTATTACTAAGGTATTTTTCACAGAGATTGAGATTTGGCATGTATTTTATACCTACAGCACATTTCAAATTTTTTTTTTTAGATCATTTTCTTTATTAGTACATGTTCACAGTACATAATGTTTACATTCCTTGTGGGGAGTTCGTACTTGTACAGCACATCTCAAATTTAGATGCTATGTTTTCATGAGAAAGATTTCATTCTCTATTTAGATTTCAAACAATTTATGTTTTAGAATTAGATTCACATACCTCAGTTATTCCAAAAAAAATAATTGTAAAGTTTTCGAACATCTGAATGGAGTATGCCTTTACATTTAGTTATCATTAAATAAAATTTTACAAATTAATTTTGTATTAGCCACATATTAAGTACTCAATACCTGTATCTGCATGTGGCTAGTGGCCACAGTAATGGATGGCACAGAGAGAGGTAGATCCAGAATTCACCTGTTTCTATAGGTGCTTACATATTCCTATGTATTTATTCTTGTTCATGTATATTGCTCACCCACATACTATCCCGTTATGGGGTGCGGTATTTTCATCCTGTGCCTTACACATAAAGATTTTGAGTGAAGCATGGTTCTACACAAGTGAAGAGATCAGAAGTCCTGCCTCCTGGTTTTCCACCTCTTAACTCCCTTAAATCATGGCTGCCTCTGCTCCAGAACATAGGCGAATAATACACAGCTGAATATTGCCACAAGGGAAGGTTTTTTCAGACTTGAAAATCACTAGACAACTAATTCTTCAGGTTATTTTTTTATTTTTAGAGGCCAGAAGCAGAGGATAGAAGACACTGCCATCATAAATTTCACTGACTTTGAACAAGTCACTAATTAGCTATTTTGATTTTTCTCCCATAACGATAATAAAAGGAAGCCCCACCCTCCTCCAACCCCTCCTCCAACCCCCCCCTCACACACCTGCACTGCAGAGTGAATCAGGAAATATCTGCAGAATGCTGGGCCCTCCTGAGAGAAATGCATTGCAAATGAATTTATATTAATAATTTTGCCAAATGCTGCAATTATGGATACTTTCTATTTCCTTTATGATTTTATATGTTTCTATATTTTCCACAAAGTGATATGCTCTTTTTGTGATCAGAACAACATTTTTTTCTAATTAAAAAAAAAAAAAAAAGGGGGGGCTGGTGAGATGGCTCAGAGGCTTAAGCGCCTGCCCTGCAAGCGCGAGGGCCCGAGTTCGACTCCCGGAACCCACATACGAAAAAGGGGCCGGTGATATCGCTCAGCGGCACGGGAGCCTGCTGGTGCCCGAGGTCCTGAGGTCGACCCCCCGGTACCCACAAAAAAAAAAAAAAGAAGGTGAAGTATTAGCTGTGCTCCTCTGTCTTCACTTGTTGTCATTCGTAAGACTCATGGCCAGATCTGTGTCTCAGCCAGTCTTACCAGACAGCCCCAGCTACCCGTCTAAACAGCCTCTCAGACAATCTTCCATTTCCAACCGTCTCAGCGTTTCACACTTGTTTGCTCCACTTGTGTGAGGCGGAGCTGAGCTTTAGTCTAAACAAACAGAAACAATTCATCACATTCATTCACAAATGTTGCTCCTTCAGCTATCGCCTGCCCCCCCCCAGCCTTGATGTTCTGCCAACTCTGCAGCCCTGTACTTAGTCAGTCCTTGGCCAGGCAGCCCTCTGGGATGGCCCAGGCGGATCCTGAGTGGGCGCTGGTGATTTAGCAGGATGGGGCTTTCTGTCTCCCCATCCATCCTCACTCTGCCCTAATGAGCTGCCCAAAGGCTGAAATTGCCCTTCTGACCTCCCAGCTGGCATGCAGCCTCAGGAGCAGTTACCCATATGCTTTCTGTGCTGCTTTCCCCAGAAATTTCAATTAAAGATGCTCTCACTTCTGTTTTTTGTTTTGTTGTTGTTTGCTTGTTTGTTTAAAAATCCTCATTTAAAACCCTCTGCTCCCCTGAGTACCCCTGCATACTGTAATACAGATTGTCCCTGCATAACACCAAGAGGCACCATTCACACTGTAGTCTAAATGAATGGCAACTTCTGTGGCTGACCTGAACACAAACTTTATGATCATGTACAAGGCCCTGCCACCACTTATATTTTATCTGTTAATCCCACAAAATAATAATTAAGCCTCCCTCTTGGTGATACAGCACAGTTGTAAAGGTGTAGGGAGGATATCTAAGAAAAGACCCAAAGGTAAAGAAAAGAATAAAGGCACATTTGACCATGTATAACATTTCCAGGTGCCATCAGAATGCACCAAGAGTAAAATCCCCTTGCCAGGGTCCAAATACCTGAGGCTATGACAGGAATACATTATAGAACAGAACGGAGGAAGGACCAATAGTAACGTGTCCTGTTCTTGGCTTCAGCCCCCAGAAAGCTTTTCTTAAAAGGGCAGTTTTCAAGAGTGGGTAAAACTGCTGCCCTTTCAGGCGTCAGGAGAAGGGGAAAGTTAAGCACACCTTGTAAAATACTTATCTTCCATTCTCATTTTTAAAATTATTTTCAGACACAAAGCTAGCCTTCCCCAAATTGTCTATCAACATCATTCTTTAACTTAATCAACCAGTGATGGCGAACCTACAGCACACGTGCCAGAGTGGGCTGTTTGTTATCACTGATAGCTCTAAACGGTTCGCCATCACAACTCTCCCTCCCTGACCTCTCATTCCACATCACTACACTTGACTTCTGCAAAACCCACATCATATTTCCAGTGTCCAAGCCAAAGAGACATTTTACTATCTGTGGGTGACACCTACTGAGTAGTAACAGGGTTCAGACGTTATTCTTACGGCTTCACATACATTGTCCCATTGATGCACAAGACAATAAAAGCACTGTGCTCTGCTCTTATTTTCTTCTTACAAGTGAGGAATTCAAGGGCTCAGAGATGAAGCAATTTCTCAGGGTGCTGGCACTTCATGGCCAGAGTGGGCTTTCTGGATCCAGCACCCAGGTTGTAGCTGTCAGGTTCTATTCTCCTCAGTCCTGACTGCTCTGTAGCACTGGGATGACTGGCAGCTCCCACCTGGTTTCTCTTTCCCCTTGCTTTAATATGTCTCCCGTGTGCTTTTCCTGACTCCCCACCTCATTCAGCCTCTTGATCCTCTCCTCTCTCTTCATGTCCTTGTCCCCCTCTTTCATTAGAAGTCGAACTCTCATCCCTGGAAACAGGTTTTCTTGAGGGAACAGGGAAAGGAAAATAACCAGAGAAAAAGCTATAAATATCATAGGTAGAGAAAAATCCCAGGAACATGGCTTCCATATCAGTGAGTGACATCTGGAATTGTGGATTGGTAGGCCAGGAAGGCCTTCTTTCACAGATGAAGCTGCAGAATCCAGAGTAAGGTCACAGGGGAAGACTTAAGCAGCCAATCAATGGCAGACCTGACATTGAGATCAAGAAAAGTCTTTGCCACACATCCAGAAGACCCTTGTTGAGCCATACTCTTCTGAAAAATCTCTGGTTCCAACACCATGGGGCCCTGTTGTCCACATAGTACTTTCACAAGTGCACTGAGTCCTATGGCACAAGTGCACTGAGTCCTATTTTTAGGAGTGCCACTCTTCTCCCTTAAATGCTTTTTTTTTGACCCCATCTGATTTCTTCCTTGTGCTTTAGGCTCAGTGTTTTCTCAGAGTCTGTCTTCTGCTTATCTGTCCACCTGTGAACTTGGGTCTTTCCAAATCGTTAGCCTCGTGGGCTCTAGGTAAGCTCTTTTGTCTCCTTTAGGGGTTATTTGGAGCAGGATATGAACATCATTAGTAAATTAATAACGCTTTGTTTAGAAAGGGGGGGCTAGAGATCTGGAGTTTTTAATTCAGATCTAGCAACTCTTGGGGCATTATCAGGAGCATTCTAAAAATAGGCCTTTGAAAAGCATGATGCTGCTGCTCTTGGAACTTTATAGCTTCCTGCCCATAAACAGGAGCAGCTTGCTCGGGGTGGGAGCATTAGCTGTGCTCAGTATGTCTTCCCCTAACTCTCTAACACCATAGGTATTATCTATTGCTTTGGGCATTTTGTTTCTTTTATTCTCACCTCCTTTCTCTTCTCTCCACATGTCTCTTAGATATAGAATGAATTTTCATCTATCAGTGTGTTTTCATCTCCCACATCAAACACATCTGTGAGTGTATGAAGTCTCTTATGTCAGTGTAGCCACATTGAGTCTCCTTAATACAGATCTTTCTCATTTATTTACAAGGATGATCTTCTAAAGTCAGTTCCTGTCAGATCACTCCCTGCTTCCTACAACCTTTAGGGATCCCACCATTTTTTTCCATTACATCTGTTCTAGTTTAACTGTTTCCACACAGGAAACAATGATACAGTTCTGCAGACAAGGGTGTGAATGGGATACGAGTCATGATGGCATGACCACAGGCTTCAAGATCAATGCTGATAACACATGCAAGACTCAACTGTATAACATTAGAATTCTGCATCTTCTTTCATTTAGCAAGTCTACACCTGGATCATTATTTCAAAGATGTACACAAAGATTCAGCCACACAGATGTTTGTTGATTGTCAGTTGGGAAAAGGAAAGCACCATTGATCTGACCTTCTGTTTTGAAAGGATGTACTAATAACCTACTACTGCATAACAAACTATGCTGGCCTCAGCAGCTGAAAATGACAATACGGATTTACTACCTCACATTGTCTCTATGGCTTAGGGATTGGATGGTTCTGGTTCTGGGTCTCTTAGGAGGCTGGGTGTCTTAGGAGGTCATGAGGGGCCGCAGGCATCTGAAAGTTTGACTGGGGAGAGAAGATTCAGCTCTGAGGCGGCTCATTTTCAAGGCCGGCAGGTTGGCGAGGGTTGTTGGTAGATCTCTGTGCTTCTAACATAGACCGTCTCCCCACAGGGCAGCCCAAGTGTCCCCACAACTTGGAATCTGGCTCCCTCCAGGATAGGTGTTCCAAAGGACAGCAGAGAAGAAACTGGGATGACTTTCATGACCTAGCCTGGGGTGTCACACACCAGCACTTTTGCTCCATTTATTGGTCAGGGAGACCAACACTTACACACTGCAGGAGGAGACTACACAAGGGTGTGAATACCAAGAACTGAGGCTCACTGAAGGCCATCTTGAAGACTAGTTACCACCTATGGGGAAGATGCTATCAAGGACTGTTTGTGCTATGAGTTTGAGAGAACAGAGCTCATCTGGCTTTGTCAGTTCTTGACTTCTTTCTCTTTGGGTAATGTGTTTCTTTGTAAATTTCCTATATTTTACCCCCATTAAATTTGTAACAAGGAAAAAAAGAGATTGTTTCAGGTGGTAGCTTGGGATTCAATTAAAAGTAACTACAACTTCCTAACACCCTTTATTAGGGAGAGAGTCAAGCATTTGGTGTTCACAGCCATTTGCATAAGTTCATTTGACACCACTGATCATTGCCTCTTTCTTGAGACCACTCTTCTCTTAGCTCCCTTAATCCCACACTTCCTGATTTTTCTGCTTTCTCTACAGCCACTCCTTGTACACTCCTGCTCCTACATTAAGCCGTAAAGTGCTGGAGTTTCTCAAATCTCAGTTCTGGGCTTTTCTTACTTCTCACTACATATTCTATCCCTAGGTGACCTCACACACATCCATGGCATCCCAAGGCAGTTAGCCATGGAGCATGTAAAATTCATTTCCAGCCTTTCTCCTGAACTTATATGATTTATGCATTACTTGAGCACTTCAAATGATGAAAATGAATCCATAGCTAGGAATGGTCTGGATCCTCATAAATTCGACCTTGCTCTGTGCATCACTCAAAAGATCCTATGAATTGTTGAGCTAATCTAGGGCCATGAACCACAGAGCATTGGCTTCTGATGTTGTTGCAGCTCTGGCGCTCTACTTACCTACCGATCTCTTAACCCACAGCAATCAGTTCCAGCATCAAGGCTTTGAGGAAATCTTCCTTGAATTTCTCCATGATAGCTGCCTGTAACATCTCCATGGTATTTTTAAAATACGATTTTCCATATTTGTTTGGATCATTGCTCAAAATGTATCTTTCCTGCTAGTCTACAAGTTCCATGAAGTCTGAAACATTACTTGCTTTGGCTCATCATTTTATCCTTGGTACCTAACATTATTAACTGACACAACGAAATGTGAATCAAAGGTGGTTTGATACCAGACCATTCAGATTACAACATGGATCACGCCTCATCCCAATGTGCTTTGATTAGAACCCAGTGCAGATTCAACCATGGAAGCTTAAAATATGGTATGGGTTTTGGGATGCGCCAACCAGCCAAATATTCAACAACTTTTACTCCTTAAGTAAAAGATTTTTAATGACAACCAACTATATATAAGGCAACACGTTTGCTACTGTGCAGGCTGCCAGGCGGTATACTGCAAAATCTCTGAATTCCAGTGACAGGCAAGAATTCATTTCACAGTCTTAAGAGACAACTGAAGAAACTGGCCACATTCTCTTTCATTACAGTAACAGTCCTTTATACAACTGATGAAGTTGAGTTTGCCTGAAGAATTCTTCAAGCCCATCTTAATCAAAAAAGGACAAGTTAGGAGAAAATGAACCACAAGTATGGATGCGCTACACCCTAAGTTTAGCCCTTTACAACTCTTGAATCTCAAAGTTTCATTCAGTGCCTGTTTCATAAACTATGAGGCACTAAAAAAAATTTATATTTCTTATACTTATTCCATAAAATATTGGGTAATTACTATATGTTAAGTGTTAATCGAGTGTTTCTTTAATTTTATAGTTTTTATAGTCTAGTGTGGAGTACGCATAGTAAACATATCAATAAATAAATATGTGATACGTTCAGTGGTAATAAGTGCCACAAGAAATAATGCAGAGCATGTGAAGGAAAGCAACAGTGGAGTGTGCTGTTATACAGAGTATTAAAAAAAAAAAAAACCCATACATTCGAGCTAAGACTTGAGGCAAGTGAGGTGTGGCCCTAAGAGGGCATTTGGAGGATAAAAGCATGCCAAGCCAAGGGAAGACTGGGTGCAGGAAAAGCTTGCTTTGGTTGCTACAGGAATGGCAAAGAGGTACGAGTGGTTATGGAGTAGTGACTGGGAGAGAAGAAAGAGATGAGATTATTGAGGTAGTGATGACCAGATTCTGCAAGATTCTTAAGTTCCTGGAGGAAATTTAGACATTTCATCTGAGTGTGACATGGCACAGTGGAAGGCTTCCTCTGGCTGCCACACTGAGAATCAATTCTAGGATACCAAGGGTGAAAGTAGAGACCAGGTCAGAAAAATAGACCATAAAAAACATGATGGTTTTTGAAGATGGGGAAAAATGGATGAATTCCCCATATATATCACATAGACTCAGCAGTATCTATTGTTGCATTGTTTGGGCAGAAGAAGGGGTAAAAATCTTTGCTGTACTCTTTTTTTTTTTTGTGGGTACCGGGGGTCAACCTCAGGACCTCGCACGCCAGCAGGCGCCCATGCCACTGAACGATATCACCGGCCCTTTTTCCTTTATGTGGGTTCCGGGAGTCGAACTCAGCCCTCACGCTTGCCAGGCAGGCACTTACAGCGCTGAGCCATCTCACCGGCCCTCAAGTGCATTTTTAAAACAAGACATCAATTCTTTCCAACCCTGCTTTTAGACGACATGAAAAAGCCAATCTTGGGACATGGCTGAATCTTAAATTTCTCAACCTAAATAAAATTTTTAAATTAGAATGCTAAGAAGCTCTTTTCACCCTTCAAGTGCTATCTGCCTTTTCTGCATCACCACTGAAGAAAAATCTGAGGGAGGGCTTTAGCTGTACCATGACAGACTCTACTTGAACACAAAGGAAATCCAGATCAGATGCTGTGAGTTACTAAATATGGGAATGAATTCTTAAAATAGCCTTCAATTCCAGCCTGCCTGGGACATTTTGGGGAGGGATGGTGGCCCCTCCGGTGTTCTCCCATCTCTGTGACTTGAACTTCAGAAGGAGCTGATGACCAAACACTGTTAGATAATCACTCTCCTCTGGTCTCGTGCTGTGCAAAGTTGCCCTTAAAAAGTCAAACAAAAAGTGCTCTCGTGTGGGCGGCCAAAGTTGGAAACCAAAACCACCACCTGGCTGCAAATAGGTCATTGATTTTCCTCAAATCTGGCCTACAATTCCTCTCTCAAAGAGAATTAACCTGCTGCGAGCTTTTAAGGTTCATGACTGCAACCTTTTGGGAGCAATAAAGTATAATATGGGTGGAAGATCTTTACATTTGCTTCCTCGTAGTCTCATCCCATTCTTGCAATGAGTGAAATATCACCAGGATTTTTCCCCTTTCTTAAAATATTACCTCAGGTATAAAAATACAACATCCACATGAAGCTTGTGTGTATGATGTGTATGGTGTGTGTGTGTGTGTGTGTGTACATGTATGCATATGCCTATGTGTGCTGTGTATCTGTGAGTATCTTGTTCCTTTTCAGGATTAGGGAGGGAGATGTCAGACATAAGTCATGCCTAAAAGGGGAGAAAATAGAAATGAAAATGGCCTTGCTTAGTTTTGACTCTCAGAAACCTTCTAATTGCCAAATATAAAGGGCATTTTACAGGGTTAACCTGAATTTTCTAGCAGCATGTGATGTTGGTATCACTGCCTAAAACATCTTTTATGTTTTGCTGTCACCCAACAACTGTTGATTGATTGACTGTCGTGTGTCAATAGGAACCGAGGAGACAATGCTTCCTCGGGAGTCGGAACTCTTTTCTGATGTCCTTTCTCTGGCTTGTCCTTCTAGGCCCATCTGCTTTCCTTTGTTCGTCCTTTAAATAGCCATCCTTGGAAGACTTTTCTCCTCATTCTAAAGGTTTCTGAAACCCCTTGTGTTGATGAGTACCCACACAGCAATGTCTTCCAATTTTACATCTCACTCCAAGGCTTCATCCCTGAGCTCCAGAACTGCATGTACTTGTGTACGCACCAGCATTATTGGATTTGCTAAAAAATTAAATAGGCACTGCATGCTCATTGCAATAAGTAAAACAATACAGAGACATAAGGGAGCAGTAATTATTTCTTCTTCACCTCTCCAGTATCGCTGCTCTGAGAAAGGAATGTTAACTGGTTAATACATATTTTTAAGCAACTTCTCCATCCATACTCACGGGAATCTATACATATGTATGTTTATATTTAAAGTGTAAGTAGATATTTCTATATAAGTTTTCCATAGGCATCTCAATCCCAATGCATCTTATATTTAGCCTTTAGACCCAAACATCTATGACTTTAGTTCATTTTCTTTGCTTTGAATCTGGAATCACACAACAGCATTACAATCCATCAGTCTATTCACCCCCATCACTATATTCATACCTATTATTTTTCCCTCTAATAGTTGTTGTTCCAAAATAAAAATTTTATCTACTTGAACTCCTTCAGTGGCTCCTCAAAACTCATATAAAAAATTCCTTGCATACAAGGGCCTTTAGAATCTGGCTTCAATCCCTGTTTTCATACTCCCTCAATTCAACACGTGTCCTTCACCCTTACTGCCATCTTGTTCATTCTGTGCTTCACGCTCTTTCCTCTGCCCTTTGCATATACTCTTCCCTCTTCCTGGTGATGATTACACAGTATCAGATAATCATCCTCTCTACTGGTTTTGTGCTATGGGAAATTTCCCTTAAAAAGTCAAAGAAAAAGTACATTAGCCTATTTACACTTCCATAACAAAATGTCATGGACTGTGTGTTTTAAGCAATACTTCTAGAGACTGGAAAGTCCAAGGTCAATTGCCATCAGGGTTTGTTATCTGGAGAGGGCTCTCTTCCTGGCTTGCAGACAGCCACCATCTCATTGTGTCTTTATGTGACCAGGATAGAGAGAAAAATCTCCCCCTCTCTTTCTCTTTGTATAAATCCACAAATGTATCTGAGTAGGGCCCTACCCTTCTAATATCATTTACCTTTAATTTAGTCTTAAAGATGCCGCCTTCAGATATTGTCCTATTAGGGATTATAGTTCCAACACATGAACTGGGAAAGTGGGCGGAGGAGCATTCAGTTCCTTACAGGGTGGGAGGGATTTTCCCTCTTCTTGGTATAGATATCAAGAGTAGGTACTCTGAGCCAGGCTGCCTGGGTTTGAATCTTCTTTCTGCCACTTAGTCTCTGAGTGAGTTTGATCAGGTTATTTACTCATCTGTGTTTCAGATTCCCTAATGGAGGAATTTTAAAACATGTGCATGTGGAGCATGTGTCAGAATCAACTGAAACACCATGTTATTAAAGCACAGGTTAACGAAGCCCACCAGTGGGCTGAGTCAGCAGGCCTGGGGTCAGACCTGAGAATCTGGATTCCTAACAAGTTTCTAGATGATAGTGATGGTGCTGTTGGAGGCACCGCACTTGGAGAACCACTTCCTTACAATAAAATAGGACTGATATTGACATTCGCTTCATAAAGATTTTTTTTTTTTTGGAACTATTAGATGAGTGACAGGGTAAAGTGCTCAGAAGAGTGACTAATGCTAATTTTCCAATGAATGTTGGGTGTCATTATTATTCTATGCCTGACAAAATTGTATGTGTTTATCATCACTCATCTTAAACTTCAATTTGCTGGAAAGCTTTCCTGATATTCCCTGGAAGAGTGTAGAACCATATTCCTGTAGCCTTCTTACCTTAGTATAGAACATACCAGTGGGATTGTAACTACTTACACCTTATATGCATGTTTATATGCTCCATGGACTGTGAGCTGAGCTTAAAAGATGAGTATTCTGTATTATTTACCTTGGACTTTCCAGTACATGCCTGATAGAGAGGCTAACCAGTGAATATATTTTGAATAAAGAAATTAATGGCAGTCCGGTTAAGTTCAGCCTAAATTCTAACATGTGAGACTTTCTCCTTGGGCAGTAGTTCTCCATGGGGACCAGATATTATCACCTTTTAAGCCATGCTAATGGACCCCTCCTCAGACCAATCAGTGTAGAATCTGTGGAGCTAGGGCCTGAGCCCTCGTAAGTACCAAAGTTCCTTAGAAGATTTTAATGTGCTATATATCTGGGTTGAAACAACTGAGCTAGGGGAATGCAATCCATTAAAATGTGCATTTTATTCAACATTATGAATCGTCTACTCCTGACCATGAATTTGTTTCTCTTATCCCACTATAAATTGCCAGCTTCGAGCAGTTTTGAAAGGGGGTAAATAGAGAAATTAGCATTTGTAGAGCACTTTACAGTTTTCAAAGCACTTTTATACCCAGTGTGTCATCAAAATCTTAAAATAACCCAGTGAGGAAGGTATCATTCTTTACAAATGCTTTGAGGCAACAGCCCAGAGAGGGAGGGTGCACAAACCCTTTAAAAAGAAGTAACAAATCAGCAAAATGCCATCTGCCAGGTTTTTTTGCTCTTGGACAATCTGTTATCAACAATGCTACCCACAGGCCATCTTGGCTATGCATCCATGACCTGGGCCTCGAACATTTTTCTCCACTCAGCTTTGGACATGCCTTGCTCCATAGCTGGTTAGTGACTTCTGCTTTGCTCTTTGGCATCTGAGACTGGCTTGGCTCTTTACCAGCTGCTTTTCAGGAACCGACTCCCTCTTATTTTGTAGGCATTGGTGTTGGTTTGATTTTATTTGAGCTCAGTAGAGTTAAATGACTTGCCTAGAGCCACAAAGCCAGTGAGTGGCAGGTCTTGGATTCAAACCCAGTTGGAATAAGAAAGAAAATAGGAGGGTTCAACACTTTGAGGTTGAAAATAGGCACAGAGGAGGGAGAAAGATACTGAAAGAAAAGAGAGGGCAAAGGACTCATGTTTTGCCCTTTGCAGTCCTGTCTAAGACCACTGTTGAGTTGTGGGCATATGATTGGACTCTAAAATAGAAACAATACTTGTGAAATATGCTAGAATGAAAACATCCAAAAGCAGAATTTTGCTCATAAAAGAGCTTTCCTAGGTATTCTGTTTTATTCCAGGGATGGCAGTGGTTCAACAATATTTTTGGAGGTGCGGCCAAAACCTGAAAGTACTTGTAAATATAATTAATGGTGGCAAATATTTGTCCTTTGAAGGAATAATTTATGTTTAGATAAAGAGTCATTTAGAACCAAATATAATAAATATGAAAGAGGACAATGAAGAAGAATAGGGTTTGTTTAGGAAAGCCCTGGGCCATAAGCCCCTCAGGGTGTTATGCAGGTCATTTTTAAATTTTATATCCATAAGCTCTGCCATGTTGCTTGCCATTGAGTAGGTGATCAATAGGTGTTTGATGGAAAATGAACAAATTAATGAATGAGTGGAAATTAATTTGTTATGAGGCCCAGAAGTTGATGTCTTAAAAAAGGAAGTCCAAAACTGTTCTAACTTGTAGAATATTATTGAAGAGTACCAAGAGCCTCAATGGGACTAGAAACTATTGGAGGCCCCATCTTATTAGGTAATACAGGTCATGATGTGCCTGCTTCATAGGCATGTATGTGCACAACCACATGTACACACATGCACACACACAGTTCTATCCCTTTACAGCCCTACATTTTCTATCCATACACAAATATGTATGAGGCACTGACATACATATGGAGAGAGACTTAAATCTTCTTAGTCATGGGTAGCTGTTCAGGAGAGAGGGGGAAAAAACAAGGCTTATTAAAATCAAAAGAGGATAGAGGGAGATTTGATACACTGAATGGTGAGACACAAGGTTTTCCTGCAAATTATGGGTGCATCTCATCTTTTCCTGATACCAGGCAAAAGATTTCTCATCTTCTTTGTGAACCTGTCCTTTTAAAACATGAATGTTCCTTTCAAGCAAAGACCAGGACAGCACACAATGTCCTAGGTCTAGATTTGGGCTCTCAGAAACATTCTATTGGGGAAAAGAACCCCTTTATCTATCCTCTATGAATTGCGGGTGGAAGAATAATGCCGAAGTTAAATATTATATTTATAAAAACAACCAGTGCTAAGATCATATCATAGGAAATATTTTTAGAGTATTGGAAGGCATAGAAAATGTGCTTTCTTACAAGTTACTTTTAAAATGTTATTGGGAAAAGCAGAAAACAAAACAAAAAAACCCTTCCATAGTCTCTTATATTGCATAATGATGAGAGATAAAGAATGTCAGTGTTATTCCTTTGTGCGTGACACAAACAATGAGATATACAGCCAAACATCTCATAAGCATCATTAGCATCTTCTTCATGTGTCAGTGTCTGTCTAGTTCTCATTCAAGCTTCCCTTTGCAGTAGTAGCATGGTAAAATCCAAGGTCACGACCTGGAAGAATGGGAGCTTCCTTCCAGCTGCAGCTTTCACCAGTGAAAGCTTGACCTTGAGCAAGCTGACCTTGAGCAAGTTGTTACCCTGAGCTTTAGTTGCCTTCTAAATAAAAAGACCTGACTGAAGTAGATCATGGTGGGGTCTCTTTGTTTCACCATTTCACAAGAAAAACAGGCCCAGTATCACACACTTCTGTAATTGCCCCAACCGTGTCTGCTGTAAAGACCCGAGCCCTCAGTGAGGGCCTATTCCAGAAAAGGTCAAGTTTTCTCTGTTGAATTCTACTGGAGGGAAGCTTTAGTGGCATGGCTCAAGTTCAAAAGAAGGCATTCTTCTATTTCCTTCTCCATGTGAAAAGAGACAGATAAATAAAGATTTTGTTAAATCGTGCAACAAGGGGAAACTAAGAATTACATGCAATTATATGGTTCCTGAAGGTTCTTCTAATTGAATTATCACAGATGCCTGTTGGGCATTCCTGGACACGTCCTCTATAATTCCATTAGTATTACCTCTGTGGATCCTATAAATGCCATTAACATAAGGGAGATATTTGCTTTCAATAAGATAACACAGATGATTTTGTCTAATTGTCTCTCTAATCCCTCCCCCTCACAGCCTGGGAAAGGGCTTGCAAATGCTCAAATCCAGCCTTTCATTATTGCTGATCAAACTGCTTTGGAAACATGACAGTGCTATTTGGGGAGCTTTGGATCTTCCCTTCACCCATCCCATGCTTGTGGCTTGTGACCATGGAATGGGTACAATGAACCATTTCTACTGAGATCTCCATCACTTAAACCGACAGGGAGGATAGAAAAAGGCAGACAGAGTCTGCCCCATTTCTTACTGCACTGCCTGTGAATAAAAGTAGTTAATGCCTCACAGCCTGGCTGGTTTTCCTCCTCCCAGGCTCCTCTATCCTGGTAAATAGGGTGTTATTAGTGTTGCTACATCCGATGCAATAAATTCATCTTGCTGCCTTTGTAGCCTGGCTAACATTCAGTCAAATCTTAGTTATTCTTGAGCTATTTAATCTGGAATATTTCTAATCTAGTTTGTTTTTTAGTGATCCAGGGTTTTTGATTGTCTACCCTATGTTTTTGACTACCTGATCATTCATTCATTTCTGCATGTTGGCTGAGCAGGGTAAAACTTGATCTATTTTGCCCTTGTGCATTGCTACAGTGAAATATTTCTGGGAAAGCTTGAGTAAAATCAGTTTTAAGTGTTCCACAAATTGCATTTATTCATATTTTCACCCACCACTATAAATAAACCAAAGTTGAACAAAAGGCCTGGCCACTGGTCAGTGGTAGTAATAAAAGTTCAAACTCCATTGTATCACAGAGATGAGTGATGTTCTTAATAAGACTGGAGCTAGGTTGTGCTCATTTCCTCTCCACAACACAATATATATGCACTGACCCAGGCAGTGCAGTAACAGGGGTGGTTAGACTGAGTTTTGGACCAGAAGACCTTTCCAGGGGGTCTTTAATCCTACCTATATTTTTGCAAATCATTTCTTTCTTGGACTAATCCTGTAATAATTACCAGGCCCACTGATCCACAGCAGAAATAGGCATGTACCAGTACACTGAGAAGTGTGATGAGTATTGGGCTTTCAACTAAAGAAATCAGTTCTCTTGTCTCCACTAGCAAAGGAGGTTCCAATCCGAATACTCTTGACTTTAAGAGATTGGTGTGGATTCTGCACCAAAGATGCGAGGTAACGAGAGGAAATGAGGTTTGCAAGAGGCTCCTATTATGTCTGCTCATAGCAAAGTAATTATTGGAATAATTGCTCCACTGTGAACATGAACTCTACACTTAAGTTGTTTCCCATTATTTTCATTATTCCAATTGATTGATGCCACTTATAAACCTATTTGAAAGAATTATGGTCTTTCATTATAATGTTTTATTTTTAATGTCAGGTTAAACCAAGATATGTATTAAGGAAAGTGTAAGAAAAATATATCTTATTTTTATAACAGAAAATAGATCTGGTCTTTGTAAACAAGTCTGATTACACTATACTTCTAGTGTAAAATTTTTCAGCTGGAGAACAGCAAATTTCCAGTGTTTCTAATCTAAGTTTCTTCTATATACTTTAGAAGTGAAAGAATAAAACATATTTGGAAAGAGACAGCCAGGCTATTAATTCCTGTGTCCCCAAAGGCTACTGTAGTTCGTTCTCATCTTCATATTCTCCAGATTTTATCTGGTTAAGTTTGAGGTGTCTTAAACAGTACATTTCTCAGAGGAAGAGGACTGGGGAACAGAGCTCATCATTAAAAAGCCTTCCAACCCTAAACCTAGCAGCCCCTTGAAATTTAGCCTGAGAAATGCTCTATGCACAAATAACTATTTGTTCAATTAGGACACAAGTTTTGAAGGGGCTTTTTAGCTGTGAGAATCTAGATTTGTAAACTAGTACTCTGTGGTAGAAGCCAATGGAGGCATTGTACTTTTCTGGAGGGACCAGGCTCTTGGGAAGTTTACTTAATGACACATCCAGAGCCCTTTGAAATACGAAGGTATCGAAGTACTACTCTCGGCTGCTGAGGGAAATACTGGGCTTTAGCCCATTCATTTGGAATGATGTGCTTAAAAACAGCAAGCATTTATGGGCCAAGAAACCATGCTAAGGTTTGAATTATCTAATTTAATCCTTACTATAACCCATGAGGAAGATACAATGATCATTTACATTTTCTATATGAAGAGGCTTACATCTGCTAAAATGACTCATCCATGATCACATAATGAGTGGCATCCAGAACTGAAATAGGGCAATCTGACCCTAGAGTCTGTTCTCTTAACCACAGCCCACTGCATATCACTTTGCCTAGATCCAAGCTGCATTCTGTGGCCCCAAAGCCCACTTCCCTTCCTGTGAAACTAAGGTCCATCAGTGAAGAGGAATTTCCAGAGCAGCTCACTTTGCCTATAGCTGATTCAAAGGGGGATCGACATACTTTTCTTTACCAACTCCCACTAAGCGAAAAAGGAAAAGAGAGAACAGGAGTCTGCCAACCTCAACAGATGGTATGTAGGCTGTTCTGGAGATGGAAGGAAGGTTTTTGCTGGCTGACAAAGAACAAGAGAAAGAGATTGGAGAGAAGTGTGACATAAGCAGAAAGAGCTGCACTTGAAATATATGTGAAAGAGAAGAAGATTGAGGGATAGGAGCTGCTCTAGGCGACAGATGGGTAAATAGACTTGAAAAGACATTTTTCAAATGTCACATCACTGCAGCCTAGTGAAGAAAAGTGAGTGAGGAAAGAGAGAGACAATCAGAAATGAGAGAGCAAGTTCCTCTCCTTGGTGCTTTTGCAGCTTCTCAGTTGGAAGCCTTGAGAGATCTAGAATAAGTGCTCCCATATCGGAACTGAAGGATCTGTAATCACCCCTAAAGGAAACTTTCCCTACCAAGGAGTTGGCCTAGAACAAAGAAAATACGCGAATGTTCAGAGGATGCGTGAATTTTATCAGGCCTTACCCATTGTTAACTGAGTTCTAGAAAGAAGGACAGTAAGACATAATAGAGTTTCTGTCTGGATGGACCTTACAGATGTACCACCTGTTACCAAGCTCCAAGGGCCTTCCCAAATCTTGGTGGTGGGCATACTGATGGTATGATTAGTATCCCACATATTCTCCTTCCTTTTTCCTTCACAAATCCATCTTAAATTATGTAAGTGCATGACTTAATGTTAAGATGGTTTATTCATGAGTTTGCCTTAGGAGACAGGAGATAGACAACTTGCTTTTGTGAGGGTCTCTCTGGAGAGTGACAGCTGCACAATGTATTACTCCATCAGGCTTGAAGAGGAGAAAACATCTCAATGAAGGGGCCTCTGTTTCAAATAATGATCAATGTTCCCTGGTTTCCAAGTTGAGAAGCATTTATATTGACACACTGCTTGAGGTAAAAGATCAAAAGATTCTTCAGCATCGGACAGGGCAGCTTAGTGTTAAGGAAGACAGACTAGTATCTCTGATTGTTTGGACCTGGAACAAACCTAAAAGCAGTTTACTATCCTCAAGGCAATTTACCATTGTTGGCTGTCGTTCTTCTCTGGAAGAGAGTGGAGACAACCAGATGAATCATTCTGCCACCTTTCTGTAAGGTTCACTGTGGGCAGAGGCTTGACCAGAGACAGGGCTCTCCTGGACTTTATCCATTCTGGGATGTTTGGTTACTAAAGGACTCAATTATCAAAAGGATCTTGTTGACAAACAGGTCTCACTTGCCTGTCAGGTGACTCCAGGGCAGAACATTTTGTTAACTGCATCATAAGAAAATCAAGCACATCCTTTTTTGAGGTCCCTTTCTAGCAGTCTTTGATGTCATTCATTTGGATTTTTAGAATCAAATATAACTGGAACTATTGCTTTCAATTAAGGTTATGGAATGTTTAACTGTAATTTGTAACTGCATTAAGACATTTTAAATGTTTTGTCACATTTAGGATTGAAAGCAGCAATTGTGTCTCTTCCTCATCTTCCTACACCCTGGCCTTCTTTGCCTCTCCAGGGATGCTCCTGAGCTACAGAGTTCTCCACAATTACTTTATGCTTTGTCCTGTGTTAGCTTAATTGAAAATATCAAGCTAACAAAGCCTAAAAGAAGTTTTATAAAGGTATGGGTGAAAGGGGCAAATTTTACTGTAAACCTATACACTACAGTTTCTGCTTTTATAAAATAACTCTCAGGAAAGATAGGTGTGGGTTTATTTTCTATAAACCATGACTGACTTCTTAACCTGTGCAAAGTACTGAGTTGAAAGCTCTGTGAATGAACACAAATGGGAAGTGTAATACATGCTGTATGCTTTCAAGGATCTTATAGGGAGATTAAATAAGAAAACCTCAGAAGTTAAGAGGTGCCGTAAAAGTTAAATAAGTATAAAAGGATCATGGGGCAGTTATTAGAGAAAATACAGTGGTACCTCAGTTCCCAAATACTTTTGTTTGCCAACAATTTGGTTCACAAACAGAAGTGTTTGGCAAAATTTTGTTTTTGTTTGCAAAAGCTGCATTGAGTGACAAACACAACCATGGCCATCTTTCCCACACAAACACAGATGTGGCCATCTTTTCCAAAATAATAGAACAAATTAAGTTTGTGAGCCAAGGAACCACTGTATATTACTTTCTACTTTGGGAAAACTCTCCAGGTATCTACACGGCTCACTCTCCTACTTTCTAATCTTTGCACAAATGTCAACTCCTCATTGACTACTACCCTGACCATCCCATTTATTCTTGCAACTCTCCTCTACTGCTCTAATCTTTGCTATATTTTCCCCATGGAACTTATTACCTTCTAACAAAAATATAGGTCATTTATTTTTTGTTATTGTTTATTGTCTGTGTACCCAACACCAACAAAATATAATCCGCAGAAAGTCAGGGATTTTATTTTTTGTCTGCTTCGTTCATTGCTATTTCCCTAGCTCCTAGAAAGTGCCTAGAATCTCGAAGGATCTCAATAAATATTTGTTATTCTCATTAGATGAGCTTGAAATTGAACTAGATAGAATGAATAGGAAATTGAATAAGTTGCAATACCTGCTGTAAGGAACTCACAAAACAAAACTAACTACAAAGATAACAATAATAACATCAAGGATGGTAGTTACTATTTATCAGGCTCTTATGGGCCAGTCATTGTACTCAGCTCATTCCACTGTCTTATTTAATTTTCACAACAATCATTTGAGATAGATGCTATCTCTATTTTATTGATGAGAAAATAGTCTCAGAAAATTTAAATCATTGGGCCTATGTAACACATCAAGAAAGTGCTTGTGCTGGAATTTCAGTCCAGGACTGAAGTTTCACTCTAGGATCCATGGATTACTTTTAAATTTTTAATATTATAAATTATAGAACATTTCCAAGCACATACAAAAGTAGAAAGAATCATACCATGAATCCTTGTGTACCTGTCATTCAGCTTCACCCAAAAATGAGAAATCCATGTTCAACCTGGTACCCAGAGTTTATGGTCATCACCACTTGCTACACGATCAATTGAAGAGTAGAACATTTACTTTTTAAGAGCAGAAAGAGTGGAACCTACACACACGTGGGATTGGGATCCTTCATGAGTTCTTTAGTTAAACTCCCTTTCTCCTGCTTCTTGCAAACTAATTCCCCATTCACATGAAACACTAGGGGATGGAAGCCGCTGCCACCACTGTGCACTTGACCCTGAGCTCAGGATGTGTGAAGTTTGACCCAAAGGAAAATACCACGAGAACTCATTTTGATAAGTATATGTGCTTTGTTTGTGAGGAAGAATTTTCTGCTCAGTTTCATCACTGCCAAAAGTTTCAGTATCCAGAGAAGCAAGTTCAGAAAGGAAGACAAAACAGCCAAGAACAAGACCAGATATCTGTAGCTGGGCTTCTGGGGCTCATGGCTGATGGTAAATCAGCAGTTTCCATTAAGGAGTAGGCACAAATACTAGAGTACAAAACAGTTGACTTAGAGGAACTGCAGAGCTTGGTTTACAAGAGGAGGATGCTAGGCAGGCTGATTTCCCAGAGTCCTATATGATTTTGAAAACCTCTTTCTAAGCACCCATCATTAGAAAAAAGCCAGACTTTATTTGTCCCTTCTGCTTCCTCTTCCTTTCCTCTTTCCTTTTTAAAATGGTTGAGAGAAAAAAAAAAAAATGACGAATTTGAATTGGTAAAATCTGACTTGGATTTAGCCTCTGCCTCTCCCACTTGTGTGACCTCAGGTCTACAATAACCTTGCCTAAATCCTAGCTCCCTTCCTGTAAAATGGACATGCTGTTTAGTTTACAGTTGTAGAGTGTCTCCAATGATGTCTGGAACACATTAGTTCTGTGGAGATCAGGTTAGGAAATTCTCTGTCATTGTCACTTGACAGTTTTCCCACATTAGTTAATGAAGAAGGAGGTTCCTACTGGGATATAATTGTAACTAGCATTGTTTATACTTTTACAAAAGAGGAAATTAAAGTATCCAAGAATCCTGGTTGAGTAGTAATCCCCAGTGACCCACATCCAACACGCTTTTTGGAAGCGATCCAGGATCTTGGAGCCAAGAGGTACCTTCCTAAATTCTCTCTTATTCCCCAGGGTCATAGCGTTGACCTCTATTACCGCTATATTAATACCTTTGACGATATTGACAAGAAACAATGCCATCCTCAGGCTCTAACAGTGCAAGAGGCCAAACTCTGCCCCTGCGTCAAACACTGGGACATGCCATGTATACATGGCTAATGCCAGTGAGGGTATCATTAGTCTCTCCTTCCCCAGTTTTGTACTCAGATTAGGAAATGGAGAGCTAAAGAGGTAATATAACTCACCGATAGCCAAAACTGAAGTCATGTCCTCCAGCTCAGCTTGTCCCCCAACCCCTTCGGGGATACCTCCTTGCTCAGAAGCAATGAGAGGATTGGGAGTGGAGTGGAGTAACAAGGGCCAGGCTACATTATTCTCTATCAAGGTGTCAGCGGGATGGCCAGATCCCCTATCCCATTTGGGATTTTGTAGGCATAAGATTCTGCATCTAATTGCTATCCATGAATCATCTTTGTCAGGCTGTTTTGCTAAGCATATTTTGTGTTTAAGTACAGCAAATTCTTTCAGAGTTTCAGGCGGTCATTATGATAAATTCTCTGATGAATAAAGGGCAATCATCACAGGCCTGAACATATAGAAGATTATCCTGAGGCATTGAGGCAGCATGGCTCCTGAACAGGTTGTGTCTGCCAGGACCTGTCATTCCCTGCTGGTAATGATTTCTAGAACCTGGATACTGGAAGAGACAATGTCTGATAAAGTGGTTAACAGGATTGGCTCTTGATGCAGTTTCCCTGGGTTCAAATGCTGCCATGTTACTTCCCAACTCCATGATCACATTAGCATATTATTAGCCTGTCAGTGTTTTGGTTTCCTTCTCAGTGCAATGGGGATTATAAGTGTCTGACTCATAGGATTGTTCTGAGAATCAAGTGAGTTAGCACATAATTAAAAACATAGAATAGTGCCTGTAAATATTGAATGCTTAATAAATGATGGGTATTTTAGCAAATGGCTCTCCAGATTGTAAGATACTGTATCTCCCCAGGCCTTGTCTTTCTCTCTACTCCACGTTCACTTGGCTCATTCTTTACTTTGGAAATTAATAGCAGTAACACAGCTGGGCTGCATTACCACCCTTGTCCTGTAGGTGCTGCTCACTCCCAAATGGCAGAGCTTTCCATATCGAAATCATCAACGTTTAATAAGTGACAAATTTTTAAGGTCAACGAACAAAGAAAATATTTAGTTAAAAAAAAGTTAAAAACATGTCTCTTTATTGTGGAACTTTTCAGACCCTCAAATATGCTAAGTGTATTGCAAACCTCCGGATGTGTATGGGGGGCTGGGGGTGCGAGGAGTACCACGTTCCCCAATTTTTCTGATCACGAAACTTTTTTTTCCACGTGATACCCATTAACCACTTCAGGGATAATTCATTTTCTAGTAAACCGAGTTTGGCTAACACTTCATTCAGATTGCCTTAAAAATGGTATTATTCAAAGTGTGGTCTTTAAATCACCTGCTTCTTAAAATGCGATTTTCTGAATCTCACACAAGACCTACAGAATCTGATTCTTTGGTGGAAGGGCTGAAGATGTTGCATTTTAATAAGTTCCCCAGGTGCACATTAAATTTTGAGAACCACTAACTTAAAGGAAACACTTCCCTAATTTTGCAATTCTATAAATTTGAAATCCTGAATCCTAAACATTGGTAATAGAAAGGATGTTTGTTCAATGCCTAATAGTCCATACTTTAATGAAAGTGGGTATAGTGAAGTAAATGGTGAGGTTTGCGGGGATCTTTTGTTTTGTTTTTAATTGCATAAATGTAGAGGTCTTCCTTGTGCTTTATATTGTGTCAGAGAGCCAAGGATACAATGATAAATAAGACTCGGATCCTGCCTTCAAGGCGTTTATATCTATAATTAAGAAGAGAACCAGGCATGCAGCTTGGCTTCTTGCTCAGCCTTGACCATATTCTCCTTAATAGTCAAGCTCACATGGGAGTCAGGCGGCTTATTCCAGGAACGAAAGAAGTAAGAGGGCCGGTGATATAGCTCAGCGGCTTAAGCGCCTGCCCGGCAAGCGCGAGGGCCCGAGTTCGACTCCCGGAACCCACATACGAAAAAGGGGCCGGTGATATCGCTCAGCGGCACAGGCGCCTGCTGGCGCGCGAGGTCCTGAGGTCGACCCCCCGGTACCCACAAAAAAAAAAAAAAAAAGAAGCAAGAGGAAAATTCTTCCTTGTATGACTCAATCCTGAATGAACTGCCAAGATACTGGTTTTGTTTGTTTGATTTTTGGTATCCAATGGGGAGAAAAAACATTTTGTCTGGTAAGGAACCAGACAAAAAAGTCAAATGAAGCAAAGGATGTGAGTGAGGAGGAAGGAGAGGGAGAACTTAATTATTCGATGAATTATGTGAAGGAAAAAACCCAACCCTGCTGACTCTGTCCACTTTAAGGTGAGAAATAACAGGATTAGGATGTCAAACTGCTGAGTCCTGCAGACCTAACCATAAACCTCCTCTAAGTTGTTCAGCCTTTTTTTTTTTCTGCAGCCACTAATTAAATCATCCCTAGAAAGAAAAAAAGTAAAATAAAATATCAAATGCTTTGAGTCAAATGGATTGGATACCATCAACCCATAAGGGGCTGGGATTCTGGTAGACACACCCAGGAGTAGAAAATGAAAAGGACCTGCAAGGAGGCTATCAAGATAGTAGAGCCCCGTGTCGGTCTTCAGCTAACCATAACCACTTGTTTCATGTGCAATCTTATAGCATCTTATTTTCATATGTAACCTCTTTGCCCTAAATAGTAGAAATTGAAAATATGTAGGATTTCCTTCTCAATGTGATTTATGAAACACTGTAAGCCAGAGGATTCCAAAGCATATTATAAATCATATTTAAATTCCAAAATGTATACATGTTTCCAACAGAAGAAATGACCAAACTTCAGAAGTCACCCTAAATCAGGGTGGCTCACCAATTCTTGTATTTTGTCCATGATTTGCACCTTTTATGCAGATAATTACCTTTATGAACTATTTGATTTCTTACACGTAAAGCTTGCTACATTGGTAGGTTCCTAAACCTCTTCTCACTTATTTCATGAAAACACAGTGTCTGTGTTCCGTTCTTGGCAGATGGTATTTTTATGATCAAATATCTAATGCCAGCACCTGAGGTCACCAGGAGTGCATTTTCTCTGTCACCCTCTGTCCTGTGTGAGGCAGGTCTGCCATCAAACGAGAATGTAACTTACTAAAGCCCTAACAGAGATATTTCTGGCCCTGTGTTCTTCTGTTGTTTGCCTGAGAAAAATCTATCATTACTCTATATGCATATGGCATGTGTCAACTGTTTTAAAATTAGCCAATTTTCCTAAGCATAAAAATGGATTTTTGTCATATGATATGAACTATATATCACAAAACAAACCATTTTTTGTTGATTTTTTTTTCTTTCCAAAATGTATTAAGTCTTTCTCAGTCACTGCCAAATCCATTTTACTCACTGCATTTCTGAGATACATTTAAAGAAAACAAGCAGAGGGGGGAAATATCTTATACAGTGTTAGCACCTGGAAAGAAATCTCGTTCATTAACCACCCCTATTACACCTAGGAACCTGTATTGCTTCACCTGATAATAAATAATAAATAAATAAATAAACAAATAAATAAATACAGTATTTGTATGCTGTCCTGCACAGAAAGTTCGAGATAGGGCAAAAACAATTTAAAAGTGAGATTAAGAAAAAAACTGTCATTTATTGAGCAGTCTCCATACACCAGATGTTATACGTACTAACACAACATTATTTTATTTCATGCTTAACACAATCCCCTAATGTGCGTTATACTATATTCTTTTTACAGATGTGGGCACTGAGTCCTCCATGGCAATGGGCAAGATCCCACTGCTAGTATATAGCAGAGCCTGCCAAAGCCTGGGACCTGGGGTAAGCATGTCTGAGCCTCTCCCTCAGTGACCAGTGCCTGAGTGGTGAAATCCATTAGACTTCTAAAGACACGCTAGTGAGACATGGTAGGTAGGGTAGGTAGGGTAATGTTTCTTCTCCTAATTAACATTTTACGGGTGTCATCTCTAAGGATCGTGGATTGGAGTAAGCCTTTTTTGATCAATGTGCTCTACCTGAGCCTCTCTGCACTGCGCATCCAAACACTACGAGGACCAGTGCTGGTGCCGATGTGTACGGAACAGGCAGCTGTCGGTTCATATGGAGGGGTCTGCAGTTCTTCTTGAAGTGGAAAAACATCAATCTCTTACTTGGGTTAAAAATCTGTGAATTTCTCTTTTGAAATGCTGGAGTGCTAATTGGGAAGGCAGCACATTAAATCATTATTAGTCATTAATACATCAGCACAAATTAGTTGATCAGGTTACGGAGAAGTGTGAAGGGCCAGAGGGAAAGCTATCATGTTGAGGGAGGTGGCAGGGAGTCGCCAAGGAAGGCAGTCTTTGGGTTGCCGAAGGGGCTGAGCGAGATGTTGGCAACTGAGGAGCACCGGAGAACAGGGCAGGGGCGCAGGGACAGCCTAGCCACGTAGGGTGGCTTCAACAAATGGAGCTTCCCCTCCCCACACTTGCACGCCCACGCACGCCCAAGCACAGGCACACACAACGCGCTGCTGACCCTTCTGAGCTTGCCCAAAGTGCGCTTATACACAAGGGTTTTAGGAAATGTTGCCTCGCAACGTCCAGAACCCCTCTTCGGCCGGGGGCCTGTAACACAGCCTCTTGCCTCTAGGGGTCTCCAGTGCCCTGAGCCTTCGGGAGGATGCTGACCTTGCTCTGTACTCCCTTAGGTCTCAAATCCCAAAGGGCAAAGATTGCTGGCTGAGACCGCGCAGGCAGGGTGCTTCCCATGACCCCATCACCCGCCGAAACACTGCTCACCCCTGGTCTCGCTCCTGCCTGACGACGTATTTATAGTCGGCTAAGTGGCTGAACACGGAGTGAGGGGCAGGAAGAAGTGAACTGTCCCCGCAGTCCCTATCCAGTGCTTTAGCATTGCTAGACCTCAAGGGGATTCCAAGGACTTGCTTCTGCAGCCCCACCCAGCACTTTCAGTAAGCGCCCTCTCCCTGTGCGGGCGAGCGGGCCAGCGAGGAAGACTACAGCCAAGCAGGAGCTCGCTCCAGGCTAAGCAGGCTCAGGATGCTGAAAAAGGCCCTCGAGTGGGCGACAGAGCTGAGTACCCCCAGTAGCCAGCTCTTACGGCCCCTGCAGCTAGACCCTAGCCTCCTGGCCCGCCTTGAGGTTGAGGATGAGGAAGAGGACTGGATTTAGGAAGAAGGATCACAGCCTGGGTACCTGAGCACCCTATGAAAATGTTCTTGAGTAAAATCTCACCAACAAGGAAAAAGTAAACAACTTTGAGAGAGGTAATGTTACTTCTATCCACTGTTGAACCTGCAGGGCTTGGTGGCCAACGCAGGCTCCCTAATTCAATCTGTGGCGTGAGTTGGAATCCCAACTCCACTATACCATTACTAGCCATGAGCTCTTGGGTAGCTGACAAACTCTCGATATCTGTTTTTTCTCATCTTCAAAAGGGCAATGATGACATGTACTTCATAGGGAGTTTTTGGAATTGAAGGAAATCCACAGCTAGCACATTTCGTGTCTGGTACAGTTCCTGGCACACAGCAGGCGTTTATTCATAGACACTGAACTTCATGCATTTTCAATCACTGAGAACAGGCGCAACAACAGTGATTTACCCTAGTCTCACTGAAAGTCACAGATATGTCTGGGTTGGTGAAGGTCTTATATTTTATGATCAATTTTAATATGTCACCTCTTACTTTAAATGAATCACAAGTCTTGCTTTTTAAAGGACTTCTCTAGTGCAATGCTTTTCAATGTGTTTTGAGCAGACTTTAGATTCTGGGGAGTTTCTTTCGGCAGCACTTTTCCGAGAGGAAAGAGAAGTGACAGGTAGCAGAGCTCCAGACCTGCAGGGTTCACCAGCCACAGACATCCATGTGAATCTGCTGTATACACTGGGGTTCTAGGAGGGCATTTATTGATCAAAGTCTTCTACTGCCTTTTTTGAAAGGTTCAAAACCACCAGGAATATATTCTTGTGTAATTCAGGGAAATCATTCCCTCTAATCCTAAGGACACTCATTTCTAATTTTATTTGTTTTGAAAGCCTACTCTTTTGAAAATGGACCACACCTGTGTTCAAAAATGGTGGCACTTGAAATATTCAGCCCACAGGTACTAAGGACCAGTGATGTGTAAGGAATTGCACTGGAAACTGCAGCATTTTTGAAGATGCACCAACAATTGTGGCCTGCTGCAGAAATCCCCAAGAGTCTAATGATGTTTCTATCCCACTCTTGACAGAAGTGGAGCAGCTCCCCTTACTTGGCCACAAATATGCCATTTACCCTGGAACTGATCACACTGCAAAGCCCAGTGTTGAAGAGCGTGGCTTTTGTATCTGATAAACCGGAGGTCGAATCTGAGCTCTGTCACATTCAACATGAGAGAACTGAGATGAGTTATTTAATCTCTCTGAACTTTAGTTTTCTTGCCTATAAACAGAAGATAGCAATTTGTTACATGATTAAATGAGACAATGTTTGGAAAGCAGTTAGCATGGTAGCTGGCTAGTGGTATCTATTCCAAGGGACTGCCGGACACCCTGGACTCCAGACGGCACGTGCTGCAGCCACTACCCAACCTCACTGGCCAGAGCTGCAGCCCATCATTGCTGTCCTTGGAAATCAGTCTTAATAGTGCTTCTGCTTGGGGGGGGGGAACAAACACAGCAACTGCCATTTTCTGAATTCCTGTTCTAGGGCAGGTACTTTGCTGATATTTTTCAGTCATTGTCTCTAAGACAATTAAGTGGGAATACTTAATACTTAGTTCATAGAGATTATGAAACCTTGCTAACGTCACACAGATGGTAAGCAATCAAGAAAAACTTGAAGCCCAAGTTCATCGGACCCAGACGTCAAGGGTCTTTTTTCTCAACCCAGGTGACTCTTGGAGCTTCCCGGGTTGCAAGGCAGAGGGTATGGTATAGCAGCAAGGGCCCTGAGCCTGACATCAGCTCCTCTAGGCTGTGCCTTCCTCCATTTCATTCTACAAAACAGGAATGATACTTTGTAAGGCTGGAATGAAAATTAAATGAGATTGTACAAGGAAAAATGAACCTAGTATAATTTTTATCATAAAGTAGGTTTGGAATGCATATTAAATATGTATGAACTTGCTCCCCCTAAGTTTCATCTGTTGTCCAAATCACTTTTTATTATGAGAAATATCCATACCTTTCATAGTATGTGTAAATATATATGTGGTGTGCAAATGCGTGTGAATATAGATGAATGTATATGTGTCTCTGTGTGTTATATACAAAGTCATAGAGCAAACTGCCACCCAGGACACTGCCAGCATCTCAAAAGCAACCCCTCTTCATGCCCCTCCACGATCTAATTCCCATTTCTCCCTCTAGTCCAATTCACGTCGCATCTTGTTAAAAAATAATTTTCTTTTCCCCTTTTGCTCATGCCTCTGGGTTGTCTCCAGCCTTTTTGTTGTGCCTGTGCCTGTCATTTCACTAGAGTTCTGAGTGACATGTCATTCACAGGAGAGAAGTAAAATAAAATGGTTTGGCAAAGCAGTGGTGTGTGTGTGTGTGTGCGCCCTCTACCTTCGTCAAAAGCAGCAAACTGGACACCTTGTGAGAGGTGTCTTAACCCAGAAGAATAAGAGAGACAAGTGGACCGGTGGGGGTGAGGTTCAGAAACATTTGGACTATTGCTGTTCTCCAAGATCACTGAGGACTGAGTCTGATACCTACAGAGTGAGAGGTGGACATCATAGCAGGTAGAGCCACAGTTACACAGAGTAAATAATTCTCCTCTTTAGATCCCCTGTTTCAGCCCCATTCTGGATTCAGATTCAGCCCTAGCTACATTTCTCAATAGATAAATCATGTCTCAATTTAAATATTACCTTCTCTAAAGGATTTTCTCTGACCACTGCCTCAATCATTCTGTCGTATAAAACCCTATTTTATATTCTCCATTTTCACCACCTGGAATTGCATTTATTTATTTGCCTACAAGGTTATTTTGTGGATAGCACGGTAATGAAAAATAAAGACTCAGAGTTTAAACTTGATTAGAATGCCACCTGTCCCACTTACTAACTGTGTGACTTTGGACATGTATTTAACCCCTCTGGACCTCCAACTTGTCACCTATAAAATGGGAATCGCAAGACTATTTACTGTACAAAACCATGAAGATAAGTAGAGTTAATGTGTATAAAGTTTCCAGCACAGTACCTGACACATAAGTACTATTAAAGTGTTAGCTATTATTATCAATGTCCGTAATAACCATTATTACCATGGTTAGCAGTGTATCTTCCTCTAGCATGGAAACAGCCTGATGGCAAAGCTTTGATCTGTGTTGTTCTCTGATGAATCCCCTGTGAAGAATAGGACTCAGCATGCATTCATAATCGTATATTCAATATAGTCAGTACGAATGTCTGGAACCCCCAATCTCAAGCCCACTGCCTAGCGCAGGAGATAGCCCCATCAACAAATCACTGCATGGTGGTGAGTGCAGTACACAGAGTCTGAGCTCCATGTGTGGGAGTGTGGAGGAGGAGGCAATTAATTCTGTCCCAGAGTCTCAGAGAAGCCTTCACAGAAGAGATACTATTTACAGAGACTGGAAGCTCAGCAACTCTTTAGAAAACAGAGACCAAGGGGAAGCAGGTTCTGCAGGAAACAACACAGCCCTCGAAGGCGTGGAGCACCAACGGAGCACACCGTCCTTTCAAGTGGCTGTAGTGAGTAGGGTAAGGTGGGAGAGAGGCACAGAGCGGCTGGTGGACCAGCTCAGGAATGAGCTCCTTTTGGTCAGGCTACGAAATCTGGATTTCATTCCCACAGTAGTGGGGAGTCACTGGAAATTTACCATAAGAGAGGAAGCATTATCAGATTTACCAGTGTGAAAGATCACCCTGGCTGCGGGAAGGAGACTGAACTGGTGAGTCTTCAAGACAGGAAGCAGTGAGACCAAACGCTGGGAAGGGCCAGGCAAGAGGATACAAGAACCCGACACTGGAGAGTGGCAGGAGGGGTGAGAGGACCTTGTGCACTGAGAAATCATTAGGTGATACACCTTGGGCAGTCCTAGAGATTGGATGTTGGGGGCAGTGTGAGAGAATGTGGAGCCCAGGGCAATCTGCATTTTTTTTTTTTTCTGTGGGTACCAGGGGTCAACCTCAGGACCTCGCGCGCCAGCAGGCGCCTGTGCCGCTGAGCGATATCACCGGCCCTTTTTTCGTATGTGGGATCTGGGAGTCGAACTCGGGGCCCTTGCACTTGCCAGGCAGGCGCTTACGCTGCTGAGCCATCTCACCGGCCCTGCATGTCTTAAGATGCCTCTGGAGGTCTGGTTGTGCTATTAACCAAATCAGGATATTTGGGGAAAGGGTTGGCTTGGGGTGTAAAATTCATGCACAATCTCCAAGTCCAGCTTTGGACATTGTGACCTTGGGGGTATCAAACTGGGCACCTTTTGTAGGCAAGGGATTAACACTTGTTGGGCATCCACAGTGTACCTGGAACTAAGTTTGCCCCCCCCCCTTTTTAACAACGAGAGTAATCCTTTGAGTGATGAGACATATTATCTTTATTTTTATAGGTGCTCATACTGAGTGTCAGAGAGGCAATGATCCTTCTTTTACATGGTTAACATTTAAGAACCTTAAGTAGATCAGTGTGATTAAGCAAGACTGAATGAAGTGCATAGCCAGAGAAGGATTAAAAATTACAGTAGTATAGGTAACTTGGGGGCAGATCACAGAAAACCTTGAATGGAGATAATAACTGCCCTGCAGGGGTTTTGTGAGAATCAGGTAAAATGCAGCTGGTGAAAGTACTTTGTGAACTGTAGGATGCTGAGCTAATCTCAGGAGGTCTAGTTGTGGGTCAACCTTATTGCCCTGCCTATCAAAAATGACAATAATAAATGAATTATAATATTCAAACCTGTAATTATTAAATAAAATTAAATCATATGTCTTTCCCTATTCTTCTACTGATAGTTTGACAAAATATCTTTAACTCGTAGCAGTGGCATTTCTTTCTCTCCACCACAGAATCAACATGTCTAGTTTGAAAAAGGAAAACTCTCACAAGGAATGATCACCATGTGGTAGAGATGCGAAAGAAGATGGTTTAAAAAAAAAAAAAAATCAAACACGTTCATCTGACCTCTACTGCTATGGCCTCATACTTTGGGATGAAACCCTAAAGATCCGTTACTTAGTTATTTTTGCTGTCAGGCAGAAACTCAAAAATATTAGGATAAATCACCAGGCCTCTCACCTGCTCATTCTTTGCAAGTGAACTGAGAACTACAATGCTTTGCAAAGGCGTGGGGCTGAATCACAGTTAATGAGGTCCCTCCTCAATAAATATAGGCCACTGTACATAGTTTGCACCCTCCTTGACTTTAAATTTCAGAAATACATGCCCAGAAGCTCACTCTGGGCTGCTCTTGACCTCTCCCGCCACGTTCTTTCTCTTTTTATGTCTCTGGCTCCTCTTGTCTCATGACTCTGCCCTTTCTCTCCATTAACTTGTCACTACTCTACGTGGCCTAGACCAAAAGAAATAATTAGTTCAAAAGAAATAATTAACTTTTCTAGTAGACACATTGAAAAGTTAAAAGAAATGTGTGGGACTAATCTTAATATATTTTATTTAGCCCAATATATTCAGAATATTATCATTTAACATAATCAACATAAATAATTATCGATGAGATATATTGCATGCCTTTTTTAAAACTTCGAAATCTAGCACGTATTTTTACATGTACAGCACATATTTCCAGTGCTTAAAAGCCAGCTGTTGCAAACAGCTACCATATTGGATAGTGCTGGTTAGTGCCCAGTCCTGTGAGGTATCAAATTGCTGGTCCAGCCCAGCATTTCAGATGTATTTGCACTATGTATGAGGCTCAGTAAAAGGAATGATGGGACTGGCTGTTGAAGACCTCATGTTATAATAACACTATTCAACTTTACTTTCCTCTGCATGGCAGTGTGATAATTTAGAGAGGTCAGTCTGCCCCTAATTGATCAGACCAAGCCAATCCATTGCAGCCTGCAGGCTGAAGCATCACTGAGCTGCCTCTCACTTCTCTCTCAAATAGGACACACCTTAATCCACAACAACCAATCACATACCCATTTGCTTGGACCTCTTATCCACCTCACTCCCTAACGATGCTCATGGATGCTCCTGAAGAGCAAAGGGAAAAGGTGTTATACCCACAGTCCTGCTGCATGGTCATTTAACATAGGAAATAAGGGTGACAGCAAGATCTGGGGCATGATTTTCCAGAGAAATGTCCCTGGACCTGTTCCCAGAATGAATTCCTGGGGCAAAATACACAAACAGACTGGGATCCTAGGGATTTCCCTCTTGACTTCAGGTATGGTATAACTTTAGGCAAGTCATTCTGCTCTCATCCCCACTATGAACTTTCTCTCTTATAGGCCTGGGGTCACTCAAGCCATTACCTGAATAGAAGCCTGAATAGAAGCTTGAATACACAGCCTGAACAGAAGTCTCAAATTAAGTGAGGACCAAAGAATTGGGTGGTTTTGTTTCCAGGCCTAGGTTTTGCCTGACCTTTTCCCTGGAGAGAAACCCACTGCTGGAACCAAAGCGTGTGGCTGGCCAGCCGTGGCCCTCAGCCTTTCATGCTGCTTCCCAGGCTGGCAGACTGCCGCTCCCCTCTCCTGCTCAGCTGAGCAATGACAGTGCCCTGTGGTACAGCTGCGGGCAATACCACACCCCATCCCCTCCTGCTTTTTGTGGTCTCTTCCTTTGTGACTGCTATGGCATATGTTTTATTAAAAGGGAAAGAGAAGGGGAGACAAGAGGTTATATACATGGGCATGCTCAAGAATCTTAAGATTGAAAATATTCTGCTCAATGCAAAATGCCTAAAGGCTTTGGCATTTTGCCGGCTCTAAGTAAACCCCAAGAGGAACATTTGGGTGGGGAAATAGGAAATGGAGGAAAATCAAAGCTTTCTTCAGAGATTCCAATTTTAAAATATGAGAAGATTTTCTCATGTTCTCTTGAAACTTGCCTGCTTTTCCTCAATATCCTCACTCAAATTTTTGGATATGATGTTGATAAGCTCTCTGACCTTGAACAGTATTTTTCCCATTGTATGTAGATCAGACTTGAGGGTGAGTAGAAGGCCAGATAATTTCCAATGACTAAGAAGATTCCTAACATTTCAGAGCCCTCTCTCTGGGTCTCGGGGCAACTTCCTCTAAGCCTATATATATTCAAAATGTTAAACCAGATATATTGTATGTCCAGGTGGCCAGAGGAGAGGTGGCTCAGGCAGACTGCAAGGACTCATGCATGCTTTGAAGTGTCCAGCCTTCCCACCATGTTGCAGTTAGTGTGTCCATCAGCTAGCACCCCTCTCTCCCTACCCAAACAAATCCCACCCTATTGCTCAAGGCTTAACTCAAATTCTCCTTCCTTTGAATACTAATAGCTCTCAATGTCTGTAGAAATCCATTGCAGATTTATTAGGTCAGCCTTTTGACTTCTCATGTATTGAACTACTCTGTAGAACTTATGTTATCATGTGCCCTTTCCCAGATGTGAGCTGATTTTTCTAACTAGACTGGAAGATCATTGAGGCCTAATGCTCATAAGACTTTTATCCCTCACTACCCTTAGGTTAGTGCCAGCAGAGAAACCCTGGGTCACTGAAACCTCCCAGCCTTGTAAAGTACAGAAAAACTAAATCAGATCACAATCACTAAGAATAAACTATGCCTGAAAAGAAGCCAATAGATACTGGGGTTGGTTTAGGAGCACTATGAACCAGATCCCATTCCATGGCTTCCCTTAATTGCTGTGTGACCCCGTGTAAAGTGACTCTTCTTTCTGAGGTTCTCTGCCCTCCCTTTTCAAAGAAGAAGGCTACAGTCACTCTAGCTCTACTTCTTAGGGTAATCAAAGATAAATGAGACAATAAGCCATGTGAGGATTAATTAGAAAAATTCTGTGAAATGCTCCCAGCTCTTTGGAAAAGGATGTCTTTAGAAAACATATACAAGATCTTATTATTTAAGAAAAAGAGCCAAATGGCCAAAAATACAATGCACAGTATTTTGTTAAACACTAACCAGGAAGCCTCAACAGCAGGATCCCAGTCAGCAGAAAGTACCCACGCAGATGTCTCTAGTCCCTCCAGATTACCTCTTGTTTGTGAGCTGGAGAGGGATTTTGGAACATCCTCTCAGAGGGGATCTGTGTTATGTGATGCTCCCCAGTGGCTAGGTTGTGCCTTGGGAAAGGGGATGAGGAGGAGTTGATGACGCAGGGATGCTCTGTGCCCTCTGGCCTTGCTCAGTAAACAACCAGTCAGGAGGCCAGAAAGGAACACCCAGAAGATGATCTCGAAGACCCAGCATAGAAGATGCTCCCCTCCCTCAAGACCAGCTTGATGCTAACAGGGCAGGAACCTTCTGCCCTCCCCATCCCTTCCATCCCCACCTCTTTTCTTGTTTTTACACTGCAGCACACACCACTTCATTCCAAGAGAAAAAGCCAGCTCCATTTTTGGTGAAGAGAGGGAAACAAGAGTCAAGAATGGTTCTGTCTTCTCCATGACTGCAGCCCAGCTGTCAAATCCTTAGAGCCAGCTGTTCTCCAGCAGGGAAGACTATGGTCTGACATTTGCTTCCTTACTTTCAAACATTTCTTAGTATCCATGCTCTGACTCTTTTGAAATCATATCCCCCCTCAAAGAAGCAAAGCGTGCATCTTCTCCCGGAGTAGGCAGTACCTATGACATTGATAAGACGGGATCCTTGTGGCAGCATTGCTTGGTCATACCCTTAGTGCCGCAAAGCAACTTATTCTGGATGAAAGGGTACTCCAGAGGGTCAGGCCTTCAACAAATAACATACACATAACTGCGTGAAGTCAAGAGGGAAAACACAAACTCCAGCATCATTTGGCTGTTGCCTGATGTCATCAGGCTGCCCCCGAGGGGATCTGGTAAAATACTTTAACTGCTTGGTTAACAGTGGCATTGCATGTCTTCTAGAGAGCATGACCAGAAAGAGAAAGAGTCACTTTACCATGCACCTGCGCACATGTGTGGACAAGGACAGAAGCAGAAATACTTGACTGACAATATACCTTTTATCTTTTGGATTGTTCTATACAGACATATCACTGTCCCTGCTGGATAAGGCCATATTGCCTGGCTACAAGCATGGCCTTTTATAATTATTAGCCTTTTAACAAAACATTTGTTTCTACTCAGGGCACCCTGCTCCCAGGGCTAGGAAGAGCATACACATGGTTCTTTACAGAGGGGGCTGTTCAATCATGTTACAGTGCATTAGCTTGATTATTAGTTAATATTTGGCTTAGGTCTATATACACTGGATAAATATGTACCGTGCAGAAGGACTGCTTGGTGAGGATAAAACTCCTCTGGGCTAGAATTACAGCTCACAAGTTCATGCTCCTATTAGGCAGGAACACTCCAGGCATCCATGTCCTGGGCTGGGTGCTGCACATGCTTGCTCCTTCTGTGGGCAGCCAGCTTCCTGCATATAGCTGTAAGCACACACACACCACAGGCAGCATTTGACTGTGTACCCAGATGATCACAGAAGCAGGGAGAGCGATGTGCTAGATACCAAAATACCCTTCCTTTCAGCACAACGATATTCTTCCCCAGGGTCTCTAGTGCTCCCACAAGCTCAACCCAGTCAGTGGGGCTTCTGCCTCCACCCGGGGAGACTATTTGCACTCTACAGGGTTCACTGTTTGGAAATTGTTTTCCTCCGGGCTGCATGAGCATGGGGAAACGAAACTGGCCTCCGAAGACATGCTACAGGGCTCTATGAACATGTGAATACAGAGTATCGTGCATCACCACCTCAGCCTTTTAAGGGTCTTTCCCAAATACAGTGAACCTCGTACAGTTCAGTCCAGCATCTGCTCAGCAGGCAAAAGTCCTCATCATCTTGTGCAATTATGCAGCCCGATAGGGTTTTCCGAAGCTAATGGGAGTTGTACTAACTTTGAGGACTTAAACCAAGCAAAAGCAATATAGGTCAGGCAGCGTGCCCAAGCTGTGTGACAGCCGTTCAACACCAGGAGACAAAACCAGAGCGATCTCCAGTTAAACCCGAAGTCCACAGCTCAGCTCCACGAGAGACAGCAACTAAGTGGAATCATTCCCTTCGCCAGGCACCCCGGAAAGAGGGTTGTAAGCAGGCAAAAGTATCCCCTTACCGATGGACTCACCAAAAAGGACAACGAAAAAGGGAAATCAGGAAACCCCTGCACTGTTACCTTGAATCCTTGCAAGAGCCCTCCTGGGTATCAGCTGCTCCTCAAACCTCCAACGACCTGGAGGAGCTTCCTAAAACATTCCAGATTTTTGTGCAACATTTCCGGTGGCAGGTTTCCAAAGTTTTTTACTTCATGATTTTTTGTGGCTCTTCCTCATTTGGGGGAACGCGAATGCCTCCCCATCCGCGCAAGAGAGGGAGCGGATGTCTCTTTTCAAATTCCCTAGCTCTCCGCTCTGCCGTTGCTGCCGCCCTTGCCGCCGCGTTAGACCACTTGCCTGCTGCCTTCCCGCGGAGCAACGCGCAGCCCGGTCGGCCCGAGCATCTTGGAAGCGAGGCTTCGGCCCTGGGCCAGGCGCGCGGGGTGGGAGAGCTAAGGAAAGTGGCAACCCAACAAGGGGAGTCCCTTCTTGTCCCTCCACCGAGGAGAAACCCAAGATCTTGCCTTTCTTCTAACTCTAAGGAGGCTCACTCGCCCCCTCTGTGATCCGAAACCAGAGCCAGGCACACGGGCGAAGACCGTTTCCCCGGCTTTCCTGCTTCCTCCGCTGCCTGCAGACCTGCCGGTGCCCTCGGCGCCAACGGCAGGTGCATTTCCCCGGACAAGTCCTTTCCGGATCCTCCACGCTCAGCGGAGGCGCTGCCGGAGGAGCCGCGAGCAGCGGGCGAGGCTGGCGGATTCCGTCCCAGGCTGCAGCCCGGCGCGTGCCCGCTCCGACTCCGCGCTCCGTACCGAAGCGGTGTCACCTGCAGACTCAGACACCAGATGAGTGTCTTAAGATAACAATGCTGCCCTCCCTGCCTCTCTCTTTCTTTCTTATGCACGTAGCTTGGCAGCCAATAGAACACAGCGCCACACTCCCCGCGAGTTCCTATTGGCTGAGAGGCGGGCTCTGAGTCCCACCGCTCTCTCCTTTGGTTAGCGGGCAGGCTGGGGTACCGGCTCCGTGTTAACCCTCTCAGCTGGGCAGCAGGGACTTTTTGGTGTGGACAAGGAAACCTTGGATACATTCTCGGCTGCGGGCGGGGACGGGAGGTCAAGTTTACAGAGTCTAGGAAAGCTGAAGAACAAGGAGTAGCCGGGGAGCCAATTACATTTTTCTTCTAATCTTCCTGACTTACAATAATTATTTGTCCCATTCCATTTTTTTTTTTTTTTTTTTGGTGGGTACCGGGGGGTCGACCTCAGGACCTCTCGCGCCAATAGGCACCCGTGCCGCTGAGCGATATCACCGGCCCCTTTTTCGTATGTGGGATCCGGGAGTCGAACTCGGGCCCTCGCGCTTGCAAGGCAGGCGCTTACGCCCCTGAGCCATCTCACCGGCCCCCCCATTCCATTTTGTTTACCTGCTTAGAGTGGATCTCCCAGAGATGGGGACGCATTTGATCCATTTTCCTTCTAATTGGAGGTTTCATCCGCTGGTTGTTCTGTGTGTTTTGACCTCCTGAACGACTTAATTAGAAATGAGCCCCCAAGTGAGACATAGTACACACACACACACACACACACACACACACACACTCACTCACTCCAGAGATAGAAGAGAGAGGGAGGCAAAATATAGCAGAAACTTGGTGGAAAGATGGCCAGGGAAAGAAACAGATTTAGAGAGGAGGCTGGATAACTAAATTAAGAAACATCCTGGACTCCTAAGACAAAAGAAAGAGGCGAGATTGAGGGTCCTAGGGAGACACTGAGGAGAAAAAATGTTTTGCTTCCAAAAAAAGTAATTGTTGTGCTTGTGGTGTTTTCTTTCTGTGTGTCTCCTTTCACTTCAGTGTGTGCCAGGAAGAGGGACTTGGTCTTTAACAGAAAACTAGAAAAGTCAGAACAGGACCAGCCTTGTTTCGGTGAAGCAGGTGCTGTTGCTGAGTCTGTGAATTGAGAGGGAATGAGGGAGGGAGGGAGAGAAAGGGGAAGGGAGAGAGAGGAGAGCAGGAAAGAGTAAAGGAAGAAAATACTAACTTTAGAGTTGAAGGATGTGAATTATGTATTTTGATGTTTTAAAGAAAATGTAAAACAAGTATGTCCCACTAACCGGCGTATGTGCTAAAGTTTGGCAGGAGCATGGGAGAATCCTAGTGACAAAAAATCCAATACAGCAGAAGAGCTGGGGGTTGGGACTGACCAAAAAACTTGGGAGCACTGCCCCCATGTGATGGGGGAATAAGAAAGAAGACTATACATTCAGCATATAGTCTCAATTTAATTTCTTTGAATGGAGAGCAAAATCAGAGATTATTTCCCAAAGAACTAGAAAAAAAAAAAAGCATGGAGAGGTCAAGTGAATGTCAAAGCAGTACCTATCTGGATTATCTAAAAACTGTGTCCAGATGTACGAATAGGAAAAATCAGCAATAGTATCTTCTCATTCTCACCGACACCTGATTTTCACCTGTATTTCCTCCTCTGACCCTTACACAAATTGGGCATTTCTTCTGCATGCTGCAGGTATCTGTTTGCCTATGCTATAAAACATGCCAGATAATGCTCATCCTACAAGGTCTCCAGCTCTTCATCTGGGATGAAATATACAAGTGAAGCAGTGAAAGTTTAAATGTATTGTTGCCCAACTGCTGAGTTATTTACTTCTGTCATTCCAAGAGACAAAGGCCCACTGACTTGTCTCAAGTAATAAGACACTGGACATCAATGCTATAAAATAACATAAGGGAGTAGGCAAGTGGAGTGAATAGTCGGACCCAAGAATATCAACTGTGATGGAAAGACAGTTAAAATGTTTAAGATTTCTAAAGGGGAGAAGAGTGGAGTTGGAAGGCATGAAAGCAACTTGGAAAAAGAAAATTTGCCTATGCTTTGTTCTACTATGGTATTCTAAACCATGTAACTAAAATGTAATGAGGTAAAAATACACATTAAAAATTCTACCAGTGTATAGTTTGACGAACATTTGCCTATTCATGCACTGATGTAACCACTGCCCACATCGTTTCCAGGATTTCAGGAGACATACTCATGCCCTTGCTCAGTCAGAACCCTCCACCCCCAGAGACAACTACTATTCTGACTCTCATCGCTAAAGATTAATGTCATCTGCTCTTGAATTTTATATATATCGAATATCAGAGTACGTATTCTGTGTCGTGTTTCTTTCACTCTTCCTCGTGCCTAGGAGATTCATCCATGAAGTTGTAGTACTTCTTATGATTGTTGTGTAGTATTCCATTGCATGACTATATGGCATTTATCCATTCTCCTATTAATAAGTATTTGGGTTGTTTCCTCTTTTTTCATTTATTATGAATACTGCTAGGAATGTTCCTGTACTTAACTTTTGTGTATATATGCCATTGTTTCTCCTAGGGTAAGCACCAAGGAGTATAAATCATTGAATTTACTTTAGGCTACCACAATGGAGCAAATTTTGTGACGACACCTCTAAAGTCTGCTTTCTGCTTTAAATAGTTCGTGATGATGGCAAAAACTATCACTACGGAGCAACAACTAAATGTTTCAGATCCTCTGTAACAGAAGCATGTGTCTTCCTCATAACCACCTTAAAATTATACATTATTATTTCTATTTGCAAGTAAAATACTGAATGAGAGATTCTATATTTGAAAATAGCCCGTGCTCTTTTGAGGGTGTGTGTGTGTGTGTGTGTAACTAAATGCTCAGTGAGAGGAACTGAGAAAAAGTAAGTGATGGAAATTCTTACTGCAAAATGAAGTTGGGAGATTGGTCTGAAATGAAGGGACAATCTGAAAAATGAACAAGATTACATTCCAGGTGTGCAGAACAGCAGAGGAGGAGTGAAAACAGAAAAATAGGAAGTGGGCTTTACTTGGGGTGTGTGGGGGTTGTGGTGTGTGTGTGTGTGTGTGTGTGTGGTGAGAAGGGGAGAAGATGCAATGCAATGACAAAAAATCTAGGGGCATAAATAGTATGACATTTAAAGTCTTCAGATTTCCAAACCATGCTGTTTGAACTCAAACCTGTAGGATAAGGAAAATTAGGCTGACATGAGGAAAGCAAGATTTCAGGAAGATCAAGCTGGTACCTGTGTATGAAATTGGCTGATGTTAGGAAAAGCCATCAAAAGCTATTGTAAGAGTCAAAGGAGGACACTGACACTTAAATACAGGAAGGTGAACCTAAAGAAGAAAGTCAGGATTGAAGACAACAGAACGTGCTATTTTATAGTGTTTTTAAAAATGTAAATATTTGCAAATACATTATCTGTGGTCCCTGAGGTAGGCAGAGATGATGGAAAACATTTTATTGACGGGGAAGTTGAAGATAACAATGGCCCAAACTCACTTCCAAATAAGAAAATTACAGAGGCAAGACATCTGTTGTTTCACCACACCACAGGCCTAAAGGTGATGATTGAGATGCATGTATTTCTTTTCCTACCCCATCTCATTTAAATGTTAATTATTACCCAGTAGATACAGTTTGGTTTTGTCAATTGCAACCTCTACCACCTCTAGGGATTTATCCATCTATCTTTTTATTTATTTATCTATTTTTGAGGCACTGGATATCAAACCCATGGCCTTTGCATTGAGCTATATCCCCAGCACTTTTTACATTTTTTAAATTTTGAAACAGGATCTTGCTAAGTCATTAAATTTCCTAGGCGCTGGGCTCCAACTTGAGATTCAGTCTTCCTGCTTCAGCCTCCCAGAGTGTACCACCATGCTTGACTTATTTTGTTATGTAATTGAAGAAGTGACTATGTGACTTTATACCACATTTACAGGAATCAAGTTCTCTGGAGAAAATTCATTTTATTTCCAAAGCTTTGGTTGCTTGACTCTTCCTGGAGAGAGCGGTCTATAAAGGCCTGCGATACTAACTTCCAAATATTCCCAACGCTATATAAATTTTAAGAAGACTAGATATTGACTTATAGAAAACTAACCCCAAATGCTTCACTTGAGTTTTCTGACACTACTCAAGACTTCAGAAAATTAGAAAGGATTCCGAACAGAGTAACTTACATGTTACTTAAAAGCAGGAGGGGCATTTTGCTGCCCATCTTTAGACGAATGTCCAGCATATGGTAAGTGCTCAAGTGTTTTCTCAGTGAATTACTGTGAGCCATAAAATCTTGTTTGTGGTTTTAGTTTTACATCATCTTAGTGGATTGGTCTTGTAAAGTATCTCACTGTTTCACTGCCCTCAGTTTCCTCATCTGTTAAATGAAAGATTGGAATAATAGTTAATCTGGTAGTTTCATACTATTTCTTGTGTTCCAGGACTAATTGTATTTTCCTGGCATTACTCTAATTACTCAATGGCAAAACCTTGCTTATTTATGCTTAGTGCTTTTTTTGTGTGTGCTAGAGAGTAGTAATAAAGACATCATGAAGACTCCGTATCCTTCAGTACCTCTTAAGGGAGTAATGAAGATGAAGATGAATTTTCAAAAGGTCATTAGCTGATATATCTTTTCTGCAGTAGTTTGTAATGCCCCATGGTAATATACTTTTGGGTTACTTCTTGAATACATCTGGTTTTAAAACTAAGTTTAAAGTGCAAGCTTTTTTTGGTGATAAACAGATCTCTGTGACCTTAAATATGGCTCATTCAACTAGTTTGAACTATTTAGCTATTCAACTAGATTAACCTTGTGAGATACATGGCCTACTTTTTTGCATTTTAAAGGATATATATTTAAACATGTCAATAAATTTATAAGAGGTAGATTGAGAATACAATTGTTTTTGAAGAAAAAGTTTTTGAAAAAGGGGGGTACATCAAATTCCTAGAGAGTGGGAACTCAATATAGTATTTAGAGCATCTAACATTTAAATCAACATTGAATAAATAAAGTTGGAGAGGCATATTTTTGAAATAAATTTTTGGTTATCATCTGAGACAAAGTTCAGTTAAATATCAGATTCCGGTATTTCCCAAATGTTAACTTATACCACTATTTATTGCACGTGGTCATCATTTTTAAAAGCTAGCACTGCCCAGCGCTAGAGTGACCAGATCTTTTACGGGTTTTTCATGATTTTTTTTTTTTTTTTTTTTTTTTAATATGCGGGTACCAGGAGTCAAACTCAGGACCTCGCGCTTGCCAGGCAGGAGCTTATGCCACTGAGCTATATCACCAGCCCCTATGGTGGTGTTTTTATTTCTCAGAATTCTCAGGCAAGGGGTTACAGGTCTCCCCTTTTCTATCCTTGACTGAGTAAGGATTGAACTGGCTCACATCCAGGAATATACTTTTGTTAGTTTTCCACTTCTAAGGGTGCCTGGAAACTATAGTTTTTCTTACATTTTATCCCAGCTTTGTTGCATTTCCTGGGATTCTTTAAAATTAAAGGCTCAACAAGTCTTCGAGCTAAGTCTGTTTTGTTCTATCAGTTACAGCATTCCCCAAATCATCTGTTAAGTAGTTACTGTAGATAACATTTGTGACAGAAATGAAATGAAGAGGTAAAAGTAGCAAGTAAAACTGATCTTAACTGTACGATGTGCACTGACTTTGGTTTTCTTTGTTGTTGTTGTTTACTATCTCTATCAATGTAGCAAGTATTTTCTATAATATTACGCAAAGTTAGTGCATTATATACATATGTGTATTTATGTCAGCACCCACTTATCCAACAGACAAATCCAACTAATAGTGTGGGAAGAAAAAAAAAAGTAAAATATAGTAGGATAAATTACGTCCACAAAATCACTAAAAGAATTTGCATGTAGAAAGACCCCCATCTATACACGCACAAGCACATGCACACGCACACCTGCTTTGAGGAAGAGCCCTGTAAGGCGTGTGAGTGTGTGTGCCTTTCCTGAGCCATTTAGATGATGATGCGACAGGGAAGATTTTGCATTGCAAAGACGAATTTTTAAAAATGCAGTACACGCTGTTAATAGCCTAGAGCGGCTCGTGCAGGGGGATGCAAAGGAGAGAGGCAGGAGCACCCACAGCCAGCGGGGGGCTGACCTGATTCCCCGGAATCCTCAGCGCCCTTCCTCTTTCCTTCTAACGTCCTTCCTTCCCTTTTTCTCTCCCCGCACCCATCCCTCCTTTCTCCTTTCCCCAGATAGCGGCTCCGGGAAACAAAGAGCCGGGGCTCCCGGGACCTCTGCGCTGGAATCAGCACTCCGCCCGCCCGTGGCACCTGGTTCCGGGGACCGGGGCTCTCCCAGCTCCCCATCCCTCCCCAGCCTCCCCCGCCTCCCGCGCCCTCTCGCTCGCTCCCTCCCCGCTCGCTTCCTCCCGCTCGCTTCCTCCCCCACCATCGCAGCGCTGGGAGGAAGGCGGCCGGGTCTCAAGATGGCTTTAGCCCGGCTCTGCGCCCTGCTCGCCTGCTGCTGGGGGCCGGCGGCGGTGCTGGCCACGGCCGGCGGCGACGTGGATGCGTCCAAGGAGCTGGAGTGCAAGCTCAAAAGCATCACGGTGTCGGCGCTGCCCTTCCTGCGCGAGAACGACCTGAGCATCATGCACAGTCCCTCGGCCTCCGAACCCAAGCTCCTCTTCTCCGTGCGCAACGACTTCCCTGGGGAAATGGTCGTGGTGGACGACCTGGAGAACACAGAGCTGCCCTACTTCGTGCTCGGTGAGTCCAGGGGGAGGTCGAGGCTGCCGGAGGCGCCGGGCCGGCGCCCCCACCCCCCACTCCAGCTTGCTCCACACACCCACTCGCCGACTACCTCCCCTCCCCCACCGCTACCTCCCAGGATCCGCCCCGCTCCCAGATATCTCCACACCCACTTGCAGGCTAGTGCCTCGGTGCACCTGATCCTACCCCCCACCCCCCGCCCCACGTAGCCTGGATGTGGGGCCCTCAGCCTCTCCTCAGCTGCCCTGCCCCGAAGGAACAGGTTGCAGTGAGTCTCTGAGAAACCTTCTCCAGCCTTGCCCTCCTGCCCAGCTTTTATTCAGGAACATATCCACAAGGTGCTTCTTGTCTGCTACCCATGCAACTCCCATAAGCCGTTCTCCCCACTCCCTGACCACATGTTCAGCTCTGCTCCACACCCCCTGGACATCCATACCCACCCACGGCCACTCCTGGGGCTTTAGAGACAGGTATTCTGGCATCTCTTTGTCAGACCATGTGCAGGGCTGTGATGGCTGGATGGCTGGATCTCTAGTCTGCACGCCTTGACAGTCCTTTCTTTATGCCCTTCTTCCAAACACTCAAGTTTCTTACACGGGAGTGTTGATCCTGGGAAGTCCTGCCTCTACGCCAAAGTGTAACAGCTCCCTAGTTCAGCCACCTCCACATCTCCAAGTCCCATCTCAGTTACTGGGATAAAGAAATCACCAAGCTAAGGTCTCTTGCTGTTGTTCTCTTTGTTCCCAGGACTACCTAAGATAAGCACAGGCATTGGTGCAGACAGAATGACTTCCCTGAGAAAGAAGAGGCTTTCCTTTCTTTGTTTGTTTACCTTTCTCTCCTTTGGTACCTCCATCCTCATTTACTTAGACCACAAAACTCCTTCAGGCACTGGAATGCATACATCACTCTGAATCCATCACTCTTTTTCCTTACCAAGTTGCAAAGATGTTGTGGTCTTGCTCTAGCATCTTGCAAAGTACTAAAGATTTGTGAAGTGACATAGTTAACCAAATTTCTCCACTTCTTTATGTGCAGATATAGCTCTCACCTTACCGACCATGCAATTCATTTCTTTAGTGGTGTTGTACATATTCTTATTTTGTCCAGGAAAGAATTCACAAATAACCATGAATCAGTACCTAGATCCTAGAAAACAAACACATGAATGATAATGTCTAGGACACAGTCACATTTACTTAATTGCCTCGCTACTCCAGTTCACTTTGCAGGAACATGGCTTCCCAGTAGATATAGGGAGGTTAGAGTCACATATCAAATTCTAGCATCGCTCCCTCTTGCTCTTCCTTAGAAAGAAATTTATTCATAAAACATTAGGAGGTGGGTGAGTAAACTCTCACTCTCCAACCCCTATGGAAAAGTAATTTCAAAAATTACCTGGTCTTTTGAAAAGCTGACTTACAGTTCCTGGAGTGCAGCTCAGTTGAGTCCTTAAAACCAACCTACATTCTTGATAGGATTATTTATTTTTGCATTAAAATACCAATAACATAATAAAAACTGGGGGCTGGCTGGGTATGGGAACATTGTGGATATGCTACTCCTTACAATGTACAAATTGCTGGGTTATTCAGTGGATGTAAATTTTGTGTGGAAGTCATGCTGACGCGCAAGTACAACCTGTTCATGCTAATATATAAGAGTGAGTATGGAGAATTACGTGTTTTCTAAAGAGGCTGTTTTGGGTTCTGCATGCACTGTTTACTGTGCACTAAGAGGGACACACGTGGAAGGGAAAAGGGAGGTTGGGCTAGCAGGTATTCAAAATCCCACTTCCTTTTTTGCAGAATCCCAAAGCGAGGGCTGGATATCATGATATGTCTCTCAGGATCTGATATGCACTTTAAAAGCTCAGATGTTAAAGAATGGGTTTTTGCACCTCTGTGCAAAGCTACCCATTGTAGCACCCTATTATGGTTGCTATGGTGACTTTCTGCAACTAGGCATTTACACATAGGCATAGGCACACTCACTTTGTGACCAGATGTACTTTTAAAATGCATCGATTTTCCCCACACCCTCCCAGTCAGCTGGGTGTACTCAGAACCAAGATGTCCTGGTACCTAATCCTTCTGGCTTGGTATTTTCAAGGGGGACAGCGATGAATCTCAGGTTGGTTGCTGGAGCCAACCAGGCCAGAAAGAAAGAGGAGTCCAAGCCTATGGGGGACAAACTCAAAGATAGTTGCTTTCAAAGTTAACTTTTGTTGTCCTGGATCCATTCATTTATGACCACTAGTTAGGGCTATGTGACTTTAGGTTAGGGATTTCCTTGAGCTTCTCTCTGGAACCCATTTTGCTTATTGCATCCGCTGGAGGAATCAATAAGCCAGTCCTGGGAATTTACTAAGCATGCACTGGCCTAGCACTTTTAGGACTAGAAGACAGAAAAATAAAAAGCTCCTGGTTTTGGGCACTCCCTAGTCACTGAAAACACAAAAGCTACCTATAAGAGCTGTAAGTAATAATACTTGGCTGTGTGGTGTGGATGTTAATGAAATACCTCCGTGATGAGAATAGACTCCATGGAAGACGTAGACTTGACCAAAATCAGAACCTGTCACATCTTTGAGTGGAAGAAAGAAATGTACACAAACAACAAAAGCAAGTTTTGGTTTCCTGTTGTTTTCAGGATCAGTTCCTATCAGTTCAATGAGGCAGACAAGGGTTTTCTCATTTCAAACAAGAACTGTCTCAAAATTTGTGCTGAGGGTAACCTTTCAAGCCTGTTGGTTTCCTCTTAAGCCGTGGCCTTCAGGACTGCTTTAAGGTTTTGAATGCACTGTTCCCTCTGTTGAGAAGGATCTTTGCTCAGTTCCCACCCAGAAGTTATCCATTCTGTCTTCTAAATCCTACACCCATGGCACTCTCTTTCCCACACTCCAAAGACAGTCTTCCACCCATCCCGCCTCCGTGTTCTTTACATACATTAAAAAAATAAGCAGAACTAAATACTAATGAATGAAATCAAAGGTAGATCAGATTTGGCTTGGTCTAGGAGAGGTAAAACCATTCGAGGTCATGGAGAAGGGGTGGTGGCAGGGGTCAATATGAGAATGGCCACAGTGTGGAACTGAGTAGACTTGTGATAGGAGAGTGATGGCGACCGTGTGGAGCATGAGGCATGGTACTCTGCACAAAGGCCAGGCAGGGAAGGCTACCTTGACATGGAAAACCATATGGCTTGGCTCCCAGATGCTATCTCAGTCATCACCCTTGTCAGTTTTGCTATAGAATAATCCCAGCCAGAAAGGAGGAATATATATGTTCTGTGCTTTGAGGTGGGTTTTGCAAATTGTGGTACAAGGACCGGATGTGATTTTCAGTTGTGTTGTGTTTAGCTACTCATAGTTTTGAATTGGAAGATTTTCAGTCCAGAACATGTTATCTCTAGGTTGCCATCCTTCCCACAAATACTAATTGTATTGCAGCTGACCCTCTTCTTTATGGTGCTTATCTGGCAGCTCTGAGCCTGGTAATCTAAACTCCTGCTTTCAGATGTGTTGTAAAAATCTCTAAAGTGTTGCAGAATAGCTGCAATTTCCAATTTAAAATACTTAGGTACATAAGCCTTAGTATCATCTCAAGAGAATTTAAAGTCTTGCCAAATTCATGAACTAAAATTTCACATTTCAACTGAAATTTCATATCTTAGCTTTCAAAATTGTGGACATTTCTGCTTTGGAGGCATATTTGATCTTGAGATGAGGCATTAACCTAAAGTGTGGCCTCCAGTTTTTCTGTGCTGTGAAGCAGAATATATTTATCAATCTCATGACTATGTGAAGGGGGTGCTGTTCTACTTCCGACCCAACTATTGAGCTTTTGCATGGATGAAACCTAGTGAAGAAAGCCGTTTCTCTTGTGCCTTGGAATTTTTCTTTAGCTGCCATGGTCTTTGATTGAAGAAAGTATTCCTGAAGAGAAATCAATCAGTGTGAAAAGATGTAGTAAGTTGCCACATGTGTAAAGTGTCTGGAGCAGTCCAGTGTGGTGGTTAACAGGAAAGCTATGAAGACAAATCTGGTGTCAGCTTCAGGCTTGCCACATATTCCAACAGTGGAGGAGAGTGAAGATCAGGGAGGGTAAATGATTGCTCAGGGTGCCTTTGAAATTAGTTCAATATGACACTCAGGGTTTTCTCTTACCTACAGTATATATGCCCTAAAATTTTTCAAAATCTGTTCTCCTTCATGGGTGGGAGCCTCGGCAATGGTCAGTATAGGGATAGCACACTTAACTGCTTTGTACAGAGGAGTCCTTTATGGTTTCTATGCAAATACCCTTTAAATGTTCTCACCATTGAGTGGTTTGTCACACAAGCCTGCATGCAAAAGGTGAACCCCATGAAGAAGTGCTTATGTTAGTAGATATATTTACTTAAGAAGAATATGGGAGTTCTTATTTCGTTCCCAGTTGCCAGATTTGGGTAGTTATGTTTTAATGTACCTGGGTCATATATTATGGCACCCATAGATCCGATGAACAAGGCAGGATACCTGGGGATGAAGATAAGTAATATGTTTGGTGGTCTCCAAAGAAGGGCTCTACAGAAATGCAAACTGGACATACCACAGGGATGGGGTCCTGGAGCCACGCAGAAGGCACTGTGTCCATAAATTGAGCAGGCGGGCTTGTACTTGTAATCCTCCTGATTCAGCCTCCCAGAGTGCTGGAATTACAGGTGTGCACCACTGCACCTGGTTACTGAGCTTTTCAGTTGGCTTCAAATGAAAACTTGCAGGTAAACTTTGGAGTAACTACAGCAATTAAAACACCCAAATATCCCCACTTTCTTTGAACACATCTTTCCATCTTCACATTGGAAGAGAAACTTTAAAATATATTTCTTTTCCCTTCTTTTTGCTTTTCACTACAGTGAGCTGCCTGCATTGTGAACAGATATGTATAGGGCGGCAGCCACACCCGAGATGGAATGAATGGTAGCAATCTTAAGGAAGGGTCTTCAGCATTTATGTGACTTGCATTAGAAGAATGTATGAATTTATAGTATTGAGAGGGTTATTATTTATTGCTTCTCTAAAGAAATGTAGAATTTTACATCAAAAACATTTTGAATGCAGGAGTGATGAATTTTAGAACACTTCAAATCCTCTTTTAGATATGCCGATATGGCTTAAAGTCATTGGAGTATTTGAAGGAAAAATAAAATACAAACTTAATTTCTTAATTTCTCTTTGGAGGCAAGATTGAGATCTTGTTTTATAGAGCATATATATATATATATATATATATATATATTCCATCAAAAATGTACACACTTCAGGAAAAGAAAACCTTGTACAAATATTTTAATACTAAATTTATTGAGACATCGTGAGATTAATACAAGTTACCTTTGGCCTCTGTAATTACAAGGGGTACTCAAAATGATGCCAATAGCTTCCAGAGATTTATTAGTACACTGAACTGCTGCTTGGGTAATCTTGGTTGTTGAGACTGCTTACACATGCATTTTCAGTTTCTTTTTTAAAGGCCAGCAGTGTAGTGGGTTTCCTGCCATACAGGACAACCTCTCGGTCCCCCATAGGAGGGTAACACCATCTGTTGGAAAAACATCATATTTCTTTTCCTGAAGAGTGTATACATTTTTTGGTGGTCTCTCTCTCTCTCTCTCTTCCTCTCTTCCTCCCTCTCTCTCTCTCTCTCCCTCCCTCTCTCTCTCTGTATATGTGTGTATGTCTCTCTCTGTCTTCTCTTATTCCCTTCCTTTCCCTCCTTTTCTTCTTTTTTCCTCCCTGTCTTCCTTCCTTCCTTCCTTCCTTTGCTCCATCCTTCTTTCTCTCCTTCCTTCCTTCCCTCCTTCCTCTGGAATGTAATTAAACCTAAAAGGCTAGTAGTTTTTCAGATTAAGGCGAGTTAATGAGAGCAGAACTTGGCACCTTTTCAGCAGGCACATGCCAAGCCTTTATTTCTTCACTTTATACCAAGTTCAAATATATGCACGCAGATGGCAGAAGAAGCTCAATTTTGAGCAAGTTAATCTCCCAGGACAAGTTAAAGCCTATGGCGATTTCTAATGTACTACCATTTGACATCTATCACCATTTTATTTTTATTACAAGTATGAAATAGTTGGTATTTTATAAGAAATCACATACACTTTAAAACTTTGAGGGGAAAAAAAGTATCTCTGTGGATCTCCAGAAAGGTTTCCCAGGAACAAAATTCAGAAAAATTAAATTGTTGCTGATGGTAATCTAAACTGATATGACAACTTTTGTAAAAATAAGGTTGAAAATGTGCATGCCTGATGACCCAGAAACTTCACTTCTAGTTATTTATTATATAGGAAATCTTTCATGTATACAGGAGAATATTTGTAACATTACTGTTAATAATAATAAAATCTGGAAGCAGCCGTTACCAGGAAACTAGAAGTAAACAAGGTGATACATTCATTAGTGGAAACTTATCTAGTCATGAAAATAAATGAGTTGCAGCTACATGTATCGACATGAGTAAGTATCACAAAGAAAGGTAAGCAAGAGTAGGCAACTAACTGAAAAATGCTTAAGTACAATTTCATTTGTATAAATTCAAAGCAATGCATGTGGATGGATGTGGTAAAATGTTTATGAAAAGAAAGGGTGGTTGTTATATCTGGTGGAAAGGGGAGATAATGTGAAGGGGAAGAGAAAGGGTGGACTTCAGAGATTCTGGCAGCACTTGATTTTTGTGTTCTTTTCTTCAAAAAAATTAATTATATAGAAATATTTTAGCTTTATGGAAAACTGGTAAAATTGTTCTGAGTTCACGTATACCCCACAGCCATGTTCTCCTCTTATTAACATCTTACATTAGTGTGACGTATTTGTCACAATTGAAGAATGGTGTTGATGCATTATCATTAATAAAAGTCCACACCGATTCAGCTTTTTTAGTTTTTACCTAAGATCCTCTTTCTGTTTAAGGATCCCATCCAGCATAGCACCTTACATTTTGTCAGCATGTCTCCTTAGGCTTCTCCTGACTGTGACAATTTCTCAGACTTGTTTTTATAACCTTGACAGTTGGAAGGTAGGCATTTTGTAGAATGTTCCTCAATTGGGATTTGTCAGATTTTTTTTTTTCTGATGATTAAAGTAGATCTAGGGTTTAAGGGAAGAGGCTTTAAATTGTCATTTTTATTAGATCCCGTCAAGAGTACATTTTATTAACACTACTGGTCCTAGTTGCCGCTGACCTTGATCATCGGATTGAGGTATCTGTCCAGCTTTTCCATGATAAAATTGTTTATCCATTTACCCAATGAAGAACATCTCTCTTTCTTCCAGTTTTGGACTTTTGTGAATAAAAGTACTATAAATATTAACACATTGGTACTTTTTCTTTTTGCCTTCTGTGTTCTTTGGAGGAGAAGAAACCATACTTCTGTTCAATAAGTATAAATTTACACTCCTGAGGTCTTTTTTCTTTTAATATCTCTTACGCTTTGCATCCATAGGGCATGTTTCCTTCAGCTCAGACTTCTACCTGTTGGTTTTCACCAAGTGCTTCAGGTGAACCCAGGTACCTTTCTTTTTTTGCGTACTTCTCTGCCTTACCATTTTCCTTCACGCATTTCATGAAGCTTTCTTGGATCTTAGAATCTTTAATATATACATTAGTTCTCTTGGCAAGAATTTTGTCTTTAACTTGTTTGCTTATGGCAATGCCACCAGCATGCTGGATAACATTTAGGCTCTTTTCATTTTGTCATGGAAACGTTTGTGGGACATTCCTTTCTGAAAAATATGCATTCCCTTGATCTCTACAATATCACCTTACTTGTAGATTCACCCGAATATGGCCAAAGAGCGATTCCATACTTGTAAAGGTTTAGTGAATATATATTGGGTATCTTCTTTCCTGTTGTCTTAGTCATTTTGGTGAATTACTAAAAGGTAGTAGTTTTGGCTAAAAGCTGCAATACTCATTTCTGTGTGCTTCCTTTTTTGGCTTTTTAGCTTTTGTTTTTCATAATTTCAATGCATAGCATTGAGTTCATCATATTCTACACTTCACAGCACATTTTATCATATGTCCGTTAAAGCCTATCTCCTTCCATTGGTTTATGAATTTGTTGGCGTATTTCTACTAATGCCTACCCCAATTCCCATAAACCTTTCCCTTTAGGCAAACAGTTGAACTTACCTAACATTTAGCTCTTGTTTTCTTGCAATGTGTGAGTTTTGTGTTCATGTAGTTTTAACTTAACTAAATGGTGATGTGGAATCATACCATTCTGATGCTTAAATTTTTCATTCAGCACTGTATTCTTTAAATTCCATTCATATGACTGTGAATAGAGCCCAGCACTGTCCAATAAAGCTTTCTGCAATGATGGTACTATTCTATATCTGCCTTATCCAACATGGTAGTTTCTAGTCACATGTGGCTCTTGGAGTACTTGAAATATAGCTAGTGCAACAGAGGAACTAAATTTTTACTTCAAAATTGTAATTAGTTTACTTTGAAATGACCTCATATGGCTAGTGGCTACCATACTGAAGAGTGTACATACAGAACATTTGCATCATAGCAGGAGGGTTTATAGGGCAATACCGGTCTAGCCCATTGATTTGGATTGCAACAGGTCACTCCATTCTGGGCATCTAGCACATTTTACCATTTCTCTTAATGACAGATACACAGGTTGCCTCCTGTTCCCCATCAGTATAAATAATGCTGCAGTCATCATCTTTGTATTTATTTCTTTAAGGACATTTGTGAAAATTTCTTTGGGATATATAGCGGGGGCAGAAAGTTATGTACACTTATTTGACTAAATACTACCAAATTGTGTTCAGGTGCCTAGTCTGCACTCTCTTCTGCAATATATCAGTGTTTCTATTCTCATCCTCCCACAATACCTGACATTATACATATTAACGTCATACAATATTATACATTATACAATATTTCCTAATATTTGTCAGCCTACTAAATGCAAAGTTATTTCATTGTTGTTTCATTTTTTATTTTCAGGAACACTTTATAGACATTAGGGAGAGTATCCCTTTGACTGTAATATGGATTATAAAAATTTTTTTTCTTAAATTATCATTTTTTTGTCCTTTATATATTTTTGTCTGCTTGTTTCATAGTTGGGTTGGTTAGCTTTCTGGAAGCTTTTGGATTTTATGTAATTAAAGACATCAATTATTTTTGGTTTCTATACCAAAGACTCATTATGTTTTCTTCTAATACTCTAATGGCTTTATGTTTCACATTTACATATTTGATATATTTTCAATTTATTCATGGACAGTATACAGCCTTATCCAGATGTGCTATATGAAGTTCCAATGGACCAATGTGTCCTCATAGTTACTCAGATGTTTTGTGCCATATATTCAATAGTCCATGGTTTTCCCTCTGATTTCAGATATCTCCTTTATTATATACTAAATTCCGTAATACATTTGGGTCTGTTTCTGAACTTAGGTTAAGATGAATAAAAATGAACATATTATGGAATAATTTATTTTATTTCTATGTAAAGAATGTTTTTTTAATTAAATACTTTGCAGTACATATACAGATAATGATATGATTTTCCCTTAGATTTATTAAAGAATAAATTATATAAATAGATTTTCTGATATTGAACAAGCCTTGTATTCCTTGAGCAACCCTACTTAGTAATAATGAATTATTCATTTAATATACTGTTGGATTCTGTTTGCTTATATTTTGCATCACTATTTCTTTTTTTTTTTTTTTTGTGGGTACCGGGGGTCGACCTCAGGACCTTGCACACCAGCAGGTGCCCGTGCCTCTGAGTGATATCACAGGCCCTTTTTTCATATGTGGGTTCCAGGAGTCAAACTCGGGCCCTCGTGCTTGCCAGGCAGGCGCTTAAGCCACTGAGCCATCTCACCAGCCCCCTGCATCACTATTTCTAAGTAAGGTTAATCTTAGTTTTTCATGTTGGATGCATTCTTTGTCAGGACTTGGTAACAATTTCCTATTTACTTCAAATAATGATGTTCAATTTTTCTTTGCTCTAGAACAACTTAAATAGCATTGAAATGATCATAGTGACTATAATATTCACCACTCTACCATACATTGTGGTGTTTATAATTACTGAGTTAGAAATTGTTAAGTTTGCTGGCAAAATAATGAACAGCTCAGTCAGTCAGAGAAGAAAGAAATTCTTTCCAGAAAAAAATGGCCTGAGCAGAGATTCAAAAAATGGTGGGATTTTGTCTGGCAACCATAGAGGTTCTTGGGTTGGGTGAGAAATTATGAGCTGTAGTCTAAGGTGCAGGAAGGAAGAAGTGCAAAGAACAAAACAGGTCACAGGACATGTGGCATATAAATTTTTAATGTCATCTTTGGCACTCATGTCAGAAATTGACAACCTTTGATTGAGAGGGTGTGAAATTAAATGTGTACATCATAGTAGTGCAGAATGCAGTTTTTTCCTTGTTGCCGGCATCTAAGTGTGAATCTGCTGTGTCCCCTAGCTCCACGAAGCATCATTCTCAGAAATCTGTTTACACAGAGCGTTCCCTGAAGTTGTGCAGTACAAGCCTCTGCATCTTCTGGGGTCCTGACTGATGACTTCAGATTATCCTGTTTTCCCCACTGTGAATTTTAAGAGTGAGATTTTCTCTTACTCATTTTCTCTATCACAATCTCATCCTCTGCATTGACCTTATTTTCTTTCTGATGTCCCATCTCCTGTCCTTCCTGATGTTCCCTGGATGGCCCTTTCAGTCTAGCACCAATCCAAGACATAACCTGACAGAGTGCAGTGGCAAAAATGGCCATTTTATGGAGAAATTTGCTCTGCACATTTTCTCAGAATGTTTCCCAAGCACATGGGTGGGGTAGCCTTTGTTTTTTTTTTCTTCTTTCCAACATCATCAGGGCCATGGATGAGCTCCAGAGTCCATTGAATATAAAATTTATGTGTAAGTGTAATTCCTGGAAAGAGGGTTACATCTGAAAACAGATTTTTGAAATCATTCTGTAAGTAGGATAGACATTCATTTTCTAGAACAAAGAAACCTTTACAAAGTAAATTAAAGGAGAAAATCTTATTCTCCCTCAGCTGACAGTTCCGGGGTGAGTGATTCAGTTCGCAATACATTCTACTCCATGCGGTTGTTCAGAAACTCAAGAGTGTTCCATTTTGTTGCTCAGCCATTCCCCAGGCCATTACCCTCTTTTGAATGGTAAAGCAAGGTGACCAGAATGCAAGTTTCAGCTTGTAGGAAGGGGAAGGGCGGATGTCCAAGGTAACAACTTTTTTTTTTTAAGGAAGTGAGCAAATATTTACACACATCCTTTCCATCCCCATACCATTGGCGTGAACTTTATTACATGCCCCCAAACGCAGCATATAATACTGGAAAAGATGTCTTAGCTGGAAGGCTACATGCTGTATATATGATAGCAGTGCTAAGGGGAGAGAGAAAGAGATATGAGATGAGATGGGGGATTTATTCTTAAGAAAAATTATAATCCCAGCTAGAAGAATTCCCTCTAAATAAAGATCATTTTTAGACACATGCACTCCATGCTCCTTCCTGAAAATACCTCCTTTTTGGAAGTGCACATCTTGAGTTCCGTCATCTGCCCTGCCTAACTGCCTCCCTTTATGGGCTTCCAGAGTGTTGCCTCTCTGATTTTTCTCTCCATCCCATCTCCTGCCTTTACACAGAACATTTCATTAACCATGTAGACTCAGGACAGCAAACATTTTCTTAAAGGGCAAGAAAGCAAATACTTTTGACCCTTAGGCCATGTAGTCTATGTTGTAACTACTTGATAGATCCCTGTAGTAAAAAAGCAGTTGTAGATGCTATAGATGCGTGGAGCTAGCTGTGTGTTCTATGAAAATTTCATTTACAGAAAACAGAAAAGTGACCTTTCGACCATGCATCCCACTTCCTGCTTTGTAATTCCTTGACTGTCATAGCTCTACCTTCAAAACTCCATTTTACTTCCTCATGAGTACACCTTCCTCTTCTCTAAATGTTCTCCAACCCTGAAACTGGCCCTGCTCATACCAATTGCTGTTTGCCAAAATCTCTGTGTTTTGCTTTTATACCTGGACTGAATGTTGAGGTTTGTGTTTAAATGCTTCTATTCATGTATATTTGAGCTACTGTAATTTCCTGAGTTCTAATCTCAGGTTGATTCTGAAAGTTGCTTATTAATTTTCATTGACCTTGATGAACTTTTTACTTTTCCCTAAGTGACTATTTTAAACCTTTAGTAAGATTGTTAAGCTCTCAAATCTTTACATTTAACATAAGACCTTCTCTTTACCTAAAAAATGAAGTTATCTGGCATAAATTACTTCTAACTTCTGTGCATCTCCAACCCCCAAATTTATGGACTCAGCTTTCATTCTTACTTTTACACCTCCAATTTCCAATATTTTTGAGCAGCTGCTAAGTTCCAGTCATGATGCTAGGCTCTGGGAATTCAATGAGAAATGAAATAGACACAGTCCTTTCTTAACAGAACCAAGTATTCCTTCTTTAGAACTTGATTGTGTCTATCATTCCTGTTTTCTAGGTCTTTACTTCTTCTCTCCCCCACTTTCTTCCAGATTCTCCCCTTCAGCCTATAAATATATCCAAGGTCTCTCTCATCTTAACAACAATGACAGCAACAAAAAACTATCTACTTACTTGTGTGTCCTCTTTGCAAGCACCCCATCAGTCCTCCCATTCACAATGGCAGCCAGGTTCCTGTCTGTTTCATTGTACTGAGCTGGCCACTGACCCTGCAAATGTTAAATCCAAGGAACCTTTTCTGTCCTTAGCTCAGTGGCCAACCCTTGATGATCTTGCTACTCTTGATCTTCCTTGAAGTGGACTTCTCTTTTCTTGTAATATATCATCTCTTTACAGGTAGGAAGGAAGCTTGTAAAACTGAAAGAAAACCAATGTGACCAGGACATAAAAATAGAGTTCCCCCCAAATCAGTAGTTGGCATCTTCAAATGCCTACTTATTTCTCAGCTTACAGTACTTTGATTCCCAGAACTCACCAGAAAGTATCCAGAGTCCTTCACAAGGCACGGGAGGTACTCCATGATGGTTCCTACCTCTCTAACACTGTGTCATGCTAACTTTGTATAAGTTTGAAACTTTTCTGCTCCAAGGAACAGAAAACTCAGCTCAAAGTGGTATAAATGAGGAAGGGGACTTTTAGGCTCAGGTCAAAGAAGGTAGTAATCAGATATGATTTTTATCATGTTTCCAATTTAGTGTGTCTGCAGTCCCATGGCTTTGTTCTCTGTGTATTGGCTTCTTCCTTGAACTGGTAGTAGTAACTTCCTCATAACTACAGCAGCTGCAGTTGTCACATTCATATGGGACAGCATCCAGAAGAACAGTCAGGATTGTTTTTCAGTCATTAATACTGTTACTAGTTTCATCAGAAGAGTCATTCAGGATTGTTTCTCTGATTTCTCCCATGAGGTAGGGGACTGCTTTTTCCCAGCAGCCCCTGCAAACTTCTCCTTGCCACTTTTGATGTGAGTTGACTTAGGTCTGTTCATCCTTGGGCCAATCTCTGCATCAAGAATGATGCAATAACTGGTCAGCTCTGAAGACTCAGGGTCTATCCCGGAAGCTGAGGACTGCATGGAGAGCAGCGCGGTGCAAAGATCACCTCAAAGTCACTTCAACAATGCCCCACCATACACATCAGAAATAGTGATTGAGAGTTTTGGAAGTTACATAAGGACATATGCCAATATACTCCACGATCTAGTATTTTCCAAATGACAGATTCAGGATGCTTCAAACTATGCATGAATAAAACAGTACATTCAAATTGTAATGGACAATGAAGTTCAATGAAGTGTGTTCAATATTCAAAATATTGAGTGTATGGTTGCTAGTTCCACAGTACCATTCACCTTTAAAAAATAGTCCATTTAAAAAAAATAGTCCATTTTGAGTTTTGGTGAAGTATAAACAATATCTGAAATAGCTATTAAAATACTCCTTGGGGCAGGGATTGTAGAGTTAATTGGTAGAGTGCTTGCCTAGCATGCACAAGACCCTGGGTCTGATCCCCAGCACCACAAAACAAAAACAAGAACAAAAACATAAAATACCCCTTCCTCCTCTAACTTTATATCTGTGTGAGGCAAGCTTTTCTTCTTATACTTCAACCAAAATAACTTGATACTGTGTGTTCAATGCGCAAGCAGAAAGGAGACTCCACCTGTCTTCTATTAAACCAGAATTTGAAAGATCTAAAATAAAAGAAAGTGTTACTCTTCTCATTATTTTCTTGTTTTAAAAATGTTGTTATCTTTAATTTTATTTTTCATGTGGTTTACATTAACATGTAATAGGTCTCTTATAATTTTTAAATGGACTAATAAATATTTAAAATGCTCCTCAGCTCTGGTTTCAAATCTGGTAAACACTGTAGATACAGCCCACGTGCACAGAAGTGGTTAGTGGTTCTCAGTGATTTTTAGGAATGAAAGTGTTGCTGAGACCATGAGGTGTGGGAGCTACTGACCCAGCTCACGTGGCTTCTCAGCGGGGAACTGACCCTGATGTTCCAGAGAGAGTTCATTGTCTTTCATGTGAATGCTGCAACACTGCTTTTACATCTCTGTTACAACACTTCCCAAGAGTCACATTACTTTGTATGCCTGTTTTTTCTAGGCTGTGGCATTGTGCTGATGCATATTTGATACTTAGGATGTGATGAGTGAACTGCATGAATGGATGAATGAATGAATGGGGGTTCCTGATCTCCTCATTGGACTCCCAGCTCTGATTTTTGTTACTGAATTGTAATGAAAGAATCCTGTGGTTCCTGTGGAGGGCAGGGCTTTGCACCAACATGATTGCTTTCTACCTGTTAGATCTGCTGAGCTTGGCCCTGACCCTTCCTACCATATAGGGAATATCTGCAGATCAGGAAAGAAAACTGTTTAGTTAAGAGTTTCAGAATCATGAAACTTACAGACTTTCAGGGGAGTTTTTCTTCAGACACTTTTTCCAGACTTCGGACATGTAGTGAGCCTGGAAGGCATATTGTTATGGTTACTTAAAGGTCACAAGGGAGGCCAGTTGAAAGACTATGACATTTAAAGCAACTTTGGTTTATTTCCCTAGGGCCTTGGTATTAGAGGAGTTGGAGATGGTTATTGTTATAGAGCTACTTGGAAGAGTTTGAGCTGTTAGGACACAGACTCTAAGTTCTAGACATTGGTACTTTCATTTATCAGAGGAACTGAGGTAAAAACTTATTTGTCAGTTTGAAAGTTAAAGGAATCTAGTGAATAATCTGAGTTTCTTAAATCCTAGTGCAGAGCTAAGCAATCCTGGGGATCAGGTACTAGGAGATTTAAGGACTTAAAGCACCTTGAAAATTCCTATATCAGTGCCTCTCACACTTTTACATGACAGGACATAGTGGTTGGAAGTGATGTGTTATATATCCCACCGCTTATCCTGAGGTCAGGGGGTAAATATTGCAGCTCATCTGGAATCTGTTTGCAGCATACTGGGATGCTTATTGGGAGATTCATTTCTAGTCTGAAGTTCATTTGTAGAAAGGGCTGCAATCTTATTATAACTTGTGTGGATTCCCCAGGTGTAGTGAGAGGTCACTAATAACCTTCCCAAGCGTGAGTGTGGTTGGCACCCTCAGCTTAGATCAGACTGCTATGCTGGGGCTGGTATCCAGTGTATTAAACCTGTTTAAAGAAACTCCAAGTATTTAGCTCCATTCCCAGCTTCTCCTTGGACCTGCTTTTACCTCAACATCAGGGACAATTTCTGTTGAATCCAGCAATCCAGCACAGAGATCATGTCCCAGAATTTTTCATGACACAAGTATGAAACAGGTGATAAACTCATTCCCCCAGGGTCTTGATAAAGTTTTAGCTAAGTATAAAGCAGATAATTGGCATTTTCTTTACTCTTCAAAATGGTTCAATGTCAGCATTATCCAATAAATGGCAACTCATAATTTTGAAGTGTTAGTTTGATAAAAAAAAAGTTGCAAAAATAATGCAAAGAATACCTATATACTCTTCACACAGTTTCTCCTAATTATCTTCTTGTTGAATTGTAGTGCAGTGATAAAAACTGAGAAATTATCATGTGTATGAGAACATTTTTAGGTGATACTTGAGCTGTTATTTTTAAAATATAATATTTAAACCTATTAGAAAATGTGTACTAAAAAATAATAAGTGATATGGGGGCCAGTGAGATAGCTCAGCGGCATAAGCGCCTGCCTGGCAAGCGCGAGGTCCTGAGTTTGACTCCCGGAACCCACATACGAAAAAAGGGCCGGTGATATCGCTCAGCGGCATGGGTGTCTGCTGGCGCGCGAGGTCCTGAGTTTGACCCCCAGTACCCAGAAAAAAAAAGTGATAAAATCTATGATTTCTTTGATTCTGTCATGAAGATTCAGATTAAGAGAAAGTTGATTTAAAGTATATTTTGTTTAAAAATATGAAAGTGACTAAAATGTCAGGAATGCATATGGCACAGTTAAATTATGATGGTATTACTTGAATGACTGATATTTGAAAATCTCTGTCAAAGTAAATGCATGACTTAGAAATTGTAAGAATTTACCTCCTTTCCCTTCCCTACCTTGGTCAGCACTCCTAGGATGATGGCTTCCCAGGGCGGGCTTTAAAAGTCTTCAGCGTGCCACTTCTGAGTGATTTGCATTCTCCATCTAGTTGGCTGATGATGGTCAAGCCTAGAATAATGTCCCTGCACATTGCCATAGCAAATTTGACTTTCCTATAATTCTCACATTACTCTGTAGATTGATGATTATGGTGGTGATGATGGCAGTTAATGTTCTTCCGAAGACTGGACATTGACAACAACTTGGAAATGTTCATACTAGAGGGAGATTTGAGAGGGAAATGTAAATTATCCAGTTAATGGATTTTCCCCAATATAAATGCAAAAACTGCTTTCATCTCCAGGTCACCATGTAAATCACACTGCTGCCTGGCAGTTTTACATCCTCCTAGGTTCTGTGCAGAGATGATTACTAAGAACTCTGGAGCAGGGTAGCTGTGTGAGGGGTTTAGATAGCCACGAGGGGTGTGGAGAAGGCAAGGAGGACTCGTGTATAGCTGGAAGGAAATTTGCTGACCACATCTCTCTTCTGAAGTTCAGTGTTTCTTTTTCCCTCAGGAGTCAAAATCACTTTAAATAATTTGTGGCTCTTGAAAGGCAGCCATTTTATAATCTCCTCCCTCCTTTCCCCTGGCTCAAAATCCCTGACTCCACATATACGTTCTCCTGTTAGTGAGTATAAGTTTGGTGAAATGTAGGGCTTCAGTGAAGGTCCACCCAGTTTCATTGTTCTTATAAGAACTTGCTACATTAAATAATGTCTTAAACAGATGAAGTGCTTTTGGGTACAAGGCAAGTTTTTGGATTTTTTTTTTTTTTTCTTAACTAGAGTCTTTTGTATTGAAAGTAGACTCAGTCCTACTGACTTTCAGATCCTCTGGCTTTTCCTTATTTCACGTTTTATGTGAGATTTTAAATGCAAAGAATGAGAGTGATGTATAGGGGACCATATGATTGATAACTGCTGTTTGACAGTCTTTCTGGTTCTTGTTCATATTTGCCTGGCTTTCCAGGTCATTGGCCATAGTCTGGTTTTCTGAAGTACTTTTTCCAGGTCCCTGGGTGCTCTGGAATAACAAGATAAAGTCCTTGGGTCCTTTGCATCTGACAGTTTTGCATCTGTAGATTCAACCAGGCACAGACTGAAGATATTGAAAAGCAAATTGTGTCTGTACTGAACATTTATAGACCTTTTTCCTTGTCATTATTCCCCAAACAATACAATTATTTTCCTAGCAGTTATATGGTATTAGGTATTATACATAATCCAGAACAATTTAAAGAGTATAAGAGGATATGTATAGGTTTTATGCAACTACTGTGCCATTTTATATAAAGGACTAAAACAGCTGCGCATTTCATCTCTGCCAGGGGTCCTGGAACAAGTCTTTCATGGATACCGATGAAAGAGTATACTCAGAGTTCTAAATGTCAAAAACATAAACTGTAGTTAACAGAGTCCTCTATTTCTGCATTGGCTTTTATTTGTTTATTAATTTTTTAATCCTTTTATTTATTTTTTTGGTTTGCGAATCACATAACAACTGTTGGTACTACAGGTATAATTTTAAAGAATACGGTAACGATTCAGCCACGGAGCCACACGCTGACTACCTTGCCTGGAATTTGTAAATTTGCTGGCTATGTGTAGTTATTATTTTTATTGCCTTAAATTACAATAAGCACAGAATAAATTTGACTAAAGGGAGCCATCGTCAGAGGATGTCTACATAGCCATTAGAGCTGGGGTTCATGGTATAATGACCTATGTAGTCCCCTGTGGTGGCTGTAATTCTGGTGGAGACTAATGCTGTCCCAGGGTGTGTGAGGAGCGTTCACTCATTCTAACTTGGCAGGTGGGAGCTACTACACTTTGTGTGGATTGTAATGTCCTCCTAACCACTGACAATGGTACTAACTAGCCAGTTTAGCAATTTCATGTAATTGTGAGGAAATATAGCACGTAAGTATGCTTCTGTTTTGTACCAGTGTGTCATTTACAAAATACTTATTGTTGAGATCGAGCAGACTGAATGAATGTCACTGTTCTTCACCCAACTTCAGAACCAATTAAGAGAGCCAGGCAAGTGGAAATGAAAATATCATCTTTATTACTGGCAAAACTATGCTAGGAGACAAGGCTTAGATATCATCAAAAGTCTTGCTTGACATTCTTTTAAACAAAACTTACATGCTAAATGTGAGGCCTCCTTGGAAACAGAGCTGGCCCTGCTATGCCCTCACACACCTTAGATTTCAGAACACAGATGCATTTTTTCAGACATGCAGACACCAGCATACGAGGGAGGAGTGAAAAGGCCTATGCCCTGGTAGATTAGTTCTTTTCTCCATATTCATCTTTCAGATTGGATTCTCTTCTTTCCACAAGGAGTGCAAGGATAGAGAGATAAGTGATGCTGGCTACTTCTTACATATGGAAGCATGAATCGAGAGGAAGGGAGGTTCCGCAGAGCCCCCAACACACTGTGTGCCAGGTCCTGTACAAAGTGCTCTATCTCCATTAGTCACCGCAACAGTTCTAGGAAATGAATACTATTATAGTAGTGTAGAAACTGAGGTTTTGTAAGGTGAGTAGTTTCTCCAAGATCACCCAGCTAGGAAAGTGGGTGATTTATCCTTCAGTCTACCTAACCCTAAAGCCTATGCCCTTAAGCAGAGCACTGTGAGGTCTCAGAGATCTCCAGTAGAGTGGCACTTTTCACCTTCACATGTGCTTTGGACACGTTGCCACATCTCTGTGTCGTGTTTTCACTATCTGCTCAATGAAGAGAGCAATTCTGAGATGAGAGAATACATCAGGGATAGATAATAAGTTACAGTCAGCTAACACACACATAGATACTTAGTGAATTCACAATGAAATGAAGGATAAACACTTATAATGTGGATAATAGCGTGTGCCCAGACTTTTTCCAAAATCGTTTTTGTCTGTGAGCTGACAGAAGTTAGCCTTATTTCCCATTAAGTTGTTAATTGGGTCACAGTGTGCTTGGAAGATTTCTTCATTTATTTAACCATCCATAAAACACTTACACGGTGTACATTCTGTACTGGGAGGCTCAGGGATAAATTAGGGGGATACATTCATGGGGCAGATAATATTCATATGACCCAGGACTTTTGGATCCTGTACATACCCATAAAAGGAAGGGCAGAAAAAAGATTATAGTATCTGCTCAGCCATGGTGGCTTCTTGGCAGAATCATTTTCAGCTATTGTAACTTTCTCTTCTTAAAAACATGCTCACTGCATTTGCCTTCTTGTGGCCTCACTATGATAGAATTCATTCATTTTTTCATTCATTCATTCATTCATGCAGTTACATACTCTAAATTCATTCGGTTATTTGGCTCTGCAGCCAAATGCTTACATTTGTAGACTCTTCCTGGATAGGGCCAATTGAACAGATTTTTGAGCACCAAATGGTGATGTTTGAGAGTATTCTCACTCTTTTGGTTGTTAGGGACATTTAGCTTATTTACTTAAGTGTTTTTTTTTTTGTGTGTGTGTGTGCAAATTGCAAACATCTTTCAGCTATCTATAGGAAAACTTTATCAAAGTGATTTATTTTGTAGGTGATAAAAGTATCTTAATAGAGAAAATGGTGAAAGAGCATTGGATGTTTAGATGGGCCCTGGAAGAGAAGCAAGAAAGATGAGTGGAGGTTTGCTAGGCTTTACCAGATCCTTTTGCTGCTCTCTATAGAACAGACCACTGGACTTTGGTCCTTCTCAAGTCTTCTGCTTGTAAAACTAGAATAGTAATTATGTCAGATAAATCCTAAAATGACACTAGGGTTTCTCCTCATTTCACATTGACTTTCTGACTTTCAAGGTTCTCAGTGATTTCCACACACTCTCTGTGGTGTCAGGGCGGCCCTCATCACTACACCCCATGTGCCCTTTTTGACCCCAGCTCTGAGCTGCCCTGATCCTGATTTGGTTCATATCATGTCTTTCCTTCTGCTTCCTGAAATGCCAGTTATTCCGCAAAGACCAGGATGAGTCCCTCTTTTTGATAAAGGCCTCCCATAATTGTCCTATCTCACATAGATATTCCTCATCTCTAAAACCCTGTGGTCCCTGTTACCTAACTTGTATGATTTTATATTACTTAACTATTCATTCTGTGTTCATTTTTCCTCCCAGATGTATGGCAAGCACATCTATAGAAGGTGTTGTTGCTTAGGAGTCTTTCATAAGAGCCTTTGGTTTTGTAAAAGACCAGAACAATGCTATGTTCATAGCAGAAACTAAATGAATAGTTACAGAATAAATGAATCAGTTCTCATCTGCCGAGATTCACTAAATCTCAAACTCTGTTGCTGACTTACACTGAGAAGAGCTTTTCAATGCACTGCTCTTTTTTCCTCATTTTTTTGCATGGTAGAGTGGGAAAAAAATGGGATTTGGTGTCAGAGAATTCACCACTCACTTTCAATGACCACAGCCAAGTTTTATTAGAAGCCTTTGAGCACGGGTTTGTTTCATCTGCATAGGAGAGATAGCGCTTTTTGTGCAAGAGTGCAGGAAGTAATTTTTGCAGGGGAGCTGGCACAGTGCTTGGCACCAGGAAGATGCCTCTTCTTGTGACTCTTTTGGACTCCACCCAGACTGCACTGGGTCCTCTGCCTCCTTTCAGGTAGTTCCCAAGTGCCCTTTCCTTTTTTGCTCAGTGCTACCCTGGTGAATGAAGGCTTTCTAAGGGAGCTCAGCTTGGTGCAAACACACTCACAAAAACTTCCTCTAAATCTTCAGAAGCAGAGCTGTCTGGGCACATTAGCATGACAAAACCACCTCAGGACACAGCTATTTGTCTCAGTCCAGTTGAAGGTGGAGCCATGTTGGCTCAGCAGAATGACCAAGTGTTCCAAATGTGTCTGAATCCCGCTCTTCTTTTTGTGCTTTTCCTTTTCCTTCCCCTCAGCAACCAGAGATTCCTCAGTGACATCTCCTCCATCCCCACTACATAAACTGGATGATCCCATTTCATTAATGATCTTTGATTAACTAATTATGGTTGAATGTAAATGAGTTTCAGCCAGTATATTACCCAGACCAGCAGTTGTATTTTAAGCTTTTTATTCTATGTCAGAGTAAGATTTGTCCCCGGATAAGGGAGATCAGCATCAGCAAGCAGAGAAATTTTATAGGACAGGGAAATTCCATGGTCTCAATCTACTGGCTCTAAAGTTGACTTTGAACATAAACCAAATTTAACCTTTTTAAAGTGATAGAATATATTAGCTCAGAAAACATATATTTCTTCTTTCCTGAGGGTTGAGCTCCCTCCTCCCCTGGGAACAGCTGATCTAAGCCCTGGTTCTGGAGCTTGTTTTGGTGGCTGGCAGGGGTTGGGATGAAAAAGTGAGTGCCCTATCCCATATGGTACTCCTTCCAGCCTCTGAAGGGGCCCTTTTCCCTGCCACTGATACCCTGAAAGGCCCTTTCTTCCTCCTTTGAGTGCTGGTATTTTAACTTCATTCCAAATCCTAGCCTCATCATTTTCTATTCTAAGACACATAGATGCATGTTTTATGTTTTCCAATATACTTGATGCTATTTTAGTGAGCATTTCATTTATAGATTTTACATTCTACAAAAATCACCATAAATCACAATACACAGAGAGGCATATTAGAAAAAGCATTAGGCTAAAAAGGAGGAGACCCAGGTTCATTTTGACCCCACGGCTATCATTGGTCCTCAGTGTTTTCCAGGCCTAGTTCTGAGTACCAGGCATCCAGAGACAGTTAGGGCCCAGCCGAGCCCTTGATAGGTCTTGTAGGTTTGTGTTCCAGCTCTGCCTCTAGATAACTGTGACCTTGGACAAGTGCGTTCACCTCTCTGAGTTATGTGTACAATGATGGCATTGAAGGAGGTGAATCTAATTCCTGTTGCACCTGTCAATTTTATGAATCTTTGTGCAGTAGACCTGCCTCTGGGAATTAATACTTAAAAGTAACATTTTCATACTATAATAACCCATCTTGTCTGACAATCCTTGAACTTTTTTCTTTGTTAATGTTAAAAATGTCTACAGCTGGGGCCGGTGAGATGGCTCAGCGGCTTAAGCGCCTGCCCGGCAAGCGTGAGGGCCCGAGTTCGACTCCCGGAACCCACATACGAAAAAAAAAGGGGCCGGTGATATCGCTCAGTGGCACGGGGGCCTGCTGGCGCTCGAGGTCCTGAGGTCGACCCCCCGGTACCCACAAAAAAAAAAAAAAAAAAAAATGTCTACAGCTGAGAGAAACCCTGTGACGAGGACTGAGCGCTTCAGTAAGAGATGTTTGCTGGAGTTGGAGGTAGTCTCTTCCACTTGGTCTCTCTCGAATCTTCCTCTGTCTTCACCAGCCCCTTGGCCTGCGTGTGCTGTGATTACTTCTTCGTTTCTCTCACACATGAATATAATTGTTGTGTGTTGTGCCCCTTTAAATCACATCCTCATAGACTCATTTATAGTTCTTCAATTATCCACACCAGTGTTTTCTAACTCAGTGGTTCTCATCCAGGGGTGATTTTACTACCTGTATTAGTTACTTTTCTCTCATCGCTGAGACAAAATATCCGACATCCAAATTTAAAGGGGGAAAGGTTTATTTAGCTCACAGTTTATTGAGGTTTCAGTCTAAAATTGGCTGGCTTCAAGGCAGGTTGGCTTGGCAGAGGGGCATCGCAGAGTAGAGTTCATGGCAAGCAGAAGATAGCAAAAGCAAGCAAGCAAGCAAGGAACAAGACAAAGCCCTTTCTGTCCCTTATAGTGTATCCAGGCTACCGGGATTAGGGCGGTGCCAAACCAATCAGCAGACTGATTTAGTAATCACACAGCCTTAATCCCAGCACTGCACCATGAATCAGCCACACCTGTGATCCAGCCGCCTCTGAGAAAGCCCCACCTATGACCTCATGAGGCTTTGGGGAGAGATTTAGACAGAAGTGGTAACACGACCTTCTTTCCAACCAAGGAATATTTAGCAAGAGTTGGAAACATTTGGTGCTACAGGGATTTAATAGGCAGAGGCCAGGAATAGGCTAAACAAGGATCTCACAATGTACGAGGCAGTCCACAGAACAAAGGATGATCAGGTTCCAAGTGGCCATAATGCTAAGTTTGAGAAATCCTAGTACAACCATTTTTAATTCCTGCAAAGCAAAAAACCAAATAGGTCCATTTGCATGTACATAGCATGCAGCACAGGCTTATACAATAAGAAAGAGAAGACGTTATTTATTGCTGTTTGACTAACTCCAGAGTAGGTGCACGAAGCAATCACGGCCCAGTGGCAGAATTTAGTCATGCTGACATCTCGTAAGCACATCCAAGAAGCTGGATAGGGAGGTCTGACCAACACTAAGGTTATTATGTTTCCTATGATACTTTGAAACCTCTAAAAATTATTCTATTGAGATAATCAACTGTAGTTAGACCAAAGACCCTAAGGCCATCTCGTTGAGTTATATTCAGAAGAGGATGCTCCGCATGAGGAACCCCCAAAGGCCACAGCAGTGACTTGTGAACCCTTGGTATCTGCTATGAGTGAAGCTGAACCAGATGTGATCCTTTAAAAGATGGGGTTTCATTTAAAGACAGATTTGAACAGTGTCAGGCTCTCTTCATGGCACTGGTGGTGTTTTCTTCAGGACAGGAGGGCATCTAGCGTAATATTTATTTTGCTTTATTTTATGATTTTTAAATTAGAGCTGGGGATGCTCTATGAACCCGTGACAAAATCTTCTAGAAGAATACTTGTAAATCTTTAATGGGCAGGTGGATCATCCAGGGATGCTCTGAAAGAAAATGCAGTCTTTTGAGATACTTGCAGGGTGAGGACCGGCAAGTCACATTTCTAACAAGCTCTAGATGGCATCTGTGCTTCTGGGCCATCAACGCATCTTGAATGGCACAGTTTTCAAATGCTTAACCTGGAAAGTATATTAAAGGTTGTTTAATCCAAGTCTGTATTTCACAAATGATGAAATGGAGGCCTGGAAACTCAAGGACGAAGGTAAAGCTTGGTGAGTAGATATCCAGGCCCAGCCTAGACTACTCCACTCCTCCAGTATCCCCAGCTCTGTCATGTTGGATGATTGGCAAATCATGGAGTATTGCTGGGCCTTGGCTTTCTCTTTTTTAAAGCAGGTGGGCTGTCGTTCCTGTGAATTCTGCTGGGGCTGGTGCTGTCATTTCCTATATGCCTCTGACATTTGGATGCCAGTGTCACCACTACTTATGGTTTTTCTCTGCTGCCTGCTACCTCTGGGGAATGGATTTGGGGAATTCAGAAAGCAGGGTCAGGTGGGCAGAAAATTGCTGGGGACTGGTGGTAGGGTGCTGGCAGGACAGGCAGGGGCCATCTTTATTTCATGGGTGCAGCTCTTTGAGGTGAGCTCTAATCTTGGTCACAAATGGGTTGTGGTGCTGCTTGAACCAGCTCAGGGCCACTGCTGCTGTGACGAGACACAGAGCTTAATGGGAACAGGCATTCCTCGCTTTGGAGAAACAGGCAACAAAGCAGGAGCACTGCCCTGTGGCAGTAAGCGCATTCACCTGCCTCTCCGCGTGTGGCACGGGTTCTCAGAATCCCAGTGACAGCGCCTCTGTGAACGTTGCATTGTGGGGGATGAAGGAGTGGGGAGAAGGAGAGGAGAGCTGGGCCTTCCTTTACAGAGATCTTCACTGTTCATTTGCTGTCATGTCTTCCTAACATCTTACTCCTTATCAGGTCATTGTTATAAATTTTTTTTTTTTTTTTTTTAGTGTGGGTACCGGGAGTCGAACTCAGGACCTCGCGCTTGCCAAGCAGGCGCTTACACTGCTGAGCCATCTCACTGGCCCCCTCATTGTTATAATTAACCAACATGGTTAGCGTTAGCCATCCCTCCGAGAATTGTTAAGGCATTTCTCAAAATTTGTTTGAACATATCTTTTCTCATGGGATGGTTATTATTGTTAAAGTTTTCTTTCCCTACTGTATGCCTCCTTACCCCTTCCTTTTCACATTCTATAGAAGTAGGCCCTGAGTAGTAAAACTTGGGGGAAAAATCAATATTTTAAGCAATAAAGACCCATTGTTTTTCACAGGAGTTTCCTTTGAGGATTTGTGTAGACAAGAGACAATAAATCTCCTTCACATTCTTTGAGAGCATAAAGAAGATAGCTCTTATCATTCTCCTTTGAATAACAGTAAGACTGAAACGTAATAGTTTATAGTGTTCGTCTAAGTTCACTTCTGTGTTTGGCGGAGAAGGACCCACATCAAGAACAGAAATCAGACCCCTTGTGATTTCTCACTCCTGTGAGGTTGCTTCCAGGAGTCTATTAGGCAGGGTTCCATGGGTGGGGGACCAGTGTTCTCTAACAAGATCGGGACTGTGAGAGCTGATTAGATCCGTGTGATGGAGCAGGAGTGCATAATGAGTGGTGGAGGTCAGTTGGGTGTGACTTCTTTCCAGGGCTTACATTTCATAAACAAGAAGGCACTCAGTGGAATGAAAATGTAACTCATTTAGTGTTGATGAAATGACATTCTTATGTTTGCAATCTGTTACTAAACTGGGGGTCTCAGTGCTTCTTGGAAGCAGAGAGGCCAGCTGCATACATGGAATGATGAATTTTGCAGGGGTTAGCTCAATAGACTGGGATTTGTGGGTTTAGAGATCTGTGCCCTTGTTTCTACCACTGCTATGTAAAATAAATAATGCTTTCAGCACACATTCTCTAGATGACTACTATGAACTCAACACAGAATATTTTGTCTGTCTTGCATCTGATACACAATAGGTACTCAGGATAAGTTAGGTGAATAAATCAACGTAAGAATGAATGTATTACCCAAGGCAAATGAGACTCCTTCCTTACCCCTCCTACAGTTTTTTCTTTCTTTTTCTCTTTCTTTCTCTTTCTCTCTCTCCCTCCCTCCTTCCCTGCCTCTCTCTCTCCCTCCCTCCCTCCTTTCCTGCCTCTCTCTCTTTCTTCCTTTCTTTCCTCCCTCCCTCCCTTTCTTCCTTCCTTCCTTCTTTCTTTTTGTCTTTTTGAGACAGGGTTTCACTATGCAGGACAGGCTGGCCTTGAACTCACTTTGTAGCCCAGGCTGTCCTCGAACTCACAGCGATCCTCCTGCCTCAGCCTCCAGAGTGCTGGGATTACAGGCATGCACCACCACGCCTGGCCTCATATAGTTTTCTCAAGCATGCTCTCTGTAATATATTATACATGCTTGTGCATCTCATTTTTCCTACTTTAAAAATAAAGAAAAAAACCAGGCCTTTGCAAGGATAACCTCTGAACTCATCCATCACCACCTTGCCCCATCCTTTTGTAGGTAAATAGAAATGCTTTATCCACAAATTGCTGATAGATGTTTAGATGGAAAGTCTTTACATTAGTTGGGCTGCAGGCAAAATCATGGTTTTTGTCTTTGTTCTGATGATATTCGTTGTGCAAGTATTATTAATGAAAAGAGGCAGCCCCATTTCTGTCCCATCATTATGCTTTGAACGTTGGGCTCCATCATGAGTTAGAGAGAAGGAAAAGGAACAACGAGGTGTTTGAGATTAGCGGGCATCCGTGCTTACCTTTCATAGGGTGTGTTTTGTTGCATAAAAGGAAATTATTTGAGTCTCTTAAATAAAATCCTAAGATTTTTGAGGTGACAGAATACTATGAGAAGAGAAGTGCTTAAGCTTTGTAACCAAATAGATCCCGTTTTGATTCCATTTGTGGATGATTGCTACCCAGTTACTTACTTATCTGCTCTGAGCCTAAGTCTTCCTTTGACCATTGGGAAGTTTAGCAATAGTAAGGTACTCACAAATAATTATTGCTTTATAGTTCTTATTCCAAGTATTATTAAGGTCACTGCTTAGGGGCATCTTTGCAGACACCTTAATTGGACAACTCAGGTGTTATGTACAATAAAAACAAGATTGTCCAGGATGGGATCCAATGTATGGTTATGACTCTGGGATATTAGAGCCACTCTAAAAACCCTTTCAAAGTATATTTTGCAATCCATTGTGCTTTAGGAGCTAACCAAAAAGGGTTCTTTTCCTAGAGAATATGACCCAAACTAGGTCACTCAGAGAGGGAGAATACCAATGTTAGAATATCTCTCTCCTCTTTTTACCTCCTTCTCACAGTATGGGAACCCTTTAACACCTGTAATTCTGCTCAGGATCTGCATAAACAAACATATATGATTCCAGGTCTTCAACAAACAGTTCTGTTGGCTTTGTAGCCATTTACCCTGTTAAACACAGTTTGCTGAAGCCAGTGATGGACCATAGACCAAGGGGTGATGCTAGGTGTCTTGCAGAGAAGATCGTGTTAGCTCTGTTTTCCCATCAGGACCTTTTGAGTCCAGTGGCAGTGAGGACCTAGCCCTTCCTGAACATGTGCTCCAGCCTTGGCAAGACTCTGAATTACTGCTTCCATGCTACCACTTTGGCTGTTCTGTTAAAATGATATCTTAATGGAGGAACGAGACCCTGATACTGACCCGCCTGCATTTCTGGCCTGATGAGTGGGTTTAGGAGGGTTGGGTTTGGGAGGAAGCATACAAGGATTCAGCCCCAGAGTTACAAAGCCACCCAAATAAAGCCACAGCGTGAGGAATGCAGATGGCCAGGACTTCTCTTTGGAGACTTCATTTGCTCCGTACTCTTCTCTACTTGATGATTATTAGGTTCAATTAGAAGATAGTAATCGGGAGCTTGAAAGACAGGAAATCTTCTTAGCCAAGATAAGAATCACATTTCCTACTTAAGAGAAAGGAGTTGATTAGATTGTTATTTGTCTTTATTTATTTACATGTTTTTAGAAATGCAATACTTTCCCACCTCCTTAAATTATAAAGGTAATACTTGTTTCATAATGGATAGGAAAAAATGAAAGAAAAAAAAAATCACTCAACCTTAGTAACAGGAGTATCCTTATTGACTCGTAAATGTACATTGGTACCTGGGTTCACGAACGCTTTTATATGCAAACAGTTTGGTTTGCAAACAAAAGTGTTTGGCAAAATTTTGTTTTTGTTTGCAAACTCTGCATTGGGTGACCAACACAACCATGGCCACCTTTCCTGGCAAACACAAAAGTGGCCATCTTTTCCAAAATTGTGGAACAAATTAAGTCCGTGAACCGAGGTACCACTTGTTTTATTTTTTCTTGTTGAAAACCTAGTTTTATTTATTTATTTTTATTAGTACATGTTTTTAGTACGTGAAGTTTACATTCCTTGTGAGGGATTGGTAGATGTACATAATACATCTTAATTTCTTTTTTTCATCCCCTTTCCCTTCCTTCCCCTCCCCCTCCATCCATCTCTTAATCCCTTTCCCCTTTCCCCTTTTAGAAAGATCTGCCTCTCTACTTCCTATAATCTGTCTTTTGTTTTGCTTTTTATTTATACTTTGGGTTTCTCGTATAAGAGAAACCATGAGAGATTTCAGCTTGTGTATCTTATTTATTTCATTTAACATTGTGGTCTCAAGGTACATCCATTTTCTTACAAGTGACCTGAGTTTATCTTTCTTTATGGCAGAGTGGTATCCATTGTGTGTAAAAACCACATTTTTTAATCCATTCATCTGTATTTAGTTTTGAAGTACAGTTTTTAACCTGTTTGAAATATTATGGTACATGTAATTTAAAATCTTGGTTTTCCATTTAAAAATTTAGTTAAATACATTCTTGTATTATAAGAATCTAAAAAAAGTTGAAATTTATAGAGTCTGGAAAGGTCAGGTATGAGTGTGGACAATTCACTATTAACTTTTTGATTTTTTTTTGTGGGTACCGGGGGTCGACCTCAGGACCTCGCGCGCCAGCAGGCACCCGTGCCGCTGAGTGATATCACTGGCCCTTTTTTCGTATGTGGGTACCGGGAGTCGAACTCAGGACCTCGTGCTTGCCAGGCAGGTGCTTATGCCGCTGAGCTATCTCACCAGCCCAACTTTTTGATTTTTAACAGAGTTTGTGACAATATAATTTCTCAGAGTTTGTAAAGAAAATCTTCACTCCATTTGTTAAACAGAATGATCCCTGATATTCTCACATATGAATGCCAAAGGTTCTCCTAAGAATATTGAAATTTCCATGTGTTTTACAATTATATATAATGCAGCAGTGAACATCTTTGGTATTACCAACTTCTTTTTATATTTCTGATTATTTTCTTAGGGTGGATTCCCCAGAAGTACAATTACACACTCAATCAAGAGAGTATGAGCATTTTTAAGGTTCTTGGAACGTATTGCCAAATGACTTCCCAGAAAAGTAGTATTAATTTATATTTCCACAAGAAGTGGATTGTAGGCACATTTTGCTGTACCAAAGACAGACAGGGAGTGAACACAGCATCAAGAACCCGCGAGGCCACAGTCATCTTGTCCATCTGGGAGTGTGTTTCTGGTGAATGGAGGGGGAGGTACAGCATTTTGATAGAATTTTAAAAGTGAAACATGTCATGCACTTTAATTAAAAACTCCAGTAAGTGCAAATTGGGTCTCAGAGTAGAGGAAAAAACGTTTTAGGAAAACTTTCATTTAGGAAAGCTTTCTCTTGCTAAAGGAGCTGATGGCCAGCCACTGCAAGCCTCAGAGGGAATGCTCCATGCCACGAGCTAACAGTAACCTTGTCTGCTTTCACTACTCAGTGTCAAGCACTTTAGCGTGGACCAGGCTCACACCAAACTCTCTAGGTGACACTAATCCCTGATTTAATTGCCCTTGCCAGTGTGTGATGGGCCTTAACAAGCTAGGATCCCTAATGAGCTGCGTCTTGTGGTTTTAGAACATTACCTAAAGGGTGTGGCCTTTACCTAGGCTAACTCTGGCAGGTGCATAAAACCTGCTCCAGCTGAGGGACCTCAGCACAAATGACAGGGCAGCATTCAGTGACCTGCGATGCGATGCTTCTAAGTGCAGAGGTGACACATGATATTTTCTTGGCCCTATGTCTGAACGGAAGAACTACAGGGACAATATTAAGGGCATCAGTATTAGTAGGTGCCATGCCACTTTCTCTGCATAAGTTAACAACCTGGGGATATGGACTGTCTTAGTTTTTTGTTGTTAATTTAAATTCTCCTATTGAACTGTCATAGGACCAGAGTGGGAGGGTAGGCCTGCTAACTGTTTTGAAGGGAGAGACTAATCTTATATTCAGTGTTTTATAGACTTATGGGGGTAAGGTTTATCTCTGGCCCTCTTTATCAACTATGGCAAGATTACTGCTTAGAAAATGAAGCTTCTATGAGAAGAGACAATAGAAAAAGAAAATTAAAATTAATTTGAAAAATTAGATAAGTTTACAAAGTAAAGTTTGGCCAAGAATGTGATTTCTACTCATGAGCTCTGTGACATTGGGACAAATCAGTTAATCTTGTGAACCTGAGTCTTCTCATCCGTGAAATTCAGACAATGGTGTTGATGTTGGAGGTTCCTGTTAACATGAAAAGGTAGACTACGTTAAGAAGAGAATGTAGCATATTTTAGCACATTCTTAGGATTCAGCATTGGCACGTATGGCAGGTGCTTCTCTCTCCTTCCCTCTCTCTGTTAGGTTGTTAGTCTTTTCCCATTTTTTCTTTCTGATCAGCTTTTGTCTTAGGTACTTACACACTAAACAAAAAAATTCACACTCCCATTATGAGGAAGATTTGAGTTTATGGTGCAGCCAAATCTGGTAGCAGCATTGATCCCTTTCAACAACTGGCTTCTTTGTCTGGTGGGACCTGCCAGTCTTGCAAAAACTGCTTTCAAATCTTCTTTTTACAAGTTACACTTCCTTAAACTGTTTGCCACTCTTTAAAATGATTTTTAGCCTGATTTTGAAATATAATTATCTCTTTCATTCCTATCTGGTTCCCAACACTCTGGATATGAATTTCTTGCCTCACAGTCACACCAGTTTGTTTTATGACCACAAAATTTATACAGCCCTGGAACTTACACTTTTGTTCCTTACACATGTTTACTGGGGGAATTTGGACATTGCCTGAAGCTCATTTAACGTTTTCTTTCTCCAGTAAGATTAATCCTACCGATTTTTAAAATGTGGCATCTTCTTCTACTGGTATAGCTCAGCATACCCAGTCTTCTGAAAGTTTGAGTAAGCTGTTAGTGGCACCGTTTTTTGTAGGAGATTGTTTGCATGATTGAGCCTGATTCTGCCTCTTTCTTGGATTCCTAGATTCCTGTTATTTTTTGACTGTTTATCATATTCCTTTTTCAAGCTTGATAAGAAATTCCAACCTTCACATTATATTCTGAGCAGAGATAAGTGATTGCTGTATTCCAAGGCCAGGGGCTCATCTAGGTTTTGCTGGGTCAGGTTGATAGCCCTACCCACTTTTCCAGTTTCTTTTCAATTCATTCTACAAAATTGAACAACTCTTGCCCTCAGGTGCCCCCATAGGAAACTAGTCTTTTAGATTCTTGTTAAATACCCAAACACACTGTTGAAATCACAGGAGAAAGAGAAGAGCCATTTCCTCGCAGGTGTTCTTTAGATTGTAATTTGGGAGTCACTTGTTGGATGTCATAGTTGGTGTATACACATACAAACAGACATGCACTGACTTCAAAATTAGCATTGGTATTGTTTGTTCTTCAAACTAAGGAGAATAGTATTTTTAAAATTGTGGGCTTGTTCAAAAGTAACTTATTCGACCTTTGAAAGAAATATATGGAGGGCCGGTGAGATGGCTCAGCGGCATAAGCACCTGCCCGGCAAGCACGAGGGCCCGAGTTCGACTCCCGGAACCCACATACGAAAAAGGGGCCGGTGATATCGCTCAGCGGCACGGGTGCCTGTTGGCGCGCGAGGTCCTGAGGTCGTCCCCCTGGTACCCACAAAAAAAAAAAAAAAAAAAAAAAAAGAAAGCAATATATGGAAAAATTGAGGGTAACAATTTTAACTTTCTAATAATGTTTTGACTTGTAGAAATTTGATTTGATTAAGCAGACATTAAATGTGGTTTGCCATCTTTGAACTTACCATAGAACTTAGCTCTTCTTACCAGGCAGATACTATGTCTAGCACATAATGAGAAAATTTGGGGTTAGTGTAGCCTATGGAGCTAAGAAATAATCTCCAAAGAGGCTTATGAAAAAAGAGAAACGGATACTCTTGCTTCCTTTATTATACAGTACTTCCAAGTTATAACTCCATTTCAGAAATGTATTATTTGCTCAAATTCATCTAATAACAAAAATTATGTGAATTACCCTTGCATCCCCCACAGGGTTATAATTAAGAAAAAATGAAGGCCCCCAAAACATTTCTGCTATTCAATTGAAACTTATGTATATATTATTATTCTTTTGTTTTATCAGTGTATGACTTTTTTTTTTTTTTTTTTTTCGGCAGGGCACTGAGAGTTACTGTTTGTAAAGAAATTGTATCTCTCTGGCATAAAGGTCATTTTCTCTTGGTGCATAAGTTGACATGAAAAATTACATCTACAGCAAACATTTATGTTTTGAATCATATGCGTACAGGATCCTGCTGACCTGACAGAGTGTTTAAATAAATCATCAAAATGATATGCCATCCATTCATCAGGGTTGAAAGAACTTGAAAGTGGAATTGTAAAACTGTGGGCCAAATGTGTCAGTTGGCCCTGCATGAGAAACCCAAGTCACTGGATTGCCTGTACAGATGACAGAGGTACCCAGGGAGGCAGAAGGGCTCGTCACTGGATTGCCTGTACAGATGACAGTGGTACCCAGGGAGGCAGAAGGGCTCTCTTGACCCTCAGATCACCTTTCCATTGTGGGAAAGAGGTGACACATTTAGAAAAACCAGGTTATTGAATGGATGCAAAACCATAGCCAGAGTAGAAGGATTTTACAATGGTTTGGGTATCAGGCTTCAATCTCTGACAGACATGATCGATCAGTTGTGTCAAAGCTCCTTGATTATGGAGAAGCCCTGAGTGTGGGGAGAAGGGCAGAAGATACATGGTGATGAACTGGTTTAGATGTCAAAGAGAATAAATGGATGCTTCTCAGAAAAGAAAAGCTTTAACTGCGGGTTCTTCTAGAAGCAGTGGCCATTGTGGTCAGGTATCACCATGCATCAAAATTTTTAATTTAACATTTTAATACTTTTATAGAAGAGAGTGGCCATAATGAAATTTCTTTAGTGTGCAATAGAAATTAAGGCCTTCCAGGTATACACAGTAATGTTAAGCCAATGGATATAAATTTCAGAACTATTGGAGAAGCTTAGATGAGAGTTGAAGGATTTTTTTTCTTTAATTAAAGCTTCATTTTTTTTATATCCTTGATAAGTATGATTTGTCTGTACAAGATTTTTCTGTTTGAATATTTGCTCACCAATCAGAGTGTCTTTTATGTTTATTGTTTATTCATTTCATTTGGCAGGAAGTGTATGTAAACATGAAAATGTTACTTACTTTTTGTGTATATATTTTAAACTTCTAAGAGCATTGCACTTATCTGTCTCATATTGCCTGAACCTGCCACAGAGACCCAAATTCACTACATCCTCAATAAACTTCTGGCGATATTCTTGATGGTTAATTTAGCTAAGGTTCCCAAGAGCTTGAGACAAGGAGTAAATCTCACAGTTTCGACTGCAAGAGGAGGATTAGAAGAGTGAGGAGAAAGGGTTGTGAACATGGGAATAGTACCTGATCACAATGGCCACTGCCTGGGGACAGAATTAAGAAGACTCAGTGGGTCAGCTGGTGCCTACATTTGCTCTCCTGAAAAGGGAATCTTTGGACCAACCATTCTGTCCCTGGAAGGGAGGAAGGAGAGATCATTTCCCCTTTGGTGTTCTCATTTGTACCTTTATTATCTCTTCTCTGTGCTTCAGGGTTGCATCATCTGAGCCCTGTAGAAGCCACTCAAAAAGTCATATGTCAGACCCTGAAGTATGGTGTTACACCTGATCTGAAAGTTTCCAGAGATCTCGAGATTTAAATGGTACAGCTTGTTAGCCTGGTTGTATGTCTCTAGTCAAGGCTGGGGTGGGGATAGTATTTGTTACCCCTAGGCAGATAACTGGCCCCAGGCCTGAAGGCCATGCTGGCTCATGAGGGTCAAGTCCATCAGTAATAAAGGCAGCTGAGTCGGAGCAAGTAGCTTAGGGTCTCAGAGGCTGGCGAAACCAGGGAATCGGATGATGATGTTGCTAATGATGGTGGTGATGATGATGTAGACAACAACAACAACAATACTGCCTGCAAAAATGGGGCCAAAAAAGCACCTGAGGAGGCCAAGAAAGAATCATCAAATAGATGGGAGAATATTTTAATATAAGGGTAGGTTAAACACTCTTCAGTTTACTGTGAGTGAGAGCCAAGAAAAGTTATAATGAAATGGATATAGACTTGTTAGAACCATCTTGGAATAATAGAAATAAGGGGCATCCTCTGAAGCTTGAAGGATGGAGTTAGTTTGGGAGAAATGAAAAGGGGTATTGTTACTAAATACAGTAGGTAGTAAACACATAAAAATACAACCCTCAGAGGTGATATTGTCTGAAAACACAAATCGGTTGAAGGATAATTTAGATAAGTTTATATTTTATGGAGCCATAATCAGCTATATGAGGAAACTAAAGGTGTTTAGGGTGCTGGCCCTAACCTTTTGAGATTGAGGTCACAAAAGACAGTAATGTCCTTCCTGTAATATGCTTGTTCTCATTTCCAGTGACTGAATCATGTTTGGAATGGATCATTGGTCTGAGCCAATGTGGAGCATCTTACATACCTCTTTTTATCATTAATATCCACGGTTACTTCCAGAGGTCTTTTCTCCCAAGGGGGGTGTGGGGAACTGTGGAGGACGCGTCCCAATCATCACCACATCTAGGTAAGCATCCTGCATTCCTGTAGTGGGACGATGTGCACATTAAGGACTGCGCTGCCTCTGTCAATATTCAGTCTATTAGCATTTCCTTCTCCTCTGCAAACCAGTGAGGAATTAAATGGGCAATCAATTCGCTTGATCTTTGCCTTGTCATTTGAAACACAAATGTAAAATACATTAGTTTCATCACACTCATTCTGAACTCTAATTCTTTGCCTGAATTAATCTCTATACTTAGATTCCCTTCTCTCTGTTTATCTAATCTATCCTCTGAAAGACTTAGACCAATTCCCATTTCTCCATGAAGTCTTCTCTAACCACTTCATTCCTCATGGCCTTTTGCTGCTTTAAATCATTTGACATTCATTGTCTTGGTCATAAATACTCAGCTGTATGTTGTCTTGAGTCAGTTGCAAATGACTTTGTACATAGATTATACCACGCTAACTGGATGTGAAGCCCCATTCAGGGCAGGAATAAGATCTCAGAGTGCTCTCTTGTTCTTCCAGCATCTAGCAAAATTTCAGGCACTCAGGTGATGCTAGATCAACACTGGTTGAGGGTTGGGCTGGATGTGAGAGGAGCATATGGGTGGCCACTCAGCCAGACACAGGGTAGCAGGCAGCTTTCTGTGGCTCCAAGTGAAAATGCTTCCTCATTGCTTTTGGATAATGAAAGAAGTCCTTAATTTTCACTGAGAGTAATAAAAGTTATTGCACCTTTTAGTGGTGCTAACTTACTCCCACTCCTCCTCCTCTATCAAAACATGCTGGTGAATCCTAAAGACTTCCTAATTGATAATAAAGAGAACTTAATCCCCTACCTGATTTTAAAAAGAGAATTTGCCATCCCTGTCTTCTTCCTTTGTTCCTCTGGGCAGTGCCTTCTGTAGTAGCTGTTAGCAAAATGCTTCAGGCGATTTACATCAGATAAAGAAATCCATCCTTACTAAGTTCCTCCCAAGCTAAAATCTGAGATGATACAGTGTTTAGCCAAAGCAGCACATCAAGCGTGCACTCCCACCCTTACCAAATCTCAAGGGTCTTCTTCATGTTTTCTCTCCTGGTGAGAATATTGAAGGAGGGTGTTCATCTGTAGCAGGGGGCAGAGAAAAGATTTGGAATGAGATTAAATTGCATAATTTGGCCTCAGACATGCTACTGAGCTTCTACAAGCCTCAGTTTCATTATCTTCCAGATGCATCCTGTGAAGACAAAGTGAGATGAAAATATGGAAAATGTTTGGGCAAATGAAATAGTAGGAGCTTTACTGACTTCACTTGAGGATCCTATCCAGGATTCCAAATTCTGGCCACCTGCTTTCAGCTAATGTTTTCATCCCAGCAAGGAAAAGATGCTGAACTAGCACCTTGTGCTTCTTAGAAAGAGGAAATGTGGTGCACTTGGAAGGAAGAGTCAAGCCCTCAGTGGGAAACAGCTCCCTAAACCTTAGGATAATCAGATGTGCACCTGAAAGGCTTCTCGAAAACATCTCCATCAGAGAGAGCAAAATTAAATGCCCTTAAATCAAACCTTTTACACAATAAGCCTGTCCCCTTCTAGGCAAAATGGAAATAGATTTGCCATTCTGGGGCTTAATTCCTTTTCCTCTCGTTTCTTTGCTGATCAGCCACTGAATTCTGCTCCCTGCCTGGGGTTAGCTCACAAGTCTATCCCGAGGCCTCCCAAAGGCTTGGACGTGCCAGTTTCTCACTGCACCACAGGCCAAGATGTAATCAGTTCATAGAGCCAAGGTGGGTAAGATGTAGCGTGAAGTGAATAGTTACGGTCTGTAGAGAAAATCTTCTCTTGAGAACTCTAAAGTGCTGGCACAAAGGAAGAAGAGTCTGTGGGCCACACTGGGGCCCCCAGGGTTGGGAATAGGGTAGGAATTGGAGGCAGTCAAATAGGAATGTGAGGTTCACCCTTCCCAGATCTGTGATCACTCTTGGACCTTGAGTTAGGGTTATATGGAGGCTCAGTTGCCTGTCTCATCTGTTAATAAGGAAAAATTGTACCTACCCTGCATCCTCCATGAGGTTCCACTGAGGGACAGATGTTCCAATATATTTTCAAGAGCTCAATAAACCACAAAACGTGCTGGGCAGTTGTTATGTATTAATTTCCATGGTGGGGGACAGGTCCAAAAAATTATTATTTGGTGAAATTTTTCCCTTCGTTTTTTTTTTTTTTTTTGTGGGATCCGGGAGTCGAACTCGGGCCCTTGCGCTTGCCCGGCAGGCGCTTAAGCCGCTGAGCCATCTCACTGGCCCCTCCCTTTGTTTTTTAATGAACACCTTGACTTGTTTTGTGCCAATTTGCTTTGAGCTTTCATATTTCCCACTGGCTATGAAGTTGACCCCATCCCACAAGGGTTCACTCGGGACACTAATAATGAATGTGTTCTACTCAGCACACACTGGGTTCCTAACTCCCTCTAAGAAACCCACGGAGGAATGTATTCCTTCACTCCCAACTGCTGACTGACCCTGTAGGTAAATCTAGCTGTGTGTGGCTTCTGTGAAGTATAACAGTATGCAAGGCAGAGCCAGCTGCACCGGGAATTCCCTGGAGTGTTGAGAAGTGCCTGGCCTTGGAGCTGAGGCTGGTACTTCATAGAGTGCTTCAGTCCTGATCTTCCCTGGAGAGAAGAAGGTGGAGTCTCCAGAAGGGGCGGGGCAGTGGCATTTTGATCCTAGCGCACTGACTCAAGGGCTCTTCTCTCTCAGCCTTTTCCATAATTTATTGCAAGCAGAAGCTGAGAAGACCTTTTAGATCCTAAGCATTTCTGTCTCCAGTTCTTTGAAATAAGGAGGATGATTCCCGTCACCTCCCTTGTGGGAAGGCAGGGGCCTGATGAGTTAGGTAATGTCTGGACAGAGTGCTGTCCACTGTGAGGTAAGAAAGAGTGTGGGGTGGCCTGATGCAGAAACATTGGGCTGCGTGACTTGAGTAAAGTCTCCAGGAGGGGTGTGTAGTCCTAGACTAATCAGGCTGACAGGAAGCAATGACAATTCCACTCTCTGGGTTTTGTTTCAGGTGGCACTGTGGTCTGCCTCTTGAAGAACAGGCAAGACGTGGCTCCCGTCACTTCTATCCTGTCTCCCCCCTGCTGGGGGTCTCTGGCCGTCCACATTAACTCACTGGGCTTTCTCTCAGTTCCTTGGTGGCACAGGGTTTACCCTCACAACTCTCTTGTTGCAGCTTTTTTTTAACAACAATTTGGCAGGAGGAGAATGGGATTTGGCAGGTAACAGTAGGGTCTCCATTGATCTCTTTTTTAACCCCATAACCCCTAAGAGCTGCAGGTAGCAACAGCGCTTCCTTCTTCAGTGTTGATGTGTTCTGCCTGAGCCAAGAAAGGAAGCTGCCAGTTTTGTGCTAAGTGGGCCTGTCTTTTTCTTGCATCAGCACCAACCCTGCTGTGTGGTGCACCAATAGGGGTGGGATCAGTGCTCCCTGTTTCAGCCCTTGATACAGCTAACCCACCTCCGTGGTCAACTGACATCCCGTACCCAGATGATTGAAAGGAACACGGGGAATATACACTCCATACCTCTGTCTTTCCTTCTAATTTCAGGGGCTTTTAGATCAGCAAATCACGGAGCTATAATGTGAGGGCTAATGGAGGCTTAAGGAGTTGGAAGAAAAAAAGGAAGAGGGGGAGGTGGGGAAAAGGTGAACTCTCATGGGTCATTTCTTGTGTACTAAGAGCAGTAAAATGCTCTATCACTTAACTTTTACTCTAAATCTATAAAGTATGGAAGTGGGTAAATAAATATCATTATCTTATTTAAAAGTATTTTAGAGATATGTCAGATTCAGACATGATAACTTGGCCAGCATCACACAGCCATCAAGGGACAGTTTTTGTTGCTTTGGTAACCAAAACTCCCACCTGTCTGATTTCATGGGGCACATTTCTTCTTCCAAATAGCCTTTCGTTGTCTTAAAGTTTCTCTGGTATCATCCATCCAGTTCTCTGCTGCGTCTAGAGAAAATGGGTCATTTGTGTATCACTTGCCTGAGCCACAGCGCTGTTCTTTGGAGCATAGCTCCGTCAATCTTTCCTATAAAGCACCCAGCATTCCTCTTCATCCTGTGTAAGGCAGATGATGTTCTGGCAGCACCATCTCTGAGTTCTTCAAAGTCTAAAATCCCTTATCATCCTTATAAAGCTTACATGTACTTTGGATAGTGTTTATAACAAGAAAGCAGCAGCAACAACAGATTAAGTAAAAATAAACTAAACCTGGACCATGGGGTTTTAAATTCACATTTCTGATTTCTCTGGGGATGGAAACGCTCCCCGCTGATCAGTAGCCTCCATTTCCAAACCTCAGCTCACAGTAATCTAACGCACAGGCAGTGGGGTGACGTGAGGGAATGCGGGTACTTGCTGGGCTGAGCTCAGTTCTGAAGAGAGAGAAAGGCCCTTGCTAGAGTCCTTGCCCTGACAGAGGCAAGGACTTTGTGCTAGGAAGCATCTCCAAGGGTGCAGCCCAGTCATTGGTGGTCAGCTGCAAGCCCTCCTTCTTGCTGCTGAACTTGCTGCCTGCTTTTCTCCCCTCCATTTCCAGCAGCTAAGAGGAAAGCTAAGGTCAATACCGACCTAGTCAGAAAACCTGAGACACAGCCTGTGTCAGTGAGACAGGAAGAGTGAAAGCTCATTACAGGAGAGGGCTCTCTTTTTGCAATGGAGGGCCCTCCTTGTGTCTGGGAGTCATGAATATTGCATCAAAAGAATAAGCTTATTTAAGAGAAGGAGAAAGAAACCCAGAAGCTGGGAGAATTAAATAACTCCTGGGAACTAGCCTTAGGAAGGGTTATTCAGTTTGATTGTGGAAGTAAGTTTCTGACAGGGTTTTGCCTCGGATTTTTAGCTTTGTGTGAATCCAGATCAAGAAAACCCCTTTGGGATATCTGAGGTCAGCAGGAAGCCTTTTGTAACAAGATTGTGGGCAGGTGTCCTCATAACCAGTGAGGCTCCTCAGTGCTTGATTTTCCTAGGGTTTTATGTGAAGCTTGCCAATGATAAAAGCACACCAGGGTAGCTGAGGATGGTTTAAAGTAAGTATCATTGTTACTACTCAGCATTTGACTTCCGATGTTCCTCGACTTACGATGGATTATATCCAAATAAATCCATTGTAAGTTGAAAATAGCATGAGTTGAAAGTGCATTTAATACACCTAACTTACCAAACATAGCTCAGGACACTGTATCCGTTATTTCTCCTTGTGGCTCAGTGCCACTGCCCAGCATTGCAAGAGGATTGTACCACATATCACTAACCTGGGAGAAGATCAGGGTTCAAAATACAAAGTATGATTTCTACTTAATGCACATTGTTTTCGCACCACCCTAAAGTAAAAACAGTCATAAATTGAACTATCATTAACTGGGGATCATCTATATTTAAATTAAATATCAAGCAAGCAAACACACATCCTGGGGCCTGTTCAGCACAAAATCTGATACCCCTGTACCTGCTCAGTCGTACAGCTCTGATGCCATGTTCCTGCTTTTTGTGCGTAGTGGAGCAAATGAACATCAGCAAAGCAGTACTGCTGTGAATGAGGAGGAGCCTAATCTGTGTATTCTTTGTCCAGTTTTTGAACAGAACCTCTGGGAAACCATGCTTCCAGGCACCTGTCCTCGTGGTGAGGGGGGAGAGGATACTCACAACAGCGTCTCCTCGAATATGCCCGTTTTCTTGCCTTGGTCTTATAGAACTGTTGCTTCTGGATAGTCACCCAAGAGAAGTAGGACGTAAAAGGACATACTTGGGGCAGTTCTGCGTGACACTAAGAATGAGGCAAAGGAGAAGGAAGAGTAATAATAGTAGCAGCAAAAGGGAGGAGGAAGGAAGCACGGGGACATTAAATAGAGCCCAGGACCAAATCCACACTCTCCCCAGAGTGTATGGAGTCTTGGGAGCTCTGGTCCCCAGAACCCAGCCCATTTCAGCTTTTAGATTGCTGGAAAGAATGAGAGGTTTGGGAAGAAAGAAGAAAAAGAGGGGAAACCGAAATATCCTTTACATTTGTATAGCTTCTTTGAGTTGAGAAGGGCTTTTTAGCCAGAGCCTCCATCCAGAACCTTGTTACCATGGCAACCCACTTGCAGCCTGGAAGGCTGTGACAGCCCACTCTGGAGCTAGTTACTAGCAGAACCAGACAACATTATAGGAGAAGTTTTGTTTCCTAGATTATTAGTATTAAATACATACACATAGAGGCATGTAGCGATCTATGAATTCAGTAGCGAATGCTGTCTTTCTTGGCATTAAACATGAATTCTGTGCATTTCTGGAGTATGGAGAGGCTCTAGCACTGTAGGTGCTGGGATTCGAAAGTGCAGAGGACACAGTCACTGCATGGATGAGGGTACTTACTGTAACACTGCCCTAGGAACAAAGTCACCACACCAAGAGTCCCCACCACAGTGGATTTGTGAGCTCTGGTCAGTGAGCATAAAGGAGGATGTAGCTAACTTTGGCAGAGCCTGGGAAAGCTTCCCAGTGAAGATGATATTCAAGAACTGACAAAAAGGAGTGAGTAGGAGTTTTCCAGGTGGAGAATGTAAGGAGAAAGGAATTCCTGCAGGAATAAGATCTATTAAGCAGAAAAGAAACCCCATTATGAATTTTATTTCCTGACTTGTTCCCAATACCCCCTCCTTTGATTGCCCCCTCCCCAACTCTTAAACGTCCTTGTTCAACTTTTGGTTGATTTCAGTCTGTGGCTGAACAACATTTCCCAAGCTCTCGTGGGGCTCTTACCTATCTATATACCTGTTTTGAGGATCAAATGCATTTGTGACATTAAGTGGAAATGTAATTTTGACAAGCCCAGTTCTATAGGACCTAGAGTGTGGCCAGGGATAGATTGTTAAAGACAGTGTGTAATTAAATATTTAAAACAGACTTTGGTTTGGGGATTAAAATACTTTTTCCCCAAGAAATCCCCACCATTAGTTTGGCTTCTATGTAATAACATTTTTAAAGAGGGTCATACCTATTCTGAACTACCATAGTGGTCTTCAACTTGCTGCTTTCTTTATGCTTCTAGGGATTTATTAATTTGCATGCTGACACCAAGAATATAAAGATAAATTACTTCTCGCAGAGCCCTGGATAGTAAGGCCCACCTTAGAAATGTTCCACAGAGCCCCCTACGATCAATGCCAGTCATCCTGTGAACACTCTGTGCATATTAATTGGTGATAATTGGAAAATAACACTCATCTCCTTAAAGAAGAAAATTGCTGCAACTGATGAGCACTTTCATGCAGAAACTATTTTTATTTTTTTTATATTTTTATTTTTTTATTTTTTGTGGGTACCAGGGGGTCGACCTCAGGACCTCGCGTGCCAGCAGGCGCCCGTGCCGCTGAGCGATATCACCGGCCCCTTTTTTGTATGTGGGTTCCGGGAGTCGAACTCAGGCCCTTGCGCTTGCCGGGCAGGCGCTTAAGCCGCTGAGCCATCTCACTGGCCCAGAAACTATTTTTATTACTTAGATTCACTAAATAGATTGTCAATATCACAACCAGTATTACTACACACACACACACTCATTTTCATTCATCCAACAGCTATGTTTAAGGCACAGTGGTGAGGATATAAATATGAAAAAGAACAAGTGCTATTTTCAAGAATCTTACAATTTACTGTGTGTGGGGAAAGTAGGGTGGAAATGTATAAATAAATATGATACAAAGCAGAATGAAGCAATTGCTATGTATACAAATATATATATATATGTAACCTAGCACTGTGCCTCACTCATAACACGTTTTATAAGTGTAAAATGATTGATAAGATAAATAAACCTGTTGTAAACAAGCAGAGAAGGAATAATTCATTTTGATAGTTGCCCAGGGATTGCCAGAAAGAAAAGCTTTATAGAAAAAGTAACTTTTATATGGACTTTGAAAGGGCAATGGATATTTTAGTAGGCGTAAGGAGAGAGGCAGTACAGACAGGCTAAGGGAACAGCTCCAGCAAAGGTGGGAAGTCACAGAGTGTGCCTGGTCAATGGTCTAGTGAAGAAAAGAGTGGAAACCAGGCACTTGATTTTGGAGAATCTTGAATGGCATGCTAAGCCATTCGGACTTTATTTGGGGGGTGGGCAATGAGTAGCCATTAGAACTGTTTGAGGAAGGAGCTGGTGTGATTGTGTTATTGTTTATTGTCTGTACAGTCGTGGACAATGTAAGTTCCTCAAGGTGAGGCATTTTGTCTGCTTCATTTGCTCCTATGTCCCAAGAGCATACCCCAGTGTCTGCCACACAGTAGATCTAATAGATAGTGCTGAATGGGATCCCAATGGGGCTTTAGGCATTTATTTCTGCAGCTGATGTAAGAATTAGGAAACAGGAAGGATTTCAGGCAGGCGATTCAAGGTGGAAAACTATTCCAGTAGCTTAAGAGAATGCTTAGGAGAGAGAAGGTGTGAATGATCCTGAGAAAGGAAAGGAAGAAAGCAAAGGGGAGAGCTGAGAAATGCACCAGAGGACTGGCTGTTGAGTGCATGTGGGGCCGAACATCCATCCTGTACCTCGTTGCATAAAAATGAACAATGGTCAGGACCACCATTGACCAAGCACGGAATTCCCCGGAGTTGCTACTCAGTGAGGGCAAGAGGGACTCACAAGGGGGAGGTAATGGCTTTGCTTTTAGAAAGGTGCAGCTTGAGAAATTCCTGTGCATGCTCAAAGGGAAAACTTGAGAGTAGAGCTCCCTTAGGTCTCACTGGGACACAGTACCGGGGTGCAGGCTTCTGGGGCCATTAGGATGGAGATAATAATTCAAGCACAGGGAGTAGGGGGCCTAGATCTCTGGGGAAGAATGAAGAGTTACCCTCACAGGGCAAAGGCTTGTGTTCAATGCACAGGAAATTCAAGAGCCTGAAAATGGTAGAAAAGTCAGGATTACAATTAGGACCACAAAGGGTCAGAAAAGTCACAGGAGTTTTCTGATTGAGGATGCTTGGCAGTTAGGGTGGAGTGTCACCTTGATTGGCTTTGGGATCTGCCCTGGGAAAGCAGTGGAGCACAGTTCCGGGTATGCCTGGGTGACCATGGAGGTGTGGTGCTGGAGTCTGTGTCTGGGTCCTCACCCTCCCTCTCTGGTGCTCTTCCTTTGCTCTATTTTCCAGCCACTATTAACTACACAGCTTTGTTCTTCACGCACTTCCACCAAGATGTTACTGCTTTGGAGGCCACCCATCGTGGACTGAATCCCCTAATTCGTGAGCCAAGTTAAGGTTCTCCTTTAAGTTGTGAGTGTCAGGGATTATGTCTCCTCAGTGAGAAATCTGACTAATACAGGTGGGATGAGAAGAACTCAGTACATTCAGAAATCAAGTAAATGGCTGGTTAGAGCCATTGGATTAGATAGTCAGGATGTCGTAGTCATTCCAGTGGAATGGTGGAGGCAGAAGACATGACTGGATGTTACAAGTGTTGGAAGAGAAAATAGAACACAAGTGTAGACTACTTTAAGAAGTTTGGGAAAAAAGAAAAGCCAAAATAGATTTAAGCTTTAGGGAAATCATAGTTGATAGAAAGCGTTTAGTGTTTTTATGATGGGGAGTATATTTGTGAGCTAATGGGAAGGAAACTGTTACCTAAAGATTTAATGATAAACTCTTAGTTGTTTCTCTAATGTAGGAAAAAAGTGTTTTGAGTCAGAGTAAAGGAGCATTATAAAACCTGTGCTTTCACCAGTGTAAAATAATACATCTGGGCACAATTGGAATATAATAGTGTCAAACACAATCCATACAGGTGATATTTAGACTTACTGATAACTACTTTGGTGGTCTCAGATTTTGTCTGTGGGAAGAGAGCTCTTTTCTTTAATGCTGTGCGCTCAGAGAGGTACTGATGGCACTGTCTGTCTCACCATTGGTCCTAGAAATGGTTGTTAGCCCTGAGCAGGGTGAAATCAGGTGGAGTGAGAACTTGACAGTCCTAGAATTTGAATTCCATGGAAATGTCAGGAACCCTGGATGTTGTGATACCTTAGAAGGTGATTGGCTTTCTCACCTCATTTTCTAGAAAATTCATCATATACAGATACAAAGCATATTCAAAAATGTAAAGGAACCTAAGAAAATATTCAAGGCAAAATCCAGGCTACAATTTCTATGTAGTAAGATAAGAGTTTTGTGAAATTGAAGGCTGCACTTGAAGATATATCTACATAGGAAAAGACTAGAAGGAATATTATACCCCAGAAATGTTAATAGTAGTTATTTATAGTGATAGGCTATGAAAGATTATTATTTTCTGCTTTGTATTTTTGTGAACTTGTCAAGTTTCATATAATGAGCATACATTATTTTTATAATCATAAAATTATTAAAATCTGAACTCAAATACCATGAAAGTGTAATTGTATATGTATTCTCTCATATCTGCTTTTCCATTTAATTTTCACTGGGAGTAGGATTTGGGGCGACTAATTTTATAACCCTTAGGGTCTGTGTTCATGAACAAACCTCAGAATGGATCAAAACTGGCCCCCTTCAGGCAGGTGACTAGAGCAGAGGGGAGCCGTCCTGTCTACCCAGTAGGAATATCCCTGGGGTGAAGCTCATGGTGGTGCTGCCCCTGGACAGCTGGACAGGGAAGGGATTGTCTATAAAATATTTAAAAAAAAAAAGCCAGTAATGGTGGTGCAGGTCTGTAATACCAGCCTTCAGGAGGCTGAGGTAGGACAATTGCCTGGAGTTCAAGGCCAGACTGAACTACACAGCGAGACCTTGTCTCCAAAAAAATAAAAATAAAAATAAAAATAAAATGAAATAAAAAATAGGGCCGGTGAGATAGCTCAGTGGCATAAGCCCCTGCCTGGCAAGTGCAAGGTCCTGAGTTCGACTCCTGGAACCCACATACGAAAAAAGGGCCGGTGATATCGCTCAGTGGTACGGGCGCCTGCTGGCGTACGAGGTCCTGAGATCGACCCCCAGGACCCACATACACACACACACACACACAAAAAAATAAAAATAAATAAAATAAAATAAACCTCTTCCTTTTCCTGCTTCTTCCACTCCGTCTTCCTTTCCCTCTGCCCCCCTTCCCATTTCTCCCTTATCTTTTCCTCATGTTTTTCCTACTCTTATCCCTTTCCTCTTTATCCCCAATCCCTTCCTTCTCTCCCCTGGCTGGCACTGCTTCTTCTAGTGGTCCAATGCTCTTTTGTGCTTTGAATTATATGCACTGAAGGATGAAGAAATGGCTTGGAAAACTCCATGGGCATCACTAATAAAATACACCAGGAATTAGAGGAAAGGAAACATGAGCATTTAGACTGTGCCTCCCAAGTATCTTTGTGGTGATGGAAAACTGTTTTGTGTCTGGAGTGTGGTAGTGGATATGCAAACTCCACACACATGGTAAAATTGCATAGGACTAAACTTGCTGATTTAGGAATAAGGTGGGTAGACTCCGTTGGTGTTCCTATCCTACTTGTAATATTGTATTATAGTTCTACAAGACGCCTCCATTGGAGAAAACTAGATAAAAGATACATGACATAGCTTCATATTACTTCTTTTAACTGCATGTGAATCTTTAGTTATCTCAAAATAAAAAAGTTTAATTAAAAATAAAAGTGTTGGGGGTGGTGAGATAGCTCAGCGGCATAAGCGCCTGCCTGGCGAGCGCGAGGTCCTGAGTTTGACTCCCGGTACCCACATTAAAAAAAAAAAGCGTTAAAAGTATAAGTTTTTTCAAACATAAGAACTTTAAAAATAGATATTTTTAATATCATTGGAGATCAACAAGAAGATATTGTTATGTGCCACATAATGTTTCAATCAATGGCAGGTGGGAGATGTAATGGTGGTGGTCCTATATGATCATATGATCCAGTGATGTGGCCATCTTAGCTCATATAAATTCACTCCAGGACATTACACAATGATGAAATTGACTAACAGTGCTTTTGTGTGTTTGGGATATTCATGTCACGTAACTTCCACTGTCCATGTGACTCAGGATTCTACTCTGATAGTAAAAATAAAACAATATCTATTAAGAAATTGTTATGTATTAGACACTATGGTAACTGGGCACTGTATATACATTTTTCTCTCTTAAGCAGTTCATCAGCCTCCTGAATGGTATTACTATCCTCATTTGACAGACAAGGAAATGGAGGCTCAAAAAAGTTAAGTAATTCACCCATGCCCACCTGGCTAGTAATTGCCTAGTGAGGAAATGACCCAGGTGGTCTAACTCCAGAGCTTGCACACACAATCCATGCGCTATAGTCCTCTGTTCTGTCGTGCAACATATTTGCCTTTAATGATACCTAACTCAGGTATGTAGAAGTGTCTGATTCCTCCTAGCCTTCAGTTTTTTACTTCGTTCCTTTGAGGATTGTCCTCCTAGTGGTTAATCTAAATGCTACAATTAGCTACATGACCAATTTTACCTTGTCTAGTGGATCAAGTTCACTTCCTGGTACATAAAGATGTATATATCTTTTAAAATTGAACTACTTCTTACTTATTTAGTTAGATTGGGGTGGTTTTCTATATAATCTGTTCATACAGGGCATGGGATCAGCTACAGATGAATCTTTTGGTCAGAAATGAGAGAGTGTAATAAGGGTGAAAGGGCCAGAAAACCCATAAGCTGAGCAGAGCTCACCTTCTGGAACCAGGACAACAGTTGAAGGAGAGCCTTGTATGTGGGAGCAGAAAGTAGTTTAAACCAAGAAATGCACCAAGAAGGGGAAGACCGGAACCAGAATGGCTCAGGCACTGGCACATTTAAAGGAAACAATGGCTTGGTAGCAGAGGAAGATGCAGAGGAGATCAGTTCCAAGGCCAAGGGGATGACAGTATTGAGGACAGTTTCTCCATAGCTCCAGGTGTCATATGTTCTTCGCATGAGAAGCATCCAGCTCTAGGATGTGGACAGTAACACATGTCACCCAGTTGGTCCTAGTTCCAAGTTGTTGGATGACTTTAACCAAGGAACCTTGAATGTCTTAGTATTATATGTGATTATTTTTGGTTTTGGGATACAGTGGACTCTTTTCTGCTATGTGGAAGCTGGAAATAACCTCAGATGCCTATTGAAAGTTCGGAACAAAAAGAGTGGTTATGAGTTACTGCTGCCACCCCACCTCCAACTGTCCCCATGCAATGCTGAGCTTGAACTTCTTGAGATACAGAGAGGCAGTTTCCAGATGATTGCTGGAAAGATGCTGAGCATGTGCAGAGAAGCTGGAGAGTCCAGAGGCTGCTGCCCTCATGCAGGTCAGCCTGGTGTATGCTTATGTGAGTTTTTATGGGGTACTTTGTTCAGGGTTGGAAAAAAATTGGTCGGCTAGTTAAAGTTAGCTCTACAAAGATCGCCTTGCAGGGAAAATGAAAGAGAACCTTCACAACCAGTCACAGGGGAGAGAGGTCATTGCAGAGGGAGGAGCAGGAGATGATGCGGGGAAAAGAATAATGAGAAGAGCACTGGCATGATAACAGACTGCCTCTAAAAAGGGAAAAGAGGAAAGGATTCTAGGCTGCCCCGGGACTGTCTGAGCTGCGTGAAATGTGCAGATAAAAGGCAGCACGGCCAGCTTATTAGAATTGGGGGATGGCTGCACTGCATGCTTTTCTGCCCCACCTCTTTTCCTGGGCACTAAAATGTCCAACCTAAAGCCATTCGGGATGTGAAATGAAGAAAAAAGAGATGCCTATTTTGGAAGGAGCAAAATCCATTCATTGTGGCAATATTGATCAAGTGCAGAAAGCTTTATTTGAAACCGTTTCCCCTCTCAGACCTCATTACCCACAGCTGCCTTTGAGTTGTGTCCCCAATCAGAATGTTGCCTGGTGGCCCCCACCCCTGTTCAATGTGGGCCAAATGCAGAGTGTCCTCTAGGAACTCCTCCCTGGTGAATACCCTGGTCTCAGCTCAATGCATGGAAGAAGAGAGGTGGGGAGAAGAGAGCAGTCCTGGAAACAGCTGTTGTGTGTGCCATCAATGTATTTCCTCTTCCTTTGATGTGAAAGATTCTATGCATAAATGCCACTGTTAGCTGCAAAGACATAAAAATATAATATTTTTTTCCTGCTGAAATAAAGCAATTACTGCAGACTATGCAAACACCTAAGTGACCCCAATGGTGACCAGAGAAATTTGCTGTGAAGTTTGTTTCCACTGAAATAGCAAAACATTCCATGAAGCCAGTCTTGAAGCAAGAATGCAGACCTGGAGGAGGGTTGTGTGCCATTCAGCTCTGACAAGGACAGTGCCTGAAACTTTTGAGCAAGAGAGGGAGCTAGGAGAAAGGAGTGAAATGCAAAGCAGAGCGCTGGGACATTGTAAAGGGCTGCTGAGCCTTACTGAGTCACCTGGAAGATGGATCATGATCATGTTAAGGACTGCTGCACCCTCCAAAATCATAAGGAATAAATCAAATTTCTACCTTAGAAGAGGGGGCTGCTTATTCTTGCGGTAGAAGTCTTCCAATACCCAGCAGTTGTCCAAATGTTTGCAGAACTGAGGGGAGGACTTGAGGTGATGAACAGTTGGCACACCTAACCTTCTGTCTTTGTGGAGTTTCCACTCTATTTCTTCACAAATGTATCACAGACAATGCCCACCCTATTAATTAGAATAATAATGGAATAATAGAAAGCACACAATCTCCACTGAAGCCATCCAGGCCAAGAGTGCCATGTGCAGGCTGACACCAGTAGGGTTTGGCTTGTGAATATTTGCATCATTTCTACTCTGAAGAGGGGTCTGCAGGCCAGCATGGAATTGCTGGGAGCTTATTAGAAATGCAGAATCTAAGGCTCCATCCAGACTTGGTGAGTCACACATGTATTATACCAAGATCCCAGCTGATTCCTGTGTACATTAAAGACTGAGAAGCTGCCTTAGATGACATCAGTTTTGCTCTTCTCAGTTGACATTACTGTGGAACAAACGCTGTCCTTGAAATTAGCCCTAGATTCAGATCTCAGCTGCATTACTTAGTAAAGTCAGTCAAGAAACCTAACTTCTCTGAGCCTCAGTTTCTCAGTTGTGAAATCCGAACACCACAGCGATTGTGGTAATTCACTGAGCTAATGGATGTTGAATGCCTGGCACAGTTTATTCTCCTTGATATCAAGTCTTCTTGTTAAAGGACCTATGAATAAAATTCCCTGCCCCCTGCCCCCAATAGGCCAGCTGTATAGAAACCCGTGTTTTCAAGAGTTATGGGGGGAGCTATACAGGGTTTCACTTTGCTTGATCAATCTCACCTCTCTTAAATTCAGCCAGGCTTTCACAGCAATCTTTTTTTTTTTTTTTAAATCATATCTACTTCATAATTAAAGGGAAGATACTGGCTTATTTCTTGGTGTGCTGAACCTATATTAGAGGTAACTGAGAACTGGACCTTTCACATTTCTTTTCTCTGAAGTGGACTCAAACAACTGCCTGGGCTGTGAGCTTACACAGTCTTGGATGAAGACTCACCTCTGCAGTGTATAGCTTGGGAGCAGTTGTCTAATCTCTTCAAAACTTTGTTTCCTTGTCTTGAAAATGGAGCTAATAAACCTGTGAGATGGGGTCACTGTGAAGATTAAATGACAAGATGTGTTCATCTCAAGGGGCAGAAACTTGTACATGGTAGGACCTCCACACTTGTATATATTTCCTTTCCTTTTTTATCTAGAAATGTGTCAGGGACATATGCATGATATTTGATTATCTTTTACTCACTGGCCACTTCAGAATCAGCGTTAATGTTACATTAGACACTCCAGCCCAGATAGTATAACGATATATAGGTCTTATGACTTACTTTAATAAATTAACTTTGAAGTGTTATCGATCTTTACACTGAGGAGCTCCTTCTCACTCTTTCCTTGATCTTTATTACTTATTTTAAAGGTCTTTTTGTAGGTTATCCTTCTTCTCTAGGTCTTGTTGAGGCTTCTGGCCAAAAGCAATAAAATTCTGAACTGGTAATATCCTTATTAATAATTTTGCATATGTCATGTTTGTTCATATTTACCCATCAGTGAGAAGAAATTTAATATTAATATGTTTTATTGGTAGATAAATAAGTTAGGGAAAGAATGCAGAAGGGACAGGAAGTAATGAGTGAATGATACTAAGTAGTAGAAGAGGAAAATATTCAGAAGTATAATTAAAGATGAAAAATCCCTTGCGCTGAGCTTTGCAAGGAAGTGGAATAATCAGTGAGTTTGGGAAACTGGCCTAAACTATCTGTCCTAGTAGAGGGAGTCAGAAAGATGAAAGCTCTTCTACCCAAAGCAGTAACACAGTGGAGAGAATCATATACCGTTATAAAAAGAAAGACTCGTGAGAGATTTTCAGTTTGTCTTCTTTATCCTGAGCCATGCTAACATGCAAAAATGCCAGACAGATGAAAACATACTTTTGCTTTTAAACAATGGTAGAGGAGGATATTCCACGGTATCTTGATTCCAATCAGCTTTTCAGTTTTTAGTAGTTCCCAGTCACAAAGAGCTTGTCCTGGAATCTCAGCTAAGTCCCATCTTTCTTGTTCAACACTTAATTTCATAGATAGCATACTGCCAAGGGCTAGAGTTTAAAAATGCCATCCTAGGCCATTCTTACATTGAATGGAGTGTGGAGTTGTGTTTCTCTTCAGATACTGTGTGAGTGTGAATGTGCATATGTGTGAAAGCGTGATTTCTTTCCTTTCAAATCACTTTGAAAGTTCTATCAGGTATAGCTCAGACATCTTCTTACAGTTTGTCACAAGTGTAGCATCAGTAATCTTTATGAACACCTTCCTCCTGAGTATTTCTGTTTCTACACTATTCTTTGGGCAAATGAATTTGCTGTCTATTTCCCACAAGCTTCAAATAGATTCTTCTAATTTTGTCATGCCAGTTTTGAAAAACCAATATTCATAATTTGATGAATTTTGATTTTATCTATTCTCAATTTAATTCTACCAAACTGATAAGTCTTGAAGTCCACTAAATATGAACTATAGCTATAGATATAGATGTGGATGTGGATGTGGATATAGATATTTCTTTCCCAGGTGTTCTTTGGAAATAACTCCACATTCTGTTGAACTTCCATTATTTCTATTTTTCTGTGTGCTGATCTTTCTTCTTTCCAGCTCAGTTTTCTTTGCCTAACCACAAAGTTGGAGTTCTTCAGGACGCAGCCCATGGCCTCTGCCTTTTTTCTGCCTATTACCTTTACTCATTCTGACCCTCTCTTTTGGTTTCCATTGCCATCTAAATCCCAACTGCTGAATCTATACTTCAAGTCATGATTTTTTTTGGAGCTTGAGAATCTTGTGTTTGTATATTTGGTTGCTGAATATGAGCACTTTTATATGTATTAATCAGCTTCACATTGTTGCAACAAAATACCTGTGACAGTTGATACATGGTATCAACTTGAGAAGTTTAGAAACTTACCTAAGTAACTCAGCATTTCTACATCTAGGGTATAGAGGACATGCTCTATGGCCGCTGTTTACACTCCAGAATGTTGTAACGGTTGACTCATTATGTCAACTTGAGAAGTTTAGAAGTTTAACTAAGTGACTCAGCAGGTGACCAGGGTCCTCGCTTTGTAAACATCCTGAGCCTGTGCAAGAGGAGAGCAGGGAGATGGTGTGAGTGCTACACCTGCCCTAAGGCAGGTGGCCTGCTTATAATATAGGGAGAAAAAGAGGCTTGTTCTCCCCCATTTTGCTCTTGTTGCTTTCACTGTCATATGCTGACTTGAACTGTTGCCTCTCTGCCATGTGCCACCCTGCCTTGGAGCCAGCTGATTATGGACTGAAACCTCCACAAACTGTGAGCTAACTTTGAGTGTCAGGTATTTTGTCTCAGCAATGAGTGAAAAGTAACCAAGACAATACCTGAGGTAACTAACTGTGAAAGAGAAAAGACTTATTTAGCTCACGGTTTTAGATGTTCAAAGGCATGGTGGTGCCTGCTTCGGGTGAGGTCTGATGGGGGTGGCAGCTGATGGCCCATCATGGCAGGATGTGTAGAGAGGTGGATGCTCACATGTCAAGCTGGAAGCAAAGAAAAAGGACCTAATAGAGTCTTATAATCTCCTTCTGCACCCAATAACTTAAGGACTTCTGGCAAGGCCCCAACTCCCAAGATTTCACTACCTCCCAATAACCACCCAGGGGGCCAAGTATTTACATACGGACCTTTGTGGGACACTCAAATTACATCCAAACCATAGGACTATATTTTACAGACAATGAAATTGGTATGTCCTAAGCTATACTTATTATTATTATTTTTTCCTTTGCCTTCCAAACCTTTTCCTTCTTTTTCCCTATATTAATTAAATTACTCCACCAATTATTCACAATTAGCAGGGGTTGAAACATCCCAGGTGCTCCTTGTCATATGAATGGACAAAGAAAATGTGCGTTCACACAATGGAGTAGTATTCAGCCTTAAAAATCAAGGAGCTTATGACACATGTTATAACATGGATAAACCGTAAGGACATATGCTAAGTGAATAAACCAGTAACTGGAGGGTAAATACTGTATAATTCTACTTATGGTAGGTGTTACTCAATTGACATGCTGTGAAATACATATAGGGCAAAAGTAAAATGTCAGGTGCTAGGTGTTGGAGAAAATTAGTGTTTAATTGAAATGAAAGTTCAGGTGGGGAAGGTGCCCAGATATGGGTGGTGGTGATGACTGTACAACCGTGTGAATGCACTTAGTGCCCCCGAACCATACACTCAACAGTAACCTGAAAGTAAAGTTTATGTTTGTGTATGCAACTAACATAAAAAGAAAAGACAAGAAAATTCAGGGAACATGTTAAAAGACTCCACAGAAAGGAATCTTCCCAAACACAGAATGTGAAATGTGCTGTAGAACTAATGATGAAATTTGTCCAAAAATCAAAAACACGAAAAAGGGAGGAAATAGGGGGTTATTGTTATGGAATAAAATAGAATAAAGAAATAAAAAATAAATAAATGGAAAAAATAAATGGCACTACCTGTCTTCTTGGCATCAAGCAGGAAGATAGAAGTCATACTTGAATCTTTTTGCCTCATATCTTCATATATTTTTGCATGTATACCCTGCTTGTAGAACATCCCTTGGGTCTTGATTTGCTAGTAAAAAACTTAAAAGAAGTTGGATAAGGGAGATATTTTTGTTTTAGAATTGAAAAGAAGGCTTTACAAAGAAGGTAGGACATTCTAAGAGCCTGGAATGCTGCGTAACATGGAGTTAGCTAAGAAGTGATTGCTGGAGATGAGACTAGATGGAGGGACGCAGTGAGAAATGCTGAGGCGTGGTGGAAAGAAGCTTGATGCATGAGTGGCAGTGATGGATGGAGAGCTGCAGGGAAACATTTTGCCTGACAAGTCTGGTCATGCTGACTTCTTGTTGAAGTGGGTCCTCTGGAGTGGTATAAACCACACTCCCCTCTGTTGGAGGCATTTTCTGCTTTGTAGGTAAGTTGGTGTGTGTACACGTATGATATTCTGTAATCTGAGAGACCCAACAAGAAATTTGACCAAATCTAATTCTGGTAGTTTCTGGAAAATAGGAGGCATGCTATGCAGAGCGAGGCAGAACTGAACAAGATGATGATTATGAAAGGATGAGTCTTCGGGGGAAACAAGTGACCTATTTAATCAGGTTTTCACTTGAGGAAGAGAAGAACGGAGGGCATTTTCAAGCAATGTCTTATCTTCCAAGGCTACTTCATGGATGCAAGACAGCTGAGCATCCAAAAGGGTATCACTGATAGAAGATACAAATAGTGTACACTCGGTAGATGGAGAACCTGGACTGAAATACAGTGGAGTCTCCATTTTGAGAACTAGAATTCAGTAACCAGTGAGGGGGAAGCTTACTCTCCAACACGTTCAGAGCATATTTTCTGTTACGTGGTGGGACATCAGCCCTTGGTCAAATTGATTGCAGCTCTTTTCTATCTGGATTGTTCTTTTAAGTCACCTCTTCAAAGGTAGTTCATTGCTTTCCATTGTGTTTTCTTTGTTTGAGGGAAGAGTTTGTCTAAAACCATCAGTCAGAGTCCCAACAGAAAACTGGTAATATACTCCAAATGAGTACAGTGGAGTTATTTAGGAATTATTAAAAAGAAAGGCAGGGCCTTTCATGACAGAAATGCTGCAGCCTCCTTACGCTTGAAGGGTGAAGAAGGTGGCAGTTACTGGAAGCCAGTGTGGGGTTGGAGAGACCTGTGCCCTTCAGAGAGGGACACAGCCAACCCAAGGCCAGCCCATAAGGGGAATCTCACTCTTTCATCCCTCTGCTCTCCTGGAACCAGTCACAAATGCGATGGGAATGGAGCCATGAGAATTCCATAGCAGTCAGGACTGAGCAAGAAGAGCAAATATGGACATTGGGTCCAGAGCAGAAAACAGAATATCCTTTCTGGGTGCCCACATAGGTCTCTTGCCATCTCCACTTTGGTGTTACCCAGAGCACAGTGCCTTTTTTGAAAAAAAAAAAAAAAAAATCCTTTTCCTTATTCTGGTTTCATATTATTTGTACTTATTTATTCATTTGAAGCTTAAAAACAAGAGTATTTTTATCACTCAGTCAGCTCCACTCAGAAATAACAATGCATAATGTACTAGGAATAACCAGGCCTAAGGTTATTCCTGATGCTCATTAGGATTTGGTCAGTTTGGCGAGACTCTTAACTTCTAATGGGCTCACAAATGCTGTCTATGCAGCTGGTCTGTGGGATACATTTGAAACCACTTTGAACCACTTGAAAACAGTTATTAGATAAACAGCCAGCTGCCCCAAATTAGGTACGTGAGGTAATGGGAGGGGCTACCTTTCTGTCCCATGGACTGCCATCTGCTACTTAATTATGTGTTGGCTTTGCCTTTGGTTCTCAGGATTCAGGTGTGCTATATACGTCTCTAAGCCTCAAGTTTTCTGCCTTCTATATGCAGTTCCGTGCTGCTCTCTCCCTGCACTTGAGAAGGAATGGAGACAGCACATTACCGTACTTATCTTGTGGGAACGATGTCTTATAAGTCTTCCGATCTTTCCACTTCATTGGTGCTGTCCTTTGTTTGAACACTGTTTAGCTTGATGCTTACCTGAGCCAAATATGCTGATGTTTGATGATTGTATCGGTGAATTGCAGGAAGTGAGGAGTCTGTAACTGAGGGCAAGGTATCACAGACTAAAACTTTTGGGAATTTTAACATATCCTTATGTTTATTCCTGAAAAGAATTTCAGCAATGCTTGTGAACAACATTTACAAAGTAAGTGTCTAGTTTATCAGAGGCTTAAGGCTTCCCAAATAGGAAAGTACAGGGGAGGGAGGGAGACTTATTCCTCCAAACTTCATGTCAGACAGTCAACCGCAATAAACCTCTGAAAGCTAAGATCTAGGGACATTACAAATTAGGATGAAAGAGAGTTGACTTTGGGAAGATTGTGGATGTCACTGGACATTGCATTCATAGACTAAACAGCAACGAGTCCAGTGAGTCAAGAATATTGGAAGCTAAGTTAGAGAAGAGGAATCTAATGGATGGATTTGTGTCATAATTAACTGAGAAGAGTAACAACAGTTAAGAAAATAGCAATCTTAACCTAAATAATATAAAAATTATATTTATGGAGTCTTACAATATGGCCAGTTCTCTATACATATTCTTTTAGATCATCACACCTCCTGTGAAGAACAGCACAATGATGAAGAATACTGACTCTAAATGAGATCGTGTGGCCCAAATCTGGTGTGTGCCAATTCTGGTAATGAGGCCTTGGAAGCTGTTTGCCTCTCTGTGCTGTGTGTCCTTTATTCAGTGAAATGGGCACGAACAACCTCACAGAGTTGTCTTGAATAATGGAGTTGATACATGAAAATTACTGAAAACAGTGTCAGGATGCGCCACTTCCCAACCCCTGCCAATAATGATTATTATCATCTAATCAGGGGTATTTCTTACATAAATATGTTTTACCCCCATGAAGCTGTGGTTTTTCCTCCCTAGTTTGGTGAAAATATCTTTAACAATGGGATGACCAAGTTTACTTATGGGATGTGTGTGTGTGTGTGTGTATCTTAATAGTGTTGAAATATACCCAGGATATTTACCATTTATGCTCCCAGTATAATAAGCATCTGTCTGGAAAAGCATATGGAAAAAAAAAAAAGATTTGGGGCTGTAGAACATATTGCTCTGATTTTTTAGTGACCCTGAGGGGAGAGAGAAGACACTATTAAGGTAGAGGAAGTCCATGCTATTGGTAGTACATAATGTCCCTCAGTTTCTGGCACAGATTTCCTTGGGGAATGAAAAGAAACTAAACCCTCTTAAAGAACCATTTGCCCTTGAATCTGGAAGGTATTTCAGGTGTGTTCTGTGAGACTCAAAATCTAATTATTACTGAGTATCCAGTGTTACATCAAGTATTGGCTAAATCCCATACAAGCACATTATTTAATCCCCTCTCACTCTTTTGTGGTAGCTGAGTGTTGTCACATAATCCCCCATCAGTGAAGAAATGATGGGCCTAGCATTCCTAAGTGACTCACTGGTCAAGGGCAAATAGCAGATCTGAGAGAGAAGCATCGCTGGACTCCCTAGCTGGTGAGGCTCCATTTTCTCTATTAACTCTGGCAGCCAGGCTAAGTAGTTGTAGAGGAATGCCATTTGTGAAAAGAGAAACTCATTTCAAAATGATACTTGAATAAAGGTGTGGTGATCAAGAAGGGATAAAGATAATGCCCAGAGGTGTATGATTCGCCGTTGCAAAGCCGGGGGAGACAGGGCATCATCTCATCTGAATCTTTTCATCTCGCAGTTGAAGGAGAAAGGCTCTAGACTTCAAGGTCACTTGTAGTTAACATCAGAATGGAGACAAGAACCCCTTTTTTGGCCTATCATTCATTCCACTCTTTTACTTTTCCCACAAAGTATAGTTTTTTTTTCAGCTGGGAATGAAAGGCTGTGTGTATCAGAGTCTGTGACAGTCTTTTAGCAGGAAATAGTTAAACTGGGGTAAGCATGCTTTTAAGTTATTGAAATCATTTATTGATGCTGAGACACTGGGGAACATATATAAAGAATATTAATAAATACCATAGGTCACTAAAGCTCCCCCTTCTTGACGTCTGCATCACAACATAAACATGGGTGTTTCAATAAAACACAACTATCTTAATAGCATTATGAATAAATTAAGTCCTTAAACTCTTTTTTTTTTTTTTTTACTGCAGTAATTTTACCAGTTTGGTTTGAAAAAAAAATCAAACCTTCCATGGGACTGTAATTAAAAGTAAAGGGATATGCAGCAGTTTTTTGCCAAAACCCTCAGGATATTAATAAAAAACAGCTGAAACTCAGACTAAAGAATATGTTCTATGTACTGAGGGGCTCCTGTTTGCTGAAAGTAGCTTTCAAGGGGGCTGTAAGTTCTGTGCTTGCTTCAGTACATCCCCAAGTGTGGCTGAGGTCTGCGCTGTGGAGAGGTTACCCAGTACAAGTGCCACACCCTGCTTCAGAGGATGTCAGCAGCTGCCACCCAGGCCAAGGCATCTTGTTTTTCTGCATCAGCTATGTCTGGAACAAGCCTGATCCATAGCAGGCCCTCCAGGAATGCGTGCTGGGTGAGGAACCGGACCGGACTGTGGGATCCGCCCTCTGATACTGAAGGAGCACCTTGGTATACATTTTCACTAAGTTGGCCTAGGGATCTGCTCAGAGTTAGTATACACCGTGAGTAACGAGAGACAAGAGGACCCAGTTTGATGAGCAAGGACTCTTGTGTCAGTGAGACCTATAATTTAGTGATGGTCTTAGTTACTTTGTCACTTTGACCTGCGTTTTTTAAAAAATGATAATACCTACTTTTCAGTAGCTGGTTTTGAAACTGTATGATAAACATGTAAAATGACCTAACTCGGGGTTGGAGAGGTTGTTCTTATTATTCTCTTCTGCTTAACCCTTGGACTAGAGAGTCACTCAATCATGTGTCAGCTATTAAGTTTGATTTATCTATTGTTTTTTCATATTTGCATAGTCACTGAGTATCCGCTCCACAGCTTACTGTCTCGTCTCTGTTCTCATGTTAAATCCAGTTTACGTCAGAGGGTCTGCGGATGCTCTGCCATTACCAGCTTCCCTCCAGTGTGGTTTCAGTCCATTTGCCCATGCCTTGTCCTGCTAATCCTGCCAAAATCCAGAGGAAAGGTATCTATCTTGTCAATTGGTATGCAAGGGCAAGGCTGACTCTTGATCTTCTTTAGCCTGGCACATTTTACTACAAGGTTGTTTCTGAATTCTAGATCCACACAGTCCCCAAATATAACTTCACATCATCTGTTTGCCTTTGCACATCATTATGAGTCAGAGAGTTGTTCTCAGATCTTCTCTGTTGGGAACTGTGAACACGTGAGGTCTTCAGAAGGCCAAAACCAATTTGCATTGCTCAGGGCTTCCTGCACGGATGGTCTCATGGGGAGCAGAACTTCCATGGTGCTTTCTGAAGACCTTAGCTGCTTCTTTAACATAGTTTGAGGGCAAGTAGGTATTGCCATCAGTTTGGAATGTGGGGAACTGAGGTATAGATTATCCCAGGTAATCACAGCAGCATCAGTTGTGGTCAGGGAGTATCTTTCTGGGGAGAATTTTCTCCAGTCTGAGTTATGATAACTCAAAGCAACATATGTGGTTTGCAGTTCTTTTGAAGTCTCTTGGGTTGCTACCACTGTCTTTTCCCTCTTTGGGTGTTGGCTAAATTCTGTACTGAGAAAAATGATTCTAGGAGCTTCTAAAAGTGGGTCTAAGAGAAGGTAGACACATTGAAAGTGGACACCAAACCTTTTGCAGCCTGCTTTTTTGGAAAGTATCTCATAAACCACTCCATTGGTACTATCATTTATGGAAATATATTGGCTAGACCGAGAAAGTGATCTGACCCAATGGTGACAATTATTATTCCTTTATACCCTCACTGCCCTAGCTGTTGAAGACTTTGTTCAGGGCATAGGGTGTTATATTTCTATTGCACTTGGGATACTTTCTAATATTAGGATAAAATTGAAGTTGAACAAAACACTTTCTGGTGGACAATGCAGACATTTTGCCAGAGGCCATTGACCCGAGTAGGAAAGTGTGTGAAATCACTGACAGAGCCTAATGAATCAGATGATCCCAAATTTCAATCCTTCCCTCGCTTATTAACTGTATAACTTGCATAGGTTTCGTTATCTCTTAGAGTATGCACCTTGCTCTGTAAAATGCAGCCAGTAGTACCTACCTTAGGAAGCTGTTATGAAGATTATATAAATGTTTAACTCTACATTAGCTCATAATAGATAATTAAAAAGTTTAGTTCCCTTCTTCGCTCTCTTTATTGAACCTTGAGGACAGACTTCTCTATTCTCTCAATAGACCTTACAGATGGAGCAAAAAGGACAAACACCCAATTAGTCCAGATCCCAAAATGATGTATGTTCCTGAATCTGTCTGATTGCTCTTTATAATTAGTGAGACCCAATTCAGATACTGCACACTGGCAGCAATCAATTTGAAAATGACAGACAGGAGCTCACTCATTACCCTAATAGGTCCATTTTTAGTATATAAAAACTGAGACCCAACCTTGCCTGGGGGCACAGACAATTGAGCGCCTTGGTTCCTGCATAAGAATGTGACATTTATACACTTGTGTTCCTCATTTGCAGGCTGGTGACCAGTTTCATAATCAATGATGAGGGAAGATAGGGCAAGAATGGAAATGCTGCCCATGGGTATAATCATTCTTTACCTTATTGACAGGGCATCTCCTCCACTAATTTGTCTCTCTCTCCCTGTCATGTCTTATAGGGCAATTTTTAGGACTTACACATTTTTTTAAAATGCCATATACATACATCCATTACATAACATTCTTATAAACTCATACATAAGCCTGGAGGGCAATGGATTTCAATAAAGATAGCAGCTGTTGTAACCAAGATCTTGATCAAGAAACAAAAACAGTCTCTCCCCAGAATCACCCTTGTGACACCCCTCAAGTCAGGAGAGCCACTAACTTGACTTTAATATCATAGATGTGTTTGGTTGTTGCATAATTTTGTATAAAGGAATTGTTACAGAGCTAACTTTCTGTGACCCTGACTTTTTTTACTTAATGGCTTTCATGAAAACTTGCTCATTATTGAAAGTACCTGTAGTTCATTCATTATCACTGCAAAATAGCATCGCATTGTGTCACTATATCACAAGATATTTATCCATCCTACTTTTGATGGCCATTTGGGTAGTTACCAATTTGGGGCTATTTTGAATAGGACTGCTATGAACAAACTTCATGTGTCTTTTTGACTCATATATAAATGTATTTTAGTTAGCTATATACGCATAATTGGATTTCTTTGTTTGTTTTTTGAGACAGGGTCTCACTATGCAGTTCAGGCTGGCCTTAAACTCACTACTTAAACTCACTATGTTGTATCCCAGGCTGATTTGGAATTTATGGTGATGCTCCTGGTTCAGCCTCCCCGAGAGCTGGGGTTACAGGTGTGCTTCACCATGCCTGACCTATTTCTGTCTCATATAGTAAGTGCTTAACTTTCGTAGCTACTGCCAAATAGTTCTCCAAAGCTAATTTTTTACATTTTTAAAGGAGAAAGCCATTTTAGTGGTAAAAGACCCCAAGTTCAGGTTTACATCAGTAATGAACGTATCCTATGCTTAGAAGTGGAGTCATCTTCCCTGCGTTGTAATTTATGTACCACTCACTGATAGAGTTTCATTATCCAAATTCATTGCAATAGTCAGTAATCCTTACCCAATGGTAATGACGTTTCTCTCCTCCTGGATTTCTGAAGGAAAAGCATTTTCTATGGAGGTACCAACCTTTCTCTGGATGTCAAACCCTCAGCTTGTTCATTTTTATAGTATAATAAAGGCCCACTTTTAAAAATTGGCCAGCAGGGGATTGGAGTGTCTGTGGAAGAATTCTGTATGTGTGCACTTTCTAAGCTATCTTTATCCTGCTTGTTCTGTTCTAGAAATGTATTACTAGGAGCTGTCACTTGTCTTAAATGTTTTAATGAATGATATTTAGTTGCCTAAGGCTTAAAAGAAACCAAAGTGTATGGATTTTTAGAGATGGAAAGGAATAGATGTCCTGCCTTAACAAAAGCATCACCAAATGCCAGCTAACTGACCTCATTTCTCTGTTTCCAGTGCAGTGAAATTTCATAATTGTCATCATCTGCCTTAACTAATTTTTATTGTCTGCCCATAAAGCACTAAGGAGTATAGTAGAGTGCAGTGCAGTGGAACATATGTTAGAATTAGAGTTAGGTGCCAAGGAACAAGTCCCGTCTGCCAATTGCTAGTTTTGTGTTCTTGGGACAATCACTTCAGTTACCTCAGTGTCTATAATCTGAAAAAGGAGGAATTAGGTTGCATAATGTGTAAGAATGCCTCTTGCTTTTAAAAAGCTTTGGTTTTGAATTTTAAGCAGCTTAGGTGTGTCAGTTAAAATGCATATAATCAAATTTTTCTTTTATTTAAGTATATATATATATTTATTTTTACCTTCACATCTTATGAAGATAAATACTTGTACTTTCCTGAGTTCAATAACCTTCAATAACCTTTATGGACCTTCTTAAATAAATAAGATAAGAATGCTCCTCCTAAGTAAATTAAGGCAAATAATAAAAATCTTTATAGTTCCCAGTGGTACTTTCCTTTGCTCTTTCTTCACTTAGCAAAAGGGGAAATGGGGCACAGGATGAGGAAAATCTACAAGGCAACAATATTGGCAAAATATTGAATTTTCTAGATCTCAAATATCTCCTTAGTTTTTATTTTTAATATTAATGTTTGTTCATTCAGAAAAATCCATTAAGCACTGGCCATATGTCAGGCACTTATGATAAATAGGTTAATAGAAACTCTCATAGTCAATGAAAACCTTTGGTTGTCTCTTGCGTCTAAAAATACAATCGATCTGATATTTTATTTCCTTTTTAAAACATCAACACCAAAAATTGAAAGATAGTATATGGTCATTGTAGAAAATTTCACATCTGACTTTCTAACAGACTGTAAAGATCATAAAATATAAGCTATGACTTTAAAGAAAGATTATATGTTAATTTATTCTTTTTTGCTTGCCTGTTTTCCCTGGAATATAATTATAGTAAAAAAAAAAAAAAAAAAAACTGGTAAAAATGATGTTGTCAGAGGGAAAAAGAGAGTACATAAAAATCAGCTTTGGAGTTTCTTCAACATAATACTTCTTGTTTAATTTTTAATTATAACAGTATAAGAGATTATATCCACTGTGTTGATAATTGATGTTACTTAATAGGGATGTATATATTTTCCTAGTAATACATGTTTTATTCATAGAAAAAATGGTCTCTCATGAAAGGGCAGCTGGTCCTTTAAGAGACAGAAGCCTCCTGAGTTGGAGGAGCTGCTAGCATTGGTTTTGATTTGCTGCCTGAAGTGCACTTACAGGTTCATTTAACATTAATAGAAGGCGATCTGGAAACCTTCCTGACCTCTTGGAACCTAAATCATGGACTGGGTCATTGCAGAGAGTAGGGATGAGTAGACAGCCAGTTAGCAACAGGTCATGGGAAGACCTTCCTTCATGATCTACTGAGGGACACACATTTCCTTATCCCTAGGCAGGTGCAGAGAAAATGGAGATCAGTTTATCACAAGAGATTATAAGCAATTATTTTATCTTTAATCATTCTTTTACCATGTTCTTCTGTTCCCCTTCATTTTTCTTCTGTGTCCTTGTATTTCCCTTTGTTCCCTTCTTCCCAGCCAAAATTCGCTATTTTATATTGACTATTTCACACCCAATACAGTAATGAGAAGTTACCGTATAGTGATACAGTATGGACAGAGCCCAGTGACTGATTCAGAAGTTCCAGGGTAATAAATGGTAATAAATAAGAATGCTAACCTAAGGGCTTCACTAGTGTCAGGCACTGTATCTTTTTTTTTTTTTTTTTTTTTGGTACTGGGAATCAAACTCAGGCCCTTGCACTTGCCAGGCAGGCGCTTGTGCCGCTGAGCTATATCCCCAGCCCAGGCACTGTATCATTTTTATTTAATCTTTAGGACATGCTTTTGATACAGGTACATCTAATGCTATGATGATCTATTTCTGCTCACAATTTTGCCACCAAAGGTGTGGATTTTTTTTCCATATTAACAACCAGTTCTCTAACTCTCTAGGCACCAAGTGGGTGCCTCAATTCAATTCAATTCTGATGTCAATTACTTGGAGTTAGCTTAAGATCTCAGAATATCTCATAACACTACCCCCTTTTTAGATGCCAGTTACAAGTCTGGCCCACCCATACTTCTGAGGGATCAGCTACATAATTGGTGGTGGGAGAGTTTCTCCCAACACACTCTTCAAGTTCTATAATTTGCTAGAATAACTCATGGAACTCAGGAAAACATGTTACTTACATTTACCAATTTATTATAAAGAATAGTTTTTATGGACAGCCAAATGAATGCAATGCATCCAGCAAGTTATGGGAAGGTGTGGGGAGATTCCCGCTTTCCCCTGGTGTACTTCTCAGTGTGTGTGCTGTCCCAGAAGTTCTCTGAAGTCTGTACTTTAGGGGTTGTAGGGAGGCTTCCTTATTTAGATATGGTTGATTAAATGATTTGTCATTGGTGATTAACTCAATTATCAGCCTTTCTTCCTTTATTGGAGATTAGGGGTGGTGCTGAAGGTTTCAGGCCTCCAATCACCTGTTTGGTTTCTCTGGTATCCAGCCACATCCTGAAGCTATCTAGAGTCCCATCAAAATCATGTCATTAGGATAAACTAAGGTATCTTTGGAAAAGGTTTGTGATGAGCAACAAAAACTGTTGCGTCTCTATCACTCAGGAAATTCCAAAGGCTTTAGAAGGTCTGGCAGGAACCAGGGACAAAGACCAAATACACACTTGTTTATACGTCACAGTGCCATAGTATTATTATTATTAGTGCCACTTTCAGGTGAAGAAATTGGTATTTGGGTTCATTAGGTAAATTGGGAAGATTCATACAGCTGATAGATGATGGAACTAGGATCTCAATCAGTTCTAACCCCAGTGTTCGTGAGAACTGGATTCATCAGGTTGAACCAAGATCAAAGAATTTTTATATGAAATAAGGAGAAGGCATTTGGCACCCAGGGGGAAAAATAATGAGACATTGCCTGAAATTTTCACACCGTCTTCCTAACAGTGGTGGTAATGAGAGAGATGATAGTGGTGAGTAAAAATCCTGGGAGTTCTGTAAAGCTGAGAAAGAAGTACAGAAACCACTTAAGATCTTGCAGGGATTGCTGTGAACTGTATTTTTATCTAAGTCCATTTGAGCCCCTGTAACAAAATTCCATACACTGGGCAGCTTGTAAACAACTGACATTTAGTTCTGACAGTTCTGTAGGCTGGAAATTCAAGATGAAGGTGGCTGCAGATCCAGGATCTGGTAAGGGCCCACTTACCACTTCATAAATGGTGCCTTCTCCCTGTGTTCATAGATGGTGGCTTCTTGCTGTATCCTCACATGGTGGAAGGGGCAAGACAGTTCTCTGGGGCCTCTTCTGTAAGGGCACTAATTCCATTTTTCTGTGTTCCTCTCTCATTGCCTAAAGCCACAACTCCTTGTATCATCACATTGCTGAATAAGTTTCAACATAGGAATTTGGGGAGGGCACAAACATTCAGACCATAGATATGTCCTCTTAGAGGTTAGCTACATAGGAATTGAAGTGTTTAAGCAGGCTTTGGTTTTAGGGATTCATGCATCTTGAATGACCTCTAAGTTTCCTTTCAAGCTAAGGTCTAAAGAGAGGTCATAAAAATATATAAATATTCTTTCTGTGGTCTTGCTGGGGGCTTGATCTTCAAGAATCAGGCAGGAATAAAAGCACACATTGAGCTTTGTTGTTCTTTCTTTAGGTTGTTTTGGTTATTTGGGACCTTTGTGGTTCCATTTGAATTTTAAGATTTCCCCTTTCTATTTCTTTAAAAAAAAAAAAGTCTTAACTGGGATTTTGGAAGGGAGTGCATTGAATCTGTATACTGCTCTGAGTAGCACAGACATCATAAAATATTAAATATTTCAATCCATGAACAAAGATATCTTTTCATTTTGACTCGATGTATTACAAAGCTACAGTTCTCAACACAGTATGGTACTGGCATAATGCCAGGTATATAGATCAATGAAACAGAATAGAGAGCTCAGAAATAAACACGCACATATATGGTTGAGTTATTTTTAATAAGGGTACCGAGACTAAACAACAGGGAAAACATTGTCTCTTCATCAAATGGTTGTGGGAAAACTGGATATCCACATGCAAAAGAGTGAAATTGGACTCTAATATTATATGTAAAAATCAAGTCAAAAAACTTCAATGTAAGACCTGAACCAATAAAACTGCTAGAAAAAATGCTGGGGAAGGCTTCATAACATTGGTCTTCACAAAGATTTCCTAAATTTTTTCATCCTAAGCACAGGCAACAAATACAAAACTAGACAAGTGGGACTACATCAAAGTAACAAGCTTGAGTGCAGAACAGCAGAAAATCAAGTGTGAAAAGCAACCTACACAATGAGAGAAGATATTTGCAAACTGTGTATCTAATAAGGGTTAATATCCAAAATATACCAGAAATATTTATAAGCAAAAAACTCAAACTAATTTGAAAATGGGTAAAGAGCTTCACTAAGCATTTCTCCAAAGAAGACATAAAATGGTCATTAAATATATGAAAATATGTTCAACATTACCAGTTATCATGGAAACATAAATCAAAACCACACTGAGGGGCTGGTGATATGGCTCAGCGGCATAAGCGCCTGCTTGGCAAGCGCGAGGTCCTGAGTTTGACTCCCAGTACCCACATAAAGGAAAAAAAGGGCTGGTGATACCACTCAGTAGTATAAGTGCCTGCTGGCAAGCGCGAGGTCCTGAGTTCGACTCCCGGTACCCACATAAAGGAAAAAAAGGGCCGGTGATATCACTAGTGGCACGGGCGCCTGCTGGCGTGTGAGGTCCTGAGGTAGACCCCCGGTACCCACAAAAAAAAAAAAAAGTCAAATTACCATATGATCACTAATCCTATTTCTGGGTATTCTTCATCTGCCAAATGAAAATAGTATCTTGAAGAGGTACTTGCACTCCCATGTTCTTTGCAGTATTATTTGCAATAAACAAGATATGGAATTGATCTTAGTGTCTGTTAATAGATCAGGGTAAAAAGAACATGTGGTATATGCATTCAATGAAATATTATTTAGCCTTTAAAAAGGAGGAAATCCTGTCCTATGCTACAATGGGGATGAATCTTGAGTACATTATGCTAAATGAAACAAAGCAGTCACAAAAGGACGAATGCATGCATGTAGTATTTAAAGCAGTCAAATTCACGGAAACAGACATTAGAATGGCTCTTGCCACACTCTGAAGGGAGGAACAGATAGAGAGTTGCTGTTCAACTGGTATAGAGTTGTGGTCATGTGAGACAAAGTTTTAGAAATCTGATGTACAACATTGTGCATAGAGTTAATAGTACTGTACTGTACATTTACAAATGTGTTGAGAGGATAGAGTACATATTATGACATTTTCATCCCAATTTAAAAAAGCAACATTGAACATGAAAATTCACATTGAAGATGTGAGAAGGATTAGCAGTCTTGGGGTTTTGTCTATATTTGGTCTGGGCAAGTACAGGGCCAAGAACTGGAAGAAAAGGAGAATTGGATTATACTCAAGAATCATTCAGGCACACAGTAGCTTCTCGTCATTTAAGATTGTCTTGTGGATATTTTTGGTACATTGTATCCTTTTAAAAAACAGGATTGCACAATGATTAAAGACATGCCATTCAGTATCAGATAGATCAGAGTTTGAGTCCTGGCTTCTCTGATTATAAATTGACAATTTCCTTAGCTTCTCTGCGCCTTGATGTTCTCATTTGTACAGTGTAGAGTAAGAATGACTATGGTTATCATTTATTAACAAGCAAGTCCCAGAACATGAGGCTGGAGTGATTATCTGGGTTACGGAAGTGGTCAAAAATTTTAGGCAAAGACACTTCTACAAGGCAGGCTGTCTTGGGAGCCAATGTCAGTATCACTATTTTTATGTAGATCTCTATGCAAAAGGTAAACCCCAAAACACAAACCTTCGAATAAATACAATACCTACCAGCCCCAGGTACATGTAAACAGGATTGTGTCTGCGCCATACAATGAAGAAAAACTGAATGAAAAGAAAACTCTCCGAGTCATTAATATATTGGAAATACTTGAAATCTCTCCTAAACTTTTGTCTTTCAATGAAATGTACCCCTCATGTCACTTTTTAATTTGTCCTTTAGAAGCAAGAAGCAGGAAGCACCCATGCAGAGCCAAGTGGAGTGGCCTTCTTTTGCTTGTTTTCCATCCTGTCTTCTGGGCTTGCTCTTTCACAAAGCACAAAGTGACACCTCAAGAGTGTTTTTTTTCAGACCATGGCTCTTCTTTTCCTCTCTACCTACCAAATGATAGGAGTGTGGTTACTGTCAAAGTTTGCAATTCTTCTAGGTTGGTAAAAAATGATTTTATAGGAATTGGAAATAGGTGATTCCTTCTTCAATCATCGGGTGAAGTCTCGCCTGTGTCAGGAATGGTCAAAATCATTCTTTTGGTGACCCTAAGATGATGGATGTGACATAGAGTATCTTGGCACTTAGGATTAAAACAAAGGTTGTTTGGACTTCAAGGCATTTGGCAAGGTCTTTCATAATAGCTTTCCAGATGCAATGGAAGAAAAAGGCTGAATTCTGGTCCCACTAAGTAGATTTCTACATGGTGGAAATTTGAAAGAGGATTCTAGTTATATTTTTCATTCTTTATTAAGTCAGCCAGCAAATAGTAACTCAGAGTTTTACTATATGTCAGACCTTGTCTGGACACTTGGGATGCACCAGTAACCAAAGAAGGGCCCTGCCTTCATGGGCTTCATGTTCTAGCGTCATGCCACAGAGCTCTTTCTTCAATCCCGTCTTGTTCAGGACTTGTGTAATTGATTTCTGTGACACTCAAAGACATGCTTATCCTACAAGCTACAGTGATAAGGACAGTGTGGTACTAGCATAAGTATAGACACATAGAAATGTGATAGAATTGAGAATCCAGAAATAAATCCTTGTATTTATAGGCAATTCATTTGACAAGGGTGCCAAGACATTCAATGGGGGAAAATAATAGTCTTTTCAACAAATGGTGCTGGGAGAACTATGAAACTGAATATCCCACACAAAACAAAGAAGTTGGACCCCTGCTTCATGTTATGTACAAAAATAAACCCCAAGTGAATCAATACCTAAATATGAAAGCTAAAAATATAAAAATATCAGAAGAAAATAATAGTTATAAATCTGCATGATTTTGAATTAGGCAATGGGTCTTAAATATGACACCAAAAGCACAAGCAACAAATGAAAGCTAGATAAATTAGACTTCATCAAAATTTGAAACTTTTGTGCTTCAAAGAACACGATTAGAAAAGTAAAAGTAAAACCCATAGAATGGGAGAAAATGTTTGTAAGTCATGTATCTGGTAAGGCATTTATAATAAGAATATATAAAGAGCTCTTAGAAATCAACAATAAACAGACAAGTCATTCAATTAAAATTGGGCGAATATTTGAGTAGGTGTTTCTCCGAGGAAGGTATACAAATAGCTAATAAGCACATGAAAAGATACTCAGCATCATTAGTCATTAGGAAATGCAAATTAAAACCACAGTGAGATAGCACTTCATAGGCAATAGGGTGGCTACAATAAAGAAGACAAACAATAATAAATGTTGCAGAGGATATGCAGATATTGAAAGCCTTGTACATTGTTGGTGGGCAGGTAAAATGGTTCGTCTAGTATGGAAGTTAATTTGGCAGTCCTCCAAAATATAAACATAGAGTTACCACATGACCCTGCCATTTCACTTTTATTTTATTTATATATTTATTTTTTTGGTACCAGGAATTGAACTCAGGACCTTGCACTTGCCAGGCAGGCGCTGTGACACTGAGCTATATCTCTGGCCCTCCCGTTTCACTTTTAGTTGTGTATCCAAGAAAATAAAAAATTTGTGTCCTCACAAGGAAATATGCACATACATGTTATAGCAGCTTTATACAAGATATTAGAAATGAAAACAATCCATGGGTCCAGCAGCTGATGAATAAATAATGTTACATCCACACAGTGTATTTTGTCATGAAAATGAAGTACTGATACATGCTATAGTATGGATGGAAGGGAATGGGGATTGCTAAAGGGAATACAGGAGAAGAAAATGTTCCGGAATTAGACAGTAGTTATAGTGGTATAACTTTGTAAATATATTAAAATTACTTAACTGTACATTTTATAAGGAGTGAATTTTATGGTATGTAAATTATATCTCAATAAAAAGGGCATGTGTATCATAATTATAGGTTACAGGAAACCAGCAAAGGGAGTATTCGCGTTGGATGGTAGAGACAGCAGTCAGTCCTCGGAAGAAACTTGACAGATTGAAAAGATGGGTTGATTCTGACAGGGTGAAATTTAGTAGGGATAAACATAGAATCCTAAAACTGCATTCAAGAAAACAACTAATGACAGCCCTATAAAAATAATTCCAGGCTTTAGTTCACAGGGAGCCTGATGTAAGTCAACAGGATGTCACATTCTAAAAAGTTAATGTAATGTTCGAAGCATTAATAGAAGTGTAGTTACTCCAATGAGAAATTAACATTGCTTCTTCGAGAGCTGGTCAGATGACATGTGGACTTTTGAGGTCAGTTATGGTTGCTGTGTTTCACAAGTGTCTAGTTCAGTGGATGAACCTAATCCAAATACATACTATGTTTGGCTTTCACAAAGTCTATTTTTTCATTTGAAGGCATTTTGTAGGGCAGGACCTTCCCTCGGCCACTAGCCCTGTCACTCCTTCGTTATCTTTCTATAGTAGGGCCTGGCTCGCATACGCCTGTTACCCCCCTGATTCTTGTAAATATCTGAGTTTTGTGCCCCCATCTGCATCTAATCTAGAAGATAAAAGCATGTAAACAGAATTGCAAGGGGGTCTCAAAATATGTTGAAAGACAATTGAATGAACTGTTTATATGTTTAATCAGACAAAGATCTGGAGGCCCTAGAAGCTGACTTCAAATATTTGAAAGTTTTCATGTAGATGTGGACAGTGAAAAGAGTGAGTACAATAAGGGACTTATGCATTAAGGCCTCAGAGAAGGAGCTGTTTGTACTCAACGTAGAGAGTATTTCAACTCAGCTTTTTGTGGTTGGGCGGCCTTTAACCAATAGTGGACAGTCGCGTGTTTTATTGGCGTGAGTTTGATGGCTGTGTAGATGTAATCTACTCTCGGATGGACCTAGGGTCTCTATGATCTTTGTAATCTTTTCTAGGTTTAAGGTTTCATCATGATGGTAATTATCTGCCTAGCAACTCCTATGGTTCATTCGGCCATGAGACACTCTACTAGGGGCTGGAGACGTCAGATTATCTCGTTGACCTTGTCCCTTAGGAAGCTTCTATAGAGGGTAATAAGAATATCAACACCATGGAATTACTTAGAAAATTAAATGCTACAATATTAATAAAGCAGTAGCTGTGTCAAACATATAGTATATACTCAATGTTAGTGATCTTTTAATTTAGTGAAGACAAAGAAGCTAAGTGAATACAGTAAATGTCCACAGTAAATGAGCAGAGTGCTGTTGCATGCATTACTGACAGTTGGGTATGGAGATCTCTTCTGTGATCTTATTATACACTACTGCCTGACTCTAATGGTAAAAGTTGGCTCTACATCTATCGGTATAACTGTGCGTAAATCATACTTTCTGCCTTGCTGGAGATCTTGTGTTGTATTGGTCATGGTGGCGTTGACTGAGGGCTCTTTGTGCGTGTGTGTTGTTTATGGTGTGTGTGTACGTGTGTTTTATACATGTGTATGAATACAACTGAATTAATATATGTGCAACTGATGCTTTTGTTGTCTAAAGTGAAGAGGATGCTTTATTTTATTAGATGAAGTAAAAGCTTTGCTCAACCATTGACTGATAATATTAGAAAAGATGACCAGCGTCCGTGACTTGTCTTTTCTATCCAAGTGTGTCTGATTTTAAGCCTTGGTCTAAGAGTACATGTTGATGGCGTTTGTAGGGCTGTGGAATAACTGCAGAGGGCCCAGTGTGCCTAACGGTATTGGGGGGAATGTGAAATGCAGGGGAAGAGCAGGCTCGGGGCAGGGACCATGCAGGGGGAGCCCACAGACCATACGGCCTGTGTCACGTATGTGTCTGTGGGAAGTGCGTGTGTGAGCGTATAGTATGAGAGTGCAGGAGAAGGTATCCTTGAGGGCTTTGAGTAAGGTTTCTAGTGTTCTGTGAACTGGACTCTGAGAATTGAAGCATACATATCGATCTTATTTGCAGGGTATGGTATCCCTTTGGTATCCTCCCCCTTTTTCTTCTCTCTCTGCTTCTTTTCTCTCTTCTCTTTCTCCCTTTCCCATCATGGTTGTAGATCAGAGGTGAATACAAAGGATGACAGATGGCTCTTTCTTTTCCTCCTTTGTAATGCTAGGGATTGAATCCAAGGTCTGGTGCATGCTAAGCAAATGCTCTATCCTGAGCTATGCTTTTAACCCCAAAAATGGGCTCACAGCTTTTCTTATTGGAAAGGTCAAATGTGGTCTCATTCAGAAGTAATCCTGAAATTCTCATGGGTCTTTCAGAGACCATTGCGTAGCATGAGTTTCTCACTGGGCGGACACTTTCCACCTAACAAATCAGAGATCAGCGTGTTCCAGGACTCCGTGCGGAGGAGGTGAGGGATGGGTTCCAGGGTGACTTCCTCCGCTGGCTCACCAGCCTAGAGTCTGCGTAGTCTTTCCCGTGAGGATAAGTGAGTGGTAGGAAGAGGCAGAGCACATCACAGGAAGAAACTGACCAGTCCTGCTCCCGGACAAGTGAAACATTTCACATCAAATGGGTATTACCATTCTCACCTTTAATGAAAGCATTGTGGTGTTTTTTTAATACCTGCTTTGTTGAGGAAAAAAGGAAGAGAGGAAAGAAAGCCACAGATGGTTTGTACATATTTGTATGAATTCAGGTTGCTTGGGGGTGAGATTGGAAGGCAGATGGGCAAAAATCACGTTTCAGAAACCTCTGGGTTGTTTGAGTTCTTAGAAAGTTACATTTTAGGTAGAAGTATTTTAAATAACTTAAAAGTAGTATTTTATACATAGAATGTAAGATTTTCTTGAAAAATTTGTGTCTCTCACTTGGTTGATAACTGCCTCCCCCAGCACATTTGTCCCTTGTACGCATCCTTCCTTCTTGCTGTTACTGCTGATGACACTAGCCACATCAGGAAAGCACCTAATCAGGCAGGCGGTGAATGTCGTAGCTGTTCTAGCTCCTCCACATATTTGGCTTGTGGCTTGATTTGCAAGCTTAAGTGAACTGCCTCAGTTTTCCCTTTTGTGGAATGGAGAGCACCAAGAAAGCTTGTCTGGACACTTAGGAATGAATAGCATTTGACTCTGGCAATGGAAATTTGCTTTGGCTTCTTGGCAGTGGGCAGAAGCAGCAAGCAGGCAGTGTGTAACTGGAGGAAGCCTTCCATTCTCTTTAGGTGCTTAAGTAAATTTCCAGTACAATCCTCTCACAGTTGAGGGATTCGGGTATTGTCAAAATCCCAGCCTTTAGGTTTATGCTAAATTGAAACTCTGAAGCACGTGAGGTTGGTTCCCCAGCACTATTACCAGAATAGAAGACAAAGATTAGGTGATAAGAATACCTTACAGGTATACAACTTCATTAATCTAAAATCATTTTCAAACAAGTCCTGCAAGCTCCAGGGCCAAGATCCCAGCTTTGCCAGTGCCAAAATGCAGCCGTCTCCTGAAGGAAGCAGGCTCCAGTGTCAGTGCGCCACCCTCAGAGAAACCTTAGCTCCAGACTCCACTCGGAGAGGTGAAAATGAAGACTGCATCTAACAGCAGCAGCAGGGACACTTTTTTGAGGCAAAAATGTAATTACCAGCATAGGAGCTGGGCTCGCAAGTGGGGATTAACATTCCCTGGCTCCCAGAAACACCTTAGGCTCTCTGAATGGCTGCCACAAGATTTGGGGTTTTATGCTTTCATCCAAAAGTTGGCTCTACATGAAACACAGCTGAGGACGCACAGACTACAGGGACATTGATTCATTGCAAGCAGGGGAAAGGATTTACTAGTATTTCTTGTAAAACTAGGCAGCCGGAGGGCGGAGGTGGGGATTAGAGGAGATTCACCAAGTATGAAGGTTGTAAAAGAGGCCATGGTCACTTCTGAATAATAAATAATGTCCCGGCTCTTGCTGAATGGGCAGAATTCAGCATGTGGCTTGCTGAGTGTATTGCTAAGAACGGTAAGGATTCATGGTCAGCATCACAGATAGTTTTTGGTCTTGGATCCCAAGAACATTGCAGAAGGATTATTTCCTCATATATGCACATCTCTCTTGCAGTGAAAGTTGGGGTTTGAGCGTGCTGGGGCAGGAAAGGTGATGACTTCGTGCAACTCACTGCCTTTCTCGGTGCCAGATTCTTCATCAGTAGCATGGAAACCTTGTGACAAATCAAGATTTTTACAAATTATGTTCTCCATTGTCCAAGGGTTCACTAACATGCTCCGGCTGTCATCAAGAAGGGAGAAGACAGGGAATGATGTGACTCTGGGTCCATTACCCCTGCTGGAATTGAAACAACTTTTCTTTTATCTTTGTTGACATAGTAAACAGCTCTGCAAAATTTCTTTTGATGTAAGAATCTTGCTATAAAAATAATAATTTGAGAATAGATGCGATTCCCTGGTTGTCTCTAGCTATCATATAGCCTATGTCCATGTAAACAGCTTTGGCAGTTTGAAGAACAAAACACCTGAAGTATGCATATTAGTTCCCCTAAAAGGTACCTAACAGTCTGTTTCCCTTAAATAATAACAATCAACCCTAAGATGAGTATTTCTAGAATAATTCTTTTCATATATATATGAACTATATATATGTATATATATATATATATATATACATATATATAGTTATTGTTTGATTCATTTGTTTGCTTAGTTTTAATGTTATTGCTTTTTTTTCCCTTTATGTTTAAAACTAGTTGACATGAGAAAAAAAGTGAAAAGATGGAGAGAAGGATTAGTTGAATGGATCCAACACTACAAGGGAGGTACCACTGGAGAGTGAATAAGAGACCACTAGTAGAAGGGGCTGGTGAAGAAGGGCTTCTCTGCTATCATAAAAGACCAGGAAAACTGACAGCTTGGATCACACAGGGAATCTTAGGTCAGATCATAATTACTGAATTTAAAAAATAGTCCATTTCTGAAGGCCACAAGAAGCATACAATTAGTCCCGTAGATCTCCTGAAGTCTCGCTGTGAAGGCTTGAATAAAACCGCATGGGTAGTAACACAACCTGAGTTCGGATTTTGACTTTGCCATTAACTAACCCTATGGACTCGGGCAAGTGGGCAACCTCTGTCATTTAATTATACAATGAGGAGGGTGGAATACGTTAGTAGTTCTCTGTAAAGATACCAGCCCACCAAGGAGCCACTGAGAAAGTAAAAACCTAAAGAAAATTTGGCTCTGGCTATTGAGGAAAGAGAAAAGGAGAAAACCAGAGAACCTCACATTTATTCCATGCCTCCCCTTTGCCAAGTACTGTGTGAAAAAAGCTCTTTGTCATTATCCCAGCCAATGCTCACAATAGTCCTGGGGGGCAGGGATTTTGCAGCTGTACTTTAATGCCTTAGCTGCACTGCACAGGTGAGCACTCTGAAGCTCAGGCTGTTGGGTAACCTGTCCAGAATCACATGGCCAGTAAGTGACAAAGTGGGATTCAAATTTATACTGCCTTGTTTCAACAGTATGATCTTGTTTCTGAATCATATAGTTCCTATCATATGTCTTTGAATACAAAAAGAGAATAAATGAATTATTACTCAATAAATGTATGGTAAGCCAGTAGAAAAAATAGGATGCAAGGATCCCTGTCAGGGTAAAATAATGATGCCCTAGAAACTATGAGATCACTGTACTTCCAAGGTCTACTCCAACATATACAACCAAATACTTTTCCTTAATATCCCTTAGATGTCAAGAAGCATGGTAAACCTTTTAGTCCAATCACTTTGTTTTGTAGGTAAGAAATTAAGATCCAAAAATGCTAACTGACTTGTTTAATGTCATTTGGATGCTTTGGAGATGAACTGAATTAAAAAACAAAGTCATCTGTAATCAACTGTGACAAGCATTTGTATCACCTAACAGTATGACATAGACTGCTACCAGTCATTCCATAAATGCCGTTTCTTATGCTGAACCTCTGCTATTCTATTCCTTTTATGTGTGCAATCCTTCATTCATTCACCATTCACCTGCAGTGCTCAAGCCATGTTTTCAAGAAGCTCTTGACCTACTTAAAAGTTCCTAGCATTTTATGTCAATGCTGTTCTGCCCACAGACGCTATCATTTGGGGCAGAAGCAAATATTACTGTGTTAAGAAAAGAATGAAAGAATGAATAGAGAGACTGAATTCACATGCTGAAGTTTCGAAGTTAGACAAATAGTGAAAAAAGGCAGTAAGAAAAGTGAAAATCAAGGTCAGAGTATTTTTTGAGAATATGGGGGGGAGAGTAACTTTCAGCATTATTTTATACCAAAGAGAATGCAACAGTGGAAAGAGAGATTGAAGTTTAAAGAGATAATGTAATAGTGCAAAATCTTTGGAGATGGCAAACAAAAGAGTGGATCAAGGGCACAGGGCTAACCTTGGAAAGAGACAGAATAGCTTTCCCTCTAAGATGGAAAAGATATGAAAAGAAAGGCAAAGCTATGAAAAGTCTTGATGTGAAAAGCAAAGAAGTTAACAGAATTTAGTTTTTCTATAGATAGATTGGGATAGGGATAATAGGTTTGACTTATGAAGACAGGAATGGGCTTAGAATGTACATACTCTAGACATTTTTATTTTGGCAGGAGGCACACTCTGAGGTACCTTGTGATTTGAGAAGTTCTAGAAATCCTTGGAGCTCACATAGCAGCTTTCTGGCTTTGGTGTGGGGCATGTAGGGACTGGCATTGCATTGAAGCATAGCCAAATGGTCCTCTTGTCCTTGATCAGTGTGAGCATCACCTTTCTTTCCTCCCAAGTGCAGATTGTGACCTCTCCAAGCGCTCATTCCCTGATAAGAATTTCTGAAATATGACAGTGAGAACCCAACTCCCCCCGCAGTGAGGGGAGGAGCAGAGCTGTGTTTGGAGTACGATGCATATGGCACTCCAAGAGAGGTGGCCATGTACTTGTAGGGATTTCAAGGAGCCTTCAGACTGGTCACTTCCATCTCTACAGAAGATAGGCTCAAATGATAGCAAGGGAGAATTTATTCAGACAGAAGAATAAAATACCGTGGTAAAGTAGGAGAAACATGTTGCATAACAGCATTTGGAGGAATATGCAGAATATTTATCCCTAGAGACCTTCAGACCCTCCAGTGTGAAAAGCAGACATGCTTTCCTGAAGGAAGTTGGTCTAGGTGATGTTCAGATTTCCTTTCAGTTCTATATTTGATCTATAATACTGATGTTTTGACCCTAGGTGCTTACCTGAGAATTGTTATCCATGTAAAGGACTGACAAATCAGGATTTGGGGAAGTTTGTTAAATCCTATTTTCTTCCACCACGGGGAGAGAAGGAGGGAGGAAGAGATTCCTCTGTTGCTTGCACATATGTCTTTTGTTTCATGCGTTAAAACTGTGCCTTGTCACAGTTCTAGACAGAAAAACTCCAGTTGCTGCAGTTTCTTTCATTTCTGAATTCACACCTGGAATTCTTAACTTCCAATACCTAAACTCAACATTTTTATTTTTAAAGATGAGATGAAACATTTTTTTTTCTCAGTAGTGCATGACATGATTTGGCATAGAGAATAATGCTTTTGGATTATTAAATTTCCTAATAAGAATTGTCGAAAATCCAGAGGCTTGTCATTCCCTGATATTGGGTGGCTCTAGAAAGAGGGCAATAGATTGCTACTGTTGAATTTGCATGTGATGAGCAATACATTTTACTCTCACTCCAGACAACTAAAAACATATGGCCCTAGACTCACATAATAAGGAAAATATATTGATCCATGGCCAGTTGCTGTCACCAGGTCACTAAACCTATTTTTCCAGATATAAAATGAGACTATCTTGCCTCTCAGTACAAATGTAATAAAATATAGTAATGCAGCCATGAAAATAAGCACTGGCCCGTAACCTGAGGGCTTAAGAAGTCAAGGCTAATGAGAGATGGGCAGTACACAAAAATAAATTGAGTTTCCTCCCCTTTTTTCTTGGGTTTAATAGGAATTTGGGTATATTTTCCCCAGACAATATCTATATGTGCTTTAATACAGGAGAGATGTAGAAAAATAGAAATACCATGCATTGGTAATAGAAGTAAATTGATAAATGAGGTATGGCCAATGAAAACTTTGTGGCCGTAATAATTTTTAATTCTAGAACCAAATAATTGGGTACCAATACATTAGGTACAGTCTGTAGCGGCAGAGCTCCCTCCGGGATAGGGAGGGAGGATATCGAAGGGAAGTCAGGAGTATTTAATGCAAGGCAACTGGTGTTATTTTTCCAGTTTGTATCAAAATGCCTTCTCTGAACAACTGAAGTGTGGGAGGGAGACTCTTGCTATTGTGGCTTCTTTGAAGGCACAAGAAAGGCCACATCCTGGCATTGAGACCTGCTCTGATTCTCGCTTGCCTTTTCTTCTTCTGTAAAGTCTCCCTGCTGTACTCTTTGTGTGAGTATCCTTATGACAGAAAGATCAAGGGGCCACTTCACAAGAGCTTAAGCTTCAAATCACCTTTTCCAAAAATAACAAAGGTGGAGGAAAGAAAAGAGAACCGTGCAAGTGAAAGGCTGAGCCAAATAAAAAAGCATGGAACGAGACGTTTTTAAGTGAATGGAATCGAAGAGAAAACAGAGCGCATCCCTCTCATTTAATAGAAGAAACTAAGGTCTGGAGAACCTTTCCTGAGGCTCCAGGTATTATCCTTGGCCCCCGACTTGAACATACTGTGCACTGGTAGGTGAATTCATCTCGTCTCTTGACTTCAGCGTACCATAATTTATGCACGCTTCTACAGCAGAATTTTACCATTCACTTCTGGTGTGTCTGCTTAAATGTCCATGGGATGCTCCTAGCTGGAGGGCCACCAGTGCAGTTCAACTCCAGTGTACCCAAACCTCCACTCCTGTGCATCCTGTAAGGGTGAACTAACTTTCAGAGTTAGCCAAGAGTCTTTTTTTCCCCTCACCCTACATCCAAGCAGTGACATATTCTGCTAATTCTTCCCCTCTGTCTCTCTTTTGCCTTTTCCTTCTTTTCTTTCCTATAAACCAAGCCCTTAACCAGTCTTAAAGTGACTCTGCATTTTCCATCCACCCTTTTAAAAGCAAAACTTCCCTTGGCATAGGTAATAAAGCCAAACCTTAAGGGTAGCAGACAGTGTCCTCTGCAATCTTGCCTCCAGTAATGCTCCATGTTCTTATAGCCCCAGGATCATCTTGATGTTCTCAGAAGGTCCCCTGCAGTTATTGCATGCTGTATCTCTTAGCCACTAGTGTGGCTGCGCCTTGCCACCCACACTATGCTAGTATAAGCCCACTTCTCCTTACTCTTAGTGCAGACAAGACTGTCATTTTTTAAGACTTACAAATTCTCCCTCCTCAGGCCGAACTGGCCACTCTTTCCTCACACTCTCCCTCCGCCCTGTGCACACCTCTGCCACAGCCATTTTGTTGCATTCATTTTTTGTTTTCCTTGTCCATTCTGAACTGTGAATTCCTTCTGGGTGACCTCTTTCATATTTGGAATACTTTAGTATTCCACACAAAGTAGGACTCAGTAAAATACTCTGTAAAGGAATCAATACATGATGAAACCAATGAATGAAAGTTCACACAGTTACCAGCGCTCAAGCAAGAGATCTTCAGGTCCTCAGGGTCTGGAGTTTGTCGTCATTGTCTTCTGACTCAATTATATTATAGTTGTCTAAGAAAAATACACAAAAAGAATGGTGCACACACATGCTGAGTGTCTACCGTGTGCTTCTCACATGGTCTCATTTCATCCTCATGCACGCTATTGAGCTGTGTCATTATCTATAGTTTATAAATGAAGACTCAGAGCCTCCCAAGTTATGTAACTAGCTTAGGACTAGCATATGACTAGCAAATGTCAGACTTGAGAGTCTAACCACGTCTGTCTGATTCTAAAGACCATTCTCTTTCCCCTTCACTAAACTTCCTCCCTAGGGAAACAGGAGAATTAGGGACATAAAATCTCAAGAAGTTTCACTAAAAGACATTCCTCTGTGACTCTCATAACAAATTGGACTGAAGAGGCAGGAGCTGTGAACCTTAACTCCAGTCCCTTTGTGCAGTTTGATTTTGAGAAAGTCAATTAACCTCTTATTTTCCATTTCTTCATATTCACAAATATTGGATGCAAGGACTTTTCTCACCAATTAATGAAAAATCATACACTTCCTATTCAAGTGTATGATTTGTTACAGAAACACATTTTATGCAATTAGTAAGGATGACATTGCCCTTCTTTCTGTAAGAAACTAGTAGTGGTCTAGTAGAAATAAGGAAATTTGCCTCATGAAAATCAAACAATGGGCAAAAATTGATTCCTAGTTTATTTAACTTTAAACAAAGCCTTTGCTGAATTGTGCGATGTCTGTGTTCTTTTACACCTGATAATAGTGGAGAAAATGGAAGAATGAAGAGATGCTGGGGTGGGGCAGTAGGCATCTGAGTGGTGAACATTTGATATGTCAAATTGATTTTTTTCCCTAAATCTAATAACTCGTAGGTAAAAACTGACATTTTTTTAAAGCAGTGAACATGTAGCATTCATAACATTCATTGGACCTCAACAGTTGCTAGCTGTAGATGGGATTTCAATTTTGACAGTGCTTTTTTTATGCAATGCACAAAGTCTAAAATTAAACAAACTGGACAGAGCCGTCAAGAAAAATACACAAAGTAAAATCGTCCTAGAATATAAAAATACATCTTTATTTTTTTCTGGAGTTTGAAAGACATTATAACAGAAAGAGACATGGTTCGAGATTCTTTCTCCGGATTTCTTATGAGCTAATGCTCTAAGTCGCCTTTGCCAAAATATGTAACTCTGTATGCATTTGTTGTATTTTAAATGGGGGTGTGGAATTTATGCTGTTGAAGGATGGGGCATCTGTAAAATGAGGATAATATCTCTAAATCTGTTGTAGCACCTTTGTCCTCACGTTTTGTGATGACTGAGATATACTAGATTTGGTCTCACCCTTAGACCATGCCTGATGGTGTGGCAGAAGGGAACAGGAGAAGGCAGACATTGGAGGGCACAGATTACAGAGAACAATATGAGAATGGGAACTGAGTCTTTCCCTGAAATCATGAGACTTCTTTCTAGTGGAGACCCATATAAAGATATTTTTAAGTTGGAAGAGAGAATTAACCTCAACTACTACCGGCTAAATTCATAAAGGATGAAACATTAAGACATCTAAAAAATTCTCGTGGTTAAAGGGTATGAAGGTCAAGAGTGACCTAGGTTGGCCTTGCCCTTAGTTTTACTGATTGCCCCATATCCCCTTCTGAGACCTGGGCAAGGCACCAGATCTCCCTCCAAAGGTTTATGATTTTCTATACTCAGAGTACTCACTCAGACTTCCAATCCACTGTTCTCTTGTTTTATAAAAAGCCTAACCTTTATACATCTAATATGATTTAGTCTTGGTTTCATTTCCTGAATCTTTGTGTTGCTTTTTTTTCCTGGATCTCATGTTCAATGCTGCCAGTTTCTTTGTCCCTGCAGGTGCAGACAAATTAGCATAAAGAGTAAGTTGCAAAATTGGAGAACATCAAATTTGATTTCAAAAGCCATTTCAGATTGAGGTCCATTTGGTAGCATTAGGAGAAAAACTAATAAACAAACCAGATTTTTTTCTACTCAAATTGATTTTTTTTTACATGACAGTATCCTTTTAGAGGTAGAATATTTGATCAAACTCTGATTTTAGCTGTCATGTACAGTGCTTTCTTTGTTTCCTTTCTCATTATTGCTGACTGTTAAGTTATGTGGGTTGGCAAAGGAAAATCTTTTCTTTTGTAATAAAAATGAATGTATTGCCTTTGCAGCATCATTTTCTGCCTGTGTGTTCTTCTGACCTTACTGATGCTGCATAGTGTGGTTTGGCATTGTTTGTATTATGATTCCCATTTTGCAGATGGAAAAATTATTTAGAGGGGGAACTCAAAGGCATACCGAGACTTTGAAAAGATGCAATTGTGAAGAAGTCTGGAATCCACTTTCCTATCTCACACTCTAAACAAATATTTTTAAAATGACTTCATATTGAGTGACTTATAGTTACCTGTTGTATTGGAGGTACTCTTTTTTGTTTGTTTGTTTGTTTAGTAATAGGGATTGAACCTAAGGCCTTCACACTCAACTACGTCGCCAGCCCTTTTTTTATTTTTTATTTTGAGACAGGGTCTTACTAAGTTCCTAAGTCGCTCAGGCTAAGCTCGAACTTGTGATCCTCCTGCTTTAGCCTTGCAGACTGCTGGGATTACAGGCATGCACCACTAGCAGTTACTCATTTGTAAACTCGAAGGACAACTGAGTCAGGTACCTTGATTACAGATATCCAGTAAGAGGCCAGAACCAGAATTCTCTGATCATTCCAGATCTTTTGAAGGGTGTTCACATCTCGGTGGGTAGGTGCCTTTGATTGTAAGGCACTGCATCTCATCCGGTTCACTCCTTGGTGGGGAAGCCTTGTTGGGAGGCGCACGTGAGGTGGAGATGGGGATCTCACATGAATGAAGACACAGGAGCCCAGTGCCTGCTGAGCCTCAGGGTGGGTGGACCTGGATTCAGGACAGCTGGGGCTCTGCAGGAGGGCTCTGAGGCATTCCCTGTGTTGTCTTGCATCAGTGTGCACCTTTCCTTCCACACATCTGCTCCTGCTCCTCTCCCTGCCGTCTTGCCTAGCATTTCCCTCCATGCCCAGTGATTTTCTCTACCTCAGAGCTTCTGCTTATTCATGTTTTTTCTATTTCCTCATCTCTCCAGCTTGAAGTGGCCCTTCTGGCCCAGACTCCCCATCTGTGCTTTTACTATGCGTCTCTCCGAGCTCTGCTTCTGCTGATTTATGCCCGATTTGTTCCATCTTCCCTATTTCAAATTCCTATGAGGGAGAATCTGATTAGCTCATCTTTTCATGCCAAGCCATATTGTAGGTCACCGCACAGTGTCCCAGTGGGCTGCCCTTCAATAGGTGCCACCTTTCAGGGGGTCAAGGAAAGCCTCAGGAAGCACTGGCTGTCAGAGGAGGGACAGCTTTCCCTGAAGTCGCTGTGGCCAAACACAGGATTGACACGTCCAGTGTATGGGCCTGCTCGTCTTTTCATGAACCTTGCTAACGCTGTTCCTCACCCTGAAGTTGTGTGGCAGCCTAGGAAGAATGACGAGAAATTAATTTCTAGGAGCTAAAGTGTTTCAAGGTCAGAAAAGGTGAAAGCATTAAAGCAACTATAACCATAAGACACTGTATTTAGAGCTCTACATTTATTACTTCATTTCCTCCTCATAACAACTTTATAAAGTAGATATTATAATCCATATTGGGCTTAAATAACATGCTCGAGGCAAGGCTGCTATTTGAACCAGGCCTTTTGGATTCTGAAATCATGCCTGCAAATTATACTCCTACATCTACAATTTAGGTTCTTCAGCATTTCTTTCACCTGAGTCGGATTTCACACCCATGAAATAATTCGGTTGGAATTTGGAACTGGAGCAGCAGTGCCAAAGGATCCTGAGCCAGGGTTGGGATGGAGAGGAGTCGCTTTGTGAGGTTACAGAGGCTTTGTCCCTGTGAGTGGGCAGGGGTCTGCCTGGCATCAGCATTGTGGAGTCACAGTGCCTCCCCCAGGTAGTCTCACCCTCAGCTGGAGTGAACGCGCCATGCAGCAGCCTCCTGTCACTTACATTAACACAGATCCATCATGAATATGACAAATATGCGCACCTGCAAACTTAATTGCTTCAATTTTCTTGAGTCACTGATAGGTTTATGGCCTGCCTCAATTCCAGTAAAACTGAAGCAATCTAGATTGGGCAAAAAAGTCCTACTCCAATCAATCTCCTGAGCCCATCTAGTCTCCAGCCCCGATGACAGACTTTCTTTCTAGACAGGGCAATTAAAGAGACAGAGCCAGTTACTTCTGAAAGTCCCTTCATCTTAGTTTTATCATCTCTACCGCAGTCACAGAAATGAGATGAGAAGCATCATTCCTTTGCGCACCTCTTGCAGTGATCCAAGTCTTCCATCTTGGCAAAAGCTGTGTCTCCCCCACCCCCTTGTCACACTCCAGAGGCGAAGCGCTGGAAGCTTTCTGGGTTGCATCTATGAGAAGAGTGGATCCTTTACCTAGGAAAGAAAGGCCCAGCAAAAGAAAAGCAATATTTATATCCAAAGGTTTATTCCACCAAAGCTGGGACAAGCTTTTCAAAAAAAAAAAAACAAAGTTAACAGAAAGTTGGCTATCATTACTTATTAAAGTAATTGCAGAAAATTCTGTTTAAAAAAGATAAAAGCTACCTACTCCATATTTTGGAAGAATGGAACCATTTAAATATCAATTTCGAAAGCAAGTACTTAGAAAAGTTCAATATTATTATTAAATGACTGTATGAAACAATGGCTTTTAAATAGAAATTAATTGACCAAGAATTGATCAGGGCTATAAGAGATCACCATAAAATAAGAGAAAATGGTGCCAGTTAGAAAAATCAAAAGTCTTTCATTTTTCTAGAGAGGAAAGTGAGAAGAGTAAAGGTAGAATAAATTTTCTGTTTTTTTGAAGAATTTGTGAAATTCCAGCAAGCATGCTACCTCCTGGAATTGAAGTACTGAAACAAGCAATAATTAGTACTAAGAATATCCCAAGTCAAGTTATAAAATGAGAGTAGTTAAAATACTGGTGAGGAGCCGGGGATATAGCTCAGTGGTGCGGTGCCTGCCTGGCAAGCACGAGGTCCTGAGTTAGATTCCCGGAACCAAACAAACAAACAAAAACCAAAAATCAACAACAAAAAAACTGGTGCTTCATAAAATACTCCTGTGTATCCTGAATAATTTCAGAGATGAAGTTGGGGAAGGTAAACAGTTCATCTTCACACAGCAGAGGATCCTGTTAGTAAGGGTTGTGCCTACTTACGGATAGCAAATCATCAAAACTGATCATAGTGGATGAGATCTGTAAATACTTTAACGCCAGTTGAACATAGCATGAGTGTGACAGGTAGGCACAGTGGTGATGGGGGTCGGGTACCCTCGGGAGTCTAGAAGGGGAAATCAAGCCTGAAGGATCAGTTTTCCGTATGGGTGTACCATACATGTTCACCAAGGGGATGTACTTGATCAAAAAGCTTTTGACAGAGTCTACCTGTAAAGTCTATTTTTCTTAAATGATAAGCTATCACTGCATTTGTTGGGCATGGAGCCTCAGTTACTAAAACTATAATTAACAGTCTTTATAAGATGAAAGGGATCTGTTAGGGGACAAGATATGGGGAGTTGTGTCTGCATGATTTTCACATGATCATCTTCAAGGTGATGGTCTCACAGATGAAGACTCGAGCTACAGTTTACATCAAATGGATCTCTGTCATATCATTGATGATTCAAGAAAGTGATCTAGAGTTCATTAAAATCATTCCTTGAAAAATTTGGCCCACTGTACTGTCCTGGCTAGAAAAGGGAAACCAAATGTCATTATAAAGGACATGGGTAACAACAGCAGTACTCTACACTTATGTTAAATCATATCGACTTTTTTCTACGAGGAATAAACTTACTCTTGTCACTAATTTTAATGATAATATTAATAAAAACTATAACCCACATTTCTCATATTTCTAGCCATTCCTATGTGCATTTCCATTTTCACAGCCCTGGGAAGTAGGTGTTTGTATTATCCCTATTTTGGAAAAATAGAGAAACTGAGGCATAAAGATTTAAGAGTTAGCTGGTTGTGGTGGTACACACCTATAATCCCAGCACTGGGAGAGCTGAGGGAAGAGGATCACTGCAAGTGTGAGATCAGCCTGGGCTACATAGCCCAGTCTCAAGAAACATGAGAAACAAAACAAAACAGAATACATCAGAGGTAGGAGATGTAGGAGCCTTGCCTCTGACTTTGGTTTCTCAATATTAAACTCTTACCTATTTGAGGTAATGCTGCATTGTTCCACTCCAGGTTTAATGAACCAAGAGAAAGTGCTCAGAAAGGTGGCTGTAGTGATCAGTAGGAAGTAGATGTAGACCTATGAAAGTAGATTGGAAAACTCGATCCAGCAGTGAGGTGAGGTGAGGATGAAAGACATACGAGTATGTCTCTGATACAAGGCAAAGATTGAGAGAAATATGATGCCTTTTTATAACATAGTTTATGAGACTTCATTCTCCAACTATTCAACTGCTAAGATTCAAAAACTCCCTTTGAAACCCAAGAAAGGTGAGTTTAGGGCAAAGGAAAAGAAATACAACTTTACTTAACTGGTATTATTCATAGCGAACTTTTTCCAAGATGTAGTTCAATCAAAAAAATAGGTAGCAAACAAAACAAAAACACATTCAACAGTTTATAAATGAAAGAGGCAGAGTCTGCTACTAAGAAGCTGAGATTGACCTAAGCTTCGAGGGTGATGTCAGGGACAGGGTCTTCTAGCACAGATTGCCTTCCAGCTCTGTGCCTTTTACCCCCAGAATGAGAAGTAGGTGGAGAAGCTATCGACACTGTAGTGCTGACCCTAAGTTCCTATCTTTGAGTCCTGATAATCCACTCCTTACACTTGGTATCATTTCTGTTGACAATCTAGCCTATTGATGAGATTTATAGCTGTATTCCTTTAGAGTGTGTTCTTCACATCAGAAGCAGAAAAGCAGAACTTTCTTACATTACTATTTTGCAAAACTCAACTCTCATTGTTTTAACTACAGCCTTTAATGAATGGGCAAGTGCTACCAGGAAGCACATGTGCAAATATAACCAGATACATGGCAGGCAGTGACCTTTGCCACGAAGGGTGGAGGAACAAAGTGGGCATGAGAATTTTGGTGCCGTTGCAATGCAGAAGGGCATGAGGATTTCACCTTTAGCCTAAAATGCATCCTTCCTATCAAACACATGGCTCCCATTTCCCCTTTGTGGGTGTTTTGTGCAGGGTCTTGTCGAGGAGGAAGGGCCTCAGGTTTAAAATAGAAACACGGAAAGGAGAGCAATCAAGGAAGGGCCTGTCAATATCTGTTATTCCCAGCTAAGAGCAACACACCTTACCAATCAACTTCCCTTGTATTCCTTTTAAATCATTCACTAGCTCAACTAGATCAACATTTCCATGGGCATATCTGTCTGTCAGGTCCCTTAGAGGTCATCTGGACCCTTTCTGTAAAGAGCACTTACACGAGTTAGCTTGCCAAGATAGGCCCATGGCAGTGTCAAGAGTCTTTAAACCTATAACTGGAAGCCAGGACTAAGCAGATCTGATTCTCCATGAAAGCCTATCATGGTGAAATCTCATCCGATTGCTGTGTGATCTGTATACTAGTGTGAATAGGTTAATAGCTCAATTTCATTCCCCGAAGGCCTGGAGCTCACTGTAGTGTCCTGCGCGAGTCCATGACAGGAGGCGAAAGGGTCAGTGCTGGAGGCTAGAGTCTGTTCTGGGTGCCAGGGAGATGATGTCCATGGTGAAGGTGAAGACTGGAGCTCCCCAGAAGAAACAGAAACATGTCTTCTTTCTTCGTTTCCCTTTTTTCCATCCAGGCGTCAAGCCTGTTGGTTGCTGTCACTCACACCCAGGGTGGGTCATCTGTCTTCAGTAAATCCCTTCAGCCACACTCGGAACTATGCTGATCCAGTTTAGTTGGGCGTTTCTTACTCAAGTTGACACCATCAGTTAACTGTCACAAAGCCCAAACTCTTCAACTCCTGACAGTATTTATTATTGATGTATATCTTCTGTAAATCAAATTCATCTATCTGCAATACAAGCACAGTGGCTCCATGTAAATAAGCATTGCTGTGGGCAACAGCAATGGAAAAGATTTGGGCTCTGGGTATATTGGTCGGCTTTCCCATTGTTGGGACAAAATGCCTGACATATACAATTTAAAAAAAAAATGGTTTATTTAGCATATGGTTTTAGAAATTTAGTCTATGGTTGGCTGGCTCCAACCCAGAAACGTCATTGTGGGAGGGCACAGTGGAGCAAAGCTGCTCAGTTCATGGTGGCCAGGAGGCAAAGCACAGCAGAAAAGCCCCAGGAAGAGATACACCCTCCAAAGGCATGTCCCCAGTGACCCATGCCCTCTTGGGGCCCCATCTCCTAACAGCACCTTCAGCTATGAACACCAGTGGATTAATCTACTGAAAATAGAGTGCCTCTGTGATCTGATCTCCTCTACAGGAGTATCTTGATCAAGTCGACGATTAAGATGAACTGGGACAATGAGGCAGTAAACTGGATTTTGGCCCTGTTATGTCCACCTCTTCAGTTCTAAGCCTTGAAATTCTCACTTCCTTGATCTTTCTTGCTATAAAATGTAGCACACAGCATTGATTGATGAAAAGGGGCCTTAGAAGAAAAACTTTTGCAAGTTGTAACCTATTAATGGTGATAAAGGATTTTTGATGTGGTTGAGTCTCCATGGAATTCTCTCCTGAGTCCCACATTGCCATGCTGAATAGCACAGCAGTCATACCAAAAATTATTACCACATCTCATCATCACTTTGGAGGAGGTTGAGGTCTAGTCCTCAGCATGGCAATTGCAGGTCATAGAAAGTTTAGAAAAATAAAGTACCACACTGACTCACTTCAGCTGGGTGTTAAAAGTTGACCACCAGTTGTGGTAAAAAAAAAAAAAAAAAAAAAAAAAAAGAAAGAAAGAAAGAAAAATAAAGTAAAACCAGAGAATTTAAGAGTAAGAAGCAGCTTTCTGGGACCCTCAGGCTTTCTTTCCTGTAGAAATGATACCCTCCAGGCCATGTGTGTATGGAAGGCCGTCCTGAGTCAGCAGTGGAAGTGCACACAGCTGTGGGAATGGGGTGGAGAGCCTCATTCCCCAGAGTGAGATTGAGAGTGGAATATTCCACGTGAGTACACCTGCTCTAGATATTTACGATAAGAGATAACACCAATTAGTCTGTAGAGAAGGACCCAGTTTACCACTGATGGATGCAAACCTGTTATTTCAATATTGCCTCCATTTGCTCCTTCCCTCTCCATTGCTCTCCATCATCACTCCCACGCCCCGCTGGGAGGACCTGTCCATTTTAATCCATGAGTGTCTGCTAAGTACCTACCTCACAGTAGTTCACTGGGGCTTGCCCTGCATACCAGTCTTAAGGCATACCAGCCTTGTAGAGCATGATATTGCTGTACGGAAGCCCATAACTGGATCTTCAAGCAAAGATAACATAAGTGGAGTTTTATCAGTCATTGAAGAAATTTTCAATGTAATAATGTGCCCTTGCAGAAAAGTTCAAATGTGAACTGTCCCAGATTCCTCAGCTGGATTTGAGCTGATCCCTGGACTGATAGCTCCTGGACTTATGAAGACTTAGAAGCAGCTGGAGCCACTTAAAGGTATCATTTGCTTAATTCTGTCAACGATTATCACAGAATTTTAGTATTTATGTGAATGATGCTAATAATATGGCAACAATAAACACAGTGTTAATAATGATGATGGCGATGATGGCATTGATGTTTATTGGTGTTCATGACTGCCACAAGCTGCTAAGCGGTTGGCTTGTATGATCCTGAGATTGGGATTTACAAAGTGAGGGAATGGGAGTTGAGATGATAAGAAGGAACAGTGGCCTTAAAATCAGGAAATCCAGGATTTCCCTTCCCCTCAATTCTTGTATTTATTAACTCATTAAACCTGGTCAAGTAGGTTGACTTTTCTGGAACTCAGTTCCTTATCTGTAAAATAGGGAAGTATGAACCCACATTAAAGTTTTCTTGAGGATTAAGTTAGCTCACGAATTTTAGAAGAGCTTCGTAGCAAGGGGCAGCACATAATAGGCACATCATTACTTGTTGAATTTAATCCTAGATGATAAGAACAGAAATACAAGTGGCTGAGGGCTAATTAGAAATCGAGGTGAATCAAGACAGTTTAGGACACGTAACAGGCTATTCTTCTTTGTACATCAGTTACAGATATTTTTGTCATTATCAATTCCTTTTTCCATCTATTAGGCAAGAGTCATAGAGCCAAGAAATAGTTCAAGATCTGAAAATCATAGCAAATATTAAACTCTTTGTTAATGAAAGGCCAGGAGTATAGGAGAGAGGATTTGGAATGAACAGAGCTCTCACTGGGTCTCCCAGGGAGTTTCCTTGTAATTACCCTGCAGCCAGGGTTCGGATTTCCAAAACCCAGACCTCCGTATTGTTCCAGTGCCACACAGCAGGAGAGTGAACCCCAAGGGCTCTGCAAAGTGCAAATCAGAATTCCAATCGTGAATCCTCAGGCTCCAAATGACTTATTCTCATCACAGTGTACGAAATGAACTATAAATACATATTTTAACATTATAGAGTTTAAATATTATTACACATCTTACTTGATGTCAGATCTTGTTAAATGTGAGCCGTTATCTCAATTTACAAAGGTCAGCCGGTGGCAGTGGAGAATAGAACTAGATGTATGTAAAAAACCCTTTTACCAGTACATCTGTGGCTCAGATAACCTGGCCTTTTTCAAAGAGCTTTGGGCTTTTTTTCCTCCTTTCAAATGAGACTTTAATGAGTATCATGTGGATAAACTCTTTGCAGAGGTTTGAAAAGATCCAGAGAATCACTGTGGTAGGAACAAGCAAACCATGTTGGATGAAATCACAAGCCATTTGAATGCCTCCTCATCTCTCTGGTTGTGTCAGAACCTTTTGGCTGCATTTTCCCCTGCAGGAATGTTTTCATCTCCATGGCTAGATAAATAGAATGTTCGTGTAGTTGCTCGATTGCTATTCATGCCAGCACAGAGCAGCATAGAGTGACCTACTTCGAGCAGCATCCATAGAAAGCTTCACTGCTTTCCATCAAGGCTGATTTAAAAAGTCACCCTCTGTTTCCTGCAGCTCCCGCCCCCAGCTGCCTTCAGAGACGACAGCTATGGACTATCCAGGTCCTTATTTTCTTCCTTTTATCCTTTCTGCTCCCTGTGTTGGCTCATTTTAGTCATCTTTGCCTCTTCTGGGAAAGGAGAAGTGGGTGAGTGGGCAGCTGTAAAGGAAGTTAACATTTCAAAATTTTAGAGTATATCTTTATAAAAGGATATTGATGGAACTGCCAAGAGAGGTCAGGTGAAGTTTTCTTATCTAGACTTCTCTTATCCACATAAATGTAACTGATCAAAGGTTGATAACTCCCTGGAAACCATTTGGGCACATCCATATGGGGATGTTTCTTTCTTACTGCAGACCCTGGAGTGGAGTTTTAGTAGGTCACTCTCATGAGTTTCAATTCAGCCAATCCTTAATTTATAATTGATAGGCTGGACTGAGATGGAAACATTCCAGACTCCAAGAGGAAAGTCTGGTTTGGAAAACTGCCATAGAGACTTTCATGAAGTTGGCCTGCACCTGACTCAGGGTTGAGCAAGAGCCTGTCATTGAATAACAGGGATGGAGGTGGAGAGTTCCTAGAGACTTTCTATCTCTTCACTTGAAGATGAGGGAAAGGAGCTCCAGAGCTTATAGCAGTCCCCTCTCTGGATCCCCTATCCAATCCTCTAACCTGCCAATGGATCAGTAATGCTCCAGCTCTGAGTGTCCAGTTTTTGCCATTGGGGAGAAATGCCATCAAGCAGAAGAAATAGAAATTCTATTGTCTATTGGTCGCAAGTGGAAATTTCAGTTCCAGATCTCATAAAGTCAAGAAGGTTCTCGTTATTTGAGAAGAAACTTTCCATGCTTCTGTTGAATGAGCAATTTTTGAAATTTTAAGCTGCTTTGTTGTAAAGCTTTTATTCCACATAGTTCTGCGGCCATTGCTCAATCTTGCTTGGAGGCAGAGGAGAGCGAATGAGATAACAGCCAGCAGCTCTGATGGAAGACAGTGAGCTGAATACAGGAAGCAGTGTGAGGTCTCCTTTCCCCATTGGTCTCTGAACATCCTCACAAAAGAATTTCCTGGCTAAGAATTTTCCCTTTCTGTTGTTCACTTAGCCAGGCCTTTGTAGGTATGAACTTCAGGCAAACCATCAGTCTTGCTGACATCTGTGCTGGTTGAATTCAGACCCAGCAGGATACTCTATATTACATAGCTCTCACTCTGAGATGTGAAATTATATCACTTTAGATCTCCATACCAGATGGTCCCTATGGTGAGGAATGTGGAGGCCCAGCCAGCTCAGCCCAAGGGCCATTGTTTCTCTGGTGAGTCTCATTGCCTCACTTCTCTTGACTTTGTCCTTTCTCTCTACAGCCTTCTCCTTTGCCTACTTTTTTTCTGTCCCTCATCTTTCTTCACAGATGGCCAAGACACTAATGTGCCGCTGTCATTATGTTTATGAACCAAGTTGGGGTCTTTAGAGGCTGCCATTCCAGAGACATTAAAGACTTGTGTCACGCTTGATACCAGGGTGAAGATTTGCAGGATAATTAGTGACCCCCTACTGTTATTAACCCCTGACTTAAGCAGGTTATTTTCTTACAAAGGTGTTGAAAGTTAATACCACTGTTAATAGTTTCAGTCAGAAGACCATAATGAAACCATGTGGGAAACTGGGCCTATCATCAATATCTTTCAAACTCTGAAATTAGAGGGTAGAAAAAGGACAGTAAAAAGGAACAAAAGAGGGGTTAGTTCTATCATAGGCCTATTTTTGCTAACTTTAATGATAGTCACTATCTGATAGACAAGACCCATTTGTTATTCTTAGTTTTAGATGGTCATTACTACTCGAGTTCTGAGGTTAACCTTCATCACCTTTGTAATGGCTGCTGAGATGGTATAAGGTAGAGGTGTGGTTAGATTCTATTTTTAGCAATGTCCTCTTGTAATTATTTCATAAAGAATATAAGGCTATGTATAATATCACTCAATAAAACTGAAAAACAACGAAGCAAAACTAATAACCCATGGATAACACCCCTTCTGCAGTCCTCTAACAGCAGGGGTCTCTCCTAGTGGTGCATTTTATTTTTCCTCCAATTGATCCAATTCTTTTCTAACTTTGCTCTGGAGAACCCCCTGAAAAATCATATTGGATTGATTTGGATAAAAGGTTCCAAGCCTAACAGCAGGTTTGAAAATCTAAGCAAGGTCTTTCAACAGTCAGTAATGGCCATCAGGAAGTGTCAACCTCAACCTTGAAGGACTTCAGGGTCAGTTCCTCAGATGCCCTCAACATGAGGCCAAGAATTGACAAGTTAATGCTTCCTCTTGCCTTGACCTCGGCAACCGCAGTAGCCTCATTACTACTCAGCGGGATCCAGCCAGAAGCTGAGACTTGCTAGGAGTGAAAAAAGGCCCCAGAATGCCACGACTGCCCTAAGCCACTCAGAGCAATTCAGTGAATTAAAAGATCCTTGAGGATTTTCCCAGTTCAAATCCATATTTGGATTTAAGTTGTCAAATTCTTTGAAAGAGGACATCATGGATGTGGTCCTGTGGGCAAAATTTTGATCCTGACATGATGTGTTTCCGGAGCAGCTTAAGTCAAGGACTCTCAGCATGAGGGTATGGCTGATGGAAGAGCATGTTGATGGGATGGACAAGGTGGAAAGCCAGTAGAGGAAGTTTTGCAGCAAATTTTGAGTGTCCTAAGCTAACCACACAAAAAGACTACAAGCTCTTAGCCCACAAGCTAACATTAAAACAATGACTAAGACTAATTTTAAAGTGACTTTGTCTCACTCTACTTTCCTCTGCCTTTCCCCACTCCAGTGATTCTCTCCTGTGACTCTCTCTGCCCAATGTCCCATCATTGCAGTTCTCTAGTGCATGCAGCAGCCCTAAGGGTACTTTCCTAGAAATCATCTATCCGTGCCAGCATGAGAGGGGGTCTTCTTCACCAGCCGGAGGTCCAATGTGAAGGTGGGTCTGGCTCTTACGGGTTCTGATCCTTTCAAACCTATTCACCCATGTGCAGAAGGAAAACAGGGTAGGGTGTGGATCAGACTTGAGTGAAGGTTTGAGATCATTTAGGACACTGAGCTTATTCCCTTTGGACTCAGGATCATGGGATTTCATAGTTACGAGAGAATCTTAAAATTCATCCACACAGATCTTCTTTGTAGAGATAAGGAAATTCAAAGCAAGACACTTCCTTAAGGTTACTCCGACGCATCCAGGCCTCCTGAGTCCCACTTCACTTAGTCACTTCAGAATGTGGGGTCAGAATCACAGTGGGACTCCGATTCTGTCCGGTTTATCTGCCGTTTTCTTGCAGGATCTTCCTGATAATTCTAAATTGTGGCTCATTTTACACTTCTGGTTAATAAAACCATGGACCACTTTTCATGAGAGTAAATCGGCATTTGCAACTTTAAGTTGACAATAATCTGCATTTTTAGCATAGGTCTTCTTCTGTTCTTCTGCATATCGTCCCTCCTGCAGGTTAGCTAGACTTCTTACGGTTTGCAAATATGCATTACCCTTCTGTTCCTTTGGACATTCTGTTCCTTCATCTAGAATTGCCACCCCAACATTTTTTTTTTTTTTTGCCATTTTATTACTTCTCACCTATGTACATCCAGCCAAGTTTCACCCTCTCATGCTCTTACTGTTAGCATACTTACTCAGGGACTTGACTTATATTTCCTGCTAGATTGAAAGCTCCTTGAGAGGAGGAGACATGTGGCACAATTTTCTGAATGAGGCAAAAGTCGTGCACTCCAAAAATATTTATTCAACGTCAGTGGGACCTTGGTGGTTGAGTATTCCAGATAGTTATAGGATTTGGGGAGGTGTTGAGGGATGTGAGGTTTGTGGAGGGGAAGAATGGACGTTCTAAAAGTCAAGACAGCCTTGCCTTTCTGTGTATCACGGCAGCACAGAGTGACATGGCCTTGGTGCTCATCACACCTGTAGGATCTGAGATGATGGTGTAAGATCCTGTTGGCACTTGTTTTACTCAGTGCATTGTGGAAGAGGTTCTGTGTGGGCCGCATGGACGATGCTCTGGTGCCCTTGGACTGGAGTAGCTCTTTCGTCACTTCCCAGATTTGTTCCTTGGGAGTTTCAGGGCTGGCTTGCTATCCTCTTCTTGAGATATTCTGCTGACATCCAGAACAACATGATCACATGGATGTTCCAAGCTCTGATTTCAGTCACACTGGCGAAGAAATTGACAAGACATTGACTGTGCCCTGTGTGGTTTTGTATTAGTTGACCAGGCCAGGTATAGCATAAGTAAGTAAGTTCCTAGTTTACAATTTGAGCTCTTCTGTGTCAGATCCTGCCTGAAGAAGGAAAAAAGCCAATGAAAATGCTATCATATTGCAATTATCTTGAAACTAAAAATTGATGAGTGCCCTTGGCAGGCACAGTGCTCTTTCCCCTTCACTTTTTGCCCTCTATGATGAGCATGGTCTGGGCAGAATCATGATGTCACTATCCACAGGGATGAGCACACGCAGCCCACAGAAGGGTTCAGAGAGGGCTGGCCTGCAAAACAAGGCCAGGGACTCTGTGCTCTCGGCCCACTGGCCCATGGGAGCACTGCCAGTATCCCCACTGCACCTAGAGTTTCCTTGCCACCCCACCCCACCCCGACTCCTCAACCCTGGAGCAGAACACCTTCCTCCTCATAAAAAGCCTTGGGTTGTTCATACATAAGGGGTTGCAAGCTAATGAAAATGTTCTGGGATTAGACAGTGGCGATTGTTCTACCATTTGGTGAATATACCAAAAACCACTGGATCATATACTTTGAAAGGGTGAATGTTCTGACATGTGAATTATATCTCATTTTTAAAGAAGAAATAGGATCCTAAGACTTTATACAAAAACAATAAAATATGTTAGCATAGAAGCTCCTAAAATACCGCGGGACTTTATACTCGGGTGCTTATTCTCCCTGTGCATGTGCTGGGCCACACCAGCTGCTGGGTGTACAGGGTGGAGCAGATCTCACAGTTTATGCATTACAGCCACTGCTCTATGTCAGACTGAGGTCCAGGTATCTCCTTATGTTTGTTTCTACAGTTATAAAGAGGTAACTTGCCTGGCCTACTTGATGAGGATCCCCTAGGAAACAAAAATCTGGATTAAGTGACTTGAAAGGTGTGAGGTGCTAGATTCTCCTGAATAGTTACAGGAAGGGCTGAGGGGCACCCAGATATGTGGAATAAACCTTAGGCTGGGTGGGAGCCAGTGGATCAGGAGATGGGATGTGTGTTACCCTGGGCGAATTTGTGCCATTAGGTGCTCTATGAGGAGCTGAACTGCTTATGATTTTTATGTCTGTAGTGAGATGGAGAAAGAGTTTGGTTTTTGCTGCAGTGGTAGAACAGGAACTTTGTGGAGAAGGTGTGTTTCTCAGGAGTCATCTGGTGCTTTGATGTGAAAGCAGGAGGCGTGGTTGAAAAGATAAGTGTCCAAGTGCCCTAGGAGGTATGTGATTGTTGGGCCTGCACTTAAGAGGTGTGTGGACACTGTTGCTTGAAATGCACACCCTCCCAGATGCACCCAAGGGTTTCTCCTCACCTACAAGACTGGAGAGCCTCCTTAGAGGAAAGGCAAGCTCAAGAAACTTCCATCACTATCTCATTTAAAAGAAGGGGCTATGCCTTCAGAAAACCAGGACTGAGGTGCTGGGGATTCTCCATTGTCACTTCTGCCCACTGCAGCTTCCTAAATGCTTGCACTAGTCATGTCGTAGGTCATGGACTGCATACGAACCCAATGGGATAACTGAGTCCTCTAGGCAATGGGGGAGAGGAGCTAAGTATGAAGCAGGCACTGATCACTCTGTATTTGCAATCATTTGTCACCCTCTGTTTCACTCTTTTCCCTGATGCACGTGCCTAGGATTAGGCAGGCAATCCTATCAGTGTCTTTCAGTGACAGACTGATGAGCTGTGGACCATACAAAACTTTCTCAGTGATCTATCGAGAGAGGACCCGCGGATACTCCTTCCCCTCCTCATTCAATCAGTGCAGGATAATCACTTCCCTCCTTCTCTACATGTTGAAAGGAATTGCATGTACCCTTCCTTGGGACCAACATCAGTGTTGTCTTCGTCTGAGAAGACTACTTTTCTCCCTTCTTCCACCCTCTACCCAGGCAACATTCATCCCTTCTGTGCTCTCACGAAACCTAGTTATATATCTGGTGTGACACTTGCCACATTCAGACAGGTGGGCTGCTCTGGAGACCTTGTGGAAGGCCTCATTTTTATTTTGTACCTGAGTGTCTAGCACAGTGCCTGGGGCAGAATCCATGCCCAGTGTATGTCTATTCAATAAATGAATGGCTAGATAAACAAATAACATTATTTATACACTTCCACATATAGTGGAAGATAGTTATAAAGTTCATAAATATTTAAAATTGCTTTCCTCTTTATGGTTGTGATACTTGATGAGAATACATTCTAAACGTGTCTATTAAATCTTTTTTATGTGTATGGGATTTTTTTTTTTTTTTTTGGTCAGTGGTGATAAATTTTACAAGAAGAAGCTATGCCTTTTAAAAACTGAAATTTTGTAAAGCAGTGGTTTGTTAATGTGTGTTCAGCAGAATACTAGTCCCCTCCTGTGGTAATAGTTGTTAAAGAAAAATTAGTCTAAGGGCCGAATGATGTTCAGGAAAGTCTGGCGTAATCAGGCTTCTCTATTGTGGGATGTCTCAAATCTGTGACATGACAGTGCTAAGGAATATAAGAGAGAGTGATTCGTACACAGGGTATTTCTGCAATGCCATTTTAGCTCTTACAACAGTGCTGAGGGCATAGTAGGTCTTTGGTATTTTGTTACTGATGATGGTTCAGTGCTTTGATCTAGATCCTTGCGAAACAAATGAGTGTTTCTATCTGTGACAAGGGCTCAATTTCACCACCATCTTCACGCATACCACCTGTGCTCCACAATGCTGTAAAGAAAATTTTAAGGGAATTAAAACATTACTTGTCATAACAAATTATCAGACATCTCTGGTGGACTGTGCAGCAAATGACTGTGGTTTTAGAAATAGCCTGCCAGCCCTGGTAGCTCTGCAGTAACCTCCCAGAACTATTCCATAACTGCCATTTCTCTGCACAGTAATTACCAACTCTCTCCTTGGTAGATACACTGGTGTGTCTAGGAGTAATTGCTGAGGAGATCACACTTTCAAATTTACAAGAGGCAAACAACCTTGTATTTACCTCAGGGGGTTATCGCGTACTCAAACTGTGCCATGTAAAGGACGCTATCGATCATAGTACTAGGGGAAGAACTTGAATTTTCACCTCGGTATTTTTCTCAATGGGTGAGAGCCTGACTCACTATATTGATGGTGTAAAGACTTATAGGGGGTGGATATTTCACTTCTTCCCGGGGTTTCTTTCCCTCCTTGAAGTCTGGAGCAGCAGTAAGTCTGATATAGTTGGAATCTTTCACTGCCTTCAGATAGATCTGGTTACTTGGTACCAGTGGCTAGAGAGCAGATGAAAACCTGGTCCATTCCAAGTTCTCACCTATGCCCTTGGTGTTTATCCTCTAGAGATCTCAGGGAACACGGAGGACATCCCTCTGGTGCGTTGGAGGCAGCAGTGGCTGGAAAATGGCACTTTACTTTTTCACATCCACCACCAAGATGGTGCCCCGAGTCTCCCTGGACAAGACCCAACTGAGGAACCCCAGCACGAGTCAGCAGAAGAAGAGCTGAGGATCCTCCACATCTCAGTCATGGTAAGGACATCACCATAGCCTCAGGCCATAGGTAGCTTGTGCTACTTTGGCATTATGAGTCTTGGTGACATAGATGTATGAATCGGATTTTCAGTTTTATAACAAAATGTCTGAGGTCGAATGCTTATAAAAAAAAGAAGTTTTATTATTTTCTGTTTCTGGAGAATTAAGAGCATGTTACCTGTATCAGCTCAGTTTTGGTGACAACCCTCTCCACTGTATCACACCGTGGCAGACAGCAAGGGTGAGAGTGCCTTTGAGAGAAAGAAATCACATCACCAGACAGGAAGGCAGAGAGACTGGGGCCCTTCCCAGGTCGTGCTTCTAATTGTCCTAGGCCCCATTTCTTAATGGTTCTACACCACCAGCTAATACTGCCACCCTGGGAACCAAGCTTCTAGTACATGAGCCACTGGAGGACAAACAATATCCAAACCATAGCAATATTGTGTAAGATCCAATCCCATAATTCTCACTGATCATTGTAATAAGTAAACTTCCCATTTGTGGGAAATATGTCCACTTCTGCTGTAAGTTGCTGCTATCCTACAACACTTGTCTCTAGGGATATGCCCAGTTATGAAGTAGCTTTTACAAACCAGAGATAATGTGAGATGGGACAATGGATTGTATTAGGAAGGAATTATTCAATTAGCATTGAATAATTAGCATTGAATAATTTACAGAATATCTTAGTTTCTCCTTCCCAAGGAGGGTTATCTGCTACGAAACCCTCCTTCCTTTTCTCTCGGTCAGGAGAAATCAGCCTACTGGCTTTCTTTCTTCTTACAATAAAATTTTTGTCAATAGATAATTTTTTTCTCCCCAACCTAGCTTAGAAGCTTTACCACTTTCTATGTAGAAATGTGAAACTTCAAGAAAATTAGAAGATTCACTCTAAAATTCTAGGAATTTGTGTTTCAGAATCTCACTAGAAAGTAAATGCCGCAGTGGTAGGTTGGAGGCTTTGTTTAGTTTTATTTTGTTTACTGAAGAACCCCCAGCACCTAGAATCGTTCATTCAAATAGTTAGTGCTTAATCAGTATTTGTGGAATACATGAACAAGTTTTCTGGTGGAGAGAGAAGATACGTTTCATTTGGCATTTTATGTATTCCTGTTGTATTGGTTAACTAAACATATCCACTCAGAGTTGTGTGATAGCAAGTTGAGGCTTGGATGATTACCAAGTGAATGGCAGGGCCTGGGTTATTTTGCTGTTAAGAAACTTAACACAGGACAAGCTTATGTCTGGTCTAACCTAAATTCATCTCTTGTTTTGGTAGTATCGCTACTTGTTTAATTCTGTGTATCAAACTGAAGGAAAGAGAAAAAACTGAAAACATTTAAATAGTAAAAATTTTCATTATCCAAAAATCTAGGATGGAGAATTTCCCCATAAAAATCTCTGGTAAAATCTCAGAATGTGAGCAGCCTTTTCTTTAATCAGTGATCTCTAAATAACTGACTGGGTAGTTTACCTCTGTGCATTTTTTTTGCACTGTCTGATGCAAACAGGAGTCATTGAACAGCAAAGAGTCAATTCCAATGTCTACATAAGGTAGGCAGGTAAAGGAAATTACTATACCTCAATTTACAAGTTATTGGAGGTTTATAAATGGGAGATACAGTACTTACAAATCTTTCATCGAGGGCTAGTGTTCCCTCTCTGAGGAAAGGTGATCTTCATTGTGCCTCACAGTTTCTGATGAGTGGTGAGATCAGGCAGGTCAGCCAGACCAACCCAGAGACTAGATTGTCTTCATATTTATAATATGATCTGACTGAAAAGAAAGGTAAGTTGGTAGATTTTCCACCAACCACCTCCCTCTCTCCATCAATGTGGGAAACAGTCATAGTCATGGGTGTGTGGTTTGGTTTGGATTTTTATCTATTTATTTATTTTTTGGTCCAAGACCATTTCAAAGAACCTGTCTCTGTCACACCAGGAACAACACAACAATAAAAACCCATTTAGGGGGAAGAAATGTTTATAGAGATTTCCAAGGATGAATACTTGGGTATGGTTGTGTTTGAAAGAAAGACTCTGAATACTGGCACTTAAGATAGGGAATATGTCAGATGGTGTGCTTGGGGTGAGGGGATCATAGTGTAAACATCTGTAGAAAGGTAGTCTGAAACTTGCCCTAGGTGCTGCACTATATCCTCAGTGCAGCAAAGACCCTACCATCTATCCTTGGAATAGAGGTACTCCAGTAAGTTCTCCAAAGGATGTGTGTGTGTGCATGTTTGTAAGCAAGAGTGTGCATACATGTTTTTGAGGGTGGGTGACAGAAACGTGCTCATCAAGGATGCCAAAGGACTTTAGAAAATAGGTTGTGCTCTTAAAATATAGCAAACCCTATGAGAAACCCTACATTACTAATGCTTCTTTATGAGATCCCTTGGGCAGGTATTAATGGACAATGGATACTGAAATGGAGAGAGAATAAGAGTAAGCCTTAAACCTATCTTGGAGATACTTCTTTTATTTGCTACCAGTTACCCATGGCAGACCACCAATAACTTTGTGTTGTCCAAATAAAGAAGAAAAGATTTATCCTTCGTCTTTATTTTAGTTTATTCAATCTAATTATCAACCAGGCTGGAGGAAGCAGAGGCTAAAATGATATAGTAGAAGGGTGAAGCTTTGTTGTCTCTCTTGGGATCTCTTGGATATGGACAAGGTGTATTCCCAGGATGGCCTTTGACCTCTGCCAAAGAACAGGGATCTCAGGGTGAGCTAACATGTGTCTTCCTGCCCATCTTTGTCAAAGAGTTTGGTCGTTGGAGCCAACTGTAGCTTGCCTAGCCATTCCCATCTCCTCCATTCCCATTCCACACCACACAGCCTCCCATGCTGCCTCTCCAGTCCTTAGGATTCTCATCTAGAAACAGTTTCAAAGTCTGAAGTTGAGCATCGGCCCTTGGCTTAGAAATCAAGCCCGAGGGTATCCTGTTTGAAGATATCGTTCCTAGAGTCTCTGATGGTTTCTTCTTAAGAGACTCAGGGATTGGTAGACTCCGATTCACTTTATACCATATTCTTTGGAGGTAAGGTAGGCAGCTATTTGAGGCATCCGAAATGACAGCATTATAGATGTCAGAAGGTAGTAAAGTCCTTTGACTAGCAACAGTGTTGGGCAGTGAAATACTCGTAAATGAAATCTTATTACCTAAACCTTCTTCGTTATGCAATAGCAATAGCAGGGCTATTTTTCATTAACTTTAATGATTAATATTGATGCAGTTTTTAGATTGGAATCAAAATAGCATAATTTGGGAAAGAAAAGAGTTAAGATTATTAACAGAACATGAATATGTTCAACCTTTTCTTTCTTGCTAAGAAAATGTATATTTAAAAGCTTAACGGGTGGTGCTAAATATTTCCAATACGTTCAGGGAGAATTAATGGTTCTGTGAAAACCTTATAGTTTACATTTCTTTTTTGTATTTACACTTTTCTCATTTATAATGCCTTAATGCAATGACCACTGTTCATTTTCACATTTTGTATTTATGATTTTTTTTAAGACAGAATATAAGTAATGATAGAATGAAAAATAAAGGTAAACATTTTTTGTATCCTTATGACATTGTATGAATGAGAATTCGCAAGTCTTCTTACACCGTGCCCAGTATAAATCTGTCATCAGCAAAATCGTGAGCTTGCAGAAAACCAATATCCCAGCTGGGAGGTTGGCAATTTAAAACTTTGAAAAAGCTGTCGCTTTTTTTTTTTAGTTTTCAATCACATCCTAAAATTTCTGAATTATTTTTTCCAAAGAGGTACCATTTCTTCCTTGCATAGAGTAATTGGATTTCCCTTCTGAAATCTTAACGTTATTGCTGTGAGGGTCAAATGATGTATTTTAACCTCCTGCATGATTCAAACTTGGCTTGAGAGATTTATTTCAAATTTGCCAAGATAATTGACATTTAGAACCATGAAAGTACACAGAGATACTCTTTTTAAAACTCTTGAACAAGTGAAAGTAGAAATGGTGAATTAGAACTGAGTGTGAGCTTAAACAGAAAGTTAAGAATTTCTCCAGTGGTAATGCAAATTGTTTACTCCATGGAAGACTAGATTTTAACACACTTTTACAACAAATATTCAGACAATATGGATTTAGCTATCCATATTGTACTTTTACTAATTTACTGCAAACTGTACATTTTTCTTCTATAGTAGACAACAGATTTAATGGTGCATAAAAGAATGTATTGTCGGGCTGGTGATACAGCTCAGCGGCATAAGCGCCTGCCTGGCAAGCGCAAGGTCCTGAGTTCGACTCCCAGTACCTGCATAGAAAAAAGAAAAGAATGTATTGTCTAGATATTTCATTTTTGTAGTTAAAGATAACAGTATTAATAGATTTCCTATATGCAAATAGGTTGGTTAAATTATTTTTCTCAGCAAGTAGACCTTCAAAAATCTTCAGTTTTCTGTCTGTCTGCTATCTATCTGTCTGTTTATATATCTATCATCTATCATCTATCAATCTTTTTTCATTGTAGCAATAACTCCCACTGGTAGAGAAAGTCTTTGTGGTTTAGGCTTTGTAGGCACAATTCACAATTGTGGGGGGTAATATATTTGAGCATCTGTGTCCCCATAAGCATTTGTAAGCAAAACCCATTAGGCCTGGGTGCTGCCCAGGACCATCAGCCCAGCTATATGAGCCCCACTGGTCAGCACTTGTAGGTTTTTGTGGCCTTTGCATTTGGCATTAGAAGCCTTTGCCCAGACGATGTGCTTCTGCAGCTCCAGGAAGCTCTATGTACAACGTTGCCTCTTGAGAGAAACAATTTAGAGAACAAATTTCGGGGACAAAAGAGGCTGCGGTACTTTTATAGAGTCCCAGTGTCCAACAAGTAGAGAACAAGGTTCTGGAGGCAAAAGAGGTTGCAGGTGCTCTTATAGAGTTCCAGTGTCCAGCAAATAGGATAGGCAATCTCGGGAAGTTCCACGCTGGAGGAGTAACATTTGGGGCTCACAAAACACACCTGTGAGAGCCTCTAGGGCCATGTTTTCAGGACTGCATAACAACACTGTGCCAAAGTCCCCATCCTTGATTTATTGTTACATTCAAGTTCAGTCCGACTGCCTGAGCATCACATTACTTTGCTTGGAGCTGTGCTTCATTTCCCTCCTACAGCACAGTCACTTCCAGGGTGGAGAAGAGCAGTTTCAAGCACAGTAATCACTGCATGTCATCAGGACCATCAGGCATTTATTAAGTGTCCGGGGCATGAGAAAGAGAGGGCTGGATGCTTTTTTCTGTCAACACCTTTTGCCTTCAGCAAATCTGTTACAAAAATTCATTAGCAAATTCATTAATCAGGGTCACTTTTGCAGGTTTATGGTCACCTGCTATTATTTGTTTCATCTAACTTAGGAAGCTCTAATTTATCAGGACCAGTCTTTCTGATCTTCAAGAAATAAATAGGAACATTCAGACAAAACCAAAACAAAACATAGTTTTGTTTAACTACAAAACATAATAAAATAGACCAATAAGTCAGAAAGGACAGAAGGAATATCTTTCTTGATTCATTTGAGGAAGACTGTGCTAGCCATTCAAGCTATTCATCATAGGACTGGACTGACTTAGTGGTCAGACTACCTGCCTGCCACTGCCATCATTGGGTACCTTGCCTTTCATTAGGAAAATGATGAGGAGTTCCTAAAATAATCAGCAAGAGCCCTAAAACAAAACCTCTTCGCTCTGTTTGTCTGAAAGACTGATGTGTAAAATCTTCAAGATCCAGAGTCCATTTCAAGACTATTTCCAAAGCCAAGTAAGACTTGGCTTGCAAATGTTCCACCTCTGATACCAGGAGACAGCTCTTGCCAGGATGTGTCTCTTGCCAGGATTCATTAGGCACAGGTGTCTGTCAGTCCCTTAGCCTCCTCTGTTGCTCATCTATTTCGTTCTTGTTTGGTACTTTTCTGTATTCCTGCAAAGTGAGAGGTAGGTTGTAGTGGAAAGAAAGCCTTGATTTAGAGCTGAAAGAGTGGGCTTCCAGCCCTGTCTTCACCACCTCAGGTGATTTTCTGACCTTTTTGGAAACTTCATTATCTCATCCGTACAATGAATGCATTGGTTATGTTTTTTTTTTTTTTTTTTTTTAATTTTAGAAAGAATAGATCCTCTTAGACTCTTGTCTGTTATGGCATTTTACTATAGAAACTCATATGAAGATAAGGGAAATAGCACTCTCCTGACAAAAAAAAAAAAAAAAAAAAAAAAAAAGAAAGAAAAAAAAATCCGAAGAGCATATATTCTGGAAGAGTGGAACTGTGAAGATGTTCAGGGCCCAAGTTATGGAAGTTTGTGGCTTGGCTTTTTCACACCTGCTTCTATTGCTCCTGTTACTACAAGTGAGCTTCTCTGTCGAGTCTACTCTATGAACTTGTCTACATTTTGATGCTTCTGCACTTTTGAAGTTCGCTTTACTCAACAAGTCACCTTGGTTATGATCCCTCCTGACTTCTGTTAGCTTCAAAGTGTTTCCAAGTTTTGTTGCTGTTAAATTCTTTGTTCTCCCCTCCTCTAATTCTAACTCCATAGGAAAGAAGCTAATGGATCATCTACTTGCCAAATTTATCCCATAGGTGAATGTCACCCTAAGCTTCTCCTGTTGGCTGTGGCTGTAGGACTCATGCAACTTATCCCTGTTCCTGGCACAAGTTGTTACTATTTCCTTTAGCAGAGGCTGAAAAACAATGCTTCCATGATTTCTTTGTACGGTACAATAGGCACACGAAGACCTAACTGGCAAAGATGTCAAGAGAATCAAAAGGTAGCCCTACCATATCATCATCATCATCATCATCATCATCGTCATCATCATCATCATCATCATCACCACCATCGTCATCATCACTGAAATCTTATTTTACATTTATTATGTATCAGGCACTGTTTTGAGTGCTCCAGTATGTATTAACTTATTTTTATTCTCATCACAAAATGATAAAGTGGAATTTGTTGTTATATCATTTTACAGATGAGAGGACTGAAGGCCAGACAGGCTGAGTGATTTACTCAAAGTTAAACAACTATTAGTTTACAGAGTCAAAATTGAATTTGAGGTAGTCAGTGTAATCTTGACTCCACACTTGGAGAAACACCTAGCCCTCAGTAAGTAATCATATGTATTTATTAATTATTTCTTTACCTGGTTTTGTTATTTTCTTGACTTTTGTCTGCGGAGACTATTCTGACATTTTCACCCATTATCACTTCAACAGTCATAACTCTGTGAGCCCTAGGACCACAACCACAGTGGAACACAGATCTGTCTCTCCATGGCTCCTCCATCCAGCTAACCTCAGAAGCTCAGATTCTGTTCAGCTCTGCTAAACCCACCTGCCAACCTTGGCTTTTGCCAACCCACCTCCCAGCTGGCAGTGGGTTTGTTGGCAGTGAAGGGAAGAGTGTAGCTGGGGAATCCCAACACTAAATTTATGAAAGTCATGGAACAATAAACTTAGCCTTCCTTGTATATAAACTTTCACACTTTTGCAGAGAATTTTTAGAAACTAGAAAAGTTTTTTAAAGCACTACTGACTTATCATTAATTTAAAAGAATCATTAACTCATTCATTCATTTAGATATTGATTCTGTCATTTAACAATATTTTTTAGGCTTCAGATTCTTTTAGGTACTAAGTAGATAGAAAATTAATAAGACATGATTCTGCTTTCATAGAGCATTTAATGCTTTTATTAGTATTTAAGATTTGAGGATGGCTGTTCACAGAGCTAAGATCCAAGCAGGGTGTCTATCTTCTTTTCTATTTCCTTCCATTCTTTACATTTTCTTTACAATTGTATTTTTCTCTTTCCTGAAATTTGTAGAAACCTTAAGCTCCCTATGTTTTTTTTGTTTTTGTTTTTGTTTTTTTCAGACAGCAAGGAAAATAGCTAAGAGGCCAAATTTTTAAGATACTGATATCTTTCTTAACAACTTCAGGTAACAGTCTGTTCAGCAATTTAACTTGGAGAAGCCAACAGTTTAAAGTATTTAGCTTCTCCAAATCCCAGAAAATACTTTTAAAAACCAGAGTCATAATACCTGAGGGGTTTTAAAGCAGTATTCACAATCAACAATATTCATATAATACAGCTATCCCTGACACTATATGGAGTTGTATTTATGCTTAATATCAGTCATTTCCATAACAACTTTGTGAAATGTGTTAATTCCCCCATTTTTCAGATGTGAATACTGAGATGAGATTTAAGGAAAGTAAAACATGGCAAGGTCACATAGGCCATGAGAGTGACACCATGATTCAAGGCAAATGTTTGACTCCAGACTCAACCCTGGTACAGTTCTCCTTGGTGGTAGCATCAGAGCTGGTTCATTTCTTCAGGATATGAAGTAATTTTATGTCTTAGGTAGGAGAGCATAAATCCTTCTCCTGGTAAAGGTTAGGATGGCACATAGAGAAGTGGGCAAAATGCTATCATGGTGTGGCTCAGAGCAACAAGATCAAGCATCCTAAAAAAGCCTGGGGTTGGCTTTGAGCAAACAGTGGTCACTGAGAAGCTAGTGAAGGCTATAGGTTCTGTGGTGTTGAATTCTAGTGACATAGTTTACTGTAAGGGTTTTGTTGTTGGAAAGATTGATTTAAATCATAGTTCTACAAGTTATCAGGGTTTTTTGGTGTGATTTTGTACAAATTGCTTAATCTCTTTAAACTGACTTTCCTTATCCACAAAATGGGAATACTAATAGATCCTACTTCACTGGGCCATTTTAGATGATTGAATAAAAAGATGCTTATAAAGCGTTTCCTACAGTGCAGGGCCCATGGCCAGTGTCCAGTAAATATTAGCTAGGTAAACTCTTGGGGTGCCACGCAAGCCATCTGTAACAATTCTGCATGCAATGTGTTGCCCAGGAGCCCATAACCTTAGGGAGCCAGAAAAGCAGCTGGGATCATAGCAACCTCTTACAGGAGTCCTGCGGGAGTTGTGCTTAGGGAAAAGACCAAGGCAATTAGGGGCATCGGGATAACAGAATAGGCCCATTACAAACTATGGGATGCAGTCATATCCATCCAGGGTATTGTTAGGCCTCTTCTGATTCATTGTTTACAGGGTTTCCTAGCAGGTATTCTGTGGTTTAGGATGATAATCCCAGCTACAACTTTTCTGGAAGAACTTCACTAATTTATTTATTTATTAGTCAAACCAACTGATGTCATTAGGGGAATCCTTTCCTACCCAGGTATCTATGGGTACCGAGATTGTTGTTTTCCCCATTCACAACAAGGAAATGCTCACAGTCAACACTGGCGGAAAAACTCAGAGATATGGATTCCTGGTGCTGCTATCGTTCCCGTAGATCATACTGTTTTTCCCTCATGTTCTGCCTATCTCTGAAGTTCTGAAGTTGCCTTTAAATCTTACCTCAAATCTGCAGTCTTGGGTCCTGGCAGGAGACTGATTAGACTGAGTATAATAGATGTATGCTGCTATAAATCCACAGAGAGAACCCTAGCATGGACAATGACAAGGGATATCTAAGCTAGGGGTAAGGGGCCAGATGGTAAGCATCTTCATCTTTGTAGGCCATACAAGCTTTGTTTTAACACTTGTCAAGGCAGTACCCAGGCAAGCACACATAATACACAAATGAATAGGTGTGGATGTATTCAAATAAAACTTTATTTATAAAAATGAGCAGTGGGCCACATTTGGGCCAGAAGCCGTAGTTTGCTGATGCTTTTTTTTTTCTAATATGTGGGTACTGGGAGTCGAACTCAGGACCTCGCGCTTGCTAGGCAGGCGCTTATGCCACTGAGCTATATCACTGGCCCTAGTTTGCTGATCCTAATCTAATACATTCTCCTCATTTTGTCTTCAGAGCCTAAACAGAGACTAAAATCCATCAACTTAGGAGAAGTATAGGATCATATTTGCAGTGAAAAAATAGTAACTTACTGGTTTAGTCAGACCCCCCGTAGATTGATTATAAGTGTCACTTAAAACAAGCATTGACAGTGATTGTTCCTGCTGGAAATTGAAGGCGTGTGGTATTCACAAATTCAGGTGAAATCTAAGCACATTAGCCTCTCCTGAGAGGTACTGATGGGTTTAGCAAAGACAGATGTTGATGAAAACAACACAGTGCTTAGATTTGACAAGAGAAGCATAAACAGGATCCTTATTAGCAAATATGTTATTTTTCTTCCCTGGAAGGTGATGACTCTTGCTTGGTTTCAGTTTTGATGCACACAGTAGACTTTTATGAAATGCCAGCTTATGTTAAAACATTGCCTTGTAATGAAATATCTAATGTAAGTGTACAAGAATGAAAATAGAATTAAGCTTCCAAGCATGATGTCATGACACAGCTGGTTTGTGTGGGGACTGAGACATGGTGTTTTAAGAGGTAGTGGTGGCTTTCAGCCTTGCCAATGCAGCTCAAGGTGGACAGGACATTTTTAGACCTGGCCTGATAAAATCAACTGTGATATTTTAACATAGTATCTGCTAAAGATCGTTAAATGTCTTGCCTGTGTGAGAGGCTGGTGTCAGTGGCCCTCCGTGAGATTGCAGAGGGCTCTCCAGGTAAATCTGGAAAGGCCAGGTGTTTTTTGCTGTTGTCTATTTATGATTTTCCCCTCCTGATGGCTGTACTAATGCTGCTGACGCCCATGAATAGCTGCAGATGAGTCAAGTAGACTTCTAACTTGGGAAGAATCAGATGCGGGTTTATTGATACATCCCGCTGTGACTGACAGCAGCAAATGGCCCACTAGGTAGTATCTGGGACCTTCTGTGCTCGGGCGCCCAATCCCTCTAGCTGGGTTTTGTATAGCTACTTAGTGTGGCTTGTGATGGGAATACTGCCACCCCAATACCATAAAAAAGACAGGGCTTTATGGGAGATCCATATGGGAGATCACACTCCAGATGCTTGTTGAAGGATTCAGCTTTCATTTTCTTCTGTCCCATACCTTGACTGAAGAAGAAGGTGGGTAGCTTTGGGACTGGGGCACGTAGGCATTTGGGATCTGTTAAGAGTGAACATATCCAAATCTGGCATTCGTGGACCTTAGACGTGTTCCTATGGTGTGAGGTAATCCATCACACAGAACGAAGTTAGAAGGGGTCTGCATCCTGACAGTGCTATTAAGGCATTCTTTTTTCATTCTCTTTCTAGTTTCTAAATGTCTTGGAGTGTATATGCCCAAGTCACCATTGCTCTTTAGCTTTCAGCTGGCTGTGTTGTCCTGGCCCTTTTCAATGCTCTGTGACTCAAAGCCCTGCACCAGAGGCCTCCAACCTCCCCAAGGCACACACACTCTCCTTGGGCTCCACCCGGGGAAGAAGCAGTACCAAGTCCCTGCTGGGCTGTGCTTGTGGCACCCATAGTGGGGTGGCACAGGCCTAGAACCCGGCTGTACTCGCACAGACTGCGTTATACCTGCCTCTCCTCCACTGTGACTAGAGCTCATCCGGGGAGACAAGAAGACAGAGGTTGGAATCAGACCACTGAAACAGAAGTCAGGAAGCTTTGATTATGGTCCTTTTCTCCTCAAAACCTATGAAACTTCAGGCAAGTCCCATGACCTTCCTGGGTATCAACTTTCTTATTTGAAAGTGAGAGGCTTCACTGAGATAACTGTTCTCAAAACTTTAGGGATTCAAGGGAATATTTTTGCCATATTTTAATACAATCTGTATTAACATTTTCTGAATATTTTTATTTAAATTGACTGCCTCTTCCAGCTGAAACTTTTTTCAGTCTTATCTAAGATGAATATACCAATAACTGTAGATTTGATGTTATAGTGAATTACTTCAACTCAGGGTCAGACAAGTAATATTTCATAAAAGGAAATGATAAAATAAAGATGTTACACATGTTTATTAGCCATTGGCATGCCACATACCATGAGCATGTAGCTCTATGTCCTCTGTCTTGGGAATCCCTAGCTGGATGACCTTGCATGTTGCCTTGGGCTGTCACATTCGAGGAGCGTGAAAGTGAAGGACATGTGGGACACTAGCAATCCCAGGTTGACACACTTGAAAGTAAAGACAGAGAAACTTTCTTCCATTCCCTGAAGCAACTCTGCTTTTCTTTTTTCTGTTTACGGACATGAGATGATGGTCTGTGGGGAAAGTAATGGATTTGTGTGGCTATAAGTTGAAAATGTTCTATCTTAGTAGGGAGCCATTACTCTCCACTGTGGACCTTTGGCTGGTCCTTTGCAAGGAGCTTGGTGGCTGATAGCCCTTTATATGCTGTAGTGGGCTCTCTCTGCAAGTGCCTGGATTAGCTGAACTTCTGGCCCAGTGCCCCTTGATTTTGGTTGGCTCTGCTGCTCCCAGTGTCCCAGTCACCTCTCTAGACCCACCCCAGCCTTTACTAGCAGGATGTGCCAGGAGCCTCCCTGGTGTCAGCCTCAGGATGGAGTGGCCCCAGGACCACCTAAAGGAGCAGGCTGGGAAAAGGGCCTCCAGCCTCCAGCTTTGGGGGGTCTTGGTAAAGGGAAATCTCCCAGAATCACCACTCGAAGGCCTTGAGAACTCTAAAATGAGGTGATTCATCCTTCTGCCCACAGAGAGTTGAATGAAGCCAGAGGCAGTGGTTCCTGGCCAGTTCACCGTACCACTTCCTTCTCAGGGCAGTGCCCGCTTCAGCTGCCCTGTGTGCTCTGCTCTCTGGACAGCAGCTATATCTTCGGGGGGGGGCAGAATTCTGCTTAGGAGGAAAATTCCGAACAGGGCAGCGCCCTTGGCTTTGCTGGGATCTGCAGGGCGCCTCTCAGACTCCCATTCTGTGCGGGCCATGCTGGTCCTCAGGACAGCCTCTGGAGGGTGAGGCAAGGGGCTCAGTCCGGCATTTCCATCAGCAGTGGGAGGTTCCTCTTGAAGGCACTGAAAACTTAGGGCCCCTTCCTCAACCCCACTCAGTCCTCCCTCTCTGGTGACTGCCCTTTGCAAGTTCCTTTGCTTCTTTGTTCGTTTGATTCCTATGTTTATTTTCACCTGGTTTCATCTAATAAAAAGAGTTACAATGAAAATTGTACCTGTAACTATTTCTCTGGTATTGCAAGCATGTCCAAAGACCTGTTTTTTTGCATCCAGAAATTTGCACGCACACACACACACACACACACACACACACACTTCTGTTAAATACTGCAGTGCCTGGCTAATATCACTCCACATCAGAAGGATTTCAGAGAAAGAACAATCTAAAGGAAGAAGACAGTTATTTCACTTGAGCTTTTTGGTTATACTTTCCCTCTTCTCTGAGTAACATTACTTCTTCCTACTCTTTTTAAAATTCAGCTTCCTCCCATGACTTCCTCTAGGAAAGTATTATTGACCCTGACTCCCTCTGGGCTGGGTTAAGTGGCGCTGGGCAATCCCTGGCACATATTTCTTCATTGTCCTCATCTGTGCATAAGCTCGCCTCCCCTGAGAGGGAGCGCCTTGCTGGGAGGGATTATGCATCTCTGTATCCTAGCGGAGGGCCCGACCTTTTGCTAAGAGGCCAAAAGGGATCAGGAGAATGAACAAACAGCCCTGTGAGGAAGGCTGAGCAAGTCTGTGGCACTGCTGGAACTGAGAGCAGGTGATCAGTCCGTGCACTTCCTCTGCCAAGACCTTCGGAGGAGTGTGCTGTTCTGGGCTCCTTTATGGTTGGCCTGGCTCCATCTCCCCTCTAAACCCGCACTGCTCCCTCTTTTTCCATAGAACCTCGGGGAAAGCCTTTCACTCCTACCAGAAGTAAGTCGCAAGGCTATCTCTTCCCCGCAGTATTATATATAACATGTTATAAATTATATCACTGTATAAATAAGTATGGTTTTATAGTTAAATTAACTATGTAAATAATTGATTTTATGCAACAATTAAAATATTTTTAATATGATAAAAATCCCTGTGAGAGATTCTCAGAGAAAGCACTTCAGTCCTGAGTATTACAAGGCATGGTAGAAGCACTGGGGTGAGACCCACAGTGTTACACAATGAAGGGGCCCCTCCCAGAGCTTGGAAGTCTGGCCAGTGCCTGACCCAGCCTTCTGGGCAGCATCCACAGCAACTCTTTTTTTCCTGTCTTTGGTGGCTGCTTTCACACTTCTGCAGTTCAGTCAGTGTCATGATACCTGGTATGTCCCCATCAATTCCTAAGATGTGGCAAGTGCATTTGATGCACAATAGGTAAAGCGCTAGAATTTGTGACCGACTTCCTTTTTCCCATTAGAGTGGAGTCAGAGTTATAAATGACCTATAATAAGGTCATTCTCACTCAACTTGCCTTCTGATATGCTTTCTAGACACAGAGAGAGGAAAAATAGGAGTTACAGCTGGTGTGGGAATACACCGAGCCTTCGGTGTGGCTGTGGGTCTACCCAGTTTGTAGCCCTCATCTGTCACAGTGTGGTGGCAGAGAAAATCATTGGTCCTGACAGTATTCCCCCTACCCCTGAAAACAAAATTTACTTTTCCCAGTTATAGAATGGAGTCCATAAGAACTTTATCACCCTACCTGCAGTCCCTTTACAGAAACAGAAATGCAAGTGTAAATAAATGGGCATACATATAACGCATAGATTAGTAAAAATGAGAAGTACAGCTTTAAATTTTAAGAGAAGGTGGCTTTTTTACACCATTCATTTTATAAAGCCTGTGGAACACCTCTGCCTGTCATTAGGTCCTAAAGAGATGTTTAAAAACTTGATGGCAAATTTCTGTGACCTCTCTCATGATGAGACTTAATTTACACAGAGCTCTGTGGAGTAGGGCAGGAATAATTAGATCCAAGTACAGGTCAGTTAATTTTACTAGGAAAAAGTGGTTTCATTTAACAACCTCTAGCCACCTCACAATTGCTTGCACCAAAAAGTAGGAGCATGAGTGAGGTTGGCTAAAGAGAAGCCATCAGACTTTCTGAAAACACAGCTATGGTCTCCAGATGGTGGATCTATAGCACACGCCTGCCTTTTGAACATCCTTGTAGGTGAGGAAATGATCACCTTCTTGTGGCTAGCTTCTTCCCAGAAGGACTCTGCCACTGATGTGGTGCCCCTCAGAGCCAGTCTATGGTTGGCTAGGAAGAATGAAGCCAGGCTTCCAGATGAACTGGCAAACAGTATGAGAGTAAGACCATTTGTGTTTTTCAACCTCTCTGAGCCTGCAGGATGTGCTCCCCCCCATAATTAATTAAGCAGTGCCACCCTTGTGCTGGGCACTTCGCTAAGGCAGAGGCTGCGGAAGGTATTTAAAGCATGGTTTCTGCCTGCAAGTCTAGTTATAACCATGCCATGGGCAACTCCAGAATTAAGGATTAAGGATTAATTAAGGAATACTTGCATATGGCTCAGAAGTTGGAAGAGGATATGTAGGTACTCCTACTTTGGAGTAATCAAAGTAGGTTTCAGGAAGGAGAGGGACTTATGCTGAGACTTATACGTGCAGGAAAGGTTTATATTGGAAGGTTGAGGAAGGAAGTGCCAAGGGAGGGAACCAGCAGAGGCTCAGAAGTGGGTGTAGACCAGCCCTATTATCCCGTACCCTCCCTCTCCTTCTCTCCCCCTTACAACTGAACAGAATGTGTTAAGCATAAAAAATCACAACTATTAAAGAGTAAACAAATGAAATTTTGTGAACATTATGATCTGAATTAATTCACAGTGATGCTGTACTGGTAGGTAATAGCCCTCATTGGGTCAGGAAAACATGCCTGCCCCAGCTACAGAATTATGGAACTAGCCTGGCAGATGCTGTCTGCTTCATCAGTTGCCTTGGAAGCAAGAGCTTCCGACCACTTTTGTATCACGTGAGTGTCTCTGGCTGGATCAGTCTGACCCATGGACTGACTTTGCGTGATTGAGCCATTGATCAGTAAATTAAAACCTGACAAATTCTAGCAGAGTTGGACATTCTGCCCCTTGCCTTGGTGGTGTTGGTCGGGGGCAGAGCTGGGGCTCAGCTTCCAGCTTCTCTTTGTTCCGGCCCATCTTTGGCTGGTGAGCGCTGGGCCCATGCCCAAGGTCCTGGTGTATGTAACCAGTATCTGGCTGGGGACAAAACCAGCATGGTCAGCCAGTGAAGAAATCAAGCTTCTGTGACAAGCTTTCTACCTCACTTTGCCACTACCCCCAAAAGCCAAGTACAAGACAGGAAGTCTGGAAAACCAGGAGAGCAAAGCTGACTGCATGTGGCATGGCTGGGTGGGATCCTCAGGAGGGAGGAGGCCAGGCAGGGCAGTTGGGGACTTCCGGTTGTTGTTGTTATAAATTAATGATGGGGAGGATTTGAAGATTTGTGTAATGGCTTTGCCAGCAAAAAAATGTAATTAGCTGAAGACAATATGCTGCTGATGTTCGAGCTGGTGGCTTAACGAAGCCTGCCCTAATGAGAATGTCAGGCTTTCACTCGGAGTTTGCCTTCCCAAACCAGGCCTCTTCTCCAGATTTGTTGCTTGATTACTTCCAGAGAAAAATTGGATTTAATAATTTTTAAGAAAGACAAATAAGCACTTAGTGTATGGCCCAAGAGAAGACTCTATCAGACTATATCAGTCTCTCCTCTCCCTCCCCTCTTTGATGCTAGACAGGGCTTGCTGGCAAGGAGTGTGAGGCTTGGGAAAGATCTTGGCACATAATGCTCCCATTGTGTTTGTACATCAGCATCTCTCCTGAGTGCTTAATTCCCTCGCTTATTCACTTACATAGTTCTTTGGCTCTGCTATGTGTTTTGTTGGATGCCAAGGTGGAGCCACAGCTGGAGCACTATAAGGGATTGGACCACAGATATGCATTGTTCTCCTCAGAGATTGATTAAAATTTTGGACTCGCGATTAATATTTTGAGTGTTGTGTGTCAAGCCAAGTTACCAGTTGGAGGACTGTTAGGAGCAAAATGCAATATATAAGAATTTTGTTTACTTCTGTATTTGACCAGCATTGAGTAACTCATGTTAGGAATGATGATGGTCATCCTTTGGGTGCTAATGCAAAATGTGACCCACAGAGTTTCTCCTATCTTCTCTAAAACTATTGGTCAGAGATTTTTTTGAGTGACTTGACTGCAGTGTATTTTCTAGTTTCCCTGAGAGTGTTCAAGTACAACATTTTCTCCCCAGTTTTCTTCTATGTGTGTAGTTATATTGTGGGAAATGCCTACTATTCCACTGAGGTCTTCAGTTGCAGAACAAGCACTTATACACAGCAAGAGACCCAAGTCTGCGTAAATGTGCACCAGACAGTTCTCAAGGAAATGGTTCAGTATCTGTAACCTTGGACCTGATAACTGTTGATTGCACTTCAGAAAACGTCTACCCACAAACTGATATCTCCATAGATTTTCTGTCTGTGTCAAAATGATAAAATGATAACAATGATAAAATGATGACAAGTATGACCACCTTTGGGACAATTAAATTGTCCTTTAAGTCATGTATTTTGCCAATGTAGTGGTCAAGCATAACTGAAGAAGTTTGGAATCATTTGGGTGAGCAGTGTAGACAGTATTAATATAGACATTATGGGAACCTCATTTACATAACCTCAAAGTTTAGATGTAAAAATCAGGCTGTTCAGAGTTTAATTTAGAGAACCTGAGAAATCAGGTGATTAGGGTCCTGCATATAATGGTGGCCCCATTCAAGATCTTATAGCCCCATTGTTAAGATCCACAGTTGAGCTTTGGTTTGATTTCATAACTCTACACAAACTTGTACAAGTTAACTCCTCTGGTCTCCTATTTTCTCATTTAAAAGTGAAATTTATTACTTATATTTATCAGTAGGATTAAAGAAATAATGAATGCAATTCACTAGGTGTGTCTGACACATGGTGAACACTTAACAGTCGTTACCATTAATTTTCCTTCTCGGATGTACCATTCCCGCATGCTACAGGAATAAAGCAATGTGTGCACAGAATAACAAAATAAGGCAGAGATTCAGAGAGGAGTTAAGCACATGTAGTGGCTTTGCTACAGGAAGCTGAAAAATGCTTAATTCTTTCTAGTGGTTTGTGATTTGTTAAAGCTTCACAGAACTAATCATCAGCCATGTAGAGTTCTTACCTCTCCCAGCAGAGGACCGTGCCATTGGAGGTTCCCCCGTAAGAGAGAACGGGAGCAGGGTCCCAGAATACTTGACTAGGCTCTGAAACACCAGAGTTCATGACAATCATGATGATCAAATTGTACCTTCCTGTGAGGGACAGGAATAAGATCAAGACCATTTCCCCATGTGAAAGGTCTTCCACCTACACTCTGACTGGTAGCCATTTCTGAACAGCACAGCTTTTATCTCATTTTTTTTTCTGGAGAGGAAATACATTTTCTAAATCTTCACTGGTTCAGATAGTAATATGGAAGAATATGTATTAAATTCCGAGAAATCTTGACATTTTAAGTTTCTGCCCTTCCATTCCCGCAATGGAATCCTCACGTGTCTCGTGTAAAGTCTGCCCTTGGTGATCGTTCCTAATGTTGCTGAGTTTTAGTTGCTCAGCCCCAGCTATTGCCCACAGAGCTCTCAGCTCTCAGAGACCCCTTTTTCTTTTGAGCTGGGCTCACTAACTTTGGAGGAGATGAGAGGAAGAGGGGTTTAATAGCTCCATTTGATGAGACAGAAAGAAGGGTAAAATCAACTGTCATTAGCATATACTGTGCCCACTGCTTCTTCTGTTATTTGTTCAATAATTCCCTTAATTTTTGGTCCTAATGGAGCATATTATTGTCATTATTTTATTTCATCAAGATAACCTACTGCATCAAAACAAAGAGGAAAGAAGAAAGGAATGTGGCCAAGAATAGACACTGAGCATTATCCAGCTGGAGATATTTATTTACTGGCTTCATGCTTGACTAGTGAAGTTTTGAAGGATTGGTGAACACAGCTGAGGGAGGGAGCCTGTCTCACGCAGCTCTGCCCAGGGGTTGCTGAAACAGCAACCTGGAGTGCTTTTGCTTCGCTGTGGACCTTTTATCTCCCTGCCTGCCTGTCATGCATAATACACACATAATACACACATTTGTGCCTGTGCATACACACACGTAACCGCACACATGGGTTATATCTAAAGCTAGCTTTGTAATGCATGGGGTTGGGGTTCCATCCATGATGTCTGACTAGGCAGCACCATCTCTCAGAAAACTGTTAACTTTGCATCCAGAGGGACATAAGAACCTCAGCTCTGCTCCCGTAGTCTGATTCCTCACTGTTCTCCCAGTCTGCACAGATCTAGGCCAGTCTTTGGAATGAACAGATCCACTGAGGGAGCCAGGGACCATAAAACTCAGCCCATGGCAGGCTGCCTCTCTGTCACCCCACTTTACTCAGCACCCTTGGCCTTAGCATTCTCATTAAGGCAAATGACAGGTAACCGATCAGAGAGCTCAAAGCGGTTTATGAACAATGTGCTCCCTTGTGTCCGCTTTGGGACAGCAAAGTCAAGGGTCTGAGGCAAGAAAAATCTCAAGAACTAAAAAAGCAGCTCTATAAAAAGAATCCGAAGGAGGACGACTTGAAATAGCCCAGGCTGACTCTAGCACACTGGCCTCCAGTCACTGTCCCTGTCAGCTCCAGGATCTCATTTAATGAAACTCCTGAGTCTCATAAAGGAATTGAAGACAAACTTCTCAGCTTAAAAAAGGAAGACGATGATCAACACTAACAATATTGAAACTTTTAGGCCTAGGAAAGGCAAAATCAAATCAAATAAATAAATAAAAGGGTATGAAGTTGTGTTTCCTTCTGAGAAGAAGGTGCTCACAGCCTCATTAGGCTGGAAGGACCCTCAAGTATCAACTTGCTTACCCGGAAAGTTCTGCATCTCAGTCCATCTTTTGTTCATGGAAGGCTGCCTGTTCCCTATCATTGTCTAGCAAAATGGCATTTTAGTGAGAGAAAATCTTAGGGATCATCCCATTTCTTTCCTGAGCTTTGGGTACTTAGGATTTTGGAGCATCTTGAGGCAGAGGAAGCATATCCTGGCGAGAGGCTCACCAGGCAGGCCAGGGCCATCCCCTGCCAGTGACGTGTACAATTCACATCGGAAGCCTCAGAAGACATACTGAGGCCTCTTAATTAACATCGTGGCCCATGGCAACTGGAAAGCCTTTCCACACGATTAAAGACTTCAGTAAACCCCCCAGAGAAGGTAATGTTCCTAATAATTTATAAATTGAACTTGCTACTTAATATGCTTGAAGCATTTCCCTTGTCTTCCATTTGGGAAGGAGATGGGCAGAAGGTAACGGGTTTCTGCTCACCAACCACCACAGAAAAGAGAATCTGTCAGAGGAGATAACCAATGGGTTTTCTCCCTAGTTTGGGTGACTTCCTCTGGCAGTAAAGGGATTCTCAAGGTCAAGAACACATTACTACAATTCTGATGACATTTCCTGGTTGCAAAGGCTTTACTGTGCCATTGGGAAGGAGGAGGTGTCTACGTATCTGGAGTCCTCTGGCTAAATGAAATTGATGACTTGCCTATGAAGGATGTGCTGCATCAGGTCCCTGCTTTGTGGCTTTTGGCTTTACTGGGCAGGAAGAACTCACAGACATTCTCTCTGTCATTAGTTTACCATTGTGGAGCTATTTCCATTTCGGCAGGGATCAGTGTTACCATCAGAAAAATTTCAAGTTGCAAGAGTCATTGCAATCACTTTTGTTTTGGACAAAGCACTACATTAGGGTCAAGGAGTCCTTGCAGTTTGCACAAAGTTGCACAGCCAGTTAGCCCTGTTATTTGATTGGAAATCTTCATGTTATTAGTGAGTTGGATCCAGTTTTTCAGTGAGCTCAGAGAATCACAGGATCGGAACGGAACTTGAGAAGGCATCTCTCTACCTACTTCATCTACAGTTTTGCTCTATATTAGAATATGACCAGAAATGCCATATGGGCTTGCAGTTTTGTTTTGTTTTTTTTTTTTTCTCTCTGTCCTTATTCTGTAAAAGCCAGAGACAGATATGAGTGATCGTTGCCACATAGGAGAGAGGGTCTTTGCCATGACCTTTGGGCATTGTGAAGGAAACACAGGAGACATCAGCCACGAAATTTGTCTATTTGATTCTTATTTTTTTAAACCACCATTTAATTGCTTTAGGAATGTGATTTGAATTCAGAATGTCCAGTTGCCTTGAGGGATAATTAATTATGTCTCAGATTCACTCTTCTGGTTACTCCTAGGGTGAAACTAAGCTTTGAAATATGAGCTGATTGATTGGCTGCAGCCTCTTGACAGATGGTAGCTGCAAAGAAAAACCTCAGCTTTTCCATTTTGCTGCCAAGGGTTTGCAAAACCCAGGTGACTTCTTAAACTTTGATGACATTTAATAGGTACATTTTCTTTTATTCTAGGATTTATTGATCATGTGACAGCGATTTGGGAAGGATTCCACTGGCTATTGGGGTGTTACTCAGAGTCTCACCTCTAGTCCAAAATATTTTCACCTCGGGGCCGGTGATATCGCTCAGCGGCACGGGCGCCTGCTGGCGCGCGAGGTCCTGAGGTCGACCCCCGGTACCCACAAAAAAAAAAAAAATTTTTTTTCACCTATTGCAGTCTCTTTTGTTAAAAGAGAAGTAATGAATGACTGGCTATTTCTAACAGCTGCTATCTATTTTTGCCTTTCTCTCATGCCCGTACTTACCTTTAAAAATCACATTATGCAGATTATGTTTTCTACCCAGAATGTAAACCCCATTAGATTAGGAACCAGGCCTGTATTATTCCTTGTAGTATCTCTCCAGTATGTGATCACTAGAAAAATGCATCTCTAAAGTTGGTGTCAGAAGACATTTGTTAAATAACTTAGTAGTGAACGAATAAAGGAGTCATATAAGCAGTGCATTTATATAAGCTTAGCTTGCAGACACACAGAATATATCCATATGAAATACATTAAAAAATGATGAGTCCTCCCTCTTTTCCTTTCTTCCTCCTTCCCTTTCTCCCTACTTTCCTTCTCTCCTTCATCCCACAATTATGGAGCATCTCTGCTTTATGTCAGGTATTACGATTGACACTGGAGCTATAAGACATGTGTCAGACTCTCAAGAAGTCTATAGTCTATTAGATGAGATAGGCAAGCAAATCAAAGGTAAAAAGGTCCCTGTGGTTAGAGTTGTGTCAGAGGTTCTGTGGTCAGTGCATTCAAACTAGAGACGAGATGGCTGAGGCTGTGTTGTTGATCTGACTTTGAAGGTTGAGTAGGTGTCAGCTAAGGAAGGGTGGCATAACCCAGGACCAGGGTGAATGTACATGTCAGACAATGAGGCAAACTTGTGGTTGGACTAGAGGACTGAGACAAACATAAAAGGGAGATATGCCTAGAATTTTTTATCCCTGGACAGCCACCGTCAATTATATATAAAACGTGTTACATAAAAATTCTAAAATCTACAAATTATCTGACAAACCTCATATTACTCTCTTAGGTGAGTGCTGAAAATGTCAATTTCATAATAAAATAAAATCTGATTGCATTTATTTGATCTCTATTAAGGCCAGTAGAAATGATTTATTGATTTTTTAAAGAAAAATATATTTTAAAATGCCACTTTTTTAGCAAGAAGTTTGTTAATAGATTTGGAATTCTCATATACCCCAAATGCACTTTTAGTTACAAAATGTTAACAGTTTGCAGAAAAATCAATAGAATAATCAGAAAACTCATACAAGGATGAATAAAGAGTAAAACAGTCCTATAGCTTGTAGTCAGTGTTATTATTATTTTTTTTAATGCTTAGAGTTTGCAACTTGTTACTTGTTACCTGAATCCAGACGTGGCTTAATAGTTTGTTTTTGGCGTTCAGTGCCCTAAGAACTGAAGTTAAGACAAAAAAATGAAGAATTCTGAACACAGCTAGGTAATTCGGAAACACAGAGCAAGGTACTGCATACAAAGAACTTCCACATGCTCACTGGAAAGCCTCATGCAATGATCTTGCCCACATTAAGTGCCGCATTCCTTTGCGAACTACATTTAGAAGTCTATTTGGAATTGGATGCCCAGAGAAAGTTTGGTCCATCCCATAAACTTTCTTGTGTCATATAAGATATCTGCATCTTGACTTTCTCTTTTTGAGAAGGGTTATCAGGAACATCCCAGCTCCAGCCTTTGACCTAAGATTTTCTTTTCTCCATTTTCGTTTGCCTCCTCTTTGTTTTATTACATTCTTTGAAAGAAATAGCCTAGAACAATCCGTGACCATCATTGAAAACTGCTTAAAAAGCCTCCATGGAAATAGAAGAGTTAACAGTATTGAATGTGTCAGAGAACTGTGGTTTATCACAGGAATGTAATAATAATTAAATATGACTCTGGATTTCCAAGTCCTCACTATAGAAGGACAGTTACCAAGGTAACTAGACCCAGACTTTGTCCTAGTAAAGTGGAAGGCTTATATATTTCTCCTACTTCCTATCTGCTCACTGGCTAGAGCAGATCAGTACTTCAGAGGAATTTGTGTGTTGTGATCTTAACAATATTTATTTAAATATTATTAAATAACATTACATATGAATATTGCATGATATTAAGTATGCATATTTATCTAATAACCCCTTGTTAATAAGTCATTGCAAAATGTTGTGACATCTGTCACCAATTTGGTTATAAAAGCAGAGAAATAATACCACCCCTTGAGGACCTGAGAATACTCTTTTATACGCCTGTTCTGAGTTTCACCTACTGACTGGAGCTTATTACTGGGAACTGATTACTAGAACGCTGAGGTCGTCAGGAGTCACTGCCTCTAGCAGAGGAAACATTTCACTAGAGCAAAATGAGAGAGGCTAGATATACTGGCTTAGGAAAACAAAAACTTGTGTTCCAGCTTTCTTTTTTAAAAGTTATGTTTTTTAGAAAAATAAACATAAGATATTTTTAATTGAGTGTCTGGGCTCCAATCATGCCAACAGGAGTTCTAGATGAACCTAACAAAATGGTCACCTGGGAGGAGCAGTGGAGATGAGCTGGGACATGAGCTCTTTCCCCACTGTCTAATGTAATTTCTCTGAGCTTTGGTTTCTTCATCGCAAAAGGAGGAGGCTGAGCCTAGAGATTTTCAGTCAGTCTCTAAACTGGAAAACAGCACAAATTCTTTATTGAAATTCAGCTAAATAGAGGGCCTAATAGTGTCTTCCAGGCATGTAGTGATGTGTGATTCACACAGTCTTATTTTAACACAGAGAATTTGAAATGTGAGTTGTTTTTTTTTTTTTTTACTGCGAACTAACTTTGGATTTGAATGCTTATGGGTGCTTAGTGAAAGGCCCTTTGTGCAGGATGGTGTCCTTTGGCCCACTGTCAAGGAGACATGCACTTGACTGACTTCTCTTTCTTCTTCAAGAAGGGAGAGCAGATCTGGGCGAAATCATCCACACTTTCCTGCTGCATCATATAAATCGTGAAGTAAATACCAGGGCCTCTATGTCTTTGGTGAGCAAAGCTCATTCAGGGTGACCATGGCTACAGACTGTGACTAAAATATAGCCCTGCAAATGAAAGCCACTGTGGTCCCATCCCAGTCCTACTAATCATTTGTTGTGTGACCTTGGGCAAATTATTTAGCTTTTGGGCCTCAGAATTTTCAAATGTAAAATCGGGTAACAATGGACCCTACCTCTTAGAGTTAAAAGCATAGAACTGTTTGAACAAATGTCTGATACCGAGTAAACACCCAGCAATGGTCTGTCTTGATTTAGCACTGTGCGTATGAGGGATGAACCTACAGCCTGGATCTTCTCCTAACCCTATTGCAATCACCTGAAAGGAGAATTAGAGGGGGAAGCTGAAAGGGGCTCCTGAGAGCCCCCCTGTGAGCTGGAAAGACGGTGTTTAAACCACCCCTCCAAGATTGATGTTTATGATACTCTTGCAGCTCTTTAGGGAATAAAATTACCTCTGGCTTTCACGAGCCTAATTCAATGTCTGACAACTTCTCTCAGCCAGGAAGTTATTCCTTCTGTGTGCCTTAATTACCTATTGTTGCAGTTCCAGTTTGGGGTGAGGGAAAGGATAGCCAGTGTGATTCTGAGAAAGGATCCTGCTTAAAACTCCTGGGATCAGCACACATGTGCATGGATTGGTGCAGGGCTTGGTTATGCACGGTTGATGTTCTGTGTCTTCTAGTACAGGTTTCCTGGAACCCAAGGACTCTGAATGTATTTGCAGGGCCACCAGGACGGATGGAAGGGGAGGTGGCACTTAGCTAGGAGGACCTAGAATACTTGGCTTTGTACTCTCACCCAGTGTAACCTGTACGTGTTTACTTTTCTCTTTATTTGCATGAGAGATTGCACCTAGAGGAAAAATTTTGGAGATAAAAGAAAAAATTGAAAAGCAGGAGGTTCTGTATGTCCCCAACAAGCACATGATGTGGCCTGTCACTTGGCAGCTCACTGTGTTGCTTCATGTCTGTGCTCTTCTGTGCTTCCTGTTTGAAAGTGATTGTGTGTATGTGTGTGTGTGTGTGTGTGTGTGTGTGTGTGTTCCTTTGCTCACAGAGATGGTTGGGGAGGGAGAGTAAGTGGGAAGATTTACTGGGAGAGGAACTTTATAAATCCAAAATCTAATTATTATGAGACTGGAAAAAGCCCCTTTGATGTGTTTGAGGGAATACTCTTGACCCATCATTGAGTGGATGGGAATCCTGAATTAACAGCTGTACAACAGGTTGGCAATGATCAAAGCCTAAGGTTGAGAGGAGAACCATTTGGCACATCCCAGCCTAATGAAATAGGCTTGAAAGGATATTGACCAAAATAAAGGGAGTGAATACAGATTGTGCACAGGAAGATTTACGACTGCCCAGTGCTATGCAGATGTGGGCTTGAAGGCGCTCCCTCCAAACTCTGCCTGGGTAGATGTCAGGGTAAGGTGTTCAATGTCCATGAGCTGCTTTCTCACGTCTGACAGACAGTGAGTGGTGTCCTGACTTGTACTGAATGGCCTCTGAGCTGGTGGCCTTTGAGCACCGGAAGACTCAGAAGGCAAACTCCTCTGCCAGTCTGACTCCAGACCGTGAGCCTCAGTCCCTTCCCTCCAGTGGTAACAAGACCAAGGAGCCCACTCAGAACAGTGTGATTATAGGGAAGTTGTGGCCCAAAAAGTCATGGTCAACTAGCATGATTTCTCCCCACATTGGTGGTAAATTCCTGATATATGTAAATTTCTCTTTGGATTTGTGGATGGATTCCCTGCTGGGCCAGTTACTCAGTTAGAGACCTTGAAGTTTAAGCTGAGAACCGTCTTGATTGTGTGTGATGTATCGTGCTAGGCACTTTACATAGCTACCTAATCTGATTCTTACAACCGCCCTGGGCAGGTAAGCGGTGTCTTCTCTATTATACAGATGAGAAATCTGAGGTTTAATATCTATTGGAATCATTGATCTGTGGATCCAGAGTTAGAATCCACCTCAGATTGATTGTTCAGTGTGACAGAGGATGAAACGAGAGGCCGCCTGACACAACTTTAACAACGGCCTGAAACAGCTTTCCATGGAGCAGATTTCTCCTCTACTTTTGCGGCTGAAATTCCCCATACGTCCCTTCAAATTGTGTGCTAAGCCAGGAGCAACTGGATCCCTTGAAATGATGCACTGGCCATACCAGTTCCATTTTTCTCTCATGTTAAACACTGATCACAGAAGATTGTCCCCTTGCTGCTGAATGATGTATGCTATAAACCTTTAGTCCATCTGAATGGGTGGATTAACGAGTGAGTGATGAATGGCGGTATCAGAAGGGGCAAGGACTCTTTGTGGGAATAGCTGGTCATCTTCCCATGTCCACGTGCTGTCCTCTTTTCCCAGGGTGGCATGATCGCTCTGCTGCTATCCATCTTGTGCCTGGTGATGATCCTGTACACACGCCGGCGCTGGTGCAAACGCCGCCGGGTCCCGCAGCCCCAGAAGAGTGCCAGTGCTGAGGCAGCCAACGAAATTCACTACATTCCTTCTGTGCTGATCGGTGGCCATGGGCGGGAGAGCCTGCGCAATGCCCGTGTGCAGGGCCACAACTCCAGTGGTACCCTGAGCATCCGGGAGACACCCATCCTGGATGGCTATGAGTATGACATCACAGACCTGCGCCATCACCTGCAGAGGGAGTGCATGAATGGAGGGGAGGATTTCGCGAGCCAGGTCACGCGCACCCTGGACTCCTTGCAAGGCTGCAATGAGAAGGCAGGGATGGACCTCACACCAGGTGGGATGGTAGAAGGGCAGCCTGCTTAGCCCTGTGTCTCAGGGAATGGGGGGGCATTATAGGATGTGCCAGTGCCCTTCCCTAGGTGGGCAAACCTGTTTTCTGGGATGACTGAGCTGTTTTCTAATCTAGAAAATCAGTAGAACAGTGTAAAATCAGAGCCCTTCTACTTCCATTATGCATTGGAAGCAGAGATTTCTTTACATCCAACAGAGGAGTGAGTTACAGCCTGTATAATATGTAATAAGCAACCCTATGGGAAGTAAGAGGATTGTAAGAAAAATCAACACATGTTGACTTTTTTTTGTCTATCATAGATTTGCATAGGCAATTTAATTCTCCAATGAAGTGGAGGACACTATGCTATCTGTTTTTTTCACTGACTTCTAAGACTTGGACCTGGGGTGTTTCAGTTGCGTTATCCTGCCTTTGCCTCTGTGGTCTCTACAAAGGATGTATGTTTTCAAATAAATTAAAGGAATGCAATCAAGGTATCAGACCTCAGATGCTTTGTGTATCTATGGAGACACTGGGGGAAGTGACTTGGACTTAATCCATCAGAACAAATTCAAGGTAAAAATAAATGGAGAGAGAAAAACTATACTTTTCTTCTACCGTAGCCCACCTGTCTCTCTTCAAATTTCATGTGCTGTGAATAAACACTTCTCCATAGATAAATCCTTGCTAGTGATCCTTCAAGACACTGCCCAATTATCCTTGAGGAAAATGTATCTGATACTGTGTGCTGTTTAAGATAGACAGACTTTTGGTGGGGCATGAAAGAGTGAAATCACATAGAGGAAAATGGAAATTCTGTTATCTGGAAGAGATCCTATGTGAATATTCATTTTAGTGACACTAAAATCCTGGTAACTCCATGCCTGAGAGTGGAGGTGGGGCACATCTTCAATAGCTCTCATGTGCCCCACAGCACCTGGCACAGTGCTAAGGCCACCAAATAGGGATACGTACACAGGGGTCACACATTTAGATGACTTTAGGGGGCAGACAGATTGCACAAATATGTGCAGCAGCTGGAGGTTAGACAATAGGGAATTGTGTACACCAGATGAAGGAGAGAGGCATGAGCTGCCTGAGTGTACACAAATTCAAATTCTTTTAAAACTCTGTGCTGACCAAAAGAAAGAAATCTACAGTCTGTATCTAGCCAAAGGGTGGCAGGTAGTGACACTATTGATAAAGAATTAGTTGAACTGGATTTTCAGTTGCAATCCTCTTACTTCATTCCTTCTCCCAGAAGTTTGTAGCCCCAAATCAAAGAGGAGTATTTTAGTTTTTGCCAATCTCTCACTTTACAGATTCCTTATGTCTACTTGGTTCATAAAGATTTCCTTGCTCTCCCTTTCTTTGAGCTTTTCTCTTAGAGGTGATTTTTTTGTTTGTTTGTTTTTTGTTTTTTTGTACAAGGAATCAAATTCATGACCTCATGCTTGCCAGGCAGGTGCTGTGCCGCTGCTATATCCCCTGCCCCCCATGTCTTTTTTTCGTATCTTAGAGTTTTGTCTCGACTCTCCCTTTTGCAGGAAGTGACAATGCCAAGCTCTCACTGATGAACAAGTATAAAGATAACATCATCGCCACCAGTCCCGTGGACTCCAACCACCAGCAGGCAACCCTACTCTCCCACACTTCCAGTAGCCAGAGAAAGCGGATCAACAACAAAGCCAGAGGTACCCATGTCTGATGTTAGGGCTCCCAGTTGGATTCCTGAACATGGGCAGAGGCAGGGCCATTAACACTGCTCACCCGCACACTTACCCATAACTAGAGGTGTCCTGCCACAGTCTTCTGGATGCCAATTAAAGGATACGTACTGAACATTGTAAATGTACAAACCTTTTGATCAAGTACTTTTACCAACAAGAATGTATGCTCAGGAAGGAATTGGACAAGGGTACAAAGATGTGTATAAAAGACACTTTAGCACAACATTGTTGAAAAGAGCAAAAAATTGAAAGTAGCTTAAACGTCCATGAGCAGAGAATGGGTTTACTACTGTGTACATCCCTCTACTGTCCAATGGCATGCAGTCCTTTAAAATGGTAATATAGATCTATATTTGTTAATATGGAAAGTTGCCTGCCCATCTATTAAATGGAAAATAATGATGTTATAAAAGAAAAGGTACAAAATAATGCCATCTAAAGGGGGGTTTAAAAACCCTTTTCTGTTTTTGCAACAGAAAAAGACAGGGAGTATATATTTTACATGTTAATAGAGTTCCTTCCTGAGTTAGAGTATTTAGAGGATATCAGAGTTGTTCTCCTATACATTTTAGTATATTTTCTCTATTCTCTCATTTGCATTAAATATATATTAATTACAGAACCAAAAAAAAAGCATAAATGTATGATATTCTTTGCTGCCATGACATAATTCCATTCTCTATCAACGAGCATCCTTATCTATGCTGGAAATTTCCCTTTCTTCCTTCTCCCACACCGGGGGTTCTTTCTGGCAGGTGGGTGCCAGAAATGACCCTGGTCAGTGGGATGCTGGGCTGGATGGGGAGTAGGGTTCTAGTGATTGCTGTCACGAGGTCTACTTAGCCAACAAATCTGCTTATCAGGAAGCCCCAGTCCTCTTGACTACTTCTCTCAGATCGCAGTCAACACCCTGTTATTTTTGTAGGTTTTTCTGCTGAACTTACCCAGTGATTTGGTGCTAATGAAGACACCACTGAAACATTGTCTCTGGCATGCTTCTTTTCATTCCAGCTGGTTCTGCCTTCTTGAACCCCGAAGGGGACTCTGGCACAGAGGCGGAAAATGACCCTCAGCTGACCTTCTACACGGATCCCTCTCGTAGCCGGAGGCGCAGTCGAGGTAGGAAGGGCAGAGGGTCAGGAAGACGGGCTGGTGTTGAGGCAGGGAAGGCAGGGTAGGCAAGGCCTACAGAGGGGCTCTGTGAGCGAGAGCCAAGCAATGCAGGGCGAATGCCTGGACCACGACTGGTGTTTCCTCTTAAGGAAGAAAGAAGAACCTAGAGTGGAAAATTTCAGAGAATCATCTCTCCCAGATAATAGCACTCTCAAACAAGTTTTCAAGTTGTTTGAAAGGCTATTTCTTGGTCAGAAGACTCTCAATTCCTTCTGGAAGCCTCAGGAGTCATATTTTTGCTGTTTAGACACAAGAAATAAAGTTGATAACGTGTGTCGTACGTGAAAAAATGGGAGCTACTTGTATCCCTTGCTTACTCACTGACCCTGGGCTTGGAATTGAGCTTGGCGGGGATGTGGGGTGGGGGCAGAGTAGTTGAAGAATGATCTAGGGCTGGTTTGGACCTTTAAGTCCTTACCCAGCAGGATTTTAGGACCTAGGCCTCCAGCCCCTCCTTCTGGCAGAGTTCACAGAGCTAGTCCATGCTCATCAACACTGATGAAACTGTCTTTCCTTGCAGCCACTGTAGGGTCCACTCCATGGTGATGTTAGTGAGTCACAGATGGCAGATGTAGCTGCCATCGTCTATGACTTCACTAGTGTCACCATCATCTCTGCAAGAGTTCTGTGTTCAGACACCAGTGAGCTTCACCATTCACTTGCTGTATGATACTGGATAAGTGCAACAACGTCACTGCATCTCGGTTCCCTCGCATATCAAGTGGGTTAACAATGCCTTGTATGCAGGGCTACTGCCAGGATTTAATTATATTAAGACTCATGGGGGTTTGTGGGAACTACCAAAGCACTGTGAAGTCCCTACTGCTGCAGTAGAATTCTCCAGAGTGCAGCCCCAGGTTTCCAGAGTGCGCATGTTCAGAAGTTTCAGAAGGGTGCCCTGGAGGTGTGGTGGGGGCCGTTTGAGTGGTGTCCCCTTGTGCTACACTCAGCAGTACGTTCCCCCGCCAGTACTTAACCAGTGCCCACACAGGAAACACATATTGGCTCTGTCCTGCGTCCACTTGAATTCTCTTCATGCAGAAGATGTTCTTTCCAGAGACTGGAGAAAAGCTTTCTAATTCTAATTTCAGGCTCTGTAGACTTCACTGTCATCAGCTTTAAAAGACTGTTCACCATTTTCCTAAAGAGATTGGTGGGGCTTGGGGCAGCCTCACTGCTGAAGCCCCAGTGTCCCTGAGGTGAGAAGGTGGATGAAGGTGTCTTCTTCCCCTCGATCCTCATTACACAGAGCAGATACTCAACCCAGTCCCATCCAGCCTAGGCCCTGTCCAAGCAGGTTGTGTCCTGCTTTCATAATATCTTCTTTAAAGATATCCATGGTAACGAATTAGAAAGAGTCTCTTACAGCAGAAAACTATGTCTTTGAATAGCAAGCTCTGCAGGTGCCTCACCTGCTTACATTATTAGACGGTAAGCCTCTTAGAGGTGGAACGTGCCTAATTGTTTCTTCAAAGAGCCTGGGAAAGGATTTCACCTATTATGGGTGCTTGTATTTATTTAATTGGGCTGGATATATGAATCAAGGCAGCAAAAACATTTTAAGCCTACCTGCTATAGGTCAGGCTTCATGATCAGTGGTAGAAACATAAAAACACTGATAAGACTTCATTTAGTGATATAAATAAAGTAACATGAGCACTCAGAAGAGAGAACAGCAAATTCTACCTAGCAGTAGTAGGAGACAACAAAGAAGAAAATAATTAGAACTGTGTTATATACATTAGAAAAGATTTCATGAAAGAGGAGTCTAGGGTAAGAACATTTCAGTAGAGGAAAATAGCACCTACAAAGCCTGGAAGGCATAAAAGAACATAACATTTTCATGGAAGTGAAAGTAGTTCAGTATAGGAGCTTTAGACCAAGCATAAAGAGAAGCACACTGGCGTGGTAGGGAAGAGGCCAAGGAACCGTGTATGTGCCGTGTTGTTAAGCTTGCACCTGCTTCTGTGGGCAAATGGGGAGCCACTGGAGTTTTGAAGCCAGGTAGAGATGCTGGTTTATGTGGTAATGATGCAGATGGAAGGGAGAGACAATATCAACAGGGTAATTGCAGTCACGTGATAGCAATGGCAACTGTCAGTAAACAGGGAGGACACTGTGTGATAAGAGCTGTAACAGCAGGGTGCACAAGGACCAAAAGAACAAGGAATGAGTGAGAATCTGTTCTTGAAGGTTTCAGGGAAGTGTTTACAGGGAGATATTGTTTGAGCAAAGACTTGAAGAGTAGGTGTATACCAGGATGACAAGGTGACAAAACGGCCTTCTGTGGAGGAAGAAATAATATGTGCAAAGTCACTGAGACATAAACAATGATGGTTGAGTTAGGCAGCGGCAAATATTTCCTAGAATGAAGCTTAAAGTGCAAGTTTGTGGGTTGCTTAGAAAGTAAAGCAACAGAAGCCAGAATGTACATAGCCTTGACTAGAAGGGGCTTGGGGCTGCCATTTCAAGCAGTGTCATTGGGAGCTTTTAAAAAGCATCGCCCTAGTCAGCTCTGCTTTGCGAAGCACCCCTTTGGGGCAGTGTAGGTTAGGTGAGAGCAGCTGAGGCTGCTGCAGGGAGACAGGTGGATGGCTGCTGCCATGGCCCTGGTACAAGATGACAAGGGTAAGCAGGGAGAGAGAGAATGGAGATGAGAGAAATTATGAACACACCGAGAAAAAAAGATTTATTGGCATTGGTGGTAGAAGGGTGTGGCTTGTGAACAAGAGGGAAGTGTTAGACATGATGGAGGTTTTTGATTTGAGAAACTGATTAGACATCAGAGCCATTTGCTGGGCAACAGAAATAGGAGAGGGAGTTGGGGTTGAGAGAAGATGGTAAGTCCAGTTTTGGAAGGGCTGTATTTTAGCGCCCAACAGATGTGTTGGTGATGGATCTGCTGCTCAGAAAGGACTGGGCCAGAGATCTGTAAGTGTGTGGAAATAGACTCCATTCTGCAAACATACTAGCTGGAATAGAAGAGCTCCAAGTAGCAAGGTCAGAGGAAACTGAGGCTACCTGCTACGCTTGAGCTTTATGTTAATAATAAATATTAACACAGAGCATAAGAACACCTTTAAAAACCTTCACATTTTACTGCCTTGCTTTCTTACTTTCCCACATTGATTCTGCCTCCATAAGAAAGGTCCTTCTGCTTACTAGCATTTTATCCTTTCCACCAACCCCCTATAACAACGACCCCAAAACAAACGAAACAAAAACCAACCTCCCCGATTCCTATCCCTGTCTTCACCTACTTGAGTGTTTCTTTTTCCCCAGCAATGATCCTTCTCTTCCATGATTACAGGAAGGTGGGGAGCTTTCTGGTCTGACTTCATCCACTCATCCAGAGTGGATTACTCTGTTTTCTTCAGTCGAGCAAGTGTCACCTGGTAGAACTCTCCATCATAGAAGCAGCTCTAGCTCTTTCTGGCTCAGGAAGCCCCACCTCTGTCGTGGCTGTCCCTCTGGCAGTGCAGCCCTCAGTTAGGGTGTCCTCTGTGGGCAACGATGGAAATGCAGTGTGGGGCTAAGCATTCTTGCCTGGGTTAGCAAGCCAAGTAAAGAGAAAGATGCCTCTTTTATAACCTCCTGTAAATCTGTCCCAGGCAGGATGTAGACGATTTGCACTTGGCTCACCCTTATTGCCCCTGAGGGTCACTGGTTGGCCAAATTCTCTCCTATTGCAGCTAATGACATGATGTATGTGAGGATGAAGGTCACTGAGGTCATGCAACCAGACACATTTCTCGCCTTATGGGTGAGGTTTGCCTGCCTTCTTTGTTTGCCAGGCTAGACAGCAAAAGGCCACGTTGGACGATCAATGCCAAGATTTTGACCTGCATGCCTTGTTTATTTTTCTCACTTTCAGTGGGTTCTCCCAGAAGTCCTGTGAATAAGACCACCTTGACTTTAATCAGCATCACCAGCTGTGTCATTGGCCTTGTGTGCTCCTCTCATGTCAACTGTCCTCTCGTTGTCAAAATAACCCTGCATGTCCCTGAGCATCTGATCGCTGACGGTAAGCTCGTTCTCCCAAGAATGCATCCCCCTTCCCCACAGAAGAAGGTTTTCAGGTTGGGTAAAAGATAGAGAAGCCCAAGGATCACTGTTTCCTATTACTATAGTGTGAGGGGAAATAAACTCAGCTAGATAAGATTTAGGAAAAGGTTGGATTGCTCACAGCTGAACTAAGAAAGCAGGTTATAAAGAACTGAACACACCACTTCTTTTTCCCCATACCTACTCTATTTTTGTTTAAAGTAGGCCTCTGTCTTTGTAGAGAAATGCAGAGCACACTGGCTACAGATAGGTAGATACTCAGTTTCTCTCAGCCTTTGAGCAAGGAAAAGCTGCATAGCAGAGGTGTTTAAGGATTAGCCATGCTTTTGGTTTGCTTTGCCCAGGTGAGAAATTTCTAACTGCAGGAACTTGCTATGAGCCTGAAATTTAGAAGTAATACTTTACTTTCATCCAGGGGGACCCCAATATAATGAGAGAATAATACAGGTTCTGAAAGTCCTGGAGTCCTTTAAACCCACTGCACCTAATTGACTTGTTAATGTCTGTCCTCTTGGTTGCTGTAAGGCTGAAAACAGGTGGGGACTGTTTGCGGTGTGAGAGGGCCTGCTATTTCATGGCAAGCGAAGACAGGCAGCAGGTCCCCATTCCCTGGACGAGTGCCAGTGCCTGTGGCTGGGGCTGATGGAGCCATGCCACGGCCATCACAGAGCTTCTCTGTCCTTGTATGCCTTAGGAACACTCTGGCGAGATGGGCTGGGTCACAGCAGGGGGGATGATATGGCTGAAAGGCCTAATGGTCCTGGCCTCACAGCAGTCTACGTGATGTCCAAAACTCCATCTGCCGATTCCTTGCTCTGGTGCTAATGACAGGCTAGGACTGGAGGGAGTAATGATCTTGGACCGGGACTTACTTACTGTCTTCGGGGGCTCGTGTGTTTCTTGTATGTGCACATGCAGACATGCTTCCTCTCTGTCGCCCTGCAGGGAGCCGCTTCATCCTGCTGGAGGGGAGCCAGCTGGATGCCAGTGACTGGCTGAACCCTGCACAAGTGGTTCTCTTCTCTCAACAGAACTCCAGTGGGCCCTGGGCCATGGACCTCTGTGCCCGGCGGCTCCTGGACCCCTGTGAACACCAATGTGACCCCGAAACTGGTAGGCAGGAGCACCGGGCAGCGGGTAACTGTCAGAGACATCGTGCTTCTTGCAGTCACTTCCTTGGAACTCAGAACATCTCCTCCAACCCCACTGCCCCATTGTCATCTTAAACCTAGACCATGCAAGCTGCCAGCATGTGGTTGGGCCACCGAGCATAAAATGTGCAGATATCTTCTGGAAGCAGCCTCAGCAGGATCCTAACTCAAGGCCCAGTCCAGAAATACCAGTCTAAAATGACCTTCACAGCCCAATTGTCATCCATCCAGTCTAGCCACAGGGGCTAGACATTTTATGATATAAAATTAATGCATGTTATTGTGGAAATTTTATAAAAGTGTATAGAAGCAAGTTATAGTCATCTATCTTTCTATCTCCTGGATAAATCAATTTTAAAGTTTTCATGTCCTCCTTTCCAATTTTCTCTATTTATGATTTTTAGAGGCTTCCTTGGAGCGTATTAAGTCCACTAGACTTCTCCTGCTTTCATTAGTTCAACATTCCACTATAAAAGTTTTCCAAAATCATTTAATAATCCTCAGTAATATAATTTATTTTTGCCCATTTGGTATTCCTTCATATATCTCTATCATAGCTTACTTAAATAGTCCTCTATTATTTGACATTTAGAATGCTCTAAAATTTTAATTTTTGGAGGGGGGGTTACTGGGAATCAAACTCAGGATCTCACGCTTGCCAGGCAGGCGCTGTGCCACTGAGCTAAATCCCAGGCCCTAAAATTTTAATTTTTGTAAAAATCATTAAAATGAATATCATTATACATAAATGTCGGGGACATGGCAAGTTTTTTTTTTTTTTTTTTTTTTGAGATAAGACTTAGAGCAAGATAAAGATTACTGGGCAAATAAAGAAGATAGACATCTTTAAGTCTATTCTACTGTAAATGGGGCTTGAGCACCTCTGAGTGAAAGCTTGGATTCACGCCTGGCATGAATGAGCTTTGCTTTGCTCCCAGAGCTCAAGCAAGTCCAGGAGCCCAGATCTGTTATTCCAGATGGCTTTGTACTTTCATCATAGGAGGGCTTTGTCTAGAGTAGTTTTTACAAAGACCTGTTTCCAGTAGATTGGGTACCACAGATCAATCCTTCCCAGAGAAGTAGTATGACTCCTTAAAGCAAAGAGATAAAATTTTTGAGATAAAATATCTGAGACCTCTAAGCAAAATGTTGCTGAAGTCAAGGACCAACTCTTCAAACTCTTCATATATCATATGCAGCCTCTCTCTCTCTCCCTCTCTCTCTCTCTCTCTCTCTCACACACACACACACACACACACACACACACACACACACACACACACTTCTTCAGGTACTCAATGGGAGGGATCTTAACCAGTATTTGAGTCTAAGCTCTTTAGCCCTTACTTCTGTTGTAATCCATTACTAAATCTCTTTGGGAAAGTATCAGGTAACTGTGACATCTAAAGTTCATGTTCTTAGGCTTTAAAGTTATTTAACGTGGGCCCATCACAAAGATTCTAGGTACCCATATGGAGGAGAACGTACAGCATTTTAAACATCTGATGTCTAAGGCTGTGCTTACTTTCTGCTCCTCCCACGCTGTCAGGCAAACACCAAACCAAACAGATGGGCTGTGCACCATGCCCAAAAGCTAGTGTGCTCCAAAGAAATTAAAACGAGATAATCTCAGAGGTGGGGCCTCTCTGTGCAACTGAGCTAGTCTCTGTTACCCTCATTCTTCAGCTGGTTTGGATTAGGAAAATTTGGGACAATCATAGCTGTTAAATTCTCCTCTGAGAGAAGCATGATCTCCAGAGAAGATACTGGAGACATCCTCGGATGCTTCCATTTGGGTTTTAAAGAACAGGAAGCAGCTACAATTAATTATATGTGGAAAAAGGAAGAGATTGGTGTTCTTCACTTGGAGAACGGCTTCCTTTCTTTACATCAACACTTGAATTCATCTAGAAATTACGTGATTTACCCAAAGTTCCATGGCTACCTAAAGTGAGAGTCTGTGTTTAATCTATCGTGAAATCAGAACAGAAGTGGGATTACAAAGGGTTGCTTAATTTCCTCAGACATGTCAGATCTGACATTTGTCACTCAAAACTTCTTAAGCAACAGCCATTACTGAGCATTACTGTCTGAGGGAGCTGCTGGTCTACAGCAGAGCTTTCCCAACAATCCTTCAATCCCTTCCAGATGTCTCATTTCTAATACTTAACTAAAAACTAAAAATAACAGTGGGAGGCCCATCCCCTGAAATGGTTCTCCAGTATCTGTGACAACTTATGAACTTCCAACTGGAGAGCCATGTTGGAAGGAGACTAAAAATAAGAACCCAAGCCCCACAACAGAAGGAAGGTGCAACATCTTCATTTTTGGTAGCAGCTGAGAAACGATGCTGCAGAGACTTTTATTTTCATTAATGCTGGAATTGGAAAGCCCCCTCCCCCGCCCTTCTTCTTTCTGCACATGGAATGATGTGGTCATCCCACACGCTCATCAGTAAGAAACTTTATCGCCTCCCACACTCCATCCTAGAGCCTTTCTCCAAAGAGCCGAGTGTGGGAATTGGCTTCAAGTCAAGTCGACATTATTTTTGCAATCCTCCAGCTAGCTTACTTGGAAATGTCAAAGTGTTGGGACATGTGCTTTCCAAGCCGCGCTGAAGGGTCTACCCATATGGATGTAAAGAGCTGTGCAAATGTACTTGTATACTTTTTCACACACACACGCATACACACACACACAAACACACAAACACAGATGCTCAGACACTGCAAAGGAGCAGCCTCCAGCGCTTGGAGCTCTTCTCAGGCATTCTCCCTAAAAGTGTCCCAAAACTAAGCATGTATTTACCCATCACCTGCACAGTGCTCCGGAATGTCAAGTGTGGGAGACAGAAAAATCAATTCCTAAAGATGTGCACATCCTAATCTGGAGAATCTCTGAATGTGTTATGTTGCCTGGCAAAAGAAGATGACAATTGCATGTGGAATAGAGATTGCCAAACAACTGCACTTTAGGAAGATTATCCTGGATTATCTGGATGGCCTCCATGTATCCCAGTGGTCCTTCAAAGTCAGAGAGGAAGGGAGAAGAGGAAGTCAGAGTGATGTGATGTGAGAAGGACTCAACTGGCCATTGCAGGCTTTAAGGAGGGAGGAAGGGGGATGAACCAAGAAATATGGGCAGCCTCCAGAGATAGAAAGGCAAGGAAACAGATATCCTTTAGAGCCTCCAGAAAAGAACGTAGTCCTGTAGACACCTTGATTTTAGCACTCTTAAATCTTTATCAGACTTCTGTTCTCCAGAATGATAAGATAATGAATGATTTTGTTTTTATGTCGGTACCAGGAGTCGAACTCAGGACCTTGCGCTTGCCAGCAGGCACTTGTGCCGCTGAACGATATCACTGGCCCTTTTTTTTTCCTTTATGTGGGTACTAGTAGTCGAACTCAGGACCTTGCGCTTGCCAGGCAGGCGCTTATGCCGCTGAGCCATATCACTGGCCTGATGTTGTTTTAAACCTCTAAATTTGTGTCAATATTTTACTGGTGATAGACAACAGATACACCAAGAAATTAGAGAAGACAAAGTGAGAAAGGACAAGCCTTGTAGTGCTTCCTCTTCATATCCTTCCAACCCAGATCTAAAGATGTACTAGGATGCTCTGGAAGAACCAGAGCTGGAGGAAACTTGCTGGTCTGTTTTCCATTCCAGCCCCCCTGTACATTTGCATTCTAGCAACATGCTACCCGGGAAGGATGGAATGTATCTACAGCTCTTAGTCTGATGCCTGGAATATAATAGGACTAGAAAATGATTTACAATTGTGAAAGATCCACAGATCTTCTGATGAATGTGGGCATGCCTGGGAAATGTCAGGCATGTACCCCAGTGTTCGTCTGCCATTTTCAATCTTCCGTTGAGCACTATGACCTTCTAGCAGATCTCAGCCTATGACAAGTTGTGACCCTAGCATTTGACTGTTCAGTGACTCATAATGCATGTGGATGAGTTTTAGACTGTGGACAACTTCGAAAAGCGTAGTGTGGTCCATCTCCCCACTACTCTGCTGGGTCAGAGAAACCAGTGGGAAACGTCTAGAAAAATGGTTTCCAGTAAAAATAAGGATAGGTAATGTTTATAGACATCTCACTATGTATCAAGCACTGTGCTTTCCTTAAGTTATGTAATTGAAGCTTCATAAGAATGCTATGAAATAGAGGCTATTTTTAATCACAGAGCTGTGAACTAATTAGTCCAAGATCATTTGCCTGGTTAATAGCCTCTCTGGGCTTTAGAGTCAGGCTGCCTCATTCTGGAACTCTCACTTCAGATCATTTTGCAACCCTTCTCCCACTGTTCACCCTTCCAGAAGGAACAGGGTGGAAGGCTTAGAATTGCTGCCCTCCTGAGTGGCCGCAGAGAGCTGCAGCCGTTGGATGATGTCAACTGCACATGGACATTCTCTCTCAGATCCTCCCAGTTCTGCCTCCCTCTGAGTCTTTCTTGTCAAGGTGGACAGGCCTCAAAGCATGAAGGGTGTGTGGCTTCGCGTCCCACTGGACCCGTCTGGAGGCTGACTCCTCCTGCATTTTCTAAGGGTTTTTGTTTGTTTGTTTGTTTGATTGATTGTGTTTTGTTTCTGGATAGAAACAGAGACTACCTGGTTTCAGTGACTTTTCTCTCCACTCCTTTCCTGGCCTTCCTTCTGCTATTTGGGCAGTGTGGAGACTTCATATACCTGCTCAATGTCACATCCTCATCAATTATGGCCATACACCTTCATTGCCTTTTTTTTTTTTTTTTTTTTAATGTAAGTACCAGGGGTCAAACTCAGGACCTCGCGCTTGCCAGGCAGGCGCTTATGCCGCTGAGCCATCTCACTGGCCCCTGCTCTTTTTAAGGTGTATAGCATTTATGGATCTGCAAGGAGCAGACTTCCAAGCTAAATCCATTTTTAATCTCTGTCCAAGATGTTCATCGAAATCTGCCGCAGGTCTTTCCATAGTCCACATCCAACCGTGTTCAGATGTGTAAGCTGGCTGATGAGCAGTGGACCGTGTTTCCAGACTAGCCAGCCCTGCACCTCTTTGCCTGCTCTGAGCCACTGCCTCTCTCTCTAACCTTCCCTGGCTATTTTTGAACCCAGTTTGGCTGGAGAGCTCAGCCCTTCTCTTACTCCTTAACCTGGATTGCCCACTCATTCCAAGCTCACTTGTGGCTCCACTAGAGCACTATCCTTTAGGATGAGCTGTTATAGGTTTCCTTCTGTCTCCTCTCCAGGAGTTGGATGTGGCTATGCTGCCCTAGGCCTCCCTCTTGCCTGATATCTCCATAGGGAGGGATATTAGTGATTAGATACTGCTTGAATCTAATGTCTTATGAAGAGTTCCCTTTATAGATGAAGCACATGCAATTCCATTTAATAAATTCCAGCTGCTACCTGAAGCAGAAAGATGATCCAGGGATTTTGGACTCCATCTGTGTTTACTTTGTGAAGAGCTGGTGGGGAGCCCAGTCATGCCTGAGAAGCCCTGGCTTCCACGTCTTTCTTTAAGCCTTGGATGGGATTGTGCCTCAGTCTTTCATCTGTAGAATGGGAAATGACCGAAAGTACTGTCCATCATACATAGGCACTGTCTGTCATACAAGGCATTTGTTCTCAGGGTGCCAAGCACAAAGCAAGTTCAGCACTACCTCTCGAGAGCTTCTCTCTGACAGTATGGTTGACTAAGTGCCTCCTGCAGGGTACACTAGGATCCTGGCTGGGTACTTCTCTGTGGCCATGACAAGTCTCTTCATTGGATTCCTGCATACACCATCACAGAGTCAGTGCCTCATGTGTTCACTGCCATCTGTCACAGCAGATGCGGAAACTGTAACACTTCTAGCTTAGGAGGGCATCCAACACCCTTGTGGGGTCTTTAAAATTCACAGCTAACAGTCGGAGCCTGTGCTTGCACAAAACCCCTCTTAAAGTCAAGATTTAGCAGTTGGTTGCCATAGCAACTTCGCTCATCAAGTCTGAACTCTTTTCGGTGTAGATGGTCAAACTGGCTTGAAGAATACAGAAGAGGGAAGTTTGGTGGCTTCCTGAAATGAGAGTCTGTTGAGAGGCAAATTTTGGATATCCTCAAAATGTAGTTTGTTACATTTGGAAATTTCTATTTCTTTGATGTGGACTGCATATGCCATTATATGGAACAAAGCTTTATCTGTTATCAGCAGTGTGTCCCCACGTGGTAATGAGTGATGGAAGCCTCATAAGGAGATAATGAATACAAAGGCAATTTGAGGAGGTAAATGCATTATACAAATGGTAGGTATTGCCATTATTAGGAAAGTAAGGCTCTGCTTGAACTCCGGAGTTGTTATTGCATTTAGTTTTACATATTTTGCAGTAATTAGGTATCAATTATGGAAGAGTACTCCCTTTTTTTACCAATCCTTTTGTCAATCCATCATTCTAGGCATTCTAAGAACCAGAGTGATGGGTTTGACAGCCTCCTGAGATTACTTCCTGTTTTGTAACATCACCTTCATGCCTAATTGTTTACAGGACAATCAAGAGAATATTTTTTTCCTAATGGAGAAGTATGTTTGTGCCCTTGCCCCATTAACTGACTTAGATATCTGATTGGGGGGGTGGTTGATGATATTATCTATAAAGTTAGGGCAAATATTTTAATTTACTTACTTTTCCATTGCATAGTATTTATGAAAAGCCTATTCATTTGGAGGAAACTAACCTTAACCTTATTCTGTGTAGCTTATGGTCTGGGTTCCATGCTTTCTTTGCATTTAACAAGGTATGAAACCAGGCTCCTAGCCTTTTCCTTCTTTTGCTCTCTCCTGTGCTTCCTTTTTTCTTTCCTCCTATCAGACAGTCTTCATGGATAAGCCCTGTCATCACTCACCTAATTTTGAGCTGTATTTTCCTATTTTTGACTCATACTTCCTAACCATTTCTAGATGCAACCGCGCCTCACTGAAGTCAGTAAATTTGGCTGATTGTGGATCAGTAGATTCTACAACAGGCCGTGTTATGGAAGCCAGTATTTGCCATGTAGAACACAAAGTACTGATCTCTAATACTTTCTGTGGAGTCTTCATAAATTAAGTTACTTATTTTATCTTGAGCTGAGCTGACATGGGGGAAGAAAATGACTGTGATGTGGTAACGAGGCCATGACGGACAGCAGTTTATAGGTCACTCTTGAAATGAATACTTGAGCTAATATTCCAACAAAAGCTCCTGTCTCAGACTATCCAGTCCCTTCTCAACTGTGAGGCCGTTTTACTTCATTTTTATTGGGTTTTATCTTCAGAAAGAGAAAATAGCACTGAAAGCTATTCTTCAATTTATGTCCTTTTGAAGTGTCTCTTCCTTGGGAGGTAAAACGACTGTATGCCTATTGTCTTTTTTATTTTTCTTGTTTGTCTGTTAATTTTATTTATTTTTAAATTTTTTTATTAGTGTATGTTTGTAGTACATAATGATTACACTCATTGTGGGGAGTTGGTACATGTACATAACACATTGTAATTCTTTTGATATCCCTTTCCCCTCGCTTCCCTCCCCCTCACAAGACTGTAGGACTGTTATCTACTTGGGGCATGGCACCTTTGTTATTTACTCATTTCAGGAAGTCACATTCTGTTTTTTCACTGGTTATACATTGAACACCCAGCTACTGAGAGAGTAAAAACAAGTGCCTCAGGATAACTGGTTTCAGTAGTTTGGGGAAAGATAGCATTACATAAGAAATTATTAAAACAAGGAAGCAACAGCAATTTTCCTCAAGATTAGTACTAAACTAAGCAATGAATGTTGATCTTTTGCTTGTAAATTGGATGAATGCTATGGAATTCTGCTTTGGAAAAAAATGCATACACACAGTTTTGCATGCAATTCCAGAAGTTTCATGGACCTCTTGGTATGCCAATGGAGGAACTAATGATAATGAATAAGAATATCCTAAACAAATACAGAACTGTAGATGATCCTTTTGTTTGTCAGCTCCAAAGTAATTAGACCATTTTTACTTGTAAGCTAAACCCAGATTTCCTATAAAACCATGGTAGGTATATGTGGCCTTCTCTAAATGTGGTAGGTGCTCTGTGGGCTTGTAGCATGGCATGGTGGGAAAAAAAGGTCTGGAGTCTGACAGACGTAGGTTCAGATGTTAACTCTGCCACTGACAAGCTGTCAGCAGTTTCTCCCATTTTCCCAAGTCTTAATGTTCCCCATCAGCCTAATAGAGCTGATAATACCTACTTTTTAAGATTCTTACAAATATTTGATGGAATAACTCACATATATAGGCTTTAAATATTTATCAACCACCTACTCAGTACCTTGAAGTAAAATGGGCACTGAGAAAAGGAAGATGAAAAAGTCCCTTCTCTCAAAGTATTGGTTCTTATAGGGCATGCAGAACAGGTACTTTTGTAGGCATTAGATTTTTCCACTACAGAAAATTGTCATGTACTAGAAAGCTAGATATTGGCAGGTGTCTTCATTCATGAGAGGCATATATGACATAATGGGATGTATTGTCTCATTCATGCTACTATTGGACTCTGACCATTTCATGTTCATTTTCTCAAACACAGACATGTTAATTCACTCATGTTTTTCTTTCTTCCTTCCTACCCTGCTTCTAAGGGGAATGCCTCTGCTATGAAGGTTACATGAAGGATCCAGTCCATAAGCACCTTTGCATTCGGAATGAATGGGGGACAAACCAGGGGTAAGTGAGGGGATGGCAAGTTTGCTGCTTTCCATGTCAGTGCTCCCTTACACAGACATGGTGTGGATCAACACTGGGTAGAGGAATAGAGTTAATGGGTGGTTATATTGTGAACAGTGAATGGGTAAAAATGTCAGCATGCATTTCCATATTTATACTATCCCAATGACGTACGTATCATCTTTGTCTCAATTTACAAGTCAAGAGATGTTGCCTCTGACTCGCAGCCCTGCTGCCTCCAGCTGAGATGTGAAAATCAAGCTGTCCCTCTCTTCCTTTTCACACCGCCACCAGCCATGCAGATTCCACAGGCAGAACTTAGCTGATGATTTTATTGGAGACACATGAAGCCACACAGACTCCAGTGCAGCCCTCCCGGGGCCTGACGAGCTTCGTGAGACTGACATGAGCAGAAGCTTGTTCTCACCAACACTGTCAGCAAGGGTGAAGGGCAAAGACTCAAAGAGCACTCTGCCTGGAGTGAGAGCATCTTTGCCTGATCCCCAATTACCATCTCTGTGGCTCTTTCCTTTCCCCCAAAGCGTGCAGGACTGGAACAAAATACTTATCTCTCCTATTCCTCTTTTATTTTTATTTTTTACATTTTTGAATGTTTTTACTGTGATAAAACACACATAAAATTTACCATTTTTAAGTTTACAATCCAGTGGCATTAACTGTGTCCACATTGCTAAGCAGGTGTCATTGCTATCAAGTCTTATGTTGCTTTTTAAGGACAACTTTGTGCCTTGTTTTGGATGCCCGGAGTTTGCTCTCTGCATTAGGTGGGTGGTGGAGGACAGTAGTAGGAGAAACAGATCAATAAATGCTAACTAGTAAAAAAAAATCTATGAAACAGGGAAAACTAGGAGGAAATCAAGGCAAAAGGCATCTTGGAGTGATTACTTGGACTGCAAATTAGATATATGTTTGCAGTCTGCAAAGGGGGAAAAAATAAAGCTGCATCGATGATCAGCCCCTTCTATATGATTATGATGAGGCCAAACCTAGAATATGGAATGTAGTTCTGGACTCTCCAAGCAATAAATATGGTGACAAATGGGTGAGAGTTTGGAGAGGAGCAATAAAAATGATTGAAGAGCCCCAGGGAGTGATTTATGATAAGGGGATAGAAGAACTCAACTCTGAGGACTTAGCCAGCCAATGACTAGTCAGGGCATGATAGATGCCCATAGACGTTAGAAGAGGGTAAATGTTCTGAAACAGGTTGAAGTTGAGGGATAAGGACAAGAGAGAATGAAGTTAGGGAAAGGAAATCTGAGTCACAGGTCAGAAAGCTTGCGGAAGTCAAAATGCCATGAAATTTTTTTATTAGCAAAAATGAAGGATTGCTTAGTTTCAACTGAATTTGAGATCACATCATAGAGGCAGTCCACAAAATTTAGAGGAATGTGTGCATAGAAAGGTAAATACATATAAGATGGCCTGTTATTATTTAAAGACTGATGAGAAGGGCAGAGCACTTGGCTAATACATGTCAAGTTGGATATGAGCAAAGAGTCCTGTTCACTATTTAAATTCTGCGTATTTGCCTAACTATCTTAATCCCTGAAATATTTGCATTGTTGCTGTGGAGCCAGCATTTCTTAGCTTATATGATGGCCGAGAGCCTGAGTTGATCATGGTTATTTATTAAGCGACATACTCCAAAGAGTGATAGATAACCACCTCTCTACCTTTATCTCTTACCCTGAAAACAACTACAAAATATCATTTCACTTTTGCCCTGAATGATCCCGCCTGGCTTTCTGCCATGATTGGATTTGGAGGTTAATCGCTTACGCTTCCACATCCCTAGCCTTGTAGACAGATCATGCAAGGATGGGCCAGAGTTCGCTTTGTAATTGCACAGGCCTTCGTCATTCCCTCTGGCTGTGTGTGGAGATGGTCCTGGGATGTAGAAAAGGGTCTCCAGGGAAATGATGGGCCGCCCCCCTCACTGGTGTCACTTAGAACAAGATAGGCTAAAACACTGAGCTGCAGACCAACAAGAACATTAGCCCTGGGAAACAGACAAGGAGACCTAATCTGTTATTTCCATCTCTAATTTCCCTTATTATTTGATCATCACTGTCTATGAGGTCTCCTTTTGGACACTAATAAAATAATGGATCAACTGTTAACAGGGGGAAAAAAAAACCCTGAAAGACAAAACGTGACTATCTTGAGGATAATAGGACCAAGACTGAGTTTATATGTTTACAAAACAGTGCCAGACAAATGATCACATTTTTCCTCCTAAAATGACAAGATAAGTGAAAGTAGAAGATGCCATGCATCTTGATTTAACTCAAGGATCTGATGCCATGTTTCTTTAAATGATTCTCACAAATTAATCGAAATTGGCTCGAATGTGAAGACTGTCACTAAAATTGAAAACTGACTGACAGATTGCCAAATAATGGTACATATTGGGATATTATGGAAAAATCAATGGTAAGCCTCATTTTACTGAAAATTTTATTTAGTATTTCAGAAAGGGAAGGTAAGCAGCCTACAAGGGTATTGATGTTTGTTTGTTTGTTTTTCTACTTTGCATTCTGGTATTGCAACCTTAAGATAGCTGAACATTCTTTTGAGGTAGAACAACCATATCCTAAGTTAGTAATAGTTAAAATAAATTCTTTTGTGAAGAATCAAGGTTCATATACCAGCAGAAAAGTGGCAATAAATATTCTTGACTTTCAGATAAGGAAGAACATTGATCAAGGACATTAATACAAAAAAGATGCTTCTATGAGGTGGAGGAGTCACACCTGTAACTTTCTTTAGTTTCTGCCTAGGTCTCTAGTTTATTGATCTCGTGTGTGTGTGTGTGTGTGTGTGTGTGTGTGGTGAGTCTGGTGTGCATCTGTATAGTATGTACATATTATGTATGTATATGTAGCATTTGTATGACTGTGTTGTGTGTCAGTGTGTGTATATGTGAGCCAGTTTGTTTATAAGAACCCTCTAGCCATTAAATTCCATCATTTATTCTCCCACTCTCTCATGTTTTCAACAAATATTCATCCCATTACTATTCTGGTCCAGAGTATGCTAGGCTGCTATAGCTAAGAAAAAGCGGTTTCTGCTCTGGAAGAAATAGAAGTCTATGCAGGTAGATGGCAGTATAAAAAATAATTACCGTTAACTCTAAGACCTATTAAAATAAAACAAAGGTCTAGGAGATTACAGTTTAAGGAATAATTTATGTGAAGTCAAAGAATCTGGAATAAGGCCTCACAAAGAAGTTGGGTTTTGAACTGTTCTATTTGACAGATGACAGAAGTAATTCTAAGCAAAAGGAACAACATGTACAAAGACACAGAGACGTAAGTATAGTTTTTCCAAGAATTACAAATAATCAGCTCAGTGTAGTTTAAGAGTGCATTTGCAGAGGCAAGAAAAAAGGCTAAGACAGATAAAGAAAAGACCTTGAAGAGGTCTGGTTTACTAAAGTTTTGGACATGAAAACTCCCCTGTACAGTAGCCTAGAACTCTTAGCAGATGGGGGAAATTCTAAGATGCCTGTATATTTAAATAGATGTCTGTATATTTCCTCATTGCACATTGTATTTTGAGACCCTTCGTAATAAATTAAATAATCTTAAAAAAGACAAAATTAAACACAAAACCTATTGGAACTGACAAGATTTTTATTTATCTGGATTCTCCAAGTAAAACATATTCCTAAAACTATCCTGTATATAAAAGTTTTCAAAAGCAAACAGCAAACAGTGAAAGATTTGGTGACCATATCTCTACAGTATGTGAACTGAGGGGATCACAGTCATTTCCCGATGACTCCTGTTTTGCCAAAAATGCCCAGGGAGAAAAGAGGCAGGTTAAGATATTTATGTGGATCCGAGTGGTGAAGCCATTCGCTCCGGCTCATCCAGGTCACAGGTCCAGGTGGGAGATTGTAAAGTCAGTGAAATCACTGTACAAGAAAGTCCTATTCACTAAAAGTAAAAATAGCTTCAAAAAGATTGAAACAAAGTCACGGATGACAGATTTTTAATGGGTCATTAAAGGAACATGGGGTGTGTGAGTTTACATCCTTGGTCTTTGATGCTGGCAACCAAATCAATCATTCTCTGCCACAACATCCCCTGGGGCCCACCCACCAGACAGAGGACCCGGGGTGGATGGGTCTTACCCAGCACAGTTGTTTACCGTGTCTTCTGTCTTCCCGGCACAAACTCCCTGAAAACCTCCGTGGCCTCCCATCCCTGCCATTGCGCAGACACAGCCAGGGACTATTAGAGCCTGTACTTGGTATTTGTTTGCTAGGACAAAGAAGATAAACTGAAAATTTTCACAGATGAAAAATGAAAACAATAAATGAGGGTGGAGGAGGTAAGAGAGATTGATTTACATGAACATATTACAAGAGGAAAAAACCAAATTTATTTAGGTACTTTGTAGTTATTAAGAAAGACTATAATAATTTTTTTTGGTTAAATTAAAAGTGTACCCAAGGGCCTCTAGATACATTTTTCAGAATTCCGCAATTAGATTAAATTTATGCATTTAAAGATTCTCAGTAAATAGCAGTCAGTCTGATTTCTGATTGTGACATCTCAGCTACAGAGGGCAACACCAAGGAGATTCTCCACTAGAGATATAAACTATGTCTAGGTTTCAGTGCTGAAGAATGGAGATGGTGATAATTCATGAGATGGAAAAAGACCTGCTGTGGAAAATGAACAGGTGTTCCTCCAAGGATTTAAAAGCTGTTGTCAGGAACGGCCCTGGTCTTAGGAACTCCTCCTCTTTCCCTTGCCCGCTTGGGAAGCAACACACTTCCCGTGACATCCCGGGACGGGCACGCATGCCCGCGCATGTGTGTGAGCACACACAACCTCACTCCTGATGGTCCCCCTCGCCTTAATATGCCCTGTCCATTAACCCCAGTGCTTACCGTTCCTCTTCTACACCTTCTGCCTTCTTACCCACCCAGACGGACTCTGTATGGATTCTACATCCCTATAAGGGGCAAATGTCCCAAATACAGAATTCTGTTTTCTCTGAAGGTAATAGTGAGGACTTGTTCACCACGGTTTTCCTGAACCCTCTTTTTAAAGCATGTCCTTGACAAGAAGTCATGTTATTTGGCCCTGCCTGACTCAGACCACCTGTAACATCTCCCTGGAGACCACTCCCAGAGCAATGGCAGGGTCAGGAGGAGAGGATCCCTTGGCCTTGGAGTTCTAGGAATTTAAAAATCCCAAACTCACCTTCCCTTCCGGCCACCTAAAACTGAGCAAGAACCTTCTCTCAGCTGCTTGAGATCCAAAGCCATATCTCACACAGTGCCCCATTTTAGGATAATCAGTGACAAGCCAAGGTGTATCTCTGATTCTGGGTAAGTCTGGCTTTCTTTGACCAGCCCTGAATCTCTTCAGAAGTGATTCACATGGAGTCAGACGGTCCTGTGTGACATATGACATTTCTGACTTTTTTGGTCTATTTCTAGCTCATCATGTGGCTTTTGCCTCCCCACCCTTGAGCTTATTTCTGTGTCCCTGCTGCCCGTTCACCAACCTCCAACCTCTCAGACAAGATGTGCCCGCCGGATGCGGCTGCCTCTTTATCTCTGGACGCCCTCCTCCCTGCCCTCCAGCCCGGACTCCATTGTCTGTGCCCAGCTCCTGGCACTGCCTTGTGTCTGAAAATGGGATTATCTTCCCATTAGCACTCTCCTCATTCTCTCTGTCTCTCTCTCATTATTGTCACTTATTCCTAACAAGGGCTTCCAGTGTATTTATTTGGCCATTTGGCCATTTATTTGTCTTTTTTTTTTCTCTCTTCCCCCCTGTTTCTGTCTCGTTTCGTTTTCTGTCTCCATCTCCTCCCTTTCTTCCAGGAGTTAATGATAATGTTGCCGTCTTCTCTCCCACTCATCTCAGTGGTGAAACAACTAAAAGAGGCTCTTGGAATTAAGCCTGAAACTTACAGTTGTTCCTTACTGCAGAGGCCCTGCTGTAATCTGATTCCAGGGGAGATATCACCCCTGGGAAAGAAAAGAGACCCCCCCCTTGGGTGATCAGGCGGGAGCTGATATGTGACTGCAAGACCTCCACCTACCAGCATCTCCTGTGACAAGCTTACTGGCCTCACTTCCCACTTCCAGTTGGTTGAGAAACCCTGCCTCCTCTTCTCAGGGATTTTCTCAAGTGAAACATGTTTTATTTGACCCATTTTCACAAGAACTGTGTGGTCAGTCAGCTGGATACAGGGAGGCACTTTATCCTTTACAGACAGACAAATCTAGCCTGTGCTTGCCAAGACCAGCAAGCTCGGAGACAAAGGCCATGTTTGACCAGATGGGCGCTTTTTTTCTAATTTATGCAAAAGCTCTTGATGAGCTGGTAGTGACCCTGTGGTCATTTTGGGTGATGCCCTTTGCTCCCTTCTGAAGGCAACTGTGACCTCATTGGGCATTCAGGGTGATCCACCAGGAACAGCTACTCAAGTATCATTTGGGAAGCTTATTTAAAATACTGATTTCTACCCCCGGAGATTTTAATTTCATACGTCTGGGAGAAGACCAGACTCTGTACATTAGACATGCTCCATCAAATGATTCTAAACATAGTCTTAGTAATATTTCTTAAGCAGGACCTGAAGCCTCTTGGTGGGGAGGAGCATCCTGTTATTGGTACATGATCCTCTTCCAAGGAAAATAGTAGACTAGTGGCTGAGTCCATCCCAAAATATCCTTGCATTTTACTGATTGGGAAATGGAAGGTCAGGAACTTGCAATAACTTGCTCAAGGTCACACACTGGTGGTTAAGCTCGATAGTAACAAGTAGGTGTTCCAGATAAATAAGTTGGGTAAATGAAGATTTAAGAGAGGGCTATGTGAATCATGCATACTGTTCTGAATCAGTTGTCAGCTGTGGATGGGAGGGAGATATTCTGTGGCTCACCTGCTTCCTTTCCTCAAGCAGAGTCATCTTCATCACGTGTGTCCCCTGCCCCTCATTTCAGTGACAAGTACCCACTTACAGTGCTGCCCACCTACCTCAGGAACGGTGACACTCTACCACACTGCTGTCTCTTACGTGTCCAGTCACAGCACAAAGAGACTTATTTTAAACAGCGCTGGAGGCGGGAACACTCATATTTCCTCCAACATGACCACTAGGGTGAAAAAAAATCAACCTCAATTTACCCTCCCATCTGCTCAAGAATGGAAGATAAATTGTTTCAATTTTATAGAAATGAATGTTTTATGTCTTGCCTATGCTTTCTAGAGAGTGTCCTGAATTTCTATATTCCACCGAATGCGTGAATGTTTCCCATGAGGAATGCTCCCTGGACTTTCTCTTTCCTTGTGTTTCACTCTCAGAATACTAGGGTGGAGACTGCTGTTATTTTTCTTGGCTTTGAAAATTTGGGCTATTTATCTTTTTAAAAAAGATCGACAGAGAAAGAAATCCACTCATTATCCCATGCTTAGAGAAAATTTCCATTACCATTTTGGCGTGTTTCTTTCCAATTTCTTTTTCTCTGCATCAGAAGTTTTGCTTCCCACCATCCCCTAAGTTCTGTGTATTTTTTCTTCTTTCTAATAATTAGTCACTAAGCATGTGTTACTTTTATAATCACAAAATGGGAGCTATAAAGCAGAAGGCTGTAAGAGTATCTTTGTGGTGCATTATTTTTCCCCCCACGGGGAAAACCTTTTCCATGGGGAAGTTACTCCTAATGTCTAACTTAAAACCCTCAACTTTAAGCTGCTCCTAGTGGAAAGAAAGAAGTTGTTTAAAATCTAGCATTTAGGCCATACTCCCTTACTACTCATGTCTCTGTAGGTTGGGGTATGTAATAAAAGGCCGCTTGGACACCAACGTGTGACTTACACGTTCAACACAATAGTTAATGCAGCACAACCTCAGTGTCGTTGAGGGCTGGGTGAGCCTTCATATAATGCTAATTAATTGAAATCATTTATTAAGCATGTAATGCTGGACACTGTGCTAGGTGATTTAAAAAAAAATTACCAGTAATCTTGATATAAAAAATCCTAAAACTTAAATGCTTTTAAAGAGAAGAGTACTGTGTATAGGTGTACCACCAGCAATTCCTGTGAAAACAATTTCAGTAAAAGCAATCTGGCTATACTTTTTCTAGACAAGTACTTTGGATTCTTGTTCAGACACTCATACTGTAATTATTTTCCCTAACTTTTAAACTTTATACAATTCCAAAAATTAACAGCAAACATTTTGTCACAGCACATCTTGTTTTATCTTTCTCTTTCTTTTGTACAAAAGGAACACATAGATTGGCACAAAATCTAGAAAAGAAATAAAGCAAAAAATAAATAAATAAATAAAACCCCAAACCAAGCCACCTGAAATTCCAGTCCCTAGAATGAACTGATAGTGACTTTATGTTTTATTTGTTTAGGTGGAATGTTGTTTTAACAAAAATAAATTCATATTCTTTTATCTCTTGCTTCAATCATATATATATATATATATACATATATATACATACAGATATTTATTTGTATATATATGCTGATGTTTGCTTACACTGAACATATATCTGTACATATATACACACAAACACTCATCTGTGTATGCGTGTGTATGTAGTGATAAAGTGTATATCCTTAAGGCTCAGTGGCATGTAGGCCAGTGTCACAGAGCTGGACAGTACTCTTTGATGCCACATATAGGCTCTTTTCATTAAATCATAATGGAATTCAACATTGGAGTCACTTTTTCCTTCCCATGTGGTCTCTTTCCCACCTAGATTATTGACCTTTCCATGGGCTCTCCACACTGAGATGAGCATTGTTGGCTAGCGGAGACAAAGCCAACAACAGTCTTGTCAGTCAGGGTTGGCCTTTGGATTTAAGACCCCTGGATGTCAGGGGTTTTCTTGACTGCTGTTGTTCAGAACTGTGAAAAGAGGCCACAGGAACAGCTACACAAAGCCCTGAGGGCACATTAGCCCAATTAGCACTGGAGGTGGAGCGCTCCCATGGGGCTGCCCACACTCATCCTGGTGTGCATCAGGGAGTGTCTTTTTTACAATCAAGTGAGAGGGTGAGTGTTCACCATTGTAGTATGGTCACAAATGGAAACTGGAAAAAGCCTGCCTGGAATTGAATGAACTATTACAGTGAGCCCCAGTACTCCATGTGCCTGGTATTATGGCACCCTGCCTCGCAGGTACAGCAGTACCACTAGAGAGAGTAACACCAGTGGTAACAAAGCTGACATTTAGCTGCTGCTTGTCATGCACCAACCACTCTTCTGAGTGCTTTTCCTGTACCAATAAATTTAATTCTCATTTCAACCCTATAAAGTGGGAACTATTATTGTCCTCATTTTACAGGTGGATCTACTGAATACTGTAGCAATATTTAGAGTCCCAGACACAAGTAAAGAACCATAGTCCCCAAGAAGGACTTTTTCCCTGTCCCCTCAAGGGCTATTGTTCTTGACAGTCTCAAGATGAAAGCAAGGGAGGAAAGGGCTGATATTCAATTTTAAGGGTCCAAGGGCAGAGGCTCCATTCACTGAAGTCTAGTTTAAAACAGAAAGTACGTGATCTGAGTTGAGAATCTCAGAATGATGTAGAGCCCTAAGAAGAATGACAAGTCGCGAGAGGGACCTTGTTGGAGGCCCACACATAATAAATGCCATTGGCTGCTGCCCAATTCAGGTAAAAAATAAAGTCGCATCAATTGAGCATTGACTGAAGGGCCCCAGGTTTGTAACTGTCTATGGGGACAAGCATCTGTTCCCAGGTGGCTCAGTGCCATGGCTAGTGTGAAATCATGACCAGGCATTCAAGTCTGGATGGCTCATTGTGGCTGAGGGCCTGGCACAGCCCGTACTGTGGACTCATACAGGATCCCACTTCCCTATTTACAGCATAGATGTAGGAAGATGAAACACCGAATTTTTGCTATTGACAAAGAATTCAGAGCCCTTGCCTAGTTGGTCAAGAGTGACATCTTCATATTTGAAGCATTGGTCACCCATTTCCTTCAAGCTACTGGCTTAGGGAGAAGATAGGCTGGGACACGCCCAAAGGTTTTTCTTTTGGGTGGGGTCTTGGACATTGTTAACCGAGTTCACTTAGCTTTGGTGCAACTATTTCATCCTGGCTGGGAGACTGAGTACCCCTCATTTCCAAGGGGGTGCATGTTCAGTTGCTCACATTTTGTGTGTTTGTGTAGGCAATGCTGGGATCAAACCCAGGACCTAGTGCATGCCAGGCAAGTATTCTGTCACTGAGCCATGCTCCCTGCCCTCATCTGCTCCCGTTGTGTCTTTATGGGAGGCAGCGGAGCATAATGGGAAAAGCACAGAGTTGGAGTGAGACAGACTTGGGCTCAGATTTCATTTCTTCTTAAAAGCCCTGCCCTTTTCACCAACTGTAAACTTTAAGCCTCAATTTAATAGGTAAGTAATATTACCTACTTCATAGAGTTGTTATAAGGATTGTTAAAAACCTAAACAAGATGTGTAGCACTCCATAACATTATATAAACTATGTAAGTACTCAACATGTGGTGGCAGTAAATATCCTCTCTGACGATGTTTTGCATTGGTTATGGCCTCATTTATGTTCTCTGTGATGATAACATCAGTTTCACACTTGAATTTAGAACAAGCCACCACATGAATATGAATTCCATAAAGGTAAAAATAATGTCTCTTTATATCATTGAATATATATTATATAATATATATATCACCACCTGGAACATAGTAGATGCTCAATAAATGTCAAATAAAGGAAGGAATGTTTCCATCCTTCAGTGGTTCTTCATGAGCAATGCCTGGTGATTATCTTCCAAATACTACTAAGTTTGGGGTGCTTTGGGCAGGACTTACATAGCCTTCTTTTTCTGAACCTAAATACAGATCTTATATAAAGTCCTATTAAATTTTAGCTTCCCTCACTGAAGTAGTGAGTCAGCTCCCTAATTTTAGGATGTGAGAGTAGGCTTATCAGCTGGATCACTGACAATTCTAGACACTCAGCATTGGGAGCCCACCTCAAGGTCGTTTTATCCAACCTGCAACCCGATGTAGAAATCCCTCCCACAGTTTTTTTAGCAGATGGCGTCCTAGCCACTGTTTGAACACTTGGTGACAGGGGCTACATTATTTGCAGGAGCAGCTTATTTTAATGTTGAGATGCAGAGTCTTTGATAGATCTTAAGCCTGAACCAAAAGATGTTTTCCTACCACTTCCACCTGTTTGATGAGCTCTGTCCTTTGGAAAAATAACAAATGTGTTGGTTTCCTCCCTCTATGTGTAGTACTGCTAGTTAACATGGTACCTTTATGTGGACTAGAAAAATACGCCTATCTTCTGTACAGCAGGGATGGATGCCTGTGAACAAATACCACCTGGCTGGCCACATGTTAATGTTTCAGGATGTCTAGGATGATCTCTTCACTGAACCTTCGCTTCTTGATGTCCCTAATTCCTTCAAGTTTTCTTTAGATTGAAAGTTTCCTGAATCTCTTAAAGATCCTACTAACTGTCTCCTGCATCTCTCTAATTTGTTATTATGCTTTTTAGACTATGCTATCTAGCACTGATTAAGTAGCACAATAGAATTAATCGTGCCTGTTTCTTGTCCTGTATTTTCTATTAATGAATTCTAAGTGACACTTGGGTTAAGTCCTTTAAGAGAAAAATCATGTGTCTTCTCATCTGTCTTTGTGTTTAACTAAAACTGTTTTTTTTTTAGGGACTACTGTCAGAAAGAAAAAGTATATTCAAGACTACAGTCAACTGTCTTAACCTAAATGTAGGACTTTTTATAAAGTCCTATGAAATTTTAGCTTGTAATTTATTGAAATCCTTTGAATCTTGACTCTGTTATCTTATATATCAGTGATCCCTTCTATTTTCTGTTATTTGCAAATTTATAGCTGTTCTTTCCCGTCCATGGTTTCACTTCCTAAGGTTCAGTTGCCTGCGGTCCACCGTGCCTGAAAATACTAAATGAAAATCTCTAGAAATAATCCCTAAATTTTAAATTGCCTACTATTCTGGTAGTATGATAAAATCTCATGCATTCACTCTCTGTTTCCTCCAGCTTGTGAATCATTCTTTGTCTAGAGTATCCATGCTATATACTCTAGCTCTTTATTTAGTCACTTAGTAGCCATTCTAGTTATCAAACCCACTGGCACTTTACCGCAGAGCTTGTGTTCAAATAACCTTTATTTCACTTGTTTGCCCCACAGTGCAAGAGCAGTAATGCTGGCAATTTGGAGAAGTCAAAGAGAAATTATAAAGTGCATTCTTTGAGTGAAAAGGTGAAAGCTCTCTAATTTATCATGGGTGTGTATGTATAGAAGAAACCCTTCCAACATTTAGGGTTCAGTATTATCCACAGTTTCAGGCATCCACTGGGGGGTCTCAGACATATCCCCTATGGAGAAGGGAGGAATTCATATATTCAGGTGACCTTCTCCAAGTCATTGATGAAATTGTTAGACAGCAAGTTCAGGCCTTGCTCCTGGTAGAGACCTTCTTCAGGTTAGCCTTAATCCCTTCTTTAAAACATGGTGGCTACAATTACTCAGTCACATAGAAATTCATCAATTGTACAATTGTTCAACATATTTCCATCTAGTCCACGTAAAAGACTGCCTAGTGGCTGACTCAGAATAGGCACTCAATATGTTTTCTAATCCAGTAAGTTGTATCTTTTTCAAAAATCAAGAAGATGGCTTTTGGGTCACCCTTTGAGATGCCCATCAAGAGATGGCAGCAGGGGCTGGTGATATAGCTCAGCAGCATAAGCACCTTGCCTGGCAAGCGCAAGGTCCTGAGTTTGACTCCCGGTACCCGCATTAAAAAAAAAAAACAAAAAACAAAAAAAAAGAGATGGCAGCAGAAATAATCATAAGCTTTGTTGGGACTCAGTCTTATTAGTAAATAATTCTAGCTCTTAGATGTCTTTGCGGTCTTTAAAACTTTTTTTTAATATGATCCCTTGTCTTTCTTTGAAGAATGCAAAGCTATTGAGAGAATCGCTGTGTGATACTTAGGGATTCTCTTCTTTCAGGCCATGTAGTATTTTCTCACTTAAAGTCTTGCCTTCTGAAGAGTTGCACCAGCTGGACCTTCGATGGCTCTTACTCAAGAAGTGAAGATAAAGATAATAATAGTAGCTAAGATTTGCTGGCAGTTTACTCTGTGCCTGGCACTTTCCTAAAAGCTCTATAGATTTTAATCAACTTTATGGCTATCTCCTCTTTATAGTTCAGGAAACTGAGGCTCAGAGAAGTGAGGTACCTTGCCCCAAGGTTACACCTGAAGTAATGAGTGTAATTAGGATTCACACCTATGCAGTCTGACCCAAGTCCATGCATAAACTCTCAAGGTTCTGTCTGATGAGGAAAGCAGAATGCTCTGTGGATAAGCAGATTTGTGGGTGGTATAAGCCTCTCGTTTTATTCCCGGACCTCCTGTTTCTCCCTCCATTGAAGTCAGGTTAGTGTGAGTCAGACATTTGAGCTGCCTGGGTGCACGGTGGTCAGGTGGTAAAGTTTCCCCTCCAATACTGTGCTCCAACCAGCCTTCTGGGTTCTGCAGGTTTGGGGGACTGAGCTGATGCAATCCTCTGCTCTGCACCACCAGCCATTACATGGGGTTTTCTTCCTGAGGCCTGGGAGCATTTGTGTTTTGAAAGAACCTGTAGAGAGGGGGAGTTAAACTCAGAGGGATAGCCGGTTTCAGGCATCAATGAAGTACATATGGGGGAGTATTTGGTGTGCTCTGGGTCCTATACAGGTGAGATGGGAAGTCAGGCATAGGGGTGCATGTCTGTAAACCTAGCCACTGGGGAGGCTGAGGCAGTAGGATCACAGATTTGAGCCCAACCTGGGTAACTTAAAGATTGTCTCAAATTTTTAAGAAAGTTATGGAGACCAACACAGTCATGGGCCACCCTTGTGAGTGATGAACTACTCTAGCTGCTTAATGTCTGTTACCATGTTTAAATTGTAATAGGCGATATTTAGCATGTGCTTTTGATGTGACAGGCATTATTTTAAATGCTTTGTGGGTATCTATGAGATCACTTGCTCCTCAGATTAACAGTTAAGGAAGCTGTGGCACACAGACGTCCAGTATCTTGCCTGAGAGCACACAGTAGGGATGGAAGGAGATGGGCTGGCTGGTGTGAGGTCTGAGCATAAACAAGAATACCACATGAGGGCCGGTGATATAGCTCAGCAGTATAAGCACCTGCCTGGCTAGCCCAAGGTGCTGAGTTAGACTCCCGGAAAAAAAAAAAAAAAAAAGAATACCACATGAGCTCTCAGGCTATATCCCCTTGGCACCCCAGGCCCCCAGCAGAACAGGCAGACTTTCATTTCCAGCCCTACTGAACAGCTTGCTCTTGGCCTCGCCACTTTTTCCCAGGCTACTTCTTCCCTCTTAATTTTCCTTTCTCCAATGGCCACCTGGTTAACCCCAGCTATTCCCCAAGGCCAGCCCAAATGCTGCTTCACCTTAACACCTTCTCTGACTTCCCTCTGTGAGGCCCTCTTGCTCCTTTTGGCTGTCTCAGGCCTGCGCCTGTCTTGTGACCATTGCCAGCCACATTGAGCACTGTGCTGTTTCTATCCTTTGTCTTGAACCCCTGCTAGACCATAAGACTTTTGGCACAAAGGCTTATTTTGAGTCTCATTCTCAGCACATATAATGAGGATTTGTTAAAAATTGAATAATTGCTACTGATAGGTTTCAAGCATTATGATATATAGGCTTACAGGGAAGACGTTTGTGTTGGAGGCATGAAGGAAGGAATGCCTTCATAATGCTCACAGCACATCGCTTCTACTGGGACCTCCTCCGTACCAGGCACCCTTTTTAAATATCGCAACAGTCCTGAATGGTTTAATCCATTTTAGAGACAAGACACTTAAATCTGAAGGATCTGAGCCAGCAGAATGTAAGGGTTAAAACTCCACAAGCAGAGATCCTGGATCCCAATCCTGGCTGTACTACTTATTATCTACCTGCTTCTCTTGGGAAGATTACCTAAGCAGTTTTAGCCTTCATTTCCTCCCCTGAGAAATAGGGGTCATAATAGTAACCACCTGGAGCTGTAGTGATGAGTGCAGCTGTCACTCAATATTCACAGATAACTGGTTTCAGTAACTACACCCCCCCTTAGCAAAATGCAAGGATGCTCAAGTTCTACTATAAAATGGCATAACATTTGCATATAACCTATGCGCATGCTCCTGTATATTTAAATAATCTCTAGTAACTTACAATACATAATACAATGCAAATCCTATGTAAATAGTTGTTACACTATATTATTTAGGGAATCATAACAAGGAAAAAGTTTATGCTTGTTCAGTAGAGATGCAATTTTTGTTTCAGGATGCAGAACCCACATACTGTAAGGTTGAGTATAAATAATGAAATCATAGAAAGCAAGAATGTCTGGCTCATGGAGGTGCTTGGTAATACCAGGCAGCCATGGAATAGAATGATTTGTCCTCTACAAATCAGTAAATCTAGTATGAGGGATCAGAACACCCATCAGGGAGAAAATTTTTAGGAGGAAAGCCCTGCTTCTGTTATGTAAAACTTTTCAACTTTGACCACTGGCCAGCAGTGACTGGCCAGGCTGTGTTTTTGTTTGGTTTGTTTTTAACTTTTCTCCTTTTCTCTGCCTACATCAGATACACCAGCTCTTCAAAAGCCTTGGCTTTCCCTTCCCCAAATTGTTCTTTCTACCTCGCAAGGGAGGGTATTGTTGGGCACAGGCACCTGAACCGGAGCCTCTTGCCTAATTACACTGTACTCAGATTTTCCAAAGAAGCCCCCAGCATGGCAGGATGCCCTCTTTGAAGTCATTAGTCTTCACAGTAGGCAATGCACATCATCAAAGACTCTGTTTCCCAGCAACCCCTGCTGTGCACCAGAGGATTGCAGAGCGAGGGAGAGAAAAGCCTACACGTGCATTAAGTCTGCTGTTCTCTCCTCTGGCCCTGAACCTTAATTCCTTTGAACTGAGGCCCAGGGAGAAGGCTAGTGATGCTATTCCAAACCCTCTCCCCATTCTCTCAGTCTTCAACCAATTTAGCAATTAAACTTGCTGGAGCTGGGGATGCAGAATGTAAGGCATGGTTACAGTTCTAGTTGGTACTCTAAGGCTTTATGGAAATGGAGTTGGCAAGAGAAAGAAACTGACTCTGAGGATCTAGATGTTGCGAATGTACTTGATAATTACTATGAGATGGAGCTGGGAGTATCATTGTATCTGATTTTCTGTTTCTTGACTCCTTTAAAGCTATTGTGAATGAAATAATGTTTAACAAAGCCATTTACTTTAGACTCACTGATTTCGGCTCTGAAATCTAAGGACTCTGACCAGACAAATCTAATCTGCTCTGTCTTTGAAAAGCCAGTCGCTGAAGCTGGAATTACTGAGCAGGAGGGGGCTGGAATCCAAATGTCTAGGGAGTCTTGCTGAGGTCTAGCATGGACCATTCCCTCTTCCTCACTGTAACATTCATCAGTTGGCCCCTGCACATGCACACAGACTCATCTGTACCCACCAGGACAGCTTTCAGGCTGACACTTTATCTCCCACTGTACCACTGCGATAGGTATCTCGCCTGGCCCTCTGCTCCATTAATTATCCTCAAGTCTTGCTCTGCAGCCACCAAAAAATCAATCTAAAAGATCTGCCTACTTTACAGCCTGCCAAAAATTTACCAGTGATCTCTGTGGCCCTACAGAAAATAAATCTGGAGCTCCCTAAAGGGCCTGCAAGCTCTTCCTGACCTGGCTCCTGCCAGCCCCCTCAGTCCGCTCATCCCCAGTAGCTCTCTGCCTGGAATTTTATGTTCCAGTGGCATTGAATGTCTTGGTGAGCCGTGCATGCACCACGTTTTATGATGTCTTTATGTATTTGCTTATGGGTATAAGTGTCCGAAATGACTTTTCCTACTCTCTCTCTCCAATCCCAATTTTCTCTGGCTTTTCCCTACTTACTAAGTCTGCATCCAGGTACCCCTTTCCAAAATTTTATTCCAGTGCTGTCTGGTCTTTACAAAGTGGCCCTTTCTATTATCCTGTGACACCCACACATATTTCTGTCATTGTTTTAAACCGTAATTATAATGATCTGATAATAACAATAATTTGTTCATTTATCTGCCCTTACCCCTACTATACCAAGCTTCAAGTTCAGTATTGTCCTTTTCACTTTTGTAACTCTGCAATATCTCCTTTCACATTCACTAATAAGAACTAAATAAAAATGTTCATTGAATGAGTAAATGAATGGTTGCCTATGGGGTTATGTACACAAGGTCTATCAAATATCTGTGTGATTTTCTCAGTGTATTTCCTAGTGGTTAAGTTTCTCATTCACAGAAAAGAAATCAGAGTTTTTATATTTAATATTTGCCATGGTATTCTTTTCTGAGTTAACTCATCTGTCTTCCAAGTGCCACCAAAGTAGGGTACATCTATCATTATTCATTTAAAAAACATTTACCAAAATCTCAAGGATTGTGTTAAGTACATGGAAAAAAAGAGATAATAGTAGCCAACAATTATTTAGGGCTTATTATATGCTAGACACTGTCCAAAGCACTTAATATTAATTCATTTAATCTCCACATCAACTTTATAAATAGGAATGACTACTGTCCATCTTCATTTTACAAAGGAGGAAATTGAAGTAGGAAATTTTTAGGGTAACATACCAATCAGTCCATCATAGGTAAGTAAGTCTTATATGTTAGAAATGCAGTTACCAGACCTAACTTACAGAACATCATAACTTAGTAGCATAGTACACTGTAGAGTATTGGTTGTTTACCCTTGCAATTGAATGGCTCATTAGGAATTTGCCTAGCAGGATTTGCAGTTGAATGGCTGACTGGATTTGCCCAATGATATGAGAGACTACCACACTGCATATCACTAGCCCAGGAAAAACTGAAATTCAAAGCACAGTTTCTACTGAAAGCATATTGCATTTCCTCTATTGTAAAATCACGTAAATCAAACCATTGTTAAATTGCGGCCATCTGTGTATAGACCAACATAGCCTATGTACCCTAAAAACAGAGTTTATATGCTCATGGCTTGTAAGGAGGTAGAGTTCTAGGGCCTCAAGTGCAAGGGGAAAAGATAAGGAGAAAAAGCAAATGCAAGGTGTGTATCAGTGGGCAGGCCGCAGCTTTTCAAGAGGACAAGTTTGGATAAATGGGATGTACAGCAGTATAGATGGTGTATTAAACCATTTCCTTCTGCTGTAATAAAATAACACAGACAGGGTGATTGATAAAGAACATTAGTTTATTTGGCTGTAGAGACTGGAAAGTCCAAGAGCATGGTACTAGCATCTGGCCAGGGTTTCCACGCCGTGTCACAACGTGGGAGAAGGGCAAGTAAACATGCATGAGACAGAGAGAACTGGGACAACTCACTTTTTTAAGAAATCCACTCTAGAGATTACTAACTTACTCCTGAGACAACCACATTAATCCATTCCCGAGGGCAGAGTCCTTATGACATCATCCCTTAAAGGTCCGACCTCTTAATACTGTTACAGTGGTGATTAAGTTCCAACATGAGTTTTGAAGGGACACTCAAACTACAGCATGCCGCTGTTGCCCCCCAACTCATGTCCATCTCCCATACAACACTTTCATTTCACCCAGTACTCCCCAAATCTTAACTCATTCCAGCATCAACTCAAAAGTCCGAAGTCCAGTGTCTCTTTGGAATCAGATATGTTTAACACTCAAAGCGTGATTCATCCCGAGGTGAAGTCCCTGCAGCTGTGAACCTGTGAAATCAAAACAAGTTATCTCCTTCCAAAATGCAGTGGTAGGACAGACACGGGATAGACATTCACATCCCAAAGAAATCAGTAGACAAGAAAAGAGAGGTAATAGTTCCAAGGAAGTGCAACCCCAACATGGAAAACAACGATAAGTCTTAAAGCTGGTGAATAATCTCCTTTGACTCCATGTCTCACAGCATGGACGCACTGGGGCCGTGACCCCCAAAGCCTCTAACAGCTCACCCCTTTGGTTTTGCCGGGCTCAGTCCACACTGCAGTTCTCAGGGTTGGAGGCTTGTGTCTGCTTCTCTCTCAGGCTGACATTGCAGACTGTCAGAACTCTACAGTTCTGTGGTCTTGAGTGTGGTCCTGTCCCCTCAGTACCACTAAGCATTTTCCTAGCAAGGGCCCTGCTTCTATGACAAGTCTCTGCAAACTGCCAGGTAGACCACAGAATCCTTTGAAATCTAAGTGGAGGTAAACACATCCCTGCAGCTCTTGCATTCACTCTGAAAGCTTGAATACCTAAGGTCATATAATTGCTGCCAAGGTTTGCCTATAGTACCTTCTTGATCAGCATTAGTGTGGTGGTTCAAGCCGTGCCTGGGTCCACATACACCATGAATGGGTGGCCAAGGAGTACTGTGCTGGAATGCAGAGAGGTGGGGCCTAAGGTGGCTCTGGGCCGTGAGCTGATGGAGGGTGCCCACAATCTGTTCCCCAAAACCATTCTGGCCTTCTAGATTTATGAAACTTATAAGGAAGGGAAGCCTCACTTTCCTCTCATTTCTCTCTCTCTCTCTGTCACACACACACACACACACACACACACACACACACACCTTTCACACTTAGGTGAGTCTCTGATAAGGATCAACCTCAAATGAAGTAGTGAGCAAGCTCCTTTATAAACATGATAAAAATTGACATTGACATAGATCAGTGTATGATGTTCAGGACATACAGCAGCAGTCTTGAGCCTTTTTGGCACCAGGAACCAATTTCATGGAAGACGGTTTTTCCACAGACTGGGGAAGGAGTATGATTTTGGGATGATTTAAAGGAACAGACAGCCTAGATCTCTAGCACGCACAGTTCACAATGGGGGTTCGTGCTTCTATGAGACTCTAACCTGCTATCTGACTGCTGGTGGAGCTCAGGTGGTAATTCCAGGGACGGGGAGTGGCTGTAAATAGAGATGAAGCTTTGCTTGCTCACTTGTGCTGGTACTTACTTCCTGCTGTGTGGCCTAGTTCCTAATGGCCTGGGGGTTTGGGACTCCTGATGGACAGGATAGAAGAGAATTAAACATAAGAAAGTTGGAGGCTAGCTGTAAATACCTCTGGGATGAATGAGTGAGTGAATAGATGAGTTATAGTCAATAAATGAATGAGAAGGCACCATTCAGAAGAATGATTTAAATAGGTGCAATAGAGAAAAATAGTGTGATCCTGAAATAACCCCACTGGTTACCAGAGTATTAATACAAATTGGACAATGGCTATCCCCATGGCAAAAGGGCAAGGTGACATACTGGTGAGATAGATGCACTAGACTTTATAATAGTTGCTTTTCTCAAAAGAGAGTGTTCCCAGAATAGCTACTAGATTTTTGGAGGAGAATAGGGAAGCAGAGCAGTTAAGATTAAAAAGCTTGATTCACCATTCTGGCTGCTGATCCAGAAGGTACAATTGGTAAACATTGGCAGAGAACACATGGCCTTAGGTTTTCAGGCTTGTAGAACACAAGAGCTGTAGGGGTAGCATCCTCTTCCCACTTACTTCTTACACCTATCCCCAAAAGCCTTCCCAGGACATTCTTGCTTCTGTTCTGCTCTTTGTCTCTGTCATAACAATCTAAAAGATCCTTCCCTAGAGATCCATACCCAAATGAAAGTTCAAGTCAGCACAACCACTAGGGCTCTTTTGGTTTTCCCACTGAACTAGCAGCTCCTTAATGATAGATCTATACCCTTTTTGGTTTTATTCTTGTGATGCTTAACTTTCTTAGTCATCTGGTAGGTGTCTGTGTCAGCTAGGGTTTCTGTAACACAACACTACAGATGAATGGGTTAGCTTCTTTTTTTACAGTTCTGGATGCTGGAAGTCCAAAATGAGTGTGCTTCTGAGGGTCCTTTTGCAGGCTTGCAGATGAGCTCTTCTCACTGTATCTTGACCCAGTAAAGGGAGATCTGTTGTCTCTTACCCTCTTTACGACACTAGCCCTATAGCATCAAGGCTTCACCCTTACAATCTCATTTTACCATAATCACTTCTTTGAAGGCCCTCCACCCAGTGCAGTCCCATGGGGAACTTGGGGCTTAAATATATGAATTGTGTGTTGTGGGGGATGTGGGGGGCACACAATTTAACCCATAGCAGTGTTCACTAAACCTTAAGTTAATGACAGAATCAATGAACAAATAGTGCTAGATATTAGGTAGTTTCTGTTGTCATTTTCAGAGTGGAAAGAGGAACAGGAATTTTCTTCACTCTCTCAGTGTCTCCCTACTTTTGCCCCCTCCACCAACATAATACATAATGACAGAGATTGCAAAAAAAAAAAAAAATCTTAAAAGGGATGTCAAAAGTTACTGGAGGGCCAGTGAGATGGCTCAGCGGCATGAGCGCCTGCCTGGCAAGCGTGAGGGCCCGAGTTCAACTCCCGGAACCCACATATGAAAAAAGGGCCAGTGATATCACTCAGCAGCATGGGCGCCTGCTGGCACATGAGGTCCTGAGGTCGACCCCCAGTACCCCCACCCCCAAAAAAATTTACTGGGAAGAGGGGAGGGGAGACGAGTTTCTTTTGCTATTTACATCCTGACGGTTGAGGACTGTGCTTTCAAGTCTCCATCTTGCTTGCTTCCTTGTGTCACTAGCCACAAGGGTCCAGTTATGGGTCCTTAATGAGTTTGTAAGCAGAATTCTTGCCCCTAGGTTGTCTGTGTGAATCTATTTCACAATGTTCAAAATGTGCCTTTTTTTCTTAAAGATAGGATTCAACACAGGAGGTCACTTCTTCAATTTTCTTCCACGTCCTTGAGACCTGTCCTTTTAGCACTATGGAGAAGTAAATGAATCTGGATGGGATCAACTTTAATTCACTTCTTTAGGTCCAATTCGGATGCTGGGAAATGTTCCCATTAGTAGCAGAAAATAGCTGCCATTTGTTGGATGCTTACTCTGTCTGACAAAGAATTTTACTTACACTTTGCTTCCATTCTTCCCAGCTATGAACCAGGGGACTCAGGCTCAACAGCAATCTCATAGGGGCTCTGTGAAATGCTTTGTACTGTCAAAGGAAATAGCGGTGTCTGTCAGATACACGCTGACTACTTTCAATTTACGGTTATTGCCCTTTTTCTAATGACTACTGAGTTGTTCAGATGTAAATACTAATTAACTACTTAACAAATGGAACTTGTGGATGTTTCATGTGGTATAGGGAAGCTGTGAAAATTAGTGAATCACTTTGGGTGCTATGAGCCAAGCAAGTTTGAGGACCTCTTTCTACTTCATGCAGTGCCCCTAGTAAGGTTGGCGTTATTTCCTGAAGCTTTTCTTTGAGGTCACTAAGCTCAGGTCAGTCTACATAGTTCAGTGGCTTGTAAGTTATGGAGGCAATATCTGAGCCCAATACTGTCTGGCTCTGAAACCTTTTCTCCAGAATGTTGCTTCACTACAGGATTAATGATGATCAGATCTTAGCCTGTCAGAGCTCAAAGAGGCTTCGGCAGTAATCCACCCTGTTTTACAATCTAGCCCTGTCACGCAACTGATTGGTGTTGAGTTATCAAGGGATCAGGTCTCCCAGCTCTTAGTTCTGAATTATTTCTTCCTTCTGTGTTTCTCTTGCCTCTTAGCTTTGGTCATCCACTCATTACAGCTTGTATAATTTTCACAGTCAAAATATTGAAGGTGTTTTATTACCTGAAGCAGAGAGAAATAAGAGACTTTTGGGAGGGGCGCCAGACCTAATTATGGGGGCAAAGGAATTGGCTTATGGGGAGAGATGAAAAGAGCGAACATGGGATGGAAAATTTGGGTTAAGCACACTTAAATGAGATGCGGCCATGCTCCATTAATATCTAAATGATAAAAATGTCACAAGACAGGATAAAGAAGTTATTTAGAATATATAAATAGGAAATAGGATAAGAGGAAGAAAGAAAAATTTAGACTGATAATGTGACTTTGCTATTTATTAGGTGGAGGTGAGAAGAGTAGGGGCAGTGGAGGGATCTGTTTTCCCTAATTTATACAAAGTTGGATTGCATAAGCACTGTGCAGAATACCTGAGGGCCTGGTTATTCTGGTCCCTGGGGGATTACCTAGGCAATCTTTCCTACTTGCAATTTGTATGGTTCTTTAACAGCAATATATATGTTTTTCATTTTTCTTCTATTGTGTTCTTTACCCATTCTATAATTTCCCATTCTGTGTATTTATGTCTATTTTGGCTTCTTCCTTCCATTTTCCTTTTTCTCTCTTACTTCTTTTTTGCCACCACCTCCTCAGGCTGTCTCTGGACTTCCTTTCATTCCCAGAATGATTCTCGCTCAGCCTCATCTTTCTCCTGGTCATTCTCCAGTAGCTGGTATACCCTAGGTTTCCAGGCCTCTATTCCTCTCGCTTTCTCCAAAATAGAAGATGAAATTTGCTACACTGACAAATAGAACAAAGGCTGAAAGTCCCTGCCAAAGTTACAAGGACAGCATTTTCTCTTTTTAAGGGGTTTTAATTTTAAAAGGAAAAAAAAAAAAAAAAAAAAAAGCCTCCTCCTCCCCCAGCCCCTGCTGTGCACACACAGTGCTGGGATGTGAGCATTGGTTGAGGGACAGCCAGATAAAAAGCCACTCCTTGGTTCAGATCATCCCAGCTCTCAAGTTCCCTCCCATCCTCGGCTCCTTTTTACTGCGTTTGTCAGAAATCCAGGCAGAAAATGGTAGCATTAGCATTTTTAATAAAGGAAGCTAGAGAAAAGAGAGGCAGCTCAAGAAAACTAAAGGAGGGAAGGAAGCCCAAATCCACTGACAGTCAAAACTCCCTTTCGGAGCCAGAGAGAGCTCAAGATGGGGGCAGGGGAAGGCAGACAAGAGAAGCAGTAGTCTTACGAGAAGCATTCAGGCTGATATAATTGGAGCTTTGCGCACAAGCAGGAACAGTTGGGAGGTGGGAAATTGCTGTGCTGGATTGAGTTTGGCTCAACTTGATACCGAGGCCCAGCATTGTGAAATGTTTTCTAATTTAGCCCATTTTCTCTGTCTTCCTGGAATGAGCCATTATTCGTCCATTACTGGCAAAAATCATGGTCCAGGCTAACCTCTTCTCTTCTTAATCTTCTTCCTCCTCTCCTGAACTCTGTAGGAAGGGAGAGGAAATATGTTGGATGGAGGGGGCCACACACACTCTTCATTTTAACAGAGAAAGTGAACCTCTGAGACCTGGAAGGACTGACATCATCTTTCCCTATTTCATATTTCTGGGGCTATGAATGCAAAACTTTAATGGAGTTGCTAGGTTTACGTTTTGTCTGCTCAGCCATTGTACCTCTGCAGGATGAAGCTTAATTGGCTCTTTCCCACCACTGAAAAGGAGGAAAAATATCTCCTTACAGAGGTTACTGTTCTCTAAAGAAAGTGGCAGTGATTAGATCTAATGCCTTTGACAGCTGGATAAGAAGTTGCTAAATAAGAATAAATTGAATGCCTAAACCTGGAGTCAATCAGATGGTAACACAAATCTCAAACACCACAATGAACCTTCTTATAATATTCTTCCTCCATCACATTTTACAACCCTTTTGAGTAAAATAGTGGCAAATCTACTTTACATCCTCAAATCCAGGGCCATAAAGGGTCAGGACAAATCAAAGCTGGGGGGAATACCCTTTTTTACTTATGGGTTTCAGCCTATTAGATCATCCAGGATAATTGTAGACATTTCATACCTTTAGAATTGATGCTCACCCCATTGTTTAGAACCTTGCAATTTCAACACAAGAGTGCCTATCACAACTAATGTTCCTTACACATGAAATCAATCATTTTAGCCTCATTTGAGCAGACAGAAGAATGTGTGTATTTGTACAAACATTTAGTTCCATCTGGGCTGTGCATCTTAATGCTGAATCTTGATTTCCTTTATCAGTGAGTTATTCTAGTTGCCCTTGCACTTACAGTCATGACCTGGAACCGGATGTCAGGCATATGAATACACATAAAATTATTAGATGCAACTCTGGAAAATTTTTAAGATCATTAAACCAAAATGTCTTTGAAAAGTAGAGAGGCAAATGGATTTGTATCTCTTAGGTTTCTTCACAGCATAATTGCTGCTTCCGAGCTTCACATCCAAGGGTAGAATTGACATGAGCTGGAGATACACAAAACCCTTTAGGTTTGGATAGAATGTAGGTTTAGATCCAGTACCACGTTCTTTTGAAAGAGTCAGAAATTCATTTGAAAATTACTTCGTTACCATATGGGGATCAGAGGTTTTTTTTTTTTTTTTTTTTTTTTTTTTTTTTTCACATCTATTAATTTGAAAGTAACCTGAAATGAGACTTTAACCTCCAGCTTTTACCATAATAAAACCATTCTGGACAATGTCTACACACTTGAAGATTTGAAAGGAAGATTTTTTTCAGTGATATTCTCCATAATCCCTTCCTCTTCCTGGTTGCTTTGACAGGACACTTGGGATAGGCTAGAGATTTCTGCTGGGCAATCTCCCGTCCTATAGTCCTGACCATGATCTATGTGCTTGTTTTTTTCCACATCTTTATCTCCAGGCCTAATCTCTTTTTGTGTTTTCCTGCCTCCATCTCCAAGTGCCTGTGAATATTTGTTAATGAATTTGCTACAGGTATCTCAGTTTAACCTGTTCAGAGTAGAACGTGAAGTCTGTACCCACCCTGATATCTGCTCTTAACTGCCGTTATTGGCCTCAACAAAAAGCATCACCAGGGTTGGTAATGTTGCTCAGTGGTACAGCATTTGCTTAACGTTTTTGAGACCCCAGGTTCAATCCCCAGTAGCACAAACAAACAGCTATTTTCGTCAACCCTTCTTTCTCCCACATGAGAAGTTTGGGGTCATTCTCCATAGAACCCTCACATTTACCCTCCCACACCCATTCACACACTTTTTATTAGCCACTAAATCCTTTTTGTTGCCTTCAGAGATGCCTTTCACACTTAGAGGCCTTTTTCTTTTGCCAGAGCTGTTGCCCTACTGGAGGATAACTCATGGCCTGTGAATATCATCAGCGTCTTTCTGACATCCTTCCTCCATCAGACACACCAGTTGAAAGGGAGGGAGGAAAGAAAGGAGGACAGTCTGGGCATTGGAGGGTGTGCATGGAAGGAAATTACTTTGAGCAGAGTACAGGCAAGAGGAGGACATCCACGTGGCTTATTCAGGAGCAGTCTGATGGGAAAGGTGGGAGGGTAAGGGGAGAAAGACACCCAGACTCCACAAGGCTCTGAATTCCAAACAAGGGGCTTGGAAGTAGGAAGTTATAAAGTGTATGAAGACAGTATTGTAGGAAGGCACCCGAGGCTTTAGGTCAGGGATCTGCTACTACTGGCCTTAGATCAAATCTGGCCTGTCACCTGTTTTTGTAAATAAGGTTTTATTAGAATACAACAACGCCTGTTCCCTTGTGTGTTGAAAGTAGTCTTCGGCTATTTTCCCACTATAATGGCAGAGTTGTATAGTTGTAACAGAGGCTGGATGGCCTACAAAGCCAAAAATATTTACCGTCCAACTTATTTCAGAAAAATGTTTAACAACTTCCACATGAGATCAGAATTTCTCAATCCTAGAACTATTCACATTTAGGGCTGGTTAATTCTTTGTTCTAGGGTTGTCTTGGGCATTGTAGGATGCATAACGGGCCTTGACCTTTCCATATTACATATGTAGAACATCCCACGCCCGAATTTTGACAGTGGAAAGTGTCTCCAGACATTGCTCATTCAGGAGAGGGGATAGAAATCTCTCCCCCATTGAAGACCTCTGCATTTGATTATTGCGAGATCAGCAATCCTAGAGCCAAAGTAGGAGGCAATTGCGATAGGAAATGATGATGATAATAACAGCAGACACCTCCACGGTGCTTAGCATGTGCCTGCCACTATAAGCGCTTTATATTTATTAATCCCTTTAATCTTTCCAGCAATCCTGTGAGGTGGATAGTATTTCATCATTCGTATCCAGTGAGGTGAATATGATTATCACTGTTTTACCCAAGAAGAAATGAGACTCAGAGGTAAAACATACTCAACGTCACCCAGGTAACCTGTCAGAGCCAGGTTTTGAGCTCAGATAACTGGCTCCTTCACTGGCATGCTACACTGAGTGACATGAAGAGAAAACTGATGTGTCTTGGTGGCATAATGTATATGAGAGTGGTGGAAAACATACATTTTGAGCCGTCTCTTTCTCCCCACTACCAAACTAATTTTGTTTCATTCTGACAGCAAACAGGTGGAGAATCCCTTTAGCTTCTCTTCACCTTTAATATGTTACATCCAACTGCTCTATCCATCCCCACCACCTCCCCTCAGCAATGCACACACATAAATCGGGTGTAAATATTTTGATCTGTCAAGATGGTTGCTTTTCTGTCAGTGTTAGTATTCTTTATTACTTTACCACATTTTAAAAGAAATGATTTTTTGTTCCCCCTTATGAAGGGATTAAAGGCCATTTCCTATGTTGGGAATGCCATCCTAATTTCCTGTTTGGACCTGGCCACAGTTCTGTCATCTTCCTGATTCTTCTATCCACAGTGACTGCACATGTGAAGAGCAATGGGTGGAAGATGAATGTGTAAAAATAAAATAAGCTAGAAGATGTTCATCCAAGTAGACAGTCCTTGTCTCTATAAGATAATGGGTTGGAGGATCAGCTTCAGGGCGGTGCTGGGAATCAGTGCTCAGCTCCCACTATCACTTGGATCACCCTGCTCATGGGCCTGCTGAGTTTCTCTGGGTTGGTAGATTGGTGGAGTCAGTTGGTCATCTCTGCAGAAAGAAAAGAAATGTCCAAACCTCTTTCATTTGGAAGTTGAGCTGAAAAGAGAGAGAGGATAGTAATAAAACATCTAGGTTTGAAAGTAAATTTCCCCACCCAATTAGCCCTATTTCAGAGTGACAGGGTAAGGGGATGGAGTGCCCAGACCCTGTTCAGATAGAAGGGTTCTCAGCATTGGACAAAGGAGTGAGGTGTGTGTGAGTTTCAGAGAGCATGAGGGGTATAGTGAGGGCTAAGAGAAGGGAACAAAGAACAGGCACAGAGGCTGCATTGACCTGGAGGGCTGGGAACAAGGAAAACCATGCTGGGTGTGAGGAGAAATGCGCACATAGCAGCAAGCAGTTGCGGGGGGGGGGGCATGTTGTGGAGCAGCAATGGAAGAGGAGGATGCGGAACAGCAGGGAAAGCAGACAAAGACCACAGAGGGACATGCTGACACTGTCTCTCCAGTAAATGGCAAATGGGCTCTGAGTCTTCCCTCTGGCATTTTCTTGCCCTAGGAAAAGACTGTGTTATCAAGACCTGGTTTGGCCCAGGAGAGGGAAAGGTGAGAAGGTGCCTTTGATGCACACAAAATATGCAATATTCCTCCAGGACAGACAGGTGTCCATGGGGCAAAGTTCCTGGGTTTGAAGTAGAAGATGAGAGCTTGCAGGGGGGAGGATGATCTTGCAGGAGTAACATCTTCTAGTTTCTTGGTGTTGTCCACAAGCTGGATGTAAGGTGGGTGTAGGGAAAGGTGAGGGTGTGGGTAGTGGGCCTTTCTCTCAGGACACAACCTCAGGGACAGCAGTTGCAGGCAGGAGTTTACTGAGGAGAATTCTCAAAAGCATGTCCTGGGGGGTAGCGAGAGGAGCAGACTGGGCCACAGTGATCAGGGAAGCCTCAACAGATCCTCTGGAAGTTCTGGAGCTGGGATGGCCCTCCAGAGTTGTCCCAAATCGAGGCTAGGAGATTGAGCCTTCGTTTCCCACCTCGACAAGCCGTTGATATGAGCTTCCTGAGAAGGAACCTCTATTAAGCAAAGCAGCTCACTGAGGACAAATCCCAGACAGGGCCTAGGTCTGGTCCATCAGCAGCCACGACCCCACTGCTGGGAATGCTGAGTGCCTGGGGAACCCCAGAATATCTCCAAAGCAAGGTGGGGTGGTGAGAACATGTTGTTCTCACTGCTACTTGCTCCAAGTGTGAGACTTGTGGGGAACGTGGCTGCTTTTCCCCAGCTGCAGCTAAGGTCGGCTTGCTCAGTGCTGTGCACATAGAACCAGCGTGTCCAGGAAAAGGATGATGGGAGCTAGGCTGGAGTCTTGTGTGAATCTTGCTCTAGGGTGGGCTGATCTGATCAATCCTAGATTTCAAGGTCTAAGTGTAGTAGTCCAGTGACAAACCAGACAACTCCAGATAGGAGTGACTATGCTGGTCAGCCAATTGGCAGGTCTGAGTGAAGCACCTGGAGACATTTGGCCTCAAGGAGACGCGAAGGGAGGACATGCTAACAACTATAGCACAAAAGTTAGATTTGATCTATTTTGCCCCAGAAAGGCAGACCCAGGAATAATAGCTACAAATTAGAAAGAAGCAGATTTTAGTTCAAATTTTCACAAAAGAAGAATGTTCAATACCATCTCAAAATAGAATGCTGTGCCCTAGGTTACAGCGTGTGCGCCATCCCCTGAGGTCTCTGAAATGCCAGAGGCAGAGGCTTGCAATCACTCCATGGAGCAGTAGGTTTGCAGTGAGGGATACAGTCTCCAGGTCCTGTGATTTCATGATCTCACAAGTCCAGTGTTTCTTTAGAGGCTGTAATCAGCTCCACAGCACTTCCAGAAGGGCCTAGCCTCTGAGCTTTCAGTGTGATGGCAACCTTACTACCTTACAAGACAATGGTTTCCATTTCTGGATGGTTCTAACTGAGGTAAAGGCCTCCCTTTCTCTTTTCCCCAGAGCAGTGCTTACCATCCCCCATTACTTATATTGGAGAGAGAGAGGAAATCAAAAGCCAAATGCTGCAGAATGGCACTTTTGAACACTCCATTCTTCTTGCTGTCTGGTCTGAACAATTACAGAGCCTGGGCTTTTTGTTCCCGGCTGCTTCACCAGTGGTGTGGAGGAAGAATAAAGACCCCGTCTTGGAGGATGCTAAAAGACTGAAGAAATTGCAGAGCATTCATAGTATCCACAAGGCACTGAGGAGAGCCTCCACTGTGCTCTCTGTCTCTGTTTTGCCTCTGGCTGGGCTATTACAATCACTGGACTTCCTGAAGCCTCCAGTTGCATGGGCGTGACAGAACACATTAGGTTCTCGTCAGACTCTTCTACAGCCACACAATCCAATGATGACAGTCCCAGCAGCTGTCATTTGTATGAATGAAATTGAGGCTGGTGGGAGATGCATGAGGGATAGCTACAGGGATCTGAAACCTTTTGTTAGTCCAGAAGCCTGAAGCTGCCTACCACTGTTCAAGAGTCCAAGGTCAGAGAAAGGGGTTGGGGGAGGGGTGCACACAGCACAGGGCCACTAAGATGCCAATTGTTGAAAACACATTTTGAGCTGCTGTGCGAGTTGCCTTCAGCAAAAAAAAAAAAAAAAAAAAAAAAAGGCCTATGCGAAGAAATATCCCAAACCCCAATCAGAAAATGTTTGGGGAGAGAACAAAAGAAAGTAATGAATTTTAACTATGTCTGTGAACATTCTTCATAGGGATAGTTAAGGGCAGCGAATACAGAATGAGTTAATGCTGCCAAAAGGATTAAGAGGAATAAAAATGTTGTTTACAAACTTACCACGGAAGAGAAGCACTTGGGAAAAATACGTCCATAAATAAGTAAAGGGGATTGAAATCTACTGCTGGTCTAACAAGAGCAAGGCACTGAATTTGCTTTTTCCTGTCTTTTACATGAAAAATAACAAGAAAATGTAGGGAGTCCTGATGATTTTCTTAGGGAGACAGAGACTCCATTGAGACAGCGAAGGGAGTACAGTGAGAATGTCAGGGAGAGTCTGTGACATCACCTGGGACTCCTCATGACTCCCTGCATGGCCAAGACCTTCGGTCCGGCATGCACGTTGCCCCCTGACCTGTCACCTTCCAGCCTATGCAGCTGGTCTCCACACTTCTGCCTCCCATGGCCCTGGGGCCTCTGTCACATTAAACCACTTGCTTTTTCCAAACAAACTGCATTCTCACTCACTGTTGGGCTCTCTTTCCCTTCTGGGCTGGAGCTCCCCTCTTTCCTCATCGAACTTCACCCACCTCAACCTTATTGCTGCTCTCTTCTCCATTTACAAATGTAGAAAAGTCAAACCTTTTCTCTATTCTAGTCTACTTGTACAAAACCCACCTCAATCATTATCTGTGGATTCTGCTTCCCTTCAGCATCAGTCTGCATTTTACCAGCCCTCCATCCCCTCTTATGTTACATAGATATATCTGAATTGTGAACTCCTGAGGTCCAAGTGAGGTCTCTCTGCTATGTCCCCAAGTTTTCTATCACAGTGCCAGGCACAAAGTAACACTACTGTTCTCTTCCAGACAGAGCATCAGACTCTCCTTGGAGAGATTGCAACAAGTCCACGGCCATGCACCATGGAAGACCTACTGTATCAGAAGTTTCTAGGAGTCATTCTCCCTAGGAGAGTCTGGTGGCCAATGGTGTTTAAAACCACTAGTACAATGCTTCTAAAAGTATGATTCCGCATCACTTGAGGACCTGTTAGAAAGGAGAATTCTTCAGCCCACCCCAGACTTACTGCCTCAGAAACTCTGGAAGTGGGGCTTCAATATTTGCATTTTAGTAAGTCCTGCAGGCGAGTTACACACTGAAGTTAGGAAACCACTGCTTTACTAGTGGCCTGCCAGTAACCAATGTCTGATGGGCCATCAAAGTCCTTATCCTGGGCTGGTGAGATGGCTCAGCAGCATAAGCGCCTGCCTGGCAAGCGTGAGGTCCTGAGTTCGACTCCCGGAACCCACATACGAAAAAAGGGCCGGTGATATCGTTCAGCGGCACAGGCGCCTGCTGGCGCTCAAGGTCCTGAGGTCGACCCCCGGTACCCACAAAAAAAAAAAAAAAAAAGTCCTTATCCTGACTTCTCTGTCCCTCAGTTTGGTGGCCTTAATAAACCCCAAAATAAATGCATTTAAGAAAGCCATGGTTTTAGAATCTTATTCTCTGTCTTCCTCTTATTTCTTTCCCACAGGAGTCAATTAATAAGAAATCCACATTACTCTCAGGACTTTCGTGATGATTGGCCAGCTCCCTCCAGAAAGAAATTTGTAGAGACATTGTCTTGTGCTCATCCTGCAGCTGAAATTTGAAAGGGCCCTTACTGAGCCATTTTACTGACTAGTTTCTGCATGCTCATGTCTCTTCCATTTTTTGCTGACTGTCCTTTAGTTACCTCCTACTCTACTTCTGAAGACCATTTGTAGTTGGCATAGCAAACCAGGCACAGATCTCTACCTTCTTGCCTCTCATGAGCTCATCCCTATCCAACCTAAACAATTCAAACCACATGTATCCAAAGATCAATCTTAATTTTAAATGTTTTCCCCCTTTGGATTCCATGGTATATGAATGGAGCCCCTAGCACCTGGTGCTAAACCAGAAACCTAGCTGTCGTCTGGGCTTTCTCTCTCCCTGTGCCCTCACATCTAATCCATCACCAAGTACTGGCCATGCTGCTTCCTCTCTCCTCTGCCTCTGCCCCCTTTCCCTCAAGCCCTTTTCTTTTCTCATGAGGATTACTTTCAGCCTCCTACCCACATGTCTTGCTTCCACTACTTAAAATCAGCAGTTTTCCATCATCGTTCATGAGAAAGTCCGAATTCCTTATCTTTGCATCCAAGCCTTCTGCTCTGCCTCTTACCTCTGGCCTCCTCTGGGCTTGTGTCCTAGCTGTTGACCTCCAGGTAGATGGATCCACCTGCTATGGTAAATGTCTGTCACTAAATACCAGGCTTTATCTCTCTTGGGATTGCACTTTCCCACATCTTCAACAAAGCAATTAATATTTATCTTTCAAACTTGGGTTTCTTACATCTCTGCAAAGCCTGCTGTGGCCCCAGTCCCCAGCAGATGCCTTTCCTTTGTGCACCCATAACACCCCAAATATCCTTCCACTGAGAACATTTTACCAGGTATATGAACTTCCTAGGGCTTCTATAACAAAGTACTGCAAACTGGGTGGCTTGAAACAACAGAAATGTCCTGTCTTACAGCTTTGGAGACCAAAGCTCTGAAATCAAGGTGTTGGCGGGGCCAGGCTTCCTCTCCATCCTCTAGGGGAAGATCCTTCCTTTTCAGTTCCAGCTTCAAGGCCCCAGGTGCTCCCTGACTTGTGCATGCATCACTTTCATACCTGCCTGCAACTTTCCATGGCTGTCTCCTTGTGTGTGTCAGTGTCTACATGGCCATCTTCTTGTGAAGACACCAGTCATACTGGGTTAAGGGCTCACACCTGTTCAGTCTAACCTCATTTTAACTAACTATATCTGCAAAGACCTTACTTCCAAATAAAGTCACATTTTCAGGTAAGATGTGGGGGTGATTAGAGATTCAACATATCCCACCTTTTAACTTTTGAGCCCTGAACTTCTCCACAGCCTCCCCAGCTTTTCTTTGCCCTATCCCATCCCTCCACAAACTCCATTCTTTGACCTTATTTCTCTATAGCTGTCAGGTCCATCATCTTGTTTCTGGTTTTATTGCTTCCTCAGCCCGCCTAGACTTTGTGAAAAGCCTCTGTCCCTTTTATCTTCTGCTGCCCCTGCCTGGCCATCCTATGCCTTGCTCAGAATGGCTTTCTGCTTACTGCTCCACTGCTGTGGAGCTTTCTAGAGCTTGGACAAATCCATAGAAACTGGTTATGGTATTCATTCTGTAATTCCAACCAGGGCCTCACAGGAGTGTTGCCATCTTCTTAGTTGTTTCCTGTCATGTGCCAAAAACTGTTCCAATCTCCCTGAATACTTTGTTCTCACTCTCTCAGCCCCTCACTCTCATTCCTTAGCATCAATCCAACTTAATACAGTGGGAACCATGTGGCATGAGCTCCTCCCCTTCCTTTCATCGTGCTTCTCATCTCTCCTCTGCTTTACCCTTTCTTATTCCTGTCTGAAATGGCTGTGTCCTCAGTGCCACCATTCTAGTGTCCATATGGATCCTTCACCCCACAATTTTCATGTCTGCCGTCTTTGACCCCTAGTCACTTCTGCATCTTCTGTTATACCCAGACATCTTCTAGCTTTTATTCAGGTGTCAAAGGAGTCCATGTCTCTTAATTCTTCATATTATTTTCTCATTTACTTTCACTGACTATGTTTCATAAAGAAAATGCACACATATGTTGCCTTTGCTTTTATTGTCAATTTCTGAAAGCCTATTGCAGGTGTTGGAATTATAATTATTACCCTGCAATTTTAAATATAATGTGTTAACCTCTGTCTCTCCTTCTTTTCATCTCTCTTGTGCAAACAGTCTGTTTTTCATTCTCTCTAGTCATAGAAAATGCTCTTTCTCATACTTACTTCTACTAATTTATAGTCACCAAAATAACTCCTCACACTTTTGTTTGTTTGTTTCCTGAGGATCTTGCTGTGTGTTGAGCTCTGCTACAGGCTGTAGATACAGTGGTGGAAAAGACTCACAGGTGCCCACCACAGTCTGTTGAGGGAGTCACGAGAACAAATAAGAAAATAAATACATTGCAAATACTAACGTGGAGAAAAGTACAGCGGTCCATGGACAGAGCGGAGAGGGCTGACTTGAAATTTGGGAACCAAGTTCTCTCTGAGTTGAAACGGAAGGATAAGAATGTACCAGCCAGGTCAAAAGGAAGAGAAAGAACTTTCCAGACCTGGGCACCCTGGAGGGCCCTGGAAGAAAAAATAGAGGCCTCTTTAGGAACTGTCAGACACCATGGTTCTGTCATAATAAGCAGGTGAGAGGTTTGCTAGTAGACAGGTCTGGGTCATGCAGGAGGTTTGATGGCCAGTTTAGAGGGAGGCGATGTGACCTCTACCCTAGACTTTAGCCCTTACCTTCTCAAGAGGTTCTCCTTGATTTCACATGCGCAAGGACCACGCTCCTTTTATCAGACACTCTTGAGGTGCAACTATACATCCACTGTGTGAGACAGCACCCCACTGTCGTTGCCTCTGCTCATCCCTTTGTCGCTAGAGCACAGAGTGTGACCCATGCCAGCTGCTGAATACATATTTGCTAAAGGACTGAATAGACAAGTGACCGTTTCTTGTTTGTCTTCTGTATGTTGTTTTAGTAATTTGGCCTCTGAGCCTTAGTGAACTTATCTATAAAATAAGGATTTTAAGTGATTGAGCACTAGACTTGTTGTAACTGTGACTCCTATTCCTGGACCCTCTATTTTCAATCCCCGTTTCTATCTGTGTTGCCCTCCCTGTTGAATGCCAGCCCTGCTCGTCTAGCTACTGGCTGCAGGTCTTGTCAGATGCTCTCAGTTAAAACCCAGCCTTTTCAGTCCCCCACGCCCCTAATCCCCAGACACACACACACACACACACACACAACTGGAAATGCTTGTTTCAATTCATGGCAAAGCCGTTATCCTGGTACTTCCAGCTGTAAATTCTGAGGCCACCTTAAACTACTTCTTATTCCTCAACCACTGCTTTAAGTAACCACCAAGAGACTTTGCCTGAGGAGGATCTTTCTCTTCTAAATGCATATCTATCCACCAAATTCAGCCCTAATTACCATCTTTAAAAGCCATGCTTGCAAAAGGATGCTCTGCTGGCTTCTCCTCCCTGCCCCCTGTTTCTCTAACCCATTTATCCTGCTTTCCCAGGAGCCAAGTCCTGATACTGTTACTCTTCTATTCAGAACTCATCGGTGGCACCCTGTTGACCACCCAGGTACAAATTTCCTTTCTGGTAGCATCATGATATGACTGTGATTTTACCCCCCCCCCCCCCGTTGGCCCTTGCCTTGCTGATGGACTGGACCTGTCTCTGCTTCTGATGTCCCATCGTGTCCACCTGTCCCCAAGTTTTTGTCCACACTGTTCATTGTGTAGTAAGCCTTCTCTCTCATCGCAAATACCCAGATTGTGCCCATTCTTCAAAGCTTATCTGAAATAACTTACTGCAGGAACCTCTCCATGACCCTGGAACCAGATGCAATCTCCTTTTCCACTGAACCCACTTGCTCCCATGTCACTTGGAATCTCAGCCATTCTGCCCTGGATCAAGGCGGTGTCCTCACCACATTAAGCCCTCCAGCCAGTGCATCTCTGGGACTCTCCTTCCCCTGCAGCACTGGCTGGGGAAATTCCCACAGGTCATAGCAAGGGCTCCAAAGTGTGAGAGCAGCAGTTAGAACCCTGACTCGGCCCCATGTTAACAGGGAAACTTGGCCTAAAATTACTTCACTTTCTAAGCCTCACTTGCCCCATCTATTAAATGGAACTGATGTAGTAGCTATGCTTCAGAATTTTAATGAGAATTAAGTGATATAGCAAATGAAAAGCACTTGCTCTTTGCGTACTAGTTAATGCACAATAAATAGGCCCTTTTCTTGCTCGGTCCCCAAAACTGACGAACTAAATGCCCTGGTTTGTTTACTTGTCATTCTTCTCCCATTTCACCAGATCCAAGACAGAGACTCAGCCTTTTGTCTGTGTATCCTCATGCTCTCTGCAGTGCCTGGCTCATCAGAGGTTCATAATAGAGGCTTGGGGAATGATTCAGTACATTAATGAAGTCCTCGATGGCGGAGAATGTGTATTAATCATTTCTGTGTCCCTTGATAGTGTTTAGCAAAGTGTTTTTTTACATGGCAATTGGTTAATTAATATTTTCCAAGTAAATAAATAAATGAATATAAGAATGAGTGGGTCAATTAAAAGTAAAACTTGCTGAGTACATGTTGAATGGGAACATATTAGTAGATAGAAAGGATTTCAGGAAAGGATAAAAGCTCTATACGAGTACAGTTCCTTGATGGATATTTTATTCTTCTCTGGCTTATTTACTCTGTCAATTTTCCCTGACATAAAATCATAGAAATGCAGGAAGCTGTATCTTTTATTGCACATCCTCTGCCCCTTTTCCTTTCCTCCTCTCTTGCATTAGTGCTATTTGCTCTCTTGCTTTCTAGCTGGAATAAAATGTGCTGGGGGAAGAAGTCCCAGGTTGGCACCCTCCTTTGTTCAGGAGGTCACATTCTGCTGTGAATAAATGTTGAGCTGTTTTTCTTGCACAAGGGTGGATTTATGTAGATATATTGCCAGGCACCGGTCCTGTTCATTTTTGAGCAAAGATGGGTGTCAGGGACACATGGCAGGCTGTGCCCACAGCCAGGAATAACCAAGACACCGACAGGAATAAGCCAGACTAATAAGCTTTCAGGGGGAATGCACTTGAGGCCCTGCTGCATTAGCTCAGGGTAAAAACCAACTAAGCCTTTCGATACAGAATCTGGAGAGAAATGGGGGAAGGAAACTTATATTTAGAAAGTGACAACAGTATTTCAGTCATTGTAGTGAAACTACATTTATTTATTCATTCATTTACTCTTTTTATATTGCTATAACAGGAAGTTACAATTATCACCTATCCACAGGAAAATGAGACTTGAAAAGGTTAAATATCTTTTAGTTCTGTCAGTTTCATGCAACTAGTGAGAGACTCACGTCCAGAGCATGGGAGTCTGTTCGATGCCAGAGCGTGGTGAGACCATCCTGGGGTGGTTTGTGTGTTACCAGGGGCTCAGGGGTGGCCTGCAAAGGACTCTGCTCCCAGCTGGCTCTGTCTGCTCCTAATGTCTGCAGGGTGCTGGGACAGTAAAAAAGAAGGCAGTAGTCCTAACTCCTACCAGTCATCTGACCTCCTAAGTCCAAAAGAAATCTTGCACTTGTTTCATGACTGAGTTTCGTGACTGTGTGTGTGGCGTGACTACCTGTAAGTATGTGGGGACAGGCATCTGTACTTTTGAACATATTTATAAAAGTAGGAAAATCTCAATTCTACTTCATATTGTTTTAAAGGAGATGCTGATCTAAAGAAATGACAGTCTTTTAAAAAAACGAGTGTACATCTTTTATCATTGTAATGAGATTTGGCATATCTCATTTCATCAATGAGGGACAAGAAGGAGCTCAATGCGCTGCATCTCTAAATATTATTCAGAAATTTTAAAAAATTGGGTTCCTATGAATTCATAGGCTGCATTGCAATTTCTGTTTTTATGACAGCTATATTTTACAAATGTCAAACTCATCTGCAAAGATTTGTTGAGGGGGCGAAGCTCTTGTGCACTTTAGAATTATCCACCACACTTAAGAAAAATTGATGTTTGGCCCAAACCTAGATGTGTTGAATGAGAAAACCAGAAAAATCTAAGGTCCATATGATATATCTCAAAATTTGAGAACCATTCTGCTAGATGTCACTTATGAGAGATGTAGCGATAAAGGAGATTAAGTAGCTACACAGTAGGGAGAGAACATTTCAAGAAGAAGGAGAAGGAAGAGGAGAAGAAGAGGAAGAAGAGAAACAAGTGACTCCAATACAATAGGAGGTATGTTAGAATTTCCCTGTAAAAACACAGGCAAGGCAGTGGGTGGTTCTTTCTGCACACTACAGACAACTTCTAAACCACCCATTCTACCCTGGAAGTCAATGGATAGCAAGCCACGCCAGTGCCCAGCTTGTGGGATCCAAGGCTGTCTTCATACCTTTTTTCCAGTGGCTTTCTGCCATGATGGTTAGATAAGCAGAGCAGGGTGTGGCAGAAAGCACAGGCTATGCAATAACAATAACCTTCACCTTCCTAGCTGTGTGACCTGGAGCAAGGCACCTAACCTTGCTAAATTTTGTTCACCTATGCAATGTAGGAAGAATAACTATACAGCTGTAGAGCTTTCAGTGGCTGTAAAATTTAACATGGTTGGCCCTGAGCACTGTGCTTGCCTGGCACATGGGAAATGTTCAATAAATAGCAGCTACTATTACCAGCTTTTTCTGACTCATTCAAGATTTCTTCTCGCGTTGCCTTATATAATCCTGATCCCAAAATATACAGAGGAACTTCAAGTTTAGGCCAACTCTCTCCATCTGAGGACAGATGGACTCTGCCTCTGCCTTCCAGATGCCCCGTAAGTCAGAGGTGTGTTTGGACTTTCTCCCTGTCAGACGCTGGGAATCAAGATACTGACATCTTCTGTGTTGAATACTAATGAACTCATTTCATCTCTTAGTCTCTGACTTACATTTTTGTTGACAGAAAGGCCAAGTATGAGTTCTGTATTTCTGTACAAACATGTGCGTATATGTATGTATTTGTCTTTATTGCCACTTTTGGGGACAAGTTTGTATCACTAAATTCTAAAATCTTGGAGAAAAGTACAACATTTTGTTCATTATTATATTTCTCAAAATCATTTTGTATACCTCTAAAATTTCTTCAGGCAAAAATCCTTTTTTAACAGTTAGAACCAGAATTCCTATTAATGTGTGAGTGATTATAGTTAACATTTATTTAGAACTTGCTGTATCCCAAGGTTACTGAGAGTTATTTGTAAATACTAAAAACTGCAGCCCAGTGTAGTTGATAGGATGGATACTATTATTTAGCTGAGATCAATGAGCCACACCGAGGCAGGGATTGTGTCAGTTTTTCACTGTTCTATCCTTAAATGATGTGGTTTCTGTAAAGCATGCACATGTGCACATATATAAACTATACAGTGAAAGCTACCAAAATGTTGATTAAAAATTAATAACCAAAGATTTGCAAGGATCTGAGATTTATTTATGTATGCTTTTTTTTTTTTTATGTGGGTACCGGGAGTCGAACTCAGGACCTCGCACTTGCCAGGCAGGTGCTTACGCCACTGAGCCATCTCACCAGCCCTATTTATGTATGCTTTGTTCAATAATGTCAAATTTGTGTGATACATACCATACCCCATGATTATTCCTTTGCATATGAAGAAACTGGTGCTCTTACTTGGCTTGAGGTCATAGGAACAGAAGAGAATTAGAACTGGTAACTTTCATCTAGGGATCTTCCCTTACTTCCCATTCTTTATAAGATGCAAAAGGGTGAGCTGAGATGGCAGCACTGCAGTCAGAAATGTAAGGTTTTCATGCCTAATTATCACAAGGAGGCCCGAGTAATAGAGAAAAGGGCAGGCTGGTGGGTGGATGAGGTGGACGAATCTGATTGCCTCTATTTTCTCAGTTGTGTAGGACGCGAATTATTATCTGAGGGTGAAGGTGGGGGAGGAGGTGTCAGAGGCTTGAGGAGAATGAAGGTATGAAATAGTGATTTAAGAGAGAAAGCGAATGGAGGAGGAAAATGCAGTTGGATTACCAGGCGGTATTCAGAGTCCACCTGAGGTATTGGTGGGGGATTTACAATGAGACCAATCAATGTGGTCTTCAACTGTGTTCATCTGTGTAAACACAAGAGAGAAACCGCAGTGTCCTTGAGTTTAACCAGAGTTGGAGAGTTTCAGACAAGTCTGATGAAGCAGTGGAGCAGTGCAGGAGTAGAGGTTACATAAAAGCGATGATCACAATAATGAACGGCAGAATTTAATCTGTTTTAAGGTGGAAGAGAGTGTGAGATGCATGAGAATCAGGAAAACAGTGACAGGTTGCATGAATGGACTATTAGTCCCAAAAGAGTAGAAAATTGTGGCGTTAGAAAATGTGAGATGGACTGGTGGAAAACGATGGTCGGAAGTTGGAATTCCTGAAATCAAGACCAAGGGTGGTTGCAGTTATTGATAATCTGGGATGTGATCATGGAAGTGAGGGTTGGGGATAGAATTATTCAAGGAGAAAGGACAAGGAATGGAATGGACTGAGTATTGAAAGGCTCATTGTCTTAGTTACTTTTCTCATTGCTGAGACAAAATACCTGACACAAGTTAAGGGAAGAAGGATTAATCTATATCACAGTTTGTAGAGGTTTCTGTCCATAGTCAGCTGGCTCTAAGACAGGGTAGCATGGCAGAGGGGCATCACAGAGGAGAAATAGTCCATGGCATGGAAGGGTGGGCAGAAGGCACCAAGCAGCAAGCAATGGTAGCAGGAGAAGCAGCAGCCTGCCTCTCCCTTTTATCCCCTTCAAGCTACCCACCCTTTGCATGGTGCCACCCACAGCCAGGTGGGCCTTCCCATTATCCCCACCCAGAACTAAGCTAAACCAATCAGTGAACTAATTTAGTAATTATTCACCCTTAATTCCTGTATCACACCCTTAATCCTAGCATCACGCAGCCTAGATCCAGCCACCTCTGAAAAGCCTTACCTATGACCCTATGAGGCTTGGTGGGAGGGGCATCTAGATACAAGTTATAACAGTCATCTTATTGGATACTGAAGTCCCTAAAATTATGGAGAAGTACTGGAGGGGAGTGGTCCAGTCTCTGAAGGGTATACAGAAAATGAAGGCAGAGTGGTACCGGCATGACTGCAGCAAGGAGGAGGAGTGTATAGAATTGTCTGATGGCGTGAAGTAATGAACTTCACCAAGTTCATGAAGTTAACAAGTGGTAGCACCAAGCTTCAGACTTACTCAGTCTGGCTCCTGAGCCTACTGGTCTACCTACTTTGTAGTTATTTATAAATATGTTATTTTTCTATATAAGAACAACTAAATGAATTTGTTTACCTGGTAGTATGTGAGATTTGATAGACAAATACAGTGAATGGGTGAATGTTTACATTAAAAAATTATTATAGTAAAAGACAAGTCATCATTTATCCCTTTTAAAATACTCCTGCTCACTTCAAACATACTTACTCCATCATTTTTGCTACTTTCTGAAGCAGTGCTGGAAGTCCTCCTTCTTGAGTGTCCTTAGTCATGCTGTCATGGCTACCTCAATGTCCTGAATCGATTCAAAAGATTTACCTTTCATGGTCGTTTTGACTTCAGGAAGGGCCAGAAGTCACAAGGTGGCAGATCTGGTGAATAAGGCCGATGAGGAGACATTGCTGTTTTTACAAGCCTGCCTTCCCACTGGATGGCACTCAGAAGTAACATTTACCATATTTTTAATCACAAAGACTCTTCCATAAGAGGACTTCCAGGACTGTTTCAGGAAGCGGCAAGAACAAGGGGATAAGTATGTTTGAAGGGAGGGGAAAAGTATCTCAAGGAGGATTAATGACAGTGTGTCTTTTAATAGTTTTTGTAAGCCCTAGTATATTAATAATTAATATGATCATATATTTAATTTTATTTTACATGGGATTTACATACTGAAAGATAACAAACATTTGTAAAATGTGCCATGATCATCACAATTTACTTTTTTTTTTTTTTTGTGGGTACCGGGGGGGTCGACCTCAGGACCTCGCGCGCCAGCAGGCGCCCATGCCGCTGAGCGATATCACCGGCCCCTTTTTCCTATGTGGGATCCGGGAGTCGAACTCGGGCCCTCACGCTTGCCGGGCAGGCGCTTAAGCCGCTGAGCCATCTCACCAGCCCCATCACAATTTACTTTTACAATGTAACATTAGAAATGCACTTTCTATTCAGCAAATAGGAGTATCAGTTATAATGGATAACAGCTAATATTTGTCAAATTTATTCTATGCGCACAAACTGTGCTAATTATATACATACATGCTGGGAATCAAAGTATTCATGTATTTTCATGCCAGTGTCCTAGGTACTATGTTATCCACCAAACACCTCAACACTTGTTAAACTCACTGACCCGGTGTCTCCGGTCCTGTGTTTGCACGGGTGAATGTCATTGGTGACCACACTGATTGTTCTCATTTTAAAACCCTGACCATGGGGGCCGGTGAGATGGCTCAGCGGCTTAAGCGCCTGCCCGGCAAGCGCGAGGGCCCGAGTTCGATTCCCGGATCCCACATACGAAAAAGGGGCCGGTGATATCGCTCAGCGGCACGGGCGCCTGCTGGCGCGCGAGGTCCTGAAGTCGACCCCCCCGGTACCCACAAAAAATAAAATAAAATAAATAAATAAAACCCTGACCATGAACCTCAGATGGGCTCTGAATACTACCAGTTGATCAACATTTAACCCTTCTAAGTACTGTTTTATCCCCACATTATAGTTGGAAAGACAGGTTGTGAGAATTCAAGTGTCTTACTGAGGTCAGATAGGTCAGTGACTGCCTTATCCAGGACTGAAACCCAGGTCTGTCAACCCTCAGCCTCATTTGCAATACTGTCAAGTTCTTTACTGAGCACCTTCCTATGTGACGGCAATGCACTAAATACTGAGGGTATGGCAGCGGTCGTGACGACAGTCTTTATAACTGGTCAGGGAGCTATACTAACTAAATATTTACTATACCAATACAGTTACAGGTTAAATAAAGAAAGTGCAGGATGTTATGAGAGTCTATAACAAGTCAATGTATTCTAGTCTTGGAGCTCCAGGAAAGGCCTCTTTTAGAAAGTCATTTTTTACTTAAACTTGAAGGATAATATAAATTATTCAAATAAATTGGAAGTGGTGGAGGAAGGTGGAGGAAGGTTCTAGGTAGAGAAAAATTTGCAAAGCCCCTAAGGCCTTAAAATGTCCTATGGAAATTTTGGACATCATTACTCATCATTATCTATATTACTTTTGATAAAGACATGGGTTTACCAGGTAATTTAGGGATTGGTCATTCCAGGCACTTATTTCTCCCGGAACTGGTACTGATTGTGAAGACAGTAGCACATAATTATCTCTGCCATTTATCATTAGGATAATTCAAGGCATGGAATAGTTCAGCCAGATGAGTAGCTGGAAAAGTCATTTTTACTATTTTTCTCTTCACCCATTCTAGTGTATACCTTACAAGCTACCTTTCTCCAGAAGCATTTTTTTTAATGAACCTCTGTCTCTCTTTGTCTCATTGCTCCCTTCTTGCAAATGCATGCACCTAGTTTAGAGAAATAACATTGCTCAAAAGTTCTCCCATTGCATATGGATATGATATCCTGCACTGGGCCCCCAAAGTGTGATGAATAGTTGGGCAGAAGCTCTGCTTCTTTAGTGCATGGTGAAAGAGAAAACCATCCTAAAAATTCATTTGGAACCGGAAGAGACCTAGAATAGCAAAGGCATTTCTGGGCAACAAAGGCAAGGCAGGGGCCATCACAGCCCCAGACCTGAAATTATACTACTAAGCTACTGTGATAAAAACAGCATGGTACTGGCAGAAAAACAGACTCAAAGATCAATGGAACAGATTAGAAGATGCAGAAACAACTCCAGACGTACTAAGCCACCTTATATTTGACAAAGGTGCCAAACACATTCACTGGAAGAAAGATAGCCTCTTTAATAAATGGTGCTGGAAAAATTGGCTGTGCACATGCTGAAGATTGAAATTGGACCCATATCTTTCACCATGCACTAAACTAAATATGAAATGGATCAAAGATCTAAATATTAAAACAGAAACATTAAATGTGCTGGAACATAGAATAGGTAAAACTCTTGAAGACATTGGTGTAGGCAAGGACTTTATGAATAAAACCCCAGTCACACAGGAACTTTCACAAAGAATCAACAACTGGGATCTCATCTTATTAAAAAGCTTTTGCACAGCAAGAGAAACCACCAACAGAGTGAAGAGACAACCCACAACATGGGAAAAAATGTTTGCCAGCTGTTCCTCAGACAAAAGATTACTACCGAGAACATATAAAGAACTCGAAAAATCAGACCTCCCAAATTTAAAGACCCAAACCAAAAATGGGCATCCGAGATGGAATATACACTTCTCAGGTGAAGAAATGCAAACAGCAAATAAATACATGAAAAAATGTTCAACATCACTGGTCATTCAAGAGATGCAAATTAAAACAACACTGAGATTCCATCTCACCCCAGAAAGAATGGCTATCATCAAAAAAATCAACCAGTAACAAATGCTGGCAGGGCTGTGGAGAAAAAAGAACCCTTCTCCACTGTTGGTGGGAGTGTAGACTGGTGCAGGCACTGTGGAAACCAGTGTGGAGATTCCTCAAAAAACTAGGATTGGAGGTCCCATTTGACCTAGCTATTCCCCTTCTGGGCATCTTCCCAGAAGAATTAAAAACATCGTACCATGGTGATATATGTACACCCATGTTTATAGCAGCACAATTTGTAATAGCTACATCTTGGAAACAACCCAAATGCCCATCAACTGAGGAATGGATAAAAAAGATGTGGTATTTTTATACAATGGAGTACTACTCAGCCATAAAGAAGGGTAAACTGGAGACTTTTATAGGTAAATAGATGCAACTCGAGACCATACTCATAAGTGCAATAAACCAGAAGCACATGTGTAAACATCATATTATCTCCCTAATGTGAGAAGCTGAAAGAGTAAATAAGATCCAAAATGTACAATAGATATTGTAAAATGGGAAGAAACTGTTCAAAAGGAAAAAGAAACTGGGATGGGGGGATGGAGAAAAGAAGGAAGGGAAAAGCAAAAAAAAATATCTATATCTATATCTATATCTATATCTATATATGATAGCTAGGATAGATACACTACTAATTTCTCTTAGTTCATTGAAAAGAAAGGTTTGTATTAATTTGTTTGGACAGTTGAATGCCAATATCTTGTACTCTAATTTAGTTCTTGAGTAACTAATTTAAAGATAACAATATGCAATGTGTTAACCATTGTTACCCTCCTATTATCTTGTTTTGAAATTTTGTTCTATATATATTTTTTTCTCTTTAAAAAAGAAAAAGAAAAAAAAAAGAAAAAGAATTCCCATCTCTCTCGGGCAGAACATTCCTGACTAGTGGGAAGAAAATACGTAAATTCTCTTTTATTCCTTCGCTGGTGGAGTTTGCAGCTCCCTGACTTCTCTTGCTGTTCCACAATAAGTTCCTTCCCTCTCTGAATTTAGTATTAGTGTTGTGTAGCTAGCTGCCTTGTGAGGTGATCCTTGGGTGAGAGGTGGAGAGAAGGCTTGGCCTTCCTATGCTCACCATTATCTCCTCTCCAGAAAATACCAATAATCCACAATCTTGAGTTAAAGCCTCTGCTTGGCTTTGCATTTTTACCTTAAGGCAAGGCACTTCTTCTTCCAAAGAAATGTGGAAATTACTCTTTATTACAGGATTTATATTTGATCCAGGTAATTAGTAAGTTTAACATATTTAATAAGTGCTTCTATGGCACTTGCTAAATGCCAGACACTGTTCTGAGCATTTTAATGACATTAACTAGTTCTTCTTCATAACAACCTTGCCAAGTAGATATGACTATAGCCATCAGCTTCGTATTACAGATGAGGACAGAAGGATACAGACTTGCCCAAGGTCACACAGGGATTGGTGACTAAGCTGGAATTTGAAATAGTCAGGCTCACTCCAGAACCGTAGCCCTAACCACTATGTGCCAGTTCTTGTAAATGTGATCAGGGTACAATACGCGTTGCATATCAGCGCCCCTCAGATATAAATCAACTTTGTTTTCAAGCATGCCAAGAGCAGGAAGTCTCTTTGACCTCTATTAAGCAACACATGGCTGTGTTCTTCATAAATGTTTCCAAGCTCATTGATTCATTAACTATGTTTTGAATACAGGTTTCTTTGTGTCATTTTTGCAGTTAATTGTTCACATTGTAATCAATGCCAGTCCCAAGATTTGTCTCCACAAAATATATTTTCAAATAACCTAGGAACCATGCCAAGAATTCACTCTAATTACACAGTATACCAGTTTTGAGTACTAGAGATGACTTGAAGGCAAAATGTGTGTTTTTAAAAATTATTCAATTTATAGTAAATAAATGTGATTCTGTCCAAAAAAGAAAAGATGAAGTTGCATGTTCTTCTCCTTGTTTTGCCTTTTCTAGGTGTCTAGGATAATGTGGATTATTTTTTCTCATGAGTTCTAGAGTTTTACAGGATTGATATGGATTTTTTAGCTGCCCATGAGCAACCACTTAACCACTTACTGTTTAGCCAAAAAAAAAAAAAAAAAAAAAAAAAAAAAAGACTCAAGCCTTACTTCATGTGCTCAGGTACAGTGTGACAATGCACAATGACCTTCCACCATGAAGGCCTGGGTGGGAGCTGCTTCTTTGGTGCAGGAGTTATTCAGGATACAGTGTTCGGGTACTTTCTGAAGGTGAGGGTGTTCTTAAATTGAATCGCAGGAATTAATACGAATAGTAAGCATAAAAACTGAACATATTCGTCCTAGTGTTCCCGTAGGTAGTTCCAATGACTCACCCTTCCAGTTCTCATGGGGAGTTAACTGGCTAGCTGGTTGGCTTAAGCTGGTGCTTCTCAACTCTATCAAACCCAGCACCTTATTTTTAACTAATTTTTATTAATCCTTAAATGAAATTCATAAATAATGAAGACTATTACACTAACTTTCACCAATGCAGATAATACTTTAATGGTAATTAAATGAGAAATAAGGTATTTATAATGATATAATGACTATTTTAATATGTACTTTGTTACAGTAGAAAAACTAATAAAGTTGGCAGACATTCGAAACTGATACAAACTCGTGATAATGTAATACACAGTGTAATACGAGATACACGTAGAGCCCGGTATGGCTGTGCTATAATGGCGAACCAAACTGATTACACAGTGTGTAATCTTCCCTCAATTTGCATAGTTGTCGTGGACCTGAAACTTCAACTTGCATTAATACTACACAAGCAACTTGGTGTTTATATGTAAATGAAGTTAGCGTCTGTGCTCAGGCAATTACAAGCAGGTTTTCAGCATTTAAGTAAATGAACATGATGATATACAAAAGCTTGCAGGATTTGGGAAACATTTTGTTGTGCTCAGAACTGTCCTGAGCACTGCACTATTCTAGCCGTTCTAGCTGTAGCTTCTAAATGCCAGTAATGTCCACTGATTATCGTGTCATACAGAGCATTGTGTCATTCAAGAACAACCCATACATTTCCCTAAATGCCCTCTGTTGAGTGATAGCCTTTGCATTGACAACCATCAGGTCAATGCCTAATATTAAAATCAGCCCCCACAAAACACTTGGGACTTTTTTGTATCCCTTAGAAAACAACAGAATATCTATAATAAAATCCTCAATATTTGGGTTTGTTACGAGACCTACATTCTATGAGAACAAGGGCTAAGTCTATCCAGTATGCGCAATAGCTCAGTACCTCAACACAGTTCCTGGGCTTTACTGCATCTTGTTTGAATAATAAACCGTTCTGGGCTTAGGATATCTGAGCTAGTGAGAACATATGCACTATTTAAAAGAAATAGCTTTTTAAAAAAATTTTGTATTACATATAATAGGTAGATGTTTACAAGGAAGACTTATAGTGAATAATTATTTGAATACACTACTTCTATTGTTTCTGTTTGAGTGTGTGACATTAAAATGTTTGTAAAATATTTGAAGACCTGTGGAACCTGTCAAAGACCTAGATTCCTCAAGTCATTTTGAGTGAGGGAAGGAAGCATGTTGAAGACACTGAGCTGTGGCCCTTGACTTAAGAGGTTTGCTTCATAAGCTTTTGTGAGGCGGCTGTATTAGCCCTGATTTTACCAGTGAGGAAGTTAGGCTCAGCAAGGGCAGGTAATCTGCCCAGTGTCAAAGAGTTGGCTCAATGACGGAACAGGGTTTGAATACAGGATTTGAATCCAGAATTGTCTGGTTCCAAAAGGCTTGTTTTTCCCAAGAAATCATATTTCCCTTCTTTCTTAATTAGGGCAAAACCAGGTTTCTGAAAATGTACATCTGAAGGACCATTAATTATGGCCATGTGAGATCTACCTTAATGTGACTTTACTTCACGAGTAATTCGCTTTCTCGTGTCTGTTAAATTCTATTGTGCTAGTGGTTCGGCGACTATTATACTGACCTTGTTGGTCAGATTCCAGGATTCAAGGTCATGTGTGAACTCCTATCAGTGCACTTCTTAAGGGTCTTTGGGGCTTTACTACCTACCAGGGTGCCTGAAATAAAGAGTGTTTGTTGAGTGGAATTTAATTGACTGTTTCTCCTTTTAGGCCTTGGCCTTACACAATATTTCAGAGAGGCTTTGACCTGGTTCTGGGAGAGCAACCCTCTGATAAAATATTCAGGTAAGTGGTTGTCCAGGGATTTGCTTATGTATGTCTTCCAGCTCATGTCCCACTTCTCTCTGAACTTTCTTTTCCAGTGGTAAAATATGAAATGAGAGACACTTTCAGTTCTTCTGCTTACCCAGTCATCAAAACACTTGCACTCAGGCCGGTGATATAGCTCAGCGGCATAAGCACCTGCCTGGCAAGCACGAGGTCCTGAGTTCAACTCCCAGTACCCGCATATAAAAACAAACAAACAAACAAAAAAACACTTGCACTCGATTTGTGCCCAGTGACAACATGGAGGACTTTGAAGTCAGACTGATTCTGTTTGGGTCCTCTTTTCCTTCTGTGCCAGCTCTGTGACCTCAGTACTTTTCTTAACCTCTTGGAGCCTCCAATTTCTGCATGTGTTAAATGAGGCTGTATTACATGCCCGGCTGGATTATTGTGAGAAATATATGAGATAATGCAGGGAAGGTCCCTGGCACAGAAACTGGCATAGAACAGGCAATTAATGTCAGCTTCTGCCTCTCCATTTTGCATTTAATTTGCACCTTTCTCAAGGAGTCTTAAGTTGTTCAAAATTAATCTCTCCCACCCTTTCCTCCCCCTTTTCTAAATTCTACCTCATTATTATTTTCTTTCATCTATTACTCTTCTGATGGAATTTGATGCTTCTAGTACCTCCCAAATTTCTACCTGCTTATCTGGGAATAGTGCATATTAGAAAAGCCCAAAAGCAGTGGGAGAATTTGGGTGCCAGCCATGAACCACTGTATTATCATAAAATTTAATTCACACCAGGTCTTATCTGGAACACACGATTTATTTCCAATGTAAGATCATATTGTCTGTTCATTGTGTCAGTCCATCCTTCACTTATCCTACAGTTGCTGAGTAGCTATGAACCCCCCGAGATTGAGCTTGGTATGGCAGAATGGACATGAACACCTCTTCTCCCATGAGCAAGCTTTCTAGTAGAGGAAGTGAATAGCCTGACCCAAGTGGCTGATGTCAAAGGATAAGTTCACTATTACACGCCATTGCTACAGAAATGGTGGGCACCACAGTGCAGTGGAAGACATGCTTCTTTCTCACTACAGCAGTGCATTTTGCTGAGACCCACTTACTACCACTTTTCCAAACTCCTTTCCATGACCCTCCCTGTCAGTCATTTCTGGCTTGGATATTTGCTCCTGAATTTATCTCCTTGAGCTCACTTTCCTGTAAAACTTTGGGCAGCGTGAGATGGACAGGCTTGGCCACAGCTGTGTTCTCCTAAGGCATGCTCTGAGCTAGAGGGCAAATTTACAGAACCGCTTCCTCACAGGGTATCTCCTTACCCTCTTCTTTCCTGAGCATCTCTCCTAGGACAGGTAAGGTCACTTAATGGCATTGGCCCCAGGCTGCTTTTGAGGATTTGTGCAGCAAAAGATGCAGCTAGATTCCTTGGACTGTAGCTTGGTCATTTAAACTTCCTAACAGTAATTTATCATTTGGCTGACTTTCTTTCTTTCTTTCTTTCTTTTTTTTTTTTTTTTGATACCTGGAATCGAACTAGGACCTCGTGCTTGCCAGGCAGGCACTGTGCCGCTGAGATATTTCCTCTTTCTTTCTTTCTTTCTTTCTTTCTTTCTTTCTTTCTTTCTTTCTTTCTTTCCTTCCCTTTCCTTTCCTTTCCTTTCCTTTCCTTTCCTTTCCTTTCCTTTCCTTTCCTTTCCTTTCCTTTCCTTTCCTTTCCTTTCCTTTCCTTTCTTTCTCCTACTACTGCTCTTCCAGGAATTTGAAGAATAATAAAGATATGGTAATGGGGTGCCAGAGGGAGGTTTGTTGATTAACATGGATGAGCTCCCTGTTCCCTAAAAGTCAGAAGAAAATATTAAAAATCAAGACTTTTAATGACATTACTATTAAAGCAAAACTTGCACAAAAACTGTGTTTCCATCCCCACCAGCACCATTTTATTTTCAAATGTGTTGGCTGCCATTACATATATATATATATATATATATATATATATATTTTTTTTTTTTTTTTTTTTTTAATACACGGGTATCAGGAGTTGAACTCAGAACCTTGCACTTGCAAGGCAGGCGCTTATGCCGCTGAGCTATATCACTGGCCCTGGCTGCCATTTGAATGTGACACCCAAGCACTACAGAGGGGATCAGTTTTGTGGCTTAATCCACAAAGTCAACTATCTCAAGAGCCATTGGGGTCAATCAATAAGTGATTATAAATTTTGTCCCTAATATACATAGTTTTTTTCAAATGAAAGCAATGAGTGATAGGTGCTTAATTTTAGGCATTAGGAGCTTTATCAAGTCCACTCTAGGATCTGAGTCAACCACCTACCTTTACCAATGTCCACTCTCTAGAAAAGTGGATGACCTGGTTGATGGCTGTAACTGGCTACTTACTCACTACTCTACTCACTCATGATTTAATATCCTGATGAATGGCAAGCCACTGCACATGTCTTTGGCCTAGGGAATAAAGTTTAAATTCTGATATTCAAATCTTCCACCCTTGAATGCCAACATACAGCTCCTTTTAAATAAGCTGTTTTTCTATGGGTCCTTCCATTCTTAGTCAATTCTGTTTTCTAACTGATCCACTGCCCCCAATAACTTGAACGTCCCCTACTCTGAACCTTTGTTCATACCCTTTCTTTTTAGCAAGAATGCATTTTTTTCCTCCTTACATAAGTATTACCCACATTCATGGCCCATAGCAAATCTCTAAAACTTATCATCTTTTGAGTACATCCTATCCTAAAGCACTGTTTTATAAATGTTGTAGATATGATCAGATGGACATGAGCCCCTGTCTTTGAGAATTTAGAGTCTCATCCAGGAAGTAGGCACCATCCTGACCCCTCCATGAAAGTCCCCATTATGCTTTCAAGGGACCAGTGATTGTACTCAGCATATACCAAAAGCTCATGTAGGTGTGGCCAGGAAACAAATGCTTTTTAAAAGCACCACGGTGATTTTAATCTATAGCCAGGATTGAGAAATAGTGCTCAAAGGTCTCTCAAATTCACTGCACCAGCCCACATTAAATTCCTCCCTCCAAATTTCTATGATAAACTGATTATAATATTTATTTCTCAATTATTTTGTTTCAGATTTGTTTTTAAATTGCCTATTTGTTTCTCAATTAGAAGAGGTGATACCCTATAAAGCTTTAAATATTTGATATATGTAATACAATTTTGAACATAGTAGGCCTTTAGTAGGTGTCTGTAGATGCTCATTTCAGGTATTTATTTCCTAAGGACTTGAAATCATACTAGAAAAAGACCTTGAGGCCCAGCTCAACCTTGGTAATTTGTAATCCCAAATAACCTGGGTGATTTGTAATCCTCATCTAGGTCCAAAATGACCTTGACCCTCCCAACTGAGTTTTCTGACCCAAACCCTTCTAGTGTTAAAGATGCCCTTTCCATCATGGTGAGGATCACTCCATTCTGCTACTCTCTGGTGACAGGGATGACTGCAGGCCAAATTTGTCTTAGGGACCTTCCTCTTGAGTGTGTACCTGCATCCCTGGGAATAATACCTCATCCAGGAATAGCCTGCTCCAGGAAAGACTGGACATGCCATTTATCTGTCAATGGTCAAGAGCCATTTATCTGTTTTCTCACATTCTATTTCATGCCAAGCCACTGAGAGAGCACAGGCTTATTTTGTCCATCACTCTCTGGCAAGAGTTTGTCTCTGAACAGAATTTTCAAGCTTTGGTTCAATGGGACCATGCAGCATACAGCTGCGCCATCAACTGCAGTGGTTACCACCAGCTGTCACAAAAGCAGGCCCAACTTGGAAAAGCATTCCAGATGCTCATCCAACTTATCTTGGGGGGTTTTATGAAGTCCTTCCTGCCAAATCTGCATGAATGAGGGACAGATGAGATTTCAGGACATATCTTTTCTCTGACAGTTTATTCTATATTTGGTTTTTGGAGTTACTCAGTAGATTTTGCAGATAAAAGAGAGCTTAAGGATTTCATAGGCAGGAACAAGCATGAGCTGGGAAGCTGCTGTGATCCATACCTGAGAATCAGACCAAACCTATCTTTCCCACTTACAAAGAGGTGACCTTGGGCAGGTTACTAACCTTCTTAAAATGTATACGATGAGTTGGTAAAATGGGGCCAGACTATCAACTTCAGAGGGTTCAATGAGGATAAATAAGGCAGCTCTGCAGAGCACCTGCCTTTTCCAGAGGTCCCAGTGAAGGTTAGTTTCACTCCATATCTAATTTGGCTTCCCCTACGGGGTTTCATCTTGCCCCTACCACAGACTGGAGGAGATTACATTGTTTTCTTGTTAGTGTCCAATGTAGTGTCACAGAAACTGTTGTGCACTTAGGAAGTTCCGTGTAATATCCAGCCCAGGCCCATCTTGACCATTAGATTCATTGAAACCCGGATGTTAACCTTATCTTGCCACCCACGGAAGATTAGCTTCACTATTGCACCTCTAAATTTGAGCACTCAGATTATATGCCCCCAAATCCTGCTCAAATGAAAGAAACAAAACATCTCTTCATTGATTACTCAATTACTATTTACATCCTTGGGGCAGAAATTGTCAGGTAGTGGGACACAAAGATGACAAAGGGCAGTTCTTTGTCAACCAAAGAGCACAATCTTATTAGTGATGATAGACACAGGAAAAGACACAGTTCAACACCTAAAGGACAGTGAGGGTTCTGTGGAAGGTGCACAGAGGAGAGCCCCTCGCTTAGCTCAACGGTTGTGTTTCTAGGTTATTGAGGGCTTCTTGGAAGGTTTGGGACCTTAACTGAGTCTTAAAATGAGGCGAATTCAGGTGAAGAAAAGTCATAAAATCCAGGAAGAAGTAATATTAGGAGCAAAGGCAAAAAGGTGAAAAAATATGATAACTTTAAGAGCTAAGATCAGAATGGCATGGTAGGAGCACAAAGTGTGAAGCAGGTTTGGAAAGAGAAGAAACTGGAGAGGTGAGTGGGCTGACACTTTTGGAGGCCTGAGCTTCATTCTATACTCATGTACTGCAATTTAAGCGGTAGAATTTGGAGAAAGTCGGTGTCATGGTTTGCTTTTACCTGAGTAACACTACTGTATGCAGAAGACACAGGGAAAGCTGTGAGATGGATGAGCATGTTTTTCCAAGAGAAAACTTAGCCATCAGAATGGTCCAGAATTGCCAATGGTTTCCTCAAATCTATTACACAACCAAAGTAAAATGATAATTTTAAAACCAAAATAGAAGACAAAATCTCATTTTTGTGTCCAATGAAGTGCCTCCTCCCTGGTACCATTCAACCTTGCAGATGTCCTCCTTGAATGTGATGTTAATGGAGCTTGCCTGGTACACAATGTTGCTGCTTCAAGAATGCCCAGTACAGAATGCAAAGTGAAATCCTACACATTCTTGGAGGTCATTTTCTTCAACTCACATTTACCCATAAGTCCCAGATTCCAGGCACTTTGGGGACAATAAGTAGCTCTGAGTGAGCTCCTTAATATTGCCAGATGAAGTGTGTGTGTGTTTGTGTGTGTGTGTGTGTGTAAATGTGCTGTTATACCTTCAATTTTACTAGCTGACTGAAGGAAAAATGAAACCATAGTATTTTTTCCCCAACTAATGGACTTTCCTCACTTAAGGCACACCCCCCATGCACAGACCTAGCCGCACATACTGCCATTTGTCCTCTGTGTAGGAAGATTTGAGAGCCTCCTTCAGAGTAAGAAGCATCCTGAGAGTTCCCTGCAGGCCAGAGAAGTTAGAGGCCAAGAGTCAGGGTAGAAATGGAAGAGAAATCCTCCAAATCCTGGCCAGGTCCTACTTACTGGAAGTTTTGCCTTTCCCCTGGGAATCTCCTGCAGTTAAGCTGGCACCTGCCTTCTCCTCTTTAAACACCCCTGGCATGGAGGTCTTCTTCAGGGCAGGGCAGCCCAGTCAGTGGGTCACTCTGTGGCCATCATTCTGGAAAGGACTACACTCTTCATAAGAGATCTGACGTCACTAATCTGGTTTCCTGTCATCTCAGCAACCCAGGAGGAGGGGTTGGGGGCGAGAGGAGCAAGGTTCTTACATGGTGCTCTGTGACCAGCATGCTAATGGAGCCAGTGCTGGGTTCTGCTTAATCGAACACATCCTTCCATTGTTCTCTCCCTCACATTAAGTTGGGAGGGGACACCAGACTGCCGCCACCTGGTGATATCCCACCCACGCTGGCTTTTATCCCACTGACTATTTTTGACTGTGAACACAAGCATTTGAATGCCTTTGAAATGAAATGAATGAATAAGTAAACAAATAATCTCTCATGGTTTCCTTAAGCTCTCCCTTGAAATGCTGATTGATTCCTTTATTCCTTTTAGCCCTTGTTATAAGAATAAAAAATAAAATCTTCCCTGTATCCCAAGGGTTAGTACTGTTAGCTAAGGATGTGGGTAGGAGTGCAGAGAATAAATCGGGGTGCGTTTTGTTCATTTGTTCATCCCCTCTTCTCCTCCCTGGAGGTGCCCAGCTTCAGTCATTTCTGTTCCTGTCACACAGAAGCCAGAATAGGGAAGCTTTCTTCCTGCCTTTTCCTTGCCAGAGCTCCTCCAGGCACAGCGGGAAACCAGGGCTACCACTGTGGGTGTGGTACGCAGCCCTGAGATGAGGATGGTGGGAGGCCAGTTTCTCTTTTCAATTAGACCATTTCCAATTATATCCGATTTAAGACAAGGGAAGTGAGCTTCAAACCTGAAGAAAGGCAAGACTCACCTTTTATGACTTGATAAAAACCACCAACATTGTGTACCAGGTATCTGGTGAGGGGGCACTATAATCAGTTCTCCAGTTGTCTGGCTGTGTAAGAAACAGCAGGCCTCTCTGTGTGCCTGACCCATTCATCTCATCCATAAAATGGCAATCAGGTCTCCTATCTGAAGAAGACCGTGTGGGAAATGAGCAGGAAGCAGCTGGTGACAGGATGGGGTGGGGGGGTGCAGTCCCCAGCCTTCACCTTCTGGTGTTACATGTCCCTGCAGATTCACCTACACCCTTGGGGAAGGCATGTGGTTGCCCCTCAGCAAGAGCTTCGTGATTCCACCAGCCGAACTGGCCATCAACCCGTCCGCAAAATGTAAGACAGACATGACCGTCATGGAGGATGCTGTGGAGGTCCGGTGAGTCTGGCTTCAGGGTGCCGAGGCCGGCGTGGCCCGAAGGTCCTAGGTGCTAGGACAAAAGCCACAGAAAGCTGAAAGGAGACACGGGCAAGCTGCTTTTAAATCTCCCAAACCCAGCACCATACTCTGCTCTTCTTCTGGGTCAATCTTGCACACCCCACAGCTCGTTAGCTGGAAGAAGACATAAAATTAGAGTTTGCAAGCACTTTTCACGTACCCCAAGGACTGACAGGCGATAAAATGTTAATTTCCTGGCCCAAGTTTAGACCTCTTTCTTTGACCAGGCGTTACAGCCTTGGCTCATTTCCCAGATATAAAAAATGCCTATTAATTTGTTCCTTCGAGGCTCAGAGTATGGTTGATCTTCAATTTTTCTAAGCGAGTGAGTCTCTATCCAGTTGATGAGACAGGAACATGGAATGTGGTGCCACTTGTTGCTTTGGGACTCCTTTGACTCTTCCCCACCTCCCTCCATGTCTCTCTGCAGAGAGGAGCTGATGACATCCTCCTCCTTTGACAGCCTGGAGGTCCTCTTGGATTCCTTTGGGCCAGTACGGGACTGCAGTAAAGACAATGGGGGCTGCAGTAAGAACTTCCGCTGCATTTCAGATCGCAAGCTGGACTCCACTGGTTGTGTGGTACGTCTGTCCTGCCAAGCTAGGAGTTTCTGTTTGGGGGTGAGGAGGGAAAGCACATGAGAAATAATGCATATATATAGATAAAATGTGCTGCAGTCCCCAGTTATAATCGCCACCTAATTTAGGAATTTTCCCTTGATATGCACAAACAGCTAGTTACCGAATACTCAAGAATCCTTATGGAGCACCTACTATGTGTTCTATAGCCATCCAAAGGAATCATGTAGAATGATTCCTTTCCATTCTTCTAAGAAAGTTGGTGAGAACTAAGAAATTCTTTAATAGTATAATATTAACATTTGGTATAATAGGAAATAACAAAAGAAGTAAGCTATGCCAAGAATAGTAGAGAAAAATATAAATAAATATATGATCAGTTCAGGCCACAGCAATGAACTCTTCTACTCCCAAGATAGGTTTTTACTTTGTTTCCAGCTCTGTGGACTTCAGCTGCCTGCAAAATGTGTCCTAATGCTATGGACTAATAAGACTATCTGGCCTTGAGTGGACTAAGCCATCTTCCACCCTATGGATATGAAGATGCAGCAGCAGATGAAGCCATCAGATGTTGGTTTCCTTTTGTTGGCCATTCTCATGTCTATGAGCAGGGTCATCCACTTCTAGTCTCACCTTCTTGAGAGGGGAAATCCTGCAATCCTCAAGAGAGGAGAGGGGATGAACAGCGAAGAATGGCAGGGAAGCTACACAGAGTAAGAACAGAAGACAGAGAGAAATCATTCACCGAGACAGTCCTGTAGTGTTGGGGGAAAGGGCCAGGAGCTTCCAGCTCCCGGTAGGATGTGGAACCCATCTCACTTCCCAGTCTGACAGCTGCGCTGTACGAGAGGCCCCAGAGCAGGGGAAGCGCTGAGGAGGTGAGCTGATGCCATCTTTCACCTTCCATCTCTGAGCTCCTGTGCTGTTCAGGGAGCTGTTCTGTATCAAAGATGGATTTGTACCTGGGGGCCAGGGTGGAATCTCCCAGCCCTCAGGCCTCCTCAGACTGTTACTGAGTAGGCAGCAGCTGACAGGAGCTTGAGTCACTGGAGAAGGCAGAGAACACAGAAAGAAAAGAGGGAAAGAAAGAACCGAGGAGCAAACGGGAGAACCCGAAAGGTACATTGTAGCGGCCAAACAAGAGCAGATAACACTATCCAAAAAACACAAAGAAAATTATTTGCGAGGTCATGTCTTTCGAAGGCAGCTGGCAGGTGAGCTGATGGCCCACGGTGCCCCCTTCCTGTGCCTGGTCCAACGTCACATGTTGTAAGCAATGAGCTCCCCAACTGGGTCCCTCGGGGGTCAGTTTCACTCTTCAATAGAGCTCCCAGCTGAGACACTTTTTTCCTCTTTTGTACTATCAAGTCTGCATTTCTTCATCCAGATTTCAACCTTTCATTCCTTATTACCACTCACAGGTCATTCTAAGAACTGAAATACTGAATGCGCACACGCATACCATCCACCCCAAGCCACCGCTATGTACATCTGAGCACAGGTACACATTCGCAGGCGCTGGAATAGACTCTCCCTCTCCTCTCTGCCCCTTCCTGAGCCCCTCAGGGTTTGCCTGTCAGGCACCTTCTCGATGAGGCAAACCCCTTTTGCTTGGCACAGAGCTGTGCTCATGGATTCCTGTACTTTTAACATTGTGATCTCTGAGATGGAGCTAGCAGGAATAGTTCTGATGAATATGCATTGGCAATGAGGCTGCTGTATTTTAGAATCAGCCACTGCCGAAAACCACCCAATTACACCAGGACTTGGTATTAGCATAATACTTTGAAGTCACTTGCCACGTGGCTCCCAGAGGAAGGAGGCGGGCAGGCTGATTGGCAGACACATTCAGTTTACTATTTCTCATTGGCTATGAAACATACGATCCCTGGGGCAGGGGATGGATGTGTTGACAGCTGATGCATCAAGTCATGATGCTTGTGATCCTACTGAGAAGATTAAAGACTTGACTTTGAACCTGACCCGAGTCCATTGGGCATCAGTACTGTCCCAAAGCCCTGGTGTGTTAGCGGTGCAGTCCCTTATCATCTGGAGGTAGAGCAGGAATAAAAGCATTAGCGGTACCAGCTCTATTTTGAGGAAAATTTCCTTCTATCCTCCTCTCCATGTAAGCCTTACATTCAGTCCTCTGGGTGCTGAGCCGAAAGACTTTTCAAAAAGGCATATTTTTATGAAAGGAGAAAGAGATGAGAAGCCCAGAGCATGCCGACCCTTCAAGAACCTGGGAAGGGGTAGAGATGTGGGAAGAGGCAGAGCCTGCACCTGTATATTTTCCTGATTTAATTCAAACCAGACAGGTGGAATTCATGTTGTGTCCACATGGGCTGCTCAACCTTCATTCTTTCTAGGAAGACAGGGCAAGCTTTTCAGTTATGCATGGACTCCCACAGGGTTAATTGCTACCCGGTTAATTGCCCTGGTGTTTATATAGTCTCTGAGGACAGGCAACAAATAGCCATGAAAGGCACAGGCTTGTACAAACCAGATTGCTGAAGCTTCAGAAGGGCTCCCAGAACACAGGCTAGCCAGCCACCACTGATGACCAGATGGCACTCACTGTCCTATGTGCAGGATGGAGCAGTGGGGACCTATGAAGCACAGAGCAGCAGCTCAAGGTTCTTCAGGGCGCTGTGTTAGCATGTTGCCGCTTGAACAAGTTACACAGATGTTAATGACTTAAAGCTACCTAAATTTATTATCTTACAACTCTATAGATGAAAATCCGACTTGAGTCTCACTGGACTAAATCAAAGTGTTACCAAGTGTGTATTTCTTTCTGGAGACTCCAGAAGAGAATCCATTCCCTTGTCTTTTCCAACTCCTAGAGTCAGTCTACGCACATTTCTTTTGACCGGCTTCTTCTACCTTCAAAGCCAGCCACACTGCATTTTTCTGGTGTTCTTCTGTAGCTCATCTTCCCTCCTCTCTCCCATTCTGCCTCTGTCTTCCACTTTTAAGGACTCTTGTGATTACATTAGCTTCACCTAGATGCTCCAGGATAATCCTCTTATTTCAAGATCCTTAACTTAATCACATCTGCAAAGTCCCTTTTGCCACAGAAGGTGATATAGTCACAGGTTCCTGCCCTTGTGTCATAGGCAGATTTGGGGGATCTTCTGAGAGAGGTGGCAAGCCTTGGAACAGACTTCCTGCCCCCAGTTTCAACCAGGGTATCTTCACTGTTATCAAGTCTTCTACTTAGGCTCAATGTAAAATTGGGTTTGACACAAAAACAAAGAAAATAGTTCATGCTCCTTCCTCATCTTCACACTTAACCTAAAAGTGTCCACATAAAACCCTTTGCTTGGTAAAATGTTGGAAGGTACTTAGGTGAGCAGACTTGGCCACCCAGGAAGGAGAGGTCAGCGGCCCTGCTTTCTTGTGTATGGAACATGTGACCTTCCCTGCCGGCGCATTATGCTCTAATGAGCTTTGAATTACCCAGCAACCCTGTCACCCTTCCTTCCACATGCTGTCTGCAATGGTTTCCCATGAAATGTGTCATTTCACCTCTACCAGAGCACAGATGTGTAGAGACCATTACAGACGACCAACTCTCCTACTCTCTGTAGGCCAGTAAGCAAAAGAGTATACCTCAGAGGCTTCCAGAGAAATAAGGGCAGAAAGCTATCACAGTCTGAAATATAAATTTAACTTCATCAAACTTTAGCTTTTTCCCCTTGGGAGAAGTCCTGCCTGGCTTGGGCCAGCATGTCAGAGCCCATCAAAAAGTTGTGGAAATCATTATTTGTGAAAGGAGTAAGATTGCCATCTAGTAGAAAAGAACCTATTTTGAGTAGAAATTATAGTTGCACGTTCTGTGAATCATCCAGATAAGGTGAGGCAGGCACAGCTTCAGGAATTTGTCCCTCTTCTCCCAAGAGCCCTGAATATGTTCACATGTCCATCACTCATCGTCATCTGCTGACAGAGCATCCGCTCTGTAATCTGAAACTGAGGTGTGTGTGTGTCTCAGACTCCGAGAATGCACTAACCTCCTAAGCAATTAATCAACCAAAAATCATCAGTAGAAAAAAAAGGAAAAGATAGCAGAGAAAAGGAATTGAATAGAGGAAATCATTTTAATCTCATTAGCAAATTATGCCTTAGACCAGTAATAAGTCAAGAAGCCATGAGCATCTCATGAAAGATGATTAATCTTGTGTATTTTAGGGGTGTCGGAGATGAGCTCATTTATTAGCCCTTTTTGATGGGGGAGGGCTGCTACTAAAATATGTGGAGTGTTTTTTTTGTTCGTTTGTTTTTGTTTTTTTTTCCTTAAGCCTATAGTCCATAAAGTTCCTGGGACTACTGAGTGTCACCTATGCAAAAAATGCTTAATATATGACCTTGGGTCTGTCTCCTGAGCAAACGGCTCTCTTTCAAGGAACAAGTGGGAGGTTGGATCAGATCATCCATAGCCTGAGGAGCCAGCCTCCCTCAAACTGGAAAATGAAAGCTCCTCCTAGAGGCACGATTTCCTCTGACCAAATGGGCTCTGGTTACACATACTTCTAGGGAAGGGGCATGCTTTAGAGACTATCACTTCTTTATATGTAGATCTAGGTTTTTGAGAAAACTAGAGTTTGAGTATAATAGCAGAAGGAAGATTAATCACAAAACAAAACAGATTTATATCATGGAAAGCTTGATTAACGCCTTGGGAAATCGGTATTCTGGTTCCCAAGTGTTAAGAAGAAAACCTTTTTTTGTTTCAGCCTGTACCCTCTTTGGAAATATTTCTAAAATGTTTTCCTTTGAACTGCAGCTTAAGTCAGTTTCGGTGTTGTAAAGATAACGGCACCTTTTCAGTGATGGTGAATCTGACCTTGCCTTCAAGGTCATCACTCTGGACAGTTGACAAGTGTTTTTTCCTAAAATATGTGTGGCCATAATGTGACGATATGGGGTGTGTGTGTGTGTGTGCACACCCACCTGTGAAAGGAGGGACAAAGAGATAGACAGACAAACAATATTATAAATCCTTGATTGACCCAAGAATATGCTCCAAGAATTGCTTAAAACAGCCAAACAATGAAAGTATAGTATAGCATTACCTTGTGGACACACTGACTTTACTTCTTTAGAATTTTCAATACATCCATGTTTTGTCATAGTTGGGAAAACAAGGTGGCAGAATGGAAGGAACACATAAGCTTTGAGATCAGACAGATCTAAACTCAAAAATCTGATTCTGCCATTTTCCACCATTGTGACCTTAAACAAGAACTTAGTCTTTCTGTGTCTGATTTTGTTCATCTGAAAATAGGTAAGATAAAGTATGCCTGTGTTGTTGGGATTGAGGATGATATATGTAGATAATAAATGTCTTGCACAGGAATTATTTAATACCCGAGTGCTGTGATTAATTTTAGCTTTGCTTATAAGGAAAAAAATCCAACTTGGACAAGGCAGCTAACATTGTCTTCTCTCCAAATTTCCCAAGAGGATGTGGATATCAGGTGGTCCAATTTGGGACAGCAGTGGTCATCTAGGCACTAGGGCCAGGCAAGATGTGGATATGCCAGGTTTTGAAATTATGGAACAAACCCTGCTCATGTTTCATCCAGTGGAGTCTTTGTCAAAAAAACATGCTTGATGGAGCATTCTGGAAAAAAGGCAGGTGGTTAGGAACGTGGGGAGTCCTGGCTGGTGACAGAGAGCTAGCTGGTGCAGGCAGGAATAGCAGGAGGACTGGATTCATCTCTGCTTGATGAAAACTGGGGAGGGGGGCAGAGAGAGAGAGAGAGAACTTCCAGTGCAGCCCATTTAATTCCAATCAAACTTCGTGTTTCCATACCCAAATCCATGATACTGAAGCCAGCTCCCTTCTGGTGACACATCTGGCCTAACAGCTGGGCAGCCAAGGAATTTGATGTGTGAGGGGCTAACAAAACCAGGGGTGCAATCCTCAGCTACCTCATTTGCTTGTTTACCATCATGTGGAACATCTGGGTTTACACAACAGGGGGCAACTTCTTTAAATGCACTCAGGCTGCCCTCCTGGGGAGAAAGGGGATGGACCAGGCTGGGGGACCTGGCAGGCCAAGCAGGGAACCATTTGTTTGGGAAATCGCAGAATTAGTGTCAGCAAACAGTGCTTCTCCTGCTGCGGTCTCTGAATCACCAGGAGGAAGGAGGAGAGGTACGTTTTCAGGGGTACGTGTGCAGCAGCTCTGAGCTACAAGGCCAAGGTGCTTGGTAGCAAAGAGCAAGCAAGCCAGGGAGCAGGGACAGAGGAAAGATGTTTAACACCATTCCACTGAGTTTTGCAAGTTTTGCTTGGGTTTGGATTTGGCAAAGTGTCTTCGCCAATTGACAGTCTGTGCTCAGTCTTAAAAGCCCAACCTTTGGAGTCCAACCGAGACAGACTCCCAGCTTTGTCTTCCTGCAGCTGCTTGAGCCTCACAGGTTATTTGTCCCCATCCAGCTTGTTGGAAAGGGCTGGCTCTGATACAGTCATGTAGCATCTGTTGCACTGGGAGAAGGGGGATAGGAAAGTCACTGGCTTCTAAAGGGAGTCCTGGGCAGCGGAAGGAAGCGTTCCCAAATTAGCCAGCAGTGTTAACAGTTTCCTTATCTTTCAATAGGGAGAATACAGGGTGCTGAGATGAAATGCCTGGAGCCCTTAGCACAGTGGCTGGCTCCTAGTAAGTGTCTGGGTTGGAGACTTTTGGAACAGTTGCATCAGGACTCCACTGTCAGCCTGCCAGGGTTCCAGTGTGGAGCTGTCATGAGCAGCTGTGCGGCTTTAGGAAGGGTGAATGCTCTGCACCTCAGTTTCATCATGCATCAAATGGGGAGGCTCACACTACTTGCCCATGGGGGCGCTGTCAGGGCTAAGCAAGTTAGACCCCTGCCTGGTGTAGAACAGGTGCTGGAAGTCGCTGTTAACGCTCACCAAACTCTAGAATCTCTCCCAAATTCTGACATTTGCTCTTTGATTTCCTCCTTTGCTGTCATTTTTGAGTCTTGCTTTGCAGTTCAGGCTGACTTTGAACTCATGGTGATCTTCCTGCCTCAGCCTCCTGAGTACTAGGATTACAGGGATGTGCCACCACACCCAGCTTTGGGGGCGTTATCGAGGACAAAGTATGCAGAAATGCTAAATATCTCACATGAAGGGTATCTGGCCCAAACCCAAGCTCAGCACCCATGGGTTCTCATAGAGGTGCTCTTGTCTGTGTGTCTTTCAAAGGGCATCCTGGAGGCAGGAATCTGATGAGTACCCCTGTTGTCCTGAGGCTGGTAGTGAAACCCCTCTCTAAAGTCACAGGGCAAGGCTGCTTCCTCCTTCAGGCTGGAAGCCCCAGCTCAGCCCATTCCCTCCAGTACTGATGATTGGTACTAACATCTACAAAGTGCTTTGGACATTGGAAGTATCCTTTTAACATCAAGTCCAAATAGCAGCATTCCCTTCTCCTAACCCAGACACATCTCTGCTAGTGCATTTTAATTCTGACCACCCCCTTCCACATTGCCGGCCTGGGGCTCAGTCCGGAAGCCAACACATCTCGGCTCTGCCGGGCTACAGTGCACCTTCCCAGCCTGTTTGGAGGAAGCAGCCCTAATGCAAATGTGCATAATCTGTGCCCAGAGAGAAGAAGCAATTTGTCAGAAAAGGTCATTCGCTTTTAAAGGGAGTCCAGGGCAGAGGGCAATTCGTGGATTACTTGCCAGTGTTAATAGTTTCGAGGCAGAGTGCTAAAAATAAATGCCAGGGTCATACGCCGGTTCTCAGAGCACCCGGGCCCCTGATTCACCCACCTGTGTGGATGCTTTCTGGTTGTGCCAGTGCCCGTCCGGACTCAGCCCCATGAAGGACAGCTCCGGCTGCTATGACCGCCACATCGGGGTGGACTGCTCCGACGGCTTCAACGGCGGCTGCGAGCAGCTGTGTCTCCAGCAGATGGCGCCCTTCCCGGACGACCCCGCCCTGTACAACATACTCATGTTCTGCGGGTGAGTGCGCGTGCGCGGTCGCGAGGCTCTCGGTGCTGGAACCAGGGAGGTCCGCAGGGAAGGGCGGGTCACGCTGCGGCCGGGGCTGAGGCTCTGAGGAGAGAGGCCTGAAGCACGGCAGGAGGAGCGCCGTTAAAGCCGGGCTGGGGAGGAGCCCGAGGGCGAGTCTGGTCCCACGCTGTGAAGGCGGAAAAACCCAACTTCGGGATTTACCTGCGAGGGAAAATTAATCACCCGTTTTCTGAAACCTCTGCCTAATTAAACCAGAATGTTCTCGGCTGCGTTTTCTGGGGCTGCGTTAATTAGGGGTTTGTGACGGAAAGCATTCCATGGTCTAAAACTTGAGGAAGAGTGTGTGAAGCTAATCAGTTATCACAGAAAGGAGGGGTGTCTTCGGAGTTCTGGAAGCTTCTGTAAATTCTGCCTCCGAAGTCCCAGCATTTGGAGCAGCAGGTTCTCCTCAGGCAGGGGAGCCCTGGGCCTGCAGGGCCCTTCAGAGGGTGCGGTCATTTGTTCTCAGGGTCACTCTGAGAGGGAGCAAGACAGGCCAGGCCACCTCAGAGGTGAGGTTCCTCAAGACTGGAGAGTTGTTAAGTGGGAAGATTAGGATCGAGTTCAGGCCCTCTCTGATTTTTTAAAAGTTCTACAGTTTTCTCAAAATTTAAATTTATATCACGGAGTGCAATTATATTTAAAGACATTCTCATGCCATATTTATAATATTTAGCCCATTCTGTTATACTCATAGTTTGTTCTCCTGACCTTCCCTCCCCTCGGCTGCCGTGCTCCCTCCTTCCACCTCCTCCCTCCTCCTGCAAGTCAGGCTGGCCAGTGCTCGCCCTCTGCCACATACCCTCCTGGCCACTGGGCTGCAAAGAGGAGGAACGCTTAGTTCTTGCCCTCAAGGATCCCACCATCCAATAGACTTGCACGAAAATCAATGTTTATAGTCATAAAACTGCTAGATGGTTGCTGAAAACCAGTGCCTGCTGAATAATCATGAAAGGGTTGTTCAGTGGAGTTGTAATGTTATTTTATTGTATTTTAAAATTTTATTTCTTTGCAATTGAGTGATTTTCATATTCGGTTTCTTGTAAAATCCCATTCCACAAATAGAGGCTTGCTGTAAATTTTAATGTTCTCTATAATGTTATCATTAAGGTTGACCCACTTCAATTAATAGAAGTAAATTCAGCCAAAGTTATATCCACTTTAAGAAATTTAACATGTATATCTATATATATATATATATTTAGATACCTATTTGTGCAGAGAACTTTGTTAGGTGGGAGATACAGGAGAAAAAAAAAGATATCAGACCTGGTCTCCCCTCTCAAAAGAGTTTACACAGTGGGAAACTGTGCACACCTAGGAGACAGGGGGTGATGAGGTGATGTGTGAGGCAATGAGGGGAGCAGTCAAGATGTTTTTTTAGGATGAAGGGACCAGCCAGCTTCATAATCCTTCCCGGAAGCACTATTTATGGCTCAAGGAAGGAATCACTTCACTGTCTTGTCCTAGAACTGTGCAGGAGCCCTGGAGTCCTCTGTGGGTCTTGAGTCACATCTGTTCCCTGGACGGAGACGGTAGGACCCTAACTGGACTTTCTTTCCTGTTTCCATCAGAATGAGGCACGCGTGTGCTTGGAGCTATCTAAGGCACTATACATAGCCTGCCAGAGAAGTCCTCGATTTGAGGTTCTTACATAAAGACCAAATCACATGTACTTATAATTAAAAAGCTCTACTCACACCTGTTTGCACAAATATATAAATGGGAAATGGGCAAAACTAGCAGTTTGTACTAACAGGGGCCTCATTTGCATCACTGCTATTAATAATAGCAACATTTAATGAGTACCAGCTATGTATAATATATGTATGTATAATTTAACTATAATCGTATGTAAGACACTACCTCAGTTCTTCATGTTAAGGGTGTTAATTCAAACAACCCAGTAAAACAGTTACTTTCTCCCCTTTTTACAGTTTTGGAAACTGAAGCTCAGAGAGGTTAATCATCTGGCCCAAGATCACCCAGGGAAGGAGAGAGTCATTGCTATTCCAATATTCCTTCTCACTGTTTAAAACTATGATCATTTGTTCCCCTATGTGGAACAAAAGTCTTTATCGTATTATGACAATTACTGTGTAGAGTAATGAATGATGTGCTTTAATAGCATGAGCATCCTTAAATTCTAAGTGTTACTTTCCTAAAGAAAGGACCAAATTAAATCAATATTCTTTTTCAATGACAGTGTTACCAAAGTAGTTCCTTCTTGAGCAAACAAATGTATGTTCTTCCTAATATAACTACAAATAAGTTCTAATAAATGACTGATGAGTCAGTGGCCCACATTTACCAAATTAGTATTGCCTTTCTGTTAGAGTAACTGTACGTGCGTATGGGGAGGGCAGGAGGACACAGGAGGCAGCTTCTGGTTAATGGCGCACACCCTGTGCCCCTGCAGTTATTTGGTTCAGGACAGCTACTCTGAATGAAGGGGGAGTTGGTATGGGTCGATCTTGTGTTTGGATACATTCAAACAGAACACAGCTGGGAGGTCATAAATCTTCCTAATTTCTTAGTTGACTTGTCACAGGACCACATTAGAAAGTTATTAATATCTTAAGCACAATGTCATTCCCTTTGCTGCCTGATTACCTTTTCAACAAATGTAAAACCTAGCCACAGAAATGGTTCTTGAGAAAAACTGTAATACATCTTGAGTTTATTTTATTTTAATATTATTTTTTATTTTTTATTTTTTTTGTGGGTGCCGGGGTCTACCTCAGGACCTCGCACACCAGCAGGCACCCATGCCGCTGAGCAATATCGCCGGCTCTTTCTTCGTATGTGACATCTTGAGTTTAAATGTGTCAACTCATTTACAAACATATCCAGTGATTCTTACTCTGGCCTATGTAGGAAATCCTCTAATAAGAGGAGAAAGACAACCAAAGTTCTGAAAGACTTATCTTCAAGGGAAAGGTAAGAAATTTGGTATGATCATATGATAGATAGAGCCTCATTCTACAGGCTTAAGAAGCTAATTTATAAAGGGATCAAAATCAAATCAGAGTATTCCTACTCCTGGCCATCCAGCACTCTCTCAAAGGCAGTTCTTTCCCATTTGTTGAGTTGATTTGCCTGCACAGCTCATTGCTGGAGTAATTTCTTATCGTGAGTTCTCCACCACATTAGGTGCATTGAAGATTATAAGCTCGGTGTGGATGGACGCTCCTGCCAACCCATCACAGAGACCTGCCCAGAGGGAGGTGACTGCGGGGAAAGCAGGGAGCTTCCCATGAACCAGACTCTCTTTGGGGAGATGTTTTTCGGTTACAACAACCAATCCAAGGAAGTGGCCCCTGGACAGGTGCTGAAAGGAACATTCAGGTGAGTCTCCTGTGCACAGAACTGAGTATTCAGGCTGCTGACAGATCCTCTCTGAAGAGCTTTACACTCGGCATGAAGTGTCATATCTTGGAGGAAGGTAAATGAGGATGCATAAAGGGATAGGTTATTCTCTCACCTACAGTCTTCTCTCAGTCTACATTCTTCCATCCAGAACCCAAGCACATGCTTTCTCTGGATGAACAGGAAAGTGTTAATGAGATTTTTTCTGGCTCAGAGAGAGACGGCAAGATTTTGCAAAGAATCCACTCCAAAGTGCTTATGTTCCATTTTCCCTCTGAACAGGAGGGTCAGTGTTTGAGTCAGTCAAGGACAGCAGTCCTCAGATTGTGGCTCGAGGATCCCTCAGGTCCCTGAATCCTGGCAGAGAAAGCTCGAGGTCCTGCCGTTTTCTTTTTGAACCGGTAATCGAACTCAGGACCTTGTGCTTGCCAGGTCCTTTTCCTACCTACAGAAAGGCTGGGGCTTTTCTCACATACTTCAGCATAAACAGTACGCTTCAATGAACTGGATTCAGTTGTGAGAATACAGTTGTTTTTTATTAAATCATAACTTTCAAAATTTGCAAAAAATATGAAATAGTGCTACTCTTATTTTTCATAGAATATGTTTATACCGAAGGGATTTATTGTTACTTTTGAATGACTTTTTTAAAAATTTCCATTTCAAATTTTAATGTAAATATTGATAGACATAATATAGCTACTTGAGGCCAGTTATTAAGTGTCAAGAAGTGCGAAAGATTTCAAGCCATTTATTTAGACCATTTCTAGTAGAGTCTACATTTGACTCCTGTCCATATTCTACTTTGGGCTGTTTGAATACATCTTCCTCCTAATACGTGGAGAAATGCTTTCTAGAAGATGATGATGATGACGACAATGATGACGACGATGATGACGACAACGATATCCGTTTTGTAATATGAATATAAGAGCAGTTGATAGCAATCTGGGCCTAAATTCTCAAGAACGAACTGATAGTAAATTCCCAAGCTAGTTCTTGCAATCACTTTGTCTATTACACACAGGACACTTTACAAATATTTCCCACTTTACTCTGGAAACCGGTTTCCCAAAGACAAGAAGTGAGTGTCATAACTATTTGTGGTGGGTGGAGTCTACACTGCAGTCTAAATGAGACTGTGTCCAGGTGGCCAGGGATGGGAGCTCTTTTATTTCTCTTCTCCCCCAGCCCTCCCCTGCCTGCCTTACTCATATGTCTTATTCCTGACATGCGTATTCAGTGGGGCTCGGAGTGAGGGGGGCTGTGTGGTCCAGAGGCAATGTTCTCACTGCGTGTTGAAATACAGATTGCCCACCAAGGGGTGGGGATCACGTGGACACTCAGGTTTGTTCTATTTCTAGACAAAACAACTTTGCTCGTGGCTTAGATCAGCAGCTGCCAGATGGTCTTGTGGTGGCCACTGTCCCCTTGGAGAATCAGTGCCTGGAAGAAGTCTCAGAGCCCACCCCAGACCCCGACTTCCTCACCGGTGAGTGTGTCTTCCCTTATTCCACAAAAACAGGCAACTCTTTATGGTTTCATAAAATCAAAACTCATGACCTTGCTTCCTTTGGTTTCTAAACCAGTGATTTCTGTGATACATGATAAATGTTGTTATAAAACTGAAGATTATTAGGCTTATTTGTCAGTAAAATTGTCAATATTCATGTAATCACCTGCAGAATGGTGGTAATAATGTGTTTCCTTGCTAGTTTCACAGAGTTGCTTTGAAAACTAAGAGATAATACATGTGTGAGAGTGCAGAATTTTTGATGGGGTTAGAGGATGTAATCGGGTCATAGAGGCAGACAGACTGCTACTATCCCCTAAGTATCCATGGTGGCTCTTGTTGGTTTCTCTAGGAAGTATTAACAGAGCCATGTGAAGGAAAGGAAATGGTAGCGTTTTGTTGTCAAGTGACCCTGGGCTTGAATCGTGGCTCTGCCACTTTCTAACTATGTGACATTAGACAAGAGTGTGGGGCCTCGGGATCCCTTGTGGTAAGAGGAGAATACTAAGGCCTGCCCATCCACGTTGCTTGGAGCCCGGGGACATTCTTCCTCTGGGCACATTACGAGAGAGAAGTATGACGTGATGGGGAGAGGCAAGCACCTCAGTGTGTTGTTCTCCTTTCTGTGCCTCTGAACACTCCTAGTTAGTACCTGCTGGGCCAAAGAAGATACTTTAAGAGTCTTCCTGTGTATGGGTAGGAATCTGTAATGGTAGTCAGGGCAGGTTCCATGTCATTAGTAAACTACTTGGACTCTGCTTAAAGATCCACCAGCACATCTCTCTCACACTTTCTGACATCAGTTACCAGGCTAGAACACCCACTGACACTCTGGATGCTACCTGGAGCTTTCCAGGATGAGTGAGTGGATAGATGTGGGAAACATCAGAAGAACACACGTTTGAATGTGTATCTTTGGGAATAAAGATAAGATCCAAACTTGGTCATCATCCAGAACAGAAACTTCCTTCTCCCCTGTGCCCTGGTATCTCTCCTGATATGACTTATTGAAGGAAAAAAAAAAAAAAAAAAAAAGAAAGAAAATGAAAAGAAAAAACAGGAGGATAACCACTTGGGAATTTTTATTTTTCATGGTCCTGAGGCAGTGAAGAATAAAATTCCTACAGGTGTAGAGGGAATTCTTCCTGACCGGGCTTTTAATCTATTTTGATGAAGGCATGGTACCAGTTGGGTTAAGAGTACTGAATACTTTGCCTTTGATGTAAGCAAGGAGCCAAGCTTGTTTTTAAAGCCCAGGATACTAGAGAGATTCATTAAAGAGATGATTGGCCAAACTTCTTCCACATTATCTCTCTAGTTCCGGCAACATTTTAATTGTAACTTTCCTGAAAGATAGAGTGACTCTTGTGTCATGTCACAGTCTATATATTATAGGTCACAATCCCCATAAACCTACAAGCTTAGAGAACTTGAGAGCTAAAGTGATCTTCAGAATTTTCTGTGTCAGCACTTCCAAGCATGGTTTTTGTTTTTTTTTTCGTGATGAACCAGAGTTCCATTCTAAATGGGTTCTGTCTTCAAATCAGCAATTTATATCAACTTAGCTTTGGAAAAAGATCCGAGAAGCCTGCAGGGAAAAAAAATCCCTTTCACTTTATTTAGCTTCTCAATTCCCAAACCTATTTAACAAGAGAATCCTTTTCAAATATGGCATCTATTTCCATCTGGCAGAATTATTAGTTAAAGAACACACTGGAAAATACTGACTTCACTTGTGCCTTCCTTTGCTTCAGCAAAATAATACTTGAGAACTCTGAGCTTCGCAGGCCTCCTTGTCGTTACAGGTTGAATGAAAATAAACAAAAGCCAACAAAATGAGAACAGGCAAAGGCTATTTATTCTGAGCTAGCTATAGCAGGGGACACAATGGTCATCACTTATGATTTGGCAAAAATCAAAGGCAGGCCAAGGACTGGGAAAGCTTTATTTGGAAATCAGAGAAGGTTGGCATGGGGAAGCTGCAGGTGGGCTAATTGCCATTGACCAGGGATACATATTTGGCTTTCTCTGCTTAGTCCCAGGCAGTGAGAACAAACTTTAGGGAAATTGTCAGTTGTTAACAAAGGCCTCCTTGTTTAGATTCAGTTGTTATAATGGCTATTGTTTGGCTTCATGGGCTGTGTGCTAGAAGTAGTGGTCTGATTTCCTTCAAGTCTGACTTGTGGACAGTGTGCTGAGTGGTATCCTGAGCTAGTGGCTGCAGATTGTGGGGCAGAGTTCTGCTTTTATATATGTCTTGCTTTGTCCACTTGTATATTCAGTCTTTCATTTAACAAAAAGAAGGAAGTCCCGCGATTGACTAAAGAGGTAGAGGTGGCTGCTGGCCATACTCATAGGTCTGTTTGGTGCTCTAAGCACTTAATTTATTTGAACATTAGAGCCCCTGAGCTCTTTGAAACTTCTCAAGTTCATTCAAAGGAAGCACATTCTTGTCTTTAGAGCTATGGGGTAAGATACACCTCTGGCATTACAAATCAAACAAGAAGAAACTAGTTTTCTTTTCTTATTTCCTTTCCTTTCTTCCCTCTCTTCTCCTCCCTCCCTCCTTGTCTCCCTCCTTACCTCTCTTCCTTCCTTCCTTCCTTCCTTCCTTCCTTCCTTTCCTCCTTTCCTTGAAGACTGCAGAGATCTGTACAGTAATTCTTTTCTCAAACATAGGTAGAAAAACAAATAATGCTCTTTCTCGAGAAAATATAGTCTGAGATATTTTGTTTGAAAAAAAAAGAGAACCATTTGGCAGAAATGTGTCTCAAAATGATAATAAAATAAAACAAAACAAAACAAAATAAAATAAAATAAAATAAGATAAAGAACTAAACCTGACTGTAAGTCAAGGGCATACTGAGAAAGAATCATATGACTCAGCTAGAAAATATATACTCTAAAATATCCCTTTTTTAGCTAATGGAAATATTATCTGCAAGTAGGCACAGAAAACATTTCCCGAGCATTGACAGTTACATAACTATTGCGTGACTGTAGCGTAATCTAAGTGCACCCAGCAGAATTGTTTAGCAGCTAAAAGTAACAGAGTTGTTTGGCTCATCCAAAGTAGATCTGGGGCACTGTCATTCTTACCCCTGTGCCTGTTCCTTTATTTTTCTTTTCTCTGTTGTTCGGCACTGAAGCCTAGGAAGTTATAACAAAAGCATCAGTTAAGAGATGTGAAGTTTACGCAGTTAAGTGTGATGAAGGAGGAGAAGGAGGAGGCAGATGACCACATTGAGGCCGTGCATGTGCGGAATGCCTTATTTTTTTTTTCCCTCAGGTCATGTTTGTGCCCTTAATTTTATTCTGCTCTTCCAACCTACCTATAAAGTAAGTAGAATGAATACTATTATCCCCCCTTTCAGATACGAAAACTGAAACAAATGAGTTGCCTAGCCCAAAGTCATTTAGCTGGTGGGAATCAGAGCTTTCAAAAAGAAACAAGGTATCACCTCAGAGAAGCGGTTCACTTTGTAGATGAAACAACTGGAAATCAAAAATGGATGCACCTTGAGAACATAATGTTAAGTGAAATAAATCAGACAGACACACAAGCTTAAATATCACATGGTTTCTCTTATATGAGAAACCCAAATTATAAAGAGCAAAATAAAAGATAGATAATAGGAAGTAGGGAGATGGATCTTTCTTAAATGGGAAGGGGATCAAGCAATGGAGGTACTGGGTGGGAGGGGAGGGAAAAGGGATGAACAAAGAAATTAAGATGTGGTATGTACACACACCAATTCCACTCAAGGAATGCAAACATTATGTCTTGCAAACATGTACTAATAAAAAAATATATAAGAAGATATTCCCTAGCCACGTAGCCAGGGAGAGGGTACTTGGGTTGTGAGAACAAAAGGTTATGGATATCAGAGTGACTCTAATCTGAAAATGCTCTCTGCAGTTGGCTCTGGGACTCTGACCTCCACATTTCTTCCCAATTTCTTTTTCCACTAAGCAATTCAACTAAAAGGAACTTTGAACATTGAAAATCTTTATTTATTGCACTCACTATATTTAATAAATTGGCTTGTTGAAATAACAACAAAGCTGCTGATGTGCTGACCAGATTGGAGAGCAGTTCTGGATACCATACACTTTTTACATTCTAATGACATGTGCCCTTAAGGTATATGACTGAAGTCTTAAACTTGCAAAGTTAGAATTTCATCTGTATGCCTTTGAAGCCAACATACAGATTAAAAGCCAAAACATGTAGTAACATGATTGTCATCACAAAGCTTAATGCTTTGGAAGAAGAATATTTAAAAGAAAAAGAAGAGAAAACCTTCTCTTAGTTTTAGGTAACTTGTCTTTGATTACTTAAGATAAAATGTAAGCAATTGATTCATTAAGCACTTTTCCTGACCTTTTTTCTTTTTGCCTTACCTATAATTATTCCCATATGATTCACACAAAAATGGAAATTTGGTAATTACTCACCTAATTTGATCAAAGTTGACAAGTACCTAATTAATCCTGCCTACTCTTCATTCAGTTTAGGTATTAAATTAGTTGACTTAAGTTAAAGGAAGCTTGGGTCAAAATGGCAGAAAGTGCACTATATATATATATATATATATATATATATATATACACATATATATATATATACATATACATATACATATATATATATATACCATTGCATTTGTACATATGCACACTATATGTTGTATATTGTATATATAAACTGACTATATATAGCCATTATATTTTTGTATATATACATTCACAAATTCATATATATATACCAATAAGTTACACACATACCAAATATTAGGCATAGAAATGAAGCTAAAATTGGTTTCCCTAATTTAGAAGCCAATTTTTTAATTTCCTATGGCCTAATTGTTTTGTTTCCACAGCATTTTCTGTTTATAGCAATGGCTGGAATTCATACAGGGTGACACTCTCTCTCCAGGACACTAAAGGAAGAGCAGCCCATTAATAACATCCTTAAAAGGCTTCAGGAAGTGTTTATTGAGAGGTGCCTGGACAACTAATTTAGCTTCTCAGAGCCCTAGTTGTCCCATCAGTAAAAGGGGCACCACAAGTGCCTGTCGTGTTACCTGGCACAGAGATGACACTTGATATTTGGCCAAGCCTGCCTTCTAAAATGATTTAGTCACCCTGACACTGTCCCTTCTGGTAAAGAAGAAATAGACTTTATCAGCTTCAGAGTAATTAAAACTTAAATACCAAATACAAATCAGTTAAATGAGACAGAAAAATCAGTGTTATCAAATACACGAGCTGAGTCAATTGCTGCAACTATTAAAGAGAGTAAAAATCTGGTGTGTTACAGTAAGCCTGGAGTTTAATATAAATGTATTAGGGGGACATTATAGTAGCATGAGTAAGAACGCTGGTCGTGGGCCCAGGCACATCTGGGCCCTCATCCTGGCCTACCTAGTTTCTTAGGGACCTTATATATAAACACTCTCTCTGAGCCATAGAATCCTCATTTATAAAACGCAAATAATAACAATGCTCTCAGAAGGATCAAAAAGCTCAATATATGAAAAGCACTTAGCAAAATGCTTGGCACAGAGTAAACGTGCAATAAATGATAGCTGTTGTTACTATGATTCTAGAAATTCTGTTCATCAAAGAACACTTCATCATTTTCTCGCAATTATAATCCTTAACCTGATTGAGTTGGGTTATGTTTTTTCGATTGGGAATTGTGAATCAGTCTCGTGCACTGACCCTGTGTCTCCTCTCTCCCCAGGGATGGTGAACTTCAGTGAGGTGTCTGGATACCCCGTGCTGCAGCACTGGAAGGTGCAGTCTGTGATGTACCACATCAAACTCAACCAGGCAGCTGTCTCTCGGGGTGAGCCCTCCAGCAAGAACTCCCCAACCCCCGCCAAGGCATGGAATTTCTCCCAAGGGAGTAAATAGCTTTTGGTCCCAGTGTTGAGGATGTAGCTAACTCAATGCGTTACAGGACCTATTTACTCAGATTCGTTCTTAACGAAAATGGCACTTAAGAATAGGCTCCTTTTCTATGCACCGATTAAATTGCAGGTATTGTCTTGGAGTGTAAAAGAGATAGAATGGGCAAGGCTGGAACCAATAACATCTGTAAAAGACTCCAGGAGGTGTTTATTGAGAGATGCCTGGACAACTAATTTAGCTTTATTCTGGGGTCACGTAGTGGGTGGGGAGAATTTTTCAAAAGCAGACTTTTCACAATTTTAGAGAATAAAGCATTTGAAATGCAAAGAACATAACTTAGAGATTCCATGTAATGGCATAAGGGAAAGACAGCGAGAAAGGGGGGAGGAAAAAATTAGAAAATAGGAGACAGCTTAAGTTTCTTAAACAGTAAGTAAGTACAATAAATAGATAAATTGAGATACAGAGCAATAGAGAATCATATCTATAACTATATATAGTAATATAACTGTATAGAACACAGTAATATTTACACACACATATACATAGAAATAAATATATGCATATTATCTCAGGCAAGTTAAGGAATATTGAGTTCTAAACTTACTACTTAGGGTCTTGGGTCAGCAACCAGAAGGTGGAATCTTAAGGTTAACAGGAGAAAGATAAATGAAAGATGATAGCCAGAGGGTTATGACAGGAAGAGAGACATATACATGCAAAGGGTGAGTAGAGAAAGATAATGCATTAAGGATATAGAACACATCTATAGGGCACAAAGGGACTCAGAACTTTTTCTTATTGATTTAAAAGAGTCGTTGGCAAAAAGGTATTAGGATGATGCCCGTACTAAGCAAACTCTGTAGGTATAGAACATCTAGAAGGAACTAAGCTGCTCTTCGTTCTGGGAAAACAGCTCTATACCACTCACGTACTCAGATGCAGTGGGATATCTCTGTTGCCCCATGTAATCATGTAACAAAAGTCACATAATCAAGTAACAAGTGACGTGATTTAGGTCCCTGAGGTCTCCTGCTGGGGCTAAACACCACTTAGTCCTAGTAGGATCTAAGTACTTAGGTAGAAACAAAGGCCATGTAGAACTGTCCAGATACAGAAGATATCAGATTTGGAAAATTTACCATAGGCTATCTTCCTTCTGAGTATAATTCTCTTAAAGAAAAACAGAAAAGTCAAGAGATTTGGCTGGGGAAGAGGATGGTGAAGTAAATAAGGTCTTTCTTCCATTTGTCATTTCCTAATCCTCTTACTTTCCATTTTCTGAAATAAGATATAAACAATATATTAACGACTTGTCTTAACTTTCTTTTTCCATTATCTTCCCATTGTCCATTTCTGTGTTTAAAAGCAGCATTTTGCAAACTTTTGTGGCCATTAGCCATTGTACCTTGTGGGTACACACACCTCCCACATCTATACAGCACAAGTTTCATGAAACAATATTTCATCTGCTAGTTCTCTGCTAGTGTTTGTGTTTCTATTTTAGACTATGCTATTCTCTTTCTTCGAAAACATGCTATTGATTTAATGTCATGACCTGTGGTTAAGGGGGGAAACACATCTACCTTAGTGGTGTGGGAGTGGAGCTTTGGCAATGTTCCATTTAATTTGCACAAAGTTAATAATACAACCAACTGGCTTGAAAAGATCAGATTTGGTTAGATGGAAACAGTCACATGATGTCCTTTGCCAGCTGTCCACATCTCCACGAGTCACACATTCACACTTATGCCTGAATTGACTGGGAATCCACATATGAAAATTGTGAGTCTTCACTTTTCCTCTTGGGTGACATTCCTCCATAGCTTTCAGCAATGCTCTTCACTCCCTGGATGGGGCTACATCACGTGCAGATTTTGTGGCTTTGCTGGATCAGTTTGGCAACCATTACATCCAGGAAGCTATCTATGGCTTTGAAGAATCTTGTTCTATCTGGTACCCAAACAAGCAAGTCCAGCGGCGACTCTGGATGGAATATGAAGATATCAGTAAAGGTGAGTGGTATGATCATCCCCCAGTTCTACGCCCCATTCAGAACCAATCCATATGACCAAGCTTAAGGAGTCCATATGGAAAAGAGTGGTTCACATTTTCCTTCAATGCTGTGTGCCCATCTTTAAAATTTCCAAGGTTCAGTTGCCAAAACCAAATCTCAAAATGAGGGAGTTGGGGGAATTTTAGGTGCAGGATGGTGTCAAAACTATATGGCCAGTGTGTTAATTAACATGCAGAAAATCCACTTTTTTTTTTTTTTTTTAACAACTGCTGTTCAATTATTGCAGCAAAGGCAAAGTGTTAGACTGCTGTTTATGGCTATGAGGGAAGGAAGAGAATGTTTCAGACTCCTCTACAACTTCTTGCCTCCAACAACCCCAGCACATTGCTCTGCAACCTTACGTGGTAAACCCCATCTCACTTCGTCCTGCCCTATCTCAGTTCTACTGATCTGTGTTATGAGGAAGTCTCTATTGACGTATATGTTTATGTAGCTCTGCATGAGAGACTCACAGATAGATCCTTGTCCACCATATTAACAACAAGTTAAAATTCAGTCCAAGTAAATATTAAGAAATTGGAATTTTAAAATCTTCTGCATACACTTTCTGGTACAGAAGGTACAGAAGACTACTGGCCAATATATTTGCAGTCTTATCAACCATGGCTGCTTCACAGTTGCCATTCATGTAACTTCCCTGAGGTTATATGTGTTGCTTTCTAATGAGGCCGAGTTACATAGTGTGTGTTGCTAAGGGGTGAGTGACGAATTAGCACAACGAAATTCAAGAAATGAATCATCTTAAGACTCAATATCAAAAGCTCCTCTGAGACAAGGGACACTCTGCTGTCAGTTGTGCATCTAAGGGGGGCAAATATGCCTCAGTGGCTAAGATGCTTTTGGTTCTGTGAGCCCTGTACAATTTCCTACTTTGCCTTGCTCAAGAGGTAGCGAAGCATGATAGCCTCTCTCCTGGTTGGTCCCTTTCTCCCAAGAGCAAAACTTGTGTTTCTAGGCTACAGTTGCAGCAGGCATTTCCACCCAAGCCTGATTTTTTGAAATTCAAAGACATAGCCACAGGCTTCTGGCATCCCTTCAAACTTCATGATCTTAACCTTGTTCTGATTCCAGTTTGCCAAGACAGCAATGTAATGTAAGTAAATGTTGATAAAACCAGTTTCAGATGGTGAAGCTTTCTGCCATTTCCAAGCCAGAGCCTGCGGACTGAACCGAAACTCTGAATCTTCCATTATTTCTGTTTGCCAGTGGTTCAGGGATTGTAGTTCTGTGCCTTGCTTTCTCCTAAACATTGCGATATCCCTAGGGTCAAGAAAAGTGGGGCATAATATCGAGACCATGCACGGATTTTCTGCCTGGGATCGGTGTCAATGGTCCTGACATTATGCCTTATTTCCTTTTATCTCAAGCCTCTCTTGTCACTTTGGAACTAGTTTGCCACAATCCCACCATTGACTTGACTTTTTGGAGACATGATTGATATAATTCTTCGCTTGTTATTGATCTTAAAAAGATACTATAGTATATTAGTATGTTTACTTTGGTTATATCTGACTGATGAAAACCCAGAGATGGATGTCTACTGTCCACATTTACCACTCCCTATTCCTGAGCCTTACCTCTAAGTAATGAGGTTTATCTCTTTTACTGTTTGGCTCAAAAAAAGTTCTTTAAAATATTTTTCTCCACTCTAAGCACTAATTTCCTTTTATTCCAAACCCTAGGTAAGGGGATGCTACTGATTAAAAACGATAAGCTCATGAGACAAAGGAAGAAGTTCTGCTGTTCTGCACTCTGAGAGTTCTGGCTCAGAATGGGACTTTGTACCCTTGGGTGACAAGTGTCCTGAGAGGGCTATATCTGTCATGACATGCAAGTGACATTTCTTCTAGCAGAAGTTCTTCAATTATATTTTCTTTTCCACTCTCACTTTAGAATCCTTCTAACAAAAAGGATTTTTTAGACTTTTTAAGGTACTTCTATACCTATGACCAGTTACCTAAAACCGCTTGGAGACTGAATAGAAAAGAGGTTTGTCATGGTGAAATGCAATGGAAAAGGCACAAGACTTAAAGGCTGGAAACCTAGAGTAGGACGATGATTTTACTGTATTCAATTACTTACCTAGACTTCATGTTATGCCCTCTGTCATCCCGCAGCTCTGATAGCTTATGGAGCATTATTCATACACTTTTAGATGAGAAATATTCTCAGGGCAGGCATTTGGGATAAAGAGTAGCCTCATCTGTGTTAGTCCATTTTCTGTTACTGTGAGAAAGACCTGAGATAATCAACTACAAAAGAGGAAAGGTTTATTTTGGCTCATGGTTCCGAAAATTTCAGTCCATGGTTGGTTGACCCCATTGCTTTTGAGCCCCTGGCGAGGCAGCCTATCTTTTCAGGGGTCATGTGGTAGAGCAAAGCTGCTCACTTCATGGTGGCTGGGAAGCAACAAGAAAAACAAGAGGGTCCGAAACTGGGGTCCGAGTATCTTCTTCAAGGACACACCCCAGTGACTTTTGGAAGCCTTCTCATAGGCTCCACCTCATAAAGGTTCCATCACCTCCCCATGGCATCATGGGCTGGGAACCAAGCCTTTAACTCATTAGTTTTGGGGGGATACTTTTCCAAACCACACCATATTCTTTCTACAGTATCTCAAAATTCTCAAGGGTAAGTTCCATGCCTTGTTCAACTTTAAATTCCCGTAGCCTAACACAGAGACAAGCACATGGTAAGCACGCAGCAGTTATCTGCTGCTGTTGCTCCTGTCATCAGTGATGGTGGTGGTAATGGTGGTAAAAGTCTTCTGAAGTGGTTGGTGACTTCCATGTTGGTTTCATTGTAGACATGTAACCTGCTTTAGTTATGCTTGACTGACAAAAACTCAGAGGTGGATGTATTTGACCAGATCTCCTGAAGGCAGCCTTCCATTCCACAGGAATTTGTTTGTCAAAACAATGCTCTGTGGTTCAGGGTTTAGTATCACCTGTCTCTAGATAACCCTGATGGAAGATAGTGGAAAATGTATTTCCACTTCTAATTGTCTAAAATTAGCATTATACTTTTGCAAATCCAATAAACTATTAGAAATGAGATTTTCCAACCTCCTCTATCCCCACTTACTTTAGAAGTAAGTCTAAACTTACTTCTTTCTTCTCTCGTCATCCTTTGCCCTCACACCTCAAAATATGCAATTCGTTCTCCTCAGACCTCCCTCTGTACCTGGGTACTGTTCCCATCCCCCTGCTTCACCTCACTAACTCATTAGTCTCCTCTTTTTAAATTGTTAGAATCTCTTCAGCCACTGAATTATTTCTTCCCCCGAAAGCAACTGTGTCTTTTACAAATTATTTTGTCTTCTAAAAATTCACATTCGCACAAATATGTGACCTTTCTAAACCATTGTTTCCTTTTCTTGCATTACCACAGATTTCCTTTTCATGTCATTTTTATTAGTGCATACTGGTAATTCAGATTAATGGATTTCATTTGGGCATGCACGTAATATACTTTGATCATTTTCACCCCCCAATTATCCTCCTTATGTTGACTTCCCCCATAGTTTTACATTTGGGGGTTCCATTCATATAATATGTTTTGATCATATCCATCCCCTATCACTGAATTTCTCTTAAAATATTTTTATTTTTATGTGTACATATTTGCAGTACATAATGATTAGATTTATCATGGAAAGTTAGTACATGTATATAACACATCTTAATTCTTTTTACTTCCCCTTCCTCTTCCTCTCTTCCCACTTCCATCTCTTGGTCCCCTTCCCATTTGCCAAATATCGATCTCTCTGTTTCCTATCACTTATCTTTTATCTTGCTCTTTAATTCATTTATACTTAGGGTTTCTCATCTAAGAGAAACCATGTGATATTTAACTTGTGCATCTGATTTATTTCACTTAACATTATGGTCTCAAAGTGCATCCATTTTTCTACAAATGACTCAAAAGAGGAGTTTATACATCTTTATTTCCTGAACTCCCCTTCACTCTTCCAGTTATTGCCTTTAACTAAACTTCTTCTGCAGAAACAACACTAGAGAATTAAATCAAGGATTTATTAATCAGAGGGTCACTGGTATCTATCCAGTGACCATTCTACCTTTTTTTTTTTTGTGGGTACCGGGGGTCGACCTCAGGACCTCACGTGCCAGCAGGCGCCCGTGCCACTGAGCGATATCACCGGCCCCTTTTTCGTATGTGGGTTCTGGGAGTCGAACTCAGGTCTGTGCACTTGCCAGGCAGGCACTTACACCGCTGAGCCGTCTCACCGGCCCTACCTTTCTTAACAGAATAATTAGTCCCTTTTAACCAGTCCTCCCTCTTAAAAATGTCCTCTTCCTCTGATGTCCTTAATGCTATTTTGTTCAGAATCTCTCATTTTTTTTGCCCTTGTTCCTCTAAAGAAATTATTATAAAAAGAGATTCAGAGCTTTCACTGTTAGTGTTTCTTTCTTCTTCACTGTTGCTGGGTGCTTCCTTTCTATATCTACTTCAACCTGCGCATCTAATGCTCTCCTTTCCTCCCAGATTCAAGCTTCTTTGCCCTTGAGTGTTTAGGATAGTTACTTGGATATTCTGTAGGCACCTTGATGATCAACATTTCTTTTCTCTCCCCCGTATCCACTCGTAGATTTATAAACTCCATTGGTGGGTTAAAATGTAAAAGAAAGAGTACTTCCTGATGCCCTTCTCCATCCTTCACATACAACCATATCAAAGTCTTGCCTTTTTAAATACTGAAATAATTCCTCAACAGGTGTATCCCTCTCTCTATTTCTTCAACTTGAGTTTACAACATCAAATGATTCAGACTGGGGAGAAAGTGGGGGGGCAATAGAGAGGTTGGTCAATGAAATAACATCACAGTCAGACAGGAGGAATAAATTCTGGTGTACTATACTACTGTAGTGTGATTATAGTGAACAATAATGAATAACATATCTTAAAATAGCTAGAAGCGACAATTCTAAATGTATTTACCATGAAGAAATGATACAATATAAGGTGATGGATATGCTAATTACCCTGACTTGATTATTATGCAATGTATATATGAATCAAAATACCACATTGTACTTCATAAATATGTACAGTTATTATATGCCAATTAAAAAAACAATTAAAATAGCTTCTTCATATATCTCCTCTGCTTCTGTTTCTTGTCACTCTATTCCATTCTGCAATTCACCATCTGCTACCTTTTTAAGATGCAATTTAATGGCATCACTCCTCAGCTTGAAGCCCTCACTAACTCCTTACCTCCTTCCCAGCACGAGCAGCAAGACATCGCTCCCTGTATCAGTTTCTTGTGGCCGCTGTAACAAATTACCACAAACTTCCTGACTCAAAAAAAAAATGAACATACTCTTTTCAATCCTGGAGGCTGGAAATCCCAGTTCATTTTCACTGGGCCAATGTCAGCAGGGCTAATTCCTTCTGGAAACTCTCTCTGGGCTAGAGCTCTCCAGGACCCAGATTCTGCCTGATTTGTAGGAGGGGATCAATGCTTTTCACAAGTCTGAGATATGGAGCGTGTGATTCTCACTGTTGCCAACCTTGTCCTCCATCTTACCTGCATTCTATCATCTCCTCTTTCCTGTTCTGAAAGAGCTGGCTTGATTGTTGACCCTCCCACAAAGTTATCCTTGATGCTACAGGGCTCTTTGCTGCCTGTTAGCAGTTCTTTAGAAGTATTCTTTTACAGTGCTCTTCGCATCTCCCTGTGTTGTCATTTCCCTGTAGGACTATCTTGCATAATCATAGTCTCCACAGTACTTAATGTGTTTCTTTGCTTTTTGTCTAAATTTCAAAAGTTTATATAAATATTCAAAATGCATGATATATTATAAAATGGAAAACAAATCTTCTTCCTGCTCTTAGTTCTCAGTAATCCAATTTCACTCCATAGAAGCAACCAGACAGTGATTGTCTGTCAGCTTATTGTTTATCCACCTGGAGATATTCTGTTTCTAGCAAATTGTAGAAGATTAGGGTCTGGCCTTTAAAAATTACGTATATATATATATAAGCATTTATGTGTATACATATATATGCATATATATATATTTGTATATGTGTGTGTAAATATACATATATACTCATGTATATATATTTAACCTCTGTCTATATCTACACACACATATATAATGTATATATAGAGAAACATGTATATATAATCTCAAAATAACTTCATTTGTGTATAAGAGCAAATTATCTGTTGGTTCCCAGATTACAGGAGGGATGAAGGACTTTTACTACTTTCTACTGAAAATTTCCATATTACTTTTCCTGCAACAAGTGTGAGCCACATTTGTAATAAACTCTTTTAAAAACATTTCCTGAAAAGTTTATGTTACCTTGCACAAAGACTTATAAAGTTAATCTAAACAAGCAAAGCACACAATTGTCTCTACGGAAAGCTGAGCTTTGGACAGAAGTCTGAGAGCTGTGCAAAGCAGTATGACCACATCTTATTGATCTTCATTCCTGGCACAGTGCTTAGCATGTAATCAGCATCCACAGTTCGTTGAAGGAATGAATCCTTTCTTTTTCCTTACTTCAGAAGAAACTCGTAAAAAGTTACAGATCTGTAGATCTCAGAGAAGAGATCAAGAAAAAGTGAGCCATCCTCAAATTAGACTTCTAAGGGTTTAGTTTTAATCCTTCACCTGATGCACTAAGCACTGTGCATCATCTTTTTTTCTTCTATTTTTTTTTTATACTCCATTCAGGAGTGGATTTCCTTAGATCTTTCTTCCCTTTCTTTTCTTTTCCAATATCACTTTAATTGTTGCTTTAGATCTGACCTTGGTCAATGCTTTTTCTTGCCATTGCTTTTGAGGCATATCAGCAGGGTCATCTGGGTCGCTGGACTACAATAAACAAGGCTTTCCTTTCTGCTGCAACTTCGAGAGTGCAGTCCACATTTTACCTATTCAGTTGCCTCTGTTTCATGGTGAAAACTTCCTGTGCCTCCAAGATTCAATTGTGGGTTTTCTGGAAAGGTGACCTCTAGGTCCAGCCATCATCCAGATTAGAGTCAAAAGAAGGGGGTAAACCACTTCCATGGTGCTGTATTTCCACCATACAGGCCTCATATATGTTTTCCTGATTCCACCACTTTGTTTCTTGTGTGGATATAGCTCAGGACAGACTCAACTGGTCCCTCTCCCAGGAGACTGAACAGACTTCTGCTTAACAGAGACAAAACCAGCAGCTGAATCAGCAGTCAGCCTCTGATCCCAGTCTGAATGCTGGTCAGCCAAGACCTGCTTGTGTGAATTTGAGGCTGGTACAATTCTTAGGCTTACTTGCAAAATTGTATCACATAGCTTAAAAATCAGATCAAATTAAGAACACAAACTAAAAGAAATCTAATGCAGAGTAACAATTTAAATTTATGTAATATCTTATGTTTTACAACTCTTGGCTTGTAAACCAGCTCCAAAGAATCTTTCTACACACATTTATGACAACAAAGTTAACACTCAAGTAGCAAAGCAATTGTAGCACATAGCTATTTTTTTCTAAATATAATTTATTCATTCAAGAAATGTTTGCTGAATGTCTGCTGCATGCAAAGCCCTGTAGTGAAGAGAGAGGGGATTTAGAGAATTCATCTGTCTGTGGCATTCATAGACACAAAGACCTGAGAAATGGACCACCAAAGATAAGCCTGGCGGCGTGATAGGCAGTCTGTATGAGAGACTCTAAACTTCCCGGAACATGTGTGAGGATTCAATTTGAGTCTCAAGTCACTAGTCTCTCATCCAATGAGTCCAGAGTAAAGTGGATCTGTAGGCTGAAAGAGGAAGTTACTAAGAATAATGTTACCAAATAGCTACCATTTTTTGAGCACTTAACTTTGAGCCAGATACCTTGCTAAGCATGTTACATCTCTTTTCTCATTTAATCCTCTAACATCGATTAAGTCTTACCCTGTCCATTTTATAGATAAGAAAACAAAGTCTCAGAAAGCTTCAGCAATTTGCATGTGGTCACAATACTAGTAAGAAGCACAGTCAGTGTTTTAAAAAATGCTTTTACCTACTGACATATACCAGGGGTGGTTTCTTGCTGTGTTGTTAAGCACACAAGAGTTCAAGGTGGGATCAATAAATAACTGAAGCCAGGACACAGGACTAAGGTGAACCCACCAGGGGCCAGATGATCATGGTAGATCCACTGCCATTTGCCTTGGATTTTCTGGATTTTGTTGTTGTTGTTGTGGCTTTTTTTGGCCATGATCCATGATGGTAACATGGTTGTTGGAGTAGTATTGTTCCCCCATCCAGTGGTGTTTCTCAAAATTTAATATGCATGTGTATCACATACAATCTCATTAAAATGGAGATTCTTATTTAGTTAAGTCTAAGTGGGGCCTGAGATTCCACATTTCTAGCAAACTCCCAGATGACACCTTAGCTGTTAGTTCTAGGAACACATTTTATACACTTTTCTCAAAGATGGGCAGGTGAGGATTCTCACATGCTCCCTTCGCATACTATCTAGTGTGTGAGTTCCACACGGGAGCCATAGCATGGTCACCTCCAGGGTTGTGTCTTACTTAGTGTTATCTCCACAAAGCATATCCCAGATTGGAGGACTATCCTGACTGGTTTTCTACTTTGGATATAAACTTTTCTCTGATTGAGCCATTGATTGTTAGGTTTGGTCCAGAAATTAGGTTGTATGCAACACTGAACTGTTGTAAGCTCCCTGGCACTGATGGGAATTGGAAACATGCCAACAATCAGAATTAAAGAAGATAAGCAGTTTTGTAAAAGCCTTGTACTCTAGGGAACACTGTCCTCATCTTATTATCTCAAGAAAACTCTACCTGGGTCACTTGAAACAGTATTCAGATGCCATTTTTTCCCTCTAGAAACCAAAATTGTTAGTTTCACATTTGATCTGAACAATATTTTGGTTGATTGAACAATTCTAGTAATGATGTCAAAATCCCTCCCATGTAATCATGAACCTGACAATAGTAACATATTATTCATATCATACAGCTTAGTAGTTAATTATATTAATTATGTTGTATTCTGGATGAGTCTCAACTGTTCTAAATATGTAAGATTTCCTCTTACAACTTGACTTTTGCTTCCTAGGAATGGGTTTATGCAGGCATTATGCAACATCTTCCAGATCTAAACATTGGTTCAGGCACTGGGCATGTGGTGATGAATGACACAGGACTTTTTCCGCTCTTACGTAGTTCATATCCCGGTGAAAAGTGACAGAATATAAAAATGACAAATAAACAAAAGCAGTAATTTCAGATAGCGATAGATGCTCTGAAGAAACAAAAATCAGTTGATGTGCTAGAGGTTCACTGGAGGGTTGGGATGGATTAAGTTTGTAGGCAATGAGAAGACCTCAGTGACGGTGACAAGGGGCAGTTTTTGAACCAAGACCTAGAAAATAAGCAACAAGACATGCAATTATCTCATAGCAGAACAACCCAGGCAGCAAACACTAAGTCCATACAATTTTGTTCCTGGATTCCTGTAACTTCTAGAATAATGTAGTGCCTAAAGGAGGCAATTGCTAAATATCAGATTGATAATCAACATGATTGAGGAGAAGAGAGAAGCCTGGGTTCTCTGATGGGCCAAACTTGCTCTGTTTCTTGGATTCAGCAAGATAAAATGGGGCAATTTGTTTAGCCCATCTTCTTTTATCCAGCATGTGTCTTAGTGTGCCGCGGAGCTGGCAGTAGTGTTACACAGTCAAGAAGCATGTGGCTAGAGGCTTAATAATATAAGGCATATATTTATCAGGCTTTTTATTTTGATTGATTAAGTTATGTGCTGCTGCATTCCACAAGTAATTATCTCTGCAAAATTATGTTGGGAGAAAATCACATGATGAAGGGTGTTGCAAGGTGAGATTCTATATCAGATATGAGAATCTGAACCTGACATCACTGAGCTCTTCACACCTTTTGGGGTGAGTGCCTTGTACCTTAAGCAGCGTTATGCCCTATGCCCATCCAACTCAGCAGGTTGGGAGAAAGAGCACCGGATTGGGAATCAGGGGAATTGGATTCGTTGTCTCAGTTGAACCATTAGCCAGCCAGCTGACCTTGAGTAAATTACCTAACCCTCTTCAAAATAATTTTCTCATCTATATAATAATGAACTTGAATTAAATTATACTTAGAGTTTCTTCTACTTCTAATGTTCTGTGACTCTATAAACTCAGCAAATGATTTCTATTTCTGATAACAGAATGCAGCATCTAATAATGCCTGACTCAAGGCTAAATAGGTTAATTCGACTGATACTGCAATGGAAGGAATTTAGTTGCTTGTAGCAAGGGTTTAGTGTCTGACAGAATTATATCAAATATGTATTAGATGTAGCTTTTGAGAAGTTTACTTAGTGGCTATGAGCCTCAGTTTCTATATCTGTAAAATAGGCTATTGATACTTACATTACAAGGCTGGTATGGATTGAATTCAAGTATTATTTGTAAAGCACATTGTCTACATTTTGTGTTTGGAACATTGAATCTCATATTATTGCCATTACTACCATTGTTATCAGCATGATTTTCATGTAAATTGCCATTCATCTTTGTATTTTTGAACCAAATAACCACTGATAAAAATTTGAAAGGAATATCAGTAAAATTTTCTTACTCTTCACAGAGAAAAAAAGGGTGTATTTTTCAGAAGTCACAAATCCCCTAGGAACCAGACTATTGGAACAGGAGCATCAAACTTCCATTCTAAATGAAAGGGTTTTTTTTGGGGGGGGTCATAAAGAATGAGCTCTTTGTGTAGAAGGATCCCTGGGGAAGCTTTCTGGTGCACAGCTTGGGTGTTATTCCCTTTTAAGTGCAAAGGAGCTGTCAGGCACAGCCTTCAAATGGAAGGACTCAGGCAAGTGCCCACCCACACTAGCCTTCTCTTTTGCTGGGATCAAAGTCTGGTCCACTGGTTGCACAGGCTGCATCCAGACCCTGGTTCCTCTTGTGTCCCAGAGGTGGGACTCCAGTCCTATTAACATCCCAGTTCAGACCTGTGTAGATATTGGGGATTGAGAAGTAACTTATAAATAAATTTTGTGGTTTTTCTTAGATTTGTATATCTTCCTGATTTCAATGAATAATAATACTGCTTTAGAGGAAAACTTCTGTATTCTTAATAAGCATGTCAACAATTGATGAAAAGTGGGGCCATGTCTACAAACTTCTGAAGTTTTTCCCTACTCCTACCCCTTCTCTTCCACTACATCATGCCATGAATAACCTTTAGCAAGCAGTCAGTGAGTTTTTCCTTTAATGAATAAATGAGTGAGTACCATGTTTTTTCTCTTCATCCCTTTCCAAGGAAATGGCAACGTGTTGTTTAAGAAAGCATCTCCTAAACATGCAGCCTTCCATCCCCCTGGCATCTCCTTTCATCACCCTACGGGCAATCTTGCTCCAGCTGCGATCCCTTCTCTCAGAGCTTCAGATGGGATTTGTGTGTGTGTGTGTGTGTGTGTGTGTGAGTTGGAGTGGAGAGGAGTGGGTAGAGGTGGGTAATGTCCTGTCCAGAAATTTGGCATTAGAAAAGCAGACTAGATATGAAAAAACAAGGTGGGACTAGATGTTATTATTAGGAACTGAGTAGATCCATTTTTTACCTCTAATTTGTGATTGTTATTCTGAGTTTCTGGCTACTAGTTAATGTTGTAGGATTCAACAGTAGTCTGTCTTTATTATCTTTCTTACAATTGATTTTATTTCATAAAATGAAGAGGAAGTTTTCCTGTGTGGAGGTCCAGGGATATGCTTTAGGTGTACTATGCAATTTGGGTTTGAGCAAAAATACGAGACATGAAAATACTTGGTCTAAGCCAGTAGGTAATTACTCCATTCACTTAAGTTCTCATTTTATTTTATCATTAGCCATTTCTAGTCTGCTTCTAGCTTATATTCTTCTGTTGTCAGAGACAGGGTTTCCTTGAATCTCATAGAACTCTTTGGAAGTTGATTCAGTTAATAGAAGATATAAAGTAAAAGGAAAAATAAAGAATATGTAAGAAAGGAACTAACATTAAGGAAATCAAGTAATCAAACAGGTAAGTAATTAATTTTTTAAAGGAGGGTAATGACATTATTTTCAAATCTACCCCCAATGGCCAGCTACTCTAAAAAATGCAGATGTTTAGTGCTACAATGGTCAAAGGCCTCAGATACATTTTTTTAGTCTATGTTGCAGATGATAGGTAGGTGGTTTTCCAATCATGTCACCTTAACTTTCTTAAAAATACCCTAGTGAACTCTTACTTTATTGTTGCTATATTGCTGCCTGCAGAATCAGTGATATGTAGACCTCAGTTAGCAGCACCATGAGGGATGACTGTGAACTCCTTAGTATTCATTCAAAAATATGGGGGCCGGTGAGATGGCTCAGCGGCGTAAGCGCCTGCCTGGCAAGTGCGAGGGCCCAAGTTCGACTACCGGATCCCACATATGAAAAAAGGGCCGGTAATATCGTTCAGCGGCACTGGCGCCCACTGGTGCGTGAGGTCCTGAGGTCGACCCCTGGTACCCACAAAAAAAAAAAAAAAATGCATCGTGTGTGTACTGTGGATCAGACGGTATCAGGTAGGTATCAGTCATGCAATGGTTAATACAGGAAGGCTCTTAACTCATCACGGAATTCTACACATGGAGGTCAAAACTTGATAATGGCAAGTATCTAGGGGACAAATACTGTGGGTCCCTCGAAGGGAACTCCAGGAGATGTAAGGAAACCTGAGTGAGGTCCAGAACGTTCCTTCTTTGAGGGTTTGTCCCATTTATTGGGAAGTTTCTCAGGGCAGGGTTTTACTGTCAAGTACCTAAGTGCCTATGCTGAAGGTGGCTGGCCTGTGTGGGAATCTGTGAAACAGTTTAGAGGGGAGCAAGGGAATATATGGGCTAGAGAGTTTGGGTGAAAGACATCTTGCACCCTAAAGTATTTGGAGGGAAAGGATCTGCTGGACTGAATGGAGCCGTCCTTAGGCCACGTGCATGCCCAGACCACTGCTTTGAGGCTTTGTGAAGAATTGTTATTCGACTGCTCAGGGCCTGATGGCTGCCCAGTGAGACTGGACAGGGGACAGTGAGGGTCAAAACACACCTCATCCCCCAGGGCTCCAGAAAGCGGTCACACCGTCTCCTGTTAAAGCATGACGTAATCAAAAAGAAGCAGACAGTTCTGATAAGTCAGAACCACACCACACCCACACACATGTGAGTCTGGAAAGAGAGAATATTCCTTCCACTTAGCCAGATTTTAATACCACAAGAGACTTCAGTTTTGAGCAATTGCAAAACCAAGCAGGTTCAAAAAGACCTTTAAAATACTTTTCTTTTTCTGATCTTAAAAAAAAAAAAAAAAAGGCAAGGTAGAAAAAAGAAAGGTAGAAAGAATAATTTCTCTAGTTCAATTTCTCAATAAATCTGCCGGTTAAAGTATGTGCTTCATAGGTGAAATGTGAGTGCCAGTGACAGGGGAAACAGCGCAGTAGGGTAAGCCAGCAGCCTGGGCTTCCTCGACGTTTTCTCTTTCCCTGGGGTTTTCTTTAGGCAGGTTTATTCCACAGAGCGGGCTTATAATGTCACTCTGTGTGTGCCTCCGTTGCCCCGCTGACTGCCGTGGTCCCTTTTGTCAGTCTATGATAAGCCTAGCCGATGACTGTAGTAATTGGTTCTGCAGATATTGACGTGTTTGGGGCATTTCCACTCCATGTATTTTTATTCTGTTCATTTTGCGTCTGCCCTTAGAGAGCCAGGACTCTGTCCCACTGCTTTGCGGCTCCCCGTAGGTGTCGCCGTAGATTCTGCTCCCACTGGGTTCACGTTGGGTATTGACAATAGTAATGTAGGTGAGGATAGTCAGGAAATGTCTCCTCTCTGAATTTTTTTCACAAGGCTGGGTAGAGAGAAGTGTGATTCCTTCAAACCTTCCGTAATATCTTTCCTCAAGGGTAATCAATATGGTAGCATCTGTATTGATTGTTTTTTGTTTTTTTTTGTGGGTACCGGGGGGTCGACCTCAGGACCTCACGTGCCAACAGGCACCCTTGCCGCTGAGCGATATCACCGGCCCCTTTTTCGTATGTGGGATCCGGGAGTCGAACTCGGGCCCTCGCGCTTGCAAGGCAGGCGCTTAAGCCACTGAGCCATCTCACCGGCCCTGTATTGATTGTTTATCCTTCATTCATTGGCTGGCAGAAGTTATTAATGATGCACAGATGAACAAAAAAGCAAAATGAAACCAGAGAGAGAGTCTCTCTTATAATTCAATCAGCTTCTCTTTATATTTTATTCATAGTCATTCAGCAAATAGTTCCTGAGTATTTAGCTTGAGCTGAGGTGGTAAGACTTGTTTCTAGCACTGTGTGAGTCAGGACACAGGGGCTTGGCTGGAAGCTGGAAATGCTAGCCACACAGAGCCACTGAGCCTCCAGCTAAGACACCAGCTACGAGGCTGCTAGTGGAACATGCCAGTCACATGTTATGTCCTTGGATCCCTCTGTACTGGGTAGAAAATGGCTTCAGAGGAAGCCAGACTGGACCAAGGAAATCAATTAGGACCTTAAATCTGGGCAGTTGGCACAGTGAGCAGAATACAGATCTAAGGTTGTGTACAGGATAGAGAAACTTGGTAATAGTGAGGGTCTGGGGAAGGAAGGGGCAAGGGAAGAGGAAACAAAGATGATTCCTGAATGTCTGCCTGACAACTGATTATACAAAAGTGCTGTTTACTAATTTGAAAGTGATGGGAGGAACAGGTTGGGAGAAAGTGAAGAACAAAGAACTTTACATTGACCTTTCAACTTTGAGCTGTTAGGGAGACTTCCAAGAAGAGAAGTCAAATAGACCACTGGAGATATAAGTTTGGAACTTAGAGCTGGAGTCTACAGAATTCTCTCATCTAAAGCCCAGGATAGATAAGTTCACCTGAGGAGGAAAATAGAGGAGTAGGCCCAGGATCAAAGCCTGAGCTTCTCCCAGTGAGAGGTCAGTTGTATGAAGGGGGTGGGCAGCAGAGGACTGTGGAGGAGGTAGGAAGATCACCACAGGGGGTGAGCAACTGGGACTTATCCTACTGGGAGGACACTGTGGCCTCACTTAGAGAATGGAAAAAAGTATTATAACTGCAAAAGCTCTGAGAAATAATTATAGTGTGTTATAGACAGGGTTTACAAGGAAATGTCTTGCATGAGTCCAGCTGAAGACCTAGAACACATGGCAATGTTCTCCACAAGTCCAGGTGGAGGCCTAGATCCTATGACAATGTCTCATGCAAGTCTGAGTCAAGGATCTGCACTGGGAAGGCCCAAAGGTCAGTGGTGGAAGCTAGAAAGTCTGCACCAGCGGGATGAAGGATCTGTGCCAGCAGGCTGAGGGATCTGCACTGGAGCCAGGAAGCGACACTCAAGGTAAGGACCAGAGCTCCCCCGAAGAGATCTGCAGCCATCCTCGGTGACAGCGAGGACAAGAGCTCCCCCAACTATAAGAACAGCTGAGTTCATAGCAGGAAAACCAGCGTGACAAGCTTCTCCAGGAAAATCAATAGCACACCATCTTTGCCTCCAGTTCTCTTTTTATCCTCTTGGCGACAATCCTCAGTTGGGACGTCCATACCCAGCACCACGCTGATTCAGTTCAGCTGGGTGTTACAAGGTGACCATTAGTTAATCCACCACATAGTGGAAATACATATGCAGGAATTTACAATTATTAGCACTTTTTTGCATACACTGCGTTTCTCAACACCTTGCGAAACAAGGAGGTCGGTTACATATGAGGATGCTGTTTGCAGAAGGGGCTCTGTGAGTTGTGTTCATTCATGATCACATTGCTTTGTGTTGTGATACCATCAAGAGCACCTTGCAAAGCAGAGCTCTGTCCCTTGAGATTTCTCCAGGGTGAATATGTTAGTCCAGATTCTAGACATGCTGGTAGAACCATTTCCCATGCAGGACAACTGCTTACTGGCCAGTGTCCTTGCACTAGGGCCCTCCCTTTCTTCTCACCAACACTCCTGCACCCCATCTCCAAAGGTGAAGAACTGCACCCCACAACATGAAGACTCTGGTCTGTGGTCACACAAAGAGTGGAAGAACTGAAACTTGGACCAAGACCTTGCTAATTTATCCTCCTTTTTCACAGAGTTACACTTTTGTTTTCACTTACGCTAGAAACCAGCTGGGCTCCAGAGGCTTGTCCACTGCTTGGACACATCCCTTTTATGTTTCGATCTGCCTGCAATGCTGCCCCAGGACAAGCACTCAAACCCAGGAGAATGCCAGATCTGACGTGATCACCCAGATAACAGTTGTGCTATTACCAAGCAATATTCACATGATAAGGAACCAATGAAAATTCTTACTCTACCCAGTTCTCACCTTGCCACCCACCCCTGGGCAGAGTTCCTTTCCACAAATACCTACTGCTAAGTATGGACGTAGCACCAGGCTCTGTGTGAAGTGCTGGGAATACGTGGATGAATAGGAGCCAGACTCTACCCTTAAGGCATTCATAAAATACCTGGCAAGTGTCCAGTAAACTAGAAATTACAACAAAAAGTGATAAAGCTGTAAAATCCCTGAGAAGAGGAAGCTTCCTGATCCAAGGCAGAACTAAAGAAAATGTTCCAGGAGTGAGTGTTGCCTGGATTGAATGAGAGAGAGAGAGGAACATCAGGGGAACTGTGAAACCAGGGGTGTGAGGAAGCACTGTCCACCTGGCACTTACTGTGGATGAGAAGCAAAGGGAGCTGGAGAGAAGGGCAGGTTTCAAAAGCCAGCCATCCATGCCCTCTTGTCTGATTTTATCTTCAAGTAGTTTGAGAGTGACTAAAGGATTTCAGTGGGAAAAGCATGCTCTGATGTGCTTTAGAAACATACATCTAATAACAGCTTAGGGGATGATGGGGAGACGGGAAAACTCGAAAGAGGTTAACCAGTCAGGACAATTCTGCAGTAGACCTGGTGGGAACTGACAAGGGTCTGGATGATGAAGGGAGAAATGTCAAGGGGAGGGTGGATGTGACAGTAATTCGGGCAATCTCTCCAGGAGGTGAGACCCTTGATGGGGAGGGTGAGGCTGTGGTGAGCTGTGGCAATGTCTTCCCAAGGAAATCTGGGAAATGGAAAACCTGCATAGGCTCTGCAAAACTTCCCTAGTGATAGCACCATAAGACTGTAAAGACCTTTTGCCCAGACATTATACTGGCAAAGATGGATTTGCTCATGGCATAATTACTGACTTTTATGGTAGTATAACTTGCTTCTGCGTGCTGACGAGGCTGGGCATGCCAGTGGCAACAAACATATCTTCATGGGTGTCTTTCTTAGGCTCCTGAGCTATGGGCACACCTGCCTGAGATGTAATGGAGTAATGGGGGATTGACATACTCACTTGTATCCCTAACTCACAAATAACCTATGCTTGGCAGTAATCCTAAGTACAAGTGCATCTTAATCACTTTTCTCAAAAGAGACAAAATACCAAACAACCAAACTTAAAGGAGGAAAGATGTATTTCAGCTCAAAATTTGTAGAGGTTTCAGTCCATAGTCAGCTTACTCCAAGGCAAGGCAGCATGGTAGAGGGGCATCACAGAAAAGAAACAGTCCATTGCAGGGCAGGCAGAAGGCAACAAGCAGCAAAGCAGCAGCAGAAGCCTTGCCTTCCCTTTCTTCCTTTATATTCCATCCAGGCTATAAGCCTTTTTACTGGTGCCACCCTCATGCAGGGTCATGCTTCCATTATCCACACTCTTAATCCCAATTTCACACCCTTAATCCACATTTACACAGCCTATCCCAGCCACCTTTGAAACTTCCCACCTATGACTACATGAGGCTTTAGGGGGACATGTTGATACCTGTACAAGCCACAGCAAAGCCCCTTAATTCCAGCCCAGGACATTATTCTAATGCAGCCTTTGAACACTGGCCAGACCCAGTCATCTGTGTTAGCACAGGGGCAGGGGTTAAAAGTGACTCTTTGTGAGCTCTGGTTTTCAGACATAGGTCATTGCATCTGCTGTAGTAAAAAATCTTAGTGGCTTTTCCACTGAAAGCTATGTGAGTGAAGATGAATTGACAATGGGAAAAACTGAGAAAGGATGAAGGAAGATTCAGGTTTGTAAAATGTCCTAATATTTCCCTATAGTAGCTAGCAGTCATGCTTGATTTTTGCCATTCAGAACATGTTTTCTTGTTATCTTTTAATTGGGTTTTATTCTAAATTTACCACTAAACCATTCTTGATGGTAACAACTGTGAGCATTAGCTTGGTACATGCCAATTCTAGGGACGTGTGAGACACAGGACCTTAACCTGCCCTCCTCCCTGCATCATACCAGCCTGCATTAAGAAGCTGGAGAAGGCTCACTGTGCCCTTCCCTACCTGTGTGGTTATGTTTATAGATGTCAGATTCTGGGGAACAAAGGGACAGGAGTGAGCTAAAATCCGATCGATACCACCAGAAGCTGTATAAGGACAGGTAAATGCCAGTAGATCGGAAGCTGGTATCAGCAGGCCCGTGATGTGTAAGTAAAGTCTTGCATCTCAGGACAGGACTTCAGAAATTCTTGAAGACAACTCAATGAAATCCAGTAATCAGGTGTTAGATCTTGTACATCTATAAGATGAAAAGAAGTATTATATGAAGGGAAGAGGTTATGGCAGTTAGATATTTAATAGCTGTGTGACTTTAAAAACAATGACCTAAAACTGCTGATCCTTAGTATCCTTATCTGCAAAATGGGTTAATAAGAATATTGTAAGAACTTGGAATTGTGAGGATGGTAAAGCAACTAGCCCAGAGTGGGTGCTCAGTAATGTGTCTGTTAGGATATTTACCAAAGACTGCTGGGTAACACACTAACCCAACAAAGTGTTCTGCAAGCAATGAGTTTATTTCCAATTAATCTTTGACCAACATTGGATGCTGTATTTTCTTCTTGGAAATTTGTAGTATATATTAGGAAAAATAAAGCCTTTTCAGAGATTTACAAGAGACCTACTTACTTTAACTCAGATTGTCCCATTGAATTAGAGAACGAAAATCCATTTGTCTATTTGTTATTTTCAGCAATGCTATTAGAAGATTCTAAAAACGCAAGTTCTATGAACCTACAGAGAAAAACTCGGAGTTTGTTATAATGCAGCTTCTAATATGGGGGAAGCTTTCTCTTTAAACCTCCTCCATTTAGATCTGGAACCCAAGTCTCTCATGTCTCCTGAGAAATCCCCTTGGCTTCTCCCTCATTCTCTGCACAATCACCAGTCTACGCTGACCCCCCTGACCTCTAAGTCTGTACTATTGTTGCAGCCTCCTGGCTGTTTTTGCAACCTGTCTCCTATTCATGCAGGAACCCATTTGTTTTAAATAATTTCACTACTTTGGTCAGCTTCCTCAGGCCCCTTGCCATTTCAAGTGAGGCTTGCTTCTGATGGTTGCTTTAATTTCCCGGTCTGGCTCTTGAGGAGCAATTCAGTATGTTCCTAACCTCTCTAAGTAACTTTAAGCATCGTTCTTTTTCCAGTTAACACCTATGTCTCAGTTAAACTCTTTAATAATTAAACGTTTGTGTCCACCTTCCCCTCTGTGTCTTTGACATTGTACCCCATCCCTGAGTAATCCATGCTGCCCCAACTGCCTAATCGGCACCTCATTCTTCAAAACACAGTCCTCAGTGAAGCCCCTTTTGCCCTCTCCATCCCTCATTCACATTCCTCTCCAAACCGCTGTAACACTTGCAGTCCCTACCATGGAACTTAGAACTGACTGTGTTCCTTGGACTTGGACACACCTGGGTATAATTTCCAGTTCTCCTGCTTAGATCTCTGTGATCTCGGGCAAAGTCCTAAACTTTCCTGTTGCCCAATCTTGTCATCTCTAAAATAGGAACTATTTCAGCACCAACAACTAAAGTTCACATGGAGAGTTGACAACATTGAATTTTACTTGGACATTAAGTAATCCACTGTGGGTTCTGGAAAAAGACTCACTGCAAAGTGAGCCCTTCTTTGAGGGACTGAGGTGAGAGTCAGGGATGACCCTCTTATTTATCTAGATAAGGCCAGACAGAGACTCTCCAAATTCCCATTCTTTGCCTTATAAATGATTAACCAAATTACTTGTCCCCAGCAATCAATCAGAATAAAATGTTTGTTAATCAGACTTTGAGTACATTTCTCTCCTTCCTCTGGACCCTTGCTCTGTGTCTCACCCTCAGCCTGGGCCAGCACGCAGTCACTCTAGAAAATACCCTGGCCACTGATCTTCTATCCGGTGATGCTTCTCCACACGTGCGTCTTTCTAGCTTTGTTTACTTCTCTCTATAAAAGTTAGAAACTCATTTAGGTAGCTCTTGAGTACCTCACACACTTTAATGGCATATTGTCCCTCTGGCAATTTTTCCTCTCCCCATATAGCAGTACTCTCCTCCACCACCTTGGCAATACTCTCCTCATTAAGTCCAAATTTGTGTTTTATTTGATGGAATACGTACAAAGTGTTTAACAGAGTGCCAGGGACCTAGAAACTGCTTAATAGAGACCAGATGATATTATTATCATTGTTATTGTTCCATATTTGTTAGTCTTGTATACCAAATAGGTTGTAAATTCTTTGAGGAAAGCATCTTTTCCTGCTTTAGAGTTCCCCACAGTACTTAGTACAGTACTGGACACATGACAGATGTCTATGCGATGGATACTGATGATCCTGTTATTATTATCGGGAAGCTGACTAGCCCACGGTGATCCCACATGTATGAAAACCCCACAGATAGTTTAAAGGATATTTTAGGTCTCTTGTGAGCAAGAAGTTGATTCAAGCAGTACCAAGACCTCTACCTGGTGTCATCCTGATAGATGATGGAGAGAACATGGCAAACTCTGTTTTCTTTTCAGCTTCTCTGGTACATAAAATTGCTTCTAAATAAGGAAAAGTAAATGTAAGAAAAGCTATATAAGAAAGAACTGTTGCTAAAAATGGTGAATTAGTGATTTGGGGAGAATTCCATTTCCAAACATACCCATTAGCTGCAAGGGCTAGGAAGACCATTCACGTGTATTTTCCTGGAATCGTGGGTGGAGGTGGAGGTAATAACATGTGCTGAAAGACTGCTTTTTTTTCCTTTAAGATGGAGGAATGTTATATTCTGGAAATAAAGGATATTAGTGTTATATTCACCCCTTGTATGACTTGTGAAAAGAGAGAATATGGTGATTACAGAGATCTAGGGTGACTTTAGTACAAGAAAGCTATGCTGGCAAACCTTATATTCTCTATTAAAAGAACTTTTAGATTTTTGAATGCATCTGACTAAAGAAAACTTATCTACCACCCATGTGTGTTCCTTAACATTCTGGGGAGGTAATACAGCCTATTGGTTAAAAGCAAGGTCTTTGAAATCTGTGTGGCTTAAGCTCTCTAAGCTTCACCTTGGATATCTAGAAAATGGAAATAATGATACCTATGACATCAAACAGGTATAAGAATTCAGTAAAACCAGGTATAAAAAAAAGCACTGATTTGTAATAAAAAGCCAACAGAGCAGAAGTCAACACACTGTGTCCCACAGGTAAATCTAACCTACTGCCTGTTTTTTATATGGCCCTCCGGCTAAGAATAGTTTCTATCTTTTAAATGATTGAAAAACAAAAATAAAATATGGAGTAATACTTTGACTTGTGAAGATTATGTCAAATTTTAGGATTCATAAACAATATTTTTTGGAACAGAGCATGCCCATTCGTTCACATAATATCTGTGACTGCTTTTGCATTACAAGGGAACTGTGGAGAAGCTATAAAAAAGCCTGCATGGCTCACAAAGTTGGAAATATTTCCTATCTGGCCCTTTACTGAAGAAATCTGCCAACTCCTGCCATAGATGGTAATGATTTTTATTAAGGATGCTCACATCCCTTCAGGTCTATCCCGGAATCTCCTTCCTCAATGAAGCCTCCCTTAATCTGACAATTGAAATAGGATCTGGCCCTTATTTGATCTTTTTTTAAATGGCACTTACGTTTTGTGTATCTGTCTTATCTCCTCTGTGAAGTAATACAGCCTTTGAATGTAGGGATTACATATAATTCATTTTGGTATATTCAGAAGACCTGTGTAGTACCTTGTAAATAGACATTCAATAACTTTGTATTTGCTTTGTGGAATTGAGTTGAGTTCCATTTTGGGTCTTCTGACTTTTGCCTGATGTCAACAAACTTTTGACAGAAAGAAAGCCCCCGGGAAGTTGACAGCAGAAGCACAAGAAGGGTCTAAAAAGGATTTGTGCTAAAAAAATAAATAATGGGTTACAGTCATGAGATGGATACTTTACATGAAAAAGTTCAGCATCAGCTACATGTTGTCAACATTGGCATCTCACTGTTTTAGGAAGTTAAAAGTTAGTTGCACCTCAGGGATTTGGTCATACAGTGAATTTTCTTATCAACCATTTAAAAGGGGTTCCTGTTCTTTCAGCTTTCTTAATACCATTTAATTTCCTGACACTGGGGGTATTTTGTTACAGATATTGTGTATAAACAGGGAAACGCATTCCATTAAGTGGATTTATTTGTTTGAAAATAGAGTAAAATAAAGACAGTATCTGCATTGTCTTCTGGTAGGCTTAATGCTGTAGGGATAAAAGTGAAATGCAAGATCCTGTAACTGAAGGTTTGGAATTTGTTACAATTCATGATTTGAGATATTTGAGTGGCTTATTTTCTGTATTTCTCATTGGGTTTCTGATTCCAATTTAGACAGGAGAAAGATACCAGTAGGTCTTTCTGGTGCCTAGGAAGACTAAACATTTTCTTTTCTCTGTAGAAAATAAAAGCGAATCTAGAAATCCTAGCACTTTCTTGTGCTAACAGGTATGTATTATGAATAGTTATTCATGACACAGAATAGAGGATCTTAATGGCTGTCATTTATATACCATCCACTCCTGCAAGCATCATCCAACTGGTGCTACATTTCAAGGAGTAATCTTTTGTAGCTAAAAAGGCTGCCTTTGAGGATCCAGATTTAATCTTATTATGAGTGTAGTATTTTTTTTACTAGTGCATGTTTGCAGTACATAGTGTTTACACTCTTTGTGTGGAGCTGTGGAGTTGGTACATGTACATAACACATCTAAACTACCTCAAGCCCTTCCAAAGGAAGCACCCTCAGTGAGCTTAGGACCCTCCACGAGGCCCCGCCTCTTAAAGACGCCACCGACTCTTAACACTGCCACGTTAAAGACCAATCCTCCAGAATATGGGCCTTTGGAGAACGTACTCAAACCACATCCAAACCACAGCAGACACCTTGGTGGCAGGGCCTTTAATGAGCAAAATAACAAGATAGCATCTGTATTGCTTTTCAGGGCTACCAACTGGGCCATGATGCATTAATAACATCCTCCCTTGGCAGGGACCTGTTTGGAGACCATACAATTAAATTAGTTTAATTTTTACAATTGTTTTAATATCTACTATTATTGTAAGTATGTAAAATAACATACATACATACAAATCGCAGTGTCATCTTTTTTTTTTTTTTTTTTTTGTGGGTACTGGAGGTCGATCTCAGGACCTCGCGCACCAGCAGGTGCCCGTGCCACTGAGCGATATAACCGGCCCTTTTTCCGTATGTGGGTTCCAGGAGTCGAACTCGGGCCCTCGCGCTTGCCAGGCAGGCGCTTACGCCGCTGAGCCATCTCACCGGCCCCACAGTGTCATCTTGATTGGGAACATAATGATAAAATTTTCTGTGTGACATTTGAATAAGATGAGTAAATACTGCCATCTATTAATACATGCATACCTTCATTAGCCTTGTCTGGAGGAGAGAATTAGACCTGGCATCTGCATTTGCCCTTTCCTTTGATGTCAGTGTTCCACCTACTGAACAAGGCTCTCTGTAAGTAGGTGTGCTGCCTTCTTTTACTTCTCCATGACTCCCCTTCCTTATGAGAAGACGGACTTACATTACTGAGTGCATCTGTTCTTTGCTCAAGAGTATAGATGTTTTCTGAGTTTAATTATTTACCCCTAAATTAGGACTGAATTTTAAATTAGGGCCCCTAAGAAGCACTGACAGTGCTTTTTGTCTAGCAGAATCCAGGAGGCAATGTGACTATGTTTGGTAACAGAATCTGCTGCTTGTACCAATGACCAATTCAGGGTCTGCATGTGATTCTAATAGTTGGGGAGCACTTTGGCTACCCCTGGGACAGTTCAGTGCAAGGGTGTCAGAGCCTAAACCAGTATATCAAATTAGGCCCTTGTATACTGAAGCTCTCAGTAGATGCTTGAAGAATTGCTCCATAAAGAGTGGAGTTGTTTGTTAATATCAAATAGTGATGGTGTTAAAGAATCCATTTCCCACTTTCATCTCTTTTACATATTGTAGTTACTTGTGAGATTTTTGAAAAAGTGTCTGGCAAAATAATATTAAATACAATATTATCTTTGTTTAAAATGGTGAATCTCTACATTATCTGAAAATAGCTTGAGTCAGAATCACTTGAGATGCCAGACAAAATGCAAACTACTGGCTCCACTGATTTGAAAGCTCCTGGGAACATCAAGTCACAGAGTAAGAGAAGCTTAAATATGGTTGTTAAAAAAGAACATAAAGCTCAAGTTTTCAGAAATGTTCATCCTGCCCTAACAGCTCTGAAGGATGGTTGAGCAGCTTCTACATGAATACTTTTGCTAGTGGAGGGTTTGCCACTTCCAAGACTGATCATCTCACTTTGTATCAGCCATAAATTATTACAAAAAATTCATCCTTGAAAGGACCCAGTGTCCTCCTTCCACCTACCTCTCTCCCCCAAGTAGACTGCGACGTTTCCTCCTGGGTATGCCAAAGCACTCATCCCATTCCTCTAATAACACCCCTTTCAGATTGTCTACTTTTCTGCACACCCTCTCCTCCCTAGAAAATGAGCTTTGTTTTCTTTTCTTTTATCTTATTTATCTGGGTGCTTACTGAACACTGAATACTGTTTCTGGCACAGAGTAAGCACTCAATGAACATTTGTGGCTCAATAAACTAATCTCACCTGGGATCTAAATTCTGCTCTCTGGAAATGCACAGAATTCATATGGTCCCATTTCCAGGTAACAAGCCTTCAAATACGTAAGAGAACACTGCTAAACTGTCCTCTAAGCCCCCTTGTATCCATTCTAAAGTCCTCTGCTCCCTTTAACAGTTGTAGCTTATTTGACACGATAGGCAGTTCTGCAATCCCAGCTGCCCTACTTATGCTGAGCATCACTCCCTGCTTGCACCACTCAGAGTTGGACAAATGGCTTCTGTGTGTGGCCTCCCAGGGCACCATGTCTGTCCATCACCTTGCTCACCACATTCTCTATTATCCGAGCTCCGTCCTTGGCTTAGTGGCCAGGATCTTCTCATCAGTGACCTTTGACTCATTGCCTTTGTTTTCCTCGGGACTCAGCTGTTTCCACCATTTATAAATGGTACTGAAACCCAGTCTAAGTCCCACGAGTCTCCCTCCCAAACTGGCTTGGGTTGCAGCTCTTGGTAAAGCCACATCTCATAATAAAAGCTTCTTTAAGACAGAAAAGACAGCTGCAGAAACCAGAGGACCTAAGAGCAGAGGGCACAGGTCACCAAGAGGTTAGAAGAGCCTGGCCCTCTCAATGTATTTTAGAACTCAAGAGACGAAGACCAAGAGGTGAGAGAATTGTGCAGAATCCCAAACCACCACCAAAAGTCACAATCTGTTGGAGCTTGTGGCTCCAGTGGGCAGAGAAGCAGCATAAATTTCAGTGAGGCAAAGCTAAGTGGTAACGGACTTTAAGTTCTGTCATATACAGTTAATTTGCAGAATAAATTGGTCAGGGCAGCAAAAGGATTTAACATCCAAATTCATTTGAAAAACAGAAGCCAGATGAGTATCCAGAGGAAAATGGAGACCGTTACAACATTCCCTTGCTGGTTGGAGTAGTATTATTATTGAATAATATTTTATTAAAAATTTCTAGACCATTTGGTAGTTAAAGATATTTATAAGCCTGCCTTTGCAGCATCTCAGCAAGGCACTTAATCTCCTGCTACGGAGCCACGCATACCCTGAGAGACTCCCACCTGCATGCAGCTCACACCTGCCGCCCTCACCCAGGCACACGGTGTATGCAACATGTAGCTGAGGTTTCATAATGTGGAGCACAGACAAGGCATGGCAATGTATTGGTTTAACCCACTTCAGATCTCTCCAGGGCTTCCCTGCCCTGCTCTCTCATCCAGGTTTGAAGGTAAAAGGAAGAGAGCTGGTGAGGTAGGAGCAAGCAAGGGAGAGGTAGGAACAGAGAAGCAGTCAGGGTGCTCCAAAGGCCAGAGGGAGCAGCAGAGAATGATGCAGGGCTGATGGTGTGGCAAAGCTAAAGGGATTCATGCACACCCTCTAGTCAAGAAATGATGCTGCATGGTAGACAGTGGGAAGCACCATGATGTACTTGGTAGATGGGTGGAGCTCTCAACATTAGCAGAGGCTAAGCTGGTGTCAGGAGCTCCCTTTCTTCCTCATTCTCTGATTCTCTTTGCCACACTGTTCTTCCTTTCCTTGTCCTGGGTTATTCCTCTCAGAGCTTTCCTGGCTCCTCCTTGGGGAGGACTGGGAAAGAGGGGTTGCGCATGCTTCCAAATAGTCTGTCAGGTCACGCTTGGAGTCTCACCTCATTCTCCCAGACCAGAAAAACAAGGGTTTGGGGCTGGTATGGGTGCATGGTATCCAGCCAAGTTTGCAGGAGCCTCTCTGCTGGTGGGCTGCTGAGCATGCCCACTCATCCACCTCATCTTTCTGCTAATTTGAAAATAGCAAATCCCACAGGTGTTCCTCATTTTCACCTCTCTCCCAACATCTTCTCCCTCTGCCCCCCTTCTCCCCATGCAGCTCTGTCTGTGGTGAAACAGCAGGCATAATCCAGGGCAGCTCTGCACATTGTGAAGGCTGCGACTGAATCTCTATGTCGGGTTTATTTTGACATTGACAAGAGGCTGCTCACAGCTGCTGGGTGGCAAGACACTGATGCAACTGGAAAGTTGTTTCCTCTTCCCATTGTCTGTGTGGCCTGGAGGAAGCCAAGAAGGGATGGATGGCCAGTTCCCAAGTGGCTGGCGAGGGCACTGGCACAGGTTGTGGATTGGGGAGGTCTCAGTCGTCAGTGTCATGGTTTTAAAAGCCCATGGATACTGCAGTGGGCTGAATACTTGGACATTGAGCCTTTGCAAATGTAATTAAAATGAGGTGACCTTGGACTTAGGATCTCTACATCCAATGGTTGGTGTCTTTATAAGGGGAGGAAGAGGAAGATTTGAACACACATGCACAGAGAAGAAAGCCACATGACAGCTGAGGCCAAGATCAGAGTGATGTAGCTATAAGCCAAGGAATGCCGAGCCCCGTTGGCAGCTTCTGGAAGTGAGGAAGCAGCAAGGAAGGCTGTTTCTTTAAAAACTTCAGGAGAAGGGTGGCCCTGACTACACTTTGATTTTGAAATTTTATCCCCCAGAACTGGAGGGGAATACATATTCATCATCTTAAGTCACTCAGTCAGTGGTAATTTGTGAAGGCAGCACTAGGAAACTAAGAGGGAAAACCTTGATAAGAACTGAAACTCTTGAGTTGCATGAAAGGCATTTGGTGTGTAAAGTAACAGGGCTATAAAAAGCAAATGAAAACACGGAATCAGATAAACTTTAAATTGCCCCACTCAAGCTATCAAAATGTAGCTATAAGACAAGGCACACACAAAGGTGTTATACTTCAGCCAAGACTGAAGGAGCTCCTTCAGAATGCCAAGGCTGGGCTCTGGGGACACGTGGGAGAAGGTCCACACCTTTGCGACAGACAAACTGCAAAGCCAAATGCCGTATGACAGTGTGTTCAATGGTCCTCTGGGTGTGGGTATGGATTCCCACTAGAATTATTTTTTCTAGGAACAAGAGGGACAGAGTGGATCTCAAAAACATGCGAGGAAAGGATGGAAGAGAGAGAAAGAAACACTGCATTAGGGTGTATGGGTATGGGGGTGGCTATGGCATCACCCAGTCTCTCCCCTTTCCCTCGCTGTGCACACTTAGCAAATGCTTTTAGACAGTCCCGAAGAGGCTTCTTGGCTTCCCAGCATTGCCTTTATAAATCTTTATGAGGCTTCAGGCTGTCTTTTGAGGCATTTAAGGCCATCAGAGACTGAGAGGGCTACGTTCTCTTTGCTTCTTCCCATCCCTGTGTTTGTTGAACATCGTAGAGTGGGGACTTGGGTGAGAGGCGTGGCAATCCAGCGCAGCACAAGGCAGCTTCCTGCCCACTGGGAGCTAACAGCAGAGCTGATTAGAAAAGGCCATTTTTGAAGGAAAAGATTTAGGGCTTCCCAGCAGTTCTTGGATTTGATTCTTGTTCCTCTTGAGATGTATAGGCTGTGTAGCGATGATCATCCAGGAATTATTAAAGTGTTTGTATCGCTGAGCTAGCTTCATTTTTTCTTGTTCACACAAAGTTTACAATTTACAAGGGGGTACAGCTGAGGTCATAGTTAAGCCTCAAAGGTCATTTTTGTGTTTTTTATTAAGACGCTGGTAGGTTCTGCTCTTCTGCAATTCCTTTGACTCAACTGCTCATCCCAAATGGAATGCCACTATTACTGACCAAAAAGAGGCAGACGGAGGCTTTGGCAAGTTTAGCCAATTTGTTATTAAATGTATTTTTCCCATGCCAAAGCTAACTAACGGCTTTTGGCAAAGACCAAGCACTGCGTCTACACCAAAACCTCCATTGAACGTGAACCTAATTAGCCAAGAACCTCAAGCAGACGATTATTTGTTAGACAACATATCTATGAAGAGGGGACAAGCTTAGGAAAATGTAACCTTGCATTATTGATCAATTTTTACAAGCCATTGGGGGTATAGACACCATTTTATTTCTGTCTCCTACAGCTTCCAAATCTGCATAGTCATAATTGATGAACAAAATCATCACCTGGAGGCACCTTGGGGAAAGGTTTAATTCTGTTTGGTAGGCAATGCTTCATGAGGCAGGCAGGAAATTGGAACACTGCATTTTTAGAAAAGAAAAAATGTCAACAGGAACTGAAGGAAAAGTAAGCATTTTCTAGTTAAGTATCAATTAAACAAAAATTCAATTTACCAGAAGACACCTTCTCTTGAATAACCCAATAATGGCATTTTGCTGAGGTTCTCAGTGGTTATCCAGTGACAGATAATTATTACACTAGACCTCACAGTGCCCTTAGATACTACTCTTGAGGGACTGGTGATGGGGGGATGATTATATCAAGAACCTCTGTTAGCCCCAGAAATTTCCTGAACGAATACTAAAGAACTAAGGATCTGAAGTGTATAGTAATCTGAATCTTGGAACAAAACATAAGGGCTATATCCTGAAGAAAGATTATTTTTAATTGTGGATTTATTTATAGGAAAGAAGAGAAGCATGCATTCTTTGCAGTTGGGGCTATTTTTGAATGTGTTGGGCAGTTGGGAACCAATGGTCTTCCATTACTCAATCCTCAAAGGAAGATGTACTTACTAGGAGCTAATGGGCAGTGAAGGATAGGAGGCTGGGAACCAGGGAGGCCTCCTGTGTGCAGGCCGAGACTGGGCAGAGCAGGAAAACTGCAGGAGACACAGGTTCTCGTGTCTCTTCCTGTCGCTTGGGGCCCAGGATGGCTGTCTCTCTTGCTATCACATCAGTGCCATTTTTGCTGGTGAAAGGGAGCATGTGGTACCAAGTCCCAGGATGTCTGTCACTACTTTGCTCCCCAGAGCTACCCAGAAGCTCACACCTGGCATTTTTCCTTACACCTCTGTGACTCTTTGTAGCCATGACTTCACTGGCCCAGGATTCCAGTCATGCCTTTCTGCAAATTTGCAGCCTTATTGGCCACAACTTTCCCAGAGTTTCTAGCCACAGGGAACCACTGTTTGCCCTTCAGCACCAGATCCAGATGCTCCCTTTTTAAAGTCTAAATCCTTATATCTAGCACATTGTATTGGTTAGCATTCCCTAGAGGAATAAAATCAATAGGAGGGGAAAAAATATCTGCCTCTGCCTCCTCTGTGCCTCTCTCTGTCTCTCTCTCTCTTTTTCTCTCTCTCTCTTCTTTCTCTGTCTCCTATAAAATTTGCAAAATGAATTCTTTAGAGTTTTCCTCAAATCTGTACAACTTGGTCATTTCTGAAGTATTCTTTCTTGTACCTGAAAGTCATGGAACCCATTTTGTAGCGATGACCCTCTTCTTAGGACAAAACTAGAAAATTTCAAAAGAACCCAGGATGACAATACCCAAAATAATTAAAACCCAGTCTGTGTAGTTAGTACCTGCAGTACACAGATTGTAGTCCCTATTCTATGTGTCATTAGAAGTGATGCGTTAATTCCACAGACACTTGCAGTCACTCAATAAATATTCGCTTAATAAACTGTTGAATGCATTAGTGTACATTCCATCTTCGGCCCTGCAGGCTATTCCAGTGGCGAGCAAGACACAATTTTCAAGCACTCACCGTATGATGGAGTCGGTAGCAGATGGGGCAGATAAGTAGACAGGCATGAAAAGAAGTAAATTGGGAGAACACACACTAGATCTCAAGCACAGCTCAAAACTCAAAACTCTCTTTGTGGTTTCTGTCAGTTAATCTGTGCCACAGCCTTATAAAATCAGCTCCATTAGCTGCACTTTATAGAAGAGGAAACCCAGACAAAGGGAGGCAATGGAACTCACTCCAGGTACACAACTAGCAAGTGCTAAGGTCTGAAATTAAACGCAGGAAGTTTGATTAGTAGTTTTGAAACTACTGCTTCCCTGGGGTGGCAGTGGGTATGGAGTGGATGGTTTGGGGAGATACTGTAAATGTAAGACTAAGTTATTGTTAGGAGGAGAGGAGGAAGAAAAAGAGGTAGAGGGTGAGGAGAGGGAGAGAACTAGAAACGAAGCTGGGTTTTCTGACCGTAGCAGGTGGGAAGTTAGCTGTACCTTTCATTGCAGTTTGACCTGCAAGAAGAGGAGCTGAGGAGCGTGTGGAGGAAATGATGACTGTAGTTTGGGACATGTTGGGTGTGTGATGCTTATCACTCACGCAAGGATGTTTGTTCCAGCATGCACATTAAGATTCTGATCCCAGTACCAAAAAATGATTCCGTTACTTGTGGGAGAGACCCAGGCTGGAGATATACAGCAAGTTGTCACCACAGGAACACTTTGCTCTTTCTAGTTGATTGTTTGAAGCTTTAGTAAGGGACCAGAGAAGTGTTTACAAGTGTTTTGGTATTTATTTATTTATATATTTACGTACTGGGGATTGAACCCAAGGCCTTCATCCTGAAATACACCCTCAGCCCTTGTTTATATATATTTTCTGAGACAAGGTCTTGCTAAGTCACTAGGTTGTCAAGGCTGGGATCAAATTTGCAATCCTCCTGCCTCAGCCTCCTCGAGTTCTGAGATTACAGGCATGTGCCAACATACCCAGCCAGTTTTATTCTTTATGTTTGACATTTTGTAAAAATTTAAATATATTGCCATGACTTATATCACTGCACTATATCTATGTATATACAGAGATAGGTAGATGTAGATAGATAGATAGATACATACATACATACATACATACATAGATGGATGAAACTAGGCGATGGAGTTTTAGTGATAAAAAAGATGTATTTCCTCACCCCGGGGCATTTATCTCACATTGAGGAGCAGAGCGAAGTGGTGAATTTATGCTCTGTCTTCTTTTCTCTAATTATTAATCCATCATGTTGAATTTTATTTAGATCTCAGAGATTGTGTCACCACGGCAGGTCTACAAGTTCACCTCAATGTCAGAGTGACCTCAACCTTTCTGTCCAAAGACACAAACACCCGAGAGACTGATGAGAGCCTGGCAGAGGGAAGGAGACGTGAACTCAGATAACTCCAGCATCTCCAGGAGAATTAGCCCGGGTGGAGGTTGAGGGCTGGGGTCCTGGCGCACAGGCTGCTGTGGCTGCAGGACCACCTGGCTGTGGCAGGGCTTCTCCTGCCCGTGTCGAGCCTTCTGTCCTGTGCATCCTAAGCCTCGCCGAAAGCTGTGATCTGATCAGTTTGCATTTGACTTCTTCACTGCCTAATGAACTGCCTCTGTAGTTCTAGCTGTGATGTCATTAGAATCTCATTGCCTTGGGCACCAACTCAGGAGAGAGAGTCTTAAGCAGCCCCAGAATCCTACAGGAATTGTACCAATTTACTTCATAACAACTAATTCACCTTCCTGACCCGTCAGTTCCCACCAGCGCAGCAGACCTTGCGTGAGAATGAGTTAGTCACTTTTACCATCCTCATGTGCCCCTGAATTGAGGTGGGTCAATATATACATGCCTAGGGCCATGGGCAAGTACACGGTGAGAGTTTGAGCATTAAGGATGTCAATATGCTCATACCATGGTATTCTATCAGGGAAATTCATCCACTGTGTGCTGTAGGATACAGATTTAGCCTAAAGCAAATGGCATTTATTTATAGCAAACTGTATTTGCAAAATGCTTTGCAGTTTTAGGGTTGTTAACTACATTCCAGGTTAGATATTGCGCTACTGCTAGAAAGTGAACTGCCACAGCTGGACTCCAGAGTCTCCCTGGGAGCAATAGGGTGAATTCTACAAGCAGGGGCGGGAAGACGCCACACCTGGCTCTTTATCAGAGAACATCTTTGCCATTTATAATCCTTTGGGCCCTTAATTTTAGTTTACTTCTTATATCCAGAGACTGTGTGCTTATTGAAATAGAATATATTTTTTTAAAAGATGGCATAGTCTCTCAAATTCCTAGAGCATTTCTACCCACGCTTTAAAATGTAGAGCAGAACTCTACCCAAGGACTGTGACAGCAGGGGCAGTGGGAAGGGAAAGCCCTCGAAGCAGAAGGAAATAAGGTAGCCTTCCCTCGCTGTAACTCGCTACCCACAAACCTCTCCACTACTACCCACTCCATCTGGGGTGGGGTGGGAGCCCTAAAAGCAAGTGTGCAACACCAGACTCTCTTGAAGCTTTAAGACCAAACCACTCTGTCACTTGCCAGGAACATGACGGTTATAGGTACTGTCTTCGGGCTAAAGGAGCTTTATCTGGGCTTCACCACTGGACTCCATCATTTTAAGGAGTATCTCCCAATTGTACCTTTAACTGCACATAGAAAATGCATTTCCTCTGGAGAATCTCTCTCTCACACACACATCTCCATTCTTTGCTGGAACCTGAATAGATGGCTTTGGGAGCTCACACTGTTAGTGGGCTTGACACAAATCCAACTTCTCTCTTGTCAGCTGCATCCAGTGTGATGGGGGACCGACCAGGGGGCACTTGGCCTTGGCCTCTAGCAGGGTCCTTGTATGTGCACCTGAATATTTTCAGGGGATGGGAAGTAGGTTTCTGAATTAAAAAGAGAGTTTGGTGGCCTCCTGTCGTCTTTTCCCATCCTGCTCCCCATCTCTGACCCCTCCCCTATCTTGCCAAGTATCCATGGCTGACGGATTCTTGATTTTAATTGGTGTAGCAGAAGGCAGCAGCAAGGGGAGCAACCCCTCATGTTTAAGGCAATTACAAGCCTTAATGACTGGAGTTGAGGTTCGGAGGCTGTCACCTGCACAACCAGCAGTGGGTGCGCTCTCAGTGCTCCGAGTGGCACATGAGCCTGTCAGAACCTGCCTTTGGGAGGTGAGAGCGTCCTGGGCATTCTATTAAAGATGAAAGAAAAGGAATTTGGTGGCGTATTATTTTCCCTATGAAGTGACTTTTACTCTATGTTAAAGGATATTGAGGGAGGATTTTTATTTCCCCTTGTGAGTTTTATTTTTCCATAATCATCCTGTCATTATCTTCTGCCTCTTATATTTTTCTCCTTAGGATAAGTAGTATGTAATTGTTTTACTTCTTAAACTTTTATTATCCGATTGAAAAAATTCATACATATACAAAAATTGTTAAAATAACCATGTTACTTTCCCCCCCCCCCGTTTATTTTTCATGATGCCAAAGCACTCGCTAAATGTTGTTTGAGCCATTGTAGATTCCAAACCACCATCTAGTGGTCATTTTGTGAAATGCTTTTCACCGCTTCTGTTGAACAGATGCTGGCTGTGGGCTGATAAGAAAATGCGTGATTGTAATAAGGCCCCCATGAGCCAACCAACAGGTCCTTCCACCCCTTTAGCAGCGTTCCATGGCAAAATTTCAAAAATTGTATTTTTAAAAGAAATATTTCATCTCTACCCCTTTGTTAAATAAAAAATATTCATTCACTTTCCCAGGGAATGAGGCTTATTTGCCCAGCAATTCAACCCAGGGCCCAGTGATCTGACTCTACCCCAGGTGATTCCTGCCTGTCCGTTTGGGGACTCAAGAAACCAGGAGGCCTGGCCAGGAGCTGCCTTGGGTCACGAGAGTCCCCAGCCCGAACGTGGCCTCTTTACTAATACTCCCAGCCACGGGGCTGTCGGGTGCACAGCCTCAGTGTTGAAAAGGATGCCCCGTGGGTGAGCGACTTGTGGCTAGTTGTTGTGCCTTGGGCTTTCTTTCAAAGCCACCATTCTGGATTTTGGTATCTGCCTTTACACGCTTATAATCCAGGAAAGACTCGAGCTCAACTCTGACTGTGTTGTTGAACAAAATGAAAATATTAAATGAATTGAGTATGTCTACCTTTTGCCTTTGTGTGTAGGAGGAGGCCCATGTTAGGGAGCTGCTGGGTAAAAATGCCTCATTCCCGTAATGATGACACCGATTCGGAAGCAGCGTGCTGCTGTGCCTCCTGATGGCTCCAAACGGGCTCCTCTCCCACAGCAAAAGAGAGGAGGATGGTAGGAGGTCCCTGGGCCCTGTAGGAAAGAACTCTTAAGAAGTTGATGAGTTGCATCTCACAATCACTTTCTGGGACCCCTTTGCACATCATTCCAGCTGGTTTGCCCAGAGATCTGGCCCATCAAGTATTGTATTCTTTTTTTTTTTTTTTTTTTTGTGGGTCCCGGGGGGTCGACCTCAGGACCTCATGCGCCAGTAGGCGCCTGTGCCACTGAGCGATATCACCGGCCCCTTTTGCGTATGTGGGTTCCGGGAGTCGAACTCGGGCCCTCACGCTTGCCGGGCAGGCGCTTAAGCCGCTGAGCCATCTCACCGGCCCAAGTATTGTATTTTTGATGAGGCCAAGGAGACTAGAACGAATGTTCTGTATATGCCTGCTGTTTCCCAAAGTGCCGCTCTGAATTTTTGGGCTGTTTGGGACAGCTACTGAGCCAAAGGAGTTCTAAATCTCTTGAGGAAGTCAGTGCTTTTGGTCAGCAGACTCCTTTACAATTAAGGAGTTAAATGGGGAATCACAATGACCAGAAGAGAAATATTGAGTAGTGCTTTCTTGTGTGGGGAACAAAAATCTTATTCTCTGGTAGGCATTTTCCATGTTTATCACCTAAAATATTTAAGAATTCCTTTAGCTACCTTTTACTCATCAAGCAAGAGTGCAAGTCTTTTTTAAAAAGTAAAAATTTCCACCTATCTCCAAAAAATGGATTATGAAGCTAAGAAACTGTATTCTTACTTTATGACCTAAGGACTTTGGAATCAGAAAAAAGTGAGTTCAATTTCAAGCTCCCACAATATACTAGCTGTGTGACCTTGAGGCTACTGACCTCATTTTCCTCATCTATAAAATGGGTATAATGATAGAACTCCATGTATGTAATAGTTAAAGGAGACCTTGAACCCATCCTGCTTTCATAGTACGGTTCCTTAAATCTTAGCTATAGCTATAATCGAAACTCTTATGAGGAGGGTTGATATATGTCTATAATCGAAACTCTTATGAGGAGGGTTGATATATGTTAGCCACTGTGGTGTGTGCATTATAAACTATGTCCACTCACTTATTTCACAATGGTAGAGGTAGGTACAATGAGTATCTCCTAATTTATATATGAAGAATTGGTCAGACCCCAGCACTCAGAGGCCACGAGCTCATGACAGCCCTTGGTGTCTTGGTTTTCTCACTAATGCCTTTCATCTTGTGTCTGGCAGGCAACTCCCCATCGGATGAGTCGGAGGAGCGGGAAAGAGACCCCAAGGTGCTGACATTCCCGGAATACATTGCAAGCCTGTCAGACTCTGGCGCCAAGCGCATGGCAGCTGGAGTCCGCATGGAGTGCCAGAGCAAGGGACGATGTCCTTCATCCTGCCCCTTGTGTCATGTGACATCCAGCCCTGACACTCCCGCTGAGCCAGTCCTTCTGGAGGTGACCAGAGCAGCCCCCATCTATGAACTGGTGACTAACAATCAGACCCAGAGGGTAAGAGGCCTGGGACTTTTGGCTCTGGGAGGCATCAGCCACACAGAGGGCTTTCCAAGTGGCCTGAGGAAGTAACAGGGTGCAGCTGAGCTCCGTGCTAGAATTTGGATAGTGAGATGTTGTGTTTGGGTAACCCAGGGAGTTAATTTGCTTAGATTTGCATGTTTGCATATTAAGTCAAATCACTGCATCCACAACACCCACAGTAATATAATTCAGGAGCCATAACTGAGCACTTGTGGAGTGTGAACAAAAAAAGTCTGGAAGGAAGGTGATAATAGAAGGACAGGTTTGTGATCACCAAAGTCAGTGTTTGGAGAGCTCGAGGCTCAGCTCTGTCTCACCTTGTTGGCATGGGAGGTAGGCCAGCTCCCTTATGATCCCCAAGCCTGCAATGTAAGAAGAAGGAGTGTTATTAGGCACAAATCCCAGAGGAAGGGTCTGGCAGCCTCAGCCTAGAGGCGTTGGTCTCCTGCCCATCACTCTGATTCTAATAACAAAATGCCACAACCACACAGATCTTTTGCCTTTTATTATGCTGCTAGGTCATGACATTTCCCAACCATTCTTATTTTGCCTCTGCCTCTGACTTTCCCTTTCCAAAGATGTCAGAAACAAAATTAATGGACCCAAAAGAATAAGCTGGGGAAGGGGGGCAGAGACAGTGACCTGGCCTTCCGGCCTCCTCTAGGACATTCAGGTGTCAGAGTGAGTCAACACACGCAGCGACAACCACAGGGCAGCTTCTCCTGCAGGACTTCTGAGAGTATAGGCAAAGCCGCGTGGAGACACAACAAAGCAGGAGCCGCAGGAGCGCACCGCTTACCGGAGAGGTGTACCCATCCAGGGGGGGTGATAATTGCTTTCCTTTTCTCTTTGGAGGGACACCTGGTGTGTCACAGTTTGTTTCACAGGTGTTGTTCAGACCAACAGGAGGGATCTGGCGTGTGTTTCTGTCACCTACCCACCTCTACCGTAGAGATTTCACTGAGTGTTTGAAAATAAGGTTTTTCACAGGAGTGAAAAGACAAATTGTTCCTGTGGCCTGCACATTCCTCTTGAATCTGATAGAGGCAGCTATGGGAAGAAGAGAGGGAAAGAAGAGACCACTGAAGAGGAGCTTGAAAGGAAGGAAGTTGGAGGGGCTCGGTCATCTGGAGCCCCCGAGCTGTTGTGGCTTTAATCGCATGCCAGCCCTCCTCTTGCCCACTGCACTTTGTCTTCCTCAAGGCTGCTGCAGCTGATAACCGAGACGTCCTATGCATGTGCCCGGGGACAGTGTGTCCGAGAGCCCACCAGAACAATCCTATGAAACAGGGTGTGCAAGCTGCAGAACAGACCAGTACGTGGTGAGAGTGGAGGGCTGCATCCTTACTTTCTGCAGGGAGATCTCAAGCAAAATGAAGACAGTGCACAGAGTTTATCATGAGCCACCCCTGTGCTGGATCCCTTACTTGCCTAATATCAGCTCTTCCCTTTCTCTCTGCACCGACCTTCAGAGAGGGAATGGGGGGTGATTCTGAACACTTTAACATTTAGGCACACACACAAAGGGGTCCTAGTTGGAGCTCAGTCCCCATCATATGCTTTTTTTTTCCTCGCCTTTTTTCCTAAGAGATATTGTATTTCTGCCATTCTCAGTTCCTCAGATTTTCCTTCTGATTTTGCCCTTTCTCCCTGAGAATGGAGAGGAGTTCAGCAGTGAAGTGGATGGGTGATCAGTCATGGCATTAGTAACTCAGGGTGTGTTGTTATTTCTGCCTCTCTGTATGTGTATCTTTGGGATCATTTTCTAAGCTCTCTTGATCTCATTGTTCTCCTTCTGTTGGACTAGATCAACTCTGATGCCATATTTCAGTCTAATCTGTAATTGTGATAAAGAAAAAGTAGCTGCCACTATTTAACCAACCCAGCAAATATAAACTTACAATTTCCTACCCCCAAATCTGAACATTTGTGCATCCATTTCAGTGATTGGTACCACCTTGCATGAATTTGCATATACTGGAGACTAGGGATGTTGTCTTAGTTACTTTTCTTGTTGTTGAGACAAAATACCTGACACCCAAGGTTAAAGAAGGAAAGGTTTATTTAGCTCACACTTTGTGGAGGTTTCAGCCCATAATCAGCTGGCTCCAAGGCAGGGTGGTATGGCACAGGGGCAACAGTTCATGGCGGGAAGACAACAAAAGCAACAAGAGCAAATGGGGAGAAACAAGCCCTTTTTCCTCCCTTATATTGTATGCAGGCTACCCACCCTAGGGTGGGTTTTGCACTCATACCCCTAATTCCAGCGCTAATGAACCAATCACAAACTCTAGTTTCAACTGCCTCTGAAAAGCCCATCCCCTATGACCACATGAGGCTTTGGGGGACATCCAGACACAAACCATAACATTCCACCCCTGGGCCCCCAAAGACTCATGCACATCCCTATATGCAAAAGGCTTTTGTCCATCCCTAAGAGTTTCCAAAATCCTAACAGTTTCAGCATTGCTGAAAAGTCCAAGTCCAAAGTCTCCTCTGAGATTTAAGGCAAACTCTTAGCTGTGAGTTCCTGTACAGATGAAAAGAAAGTTAAACATTTCCAGCATTCAATGGCACAAGATAAGTGTTTCCATTCCAAAAGTTGCAAACAGGGATATAAAGGAATGGGACCAAAGTAAGTCCAAACTCCAGCAGGGCAAACATTAAGTCCTGTAGTTCCATGTGCAGCATCTGAGGCAATCTGTGGCAAGTTGTGAACTCCTAAGGGCTTGGATGTCTCCACCCCTGCATCACTTCCTGTGGTTGTAGCTCCCATGGCTTCTCTCTTAGGCCTGCTTTGCTCCCTCCTTGCAGCTTTCCTTAGATGATCCATGTTCTTGGCTTTTCCAAACTTCTTGGGTCTCCACTGCACCTTTGGCTTCACACTCACAGCTTCACACACTGCCTTCTCAGGGTCACACTGCCTGGCCTCCAAGGCTTTCTGAAATCAGGGTGGAAGCCTTCTTAACTCCAAAACTCTTGCATTCTGCTTATGCCTAGAACCAGCACCACGTGGATGATGCCAAGGTCTGCTGCCAGTTGGAGCAGTAGCGAGGCTTCCCTCTCTCTTGGCTGTAGGGGTTGAGTGCCCAGATCGCTGAGCACTCTGAATCCATTTCTGAGGAATAGATTTTCTAGGCTGCTGCCATGGGGCTTTCTTCTCAAAGCAAAGTCTTTCACTTTTGCAATTTTGAGGCTGCAAATGGTGGAGTCCTGTTGCTTCTTGTGATGCCCTCAGGCCATCTTTTATATTCTCCTGTTCCTTCTCAGCAATCAAGATCTCCTCTGCTCTATCTTTGCAGTCCACAGCTTTACTGGAGCTTCCCTTCTGTCCAAACTCACATTTTAAATCATTCTGTTGGGCTCTCTGCTCTTGATTCTCAACATAAATCTGGCTAAAAACCCCCAACATTAGCCATGCCACCGCCTCAACATTCAACTTTCTTAAAATATTTTTTGCCAGATTAATTAGTCCACTGCCCTTAACCTTACTCTCAGGCAAAGTCTCTGGACAGGAGCAAAATGCAGACAAACTTTTTGCCAAGCCATAACACACATAGTTTGGAGTCCAGCAGCCGATGCAGTCCTTCTTTCCAGCAAAAACCTCCCAAGCCTAGTCTTTCCCAGCAGGATTTCTATCAGTCTTCTGGTCTTCTGTGCTCTGACCAGAATCTTCCATACAGAACAGCCTAAGGTTTTCCAGCTCTACTTTTTCAGCTGGCATCTCTGAACCTTTCCAGTCTCTTCCCATAAGCCATTCCCAAAGGCTGTTGAACCACATGGTCAGGTATAGTCACAGCAATGAGCCCACTCCTGGTACCAAGTTCTGTCTTAGGTAGTTTTCTCATTGGTGAGACAGAATACCTGAGACCCAAGGTTAAAGGAGGAAAGGTTTATTTAGCTCACAGTTTGTAGAGGTTTCAGCCCATAATCAGCTGGCTCTAAGGCAGGGTGGTGTGGCACAGGGGCAACAGTTCATGACGTGGAAGATAATAAAAGCAACAAGAGCAAAGGGGCAGGAGCAAGCTTCTTTTCCTCCCTTATATTATATGCCGGCTACTCACCCTAGAGTGGGTGTAAAACTCATGCCCCCAACCCCAGCACTAGACAATGAACTAATCACAAACTCTAGATTCAGCTGCCTCCAAAATGCCCATCCCCCATGACCACATGAGGCTTTGGGGGACATCCAGACACAAACCATAACAGATGCTTCCTAGAATTTCCTTGTTATTCCCACCCTCTATCCCATCACCAAGAACAATATCTCTTGAGCCATCCTCTTTCTATGAGATTCTTATCACAGCCTAAGTACCTAACTACCCACTGTGATATCAGGCTTACATCTTATTATAGTAGTCCTATGACAATCTCCCCATTAGAGTACCCACAGTTATTACCTAATATAGACTTCTGGCCATGTTATATCAAAGTAATTTAATGGCCATGCGGATTGAATACAATCTTGAGTTCAGAACACATCATCATAAGTCAGTTCACGATCCAATTTGCCTTCACTTACATGATTAGATTGTTACTGCTCTACATCTTGTACTCTGTTTTCCAATCACTGGCACAAATACCCTACACCCACAATTAAAAGGAGGAGAGGTTCATTTTGGCTCACAGTTTGGTGGGTTCAGCCCATGGCTGGCTGGCTCCTAGGCAGAATTGGTGTGACAGATGCATGGCAAAGGACAGCTGCAAACCACATGGCAGCCGAGAAATAGAGAGAGAAAGTAGGAGGCAGGGACAAGAATACACCCTTCCATGCCAGGCATGGTGGTGCATGGCTGTAATCCCAGCACTTGGGGCTGAGGCAGGAGGATCACCATGAGTTTGAGGCCATTCTGAGCTACACAGTGAGTTCCAGGCCAGCCTGAACTAAACAGTGAAACCCTGTCTTGAAGAAAAACAAATACATCCTTTCAGGTTGTCCTCTCAGACTGCCTCTTCCAGGCACTGCCTCCATAATTCAGCTATGAACTCATTTGTGGATTAATTTTTGGATGCGTGTAGCACCCCCATAATCCAATTACCCTCCCAAATCCCCACGTCTGAACACATGAGACTCTCAGGGGACATTTTAGATCTAAACCATAACACTCCTCAAATACAACTTATTTTTTCTCACGCATCTGGCCCTTCAGAGTTCCCACTCTCTGGCCCAAGGAGGATGTCTTCTCCCATATTTCTGCCACAGGCAACTCCTACTGCTATGTCAAGTTTCAGGTCAAACATAAGTCACTATCAAGAGCCCTCCCTTACTCTCCTAGTCCAGCTCAGGTATTTCTCTATGCAATTCCTATTCTACACATATATTTATCTTTTAAAACAAATAGTACCTACTGTTAGAGTTGTTTGCAGTTATTTACCCTTTTCTAGGCTATGAGAAATGCTTTTTTTTTCCTACAGAATGCCTAGCACCTGGTGCTCTGCTGTGTACATGAATGATGGGTGAATAAATGGATAAATTAATGGACAGATGAACTGAGTTGAAAGTTTAGCTGCTTGCCTTAAAGAAAAGTAATAAGAAACATTGGAAAGTTCTGTTTCTTTTCTGGGCTTAACAAATGTAGATTCCCCATGCAACATGTGGGACATTGTAGGTACTAAGAAAAATATAATCTTCCTTTCTTTTCCTTTTCAAAAAGATTTCTTCTTGATTCTTCATCTATCATTCAAAATTAACTTTAGCTCAGGATTCAGAAAGTTGAAGCTCTCAGGGAGTGTTGTGAATGCAAGTTAGAAAGCTAAGGCTTTTGAAGAAGCATCATTTAAGATGTTCGTCATCGTATATGTTTCTCCCTACTCCTTTGGATTGAAAATTGGATCTTGTTGCTCCCAAGTTCAAAATGCTTTAACGTTTTTCTTGAAATGTGACTCCCCCTTACCTTGGCCCAAGATGCCTGTTATAATCCCACACTACCGTCCCCTCACTTGCGAAGTGGCTCTTCATGCCCCCATCTCTCACTCTCTCCCTTTCTTTACAGGCAGACTCATCTTTTTTAGTTGATTTTAGAAGTCAACTTTTATCTGGACCAGTCTTTTTAATATTGTTTTTGCTACCTGCAACACTATCCCAACTTTAGTGACCAGATAACTTTTGATTTATCCTTTGGAGCTCAGATAAAAATGTCACCTCCTCATGGAGGCCTTTCCAATCCCTCAATGAGATCATCCAACCCTTTCCTTTTCCTCTGGCCACCAGACGTATTAGTGGCACCTGACCTTTCCTTAGGAGTCCTTAGCGCAGCTGTGGTTATTTGGATAGTTCTATAACTTTAGTTTGCTTGCTTGTTATCTGATTTATGCAGACAAGGGCCATAAGTGTCTTGCCAAGCACAAGACATGGTCCCTTGATAGATGCTTAGCAAATGACTGTTGATTGAAAACTCTATCAAAGACAGTCTGTTTTCCTGGTGTACCTCTTGATTTGAATTTGATTCAGTCAGACAAGGCACCTAGTGAACACCTTACTGGTGGACACCTTAGTTCAGTACACTTGGTGGAAAGAGCCTGAAATGCCAGGTGAGATATGTTGAATGTAGGTCCCAGAGCTACATGTTGAATACCCTGTTGTCCTGAGAAAGTTGCCTAACTTCTTTGAATATTGGAATGCTCCACTGGAAAATCTTGACAGCCATTTATCAGAGTGTTAGCTTCTGAAAGGGACTCATAGACTGTAAATCTCCATACAAATGATAATTAGACTCAGGAATTAGTTCTTGCTTCCTACAGGCTCTCAGTCTAGGGAGTAGAATGGGTATGGACACTTATTCTAACAACCCTAGCCTGAGGTGGTCTGTGCTAGTGGTGGTGAATCTATGGCATACGTGTTACTGTATTTTTCCTTTAAAACAAAAGATGTTAATATAGAGTTATTTTTTTCTAATCTACAACCTCAGTATTCAGGTTTAATTGCAGTGTTGGCATTTTGTGAAAATAAGTGGGTTTTAGGTTTCAGTTTGGCACTACGTCTCTAAAAGGTTCACCATCACTGGTCTATGCTAAGCTCTGAAGGCATAAAACATAGGATGCTGGGTTTGGGCTCAGATATTTAAAATTTTGTAGTGTTATCTCTTTCATTTTCTCTCTCTCCCTCCCTCCCACTCTCACTTCTTCTCTTCTCTTCTCTTCTCTTCTCTCCTCTCCTCTTCTCATCTCTTCTCTCTTTTCCCTTTTCTCCTCTTTTCTTCAAATGTTTTGGTCTAAAATTTTCCAGAACAGATTGGTTTTATTTCTTTAATTTACCAGTTAGGATGTGGTGAGAGTGGAACCTAGCGAAGAGGAAAAGCCAAGGCTGCAGGCATAGCATGAAATGGAGAGAAGGTTCGCTCTGAGCTTGGCAAGCTTGGAACTGCCACCCATACCCTGGCCTGGAGTTGAGGAAGAAAATCCCCACTGAAGGACCAGTATCCCATGAGAGACTTGCCCTTGTCACAATTTGATTACTTAGTGGTCTAATTTTGTCCTTTTTCTTAGTAGTAAGCATCTCCATGAAACTACCCATGTAAAGAATTGTGCTAGGCTCTGTGGTAGTTCAAGCTTCTACATAAAACTCAACTTTGTCATTCAAAGATATACATAATTGCTATCATTTATTGATGACTATTATATATCAAGTACGAAGCATACATTTTTTTACTTAGCATATATTATTTTACTTAGTTGTCACAATACCTTTATTAGGAAAGTACTATTTTTATCCTATTTTATCATTGAAGAAATTGAGTTTATGTAACTTGTCCAAGGTCGCATGGAACTGGTTGGCAAAACTGGCATTTTTATCCAGGGCAGACTGATGCAGAACACAGCCCTTAGCCTTTTTGCCACACAGCTTCTCATATTTATGGTCTGCTAAGAAAGAGATGTCTGCTGCCTACTCTAAACCCAAAACAGAAGTGCCTCAATATTGTAAGTGGGTTTCAAGGGATGCTATAGGAACGTGAATGAAACACTAGGGCAAATAAGGATGTGAAAGAGGCACTCGAGGAAAGGCAGAGTGCCGCTGGCAGAGGGAAGAGCGGTGAAGCCAAGCCATCCAGAGATGCGTGGTAAAGAGGTCACTGTTCCTGGAGCCAAGGATGTGGCGTGACCGAGGGCAACATGAGGGAGAGAGAAGATGGAATATGGCTGTTTCCAAGGTGATTACTATGAACTATTGTGCTGAAAGAAAAGGGAACCCCCAGAAGTTGTACAGGGCTTAGGATCCTTAGAAACCATCTCCTGGGATAATAATTTTAGACCAAAACATAGTGAATTGTTGCTGCAACCTGCTGTCTGGAAGTAAGGTAGGGCCAGGTAGAACCTTGGCAGTCTGTTGCTTCTGGTGACCCAGGCCTGGCTTGCACATGCTCACTCTTTGCTCTCTCATGCAGCTTTTGCAGGAGGCCACCATGAGCTCTCTCTGGTGCTCAGGGACTGGAGATGTCATTGAGGACTGGTGTCGATGTGACTCCACTGCTTTTGGAGCTGATGGACTCCCCACCTGTGCGCCTCTTCCACAGCCTGTGTAAGCTTCCCTTTCTCTGCCTCTCTCTTGCATGTCTGCCTCAGAATCATTCCGAAAAAAAAAAAAAAAAAAAAACTAGGTTCTACTGTTTGCCAACCAATAAACCAAACATGGCCTCAAAAAGCAGAACATGGTGCAGTACCTGCCTTCAAGGAGCTTTCTATCTACTAGGGGAGGCAGGACACAAATTGTTTAGTAAAAAAAATAGTGTGGCAGGTGTTATAAACATTTACATAAAGTGAGAAGAGGGGTCGTTTGGGTTTAAATGTGGGCAGTGGCGAAGGCTTCATGAACGAAGTAGCATGTGTACTTCTCCTTGAAGGTGCAAAAAGCAAGAGATGAGAGCTAGAAGATAACACTGCCATTGCAATGGAGGAAGTTAGAGACCTATAGTGAGAGCTTAACTAGACCAGCAATACTACCACTTACTGGATACTTACTGGGTACCGGGCACTGTGTGGAATAGCTAGCTACTGTTATCATGCCCCATCTAGTTAATAAACAAGGAACAGGTTCAAATGGATTGAATAATTTTTTCCATGGTGACAGAGCAGGAAGCAGGGATGTGGCTGTGAGACCATGTTCTCAGCCATTATAATATGGAAAGTGTACAACTGAGAAATGGTTTTGGTTGGAATCAATAACAGGTCTTGGTGGCTGATTGGCTATGGGGATGAGAAGAAAGGAGAAGCTGAAAATGGACTTCAGATTTATTACCTGGGTGGGTGGGAAGAAGGATTGAGGAAAGAAGAGTCAAAATCATGCAGGTGTGAGGGGGAGGCCAGTTCCATGTGGACTTACCTAGGAGTTATGATGGGTAGCTCTGTAGATGATCAGTGGGCAGACAGAAAAATGGCATTCTGTGAAAAAGTAAGATGATTTCAGTCAATTCTAAATAAATGGGAGGTGGAACTACAGCTATGATAGAGGATGCCCAGGAAGAAGAATGAGCTGTGAAGATCAGAGGGTAAAGGTGAGCATTAGGGCATGTATGCATCTGAGGGATGAAGAGGATGAAGTGCTGCAGAGCTGCTTAAGAAATGAACACATCCAATTTTCTTCCCCTCAAAGGAAAGCTAAACGGAACTTGTCAAACTGAGGAGCCAGGGTTCAAGGTAGAAACACAGCTTAGCTTCTTATGCGGTACCTACCGTGGGAAATAAGCCACCGAAATAGTGTGTCCACAAAAAGAATACTGGTAGGACAAGCTGGTGAAGCATGACCCCATGGGCTGGTAAGGCAAAGACAGCCCCAAGAGAAAGTCCTTTAATTTAGTAGAAAGGGAGCCAACTAGGAGAATCTGGTGATACACCAGGTAAGAAAGTTACCTTTGAAAGGTAATTTTGAAACCACTGAACAGTTATCAGATGGACACAAAGTCCAGCCACTATGTCCCAAGGCTGATTTCACATCTACCTCATATTTATTTAGTATCACAGCTGAAGATCAAGTTAGGCTTAAGTATCATAAATAGGAAGTGTCTATTAAGGACTTCACTTTTTTTGGTCAATTCTGAGTACTTCTTTCAGTAACAGACCTTAGATTCTTGCATTTTAATTGGTAGTTGGAAATAGAAAGGCAATCTAATTTTACACAAGTCCATGTAAGTCACACACACTTTTATTTCTCAGTAGGGGCTGGCCTTGATCCATATTTTCACAGAATTTGAGTTCTCAGAAGGCTTAGTTACTTATTTAAGCTTCCTAATGCCTTTTCTTCAAAATAACATTCTACATGTGACTCTAATTAATGAATTTGTCAATATCCGTACTATTTTGGATCTATTCCATCTTAATATCATAGGCAAGCTATGCACTTCTTCATAGTAATAGCCACTAGCAGAAGAACATGTGATTTTTATTATTTCCCCACTAGTTGAACGCCTATTTCTTCCATGGTGTCCCACGATTTCTTGTTGAAGTTCTTATCACAAGTATAATGGTTGTGGTTCTGGGGCTGGGCTGTGCTGTGCACCACTGATCCCTAGCATCCAGGAATCCGTACAAGTACTAGGCACTTCATAAATATGCTGCATAAAATTAAACGTTGCTGATGGTCTGAGGTAATCCTTCCACAGTGTCTTGCCCAGAGATCCTTGAGACCAGTGAGAGGCACCTGTGAGCTCAGTGGAGAGGAGTGGAGCCAGGATGGTGAATGGTTGTGAGATGCAAGAGCCAAGCCATACTTGTAAGGGAGGGAGGCTGGGGATCAGGAGCTGGGAAAATCCTCAGAATCCAGTGGTCTAGGAAGAAACAGGGGATTGGAAGCAAGAGGGAAACCTGAGCCACACACAAGAAGTCAGAACAAGGCAATGAATTGAAACCACGTGGACAACTGGGAGATGAACACCAGTGAATGTCAGCAATAATTACTGAGTCTCTAGGAGCCACAAAGAGTTATGAGATGGCAAGGCAAAATTGTAGTCAAAATGGACAGCTTGTCAAGAAGGAAGAGATTATGAATTGGGAGAAACAAGCAGAGACTGGAATCAGGAACCAGGATATTCATAGAAACCCAAGAGGAAAGACAGGAATTGAAACCAAAACCTGGGCAAACAGGCACAGGACATCACTTCAAGGAGAATGTGACATGTGGCCAACTTTCTGCTGCCCAGTAAAGCCCCCAGTGGACATCACTTCCAAAGAGAGCCTATTCCAAGGGCCAGCCTACAGTTGGCATGGAGAGGAAGGTGTGTTAGTTTCCACAGCAAGAGGAAAAGTGGTGATGGGCAGAGCAGATCCCGATGATGCATTCTCTGGAACCTGAGCTAACTGCGGCCTCATTAATGCAAGGTTCTCTTGAGCACCACTTCAGTGGGTCTTCATATGGGCATCGCACACGCATTCTCAATATTTCTTAATATTTCCAGAAATTATAATATCTTCAAGCCATGTAAAGCAGTACTACCCCCCAAAACCATATCACCTGACCCATGTAACATGCAGACATTCATTCATCCTTACTTATATAATTATTTGTTTGTTTACAAATAATTTGTAACAGACATTTATGTATCTAAAACCTAGAACTCATCAGTTACTACCTACTGAAAATACAGGTCCATGGAAAGATGGTTTTAGTAGTTCATTGAGAAGAGTTTGCAGTGTAATAGTTGGGAAGATGGGATCTCAGCTGGGTCCTCCTTTCACGTCTTTTCCTTTGTGCACTCAGGCTGAGACTCTCCACAGTTCACGAGCCCAGCAGCACTCTTGTGGTCCTGGAGTGGGAACACTCAGAGCCACCAATTGGGGTGCAGATTGTAGATTACCTCATCCGTCAAGAGAAGGTCACTGACAGGATGGACCACTCCAAAGTGGAGACAGGTGAGCAAGCCCCACTTCCTGGGTTCTTCTTGACCCATAGTGGCAGAAATAAAATAAAAGAAAAATGCCCTGCCTCGGCGCTTTGCCCCAGGCCTCCAGTGTCCCAGAGCAAGACAGAAGGAGCAGGGTAAGAAGCAGCTCTTGTCTCCGTCAAGCAGCCGCCATCTTGTGTATTTAAGAGTTTTTGCATGGTGAGCATCTGACAAAATCTTGTTTTGATTTTTGCTTTTCTTTTTGTTTATAAAAGAGGTGTCCATTTCATTGCCTCTAGGCATAAACACAAAGCAACAACAGTACACTACACTAGTTATCCTAGCCCACAATTAGGAAACAATTCTCTGCTAACCACTGCCATGATTACAGGAAAAAAAAAAAAATTCCTTTGCTAATAACTCCCTCCAGGCAAAAGCATGTGCAAACAGATGCGCTTGCTCTATGTCTTGTCCTAAAGCAAACTCAGCTTTTGTCAGGCTAGAAAAGGGAAGTTTTAAAGGAGTGGAAACACACCATGAGAAGTATTCCATGTCTTATTATTTTATAGTCCACATGCAGGGAAAGGTCAACATAAATCATCCCTAAAACTTAGATGGGAGATCTACTCCCCAGCAGATTGGTGAGGCCTGCAATCTAATTGAGGGTAAATAGCCTCTGGTGAACCTGTTGCTGGGGTGCTGAGACACATGCAGCTGTCTTGAGGCATGGAAAGCTGTCTGCTGCTTCTTTTGAAGCTCTTCCTGGTGTGCACAGACACTGCTAAGTATGACGGTGACCCTTGACCACAGTAACTGTTCTCTGTCCATGCCAGGGGTGTTTCATGAAAGAGTTCACAGATGTGGTATGGATATCTTGCCTTAGTTGTTTCTAACTAATGAACTAACTCCAGAAGCATAGCTTTAAATTGATTGGTTAAATATGAAACAGCCAGAAAAGACCCTTCCTTCCAGGTATCCTTTCTCTACTAAGAATTTAAGAAGACTGGCCACCAAGCAATTGGAATGAGTTCTCACTGAGTTGATTCCATCTCCTTCTTGCTTGGCCAACACGCTCTCTCACCCCTTTCTATTTATTCCCCTCTGGCAGAAACGGTCCTGAGCTTTGTGGATGACATCATCTCTGGAGCTAAGTCCCCTTGTGCCATGCCATCTCAGGTGCCAGACAAACAGCTCACCACCATCTTGCTCATCATACGATGCCTGGAACCTGACACCATTTACATGTGAGTATCACACTCCTGATTAATGATTTCTTAGCCTGAAAGACTCAAGGCTCTTCACTGCTTCCCTTTTTCTACTTGAGTTTCTTTAGGGAGTTGGCAAAAGATACCGAGTCTCTGAAGTCTTACCCCATTGCCATTATAAAGAACCTTCGTGAGTGCTTAGGCATTTAAGTGGGTAGGATCTCGAAAGGTAACAGCCCTATCCCTCAAAAATTTGCAACATGCAGGTAAAATGTGTAAATAATGAATTTTAACATAAGACAGAATAAATGTTAGAACAAGGAATGTGTTGCAAGGAGTGAGAAGAAAAAAGGGATTAAGTTTAAGCAGAGTGGATGTCTTCTGAACTGGGCTGTGTAGAATTCCAAACGCTAGAGTAATGTTGGAACAGACATATTAGGTTCTGAAACAGCAAGACCAAAGGTGAGAAGCTTGAAGGTAAGTAGGGCTGAAGCAGATGGACAGTAAAAGACAGTGGAAGAAAACAAGAAGGAGAATAGAGTGAATGCTGTTTATCAATGGAGACTACGAAAATTTTTTTGAGGAAAGGATGAGAAGACCAAGAACTGTGCTTTAGAAAGCTAGCTCCAGTGGTACTGAAATAATTTATTGAGCTTAGAACTGGTCAGCATTTTTCTTCAAAGAAAATGCAATGAATTATATTGTGGCACTTGGAACAGCCCCATCGTCTCTGTGGACTCTTCCCCATTGCTATCTTTGCTCTGGGAACAATTTTAAAATACTTGTGAAGCATATGCCAAAGGAGGAGAGAGAGTGATAGAATCTTAGTCACGATGGAAAAATCTGAGGGTTGAGGCAGAATACAGAGTGATGCAGTTCTGGGTCCTTTTGACCCCATCAATATGAAAAACATTTAACAGTTTACAGATGAGGTCACAGGAATAGCATCAAGGTTTCCAGAATAAATCATTTCCATTTCCACAGTCACAGAGTTCAAAGATAAAAGCACTAGAATTTTGAGTGGCATTGATTGCAATGAACCTAGATGTTCTGGCTCAGTATCTTCCATACAGGAGTAAGGGCTTTAAGTAGAGCCTGTGCACGACAAAGTGAAATACATCAAGACAAGTGACATATTAGAGGACTGGAAAGCGTGCATAGACATAGAAGATCATACGAAGATCGAGAAATGTTTGTGTCTGTAACACAAACAATGTGTGTGTGATGACCCCACAATCCTAACAACTCTCTTGATGCTGGGCAGCTGCGGCCCTTCTTGGGGTGGGGGACAGCCGGACAAGGGAAGGAACAAGATTTGGGAATGCAGCCCACCAACCTGATATAAAACATCTCAAACTCAATTAAAGTTGTATTATTGTTTACAGCAAGGCCTCGGTAATTCCTGTTACTAAGTCACAACTGTCAATTAGGAATTTCAAAGTTCAGTGAGCAAGAGATTGGCACAGTTCCTTTAGGAGTGCCCACCATTACCCAGTCTGGGACCCTCCTCTTATTGGCCTAAATCAGGCTTAGTTTCTTGATCAAAGATTCGAGATCAATACCTTCCCCCACTCTGACTCTCCCTGGTGATCTTCTGCTGCTTCCCTCCATTGTGCTGTAGAACAGAAACTTTCCGCCAGTGTTGATTTTTGAAGTTAGAGAGATGCTGGGGACTGAGGAGGAGACAGCCAGTGCCCACCAGGTGGCACTACAGATCACAGGAGGAGGGTGCGTGGGCGGCAGACCGGTTCCCCTCTGCAGGATCCAGGGAAGCCTGTGCGTCAGTCCCTCATACAGTGACAGAGACCAGGATTCGGGGTTGAGAATGAATGGGCCCCAAGCTCCATTTTGTTCCTAAGCACCAAGTAACTGTTAAATCCCTTAAACCTTGAAACAGAGTTTTCTAATCACTTGCGGAGAGCTGACGCTGTGTGGTATTCTCATACAACTAGTTGTCTGGGGTGTGGTCGACGGTTAGGAATTAAATCAAGGCTTGTGTTTCTTTCACGCGCTGTGTCTTACCCCAGGTTACTGTGAGGATCTAGTCACATGATCTTATTATGTCACATTGACACACAGTGCTGGTTCCTCACTGGTGGTCATGCAGGTAAAGCTAAATTTCAGCTCGTTTCCTTTGTCATCTGATATATTTAATTCATTTTTCAGAAAACGTTATTCTGAGAAGGGTCTGTAATACAAACAATGTAAAGGATCCCTTTCATTGAAAGGGATTTTAAAGTGTGTCTGGTCCAACCTCTTCATTTTCAAAGTGGGAAGGTGAGTGACCATGGTCTTGTAGCCCACCATCCCCTCTCACAACACCTGCTCCCAAGGGAGCCCACACCTTCCTGGGCATGTAACAGCAGACAGATAATTCAGAAAATGGTGGCTGAGTCAGAGAGATAAGCAGAAAACCCCAGGGTTAGAAGGGGAAAGCAGGAAGGTAGCAGGCAGTGCAGCCAGACTTGGACAGCGGGAGACTCCCAGTCCTCCGTGCACATTAAGTCCCAGACCTTTAAAACCTTTCCCTGGAGCCAAGCCGGTCTCCGCAGACTGGCACGCACACAGCCCCGTCAGTGTCTCCACCACGTCTCTAACTACGCACTGAGCCGTCCCAGGCGAGAAGCAGTGGAAGGAGCCCAGAAGCTTTGGACGCAGCAGTGAATGTACTTACACGTGAGCCCTCTGCATTGGAAGCAGTGCTTATCTCTTCTGTTCAGAAACTCCAGCTAACTCTCTGACTGTCCCATGAGCGTTTAATGGCAGGAATGGTAGTACTGACGATAAACAGAGAAGCCCTTCCTGGATCCTGCATGTGAAAATGTGACGTGCTCCCTGTCCCATACTGACTAAATCACTGGTATTCTTTTAGTGTCCTTGAGGGACTGGGGGAGCTGGGATGCTGAGGGATAGCCCTTGGGTCAAGTTCTATCTCCACTCTCCATCATCATTTCCTTTCCTAATATCTGCTTCATATTAAAATATTCTAGTAAAAATAGTTTAGAGCTTAGAATCTAAATTTTACACTATTTGCCCTTTGGAGTAATGTGAGAATTAATGTAAGTACAAACACTTTTGTCCCAGCTCGGGATCTGATATCGTTTGGTTGGAATTTATTTATCTATTTATTTTATTTTTTTGTGTGGATACCCGGGGTCGACCTCAGGACCTCGCACACCAGCAGGCACCTGTGCCACTGAGAGATATCACCAGCCCTTTTTTTGTATGTGGTTACTGGGAGTCAAACTCAGGACCTCGTGCCGCTGAGCTATCTCACCAGCCCTGGTTGGAATTTATAGCAAGACAAGATATAAAGCAGAGCTGCCCTGGGAGAGTGGGACAAGCCTGAGTGTGAGTTGGGAATTAACTCCATCTGGCAGCCAATTTGGTACCTGAGATTTAAGACAATTCCCATCATAGGCCAGGGAAACTACTTGAAATCGAGGGTCTGGGATTAAATGATGGCAGGCTACAATAGGTGGCTGGGGGCAGCCATAGCCAGTCTAGGGCAGGGACCTCCAGTGCACTGGCAGGTGCCATCATGCTGTCAGTGGGCAGCCAGACTGCTGCCCTGATCTGGAGTTCCAAGGCCATGCTCAGGGCCCTGGGAGGTGGACAGGAGAAGACAAAGCAAGACCAGACCTACAGGAGATGACCAGGAGGCAGGCTGACCTCAGCTGAAGAACCCAGGACTCGGATACAAGTACGGAGGGCACCAGGCCCTTGCCCTAGCCCATGACCATGCCAGCCCTGCAGCATTATCTCGGGGAGAACTGGGCTTCATATCTCCCAGCTCTGATTAAAAACAACTGCTGGACCCGGGTCAGGGCAGAGTCCGCAGCAAAGCTCAACCTCCCACTTCTGGCAGGAGACGGTCTTTGGACACACAAGGGGCCCAGATCAGGAGCTGCTGGGGAAGAAGGGCGCTCACTCGAGCCCCCAGAGGACGGTCCTACCAAAGTTTGTACCACACTGAGTCTTTGGGATTTTCTGGCTTTCTGTACCATGGAACTTATAGCAGACAAGACATAAAGCAGAGCTGCCCAGGGGAGTGGGACAAGCTTGGGGGCGAGTTGGGAGTGGATTCCACCCCAATTTCTATGTGGCAGACACGGGAAACTCTGTTCTGCGTGGGGATCCCAGACCATGAGATGCAAGTCTTCAGGCCACCTCACCCCTGAATACCTAAGCTAAAAGTGACCTGGGGTAAGGAGGCAGGGAAGAGAATTGGTACCTGCTCTGAGACTGGGTTGTGGGACTAAACTCTGCAGTGGAGACGGACTCAGGTCTGATCAGATATACAAGCCTCAGAGTTTGGTGGCCTTAGTCCCAATTCTAGAAATAGGATCAAGAAGTTGATCCTATAGGGTCTGTAGGGCCAAAGGAGAGGAAATGCCATGGGTGCCAGTGCTAGGGGTAGAGGTAGTGCTGTCCTTAGAAGCTATATGGGCTGGTGGCAAGGGGAAAGAAATGGCAAGAAGAGAAGGGTGGCAGGACCCTAGGTTTTGGATCAGGGTCAGGGTGGGGTTTAGTGCTAGGCAAGATTGTTGATCAGAACTCAGGAGCAGGTCATGAGGCAGAGGCTGGAGGAATGGTTGGAGCCCCCACGTGCAGATGGGAGAGGAAGCTGAGCACTTGGTCCCGATCAGCAAAGAGAATAGAGTCCTTTAGGGGTTTACCCAGTGTGGCCTGTTCTGCCATGTCCTGCATCCTGGCAGGTCATCACATTCTAGGTCCCACCAGTCCAGGGGTGGAGCTTGCCTGTATGAGTCCCTCTGATGCCAGTGTGGGAGTTTGGCAAAGCGGAGGGATGAGAGATGAGCCCTCAGGGCACACAGGTTCACTCTGACCATTTTCCGGGTTTCTTCGTTGGGAGGGAATGGTAGACAGGAGGTGGTCTTTTCTCTGCCAAAAGGAACACATATTTCTTGGAAGAGTCGTAAGTTAATTTCTATTTCTTTTTATTTCACCAGTACTACAATTTCTGCCCTGGCTAACATGAACCTGGGCCACTCTATCTTGAGATATCTCTTTTCCTTTTGCTTGAAATTGTATTTGCCATGCAGCCTCCTGTGGCAACCCAGCAAAAAGGAAAGGGGCAAAGAAAGCAGTGTTGTATGATTTCCTCTACACTGGCCAGGCTACTTATCAGAGGCCCTGGGCAGACACTGGCGCTTGTTTTCATGGTGATGTTCGAATTCCTCTCTGAGCAGCAGATCCTGGAATTTCTCTTTTATCTCCATCCAGCTCCATCACCCAAGGGAAGGAACTTGCCCAAAGAGGAAATTTTCCCTTTGGCCTTTGATAGCCAGGTCTTCATCTTCTTCCTGGGATTCCCTGGGCACTGACTGTTAAGTTGCTGAGGGGTCACAGCGTTTCCTGCTGGCCCATTCCTCAGTGGGCACCAGCTCAGTGGGCCAGAGGGAGCTGACTGTGAGAAATGAAGCATCCAGTCATGAACAAGCCGAGGGACCCTCTACTCTGTCTGTTTCACTCTGACTTTAAAAAACTGTGCTCAGTCCTTTGCACAAAGATGAGGGCCGAGCATAGGACAGAACAGAAGAGAACAAATATGATGTATCCAGTTTCATCATGTGATTGATGCCCCAGGTCTTACCTCCTTTCCTCCTCACAATGACTTATTATTGTCCCCATTTCACACATAAGGAAAAGTAAGGCTCATAGGAGTGACTGAAACTCCACGTGGCCTCAAACCCAAGTTCTGGCCATCTGTTTCTAGAGATATATATTCTCTCCCCACTCGGTGTTTGTCAGAATTAAACTGGCATCAGAATCATCTGGAAGGCAGCTGGGCATGGTGGTGTACACCTGTAGCCCCAGCTACTTGGGAGGATGAGGCAGGAGGATCACGTGAGGCCCCAAAGTTTGAGATCAACCTGGGCAACATAGTGAGACCTTGTGTCAAAAACCAAACAAAATGAACAAAAAATAATAAAGGAAAAGAAAAAGAAAAGGAAAAAAGCAAATCACCTGGAAGTCTTGGTTGAGCACAGGTTTCTAGTCTTAGCCCTCACTCATAGGCCTGGGGTAGGGCCTGAGAATTTTCAGTGCTCACAGTTGGCCCAGCGATGCTGAGGCTGCAGATCTGGGGACCCCCTGTGGCGAACCAGTGCCCCACACCACGATACTTTCCACCAGATAACACATCCAGGTCAGCAAATTTATACCTGAGCCCACGGGAAGCAGGAAGAGGCACCAGGCTGCCTGCTCTCTGACCAGAGTGGTGACAAGGTGAGTGTCTCAGGATGACAAGAGCAGCCAGTCATGGTTTTCCTATCCAGGCAAAGCTGGGCCTCTAGCCACGTTCTCTTTGGTAATGAGCCCCTCCGACCTCCCTGCCAGGTTCACCCTTTGGGGAGTGGACAACACAGGACGGCGTTCCAGGCCAAGCGACGTGATTGTGAAGACCCCTTGCCCTGTGGTGGATGATGTCAAAGCCCAAGGTAAGAGACACTGAGATTGGCACAGTGTGCAAAGGGATGCCCCAGGGACTTCTCCTCTCCATGAAGAAAGAGGGACCCAGGGAGTTCAGCCGGGAAGGGGAAGAATCCAAGGCTCACGTAGAAGCACAGACTGCAGAAGAGCTCCTCGCTGTGTTCTGTTGTCACACATAGTCCGTAAGTCAAGGAGCCCCTCAGGCACATCAGCAATGTAGGGACATGCTAGGTAACCTTGACCCCTGCCCTTAGGATACCAGTGGAGTCACTTACTCTCTTCAAAGTTTCCTTTACATCTAAAAGGTTATTTTGAGTTTGATCATTGCAAGGCTGCAGATTTGAAATTAATTGCTATCTCCTTCCTTCTCTAGCAAAGATGCATTGAAATCTTTAATTCTGTATTTTAGAGTTATTTTATGCTAGTTCTTTGATAAAAAATTGTCCTGGGGATTGACCCTGGTTAATTAGGAAGAGTTTGTTTCTAATCAACATTCATTACTCAGCTGGTGCTGCCTGGCTGGTCTTGACATCGTCTTCCGCTCTAAGGTTTTCACATCCCCTGTACAACCAGAATTCTTCCATCCTGGTCACTTTTTCTACAGAGCTGCAGCACTAATGAAAGTGATCTGACCAACCACTACTATCTATTGGGTAGAAGTGAACTGATACCATTTGTATGTTATCAGAGGCGTTGACTGACACAGGAAGTGTAAGCTCTCCAGATTTCAACAAGAGGAATATTGTCACCATGTTGATTTGATGATGCCCTGCAAGTCACCTTGCATGTGGGGCTTGATTCTTTGTATCAGATTGACCAGGAAGAAGACAATCTCAGAGTGTCCAAGGCTGACACTAGGATGATGCAAAATCACAGAAAGAAGAGTGACTCAGACCTACTTTAATTATAGTCACCAATATTGTAGTGCTATAGAACTTCTAAGAATATTTTCATATTTAACGAGTGTGGCTTGTTAAAGGTATGGTATTTTCAACACAGACATCCGATTATATCAAGCCCCATTCTTAAACTCTTCAATAGATTTCCAGTTTTTTTGTGACAAAAAATGTTTACCAGGTATATTAGGAACTAAGTAGACGGCCTCTGTCCATTTTCAAACACATCCCACTGCCCACTCCCTTGATTAGTCTCTACATCCCAGCTGCTTTACCTTCCACAGTGCTTCCAACATCATTCCCACTTCTGCTAGGGGCCTTTGCACATGTTGGTTCCATTACTTCAAATACTCTCCACCCTCACCCCTTCTAACAAATTAATGTATCTCAGCCTGCAGATCTCAGATCTAGTGGGAATTCCTCAGGGCAGAATGGGACAGGAGCCACTCTCAGGTACCTTCATAATTCTTTCCTTCAAAATATTCACCTCAGTTTGCTGCTATCGTGTTGTGTTGTGTATCTCTTCAGCTCACTAGATAGAGAACTCCATGCAGCCAGGAGCCCAGTCTCTTTTTGTCCACTGTTACTCACCTAATATCTAGAGGGCAGCGTGGTTGAGTGGTCACAGAAGAACTTAGACTCTGGAATCAACAACACAAGTTCAAATTCCTGCTCCACTGTCTATCTGCTTGATCTTGAGAAGGTTACTTCATCCCATGCCTCAGTTTATTCACCTGTGACATAGGTGGAGAGGGAAATAGTTGTACTCTCATTAACAAGGATATAGTAAGAATTAGATTAGTTAATGAAGTAAAAACAATCATAAGATACAGTGATTGGCACATAGTAATTATTCAGTAACTGTTAGGAATCTTTATTATCAATAACCAAGCGTAGAGTCTGCCCTCTAATATGAACTCAATAAGTATTTCCTGAATGAAAGAAAGAATAAATAAATGAAAGAATAGAATAGAATAGAATAGAATATTGACCCCCTTTTTATTGATGTGGAAATTGAGATTCAGAATAGAATAAATAAAGTGACTAAGGTCACAAAGCATTTAACAGAACCAACACTCAGACTAGCTCTTGGACCCCAATTCCTATTTTGTTTATAATGTTGCCACTAGATATTTAAAAGGGTTATTGTGTGATGGGCTTAACTTTTTGTCTCTGAAAGTGAATAATGAAGTGAAGGGTTACCTTAAAAGTGAGACCAGCAAGTTCTCCCTCTCCAGACTGTCAGCGTCCACTGGAATGTTACAATAGTGGGGAGACCTGTACGTGGGAGGCAGATGTGCTTCTCTCTCAGGGAGTGGATATGACTTTGAAGATCTCTGAAATTTCTTTATCATAAAAGCAGTCTGGAATTGAACACCCCCAGGTAAGAGTCTTTATGGAGAGGACCCAGTGTACTCCCATGGTGTCAAATTTTTTGTACTCTAACCCAGAAAGGAGCATGTGGTAAGAAGGTGCCTTCACCCTTTCCATGTTATAGAGTTTGCTGGTGACTTGCAGGTAGCTATCTTGCATTTGCTTAAGTAGGCAGTAGACAGTGAGAACTTCAGGGAGGTAATTAGCAGGTGGAAGGAGGTAGTTAGCATGGTGCTACCTACAGGGGTGGATGGGTAGAAAGTGGCTCTAGAAAAAAGGGTGGCCAATGTAGGGAAGTTTTCTGGGGACAGACCACTACCCTGTTTTCTCTGAAGGAGTCCTTTGGGTCAACTCTTGTCCTACAGGGAGTATCAAGATGTACTGTCTGCTTATGTTTTCTAGCAAAGGAGAGTTTCTGAACTCTTAGCAGACCGGTTGGAAACAGAAGAGACAGTTTAGTGTTGAGAGAATAAAATAACACTCAAGTCCTGTGATCCTTCAGCCGGGAAGAAGTCCTGCACAGGGAAAATATGGAGATTAATGAGTTAGACTAATTGAGGGCATCCTTGCCCTCAATAATACAGTTCTAGCAGTTCTACAGAAACAAAACAAAAAAACCTAAAAAAGAACACCCATATGCTTTGCCCAGGTGGTAATCATAAATATAACTTTCTCAGATCTGATAAAAAAGTGACCCAGAGCATGACTTCAGCTCCTAATTACCTAGCTAAAAGCCAGACACTAGCAATCATGTAAACATTTTTCATAAACTAAATACTTTTTAGGAAGGATTGTGTCATGTCCTGACCTTAAAGTTACTGTGTAAATAAGTTTCTAGGAGTGTTTTCCTGAAATCGGGCTTCCCCGGGAGGTGCTTTTATGTCAGTGTTAAGAGCAGTCCTCTTGGTTGGTCTGAAGACTGGGGCATGGTCTCCTGGGATTCTTCACAGAGCTTTCGTGGGGGAAACCTAGCTCTCCTCCATCCTTCCCTCCTCTTCCCCGGTGGTAAACATAAATATGAGGCCAATCTTTCATTTGCTCCTTCCATAGCCACTTATCAATCTTTGGTACTAGATGGGGAAGAAACAAAAATAATTAGACTCAGAATCTGTTTTCAAGAATTTTATAATAAGATGTCATAGATTTATTAATTCATCCAATGAAAATAGAGTAACCACTAAATAATACCTGTCCTAGGCATTAGGAGCAAAGCCCCTTGGATCATAAAGCTTATATTTTAGCAGGGATGTTAGACAAAGGAACAAAATAATAAAATATGTGATATATAAGATGATTATTTATGTTACAGAGGCAAACCAACAGGATATGGTATAAGCATGCAAAAGGTAGCATTTTGACTACAATGGCTTGGGAAGAGAGTGAAGGAGGAGGTCACTCAGGCCTTCATTCCAGGAAGCAGCAGTGGAGAGATGCGTGCCATGTGTGAAGAGAACGGAGGGGATGGTGGGAGACAGAGAAGCTCTCAGAGGCCCTGGGCAGATCCCACAGGGCCTGGTCATCAGTAGCAAACTGGACTGTGCCTGGGATTGTGATGAGAAGCCCTGGAGGACGTGAAGCAGAAGAGCGGTCTGATCAGGCTTGAAGTTTTATAGATTGCTCTGACAGCTGTTTTGAGAGCAGACTCCAAAAAGGGGGTGTAAGTTGGAAGTAGAGCTTATGGCAACTCAGGAGAGAGGATGTTGTTCTAGAGCAAGGTAACAGTTACGGAGGTGGTGAGAGGTGGTCTGATTCTAAATATTTTGATGGCAAAAACAAAAGGATTTGTCAGTGGATTGGAAGTGAAGTATGAAAGGCACATTAGTCCTACAGCATCTTGTGAAAAGGTGTGTACAGCATGCTGAGGGAATGCAGCTGCTCCTTCTGGCTCAGCCCCCTGGGACTCCCAGCATGATGGCTTGCACAGAGAAGGCAGAAGAGGAGGCAAGCTGAGGGTACCAACAATGGGTACATGGGTTAGGTCAGGTCAAGAAGGAAATAGACACATGGCTGATGCCAGGGTGAATGGAGGAATCAAAGCACTTGGGTTTCCATCATAGAAGAACAGTTTTAGTAGCAGTAAGAAAAGCAGAAACTGTGAAAGGAGATTGTGTTCACAGTATTTGATACTAAGATTTACTATTTCAAAGATGGAGAAGTTCTCAGGGCTGATGCTTGACCTCTGGTGGTTGGAGGTCTCTAGACTTAAATAAGGCTTCTCATATGAGGAGTAAAGTCATCTTTAATGGAAATGGTGTGGAGAAAAACCCAAAGCCAGATTCTTCAGTGGATATAGAACAATGGTCAAGAAATGAGTAGGGGGCCGGTGAGATGGCTCAGTGGCGTAAGCGCCTGCCTTGCAAGCGCGAGGGCCCGAGTTCGACTCCCGGATCCCACATACGAAAAAGGGGCCGGTGATGTCACTCAGCGGCACGGGTGCCTGTTGACGCGCGAGGTCCTGAGGTCGGCCCCCCGGTACCCACAAAAAAATAATAATAATAAAGAAATGAGTAGGAAGAAATAAGAAGCATACAGTCTTGAAAATGAAAAGATTTTAATATATATTTGGAGAGGAAAGTAATAGTTTGAAGGTGGCCTGAGAGCCTTGTAGTCCACCCTTCTCCAGGGTGCAGGAGAAGGACTTCTCTGTCCTGAAGAAAGCACTGGACAACAATAGAGATGTGGAGGAAAGGAAGAGAGCATGCCCTTGTCAAGAGTGAAGAAAGAGTTGCTTACATGTAAAGATGCTAACCCCTGAGGGAAGTAAGGATAGTTTTGAGAGAATGGATTAATATAGAGCAGTGATCCTCGGAGTGTGGTGGCCTGGCCAGCAGCATCAGCATCATCTTGGTTCTTGCAAGGAATCCAAATTCTTAGGCTCCATCTGAAACTAGCAGAATCAGGAGCTCCAGGAGGAACCTGTGATCTGGGTTACAGTCAGCCCTCCTGTTGACTCTGATGCCCACAAGTGTGAGAATCATGGGTGTGGAGGATGCACTTTGCAGCTTGGAGAGAGAAGGTGAAGAGGAAGGAAGTCAGGCTGGGGTGGGGGAAAGTGGCGTTGCAGTACGGAAAGTGCTAAGAAGGACAACGATAGAAAGCCGGTCGAGACTGATTCCCCTTGATTCTTCACCTGGAATTATATTTCTAGTTACTTCCCCATGGGATGGGCTGAGGTTGCAGGTATCCCTTGAGAATAATGAAAGTGAGAAATTGGGGCCTCTATTCTGGGACCTTTGTCATGGTGCCAAGGAAACTGTCCACGGGAGGAAGAGATGCTCCCAGGATTCCTACTTCATATAAAAAGGGCAACTGTGGTACCCTTACGGTTTAAAATCAGGCTGCGCCCATTCAGCACTCCCAATCTCCTTTCTCCTAGTTTGTTTTCCCCACTGTCTAACACATTATGTTTTACTCATTTCTTAGGCTTATTGCTTACTTGAATGTCTCCTATTACTAGATTTTGAGTACAGAGTGAAGATTTCTAACAGATTCTCCCATTGATGTAGCCCGACTACCTAGAAAAATGTCAGGCATTGATAGGCATTCAATAAAAGTTTACTGCATGAAGAAATAAATGTGAGCTTACTCTGGCCAGCAATTATGCTAAATAAAGCTTTCATGTTTAGCAACCATTTTATTCTCACTACAATCTTGAAGTGATATATAATTAATCATCATTGAACAGACAAGGAAACTAAGACTCAGAGAGGTTAAGTAGCTTCCTAGACCACACAGCTAGTATAGTGGAGCCTAACTCCACTTGATGCCATGGTACCTGCTCCTAACCAAACCCTTGCGGTCTGAGTACCAAAGTCCCAACCTTGTTAATTTAGTCTGTTGCATGGGAGAACTTAGTATCCTTTTAATACCTCAGCTTCCTTTTTATGTGATGAGTCTGTGTAGACAGACTCCTTGCCATCATTTCACCTGCATTTTACCTGTTTCTGATCGTTATGCATATTAAAGAGGGAAAAGACAGTTATCTGTCTTGGATATCTCAAGACTTCTGTGAGGCTGGGTAAAATAATAATTAAAAATATCAATATTCTTTTTAATTCTTTCAGTTGGTGAACTCTTGAAATGTTATGAAGACTAATTAAATAAAATCTCTCAGTTCCATCACTGGAGATAGGAGGAGCCAAATATAATCATGCTCTGGGAGCTGGGGCGTAGATCTTTCTGAAAATTACATCTCATTTACTAGTGTCGGCTCTGAAACACACCTTGGACTTAGATGATCTTGATTTTACAAGATCTGTGGTGGAGCATGGTTCTACCCCATGTGGTGCAGATGACCGGAAGCAGTCAGCTTTCTCCAGCTGGAAATGACTGCCCGACTATGAGAATGGTGCTCATGGGGGTAGTCACCCTTTTTTGCCTTTGCCATTCCTTAGCGGAGACTGTCACAACCAGGGCCACTGTTTCCTGTGGTGAGAAATAACACACTGCCTTCAGTGCAGGGATAGTAAAGGGAGCCAAAACCTCCCATCAATGCTGTAGTCTGATCAACATTGTTCTTCCCCGGGTGATTCTTGTCTTAGCAAACAATCCCTGTCTTCCATCAGATACAGCAGAGCTCTTAGGATAGTCCCTCTGCCTCTTGTATCTCAACTCCAGAAATGACAAACTCCTTGCACACCTCCTAGGACTCCCACTTCCTTGGCACTTATGGTCTAATCAGAGCGATGCCCTCTACTAGAGGAAGTCAACCCAACTTTTTGACCCCCAAGTCTCTGCTGCCCGTACCTTAAATTGGGTTATACACCACCAACTACTAGGCACTGGTGCAAAATAGCAATGGTGGATAGATATAGGGGGAACCTTGACGCCAGTCCACATTAGTAATATGACTTTGGCAGGTAACTTGGCCTCTTTCCCCCATCCAAGTACTAACCAGGCCCGACCCTGCTTAGCTTCTGAGATTAGACGAGATCAGGTGCATTCAGGGTGGTATGGTATGGCCTCTTTCTAAATCTCCTCATTTATGCATCACGGACACGTATATCCATATGCAGTGGTGGTGTAAGAATTAAATTCACACACGTAAAGTTCTTGGCAGTTATTGGCCTTTAATAAATAACTGGGGATACCATAGATTTTCCTTTGCTGCACTGTGTAGACCAAGTTATGGGTAGAGATTTCATTCATTTCAACCCAGAGAACTCCTGGGTGAATCTGTCATTACGAGCAGCCCTGAATTCACTTGGAATTGTGGCAAAGAATTTGGTTGTTATGCCTTTAAGCTAACAGAGAGTCAAATGGGCAAAGTTCTGGTTTTGATACCTGTGGACTTAGTTTCTTCATCCCCAGAAAAAACACCAGATCCAAGACAAAGCACTTTCACCAGATCTTAACTCCCAGCTGTTTAAGGAGAACATGTAAACACATCTCTTTCTGACAGTTTGAATGAGAAAATGGTTACCAATAGGGTACTTGGAGCAACATAAGAAAAAATGCAAAGTTATACAAATTTATTGCCACTTTGCACCCTTACCAAGTTCAGTCTTTGCAATGTAAGCTTTTGAGGAAGAAATGTCAGAGACATTAACTGAAGAGAATGATTACTCATTTGGAAATGCAGAATGTTTCAGACCAGGTTCTGCTTCACCACAGACCTCCGCGCCTGCCATTGCATCTGGCCTAGGTGGTCCTAGCTTCCATAGTCATTGGGGCTCCAGGTGCTTCGCACTGCCTCCAAGCATGACCGACAGAGCCTCACTTCACCCTTACTCCCAATGCCGGCCACCTGCTGGAGGGCATCTCTACTGAATTTGCAAGACTACTTGCTACAGAGGCATATGCAATGGAAAAATGTGGGGGTGTTAATGCCTCAGGGGAGCAAACTTGGCCCAACCTATTATGTGAGTTGGAGATAAAGTCTTTCTTTCTCCCTCTGGATGACCAGTAGGGATCCAGTAGCTCCATACATCCTCTCCTGCAAAATTTAGCCGCCAGCTTATAAGGGAGATGTGGCTGGCTCCTTGATGCACTCTCTTATATTTATTTCCTCTCCCTGGTTTCTTGTTTCATTTCCTTTTATCCTCACTCCTGCTTCCCTGGGATTGCACTTGCCAGTCACAGATGAATATATGAACTTTCACATCAAGTTATAAATTTGTAGGAAACCTGAGTAAACACAAAGAGTATTGTAACTGAAATTGACCTTAGAGGTATCTGAGTCAAAGACTTCTATTTTATACAGGCAAAACCTGAAGCCTCATAGGGAAGAGGTAAAGTGAATTATACAAACTATTTTCTCCAGGTTTTAGGCTCAGTATTTGTAAAGTAATAACATACACACACATACATGGCATGATTGAAAAGTATGGTGAATTATTAAATTAAAAATTTATTACAGTAAAAGACATACTGCTATTGATTTTTTATTCATACTTTGTAAAGACACTCATGAAAGAGAACTCCCAGAACTGCTTCAGAAAGTGGTAAGAACGATGGGAAAAGCATGTCTGAAGTGAGTGGAGTACTTTGATGGGAATTAATGACCATGCCTTTTACTGTAATACTTTTTAAAAATTTAAACATTCACTGTATCTTTTGGTGACACCTCATACATGCATATACATATATACAGACACATAAAGGTGAACATGGACATGTGGTGTGGAGGCAGGCACCATATATATGAAATCTCATTTATAATCACATAGTAGCAACAATACTTTCTTAACAATGGAACACATACATGGCAGTGACCCTACAAGATTATAATGAAACTGAAAAATTTCTGTTGTACAGTGATACTGTAGCTGTCATAATGTCACAGCGGACTGCGTCCTCATGTTTGTGGTGATGCTGTTGTGAACAAACCTACCTCACTGCCAGTCATATAGAAGGTAGGACATGCAGTGAGGACAGCACATAATACTTCATCATGATAACAAATGAGTATGTTATTGGCTTGAGTATTTACTATTCTATTCTTTTAGCATTATGTTGGAGAGTACTTCTACTTGTAAAAAGTTTATTATAAAACAGCATGCTGTGATATGCCAGCAGCAGCCTCATAGATCTTATATTGACCGTGGCTCTTGATGATATCATTTTTCTTGCACCTCATTTAGCCTTGTGTTGTTTGTGAAGTTGCAGAGATTTCATGGCCCTTGGAGGAACAGGCTGTGCCCTATAGATATCACACATCCTTGTTAGGTGGTAGGTTGTACCATCTAGGTTTGCGTAAGCAGTGTAAGTACAGTGAATTAGTCAGCTTTCCCATTGCTGAACACAATCCCCAATACCCACAGTTTAAAGGAGGAGAGGTTTAGTTGTTTGTCTCCCTGTTTCAGTCCTTGGTCAGCTGGGTCCAAGACAGAAACATCAAAAAGGTTGTGGTGGAGCAAAGCTGCTTAGTTCATGGTGTCCAGCAGCAGAGCAGAAGAGTGCCAGAGAGGAAGGGGTAGGAGACCAGATGGACACCACAAGGCCACATGTCCAAGTCCACATGACCCACGCAGACACACCTAGAAGTGTGTTCCAGCAATCCCCAAGGCGATTCCAAACCCAATCAAGTTGAAACTCCATCCTAATCACCACATATACTCTATAATGTTTTCACAAGGTTGAAATTACCTAATGCTACATTTCTCAAACCCACTGATGAGCAATGCATGATTATATTTACCCTTTCTTCCCTCCTCAGAAATAGCAGATAAGATCTACAATCTTTTCAATGGCTATACCAGTGGGAAGGAACAACAGACTGCCTACAACACCCTGCTGGACCTGGGTTCCCCCACCTTACATCGAGTCCTTTACCACTATAACCAGCACTATGAGAGCTTTGGAGAATTCACCTGGAGGTGTGAAGATGAACTAGGCCCCAGGTACTTAAGCTGGCTCTTTTAAAGACTCTTACCTCTTGCACTGTATTACTGCTTCCATGAAGTTGCACAAATTTCCTGGGCAGGTTTGGGTCCTTAGAGAAATAACTCTTCTGCTTTTAGATAGCTTAGATCAGCACATTTGTTTTGGGTAAGTTCTTTTTAAGCAGTAAAGTCATGAATGCATTTCCAGAACTCTGAAAATACCTTTGCTTCTGATCTGCTTTACCCCCTCCCCCTTTATCCTGTTGACACAGAATTCCAAATGCTTAAAACTCAGGGCTGTGAATGGAAATTAGAAATGTTATTAAAGAGGTTATATCCCAAAATATTTATTGCACATGAACATTGTGCACGTTATTTGCACTATACAGACCTACTAAATTCCACATTCTTTTGAAAGGCAACATGAAAGTAGCTGAAGACCCTCTTTGACATCTCTGTTGCCCAAGTTGGAATGGTGTAATGCTTACCCTGGGCCTGATAATTAACTGCAAGAGTTAACACTCAATACCTACTGGTTTTTAGTTTCACATCGCAGATAGAGATCTGAGAAGATAAGGAATGAGAAAAATGTGTAAAGTGATCAGCTTTCTTTTGCTTTATAAATCACGACTGTATATTGCTGCCTCTAAAAAACAGACTACTGTGGAAATACTAGAATTTTTAGATAAACACAATAAAAAAGGCATATGGGAAATTTAGGTGCCCTCAAATTATTTAGGAACTCATGAAGAAAAAATAAAAATGGAGCAAAAGCTGTGAGAACAAGAAAAAGAGAGAAAAAAAAGGAAGGCGGGAAATAAAAAAGGAGGGGAGGGAGGGAAAGAGAAGGGAGAAGGGGAAAAGAAGTGAAGAGAAAGTGAAGAAAGAGAAGTGAAGAGAAAGTGAGGACAATCAATCTTGTAGAATCCTTTCACTACTTAAAAAAAATTCTTGCCCTCCTGCCAACACGGCTGAGCTAAAGTATCACCCCAAAGTCATCCCACGCATCTGACTTTTGGAGCCCATTATGACCTGTAATTATAAACTTTCCTAGAAGACCATTGTTCAGGCCATTTTCCCCTCTATTTTCTTACTTTTAAAGGAAGGAGGAAATTCAGGGTGGTCTTACTAATATGAAATGATTTTATGCATAAGGTCAGTCAAGATCTTTCTATACTCTATAAATTGGCTCCTGTTTATAAAGCATTATGGTCCTTGAGTAAACAAGGGCACTACTATGGACCAACAAGAAGTATATAAAGGATATTTAATTTGTTTCATCTTAGGTTTGGTAGAAAAACAAAGCCTGCATTAGGAAGTAGACATATATGAAGAAATATCCTCTGTACTCCCCTCCTAAGCCTGCATTAGGAAGTAGACATATATGAAGAAATATCCTCTGTACTTCCCTCCTTACCTCTGCTTTTGACGTTATTGCTCATGCCCAGCACCATGTTCCTCTCCCTTTTCCCTGCTCCCTTCTCTCTGATCCCTGTGTCCCCCTTTCCTCTTTTTCTCTCTTTTCTTCTGACTTTTGAGAAGTGCATATACAGTTCTTTGTCAGGGAGCATAAATGCCATAATTTGAACAGCACTAACATTGCAGTTTCATCTTGATTTCTAAGGACATTTGGAGTCTTTTTAAATTTCTCTTTTGTGACTCAAGACTTAGAAAGAAAATTGGTTAATGAAGAAAGTGAGCAGCAGGGGAAGAAATGTGAATCTCCCCATAAAGTAAATTCTGCTGCTGATTGTAGTCTCTCCTCCCAGGGGACTCTTTCATGTGTAATACTAGCCTTTCACAGATATGTATTAGAGAACATTGTGCACTTTCATTAGCCCATGGAAAATAAAGTTTAGCTTTTTACTGTCATGGATCTCAGGGAGAACCACAGGAAAAGAAAGTCTCCTGCCTTCAGCTGCAGCGACCCACTTTGGGGTTAGTTGTGAGAATGAATAAAAATGGGACTGTGGGTACATACATACTTCTGCTTGTGCGCAAGTAGGAAGGATACCCTCAGTTCTGTTAGGTCCCTTCCATTAAAACTCATAAAGCCCTCCGGATTGATTTGAGGCTGCAGATACTTTGAGAACAACATTGCTTGCACTCTCACTAAGCAAGAAGACCCTGGGCTCTGTGATGGTCAAGAGCAGACCCAAACTACTTACGATTTTAAAAACAAAAAGTGAGCAATGAAAACAGCAACAGAGACTCCACGGGCTAATTAAATTCATTCTTTGGAGTGGGTGGCCAGGATATGTTTCTTTATCAATTTCTTGAAGGTGCTGCCCATGCTACCTGCACTCTTCCTTTAGTCCCCCTTCCTCCACCTCCTAAAAACTTGACAGTAATGAATGGCATACAGTAGGCTAGATTAAGAGCAAGTGCCACCACAGTCCTTGTTGATGATGACTTTTGGAAAACCTTCTTGGCCAAACTGCAGAAACTGATAGGGAAAGTACAGATCATCTGATTAAAAAGCTATTTACTTAGCAGGCAGAGTGTTTGTTTGATTTCCTCTGACCCACCATCAATGTCAGAAAAAACACGGCTTTCCTTTCAGTGACTTCACACCACTCTTAGCCTCTTGGCTTTGCTGCTAAAGCTCACCACCTTTCCTCCAACATCATCTCCGCCTTCCTTTCAGCATGCCCTTCAAGGAATGTAGTGAGGTCATTCCTTGGTGACATTTACTGCCAGGACAGAGAGGAAGAATGAAATGAATGTAATTATTGTTCTTTGAAAGCTCATTCTAAATGGGGTGTAGAAAACTTCCAGTTTCTGGAAGGAATTGTTGCTCAAACTAGAGAAAAGGCTGGGTGCAATGGGACACTCCTGTGATCTCAGTTACTTGGGAGAATGAGGAGGGAGAAACGCAAGTTGGAGGCCAGCCTGGGCAACCTAGCAAAACCCCATCTCAAAATTTAAAACACTTTTATAAGGGCTGGGAGTATGGCTCAGTGGTGGATAACTTTCTTAGTGTACACAAAGCTCTGAGTTGGATCCCCAGTACAAAGAAAGAAAGAAGAAAGAAGAAAGAAGGAAGGAAAGAAAGAAAGAAAGAAAGAAAGAAAGAAAGAAAGAAAGAAAGAAAGAAAGAAAGAAAGAAAGAAAGATTGCAAGAATATCATTCTTTGAGCATGCAGTAATTTTCAGCCTCCAGTGAGTTTGTTCAAATAAGAAAATCTTCCTTATAGGTATCTGGTTACTTAGGTCTTTGAAAAATAAAGAAAAAACAACAGAATGAGGATGTTCTTTACTTATCCCAAATACTCAGAGGTATTTGGGATAAGCGAGTGAGGTCTGAAAACTAGATGTCAGGTAGCTCTTGTGTCTGGTATGACAAGCAGGTGCCAGGAAGAGGAGATACCCAGACTGCATGCCAAAGACTCTCACATTCTGGCCTCTTGGCCCAGGAGAATCACTCCTTCCCAGTGTGTGTGAACTTGGAGCAACTTCCCCTCCCTCAGACATGCAGAGGCCCAGGTGTCCTCTCATCTGCTCATTTCCCCCCTCTTCTGACTGGGGCTTAATGGCCATGGCAATGACCTCTTAACTTTCCCAGGAAGATGAGGGGATGAAGCATGAGCTCATCTGCAGGTTAATGAGATGATATGCGCAACTGGGAGCCTGCTCCCCCCAAAGACTGTCCCTGTGTCTGTGTGAACTGAGGGCACTATGTCCTCACCCTTATTATGATATAATTACCTCAGTACAGGGCAGTTTGGTATCCTCTTTGCTATAATGTATTGAATGCTTTTATCAACTCAGACATAGCATTGAAAGGGGAAATATTCATCCAAGCACCTTGCTTGTCACCTAATGACAAATTACTGGATGTAGAAAAGTGGATTTGATTTGTCTTTCACAACTGTTGATTCTATAATTATAAAAGGTATATATTCCAATTAAAATATTAGCTATATATTTTTCTTTTTTATTTGTCTTTACTGCATTTTATCTCTATTTCTTGTGGGTACTTGTTCCAGTTTGCACAACCGTCCTATTCATTCATTCATTCATTCATTCATTCATTCATTCATTTACCGGACAGATATTTATGGAGCATCTGTTGTTTGAGGTGTCAGAGGTAGAACAGTCAGCCAAACAGATGAGGCTCTTGAAGTTTTAAGTCTCACCCTAATAGTGGCTATTTGTTCTTTCTGGATTTCCCTTCTTTCTAACATAAGTATCCTTTATGTATGGTCTTAGGAAAGCTGGCCTCATTCTTTCCCAGCTTGGGGATCTCAGCAGTTGGTGCAACGGACTCCTCCAGGAACCCAAGATAAACTTGCGACGCAGTGCCCTCAAGTACCTGGGCTGCCGCTACAGTGAGATCAAGCCCTACGGGCTGGACTGGTCAGAGCTTAGCCGGGACCTCAGGAAGACATGTGAGGAGCAGACCCTGAGCATCCCCTACAACGACTATGGTGACAGCAAAGACATCTAGCACCATGAGGCCAGAAAGTGGCTTCCCTCATAAAGCAGGAGACAGAAGTTGGTTTGTCGATTTTTAACATTTTTTTAGCGCAACATCAAAAGCTCCACAGGCAACATCTAAACCTGGGAGAGTGATTCCCACACCCCGCAGAATTTCTTCAGTATAATGTTCTCCATCTGCATGATCAGTACACCTGCCAGCCAGCAGCTTCATGCAGTGCCATTTTTCCTTAGAGGATTACTTTGGGGTTTGTTTTGGTGTTAATTTGTTTCATTCACTTTTTTCCCCAAGAGGGTCATCAAAATGCTCAAGAGTCTGTTGTGCTTTCCATGAAGGGTCTACCAAATTGATGCACCTGTACTCACTGAATTCCTGTGTCCTTTGCACCTTGGGACGTGTGAAACCAGAAAGCTAGACCTTCCTCATGTCCCAACTTCAGGCATTCCTTAGGAGACATCTCACTCTAGGATCCTAAGCCCTGCTCCAGGGAAAGACATTGAGAAAACTGGGGGAGGGGGCTCCTGTCTGTGCCTCACGGTTTTCTCCCAGGCCTTCCTCTTGCTATCTCCACACCTCAAAGGTGAACCTAGCTTCCGTTACAGGCCCAGTGGGCCTCCTGGGATTTTAGGTCCTCCCCGTATTCAGGTAGGACTAGAACTAAATCCCCCTCCAGCAGATCTCTACCCTCTCCGCTGACCAGCAAGATCTTTGAGAAGCAACAGGGTGCCACCTGTCAAATCTACTTCAGAGAAGTTTGCCTGGGAAACTAGTTAGCAGCCCACATTCTAGGAAGTAAGAGGAGTTTATTGTTTTAAAAAACCTGTCTGCCTCCTTTGGATGAACTTTTCCAAACTACCAATCTGCATCCAAGATCCTGAATTTTTTGTAGCCCCTGTGCCTCTTACCCTGGATAAATAAAGCTTGGTTGATGTTTGGTCTGGGCCAGAAGAAGTCCATACATCCTGTCAGTGTTTCTGAGAACTAAAACTATCATCCGTCTCAAAGAAAAACAAACAAACAAAAAAAAACCCCAAAAAACAAAAAAAACAAAAGCAAAAAACTTCTGTCCACTCCACCACTTGCTAAACTTGCTTATTATATCCCTACTTTTCTAGTTATTTCTATAATGATCATCAGCAGGAGGATTCTGTGATTGCCACCCCTCTGTTACCACCCATCTAATTGCTGAGAGTAGCAGAGCCTCGGTGGAAACAAGCACTAACTGACTACAGTGGAGGATAAGGGTACCATTTGCACACACTGCCCAAGCATTGTCTGGTGACCTACTTAACAGGAAGTCCAGCCTTCCAGAAACAGCCACAGCCTTCCAGGGCCATGTCACCCAGTGATGGCCTTAGCTGTCCCCAACTTGCTATCAACCACCCTGGCTTTGACCAGGGCTCCTCCTGTGGAAACACATGACAAAGGTTAGGGAGGAAATGCGGGACCTATAAGGCAGTCACTGGGCCTTATTGATATTTTCTGAGTAGAATAATGGCAGACAACATTTATTGAGTGTTTTCTGGGTGTCAGGGGCACTGCTTCCAGTATTACTGAATTCTTACAACTCCCTGAGGAAAGTGCTATTCTTGTCCACATTTCAGTCATAAGGAAACTGGGGTAGAGAGGTTACTCAGCTTCCCCTAAATCCTTCCTGCTCTATCTCCCTGAGCTATAGCATGAGTTTGGCCTGTTGGACTCCAGAGCCCAATATTTCAGCCACCCTGTGATCCTCCATACTGTCCTCAGCACAGCCTGCAGTATGTGGCTATCAGAGCTCTGGGCTCCACAGAGGACCTGCCCAGACAGCTCCACTTTTCCCAACCACCCGAGCATAGATGCCCCCCATCCCCTGTGTAGTGAAAGGGGGAGGATCCAAGCTTCACCCTTAAACTTGGAACAAGGGCACCCTTGGTACCAGCAGCTCTGCAGCACATGGCCTTACCCACCCCAGACTGAGGATGAAGCCTGTGATGTGGCCAAAAGCACAGGTTGGTCTCTCTGCCCTCTCACCCTCTCTGCTTCTTTCCAGAGAAAGATTGAAAGATTGATTGATACCTGCCCCAGAGATTCCCACACATCTTAAGTGAAGGACAGCAAAACTTGGCTATCTTACCTGTGATCAATTCAGGGGCCTCAGCTAAAGTGCCTCATAGGGCCAGTTTTTCATCCTTGCCAGAAAGAGGATGCAATAGGCCAATTGGGCAGGGTCTGGAGCGTCATCTCCTTGCTGCTACTGTTTTGCCATTGTTTTAGATAAGTCTGTGCTGAAAACCATGTCTTCATTTTGAGTGGGAGGATGATGAGGCTGCCATTGCCTTCTTGCCCCAGCAGTGGAGAGATGGGAACTGATAGGCCAGAGAAGGAGGCATGGAGTGTGAAAAGGGTCGCCCCTCTGTTACGTCAATTTTGATTTTATTTTAGCACACTTTCTTCCTCTCTCCTTTGAGCATTGTTCCAGACTCTCCCAAGTCCTTCTTCCTCCTTTTATCCACTTTACTTTTGTGCTTTTTCTTTGCTTTTTGTGTGACCTTCCTCTTTTCCCCCTGGCTTCTCCATGCTTCTCTCCCTCCTCCTTTCTCCTCCTCCTTCCTTCTTCTGTGTCCCTTTGTGTTCTCCTTACTACCTGGGTGCAGCCTACCACTGGGTCCAACCACTTTCAAGTTAAGAAGGCCAACATGAATGGGGTAGGGGTAGTCTAAGGATGGTTGTACAACTAACTGGAGGATTTCTTTTCCCCTTGGAGGGCACTTTCAGTCACACCCTGCCAACATTTCTCAGTGCTTACCTGGAGGAAGACATCCTGGTTAGAAAGGGTGATGGTACTGAAACAGTATTAAACCTCAAGTTTTAAAGCTACCAAACAGGTCTTAAGGGAATCACTTCCATTCACCAACACACCCTCAGCTCCAGTGTCCCTTTGAGACCTCTGCTGTTTCCTCTTGAATGTACCTGAACCACTGTAATAGCTGTAGACCTTTGAGTGTGCAATCATTTTCCTTAGAGTTTGATCTGTCCATTATTTTTAGTTAACTGAACTTCTTGATATTCAAATGTTCTATTGAAAAACTAAGTGTGAAGAAAAACGCTTTACTACTATAGAAGGAAGAAGGAATATAATGTGACCATCTTCAAGTACAACAGTGTTGTTTAAGAGAGAATTATTGTACGATTATAAAAATGAAGTGATCAACTAAATAATAAACGAAGCTGTTAGTAGATGTTGAGTGTGTTCATGTTATCTTGTGTCTTCGTAATCTGAGTGATCTAGCTGGACCTGCTGGGGAACTGTGAAGATTCTAAATGTTATGCTGTATATCCAAAATATATAGATATAGAAATCATCCTAATTAGAAAAAGAAAGGTCAGATTTTTCATACCTAGTTATAAATTTATTATTATGTGGTGGTGGGTCTCATCTTTCCTCAAAATGTACTTATTACATATCTGCTGTATTCCAGACACTATGTATGATGTGGAGGATACAAGCCTGTTTTTTATCAGAGCATGGCATTTTATGGGGAAAGTTGCACACCGAACCTATCGTTACAAGGGTAAGAACAACTAAGACAAAGACATACGGGATGGTATGGGAGTTCTAGACCTTCTTTGTTCTGTCTGCACAACATAAAGCAGACACTTGTAAAGTTCATCTTCCAGGTTCTCTTTTCAACAGGCTAGCTGGGCCATTTAAGATACTCATGGAAGATTGTATGACAAGAAGGAGAAAGATGGTGTCTCCAGCACCTCCTTCATAATTTCTGTCTCTTATGTGTGTCCCCTGTTCCCTCAAAACAGGCGCTGCTTCTGGATTTCTCTAATCTTTAGGTTATTGCACCATTCCTAAATGCATTTTTCACTATCCAAATCCTTTGTAACTGGTGTCTCAGTTTAAACTTCCCCTATTAAATTACCTAAAATGAGTTGTCTTTTCCTGGCTAGGTCTTAACTAACATATACTTCAAACAGAAATTATTATGTATTATCTGACATTGGAATTTTGTAACTCTTTAAAGTCTTAGTGACAATCTGGAAGATGAAATTTTGATGCCAAATATAAATGAATTTCCATGAACTCTAAGAATGATTGCAGGGATAGCAAATATGTTTCCATGTGAGTGCTAACTTTGATCAAGTGATGGTGGCTGCCTACACAATGGACTTGAAAGCAATTCTGACAATGGACTAGCACCTAGCTGGAAAGAGTGGCAAGAATCGTGATCAGTGAATAGCAGGATTAGGAAAATGGTGAAGAGCTGGATGCATGTCACACATTAAACTACCCTGATTTATAGGAAGAGAATAGGAATAGAACACTTAGAATCAAGACTAAGAAAAAATTGGCTGTAAGTACCTCATATATTATTTACAACTTATGTCATAATAATGAATTTAAATCCATTGTGCATTGATAATAGTTACCTTCCACCTGGTGGGTTCTTTTCTCAGCCCAGAAAGAATTACAAAGTAAAGAGTCAAAAGAAGACTGAGTAAAAGTATATTTTGTTGAGTGAAAGCAGAAAGCAACATTTATTGTAAAGCAGAAACCAAAAGCTCCCACCCAAGTGAACAAAGAGGGAGCGCAGAGAGGTTTGTCAAAGGGATCCTTTTGTCTAGGGGTTTTCATACTCAAAAATGACATCTCAGCCAAGTTCTGATCAACCCATGGGTTTACAATCAGGAAAATATGACTTAGAAGTGGGCCTATAGGAGCTCAAGATAGGTAGTAGATGTACTTTTGAAAGCACCGTTAGTTGCAACTCTAGATAGAACAAAGACATTCTGTCGAGGGTTCTGAATATCTTGTTCCTGGGAAGAAAATTCCACCAATCTAATGAGGCCCTTGTTTATTGAGGCCAGGTGTTCTTGGTCATCAACATATCCATCCCTGAATCTTTCTGACTCCTTCTTTGGCTTGGCCTTTCCCTGACTTCCTATAACTTCCTTTGCCAGGACCCTCCCCATCATCCACCTCCCCATGGGCCAGCGTTACTCTCAGAAATCTTCTCACCCTCCCACAAGGCCCTGATTCTTCTTACCACAGCCTCTTATTGTGATAGGAAATGCTACCCAAATCTTAGAAAATGGAATCTGAAGCTGACCATACCTGAGAATAGTTCATTCTCCCATCCATTCTCTTATTTTCTCCTTGCTTTAATAATGGAAGTAGAATGAGAACAAATAACTCATTCCCTAGGTCACCTGGCCCCATTATTACAGGACCAATTTCACAGCATGACACTTAACTTCTCTGAACTGCCATTTTTTTTTTTAATTTCTAAAACTGAATTTTTACAGTCTTCATAGCTTTATTTTACTATCTAAGGAAACATAATAAAAAGGATTTCAAACTATTCATCCATTTCTGCTGTGCATCAGTTAAGCTCTGGCCAAGATTTAAACAGAAAGAATTTAATATAGGGGATTAGTTAATGGATATAACAGGATGAAAAAAGCAAAAGTATTTGAAACACAAGTATCTCTGAGATATCACAGAGGTTTTATCAATTACTGCAGAAAACGGCACCTTACATAGAATAAAGGGACAAAAGGAGGAATTTGGTTTAATAGATATTAGATGCCCTTGAGGAGAAGAGGGCATTTGCCTAGTGCTGGAACTTATTTGGGGAATGAGGTTGGTGCTTCAAGTGCACAAAAATGATGGAGACTGGACCATTCTGCTGCTGCCATGTTGAAGAGCCCTTGGCAGGATGATGCTGAAGAGGACGGGAAGCTAGTAGGAAGAAACCAGTCTTGCCCCCTTTTCTTCATTCCAGTGTCCCTCCTGTGCCCCCTGTTGACAAAATTTAACATGAGACTGTCTGACAGAAAATGAATCAACTTTTCTAATGCTCCAACAGCAGCATTACAGAGCAGAATAGAGAGGATGGGTTTGAGGAAAGACATGGTAGGTTGCTAACTGCTACAAACAGCTGAGGATTAAATCAGACAATTACTTAAAACAATGCCTGAAACATGTCTAGTAAGTTGTCGACAATATTGGTGCTCTTGGTTCCTCTCTAGTGTTCCTTAGACACTAAGATGGAACCATACATTTCACCAATATTGTTAATTTCCAGGTACATTTCCTTAACAACATGGTCGAACAGCAAGAAAACATGCTCCAAGTTCATATTATATATCCTTTTGATTATGTGCCAAAAATCCTGTTGAATCTTTGACACAGTACTTTCTCAAAGATGTTTTACTATTTCATATGAAATGTCTTCAGTTGCTGAAAATACTGCAATGTTTACTAATTGCTTATTATGTGCCAGGAACATCGTAAGTACTTTTACACATCTTCTCTTGTCTAATTCTTCCAACACTAGGGATGGATAACTACTACTATATATATTTCATAGAGGAGGAAAGTCAGAAATTGTAAGTAACCTCTCTAAGGCGATTGAGTATGACACTCTGCAATGTTGCCACGTGGCCCACTTAAATACTTCCCCTTCTACAACAGTTCAAGATGGTGAGAATACTAAACTAACAACATTTGATTGAACAGTTTTTTTCTTAGTATTGGGTTTGTTTGTAAGGGGAGGGGTGCGTGCAGTTCTTGCAAACAGTAAAATGTGCAGTATTGCTGCTTCATTCAGTTCATTAGTACAATGTCAGCCACTGCCAGGTAGAAGCAATGACTGAGTGTATACCTAGGCACTACCAAAGCTTCTGGAGATGGGCATCTATGAGCACACAGAGAAACAGAACTCCAGATCCTCCCACCTCATATCTCATTGAATTTTGTTCTATACTGACATAAGAGTCAAAATATACCCATCATTCCTACCTACCAATGTGGCCATATTCTGAGACAGATCTTCCAATCTACTTGGGTGTCTACACAGTTATAGAGTAGAAATGTTCTTACACATCCATTTTGATCAGTCCTGTCTATACCATGTTAACTCCTGACTGGGAAGGTCATTTACTGCACTTCGGACCTCCAACCTTCCAAACATTCCCAGTCTGGGGTTCCAGATGAGGGAAGATGTTTTGGTCCTCTCCCTGTAGCCTCTGTGTCCCTTGGCAACTAGGAAGGGATTGGAGAAGTCCCACAATGGAGGTGTTGGTGATGGAGTTGACTGCAGTTAAGCAAGGAGGGGGGAACATAAAGAAAGGGTATTTGGTTGCCACAGCAAACCAGCAAACACTCAGAGAAGAGGGTGTGTCCCAGGACTTAATGAAGTGCCACTGGGTTTGAGCAGGAACTGGAATGTCTGAGCGTAGCTGAGCTGCTTCCCACAGAGCTTGGGGCCAGGCCACTAGCAAGGACTGCCTGTGCCTCTCAGGAATGCTCAGGATGAAGACAGGAATGGAAATGACCAGCCGGCCTCCCAGGTGTAGGTTTTCCTACCACGGGCCGCAAAATGGGGGCCTCCCAGAAGAAATTTGGAAAACTCCTCCAAGAGCCAAAAGAGTCTTGATCTACAAATTATTGCTTTCCCCCAAAACTCTGAGACTGATATTTTTCAGGGGATGAGGAAACACTTAGAAAGCCTATCTCTGCAGAAGTTCACATCTCTTATTTCCTTTCCTCCCTCATCTTTTTGAGGCAGCATTGTCACTGTAGATAGGTGGACCTGAGATCCAAGGCCCTCACAGTTTGATCAAAGAGGAGACGTGTGTTAGCAGTAGGAATGTGAATGGCAGTGGACTGAAATGTGGAAAGAGGCTGGAGCCAGGAAAGCCAAGGCCACAAATACAGTGAAGGGCTGGATTTGGCAGGGCACCGAGGACTGGGATTAGAGAGTACAAGGAAAGCTTGAGGTCAAAGCAGAGTCATGTTGGAAGCTCAATAGTTAGATGAAACATTCTTAGCCAGGCGATTCATAGTATACCTGAGAAGAATGCAGCAATGAGGTCGCCTGCTAGCCAGGTTTCTTATAAGGCAGGAGGTCTGGGTTTCCTGGAGTCTGAAAACAGATACTGCCAGAATCTAATCTGCCTTCCCTCCCAGATCTTGTACCTAATTTCCTTCCTCCAGACTCAACTCTTTGATCTCCTGTTTCGTCTTACTCTAAACTTTCACTAATTTAGATGTGCATGAACTTTAACTGTCTAAGATGTGCATGAATAGAAACTAGAAATAAGAGACGAGATTTTGAAGACATCTGAAATGCTAATAGTTTAAAAGTAAATAGAACGATGCATGTGTAATATTCTAGAACTGTGCTGCCCAATAAGGTGACCACTAGTTACATGTGGCCATTTCCATTTAAATTATTGGACTTAAGCAAAATTTGAAAGCAGTTATTCTGTCTCATTAGTCACACTTCAAGAGCTAGATAGCAACACACACCTAGTGGCCATTATATTGGATAAGGCAGACATACAATATTTATATCATTATAAAGATTTGCACTGGACAGTGGTATTCTACAAACTGGAGAAATTCACCAATTCTGTTGTCTTTTAAAGAAAATAACTAGCTTCCTACATAACAAATGCAGCTTTCTAGGTAGATTTCAACGGAGTTTACAAGCATTCTTTCCAATTCCAAAATTTTTCCCTAAGCCGTTTTGTTTTTCTCAGTGCTTAGCTTTACCACTATTACCTCACAAATTCATTTTGCTTCTCTCTGAATTAGAGGGCTACCACTTCTGGCAACCAAACAACTCCAGAGTCTCCATCTGCTCTAAGTGTCCTGAGAAGATGACTAGAGACGGCATACCTCTCAGAAACCCTCCAATGTTAGAGTAGCATGGTGCTTTTGAGACAATGAAGGGAGTTTAGAATCCACATTTTGATAGTTCCCTGCTCTTCTCCACCTTCCAACTTCTTGAGAGAACAGTTTACCCTCATGCACAATGATAAAAATTAGGTATTTAGGCGAAGTCTCAGTGATTAAGTATATGACTACTTAGTTTTGGAGACAGGGTCCAAATTCAGATTTGTCAGGCTTGAAAGCTTGAGCTTTTAATTCTTGTAGCTCACTGCGCTGCTCCCATGGATTGCATGCCGCCAATCCATCCTATAGATTGAGATCCAGAGTGAGTCACCCTTACACCCAGCTTCATGACGGCAAGTCACTGGTCAAGGCAGAAAAGACACGAGCAGTGTTGAGTTAATAAGCAGGATTTTCCAACACAGAGTCTATCTGAATATTTTTAAAAGCAGTAGGAGCTCTCTTACAGATCATTTAAATGGCTGTTGATTCATTCCCAGCAAAGTCATTACTTGGAAGGCATTTGTGCCCTAACACAAGTTGGCTTTGTATTTAGAAAACACTTGAAGTTGCATATAAACTATAATATGGGGAAATTTTCTAACTTTGACAGCCTTTTGTAAGATTTAAATGTGACTTGTATGTTTATAAATATTTTTAAAAAGGCAGCTGCTTTCAGATAGCAGTTACCTATGGAAAGAAAAGGCAAATTGATACAGCATGGTTGGTAGTCATTAAAAAGTCAACACTCTCCCTTTATTTACTTTTTTGCATTAGAATAAGTGACTTTTATGTGGACAAAGACAAAGAAAAGGAAGCTTGTCTATATTAAATTATCCTTAGAAGAAAATTTGATTTGAAAAACATTAGCAAATTGCAGTTACTCAGAACTATTGCTGTTACTCTGAACTGTCTTTTGCAGCTTAGAAATGTTTTTATTATATTCATTTGAAATGCTAACCAGATTAGAGTGGTAGGTTTCTTCCAAGATGTACTCTGCCATTGTCACAGCAGTTCTTACAAACACTTAGCAAAGTAACCTAAAGATCCAGTGGCAGGATCAGGAAAAAAAAAAAAAAAAATCACCAGCAAGAAGTTAAATGTAGCAAATTGCACACACCTCAATGCTCTGGCCACCACACTAGATTCTGCCCAGCAATGTCCATTCAAGCCTAGATAGGTTCAGACTGCAGCAGCCTTGACAATAACCATCTATTCTTTAAACTAGCCTTGTCTTTTTCCAGGACAAATATCCAAGACACATGTGGAACTTTTATGGGCATAGAGAATCATAGGCCTACCATTGGGAAAGCAAAATATCAGGAGTCCAGAATAAGTAGTCTTCTTGGTGTGACAAAAAAGAGATGACCCAAATCCAGCTTCGGAGGTGCCCTGGAACTATTTCTAAGTGTGAACCTTATTTCCTGCCCTCACCCATGGAGAACCTCATCACCTGGAAGGGCTGAATCTAGGAGCCGCATGTTTCCTAGCTCATGCATGACTCATTGTGCCATTTAAGTTTGTCAGTCAATGGGAACCAGAAGTCCAGAGTCTGTCCAGGAGGCTCCCTGGGGAAGCTATTAAGAAGAAGGCAGCCTCGCCAGATGTTTCTGTCCAGCTGTCCTAACTGGTATGTCCAAGGGCATCTGCTTATGCTCAGGGCCTGGCATGAGCAGAGGGGCCTGGAAGAGTGTTCAGAAAGGTTTGCCTTCAGCCTTCCTACAATTTGCTATGGACAACAGGCAGGAGAGGAAACAGACTCAGCTACTAAAAAAGCCACAAGGAAAGCAATAGCTACCTTGAAACAAATAGCTAAAAAGATATTAAACTTTCCCATTGCAACAGGGCCTGTGTTTACTTTTGGCTGTAGTGGGATAAATATGGTTTAGTAGAAAACATATCACATTTGAGGGCAGAAAATTTGGATTCCAATCCCAACCTGTACTTAGATATAGGAACTTAAATTCTCCAATAACTTGTCTGACACCATTTTCTTTACCTGTGAAATGGAAAAAACAAAACTTGTCTTGCTCTGCTCAGCCGATGGGTAGCCATAAAGCCTCAGAAAGCACTTTGTGACCATTACAGAAATGCCAGCTAGTAATCTTTTTTACTATAAAATGTTTATTTTTTTAACCATAAACCTCTCCTCCAAGTTCCAAACTTGTATTTCCACCTACTTTGCAAGACTTCCCACACACAGGTGAGCTGAGACACCCACGCAGCCCTTCAAGCAGCCAGGTAGTGCCTGGTATGGCCAGACACCTTGGTAAGATAATCCCAGCTGCAGAATCCTTCTCAGGGAGCTGAACACTGCTTTATACAACATTTCCAATTAATCGCCTATCTGGTCCTCAAACCAAATTTATGGAAAAAGCAAATATATACTCTTCTAGTAAAAGCCTGGTCCTTCTGGCTCATTTTCTCTATCAGTGACAGTTATGGTTACAGGCTGCAGAGGTTTCATATCGGATATTTCTCTCCCCCTCTCCCCTTCTTCTTAATCACAATTTGTCTTTTCCTTCTTATACCCTAGTGTCTCACAGAACAAGCTTGAACCTAGCTTGGTCGTGTGACTTAGAACAGCGTTCTTCCCCAGGCTGGTGCTTGGTGTTCTCCTCTGCGAAGTGAGAACACACAACTTTCAGACCTGGTGTAAGAATTTGATAAGACTGTGTTTCCCAAATGCATGGCATACATTAGGCTACTTCTACTTTCTAGCTAAGCTGAGTGCCTCACTGATGTCCAATGATGTGCAGCCTTCCCCATTCTTACCTCCATTATCTTCAACCTTGTTCTCTGCTTCCTCCCTGCCCCCACTTCTGCCTAACAAATCCGATGCATCCTTCACTTCCAAAAGGAGTATGCTGGTTTTTTCTGAACTACAAATTATTCTTGTAGATTGTTTCACAACTCACGAGGTGGTCGATATTACCACTGCACACTGTTTTTCCACACGTCAGCTCTTTTCATAAATTTTCATGTTAGTCTTCTTTACACATTCTGTTTACTCAATAACTAGTCTTCTAATAGCTGAAGGGAATGATCATTTAACCAATTAACCAACCACTAATGTCTGGACATGGCACAAACCAATGTAGTGATTCAAATGTGATGGAATGATTTAAACACAGAGTAAGACACCAAAGACACTTCACACTTTGTGTGCAGATTTTTTTAATGAACATTTTATAATCTTACAAAATAACTGGCTATAGCTGTTTTACATTACAATACAGTAGATCAGCTCCTTTCACTACGTTTTCCATCAAACTATCCCCTTGGGTGCTAACTGACACACTCATTAGTGATCGCACAGAACAGAAGTGCCAAGTCCAATGTTTGTAATGGAGGAAAGGGAAGGAGAGACCCAAAAAATAGCTTTGTGCTTCCTTTTTTTAATTGGCCGGGATCTACCCATTCTCCTCACTGAGACCTCTGTTCTGTGTCCCTTTGATTGGAGGCTGTAATGCCAGTCAGTAGAGTCAGCCACCCCCAGGCAACATGAACCCCAGACTCCTTATTTACTAGAAAGAAGAAGAGACCGAAGAGCTTGGGAACAGAGACAGAGGAGCCTCTGGGAAAGGCCCTCAACCGCTCTGTGAGTGGGTAAGAGCAGAAGAATGCAGGTCACCACACGGAAGTAGTGTGGGCTGTCACCCCTGGAATCTGCCACCACGGTGTCCTAATCCTTTCACTTCGTGAGTGACTTGAGTTCCTCAAAACACTAGGACTTGGGTACAAGGACTGGAAGAAACATTCCACCCATGAATGTCCATAGCTAACTACAGCTGGGTGGCTCTCAGCCTGATGGGCTTTTCCCACACAACGAGAGCTGTCTTCACGCCTTTTCCAGAGCAGTTTTGAACTGCACATGTTGTCAGTAGAGTGCAGAATATTTTAAAATAAAGTATGATGCAGGCATGTGCTCATTATTACTCTTATGGAGAGACGGAACAGAGACACGCACGGGCACCAACCACAGGTTCCATGTTCTTGAGGAAGCTGCAGCCTCCCTGAGCTGGGTAATGCCTAGGATAGCTCTTCTCCCTCAGTTGGAGGCAGGATTGCCCAAGACAGAGCTTGACACATGCCCAGGAATTTGGATTTGTTCCCCGAGAAAACAATTTTACAATGTGTTTTTTTCATTTTTGTTTTTTTTAAAAATAGAGAATCTAAACTTTTCCACTGTCCTTTCCATTTTATGTCCTATTAGGATCCCAGAAATAAATGCTTCTTGTCTGCCCAGGGCCACTAAATGTGACCCAGACAATGAATGTTACTTAACATGTAGTTTCCCCTATGGCCAGATAGAGAGGGCAAGAGATTTCAGATGGGCAAACTCTGCTCTGCCCTTTCCCCTATGACTTTGCTGTCCTCATTCCAAGTACAGATAAAAAGGTGTATAAACCATATGTTTGTGATTTAATTATAGAATAACGTTCTTTCCTACATAATAGTGTGGGTACTATTTTGTTGGTAATGAATAACGTTTTATTTTCCTTCTTGCAAAGCCATTGCTTCCGTGTTGAAGAGAAGACTAGAAAAACTAGTCAGAGCAAACAGCAGATGACATGGAGAGACCACAGTTGAGCTCTAAGTTTTTCCTGCTCTAGTTTTCAATTGGAGAATTAACTTTGAAGAAAACGAGGCTTGTTGGCCCTTCCTAAGATGATAAAAGTGCACCCCCCAACAGTTGGATCCTTTCTTTTTTCCCCTAAGGTCTAATCCAGAAACTTACAAGAAAACTACAATAAGACCACATGCAAAAAATAAAAATGAGTCTGGTATGTAAAGAGAGGCAGGATTAATCTGGTCACTTCACGTGCAGTCCATCTGCTGAACAAGAAAGGGTAAAGATAACAAAATGGATCCTAAATAGTTGAAATTCTTCTTTCTTCCCACAGAGTGTCACCCTTGCTCCATGTTTTCCATAGCTTGCCCAAACAAATCTCCAGGTCACAGATCGTAGGCATTACTGTTGCATAGAATTCATTTCAGACTCTGCATTGCTCGAAGGATCCTCTTCGGTCTTCTCTGGAGACTTGGACTTGAATCTACTGGATTCATGCTATTCTCTTTCTCAGCCCTGATTTATCCCTGATCTCCTACCTCTCTGCGACCTCCTTTGGCTCCTCCACTCTGCTTGTTTTTTCATCTCTTCCCACCTTTCTCCTGTGTCATTTCCAAAACATTATTCCCCGGAAAATAAACAACTGGTGATGTGGTTTTGATTGATGGCCAGGCATTGGGACTTCTGACAAGGAGAGAGACCACAGGCCAAGTGTGGAGAATGTGTAAGTGTCTGTGATCCAGGTACTCAGAGAATGAACCCTCATGCAAACTTGTTGACTGAGTGGGGGGCTGACAGCTGTGGTTGGAATAGCCACATATGAGAGTGGAGAAAATTCTGGGTCTCACCAACTCTAATTGAGAGTTCTTAGAAGTAGGGAGAAGTTAATAAATTCTTTTTTGGTAGATATTCAAAAGTTATTTTCTAGTTCTTCTGGACCCATCAGCCATGGGCACTAATACCCAACTTTCTGTGTTTCTTGATATTATCATTCCAATTGCCATCTCCTTCAAGTGATCCTGGTTCCCAAGTCACAAAGTTAATTGGCTGACATGTTAGCATCCAGAATTCCACCTTGTCTCTTCCTGGCTCTTTCTCCATTTCCCATTCGAACTGCCAATCCCTATTCACAGAAAGATGGCAGAAGAACTTGGCTTTCTGTTCTCAAAGCCTTAGCATCCATTTTGGACATGAACTTCACAGCAGCATGTGTGGAACAATGGATAATTTTTAGCTTAGTAAACAGCAAAAAATATAATATATAATATATTTATATAATTATGTTTAAATACTTATAAAGAATTAATAACTAACCTCATTATTTAAGAGAGACTACATAAAAGAAAGGGGAAGGGCCAGATTAGAGTAGACAAGCCCTGAAAGATGACCCATTTGAAATGGTTATTAACAGAGTGTCCCTGGCAGCTTCTCTTCTAGTATTTTGATAATGGTTTACACATTGGGTGAGGCTGAGTAGTTGACAAGGTACAGAGTGGGGAGTAGCATGAGAGCTGAGGGTGGGGTTGAGTAGAATATAGATGGGGGAGGAGGGTCCTTGTTTATCTGTCATATCTCTCCTTCCTCTGTTCATCAGTTGCCACATTAAAGAAACTTTTGCCTGTAATTCTTCCCTATTTGAGCTACTGAATGCATTTTGTTGGCACCTATAAATATACTCTTGCATTTCTGAAAAGATCCTTCGCACTCTCTATTTCCTGCATTTCACGACTTTTCTTCCTCCTTCACCCTTTGCCTCCTTCCGTGGAAACTTCTCTCTCTGACTGCCTCCAGGGCAGATGAGGGAGGAGCCCAGCCCCACAGTTACTGATTTTCTTCTGCCTTGGGGTCTCGGCAGGTGCATTCATCCTGGTCACAGTCAGCAGCAAATGGAGTCACCTAGGGGAATAGAAGATAAGTTGAAATAAGCCATTTTTAGTGACAAGCTTCACAATTTTCAACCAGCTTTCACTTTCTCACTTAGTCACAGAGGAATTGTGGGATTATCTTAGATTTGAAGTTAACACTGGGCACTCTCACTTACACACCTTGTCATTTGGGGCAAGGAAATCCTTCCTTGCTTCACCTTCTTTGTAAACAGAGTGAAAAAGACAACAGCAACTACCCCCAGAGAGTGTTTGTGTGGTTTAAATAAACTGATGGGTGTAAGACATTTATATATTGCCGGATACCCATAACTACTGTTAGGAATACTTCAACTGCCATTGTTTCTGTTGCTGTTATCATCTTTATGAAATTCCTGCTCTGAAATGTTTCCCTGTATAGGGAAGGCCAAGATTGAGTAATTTAACCCAGGGTAGTGACAGTACCATATAAAAAGCCAAGACTCTATAGCATAGCTTTCTGACTCCTACTCCCCCTGTTCTTGGGATAGTAAGATAGTAGGGTCATCTTTGATATCTTCAAAAGCATGAAGTTTTTAGCTTAGTAAAATAATATCTCATCCATTGTTTATAGCTGTCTTACCTTTCTTCTATGTAATTATCCCTTTCCCATGGCATAGATGGCCAGCAAAAGTTGCTATCTTCTTGCTTATAGTTCTCCTAAAATAAGCACTACTTTGTAATGTGTTCATAACTAACATCAAGGAGAATTTGGCATTTTGGAAAGATTCTACCTTTTGGGCAATGACAACCTAAAGAGCTAAAAACAAACAGGCATATCACATACAGTACTGGTCCAAATATGATGAAGAGATGGGCTTGGTGATTGGGCAAATGGGTTTGAGAATGGGTGGGGTTGTTTGGGAAATTTTCCCGGCATATTTGCACATATGAAGTAAAATGTGACTTAGTCATCAACGGAGTGGTGGTGTCCTTTTACAATATTGATTCTTGTGTATGTTGGCCACAGGCACTGAAATTCACTAAAGACAAATCCTAAGTTTGCAGTGTGAGATGGGGAGACAATTGCTTGCTTTCTTTCTAAGTGATCATGTCTGCTTTTGTAGAGATGGATTTCTTGACTAGTTGGTTTCACAAGCAAGACTAGAAACTAGCTGGCCTGATTTCTGACCTGTGGTCCAAGCTCTTGAACTATTTCTCTTATTTCAGCATTTATTGGTTTTTAGAGCAAAATAGGGCCAATTTGAACTATAATATGATGAACTCCTAGGTGCACTGAATTAAATAACAACTCATGAAAGTGATGAGAATAATGCCTAGCACATAGTGAATGATCAATAACTATTAGCAAGAAAGACATGTAGTTTGCAGGTCCATATCTAGGTGATCATGGTAGATATAGTTTTATTGTGGAGACTTCTGCAGGGATGGAAATAACATCTGCCTACTTCTGATTCATCAAATTGGCCAACTAACTTCAAATCTCTTTGGCGTACTTGGATTTTTACCCATATTATTACAAAACTTTAGCCTATTCAATTTTACAGATTCAACTTGAGCCTATCTGCTAATTTAATAGAGCCAAGAATAATAGGGATAAAAAAACATCAAGAAAAGGATTACTGCTCAGGATGTGGTCCAGGGAGTGCTCCAGGTGGCTTGTGGCAGCCATTCGAGATGTGTCTACAATATATTTATAAGACAGTATAACAGACTATTTAATTATAAGGATGAATAAAAACTGGGTAGCATTTCATTGGTAATACAGAATCTTCAAGGGGTCGAGACCATTATTTTCCATGTCCACAGTTAAGTTTTTTGGACAATCATAAGCAGGTATGAGGCTTTCAAGAGAAAAAGAGCCATTGCTTTTCTGGTGGGTTGACAATTTAGAACACTAGTATTTCCTAAGAACCTGTACTACACACCATCCCCTTAATCCTGGCACTTTACAATCTCCAATTATACTTCATCATTCTTCTTTCTGGGCTACTGCATAAGAATCAAGTATGATACACCATGAAGTAGAGATAGTCAAAGAGCCTGCCTTAATTCCTGAAGTTACTGGATCTCCCCTTTCCCTGGCACCCTCACTTACCTTCTTGGAGGAGAGAGTGGAAGAGCAGCAGTCTCCCCCATCATAGTTGCAGTAGGCGCGGTTGTTAATAGTGTCACACCAACCATCTGCTTGGAACGGCTGTAAGGAGGCTGGAGTCAGTGTCTCAGGACAGCTCCTCTATGCCTCATCCTACTATCCCACTCACCCACCCCAACCCACTCACAAAACCCAAAGGACAGGATGCGTTCTCAAGAAGTTGAAAATCTTAAGATAAAACCACTGGTCCATAGGGATTGTCAAATTTTGCTTGCAGCACCTGATCCCAGCCTACTGTAAGGGTCAGGATGAGTCATTAAATGCCCTGATCAAATTTCTTGCTTTCTTGCAATAAGAGGTTTTCATAATACATAGATTTTAGTCAGTTTCACACATTTAAATTCTGTTGGCCATCAGAAAATAAACTTAGGTATTAATCAAGATTGGCTTTTTTTTTTTTTTTTTGGCTTATTGAGACAGGGTCTCACTATGTAGTTCAGGCTGTCCTCAAACTCACAGTAATCCTCTTGCCTCAGCTTCCTGAGTGCTGGGATTACAGGTATTCACCACCATGCCTGCCAGGATTGGCTCTAAACATCCCAGCTTATCAGTATGTAAACAGGGATGCACAGACATGACAAGAAGTCACACAGCCATGGTCACACAGAGCTTGGCATTAGATGTCACCTATTTTGGCTTTGTGGGCTTCTCAAAAACCTCACCCTTGGGCCGGTGAGATGGCTCAGCGGCTTAAGCGCCTGCCCGGCAAGCACGAGGGCCCGAGTTCGACTCCCGGATCCCACATACGAAAAAGGGGCCGGTGATATCGCTCAGTGGCACGGGCGCCTGCTGGCGCGCGAGGTCCTGAGGTCGACCCCCCGGTACCCACAAAAAAAAAAAAAAAAAAACCTCACCCTCCAGCCCTTCTCCTGGTGCACTGATGACTGGCACTTAGAGACCCTAGCAGTGTACTTCTTGTGTGCTGTGAAGACCCAAGTGATGTCTGTCCAGAGTGCAGTGATCCTAGGGTTGAGCACAGGAGTGCTGGAACAGAAATATCCCCACGTGTGCAGCTACCTGATGCACAGCAGCTAGACACAGAGTCAGACACATACTGCTAAACCACTTCCATCTACTCTTACTTCTGCAAGTTAACAGGAACCAAAATGGGAAAGGGGCCCAGAAGAAACCAGAGTTAATGGAGTGTTTCACCCCAAAAGGGAATGTGTGATAAGAACAGCAACAAGTGGTTAAAAAATAGCTAAGGAGCCTAATGCTTTGTTTCTGCAGAGAACTAGCTGTGGAGCAAAACATTGCCCCACAGCATGCTGGGAGGTCCATCGGCACCTGCCTCCCAAACACGCATACTCAGTAACATTGGCTGCCCACTATTGTGAGCTAATGCCCAAATGTAAACCCTCTGGAAATGTTTCACAAAGAAACTCCTCTAGAGTTCTGAGGCTGCATTCCAGTTTATCTGTTGAAATCACTTTTTCTGCCCCCACCCTCTTTAAATGTTCAATGGAAGACTATTCCCTATTTCACTGTGCTTTGATGAGATGGATCACTCAACTAAAAAATGGACATTAAATAATTTTCAGCAATTGAGTTACGTCAGAACGAGCTCATCCAAGTTATTACTTCAATGTTTTAATTTATTCTATGGGGTCCTGAGGTCATTTGAACATCTTATTCCAGATGTATACCAGTTTGCCAACCACTGAAAAGCTGCTACTTGTGGGGTGGAACTCAACAGCTGTTGAACAGCTGCACAGAAATGTCATTTTAGAGCGGGAAGTGAAAATGAATTCTGTTTTCAGCATAGGTCTGACTGGGATAAAAGATAAAGATTCTAGGATGAGTATTAGTCTTTAACACAGTTAAAGCCGGTTACTCTGGCTCTAGAGAACTTGTAGCGACAATACAATCAGGACTCGGGTTCAAAATTACAGTCAGATAATTGCAGTCAAAACACGACTCAGACATCCTTATCACCTCCTGGGTCCTTCCAGGGAGAATCAGAAATATCTAGTAAGGTTCCCTAGTTTTCCTTTTCTTCTTCAAATTTGGAGTATATTTTACTCCTCTAACATTACATCTGTTGCTTTTCCTCCAACCTTGACTGACTCATTGGCAACACTTAATCTATTCCTTTTTTCTTTTCCATGTAATTGTCTATAAACCTCCATAGAGCACCCAAAGTACTTTTCCTACATATATAAGTATGCTTTTCATAACATAGAATGAAAGGTAGGGATAAAGTTATCTTCCTTTTCATAAGAATGATATACACTTTTGAGTGGGTTTAGTAAAGGATCCTGAGAAATCTTTGCAATGTCTTCAGCATGGATGGTTTCTCATCTCAAGAGCACTACTCAAGGTACGTAGGAAAATTAGTGACATGACTCTCTGTGATCCTAAGTCCCACAAGGCTTTGACTGCAATGACTCCAATGATTTCTAGAAGCATCTTTTTTTCTGGGCTTAATAGGTCATCTGGGTAGAGAAGGGAATTTATAAAAAAGTTCAGAAAGACCCAAGTATTTAATGTACAATATACCTATTAGATTTAATTGCTCCTCCCCCACCCTGCCAAAAACAACCACTCCACCCTCAACAAACAGAGTTTCTTATGGCAACATGTGCCTGGAAAGCTTGACAGCTTGAGTCCAAAGTTACAATGGAAAAAATAGGAAGGGAAAACTAATTGATCCAAAGTTTGAAAGCATCTGAAGACTCAGCGTAGAGTAGGATATTTTAAACTCAACAACTGAAGGTGTCAGACTGGGGACAACATTCTTTCTGCAGGAAACTTTCTCAAGGGAGAGCACTGGGCTTGGTTTCTAGGCAAGCTATGCACGTGGGTGATTTCACCACCCACATGCACACACTTGCTGTTTATTCCATAGCAGCAGAAAACAAAGCATTTCACATAGTGCATTTTTCAAATACCTGAAGCTTATTCTTTTAGGGGGTCATTTTTTTATTGACATTTTAGCCATTTTGCTAAAAGCAAAAGTCTTTTAAAAATGCCTATTTGCCTTTTATCTGCTTACTGAACACAATTTAATCAGCATGAAATTTATTATTTTCACTGTGAGGGAAGGCTCTCCCCTTTACTAAGTGTGCCTCCCACTCTGACACACACACACACACACACACACACACACACACACAGAGCCTCTCTCTCTCCCTCTCTGTCTCTCTCCCTCCTTCTCTCTCTCTAAGACTAATCTTCAAGATAGAAGTCCAAGCCTTAGAATTACAGCTAAAGTAAATATATGAATATGAGAGAGAGCCTGGATTACTCTTCTGATGATGTATGAGATTTGTAATCCCTAATTAGTTTTTACAAGACTGTCATGCCAGCCTCCTGGTGTTCACTGTATTCCAGGAAGTTTAAATGGTCAAACAAAGAGATGTGTGTACATGATGGAACACTAAGAGGAAAGGTGGTCCATCTGTACTCCTTTCACTACTTTGAAAATTTCCTAAATGTAAGCATAATATCTTCATTATGTATTAATGCCTTTATCCCAGGAGAGGGTTCCTTATAATAGGATGAGTTCAGCCCTCTCTAGCCCAGTGATATTTCCTGTTTTAAAGCTTCTCTGCCAAGAGGTAGATGGTGGCTCTTTTAGTTGTCTATTGGTTGTAGTCATTCATTCAATCACTCGGCATTCTTTACTCTTTATCCTATACTTATGTGTCCCGGGTACTGGGATGGGGATCCAGAGATAACCAAAGCATGCTTTCAGCCCTTGAGGAAGCTCAGGGTAAGTAATTTTAGCTTAGTGTGATAACTCAGTGCTAGGATAGAGATGTACACAAGTGAGAAGAATCTAATCCAGATTTTTGAGATTGGGGGAATCTGCTTCCAGTGGTTGGTTCTGCTACATCCAGCCCCTGTGGAAAAGAGCTTACGACTGGATAATGCTGAGGGGGAGAAAAGTCTGAGATAAATAATGAGAAGAATAGGATGAAATAGATGGGGTGGGGGTTCTATACAGCCTATCACAGAGCCCACCCTCAGGGAGGGTCCCACAAACTTTGACTGATTGGTTGATGATACTGTATCTCCCTTACTTGAATTAGATTAAGGAATTTTTTCTCTACACCTTTTAATAGTACCTGAGACCACAGTGATGTTTTAGAAAGGCAGTTTGGATTTCAGACCTTTGTTCTGCTAACCTGCAGGTTGGGATATCAGCCCAAAGTGACTGCATATCTACGGGTAGAGCATGGGACAGAATCCTGTTTTATTATTTTGAGGAGTATTTTGGATCAGTAGAAGCTGTTAATCACATTTTTGCCTTACTCCAAATGCTATTTTATCTCTCCATATAATTTCTGAACAAACTTTCCAGTTACATAAATGAGAAGTGAGACTCACATCCATTTTTTCATATTGATTAGGCTGTATCAGGCCCTTTCCAAAGCAGCTTTGGTACACAGCACTCCATGGAGCCCTCAGGGCAGAAGGAAGCTCTCTGACCATGTAGACAATGTAGACAATCCATGTATTAATTCTCTCTTTTAGTCTAGCTCTTCAGTAAGGGGTGACATTTTGTCTGATCTACATTCTCCTTCTCATTCCCTATGCTGTGATTTCAATATTTGTGCCTTCCCAAACTCAGGTTAAAATGTAACTGCCTTTGTAACAATATTTAGAGTTAAGTCTTTAAGAGGTGAGTCAGCCATGAGAGTTCAGCACCCCTTTATCCCCACCCCCTTCTCTCTCTCTCTCTCCCTCCTTCCCTCTCTTCTGACTTTCTGTCATGAGATGGTGAATCAGTAAGTTCCTTACCAGTTACTGGTCTTTTGATCTTGGACTCCCCAGCCTCCAGAAAATTGTGCCTGTAAATTTCTGTCCATTGCTAATTACTCAGTCCATTGTAGCAGTGCAAAACAGATTTAAGACACCTGTTGTTGTGGTTTGTGTCTAGATGTCCCCCCAAAGCCTCATGCAGTCATGGGGGATGGACTTTTCACATGTGGCTGAATGTAGAGTTTGTGATTGATTCATAGTCCAATGCTGGGATTTAAGAGTGTGAGTGCTACACCCGCCCTAGGGTGGGTAGCCTGCATGCAATATAAGGGACAGAGTCTTATCTCTTGCTTGTTGCTTTTGCTGTTTTCCAGCACCATGAACCATTGTCCCTCTGCCATGTGCCACTTTGCCTTGGAGCCAGGCAATTATGGACTGACCTAAATGACCAAGTCTACAGACTTGACCTAAATAAACTTTTCCTACCTTAACTTGTGGGTGTTGGGTATTTTGTCTCAGGAATGAGAAAATTAACTAAGACACCTACTGTGTCCACCCTGCCTGGGTTTCATACTCAAAGACTGTGAAGAACATAGAGTGGAGCCCTGTTACAAGGTGAAACACAGAAGGCCTTGGAGGCCCCTCAGGGATGCCTGGTTACCAGAACAGTAACCTACTGACTGATAAAACAAAATATAACAAATGCTGGCAGTGATATAGAGCAAAGGAACACTTGCACATTGTTCGTAGAAAGGTAACTTAGTACAACCATTGTGGAAAACAGTATAATGGTTCCACAAAAAAACTATAAATAGAACTATCCTATGATCCAGCAACCTTACTACTGGATATATATCCAAGGGACATGAAATCAGTATGTTGAAAAGAGTTTGTTTTTCTTTTATGGACTATAGATACATGAAATTTTAAGACTACATGAGCATTAAAGACTGTTTTGTACAAAATAGTCTGTATTTTATAAATAATAAAATAGGCTTAAAAGGTGAACTGGCTTGTTTTCAAGACTAGTAGTGGCAATTCTGGGAAGAGAGCCTAGATCTCTTGATTCCTAATCTGATAATATCTTTGCTTTATCATAGTACTACTATCTGATGATTTCATTCATCTTTTAATTTATTGGGAACAAAGGGTAACTTTTTTTTTTATCTCTACAAAAGGAATTTAGGTACAGGTGCACTGATACAAAGTGAACCTAGCAATCCTACACAGAGACCAAAAAAGACCATGTGTACAATCTCAACTGCCCCAGTCCTCCTTCCCCTGCCATTTCACTTCTCTTTTTCCTGGTTGTGGGCCAAGTTTTACTCCAAATCAGCTGCCTGGCATTCCAGCTCTTCTGAGGCTTGGGGCTTTGTAGAGCTGTGTTTCCCTGGAGACTTACATCTCCAGGAGGAAGTAACACTATGTTCTAGTCATATCAACAGTTGCTTGCCACCCAGAAGCATTTATTTCTGGGCCATGGAGTAGTAAAGTCAGAGGTTTTCTGCTCACTGCAGTCATCTGAGTTGTTCTATTCTTCCAGTGGTCACCTCTTGGGATGGGAGGGTTCCAGTGATGTCACACTTGTGGGTTTGCTACAATCTTCTTCAAAATTAAAATAGATATCTTGAAATGGATTCTAGGAAGAATTCTTTAGGTATAACCTGCTCTGGAAAGTCTTATCTGGCTTCCTGGATCCAGAGAGTTCTTCCCACTTCTGAGTTACTGTGGTACATCTTATGCATATGCATTATAGACATTCAGACCCTGAATGTACCATCAAAGATCAGGTTCTAATAATGTTTCTTCTTCCAGCCACTAGTTCAGTGCTTGTTACAGTATTTTTTCAATGAACAAATTAATATGACTGCCTTATTTTGAAGTGAGATGCTAACTACATTTCCTTAGCATACTTCATGAATAGATCCCTCTTTTTCATTATTCCTCTACTACTAGAAAATTTGCTAGGCATGCTTCCTTATAAGAATCACGTAACTTAGAATCTGATCTAGCTTTTCGGGGCAGTGTTATGGTTTAGTTCCAGAATATCCCCCAAAGGCTTGATGCATTAACAGGCAGAGTTTATGAAGGGTGATTAGATTATGGGGGTGGTACACTTAGCGCTGAGTGTGCTGTTGGGAAGTGGGGTCTAGTCCGAAGAGGTGAGTAACTGTGGTGTGACCTGGAAGGGTTTATCTCAGTCGCTGGTTTCCTCCTTCTCTCTCTGCTTCCTGGTCACCATGAAATTAGCAGTTTTTCCTCTTCTATGATTCTCTGCTATGCCATCCTGCCTTGAAGTCAGTGGGCTATGTGCTGAAAACGTGAGCCAAAATAAACCTCTCCTGAAGTTGCCAGTGTCAGGCATTTTGTCTCAATGACAAAGAAAGTCACAAATGGGCCGGTGAGATAGCTCAGCAGCATAAGCGCCTGCACAGCCAGCCCCGAGGTCTTGAGTTCAACTCCCGGTACCCACATAAAGAAAAAAAAGGGCCAGTGATATCGCTCAGTGGCACAAGCGCCTGCTGGCAAGTGTGAGGTCCTGAGGTCGACTCCCGGTACCCACATTAAAAAAAAAAAAAAAAAAAAGAAAGTCACTGAGACAGGCATCTACTTTTCTTATTATAATCATAGACATGGTAAACAGTGGAGTCATCCAAAATTTATATATGCATATACATAAATTATGCATATATGTGTATATTTATATATATTTACAAAGTACCCATCTATTTCTGGAAGTAGGGAGAAGTAGTAGAATACTGAAAGTTCTTCTATAAAACATCTAAAAATATTGAATAAAATTTAACAACATTCTCTCAGTTCCACATTTGAAATCTTAAGAAAGGAAAAGAAATTCCCTAAGGGCCAAATCCTGAAAGAGACTAGAAACTAGAGTAGAAAGAAGACAGTAGACCATGGCTGTCCTAGAAATGTTTGCACATCTGTAATCAAGTTGTTGAGTAGGAATAGGGGAGACTAGGTCTTCGGCCTTTGTGACATGGGAATTATAAGTGACCTTGTAAACTATTTTAGTAAAAACTTTGTGAAGACTGATATGAAATGTCAGTCATATGCTAATGTTGCACAGGTAGTTTGTCCCATATGGGTACCAAGAGATCGGTCCCTGATTCCCAGCCCCAAAGGCTTTATGACTCAAATCCAAGCCTTTTTCTAAGTCACTAATTACCAAGATGTCAAGGATGTCCTGGGTTACCAGTTAACTATTAAAACTGAAGAGTATCTGCTTGGTGGCTAAGGATTAATTCTACAAACAAGCAATAATCAAGAAGTAGTTAAAAGAAGAAAGAAAGATACACATTCTGTTTGATGGACAGAGGAATGCCAATAAGATTCAATCTTATGGTCTAATGAACATTACTAATCCACGTGTGCGCGTTCTAACAGCTTCTGTGTAGGGCCTCAAGCCTTTGCTTGCGCAATCCATCAGACCCACAAAAAAGTCAAAACTATCTTTACAGGGGCTGAAAAAAGTCTAATTATAATCTTCTTACCTATGTCTGACACCATGACCAAAGCAAAGTCTTACAATAAGTAATCAAAAACTAATCTCCACTGAGAAAAGTCATTGAAAGAAATTGAGATGGAAAAAGAAAAATCAAGAAAAATAAAATCAAGTGATTTCCTTCACCTGTAAAATTTTCATTTACATCAAGGTACCCAGAGCTTAACGGCACCTTTCCAGGAAAATATCAAGGCAGTCAAGTATGATTAAGAGCACAGAGAAGATGTTAACTAAGCCTCTTCTCAGATCCCAGCTCTGCCCCTTACCCACTATTAGAAATTCAGTAAATTGCTTAACTACAAGAAGCATCCTTGTTAGTAAATAAAAATAATAATACACACCTTAAGCTATTGTTGTAAGGAATGAATGAGCCAATGGAGGTATAATAATCAGCCCAGGACCTGGCCCACAATACACTGCAGTTCCATGAAGTCATCAGGGAAATAACCATTGCTTCAGCCATTGCAGGCTGGTGAGTGAGTTCTTTGCTTAAAGACTCTGGTGAGAAAAACTTCAAAATTCTACAACCAAATGCATTAGAATGGTTTTACCATGGATGAGAGCCTCCTACCCTTCACTTGTGCCCCAACTGCAAGAATCTGGGTTGTAAAGTAGTAAGTGACAGATGACACAGGAAATGGGCCTGGGATATGTAAAAGCAGGAGAAAAGGCCTTCCTAGCTTCCAGAAACTGGGGTAATCCTCCAAACCACAGTGGTGACCGGGGGATCTCAGCCTCTGAATTACCCTAAACCATCACAGACACTCCTTTCCTAACATGCACCACAAGAAAACAGAAAGGCAAGCAGACTTTCTGGGACTCCCTTGCTAGCCCAAAATACCTCTTGATGGCCTCTTTTACTGAGTTGCAAACAAAGCCCCAGAGTCACACAGACTCTTCATCTCACCTGCAGACACACCTAGCTTCTCCCATTGGCCTAAAACAAGTGGTCCTTGCCCACCTCGAGATGGGCTGCCCTGAGAGGTGGACAGAGTTAGAGCCACCAAGGGCGAGGATGGGAGGGAGCATTCGGGCAGAGACTGCGTATAGCTGTTCCAGAGAAATGGGCTCAGCAGCAGCCTGCCCCTCTAGGGTAGAGACAGGAGAATGGCGCAACCCTCCATAGGGCCTTGCACAAGCCCCAGCACACCTGCCAGGTTTTCATTTGCCCCCTGTCGAGAGCCACTGCGTCCCAGCCCTCGCTGAAGGTCGGGTGTTTGGTACATTTTGCCCTTGTTTCCTTCCCCACCTGTTACCAAAACTACAAGACACATCCTTTGGAGCCTGTAGAAGCACCTGGTGCTCCACTCCCAGCCACTGCCTTTACTTCCGAAAATCTTCACAATCACTCCCAGTGCTCCTCCTCGGCCCTTCTGCATCAAACCCCAACTTCACATTCTAAAACAAACCAACACCAAAACAAACACAATAAAACGCCCTTTTTCTCCTGCTGCATTGAGGTCACTTTGTCCTCCATGTGATTTCTCTTTTTTCTGATCCTATGTTCTTAGATAGTCTAAATCTTGTATTGGTGATTTCCAATCATTACTGTCAAAGCCTGATTTCATGGCAACCTAACGTGTTCTTGAACCGTACAGCAATGCTCCCAACATGCTGTCTGGTGACACCAAGCAGCAGCATTCCAGGCGGCCTGAGTGCTGGGCCCCCACTGTACTGACTGCGATGCAGCACAGCCTGTGCTTGGGATCTTGCAAGAATTAAAGATGCATCACACCCCACTGAGGTCTGCTGTGCAGGGCGGTTGGGTCTGCTCATCCTCATGATTTACGTCTTCTTGTTTTCACAGCGGGAGTCATGGGTGACCTGCAAGGTCTCCTCTCACTATTTGCTGCATGCCGTTTGGCTTTCTTCTTTCAAGAACTAATGGTTTAACAGTTATATTTTCAGGGGTTTTCCTGCCTCCTCTCTGGTTAATTGGAGCCAGGCTGCCTGGTCTCAAGATCAAACATGGCAACGTTGTGAGCACAGAGCTGTACCCTCTGCAGGGACCAGGAGGGAGGAAGCACTTCCATGTTGCTCTCTTTCCTGTTCCTTGTTCCTTCCACCACCACTAGGCCTACGCATCAGCACAGTAATCAACATAGTAAAGTTGGTGCCTAGCAGATGTTTGGTGGGTAATTTAACTGATTCTCTCCAGAATCAACCCCATAAACTAAGAAGTCCCAAGGGTTTTTGTTGTCTGTGCCTCTTGCCTGTCCTCCAAGATAAGGTCCCCTTTCTCCTATTTCATTCTCCAGCCTCCCCAGCATTTCCTTCTCCTGTCACCTACTGTCCTGACAAGATCACCTGCAAATAGCTCAGTGCGACCTGGAAGGCTCATTCACAGTAGCCTCTCACAGTCACCAAACTTAAAGATGCAGACAAATGAAACAGCAGAGTTCAGGTCACTGCAGGCACCTTGCTGAGTGGTGAAGCTTCCGTGCCTGCCCCCCTTCAGGAGTGATGGCCTGCCACTCCCTACAGGATTGGAGCAGTAAGTGTCACAGGCTCTGTTCAAGAACTCAGTAGACCTATAAGGTGAAGGAGAGGAAAGGATGAGAAGCAGACAGAAGTCAGAGGCAGAAACCAGCAGCTGGAAGAAGAGAAGGGAAAGCAAGGGGACCCCTGAAGAAGGCCTGGGGCAGACTGTGGGGTCCTGAGGGGACATGGAGCCAACAGTGCCCTCTGTCTCTGTCTCCTGGCTCCTTGGCCAAGTGACAGCTCACGGGAGGTGGAGGCCAGCCTGAGCTGACCACTGGAATGTTCCACTGCAGCCCGACACGCGCGCACACTTGCCCCCACCACACGCACACATGCGGCAGGCCACTTGGTGTAGCTTGGCTCCCCGGGCCTGCTGTGGAAGATGACTAGGAATGCAGACTGTGGGAGGAAACGACAGTACTCATTGTTTGGATTAAATATTTTTTTTGGCCCTCCTGCTGTTTGCTGAGAGTCTTATATTTTTCTCTTCCAATCTCTCTATTTCTCTCCCTCTTCCCTTCTCCCCCCCCACTCTTCCTCCCTCACTCCATCGCTACCTCCCTCCCTCCCTCCAGAACTCAAGCCCAGAGTTTGTTAAGGAAATAAAAGGCCAACTCTCCACAGAGTGAGGGTATTTCATTTGGACTTATATCTATATTCTTTGAATATTTGCAAATGTTCATGGAATGTAGCTCATAACACCTGTTTCTCTCTTCTGTGCTCTTTTATGTGTATGCAATACATAAATATATATATATATATATAAATCTCATATATATGGTATATATGATACATATACATGTTTCTTTGCTTATATGTGGAAGATATGTGTTATGGCTTGTGCCTAGACGTCCCCCCAAAGCCTCGTGCTGTCATAGGTCGGGCTTTTTTAGAGGTGGCTAAATCTAGGGTGTGTGATTACTAAATCAGTCCACTGATTGGTTTGACAGCATCCCAATTCTGGTAACCTAGATAGAGTATAAAAGGGGCAGAAAGAAGCTGCTAAGGTCTCTTGCTTGCCTTGCTACCTTCTGCCCACCATGAACTGTTTCTCCTCTGCAATACCTGTCTGCCATGTGCCACCCTGCCTTGGTGCCAGCTGATTATGGACTGAAACCTCTACCAACTGAGCTAAATAAACCTTTCCTCCTTTAACTTTTGGGGTCAGGTATTTTATCTCAGCAATAAGAGAAAAGTAACTAAGACAAGATATGTATAGGTAGTAATATATATGAGATATTACATATTACACTGTACTACTTATTAAATTACATTACATATTACATTATATTAAAGATATATGACAGATAATGTTTTTATTTACACACACATACGCACACACAATTCCTCTGGAAGATCCATGCATAATGAACAAACCTAAAGATAAAACTGTTTTTACACAGTAGAATCCATCATATAGAAGCAAAATACCATTTTTTATTTTACATGTGGCACATATTGCATACTACAAGGTTTGTTCACGTAAATCCACACAATAACCCAGTAAGGTAGGTACCATTATTGTGACCACTTTACAGATGGAAAGACCAAGGACTGGAGCTGTAAAGGAATGTGGCTGAGGACAAGATGTAGAGCCACTGTCTGATATGCCAGCTCTGCTACAGGCAGACATGTTCAAGCTACCTCCAGCATTATGCCTTCTCTGACTGATATTCTTCATTCCATTTCTCAGTACTGCAACTTGGCACAGGTGCTCCCTGAAGCCATGAGTATGAGGTGACCACATTCTGTCTGAGTAAAAGTCAGTGTTAGAGAAACCCATGAGAAGTGTATCATATAAGATATTTAACAGCAAAACATCTCCTATACACCAGGCTTGGGGCCACTTGCTAGAATACTGAGAGATCTAATGAATGCATACTTCATGTATCCCTCTCATACAGGGCACCACAGCAGACTTTGTGCATGAAAAGGTCTTTGCCTTAGACAGGCATTTGTGGCACAAACCATGAATAAGACAGAATCTTAACAGCACCCAAGACAGGGGAAAATCACAGGTAAAAGAAGGAAAAATTCTTAAGAGTAAGTAATGGCATCACTAAGATGAGCTACAGACATAGAAAGGGAAAGGCTTTAGGGAGTGTACAGGATTAGACCCAGTCTTTGAGGGATGAATGGGATTTGGGCAGAGAAGTGGGAAGAATAATCCCAGCAGGAAGACCAAATATCAGCCAAGTTTTGAGATGAAAAAAGAAAAGATATATCTGTGATTTTCTACTTTGAATATTAGTGTTCCAAGATTGGAACTGTGTCAAAATTTCCTTCCTCATTTTGGTCCTTATCCTAAAGACTATAGGGTTTTCTATGTTTGTTTGTTTAACAGAAGAAGAACATGACAAAAGCTATGTTTGATCTGTTGGATCTGGGAATGTTCAGGAGAGAACTCAAGTGGTCAAGAGCAAGGAAAAGTTGATTTCAAGCAACACGAACTGAGAAGAACAGGTTGGCTGATTGTAATACAGCCCAGAAAGATACAGACGGAAATGGTATTATGAAGAAAGATGGTCAATACTGGGTGAATGGTTATATTTGGGGATAAGGTTGACAGACATGAAGGTTCATTCCATTTTTGACTATTCAGATCATGGTAGACTTTTCTCAGGAAATTTGCTCAATGACAGCTGAGGAGTAATCTTAGCACTCAGGAGCCAGAAGGATTGCCATGAGTTTGATGCCAGCCTGGGCTGCGTGGTTGAGACCTTGCTTAAAAAAAAAAAAGAGAGAGAGAGAAGAAAGAAAGAAAGAAAAATGCTCATTGAAAAACAAGCTAGAAAGAGTCCTTACCATAATCTAAGAACTGAGTTGCAGGGTACAGATCATAATCACGCAGCAAACCCTGTCCTAGCTCACAGTGAGAAGCTGCACACCTTTTCTTTTCCCATATAAACACAGGTCAGGTCTGAGGGTCCCAGTACACTTTTCTGTCTTTCTCAGTGTTTACCAGGCTTTCTCCACAACTCAAACACGATAATTTTATCACTCCCTGTGTAATAGTCAGGTCCAGTTGAGTTGAGGAATGGCAAGAGGGAGGTGTCATGTTTATTCTAGAATATTTTCTTGCCAATAGTCTTGTTTCCTTTAGCCTCCGTCTAGTTTTTAGATCTTGTGTCTATGGACAATTCAATTTGTGTGGCTGATTATTGTGGTCCTCATCCTCAACCTGTCACGCCACCCTGGGTTGTCAGCCTGGCTGCTCTGTTCTCTGTTAATTGGTTGGACCAGCCAGTCTCACTTTCACCCATATGGAACCTATTCTGTGTTCAAGTGTCTTGTTTACATTCCCTTTATCTACGGGATGCTTGTCTGTGTATCTTATCCACTCATCCGCTGATCAGCTGCATCTGTTTCCCAACATGTTCTTTTGTCTCTGATCCTTGCTGAACAGAGTTCATTGGCACACCTCCCCTTCCTCTTCTGATTTAAAAGCTTGCAAAGCCAGGGAGGAGCCCCAGCAGGTGGGACATTCATGTCTTAGTTTTCTAAAAGTCTCTCATTCCTAGTTTATGTGTCATGTATTTGTTCCTCTGGTTTTAATCTTCCTACCCATTTAAGAATCGGACTGCCTGGGTTCATTTACTGGGACTGTATTTGTTAGCTGTGGAGCTTTAGAAAGTTAATTGCATTATCAGTCATTCAGCTTCGCCATCAATAAAACAGGAATGATAACAATGGTAATACCTCTTCTTCATGTGCACTGAGCATACAATAAACACTCAATAATGTTATTAAGTATACTATGTGCCCAGCAGCTATTTTTTGTTTGTTTTCTGAACACAACAAGCCTAGGTATTCCGGGTACTCATGGTTCCTTGCCTGTGAGTACAGAGCTATTGGACAACCTTGTCATTCTTCCTGTCTTATATCTGTGATCTGCAACCCCATAGATCTCACAGTGTTCATAGCCCATTATGGGGCAGAAGGATAATACATAGCAAGTCCTTGCAGCAAGCACAACACCTAAGCAAAGTTATCTGTGTACTAAGTACTTAATCAAAACCTTACGTGTTCTACTGTTGATAGTTGAGATACAGCAATAATGCTGTATCAAAGATTGTCTTCAGTGCCCTGGCCTGTCCATTTCATCCATCATCCCCACCTCCATGCTGGACCCTGAACCCTCTGACAACCTTCAAAGCCAGTGTAACTATCCCCACCACAGTGTCTGCATTTCCTACTCCCAGGGAAAGCAGAGACTGGGGGTCCATGGCTAATATGTATGTGCAGCTAAATACGGGATAAAATATCAAGGTAAAACATGACTTAAATCATGACAAGTTTGTTATTTTATGAGTCACATCAAAAAGACAAGTATTGGGCTGGTGATATAGTTCAGCGGCATGGTGCCTGCCTGGCAAGCACAAGGTCCTGTGTCCAATTCCAAGTACCAAAAAAAAAAAAAAAAAAGACAAGTATTTAGGGGAGAAATGAGAGTGTGTAGAGCACCCCCAAAGTGACCTACTGGAGGCAGATGTATTTTAAACAAAACTGGAAAATCCAGCTCTAATTAGCAAGGTATTTTCTTCATAGGTGAAGTGATCATGAGTAAAAACTGTGAGATATTTATCAACTTAAGTATCTTATTGATTTATCATCCCCAAATTCCCAGAGATCCTATTGGAAAAGAGGAAGAACAAAAAGGTGGACAATTAGGAAAATCAGTCATTGGATTAAAAAGATCATTTGGATTTCAAAGACCATTGGCCTATTGTTCAGTTCCTAGGCCATTCTGAAGAGGTCCAACCCTTGATGGGCACACTGGGCATGAAACCAGGACAAGGTGACATGGCCAACATGGACAGGCCGAAGACATGCTCTTAGCTACCATCCATCAGGGTCACAAGTGCTCCAAAACTAGAGCTCCATTTCTACAAACCTAACAGCATTTCAGATATGCACCACAAAGCTTAATATTTCTCATATTAGAAAGACTTCAGTTGGACCTAATCTCATTTGTAATTAGTCTTCACATCGCCTGGTGAGGCAGATTAATATGATTATTCATATTTTCATATTCCACTCATGGGGAAAATCAGACAAAAGGCCATGCCTCAAGGTCACTTGGGGAATGAGCAATAAAAGTGAAAATTAATTTAACCATTTTAAACTTCCAAACCAGCAAAGGAGAGGACATCAGGGAGTAGGTTTCATGTCCATTTATTCATGGTCTTTCATATCTGCACAATGCATAATAAATTTACTACTTGGTTTCTCTAATTAAAAAATAAAGTACTAGTTCTAGTTCTGAACTTTAATATTCCATGTTTAATGGATATAAATTATCAAAAAAATATGACATGAACAGCCAAAGAAAAAATAAAATGAACCTTACTCAACTAAAAAGTGAGTATTAATGTTGAATGTTAAATTAGATTGTGTTGGGAGAGGAGAGATATAAACAAAAAATTAAACATGGCTTCTAACCTCTAGGAGCTGGCCTAACTGGACATTAATAATAGATACACCAACAAAAACACAAACCAATAGCACATTCTCCACTCCTGCAACTGTGTACACATTGCTGATGCTTGAGCGATGCATGCTAATAAACTGTTGAGTGAACTTATTTCAGAGCAAACTGAGTTATCAGTGTGACAGGAAAAATCATGATATTGCCATCCACTGCCCTCTGCACTTCTAATCCAGACAACTTTATCTTCAACTCCTGGCTCATTATCACTCCCAACAACCAAATATTCACTGCAGAAAGAGTTTTGCATTCAGCCTCTTCTCTCCTTCCCCTTGGTATATCTTCACTTTGGTGAGGTAGCTTTTCTGCTGTTCCATTAGTTTAGGAAAGAGATGATCAGTTTCTGACGCCCATAGTTTAAGTTTGTTGTCAGAAATTCTTTCTAAATGGCAAATCCTTCACCTTTTCTCCTTTACAGAGATACTTAATGTCCACCAAATATCTATATTCTCCTTGATGTGTCCCTACCCCATTTTTAGTGGTCTCGTGGCCAAGTGACCATTTTCTGTTAAATGGGGAGGCAAATAGAAATGATGCATTACTTTTGGTCCAAAGGACTGGAAGAACTACTGGCCTCTTTGTGTATTTCTTCTCTGCCTCTTTAGGGGTGCCATGGATTCCACATGGAGAGGAAGGAGGAGTCAGATGGGAGAGATGCAGAGCCGATCTAGACAGACTATGTGAGTGAGAAGTAAGTCCTTGTCATGTTAAATCATGGACATTTCAGGGTTAATTTTTTAATTTGTAACCATGGCTTATCCTGGTTAATCCATATTTTCCTATTTATAAGCCTCCATTGGCTTAATAGAGGTTGCAGGATAAAGCCTAACCTCTTCAGTTTGGCATATGAGGGACTTAATGATCTATTTTCAGTTATTCACACTTCTCATGTACCTCAAGATCAGCTTCACTGAGCAGACTAATATTTTTTATGATATGCCACTGACATTTTTGGGTTTGTTATGGGACTCTGTGGCAGTAATGCTTGACTAATAGTTTATTACTAGAATTGGGATACTACCACAATAAGGAATTAAAATACATATCTTAGATCTTCAACAGAGCAGCAAAAAAGCAAAGAAACAGTTTTAGGAGCCTGGAAAAACAATGTCCCTCATTTATGTAATAGCAAAATATTTGATGAAATGTTTCCTTTAGTTACTTGTAAGGGAAATAAACTTGCTGACTTACAACTTGTGGGTCAGAAATTGTGTTAATGACTTACTGGCTTTGAGTAAAGAAACTTTGAAGAATATTATTATTAGTGTTAGTTGTTGGTTATTACTTCGTTTGATAAAGTTCTGCAAGAAGAGATGAGTCAGAAAAGGTTATTGCATTGCCAGCAGCGTGGACAGAGAATGTCAAGTATTAGAAATGTATGAGTTATAGTACTAAAAAACAAAGACAAAACAAAACAAAAACAACAAAAAACTGTTTCTCAGCTCCAGCCAGAAAATGATAAAACTTAGTACAGTTGCTTCTAGTATCCTCGAGAGACTGGTTCTAGGATGCTGATGCATATCGAGTTTTGCAGATGCTCAAATCCCTTGTACGAAATGGTGTGGTATTTGCATATAACCATTACACATCATCTAATACTTAAATAATCTCCAGGTTACTTGTAATACCTAATACAGCACAAATGTCATGTAAATAGTTGTTATACTGTTTTGTTTAGGGAAACATGGCAAGAAGAAGGTCTGTACATGTTCAGTACAGATACAATTTTTTTCAATCCACGGTTAGTCAAATCCATGGATGTGAAGCCCATGAATAAGAAAGACCAGTGTAACGCTTTCTGTTAGACAGGCCTTGAAAGACTGAAGTGAGGACAACCCAAGTCAAGGACAAACCACCATTGGTTAGCACTTTTAATTGGGTTAAGCTGGTAACTTATGAGATACTTGCAGCTAACAAAATGACTCCTAGAAGACAGACTAAGACTCTAGTCCAAGAAAAACCTCCTTAGCATAGAATACCTGTAACTAAATCTATATAGAGAGGCATATCTTGAAGAGACCTTGTATGTGATTACTTATAGGTAATCACATATAAACTTGACTGGCATTAAATATACAAAAAATTTAGATGATAGGTAGACAGACAGTAAATGTTTGAATTTTTAAGTTTACTACAATAAAAGACACATGGCTATTACTCTACCTCAAACTACCCACCACCCTGCTTCAAACACACTTATCTCGTCATTCTTGCCACTTCCTAAAGCAGTTCTGGAACTCTTTCCCCTTTCATGAGTGTCTTTATAATACATGATCAAAAATACAGTGAATGCCTCTGCTAAATACCATCTAACAAAAAAGCAGGCTCATAAAAAAACTACAGTGTGTCTTCATCCACCTTAATCACCAATCTGGCACAGTGTGAAGCCTGGCTCTTCCTCAAATTCAAAATGACCATGAAAGTAAGTGTTTTGAATTGATTCACGATGCTGAAGCAGCCACAATAGTACAACGAAAGGACTTCCAGAACTGCTTCAGAAAGTGGCAAGAATGATGGGATAACTGTGTTCAAGGGGAGGGGAAGTATTTTGAGAGGGGTTAGTGGTAGTGTGTCTTTTACTGTAATAATTTTCTAAATTTAAACACATACTATATTTTTCAATCACACCTCACATACAAAACAATAGTGCTTGCGAAGGTTGAGTTGCCGAAATCACCATCTGCTTAGATTACAGGAAACTTACTGTTAGAGCATCTCAAAAGACCTTGGGGCTCTCTGTCTTCCACAGTGAAAAAGCAGATTAAGAAAGCTGCACAGCTTCCCAAAAGGGGATATTCTCCCATGCTCCTTTTGTGTGATCAGAGATGATGATGGAAAAAGAGGGACTTCCATGAATGCAGAGCCATGAAGAGTGATCAGTGGGAAGCTACACCCAGGGAGTAGTTAAAAGTTACTGCACAACAAATACTCCCCCTGCCCCCCCCAGCACAGGCTTTTGCAACTCTTGCTCAAAGGGATTTCAGAACTGTTGTGGATCAGTGACTTTTATCTGGCCCTCATTATTCTCCTTGAATGGGAATGTTTATTGCAGTTGTTTTGTTTCTGCTTCACTTTGTATGTAGAGTGAGTAGGAGGCAGAGAGTTCATGATTTTACTATGTGGACCTCCAGATTCAAAGAAGCTACATTGCAATTTGATATAAATCATGATAGGGCCAGATTTCAAACTTGATGCTACAACTGCATAAGACTTTGCAATGTCTTAGAATAAACTGGAGTGAGTTTGAATATGACAGATGCTTGTGACTAAAAAGGCTGACTTGCATTGGCCGCAGTTTCTTTTCCTCTTCTCTTTTCTGCATGACCTCACTCTTTCAAAATATCCGTGTGCTTTGCCTTGACTAGCAGAACATGAATGTATGTGACACACATTACGCTGGACAAGTTTTCATTGACTGGCGTTCCTTACCTCTCCTTCCGTCACCAGGCTGTGCAGCACGGGGACACACCCCGAGTAGCTGCTGACGCTGAAGCCCTGGAGCTTGGATCCCTAAAGGAGAGACATGGGGAGGACACCCGGCCATAGCGCCAAACCTAAAGCAGGGTCACTTTAGTCAACCAATAAATATTTTTACGAAGACATTGATATTTGTGGGTTATGCAGGATTATTACAGAAAAGCTCCATGCCTGCTTCATGCCATTTCTTTTCACATCTTTGATTTCGACATGCTCTTTTTTATCCTATAAATCCATTTCACCTGGTTACTCTCTTATGCCACCAGGTGACTGGGGTAAGTTATTTGCCTTAAGGTCTCTAGTCCCACATAACTTAGTTCCTATCTTTGTATTATTACTCCTTGGATAGCAACGTGAATCTTTATCTTTTTGAATATGCTGTATAAGAAATGCCTTATTCATTTTTGTAATCTTAATACATGATAGTCACTCAGAAAATATTATTTTAGATGAAAACAATGAATAAATAAACCTGAAGGAGTGACCATAGTTTTGGTAGCCTGGTGTAAGTTGGAAAGGAGGTTCTGACATGCCTGCAAAGCTTAGCCATGGAGGGAGGCAGAAAATTTTGAGATTGAGAAATGGAATGAAGCTCATACAAAATAGCAGGGCAGATTTGTTTATTGTGTGTGTTCTGGAATTTGGAGACCTTGTTTCTGTAGCTAAACTTGGAGAGGTGGGAAGATGCTTCCCAGGCAAGCAGGATTGTACATTCCTGGGTTAGAACATGTTTTCTTTGGGGGTTGTTGTGGTTTCTTTCTTTTTTTCATTTCTCTTCTTTTTACTTTTTACAGCATTGGAAGCATCTAATGTTTGTAATAATAATAACAACAACAAAAATATGAGGCAGGCCCTGTATGAAGCAGGAAGAATTTGTACACGCAGTGGATGTAGGGAGTGAGAAAAGGAGTAGGAGGGAGAGGGAGGGGAGAAGAAAGGGAAAAACACAGTTGCCAAGAGTTGAAAAGAAGAAAATGCTGTGCATGTCACGTGGCTAGCACAGTGGGCAGCGACATCTGCTCTGGATGAGGACCCCTGGTGTGTGCTGCTGTGTGTGCATGTGTGTGTGCATGTGTGCGTGCAAGTGCACATGTAAGGAAACACCCAAGCTCTGTGCTGCAGGAATGCTGCTTTGGCTCCAGTCTCACTCGTCTGAAATGCTGCCTCAATGGGGGCCTCTCACCGGGTTAGATCTCCAGCCAACTTGTTCTTGCAAAGTATATTGCAGGCTAGAATGGGTTGCGGAAAACAAGCATAAGAAAAGCCACGAGGGCCTCCTGACCTATTTGAATCTTTCTCCTGCCAAGTTTTCATGACCGATCATAAATAGGAGGGAAAACAATGTATAAGGTTGAAGTGGCTATGCAGAATCTACAGGAAAAATAATGTTTTAGGGTCACTGGGCCAAGTATCAAGACAAGAGTAAGGCAATAAGTCTGTGCTTTCAATATAGGTGCATAATGTTTGGTTTGGTTTGGTTTAGCTTTCAGTGACTCATATTCTCTCTCCTTATTGTTATTTTGCCCAATGAAATGGAGGCAAAATGTGGTGGAGGTTGTGGATCCTCTAAGGAGTGTGACAGACTCTTAGGAGGGGAGCTTTGGAGGAAAGTTAGCTGCAGCCACTGGGCTAGTGTTGGATACCACTGGTAAGCCTGACTGGAGCTGTCGTTAACCTCTTTAATCAAGATTCTGATACCCGGTTTGGGTGCCTACAACATGGAAAAGTAGAGCCAAAGGGATGTAAAACCTACTTCAAAGCTGTGGGCTTGAAAGGAATCAGACTGAGATGATAGAAGATGGGCAGAGATTCTGTTTCCCTTGTCAGTTCTTGCTGCAGCTTTACAAGCATCCTTTCTGTAGACCTCAGTGTCCTTGGTGCAGGACTGCCAGTGGGCAGCCCACTGGATGTGTCACCTGCATAGTTGCCATGCCTCTGCCTGGGCTTGCTTCAGAAGACTTCTAACACTGGGATGACAATAATGATGATAATCCCATACATGTGTGCGGTATTTTACTGCCCACAAATGCTTTCAGAAGCATTTCATTGGAAAGCCAAAAGAACCTCATAAGTTACCTAAGGGAGATATTTTTTTCCCATAGGAGTTAAATGACTTCGATTGAAGTCATACGCACAAGGAGTAAAAAGGGCAGTATGTGAAATTTAGTCTTCTTTCTCTAGTGCAAAAACAGCCTTCAAAGAGTGGAAGGGACCCTAGGAGTCCAAATTTCATCCATGCCCAAAGTCCTAGTACAGGGAGATGTAAATTGTAGGCTTAACATGAAAAGTGTTCAGAAAAGACTATATGAAAGGAGTCATAGAACTCAGGGTCTCTTGGTAATACTTTTCTTTAGCAAAATTTCCTTCGTAAGATGCCTACCTAGCTCTTGATTCTTCTCCTCAATCTATAAATGCCCTTCATTTCTTACTTCATTCATTCACTCAAAAAAAAATTTACATTGTGCCAGTAACTATATCACTGTATTAATGGCTTGAGGTGTAACAGTGAATAAAATAAAAATTCCTTTCCTGTAAAGCTTATCTCCCAGTGGGGGAAATGGACATTAAACATAATAAATTAGAGTGCAATAATTGTACTAAGAAATAGCAGGGTGATGGACTCAGGAGCACTAAGTGTTAGGGGATGGGCAGAGAATGAGGGATGGAGGACGGTTGTACTTTTTAGTCAAATGATCAGAGACAGGGCATTTGCCGAGGTAATGAAAGCATTATTAAGAGTTTGGCCTTTACTCTGGGTGAAGTGGAAACTGTTGGAAGATTTCAGCAGAAGAGTGCTGTAATGGAATTTTGGTTTTAACAGTGTGATCTGACTACTGTGGGGAGGCTGAGTAGTAGTGAGACCAGGCAGGAGGGTGTGGCACTTGTCCACATAGCTGATGATGATGGCTCACTCCAGGACGGTAACTTTTGAGATGGTGAAAGGGAGTTGGTTTGTGGACACATTTTAAAGGTAGAGCTAATGACATCACCCAATGAATTGGATGTGGAGAGCGAAGGAAAGACAGGAATTAAAATGGCATCAAGGATTTTGTCTTGAGCAACTGGAAGGAAGAACTCACTATCAGTAGAAATGGAAAAGTCTACCTAGAGAAGGAGAAACAACTGCGCATGGTTTCTTGAGTTCTTCAGCTCCGTCTGCCACCATACAAACTTAGCCTGTGGTCACTGTTACTCCCTTCCCACTTGACTCAAAGCAAGTCTTGTGATCCCTTCTATCAATTCTTTACCTTGGGTCTCCATTCTTTCAACCAATGAAAATGCTCCAGTCTCTCCATAACAAGTCTTTCTGGGGATACATTTTTTCACTCAAGTTAGCACTTTTTTGGACCAATGTTTTTACTTGAGGCATCTTATGTTTTATTTGTCAATTCATTGCTTCTCCTCTATTCCACTGATACCACTGTGTCAAGGATTTAATAGAGTACATAAATCGTAAATCTAATTATCTCTTGTCAGTACTCAACTTAATTGTCTGCGGTGCTGCTTTTTTTTTTTTTTGTGGGTACCGGGGGGTCGACCTCAGGACCTCGCGCGCCAGCAGGCGCCCGTGCCACTGAGCGATATCACCGGCCCCTTTTTCGTATGTGGGTTCCGGGAGTCGAACTCGGGTCCTCGTGCTTGCCGGGCAGGCGCTTAAGCCGCTGAGCCATCTCACCAGCCCCATGCGGTGCTGCTTTTTACACTCTTCCCATCTCTGTGCCCCAAAGCCACTCTTTTTTTTTTGTGGGTTTCCTAAAACCAGCCTCTCCTTTATTTCCTTCTGCCTCTCTAATCAATCTTTCTCTCTCCTTGATTAGCTCCACTTCTTATGTTCTTCCCTTCTACTGCCTTCTACTCCCCAGCTTTATCCCTTCTCTTCTCCCCATTCCTGCACAGACTCATCCTGCAGTAATCCATGCAATCACCACCCAAACATCCCTCATCTCTCACTGTATGTCACCTATTGAGAATATGTTCCTGAACTCCAAATTTTTATTTCCCATGCTAATAAATTCAGTGTAAATTCGAGCCCATGATCTTCTCTTCTAAGGCCAATTCCTTTTCTTTATGGGGGATGGCATTAACTGCCATGCACCGGGAGTTAGGTTACTTCTATCTGTACTCTTGAAATATCTTCACTGTCTCCTAACCATTCTGTTTATCACCAGCCACTTCTCCCTGAGATTTAACTCCAACCATGTATCAGGTCTGATCTTATAATACTTCCACTGCGAATGTGTGGGGCTCTTCAATGCTTTCAGAATAGAGTTTATATCCCCAGCAGGGCGTAATTCAAGACTCTTCCTAATCAGGCTCCTGCCACTCTAGCTTTGCCCCTGGCCTGCACGTTTCCACCCTCTAGTTCTCTTAACATAATCGTGTTTTCAGACCCTGGTGCCACAGGCTCATACTATTCCCTTTGCTCATGGTGGGCTTTCGACTTTGTCTCCAACCAGTAAATTGTTGTATTCTTCAGGGCCCACATGAGTTGTACTTCCCCCACATTTAAGTTGCCTGCCCACTTCCAGTTTGCTCTACAAACACTAGTTTCTTTTCTCTCCTCTCACAGCATTTTAAACTTATCTCTACCCCAACACTGAGCAGGGATTCCTTGGGAATAGGAGCTGTGTCTTATTCAGCTTTATATCCCTAAGCATGGGCAAGAAGTAGATATTCCTTGAATAGTGCTTCTCATCTAAAATTTACTCTTTCAGGAGTTACTTGAGATTTCTGCTTGTTTCTCAGCAGAATTAAGGAATTACAAGTATAAGAGGGTAAAAATGACAAAATGAGGGGCAGTGCCTCTGCCAGGTATCTCATTTTTCTCTTATACATGCATTGACTCCGTTGAAAAAGTAGTAATAGTGCACTAATCCCTAAGCATCTACTACATCCTAGGTTTAGTGCTGGTGCCACCCATGAATAACTGAACTTGTTTGTGTATCTGCTGCCTCTAGAAGTCCTGATAAAATGATAGAAAAGAATTATGGGAGGTATGAACTCACAAGAAAAAGAACAGCAGGGATGATAACACCTGATAGAAAATACAGCGTTAGGAAATGGAAGAATAGAAGGATGAGCAATAGCTGATATAGCAGGTTCAAGAAAGCAGAAAACTAAATGCCTGAAATGGAAAAAAAAATAACAGAATGAAGAAAACCAGAAAGCTTAAGCATTAGAAATATCAGGTACCTGTAAATGCAGGGGTACAGGTGTGCACACGTGTGTTTGTGTGTGAGTGTGTGTGAATGATAACGAGAGAGTCAGAATTAAAGCTCATTTTTTTACATTAAGAAGTCAGTAGATAATATTCTAAATTACAAAATCAGAATTAGCAGTGGGAGTATTATACACTTTTATATAAATTCTAAGAAGCAATAAAAGAAGGAAGACAGGAGAAGCAAAAACAGGCATGAAAGAATGGCATCTGGGAGAGGCTGAGGTCAGGGAGCAGAAGGGCAGACACAGTTCATCTTGCAAATGTGATAAACCTAAAGGTGTAACCTAGCTTTCCAAACTCAGTACATGTGCTACTTCTATTGCATTAAAATTAAGCTTAAAAACCATTGCAAATAAATGTACCTAAAAGAGTAGCACCGAGATTTAACTAGTTAAGATTTGAAATGTGCATTCTTTCCACTACAAATGTTGTTTGCTTCAGTCTTCAAATATTTGCAATCAATTTAAAAGAAGTGTGCTTTTCTTTGTTGCTGCTTTGGACTAGTCAAAACAACAGATACACACATGCGCACGTGGTTATATATGCATACAGGTATATATACAGGATTTATATGCTTAATAGATTAGGTGTTAGAAACTTAATAGAATGTCTTTCTAGTACTCAGTCATTATCATAAGCAAGAATTTAATAAAATAGCTCCTTTAATAAAACTTAAAGGAGTATCTATTTTTGTAGAATGAACTAGAAATTCACATTATATGACTTTTCTGAAAGAGCCTGTCTATATAATGATATAATAAAAAAGTTATGCCAATTGCTATTACAGTAAGTGATAAAAAAATCAGTGCATTACAGAATCCATGAATAATCTCAATGACTTTATTTATGCTGTGTTTAGAATGCATTTAAAACAAATTTTAGGGGCACAGAATGCTCAGGGAGCAGAGTCACCTCTGAAAAGAGGAGAGCGTAGAGTTATTTATAAGTAAAATGTTGCTTACTGCTAATTCTTATAACTTCAGCATAATCATTGAGAAGCAGCTGGATGATAGCAGGTTGGGGGAAAAGGTAGATTTTCTGCGATGCCAGTTTTGTACGTGAGTAATATTTAAATTATTTGCAAGCCTGTGGTAGGCAGGAAGTGCATTGAAAAAGAGAACAAAAATTTAAGAAAAAGCACAGAGCACATCAGGTGCACAGTGATCACCCATGTTCTTAAGAGAATGAACAGAGTGAGAAGCCTCCTCTCAAGAGGCCAAGAAGACAAAAGAAGCGAAGGCAACCTGCTAGAAAGCCCACCAGGCTGCCACAGCCTGGCTACAGGAGAGTTTCAGACAAGCATAAACGCTCATGAATGTTGTTAATCTAAATGAGGTTTTACAATTTGCATGGTTGTGCTTTTAATGTTTTACTTTTTTAAAAAGCAGGGAGGAAAACACAACAACAACAATGGTTTTAGCTTTCAAAGTGAAAATCTAGTCCTAATTAACATTTGGAATCTAATTTTCAGTGAATCCAGCTGGAGACTCCTAAGTCGAGGCCTGAACCAAATGGGACCCTGGACAAATCTAAAGACATGCCTGGATTTTCAGGCTGGTGCAGCTATTGCACAAAACTGGTGGTGAAATTCACAGATAAATCTCCAGGGGATTTGGACTTGGCAGCCAGCAAGCCTGGGAGACAGCTCCAACTTTAGCTAATTTTCAATTTCTCTCTGTATTGTAACATGTCTAACACATATTTAGATTTGTGAGGACCTACAATATCCCTACCAGAAGTCTAGTGGCTCACTTCTAGGCCATTATTATCCCTACTCTAATGATCATTTTTGTAACTCCTTACCCAGAGACGCTAAAGAAGATGGCAAGAATTAAAAGAAGCGTAAGCCTAGAAGATAGATCCTCTGAGGAACAGAGAAGAAAAGATTGTTATATCTGATTTGTACACAGCTAAAATGTAGTGAAGAGAAATTTAATCGTTGGTTATTATTTAAATAACAACATGTAAATAAAGATGAAATAAGAGAAGTTAAACAAGCTCATTATCATATAGTGCACAAGTGATAAAGTTGGAATAGAGCATTTCGTTTTCTTACAGGATAAACATGATTCATTTTTCTCTTTTTAATAAGGAATTCATAAATATATATTCAAGTGAGAGCACTTTTTGAAAGATCAGTGGCAATTCTCTCTAGTCACATTACTAATTCCATTTTGGGCTGTCTTAGTGTTATCAAGTCTTGGCATTTATTAATAGTAATCTGCACTATCCAGTGATGAAAAACCCATTATTAAAACATAGAAATAGATACAAATCTTACAAATATAAAAGAATGAAGAAAGAGCTGAGCATGTGAAGCTGAGGGAAACAGAAAGGAGAGAGATTTGGGAGCAGAGAAGGGCCTTTAGTGTTGGTCCATTCTTTCAGTCCCTCAGAGCTGACACTATTCTGCTGCCGTGTCCCCATTCTCTAGACCAGTGTGTCTCAGACCTAAAGACCGAATCAGATCCTCTGGAGGCCTTGGTTAGACTGACTGCTGGCTCTCATCTCTGGGGTTTCTGATTCAGATGTCTAGAGTAAGGCCTGAGATTCTGCACAACTAACAAGTTTCCAGGTGAGGCTCCTGCCCTGGACTGGGTCCACACCATTTTCCTCCGCCATTCTGGTTCTTTGCAGCCCCGGATTCCGATTGCTCTCATTCAGTCCTCCTGAGTCTCAGAGTTCTGCAGGTGAAATGCAGAATTGTTTGCCTCCTTATGACTCAAAGTACCTAACCTTGGGAGAAGTTGGCTAGAATTCAAAGAAGCAGGCCCTACTCTAGACGTCTGAATCAGAAACCCAGAGCTGAGATCCAGCAGTGTCTCACCAATCCCGTCAGAGGATCTGATGCAGTCTTTTGGCTTGAGACCCACGGGTCTGGAGAATGGGGACGTAGCAGCAGAATAGCATCAGCTTCTTTTAGTTCTTGCTTTCCTACAAGTGGGTCTGAGTCTGCTTCTGCTTCTGCAACCACCAAGAAGCGGGTCATCTGCTCTGCAGTCTGCCGGCCATGCACACACTTCATTCCACCTTCTGCAGCAAAAGCCCTCAAATCCAGGACTGTTTTGAAAGGTTTTGGCACCCTGCTATGGAGCGTCACATGGCCAGTCAAGAAGAATTCACATGCACACACACACACACTCACACACACACACGCACGCACGCACACTCATATCTTGTCCTCAAGACAGAAGCCCACGATTGTCATTATTCCTCAGGCATTCTCTCTGGCAAGCTAATCTGCCACCCTCCCCATATCCCTCTTTTGAGGGTCTCATTTTTAGAGCTGCATGCAGGCATTCTGCACCCCAGAATAAGACACATCTCCTAAATTGGGACTTATTAATCAAACTCTACCTCTTCTTGACTCAAACTCTGGGCAAGAAAGAATAGTACAGTAAGAACTCAACTTTCACGCCACTGTTTTCTACCTCATGAATTATATATTGGCCCCTCCCTTCCATAGAGTTACAGCAGGAAACCCAAGCAGTGCCCATGAGTGATCTAGAAGCACATTTCCCAGACACAGCTAACAGGGCCACCATCTGGAATATAAATAATAAAAGGGAGGCAGAGAGAAGTCCAAGACAACAAAGAAGAAAGAATCCAAGGAATGGTGTAGCAGATGGAATAAATTAGTGATGGAAGCATTGTTGGTATCAACTACTAAATGTGTAAAAACATACAACTTCTCACCTATATTTCAGTAATGCAGCCACTCTGATGGATTTAAATTTGTCCCTAAGGCCCCATTTTTTTTACTCCCAATTCCCTTCTATCTAAATTCCTATGGAAATAGTTCTTGACTGGTAATGACAGATAAAAATATTTCCACTGGCTACTTTAAGAAAATACAAATATATTTACATTTAAGTCCATGGAGTGCTAGATTTACAGGGAAAGAGAATACCAAATCATTTTTGAGGTCTGAAACGAAAGAAAATATTTAACCGTGACAGAGAGATGGGAAAGTACATCCCTTTAATACTCTCCAAAGACCAATATTCCTTTTAACCACTTCCCTTTAGAACCTTGTATAAAGTTTGACAATTTCAGGGTATTCTTCCACAGATTTACTTAAAATAGTTCATTCAGTATTTTAAACCTATTATTTTCTTGTTCTCAGTGGAGTGTGGTGATAGTTAACTTTTCTCCAAGTAAAATAGTTAATACATGAAAATATTTACTACATTAGACTCTGTCTTCATTTTAGACTTAAAACCCCCAGTTCTTTTTTTATTTTTCCCACAAGTACTATTATCCTTTTTTTTTTTTTTTTTGGTACCATTTTTGTTACCTTCATGATTTTCTGTATTTTCTAATGGCTGTGGAAGGAAGAACTAAAGAGAAAACAGAATTAGATCAATGTTGAAAATGGTGATAAATCAAGGACATACTCAGGTTTTCTGGTGAGCCCACTTGGATTTATTATAGGGAATTGTTATTTGCAGAACAGACGCTTGCTTCTTTTTATCCAAGATAAGCCACAATTTTTAAAATTTAAACTATAATTTTAAAACAATCAAGAACTTTCTGGCTTATAATAATTTTAGTTGTAGGACTTTTTTGGCTTGTAAAAATTTCAGTCTTAAGTTTATTTCCCTCTATCTTTTATTTTTCTAAACTTTATTCTGTATCAAGCGATTTCTCCATTTACTCAAGAACTTTGGAAGCGTGATGCTTTTCTTTCAAGATGTGAGCTTGGCGCTGCTGTATAGAGTTATCTGCCCGTGTATTAATTAATCGCTCCCCAGTGTTCCTCATACTGCGGGTGAGGACTGAAGCACCTGGGCTGTTTGTTAAAAACCATTATTGGACTTCACACTAGGCTTGACATGTAAGACTCAGAAAGGAGCAACAGAATAGAGCAATCTTCATTTTAAAATAAGCTTTTCCACTATAAACATAGGTGTGCATATATTGCTGTGTTATGATGCTTTTAATTCTTTTGGGAAGATACCCAGGAGGGGAATGGCTGGGTCAAACGGAACCAAGAGGGGAGGGGGAAAGGAAGAAGGGAAAAGTAAAAAAAAAAAAAAAGAAGGAAAACATGGAAACAAAGCTCTTGTAAATGGGGAGGGGAGGAGGGGTTGAAGGGAGGGGAGGGGAATGGGGAAATAAACCAAGTTACATCATGTACAGGTACAAATTCTCTATGATGAATATGATCATTATGTATATCTAAAAATGCACCAATAAAATCTGATTAAAACAATAAAATAAAATATCCTTTCCTAAGTAATTCTTAAGCATGCTTTAAAAAAAAAAAGCTACAAGCTGAATCTATGAGGTGTGATAAAAATATATGATGAATGTTTATCTTTAAAAACTATAATAGTAAATGGGTAATTGGTATTAATCCCCTCGAATTACTCCCCTAACTTTGGACATACTTATCCATCATTCTTGCCACTTTCTGAAGCAGTGCTTGAAGTCCCCTTTTAGGTCTTTTTAAAGTGTGATCAAAATATAGAGAATGCTGCAGCTGAGTGCCATCAAAGAGAAAGGCAGGCTGGTAAAATCATTACAGCATGTCCTCATCCACCTTATTACCAGGTCCGGCACCATACGACTCTGGCTCTTCCTTAAAGTCAAAATGACCATGAAAGACAAATGTTTTAAATTAATTCAGGAAATCAAGGCAGTCATAACAGTACAACTAAAGACATGCACAAAGGAGGACTTCCAGAAAAGCTTCAGAAAGTGGGAAGAAAGATGAGATAAACATGTCAGAAGTGTGTGTGTGTGTGTGTGTGTGTATTTTGTGGAGAATTAATGGCAAAGTATCTTTTACTGTAATAATTTTTTAAAAACTTTTAACATTCACCATATTTTTCATCACATCTTGTACTACCAGAGGGAAATATTAGAGACAACGTGTGGCTGGAAGTCCTGAGCATTCCTAGAGACGGACCTCCTCATCAGCACGACCGCACGCAGTAATGGCCCAGAGGTACAGCATTTGACTAGAATGACAAATCCGCTGAATGTAAGATGTGACTTTTCCTTCTCTCTTTAGCCAGTAATTCTTTCCAAAACATGATAGCAGTACAGGAGATCATGTTCCTTATAAATATAGAATTTGGATTTACAGATATTTGTACTAGAGATTTTTCTAGTAGAAAATACCAAATTTGTAGACATGTTCTATTTTATTGTTCAATCCCTTTTACTTTTAAAATGGTATATATTATTTAGCTTTCCTTCTATTCTTCTGACAGCTCTCACTTCCTTCAAAAACATCAAAATGATAATTAACATTATCCAAAGGGTCTTATTAAGACACATTATCACACATCTATCCAGGCCAGCTTGGTTTCTTGCCATCTCTATGTAGAAATAGATAAAATATATATACTGCCTGACATTGTCTTAAAAGAATTAGTGGTAGGAAAAATATTATTTTTTTTGCTTTGAGTAATAGATGTCACTCAATATTATTGACAAATGAAATTCAATTAATTTTTATCTTTCACTCAGTGTTTATCAAACAATCATACCACAGGTACTTGTGATCTTCATGCTCCGACTCTCCTCTGTCCTATCTTGTGCTGACTTTTCTCTTGGGGGGCAGGGCCAGGATAAAGATGCAAAACCCAAACCAGGACTGGCTTTGGGCTGATGCCAAGCAAAGCCAGTAGCTCCACATTTCCAAACACAATCTTCCCAGTGAATAAGAAGTCAAAGCAAACCAAGAAGGCTACCACTTTGAAAGGACCATACAAGAGGACTTGAGGTTGTAACAAAGACCAAAAACTACGTGAAAGGTGAAAACAAAACATCCCTAGAAATGAGGGCAAGCTTGCTGTTATTTCTGAGCAATTAGCACAGCCCATACCCTGCTCAGCTGTGACCTCTATTCTCTTCTTCTCCTTTGTCCCCATCTTCCCTCCACTGGACTACTTCACTGAGGACTAATTCAATATTTGCCAATTAATTATGCCCAAACTCAAAGTTCTATCTTCAGTCCCCCCATCCCCATGAACAGTTTCTCCTGGCCTTAACTGCTGTTTCTTCTACTAATTCTTATACATTCCCTTGTAAATGGTTGTCATATCTTCAGTGAAGAATTAGATTTGAGTCTTTCAAAGGGGCCATAAAAGTAGACAGGACAGCTCTCCTGCCGTCTAGGAGTTCACAGTTCGTTGGAAGCATAGAGACATCAGACAGTCCTGATATAATGCAATAGGAGATTTAACAACCATTTACAAGGGAATGTGTAAGAATTAATAGAAGAAACAGCAGTTAGGGCCAGGAGAAACTTTTTGAAATTCCCAAAAAAATCTTAAAAGGCTCTATACATTTTATTGATGACCTCAAGAAGCTAAATCAACCACCTATGCTATTTAATAAGTGGTCATAAAGATATAAACTGGGTATAAGTGGCCTGACTCTTGATTCTTAGTACACTGTTTCAATATGACTCTACTTCCACACAGTTATGCATATCATTCCTTAGGCAGAATCGCTACAAATACATTATATTATTTCACAGTTTTGAAAACACCTTTACATGGGTTATTTCACTTGTGATTCTCACAGGAATTCTGAGAGAAAGCTAGGCAAGTATCACACATGGCTAACAAGTATAAAGTGAAAATTTGAATCCGATTCTTCTGACATCACTCTACCACTGTCCTCCACAACTTTCAACAAAGAAAAGGTACAGATCTACAGGAACCAGAAAAAGGTTCAAGACATAATATCAGAAACTATGTTCCGACATGGAACCTACTGGAAAGAACAGGATGAACTTGCAAGAATATATGCTCACAGGAAAAGCACAGCCAAGGAATAGGTCAAATTTAATCATCCCATACAGAGGGAATAAATCAGCACTGTGCAAAAGCACACTGTATGTGTAGAGTTTCCCTCTGGGTGTGTTCCCTGGAGAACAAGATGTTCTTTAAGTGGGACCTGGGATCGTGAATTTTAGCAGACTTAATAAGTATGGGTTTTTTTTTTGTGTGTGTGTGTGTGTGTACCGGGGGTTGACCTCAGGACCTTGTGCGCCAGCAGGCGCCCATGCCGCTGAGCGATATCACCGGCCCTTTTCTCGTATGTGGGTTCCGGGAGTCGAACTCGGGCCCTCGCCCTTGCCAGGCAGGCTCTTACGCTGCTGAGACATCGCACCAGCCCCAATAAGTATGGTTTTATGAAAAAAATAAAGGAAAGAATAAAGGAATGATGGAAAGAGAAAGAAAATAGAAAGAAAGAAAGAAAGAAAGAGAGGATAACTATTTTAAAAGCACTTACATTTCATGATATCACAGTATTCATGGGCAGAATGAATACTTGCCTTATTACCCCACAATGAGACAAACCATTTTCTATTATCTCTCTTCTCTCTCCCTCTCCCCCATCTCCATCCTTTTTCCCCCTCCTTCTTCCCTGCCCTCCTTCCCTCACTCTCTTTTTCTCTTATTATCCTGGAAAAAGTACATTTTATTGGACAAGCATTTCACAGAATAAGAATTATTTTTCTACACAGTTATCATAGAATATTCCTATGCTATGAACCAATGTGCAAATCAAATTTTACTTTTAATTAATAAATGTTTCATGAACTGTAGCTATTTCAGACATTGTGTTGAGTAGCTCTGAGTACAACAATGGAAAAGACAGGGTGTTCAACTGGTAGGTGGTCAGAGTGTGTGAGGTAGACACTGAGAAACCTGAGTTGCTAAAGGGTAGTGACCACAGTACAATTATATAGCTCATCTGGGATTAGAGGTTGAAAGTGGCTTGTGAGTGAGTTGCTAAGACATTAGAAAGTCCAAGTAGAAGAGACGTTAGGAAAATATGTGGAAGGATCACTAATGGTTAGCCTAGCATGGGGTCTCTCAACAGTAGTACTACTGACATTTGGGGCAGAATTCTTTGTTGTACATGGTTGGATGTTTAGCAGCATCCCTGGCCTCTCCTCACTATACCCTAGGAACTCCCCTCACTTACCCATCCTGACAACCAGATATGTCTTCAGATACTGTCAAATTATCTCCTGGCAAGGGTAGGGAATGAAAATTGCCCCCATTTGAGAATCACTGGCTTAGAAAGACATGGAGTAGATCAGGATCAGGACACAATGTGTACAAAGATACAGGACATGGAATAACATGGGGCAATACTAATATGTCTATGGTTGATAATAAAAATAGCTAATATTTATTATGCACTGTTACAAGACATTAGGCTGAGTGCACTGCCTGTGACATCTCATTCATCTTAACTTCAGGCATTTCTACTATTAAAACTCTCTTGAGGATAATGAGACACAAGAAGGCAAAGAAAAATGTCTAGCATCACCCAGCAAGTGCGACCAATATCCAATCCCAGGCCAAGTGGGCTTGGATTGCAAAGCCACATACTTTTCAGAATACTGTATGGCCGAAGCCTTTTCCCATCTGGAGTAAAGAGTGCACACAGGGATTGTAAAAGACATGGGGATGAAAGACAAAGGCTCAGTTACCACCTACAAATTTACTACTGACTGAAATGTGAAAACACTGGGGAGATCCAGAGATAGCTTTTATGAGAGAGAGGGGAAGGAGGGAGGGAGGGAGTGTATTGTTAACAGAGAGGATGAAGGCAATGGCAGACACTGAAAGTAATTGTTGGTCACAGGTTAGGGGGTTTTAAGGAGAACTACTAGGAAACTACTGCAATAGCCCAGGTGAGAAATGTCAAGGCCTCAGCTGGGGCAGCAAAAGTAGCAGTAAGTAGAACTATTCATAGATGATCTGGTGACCAACTGCCCTGGTGACTGATTGGACACAAGAGCTAATTGTCTTTAAGTGCTTCATGAGTTATGGATCCTAAATGGGACTCCATGGGAGTGGCCTGTATCCCTTTCCTTCCCTCCCCCCTCTTTTCCCATCCTCAGGTTTGTGCCCAATTGTACTGAGGCCACTAGCAGTGTGTCCCCTGCATTCTCTTACTCATTCAGCAATCATTCACAGGGTGACTAGCAGCTCATACCAAACGAAAACACTTTACAAGAATTTATTATAGGCCAGACATGATGCTCAATGTTTTCTATACATTATCACATTAATTCCTCATGACAGCTCTTTAAAAGGGCTTTGTTGTCCCACCTCCCAATACAACAAGGCTCACACTACTCAGACACTAATGCTCACACTACTCAGCTGACCCAGAATTTGAATCTAGATCTGTTAGACCTCAAAATCTTCTCACTAAGTTGCCATTTTTTAATCCATTTGAAACAGGGACGAAACAGAAAGTACCAGGAATGTTCAGGTCCAGAAGGCCGAATAGAAGAAGTAACTAGGAAAACAGAGTTTAATGTATGAACAAACTGGGGTTGCACATGTGCACACACGTGTTCTTGCTGAACCAATAGGAACACATGATGAGGGGAAGGTGAGACACACCTGTAATTCTAGCACCGAGAGAGGCAGACACATGAGGATCACAAGTTTGATTCCTGCTTGGACAACTTAGCAACTTAGCAAGACTCTGTCTCAAAATAAAAAACAAAAAAGAACTGAGGATGGAGCTCAGTGGTAGAAACACTGGGTTCCATCACAAGTACAAAAAAAGAAAACTGCAGTTATGTTGACAAGATTGATTTTTAGAGGAAACCCTAAAGGTGCATCCGAAAGAATGTGAGAAGCATGGAAGAATGAGGCATTGATGGCAAAAGCACTGTGGTACAGGAGAGATGACACAAACAAGGGACAGAAAGGACACGATGCGCAATGTGGGCTAGGGATGGTGAGGTGCTTGGGTTACTGCTTTGGGCCTATTGGGAGAAATCATGAAGGAGGCGCCCACTCTTACAAGGCAGAGTGGCTACAGGGGGCAGCGCGGAATTATATTCACTATTTGAAAGCGAAACAGGAATCTTAGATGCTGAGTGGCAAAGTGTCTCATTGGAGCTCAGATTTCTGTGCTGCACTTTTTCAAACTTCCTCTCACCTATTGGGCCATCTATGCTTTATCTTGCCCCTGGGTCTGTTTTTCCTCTGTCTGCCTTTGATATTCTTCAGTTCTCCTTAATATGTTTAGCTAACTTTTTCCAGTAAAGAATTAAGCATTAGCCAAGTCGCCCCAGAACATGCCAACTTCAGCCGCTCTTCCCCTTTCCTTCTCATTCTTACCCCACCCTCCCCCTCTGTGTTCCTCATTGCTTACTTCTTCAGCGCTAGCTCTCCTCCCTGTCCAACTCCTCTCCCTTTTTTTTTTTTTTGGTACCGGGAATCGAACTCAGGATCTCACACTTGCCAGGCAGGCGCTGTGCCACTGAACCATATCCCCAGCCCTATCCTCTCCCTTTCTTTGGGCACTGATTCTCCTTTTTCTTTGCTCTACCTCCTGCTCTCTAAGGGCACTTTCTTCTTTCTGGCCTTTGCTCAGAGAACAGAATCCAATAACTACTTTTTCAAGTCTTGCCCTCTGAAAATCTGGGAATAATACTGTAGAATAATCAAAATGTAAAGAAAGTTAGAATTAATCCTAAACAAATCTTCAAAATGGGGATGATTGGCCAGGAACCTTCTTGTCTGCTCCCACAGTGGGTAGGGTGGTGGTTCTCAAACTTTAGTGACCCCAGAAGGTTCACTTATTAAAATACTGACTGTTGGGCCCAACACCCAGAGTTTTTGATCCAGCAGGTCTGGGAGTAACCTGGGAATGTGCATTTCTGAAAAGTTCCCAGGAAATGCTGAAGGTGCTGGTCCATGTGCTACATGTTGAGAACCACTGGAGTGGGGAAACTAAAAGCTGTGAGGAGGCCAAGGTTCAGCTGTGCAGGATAGCCGTGGAGAAACAGTGGAGGGAAGGAGGTTTTGTTCCTGATCACATAGACAAAGGGACGGAAGCAGCCTGGGATACTCTGAATATGAGATCCAGAGGACACGCTGGGCTGCAGGGAGGAGGGCAGAACAAGCAGGGAGAGCTCTGCATCACAGCCTTCTGGGAAACACGGAAGCCAGCTCCAAGCCCTGTCATCCACCCTCCAGCTTGCAAAGCAGCAGAAGGGAATTCTCAGGATCCCTTTGATCTCTTCCCAGATCCCCAAGTCCTCTGTCTGTTTATCTCCCTCCTTCCTTGGCCTCCTCTTCCCCCTTTCTACCCCCTGCCCAGTGGATGATTCACTCCCCCTCTCTCCTGCCTCCCCACCCTACTGCCATCTGTTTTTCTAATGAAGGCAGAAGATGAGCTGGTTTGTTGGCCCACACAATAACAAAGCACACTCCATGCTAGAATTTTTCCTGATGCACTCTCGGAACGCTATTTTTATGGGTATCATTTCCCCACCCAGTTTTCTCTTTTCTCTCCAACTCCATACTTTCCCCTCCTCTGGCCTCATGTGGATCCCAGTTTCCCAGAATTAAATCAAGAGACACAGAGATGCAGAAGAATAAAAGGATTAATGTGCATGTGGGCTGTATGTTTTTGTGGGGAGGACTTGGAAATGAATGGTAGTTAAACAGCTCTCTCTAGCACACCAGGTGGAGCCAGAACTATCGGGCATTGCTACTAAGTGGTTTATTTATTTGCAGAGGGCAGTTTGGATTTCAAAACCTGTCATGACTGAGAGTAGAACACTTGTATCTGTCACTGGCTATTCCTTCGGTAGGAAGCTTATATGGGGTGTGGGGGAGTCTCCCTCTCTGCATTAGGATTCCTGTGTGATCCTCCTTCTGCAAGGCTCTGCCTCCTTCTTGACACTTCTTGGTGAGATTAGCTCTAGTTAACCTAGCTAAGGAATTTTAACACCTTGAGTTCCACACTGGTACAGGAACGCATCGTGCAAAGAAGCAGACAGGATTTCTTGAAGTAGTAAAGGTCTAGTTTGGGTTACTCAGCAGTGGACTACAGGTCCCCCTGGGAGGTTACATACATAGGTGACTGTGCAACCCACGAAGTGACTGTAAATGAAAGAAACCCCTTGGGTGAGTGGCCATGGGGAAGGATGAGGACTGTGATAAATATAGTGAGTTACCCTCTGGGGTTGTAGCTGCTACTCGGATCCAAATAATTACGGCCATCGCTGCTAGATATTCTTGTTTTATATGAGAAAAATCTTTGCACAAAGAATTTTTTGCTTTTTATTTTTATTTGGGTAGGTGTGTATATGTATAGTGTTCCATATGCACATAGGAATTCATGTAGAAATCGCAACACTGAAACTTTTGTAACCAAAACAAGACTGTTTTTAAATGGTGTGATGGCCCAACATATCTTATATGGGCCATTGCTCTGCAAAACACTAATCTCAAACAAAGCCAGTTACAGAATCCCAAAACCATAAATAATTCTAACTTGCTTTTTAACTTATTTTTATTAAGTCATTTCAAATGGAATGCTGACAATTCTGCTAAGACAAAACAAAAGTGAGAAATCCTAATTTCCATAAATTTGAGATTGTGGAAACCACTACATTTAAGAAACCAAACAAAGAAGTAGAGGGTGTATGGAATCTTGAATGGCAAAAGTCAGTGAATCAAGCAGACTACAACTCTCTAGACTGGGTTTAGGGAGAAGGAGGCCAACTTACCTCACAGGACTGGATGCAGTGGATCAGGAGGGGGTCTGGGTGCCATTGACGCCGGCCAGTGCACACGATGCTCTAAAGAGGAAGACAAAAATCCCCAGATATCAAAAACAGAGATATTCATTCTCTGAGAGAGGGGGAGAGTCCTGAGCTTACTCCATCAGCCCCACTCCATTCCTCTAGGAGCGGGACCCTGGCTACTCACCCTAGAGAGGACCAGGCTGCCTGGCCTTTCCTGAGGAAACCACTAACCCTGCGGAAAGGTGTCAAAGCAAAAACTCTCGGTGGGGAGAAATTTTTGCATCCTTATCTTCTCCAAGATATCCAAATTTCCAGAGTTCTGCAAGTGTAGTTTAAAAAACAATCCTCAATATTGTAATTAATTTAATTTGTTCTTAGGCACAAAATTGATTCATTTATTTTAAAATTTTAAATGATACAAGGAATTACGAGATGTTATGTTGATTAAGAAGTATCATGGGATTTTAAAGCTGTGCACAGAGAATCTTCAGCTAAAAGTGGGTGCAATGGTTTGGATATGATTTGAATGAGTTCCACACAGGATCATAAGCTGGACAAAACACACCTACAGAAAAGAGGGTGATTCGGAGATATCATACTGAACTTGAAGTCAGAAAAGGTGGTCATGTTTCTTTCTCCATTTCTTCTCATTTACGCAATCTTGGACAGATCATCCAACAATATCTAATATGTATGTAAAATAAAAAAATGTCTTTTCCTGGCTTTTGTTTTGTGATGAGAGTCAAATGAAATTATATATATGACTTCGAAGACAATAAAGTATTATCCAAATGTAAAGTATCATTTTTTATTAAAAGCATCAAGTCATTGGAAGCAGAATAGAGAAAATGATGCAATTTAATCCACTGCTCTGTAGTTTTGCCAGATTCAAAGGTATATGAATTACGGTATTGTAATGACAATACCAGGGATTGTTCATGACATAGACAAACATCATTTACTAAACAAATGAACTACTGGGCAAACAATTGTGTTTGTACTTAAAGTACTATTGTTAGCAGTAGTATTTCTCAAAGCATTGCAGTGGAATTTCTCGCAATACTTTTTAAAGATGCATATACTAAGGAACCCCCACCCTGTCTGAAGGGCGGGATTTATACTGTCCCTTTTACATTCTGCCTGAGTGATTCTTTTTTTTTTTTTTTTTTTTTTTTTTGCGGGGAGGTCGACCTCAGGACCTCGCATGCCAGTAGGCGCCCATGCCGCTGAGCAATATCACCAGCCCTTTTTTCATATGTGGGTTCTGGGAGTCGAACTCGGGCCCTTGTGCTTGCCAGGCAGGCGCTTACGCCGCTGAGCCATCTCACCAGCCCTGCCCGAGTGATTCTTAAGGACTCCAAATTTAAGACTGAGTACAACATAGAACAATTCCCAGGATAAGTCAATTTGAGTTACAAAGATTTTGCATAATATGGAGTTTTATTCAATACAACTGCTTTGGTTTATGAGGCACTTTTTTCTTACTTATGAGGACAAGGTTAGATTTTTGTAAACCTGAAAAGAATAGGTTTCATAAGATCATCTGTGGTTGGTGCATAGTGTCATTTTAGAGGACCTGAAGTACATAAGGGCAATCACTTCCTCATCCATAGCTTCTGTTGATATTTTTGGTTGTTCTTGTTCAACAGAGTTTCAATTTCCTAATTGCGGAGTAGCCCTTGCGAACTGTGAACAATACTCTGTGCTCTTTCTGTGGAGTTGCTGAGACAGCAAAAGTAACAGCTTGCCCACATCCACCATGATAATTAATGAAAAATACTGGATTAGTATTTGATTTTATTTTGCATAAAAGATACAGATTTGGGGTTCAGGAACACATAAAAATGTTTTATTTTCAACTTTAAAACTTTTGATTGCTGGGTTCCCCTTCCTCCGGCAACAAATTACTATTATAAGGTAAAATAAGGTTTATTTTTGTTACCTCGATTTTCCCCCTACATTCTTGGAAGTATCAATATACTTCACTTTGATTCCACAAAGAAACACACATCAAGAGCCCCCTAAAGCAGTTATTCCCTGTGTGGGAGCAGCCACACAGTTTGGTGGTTCCCCCAAATCATGAAGAGCTGGGCAATAATATTGGGGATGAGCAGATTGCAGGGACAAGGGAAGGAAGCAACCCTGCTTCAAATAAAAATGGCAACTGAGCAAGAAAGATTGCTATTCACCAAGCCAATTAAATTCTATCCACATGTTTCTCACCTGTTTCTCATGTTAAGCCAAGGGGTGGGTATTATCCCCATTTAAACGGTAATGAGTAGAGGCAGAGGACAGTAAATTAAGGCTATGCCGTTGGTAAATAGCAGCTCATGAGTACAAACTTAGATTTTGTAAAAATACACTTTTCATTCCAAGGTCAACAGTGATCCTTCAATGTTATCATCCTCAAAATCATGCCTGGACAATCTGTGTCCAAAACCAAGAATTACTGATTAGATGGCATAGTCACAGCAAATGCCATAATACAAATGATAATGTTTAATATGCTGGTTTAAGGAGAAACAGCTATTCCACGCTTTCTTTCTAAGGTGGGCAACTTGACTTTGACAAAGATGTGATTATACCTAGAAGTAAGAAGCTTCACAAATGCACTCAGCCTGAGGAGAAAATACACATTTACTTGTGGAGTAGAAAATGGTGCTATGATTTTTTTGTTCCTGCATCAAACGTTTATAAGAGACCTAAGAGGTACTTCACTGGCGCCCTCCCCACACCAGCGAAGTTGCCACACTGCTCTCAGACTTGTGGTGCACTGCACCTCCACAGAGTTCTCACTGGGCTCTGCATCCTCAGAGGGATCCTGTCCTCTTGCCTCTCTCTTGTCTCATTCTCTCTCCCATCTTTCTTCTCTAGATCACAGTTTCAGGCACACAGGAAAAGTTTTCTGTCAGTTGACCCTTCCTCAACTTCACCAGGCTCCTGAGCCAGAGTTAGTTGCTTCTCCTCAGGTGTTTCCACAGCATCTCTTCTTCAACCGAACCACTCCCCATGTTGCACTGGTATAAATCTCCTTATTCAAGGGTAGACTGTAAGTCTCTTCGACAGAAGGACTACCATTTTTTACCTCCATGTCCCCGTACTTAGTACATACGTACAATCCCATGGCACATAGTAAGCCTGAATGAATATTTCTTGAAGAACAAATAGTTGAATCAACAGGGCTGTGCTATGAGGTGTGATCAAAATATACAGTGAATGTTTAAATAAAAATAAAACGTTCTTACAATAAAAGACACATTGCTGTGAATCCCCCTCAAAATACTTCCCCTAACTTTGAACATAATTACATCATTCTTGCCAGTTTCTGAAGCAGTTCTAGAAGCCCTTTTGCATGAGTGTCTTTCTGAGGTGTGATCAAAAATACAGTGAACGCTGCTGCTGAGTGCCATCTAATGGAAACACTGGCTTGTAAAAATATTATGGTGTGTCCTCTCCCACCTTATTCACGGGATCTGATACTATGTGACTTCCAGCTCTTCTCCAAAGTCAAAATGATCAGGAAAGCTAAATGTTTTGAATTGATTCAGGAAATAGAGGCAACCACAACAGTGTGACTCAAGTCACAAAGGAAGACTCCTTCAACTGTTTCAGAAAGTGACAAGAAAAATGGAATACAGTGCTTCCTTGAAAATAAGGCCTAACCAGACTGACCTAACCAGAACCAGCCCTCGCTGGTTTTTGCCATGGTGATGCCCAGTGTCACACAAAAGATTATACCTCATTATTCTCTTGCTCAGTGGCTACTCTATAATGGGAGGTAAGGCAAGGTTAGGCCGAGAGGGGCTGGCATTTTTTTCTGGTTAGGTCTTATTTTCAGGGAAACATGGTGTATTCAAAGCGAAAAGTATTCTGAGGGGAATTAATGGCAATGTGCTCTTTACTATAATCATTTAAAGAATTTTTGATATTCACCATATGTTTGATCACAACTTGTATTTTCCATCTCTCATCCAAATCACACTTACAGTACCTTTTCCCTGATGCTTCTGCTTTGATTAGCCACCGAGGAAAAGGAATTGAGAATTATTTCCAAATGAAAAGTGTGTCACTAGAGTCCATATTTTGGTTATTCTATAGGAACTGTGTCATAAGGATTTTGTTAATCTAATAAAGAAACCAAACTCTCAAACTTTCTGACATTCCCATACTCCACCATTCTAACAAGACATAACTAATTTACAACAAAATCTTCTCCACTTAGTCCTTGCATAGCCTTTTCTTTCTTTCTTTTACATATATTCATTTCACAAATGTTTATTGAGCATTTACCATTTACCAAGGATCTGGGGATGTAACAGCAAACAAAACAGACAATAATCCCTCACTAAGCTTTTTATTGTATTAGCAAGAAGAGACAATAAATAAGATGAATAAATAAAATACATAATACACCTGGCAGTGATAAGTCCTAGAGAGAGAAAGGACACAAAAATGTTAGGGGAGTCAAATTTTAGACTGAATAGCCAAAGAGGGCCTTCCTGACATTTAAGACAAAATATGGAAGAAATGAAAGAGCAAACCATGCAGATATTTGGAACAGCATTGTAGGCAAAGCAAGCCACAAGGGCAAAGATTCTGAGACAGGAGTGTGCCTGGCATGCTCAGGAAACAATCAAGAGGTCACCGTGACAAGATTAGAGAGAGCCAAGGAAAGTGTGTGGGAGATGGGGCCAGATAGGTAAATGTGGTTCCCGGAGACAAGGGAACCATAGAGCTGAGGATCCAGGTTTTGAATAATCAAATGTATGGATGTGCAAACAAATGAGACTTCCCATGGGAGTGTTAGTGGAAGGGACTGTGCCCCCAGGAGCTAGAGTGTTTAAGAAGTAAGAGGAGGGTGTCTGACCTAAGCATCAGTAGGTGACAGCAGCCATGTGGATGGTGAGTGGTTTATTCTGTTAGCATCAGATTCCAACATGGCCGATTCTAGAGAGGAGGGAGGAAAATGATTTGGAAGTGGCAATGAGGACAGAGGACAAGAAAGTGACAAGAAAGATGAAATACTGTGCTTCCTTGAAAACAAGGCCAAACCAGACCAACTTAATCAGAACCCTCTGACACAGGCCCCTCTGACAAATCCAGTGGTAGAGGGATGTAAGACAGAAAGCAGAAGAGGTGTTTAGGGAGTCTGCACAGGAAAGCCAGTTTTCAGACCCAAATGGAAAATGCAGAGAAGCAGCTGTAGATGTAGCAAATTTTGTAGATGACTTTGACTTTGCATAGCACACGGCCCAGGAAAGGATGGCAGGTTTAGAGTGGGAGATGGAGACAGGAAAGTCAGTTGTCTTCTCACCCAGTTTCTTTATTCTTTCCCTATTTTCAGTTTTATTTGTCTTTTTCATTCATCCATCTCTTTTCCTCCTTCTTTCATCTTCTCCCTGTTTCTGTCATATTTGTACATTCATTCAACTTATCCTATGTTCTATTTATTTATTTTTCGTATGTGGGTTCCAGGAGTCGAACTCGGGCCCTCGCGCTTGCCAGGCAGGCGCATACGCTGCTGAGCCATCTCACCGGCCCCTCCTATGTTTTCCTATCCCATTTTTCATTAGCAGTCATCTTTCTTCCTGGTCCTCACGTCTCTGAGCCTTCTATCTTTTAAACTTCCCATTAGATGTGGGTCATTTTATTTTTCCCCAGCTTTCCTTCTTTCACTACTTGATGTTTCATCCTGGTATTCAGGGGTGATCCATGTAGCTGATTTTAGAGCCCCTGAAATTACCCCAGAGAATGTCCTGTCAGTTTCTCAGCAACCTTACATCTTTGGCAGCTGAAAACATCCATTCCCTCACCTGGACTTTGACAGGTTCCATCCAGTACTCCAGCTTGTCAGCAGTGATGTTCTCTGGCAACATGACGGGATCATTAGGGGGGATTATACATGACGGGGAACACATGGCACCTGAATGAACACAAATTCAAAGCAGAAATTGAGCTTATCAGTTTGCACTCTTTTTCATCTTGCAATCAAAAGCTTCGATATTCCAAGAGCAATTGCTCTTTACATGGGGTCTATCACATTATGACAGTTGGAGACAGGCCTGATACTCATGTAATGTGCACTTTTAGAGATATTTTTACACTAATTGGTAAAGAGCCACTCTCACTAGCTAATTCCCCTTGCCCCAAGCGTCCCCTCCTCTGCCTGGTCTGGTGTTCCTTTTCTCTGGGATTTGTGAGTCTCTGAATGATCCAGTAATTCTGAGATTGATTCCTGGTCCAGCAGACTTCTAGACCGCGTTCCAGTGCGCTAACAGCCAAACTCTATCCTGACTGACTGACGCATTTTAAGTATATTTAATGTCTTTCTTGCCTGTGTGGTCTCCTGGAAGCTGATAATTGCAGCAACTCCTACCTAAAAATTTGACTAGCTGGGGAAAAATAGCCCAGAAATTATGAAATTACTCCAGGGGTATCCTGTCAGTGCTACACTGAATACCATTACCTTGGCAGCCAGGAAACCTGTGTGATTAAAGGAGAAAACAACCAAAAATCAGAAGCAGAGATTTAGGGCGTTTGTTAGTCCCTAGAAGGCAAATCTTGCTGCTTTCTTCACAGGGGATCCAAATGTCTTTTAAAATTCTACACAAGGCAAACATACTCTCAGGGTTCTCTGTTTCTTCATCTATAGATCTGATGATCTCCAGGTTTCTTTTCAGCACTCAGTGTCTGTGTTCCATTGTTTTTCAGTAACTTTTATAATATTAAAATATTACTTCTGCCTTTAGGACTCTAAGTACTTGAGTCTGTGATATTTTAATGCAGAAATTAGAGGCTTTGAGGATAAGAATCTGTTTATGAAATACCACTCAAGAGGCCCGTCAAGCTCCCTGATCCTCCAGGCCTGACCGCAAGACCTCACAGTGCAAGGATACCTTGAAGATGGTAAAGAACCATTACGGAAACTAATGAGCATTTTATTGTGCTCGGCTTATATTCAGTAGTATTACACAGGTTAAAATGCTTTATAAAATTACTCCTTGTCCATACAATTCAGAATTTAGGAGTAATCTCACAAGGTTTCACACAAAATACAACTGTGCTGCTATGTTTTGGGACAGCCAGGGAAATGTGTCAACATCACTGATGTGTCAACATCAGTTCTGGCCACAAAGACCTTTAATTGTAATTACTTGAATTGGAAGTTGCCCACAGGACCTGGAGCCTAGTCCTCAGTAGAGAATGAATGGCTGAAAATTAATACAAGTAAGTGCAATCTCAAATCATCCCTTTCAGGAACTCTACATTCTACTAACAACCACTAAGAGAATGGAGGATCCTCCACACAAGTTATGCCTACATATCCTCTCCTTTCCTCTTGGAACTAAAAATACTCCATCCACTCTCAGCCCTGCAGCAGAGTGGGTAAAACATGAGCAGACAGCTTAACCAGCTATACCAACTTCATACGTGTGTAGAAGACTAAAAAGAACAAATTCAGTCTGGGGATGGTAGCACATGCCTGCGCTTAGGAGGCTGAGGCAGAAGGGTTGCCTCAAGTTCAGGGCCAACATAAGTGTTCATGATTACACATATTTAAAATATCACATACTCAAATGATGAGGCCAGTTTGGGCTATATAGTGTGTTCAGATCTGGCCTGAACTACCCAGGGTGACCCTGTCAAAAAAAAAAAAAGAAAGGAAGAAAAATGTATTATGAATTTTTATTTTTACTGAAGTAGCTAAGAATTAATTTGCATTTCCATTTACTTTTCAGGGACAACAGTGTAACTGATTAAAGATCCAGCCAGGACCAATAAAATGATGACTTGGGAACAGACACCAACATTCCTTCCCTTCCTTACCAATCCCATATCCCTGTTCACACTTGTATTCCAGGAAATTCAGCTCTGAGGAGGGTGGAGGGCATTCCCCTTGCAGGTTCTCACACAACTTGAACTCTGGAGTCCACAGTCCCTCTTTAGTACAGACAATGGGAAGCTAGAATATCAAAGGTATAGAAGATCCCATTATTGTTTTGTTAACTTCATTAAGAATGGAGAAAAAATGGTCTAATAAAATGGTGACATACTTCAACTTCTAGAATTTGGGCTAAAAGATGCTATAATTAACTATGTTGCAAATAGCAAAAATTAAAAAGAAAAGAAAGAGCAAGCCAAGACACTTCCTTACTGTTTCCGTGTAAAAAATATCATGAGCAATTTTGCCACTGATGAAATTTACCAGCAATGTATTTCTTTTCAGATATAAGGAGCTACTGGCCATAACCCATGTAATCTGAGTTATTTTTGGAAAATTTCCCCCGATGGTATTGTTTTACATTGATTCATACATACCGTCATAAAAATGCTTTTTGTTGCAAATATCTGGGTTTTTTTCAAGATGAATTTTGTTCTGTGAAACCAATTCTTAATTTTCCTTAAAGGTGTATTTTTGCCTTTGTATTAGAATAAACACATCATAATTGCTTTTGTTCTATTCCCTTTCTCCACATGTGCTGACTTGTGTAACACTTAACTTCACACCTTTAATAATCACAAGGTGTACTCTATCTAGAATACAAACTACAACTAACCAAACCCAAGAAAATTAGATTTTAGAAATATAGATACCTCTGTCTTCATCTGGTCAATTCTTGATTCTTTATGGAAACATAAGTGTTTGACTTTCTTGGGGTCTCATGACATACTCTTTTCACATCTGTTCTGCAGTGCTTACCTTTGAGTGCTGGACACTAACTTAAAGACATGTGGCAAAAGAGAAGTCAAGATCATTGATCGTTGCCTAGGAAGTCTGCTTGACTTCCTGCCTCGTGTTTATATGTGGTGCTTGAAAAGATTCTAAAACATAATTGATTTTAGTCACACAGCCACTGAAGACTACATTTTTCATTTGAGACCTTCTGTGCTAAAATCCTAGGGAAAATAACAGTCAAACAGCACTTTGAGCTTTGCTGAGGAATTTGTGTTTCTGTTCATACAAACACACACACACACACACACACACACACACACACACGTCAGGACTCCAGAATTATTTGGAATGTACCTAAGTACCCTACCCATCAATTTCTTCTTCTTACCCTTGAGGAAGTTCTGAATTTGGTATAGAATATTCCAAAAACATAGTATCATTTGAATTTTCTATTGAATAATACTGTATTAACACCTCTGGTTAGAATCCCAACTTAGTAAGACCCTCCCTGATAGGATTCTTTTCAATAATTTTGACTCAACATTCTTGGCATGGCAATCAAGATTAGAATACAGACTGATCCCAAACAAAGTTCAAAGAGTCTTCCTTACCCTTTCACTTTTCTGGTTACAGTTAAGCACACACTGACTGTCCAGATGGAAGCCGTTGGTACACTCATACATGCCTTCAAAAACAGGAGAAGGAGGCTCACACACCACTGGCATACAGCTGCCTTGCTCCCAGGTTCCACCTTCCAGGCACTGTATCTTCAGGAACTTGCTGATGAGACATGAAACAAAATTGCCCATCAGACTCCTCAAGAAGGTCATAGGAGAGGTCTGGATCTTCAGCAACACATGATAAGGATTAGCAAATAGGCAGGGACAGATGATTCTTGTAAGCCAGTTGCCAGAGCACCCCAGTTTAATCTCAAAGTCAAGAAATAAAAATAGTAATGTTTATTTATTGGCAGTGGTAGAAGGTATTGTATAGTAATATTTGATGTATTACTCTAGAGAAAGTTTGATAAATAGTGCAGCATCTAGATTGCTTATAGCTGGGTTTTCTTTGAGATTTGCATCTTTCAGAAATTTCACATCTAAGTACACTGGAAAGTGTTGGTATTATGGAATACAGAAAAGATGCTCATACACTCAGGGGCCAATCAGATGTATTAAAGATGATCAGTGTGGATATGGTGATATAATTAATGAAGTTGTTAATATTTCTTAGTTTTTCAAAGAGAAGAGAAAGTGTAGTAATATAGTATTGTTTTAAAACAGAGACTCAACCTAACCTTCAGAAGGAAACTAACCTCCTTGAAGTTGCTACACCTGTTTTGTTTGTAAATTCATTTTTCCCTCGATAAAGTTCATACCTTTTACCAGGTTCACAAAGAAGATCATGACTCATTATTGTCCTGGAAGAATTGCCCCTTCCATGCACAGACATGAGCTCTAACCAGAAAGACTGGCTTGAGGTGGATAGGAGTTAAAAGAATAAGGATTTTTTTTTTTTGTTACTGCAAATTCCACTCCATTCCCCTTCTGACTCACTGCAGTCTGAAGGTGATTTCCAGTTGTGCAGTTTTAACATACCCACTTCTGACTCAGAACACTCCTGGCTATAGAAAAGCTATGACTTTAAAATATAAATAGCTTTTGGCCATTGGCTGTCTCAATTACATGGTGGACTTCTACTGGCATGTTTAGTGTCATGATGCCCTTTTTGAATTTCAATATGCCCACCATCCTATGCATGCTTTCAATTGACAGTTGTACAAATGGCTCCCATGTGCCTGTCCAGTCGTGTAATTTTATATTAGATTTACTCTCATCTCATTGTCATATAAATGTGTCCATGTCTGTCTATCCCACTAGATTGGAGTTTTCCAGAAGACAGAGGCTGTGTCTTATTCCTGTTTTAAATTCTCAGATATTAAAAAATATATGGTTTATATTAGGTATTAAATAAAGATGTGTGGAATTGAACAGCATCAGGCTGACCGCAGGGCCCATTATGTAACAAATTGTATCACCATAACACTAGTAATAAAATAATATTTTATCTCCATTTTATTGATAATGCACTGAGAGATGCTAAGTTCTTTTTCTAAGACCTCACATCCCAGAATGCACTTGATTTAAAATAATTATAATGATAATAGTGTTCAAATTCTCCTAGGAACTCTCTCCTTTCTACCACCTCCCACAGATGCAATCATTCCCCTACCTCTGCTGAATTGACACCGCCCAGCTGGAAAGATCAGGCAATACTACTGACACCAGGGAAGAAGTAGGGCTGTAAAAACCTTGCATGTCAGCATGGTTATAAAGGAAAACCCTTGCTTGGCCAGCATGATAATATTTTTACTTCATGTGGTATTTTTCTCTGAATTGGTTGGAACACTTCAGCCATGGAAATAGCCCTCCTTTTCCTTGCCCAGCGTGAGGAACCATTCAAGAATGCTGGTTTCATGTATTTCCTTGCCAGTTTAATAACCTCAGGGGTATGGGTAGACAGATCTAACTTGGATGGGGAAGAGGGATTTTGGGTATTTTGGGTGGTACCCAGACAACGTGACAGGACTGTCCTGCAAACCAACAATATAGGGAGGAAGACTGCTACAGGGTAGCAAGAGAAGCAGTGCAGTTTACATTGGGTCCTTGGACCTGGGAGCAGGCTCCTGGGCGGAGTGAGGAGATGCTGGGCGAGTGTCCTGATGCCCTAGGAGGTCCAATTTCCCTCAGGAAGGTGTTCCTGTGCTCCTCACAACCTCATGCATTCACCTTCCTCGAGGTTTCTTCCACCTTGTAGAGAAAATGGTCCTGTGCAGCAGTCTCTCCAAGGGCCTTTCACAGCCTCTGCATCTCTCTACATTAGACAATGCTCTCTAAGCCCTGCCCTAAGACCTTTCCCAAAGCACTCAATTGGTTCCTCCTTCCTCACTGCCTAACAGTGATGTCCATATCTATCTAACCTCGTTGTGCAAGTTTTGAGATCCATGGTATGGAGCCTGGCACTTCAGTGTAGTGGGCTCATTCTTGTCATTTTGTTTCAAAAGAGACAGTGATTATGTTAAGAAACCAGAGTGTCCTGGATTGTTCCTAGTTCCAGGAAATTTGGTTTCCTTGTAAGGCTACCAAAGGGGACTGAAGCCTAAGTCACACCACTCATCTTGCTTAAGTTTCAGCTACTTAGTGTTATGGACTGAATGCCCTCCACCCCCACCCCAGACACACACTCTGCCTAACTCATCATGAAATCATAACCCACAATGTGACATATGAGGAGGCTGAGCCTTTGAGAGATAATCAAGTCAAGAGGGTAGAGCCCTCATCATGTGACTAGTGTCCTTTAGAAGAAGAGACATAGAACCTGCTCTCTCTGCACTTTGCCACATGAAGATACAGCAAAAAGATGGCCAGCTGCAAAGCAGGAAGTGTTCTCAGATAACGGATCTGCCAGACCACTGACCTTGCTTTTTCAGCATCTAGATATGTGAAAAACAAATGCTTGTTGTTGAAGCCACCTATCCTGTTATAGAGGCTTAGACTAACCAAGATACAAGAATGGCAAGATTTTAACCTCCAGTGCTGCCTCTATGTTTCCTCTGGTGTGGTGATGTTGAGGACCTCCTCTGACTCTTTTGAGATCATTAGCAAAAATGGGTTTATGGTCCAACTCCTTCACATAATATGTATACATCAGGAGATAAGAGACTCTGACATCATGGAGTGAATGGCTTTTCGTTTCAAGGAATAGTAGCACTGGGTACTAGATCAATGTACGCAGACAGGCCCCTACCAAGACAGACATCCAAAAACGTTTTTGGCAACTTGTTCCAAATATCTGTCACATAACACATTCTTCATCCCAGTGGAGGGAGGGAAGCTACAGTATCTCATTTTCAGTCAGGTAATTAACATTAGTAACGAAGTCACCTGACTTTCCCAAGCGAATACAGCAAACAAGTCATTGGCAAAAGCAACAACAGATTTCAAGATTTTCATAAAATACAACACCTCAGCAATTACACAAATAGTTTCCAAATAAAATTTGTAGATCGATCCTATGAGAATCATGTAGGGATATTTTAGAAACCTAGATTGCAAAGCCTACTGAACTAAATCTCCTGGGATTTGCCTAGGACTCTGCATTTTTAAACTTTTCAGTAGTTTATATATGAAGTCACAGTGGTAAACTATGAAAATCTCTGCTCTTTCCTATGCTAGTAAAGATAAGCAGAGTTTAAGATCATTTACTTAACAGGCCTGTAGCTGTCCTGTTTGGGTCTTGCTGAACACCAGCCTTTTGGCTAGAGTTGTTAGATGGATAATCTTGCTCTCTGATTTCTTCCTTATTCTGTAAATGGTATCATGAGAAGTTGGGGTTAGGGTAGGGTTTGTATTTATCTTCCCTCTAACTTTTCCAGGCAAATCACCACAATTTCCAAGTTAGAAAGTGCTTTTTCCAATTTCTAAAACTTGTGGTATCAACCTAGAGCTGAAAATCCAGCTGTGCTTTTTCTGCTTCTTACATCATTGCCAGAAATAAAGCTCTTGTAATCAAAACTTGGCTGCAACTTTGATTGATGTTGCTTGAGGCACACATGAGTCTACCCCATCCTTCTATCACCACTGAAGAGTTTTCAAAAGTAATATTTATGTTCCATTGGAGAAAATAAAAATATGATTTGTTGAGTCCGAGAGAATTACCATGTCTTTGCCAATCAAGGGCATCTAGTATCTCCAATGGGTCTCATGAATAATAACAACAAACAAAAAACCTGATAACTGAACTATTAGTCATTGCGTAGAAGGATATATATCTATGAAATTTTATCCTCAAACTCACACTGTGTGGTAAGGAGCATCACTTACTCTCTGAATTCTTGACTCCCATGTCTATGATGCTCCTCCATAATCATCCTCAGATTAGTAAACGACACTGCCATCTATTTTTGCACAAACTTGAAACTTAGACGACATCACTGATTCCACCCTTTCTCTCAGTCTCCCCTTTCCCTCAGCCTCTATCTGAATGTATCCAATACTTCAGCAAGTCCTGTCAGCTTCACCTTCCAGATATTTCTATGATTCGTCCCATCTCCACAGCCACAGATGCTACTATGAGATACCATCTCTTACTTTCCAACTGGACACACCACTGCTCTCCTGAGTCCCTTCCCACGCAGTTGGCAAGAACCAGTGAAAGGAAATTTTCACAATAATAAATTAATTGATTAATTAAAGTGTGTTACTTCTTCATGTTGCACATTTTAATTGCTTCCAGTTGCAAGAAAAATAAAATCTAAAGTTTTCATATTAGCCTATGAGGCCCTGTGTGACATTACCCACTTTCCATGACTGCTTTCAATGCTATGTTTACTGACTTCAATGCACACCACCCACTCTGGACTTGGAACTCTAAGTACAACCCAAGATTTTTCCTGCTGTAGGACTTGGGTTTTATTCTCTACTTGCAAAGTTTTTCTTTTTGCTCTTCTTCAGAGCGCTGCCTTTCTTTCTCCCTAAGAATAATTTTCACCATCTCAGAGCATCCTTATTTTACCCCTATAACTTTTCTTAATCAAAGAATCTAGGTTCCTTTCATGGAATGTATACTCTGTAATTATTTTGTTTATTGGTTTTACTTGTTTATTGCCAGTTCCCCTTGTACTGAAATATAAGCTTGGTGACCTTATTTACTATGGTATCCTCAGTACCCAGTACAATGCCTGGTACATAATAGATGTTAGTAAATTTTGGTGTAATGAATGTGTGGATGTTTATGTACTAGATGAGGTAAGTAATGTTCAGAAAATTAAAATAACTTGCCTGGGGTTGTCAAACTGGTCACTGTACCATGATAAATCTGATGCTAGTGCCTATGTCATACTATGTAAGCCTTAGTGTCCCTAGAAAGGTATCCGTAGATAAATTACCTTCCCTTACTTAGTGCCTTTGTGCAGTTGTCCTACTCTAAAAAGAATATGTAAAAGAGACAATTGCATTATTTCTATTATGCAGATTAAGATACTAAAGTATTAATTGGTTAAGTGTTTTGCTTTACATTTTCAGTGCCTGAAATGAAATTAGACAGACTCTTTGTTTATAATATGGTCTGGCCCCTTACTATTCAGTATGGCATCCAGAGCAGCAGTACTGAAGTCGTTCAGGAGCTGCTTAGAAATAAATCTCAGGTTATACCCCAGTTGAACTCAGTCAGAATCTGCAGTCAAGAAGTTCTCCAGGTGATTCCCATGCATTTTAAATTTTGAGAAGTACTGATCTAGACCATTTAAAAAGACACAGTCCTGGGCCGGTGAGATGGCTCAGCGGCGTAAGCGCCTGCCTTGCAAGCGCGAGGGCCCGAGTTCGACTCCCGGAACCCACATACAAAAAAGGGGCCGGTGATATCGCTCAGCGGCATGGGTGCCTGTTGGTGCGCGAGGTCCTGAGGTCGACCCCCCGGTACCCACCAAAAAAAAAAAAAAAAAAGAAAGACACAGTCCTCTACCCCAGCCAAAAGAGAAAGAGAACCATCCACACTTCTAAAGTCCATGCCAGTTTTCCTCTTAACAAATTGCAGGCCTGGTTACTCAAGCCAATATCCTAAGAAGGGAGCAGGCAGACTCCCTTCAGACCTGACTAGTCCACAGCTGAGCACCGTTATTTTGCACTCTCTAACACCAACCCTCCCAATGCCCTGCCCCAACCCTTTCTACAAGATGAGAAATACTATCACCAGGACCATACAGTTAGACATATCGGCTTTGGCTTTTCTTTCTTCTCTCACTTAAAAAATCCCCTTAGAAAAGGGGATACTTAAAATCCCCTTTAAAAAATCCCCTTAGAAAAGGGGATACTTTAAAAATCCCCTTAGAAAAGCCGGTGAGATGGCTCAGCAGCGTAAGCACCTGCCTGGCAAGCGCAAGGGCCCGAGTTCGACTCCCGGAACCCACATACGAAAAAGGGGCCGGTGATATCGCTCAGCGGCACGGGCGCCTGCTGGCGCGTGAGGTCCTGAGGTAGACCCCTGATACCCACAAAAAAAAAAGAAGAAAGCTCTTCTCTCATGTAAAAGACAGCCTCTCCGTCAGGATGGACAACCTACTGTTCCCAGAAGCACGAACCATGTGCTCCACTTCTGCGTTCCATTCCTCATGCCTACCTTTAGACTTTCTGCTGCTTGGTCTTAGGTCTCCAGATTGGCACGTTTGACAACACCCTACCCCTTAGCTCTGAACACCTAACCTTAAATTTAGGGTTCCCTTCCCATCTTCCACTACCATTGTCCTCCCAGACTCTCCCACAACAAGTTCAACAGCCCTCACTTTACCCATTCCTGTGAGTGTCTGGCTTATTCTTCATAGAGCTGACAGCCTTTCCTGTGCAACATGCACAGGTTACTCCCTGAACTAAAAACAACCTAAAGTTTTTCCAGTGCAGGCAATTAAAATCCAAACATATACAACAGTAACTACAATTATCCTTCAGAATCCTAATAACAATTCCTATCTGTGTGTGTTTGAGGAACCGGGGATTAAATTGAAAGACAGAGACAAACTGAACCTAACAGAGAGGAACCTGTGGCCTTCACCCTCTGCCACCTTTCAATTATTTGTCCATTCATACATTTTTCTATCGCCTATTTGTCTATTTGTTACATTATGCCCTGCAGTTGTAGAAACAAATATAAACACTGTAATAGTGCCAGAATACTAGTCTATAGGAGCCTGAAGTGGGAGCCACTAACGCTGCCTGGAGATGTGGAGAACATCAGGAAAGGACTCCTTGGGGGGGGTTCATAAGGTAGAGAAGGACAAGGGGGTGCCAGGCAGGAGGAACAGCACACTTGAGAATCCAAAAGCGTGGGAGGTGCTGCAGGTTCACACCTGGGCCAAGGTCAATGGAGAGAAGTTTGCATGCCCTCTTCTGTCTCTCCTCTCGTCTGTCCCCTCTTGCATGATTTAGAACCAACTCAGGAGAAACGCAGAGGGCAGAGTCTATTGGGATAAAATTTTTGCCAAAATGGACAACAAACTGTAGAAAATCATTTTCAGAAGGCAGATTCTTTCATTTTTAGGAACCTATGTAGTCAGCCATGGTCTGTCGCTGTTGTGTGGCGAAAAAACAAAGATATTTGCAAGGACCAGAAAGACCTGTGTTTCTAGAAAGCTGTGGTACACCTAAGGACTGGGAATGGACACAGGTGAGTCCCGCATCCTCCTGACTTCCATCCCCTGCTGTACACTGAAAGGAAAAGCGCTGATGCGCACTCTGCTGGCTAGTTTCCCCTAACTGAGAGGAAGAGCCAGAAGTCACAGCAGCCTTCAGCAGACTTTCAGTGGCTGTCCTGGGTGATTCTTATCAGGAAGTAGTTATGGCAGAGGGACTGACAGCAGATGCAAGCAGATGAACCAGAAGACTATGCTAGAACTGCAGCCCAGGCTCTCAATAAATCTCTCCCTTGAAAAGTTACTTGGCCTCTGTTTTTTTTTTTTCTGAAAAATTGATATAGTCATGTTTTTCACAGCATTATTATTTCATATAGTGTATTTAAATCATGTAATATAATGAATGACACATGCTTAACAAAAAGCAGAAACAATTAGTTAGCACCGATGATCAAAAGATCTATTCAACCACACTATTCTGCTCTATCTCTATAAGTGTGATGGGTATGAAATGTTAACATTCCACTCAGTATTCACACTCTATTTAAACCTTCAGGTTCTGTACTACCCAGAATCCCTTAGGAAACAACACATAAATCAGCTTGACCTGGCCAGATGCCGCTTTCAGAGAGCAAGGCAAGGTCACCACCAAACTGCTCATCTGGTTGGCTGAAGAAAGGGTTAGCAGAGCCTGAGACACAGGTGGGAATAAGAAAAAGGAATATAAAGAAGGAAATAAAGAAACCCCTATTGATTTACAGTTAACAATGGAACTCTTAAATGAGATTTAACTTTTTTCTTTGATTAACAGAGAAATTAACAGTCAGTGTGAAACAGTTTTACAATAAGATGCTTCCTAGCTCAGAATTAAAGGTCACAGAGAAATTGATGAGTCCAGTAAGTGCTGTGTTTAAGTGAGGGCCTTTGTGCCAATCACCAGCTCTGCAAACTCTGCAGCAGCGAGCTGGCCTGTGCCCAGGTGTATATTTGAGTGGCCAAGGCTTGGAGGAGGTTCATCCACTTTGAAGCCAAAAGAAGCTGCAATAAATTAACTTAAAGCTCACATTATCCTACAATGGCAAGAGAAATGAGGATTCCAAGGATAAACTTTGAATGTATTTACTATAAACACTAATTATAAAGCTAGACAAAGTCTTAATGGAAAGAAAACAAATTTCTATTTCTTACAGATGCAGGAGTATACATAGAGATTGCAGTATTTTCCTTACTTGGCAAGTTATAAATAGCATGCGTGTATATGTATATAGTGTTAGCACCTATTCACCCACACGCCCCCACCCACCCACCCACACACACACACACACACACACACACACATATACAATGTTATGACGCAGAGCTTAAAAATTAGGTAGATTATTTTAGTGATTTTCTTAAAGTTATAAAACCGGAATATTTAAGGAGTTTTAGTTTTGTCCTACTACACATTTGTAGTTCATTAGCCAAGACTTTTCTTCCCTTCATTTAGTAAAGGCAGTCAAACTTCAAAGATTCTGGCTACTGTTCAAAGCAAAACCAAGAGCTTAAAAATCTAGGTAACAACTCCAAGACATGCCCTGGTTCTTGCTTTTGCAGACCAGCCTGACTTTGTTTGCACACACTAATTTTTGAAGTATGTACATCAATATTTACTATTTCATTTCCATTTCTTCCCCCCTTCGGGTCCCCCCTTTTTCTTTTCACGGTCTACTTGAAGCCACTGCACTGGTCAGATAATCCACTGATTGACAGTAGGCTACCAAGAAGCATGCAAGGCTCTGAGTCGGGGAGAGAGAGGCACTTTTTTTTTTTTAATTTTGTAAGCTTTCTGTTTTGATGTGTGTTTCTTTTATATGCAGAGAAATGCACTTTTTCCCATCTGGTAACTGAAGACCTGTGTGCCCACCCTCAATCTTGAATGACAGTTTCAGTGTTCCTTGTCTTTGCTGTTTTTCTGGAGAATGGGAACCTACAACAGGTGGAAGAGAATAGTATCCCTTGTTAAAGAGTTTCTCTTTAACACCAAAAGGGTGCTCCAGGCAACAACCATATCTTATAAGTGGCATTAACTTGCTGGAAACCAGGTTGGTGATGGTGAGGGTGGTGATGATAGTGATAAATAGCATATTAAGATATGACAGGATAGTGTGTTCAGTTCTTCCTATTTATTATCTCATTTTATCCTCATAACATGGAAGTACTCCTGTATTTATTTTGTAAATAAGAATAATGATGTTCAGGGCCGGTGAGATGGCTCAGCGGCTTAAGCGCCTGCCCAGCAAGCGCGAGGGCCTGAGTTCGACTCCGGGAACCCACATACGAAAAAGGGGCCGGTGATATCGCTCAGTGGCACGGGCGCCTGCTGGCGCGCGAGGTCCTGAGGTCGACCCCCCGGTACCCACAAAAAAAAAAAAAAAAAAAAAAAAAAGAATAATGATGTTCAGCACAAGAACTACTAATAAACAACAGAGCTGAGATTCAAATTTAGATCTAAGTCCACAGGCTGTATGATTAACTACTAAGCCAGGAAATATATCTTGGGGTAAGGAACCTTTCTCAGCATTTTGGCTAAATTATCTCCATTAGAAATTTTAGGGAAGTGCTTAATTTTAAACTCAATTTTATAAATCTCAGAAAATTTTCCTAATATTCTCTCTTGAAGGGATGGCTATATCCAGTCCTCTTGGGTGTGAATGGAGAATGACTGAACCAACCCCATCCAAAGAAGAGAATAAAACTTTGTCCATTTGGATGAAGAATTCCCCAAGAATTACCCTAAGATTACCTTGAGCATTCTCTACTACATTCATACCTGTGGCATATTTGTGCTTATAATATCACTGCTTTTTTCCTGGTGCTAGTAAATTGTTACATATCACTTGTTGTGATGGTGTTATTCCAAAGTGCTAGTTGTTCGTATTTATTCTGTTGATATAGAAAATAAAATACAGACTTTCAGAGAAACCACTCAAAAACTTATTTTACAAATGTGGAAAAAGGGGCCCAGAAAAATGAAGTAATGCATTCAAAATCCAAAGCCCTATTAGCTAAGATCACAGACTGAGAGTTAGAATGATTTTAATTCTAACTTTGCCATGTACTGGCTGACTGAGTGTGGAAAAGCTACTTGACCACACTCTGAGAAGTCTCAGTCTCCTTATGTGTAATAGGGAACAGTACAATACTAAAAAGGTATTACGGGCCAGTGATATAGCTTAGCGGCATAAGTGCCTGCCTGGCAAGCACGAGGTCCTGAGTTCAACTCCCGGTACCAGCATATTAAAAAAAAAATGTATTATGACACTTTAAACCATATGTTATTATATCACAACATGTTGTACTGTTATTTTATTAAAAACAAAATGCATTATCGTCATGAAAAATAAATGGCAAATACTTATGAAAACTGCAAATGAAAAATATACAAAATACTTAGCGAACATAGCACCAAATGGTGGCACATCATCACCATCATTGCCCTCATCAAGCTAACAGAACAGAGCCCAGGTCTTATGAATTTTCACAAATAGTCTTCCGTGTGTGAGAAGAAAGGTCAAGTTTACATGCCTGTTCTAGTCTACATCAGGCTCTTTCCCCAAAGGAAGATCAGAAGAGGCATTCATCAATACACACTTCGCTCATCAGTATACACTGAAGGCACTCATCAATATGCACTTACTAAACAGTAAGCAATCAGAACATGAGGGCTATTTGTTGCAGACTGATCCACAGTTGTGTTTACAGATCTTAAATAGATTTATGTGCTTTGGTAAAGCTGATACCATGGATAACCCTCAGAAAAGATAGCTGTGTACAATTACCTTCAAGAAGATGTGGCTATTACAGCACCTTACAGATGGCATCTTGATGAATGACTTATAAAAGGAAAGATTGTCTAAGCAAACCTAGAAGGCTGTAATAATTCAGAAGTTAAATTAAGTATGGGCCCTAATGAGGTTAACCTAACCTTCACACAGAAAGATAACACATAATGAGAAAAAGGCAACCATGAAGTGAAAGATAAGGGAAAGTATAATATGGTCTTCTTGATAAAATATAAGTCAAACACATTTATTTTAGCTTCCTACTAAGTCAGGTTAATGAAACAAAGAAGAAATGATTAATGATGATGTGTTTGTGGAAGTAAATTGCATAGAAGAAAAAGAAAAGGGCTTTTCTTCAGGAAAGTTTGTGCTTATCAGACATTAGGAAGAGGAAAGAATTCTCGAAACTAGAAACTTTACAGCTTCTTTCAAGTTACACTTCTCATATTTTCTCTAGTACCTTGAAAAATAAATAATCCTCAAAGTGACATGTAAAACTCTGCCATGCAGAAGGCTAATGTACTAATTTTATCCTTTTTTTTTTTTTTTTTTTGATACCAGGAATCAAACTCAGGACCTCACATTTGCCGGGCAGTTGCTGTGCCACTGAGTTAAATCGCGGTCCTTAATGTACTAATTTTGAAAAGATATAAAGTTTACTGACTTTTTTTTTGCTTTATTAGGAGAGCCAAATCTCATAACTGATATTGTTTAAACAAGACGAGAGTTTCCACCGGTCTAGCTCTTGACCTTGGCTGCACACTGTAGGGACTTGGGTAGCTCGATATCTAGGCCCCACCCTGGAGATACAGGTGAACAAATGCCCCTTGACTTACAGTAGGGTTGCATCCCAATAAACCCTTCATAAACTGAAAATAACGCAGGACAGAAAGCGCATGTAGCATACCTAACCTACTGGACATCATAGCTTGCCAGTACAGCGTACTGTGGAGAGGACACATGTAATGTTAGTCCAGGAAAAAAATATAATTTGAAATTTGAAATACAGTCTCTGTTGAATACATAACTGCTTTTGCACTGTAGCAAAGTCAAAAAATGTTAAGTGGAACCATGGTAAGTCAGAGGCCGTCTGTGATTGGTTGGGGTATGACATGGACAGTAGGACTTTAAAAACCTCCCTGGGTGATTCTCCGCGCAGCCAAGTATGAGAAGCATTGTTCCAATGAGCTTGCGGAGATGGCCATCTTTTTTCTATTACCAATAACTTGTACAGAGTTGTGTTAATCAAGTGTAAATGTCTGTTGAGTAAATAAAATTAAAACTGTCTTTGGCGCGTTAACCATTCCTTCTATGTGGCAGAGAAAATTGTTAAAAGAAAAACATATGAGAATATATTTAAAGTTTTCTTCCTCTCTAAAGTACTTAAAGAGCTCTATCATCCAATAAGAAAAACCTCTTTTCGTCACCATTTTTTTTAGCATCAACTTTAATATCAATATCCTAGTATGCTTTCCTCCATTCAAAAAGTCTGGAGCACTTGTAAGTGAATATACTTGCCATGGTACACAAAATGCTAAGCAAAGTCTATATGATCTAGTAGAGAATGTAGGCAAGCAATCAGATTATTGGTGATCAGGGAAGTAGATGATGTTATCCTATGCAATGGAAGTACAGGGAGTAGCTTTTACTGCAGTCTGGGGAGATCTAGCGGGCTTCCTGAATGAAAAATCATGCCTATGCTAAACACAGGAGAATAAGAATCGGCCCAGAGAAAGATCAAAGAAAAGCTCTGGGCAGAAGGATGTGTGAAGGCACAGATAGAAGTAGTTCAGTGGCATCATAGCCTGTGCTACAGCAGGGGTGTAAATGGGGAGAAGTCTCCTAGGGAAGAGAATGGGGGCTCAAGGCTTGAGAAATAAACAAGGCCGAGGTAGATCATAGAAGACCCTCAAAATATTTTGAGTTAAGCTGTTTTATCCCTCTAGCTGAAGAAAGACTCATTTGTTTTTATGTAGGAAAATATCATAATTAAATTTGAGTTCTTTTGAAGATTTTTTTTATTTCTATTTTTTGCTGCAAAGAGATGTCCAGACCTGAAGGGAATTTTTATGAACTTCTCTGTACTGTTAAGAGCTTGAGGTGCAGATAGGATAACTGTAGGCGTTTGGCCTTAGGGCTTTCATAGCTCTTATGGGGAAAGTCTACAGTGGCAGGAATAGATTTAGGAATCATCAGCATGTAAGCAGTAATTGAAGCTGTGCACTAAAGGAGCTTCATCCTGGACAAAGGTGTAGATCAAGAGAGAAAAAAGAACTCAGAAACACCGACACAGAAGCAATGGGCAGAGTGAAAAAGCTAGGAAAGAAAATTGAGAAGAGATGGAGAGGAAGAAGGAAAATTGGGCCATGAGATGGAACAGAACCAAGGAAGAAGACTTTCAAGGAGGGTGAAACCCACCATGGTATAAAAACAGAGCTTGCCTCCAGTTCTGAGATATGCCTGCCTAGGTCTCGTTCCTGTGTCCTTCTCACTCCTGTCCCAGAGCCTGGTACGGAGTGCGCATGTGATGAACGCGCCTTCCCTGCTAATCCTAGGTGGAGTGGGACAAAGCTGGAATAGGGATCTCAGAGAAAGTCAAGTCTGGCACTTACCCTCCAATGGAGTTTGGAAGAAGCAGGAAGAGAATGCATTTGACTGATATTTTGGTAGTTGCTTCCTTCTTTAAAAAAGAAAGGAACAAGCAGTAATACCTAGCATGGCATATATATTGAACTTGAAGCTTATAAAATGTTTTCGGTACTATCCAACTTTCAGCCTCAAAAGAATACTGTTGGATACAAATAATTACTAGCCTTTATGTGACAGATGCAAAACCTAATACCCATGGATGTTGACTATATTGCTCAGAGTCACACAAATTGCAGATCTAACCATCAGGTATTTGTTTTTCCTCCTACTACACATTGTACAACTACATAAATCAGCATGTGCCTGCTCTCTCAGGGTTGATTTTCCTGCTTGATTTTCTCAGTTTCTTCTCTTCATGTGTGCATGTCCTAAGAAGAATTTTAGGGCCCCATTTGTACAATGCTGGGCTTTTTCCAGGGAGGAACGAGGCTGACATATTTCACTGGATAAACACAAGTGGCAAGTGACAGTGATTTACGCCTGCCTTGCAAACTTCTGATTACCAATCGTCGCCTGCTATGTAAACAGGTGTAAACTAAGATTTAATCAGTTTACACAGGGCAGTAAATAATTTAATCTCTTCTTAGCACGGTGCTTGCGAATGTAAATGTTTAAGCCAAAACCGTTGCCGACTTTGTGATGCAAGCATCCAGTTTCTCAGCCAGAAAAGCTAGGTCTACACATGGCTCTCAAGTGCCCCTGCCTCGGGGCAGAGTTACAAGGCTGAGGCAGAAAACCCAGAATTCTGGAAGGAAACCTCATTTTTCCCACCAAAAAGATCAGCCTTAGGCCCAGAGAACTGGCAGTCAGCTCTCAACCCTTAATTCTTTCATGTCCTGATACATTTCTGTCTCCCTCAATTATTCTTCACTGTTCGGCTCTGCAGATATCCAAAGTGACTGCCAGTGCATGAAAAGGCAGACCAGAAAAGATGGGGAAAAAGGAAGAAACAGCTACATAACAGGTGAGCTACATAACATCCTCACTTGAAGATTGCTGGGCACTCATCACCTGTCAGTGTGCACCTATGCAAATTACACCTAGATCCCATGAAAATACATGCAATGTGTTCTCCATTGTCAAAAACTGTTCACTGCACTTTATAGGGTCCACTGAAGTGACGAGTGCCACCTGCTATGAATTTTTCATCATCATTCGTGTTCTAATCAGCCTGGCTCTTCCCTCTGGCTGGAGGGCAGGAAGGGGTTTCGTTCTTCTCCTCCCATGTTTGAGCCTGGGCTTTTCCCAGGATGGAAGGGCCTGGGCCAGGCCAAGGCTTTAGAAGTTCCGTGTTAACATGGGTGGGATCAATTACACCAAGGGTGGGTGTGAGCCAAAGGATAAGATTTCTGATTTTATTATGTGCCTTTAGAGAAGTCTTGTGTACAAGCAAAGGTTATATCTGCAGCAACATTGGTAATGCCATGGCTTGGATTTTGTTAGTTAAAAATATCTTAAAACAGAAAACCTACACTCAGGCTTTGAACTAAATCCTAGGTAAGAAATGGATTTGATTTTCTCTTGTACCTGCATAGTTAAAGTGTGGAAAGAACACCTACTACTTACTAAATACAAAGAGTTTCTTTTTTTCTGAAAAACTTGTTCATTTTTTCATAAGCTTTTTTCTTTCCTGAAAGCACTTACTGAGGTTTTGGCACAAGCCAGGAACTGCACTGGGTATCTGTTCTCTCATTCAGCTCTCGGATCACCCTCTGCTCAGGGGGCCTTTATCCTGATGTACAAGGGAGACCAAGACACAAAGGGTTAAATCACTTACCTGAGGTTACTCAGCAGGTAAAGGAAAGACCAGCATTTAATCCTAGGCAGACCCCCTTGAGAGCCTATTACTGTAAATTATGCCATAATATAAAGTATTTGCCTTTCTTATTCTTCATGCCTTCAGAAGGAAGGCATTTCCAGCTATGACTCTGTGATTGTGCATCCATCAAATTCCGGGAGGAAAAAGCAGAAGGATTATAAGAGAAAATCAATAGCTACAATGTGTTGTGTTTTATGTTTTAAAAATAAGCACGCCATTAATTCAATCAGTACCTATATCAGCCTTTTTAGGTAGCTATTATTATTATTATCATCATCTCCATTTTAGAGATGAGAAAACTGATACAGAGAATGAAACATTCCCTACGTCACACATCTATCTAGTGAGTGTTGGGACTAGGGACTATGCCAGGCAGTTTCTGCACAAGCCACAGTTATAAGCTAAACAGACGAGGATGTGGCAGCGCAGAGTTGGAGTCAAGCTACATGTATAATGTTTGGTGGCTCCTGACAATTAATTACAAAGAAAATTACAATCAGGGCAGAAATTCTATTAAAAACCACATAGGTGAAATTGTGGAATCCCCTACAGGAAAGAATGTCTTTAAATAAAAAAAAGAATGTCACTTGCCTGTCATGACTGTAGACTGTATCTGTACAGGTAAAGAGAGATTATACAGAAAAACAAATGCAACAAGCAGCGGGTATCTCAAAAGATCTTCCCACTGTTTCCCTAGGAATGATCTGGGATTTACAAATGAGGGGATAGGGCAGTAAGACAGTGAAGACCGAGAACACTGCCACTTACTTCCTGACTTTCTTCTCTGTACGCTCCACCGCGTAGTAGCCTGGCTTGCATTCGTATCTGCAGATGGTGCCTACATCGTGGCTACCCTGGGCACAGTGAGGCAGGAGCAAGTTGGCGTTTGGAATGACAGGGGGAGCATCACATTCCACCTTGCAGTAGACTTCAGGAAGCGACCATATCCCATCTTCAAGGCAGGTCAGCCACGGGCTCAGTCCTGACTCCAAGAAAGAGAAGCACAGGGTGCTTGGAAGGTGGAGTAGCAGTAACAGGAAAAAGCATGAAAATCTGTCGAAGCATTAAAATTCTTCAGAAGCCACATTGTCCTTTTTTGAGCAGTGTTTCTCTAAAATGTCACATAAAATATTCATCCTGTATCTTGTTACCCATAGAGCATCCATTGTGGTCTCATATAGGACAGAGATCACATAAATTGGCTTTTGAAGGACTATTTATTAAATCATTACCTTCCTTCCTATTCACAAATAATAAAAATATAGCAGTGATAGTAACACAGACAGCATTAAAATAATAATGTATGACATTTTTGTCATAGCTACTATGTGCCAGGCACTGTTTAAAGCATTTTATGTGTATTAACTTTTGTAAATTCCAAATCACAAACAACCTTATGAAATAGATTCTTTATTGGACAGATAAAGAAATTGGGGCTCAGTAATTTGCCCAAACCCTAAAAAGCAGAATTAAGATTTGAACCCAGGCCATTTGGATTTAGAATTCTGCTAAAACACCACATTCCAGGCCTCAGTGTAACACTTGGTTTCTCCAAGTGCAATCCATGAACCTACTCACAAAAGCAGCACTGCCCATACTAAACCTTGTAATCTAGAATTTCTTAGAGTAAGGCTGGGAAATCTACATTTATAGTGAGTGTTACATGTACCAAAGTCTGAGAAGCCTGGTGAGGTAAAGAGCAAAGTCTCAGGGTCAATTAGAATAGATTGTACCCCGTCTTCATCTCTAACATTACATACAGCCAAGGGCAACTGATGCAACTCTGTTCTCACCTATAGTATAGAGCAAAGCACAACTAACTCACAGAATGGCTGTAAAAACTAAATTTTAAAATTTAACACACAATAAAGTATACCTAGTTTATTAATATTATCAAGACTGCTATGCTAATTGGTTTGACTTGGTGGCGGAGAGGCACATAATCAAACAAAAACAAAGAAAAAGCTAAGCTTCTTTCATGAATGAGGCCCTGAGCCAGGAAATCCTTCCAGGTAGTCAGGCCCAAAGAATGGTATTGCCATTTGGGACTTTGCCTATATCATCAGGAAAAGCTGTCACGAGGGAGCAAATGAACAGGGCGTGGGGTAAAGAAAAGAGCCCCAAAGTTCCTCAAAGAGAACAGGGGTAAGTGCCTGGTTGGCCAGACAATACCTTGAAGCTTGGCTGGTGGCACACAAGAGATGGAGCAGCGTTTCAGAAAGCCGGTGCCGTCTGAGCAGGAGAAGTTTGCATAGTTCACCAACGATGGGTCAGGGACGCCACAGTCAAGAGGCATGCAGCTCACATCCCGGTCCCAGAGCCCAACAGAACATGTGAGCAGAATCTTCTTCTAGAAATAGAGAATTTGCCTCTGTCAATGTCATATGCATAGGCTATTGGGAGAGTTTTTGGGCTTTGGAAGTCCTGGTAGTCATTTGTCCGAACATTCAAGTCAGGAAAACTACTGTGCCTTTCTCCCTATTGATGCCTCACTGTCTGAATGTACAGTTTCACAATACCCAGGTGTGACACTGATGACAGAGCCTGTGAGTGAAAGAGAACCATTAAATAGCAATGCCCTCCCCTTGCTTGTCCAGATCTGTTCTTTGCTCCTCTCTACCCTGTGCTGTGCTCAAGGATCCGGATCCCTGTGGGCCTCCTGCCTCTGACCTGTGGTTTCACTCTGCCTTGGGACACAGTAGCAGGAGATTGATCGGAGAGGGAGACAGATGAGGGCAGCCTGGGAATTTATTCTTTCCATGTCCTCTACAGAGAGGCGCTGCAGCAGGTCAGGTCGGCCCACGGCTGCCCTCCCAAGCCTTCTGCTCCATCTGCGCATTGGTTCTGCTGCTCCCTGTGGCCAACATTTCAGGCTGAAGGGTGACGGTCAAGCCCCTTCACCATGGGATACCATACCACCTCCTGTGATTTCCTATACTTACCCACGCCTTTATTAAATGTTCATGAATTGTCCACTTTTGAGCATGTCATCTGTTTCCTACCAGCACCCTTATTAAGCCAACCTGCTAATGCTACTGAAAATAATCACGTCCACTGAGAAAGGTCCATAGTGTCTAAGAACAGGTGAGAGTTAATGCAAGTCATCTTCCATGCCCTGTGGTTAAATGGAGCCCTTCCAGCCCTCTCTGGGCTATAGGGAAGCCCTAGAGCTGGATGCAACTGACTAAATGACGAGACGCTTGTTGAGTACCTAGAAAAGCCAGGTCCTCTGCTAAACAAGATGTCCTCAAGGAGCTGAATATCTACTAGAGGAGCAAATCACATATTGAAAGACTTGCTAAGAAAAATGTCTAAAGGAAGATAATGGAAAGAAGGAGAAAAAGAGAGAAGGCAGAAAGGAAGTAAGGAAGGAAATACAAGTCAGACATGGTGGTGCACATCTGTAATTGCAGCACTTGAGAGCTGAGGCAGGAGGATTGTGAGCTTGAGGCCAGCCTATTGAGTCCCTCTCTCTCAACAAGAGAAAAGTTAAGGCATATATTTTTGTGTTATTAAAAAAAAAAAAAAACTTCTTCCTCCCTCTATAGTTATTGGACAGAATATAATATAATGAATGTCAACAATAAAGTAGATGGGGTAGAAAACTGGAATCCAGGAAGAAAAAATATAAATTCTTGAAGGAAAAGCCACATCATATGTTGCTGTGTGGGTGGAGGTGGGCAGCTCTGTGGGAAATGGAGGAGGAGCTGCCTGCCCTGGGCAGGAAGGCGGAGCACTTGAGGGGAAGGTGTGACATAGGGATTGGCCTTGCAAGAGGGTTGGCACTTTGCAGCAACTCAGGGGAGGTGGGAGAAGAAGGCGTCTAGGCTGGGGATAGAATGAGACCTAGAAAACTTGGAGCTCATGGCTTGTTTGGGAAAAGCACAGCAATCACTCTAGTACTGGGTTCAAGGTCAGAGACAGAAAGGGTTATTTCAGAGACCAGAGTGGCACCACATCTAAAGGTCAAATGACTGCTGAAGGCACCTGCCACCCCTGACACCAGCTCCTGGCTACAGCTCATCCCTGCTTCCCAGTGTTCTCTGCTGCCCGCCAGAAGGATCCAAGTCAAATCCAGACACATTTTTCTACTTAGCCTCAGTTCTTGTGTTAACAACAAGCAAATATCCCCACTGTCTTGTGATCATGAGCTAGGCTTGTATCATGTCTTTCATGAGGCCAGCCTCGGTTGACAGGAGTGGTCAGTCAGCTGCAGAGCTCTGTGGCCGAATCCACCATATGGTTGGCAAAGAGTGAGCTCCCATCTTCTCCTCCCAACCAGATCCTGCCCCATACACACCATCACAGCTGAAGTCTGGCTCGAACCGTAACAAGCCACTAATCATTTAAAGAACGTCTCTCAAATTCTACATATACTGCCTGGTTTTTCTCCTGGGTTTGTCAGGCATTATCCACTTTGTCTTAAGTTGCTCCTAATTTTAATGCATATAAACACTGTGCTTGCTTCTCTCTGCTTTAAATATCATGCAAGCATATTTAGTTCCTACTTTTTTTGTTCTTTTTTATTCTTTCTACCTTACTTTAATGCACACATACTTCACCTGAGTTGAGATGAGCTAAGAACAGGTTGTAAGAGCTCTGCTTTTTCTAACTAAAGTATCCTAGGCCAATAAGTTAGTTCTTTAAAAGACAGTAAAGCTATTTCTAGGCAGAATTTAAGCTCTCTGAAACTCAAGGTTGTGTCTTTCTAACCATTTTTAAGCAAGTGAAATACTTTCACGTGTTCACGACCCATTAAGCAAACAATAGGCACAAAATTATTTCTTAAAAACTCCTATCTTCCGAACTGTTTATATCTGACTAGCAATCATACATCTACTCTTTTCTGATAATACATCTTCGTGGTTCTCTCCTTGAACCCTATTATATTTTGCCTAGTGCCTCCCTTTTTATCTCAAAATATGGTCATGTTTTCTAAAGGTTGGCTTCATGTTTTAAATTCCTTTGTAGAGTGTTGCAATCTCACTAAAACAAAATTGGTGAACAAAGTTAATAGGAAAACATTATTATGTTGATAATAATGGCAGCTTATCAGAGTGTCGCGTGCCTATCCTTTTACCGGAAGCTTTTAAATTATTTCCAGCCAGTCATCTTAATAACTCAATGAAATGAGTACTTGCATTTCAATTATTTTACAAATGTGGAAACAAGCTTAAAGACTTTCTTTTATTTGCTTTTACCTGAAGTTATATGCCTCGTACACAGTAGAGTTGAAATTTCATTCAAATCTGTCTCTTGAAACATGATCTTAACCAATATATTGTGTTATCTCCAAACTACATTGAAGTCTTGGAAATGGTGTTATAGAAATTTGGAATGGGGCTTGAAGAATGTAGAAATGTAGAAAATTCAGGCAAAGCTACTATCATGATAGAATCTCTGCCTCAGTAATAAATTTAATACTTTTGGGGTGAAATCATGTTGTATTTCTCCAATCTTCTTGTAAGGAATCACAGATACATTGATTACAACGTTTCTTGCCGCAAATTATGGATGGGTCTATATCTTTGCATTATCATCTCAAAGTTAAAAGCGGGGAACATCATTTCTGGCAGGAAGACCAAAATAAAGGAGAACAGAACAAGCATTCATGTCTACTGCCCACCTAGACAGCAAATTCACATCCTAAAAAACAGACTTGCACATCCTTTATATACCTTGTATTTTTATGAAGCCTTGCTTCTTTTTGCATGTTACAGCCCTAAGTTTTTCCTTTCAAATGGCTTATAAACACCTGCTCTGCCCCAGTCCAGCCAGGGGAAAGGGCATAAATAGCTTCATGCCCCAGGAGCTTGGTTTTGATGCGCATGGGCTTCCAACTCACCTGAATAGGCCTGAGGTACTGCCCACTGCTGGTCTGAAGGGCAAATCCCCTTTGACAGGTGACAGCACACTTCATGTGACCTGGGCTGCTAGAGGTACAGTTCACCATGTCCACATGATCAAGCAGCAATGGCACGCAACTGACCAGCTTCCCACTGGGCCGGTGGACACAGCTGGAGATAACAAAAACAGAAGCATCCGTTATGGCTTACACCTAGGTGTCCCCCCAAATCCTCATGTGCTCATAGGTAGGGCTTTGGGGAGGTGACTGGATAATGGGCATGTGATACTGCGTTAGATCACTGATTGGTTTAGCATAGTTCTGAGTGATGATGACAGATTTACTGAAGAGGAAAGACCCACCCTGGATGTGGGTAGCAACCAATAGCCTGGATGGAATAAAAAGGGAAAGAAGAACGAAGTTTCCCTGCTTCCTGCCTGCCATGATGAACTGTTTCTCCTCTCCCATGTCCTTTTGCCATGCTGTCCTGCCTTGGAACCAACCAGCTATGGACTGAAGCTCTACAAAATGTGAGCTAAAATAAATCTTTCATACTTTAACTTGTGGGTGTTGAGTATTTTGTCCCAGCAATGAAAAATGTAACTAAGCATCTTAGGACTGGCTCAAAACCAATAGCAGCAGTGACTTCACAGCTCCCCCTAGGAAATACACGGAACTAGAGACAATAGTCTATCTTCAAATCTACATTTAACACATCACCTTGTGTATTTCCTAGAACCATGGCATATGATAAACATAAATAAGATCAGCTAGTGAGTAACAATTAACCAACTTTGCGCGACTCTTCCAGGAGAATCACTGGGGATGGGATAGGTGGAGAGCAGAACCCAGAAGTGCTGGATGATATCAGAAACGAACAGATCAGGGCATGAAGCTTGAAATATTGAACAACCAGCACTGCTGGGTCCCAAACCATCTGAACAGATCCAGAACAAAGCTCAGGAGTGAATCCTAGAGACCCCTGGTTGCATCAGGCATCAACCATTAGATGCTTGATCACAGAGGGGTCCTGGGAGTACGGAATAAAGGTCCTGGCTATCTGAGACAGCAGAAAAGGTAACATCTCTTTACCAACTGATATGGAAATATTTTGACTGCTGGTATAGCTAAAGCAGCACACACCACCGAATATCAGCAATACTAATTGTAAATTGGGTCCACTAAAGGAAGAGGAAATTCACACACGATGAATCCCTATGAAATGCCTGACATTACACAGACATCATTTCAGCAGGGAACTGTTTTCTGGATCAGTAAGGCCAACCAGTCAGGAACAGGAGAGATGTATAAACTCCCCAGGGTTCAAGAAGACTCAGCCTGGTCCTGTATAACAGCAAGGATGCAACAGAACAAGAAGAATGTAGCTCTCCTGCCATGGCTGAACCATAGAGATTAAAAATTAAAGCGTTAATACCAGGCTAATGAGTTTGAATTCGGTATCTTCCATTTGCTACCTACATGATATCGAATGAATTATTCATTTCCTAGCATTTCAGCTCCTTCTCCTATAAGATGAAATGCTGTCTTAGTTACTTTCCTCATCACTGGGACAAAATATTTGACATCCACAATTTAAAGGAGGAGAGGTTGGTTTGGCTCCTAGTCAGCTGGTGCGAAAACAGGAAGGATCTAGCAGCAGAAAGCTGCTCATGTCATGGCAGCTAGAAGGCAGAGAGTGAAGGGCAGAGCTGGGGAAGGCGCTATATACCCTTCCCAGTCATACTCCCAGTAACCCACCTCTTCTGACCAGCCCCTCTTCAGTGGATTAATCAATCCACTGATGAGTACAGTGCCCCATGATCCAATCATTCTCCAAAAGCACAAGGCCTTATGTGTAGAAGCCTTTTGGGAAACAGTAGGTGTATAAATGATAACATATCATAGTGGCACATATGTCGTTATTATTCCCAGGTTAATTTCCTCTGCTACTCCACTGCCAATGGCCCAGGCCTCCACATCAGTAACCTACTTCCTGTTGATCACCCTACTTTATTGTTCCCTTCTGTACCTTTACTTGATTTATTGAGATTTGTAAAAGGCCTTCCTTCTGCAAGAAGCCCCTGAGGATATCTTCCTCTTTCAAACCTCCCAGTGAAATTGTAAAAATAAGTACCTTCTAACATTTCTTTTACTCTATCTTGTACTCTGTATGTGTTTTCTTGTTCTTAAATTAATGTTTATTCACCTTGTTTATCCAAATGCAATTAGTAGTTGAGTATTAACTTTAGTATTAACTTAACTTTAGTATTAACATCTTGAAGAGAAATACTACCTCTTATGCTTTTATAGTCACCATACACTTTGCTATAGTAGATACAATAAAAACATACTGAATTAAATTTCATATTACAGACAGAAAAGTAAGAGAATAGCTATTAAAATGGGAAATTTGCTAAATTATATGGTGATAGATAGGGATCTAAATACAAAAATACTATCCAACAATGATTCTGCCATCTTGCCCTACTCATCCATTCATCAGTAAACATTTACTAAGTACTTACTCTTACGAGGCATTGTTCTGAGCACTGGTAAAACAAGGACCATTCCCTGAAGGCACATAAACAGGGGAGGAGAGAGGGAGACACTAACAAGATGTTTTCTAACAAGATGTGTACTTGCGCTTGATGTTGTTGCCAGTGGTGCTAAGTACTAGCCCAAGTGACTAGTGAATCTCACGAATAGTGCCCTCTATTTGCCCTTGGATTGTGTTAGTAGTCAACGATTATATCAAAGAGCTGGGAAAACATAAAAGAAAGTGGAAAATAAAATATCATTGAATATGCACATTTATAATTGAGAATTGATGAAAATAATCAGTAGCCCAAGAAGACCTGATTTGATATGACTGTGATAAATTGGCTGCCCTAACCTTATACCTCCAGGATTTAAATAACATGCCAGTGACATTCTCATTTCTTTTATTCATGCTTGCTAGGAATGTGATGGGGGAAGAGGAGGTAAGTAATGTGAAGGAAACTTTTTGCTCTTTTATTCCCTGATCATTCCCTGTGATGATGTGATGTCCATCATGGGACCTGTGAAGGGACAAATAAATGAGTTGAAGGAGGGGAACTGCTAATGAGAACACTAATTCCCCAAATCCAATGCTGATTGTTGGGCACGCAATATAAGAAATAAATCTTTGTCTCTGAGTCTTTAATATTTGAATAAAGGCGATAAAGTCTGATCGTCTTTTATGGAATGAGATCAGAATACCTCACTAGTGATCCTAAAGAACTCCAAGCTCTATTAACACCTTGGCTCCTGTGAGTTGATTGCCAAGAAATTAATGTGAAAGACTACATGCGATTTTCAGTGACTTCATCCAAGTAATTCACATCATTGAGGACAAACACAGGCTGAGATGGGACAGAAAACACATAATTAAATGAGCCTTCTTCCATCAAGATGGGGTGAGCTGCAGAAAGAACAGCTGTTTGACTCCCAGGGTGGGCAGCAGAGGAGCAGGGTAGGAAGAGCAAGACAGGGAGCACACCAGAGAGGAAAGTGGCCCAAAATAAGACCAAGACCAGAAAGAAGAAAAACGTAAAAAGGACCAAACCCGGACCTGTTTATGAAGTGAGAAATGGTTTTAGGGCAGCTGCTGCAAATTCTTTCACTAGCTTATATTTTCATTTGCTTCCTTTTTAAGGAATTTGTTTTATGAGGACGGTGTTTGTCAGGTCGTTAGCTTCTGATGGCATCTGGTACCAATTGAAGACTTCTCTCTCTTGCACCCCAACCCTAAACCCCTTTGGTGTCTCTCTTCCACTAAAAACATTGCCCCTCAGAGTGAGGCTGTAGGGAGATGTCTCCACCATCCCACCCTCCCCCAGACTACAGAAGCCATGGTATCATGAAGACACGCTGAGAACAAAAATAATTCCTCTTAAAGCTGTCTTCCTATGGTCCTTGGACAAAATTAATGGAAGTGGCAGAAGGGATGCCCCTCAATGCCCCAGAAAGGTGGGAAGGGAAGTATTTATCTTGGTTTGACATACAAGGAAAGTAAAGCTGTGTGGAGACTGGCTGGAGGCCACACAGTGAACCAGAGGAAAATCTCCAGTTTCATTTCCAATCCCTGCCTCTCAGGGCCAGCCTAGACCAGGAAGCTGTCACCCCATAGACAGGCGGCTTTTCTGCTGCTTTCTTCCCCCTTCAGGAGCTAGCAGCTCTAGCAGGGGTGAGCTAAGGAACTCCTCAGCAGGGAAGGCAGATGAAAAGGATAGAATGTTTGTCCATTATAGTTCTGAGTGGTTTTCCCTTAAACGATAGCAATCCAGCTGCCACTGCCTGCAAAATGTCCTCTAAGTGTGAGTCCTCCTTTGGCAACACCACTCCACCCTTCCACCCACTTTTTCAAGATCTTTCCCATGCCTCATCACACTGTGTTCTCAGGTGGGGCTATGAGGCTCCGCATCAGATGTGATTCACAGGTATTTCCATTTAAACAAGGAACAAAGTCTTAGCCAAAGGATGGAATTTTTCATAGTGGAATTTCAAGTCAGTGGGCCCTTAGAAATCACACTATGTAGATGGCCACATACCCATAATTGTGGCTTTGCTCTGTGTCTCTCTTCTTCTCCTAGAAACCTCTACTTTTTCTTCTATTCCTCACTCCCATAGTTTAAATGTTTTAAAAAATGCTTTCCATTGAGATATCCCTGCTCAGAATGGATTTTAACCCCAGGCTCTGAAGGCCCCCAGGATCAATCCTAGCAATGTCCTGCTGTCATGATGCATGTTTTCCCTTGGCTAGTTGGGTACATAAAGGAAGTATGGAGTTGAGAAACTTTTGTGGGCACAGTTCCTTATAAGAGGGGCCCTCATATTCTATGAGGCAGGGTTTCTCAACCACAGCTATGCATTAGACTCATGTAAGCAGCTTTTAGAAAAATGGAAGCTGCATGTGGTGGTTCATGCTTATAAGCCCAGAACTCTGGGAAGCTGAAGCAGGAGGATCACAAGTTCGAGCCCAGCCTGGACAACTTGGACTTAGTAAGATCCTGATTCAAAATGAAAAATTCAAAAGGGACTGGGAATGTAGATTGATGTGAAGGTCCGGGATTCAATTCCTACATCCCTAGTACTGAAAAAAAAAAAAAAAGATAGGTCAAGGGGGTGGTGGGGAGGAAATGATTAAAGTATATTATGTGCATGTTCAAATCTGCCAAAAGGAAACCCATTAATCTGTGTAAACAATATGTACTAATAAAAAAGTGGAATAAAAAGTAGACACCCAGGCCTCATCCCCTGGGGATTTTGATTGGTTAGGCCTGTGGTAAGAACTTAGCCTCTGTGATATTTTCAAGTTTCAGCATTTTTGGTGCTTAACAGGAGTGAAACCCAGCCTCACAAAGATCCTGATACATGTAACCTAAAAGATATATTACTAAATTCTATCGGTCAAGACTATAAAATGGCAAGGGTGGCTCCAGAAGCAGAAATGGGTCCCACTGTTTCGTCATCACATTTTCTTTTTTGTATGTATTCAATACAAATTGTCACAGGGATGCCACGATATACATTAAAACATTTCCCCTTTTCTGAAGAAACTTTAAAAACAGTGGAAGAGAGAAAATAATTAAATCATGTTACTGATTATGAACTCATGGGTCCTTAAGAGAAAGTTTTATCATTGCATTTGATTTGACCTTAGTGAATGAATAAGATCTGGAAAGGCAAAAGAGTTGACCTGGGAAGTTATTTCCGAGGCTTTACAGACAGAACACGGGAAAAACAGTAATCTCAAGGTATGTATAAAAACACCGTTGCCTCCACCACTCTGAACTGAATAAAATTTGGTATGTGCAGATCTCTTAAATTCTAACAAATTCAGGGAATTCCATATTGAAAGGAATCAACATCTATATTTGAAGTTCGAATTTAGAGGCAGGGCCCCAAAGTCTTCCTACATCATTCAGTGGTTAGTGAGGAGCAAGACAAGGCTGACAACAGGAAACAGACATCATTCTCTACAGATAGAAGGGTCAGACTCACTAACAAATTTGTCACCAGCTGTTTTTAAAGGACACTAGACAGCTCTTGTTAGTGTTCCAGTTCTTTAGACTGCTATGGGGATACTGGGATAGTGTCCAGCCCGGCTCTAGATGTGGGAAGCTGGGTAGTTCCTAACAAAAGAAGGACCGGCTGTTCTGCTGACAGTCATAGGCAGCCATGGTCCAACATCCTGCTGTGGGTCTGGGTCAGTGATGGCAAACCTTTTAGAGCTTTCAATGATACTAACAGCCCACTGTGGCATGCGTGCTGTAGGTTTGCCACTACTGGTCTGGGCCATCTTGGAAGAACTTTAGGAGGCTATGACAGTATTCCAGAATCAACTAGAATTGGTCCTGAAACATTTGTTTCCCCCATGTGAGAGTTGAGGAAAGTTTATGAGCTAAATATCTTCCCTGGGGTCACAATCTTACAGAAATCAGACTTTGCTAAATTTGAAATGGAATTTAAAGATACTTCAACCCAAGTTCCACATGTTAGAAGTCGGAAAACTGAGCCTAAAGGAAATTATGGAATAAACTTCCTAAAGCACTAGGACTATAATATAACAACAAAGAACTATTTAGTTAATCTTTGGTCCAAAGTCAAAATCAGAATGACATCAACTTCTGAGTTTTTCTAAAGTCAATATCCCACCCTCACTGAGGCATCCAGAAAAGTCTGACCACAACTTATTTTCCTAGAATCTAAACTAGTTTAGGAGAAATTGTCTGGCAACCGTACTACACTTTTCAAGAAACAGCCTGCTTTGATGGAGAAAGCAGTTGACCAAGACCACGTGACTGCATTCTGGTCTTGGCTTGCCCCTGCTGACCTCCACGACCTTGGGCATGTCTCTTAACCATTCTGGCCTTCTGTCTGCAAATTTGTAAAATGACAGGATAGAAATAGGTTCTATCAAAGGTCCCTTCCAGCTTTAACATGGTATTTAATTTCATAGATGAGGTGATGGTGGTATTGGGATGGAAGTACAGAAAACTCACGAACGGACAGGATGTGGTAGAGAACCCAAGAAAGAGTTTTGCATATCCTTTCTTGCCCAGTATAAATCTTTTGCCTAATGTCCCAATTTTTCAGTTGTATAGTTAAAAAAATATATTGCAGTGTCTCAATCCAAGAAGTACCACCATTGACTAAATAGTAATCCTAGTGGATTTCTCTAGAACAGCTCCATTAAGGTTAAATAGTAAATGAAGATCAGATTTCTCTCCATTTCTGCACTCTATTTTATTGATTCTTATTGAAATCAGTGAGTGTGGGATAAGAAGGAATGTATGCTCTGGATTTGGCAACAGATGGGGAGTAAGATGTAGGTGGAATGGACTGGAAGAGACAGAATCCTCATCAATCTTCCCACCACCAATTGCAAAATCAAATGTCACAACAATAACATCATCTATCCCTAGTTTTGCTGTTTCTCAAAACCAATACAAAAAAACAAAAACTAAGCAAAACAAAACTTTCCATTCTGCCTCTCCATTCTACCTCCTCACCTGTGTCATCCTTTCTGCTCCATAAGACATGGACCAGGTTAAATACTAAATAAATTTCTAACACCCTTCTTGGGCCAACCAGTGCTGGTAGTCTGAAGTGTTTTACTGAAGGACCACACAAACTGTGAAGGAAAAATTGATTCAAGTTCTTCTCCCCTGAAGACTCTCATCTGAATCTCAGCAATAATGTTGATTCTTGCCTCACAGGATAGAGAAAGGATGAATCACTGTACCAAGCAGAATTTTTCATTCCTGTATTCTAGGAAAGTGGAGTTTGTCCTTGTCCCTTCAGTACAGAGTGTGGCCCCTCAAAATAGTCTTATCTGGGCATGTCCATCTTTTCCTAGAATATGACCTATCTGTAAGTTCAGGCCTGGACTCTGGTGGCCCCAGTTCTTGGTAATTTACTTTGCTCATTTCGACTTCTGGGCACAATCATTACCATGTCTGGCTGTAACACCGGAAGTCCCATCCAAATGTCCCTGTCCTTCTAAAGAGAAACAGATTTACATCAAACAGCCCAAAATACTCCCTTTCAAAATTTCTGTCTCACCGAGTTTCAGAACCCATGATTTTCATGTAGATTATAAAATATGTTGAATATCAAAGAAAAGTCAAAACAATTAAGTTGCTGGCTAACATTCAGAAACTGTGCTTCTTAGCACTGGCCCAGGGAAGCAGAATCATCCATTTGAAACAGAAGAAGGATCTACACTCATATCAACACATCTACCCCACAGTACACCAAGGCAGTGACCGTATCCAGGTGGGGCATCTCCTAATGAGGAATGATCACTAGAGCCCTCCGAGTGACCACACTATTGACTTCCTCCCCGCCTACTATTCATCTCTGGATACCAGTTAAGCTATTAATTTGGAAGTGGCACTTCCTTCCTCAGCCACATTCACAGGCTCAGCCTGGAGAATTTTTAAACATGTGGAGCTAAGTGAGAAACAGCACCGATGAAGTTTAATGGGCATGGACTTCGGACCATGCCACTCCTAGAGCAGTGGCAGGAAGAAGCTTGGCTTCTCTGTGGGCTATGCCTAAATTATGCATAAATAGAGATCCTGAGGATTTGCACAAGCACCTTGAATAGGTTCCAAAATCACATGCAGAAGTAGATCTTAAAACATATGCTGGGCCCCTGTGGGACTCTTGCTATCCTCAGTGGCTGCTTTTTCTTAAAAACTTCTGGACTCTGCAACAGAAACTTCATGTGGCTCCTACAATCTATTAATCCCAGAATTTGCCAGTTCCTGGTTGACATCAGATTTTGGAACATTACTGCATCCTATTCTTTTGTTTTTCCTAGCACTCTCAAGTCTGGCAACATTAATACTTTCTTATGGAGAAATGAAGGCCTAAAGAAGGGAAAAGACTGCACTAAAATCATGTGGTGAGACTAGAAGTTGCAGCCAAAAGTGAGGGGCAGGGAACTGCTACTGGGTTTGCTGCCACTCCAGTCACCAAACTTCCTCTACATCCACAGGTACAGCTACGTGCAGAACCAGCCATGGCCTGAGAGTCACTCTAACCAGGGTTCGTGGACACATCCATCAACAGTGTCTGTCTGCTTGGCAGGCCGGCAAAACTATAGATAGAACTTTGGAAATACCGGTTTGTTTTTATTTTCTGTGCTTTCTCCACCAGCTGCCATGAACACAGACTGTACTGACAGAGTTAGCCCTGAGCAAAATTGGGAAGTAGGTGACATTTTTCATTCATCTCTATTTTCAGCACCACTTTTTCTCCTTCTCATCTTCCCCCAGAACCTCCAGATGCCTGTACTAATTTTCATTTCAGCAGGGTCTTGATCTGGTTTTTGAGTTATCAAGGTCCCTAAGCGAATATATCCGGTGTAAATAGTTGATAAAAACATGAAACATGTTTATTTCTGGTATGCAGTTATTTACTATTTTAAAGAGACATCTTGAGATTGTCAAGACTTCAAGAAAATAATCCCTAGTGGTAGAATTTCAGATATTATAGTTCACTGGGGACTCATTGTTTTGAAGACACTACTTTGAAATCAGTCTAATCCTTGGCATTAGTCTCCAGTTCTAGGTCTCCTTAAGATAGTTGTGCCTGCTTCTACCATTGGACTGAGACCTGCCACTGACTTTTTCTCAGAAGACATTCCACTAAGAAAAATCTCAAACACAGTAATGCTTTAACTTTAATAAAGGTTACTCTAGAATACTCTTATCCACTTCCCAATTAAGCCCCAGATGATACCACATCCATGGCCTTTTCATTCTTCCTCTGTGGCCCTATGAAAAAAAAAAAAAAAAACCCTGCCGTAAAGACACAACTAATTCCATGTCTCCCAGGGCAGACCTGCTGTCCACCAGGCCATTTGTCATTGACCAGGCAATCGGAATCCTCTCTAGTGGGTTCTCCTCTTTCTCTTTTATTTTATGGGCAAATCATTCTGGGAAAAGGAAGTTGGGCAAGAAACCTAGGGAACAATTGAGCAGCTATAATTCTTTCCTTGCTCAAAAGAAACTGAGCAGAAACAAAAACAGATTCAATGTTAATTTGCTAAACTGCTTCGGGGAAGAAGATAATCAAATGAGTAGAAATATAATACATATTTCATTTCTATAGTGCTGCCTTTCCCAGCAGCAAGAGAGAACATTTCCCATCACCCTGGATCATTAAAAGAGAACCCTCTGCTAAGAATAAAAGGCAAGGAGCCAAAAAATAAGCAAAAGATTTAACCTGCAGTCTATAAGCAAAAGAAAGGAAGCTATCAAAATGGAGGCCATCTGAAGATTCTACATAAGACTGAACAGAAAGAAAGGACTGGCAAGGTATCGGGATCTGATCCAGGCAGAAAAGGAAGAGAAAGGTTGGCATTTCAAATCTGAGCTCCAAATGATTGAAGTACAATAGGAATTGCTAAAGCAGCAGCAGTGAGTGTTCCAGGGAATAGCGAAGCAAGTAGCAAAATGACAGATAATGGAGATGAAATAATTCTATTACCAAGATCAGACTCAGAAACTGGTTCCAGCATGGATAGAATGCCAAGGTACTGAGCTGTGCCCTGCTCCCCACTGGGGCTCAGAGGTTCTATGACCTGGACCTACCTCTTCTGGCAACTACAGCATAACCAAGAGGAACATTTTCAAACCTGTACCCGTACATCTCCTAAACAGAAAACATAGCCACTTCCTCCCTGAAATTCCTCAGTATTATTATAGTCGCAGAAGCAAAGATGAATGGAAAAATTGCTTTGCTTTCTACCACATCCCTCTGCCCCCAACCAAAATCCTATGTCTAATGAATTCTCCATGAACAATGGAGGTGATAGTCTCATCATCTGTATTTGACTTGTATCATCTCAGTCAGCAGAGCCATCTTTTCAAGAGTGCTTCCTAGGCTAAAGATATCTTTTGTGTCACACATATATAGGTATTACGGAAAAGGGATCTGAAGATGGCAAGTAATTGGGGTGAATCAGTCTGGCAGAGTGTAAACCCTGAATTTCATCTAAGTTTATAAATTGCAAACAGAAAATGGAGTTATTTGGGAGTAGCTACTCGTTGATTTTTCTCCCTGTATTGTGCATTTTTGCAGACTCCATTTTAGGAAATGTTACCATAAAGATCAGAGGCCACACAGAGCCAAGCAAGGTGACCAAAGTGATACATGGGTATATAAGCCACCAGATCTCTGTGGACCCTGAGGCACTCAAATCAAATATACATTATTCATTGATTATTTCTTTTTTTAAAAAGTTACCTGATTATCTTCTTTACACAACTTGTTTAGCAAAGCAAGGCAGGTATCTTAAGTATGCACATATATGTGAGCATATTTATAATAAATACACAAGATTTGGATATTTAATTCCTATTGATATCCAGGATAGCAACAAAATAGGGGGTGTTTTTAGTGTAGAAGTTAAATTTTCAGCTTAAGGATTGTTGCCTTGAATATGGACCCATACTGGAGCATAATATGTGTGCTTGTTTATTTTCCTTCACTGAAATGTTATTTATTGTCTTAGTCACTTTCCTGTAACTGAACACAATATCTGACACACACAACTTAGAGGAGGACAGGTTTATTTTGTCTCACAGTTTCAGTCCATGCTCCACTGGCTTCAAGGCAGAAACAGCATGGTGGAAGGACACACGGAAGAAAGATGTTTAATCTGTGGCAGCCAAGAAGCAGAGAGAGAAGAGAAGAACCAAGACAAGAATACACCCTTCCAGGTCACACCCCCAGTGACCTGCCTCCAACAAGGTCCCGCCTCCTAACGAGTCAACTATAGCTCCCAGTGATCCAATCACCTTCCAAACACATGGACTTTGGAGGATATTTTATATATAAAATATAACATGGTGAAAAGAAAAAGGAGAGAAGAAAAGAGGAAAGAAAAAATCTGGGGGTGACACTGCTCTTTAAAAATATTTAGTTTCTACTTAAAAATAACACATTTTCTTATAAATTTAACATATTTTAACCATATGAATTAGAAATTTCACTCGTTATAGTATTTATTCAAACAAGTTAAAAACTTATAGCTACACAAAAACCTGCCCATAGACTTTCACAGCAGCTTTATTCATAATTGCTGAAACTTGGAAGCAACCAAGATGTCCTTCAGTAGGTGAAGGGAAAAAGAAACTTACGTTGTACACCCAGACAATGAAATATTGTACAACAATGAAACAAAATGAGATATCAAGCCATGCGAAGACACAGAGGAGACTTAAATATATATTACTTAGTGAGAGAGGCAATCTGAAAAGGCCACATACTGCACGATTCCAAGTACATGACATTCTGGAAAATTATGGAGATAGTAAAAAGATCAGAGGTTCCCAGGAGTAGTATTGATAGTGGTGGTGGCAAATAGAGCACAGAGGACTTTTAGGGCAATGAAAACGTTCTCTATGATACTGTGATTGTGGATACATGTCATTATACACTTACTCAATTCCAGCGAATGTACCACAGCAAGAGTAAACTTTAATGCAATCTACAGACTTGGGTAATTACGATATGTCAGTGTAGGCTCTATAAGAAGTGATGCATTTTGATGGAGGATGTTGGTAATAAAGGACGACAATGTGGGGACAGAGGGCATATTGGAAATTTCTGTATGTCTCATCAAGGGTTGCTCAGATAACACACCTACAAATAGCTAGAGAGTTGCTGTGGGAAGACCTTGCTTTTAGAATCACTACTCTTCCCTCATCCTTTTTCCCTTCATGCTAATTCTCTGCATGCCCTTTGTGCCCCATGTTGTCCTATAAGTTGAAACTACATGGCTACAGAGTGTGGTTCCATCAAAGTATGAGAAACACAGTTAAATACTTATAACTCCAAGATCTATGCATACATTCACCCAGTCCACACTAATGTATTATGGTGGACATGACCCCTGCCTTCTGGAATCCACGCCCTTGTGCAAACCCTAAACATGAGTGCAGATGAGACTACTTTCTTTCTTCTAACTAAGTAATAAGGTTCCAGCTCTGTGATTTTAACACCAAAGGTTATAAGGTCACTTTGTTGACAGTTTCTCTCTCACTGGTTTTGAAGAAATAAGCTGCCACGTGTGAGCTGCCCAGTGGAAGTGGTTACATGGCAAGGAAATGAGAGTGAGAGTGGCTTCTGCCAAAAATCCAGCAGGAAACTGCAGCCCTGTGTCTGACAGTCACTTGGAAACAAATGCCAACAGCCACATGAACTTCAAAATGGATTCTCCCCAAACAAATCTTAAAATGAGAACCTATGCCTGGTTGACATCTCATCGTAGCCTCACAGAAAACCCAGCTCAGCTTTGCCTCGACTCTCAAAAACTGTGAGATTATGAATGCATTGGTTTAAGCTACTAAATTTGTAGTAATACTGTTACACAACAGTAAAAAATTAACACCCACATAAACCAGGCTTGCAAAATTGTAGTTTCATTTCTTGGATTACCTACACTTCTTGTGTCAGAGAGAGTGAATTACAGGATTTTTTTCTCAGATTTTCTCTTAAGAAAGAAAATTCCCCATAGATATTGGGTCAAACTGCTCTTGTTCTAATGACTCCAAATCCCTAGATACTGCCCACAAAATTATCCTTATCTAGATTATAAATTTACTAATCTTCTCCCAATGTCCAAAGTATCTCTACAGTTCCAATTTCATATTCTACCCCATCAAAAATTTCTAACTCATCTGTGTTACATTTAGCCATCAGCTTTGTTTTACCATTTCTCAGAATAATACACTCGGTTACCTAAATGTATCTAAAATAGAGGTATTCTTTGATTAGGGCAGGCTAAATGTCTGCTATACCAATCCAAATACAGTTTGAGAAGGAGTGATAAGATGACTTGGAAGAAATGAGTAGAGATGAGCATGTTTCTGAAACAGTCATTCTTAGAATAAATGCTTTCCTTACTAGACAAAAAATTCCAGTCTTAGTTTTGCTAATTTCAAATAAGGTGAACTTGGCGGGCGTGGTGGCGCATGCCTATAATCCCAGCACTCGGGAGGCTGAGGCAGGAGAATTGCCATAAGTTCGAGGCCAGCCTGGGCTACAAAGTGAGCTCAAGGTCAGCCTGAACTGTATAGTGAAACCCTGTCTCAAAAAGACAAAACAAAAAACAAAAAACAAAAGAAAGAAACAAAAAAACAAATAAGGTGAACTTTCAGTTTCCTCACTGAAAGAATGATTCCTGGCATATGTGGCATTTATTTATTTATTTATTTATTTATTTATTATTTATTTATTTATTTTTTGTGGGTACTCAGGGTCGACCACAGGACCTCACGCGCCAGCAGGCGCCCATGCTGCTGAGTGATATCACCGGCCCTTTTCTCGTATGTGGGTTCCGGGAGTCAAACTCGGGCCTTCGCACTTGCCAGGCAGGCGCTTATGCCGCTGAGCCATCTCACCAGCCCCATATGTGGCATTTAAATATTTTTTGGATGATGAATAGTCTCTGTACTCATATGTACACATACACATTAAAAAGAACACACACACACACACACACACACACTCACCATTCTGAAGTTTTATAGATCAATTTACATTAAACTATATAGAAAGTTAATTGATATAAAATAAAGAAGGCTTTCTTCTACACAGAGTAAAAGACAGCCATGTGTATACAACACGTATCCATTGTATTAGAACTAAATTTTTACAAAATCAGTTCTCATCTGTCCATTATAAAAAAGATCAAAGCATGAGTACATGTATATATGTTATACATATATGATATACAATATGTATATTATATATACACAGTCTATACATACGGAAAGAGGAGAGATAAGCTACAGATAGAAGAAAGAACTCAAGTTGGCACTGAATATTCATTTTAAAAAATCAATATCCTATTAAATTTTTATTAGGATACTTGGCCTTGATAAGTTACAGTTGTAAAGGAAACCTAGGTACCCACTACAAATTTATATTTATGAGTATCCATTACTTGTTACCCACCTCAGTCAGAATGTAAATACACTAGTGAGATATTTCTATTTTACGTTTGCCTTGAACTTAAAATAAATTCAAGGCATTAAAATAAGAAAAGACACATTTCTACTTAAGCTCAATCTATTTAGAAGTCGATTGAAAAATGATCTTATTAAAGATAAGAACTTAAATGAAATCCTATCTTGAATAAAAGGCAGAGAGCAAAAGGGGCTTTTCTTGGTTATTTGGTGAGACCAACTCTTCCAGTTATCAATGTCCTGCCACTTAGTTCCAAATTCATGCTTCATTGGCTACTTTCTGGTTCTAGACCTAGGCCGAGGAATCATTTTCCTTTTGCCAGTTAGCCTGATGTCGTGTTTTTCAGTAGATACCACTGGAGAGGCACTGCAGGATGCTGGACTTCTCTCTTTACTCCTCTGGACTTTGCTGTGCTTGCTTCCACAAAACTTGGCGTGCCGCGGTGAGTGGGACAGCCAGTGGTGCTCACCACCTGGTGAGTAAAATGATCCCTCTGCACATCCTAGTAAGTTCTATCAGCAACTCAGCTGGTTTCCTGATACATTTCAGTGGAGCCCAGTGGGTGCTTCCAAGTTTCATCAGTGCCTGGGAGGTTGCTTCCCAGAAAGTATTAGCAGTATCCCAAGTGCAGCTTTGGAGCAAGTTCCAATAATTCCCCAGGATGCAGCTTATAACGATCTTTTATCAGCATTTGCTGGCAGTTTCTTGACTGTTAGCATTATCTTGTAGCACCTTAGCAAACTTCTCTGGATCAATCTGCCACAGCCTTACCCTATCCTATGACACTGACTCTTGACTTTGGATGGGGAGACATTGCCCCATTTGTTCCTTCCGTGAGTACTCCTCCACCAATTCTAAAAGTATTAGAGTTCTCATTACTCCTTAGGAGTTAATCTCTCTTCCTGGTTAATAAGTGTTATAGTAAACTTTCCCTATTCTAATTACTATGTCTTTACTGGGCCCCAAATGACATAGAATGGTACTGGGGATGGTATCATGAGATGGATTCACAAAACTGAGATTTAGGGATCAGATTTTTTGTGCCTTTGAGTTTGAGTACAATGCTGAGCTCCTGGCAAATGGAAAATGGAATGCTAATAACACATGAAATCCAGCGGCATCACCTTGGCTGACTGTGATGAGGAGCCAACTGAAACAGGTGTCTTAGGAGCCCAAGTGGCTGCTGTGTTTGAATGTGGGTGTTGTGAGCAACACTGGTGAGCATGTCACAGCAGGAAAAGAGAAGAAAGCGCACAGAAGTGAAAAAAACAGCCCCTCCCATCCTTTCATAAGGTCCTTGAGAAGCATGGTGCCAGCTGGCAAAGGATAAATAATAAAACCAGCTCTGGCATTACAATGTAGGTGGTGAAGATAGATTTGGAATGAAGAGGCTATATACTGATAACTAACATAGCTGCTAAAGGACGATGATAACTAATAGAGATGGGGAGTGGTATGGGAATTGCCATAGAGCTGCTCTAACATCCCAGTGCCAGGATGTTCTATAAACTCTACATGTATTATCTGCAGTTAATTTCACAAAAATATTATAAGGTAGCCAGGTGTGGTGGTGCATGCCTGTAATCCCAGCACTCGGGAGGCTGAGGCAGGAGGATTGCTGTGAGCTCAAGGCCAGCTTGGACTACATAGCGAGTTCGAGGCCAGCCTGGATGACATAGTGAGACCCTGTCTCAAAAAATATATATATTATAAGGTAATTTCTCTCTGTTTCCTACTCAAAGATCAACAATACAGAATAATATGAAACTCTTCAATACCAAAATATCAAGATTGGCAGCTAAAATCTATGGGCATTTTCTCTTGAGTTAAATTCAGAAATATCATTCAAAACCTGAGGGAATCTGATCACCTCCACCCTGGTCTAAGTAGAGACCACTCTAAATCCCTTCCCGCTGCTATGCTTTTACACCTGCTGCAGATGTGTAGTGACGGGTTGATAAGGTCCAGTCAACAGAGATACACACTGTAATTCCCAATCATTGTTTAGCCCCGCTCTTGACAAACAACATGCAACTCCTTTTCCATCCTCAAGCTTGGCCCTGGGAGGATAACCACAACTCCTTTGTATGGAACTCTCCCCACAAAATTCTCATTGTGACTTTTTCCTTCCACAGCCCCCCCACTTTTATGCTCACAACCCTAAAAAGACCTTATACCCTGTATAAGAGTTAACTGGTCTGCTCTCTAGTGCCTCTCAGGTTTGTTCTGAAATAAACCATCCTAGTGAGCTTGTACCCCTGCTTCTTTTCCTTTCTGCCATGACAAAATCAAAGCATGTACTTTTTATTTTCTAAAGAAAAAAAATAAAGAATGGAGCCCTACTAAAGAAAGTAACAGGTAGTTGTTTCTTCTTTTCCCCACATTCTCCTTCTTACTAAAAGCAGTAAAGGAGTCATCCTTTCTTTCTTCCTTGTCACCTGTAAAGACCAGAAAACTGAACACTGCTTTTTATTGGCCAGAGATATGTTCTCTATCCATTATTCCCATCAACATCACCCTCTCTCTTTACTTATTTTGAGAATCCAGATCAGGAAGTATAAGGGTCATAGTGAAGTAAGGTGAGGGGAGCGGGAATGTAGAACCACTGGCAAAGGCCTGGGAGATAAACGTCCCAAAGGCAGAAACGCTATAGATTCTAAAGGATGCAAGAAGTTTAAAGTTCATGAGATAAATCTTCGCAATAGAGTCTCAAAGTAGTTTGACACAGTACTACTGTCTTCGTAAACAGTGCAGTTGAAGCCATGTGCCCTAGACTATTGGCAGTGAAGATAAACAAAGTTTGAAAATAAAAGAAAGGCAAGTGTTTATCAAACAAATACAAAGTGAAAACCAGGGATGGAAATTTTAATTCCAGACAGAGTCGAATTCAAAGCCAAAAACATTTATAGAGGCAAAAATTTTGGCAAGAGATATAATTCCAATAAAGATCAAGCAGTCACCAGTAGTTATATACCTAACTATGTAACATCAAATTAGAAAAAGCAGAAACTATTTGAAATACAAGAAAAAAATTGAAAGAAGCGCAATTGTTGGAAGGTTTACACCACATTCTCACCTCTTATAGAACAGGTAGATAGAGAAACCCAGGGAAATAAAAAAAGAAATCATAAATGCTGTTAGGAGATGAATAGTCAGAAGTTGCAAACATGGGCATCACCCCATGACCTAGAAAAAGAGATAATGTTCTTCATTTCCAGAAATTCAGTACTAAGGATCCTGTGAATATGCCATCAGGTAGGGCCAAAGGAGTTACAATCAATTTATTTTAGTAACATGAAGGGAAGAACAAAATCCCATTGTAGGAGAAACTGTGTGCCTATCAGTAAGTTTTATCTAATAGGAAATTCTTGTAGATTTGACCCTGTGAATTTCCAAAGTAGATTAAGAGTACTGATTATCTGCAAACTAATCTACTCACTTAGGCAAATTAACATATCGTTAACTGGATTCTTCCGACACACTCCAAATCCCATGACATTAACATGAAAGATGGCTTCTACTCGCTAAAGTTATAAAAAAATCCTAGGGTAGTCGGAGGTCTGCCTGATCCTGAAGCTGTGCCAGGCTGTTCCCTAAAGTGGACAAAGCTGGGGAAACAACTGGACAGTAAGAACGGCTTGAGTTCATGTTGAGCACTGATGGACAAAACAGGAAAACGAAACCTGCTACTCAAGACTAAGGAATTCATGATAAGGTGCTAAACCCAGAGGGTCATACACTGGGTAGCCATCATACCAGAATAGGAAACAACACTAAGAGATATGTAGGTAACAAGACTAAGAGATACATCAAAGCTAAGAGCCTTCCTTCCTTCCCTCCTTCCCTTCCATCCTTCCTTCCCTCCTTCCCTTCCTTCCTTCCTTCCTTGTATCCTTCCTACTTTCTTCCTTTCCTCTACACCCCTGAACAATCTGTTTTTAAGACCTTAATTCTCCATTATATCCACCTCAGGTTTTGTCTCAGAACAGAATCACATAGACAACTCTCTAGTGGATTTTCTGGCTTGGATGCCTGGTAGACATACAGATTCAAAATGATCCAACCCTGAAATCTTGTTCTTCTCCTTAGACTTGTCTGTGACCCAGACTTCCAATCTAAATAAATAGCATAATTGTTCAACTAAAAAAAGGCCAAAGGGGCTAGCCAATGAAGAATGATCTGTGTCCCTCTTTTCTTTAATTATAGTTTCATTCCTAAGTTGATATTTTTCAGAACACAACAAGTATGTGCTCTGGTTTCCAATGATGTTTCTTAATTTAACTACAACATACATTTTTGTAATCAAGAGAAAATTCTCACAGACACTAAGGGCCAGACCTGGGTTTTGGTTTTGATAAGAGTTTTTGTATTTTTTTTCTGCATTTTTGGTACTTAGGGAAGAAGCAGGAAGAAATGACTTTGACCAATGCAAAGACCATGGTTATCAGTACAGAGCAAGGCTTAGGTTTATTGGCTTTGAGCTGAGATTTTTTTTGGACCAATCAGGTTGGTTAAAGATGTAGACTTGTAGGCAGAACAGGACAATAATCATTAATAGTTAAACATAAAATGGATAACACATCTTCTATTGCCAGGTATCTGTCAGCACTCCCCTGCCCATGTAAGTATTAATGGAATTCAAGTCATAAGGAGTAAGAAGGAGGTAGCCAGAAATCTCTCTCACCATGCCCAGAATTTGAGGGTTTCATATTAATGATGTATCTACATATACAACTGTGACTGACACAAGGATACAGAAAGACTTCTATTTTTAAAAACACATAAGGATTTAGATTTTAAATATATTCATGACAAAGATACATGAGATCTCTTAAGTTTCCTGTATATAAAATTGTCCTATATTGCACTGATCTTCTGGCTGGGAAAGAAAAGCCAATTTGCATGGTTCCTGTCAGTCACATGTGGTTTGGAAATGCTTATTCATTCCAGATACACTTCGTGTAAACTGGAGAATCATATCTTATTTCCACTGGTTTGCATGCATGCATATAAAACTTGTTTTCCCAAAATGTCACATGAACATAAGTGAAGAACTACCAGCAGTGATCATAATTAATCAACTTCTTTGTTGAAGTTTCACAGCTATGATGATGAGGGAAATTCTTGGTCCTCAAGTTTAAAAAGGCTGTGACTTCAATCTTGATTGTTTGCTTCCTTAGTTCTCTTCCATGGAGCAGTTAAAGATAAAGTCAGCAACAGTCACTCAACACATAGTTCTTGGTACTTACTAGGTATCAGAACCTCTATTAGGTACTGAGAGATACCGAGCAGAACTCCCACTATAGGGATCTCAGAGTTTAATGGAAAAGAACAAGAAGTATATAAATAGTTACCACCCAATGTGACAGTGACTTTTGTAGAATTTTGGTTATGTGTCCTTGTGGAAACAGTGTCCTATGGAAACTGTTGTGTCCTATGGAAACAGTGAGAGGGTTTGCCAAAACTTCACAGAAGGTGAACTCTGTTGGTGGAGCATGAGTTGAAGTGATGAAGGACTGGAAGGCATTCAAGAAAGTAGGAACATTATGTGCAAAGCTCATCAAGAACACATGTTTCAAGGACCTGAAAGAAATTCTGTATGGCTTAAGGCCAGAGTTAGAACTAGTAGAGGAAATAATTTGAAAATACATGGGGGAGAGGCAGTAGTTCTAATAAAGAATGCTATTTTAACAGTCTACATTCTTGTGTTAATATCTGGAGGTATTTACTCACTAAGAAAACTTGTGAGTTTCAGATGAAGTAGATAATATCACAGTGCACAGTATCCAGACTCTATCCCTTACCCTTCTCTTTCCCCGGAACTTACACCACGGTATACTGGCACATAGTTGGTGCACAGTGAACATAAACTATTATTACAGTATGTGATAAATAGCTTCTAAGATGGTCCCCAGTGACATGTATCCTTATGCAAACCCCTTCCCTTGAGTATTGGCTGGATTTACTGACTCATTTCTAATGAATAGACTATGTCAAAAGACAAATGGGCTGTCACTTCCAACGTTATGTTATAAAAAGACTGTGGCTTCCTTCTTGGGCACTGTATCATGTACCCAATGTACCCACTCTGTTTCACTTTTTCTTTTGTTTCATTACCTGCCACGTCTAAGACACTCAATATAAAGGGAGACCCATGTGTCAAGGAATTCAGCCATGCCTATGTGAGAATGTTCACTGCCAGCACCTGTGAGAGTGAGCTTGGACATGGCTCTTCTGAAGCTGCAGGTAGTTATGCAAGACAGCATGGAAGTGAACTTTCCAACTCCCTTCAAGCCTTAGTAACTGCACCTGTGGCCAATGCCTTGCCTGCAACCTCATAAGAGACCGAAGCCAGAGACACCCAGCTGAGCTGCATCTAGATTCCTCACCCAAAGAAACTATGACATAATATTGGTGGTATTAAGCCACCTAAATTTGGTTTAATTTGATCCACAGAAATACATAACATATACTCTACTAGTACTCTCTATTCCCTATCCTTTTTGGGGCTGGGTTGCTGGTAAACCTAGGCTGGGCATGGTGGCACTGGAATTCTTCCTGGAACCTCGGCTTTCATGATTAGAATACTGACCTCCTGATCACCTAGTAATAAAGAAGTGATCTCAGCTCTCACCTTCTAAGGGAGTGAACTTTGTTACCTTTGTTTCCACTCGCTTGATTAGACCATTGGCAGATGATTCTTCCACAATGGTAGTACCAACTATTGAGTTTGGAATGCTCCCCATCCCCGATCTTGGGCACACCAACACAGGGACGTACATTTCCTGTACCATCTGCTTCTAAGAATCGAGTCACTCTCATCTGTCTAGATGATGACTATCACAGAAGTCCAGAGAAAGACACGTGTAGCTAATATATTGCCCATTTCCGTGTATAATCCTAAATGATTTTGTGACGTGTCTTAGCAGTACCTGGGAAACTTGCTGTCTACACTGTCCAGGTGAGAGCAAGTGGAAAAACATACACTGCTGAGGGAACGTTGAGTTTTTGGCAAAGAATTTTTGGCAGTTTATAAAACCATGTTGATTTGAAGTTAGTGTTTTATAGGTTAAAATGATGTTAAGACCTCATAAAGATGTTAAGTATTTACATAAAAAATATTCTCAGCTAAGGAAAGAAGAGCAAAATATAAAACCCAGTGTGCCTTCCACAAATTATTCTTTGCTTGCTTCCTAGGACTTTTTAGTAAGTCTTGAGTTCATTTTTCAGTGAATAATTAAGCAATCACAATAGATACTGCATCTACATGACAGCAGTACATTAGAACCACAATAAAAGGAAAGAAAAGAAGAAAGGGGACTTTCTACCTCTGTCCCTGATGCTTTTGCCCCTCACGCTCTGGAATGCAGTTACTGGGAGCTGAAGGACTGATGTGGGAGGATGTCCTTAGAGCCACCGCTGAGATGCCCACCAAATGGGATGAGAAATTCAGCAGCATGGAGGAGGTACGGTGGGTGAGGACATTTGCATCAGAGGTCACATTGATAACCAGTGGATTATGCTGGCATGACAGTTCATAAGTTCCTGAAGAGAAGTAAAGAGATGAATTAATATTTTAAACGATTCATCTAGCACCATGTTTCCATATAAAGTATTATATTATTTTCTCCACAGCTGTGTGATATAGAAGAGATCCTGAACAATATCAGAAACAGACACCAAACTGACTTGGATCTGTTGGATCATCTTCTAGGAGTACTCAAGAAATCATTTGCAGACTCACCAAGAGAGTGGTTGCTCCCACTGACGTCAGACAGATAGAGAGTCACTGTTGGCCGCTGATGCTTCCCAGGGGCAAGGCCATCAGATGTCAAGAAAATAAAAACTGCTGTGGCAACTCCTGGTCTATTAAAACACACCTAGGCATAAGCACAGAAATGTATGAGTTGTTATTTTCATAAGCAATCAAAGCATGTGGCACACCATGTCTGCTCTTCTCAGAGAGCTCGCCACTAACAAATGAGAAAAATACGGGAGTAGGCACAGAAAAGTATTCAAGGTCGCACCAAAGGTCTTAACAAGAGGGAAAGAAGATGATTTTCAACTACCGAGTATGTTGCCTTTTTTCTGAAACTGGTAGTGCACTGTTTTTGCTTTTATTTTTCTTTTTTCAACTTGTGCCTGTCTTCCTTTAAATTTCTCGAAAAGATCACTCAGAGAACATTGCTGGAGACGCTAAGCCTCCACATAGCCAATCAACACGCTGTTTTTATTAAAGAGAGAGAAGTGAACAAGAGGACCATTGAGCCAATATGCAAGTTAACAGACCAAGTTGTTCGGAAGTTCTGAACTACCGTACCTAGTTATCCTTCTCCACCTCCACACTTATACCTGCTCCTAATTTTCTCAGAATTTCTCACTTAACATATGAATTACACCATGGGAGAGGGGCTCCTGCAGAGTCTGTTGCTTCTGAGATTGAACCCTAAAAAACTGCTTATTTTTATGCAGTTTTTCTGGTGCCCAAGCTCACATATTCTGTCCCTAGATGGAAAACAAGCCAAGCTAAAGGCACAGGAAAATTCCATTATTTATAATGAATATTCCTGGATGGTTAGACCAATTATACTACATCAGACATTCAGAATAGACTGTGAAAACTTTGTCCCTGGGAACATTTTAATAGAAAAAAAATCATAAAGTTCACGAATGAAATACAGCCTTTCTCCTAGCCACTGCTAAAGGTACAGTGTTTATTTCCATACTGGACTTATATGATGTGATAATTTACTTCGGTTTGATTTCCTAGAGCTTAACGTTACCCCTACATCCTGTTGAGAATAGTCCCCAACTTTCCCTGATGTTATATCTGTGATTTATAATTAGAATCTTGACCTTACAACATCCTAGGTGCATTTTTCTGGCTTTTTATCAGGATTGAAGGGTGGTGTGGCCCCAGGAAATTTATTCTCAGTGTAAAAACACAGCAAAACATTTAATGGCTGGGACCTCCTCTAAAGTGGGGAGAGGGAGCATAAAACATGTTTTCTATTTTAATGAAAATTCTTTCTCATCCACAGACTGGTGTTTTCTGAGTCTTGGCAGTATGTTTATAGAGTGTCCATTTGCACTGCTGGCTTAATTAGGGTGATTTTATGATTTACGGTGGTCAAAGCATCACAGCTCTCCCTTCTTCCTCTCCTCCTTTGAGGGAAAGACAAGCCACACTTTTTAGTGTCTGCTCCCCATTTTTTTCATTTCTCCTCTTTGAAGTAATAAATATTCCTTCATAACTTAAGAAACATCTAGACCCATAGGTTACAGTTTCCAATATGAAGTCCTCTGACCCTGGCTGGGTGTGGGCTAGACATGAAACACATCCTAAGGAAACCAAGAGCTGAACTCAAAGCTCTGGACTCCAGCAGCGAATGACATCAAAGCCTTCTGGGAACTCCCATAACCTCTTCCTTTTCATACACCACAAAAGAGACCTGAACACTGAAAGAAAGTTCTGGGTTATTTCCTGATCCAGGAACAGACAGAGTCCAAACAAGTATCTGGTGGTTTTACCTTCATGGGCCTCAGACCTAAAGACTGGGGTGGCTTTAGCAAGGAACAGGAGAGCTCAGTCTTCCATCTGCTGCTGGGGCCTAGAATAGACACCACCCACCTGAAGCTAGTTAGGAGAGGTAGTTTTTACAATATGGGCCTCTCTATCCCAGGGGACCACGCCCACAGCTTCCAAGCCACTTCGCAACTCTTAGCAATATGCCCTTTGTCCTGCAGCTCTCTAAATACAAAAATCACTTCTAAAGGTAAAGACTGCTTCTTCTGATAGCGGTGTCTTGGTGCCATGATTTGTGGGGAATGTTGTGGCAGGATTTTCAGTCCAGGGGTTAAGTAGGAAAACCACAGGTAAGACTTACAAAGTTCACACAGGCAGAGGAATATTGGGCTACACGAAGGAAAGAGAGACAAAGGATCAAGTTATGGGATGCTGAGTCTTGACCATTTCTTCTCACATGACAAGGGAAAGGTAGCCACGGTTCGTTTTCACTTGAACCTCAAATATACCCCACAGCAGCAACTATAAACACAAGAAAGTGTAAATTCTCTCACATAACTACTTCATTATCACCTCAAAAGCAGAGACTAGTCAAAATCAGTGCATTATCACTCTAAGCAGGGATAAGAAGAACTAAGTAAATTCATCAGGCAGAACCTCTGGGTTTGGATCTTTGATCAATCTTCACTTGCTACATAAGCCAACAATCCACCTCTCCTGCCTGATCCTGGGTTTCTCTTTCCTATAACTGAGAATAGAGATGCTACCTCTCTCACACAGTTACAGTGATGATTAAATGAAGTCATGTGAAAGCATATGGAACGTGCTTATTATACAGTAAAAACTCAGTGTTCAATAATTCCTATTTCCTAAAAGACACACTTTATATCCAGTTTACACTGTAGGAAGAAAAGGTGAAAAAATATAATTCTAAAGTAAAATGTATAATTTTATGTTCTGATATATAGAGAGAATTACACTTTTTTGAAATTTATGGGCTAAAATGTTAAATATGCTTTTTAAAATTGATGCTTGTAGCAATGTGAAGTGGTACTTTAGATTCTGGTTTCAAAGAAACTGTCAATATTTGAGATTCTTGGTGTATTATGTAATTATGCTTTATGAATGGAATCTATAAAAATAGTCATCCTTTGGTACTTCACTGCTTTAAAACTCTGAATTTGGTACTCAATGCATTTAGACTGGAAAATTTTGCCCCGGTCTCATCATTTGTTTGGTACTGAAATGCAAGCTAGAACCTATCAATAGTATTTGCTTGTGACTCACACTGCCCTTTCCAGGCAAAACACTTTGCTTGGAACTCAATATTTTTGCTACTTGCCCTACCTTCGAGAACCAATTAATGAGTACTGAGGTACCATTGTACTTTGTTACACACAGATCTCTTAATGGATTTTTTTTTTTAGAAAATTCAGTTTAACATGCCCCAAGAGAAAGACCCAAAATGCTAGGAAGTCAAAAGAATTGTTACTTTTACCTATAACATTTTACTGTTTGTTTTAACAAGGAGGTTGCATTCATATATTACATAAGCAATATAAAGTTAATGTAACATGTCCTCTACAAGGTATAAAACCTATAGCTAGATATCAAGAAAGAGACAAGGTCTTTCAGAAAATCAAATGATTCTCAAGTCTAAGAAATGGTCCCAAGTTAGGATTGCCAGTGAAATTAACTTACTGCATGTATCACAAAGTACTTTGCAATGAAGAGAAAATACAGAGCTAGTAGATGACAGATATATAGAGAAAAAGAGAGAGAGAGAGAGAGAGAGACAGTGTGTGTGTTTTAGATAGTGGCACACAGTGGGGGAGAGCCAGCCCCAAATACTGAGCTGCTTTTTCATTCAAAGACTACACATTAACTACCCAATCTAATTGCTGGCCACTGGTGAAGAATAAGATTGAAAGAATGTCTCTCTAATGAAGAACTGCTCAGGCTTAAGAAATCCCTGTCCAACCTGCCTTCTGGGTCCTGACACACTCATCATGCTCCCAAGCCAAGCACTTCAACATTCAGGTCATCCTCTGCGGAGGTCACCACATAGCAGATCCTGCAACCATACCACAAACTTGAAAAGAATCTTCTTTAGGGTTTCAAAATGTTTTGGGTTAGTTACTAGGTTGCTGTTTTTCTGTGCCTTTCCTTTTTCACTCATCCATGGCACCTACCAATTCTAGAGGGGAGTGGAGGACCCTTGGCCAGGAGAAGGTAGGTCTGGCCAGGAGAACCTTAGGTTTGCATCCATTGTGTGATCACATGTTTTGCTGGAGCCTCCACCATGCTCACTGGGCTTTTATTCCTACTTGAGATTTTTGAACTGTAGCATCCTCTTGATACAAAGGTTTTAACTATGGAAGTGGAAACAAGGGTTGCAAGAGCTAGTGGCTTCCCCTAGGCAAATGCTAGAGAGAGGGACTTAGGTTTTCCCACTTTAAGATTTATATCCTTTTGACTGCACCAGTACACTTACTTTGAGATGAGTTGAGAATTATAGATTCCTTAGAAAATTTATTGACCTTTGGGACTCCTCTGCTCCTTGAAAATGAAGTCACTTAGACATAAAAATTGTGTGCAACTTTAGAAAGCTGAGAAACATCTTTAAGATTCATTTGTGGCCTAATTAAGGTCAAAAGCAAGAAGAATAAGAATACTTGTACTATAGGTTGAGCCATATGCATTTTTAATAGGTGAAAATTATCAAATGTTGGCAATCTCATATGGCTCAACCTAATAATATTGGGTAGACTTCAGAGATTTTGGCGAGGCAGAGATTAACTTCTAAAGTTTCAAAGTATATGTCCTGAAGTCCGATCTAATAGACAAAAGGAGGGTGTGAAGCAACTAACCTCTTCCCAGTTAATTATCTTAGTTTTTCCCATACTTGAACATGTGAATCAAAATAGAGGGGCTGGTGAGCCTCATTTAATTTCTTCCTCATGTTCAACCCTTATCCCTTTTGGTATGCATCAAAACACATATGATTTCCTGTTTTATTGTTTCATAGTAAATGGAAGGCCATAAACACCATAGGTTTATGTGGATCTTTTTTCAGAAGAATGAGACCAACTTGAAATTTTGGGGAATGAAGAAAGAACCAGTATTATGGCCCCCACTGTCTAGGGATAGACATTCAAAAATATATGATTTGGCAAGTTAGTGGAAAGAGCTTGGATCAAATCAATGACTGTCTCAATTCTTTCTAAGATCATTTCCTCAAATCATGATATCAGATAACCAACACTAAATCTTCAGGGACACTGTTAGAAAAAATTTGTGAGACTCAGAAAGAGGATCAGGAGACAACAAAATCTGTAACGGGTGCTGTGGTGTGTCATATATATCCACCTCTTACATGACAGTGGCACTCACCATACTACAAAGTCTCTTTCTGGTCGTAGCAAAGAATGACCTCCTTATGCAAGGTCATTGCATTTTTCTGGAGTGACAAGGGGTAGGCAGCCAATGTGCAGTGACCTTTTGGTAGCAGTGATCGACACAGTAGGACAACTTTGAAGGGCCACCTCAGCTCCCTTAGGATGCTGGCACCTGAATGTAGTTGTTTCAGTTTCACCCACCTCTGCCCAATCCTAGTTCTTTCACTCCCCTTCAGATGTTGATCCCAAGAGGGAGTTCTCAACAAACTTTCTGCATGCAAATCTCTATCTCATCCTGAGTCCTGGGGAAAGCCCACTTAAAATAATTTCTGAAAATGAAAAAAGATGAGAAATGAGAAAAATGAGAAAAATGAGAAAATCCTGCAAATGAGAAAAATATAGCTGGAAAAGATCTTCTTGGGAACAAGAATCCATAGCCAAGAAGAAAAATGAAAGCATAGCCCAGCAAGGCAAGAGTCTATCCTGTTAGAAAATATTCTATCCCAATTATTCACGGAACTGAATAACTGAAGTTGCTATGTTTGGGATCAATAAAACTTCCTTGTAAAATCAATAAAATTTACATTATTAGCAATCAAATAGGAAAAAAAGAATTATTTACTCTCTGGAAATAAACTGTTCAGCCCCTGGAAGATGGAGTTCCTCCTTAAGTGCACCGGGCTAGTTTTTAACGGAAATGAAAACCATACACAGAGTAATCTTTGCTTTTGCAGGAATCCCAGGGAATGAAGAGATCCACAAATGTTAGTGTTCTCGGCAACAAAAGATTTTCTTTTGACACATAAGAAGTTATTAGAAATTTTCATCATACATATAGAAATAATGCCAATATCCCTTAGAAAAATTTCTGTCCTATTAAATGGAGAATCCTGTACTTAAATGAATTTTCACTTGATGAATTAGAGGCAATTTTGAATTATTTTGAACATCAATCGTTTCACTGAATGGTGAGATAATTCTATGAAGCAGTGTTTCCCAAACTTGAACTCGCATACAAATCACCCGAGGATCTGGCTAAAATGCAGATTGTGAGCTGACAGAGCTGCGATCCTGCATAACCAACGGGCTTTCAGGTGACAATGCACTTCAGGTAACAAGGCTTTGAAGACACCAGTACACAGCATTATCCTTGCCCTTAGCAGTTAAGGATCTAGGACTATAATGTTGCTGTGCATCATATTTGTTTACTATGCTCTTCTAAAAATTCACCATCAACCTCAAACTTAAACGCAGAGCTGGTAAGCCTCATTTAAACACCTCATTTGAAAGAAATTTAAACAGAAAACTGATGCCCAGGGAGATTTTATAATTTATATAAGTCTATTTGACTGGTTAATGTTAAAAACAGGAGTTAAAGTACTGTTCTTCTGAATGCATATTTTCTTCCAATTTCAATACCACCTACTAATTTATTGCTCCATTTATATAACAGAATGAAAATCAAGGTAACTGGTATAGTTAGAATTCTATTAAACACCCTCCAATAAGTGGACTTGGGTTGAATTTAGTGACTTATTTTCTTTTTCATTAAATTACAAAATCTGGACAGCTTCCTGGGCAGTTGAAGTCATCACTGAATAAGTGATTAGTACCTGACTGATAAAAGAAAAAATTGGAAGAGTTGCCAGATCCAGCAAAACAATCAAGTCAACTAAAAAAAGAGAATGCTCACTTAAATTCAAATATCTGATAAACAGTGATGTTTTTAGTATGCCATAATATTACCTAGAAATATTTATACTAAATATTATTAATAGTTCATACAAAATTTAAATTCAACTACACGTATTTTTTCTGCAACTCAGTGTTGGAAAGATATAAGAATGCGCCTGACTGTGATAATCATTTCACAATACTCTATATACCTGTATCAAAATGGCACATTGCACACTGTAAATATACGCACATTTTTCAGTAATTAAAAAACAAAAAATGTGTCAAACTAAAAACAGAAGAGCAGAGAACACAAATGAAGAGCGTAATGGAGGAAAGGATTTTGTAGATGTTCAGCTATATAAACAAATATATAAAGAGAAAATTAGTAAGAGTAGTTGATGCTTTTCGATGAGCTAATGCGGAGTGCACATTTTTATTATGGACTAGTCCTTAATTCCTGACTGAAGAAAAAATCATAATTTAAGTGCTTCCTAATAAAATGGAAATCCAAAGGGAAGAGAAAAAAGCCTTTAATAAGATAGCAGCTGGCACAAGAAAATTATTATGCTCTGAAAAGTCAGTGCTAGAAGTAAACAAACAAAATACTTAAAAATAAATTGTGAGTTATTACAAAATACTTAGAGCCAAATAAAACCTCTATATGTCAAAATTTATGTGGCACAATTAAAGTAATATTTAGAAGGAAAAATTATGGAATACCAGAAGCAAATCAGCCAAACATTCAACACAAGAAGCTAGAAAAAGAACACTGACATAAATTCAGAGAAACAAGAAGAAATAAATAATAAAAATAAGGGTAGAAATTAATGAAATAAGAAACAACTAGAACCAAAAGAAAGATGAATTACACAAAATGTTGTTCTTTGAAAGATGCTAATAATCGAGACAAATCTCAGCATGTACAATCAAAAGATATTTCAAAAACATACACTATAAGTGGGGTGATAACTTTAGTTAAAAATACATTATAAACAACTATCAGCACTAAATTTGAATATGTGGATAAATTAACAATTTTCCAAAAACATCCAATAATCCCAAATTAGAAAAGAAATAGAAAAATGAAAATATTAATAAAAATCAAAGAAATTTAACTGACATTTAAAAATATTCACTCAAGTGAACCCAGAACCAATTGGTTTCACAGGTGAGTTCTGCCAAATTTGATAATCCATCTCTTATACAAGTAGTTTCAGAAAATAAAAAGCAGAGTATACTGTACAAATAATAAGACAAATAATCTGAATATCAAAAAGAAATATATAGATGAAGTCAACATATGAATACAAATGCAAAAATCCTAAATAAAAGATCAGTCAATAAAATTCAACAATACATGTTAAAATATATAATAAACATCTACCTTAACTTCAAAAAGGCAAAAAAGATTTGATATCTAAATTAAATCTATCACATGAATCAGCAAAATGATGGATCAAAAGGAAAAAACCACATAATCATATAAATTGTTCATAACCAGGTGGTTAAATTCAGCACACACACAGATGTTTTTCAAGAGGCAGAAGCAATAACCTAAGTCTTATTCTAAAATTTATGTGAAAACTAAGTGTTCACAAATAATGAAGAGCTACTTCAAATTTGCAAAAAGGGTGTAAAAATGTGGAAGAAGGACATTCTGTAACAGATACGTTTAAGTAATAAAAATTTATAGTAATAAAAATAGTGCATTACAAGGATCAGAGAAAAAATGGAACACAAGAATTGAAATACATACTTGGTCATTGTCCAGAATTTGGTATATAACCAGCACACAAAATCAAGATGAGAGTAGCACAACAAATCAAGGCAAAAGTGGATACTTTAATGTTATGAAAATTGTTCTATTATATTTCTTTAAGAAAGAGCTCTCGGGCCGGTGAGATGGCTCAGTGGCACAAGCGCTTGCCCAGCAAGCGCGAGGCCCTGAGGCTGACTCCCGGTACCCACATTAAAAAAAAAAAAAGAAACAGCTCTCTACCTTATGCTATATAAAACAAATTTCAAGTATGTTGAAGGCTGTAGTTTGAAAGGCACAAATATTAGAATTACATAAAAATATCTTTGTAATTCTAGCAAAAACTTATAAATTTGTCTACATTATAATTGAAAAGGAATGCTAAATGCTTAATTATTATTACATAAAGGGATGCTCTATCCCACTAATAATCAGAAAAAATATAAACTATAGCAAAAATGAAAAATCTTTTTGTTCCCATCAGATTGATTGAATTTATGTAATAACATAATATCAGATTTGAGCAAAGATATATGGAAATAAGAACACTATCCTCATTGTCTTAGAAGTTTTAATTCATATATTTCTAAGTATTTTTACCTTTGGGTAGATTCTTGGACGTCCCTGTTCCTTTGATCTGTCTGGTACTCTTGATGTTTAATCAGTATAATTTTATGATATATTTTCATATCTGACAAGACCTGATTACTCAATTTTTTCATAATCTGTACGAAAACATTAAAAGTCAGTTTTGTAATCCTTTAAATTTTAAATTTGGCTTTTGTTGGAATTGTGTAAAGTTTAAAGATTTATGGAGAAGTGACATTCATATGAGCTTGTCTTTCCATTCAGAACCGGCTTGTCTCTCTTTGTTCAAGCTCTCATTGTGTCTCTCAGCAGCCTTTCTTTATAAAGATATTTCAAAACTCTTTTGAGGTTTGTTTCAAAATATTTGCACCATTTTATTGGTACTGTGATCGAGAAGTTTAATCTTATTTTCTTTATTGTTAGTTGTTTAAAATTAGGGGTACAGGGCCGCTGAGATAGCTCAGTGGCACAAGTGCTTGCTCGGCAAGGGTGAGGTCCTGAGTTCGACCTCTGGTACCCACATAAAATTAAGGGCGCAATACATTTAGTAATATTTCTACTAAATTATGATACCAAATTAAGTAATTTTCAGGTTGTTCTTTTCTCTTTTAACTCATTTTATCAGAAGATAAAATTTTACTTCTTTCCTATGTTTAACCTCTTTCATCTCATAAAGTATAGAATTAAAAATCTAACTGCCCTATCATTCTATCTCCTATTTGAAGATTTTTCTGTCTCACTGATCTGCCCTTCTCCGTTGTTTTCTTGTTTGCTTTTACTTTTGCTTTAATTTGATCTTTCCTAATTACTTATGGAGGAAACTCTGATCATTGATTTTACATCTTTTTTTTTCTAAATACTGCAGATGTTTAAAAGTATAACTTTCCCTGTAAGTACTGCATTAATTTCACCCATAAATCTTTGTACGTCGTTCCATTATTATTCAGCTCAAAATGTTTTCTAATTCCCATCATAAAATCTCCTTTGGGGCTGGTGAGATGGCTCAGCGGCGTAAGCGTCTGCCTGGCAAGCGTGAGGGCCCAAGTTCAACTCCCGGAACCCACATACAAAAAAAGGGCCGGTGATATCACTCAGTGGCACGGGCACCTGCTGGCACACGAGGTCCTGAGGTCGACCCCCGGTACCCACAAAAAAAAAAAAAAACTCCTTTGACCTATAGATTATTTAGAAATGTGTTGCTTAATTGCAAAAAATAAGAATTTCCTAGATATCTTTGTTATTCATTTCTAGTTAATACTGCTGAGGTCAGAGAAATTACTCTATAATTTAAATCCTGATATATATTTTCAATCCTCCCAAAAGCCAAGACTTATTTTATGGTCTATTATATGTTCTATCTTGTGAATGTATTATATATACATTATACAGTTGTTGAATGAGGTGTTTCTACAAATGTCAATTGGGTCAAGATATCTGATAATGATTTTAAATCTTATATATCTATCCTCATTTTCATGATTAATTTTACTACCTAGAGCAGTTTGTTACTAAGAGATGGGTGATAAAAATCTTCACCTATGATTATGAGTTTGTTTTTCCACTAGTTCTTTAGATTTTTAATTCATTTGTTTTAGAGCTCTATTTTTAGATGTTTCATTTTATAACAAGATTGTCATGTCTTTTTGATAAACTGATGATTTATCATTATGAAATGTCCTCTTTATTTTCAGTTCCTCTGTTTTGAAGTCTGCTTACCATAGCACATCAACTTTCTTGTGCTTATCTTTATCTCTCTATGTCCGATCAGCTATCAGGACCTTTTGAGTCCATTTGTGCTTTATTCTATCTGTAGACCATGTATTATGATGTTCTGTCTTCTACCATATCTGTGTAAATATGTCCTGTCACATACTCCCCTTAAGGGTGAAGATGGTAATTCATTCATCAGTGAATCTCCCCACAGTACAAGGTAGTGTTAATATGAGGCAGAATTAAAAGAGTATTTGCCTTGTTATAGAAATAAGATAACTGCTCACAGATAGTATTTTCCAGAAACAAAATAAACAGCAGCAGTTAGCGTAGTACAGCCCATGGGCTAAACCTAACCCACTGGCAGTTTTTGTATGGCTAGTGAGCTAAGAATTGTTTTGTTTTGTTTTTTCATTTTCAAACATTTGAAAAAATCAAAACAAAAATAACGTGAATAATGTGAAAAGCACATAAAATTTAAACGTCATTGCTCACAAATATAATTTTATTAGCGCATAACCATACTCATTCATTTAGATCTTTCTACAGCTACCTTGCTGTCTTGCTGTCATGCTAATAACAGTGTTAAGTAGCTGTGACACAGACTGTACGGCCCATAAGCCTCAAAGTGTTTTTCTATCTGGTTCTTTGAAGAAAGTGTTTCCTAACCCCTGGTGTAGGAAGGACCAGGGGTTTTCAAACAAACTGGATTTGAAGTACCCTAGCTGAAGCTATATCATCTGAAATGCTTAGCATCTCTGAATTGTAAGATAATCATTTATATAATGAGGAAAAACCATATCTTTAATAGAGAATTTGTATAAGAATTAATAATAGAATATTTGATACAGAGTAAATTTCAATAAATGTGTTTCTTCAGCGCTGCATGCTGTTAGGAATTCTCATCTTTGAAATTCAAATCAATTAAACATGTATTTCATTTTCTATTAAAGATTGATATTCAGTGTTTGGCTAGTTGAACCCAAACAAAGAAAGTGAAAAAATGATGGCTAACGAGCTTCAGGTTTTATCTGCCAAAGATTTCCAGGAAGTGGTCCACAATTTATAACTTATGTGGAAGACCCTGGTATTTAAAATACTGTGAGCATGTGGTGGTTCCTGCTAGGACTGCTAACCAGTCCAGAGTGAGTCAGACCACTCCAAATTGGAGACATTTTAAAGCAACCATGAAATAACAAGTACTTATTGAGTATCCACTTCTCAGATTGCTTCATTTGCTGTATTGGATTCAAAGCCCTTTCTGGGAGAAAGCATGCCTCCTGTTTATTTCTTTGTTCTTCAATACACCTAGCATTTACAATAAATTCTATGAACTTGATCCATAGATACATGGTCTTGAAAGAATTTCAAAGAAATCTAACAAAAGATGACCAGAAGACTGTCCTTTCAATCCACATATGTTTAACCTCATTTTCTTGCTCATGTCCTACTCCCCTGTATATCCACAGTGCTTAGCTCTGGATTTCGCATGGTACAGGTGCTTAATAAATGCAGATTGAATGTGGCAACAAAATATAAAGAAGTAAGCATGAAATTAGAGACGAGAGGCATGGATTTGAACTTCAATGCTATTTGAACCTTGAGGGATACAGAAATTGCACTTTGAATCTTTGCTTCTTATTTTCCTCATCTGTAGAATAGGAAAACATCTATCTCGTCAAACTCACAGGGCTCTTTTAAAAAGTATATGAGAATGCACTTTGTAAACCATGGAGGACTTTCAAATGTGCTTATTATTGTAAATAATTTTTAAAAATTTTCACTTTATGTTACCTGTACGTAACAAATTTCTTTACATTCTTGGTCTATTGTCTGAGCATTAGAAGAAAATAATGAAAACTAAGAAAATGCGTACTAAAACGCAATAAATGTGGACTACAATGACAAAATTTTAGCATTTTAGTAAATGAAAGATTTTGGAAAGATATTGGAAAGACTAATGTTTTCCAGTACCATTGTCTCTCACTTGTGCAATAAATTTGTCTCTAATCCATTACATACAAGTCGTGTTTGTGTATCAAATCAAGATTAAATTATACTGAATGGAAGAATAAATGGTCAGAAATTCTACAGTTCTAGAAAAGTTTTTTTTTTTTAAAGAAAAAGCCTCACTAGCTTATTTTTAATCAATTCTTAATTTTTTGGTATTGTGGATTTGTGAGATGTAAATTTTCTCAGTAAGTTTTATTTATTAACATAACTTCCAATGATATTAGTGACATTTTACAGTACAAGCACCCATTCTTCTGCATCACTTGGAAGAACAGGGTACAAAGCTGAAACATATGAAGCAGGTAATCGATATGTATTAATAGAATTCAAGCTGGAGATTTCTGCTTCCAGCTATGATGGAGTAGCTTATAGTAGAGCAAACACTACTGGCAAGAATAATCATAAAATATAAATTAAGTGAAAAAAACAATGTCTGAAAGCATTTGAGAGCAACCAAGGTAGTTAAGACTAAGCTCAATATATCAAGAAGAAGGAAGCTACACTGTAGGGAGCCTGACAATCTATGCTATTTTAGTCTCACATCCCAAACTACAGAACCAGAGTATAAGAAGCCAAGCAAAAATTGCCTACAGGGGGCCAGTGAGATGGCTCAGCGGCATAAGCACCTGCCTGGCAAGCGCAAGGTCGTGAGTTCGACTCCCGGTACCCACATAAAAAGGAAAAAAGGGGCCGGTGATATCACTCAGCGGCACAAGCTCCTACCTGGCAAGCGCGAGGTCCTGAGTTCGACTCCTGGTACCCATAAAAAAAAAAAAGAAAGAAACCCTCATGGTATGTAGCTAAAGTCATGTGTTAAGAGAAAACATTAGAACTTAATTCATAGATATATACAGATAGATAAAGGTAATAAATATGGGAAGGCTAAAATCAGTTATGTATTAAGGTTATCCTTAAGTTACTAGAAAGAGAAAAGTTAAAAGCAAGCATAAAATAAAGGAAATAGGGATGTGAGTAAAACTCACTGTGGAGAGCACTTGCTTATTGTGTACAAAGCACTGGGGGAAAAGAAAAAAGAAAAAATTATTGAAAAGAAGAACATCTGTAGCCTTTGTTTACACGAAGAAATTAATGAAAAGTTAATAAAAATGATAAATACTTAGCAAACATGAACCAATAAATTAACTACAAGTTAATAATATCACTAGAGAAAAAAACCTCCTGGAGATTTTAGGAACATTACAAAGAAAATAACAAAATATTATTAAAAACTTAGAAGTTTATTATTTTAGAAATATGGACAAATTATTTGAAAACTTTGACGCACCAAAATAGATCAAATAAGATATAGAGAACTTAAATTTTTCTACATTTGTTTTAAAATTTTAATTTATAATTTAAACTTTTTCCTCAAAGAAACTTCCAGGCTCATATATCTTCAATGGTGATTACCTTAAAAATTAATAATAACCTTACACAAAGTATTCCAGAGAACTGAGGAAAAAAGAAACTTATTTTAGGTAGCCTAGATTATAAAACTTGACAATATAGAATAAAAAAATTAGAAGCCAGGCTCTAAGGAATGTAAATGAAGGAGAAATTAATGAAATTTTAAAACAAAATCTACAACTATTTTAAATTGACTCTATATCACTTCCAAGTTGTTCTTTGTTTCCAGGCATCTAAGGGTGAGTTAACATTTAAAAACCTATCAACAAATCCCAGATATTAATAGAAAGAAGTGGAAAATGTGATTATCTCAATAGATGCAGAAAGGTATTGATAAAATTAATCTTTTCTTCCTCAGAAAACTATAAAATGTTAATAAGAGAAGTTAAAGACTTAAATGACTGAAAAAATATATTAGATAGCTCTGCTTTAGAAAGAAAACTCTTCCCAAAGGACTTACACACTTAATGAAATCCCAATCAAAATTATATTAGTTTTTTTCACATGATCCCAAAATTTACATAAAATTCAAAGGACTAAGAATAGCAATACAATCTGAAAGAAAATGCACAAATATTTAGGACGTATATTAAAGGACAGGAAGATATTAAAGTACATGTGATTGAAAAAGAATTTATACTCATTATAAATTATAAATATATCATGTAAGTTAAGAAGAAAATGACAAGCCAGTAGAAAATTGAGCGAAAGACTTGACTATGCCTTTCAAAAAGCAACAAAGCAAAACAAACAAAAAAGATATACATATGACCAATATACATTTAAAATGTTCCCAATCTCATTAATCATGCAATACAAGTTGAAACCACAGAGGAATAACTTTACATAACAGAACATTTAAAATTAAAATTTAAAATGACAAGTATTGGTGAAAATCGAAAGCCCTTGAAACACTCATAAGCCTTGAGTGGGAGTATAAAATTGTACAACAGCTGTGGAAAATTATTTGAGATTATCTACCAAAGCAGGCCTACCAATGATCCATCAGTTCCAAATATACTCAACAATTCATACGCTTTCATTAAAAAAGTACAGAAATCCTTATTGTAAAACAATTTGTAATAGCAAAAACCTGTAAATAATATAAATATCCAATGTATCAATATAAATAACCACATCACTATTAGACAGCTGAAATACGGTGTGTTTTCATTTATTGGAATGCTGTGTTGCAGTGAAAATGAACACTACAACCAATAAAAGAGCAATAGGAATTAATCTCACAAATACAGTGTTTAGTGAGATAGAATCAGACAGAGAAGTACATACAGAATCGTTTTTCAAGTTTAAAAATAGGCAAAACTAACCTATACATGTCTGTAGTATAATCACAGACAAGGGACAGAAGAGAGCTTTGTGACAGTGATTCTAATGCCCCATTTCTTAATCTGTATGGTTGTTAGAGAGGATGCTGACTGCAAAATTCACTGAGCTTTGCATTTATGATTTTTACACTTTTCTGTGTGTATGTTACTCTGATAAAGTGATTATTCATACAGAAGTCCAAAATTCAAAGAGAGGTGAAGATAAATTCAACATATAAAATCTCCGAGATAACAAAAGGAAACGCCCTGGCCAGCCCTTCAAATGCACAATTTTATACACATGCACATACTCTCCCCTACCCACAACCTTCACAAATAATTGTGTAAGCCACTTACTTTGAGCCAAACTTCACTCTCCTTCTCCAGGCTACCTTCTGACTGCTCACTTCCTTTATCCTGAGGCCTTTTTCCACTGGTGACGCAGGGAAACCAGCCAGTAAAGGGGTGGTGCTTGGGTAGATCTGGATGGTATGATGCGCAAATCTGAAATGCAATTTCAACCAAAAATTAAGTGTGGAGTATGACAGATAAGTAAAGACAACAAAACTCTCCAGTATAAAAGCAAAGGTTGTTGCGGTGTCTAAAGATATTACTTGGAGTAAAACTTGTCTCAGTGTAGAAGAAATTCTTAATGTTCTATTAGCCTCAAGATATAACATGCCAGTGGTTTGGTTTTGTTTTTGTCTTTTGTTTTGGGGGTTTTTGCTATTGTTGTTTTGTATTTGCAGTACTGGGGATTGAACACAGGGCCTTTGCATTCAGCTACCTCCCTTTCCCTCTGTTTCTTTCATTTTGAAAATACAGTCTCCCTAAGCTGCTAAATTGTCAAGACTGGGTGTGAACTTGAGACCCTCCTGCCCCAGCCTCCCAAAGTGCTGAAATTAGAGGTGTGGACTACCATACATAGTAACATGCCAGTATAGAAAATCACAAAAGAGAACTCTCAGTCCACCATCAATCAGCCCAGGGATCTTCCCCAAAGAATAATCCTGGCACATTTCCGGCAACTTATGCATGGGTCAGCAGAGGAAATCTTTCTTGGATGATGGTTAAAGTCCTTGTCAAGCAGAATCAATTGACACCAAAAGGGAGGCTACTGAGTCAAGGAGCCATTGAGACTTGGGCTACTGAGTAAAGGAACCAAGGAAGCAACACTCCAGGAAACTGTCCCATTTCAATTAGGGAAGACAGACAGGACAGACTAAAAGCCACTTCAGAGAGATGTCACTATCTTAGAATCTCCCAATATTACTGGCTTCCTGCCACTGGGCACCTGATCTCGACAGAGAAAGATGCCAGAACTGCTCTGAGGGGCTGGTGAGATGGCTCAGCGGTGTAAGTGCCTGCCCGGCAAGTGCGAGGTCCTGAGCTTGACTCCTGGAACCCACATAAAGGAAAAAAAGGGCTGGTGATATCACTCAGTGGCACAAGCGCTTACTGGCAAGCACGAGGTCCTGAGGTCGACTCCCGGTACCAACATAAAAAAAAAAAGAACTGGTCTGAGAGAGCATGGTGGGAAGGGCTAGTTGCCCAATAATATCCATTTCTCTTTCCTTTCTTTTCACAAATCCCAACTTTATTCAACGTTATCAATTTTCATAAATGCTCATCTCCTCAGGGTTCCTACAACAAAGACAGACAAAGTGGCCTGGATCTATCCAAGAAGATATGGCTGGAAGACTATGGTGCTGAACCTCCAGAAAGGTTCAATTCCCCCAGCACTAAGGGAAAAACTCAGCTGACATGCACCAACTTCCCACTGGTTTGCTCCTTTCTTCCTACTTGAAATGTTAAGGGCATCAGCAGTAATGTTAGGGGCAGGAAGAAGAAAATTGCAGCCAACAATGGGAGATCAACAGTCTAGAAGATGCTGGGGTCCTTGATGAGATCTTTAACTGTAGATCAACCTTGGGAGGTTCCTTAATATCTTCAGAGATGGATTCCCAAGGCTGAAATCCAATTACTTAACCCTAGCCTGAAATGCCTGGAGAGCTTTCACTTCTCTGAAAAACTGTACTGCCTGTTGTTACAACAAATGAAAGTCTATTTGGTAAAGGAAGCATCTGGAAGGATTCATGAGAGCCAAGAACCCTTAGCCTTCTCAGTATCCAACTATAATTCATAGATATCAATATTATAGGATTTTAGAGTCCTCGGATGATCTCTTATCTACTTAGGTGGATACTCAAGGAAAATTGTACAATTAGGGATTTGCATTTAATACTAATTCCAGGATTTCTTCAAGAATAATAATTCTTTAAGGCAAATTATACTTTGATCTTTAATATATATTTTAAATTTCATTTGAGCCTTATAATAAATGATTCAGATAAATATAAAAGATATTAACATACCTGTTTACATATGAGTATGGGGCCCAGAAAGGTTAAGTAACTTGTTTAAAATCATGTAATAATAGTAATACTAGGGCCAGTGAGATGGCGCAGTGGCATAAGCGCCTGCCTGGCAAGTGCGAGGCCCTGAGTTCGACTCCTGGAACCCACATACGAAAAAAAGGGCCGGTGATATCACTCAGCGGCACGGGCGCCTGCTGGTGCGCGAGGTCCTGAGGTCTATCTCTGGTACCCACAAGAAAAAAATAATAATAATAGTAATACTAATTGGATCCAATAGTGTAACCCAGGCCTTTGATTTCTTACTATTTCTTTTTCTTCTTTTAAAACAAACTCTCCCAACCACAGAGTCTAAATGTAATTTCTGGTATCTGTACTTATAAGTTAAATTTTGAGATGCTTGTGTATACCTTGGAGACAATCACTGCATAATCAAAAGTATCTAGATGCAAACCTGTGAGGTTAAATGGGGTGAGCATGATGGGTAGGATTCCACTGCTAATCTAAAAGCCTTTCACTTAATATTGTCTTTTTCTGAGGTCAGTAAGGACAAGATTTCATGTCAAAGTCTGGAGCGTACTGAAAGCTCCCATTACACATTTAAGGGTGTCCCTTCACACTTTGGCTCAGCCTTGACTCTAGGCATCTGGCTTAACTTACCATGGAATGAGGTTCTCCAGTTACCAGGGAAACAGGACACTTCTTCTTGTCCTCGTGAGAGGAGTAAGCCTGGCTAGCCCACTGATCCAAGTATCCTTCGGGAGTATGGAGGCCACAGTCTACGATGCTGGTTTCCTTCTCGAAAGGCTCACAAATCCCATCTCCCCCATACCTGTAGCAAAGGCTTGGCTCTCCTGCCAAGAAGCACATAGGACTCTGGAAGAGTGTTTTTTATATTTCATGGGAGGAAGTAACACGAGAGTCTTTACAGCATTTCTTCTCTAGCCTGCTAAGGAGGACCCTGTGCTTGTTAGCCAGTCTATTGCCCACTCCAAATGCACATGCCCCCTATCCCTGAAGAAGGGTGCATTCTCACTGGAGGAGAGGTAGAGTCCACCTACATAGTAAAGTTAGAAGAGGCACTGAGACTGAGGGGAAAGGAACGGGAGCTATAGGCCGGGCGTGGGGAATGTTTCAGGTGACTGAGACACTCAGGGGAAGCTAGAGATAGAAGAGATGTAAGATGAAAAGGGAACTCAAATAAATGGTGTTGTATATTATACACTTGAATCCCCTCCATAATTTTTAAGATAGTAAATTATTTGAGAGGTTTTCCCACTTAACTGTATTTCTTTCCCTCATTTTTTCCCCTGAATTGTACTTCTTGGACTGTGTGACTGCTCTGTACCTGAATCAGTATTGGTTTCAGGTTAATCAGGGGTTGCCAGGGAGTATTCCTCTTAGTTTTGGAAAACCCTCAAGTGTGTATTTTTTGGTTTGTATCATAAATGAGAAATCTGAGTCTCAGTGAATTCAAATGACATTAAAGGATACATGACTGCAAAGAAGCAGTTGGTTTGAGCCAGGCTCACAAGACGCAGGGTCAGTAGCCCCCTGTCACTCTGAGACAGAGCAAGCAAAGGAGAAAGGGATATTTGGGCAAAATTATTGGAGGTGTAAAGCAAACTTGTATCACTGAGCAAGTTTCATAAGATAGTTCCTACAAAGTGAGTAGTACTGACTCTTTATAGACATGTAAGCTTGCTTTCTTCAGATGTGGAAAGCTGAGAAGTAGCTACAAAGCTATGTATGAAGTGCTATTGCATTTTCTACCAAAATATGGGACAATTAATATTAACAACACATCTCTAATTTCCCATTTTTACTTAAAGTATCATGGCATTAAAATAAGATCAATATTCAAAATAAATCAACACCTAGGTACATATTCAGTAAAATCATTAATAGAATTCACTGTTACTATAACATGTTTTATGTATTTATTTCTACACAGCACCCCCACAGGGATGTCTGAGTAATTTTTCAGCTGTTCATCAACATATCATTATTAATTATTTTCCATAATCATTTCCTCATGTCCTTCTGTAGTAAATCTATCTCTATATGCCAGGACTAACCCACTCTTCATAGTTCATGTTTCTAAGCCTATTTGGGGCTTTCAACGCTTGTATTCTATGAAACCTATGCCCCACTCCAGGTTCTTCCCCAGAGTCCATCTTACCCCAGCATCTTCCCCAAAGCCAGTCTACCCCAATCTCTCCCCCAAAGCTAGGATGTGTGCTTTCTGAATGACTTTCACATGATGATTCATCTCCTTCTCTCTCTTCGTCTCTACTTCTGTCCCTGTCTGTCTCTGTCTCACTCTGTCTTTATTATTATTTATAATAGTTATGTGTATATTTTTTAAATTGTGACCCAGTGACTGCTTTTACCTGTATATTTTTCTTTTACTATAGGATTACAATTGTTGTCATTTTTTAGAAATCCATCTGAAAGTTACAGACTACTTTAAAAATGTATTTCAAATAGTTTTTTTAAATCTTTTTTTTTTTTTCCAGTACTAGGGTTGAACACATGGCCTTCACACAAAGCTACATCCTCGGTTCTTTTTCAGTTTTTATTTTGAAACAGGATCTCGCTAAGTCATGAAGTTGCCTAGGCTGAATTCAAACGTGCAGTACTCCTACCTCAGCCTCCCAGAGTGCTGGGATTACAGGTAGGTGCCACCATGCCAGGTTTCTAATGAAATAGAGTAATATTCTTAGCATAAAATAAACTTACTGATCATTGAAAAGGATGTCTAATGGTAGACCATCCTATTTTAACTTTACCCAGTAAGAAATTTAAATATAGGCTTAAATATAGTATTTAAGTATAGTTAAAATAATTTAGATATAGTCTTACTGGAGTTACAGGCTAAGGGCATATGAGTCAAACTTTATGGGATCGAATGTGATAGAAATAAAGTCAAGTCTGCTCTTCAGTTAAGTGAGACTTGAGCTGCACGGGGGGTGCATATTGTTTGGAGAATGCATGTTTATTTTCAATATGAGACCACTGTGCGGCTACCAGAAAGAGACAGTACAAACCGAGGTTGCATTAACAGATACTTGTGCACAGAAGAGGGAGGTAATCGGTTCAGCGTACTCTGCACAGCCAGACCACATCTGGAGTATTGGATTCCTCTCTGGGCATTGACCACACAAAGCATGCCAGGTTGGGGTAAATAGGAAAGGGTCTGGAAACCTAATCACATGGGGGGTTGTTTGTATTGGACAGGAGAATAACGAGGAGGCATTTCAACCATCTGAATGGTAGTCAAATAAAACAGGGAAAAATGCATTCTCTGGAGTTTCGTAGCAAGGAAAACGCACTTGACTGAGCATAGGAGAACTGAGTTCCAGGGCTGGCTCTGCAGAGGCCTTGTTGCACGCCCTTGGAAGAATCACTGAGATGTTCTGAACTTCAGTTTACAAACTAGAGAAAAGTGGAAAAATTTTACAACAGATGAGATCATTTTTAAGCAAAATGATCTGTTTCAAAGTGGGTTCTTCAGTGCTAGAATTGTATAGGCAGAAGTCACAAGCCCATCACTCAGGACCTGGTAGAAGGGAGTTCCATAAGAAAATGCAGCTGGATTCTAAGTCACTGCTAGACTGTACACATGAAGGGAGTGAGTCTCTATCAAGCTCTTGGTACATGACAAACACTGAATATACGGTACCTCTGAGCGCATGGCACATCATGGGCATTTTTTAAATGGATAAATGATGGGTGCATGGATGGGTAGATGGATGGGTGGATGGACACTAAGATTCTATGATTCCATTCTGGCTGTAGAAAGCAGGGGCATTTGGCTGTTCTGCAGAGTACCTGAAACCTTAATAAATTCTACATAATTATAATCATATCCTACTTTATCTTAAGATTTAGAAATGCAAAAGTGGCGACGGGGACGTAGCTCAGCCGCACAGCACCTGCCTGGCAAGTGTGAAGCCCTGAGCTCAATTCTCGGTACCCCCCCAAAAAATGCAAAAGTAGTTTTAGATGCACTGCTATTTAAAATAATATTGAAGTATGGTTATGTCCTACAGAATTGTTGCATCATATACAGATGGAAATGGAAAATAACATGCATCTAAGAAACCTGTTGCCGGTAGCTTGCATCAGAACTGGGAGAAGTATTGAAGATTACCTCTCCAAGTTCCAAGGTCTAGAGTAAAAATCACTTAGTTATAATTTATTACCAGTGATTCTCTAGGACAAAAATATGTCTGTCTATTAACCTTCATGACTTATCTATTAAATACAGACATCAGGAGATATCCTGCATTTCCTTTGGCTTAGAATGATTCCTTACCTTAATTTGTTTGCAGAATCCATATGATTGTGCTACTCATGGGACATTTTGGTGTTACACATGATAACCCAAGGGAAATTCTTGGTAACATTAAGGTAAGAAGCACTAACCTAACAGTTCAACTTGAGATTCTAGAGTTGTACTTCCTTGGCTCAAATCCTAACTTTACCTCTTCTAGTTATAAAAGTGAACACGAATTATTTAAGGCTCCTGTGCCTCAGTTTAATCTCCTCATAGTTACAGTAATTATTAAGTGAGATAATATATGTGAAATATTTAGTGCCTGGAATAAAAAATATGCTATTATTTTATTATTAGCATAAAGTTTTGTGTTACACAATATTAAGGACTCAAAAAATACACTGAGATATGTCTAAAAATAAGACAAAATAGTCCTAGGCAAGAACTCCTAAACTCACCCACACAGTTGAAGCCTTCTTCTAGTTTACATGCTCTTGAACATCCATCTGCATCCAGCAGGTCACCGTCATCACACTCTTCTCCCAAGCTCCTACAATTACATATCCAGATGCAAATAAAATGTTTTCTTCTTTTTAGTGATCATCATTTTAATTTCTTAAAATTCTTCATTGTACATTTAAAAGAAAAAGATGGATTAAAATAGGAGCTAAGAGAATGCTCCCATTTTAAACGTACAGACATGGGTCTTGCTTAATCAATTTAAACAATGATTATTGATCAGCATGTCTATGAGGTTGTAAGAATTCCTATTAACTCATGATTAAAAATATACCTCAGAGATCCCCTTGAGAGTCCTGATGGAGTCTGTGGTAAAGGCTGTAAACTTAGAAAAGGTCCACTTAGCCATATAATGAATGGAATCTTAGAAATAACTGATTCGTATCCTACAATTTTGCTGAATTTGTTTACTAGTTGTAATAGTTTATAAAATCTGTAGCATTGCTATACATTACTAGCCAATTACTGAAATAGAAATCAAGAAAACAATTCCATTTACAATAATTACAAAAAATAAAATACCTAGGAACAAATTTAACCAAAGATGTCAATAGTCTCTACAACGAAAATTATAAAACACTGCTGAAAGAAATTGAAGGGGACATACACCACTCACAAACACATACACACACAAAGAAAGATACCCCATGTTTATGGATTGTTCAAATGTCCATGCTACACAAAATGATCTACAGAGCCAATGTAATCCCTATGAAAATACCAATAATATTCTTTGTAGAACTAGCAAAAATAAAAACCCTTAAATTTTATATAGAACCACACACACACACATAAAAACTAAAGAGCTGAAGCAATCTTGAGCAGAAAGAACAAAGTAGAATGGATTATACTTCTTGATGTTAAGTTGTACTATGAATTTCTAGTAATAAAACAGCATTGTCTTGGTACAAAAATAGACACATAGATCAATTGAACAGAATACAGAGCTTAGAAGTAAATCCACACATCTACAACCATTTTTTTTTTTTGACAAAAGGGCTAGGTACACATGTTGGAGAAAAGACAGACTTTTAAATAAGTGATGCTGAGAAAATTGGATACACACATGTAAAAGAATGAAGCTAAACCCCTTTCACCAGTGTCATAAATCAACTGAAATGGCTTATAAGGCTTCAAGGGGCTTAAAGACCTAAATATAAGGCTTCAAGGGGCTTAAAGACCTAAATATAAGGCACAAAACTTTAAAACTACTAGAAGAAAACATAGAGGAAATTGTTCAGGACATTGGAAAGGGCAAGGAGTTTTTGGACAAGAAGCAAAAGCATAGGAAATAAAATTAAAAATACATAAATGGAATTACAACAAGCTAAAAAGTTTCCACATAGCAAAGGAACAAAAAAGTAAGAAAATAACTGCAAACTATGCATCTGACAATGAGCTACTTAATATTCCCAAAATTCAATAGCAAAAACAATAAAATTTGGTAAACATCCTCCCTCAAAAGAAGACATACAAATGGCTAACAGGTACATGAAAAATGTTCAACATCACTAATCATCAAGGAAATGCAAATCAAAACCACAATGAGATAATACTTCAGTCCAGTAAGAATTAATATTATCAAAAAGACTAAAGGTAACAAGTTCTGGTGAGGATATGGAGAAAAGGTTATTGCACACTTGGTAGGAATGCAAATTACAGTATGGGGGTTCCTTAAAAATTAAAAATAGAACTACCATATGATCCAGCAATCCCACTGTATATATGTATCCAAAAGAAATTAAGTTGGTATTTTAAAGAGGTATCTGCACTCTGATGTTCATAGCTGCACTATTCACAATAGCTATGCTGATGAATGATGAAGAAAATGTGGAACATATGCATAATGGGATACTATTTGGTCACAAAGAAAAATGAAACTTGGTCATTTGTGATAATATGGATGGACTTGGAAATCAATATATTGAGTAAAATAGGCTGGGCACAGAATGACAAGTATCACTTGATCTCACATGTGGAATCTAAAAAAGTTGATTACATAATAAGTTGAAAATAGTACTGTGTTGATTCCTGGTACAATAATAATAATAATAATAATAATATTGTGGTTACCAGAGTTTGAGAAGTGTAGGGGAGAGAGTGGGATGGGGAAAAGTTGTTCAATGTATGTTAAGTTGCAGTTAGAAAGGAGTAAGAATTTCTAGCATTTTATTGAACACTGGGGTGAGTACAGATAATAGTTATGTACTGAATATTCACAAAGCCCAAAGAAAAGATTTTGAACATTTTCACCATAGGGAAATAAAATGTTTGAGGAGATGGATATGTTTAACCTGATTTGAACATTATGAAATGTGTATATACATCAGAATATCATATGGTACTCCATTAATATGTGTATTTTTATATTTTTGTGTGTCAGTTAAAAATAATTTCATTTAAATCATTTGACCACTTAAAAAGGAGGAAAAATAAATAGCTAATTTGAAGAGAAGAAAACATCCCTATTTTTATGGTTTTATTTTCTTTTCATTTTATATGATATTTCTTTGTATTTTTGTTGCATTATTTTTATCTATATGCAGTTGTAAAAGTTAGAATTTTATGGAGTTGAATTTCTTATTTGTGTACTACTAGAAGACACAACCAGCCCCACTGTGACTAAGTCCAGGGCATATCTAGGGCTCAGGTCCCTGTCCAAACTCCCTACTATCACTTGGTGGCATCTGCCATATATTGCAGGGGAGAAATGGCCTTGAGAAGAAGAAATGCCATTTTGAAACCTCAAAAGCTAATGTAATAAATGGCTAAATGTGGACTGAGGTGGGTAAGTCAGTTTACAGTGAAAGGAACATGAAGCATGTTATGAGAACAAAATAGATATACTTGAGTTGAAACTCCTGTGAAAGAACAAAGATTTGGCTATTACAAAGTGGATGGAGGTTACTATTTTATTCCTTGACTTTTTTACCATGTCTATAATGGATATGTATTTCAACTTAGTAGATCAAGACCTTTGGAACACTAAAAGGTTTTCAGATCCGGGGTATCACTAATGGCTCTACCATTATTTAAAATATACCTTATGGGGATAGATTAATAATAAATAATTGGATATGCTTTAACATGAATTAAAAGTATACTATGGATGCAGTAATATAATAATTATATCTTTTGCAGTGCTAGGAATGCAGCCCAGGGCCTTGTACCTGTTAGACAGGCTCTCTAGCGCTGAGATAAACCCCAGCCCCAAGATCGTATTCTGTACAATAGACTGGAAGTGGAGAAAGGACAAGGAGTAGAAGAAGTAAGGGGAAAGGAGAAAAACCTAATTGAGTAAATTAAGGAAACTTCACATTCTTTTTTCTACACAAAGGCAACGTGATTCGGTGAAAAGATGCCACAACAGGGATCTAATCAGATGTGTGATATTCAGGAAGTTCCCAAAATTTCCATTTGCTTATCAAGGATGGAGGGTTAACCTACATCACTGTTTCTCCATATGAGGTCCAGGAAATAACTTTGGAGGTTGGCAACTTTATATTTTTATTTGGAAGGTAATCTAAATAATTAATATGAGCATACTGTGTATCGTCTTGTGCAATGCTGTCTAATAAAGATATGAGAGTCATATATAATTTTATATTTTCTAGTAGTCATTAATAAAGTAAAAATATATGAGCAAGGTTAGTTTTAATAATGTATTTTATCCAACTTAACATACCTAAAATATCACTTCAACATTTAATGGGTATAAAATTATTGATGAGCTGTTACATTCAATTTTGCATCTTAAGCCTTTGAAATCGAATGTGTATTTTTCACTTGAAACATATCTCAATTTAAACTCTTGATTTTTGTTTAGATTTCATAAAATTTATACTTTAAAAAGTAGAGGGGCTGGTGAGATGGCTCAGCGGCGTAAGCGCCTGCCTGGCAAGCGCGAGGGCCCGAGTTCGACTCCCGGAACCCACATATGAAAAAAGGGGCCGGTGATATCGCTCAGCGGCACGGGTGCCTGCTGGCGCACGAGGTCCTGAGGTCGACCCCCGGTACCCACAAAAAAAAAAAAAAAGTAGATTTACCCACCCAAGTCATTCTAAACTTTTAAGTTATACTTAAAGGTTTTCCAATAACTGAACTGTTTCAGTTTTTAAACTAAATTACTTAATATCAAATAAAATTAAATATTCAGCTTCTTAGCTATTTGCTACATTTCAAAGCCTCAACGCCTACATGTGCTGGTGTCTCCTATGGTGGACAAAATACACTGAGGTGATCAATTTCTAAGTGAATATTGCTTAAAATTGCAGGGTTCTCCTTTGTGCTTGTTTTGATAGTCTCGTTGCCAAGTGATACACAGGTGTGTTAAGCTATTTGTATGACTCCTTATTGTATTAGCGTAATAGGGTGCCCCCACCTGAGGCTGAGCTGGAATTCAAAGATTTCTTCCCATTGTATGAGGCAGTAATTACCTTACACAGAAGAAATGCAGGTAGAAGCTTAAAAGTGCATTTTGATAAGGAACCTTGTGACTCAGTAGCCAAAAAGTGCTGCATCTGGTAAAGCTGCTTCAAGGCATAAGAGTAAATGTTAATACCAAATTAGGAGGAAAGCCCTGCACTCCTTTCTGCACCACACCACTCAGGCAAATGTAGCACCCTAGGGCCTCACTGGCATCACCAGAGAATGCCCTGAACAGGCACTACAATTTAGGGCTGTGTATTTTGCTGAAGGAAAGCTAAGTCAGTACAGCAGTGGTAACCCAGGCTTCAAACACCTTGATTTGTGGGTTGCAGACATAAGATGAAGTGGCCAGAACAGAGGAAAACACAGCAGCAACAATGGACTTGTTCGGAGCACATGTGAAGCATCTTCAGGGAGAAATTCCGTCTGAGCTGCAGGAAGGAGATTGTAGGTTGAGGCTGAGCTAGGTGGAGGACGGGGGTGGGGGGCAACAAACCAGCAAGGATTGCATATTAAAGTGATCTCAGTAGCTTCCATATATAAACCACATCTGGAAACATTCAGCCTCTGTATTCCTGTGCAAAGGAGTAGGCTTACACGATAGTTCAAAGTTCTTAGAAGACTGAGAAGATAAACAATGTTCAGCGATTGTTAAGTGGTGGGATAGAATCCTAAGAAAGGATGCAGAATTGATTCCCATTAGGGCTTTATGATATAATATATTTTCACCTAGTCTGGGAAATGCAGAATGCAGAACAAATTATAGTGCTTGGTCATTCAGCCTCCCACTCCCAGAAATTCTATGTAAATAACAAATTAAGTTTGATGAGCATTAAGAATAGGTTGATGTAAGGTGACCAATGGCTATGGTTTTCCTGGGACTGGGGATTTCTCAGTTCTAAAATTTGGAAAGCCCCAGAGAAATCACAGTGAACTAGTTCCCCAGGTTAGTATCACAAGACAACAGAGAGGGGAGCATAGGATGTTAAGAAACTAAAGAAATATTTCTTTACCTTAGTGATGCTTACAGAATAGTTGGGAATTACATTGTAATTAGTGCTTTCAGGGGTCAAATGAGCAACTGACTTTCCTCAAATCACACATCTAGTTAGTAAAATCACACAGCTCGTTAGTAAAATCACAGAACTAGTTAGTAGTATAGGGCAAAACATTGGTCCACTGAGGCCCAGAGAATTGACTCCAATATCTCAGTACTCCAGGATGAGTTCTGAATAAAACTGAGTCCCTCCATAATTATAGAGATGTCAGTGATGTCTCAAGGTCATTATCAGATCCCAGATTTTGTAATTTCAACTCTAGAATTACACAACACCTTGCCCCCTCCATTTCCAAACAAGTCAAGCTCAAACTGGAGACTGAGTCTCCTGGTTAGAGTAGGTGAGAATGACCGTGCCCTCATACCCTACCTCCCGCAGTACTCACTTTTCCACCTTCCCATCTCCACAGTAAGGAGCTCCATGGATGTGGTGCAGAGGAGGCGAAGGTTCTCCTAGTTCTGCTCCAGCTTTAGCCTGAACTTGGTACTGATACATTTGTCCTGGCGTGACTTCCCTGTGGAAACCAATGGGTTTGTGACTATGACATTCACAAAATGAGACCTGGCCTGGATCCTTTGCAAAAGATTTGAAGGAGTTTAAGGGAAGTATTAGGGGAACACACATATTAAAAATGCTGCATTATGCCAGGCATTGGTGGTACACACTTGTAATCCCAGCACTCTGGAGGCTGAGGCAGAAGGATCACCTTGAGTTTGAGGCCAGCCTGGGCTACATAGTGAGTTCAAGGCCAGCCTGAACTACATAGTGAGACCATGTCTCAAAAAACCAAAGGAAAAAAAAATCAAAGCTTCATTGTCTAAAACAAAGATCAGGACACAGTCCTACAAAGCAGCATGACATTTGAAACATTTATTTCTGTATTTCTTATATATTTTACATGGCAGATATGCAGTAAATGCTTGCTGAATTAGCACTAACTGTAACAGTCCTAGACAATCTAGGAAGTTGGTATTCAAGTGGGTTTTAATCACGTTAAAACAAAACAACTACTGAAAAACCAGTGTTCTGTATCTTTAAAGTAATCAAAGAAATTGCAAATGAAGGCTTTAGAGTGTGGGATCAGTCAAGGACCTTCCTACACCTGTGGACCACAGTTTTCTCAAGATAATTCTTGTCTTGAAGAGACTAAATTCTTAGGAGTAAGCGCAACTGTCTCATGAAAGGAAGAATACTTTCCATCACCGATTTAGGGAGGGAAAAATCAATTAAAAATACATTAAATTACTCTCTACCTCCAAACACCAGGAATGATACTTACCTGAAAGATAGGAAGAATTTATTAGACTCTCTACAGCCATGTGCAGTGATCAGGTGGACAATGTGAGTGGCAAGACATTTAGGAGAAAAAAATGCTCATGAAAGGGGGCTGCTGGTTCCAAAGACTAATGCTGTCCTTTTCTTAATTTTGTCCAGTGCTGGACATGATTGGGAAACCAGCACCAAAGTCACCTTGGGATGGGGCTTACTTAGGAGGACAAGATCTCAAAAGATTGCTTGGAATGCCAGCAGTGGTTGTCATACATTGTCTGCCAAGACCCTCTTCTTCAATAGACTCTTCAGTTCAACCACAGAGCCTCTATCCTTTCGCCTGATGCAGAAACCAGCACACAGGAAATGTCTTGGGGTTTCAAAACTACCTTTCAAAACCTCTATGCTGGCCTTTAGGTATTTTAATAGTAATGACACCTAAATATTAAAAACTTTAAAGTCTTCAAATTAGTTTTCTTTTCCAGGGAAGCAACCCTTTCATGTGAGTGCCAGATATTGCTACAGCAAAACCAGTTTCCGTTCTTAATTAGTGTCGATGGTTTCCCCTCAGAGGTTTCCTTCAGACTTCTTGCCCAGTTATGCATAGAGTCTTACACTGCTCTGTGGCTGGGGAAAGGTTTGAATGGAAACTTCATCATGTGTTTGATCTTCTTGTGGGAAAAACCTAGCAGCAGGTAGCCCAGGCCTTCAGCGATCTGAGCATGCTACTTATGAAGGAGGATGGAGGTGAGATTCAGCCGGAAAATTGGATCTTAATCCTGAGCCTGCCTTTTACTAGCTACTCAACCAAATTAAAGTTCAGCCTTGGTATTCTACCTGTAAGATGAGATATTATTGGTCTTAAACATTTATGTGCCTGTGGATATTGTTAGATTACAAATGCCATATTAATCACTTTATTTCAGAAGCTCAAAACTGATTATTTTGTTTTAAAACTCACCCCATCTGCATTAGTATTTTTACTATTTCAGTATCCTCTAATTCTAATTAAAGAGTAAATATGGTAAGAAAATGTAATGAATCTCAAGGTGGACACTTCTTTGTAGCTATGGTAGAGTGCCACATGACCACGCCCACCACAAGGCTCTGATTTACTTGTGCTAGTGGGACATTATCTTGAGTAATACAAACCATAGATTTAAGAAGTGCAAGTAATGGGGGCTTGCCCTCTCTGCTACTGGGAACCCATCCACTGCCATGGGAAGCAGCTCAATCCAGGACCTGAGAGACCATGAGAAAAGAGTCCTATTCTTCCCAGTCATAGCAGCTGTCTCAGCAAAGGCCTCCAATTGTGCACGAGGTCATCCCAGGCCATCTGGCTCTGGCCAATTCTGTCCAAAAGAGAACACCCAGCCGACCCATAGAATCATGAAGAATGTTTGTTGTTTTAACTCACTACATTCTGTGATGATTTCTACTGCCACAAAAACTGATATAGCATCCCTGATAAAACTTTGTTTTATCCTAGTTTTGCCCTCAGGGTAACCTCTGAGGAAAATTATGATGTGGAAGACCTTTGCCTTTGGAGATAGCAGCCTCCTGGTGCAGAAACTGAATACTTTATAGGTAATGACTTTATCTTTGTGTCCCCAGCATTGAGCACAGGGTACTAGAAACACAGCAGAACTCACTAAATGTAGAGAGAAAGAATAGAAAGAAGAGAAAAAAAGAATTAGAAGAGAAGGAAAGAAGAGAGAGGGAAGGAGAAATGAGAAAAGTGGAAAGAATGAAATACACATTCGGAATGAGTCCTGAAGCTGAGCACCATGCCTGCCGGGCCTACAGCAGTTTTGCTTAACTACAGAGGAGCTGACTGTACTTTTGAATGTTGTAGGAGTGGCAGATTATTAGAAAGCTACAGCAAGGAGTCAGAAATTAAATTGTTACCAGACAGAAAAATCTGATTCTGATCAACTTATTTGTAGCAGTCACATTCAGTCCCACTGAAAGACCTCATACAGGAACCTCTTTTCCCCACAGTCCTAACGATGGCATCAGCAATCAGAACACTGGGGAAATGTTTTCTTCATCTCAGATATGCCACTCTAAAATAAAATCTTCTTTCAGATTTTCAACATTCTTCCAACTAATGGCATGTCGGAACATTACAATGTGGAGACAGAAGCAACCAAATTGACCACAAGGCTCCAAGAACCCCCCTGTTTCAGAAGGCTCTACTGCCCAACTTACAAGTCCGTGAACTTCCTGTGAGGATGTGCCACCACCATGGGTGAGCCACTGGCAAAGGGAGGCTCCCGGATAACCTGGTACCTCACAGGCTTGCAGCCAGAACACAAAGGACTGTGAGGCTGAGAAGTCAGGAGGGCAGCATCAATCTCCATCCGCTCATCAAATGTGTAGACTTTCACTCCTGAGACCTTGCCATCCACATACAGCTTGATGGTGAGAGGTGTGTCACAGAAAGTATCTAAGGGGCCCAGATGCACAGACTCCTGGTTTTCCAGCAAGATCTCTGTGTCAAACAGTGCCTGGTAGGAATCCATGGAGAGGTAAGTGACCCAGAGGGTGAGGGTGTCAGCTTGGACTGGGTATTGGAAGAGCAGCTCCAGGCTACAGCCTTCCACAGGGCAGGGCACTGTCATATTCATGTGGTAGAGGTGGAGCTCAGGACTCCAGGCTTGCAAGCTTGGCTCACAGGGCTGATTCACATCAGGAGGCCCTGAGGAAGAGGAACAGAAACACATGTCAGGAACCACTGCCACAAATCTGAAAGGAGTAGCCCAAATCAGCAGCAAGATGAGAAACAAAGAACGAGAGACTTGGAATTCCTATAGAAGTCGGTTAGTTTAGGGATTGTATCTTACATATTATTAAGGACAAAAGTATAATGGTAACAGCTATGATGAGCTGGTTACCCTACCGCCTCCACATGGTACCCTTTAACAAGGGAACAAGGCAAGAAATTTGGAATGGTGTGACCAGATCCTAGGTAGAATCTTAAAGTTGAGGCAGACTAGTTAAGCTATGCCCTTCAAGAACCCTTGAGCAGGAAAGGATTTATGATAACATAATGCTTCTTCAGTCCAATGTTCATTTCAGATTTCACTACACTCTTTGTAGTGCCCTTCACAAAACTTCTTTCATCCCCTAAGATCCCATCGTGGCACCTTAACTGTTAACCAAACTTTAAAACATACATTGGCATTTCCCTTTAAGTTCAGGTATGTGTGAGCAAGTAGGTAACCCCATGAAGGAAGCTACAGACAAGAAACACAAACACATAGGACTCAATGGGAAGTCAAGGAAATTCAGTAGCCGAGTAAAAATGTAACGGTGAAAAAAAATCACATATCACAAATATGTTAAGGTCACCCTGTGGAAATCATCCATCCAAAGTGGTTTTCTTTTATATCGCATGAAGAGAATTGAGGAGCAAGTGCCGAATTAGAAACAAGCAGAGTTAGGCTCTAACGGGAACCATGCCGATAGCTGGGTGGCTGTAGCAGGCACATCTTTCCAAGCTTTGATTTTCTTTCTTATAAAATAAGTACTAATATTTAATTCCTCCCTTACTAGGTTAGTATGAAAGATCTATACAATGTGTCATAAAAATTATGTGTCTACATTTGCAAAAAGTAGAATTATTCAGTCATTCAGCATTTAGAAAATAATGTTCTAGAGCCCAGAGAACCGAAGTTCAAGTGTGTGTGTGTGTGTGTGTGTGTGTGTGTGTGTGTGTGTGCGTGTGTGTGTGTGGTGTTGCATCTTATGATCATTACTGGCTTTTGCCTGCATTGTGAATCGACTCATTCACTCATCCAACAAAAGTTGACTGTGGGTCACCTTTACACCTAGCGTTAACCTAGGTATTAGAGATAACGAACACCCTGTGTTCCTGTACTTTACAATTGGGAGATAGATGAAACGAACTATAAAGTATTATTTCAAGTAGTAATGTCTTTGAAATAATGAAAGAATATGAAGAAATAGAGAATTACGAGGTGAGGCTGAGAGCTATTTTTTTTTTTTTTTTTTTTGTGGGTACCGGGGGTCGACCTCAGGACCTTGTGCACCAGCAGGTGCCCGTGCTGCTGAGCGATATCACCGGCCCCTTTTTCGTATGTGGGTTCCAGGAGTCGAACTTGGGCCCTCGCGCTTGCCAGGCAGGCGCTTAAGCCGCTGAGCCATCTCACCAGCCCTTGAGAGCTATTTTAGATTGTGAAGTTAGAAAAGTTCTTGCCAACAAGATGATAAGGGAATGCACCTAGTTCAATTTTCTATTCCCTGTACCATTTGGAAAGTAATCGGTGGTCAGTAACGTGTTCATTAAGTGCCATTAACTTTATTTTGTCATATCTGTGAATCCGTTTCTGTGCATACTCCATTGATTATTCAGTTACTATTATTGTGTGTATTTTAAATTTGACCAAGACTTCAACCATTTTGAAGCAAGATAATCCCAGCTTTTCTTAGCAGAAATTTTCGATGCTTATTCCAAAAAAACTAGTAGAGCAAAGCCCAGGAAAGGCCACCCAGCAGCAACACTGCTTAGATGGTTTCCACTGTGACCTCATGTTAAACATGAAGTAGAGGCCCTAAAAGTTGATTTGGTTTGCCTCAAGACATAAGAGTTGTAATCCAGAACTTAAAATTCCTTTCACTCCAACCAGATAACTTTGAGCTTTCCCAAGAATTAAAAAAGAAAAAAAAAATATTCTGGGTTAGAGAGTCAAAAAGGCATTAAAGCCTCAGCACGGAACAAACTGTTTGCCACAGAAATGTCCTTTTATTAAATGCCAATCTCTACATGAGTCCATTGCAGTAAATTTTATATTCACTTTCCATTCTTCTCTGAAAACTCTCCTCTGAAAAAAAAATCATATACAATCAATCACACAAGTTGTCCCCCTCCAGCTCCTCCAGGCCCCGTCACTTGAGTAACTGGGAGCACATGATGACATCATGCCCTGCAGATTCAGACCACCCTTCTCCTTTTTTATGGTCACAGTCAAGACTGTGAAATAACTCAAATAAACTGTGTCCAACACATCTTACCAAGCAGTGTTTTTTGACTCTTAAGAAATATAAGGGGGAAAGAGCAAAGACAAAACATGATGATTAGGTGAGCACTGAACATGACGATCATGGAAGAAGTGAAGCCATTCATCAGGAAGTGAGGAAAGTCACATCAACAGCATTTTCTGGCCTAGAACTGAGAAATCATTCAGACTAAAACCTGTCTTCAGGGCCCCTATGTGCATATTTGAGTGACTATGTGACTGAGAAGTTGGGGAAGGGACAGGAAAAGAGATAACAAAAAAATATCTTCCTCCTGCAGGAGCCTAGCTTAGATCATATCCAAAGCACAACCAGTACCAGTGATTAATAGACTCATAAAAATAGTACAGCTGAGAACGAGCAGTGTGGAACACCTAGTCCCCCTCACCCCAACTCATCCGGCCAACGTGTGATCGTAGACTGCAGTGGGTTCTCTGTTATTCTCTCGATACCGAGCAGGGAGAAATCACCTTGTCTTGTCTCGTGGCAAGGCAGCTCCAGGGATAAGTGGGCACGTGGAACACTACTGGCCCTGTCTCACCTAAAGTCACCCCTGAGATCAGCTGACTCCTCTGTCCCTCTGAGCTGCCTGCTGATCTCTGCTTCTTCACAGCCACAAGGTCTCCATATTAGGCACACAGGGGACATTTGGGACCCAGAGGCACCAGGAAGTCTTTCCAAGGCTAGAGATATCCAGCAACACACGAACACACCAACACACACACACACAACCACCCATTCCCCACAATGCCACTATTCCACTCTTTGCCTCCACCTCCTTTCTCAATGGCCACTAAGGTATAAATCAAAAGCCATGGTACATTACCCACTGCCTCCTCTGGAGTCCAGTAGCCTGAGGAGTCACATACCCGCCTGGAGGAAGCGGTGTGCACATACTGACGGAATGTCCCATCTTCAGAACAGGAGCCACACATGCTGCCTGAGGCCCTGGGAAAGAGGGGTGGTGAAGAGGAGAATTTGTCAGATAAACTGGGATCAGGAAATTAGGAAGACTTTAGGGAAAAAGGTGACACTAAATAGTGAGGTCCTAGAGGGCAACTGGAAACATGATTATTTCTCATTTCCTGCTTGTGTAGACCTCATGTTTGCAAAATTCACAATGACATGAAAATCTCAAGGTCATGAAGGAGAAAATATTAAGTCATAAAGGAGGACCATGGAGATGCAGGTGGGCAGCTTCTGTCCTGGGAACCATAAACATAAAACAATTACAATCTGAACCAACACAAAACTCCTTTCTACACTGACTATCCAAAGTCATTAAAGACCACTTGCATTCCCCCCACTAAGGCAGACAATAATTTTCAAAATAAAATTTTAGCTATGTGTTCTGATGTTTCAAACTCCCTACTTTTAATTACACACATTAAATAAAAGCTATGTGAAATATTATGCTCCTTGGCTCTCCGGTGCCTAAAAGGACATAATCTGAATTCTTTACCATTATCCAAGGCTTATTAACCAGTTAGCTCTGGCTTAACTGCTACCACTCCCTCATGATTTTATGTTCTAATCACAATGAATACATCACTATTCCACAAATATATCATGCCCTTACTCCAGGAAACATGCCGTCCTCTCAGCTTCAGGTGGTCTTTCCAGACATCTCTGCTTAGTCCGCAGACTCCTACTCAAGACAATTCGAGATCCATTCCAGTAGAACCTCTGCACTGATGCTCAGCCTGCTTCCTTGGTGCACCCACTGCACCTTCTGGCTCCTCTCTTAGGACTCTGCTAGCTGCTGTTAAGATTTTCCACTCACATTCTTTCCTCTCCTTGGGCTCCGGGCAGGTCTGAACCTACTGTATTCTCTCTCTGTGAGTCCGGGGAGTGAGTAGAGGGACGGATTCAGCAATTCCTCTGTGAATGCTGATTTTATGGATGTTATGAGATGATGAATACAGTCTATGAAGAGCTCTACAAACACCATATTTGGGGTGACCATAACAGATAGACATAATAATAACTAATTAACAAGGGGAAATCACTAACAAAGCTTGTGTCTTATACTTGGGAATGATTTTAGGAGACCAGTTGTGAAATACACATCTGAAATGTAGGCATCAAATCAGGAACACTCAATAGGTAACATATTAATAGCACATCAATATCTTTTCCTTGAAAAATAGTATTTTTAAACAAAAGTGATAATTACAACAGCAACTTCTCTTTATTAAGCACCTCACACACCTGGCCTTGTGGCACATGTGTTTTTCATAAATGACTTCTAATCCCTGTAATGGCCCTATGTTTATAAATGAGAAAATTCAGGCTCAGAGAGGTTAAGTAAATTCCCCAAAGGTCACAAGTTCCTTAATTCCTTTGAGCAAGGTCACAAACACCATCTAATGTCCAGTACTCTGGCAACTAAAAGGTGCAGTTAAGATTCACCCTCGGACTCCAATCAGCGATCACTTCTAATGTGGTTGCGACTCCAAACCGCATTTCCCTGATGCACTTGGCCCTTCCGGGGCTGCTGCCCAGTGCGTAGCTGGGACTCCTTTCTGACATAAGGATTCCAAATACCTACAAGGGTGGAGTAAACATAACTCCAGGCATGACACAAATCGCTGGGCATGTGACGTGAATACCCCAACACACGTGTTGGGAGGCCTCAAAACTATAGCCCACCTAGCTGAGAAAAGGAAGCAAATTGCAGCCTTTTCTGCCAACAGACTCTCAGCAAGCCAGTTCTGATGTCTGCTTTATCGTAACGTTTGTACCCGAGAGAGAATTGAAAGATTAAATTGTTTACATGTGTTACATAAACTGATGTAAAACTCCGGTTTGCACATACCCGCAGAGGACTTACTGTTCAGTCTGTCTGACCAACACTGCACAAGGTCACACTTGCAGGAAGATGATTCTTATACACACCACATAGATGTGTGCTGAATCACCAAACAGAGCCCACGAGGGCCTGGGTGCTGATGACAATGAAAACTAAGTTGTTGGGTTGTGAGCTCTGAGTGATGTCATCCACTGAGTATGGGTTAAGGCTTCAAGACAAATATCAAGATCCCAGGAGCCCGTAAATACCACTTTGAAAAAGGATTTACCACTTTTACCCTGTCCACATCTCTCTGTGTCCCCACTCCTCAGACTTTCAGTGAAGCTACTGGGAATAAAGACACCCTCTAGGGATATCCAGCACCTTCGCTGGGCCCCTCACCCACAAAGGCAGTGTGGCCTGAAGAAAAAGACATATCTGCTTGCTAAAGAGGGAAGCTCTAAATTCAAAGAAATCATTAGTTCCATGTTTCTCATTTCTGAATTCCCATGGAATTCCCTCCATTCACCTCTATATAGTTGTAGGGTCTTGGGCTAGCCCCTCCTCAGATTTCTCATTTACATAGCAGGAGTTGTGCTTACTGCAAGGAATACATAAGGCAAGTGCAATAAGATAACCACCACATGCTTCATACATAGGAGGATGGAATGCACAGTGGCTGTTCTTTTTTTTTTTTTTTTAATGTGGGTACCGGGAGTCGAACTCAGGACCTTGCGCTTGCCAGGCAGGCGCTTACACCGCTGAACAATCTCACCAGCCCAACAGTGGCTGTTCTTATTACTTAGGGTGTGGTGGTAGGTTTTGAAAGATGCCCTCTTCATAGACAGATAGGAGTTCTGAGCCTTTCAGTTAGACCACACTCTCGTACTCCTCCATCAGATGTCATTCTTTTTCTTAGCTTTTTACAAAAATTTCCCTGCACTAATATACAAAGGAAGAATGAAAGCTAGCTTTAGGTATCATGCTTTTCTTCAATATTTCTTATTTTTCAACAAGGAAAACATTAGGTTCTATTGCGGCAGAGCAAGAGACAAAGATACAGAAAATAATTCTAACCCCTAATAGTTGCCGGCTGAGTGAGGCAGATAGAAAAATGAGCAGATAGTAACAATTCCATAAGATAGTGGCCATGGGGGGAGGGGCGGGGCAGGATGCGGGAGGGGACGGAGATAGCATTGGAAATGCCCACACGAGTTGTGTAAGCCCCAGTGCACAGATGGTGAGAATCTGTACATTCCCACCCACCCATCTACCCACCCCAGGACCACACGTAGAAGCTTGCTTTACTCCTCATTCCCAGCGGCACTGTGCAAGCAGCAAGCCACTGCTCCATCCTCACACCACAGAGGAAAAGCTCACAAGACAGGCAGCAAATGCCCCGCCAGTCCCGCCACATCCTTTCAGTTCTCCTTCACATCCTCCTCGGGCCCTTCCTGAGGTGGGTATGTGATGGACACTTGCTCGCGCGAGAGGACCCAGAGCTCTGCTGAGGAGCTGGGAGCAGAGCAGGCTGGCAGGAGCAGCCCCGAGCAGTGCTGCCCACACTGAGAGCTCCCGATGGCAGATGGCCTTGCTTCGCATCCATCCTGTCATGAAACACTACAAAGGAAGTTTACCCGCTCACCTGTGGACAGCCCCGCTCTCACCTGTCATATACAACTCCACTAATAGGAGGCAGCCAGTAGATAGTGAGGGACTTGGGGGTCTGCCCGATGACCACGGGTGGGATAGGAATGGGGGTGGGCTTTCTGCTTTGACTCCATTGCTGATATACAAGGTCCAAATAGCAGTGCATCCGTGCCACTTGGTTAGGGGTGAAGCTGTCGGTGCAGTTATCATCTGTGAGACAAAAAAGAAAACACAAGAAGTAGAGGTTTTAACTTGTAAAGTCCACCAGTGCAGAGCTGAATCCTGGCTCATTCTCAGTGGTTACCAGCACTTAGCCCAACGCCTTATATTTACTAGGCTCGAAACACACTTGTTGAAAAAATAAATGCACTTTGTTCCAGAAAGTATCGCAGATGGAAGTGGGAAAGATAAGGTGGAGGAATAGCACTTGCTTATCTCAAAAGCAAGACCACTCATTACCTGAATGCTGTGCTGGCCCAGTGTGAGGCTCAAGCCCTGGAGTTCTAAGCTAAAGGTTCTAAGCTAATGGTTGCTTATGCAGCAACCACAAGATGGCAGTGTTTTAGCAGAGGGCCCTTCCACTGTGACTGGAGTTGCAGGCACCTGCTTTATTTTAGCCCGTTGATGTTAGTCAAGGTTAGTGAGCATTCAGTGGCGATGCTCCAAGGAAAGAAAGTCAAATGGCAAGAAAACAGCAAGGATGGGAATAGTGGTCCCAGTCTTATTTCGGGGGTCAGCAAAATCTCCCTGTTCAGTACATTTTTCCATGGAGTTAAAAAAAAAAGGAGTTATCTTAGTTTTAGGAATTTCTCTATTTAAAGGACCAGTCAAATGTGAAACCCCATCCTGCCTCTTAAATGTTTCCTCTTCCTACCTCAAAGGTAGTAAGTCAAGAGCTCTTGCTTCTGCTTTCCCTTTTCTGGTCTTATCCCCTGTCAAAGGCCCATGGGTCCCTGATAAGGGAGAGAGAAACTGGTGCTTATGAATTCAATGCACCTGAGTTATTCACCACAAAGAAACTTGGATAGAAACACCTTGATAGGTCATAGGCAGAGCCAACTCATTGTTCTTTCTTCCTTTCAGAGCCACGAGTAGGATACGGTGATTTAACTTTTTTGGATTATTTTAGAAACAAGTACCTGGAACTAGAAAAAATACCTTCTTTCCTCATTGGAATTGGTCATCAAATCAAATTAGGCCTTAATTTGGGGGATACATGTACCCTCACTATCAGGATATTAGTTAGTGCTAATTTTTGCCAGAAATAAGGAAGGTGTGAGAGACAGGAAAGGACAATCCAGGAGCTCAACTGAGAAAGGACAAGAGCAAACAATGTGGTTCTTCCTGGAGCCAGGAGGGCACTATTTTTAAGACGAGAAAGCACCATTTTTGGCAGAGTATATGGAGGGCAAGCTAAGCATTGGTGCTGGAAGAAGAAAATGTTTGTTTAAAGATAATATAAAATAAAAGGAATCCTGAGCTGAAATTAACTGAGTCATCTTGTTGAGCAACTGTAAAAATAAGCAATCTTGACCCAGAAATCTTTTTTTATCCATCATGATTAGATTCTCCTTTTGAGAAAACGCCTGAGAAAATGAACAAGAATGAAAATCACTAAGTTCTATAAGTCAAAAAGCCTGGAGGAGGCTTTTAGCTTTGTCCCATTTATACTAGCCAGGAAAAAAATGTGCTTTCCTTTTAATCTCTAGTGGAAGTGAATGGAGTCACCAAGACCTCTCAATATCTAAGCATTTCTTCAAGTTCTTCAAAGCTATGGAAAAGAGAGAATATCCTATAATAAATATACTTCAAATTTCTGATGTGAATGTCCACTCCAGTAATCCCTCTAGCTCCTAAACCTCCACCCTGCCCATCCCCACCCAGACCTCCTACTCATCCAGTAGTCTTAATAATAACACAAGCCTCAAGTCTGTAGTGGTACCTGTGTAGCTCATGTAGTTGTTAAATGGAGCCCCTGGGAAGTGGGTGATGCCACAGGTGTCATTGGCAGGTTCTGGGATCTGGCACAGCTTACTCTTGGGCGTGGGGGCAGTGTCCGCACAGAGATCACCTGTCTCCATAGATGGCACCATCTCCCTGCAGGGGTCATCACAGGAGTCCCTCTCACTGACGCCTTTGAAGACGTGGTAGAGTCCCAGGACGTGCCCCACCTCATGGATCATGATGTTGGTGTGGCCTGGCAGGCCGTAAAAGGCTGGGTTGAGGACAACACCCCCTGCAAGGGAAAGTTGGGAATCACCTCTGAGTGCGTAATGAATAGCATCCTCCAGTTCTTAGTTACGTCTTCTGATGAACTTTAGAAATACTGTTTTGCCTCTAAGGAGACACTTCGTAACTTCTAGCGGCATCCATCCATTCCTTGCTCTTTCTTCTTGCTACAAACACCCTTAGAACTAACCAACGAACATCTCTCAACCCCTGTCACAGGTGAGTGCAGTCATAGAGACGAAGAACGGTGGACTACACAAAATAGCACGAGAAGGCCTAAGTTCTCAGCTTTGGGGGCCCATTAAAAACACCTGCAGGAGTTTAACACAGAGGCCCAAATGTTACCCCTGATAAAATCTGAATACTTGAAAATGGAGTTCATGCACCAGTGTTTTTTTAACTTCTCAGGTAGAGAATCATTGGCCTAAGGCAAAGTACTTGGGCCAGAGAGCCAAGGAAATCACCTGACCCTTTCCATACCAGCTCTGAGGACTTGGACAGCTCTCTGGCATCCTGGAACTCAGTTTTGTTGTCCATAAAGTGGGGATAGCATTTGGCTTTTATTTTTAAGAGTTTGGCACCTTTTTTTTATTTTACTGAAAAAAGGTAAAACAGAATTTCATAGCAAAATAATAGGAGAATAACAATAGTTAATACATTGCATATTGTCATCTTCAAAGTAACTACTCAGAGTACAAGACATGGGCATAAAAATTCTCCAATCAATATTAGCATGAACCTTCCTTTTCAATGAACTGAGACACTAATAGTATAGCTACCTGGCATTTTTCTCCCTTTTCCCTTCCTTTCTTTCCCCTTTCCCCTCTTCTAGTTCCTTTTTCCTTTTAAACAATTACATCCCATTTCACAATATCTATTGTACATTCTAGACCTTATTTACTCTTTCAATGTCTCACACCAGGAAGACAATATGATGTTCACACACGCGAGCCTGATTTATTTCACTTACAAGTGTGGTCTCGAGTTGCATCCATTTACCTATAAAAGCCTCAAGTTTATCCTTCTTTATAGCTGAGTAGTACTCTGTAGTATAAAAATACCACATCTTTTTTATCCAAATGCCTGGTTGACAGGCATTTGTGTTGTTTCCAAGATTTAGCTATTACAAATTGTGATGCTATAAACATGGGTGCACATATATCGCTGTGGTATAATGTTTTTAATGGAGTTTGGCACCTTTTAAAAGCTTAGTAAATGATAGTTATAGGTTCTGATTTCACTACCCCTCCTCTCAGGGAGCTAACAGCCAGTTACACAAAAAGCCATGTCCAACTGAATAACCATGAAATTTAGAATGTCACAGACACTACAGGAACATCTGCACACTCTCTCCCTGTAAATCTCCATGAGAACACCAAGGAGAAGAGGTAATCACATTTAACTGGGCTCAGATGAGAGACCTAATGTACCATCGTGACCTTAAAAAAGAAAAGGCTAAAGATCTCTGAGTGCTCAAACTTCTGTCCAATATATTGAAGGTCCAATCCTGGTTCCCCTTATCTCTTTATAGTTTAATCCACTTGGCATTTTTCTTTAACTCTCAAAACTGTCAAGATTTGGTTGAGCCTCATCTCTAGGACCTGAGACAGGGATTGTCAACAGGTCTGGATCAACCCTCTGGACCTTGCTGTATCAATAGTCTCCTGAAGACAGCAGGCCCTTCAGAATAGCCTGTCTTTCTTTTGCCAGATTCTAGACCAAGAACTGTCCCCTATTCCTGAACTCTGTGCAATGCCCTCTAGAGAATTCCATACGTTGTTTTGTGCCGGCATTATCAGAGGGTATCTGGTGCCATGCCCACCAGTTCTATCTAACGTGCGGCTTTTTCTGCCTCAGTGGTATTTACCCTACTGAAAAGTGCAGTTTCTAAATTCAAGATCTAGTTTCTCCCGGTGTGCTCAGACATGCTTACCCTAACCAAGCCAGACCTGGCCTCAGTGTGCAGTAAAGCGTCTCCTTTAACATATGAAAGTAAAACTAGACATCGTCTCCTATGTTTATCCATCTACCACTTCCAGTACAATTTCTTATCCTCTAACATTATCTTTATTTCCCTTTTTCTTTCCTTTTGCAAAGGTTATTTTCTGAATATTGCTATAACTTGTGCATCATTACTATTACATCAACATAAGGTTAAAGGAGCTTGAAAACAGGTTTGTTTTAATAACATTCAGAGTATCTGGCATTTGAATAACCCTAGTAAAATGTAATGTTTCCACTCTCCAAGATGCCTACCACTTCATGTTACCTAGCCAACTGTATTCAGTTCTCCGACAGCATCATCGACCTTTGTAACCATGATGATAATAAGAGAGAAAAGCTCATGTTCTTCCCTCTACACACAATCATTTGTACCCCTACTTTTCCTTCTTTTTCTCTTGCCAATCTCTAAGTAACTTTTAGATCTAAAAATATAATCTGCCAGAAATGAGATTTTGAAAAGTTTTATTTTGTAGGCAACTTCATTGATTGGTTTTTCCCAAATTGTATTCGGAAATTTTGAGCCTGAGTGATGCTCAGTGATGGGGGAAAGTGGTATCATTAGGTGAGTATACCTGATGAAAATGCAGCACACCACATTCTCCTCCTAAAAATTCACAACATCTGGGAGAATTGTTACATTACATGACCTGGAAAGTTTTGGAGTAATTTTGTTTAATAGCTTGCTTACCAAGGTTCTTTGGACACAGAAACTGTTTGGGGTAGAATGCATTTGGATACCTTTGGAACATTATATTTCTTGGAGCACAATTCAAGAACACTACCGAAGATGAAGAAAAAGCTATTTTCTACCTATGTGTCTTCCCTTGGAGCAAACATCAAATATTCTCTCATTCAAGGCTTATGCAGTCCAAGTCCTTATGTGATCTCCCCAGATATATAGAGAGTAATTACAGATGACCAGAAAGAAGGCTCTAAGAACCAGGACTGGTAAAATAACATGCATCAAGGAAGAAGGGCTGGGAGTGTGGCTTCGGGGACTCTCCAGGAGAAGCGAGAGGTGACTATTGTAATAATGGTCTTACTGTCAAGATTAAGAAGTTTCCAGATGAGATATTTCCAAATCAGAGAGTATTCCACAATAGATTTATAGTCAACTTTCAGTAAATTGGCTCATATACAAGTGGAACCAGAAGCATTAAAAAGTCACGTCCTTGACACTTCTAGCATGTCCCCTCCATACCCAGGACAACTGGCGAGGGTTCTCCTCCATTGTACTCTTGATGTATATTCCCCAAGTGGAAGAATACAGAATTAACTAGACAGCATGTAGATTTTAATTTAAAACATGAACATTTTAATATACTTTGGCAACAGTTATATTTTTGATTCTAGAAAGATGGGTCTTCTGGAAAAATATCTGTGTGGAACATATAATAACAAGCTTACTATATGTGTGTTAAATAGAATATTGCACAAAACATAGAAGTACAGAAATGTAGCAAGCACAGAACAAAATATTGTTCTAATTCAGTGATAAGTGCTGGCCACATCCATACATGTTGAGAAAAACCCAAGGTTCAGTTCCCCTTGTAGAGATTTTGTCTGCAGGTACACAAAGTCCTGGAATCACCCGTACTGGATCTAAGGAAAACCTTGGAGACTGGCCCTCCCTGCACAAGCTCTATGGCCTTGACCTGGCAGTTTAACTTTCCCCAGTTCTTCTTGGATGTAAAATGAGAGGTTACACCAACTTATTCAGATTTTTCCTGTTCTCAGTCCATGCCTCCAAGAGCTAACAGGCAGGAATTTGTGTGGTGAACACAAATATAATGTGAAAAAATTTGTGTTATCATGGACCGTAAGCTCCCACCAGCATGTAGTTTGTGTTCTAAGACCAGTATCTCTCAGTAGCCTGCGGTAATGGGAAAGCTGGGGAGGAGCAGCTGTACATTTTCCTTTCAGATGTGCCTCTGATTTTCCAGTAGACAATTCACTGTCGCCCCCCAGAGAGGACACTCTCCATCCCCTCTCCTATGTGCGGTGTCCTACACAGTTCTTTTAGCTCACTCTTTATCTCTACAGAGCCAGACTTGTTACATTATTAGAGGGATGGGTTTAAATCATTCACACACACACACACACACACACACACACACACACACACTTCTTTTATCTGTGTGGGTGAGAGGGAAAACATTAGTTTATTCATAATTTATTTTAGGAAAGTTTTTTCACATTTTGATGAACGTTACAAACATACACACACCAAAGCCTGAGTGAGCCATAAAGATTTGTTATCCAAAATCTAAAAGAAAAAAACTCAAGACCTTCTTTTCACTAAGAAGAAAATAGACATAATAATAAATAATAAATAAAAATGGATCTGCGCGATGACAGTGCCTTCCCACCCTTCCGTCCCTTGGGTCTGTCTGGAGAGGCCTAAGCAGCTGTGTGTTTCCCTTCCTTGCAGGGATGTACAGTCCTTTCCCAGAAGCAATACGATAGGGCCACGAAGTGTCACTTGCCAGCACCACTTGATATTAACATTGAAATACTTCAGCATTACCTTCTGACGCTGTTGCGTACAACCACACTTCCCTCCAACCAAAGGGGCCAGCCTCTGAGTGGCTCCTACCTTGCTGTGTAGACGACTCTTTCCAAAGATAGCCTTAAGAATGACTAGGATGACTTCTTTGGCTGTAGACAATCGCTGGAAATGTATTGATCCTTACCTTTGGGGCCATTCCATAAAAGCTCTCAAGGCTGTTTCCTGATCTACTGAATCCCACTTCAAAGGATTGCTGGGAAGATTAATGTAATAGTGTCAGTAAATGAGCATTTAGCTTATTTCTTAGGACAAAGTAACTTAAAATTCATATTGGACCATTTGTGAATACCGTTATAATTCCATAGTGCAGTACGATAGTATATGGTCATTTGTTCCTTTCCCTTGGGTCTCTCACCTAGCCATCTTCATGCATCAAAAGAATGGAAGCAGGGCCCGGTGAGATTGCTCAGCGGCATAAGCGCCTGCCTGGCAAGCGCGAGGTCCTGAGTTCGACTCCCGGGACCCACATAAAGGAAAAAAAGGGCCAGTGATATTGCTCAGTGGCATGGGCGCTTGCTGGCAAGCATGAGGCCCTGAGGTCGACTCCTGGTACCCACATTAAAAAAAAAAGAAAAAAAGAATGGAAGCTAGGGCCTGACCCCAAACAGAGAAAAAGAAACCATTGCCAGGCAAGATAGGAAAATATCCCCACACAAGGAGTTCAGATTCACCCCTAAACCGTTCCTGCTTGGCATCCATGTTGTTCTGATCCTGAGACTCATGGGCACCAGGAAGACAGACAAGGTTGCAAATAGACAAATGCCCCTTCCCGTCATAGACAACACACTAGTGTTCAGAAATTATTCCTAGCAGCCTGAAACTAGTGATTGTAGGGTGAAATGAAACCTTATGAAATTGGGACTGGTAATATAATTCTTCACCGATCTTTCTAGTAGATTTACACAAGATACCCTTGTTGTACAGTACTAATAATCTTCTCCTTCCCACATGTTCAGTTCAGGAGAATAACATTATCATTACCTATATTCAAAACCACTGTTCGTCTTTGTTTCTCTTTTTGGAGAAAAATAATTTGTCTTGGAAGGTAAAATTAAGACACAGATTAGGAATATGATATGTGGTAGTGAGGAAGGATGAGAATGGGATTCCCTCCCCTATAACCGCTTTCTGCTCTCACCTGCCACACTGAAACAGGAAGCAAAAAGATACAGCAATCAATTCAATACACCCCGGCCCCTCTTCACTTTGAGGCAGCAGCAGATCCTCTTTGCCTCCCTCACTTCCCAACGCCCAGCCTATCAGGTTGCACAGGGACTAATGGCAAAGCCAGGAATAACTCTGGGGACCCTGGCACAGTACTATGAGTGGATAGATATGAAATTGTAGAAATACTAACATTTTACCCAAGTGGTTTGTTTCCTCTCTCCCTCCCAACTCAGGATGCCAGATTCTCTGCAGTAATTACCTCACTAGTAGGTAAACAGAATGCAATGCAAAGAAAGAGAAATTCCTCTCCTAGCTGTGGGGTTTCTTAGGCCTGTGCCATTTAGGCCCTGAGGGGACTCCATGATTTAGCCAGCATGGTGGATAAACTGATCATGGCCCTTTTGCCTCTGCATTACTAACGTAATCACCGCATTAGCTAAGCAAGTATTCTGCTAAGTTGAAGAAAATGAGAGAAAGGGTAAAAGACAGGGACATATAGATGGTGGTGGGTTCAACAAAGTTGACTGCACCCTGCCTTTTGAGTCCCTGGCAACAGAATAAAACCTAAAAAAGGGTGTATGATCTGAGCACAGATCGCATTCTAGTCACAGATTCTGGAGTCAGTGGCCTTGCTCTAGAGAGGAATGGCTGGTCAGTGAGGCTAAGCAAGGAGGGGAACACAGAGCCCACCAGAGGTTCCCTAAGAATGAGACATCAACTGATGACTAGGGACAAAACAGATATTGTGCCTGTGGTCTCGGCATGTAAGAGTCACCAATACTGTTAGATGCAGCCCAAGCCAAAGAGGCTCAGCTAACTAAGAGTAAACTTCAGCTACACAGGGGCTCAACATAGAAATTAAGTTCAATTATAGAAGAAGAAATTTACATTTCTTGCATATCTGGATATGTGTACTGAGACTTGAACCCAGTAAAGGCCTGTACTATCAGCTTGCACATAGAACCCCATATGAATGCAGCTTCTTGAATTTAGCAATCAATGGCCATGTGTGGCACAGCTGTTCCTTAATGGACTAGCATGGGAAATACAAATGTGCCTTCTTTGGAGATATCTCAGCTTTGATTATAAAGGACAAGCTAAAACAATAAGACAGAGTTGTTGTGTGGTCTTGGGACTGGTGCAGAGGAAGAAAAGAGAGAAGTTGCTGATTAAAAGATGAAATTTTAGCAACAAACAGACAAGCTTCCAAAGTGATGCCGTGTTTCCAAGTTGTAACAGGTTTCCCCAGCTTTAACACAAGACTACCAAAAGTGGTTGGTGGTAAAGAAAATGGTTCCCAAAGCCATTTCTATTAAAAATAGAAACTCAGGCAATTTGAGAAAAGGACACTGGTTGAAATGACTTTAAAATGGTTCTGTAAAATTTTTAGAGCTGACTGTTATATGCCCATAAAACAGGGAGATGAGAGCTGGTCTGCAGGTGTCTACGTAATTACTTCCAGTTGCTGGCTAACATGTGCTCCCAAAAACCTGCTCTTCATAATGCAGTGACAAAGCTATGAAAATGTACACTGGGGCCCAAGGAAGGAGTACTTTGGGGCAGGACAATGGAAGAGTAGCATAGGTGAATAGATAGGCAAAGGGAGAAAAAAGAGAAGATAAAGAAAAAGAAGAAATAATAGGAGCTGGAAAGAGAAGCAAACTTTTAACAGAAGCAGCCCGGGAAACAACCATCTCTAAATCTTGTACCGGCTTCTTGGTTTTACAGCCCCACTGGCCAGAAGTCCTTATCCCTGGTGAGATGGAATCAATAAAAGTATGCGTAGAAGATGAAAATGTTGCTGAGTCCAGTGTCCTTTTTTGTCTCCTCGTATACTATTTCAGCTACTCCCAGCCCCAACTGTCACGAACTCAGGGTTTCAAGCACTTCCAGATCATAGGAGAAAGGGAACCTGATAAATCAAAACTGAAGATGTTATTACAGAGGACCTGGAGATTTAATATATTATCTTTCTTTTGTTTTGGCATGTGAGCAATATTTCAGAGATGCCTGCTCGCCTCCAAACAAACACAAATTCACACGCACACAACCTCATGTCAGAATTTTAGGTACTTACAGAAGATGAATGGGAATGATATTTTCTATAATTCATTTGTTCATTAAGCATTACTGAGTGTTTTTTCTCTGCCAGGCACTGATCGGAGGACACCAAAGTTTCAACATTTACTAAGATATATTTTAAAACAGAAGACATAAAACTCTATACAAAAGTGATTATTCACTCCACGTACAGACATATGCATCAAATATATATTTAGGGTACTCAAATTTTAGGGCATAAAGTTCAAATCCTATGGTAATTTTGTCCAACATATTTTGTGCTGTGTTGCAAGCCCCAAAGAATCAGGATAACCCATTCATTGAATTCTATGTTCTGGTAACAAAATGATCTACATTATCAGGCAGAGGGTACAATCCTCATCTTGGTCATGTCATGCAGTTTGCTTTGTGAATGGTTCTACAATACCTCGTACCTACACGCTGCACTCCAATTTCAACCCCTTACTTATTGCTTATTTCCATGAATAATCATTTTGTTTTGGCATAGTAAAAAGACCAGTGGATAGCAGACAAGATCGGGATTTCTCTAGTCCAATTATTTAACAACTACTTCGTCAGAGTGCATGAACTCCACTTACTATCTTTGTGATCTGCAAATGTTGCAGTGCCCACTAGCAAGCCTCCCCCTCCATGGGCATCCTGCCAAGAACCATAAAACATGTTCAAATCTCTTCCAACCTAAGACTTTCTAATTATCACCTTTCCATACTAGGGCTTTTTGAATTCACAGCCAAACTTCTTGAAAGTTCCATATGTCCCTTTTCACCTTCTGTGGACTCCTCTACCTGTCTACACTGAGTTCTGAACCTATTCTCCATGGAAACAATCTGGTTGATATAACTGGACTTTCCACTTCTTAAATCAGTAGGTGTTTCTTACCACCTAAGGCTTCACCCACATTGTGTATCACAAATGATGAAACACCTTAATCTCAATGTCTAACTTTCGGTTAGGGGTCAGTTGAGGTTCATGCTGAGGGACTCTGTACACAAGTTCTGAGTAAGGAAATGGTATCTGCCCTCTGTGCTAGTTTCTGTGGTTTTCCCCTGCTCCTGGCCTCTATGCTGCTGTTGCTTCACCTTTCTCCAGACAACTGCCACATCACCTTCCAGGCAGCTGTGCCCCCAGTCAACTGTACACTAGGACATTTAAAGACCTTGCCCAGGCAGCTGCCTACCTCTCCCAAACTGCCCACCATCATTTTCTCTTGCCCTCTCTGACCTTCAAGGAAACACCTTTGCTACCACTGCAAATAGTTGGACCTCTGAAAACACATCTATCCTCTTTATCAAAGAGCCACCAATGGGAAAACTGACTCTGATGTCACCAAAACAGATTCAGCAGTTGTTCTTTGAGGGAATAAATGAATGACCATGAGTCCAGCATTAGTGGCATGGAAAGCACGGCTTATTACTAATTCACGTATTCAGTCTTTGAAGATATGTTTTCAGATTAGGTACTGTTTACTGTAGTTAAAGATGTTTAAACCCTGAATAGCAGACCTCAAAAGATCCATCCATTCATTACATATTTAAAAAAAGATGATCCTTGCACTGACAAAGCATTCACAGCACAAAGTCATGCTAAAAGGCAAAAATGATGCTGATGGCAAAGCAAGATGACAAGATAACACAATACTTCAGTGTTTCCATGTAGTGATTTAAGCCATTGATAGTTGGAAATTAGATTCAGTTTTCCAACTTTAGAGCTGATCTGCTTATCTGTAAGTCACTCAACTGACCCTTGAAATGCAGGTTTTTACATGTTGACACAAGTAGATGATCCTATCTTGAGTCTTAAAAGGGCTCTATGTAGAAAATCCTAAATGTCTTCCCTCTATCGTGCTATTCCAGCTGTTTGCACTACTTACTCTAAACCTGATTTGGGTCAATACAGTTCTTTGTTCAATCACAGGATCGCACAAGAAGAAATATGAACATGAGCAATTTCCTGAGTCAGATCTATGAGCTGTTCAGACTAGGCTTCTACTTCTGAAAAACATATTAAAAACTATGTTGTGTTTGGGGGGAACCATTATTCCTAGAAGGTTTAAGAAGAAAATACGAATATCCCTACCTTCTTTTGCAATTCATTATGAATTAAAGATTCATGAAATAATTTAAGCATTTCTTCAGACCATAAATGTAATACCTTCCCCCACTTATTCACCTATTCCTTCAGTTTGTGAACATTCTCAGAGAAACTGCTGTATACAAAGTACTTTGCTCATGCATGGAGGTCACAGAACTTAGTGAGATTTTGCCCTATGTGTGTGCACACACGCGTGCATGCATGTGTGTGTGTGCGTGTATGTGTGTGTCTTAGATTTTTGCAAGTTTTTCTTTTTCTTTTTTTACAGGGTCTCACTCTGTAGTTCAGGATCACCTTGAGCTCACTAATGTAGCCCAGGCTGGTCTTGACCTCATGGAAATCCTCCTGCCACAGCCTCTCCAGTGCTGGGATTACAGCCATGTGCCACCATGCCTGGCTGTATTGCACTTTTTTCTTTTAATTTTGCAGTAATGGTTGAACCCAGGGCCTTTCCACTAAGCTACATCTCCAGACCTTATTTTCTTTTTTATTTTGAAACATAGTACTGCTAAATCACTAAGTTGCCCAGGCTGGGTCCAAACTTCCAATCCTCCCACCTCAGCCTCCCAGAGTATTGGGATTACAAGTGTGTACCACCATACCCAGTTTTTCTTTGCAATTTTATCACATGTATACATTTGTGTAAACACTACCACAATGGAAGTGCAGATCTTGTCCATCATTATGATCTCCTTTCTCTTATCATTTATGTCATGTGCACATCTATATGTCCTTCTCCCTCCACCCATCTCTGCCCCATCCCTAGCTGGTGGCAACTACAAATTTGTTCTCTATCTCTATAATTTGGTCATTTTGAGAATATTTCATGAATGGAATAATACAGCATATAACTTTTGAGATTGGCTTTTTATTCACTCAGCATAGTGCTCTTGAGATTTGTCCAAGTTGTTGCATGTATTTAGACTTTGATCTTTTTTTGCTGCTAAGCAGTATTCCATTTGTGGATGTATTAACTAGTCAGTAGCAAAGGACATTTTTGTCATTTCTGGTTTGGGGCTACTATATAAAGCTGTTATGAAGATTGATATATAAGTATTTGAGTGGACCTATATTGTCAATTCTGAGGGATCAATGACCAGGAGTCCAATCACTGGAACATATATTAAGGTTGTATTTAGGTTTATAAGAAACGTTGAAAATACTTAGAATAGTTGTACATATCACTTTCCCACCAGCAATGTCTAAGAAAAGATACTGCTCTTCTACATCCTTGCCAGCGTTTAGCATTCTTACTACTTTCTCTTAGTTCTTCATGTAACAGTGTACTGATACCTCACTGGGGTTTTAATTTGCATTCCTCTAATAGTTAATAATTGTGAACACTTTCCCGAGCTTATTTTCCAACTCTGTATCCTCTTTGGGAAAGTGTTTGTTCATGTCTTTGCCCATTTCTAACTGAAATGTTTGTTTAACTGCTGAGTTTTGAGAGTTCTTTATATACTCCAGGCACAAGTCATTTGCCAGCTATGTGCTTTGCAAATATTTCTTCCAATTCTGTTGTTTTTTGTATATCTTAGCAGTCTTTCTCAGAAAAGTTTTGATGACATTCAGCTATTCTGTTTTTATTTTTATATTTTTGATATCCTATACAAACACTCTTTGTTCAGTCCTGGTCCTAAAGATTTTCACCTATATTTTCTTCTAAAAGATCTATAGTTTTCTTTTTTAAACATTTAAATCTATGTTTTATTTTGAATTAATTTCTGTATGAATTGTGGGGTTCAGGTTCAAGTTCATTTGCTTTAGCCTGTGTATGTCCAATTGTTCCAACACCATTTGTTAAAAATAACCATTGCCTGTTGTCATCTATAGATTGCTTAAAGATATTAGATATTTTATTTCTTATACTGGTAACACATTTTTTTCTTAATGTGTACGTTTTTCTAGGATATTGTCAATCCTTTTCATCCCTAAAAGATTTTTTTGCTCTGTTAATTTTTTTCTAATGGAAGTTTTTCTATTTAATTTTTTGTTTTTATTACTTTAGGCTATCCTTCTCTGAATTTAACAAGTTATTACTTGCTTCCTTTTGAGAAGGAAAATTTGATAGACTTTCTTCTTTTCTAACATACAAAGCTACAAATCTTCCCCTTTATGAGATTCTTATGTATACAAGTATTGATAGCCCATATTGTTATAATCATTGTGTTTCAAATATGTTATTTCCATTATAATTTGTTCCTTTGTTCCTTGAGGTAATTAGAAATATATTGCATAATGTTCAAATATATGGGAATTTCTCCATTTTAATTGTCTTAGTATTATCGATTTCTAGAGTATTTCCAGTTAGATGAAAGAACAAAGTTTTGAGTTTTGAATCTCACAAAATTTACATTTTGATCCAGAACTCCTTTGTTATATTTTCCATGGCACCTGAAGAGGATGTCTTCTGCTCTGTGTGAATAGATTGGTCTGATTTTGTTATTGTGTCAAGTTTTATAATCATGTTTTTTATAATAGCTCTCTCTTCATTGTTTATTCTATCATTTTCTGAAAAAAATCATTTAAAACCAGAAACTTGATAGATTTGTCTATTTTATTTTTTATCATATTACTTTATATATCGTTTAAGGCATGTTATCGGTTAACCTAAATTTATTGTGATTACATTTTCTAGTTGAATTTACTCTTTTATAATAAAAACAGCTTCATTTACCTCTAATAATACTATGTTAAGGTTGACTTTATCTGATTTAGAAAGCTACACTGCCTTTCTTTGGGTTAATATTTGCATTGCATATATTTTCCAATCCTTTTGCTTCCAACTATCTGTGTTCTTCTATTTCAGACGTGTCTTTTTACAAATATCATACAGCTGGAGGTTGTTTTCTATCTGACAATTTTTGGATCTGAATTGATGTGTATAGTGCATTTACACTTAATGTAATTACTAATGTGATTAGGTTTGTGAGACTATCTTATTTTGTTCCTACTCATATTATTTTCCCCTGTTTTCTTGTTCTTTGTTGCTTTCTCTAAATTATTTTATTTCTGGCTTTTCTAGTTAGTTAGAGATAATTTGATTAGTTTTTAATAGATAAGATTACAAAATGCATTTTTTATTTATTACTGTCTAGTCAGTAATAAAGTCAGGAACTTTTTCTGGATATAAGCAAAGGCTCATTAAATTCTTTAATTTAATATACTTTTGTCCTCTTTTTGTGATATCATTGTCATTTTTTGAATTTATATTTTAAAGCCAAAAAGACATTATTGTTATGCTTTCAGGATTTATATCTTTTCTAATGTCATTAATCTTTTTCTGATTTCTCTTCTTCTATCTGGGATTATTTTTCCTTCTGCCTTTATCACTTTCTTCAGTATTTCTTTCAGCATTGGTATAAATTATCTCAATTTTTATTAGCCTAAATATATCTTTTTAACATTTTTCTTTTTAAAATTTCTTTCCAAATATAGACTTCTAAGATAGCAAATATTTTCTTTAGTGTTTAAAAAAAGATTTCAGTGTGTTGTCTTATGACTCACATAGGTTTTGTTGAAAACTCAGCGAGGTCTAGCATTTTATTGAACTTTTTAAGGTAGTATATCTTTTTGCTCTGGCTACGTTTGAGATTTTTGTCTTTGTTTTTGGTTTCAGCATATTTACTGTCATAGATAGTGATGCAATTTCCTGGTAGTTGATCCTGTTTGGAGTTTTATAACATCTTGAATCTGAAATTTGAAATCTTTTGTCAGTGTGCAAGATGCTTGACCATTATCTCTAAATATTGCCTCTGTCTCAATTTCTCTCTCTTTCTCTAGAACTTCAATTTACATTATGAATTTTTATTAGGTCTCATATATTTCTAAAGATCTTTTCTATATTTTTTCATCACTTCCCTGAACTTCAATTTGTAAATTTTCTACAAATTTTCTAGGTCACTAATTTTTCTGCTCATAATCCCATTTAGTAATTTATTTATTTGAATTCTGGTATTATTTTTAGTTCTAAACTTTCCGCTAAACTCATTATATATTCTAATTCTGTAAACTAACTCTCCATCTTTTATCTAATTTTACATATTAGTCGTAATTATCTTACAGTCAGTGCCTTGTAACTCCACTATCTGGGTAATCTGTGGATCTGAATCTATAGTTTGTCTGTTGGTTTAGTTTTATTTACTGTTATTTGGCTTCATCTGCTAGAATAACTGGTAGTCTTTTATTGATTGCTAGACATCGTGCATGAAAATCGTAGATGCTCTTGATGACGCCGTCTTCCTCCAGAAATATATAACTGTCTTCTGTTAGGCACTTAAAATATAGGCAGCAAACTTCCTCAGAAAGTCTCGGGCTGAGTTTTAGACTTCATGTACATCAGGCCATTTCTCTTTGCCCTTCCATGTGGGGTGTCTCAGAGCCCCTCCTTAACTGGCTTCAAATCTGGTTTCTTTTCCATGTTCTGGGACTCCTGAAATCAGTGTTTCGCTCTCCAATCTCCCAGGTTACTTTCTATTTATTTTCTCAGCTATTGGCCGGCTCTGAGAATGTATAGTTTAATAATTACCAAGGGTCGCAAAAGAAAAATCACAACAGAAAATCCATTTCTCTTTTGTGCTTTCCATGTTTCTGGGATCTTGAGACTGCACTCTGATTTCTGTCTTTCCAATACTGAGACTGAAGCAAGCTCTGGGCTACATCTTTTCTCTGTTCTCATCACTGAGAATTTGGCAATTTCTCTGAAAGGAAAAACTGACCTACATGTAGGACTCCCTCCAATGTATGACTCTTCTCGTGGGATTGGACCCTCGGGTCATTGTTGCCTTGGCTGTTGTCTGATGTCTTTAAATAGCTAATTTTAAGTAGTTTATCTAGTTGCGTTTTTAGTTGAATGAATCTTGCCAATGTTCCTGCTCCAATAAAGTTAGAAATCATTCAGTAATCTTCAGCCCCAAAATTCTTATCAAGTGGGTGATATTTGTCTCCATAATGGGCAGGAACACTATTATTGAAGGTTTTAGATTTGGTCCTAAAGATAAACCTAAGTAAGGCACATGGAAACCATGGCTAAGTAAACTGTGTTATTAAGATTACTTAACACGAAAAAGTTATCCCTGCACCAAAAAGTTATCCTTGGTAATTTGGGAGGTACTTTCTTACATTATTTTATGTCTCCTCTACTACTATTGTTTGTGATGAGGATACTTTATCTAAACTTGCCATTAAATGGATTAATTGAATATGACCTGTTTATTCACTGTCACCATGAAGGCTAGAATGATTTATATTAGCTTTCATTGGAAACATAGGAGGATCTCCAGTTTGCCAACCATTTTGGAAGAATATAACTGAAACTTGTAGCCTTTCCCTGAAAACTTTATCAAAATCTTTTGAAATTTTTTTTCTGAAACTATTTGTTATGTAGTGCCACCTATAACCTACTCATCATTTTTATGACATGCCCAAAAAAATGACTCAATCTACCAAACAAGTCCTCTTTCCCTGGTTATCCACTCACAAAAGTGCAAATGAGTCTGAATGCATTCTTTGGTTCATAATGGATCCTTGGAAATACCAGGTCTTATTTGGAGTACCTGAAAATAAACTCTCAGCACAAACAATATTTTTGCCTTGATAGTCTCAGGTCACCAATAACATCATAAATTTGATTCCTCATGTACTGAGAACCAAAATACAAAGCTTAGTGATAAAACTACTATAGTGCTCTAAAACTATTTCAGATACTATAGAGCCCATAAAATCCAGCTATGCATGCTAGCAAAAACTGACAAATATGCTTCGCTTTGGATCTATGTTTTATTTTTTATTGTATCTTCCATAGTCTGATTTATTTATTTATAATTTTTTTGTTTTTGTTTTTTTTATTTATAATATTTTTTATAAAATATATGACACATATATTTCTTGATCTCAAACTGATTCACTTCATCTATTTTCATGTTCTATCTCCTTGGACAACAACATATTTTACCTATTGCTAATCCACCACTCATCTTTTTCCTTTCCCAGTTCACAATAATAGCTATCCTTTGGATACTACCTCATGTTTTCTTTGATTGTCAATTTAACATGTTCCACACTCTGGGTCACAATGACTCCATCATACATAGCATGTGGTATATAAATCATTATGTGATCTTCCTTTAATTTATTCCTCTCTGTTTTGTATTTGATTACTAAGAAGATGACCTTTGCATGACCTCTTTTAAATCATTTATAAAATGCTTTCCAGTCTCTATAACCATCCTCTTTCCAACATGAAATACTCTTCCAATTGTGGTAATTCATTAAAAAATTAAATTTTGGTGGAATCCTATCAAAGAGTTTGAAAATGTATACATATGTTTCATAATGGTTCTTTTGTCACAACAGGTATTAAGCTGGTTTAATGACTCATATTGGTTCATGAGTAAGATTCCTTTTATAAGAAAAAAAAGATTGCAAAAAGGATTATATTTTATAAGTATTCAGTCGTTGCACTCATTGTTAAGGTGTCTACTCTTTTCTGAGGTGAGCTGCTCTTGCCTGCACTTCCCAGGATCTACTTGAAAACCCAGTCCATCAAGAAAACCCACCAGTTTTCTGATATAGTAATTATTGTAAACCAGGTTTCATTGTCTAGCTACCTTCTTGACAGTATCCCCCCGGTGCTCTCTGACTTAAAATGAATCTTATTTCACGTCATCAGTTTATTTGCATCTTGATTATAGATTCAATCTAGAACATCCTGAGTGTTTGCCACTGTTCTAATACCTCTTATTTGTTTAGATTAAAACATATTTTTAAAATATTTATGCATGTATGTATGAATGTATGCATGCATGCATTTTGCTATATTAGGTATTGAACCACAGCCTATATATTGAAACATTTCAGTAGACTCTCCCCAAAGCTATTCTCAACTCTAAGCAGTTAATTCATTGAATACATTTATTTTTTGTCTTTCTTTTTTTCCCCCAACCTCACTTTCATAAACTTCCTTCAGACCTCATTGTTTTTTCTGCCCTATTTGGGCTTCATTTCACTTACCCAGGTGAGTGACAGCTTCTTTCTCCCAAGGCCATGTGGCAGCACCTGCAAGATTTTCCCGCACTGAGCTGGCAAAGTAGACATTGAGGAAATGGGTACCGTTGAGCTGCAAGGCCTCCTTTAGCTCCTTCACACTCATGTATGCCCTGGAGAGAACACAAAAAGAGAGAATGTCACACCTACAGATTGGCACTTAGAACAATAGAGGCAGACCTGGTCACTCTAATGGCATACCAGCCAGCATAGCCTTTTGGAGAGCCAGGGAGGCTATCATGGAGACTAGAAATAAGTACTGACACACATTTGCAGTATTTATTCCAAGTAGTATACTGCATTTATAAACACTATAATATCTGAATGAATATAGTGTTTGACATCATTCTCAATTCCCTACCTGCATTCACCTTATTTCTTCAAGATAAATCCAATAATACTATTAATACTACTACTGTTTTTGCCTTGGGAATTATTCCCAGGCTGAGGTACAGAAGGCCTTCTAACTTTCAGCATGTGGTTCTTTTCCTCATAGTGCCTGATCCTTATCTTGATAGGAAGCCCAGTTAAATCACTGTATCAATATATGTTTATTGCAAACATTATTTTTTAGATGAAAAGGGGCAATAGTAGTTGGAAACTAATTAAAGTGGTAAAAATGAGAATGAGTTATAGGTACTAAAGGACATCATAAAGCTACTGCATACAATAGTAATTATATATACACTTTCCGTTCCCAGTCTTTAATCCATAGAAACTCTCCTACTACCTTAGGATACTTACCAAGTGTCTTTATTGGTAGCTTTCAAAGCCCTAGGCAATATTATGCTTGTATTTATGCACAGAAGTAAAGATCTAGTAAAAAAAAAAACACAAGCTCCATGACCCATAAAAAAGAAAATGTGCATTTGGTGTCTTTATAAACTCATATACCATGAAAAACCTTCAGCTTCCTGGCATCAATGAAACTTAAGACTTTACCATGAGCAAGTAGAGCTTTTCCATCCTCACCAAACAGTGCTTTTAAGAAGGAACAACTAAACCAGAGCTCAGTGGCCTTTTAGACCTACAAGCTATTTCCCATGGTGGCCGTGGCTTGTCATCACAAATGGAGGAACGTTCCTGTCACAGCTTCGGCCATGTAGACAGCCCTTCAACACAGGGTGGAAACTTCTTTTACAGATTATGTTTCCTGGTTGTTCTACCAGACAAGGTGCAGGCACTGAAGGCTCCCAATTCAGAGGCTTATGCGGGGACAGCATGACCTGATCTCTTGTTCGCACGGCCTCCCAACTGTTGAGGCCATCTACTTTCCCTATGTGTGGGTTGTGCTGGCAAGGGACTCCAGGTAAAGAAGGATCCCAGAGAAAGCTTTTTTTGTATTCTTTGGAACAGAATCAAAAAGGGGAATAAAAGCAAAGAAACCAAAAAGATTTTGCTTTAGAACTAAAGGTGTTAGAAGTAAAGGGTTTTTAAAATAATATTTTATTAACATATTATCTTGGAAAAATAGTTCTCAGGCACAAGAAATCATCCAAGCTCCATAAGGTGACGTCAGATATGATGAGAGGGATATTCCTTCTACTGCTTTCCTGGAGACACAGTGTTTCTGGACTGTTGCCTAGTTTTCTCTGGACAATAGTCACATTCCCTTTTCCCTTCTTGTTTATTAAAAATAATTATAATTCTTTTTTTGCTGATGATTGGGGTGATGATGACATCAAGTAAATCTTCGACGTGGAGATGTTTCAATAGGCCTGGGGAGGAGGGAGGGAAGGAGGGAGAGAGAGGGGAAGAGGAAGAACAAGAAGAGAAGGGGAAATGGGAGGAGTACATGAGAGAGGAGAAGAGAGGAGAGGAGGGGAGGGGAGGGGAGAGGAGAGGAGAGGAGATGGGAGAGAGGGGAATAGAGGATTAGAAATTGAGCCTACATTGAGCTCAGGGTACTAAAGAAAAAATAATTCACATCCATTCTTGGTTCCTATTCCAGGTTTTCAACTAACTTGGAAGTTGGTAAGTGAACAGTTTTTCTCTTTCTTTGCCTGCTTCACTTTCCCAAATCGTGCTGTTCCTGGCATGGTCTCCCTGGGCTATCTGTGTGTTACTGGCTTCTCTGTCTGCCATTTACTAGTTTTGGCCACCATCCATCTGTCCTTTCTCAACCCAGCATTTCTGTTCATTTCTGTTGAGAACCCTCCAAGAGGCCTCTTCTTCCACACCAAGCTCACTAGCGGGTTCTACTCATCTCCCTTTTCTTCCTTGCCCGATTCTTCCCCCAGCCATAAATTACCCTTCCAGATGAAAGTGCTTATGTCATGGTGGTGGCAAGCTGGGTGTGGTTGCTCAGATTCCTGCACTCCACAGAAATATAGAAAGTAATCAGCAAGTCTAAGGGAGGGAATAAACTTTAAAACACTAGAGACAGTTGGAAATCTTCATTAATTGAATTGATAGAAGAAAGCTTTATTTTGTTGGAAACAACACTGTTGTCTGGATTATTCTCTAAACTGGAGGGTGAAAGACATCATTTAAAATCAGTGAATGTGCTCTGCATGCAGAATGACCACCTATTTAACACATGTACACCATTTCAAAAGTTAATCAAGGTAATGAAGATAAATGTCAGCTTCTCAACTAATGTGATCAGAGCCTGGCTCAGACTTACAGAAGGGAAAAAAATGGACATAGATCTTAAACTCCAAACTTAACATCTTGCTGCAGAAATTACTAGCTAAGAGATAAATGAGCTTAATAGTCAAGAGAAAGTGAAATGACATTCACAAACACAGTAAAATGCCTAAGGATCATGAACTGACCAGAATTATGTTTTTAAATGGATAAACTGCATTGATCGGAGTAAGTTCTACCAGGATCTACTTTTATTCAGATTCTCCACACTCTAGATACATTTCTCACCTACACTTCTCCCTGGTGTCTGATCCAACAAAGTAAAGTTGCCTCTTGGTTTTTATAAAAATGGTCTCAGAAACAGGCGTTCCAGGGTGTGGGGGAGCATATCAAATTGTTCTGCCCTATGGCTCAAGCCTGTTATTTCTGACATGTCCCCTGGAAGAAAGCACACTGACTTTCCCATCCTATGCCTGTGACCTCTCGGATTGGAATTGTCTACTGTCCAGCGTCAAGCGCACTGGGCCTCATTGTCTCCCAGACTCACTGCACTCACTCTGGTTCCAGCCATGCCTCTGGATCAGTGACCCCTGCCATAGCACAGAGTCTAAGTGTACACACAAGCCCCAGCTCTTGCTTAGTGTGACTACATAAAAGTGCGATGCCTTGTGCTCGAGTTTATTAGTCAATTAAATAACCCCTTTATAAACTGATAGAAATAACCCAAGAAGGAAGCCATAAAGAAGAAAAAGATCTTGGGCTATCTGGAGGGAGATGAACCAGTATCAACAATTGGTGTGTTGAAAAATACAACATAAGGTGGACATGGTGGCATATCCCTATAATCCCAGCACTCTGGGAGGTTAAGGCAAGAAGATAGCAAATTTGAACACAGCCTAGCTGATTTAGCAGGACCCTGTCTCAAAATAAAAAGCAGAAAAGGGCTGGGGATGTAGCTCAACCTGAAGGCCCTGGGTTCCATCCCCAGTGATGGGAAAAGAAAAGCAAACACAAGCCTTAAGGGATGAATGAACACCCTGAGAGTGGGACCCATAGCGCCACTATCCATTCTCAAAGCAACCCCTCCCCACCATCAGGAGGGGCCTGACTGCACTCTGAAAGTGAGAAGGCAGCCTCCCTCCATGAGAATTAAAACCGATGCCCCCAAGGACTCTCAGCAGTTCTCCTCACCAAAATGACTTGTGCCAAAGCTAGAATGATTGGTTTGGTTAAACCTAAACCTTCCTGTCATTACTGTAAACTGTTTCTCTGACCAAAATATGCAGAAGGGTTTCCACTGCTACTCCTTTCCCTTATCTGCTGTGCTTCTAAGATTTCTCCTCTCAGTGAGTGTCACCTTCCACTTGCTCCCCCAACCTTTCACTGTACCCTCACCTTGGGGATTGTAGACCCTCAAAAGCACCAACAGCCATTCTCCCCACTGACCATTACAACAACAAAATCTTAGTTTTCTCCTCTGCTGTTAAATGTTTCCTGTTTGTAGGTACGTATCATTGCTCTACCTCACCAAATGCTTTCCACTTCTTTTCATTTCCTAAATCCTATTACTCCATATGCATCAAGAGCTTCAGTGTCTGGCTTCATGTTCCCCTTCACCACAACTCCTGTCATTGCCTTAGGAACTATCAACATTTATGTGAAACATCCACTGAAACACAGTCTTATTCTTGCCTTCTTTATTCTGATGACCTTAGCTCCATTCCCCTTTGCCAGCTATTCTCACCACATCCTTTCTCAGATTATCTTTTTACTTCTAATCTCATGTAGATCTTTAGTTCCATTTATCTATACTTGTACTTATTTATCTCCTTTCTGGGGATTATTCAGAATCTCCAACGTTCTTCCCTTGTCCCTGTCAGTTCTCTTATTTGTTTGACTTTTAGTAGATGAGCATGCCTCTTTCTTTGATAATAAAATCATGGCCATTCTTTAAAAACTTCATCACTACTCCCCATACACACAACCCCACACATTTCAACTTACTTAACTTCCTTACCTATTTTTGTTCTCTCTCCTTTGGTCCCACAGGATGAGGTTTTCTGAACAAACTATTAACTAACACCCCCTCTTTTTCTTTCTTCTGTTCCAATTCAAACTTCCTAAGAGAATAATTTCCTCATCTCCCATTTATTTCTTTTTATGTACCCCTATAATCACATTATAACATGGTTTTCATCTGCATTGCCTCATCAATATTGTTTTCATTGAATTTTTCAATGATATCTTAATTTTCCTTACCCAAAGCATTAAAAACATTTCAGTCATCCCCTTATTGGAGCCTCTTGCTATATTTTATATTAATAGCTATTTCTTCTTTCTTAAGGCTATTTCTTTTGCTTTCATTGAAATGCATCCTTTTTCCAGGTTCTCCTCCTACTTTTGAGACCACCAGTTCTCAGTTTCTGATGTGGGTTCTTTCCCACCCTCAACCATGCTTCTAATCCTTAAAAGTTATTCCCCTTGGACCCATGTGTAACCCATACTTTTCTCACTCTCCATGTTCACCACTGCAAACTCTTCTACTCTTAAATTATCAAGCATCATCATGGTTTGCATAGCTCTCAAACATGTAAATGTATCCAGTCCTACTTCTTTTCCAACTTTAGATTCTTTTCTCCCTCTGTCAAAAATAGGGCTCTACCTATTTACCCAGACATCTTGAAATCAACAGGTCAATGTGATGAGTGGTTCTACTTAACACAAAAGAGGTTCAGGCACAGTGAATTTCAGTATATCTGAAATAATACCCCATCTTGAAAAATCTATGGATATTTTTTCTATGAGTAGATTTGCAAGGAGGGTTGAGGGTTGGGTTAAATACAGAGGAAGTATGTGCCTGTATCCATGGAAAGATAAAAGATCAAGGTCAATATAAGGAACACAATGGCATTTTGTTATTTACTTAATTTTTTCAAACTAGATTCTGAACTACTTAGGAAGAAACTAAAAGAAGTCTGCATAAGAAAATTTATGAATCCCAGGGTATACAAGCAATTTGGCTTTAAGTCTAATAAAAATATATAGTGCCAATTGAGATGAGGGCCACTGTCTCCATTGCTGGCAATATGAGGAGATGTCAACCCCACTCCAGCACTTGAGCAGTTTACAGCCTTGGGTTGCAGTTGAACACCAGCTGCTCCCCAGAGAAATCGTGAGGGCAGAACATCACCAGGAGATGCTGAATATCTGCAGGCAAGGTAGAGACCATTTCCAAATGGTACAACCTCAGAAAGCGATGGCCATGAATTCTTAAGGCACATACTTCTGCAGACTCACAGAAATACCAGAGATATGGAAAAGTGCATGAAGAAAAAGGCTTAGAGTTACGCAGTGGCTAATGTAATTTGGTAGTTAATGGTAGCATGACCTTATTCACATCCACAAATTATGTGACTGAAGGATATTCACTTCATCTCTAGCACTCCATTTCTAGCACAATCTTCCTTCCCCCATTTCTCCTGCTGGGTCCCTCTCTGAATTATCACCCTCTCCATGATACACAAGTAAAAAGTCCAGAATCCCTCCCTCCTTCCTCCTTCTCTTCCCTCCATTTCCTCAATATAATTAAGTTTCCCTTCTGAAGGCCACACAGGAGTCCAGACATTATCATCTCCAGGACATCATCAGCCAGAAATATATTTATTCTTTGAAATTCACATGTGGAAAAACTACCAAGACTTATTATACCCAATGTATTAACTCTCTTTTTCTAATTCCTATAGGAATTAATACTGCTAGAAGTAAAGTGGAATTTTCCCTGGAGTGTTTAAGTGTTATAAGTACTCGAGGTTAAAACAGAAGAATCAACTATAGATTGAGCAGACTCAAACTGTAATGCCATAATATCTTCGGTGGTAGGTAGAATAATGCACTCAAAGATGTCTACAGCCTTATCCCTGGAACCAGGAATATGTGGCCTTATGTGGAATTACAGATGTGACAGGGTATAGACTTTGAGATGGGGGGATTGTTGTGAATTATCTGAGAGGGCCCAATCCAAAAGTAGGCAACTTCTTCCACCTGTGGTCAGAGGAAAGGATGTGATGGAAGAAGCAAGGTCAGAAAGATGTTACATCGCTGGGTTTAAAGGAGAAAGGGGGCCATGCATCAAGAAATGAGGTTGACCTGTAGAAACTGGACAAAGCAGAGAAATAGATTCACCTCTAGACCTTCCAGAAAGATATGCAGCTCTGCCAACACCTGATCACCCAGTGACCAAGATTGAACTTCTGAGTTCAGTCAGAACTGGGACATAATGAATTTGTGTTGTCTTTAACTACTGTGTGGTGACTTGTTACAGCAGCAATAGAAAATTTACATATTATTTTTCCTTCCATATAACATCTGTCTTAGTCACTTTCTCATTGCTGAGACAAAATACCCAGCACTCATAAGTTAAATGAGGAAAGTTTTATTTTACCTCACAGTTTGTAGAGGTTTCAATTCTACCTTGCTGACTCCAACGTAGAGCGACATGGCAGAAGGGCATCACAAAGGAGAAACAGTCCATGGAAGAGCAGGCAGGAAGCAGTAGCAGCAGCAAGCAGTGAGCCTGCTTTCCTTCTTTTCCCCTTATAGTTCACCCAGGCTATAAGTCTATTGACCCATGTCACCCATACCCATGGTGGGGCTTCCCATTATCTATACCCAGACCTATGCTAAAGCATTGGTGGACTAACTTAATTATCATACTCTTAATCCATATTCACACACCCTAGTTCCAGCCATCTCCAAAAAGCCCACACACACACTATGAGCACATGAAGCTTTGGGGGACATCTAAATACAAATCATAACAATATCTTTGGAAAAGAAAAGAGATGCACTTCAAAAGGTGATATTAAAAAGGGATTTGTTTTAAAAGATCCTGTCCTATGACTTTAAAAGTTTGGTCTCGAGTAAAGAAAAAAAGTATATGCTACTGTTTCAGTGCTCAGCAGCCCTTTATCCACCACCTTGAGAGACCCACAGTGAAATTTACTTGGAAAGGGAGGGTGGAAATCCTCAGGTAACTCACTAGGTCCAGATACTAAGGAAGATAAAATACCGGGCACGAAAAAAAGGCACAGTGGAAGAGATGCTCAGTACAACTTGAAAGAAAATGTGCAAATCAAAGGTCAATGGCAAATGCTAAGCACAGGCTTTCAAAGCAGAGTGACGCTGTCTCAAATTCCACCTCCTCCACTTACTGGCCATGTGGCATTGGCAAGGTACACTAACTACACTTCAGTTTTCTCACCTGTACAATGAGAATAATGAAAGTACCTACCTTATATAACCATTAGGAGGAAAATAATGAGTAATGTTAATAGAGTGTTGCACATAAACATTCAATAAACTTTATGATTAATAGAAACACCCATGGCTTCAGATGTTACATAGCCAGCAACAAAGTTAAAAACCCATAATAGAAGAAAGTAAGTGTGATCTCAGAGACTTGGTGGGGAACTAATCGAGGACTATGCCTAGGGAGGGGAAGACCTTGCTTGGAAGAAGCAAGAAAGAGGAAATGTAGGTAACACCAGAGTGCAAAAAGGGCTCAGACACTTACATTGAAGACTTAAGTAAATCCATAGTGGGAATTGCTTAGTAAAAATAAGAAATGGAACTCTTTTAGGCACTAACTACTCCTGGCCTGGTCACAGAGTAGTACTGGTACTTTCCAAAAGCAGGGTCCAAAATGACACACAATAAGCATATAGTGAAGAACCGGAAGTTCTTCAGAGGCCAATCTGCTAATAGTAATACTCACCAAGGACTCGAGTTTTAGTAAAATCGGTTTCCAAAGAGAAGGAATGATTGCATGGCCTGGGACTCTCCACTGGAAAATGGCCCTTGGAAAGTGGAAGGACATAAACCTTAAAAATCAATTTAGTCCTAGATCACCCAAATAATGCCATAAAGAATATAGAAATCATCAAGAAAGATCTGTTGAGTAAACAAATCACTAAAATGCAAGGTGACAGGCACCATAATTAAAATGTGCACCAAATTATATAAGAGAACAGAGAATGAAGTGAAAAACCCGCTTTGAAGAATGGACCTCATAGAAGTTTGTGGTGAATGTTGCAAATCGATGCATGCACATCTACTCCAGCCTCTTTCTAGTGTATCATATTATTGTGGAAGACAGAAAAGTTATGTTTTACATTCCCCCTCCTTGCTTGCACCTAGGGACTTGGATCAAGTGCCCTTGTTAGAGCTGGTAGGTGGTGGTGAGACGAAGACCTTACAGTAATTTTTACTGCTTTCCCTTTCTTGGCCTGAAAGCACGCTGGACGATAGCATCTAGCATTCCGCCACCAGCAGTGTGGGTCCTGAGAAGCACGCTGTGGGGCCAGCACTCTTTGCTGGTATCTCAAGCAGGCACAGCATGACCCATGATGACATCCCCAACTTCTCAGTCACTGGACGGCAGCTGTGCAGTGCATTCCTGAAAGCGGCTGCCACCTCCCTGTCTGAGGCAGGGGTACCCTCTCAACTTGCAGGCCAGTTGTACAGTGTTGTTCAGAGAGAGACTCCTAGATGCTCTACCTCAAACCAGTACTCCAGCCCTTACAAAAACTTTCTAAGAAACTCAATTTTTGAATTTAATTCTTTTATGTTGTTACTGCTGCTGCTGTTAAAATAGCTATAGTGATTTCTGTTTTCTGCAACTTAAATCTTGACTAATTCGGATGCAATATTCCAGCTGTGTTTTCAGCGCTTGAGCTTTGTTCTTAAGTGGAAAAATCACAGGAGCTATATTCAAGGGATATAGTCACATGACTAAAAGACTAGAAGTTCTAATTGACGGAAGAAATAGTGCAAGAACTATTTTTTGAGAAGTTAGGCTCCAGAATCACAAGAATCATACCATAAAATCAAAAAAGAACTTGTTTTGGTGTTTATATAACAATTAATACTAATTTTTGTGGGTAATAGAGAAACACATGAAGACTGAAGACTGACAAATATTTCAACTTCTGGCAGATAGAAAAAGAAACATTTGGATATTCCATATTACTCAGCTCAGTGTCAATTCCCATAAATATTTATTTGCAAAGTATTATTAATTAAATAAATATCATTGCTTAGATAAGAAAGTGGTAAGTGATGGAACTACAGTAACCTCACCAGGAAAAGAAAAAGTCGTGCAAAATCATGCACATTTCTTTTGTTGTTGCTTTGGCTGTTTTGTTGAATTTCCTAGAGAAGGATGATTCCTTGGAGAAAGTACACCTTAATTCAACCAGACATTTGATAAATATCTCATGACATATTTGATGAATATCTCTTTAGAAGGAGATTGGAAATATACATAATTACAGATTTACAACAACTTGTACCAAATCTTGGGACTCTCCAAAAGGTTTTTAAGAGCTTAGTGCAGATCTCTGTATTTATTTCTATTTCATTCAATAATTTAACAAGTATCTAACAAAAAATCATATCACACAGTTCTATCAAATTTACAAATGACATTAATTTAAGAGAGGTAATATTGGGTGGCATAATAGAGGTTCAAATAAGTCTCAAAAACCTATAATCATAAGAATGAACACAAAAGGTAAACTTAAAAAAGTTTCTAGTGTAAAATCTATACTTAAGCATACACATAAAGACTAATAATAACAATCGCTAAAACACACCATTAGGAACTTTGTGTTTAACATCCATTAATAGAGGAAATAATGCCTGCAGATTTCAGTTGCCAACAGTGTTAAGGACCATAGAACGTCAACATGCATGCCCAGAAGAGGTAGTCACAAAAGGAGGGGAACTGACAATGATGCCATGTAAAGAATGGTGGAAGAAATTGAGTAAAATTAGTCTAGATGGCAGGGCTGAGATGGGTACAGCCTGAAAATTCTACTTAAACATTTGTAATTTGATTATAGTAAGAACTTGATTCTTTGTAATTCTAGAGGGAAGAACTGGGACCAACGAGTAAGAGTATGAGGTACCATATTTTGTCTCGATATAAAGAAACTGTTCCTAAATTTTTATTTAAGAAGTGACTTCTTACCATTAGAAAAATGCAAGCAGAATCTAAAGGATCACTTGGCAGAGATGTTAATGAGAAAAATCTTTTGTTAAGCGGAATATTAAATCGAACCATCTCTCACAACCCCGAATTATTAGTCTTAAAGATCTGATACATTTTCATTATTTCAATGATTATCTGAAACAAGTGATTTTTTTAATCTGTATCTCCCATTTTAATTTTTCATACTTTTTGAACATGTCTGATGGGATAGCCATTGTTATGGGTGGGACTGTGTCCTTCCAAAATGTGTAGAAGTCCTATCCTCAGTACCCGTTCCTGTGAAGTTACTTGGGAACGGGAGCTCTGCAGATGATCAAGGTGAGGTCGTTGGGTGGGCTGTAATTTACTATGACTGTGTCATTAGAATGGAAAAGTTGAACACAGGGAGAGACATGGATGAGAGAAGGTGATACGAAGACACAGGGAGAACTCCTTCTGCAAGACAAGGAAAGCCCAGATCTGCCAGAAGCTAGGAGAGGGGGCTGGCACAGATTCTCCGCCACCTTGCCAACACCTTTACCTTGGACCTGGGGCATAAGAACTGTGAAACAATAAATTATTACTGTGTAAGCCATCCAGTTTGTGTTGCTTTGTTATGGCAGCTGCAGGAAACTACTACAGTCTTTATTACCTCAAATCAACCCATCATGCCCCTCACTGATTTCATAGTGTCACCTAATCCAGCTCTCTCATTTAATTTAACTTTTTCTATTTATGTTATAATATACTAGTTGCTTATATTTGAACCACAGCTAGGTACCTAACTATCCAATTAGTTATGTAGGATCTCCTTATGTAGGACCTCCTTTTTACAGTGTTTACAATATATCCTAATTTTCCCATTCCCATGGCCACCACCTAAAATGCATCTTTTTACTTTAGTTCTGATGTTCTAAAATGTCTTCTTATTTTTCTTCTTCTAACATCACATCCACTCCTGCTCATTCTTTGCAACATCAAAACTTGTGACCCTTGTCCACTCTTTATTCCTGTGGCTTACATGATGAAATCCTATAGTTTTCCCTTCAGCTGCCACTCTAAGCCCTTTTGTCTGGCCCAAGCCTGCATCCAAGCTTGCCCCACCATCACCATGGTATTGATTGAACTAAACTGATTTATCCTTTGACACTAAGCATGCTTCTGTTTTTCTCTCCCCTTCACTGCTTTGCTTATCCTGTCTTCCCTTTCTTCAATTATCAAGATTCTAATTCACATTCAAGACCCTTTTCTACCTCACTTCTTCCATTAAGCTTTCACTGATCATTACAGCCTAAAATGAGCCTTAACATTTGGCCCCTATATCATCTAGCCTAATCTATACCACAGTGAAATTATAATATTCAATGCCTGCTTTATCAAGAGATGCCAACAATAGAAATTCTACCTCCAGATATTTGACCTTAAAATACTTGTATGCATTTCAAATACACATCAAGCAGAAGAGGATAATATCAAAAAATATAGTGTGATAGTATAAGTGTATAAAAACACAATATACTATGCTAATAGAATGGTGTAATAGCAAAAAATATGCCACCGAACAACAAAATTTTATTAGCATGCAAGATAAACCAAAGGACAGCAGGTGGCCACCAAAAAATGTTTCAGATCAATATTTATTATAATGCAGGGCCGGTGATATCGCTCAGCAGCACGGGCGCCTGCTGACGCACGAGGTCCTGAGTTTGACCCCCGGTACCCACAAAAAAAAAAAATGCAAAAACTCCTGCTGTCATTTGTGTGTGCCCACTCAAAAATTCAGGTATTGGGCCGGTGAGATGGCTCAGCGGCGTAAGCGCCTGCCTGGCAAGTGCGAGGGCCCAAGTTCGACTCCCGGAACCCACATACGAAAAAAGGGCCGGTGATATCGCTCAGCGGCATGGGCGCCTGCTGGCACGCGAGGTCCTGAGGTCGACCCCCGGTACCCACAAAAAAAAAAAAAATTCAGGTGTTGCCAGGTATGATGATGGCACATGCCCGTAATCCCAGCACTTGAGAGGCTGAGGCAGGAGAATTACTGTGAGTTTAAGGGCAGCTTGGGCTATATATAGTGAGCTCAAGGTCAGCCTGAACTACACTGTGAGATCAAACAAATAAACAAACAAAAAATTCAGGTGTTGAAACTTAAAAGCCAAAGAAACAGTGTTAGAGCAGTGTTAGAAACAGTGTTAGGCCATGAGGGCTCCTCCCTTGCATGGCATTCAAGTCATTATAAAAGGGTCTTCACATAGCACTAGGCTTTCTTGCCTTTCTAGATTCTGCCATGTGAAGAATCTCATCTAATTCATGACATACTTCTGTTGTTTATGCTTATAAATATCTCTCAAATCCAACTACAGCCTTTTAGACATCTTCTCTATGCCTTATTTTGCACCTTGGAATTCATACACCATGTATTCTGAAGACTAAAATTTCTACGAGGCAACTTTAATCACATCCCTTCCTTGCCATAAAGGATCTAAATGTCTTACCTCCCCCCATAGAATGTAGCAATAAGTCATCTTCTTGGATGAGGCCAGAGAACAGCTCTCACCTGACACCAAATCTACCACCTGGACCATGGACTTCCCAGCTTCCAGAATTATGAAAAAAATGTTTCTGTTTTTTTCATGAAGTACCCAGTCTCAGGCATTTCATTATAGCAGAACTAACAGACTAAGAACCAACAACATACTATTGATTGACAAAGTGGATAGTACAATAGTAAGTGTAATGTGTTCCTGTTTATTTAAAATCATATACATAGCTACATAACTAGACTCCTAAAAGAGGATGAAATAGGTACTGGGATTTGAAGTAATATTTTTCTTTTCTCAATTCTGTTTTTTTTTTTTTTCAGTATTGAACAGTTTTCCAAAACAATGTGTTTCCAAAAGAAACAAACACAAATATATAAAATAGTAAAGTAGACATATGTATAAATTTTGAGCATTCATCTTTCATTTGCTGGATAAAGTTCTCAGAAGGCAAGTGTCATGTCTTTCCCAGTATGAAAGCCATTTAGTACATTATCTTGCATATTATCAAGTACTTATTCAATATTTGGTGACTGTATTAATGGTAGAGATTGACTCAAAATGGAAAATAAAACACAGGATATCCTATTCTCTACACCCACTCCCAAGTTCACTGATAATTCCCCTCTGTAAAATCCCCTTAAACCAGAGTATTGTTACATCTGGGAAAAGTTGAACTTGAAAGAGTAGAATGTAGGACTTGCTCTCTCTGGTAGGCAGCAAGAGACAAAAGAACACCCAAAGCCACTTTTCTCGCTTTTTCTCTCAATCTTTGACAACTTTATGTGTGGTGACTAAACGCAGAATAGGTTCTGGGCAAACACAGTCTATCAGGATGAACTCTTGGGGCCTGGGTAGGAATGGGCAATGTAATTCCACAGGTATCCACTGGGTTTAAAAACAGAAAGCTTAGGCTGGGGATATAGCTCAGTAGTGCAGTGCCCACCTGGCACGTGCAAGGTCGTGAGTTTGATTTCTGGTACAAAAAAAAAAAAATACATACATATATATATATATATATATATATATATATATATATATATATCTTCCCAGGAGGAGTGGTCCTCATGGGTAACTGGAGCAGACACAGTGTGTTTTAACTAATGATAAAACCCATGAACTCACTTCAGTCATTCTTTTGTGCATCTTTTGTCTTCTCTTGAAGCTCTTTCCTACACTTAGATCATCCTAAAACGTTTTCTTCAAATCCTGTTTTCTAGCAAAGCATTCTTTCCGTAATATGTCACACACGTATACACACGGACGCTAATACACTTCCCAGCAGACAGTTATTTTTAACAATTCATATGCACCAAATTAAACTCTCAACTTTCTAGTTTACTGAGATGAGAGAAGTGAACGGATACTGTAACAATGATAACTGAAGATCCTTTACACTTTGACTTTAGAAGTGAGAGCAATACACTCATAAATTCAAAAAGAATTTATTAAGCAAACACTAAACATCAGATCCTGTGCTAAACAGCTAGGATATAAGACTAAACAAGGCCAGACAGCATTTCTACCCTCATAGAATCTGTGGCCTAATTGTGGCACTGACAAGCAGCAGCGATCAGCAGGGGCTCTAACAGGAAATGTCAACAGTGCTGTGAGAGCCCATGCACAGGAGCATCCGATTGGGATTTGGGGTGCTAGGGATGTGTTCCAAGAATTGATATCTATAGTAGTAAAACCCTGAAAGGTCTTGTACACCATGGTAAGACATTTAGATCCTTTATGGCAAGGAAGGGATGTGATTAAAGTTGCCTCGTAGAAATTTTAGTCTTCAGAATACATGGTGTATGAATTCCAAGGTGCAAAATAAGGCATAGAGAAGATGTCTAAAAGGCTGTAGTTGGATTTGAGAGATATTTATAAGCATAAACAACAGAAGTATGTCATGAATTAGATGAGACAGAATAAGAAAGATAAAAGTCCAAATTGATCCCTAAAATTTTTAACAGAGCAAGAGGGTAGCTTCATTACTTAGGAGGTCTAGGTTTATATGGCAGTTGAGGGCCCTACATGATACTTATTAGATAAGATGAGATGAATTAGAGATGCTTATTAGATAAGTCATATACATTATTCTATAGATCTGAGAAGTGTGCAAATTTAGAAACCGTTAATATATAGATGAGGATGAAGAAGGATGGGATGAAGTAGTCAATACTGGCTTCCCAGTGGGTACACTCCACACAACACATGCTTAGGGAACCAGCAAAGAGAGAGCTCATTTTCAATCAGGAATGTTTAAATTCAAAAAATAACTTATTATAATAAAGACATACTGCCAAGAACAATGAGATAAGTGTGTTTGAAGAAGAAGGGAGTATTTTAACTATTTTGATTGGCATTAATGTCAATGTGTCCTTTACTGTAATAATTTTTTAAAAATTTATACATTCACCATGTTTTATGATTGACCTCTTGTTCATCAAATGTCTACAGTTTTTGTCAAATAAAAATATTCATTATGGTGTTTCCTCATCCACCTTATTTGGCAGATCTGGTACCATGAGACTTCTGGCTGTACCCCAAAATCAAAATGACCATGAAATGTAAACATTTTGAATCAATCTGGGACATGGAGGCAGCCATGACAGCACAACTGAGGACATTCATAAAAAAGGATTTCCAGAACTGCTTCAGAAAGTGGCAAGATAAGTGTTCAAAGCAAGGGGTAGTATTCTGAGAAGGACTTATGACAATGTGTCCTTTACTGAATACATTTTTATCTATCTATCTATCTATCTATCTATCTATCTATCTATCTATGCGGGTACCGGGAGTTGAACTCAGGACCTCTAGCTTGCCAGGCAGGTGCTTATGCCGCTGAGCTATATCACTGGCCCTACTGAACATATTTTTAAAAATTTAAACATTCACTACATTTTTATCACACCTTGTGTGTAGAATTAAGCACCCTGAAAATCTAGAAGGAAGCAATACTATTTTTTTTGTTTAAAAAAATCTTTACATTTGATCTGCATATCATGAGACAGTGAAGGAGAGACTTTTCTGGGAATCCTAGAAGCCTTGTCTGGCCAAGGAAAAGGTGTACAGAGTGAGCAGAGAAGGCAAAGAAGAAACTCTAAGGAATAGCAAATTTTAAGGAATAATAAGAAGAAAAGAAACTAGCAAAGACATCTGAGAAAGAGTGATGAAAAAGTAGGAAGAAATCCAGCAGAGTTGGCCTCTCCAAAGCCAAGGGAGAAGATCATTCCAAATGTTCTTGGCAGTTGAAGTAAGAGAAGAACAGAAAATTGTCTATCAGAAGTAGAAATAAAGAGAAAGTTGGTAACTTTGACAAAAGTAATTTCAGAAGAACAGTAGAGATAGAAACCAGACTGCAGTGGGTTGGAGAGTGAATGGGACATGTGGAAGGAGATGATGGCCGTAGACTGAAGCCATAGAGCTTCAGCAGCAAAGGAAGAAGGTGAGGAGGGGTGGGGGAGATAAGTCAGCATGGAGAGGAGAATGGAAAGTTTGTACCATAGAAGACTTAGGAATTACCTAATCAGTTGAGTAGGAAGAAGCCAAAGGGAAGAGAGAATGAAGATTAATGAAAGAGTACAGATAATAGAGGTAATGTGATGCAGAACCTAGCAGAGAGATCCACTCTCAGCAGAATGCAGGGAGACCAGTGGTGGCTACCCAAACTTGTATCTCACCCCACAGCTACTAGCTGCTAACAGTCAACTTGCCCCTTTCTTTAGAAAATTCCCTTCACCAAATTGCAACTGGCTCACAGAGGTTGTTCATCTCTTTCCAGGAGCAGCTAGCATTCAATGGCTGACTAACAGAAGGGAACAAAAAAATCCTTTTGCCTCAAAATGGAACTAAATCCATAGTGCAATTCACACTTGTGAGCTTCCTGAGATCCGAGATTGGAGAGGTTATTCCCCAGCTAAAATCACATCTTTGCTTAGTCCCTTGCCCTCACTTCTCTTGTTTCCCCACTGCTGCCTGATAGAGAACCCCTCAGTAAATCACATAAATCTAAATTCCTGACTCAGGCTCCACTCGTTGAAAATCCTTGAAGACAGAGGAACGTATGGCCATGCAATAGAAGGGCAAGAGGGAAGAAAAGAAAGGATAGGAACGCAGTTGAGGCCTATGGCATCACATGGAAGAAGCACTCCTCTAGCTTACGCTGCATTCTTAATGAAGTAAGAGTTGACTGATCTATGGGTGGGAAGCAAGGTGATGGGTACAAAGACCTCAGAAGACGCCACAGGTATGAAATACTCATTGTGGGAAGAAGAAACAAAATAGCATACTAGGGAGATGTGAGAGTAGTAGTTAGATGGGATTCATAAATTAATACTTCCAAGCTCACATCTCCAGGTATTAACCCTGCTTAGAATTAGGTAAGAAGTAAAGAGGTCACCTTTCTGTCCTTACCTGCTTGACCTCTCAAACTTTTGACACCACTGTCCACACTCTCCTCCTTTGGCTACGTGAATCAACACTCTTGGTTAATCCCTGTCTCTACAAATATATGTAACTGTCTGATGAATGTGGTCCCCAGGATGTCTCCATGGCCTCAAATTCAACATATCTAAACTCAAGACATTGTCCCTCTTAAATTCTTTTTATGTTTCCCCATCATAAAGACAAACCTCAGCATTATTCTATACCTAATCTAGAACCCCAGAAAGGAATGGCCTGAGCTCCTTTTCTTTCTCGGTTGCATATACAATCAACCACCAAAGTCAGTAAGTTCTACATTCTAAATAATTCTAAAAACACTCTCTTCACCTGTCCACTCTGCCCTTGCTTTAAACCAACATACCCTTTATCATGGTTTATTGACTAAGATACTTACTGGCTGGCCTTTCTCCAGTCTTTTCCATCTTCCTCACAGAAGTCAAATCAAGCTGATTCCTACTTTAGCTCAACAATAGTGCCCCAGTGCACTTGAGACAAAACCCATACGCCATAGCAAATATTCAAGGTCCTTTATTATCTGGTTCCATGCTACCTGTCTAGCTTCATCTGAGGTCGTTACTCTCTTTATGCCCTGAAGTATGTATGCTTTCCCACTGTGTTATGTTTTTTCCTGGTTCCACAAAATTGCACAAATTTTTTTCTATGCCTAGGATGCTTTTCTCCTGTGTAAGTTTCTACTAGCTACCCATCTATTGAAAGTTAGTATAAGTATTACCTTTTCCAGGAGATCTCCCTGACATCTTTTCCAACCTCTGAGTGCACATTTGGTTCAAGCCTAACCACTCCCTTAGCACCCTGTGTCCCTCCAGCATAGCACTTGTCACATTGTGCAAGTGACTAATGAAAAGCTTAGATTTGAACCTTGACCATTCTGGCTCCAAATTTCTTTCTCTAACCTCAGTGCAATCTTGCCTTCAACAATAGACTAAATATTTCTCAATAGTGAGTTTCAAAAAGGAATTAAAACAAATTTTACTGTGGCAGGTGCAGATTATACTGCATAAAGTAGTCATTTTTGTATCAATATTTGACTCCCCGGGTAGAAACACTTACGTGAAAAAAAATAGATAATAAAATAGGTATTTTTAAAAATCCTATCACTCGTAGACTCAAGGAAAAGTCTTACTGACTGTAAGAAGATGTGAAATAGGAAGATCTGCTTCCTCAAAGGTCTCTAGGACCTTTAGATGGTGGTTACGATGTCCCCCGAAGTTGCTTAAAACTGTAACTAAGGCTCACTTATCATCATGCCTCAACGGACAGAGGACTTCTAATTCCATCTTCTCCCCTGCTAAATTCTCATAAGCCCACATCGATACTGGTACTTAATATACATTCTCCCCGCGAAGACACTGAGTTTTGATGGGAGAACTTTTGTTTGCCTTTTGCATTGTCTTCTGTAAACTTTGACATTTTTCCTGAAGGATGGTAGATCAACACTGTGCATATGAAAGTTGCAAATGTTATGGTGACAGAGGGAAGAGAATTCCACATACACACACAGAGGCGCCCTCCACACCTTCCCTGCTCGACTCCCCCTCCGCAGACTTGTCTCCTCTTCTGCCCTCTGAAGCTGGTGCTCAGAGAGGCACACTCTTTCAGCTACCCTATCATGGTTTCTCTTCTAGAAGGACAGGGCCCATGTTCTGTCTGGAGAGCACATTTCCTCTCCTAAATTCTTCATCCTCTCCCTCCCCTGACGTTAATGTTTTGAAGCCATCTGAGGATCATTTGTTGGCTGAGTGATCACATTCAGACTATGGCCTAGTGATGACTCACACTCTTGTGGTCTCCCTGTGTTTACCATGGATATTCTATTCCAGCTGGATTTCCCTTTCCCCAGGAAACCTAGAGCTATGCGATCTCTCCATTTTTATCCTTCCACCCCACATACCCTTTCACCACCAGTAGAGGAAAAGGCCCGCATACATGTGTGTGTGTGTGTGTGGTGCATGTGTATGTGTGTATACTCTAGGCAAGGAATATGCAAATTATGAACCATAATCCAAGTCCAGCATGTGGCTATTTTTTTTGTATAGTCTGTGAGCTAAGAATGATTTTTACATTTTCTTGGAGTTGAAATAGCAATAATAAAATCCAGAGAAGAAGAAAAAATACAAGAGAAACCATATGTCCTATGTAGCCAACCAACCCACAATGCCTAAATATTTACTCTCTGGTACCTCTTCTTTATACTAAGGTATGTTTCTAGAACATGGATCTGAATTCAGACAGACAAGATTTATAGTCCAGCTTTGCTACTTACTAACTATGTAAACTGGACACAATATTTAGCCTAAGTTTTCTCTCCCATAGCGTAAAGTAATAAGTAATTCTCTTGATGGATGTTAGACAAAATGGCAAAAGCAGCATTTTCAAACCAATAAGTAAATCAAGTTTTTTAACTATCTTATGATTGGATTTCTTCACTGCCAAAAATTAGGGAATATCATAGCCATGGTTCTATAAAGATTGGAGGTAAGACAAATGCTTTCACATACGCTCCAGATATCTAGGTTTTTTTGTTTGTTTGTTTGTTTGTTTTTCCTTTCATCCTTGGTAGAAACTTGAATGCCATTCTTTCTCCTCCTCACTCATTCAGTATATAGTCATCATATAACATATACTCAATCAATGAAATTTACCTATGTTACCTATTAATTACTTTCAATTCTATTTCCTTCACTCCAGTGTCACTGCCATGGGCCCTTGTTATCTCTTCTCCAAACTATAGCAATGGTCTTCTGTCTTCTTGCTCATAGTTTTGTCCCCAAACTGTTAACCATGTAGCTGCTGGAGAAACCCATCTAAGCCATGAATCTGACCAAGCAGTGGTCTTGCTTACGGCCACTTCATCTCTTGCCACTGTCTCACTCATGTTTTAAGTTCCAGCAACATCAAGCAAGTTACAGTTCTCACCCCACACCCAATTATATTGTTTAGTGGTTTTGTCCTTTTGCTTGGGCAACTCCTACGTAATGTCTTCTTTTTTATTATTATAAAAATACTACATGAATGTTATCAATAATTTAGAATACAAAATAAGAATTAAATCCCTGGTGTGGTGGAACAGCTCTTTAGGAAGCTGAAGAAGGAGGATTACAAATTTCAGGCCAGCCTGGGAAATTCAGCAAGATCCCATCTAAAATAAAAGATAAAACGGCTGGGGTTATAGCTCAGTGGTACAGCTCTTGTTTAGTATGTGAGAAGTTCAAGTTTCAATCCTCAGTTTGCAAAAAAAAAAAAGAAAAAAATTAAAAATTAGTATCCAGATTCTAATCCCTTAAATAATCCTATTATTATTATTTTTTTTTAATGTGGGTACTGAGAGTCGAACTCAGGACCTCGTGCTTGCCAGCAGGCGTTTATGCCACTGAGCTATCTCACCAGCCCAAATAATCCTATTGTTGATATTTAATGTAATTGCTTTTATTATTTTTCTATGACTGTCTGCAAACAATACATAATTGGGGCATAGTACTTCTTTGAGTTTTAATATGTTGGTATTTTACTATTTTTTATCCACATGAATTTTTTTACTCAACCTAATATGCAATCAAGTATCATTTGCAATTATTGTTATTTAAATAGCAAAAAACCATAGACAACTAACAATCATGATTCCCTCAGATATTTACTCTTGATAGCAAATACTTTTCCATATCATGCACAGCCATTCCTGTGGAAAGAACAATGACTTAGGCTCTGCCCCAAAAAGTGAAGCATTCGTGGAATGAAAAAGGAAATTCTGGGAGCATGAAATCCTTCCTACTTCACAATTTTATCCAAATTTGCTTACAGAGGAAAGTAGCAATTTAGTTATAGACCCATGTAGCAATTCTGGGAGATGTGTGAGTATTTGATCTGACTTTGGTGTACAATTGTACACATACCCCCAGACCTCCGTGACTTTCTGTGGTGCTCCTGCTCACACTTAGGTGGTTTCCAGCCTCCATCACCAAGGAGCCCCAAGACTGGTGGAATGAGGAGGTTGACTCAGGCCAGACTGAGTTTGATGTGAAATAGTGGTTCCTCAAGGTTCTTCACATGAAGCAGAGGAGAGGAATGTACTCCTTACCTTATTCTAAATGCAGCTTATTAAAAGTTCTGAAACCCCCGTACTAAAACACTTAAACTCTGTCTAGATTCCTGGGTGATGAAATAAGAAGTGATAAAAATTGTAGCTCTGAATTAGAATGACCTAGGTTCATCTGGGCTTTGCCACTTTCTTTCTGAAGGATTTGTGGCATTATAAAATATCCCCCAGAATCAGTTTCATGATCACAAAATAATGGAATGAACATAAAATAATCTAAAAAAGGAGACTAATCATAGTACCTATGTCCTAACATTGCTACACAGATTAAACAAAAACATATATGTAAAGCACAAGGCCAAATACCAAATATATAGAAAGCAATTGTTACTTAACATAGCATTTTTCAAACAAGCTTGAAAATTTCACACTTTGTGTTATTTTTCAAATAATGTCTATTTAAAAACCAATGAAACATACTTTCACAAACTGATCTAAACTCAGAATTTGGCTTGTTTTCAAACATTGTGGAAAGATGGAAAAAAGTAAGCAGGGAAAAATGGAACAAAGACAGAACTTACTCTTCTTTCTTTATTGCTTGCAAATTTACAAGGAGAATGTATTCTTTTAAAAGAAAATCTTCATTTTTATAGAAGGAAAAGGGCAAACTAGATTTTTGTTGGGATATTCACCCTGTAGTAACAGTCATTTTAGAGGATATAACAAGAGCAGCTTCACAATGGAAGGGCCAGGACCCTAAGAGAAGCTCCAGTCTGCTGAGGCAGTGACAGGCCCTGCTTCTCTTTGCAAGAGCTTCCCAAAGCAGAACCTGGGAGTATTAGTCTCTACTATTTGGAATGAAAAGTGTAATGACCAGCACAAAACAGAAACGTAAGAAAAGAGCACGTGAGTTCATCCTCATTTTTTCAATCTGGAATTTCTCCTAAAGTTACTCTTGACAAGACAAATAGAAGGAGGGAAGAATCTTTTGTTTAGCCTCAGCCTTTATTTAAAACAACAAAAACCCTCAGCATTTCCAACTGCAAGATGTATTAACCAAGTATTTTTGACATTTGACATTCTCTCTTTGGTTTGCCTCCCCTACACACACACACACACACACACACACACACACACACACACACATTTCTTAGAATCCAGGTTTATTTTTAGCCCAAAAAGATTGTGTGTTTCAGATCAAGGCTCTCTGCTCCTGAGCAGACATTCTAAAAAAGTTTCATTGCTAGATATAAAAAGGCTGCTATATAATTTATTAGAGGAACTTTCAGAAAACACTGATTAGTTTTTAACCTGGAAGAGAAAAAAAAAATGCACAAGAATCCCAGTCAGATCCAACACATGTAGGAGCTAGGAATTCTCTGTGTTGCCCACTCCAGCCTGCTCATCTGCAGGGTGCCTGAAGAAGGGTTTGAGATTAAGTTCTCTGGCATTCAATCTTCTCTCTTCCCTGCGAATGTGCAATTCCATTTCCCTAAATAATGGGGGAGACTGAGCCAAAAATACCTCAAAACAATACATTTGTTTAATACCGCTAATGGTTCTGCTGGGACCTGCCAATGAAAACACCAGCCTAATTGTTCCAGGGAGCCTTCGACCAGAGCTAAACAGAACCAGCCAAATATCTACCCACCAACTCATGCTTCCTGCCATTCAAGACTTTTGTCCTGTCTCCCTCTCTCTCCCTCTCTCTCTTTCTCTCTTCTTTTTTCTCCTTTTATTCTTTCTTTCCATTTTGTTTTTCTATTTACCCAGAGGAGTATGTAAAATAACCAAAGAATGTTCTCTTTTCATATGTATGATGTTTGGGATACCGACACATGTTTACTTCTCATGGATATGGTGAGCATATTTTCAAACCAAAAGTAAGGACATGGTTTTATAGAATAAGGGTACTTTGTAAAACAACAGGAGAAGATATTTGAAACCATGTGTTTCCTGAAAAATCTAAGTTGGGTCAACCTTCATTAGTCAGGACATAAGCATGCCAAAAATCAAATGTTGTCTTTTCTTTCAAAAATAATTTTTTGAGAATTTACTATTTTTAGGACTATGCAGGTGCTTGGAAAGACACTTAGATACTTCAACTAAAAATAAAAGTTCTCCACCCTAAACAATAATTAGCAAGTGGTCCCATCCTTTTGTTTCCCAAGGAAAAAAGGGTCATGTTGACCCTTTTGAACAGACCTAAAGTAAAGGTTGAAGACTGAGAAGAGAAGAAAATTGAAGGGGGGAATGAGATGTGAATATAAAATTAAAAAGAAGTAGCAGAGTATGTGGGAAGAAGAGAAAATAAAAATACTCATAATAAAACAAGGCCACCAACTACTTCCTTTTTTTTTTTTTTTTTTTTTTTTTTTCAATGTGAGTACCGGGTCAAACTCAGGACCTTGCGCTTGCTAGGCAGGCGCTTATGCCTCTGAGCCATCTCACCAGCCCGGCCACCAATTACTGAATCAAGAGCCAAAACTGTCTACCAAGATCACTCTTGTCTATCTTTACATGAAAAAAAAAAGCAAGTAAAATCAGACAGAATTAGATCCCATGCCTCCGCACCTCCAAATTGGCAAGAAAAAGTGACCAAATTCAAATTCCTTCAAAAGAATGTAGTGCTACCACTGTGTTCTGAAGCATTGTCTTCACATTTTTTCATCCAATACAATTCTTGTTGAAAGTATGAGTCTCCTGTTGCTATTATAATTCATGTAGTACACAAAATAACTATCCTACCACTTTCTACAGGTCCATACCACCTGGATCACAAGCTCTCCGATCTCATGGACTCTGTCCCACTGATTCAGTGATTCAAAAGGTAGAGAATGAGCATGTGATAAATGTCGCTATGTGCATTGGTATAGATGAGAGACCTCAAGCAAACAATGGGGAAGCTTTGGCTTGAATCAACAGAGGGAGTCCTCTAACTCATCTGTGGACGTCCTGGTTTTTTTCCTCCAATCCATCCTGCACCCTTCTGCAAGTTAATTTTTTGTGGTGTAAGTGCTGGTCATGACAGTCTCTGCTCAAAAATCAACCATGGCTCTTCATTGCCTAATAACAGTTGCAAAATCATTAGTTTGATGTTAAAGATCTTTTGGATTCTTGCTCTTTATACTTCTGCAGCAACCTGATCCAACTAAATGGCATTACTTTTTAATTTCCTAATTACACCTAAAAATTTTCTCAACCTTTCACACATGCTGTCCTCATTACTTATAATCTCACACTTCTACCTACCAAGTGTAACTTACTAATAAATTTTTACTTTCTTCAGAAATAGACTTGGTTCCTATTTCCTCATTTTAGTTGTACTATACCTATAATGGAATCCCATATCTCATTTTAACATATAATCATATTTTACATTGTCTAATATAAATATTGATATGTGTCCATCACACTGTGAATTTTATTGCATACTTGTCTTACTGCTTTTTGCCTCCCATAAAGAACCTAGTGCTCAAAGACTACGCTCAATAATTATTTATTTCATAAATGAATGAACCAAGGCCTTTACATGCCAGAAATGTGTCACATATTAAACCAGGGAGGGCCGGTGAGATAGCTCAGCAGCATAAGCGCCTGCCTGGCAAGCCTGAGGTCCTGAGTCTGACTCCCAGAAGCCACATAAAGGAAAAAGTGGGGCTGGTGATATCGCTCAGTGGTACAAGCACTTGCTGGCAAGCGTGAGGTCCTGAGGTCGACTCCTGGTACCCACATAAAAAAAAAAAAAAAAGGAATTCCAAAGTTTTCCAAATATCACAATCACCTCTGAGAGTTATTAAAAATATATTAGAGTAGGTTTCAAACATTAGAATATTTTTAAAAGCTGATAATTCTGCTGACAATTCTGATAAACAACAAAATTTATGGGCCAGTAATCCACAAAATCGTAATGATGGAAAATAATTTGATTTAGTGATCTTAAATGACCCAAAACTGGTTCCCTGTAGAAGTTGAAATGAGTCCACCAAGCACTACCAACTCCTCCATCTATGAGCCATGTTAACAAAATACAAATCACTTCCCCAAAGTCTCCACTGTGACTTTCTGTCCAATTGGTCACTCTAAGACTAAATGATTAACAGATATAGGCGACCTTTGTGAGAAAGCAGTGGTTGAAAGAGATTTGACAGCCATTGAGAGCTTATTCAAGTCCATTACATCAATCTAGTCCTGGCTGTCTAAATTAGTAGCTGGTCAACATTAATTTAAGCTACTTAAACCTTCAAGCCTCAGTTTCCCCAATTAAAACAACCAAAAATTAGTAAATTCAATACTTCTGGGCCGGGGATATAGCTCAGCGGCACAGCGCCTGGCTCACGAGCACAAGTTCCTGGTACCAAAAAAAAAAAAAAAAAACTTCTTAAATTTTTGCAATTATCTATAAAATGAAGAAGTTCCAGTAAAAGTTACCTGTTAATTTATGACTATCACTTTACTATTGTTTGTCAACAGTGTCCTTTCCAAAGTCTGGATAGCAGAATACATCCATAAGAACCCATTGTACACGAGTGTCACAGAGTGGAAAAAAAAGCATCGAGGAGCCCTGACTTCTTCGTGTTATTTACTCTGATTGCTTGGTTTCAGAATTGATGACAAAGTTCATTTGGCACTTCTGTATCTGTGGGTTCTGGACCCGCAGGACCCATTCCTGGTAATGTCAGGTTAACTCAGGGCATTTGGCAGCACAGTATGAGGTGCTGTGAGTAACCTCAGTTTTGCAACCTCATTTGTCATATAATTAAATTTTTATATAATGAAAACTATGGACCACACAATAAAATGTTCATTCTCATACTGTGGTACTGTATACTTAGGCATAAAACAACCACAAGGGAAGATTGGAAATGACATGGAAAGGTCAGCCTTAAAATTATTTTAATTCATTTAGAAAAAAATAAAACAATAAAAAGAACAACCCAGGAAGAATTAATTTCCAAACCAAAGGGAGTAAGAAAAGTTGAAGGAAAACAGGAAATCAAGGGAGAAGAAAATAAATAATGGGTCAGGGAAATAGAAAGAGAATAGATCTTGAAGATGGGCCTATTGTCACAATTTCTCATGATAAATTATAGGAGGTTGTCAATTGAGAATTATTAACATTTGCTATTATTCTAAGATGACTGGCCAGACCTGAGAACTCACAGTATCGCCATGTCATTGGAGCACTCTGAATATTTGAGGGTAGCTACAGGGAAATGTCTGAAAACACTGGATTGTGACCCAATATTAAATTATGAAATAAATTTAGTGAGATACTAACCAACATGTGTTTTTAAAAAGAAGGAAAAAAAAGGAAAATAACAGCATGTATCATACAGCCTGAACAATAAGTATAGTATCTGGGAACTTTTGGTTTAGTCATATTCATAAACATACACACAAATATGTCCAGAGTTTTCATGAAGAATGTTTTTCCATCTGGAGGTCAGGGTAAAAAAATTTTGAAAGCATCTGCAAATAGGAATAATTTTTCTTCTTAAAACATCCTCTGTCTTCCTAGTTCCTTTATTGCTTCCTGGTTCTTTTTTTTTTTTTTTTTTTGTGGGTACCGGGGGGTCGACCTCAGGACCTCGCGCGCCAGCAGGCGCCCGTGCCGCTGAGCGATATCACCGGCCCCTTTTTCGTATGTGGGTTCCGGGAGTCGAACTCAGGCCCTTGCGCTTGCTGGGCAGGCGCTTAAGCCGCTGAGCCATCTCACCGGCCCTGCTTCCTGGTTCTTAATGTGACCATTTTCCCAAAGTTTATTTCTTTAATAGACATTCATGAACGTCTCTTTCTACAATTTATCTCTTCTCAGACTACAAATGTCTATTTTCAACTATGTATTGGACAGTGCCTCACTGTCAGCCCCAAAATCAATGTATCTGAAAGTCAAATCATCGCAGTTCAGTTCCTATACATTCACCATGAGCAAATCATCTAATCTCTGAAAGACTCTGTTTTTCAACTCTTCAATGTGGATACAGTATCTTCTTATATCAAATATAAGAATGCATATTAAATGTGATATTTCTTGGTACTTGTCAACTAATAGTTTCCTGCCTTCCCAAACCAAATTCTTCAGCAGGTTTCTAAATTTTTAGAAGATGCATCACTTCTTCAGGGCCTGATTTTTTATGATAGTTCTGGACTCCTTGTTCTGCCCTGACCCCTGTCACTCTTGAGTTCTGTTGATTCCCTCGAGTCCAGCTTGTTCCCAAACCTGTGTGACCCTCTCCTCTCCAGAGCTGGCACCCCTCAATTCCCAGTCTCAGCCTCATCTATACCTGCCATTTGGGGAGCGTTCACAGAAGGCTTTGCTAGTAAATCATTCATGTCAGAGGTCACTATGAACTGGCTGTCTTTCATGAAGTCCTCTGGCTGCTGGCCAGGTACCTTTCAGCAAGTGATTTACCTCTCTACACATCAGTGTTCTCTTCTACAAAAACAGAGATAATATGTTTTCTTAACTCACTGAGTTACTGAAAATTAGATGTAAAGCACTTAGCCCAGTGCCTAGTACAAAGTAACTGCTGAACAACGGTTCCTTCTCTTCTTCTTTCTTCCTTTTCTTCCTCCTCTTCTTCTGCCTCTTCCCCTCCTCCTCTTCCTCCTTTTTTTCTCCTCCTTCTCCTCCCTCTCCTCATCCTCCCCATCTTCATCTTACTGGTTGTTGTTGTCAATATTATCTCCCATATTCTGTATTGTCTACCATTTCACGATGTCACCCACAGATCAGTAGTTTTTAAATTTTGTTCTAAGATCCCTGGGACCTGTGAGGCAACACACAGACTACTGGAGAGGGAAAGAATATGCCAAGAGGTGTGTCTTCAGGTCACCTGTTCTGACTCTACTAGGGCAACTTTGTTTATTACCTTTGGTGGATGTTTACTAAGTTGATTTTATTAAACAAACTAGCTCCATCGCTAAAACACAGTTTGAACAATCATCTCCCAGATCATTAGACATTGTACTGTATCCGAGAACTTTAGGTTGACCCCATATGTGTAACTATCCACATATATACACATACTGTGTTGTCATTAAAAGTGTTTTTGTAATCGAGAGTCAAGGTTTAAAGAAAATGAAAACTGCTTCTTTCAAGAGTAAGTTTTCTACTAAAATCATTCTGTTGGCCCTCACCCTGTCTGTCTCACTGGCCCCTGCCTCGTGGATCATGTTCTTCAGCCATTCATCTTGACATTTGGTTCTTTGGTTCTCTTTACACTCAGGACCTCACAGAATTTCAAAGTAGAACCAATCCCAGCATTCATTCATTCTTCTTTTAAACTTCCTGAGAGTTGCTAGAACACACACACAAACACACACACAAGGCTGATGTCACTACTAAGTCTTGGTCTTCAACCTCAGTTGAAAGCTCATTGCTGCCCAGCAATCCAACTTGTCTAGTAATCTCTTTTTCAACTTCCTTCACTACTAAAATCTTCCCTCCTTCTCTAAACTGTGTATCAAGCCAAATCCCACTCAGTCTTAACAGATTTGCTTCTCAAATTAATGAGAAAGTAGAATCTTCCTGAAACTTGCTCCTTCTCACCTGCAAATATCTCCCTCACCATCATCTATCCTTTCTCCTATTATGTTTCCTTTCTCTTTCCTCCACCTCTGTGATGGGTCCCATCACTTTCCACCTTCTCATAATTATCTTTATTAGTCACCCTCCTCGTTCCTGTATCTTGAAACTTTTATGTTCTCTTTCATATTCTCTTGGTGGGGTTGTTCTCATTGTAAGGAAATATTGCCTTTCCTCTTGGCTTCCAGCTATCTCATTCCTTTCTCATCCAAGGTCCTTGAAGACTTCATCTCCACGTTTCCCTCCTCATTTGCTCATCAACCACTCTCATCTGTATTTATTTCCCTACACCACTAAATTTCCCCACTATATTTTCAAATGAGTTTTCTACATGGTCAAGTACTAATAGATACTTTTCTGTCCTGTTTTATTAGACCTCTCTCCCATACTTGATGACTCCCAAAGCAATATTCCTGACCTTACACATTGTTCTCTAAGTTTCAAACTGCACAATCAATTTTCTACTAGACATTTTCCCTAGGTGTGCTTCTGGGTATTTTAAATTCAGTTAGTACAAAGTTGATTTTCTTAATTCCATTCCCCAATTCTATACTAGTTAATTCTCACCAATTCTTTATTATGGTGAGTGATTTTCACCATGTAATTATATACACCATAAATATATGAATATCCCCTTCTTCAGTTCCTTACCATTTTCTATCAGTCCCCAAAGCCTGAACAGTTCTTAATGCTCTTCAAACCTGTCTTCTCTCTACTTTTATTGTCACCATCTTCTTTTAGTTTGAGCTTTTGCCATGTCTTCTGGAAATTACCAAAATAATATCTATGATGTTCCCCCCACCAGTCTATTCTCCATATTTCCATAATGCTAATCTTTTCATATTGCCTGTCTAAAGTCTCTTCATTGTCGTGGCCTAATTCCCTAGCACTGTCAACAACGCCCCCCACCACCATGCATTGGTCGCCATTTAACACCTGTAAGCTTTTATACTGCTTATAATATAATACTATATATACACTTCAGCTGGTCACCATGCTAGTAAATGTCTGGAAGCTAATGGCCACCACTCTGAGAACCTCTTGTAATTGCAGAGACCAAAGGTAACTTGTATTAATCTCATGATGTCTAAATAAATTTAGTACTAAAATATTTATACAAGTTTTTTCTTTTCCTGATATATACATTTTGGTTGACTGTGTATATACATATATTAATTTAATTTTCACTTTCACCTAACTCTCATCACTCAAAATTCACCACCAAGGGTTTTCCTTTACCATCCTGTCCAGTACAGTTAATTCTCATTGGTGCCACTGGGTTACTTATTGATGACATTATCTTCCTGTCCAAATGCTCTCCTCAGTGCCTGGCACATAGTAGATGTTCAGTACACAACTGCTTGGTTGCAGTATGTATGGATGGAAAGGAATATATGAATGAAAGCCTTCCTCAATCAACTGCCATATGTCGTAGTCTCAATCTTTGAACTTGCATGTTATTACCTGCTCAGGGCTCTAAGCCCACAGAGAAGTAGACCTCAGTATAATTCACACACTCTTTTAGAGGTTTAAAATTCTAAACTTATCTTTATATCTGAGATTCTGACAGACTCATCTGTTGCTAATTGCCACCTGCCAACCTGCATGCAAAATTTTTCTTCATCACTCTGATGAGTCATGTGGATACTTCATTATTTAATATTTTGATCTGTTATTACATAACAAAAAAGCTACACTTCAATATTGCAAAAATCCTGTTTAGGCTGAAATTATGAAAATAATGTTCTGACATGAAATTTCAGGCATTATCAGTCTAATGGGGAGAACCATCTTTTGATGGACTAAATTTCTCTTAAAGACTTTAAAATCGTACAACCTGTGTGTCCACCTTTATCTACCCACTCAAAAGGAGGCTGGCTCTAATGCTGTGTATAACTTCCTGCTAACATCAGAGGGAGTTACTGGAGAAAATATCTCTCTCTGGGAAAATACTAAACCACAACAGATGGGGGTCAGGTTGGTCTGTTTACACCAATTCTTGATTGCTTTTCCATTGCTGGTGAAGGCCTTAAGTTTTATGGGCAACATAAATCGCAACTTCAGCCTAGGATTCCATATTCAGCTCTTAACATAAAAGACTTGTCAAATGCAATACATCTTGTGAAGAGCAGAGCCAGAAAAGAAGATTGAATTTTATCTGTAAGCAAATCCTTTAAAAATAGGAGACTGCAAATTCTTATCCAACCCGGAGAGACAGTTTCAACTCCAGACGATACAGCAGAAGAAAAGGCAAATACAAGATTATCTCTTTAAAGCAAACTTTAAAAACCAGTCTGCATAGGCCCATGATATCTATTTCTACTTTGCTCAGGTTTATCAAACAAAGATCAATGTGTATTTGCTCAAGAGATAGCAATCATTAAAATAAAAAATCTAAAAGCAATCAAATCATATCATCAGAAAACAAAAACAAAAAATTTAGTTCCCTATTTTATCATATTTTAAAATTTTGTTCTATTAATCAATAAGAATATAAAGTGCTCTAGAGTGGAAATCATAGTTTGTATCTTTATGTGTCCCACACAGTATCTCCCTACTCCTAGTACGGTAGTGCAAACATATGATTAAGAATGGGTCCATTAATTAAGTCATCCACTCAAAAAATATGTGCATTCAACCAACTGTGTCCCAGGCTGAAGATAATTCTAAATTTGGCAAATAGGTCTATAGTAGATGAATATTTCTGAGACATAGACATCATAATTTTTATCATTAAATCACTCCCTTACATACATTTGTAACCCGTTTGGCTTTACTTTCTCTTATTTCTTTGTACTGTCTTGGCAAAACCCAAACCTAGTTAAATCCACTTTTCTGAAGACTGTCTAAACTCAAGTAGTTTAAAGTGACCAGATAAAAATGAATATGCTATCTGGATGCAATTTAAACACACGGTCTTTAGACTTAAGTGAGTCATTATCCCATCCATATCCTATGGCACCCCCACACTTGTTTTTCTGTTCTTTTCATGAACATTTCGCATCTTTTTGCTCTTCAAACCTCTAACAACTTCCTCCTCTCATCCTTACTCTCAGCTAATTACCTTGATGCCTCTGTCACAGGGAAGCAGAACTTACAGGAGCGTTTAAACCAGCTCCACCACTGCATCCAACCGCCTATGCCGCTAGACTCTCACTCTGCTTCTCCCCTTCAGCGAGTGAACTGGGCAGCCTGTGGGCTAGGACCAGACCCGCTGGTGTGCACTGCCTTCCCTCTCCTCTCACCTCCCTGGTATGTCTCTCTGCGGTTCTCCCTAAAGCAGATTAAATTTAAAAATACTGGGATTCAGCTTCAGGATTCAGCTGTGGTTAATCTTCATAAATGAGGATAAATTACACTGGGAAAATTGATTTTAAAAATAATTAAAATAACACCTATGCTTATATTCTTTCTTAAAACTAGCATCAAAATAAAATTCAGTTTATAGATACCAAACAAATTAAATCAAATCCCGGGAGCAGTGATTCACTGGACGCCTCTCGGTCTTAGGAAATTAGACACAGAAAGTTTTACTCTCCCATCCAGTTTTCAGATTATCTAAAAACTGTACTCTTTTAGTCAGTTTTTTTGAAAATAAATTATGGATAACAAATTATTGATTTAATCTAACTGTTTTAAGAACTAGTGATATGATAATATTTTGAATTTGATACCAAACCAGTAGACATATACAGACATATATGGTCTTAGATCAAATCTATACAGCTGAAGTTAGTTGAGTAATTAACAAGAACATGTATCTTCTTGACAACTAAATGTCTTTTTAAGAAACAACGCCAACCCTTCTTTTGGTTCCAACAGCGTAAGTCCGGATATATAGGACTGAATCGTTGAAGAAGTAGGAAGAAAGAAAGGCTACAAAAGGAAAAAGAGATGTGATCTGCCAGCTAGCCACACACCCAATGTTATTCCAAAAAAATACAGTATTTCCTTCTCTGAGCACCTGGCCCAGAAATGTAGTTAAGATTTCTCATCACACTCTAGCTGCCTGTTTCCAGCTGTCCTCCCTAAACATTCTAATGACACACTCTGCTCTCTCCCTCCAATGTACTAATCACTTTTCATCTCCATGTGAACTCAATTCACACATAAATCCACCGATAAGAATTTCCAAAACACTGACTAAGTTTTTATTTTTAACCCAATTATATTTTAAATGGTTCTTCCCTATGGTAAAACCTTTTGTAAAACAAATAACCCTTGACATTTTGTTTCACTAGATTGATTTTTCTAAAATAAGCATATAGATGTACTTTTACCTCATTCAGAAATTTCTATCCCAAGCGTAGAAGGAAGACGTACTCTCCAGTCATCCTAGAAACTAAAATGTCAGAAAGGACATCACAAAATAAATGCACACAATCTCATGAATATAACGTTTAGACGCTAATGACACCTAAATACATAAAAGAAGATTCTATTTTTAAAGTTCAAGGCAGGCAAATTGAATACATACATTTTAGAAATATATGCATAGGTGATAAAACTAAAAATAAAAGGGAAGAAACTATTATTAGAAAAATTAAGCAAGAGGGAAAGAAAATGAAATCAGAGACAGAAGGGTAAACACAGGCCTTTTCTGAGACACTGATAATGTTCTGTATTTCAATATAAGAGGTAGACGCCAACTGCGTAATTTGTATTTAAATAAAGTATGTGTATTTTACAGTCATCTCTATGTATGACATTTTCATAATAGAGGTAAATTAACATTAACTCTACTTTTTAAATAAATTCAATTTACTGTACTTTTCAGTTTGGTAAATCAGAGGGAGGAGAAAATGCAGAAGGAAATCATAACAAAGCATTTCAGATTGTATCTACACAATCTGATACAGTGCTTTAGTACGAAGTGGGATTGAATAATAGGGTGAATTTTTAAATTTAAAAAATTAGTTACAGTTAAAGACACACTGCCATTAAACCCCTCAAAATACTCCTTTTGTTGACCATGCTAATCATTCTTGCCATTTTCTTTTTTTATTTTATTAGTATGTGTTCGCAGCTCATGCAGTTTATAATCATCTTGGGGAAAGGTTACATGTACACATTACAGCTTGTTTCTTTTTTTTTTTTTTTTAATCCCCTTTCCCTTTCTTCCCCCTCCTTTCCTCCTCCAATTTCCCTATCCCATTTTTCATCTTTGTTGATATTATTAATCTTAGTTCATGTTATGGCATATAATGCTTACATTAATTGAGGTTGTTAGGTTTCTGTACATAGTATATCTTTATTCTACTTATTTCCCCTTTCCCTTCTCCTCACCCCTCACACTTTTTCTCTTGGACTACTTCCCTATTGCAGGAGATCCATCTCCTTGTCCCCTTCTAGCTATTCTTTATTTGTACTTTGCCTTACTCAAATGAGAAATACCATACAGTATTTAAGCTTGTGTGTCTGGTTTATTTCACTCAACATTATATTTTCCAGGTGAATCCATTTTCCTACAAATGTCTCAAATCTGTCATTCTTCATAGCAGAGTAGTATTTCATTATATACAGATACCATATCTTCTTTATCTAATCATCTGTTGATGCATATACAGTTTGTTTCCAGTATTTAGCTATTATGAATAGTGCTGGTATAAACACTGGTATGCATGTATCACTGTAGTACAAAGTCTTAAACTCTTTGGGGAAGATTACTAGCAGGGTGATCACAGGGTCATATGGAATTTCTAATTTCAGTTCTTTGAGAAATCTACATACTGATTTCCATAATGGTTGTACTACTTTACATTCCCACCAACAATGAAGGAAGGTTCCTTTTTCACCACAGCCTTGGCAGAATTTGTTGTTTGATTCTTAATGATTGCCATTGTTTCTGGAGTAAGAAGGAATCTTAGTGTTGTTTTAATTTGCATTTCTTTAATGGCCAGAGATATTGAGCATCTTTTCATATATTTGTTGACCGTTTTTATATCTTCCTCTGTGAAATGTCTGTTCATTTCTTGACTGGATCTTTAGTTTTAGGTGGTTTAATTTTTTTTTGAGTTCTTAGTATATTCTAGATATTAGTTATCTGTCCCGAAGTAGTTGTAGAATTCATCTTTCATGAGTGTCTTTAGTTGACCTATCAAGGCTCCCTGGATGTTCTGAATTGACTCCAAGTGTTATTTCATTGGATGGTACTCATCATATTTTTTTATCACATTTTGTAAAGACACTCACAAAAGAGGACTTCCAGAGCTGCTTCAGAAATAGCAAGAATGATGAGACAAGTGTGTTTAAAGCCAGGGGAGAGATTTTGAGGGGAATTAATGGTAATGTGTCTTTTACTATAATAAATTTTTAAATTTATACACTCACCATATATTTTGATCTCCTCTTGTATTGTTATTTAACTGATAGCAGATTATATGAGAGAGAAAGAAGGTGTGTTTAATAGGGGCTGAAGATTATTCATATATTTGCTTATTCATTGTTTAATAATTACCGAAAATACTGCACATCAAGTACAGCATTAGACATAAGGGATACAAAGATGAGGAAGACATAGGCTATATTCTGGAGGAAGGTGCCATCTTATGCTAGAAACATAGCACCTTTTAATTTTTCTGAAACACAGCCGTTCCTGACTTCCCCACTCTCCCTAGCTGGAAACTCTGATGCTTTCCTGCTGTATCTCATCTGTACTTTCTAAGCCAGCTATCTAGACAAGAGTTCTTTGGGCAGCCTTGGGTCCCATTACTTGGTGGGCTGTGGAATCGAGCATGTTGTCAGACTCAGTGCCCAGCAGGTCAGAGTGAGTTGCAGCCTTTTTACCTGTGGGATATTGTCTTGATCCTCTGGACACTTTCCCTTCCTAGCAATGGCCTTGAATTCCTCCTGTTGGCTGGACCCCCATGGGTCATGGCCCAGATTTAATATTCATGGCCTTCCAGAATTGGACTCCAGGTCCCTCCCCTGTAAATGAACTCTAAAAGGCTCAGTGATCCTTAACTGCAGTATCTTTTGTGTGGGACCACCTATTGCCAGCACCCAGCCAGTACACCCACCAGACATCCCTTTGTCTGACCTCATTGGAGTTCATCCTGCAACCCGGGTAAGTCACTGAGTCTCAGCTCTGCCAAACTCTCACTTTCCCCACCTTTCTTTTGAACAGACCCTATGCTTTGCTTCCAAGCCTCCTAAAATCATGACAATGATGTAATAAAATTAGCAATCAAGGTGGCTAAAGAGGAATACAAAAATAGTGGAAAAGGACTGGGGATGGGAGTGGAAAGAATAGTCAATTTGGGTCTTAATAAGTTTACCAAGAAGAATAAAAATGACGTTTCATTAAGAAGGAACTTTTTACAGGGCATGGTGATACATGCCTGTAATCCCAGCACTCTGGGAAGCTGAGGCAGGAAGATCACGAACTTGAGCCCAATCTGGCAATTTAGCATCTTAGTGAGACCCTGTTGCAAAATTATAAATAAAAAAGGGTCAAACATATAGCTCAGTGCAAAGATCCTGGGTTCAACCCCAGTAATGCAAAAAGAAAACTTTCAAAAGCATGAAGCATAAATATGGAAAGATGCCTGACACATTTGGAAAACAGTAAGAGGTTTTGTGCATTAAAGGAATGATAAAGATGAGAATAGAACAATAGGTCAGGGGAAAATAAAGAAATATCTTAAATACTTTGCCAGCAAAAATGTATCAAAGTTGGCTTGAATTTAATAGCTTCTCTTCATTAAAATGATAAAGTAATTAACCTGACAAAGTAATGCATTCTGCTATTTGGGACTTAGTATGGGTTCACTCACATGATTTATAAGGCTTAGTTTTCAAGAAAGTCTGAGCCTCTGTAGTACTACTATAAACACCCACACCATTTCCTCAGTTACATGCTAGAATCAGGTAGAGCACTTTCCCAGATGCACATGATTTTGATGGACTTATTTAAGGTCACAAAATAAAGGAAAGAATGCAGGAGATGCTCAGTAAATACAGGTGAATAAATTTAAATTGAATCAAACAAAAAATTAACCCTTTGGGAAATCTCCCCAGAATTCTGCACACTCTATTCTGTTTTTTTGAGTGCCAGGCCAGCTGTCTCCCCTGTGCCCTGTAGGAAAGGCAGCTGTTCAGGGAGGGAAATCTTCAACAGAGACAGTCCCAGGTGAAATGAGGACTGCCTGGGTTTTTTGGCCCAACTGTAAGGAAGGTTGGCTCTAGCTCTCCTTGGCATTGCTGTAGTTGACACTATTCATCTCGATGGCCTCCTGACTGCCAGAACCATTTTACTGCCCAGCAATCCATGCTGCCAATAATGAATCATCAGAGACACACATGAACCTGTTCATCTCTCTGAATTACAGGCACACTGACTCAACAACCGAAAAGCCTGTCTAGAACTGAATGAAGAAGCAAAAATAAATATTGGGCTAGAGAGAAGGAATAAAAGTGGAAGTTCTCAAAACAAATATTATTGTCATCATCATCGTCATTATTATTATAAAGGAAACAAAATATTTTGCACTATTAATTTGGTCAGTGGCTCTCAATATTTGTGTCTCCTCCAAAATCCCTATGTTGAAATATAATCATTGATGTTATAGTATGAAGAAGGGTTGCTTCTGGGACCTGATTAAGTTATGAGGGCTCCACTCTCATGAATAAGATGAGTGTCCTTAAAAAAGAGGTTGATGAAAGTTCCCTTGCTCTTCCATAAGGTGAAGACATGTAGATGATACTATCTATGAGGAGGGGGCCCTTACAAGACACTAAATCTGCTGACTTTAGACTTCCAGAACAGTGAGCAACAAATATCTGGTGACTATTAATTACCCAGTCTACATTACTTTCTTCTAGCAGCCCAAATTGATTAAGACATTATTTTACCTCATTCTTATTTCTCTTGGATATAGGTGGGCATACCAGGAGTTGAGAAGAGAAATATGATATTGGAAATTCCACTATATCGTACTAATCACACAATCACACACTACTTTATAATCACACATTATATTATACCAATCATACACAAGAGTTGTTTGACCAACTCTCTGCATGTCAGCTATGCTGAAAGTCAACTCTTCATGTTACACCTGCCCAATCTTCTTGCATTCCTATGGCTTGACATCATCAAGGTAGTAACAGCATTTGCTTCAAGACTCCTTGATATCAAACAAAAGGAAAACTGGCTGAGAAGTGACCACTGGGACAGTTTGTTGGCCTAAGGAGATCATTCAAGGATCCATTAGCTCTGTAGAGATTACCCTTGACCTCCTTAGATCAGAGTTTTTACATTTATACTTCCAATAAATTTATTTAACAATTTATTATGTATCTATGATATTCTCTATGCTAGGTTATGTAAGCAAACTCTGAGATATTCAGCCTTTTCATCTATCAAATGAGAATAAGATTCATTTTTCAGGATGATAATTATAGGTTGAAATAAACATAAAATAATTTCATGTTTGACATAAAACCAGGATATTTTTAATTTTTATTTTAAAGAGAAAAAAATAGAACAAAATTTCAAAACAACATAATGGGAGGGTAACAATGGTTAATACATTGTGTATTGTTATCTTTAAATTAGTTACTCAGAGTACAAGATATCAGCATTCAATTGTCCAAACAAATTAACACAAACCTTTCTTTTCAATGCAGTAAGAGAAATTAGTAGTATCTATCTTAACTATCTTTTATATATATATATTTTGCTTTTCCCTTGCTTCTTTTCTCCATTCCCCCATCCCAGTTTCTCTTTCCTTTTGAACAGTTTCTTCCCATAAAACCAGGATTTAATACTCATTTCCTTCATTTTTAGCAGGACAAAGATAAATTGGTACACTTCCTTCCCTCAGAGAACTCACGGTGTAATCTCAGCCTGCTATAACCCAGGGACCCGGAAGTGCTATGAACTGGAGGTGAGCCAAAGCCATGCCATCCTTCCCGGCTCTGTGAGCAGCTTCTGCAGACTCGAATCTAAGTTTCTTTCTTGACGTTCTCAGTGAGAACACCACAAGACCTTTTTCCTGCAAGCCTTCTAGGTGCTAACCCTATCAACCCCCTTCAGGTGTAAAATTAAAAGAAAAGTCTGGAATATTTTTAAATTAAGTGTAATTGATTAACGAGGATGCCACAGAGGAGCTGCCAAGTGATGATAGACATGAATAAAAGCTCTGGCCTGACACACTCAACAATTTGTAAAAAGTGCTCTTAATTATTATTTTTAAGAGCAAAAGGCAAAGAGAGTAATGTTTCCTGGCACGAGGTGGTGTTGTGTTTACTAGAGGCAGTTACCACAACAGACAAGCCACTGACCCAGCTCGACTCCTTACTGACAGAGCAGGTTCCTCGTGGGAGTCGCCCGTGCCAGAGAAAAATTGCTGCCATCAACTGGTCCTTCCTGGATTATTGAATGGAATTTTCATCTTTATTCCTAAGAAATTGACTTTGTCAAAAACAACTATCATTGGTTTCTTTCTCTTTCTTTTTTCTTTTTTGAGATTGTTTTTAATATAAGATCTAGTGTGTTAAATTACCTGGGAAATGACATTTCTTTCAGTGGGAAGCATGGATTAAAGCTAACAGAGGTGTCAGTCATTCTAGACACAAGGTGAAGGAGTTAGAGTGCCCAGGGAAATGACCGAGAACAGCAGGATGCCCCTTGTGCATCCTGTGCCCAAGGCCTCTCTGGGTTTTGTGGGAAACCCATTCCATCCTTTCTGATGTTAGCCTTGCCATCTTCCATTACAATGAGTATTTACTGGATCTAAAGAAATAAACAAAACAAACAAACAAACAAATAAATAAATCAACTATGCCCAGATATCTCAGAAGACCCCAAGTAGCTTTCAATCAGAATCACCAGATGTCCTGAATCTCACGAATTAACATCCTCACGAAGCAACATTTTTCCCTGTTCAGAGTAGATTAGTGATGCCTTCTTTTTAGTCTTTCAATAGCTCCTTCTGGCCTGGGTTTCTGTGGCTGCTGTCTTCTCTCACTCAGAAGCTGCTCTGCTGCTCATAGACCTTCTTTCCTCTTTGTAACATTTGCCTGTTTCTAGAATCTCTGGCTTCTCTACCTGGAGGCAGAGTGTGCCTTTGGTGCAGAGTGCATAAAGACATTACTGTACTTTACTAGGAAAATATAGAGAGGGAGTAATGAAATGATGAATATCTTAATAGAATGTTCAGGAATTTTAAGTGTCAATAGAAATTTTACTTACGTTTTATACTCAATGCCTTCTGATAGTATTTGCTTACAGAATAAGTTTCTCAAAGTGAGTCTCACTTTCAACATTTTCCTACTGAACTCTATTATCTAAAGAAATTTGGCAGACCCAGTACTAGCCTCACATCCTAAGAAGTAGTCGGGTAAATGGATTCCCTAGAACTACTTCTTTACCAAAAGATGTAGTACCAGAAATATAGCAATAAAACACTTCCAGGAACATAGGCTGAGCATGTTTCCTCATGAGGGTTGTCAGGAAGCATTTTTGTTGAGAAAACTGGCCTTTAGAGTATATTTCTGTATATACATGGCTCCTTTCTGGGAATGGCCATGAAGTTTCATTGTACCCACTAGTTATATTCTGTCTGTTGTGATACAACAGCTTCACACCATTTCAAAAAATGTATTGCCAAGCCATCTACTAGATTAAACTATTATATTGGCCACAATGGCTGGACCTGGGATCATGTGTGCTCTCTGTGCCTACTGCAAAGAAAGATGCTGTGGTTATCAAGCCAGTGTTCTCTGAGGGGTCCAGCCACTATCGTCAGAGTCAGCACGTTCTGCTTTCCTGGGAGGCATATTACCCACGCTGACAAGCATCTCTGGGCTGTATTCTCATTCTGAATTTGTCTCTGCATGTTCTTCTAATACTCTTAATTCTTCTCCAGCATCATTGGCTCTGTTAATGACCACCTTATGCAAAACTAGTAGGTAAGAGAAACTAGGAGGCAAAGGAGACCACTAAAGAATCTATGATTTCCTACTTCTTCTGAGCTTCAAAAGATACTTTTAAAGCTATGGAGTAAAGCAAAGACATGGAATAAAATGGAAAAACTGAAGCAGAAATGTAGACCTAGTGCCCTCTGCCTCTTGTCTAGCACTTTAGGTGGTTACATACAGTAAGGAAACAAGCAAAAGTCAAATGACCTCTCCTGTGGATATTCAATCAGACAATCAGGTAGCTCTGTGACTCAAGACAAGCTTCCTCATCTACAAAATAAAATGAAATGGTTGAACTGGATGGTCTCCAAAGCCTATCTGTGACAGTCTATGACATGAATCCTAGTAAGCTTATTACATGTTCCAGAATTTACTTGAGTCGCACCTCCTAAAATGTTCTCAGACAGTGTTTTCAGAATCAATTTCTTTCACAAAAGTCATTTCTACACCCAAAGACTAACTGGACAGAGACTAATCTGAACAGCTTCAGGCTCCCTCAAACTCCTCCCCTGCCAGCAGGCCCCTCCCTCTCAAGACAAGGCCCTCCTCCATCAGGAAGACTGGGGCTCCAATCCCCACCCCGTGTGTCTGCATCCGCCCTCAGAGCCTTCCTCTGGTCTCAGAGAAAATGTGCATTTTCCAGTTCATGTTGGCCACTGTTGCTTAATTTTTGAGTCCTTCTACCCCTGTCTCCCCAGAAGGGCTACTCTCTTCATTATTATTCTCTTTAAAATAGTTCCAGGATAAAAATATTGTAACCACTCTCCAAAAGGTTGAAATTGTGGGTACAAAACGGCCTTTCACTTGTGCTCACAGGCAGATTCCAGACTGATTCTTTGAAAGAATATTAGACATTTTTACAATGGTGTTGCGAAGACTTGTTCATTATTCTACATACCTTTCCCCAAGTGTGGACCCATTAAAAAGTGGCCCTTATGATTAACTGTCCTGTTCTTTTGAGCAGCTCTTTGCTTTCCTCTTGTAAGTAGCAAATGTAAGTAGCAAATGTAAGACAATGTGAATGATATAACTCAGCCCACCTCCCTCTATGTATTGATTCTAAATTCACAGCTAAATCCATGGCCCAACTCTACTCTCACACTCTAATATACATGCAATAATTTAGCACACTGAATTCACCAGTGACTTAATCTTTTTATCTGTCTTCATTTTCTCTTTGTTTCCTCTGTCTTGTGCATGTTTTTTATTTTAAATTTTTGTGTCATCTGAAAGTAAAACCCACCTTAGGACAGACCTGGAATAAGGTATGACATAACTAGCAGCAAATGATAAATGTTTCTTGCAGAGATGCCTTATTTAGAATTATATGTAGGTGTTTGTGTGTGTGTGTGTGTATATATGTATACATATATGCATAATGATTTTTCTAGCCACAGAAATAATATCCAAATATATAAGAAAGTAAAACTAAGAAAGCCTTAGAAAAGAATTTTATATATACTAAGTTTAGATTTATCCACAATAAGTTTTAAAATAATATGATCTACTAAAATTAATTGCAAACAGATGCTGTAGCAGTTCCCTCAGTTCTCTAAAAATTGGACAGATCACTACCTCATAGAACATCTTCACTATGTGTCCTTTTCAAAAAAAAAACCTATGGTAGGCTAGGCTACCAAGAAAAGTGAATAGGTGATTTTATCTATTTCCTGACCAAGATTCTATGATCATGCAAGAAGGTACCAAAGTGATAGAATTAGGGATGATGATTTTTTTTCCATTATATTAAAATGTATAAAAAAAAGATGTAGATGAATCTATTGAGCAGAAGATCCAGGTATAACTACAAAACATATTTAACGTAAAATCCCAGGCTCCACATGGGGTCACTTTGTCCTAGGGTTGCACTGTGAATGCCCTATAATGTTGCTCTAATTTCATAGTTAATGGTTAGGCCATAGAATAAATAGTAGTCATTATTATGGTTTTTAGCCTAAATATTTCACACTATATGCTAGGTGCCAGTTTCCTGTTGACCTTATTTACCCACTTCATAAACTCCTTTCTGGTCTCTCAACTCCCATTCCTTCCCCAATGGAGTTCTTCCAGTGAGGAAGTACTACACATATTAATGATTCTAGAATGATTATCCTGAGGACAGTGTGCAGAGTTAATTTGTGCTCAGACTGGAGGGAGAATAGAAGTTGAAAGACCATTGGTTTGTTAACATAGAAATTCAAACTCAGGCTAATGATGATTGACTTATTCTACTTGGTTATTGCAATTATATACATGCATGCCTGTCTCTGCCACATAAATGAAGACAAGGATCATATTCCTAGTACTACTCTGCCCAAACCACAGTAGACACTCCATAAATATTATAAACTGAATAATTAATGAATGGATGAATAAGATACAAAAAAATCTTTGTAACTTCTTTTTCAGCCAGTTATACTGCCCCCTCAACCAAGCACGAAGGAGTTAAAATCTATAACTGAAGAAGAGGGTCCTTCCACCATCCTGATCATCACCACTCTCAACCAAACCTTGGATGTTCTCCAGGTTGTTGATGTTCCTCATAAAACCTGCTGCCCAGAACTGAGTACCAACTGCAGACAAAGTCTGACCAGAGCTGTGTCTAGGAGGAGCATCACATCACTTCCAGCAATCTAGACGCCTTATTCTTTTTAACAGATCTCAGGTTTGTTGACCTAATTTTAGCAGCTACATCATGCTTTTGCTTCATTGGAAGCTTATAGCTCACAATGCCCATGATTATTTTTCACAATGACTGCTACAAACCTAGGTCTCCACTCCCTACATCCTAAACTCCAAGTTCATCATGTGCATATCCAGGAGGTAGCAGGCAGTGCCTTCTCCCTGAGCCCAGACTCGCTGCGTGGGAGAGGGCAGCTCAAACCTGCAGATGCACAGTGACTGATGGCCACCCGAGAGACCTCCAAGGAGATATATAGCAGTGGACATGGAGGACTGCAGTGGCTGGTGAGTGGTGTGGGGGTTTAGACATCCCACGGGAGAGGTCGATTGGCCAGGAGCCATCTTGGAGAGTGGCCAACTGAGCTTGGGACTCAGAACAACTGCTAGTTCCATCTAGTTGCCCTCAGGTGAGTTAAAGCCCATAGAAGGCACACCTACTGCTGCAGGCCGAACAGGCCTAGTTCCAGCCTCATGACCAGAAACCAGCCTGAATTTCAAGGAAAATAAAGGTGCAGGCTCACTGGGATTATCCACTACCCTGCCATAAAGCTACTGCTGGCTTGCTGGGATTAATCGATATGGAGCAGGACTCTGCCCACATTGTCTACCAGTGACAGCAAAGACACACCTTGAAATGGACCTTTCTCTCTCTCTATCTTTTATTTTTATTTTTGTTGTTGTTGTTGTTTTTTGTTCAATGCTTGTTTTTGTTTTTACACAAGTGTGACAGTTTCTAGTTTGGTTTTTGTGTGTGTGTGTGTGGTTATTGCTCTGTTCTGTCCTCTTTATTTCTTCATTCTCATCTTCTGTCCTGTCTTCTACTTCAGTTTCCCACTTTGTGTGATCTTTCTTTGTCCTCCAGCCTTGCTTCTAATCTGTTCCTCTTCTTCTATTTCTCTATTTTTCCTCCTAACCCCTTTTAAATTTTCTCCCCTGAGGGTAAAATTGTCATATTGAGGGCTTATACACTGCATACAATTTTCTGGGTTGTTTTAAATTTTGTTATATAACCACAAACCTAATTCATATGGTTAAAGGTGGTAAATTAGTAGTTATCTCAGTTTGTCATTTTCTAGGCTCTGTTTGATGCTATTATTGCTGATTGTACCACTTTAGCCAAAGTGACATAATTGTTCTAACTAGCTTTTCTTCCTGGTATACCAAGACTGAGATTGCCTAAGGGTTATAAAAAATACTATAGGCCAGTGCCAAAGAACCAATAGCTGGGCCAAATAGGCAGCGATTTCTCATCTCCAATAAATTGAAGAGCTGGGATCTTGCAACAGACTCAAAACCCAAAAGCCAGCTATACCTGGAAAACACTTTTGAGAAGTAATAATTTCCTATGGGTTCTAAATACTAGCAATAAAGCTACCCACCATAGGCAATTTACAAGAATCAACCCAGGAATTAAACTAAAAAAATTTAAAAATAAAAAAGAGAAGACACTTAAACAAGATGCAACCCCAGATGTCCAGCTCACCAAAGGCAAACCCAGGGGGAAATAAGCTAGGACAATCTGAGAGCCACCCACCTGGCCTCTCTGAAGTGGTAACAGCAGAAGTAACAAGGCAAATGAATGAGGTTCTAGAAAAAATCAAATCAGAAATAATTTCTCAGATAACTACAGAGATGTTGACCACAATGAAAGACATGCTCAGTGACTCTAGAGCAGATACAGATTAAAAAAAAAAAATAGAGGAGCTTAGGAAAATGATGAAAACCATGAATGCTCAACATAAGAAAGAAATGGAATCCATAAAATAGATATTCAGGTGATTAAAAATTCCATTGAAAGTATACACAGCAGGATGAGCCAATGTGAGGACAGAATCTCAGATATGAAAGATAGGATTGTGGTTAGTGATCATGAAAAGAAAGATTTCTTAAAAATAGGAAGGGTCCATGAAAAATCAAACTAACAGCTGCTAGAAGATGCAAAGAAGAATAATATAAGATTGATTAAAGCCAATGAAAAATCAGGACATAGTGCAAATGACATTAAAAAACCCTGTTCAGAGACATCACGGCAGGAAACTTCCCTGGCAGGGAAAAAGAATTTGACATACAGATAAATGAGACATACAGAACTCCAATTAGCCATGATTAAAAAAAAGTCTACAGCAAGGCATATAATAATCAATATTGTAGAAATTCAACACAAGAACAGAGTGTTAAAAGCTGTTAGAGAAAAGAAGCAAATCACATACAAAGGAAAGCCCATCAGAACTATAGGTGACTTCTCAACACAAATCATCAATGAAGAATGAAGTATTTCAAGCCCTGAAAGAAAACAACCTCCAACCCAGATTGATGCATCCTGTGAAACTATCTTTCAATTGACGGAGAAATAAGATACTTCCACAACAAAGAACACCTGAGGAAATTCATGAATGCCAAACCAGCACTCCAAAATGTTCTGAAGGACATTCTAAAAAGAGATAATACGGACTACAACTCCACGAACCCCAACAGAATGAATCCATCAGGCAAGGTGAACAAGTAAAGAGAGCAGAAAAAAGGGAGCCAACAACAGGAAAATAACATGACAAGGATAAATCAATACAAATCAATTACAGCCATGAATGTTAATGGTCTCAATTCATCAATCAAAAGAAACAGACTGGCAGAATGGATCAAGAAGCAAGATATAACAATATGCTGCATACAAGAAACACATTTAATTAAAAAAATTCATAGACAGAAAATCAAAGGATGGAAAACAATACTCCATGTGACAGGAATAGGGAAAAAAGCAGGGATAGCTATTCTATTTGAAGACAAAGTGGATTTCAAACTACGACTGGTTAAGAAAGACAAAGAAGGTCACTACATCCTTGTAAAGGGAATAATCCAAGAGAAAGAGATAACAAACATAAATACATATGCACCAAATACCAGTGCACCCAACTACATATAACAAGTATTATTTAATGGACATAAAAAATCACATAAGCACTAATACAATTGTAACGGGAGACCTCAATACCCCACTGTCACAAATAGACAAATCAACTAGACAAAAAAATCAACAATGAAAAATTAGAACTGAAACAAACTTTTGAACAAATGGACTTCGTAGATGTCTACAGAGTGTTCCACCCCATAACATCAGAATTCACATTCTTTTCAGCTGCACACAGGACATTCTTCAAAATAGATTACATACTAACTCATAGAACATGCTTAAGTAAATGCAAAGGAACTGAAATCCAATGCATATTATCAGACCATAGTGCAGTGAAATTGGAAATCAAAGGCAAAAGAAGCTACGAGAACTACATAAACACATGGAAATTAAATAACACCCTCCTGAACAACCAGTGGGTCACAGATGAAATTAAAGTAGAAATTAGACAGCTTCTACAATTAAACAATAATGCCAATACAACATACCAGAACTTATGGGACACAATGAAAGCTGTCCTAAGAGGGAAATTTATAACATTGGACACCCGTATCAAGAAAACAGAGAGAGCTCAAATAAACAACTTAATGTTGAACCTCAACCTTCTAGAAAAAGAAGAGCAAGTCAAGCCCAATACTTGTATGAGGGAGGAAATTATAAAGATCAAAGCATAAATTAATGCAATGGAGGCTATGAAAATAATACAAAGAACCAATGAATTGAAGAGTTGGTTCTTTGAATGACTAAATAAAATTTGCAAATCCTTAGCCCTCCTTATCAAAAAAAGGAAAGAAAAGACTAAAATCCATGCAGTTAGGAATGAAAAGGGTGAAATCAAAACAGATTCTGCAGAAATCCAAAAGATCATCTATACCTACTTCAAGAATTTGAATTCTAATAAGATGAAAAATACAGAAGAAATGGAAAGATTCCTAGATACATATGAATTACCAAAGTTGAATCAAGAAGAAATAAAAAATCTAAATAAACCAATATCAGTCAGTGAAATTGAAGATGTAATTAAAAACCTACCAACAAATAAAAGCCTAGGCCCTGATGGATTCACTGCTGAATTCTACAAGAAATTTAGAGAAGACCTAATACTTCTCAAACTCTGTAATGAAATTGAAAGGGAAGCAATACTCCCAAATTCATTCCAGGAAGCAAGCATTACCCTGATACCAAAACCAGAGAAGGACCTAACTAAGAAAGAGAACTACAAGTCAATCTCCCTAATGAACATAGATGCAAAAACCCTAAATAAGTTAGTGGAAAACAGAATGCAGAAAATTATCAGGAAGTTTATATGCCATGACCAAGCAGGACTCATCCCAGGGATGCAGGGATGGCTCAACATATGTAAATCAATAAACGTAATACACTATATTAATAGAACCAAGGACAAAAACCATATGATCATTTCAATAGATGCAGAAAAAGATTTGACATAGTGTAACACCCATTTATGATAAAAACCTTACAGAAAATTGGAGTAGATGATCTTTATTTCAATCTGATAAAAAGCCATCTATGACAAACCAACAGCCAACATCATCCTTAATGGACAAAAACTGAATGTTTTCACTCTAAAATCAAGACCAAGACAAGGATATCCACTGTCATCACTCTTATTCAATATAGTTCTGGAAACATTATCCAGAGCAATTAGACAAGAGAAAGAAATAAAAGGAATAAGAATAGAAAAGGAAGAAGTTAAATTATCATTATTTGCAGATAACATGATACTCTGCATAGAAGACCCCAAAACCTCCACCAAAAGACTTCTAGATTTAATAACCAATTTCAGCAGTATAGCTGGATACAAAGTCAACACTCAAAAATCAATACCCTTCCTGTACTTGAATAACAAACTCATGGAGAGAGAAATTAGGGAAATAACACCTTTCAAAATAGCATCAAAAAGTGAAATACCTAGGAATAAACCTAACAAAGGGAGTAAAAGTCCTCTACATTGAAAACTACTCTGAAAAAGGAGATTGAAGAGGATATCAGAAAATGGAAAGATATCCCTTGCTCTTGGGTAGGAAGAACCAATATAGTGAAAAGGCCATACTTCCAAAATTGTTATACAGATTTAATGCAATCCCAATCAAAGTTACAACAGCGTATCTCACAGAATTAGAGAAAACAATCCCAAAATTCATTTGGAACTGGAAGAGATCTAGAATTTTTTTTTTTTTTTTTTTTTTTGTCGGTACCGGGGGTCGACCTCAGGACCTCGCGCGCCAGCAGGCGCCCGTGCCGCTGAGCGATATCACCGGCCCTTTTTCCGTATGTGGGATCCGGGAGTCGAACTCGGGCCCTCGCGCTTGCCAGGCAGGCGCGTACACCGCTGAGCCATCTCACCGGCCCGAGATCTAGAATATTGAAGGCAATTCTGGTCAACAAATGCCATGCAGGGGACATCATAATTCCTGACTTGAAATTATACTACAGAGCTGCTGTGATAAAAACAGCATGGCACTGGCAAAAAAAAAAAAAAGGCCTGAGGATCAATGAAACAGATTAGAAAATACAGAAATAACTCCAGACATACTTAGCCACCTTATCTTTGACCAAGTTGCCAATCACCTTCACTGGAAGAAACACAGCTTCTTTAATAAATGGTGCTGGAAAATCTGGCTTTCCACATGCTAAAGATTAAAACTAGACCCATATCTTTCACCATGCACTAAACTAAAATCTAAATGGGTCAAAGATCTAAACAGTAGAACAGAAACAGTAAATCTGCTGGAAGACAGAATAGGTAGAACTGTTGGTGTAGACAAGACATTGGTGTAGGCAAATGGTTTATGAACAAAATCCTGATTACACAGGAACTATAACAAAAAATCAACAACTGGGATCATCTTATTAAAAAGCTTTTGCACAGCAAGAGAAACTACCAACAGAGTGAAGAAGCAACCCACAGTATAGGAAAAAAATTTTGCCAGCTGTTCCTCAGACAAAGGATTACTATCGAGAATATATAAAGAACTCAAAAAAATCAGACCCCCCCCAAATTTAAATAACCAATCCAAAAATGGGCATCTGAGTTGAATAGACACTTCTCAGATGAAGAAATAGAAATGTCAAATAAATACATGAAAAAATGTTCAACATCATTGGTCATTTGCAAAATGCAAATTAAAACAACTCTGAGATTCCAGAAAGAATAGCTATTATCAAGAAATCAACCAATAACAAATGCTGGAGGGGCTGTGGGGAAAAAGGAACCCTTCTCCACTGTTGATGGGAGTGTAGACTGGTACAACCACTGTGGAAATCAGTGTGGAGATTCCTCAAAACACTAGGACTAGAGGTCCCATTTGACACAGCTATTCCTCTTCTTGGTATCTTCCCAAAAGAATTTAAAGCATCATACCATAGTGACATATACACACCCCATGTTTATAGTGGCCCAGTTTATAATAGCCTAATTGTGGAAACAGCCCAAATGCCTATCAACTGGTTAATGGTTAAAGAAGATGTGGGGTTTTTTTTTTATATAATGGAGTACTACTCAGCCATAAAGAAGGATAAGCTTAAGACATTTCTAGGTAAATGGATGCACCTTGAGACCATAATCTTTTTTTTTTTTTGTGGGTACTGGGGGTCGACCTCAGGACCTCGCGCACCAGCAGGCGCCTGTGCCGCTGAGCGATATCACCGGCCCTTTTCTCCTATGTGGGTTCCCGAAGTCGAACTCGGGCCCTCGCACTTGCCAGGCAGGTGCTTACGCCGCTGAGCCATCTCACCGGCCCAAGACCATAATCTTAAGTGAAATAAGTCAGACACACATGTGTAAATAGCGCATTATTTCTCTGGTGTGAGAAACCAAAAGTGTAAATAAGGATCAAAATGTATAATAGATACTGTGAAAAGGGAAGAAAATATTCAAATGGGAAGGGAAACAAGGGAGGGGGAGGAGCAAAGGAAGGAAGGGAAAAATGAAATGAGGAAAGAAGGAAAAAATCGAAACAAAGCTTTTGTAACTAAGGAGGGAAAGGGGTTGAAGGGAGGGTAGGGGAATGGGAAATGAAAAAGAATCAAGTTATATCATGTACAGGTACAATTCCCTATGATGAATGTGATTGTTATGTATGCCTAAAATGTACCAATAAAAATCATTTTCTTTGGAAAAAAAAGTTTATGAGCCGTAATCATATCTCCACTGAAAATAACCAATTCCCCTCAATAAATTTTAAATGCATTTAAAAGATAGAAGTAAATTAAAGGATATATTCAGAGTTCACATACAAAATGAACACAGTAATTGAGAAAAAGAACACTCTCTGGTGCCACTGTCTTCCCTGAGGGATCATCCTTTCCTAGTGTCCTTCAGTTTGATGGCCTGGTGACAACTTGGTAGAAAATAAAAAGTTAGAATTTATCTAAGGTAAAGGGTTTGATAAAAGAGCCACAAATAAAGCCAGAACTTCCAAGAACTACACCATTAATAAACAGGATACAAAAATAATAAAAAAATTCTACCTTATTAAAGACAACAAAAGAAAGAGCCTTTGCACTCCTTAACTTTGACACAATACATATGGGTAAAATCTCCCTTGAGAAGTTGTGAATATAGCCAACATTCAAGTACCAACACCCTATTCTAAAAAATAAAATCTCATGCTAATAATATATTTTAAAGTGATTTGTTGTTGCTAGTTCCGTAAGCAATTGGCAAAAGTAAACAAGAATATTTTCAATTTAAGCCTGAAAAAAATTGAACAGGTAAAGTTGTAAGGAACATGAGCTCACATGAGCATTAAAAAGCATAATCCACACATAAGAAATAAGACACCCTTACAAAGATCCAGAAGAAATAGCAAATAAATAAATCAGACCAACTCATATGTTATAAAAGAAATATACTTCATATGCTTTAACTGAACCTCATTTTTTATAAATCATAGATTCATATGCATTTGTAAGAAATATTACAGAGTAATCCTATATACAATTTACTCAGTTTCCCTCAATGATGACATCCAAAAAATCATAATACAATATTACAACCACTATATTGACATCGATACAATCCATCAATCTTATTCAAATTTCTCAAGTTTTACTCATACTCATTTGTGTATTTAGTTTTATGAAACTTTATTACATGTGTAAGTTCTTGTATCTATCACATCAATTTTTTAAAAATAAAAAACATATCTGAAGTATGGATTAATAATAGGAATCAATGAAAATGGCTAGATAGATATAAAAATAACTAAATATGGCCTGTTTAAATTTTAATAAAATTTTGAAATTTATTGGTAGCTTATATGAGCTAGTTAGCAAAACCTGGAGAAGCAATAAACTGTACAATAATCCCCAAAATAATTACTCAAATAGAACACAGAGAGGCAAAGATACTGAAAAATAGAAAGTCATTAAGAAATGTGGAGAACAGGAGAGGGAATAATTGGTACTTAATTAGAAATCTAAGGGATAGGGCCGGTGAGATGGCTCAGCGGCTTAAGCGCCTGCCCGGCAAGCACGAGGGCCCAAGTTCGACTCCTGGAACCCACATATGAAAAAAGGGCCAGTGATATCGCTCAGCGGCACGGGCACCTGCTGGCACGCGAGGTCCTGAGTTCGACCCCCAGTACCCACAAAAAAATAAAATAAAAAAAAAGGAATCTAAGGGATAATAGAAAAATCAGAAAGAATATATTTGAACATATATGTCTTAGTTACTTTTCTGTCATTGCTGAGACAAAATACCCAACATCCAAGGTTAAAGGGGGCAAGGTTTATTTAGCTCACAGTTTGTAGAGGTTTCAGGTCATTATTGGCTGGCCCCAAGGTAAGGTGGCTTGGCAGACAGGCTTTTCAGAGGAAAAACTGTTCGTGGCAGGCAGAATGTAGCAAAAGCAACAAGGGACGACCACAGCTCTTTCTATCCACTTTATCTTATCCAGGCTACTTAGGGTGGGCAGCACTCACACCCTTAATCCTAGTGCCCTCGATCCTAGCTTTGCACCATGAATCAATCCCAGTGTCACACACTGTAGATCCAGCCACCTCTGAAAAAGCCCCACCTATGACCGCATGAGGCTTTGGGGGGCCATCTCAACACAAGCCATGACGACATATGATAATGTCCCAGAAGTGATAATGGCATTAGTACTTGATTCAGTAATGACAATAAATCTCAAATAAAATAATAAAGAAAAATCACATCACACATATTGTAGGGAAACAGCAGAAGACCAAAGACAAAAAGATCTCGAAAACCGCCAAAGAGAAAAGACAGAGTAAACACAAATGGGTGACAATTAGATAGCTGATTTTCAGTGGTATTTATAGAACCAGAAAGCAGTACAATGTCTGGATAGGTGAAAACAATAGCCAATCTAAAGTTGTATACTTAACAAAGGTATATTTTAAGAAGTTTGGTACATGAAAGATATTTTTGTATAAATGAAAACTGAGGAAGTATATGACTAGCAAATTTTAATAAAAGAAATTTCAAAAGATTTTTTTCAAGCATAAGAAAACTAAACTGAGAAAGAAAATGTGAGATTGAAGAGAAATGGTAGCTATTAAAACAGATACACGGGGGCCGGTGAGACGGCTCAGCGGCTTAAGCGCCTGCCTTGCAAGCGCGAAGGCCCGAGTTCAACTCCCGGATCCCACATACGAAAAAGGGGCCGGTGATATCGCTCAGTGGCACGGGTGCCTGTTGGCGCGCGAGGTCCTGAGGTCGTCCCCCCGGTACCCACAAAAAAAAAAAAAAAACAGATACACGGGCCGGTGAGATGGCTCAGCGGTGTAAGCGCCTGCCTGGCAAGCGCCAGGGCCCGAGTTTGACTCCCGGAACCCACACACGAAAAAAGGGCCGGTGATATTGCTCAGCGGCACGGGCGCCTGCTGGCAGCCAAGGTTCTGAGGTCGACCCCCAGTACCCACAAAAAAATAAAAATAAAAATAAATAAATAAATAAAACAGATACACATACTAAAACTGAAATGTATCTCCTATGGCTCCCAATTTCATACTGTTCCAATTTCTTAGCCAAACATCTAACGACTATTGTCCTGATAAAATTTTTCCAATTTGTCTCTTTCTCAGTCTTGTCTAGAAAATTTCCTCTCCCAATTGTTATTCTTACAATGGCCTGAATATTTTTCCACAGGACAAAATGCATATTGCTTTTATCTTGGCTCTTGTCTAATAAACTCTTGCTCCCACACGCCACTATTCATATCTTTAGGAACTCACTTCTAAAAGTCCTCCTGATCACTAAGGCCATCATTATTTCCCTTTCGGTCTGCTCATCTCTTCAAATTTATATTCTCTGAAACAATCATCATATGATTAAAACCAACAAATATTTATTTTTCCCTCACTATTAGCTAAATATTTTGCTAGAGATCTGAAACTTATACCTGACATACAATTATATAATACAAACTTTGAAGTCAGAGTTTAATCCCTGTTCTGACATTGCATAGCGATAGCTATTTAACTGTCTAAATTTCAGTTTTCTTACATATAAAATGTATAGAATTAAAATATTTATTCTTAAAGCTATTATAAGTATTGAATAAGATAATATGAAGTGCATTTTTTATTTCTATGAATCAAGTGCTTTTGAATTTTGAATCATAGAATCCTGGGAATACAATTGGCATTAGAATTCTGTGGGAGTGAGATGATTGGGAATACCAAGGCCTATAGCCTAAGAGGGGAGGAATATATACATATAAATAGATACATAGATAGATAGTTGGTTCATTTTTACCATATTATGTAACACTTCCTATGTTCCAAGACCTATGAACAAAATACCTAAAGGCTTGTACAAGAAATAAGCAATAATGGGTAATTAAAATATAGCATGCTAAATATATACTAGGAAAGGGGTTGGCAAAAATTGTTGTAAAGGGCCAGATAGTAAATATTTTAGGTTTCATAGGACATACTGCTTTGTTGGAACAATACAATTCTACCACCTGAAAGTGGCTATAAACAATACCCAAACAAGTGGGTGTGGTTATGTTACAATACAATTTTATTTACAAAAACATAGTGGACCAAATTAAGTTCACTAGCAATAGTTTCATCAACCACTCTATTAGAGAAAGAACATACTTTTATTCAACAATTATTTATTGACTCCTTCGGTGTGTCCCTTTTTCTCTTCTAGGTGTTGGGGTACAATAGTTATACACAAAACCTCCTTTCTTAGTAGAATTTGCACTCCAGTGGAGAAGACTGACTTTAAGGAAAACAAGCAAAATAGCATGCTGGTGATAAATTCCAAGAAGAAAAATAAATCAGGAAAAAACCATAAAAAAATCAAAGGAGTGCATAAAATTCTAGAAAGGGTCACCAGAAAAGCCCTCATCTAGAAGGTGGCTTTAAAAAATGGCCGGAAGGAAGTGCAAAAGTCATGCAGGAATCTGGAGGAAAAGGATTCCAGTAGACTGAAAAGCCACTGGGAAGGTCGTGCAGGAGGGGTATGTCCGGCAAGTCAGGATCAGCAAGAAGGCCAGTGCGACTTGACCCGAGTAAGGCAGCTGAGCCCAACAAGACCACAGAAGTGCCTGGCACTAAATCAGGTAGGCCCCACACAGCAAAGAAGCAGTGCTCTGGCTTTGACTCTGAGTGAGCTGCAGTGCTGATAGAGAGTTCGGGGCAAAGGATGAATTGATCTGAATTATGCTTATGTTAAAAATAAGTCTAGAGGCAGGAGTGCAAGAGCAACTGTGGAAGAGCAGTTTGGAGGTTGTTGTAATAACCCAGGTGAGAGATGGTAGGGCCAGAGCAGGGTAGTTGTACCAGGTACATAAGAAGTAATGAGATAAATGAGTTATACTTTAAGACAAATGAAGTTGCATCTTAACTGAGACTTGGAGCATAGGTCAGAGCTGGTTATCCAAGTGTTGAGTTCGGAAATGAAGTCCAAAACCATCAAACAGAGCTCCTGAAGAAATATGAGAGAAACCTTGGAATAGAGGAGAATTAGCAGCTTCCTAGAGAAGCTGGTACTCTGATGAAACACATCCTCAGAAAGACCTTGGAAGCCCAAATAACTTTAAGCTCCAATCACTGCCAAACCTATATCTCTAGCATCAAGGGAATGAGAGCCTGTGTGAAGCAAAGACCTAGAAATCAGATCTGTCAGTTCTCCATTGGCTAAAGTAGCTTAAAAACAAATTTCCTTGAGAAAAAGAATGAAAACATTTGTAAGTGTGTAGCTGTGTTTCAGATTCCTAGGTTTAGATTTTAGGAAGGGGCACAACTGAAATCAACTGAGCCAGACAGCAGCTGGTCAGGGTACAAGGACTAACACCCCAGATCCTTGGACAGTGCCCAACTTCCATGAAAAACAACATAGTTAGAAACTAGGGTCTCTCCTAAAACATTTCTGAGAGGAAATATTTGTAACCCAGACAGATCACATGGCTCACTCACAAGTCTGTATATTTGTCCAGGAAATATCCACAAAAAGGAGAGAAACAGCCTCTCCATATTCACCTAAAGAGGAAAGTGTACTCAGCCAGGTAAACAAAAAACCTGCGCATTTCACTTACTTTTAAGACAGTGTCTCTTGGAACTATGGAGAAATTGGCCTGTAGGAAAATAAACAGCAGACATTTCTATTATTAGGGAAACTTTCCCAGCTTATCTTGATGTCTTCTCTTGTTTCTTCCCTCCTGCTCCTTGCCAGATGACATGCGTAGGAGAAAGTGAGACTCGTCCCCTTAGAGGTTGCACACTGAGCATGCTGAACTAGAGGGATTGAGAGATTTTTCTTGCTGTTCCTGTTCAAAGCTTCTCCTCCCTTTCTTCTCTCCCTGCCCTCTTCTACCCCTTACACTTATTTTCCCCCATGAATGTTTTTTTTGGCTTCAGGGAACTTTGAATCTTTACTTCAAAAGAAACCTATAATGAAGCCTGGCTGATGTTTAACAGACCCGCCACTGCAGCAGCCCCACCCCACCATTTCTTTGGCTCGACAGCCAGAGTGTGGGTGAGCAAAGCACAGCTAATCCCCAGCATCCAGCTCTCTGTAGCACCAGGTTCTCCACCTGTTCTCTGTGATGCCACGTGCATCCGCCCTCTTGTCCCATGATACGCCCCTTCGAGGACATAGCCACAGATCCCACTCTGCCTTGGTCCTGCAAGGCAGCTCCCAGCCCATGTTCTTGCAGACCTCTTTAGGACAAAGTGGGCCATGTACCAGCATTCTATGTATAGCAGCCCTCTGCCCTTGACCCTCCATCAAGAAAACTGAGGGAATGGGGCAAAGAATAGACAGGGAGTCATCAATACATAGAGATGCTGGCCAACACAAGCTTCAGAAAACAGACATACAGTATCCCCCTATCTACTTAAGGGCTGCTGCTACATAAATGATGACTTGGTTAAACTGTGCTCAGCCAATTATTTTTATCTGGTGATTTTGTTCCTTATCAACAATATTATGAAGTTTGAAATACAGAAACAAAAACAGAGAGAAAATCACACAGTTCCAAATTTGTTTGGGTACTTAGCTCAACTCTTGTGAAAAGGAGAAAAAGCAAAGGATGTAAAGTGGGTACAGCAGCAAAGAACCCTATCTCTGTGGCATAACTTTAAAGAGAAAAATAACTGAACCAGTGACCAAACGATGATAAGGACTTAAAGGTCAGGCAAGCCAAGTTCACGTTAGGGCACAGAGATTCCTTTGGTTTGGCTCACTAGACTGTACTGTAGGGAATAGTCAATGACATTTGCAATTTCCCTGATGTGGACACTCATCCCATTTCTTCCTTCAACTCCTGTGGATCTTTCTCAGGGCAGCTGGTATGTAGAAATAGACATCTGGCCTATGTAGCTTTCCCTAACCACAAGCCAAGTCCTTCTATCTTGGTAATTCTGTTCAACTGGCTGGGTAATGTATCTATAATTCATATCTCCTCTGACCAGTCCAAAGCCTGATAAATATTCTCCCTTTGATAGATGCATCTGGATTACAGATGTTTGATTCTGGATTCCACAGGCTCTCTCTTCCTCTCAGAGCCTTTCAGAGAGGAACTCCGTTGGGCTAGATTTCTGGTTTCTCTCTGGGAGTGGTGGTGAGGTTGAGTAGGATTTGGAAATTGAGCAGAATTATTCACAGATCGGTAATATTTACCATGTTACTAATCTATCTATTGGTCTCTTCCCCGCTTGCCGCTACCTGCTACTGAACAGTGAACTCCTATGTGGAAGCACTTTGTTGCCTGGCACACTCTATTTGCTCCATAAATGTCTGGAAAAGCATTTGTTGGAGTTGGAGCCCTTCAGTCACAGTCTAATGGAATTGTGATCTTGAGCTCTGTGATTTAATTATAATAATATGGATGCTACAGATGGGCATTTTAGTGCAGTGATGGCCACTAACTCCAAGTCACAGGACCTCATAGGCACCCACAGGCCTATGTCTTTATGAAGCCAAAGTCCTTTGAAACAATTCAATCCATAGCACAGAAAAACAAAACCCATGTTCTGCCCTTCGTGCCTCAGTCTGGATTTAAATCCAGAAAATATAGATCAAATTCTTTTTTTTTTTTTTTTTAATTTTATTTTAAAGAGAAGAAAAAACAAAACAAATCAAAAGAAGAACAAATTTTCAAACCAACATAATAGGAGGGTAACAATGGTTAATACATTACGTATTACTATCTTTAAGTTAGTTATTCAGGACACCAGACATTAGCATTCAATTGTCCAAACATTATTGGCACAAACCTTACTCTTCAATGAACTAAGTAAAAATGGTAGTGTATCTATCTTAACCATCTTATACAGATCAAATTCTTGAATTCCTCCACAAAGTTATTAGCACTTATCCTTTATGTTATTCTATTTGTCATTCTGCTTAGCTTACTATATCTGACTTGTAAATAATAGTTTTTGAACTATTATTATTGCCAATTAGAGTTATAAAAATTGGTATTTTTAATTACAAAACTTAATCACAAAGGATATAAGGCAGAAGATAGATGACAAAAAACTCTATATGTGAAATAAATATGAGGAGTTAACACAGAAAAACCTCTTCCCTCTACGGTGTTTCTGCCTTCAGACTTTTGTCAAAAGAGGAAATTCAGAAATAATTGCTCATTTTCAGTTCCTTATAAATAAAAATTAAAAAGTGTGGTTCCTGTTGTAAATAAGCACTAGACATTTCAGGAAATTCACCATCATGAAAGATGGATGGGAATTTTTTTAAATCTTGTTTTTATTCTCAAAATATATTACATCCATATAATAAAAATAGATTAATAATGAAAAATCAAACAGTAAAAATATCTTAGAATATGTCAATAACTAACTAAATAACTGGAAACTATAATTAAGGAAATCTCAAAAGACAGAACAAAATAATTAAAAAAGGTAGAACACAGAGAAAAAGTCAGGGGATAAATTCAGAAGATACATTTCCAGGTATCTTGGGGAGAGAAAAAGAGAGCTGAGAAAGTGAATGAAGAAATATCAAAATAATAATTTAAGAAAATTTCCCAGAGATGAGGGCCATGCATGCTCAAATTGAAAGGATCCATAGTAAAATAATAAACAACTAAAAATGCCAGCCCTAAGAAAAATTATCATAAAATACCTCAAGTAATAAGCTTATGATAATATTCTAAAAGGTGGTTTTTTGGTTTTTTTTTTGGTACCAGCGATCAAACTCACAACCTCACCCTTGCCAAGCAGGCACTGTGCCACTGAAAAGGCACTGTGCCCTGGCCCTCTAAAAGATTTTGAAAAGAATAGGTAGATAGATGATAGAATAGATAGATAGATAGATAGATAGATAGATAGATAGATAGATAGATAGATAGGTAGACAGACAGACAATTACCAGAATAGAAGCTAGAGGCAATTAATAATTTTTTTCAAAACTTTAGACAAAGACAAATTATCAGTTTTGTGTAAAGGTAGAATAAAAACATTCTAAGAAGTCATTTTCAGAAAAACTCTGCCTAAAACATCTTTTCTTGGAAAGTTACTTAAGGATGTTTTCCAGTAAAATAAGATAATAAATTAAGAGATATTCATGTAATTCAGCATACAGTGGCTTGGATCCAAAAAATCAGTGAAGTTCCAGGGTGACAACTGTGTAACAGATCTAAATATATCGTGAATGTTAGACAAGGAGACTAGAATGAACTAAAATAGAGGTGTGTTGGAGAGGGAAACTCTAAAGACACAGTCTATACATTAAGATATCAAGAAAGAACAAAAGAAGAAGGGAGGGAAAGAAGATAGGAAGGAAAGAAGGCCAAGAGGAAATATATACTCAAGTGATAGGGTAGGGGATGGGAAGAGGCAAGAAAGGAAATACAATGATAGAATAATATTTTGTTCTGCAACAAGTAATGTTTTACAGTTACAATGTTATAAATACACATACAGGTGTCCCTCATATTCATGTGTTCTGTGGATTTAAACAATGTTGGATCAAAAATAGTCAGAAAAAATTGCAACTGCATTGAAAGTGTACAGAATTTGTCCTTGTCATTATTCCTATAATATATTTACATTGCATTCGGTTTTATAAGTAACCCAGAAATGATTTAAAGTATACAGGAAAATGTATGTAGATTATTGTCGAGTCACATGTCTTTTATATAAGGAATTTGAGTGTCTGCAGATTCTAGTATTTTGAGGGATACTGAAACCAATTTTATGGGATTCCAAGGAACAATTATAACTAAAAATAGTAAAATAAATAAAAAAGTAAAATAACTGTGTTGGAAAGTTGGAAAGGGGACAGTAAATGTATGATTGTTAGTCTCATCTCTATTATAAGAGCAAATCAATGGGAAATATTTAAAATTGATGACTCAAGCAACATATATATATATATATTTGGAGATATAGAGAAAATTACCAGAAAAGCTAGGTAAAAGAATTAAATATAGCTACTTATAGGTAGCAAGAATAGAGAATGGAGAAGAATGGGGAAGAATTAGGCAGATTATTGTTCTTCCTTACATATTGTGTTACAATTTGGTATTTTTTTTTTTTTTTGAGACAGGGTCATGTTATGCAGTTCAGACTGGCCTTGAACTGGCTTGCATAGCCCAGGCTGGCCTCGAACTCATGGCAATCCTCCTGCCTCAGCCTCCTGAGTGTTAGGATTACAGGTATGTGCCACCACACCTGGCATGATCTGGTATTTTTAACCCTGAACATTATTGTGATTTAAAATTTTTAACACTCTAAAAGCATAAATATTTGGGGCTGGGTGTAGCTGGGGTGGAAGAGCATGTGATTAGCATGCACATAGCCTTGGCTTCAATCTCCAGCACCACCAAAAAGAAAAGAAACAGTGTAATTATTTCCTATAATTCAACAGAATGACTATGGTACATAGGGGAAACAAAGTGCCTATGATTAGAGGTTCACAACACTTCTGGGTCTATAGATAGGACAGTATGAATTCTATGGCACCTCTGAGGCAGTGAGGGGATAAGTCTTAAACACTCTGGTAAGGGCAGACCAGTAAGAGTTTAGACAGATAAAGGCCACTGTAAGAACAATGCCTAGGTACCTTGAAAGACTACTGTTATGTTTTAAATGAGTGTCCCCCAAAGGACCATGTGTTAAAGGTTGGATCCCCAGTGTGGTACAATTGGGAAGCATTGGAACCTTTAAGAAGTGGGACAAGAGGTCCAATGGTCGTCGGGGACATGGCCTCCAATGGGATTATGGGACCCCAGGCTCTTCTTCTTACTTTCTAGTTTTCTGGCTCACAAGGTGAGCAATTTGCTTCACTACATCCTCCTGCCATGGTGTGCTGCTTCATTAGAGACCCAAAGCAATGAGGCCACAATGTACTAGTCTTCCAGAACAGTGAGCCAAAATAACCATTTCTCTTTACAAGATAATTATCTCAGGTATTTCATTATAGTAATGGAAAACTGACTAATCCAATGACTTTCTCAGTCAGGGCAATGGGTTGATGTAACAATGAGCTTGGAGACAAATAGGAATATTTCTAATTTTCATTTAGAACTATTTTGTACCTTGTAAACTTTAGAGTTACCAAATACTTTTAGGTACCTTATTTCATCCGATTCATAAAACAACCCTAGGATTTAAATAATGTAAAGTATCACTGCAATCACCCACCTTTTACAAGCGAGACATCTGAGTTCTAGGAAGTGACATTTGTAACTTACAAACCTCATTTAGTAGACCTTTCTGTGGACTTGTATTCCTGTGCTGAGACCCTCTGTCTACAGGAAGAACAGTCGCAGGTACCTGGGCTGGATGACTCTCTACCACTGTTTACCATGCTCGTTCTCCTTGAGAGTTCTTGGTCCTCTCCGGTGAAGGCATCCAGATTTGCTAGGCCCAAGGTACCTGGAGAGCTGTTCAGGGGCCAGACTTCAGCGGAGTCTGAGAACAAGGCGAGGAATTCAGTTGCCTTTCACACCGCACACAGTGGTTTACTCCACTGTGTGGATTGTTCCCTGCTGTCTCTCTCTTGGTGATCTTGCATCCCTAATTACCTAACACTACACCTAAGACTTCATAAAAGCCTGATAAGGTGTGATGAGACCTGAAAGCGTGTTTCATTGTGGGACTGTGTGAACCTTTTTTTTTTTTTCCCTCCAGAAGCCAAAAAGGATAAAACAATTTTAGAAACGTACCCTACAAGGAAGACATCATAATCTGCAATTTCTTACCTCTTGGGCGAATCCGGATCGAAGCAGGTCTTGCGCACATCCGTCACCTCGGGATCGCAGCAGTCCCCCTCGTCGAAGTCGTTGAGCATGTTGTTGCACGCGGCGTGACAGATCCCATCCCTGCGGTTCCAGGAGTAGCAGCGGCCCTGCAGGCGGCAATCGCCCCCGTCGTAGCCTGTGAGCGGGTGCTCACACTCGGGGTCACAGTGGTCATTTCCAATCTTGCTGGGCTCGCAGTTCACAAGCACAACCCGGTGGCGCAGTGTGGAGTTTAGGACCCGGTGGACGCTCAGCTGCCAGCTGATGTTGTAGCGGCTGAAGGCCTCATTCAGGGCCACATGCTGCTGCCGGATCTGCGCCTCGCTCACCGTGGGATGTAAGCCCTCATCATCACAGACATTCACCACCTGGTACTGGATCACCTTCTCTCCCCGCAGGGGCCAGTGCCCATTGTACTGAGAGATCAGCTCCACATTGTCACAAACTGTCTGCCCACAAAGTGGGGGCTGCAGAGGTGACATAATCTCAGGGTTTGGCCCAGAGCCCTGGAGAACCTCAAGCCGGGGATATTTCTCATCCCTGAAAGGTGTCCACTGTTCCTTCAAAGGATCAAAACTGGCTGTCAGGACCAAGGTGGCCAACTCGTCTGCCCTGCTTGCATGCTGGGGACTGTGCTGGAGGTGGCTTTGTGAGAGGGCAGTGGACCAGAAGACCAGGGTGCCCAGGTGTCCACGGAAATAGTGCCCATTCTCAGAGATATCCCCACCCAAGAGCAAGGAGCGACAAGATGCCATGAAAGGACTGTTCAGGGGACCAGACTGGCCTGGACTACTAGCCACCTGAGTGCCATCCACATACAGGGCCATGCGCTGTCCATCATAAGTGGCTGCCACATGTGTCCACATGCCTGCTTGGTAGCGACTGTGGCCAGTCACAGTGGTGGCTTTCTTCATGCGGTCGGTGCGGAGGGAGAAAAAGAAGCGAGCATTTTGCTTTCCCTTGTCCTTCCCTGAGCGGATGCCCAGGGCCCAGCCCTTGTCATTGACTGTGTGGGAGCAGTTATCAAACACACCTGGGAAAGAAGGAAGAATCCAGCGAGAAATACCAGATACAAAGAGAAATGGAGAAAGGGAGAAGAAAGCCTGTGTAAATAAGGTTTTAGTGGAAAACAAATAAGTGACACAGATTCCTCACCTGGGATCTCTGTTTATAATCCCATACTAGACCATTTGGCAACTTACATCCCCCCAAAAGAATCTAACTTGAGATTCCACCCACTTTTGCTCATTCTGTTTGATTTTTGTTCTTTCCAGTACTGGGAATTGAACTCCGGGCCTTCCCACTGAGCTACATTCCCAGGCTTTTTTGTATTTTTTTACTTTGATATAGGGTCTTCCTAAGTCACTAAGTTTCCCAGACTAGGCTTGAACTTGCATCCTCCTACCTTAACCTCCCAGAGTGCTGGGATTGCAGGCATACATTATGGTGCCCGGCTCATTCTGGTATTTTTAAATCACTAAAATGGAAGTTAGAATGCAGATATTCAATGCAAGTTACATCCGCCCTTTAGCATTTCATCAGGAATGATTTTCATGCTTGACATTGAGTCTCTGCCTTCCCTCACAGATTCTTGCTTCTTTCTACTTCCTCAGAAGCTATGACAGTGAGCAGCATACCTCTTACAAATGACAGTAATCTCCTACCCCCACTAGGCATATTTCTCTATTGAACATTAAAATGGTGGGAAAATAAGGCGTTGGTACATCAGGAATCTCTCAGCGAAGACTGCAACTTTCACACATTATTCCACTGTTCCCTCTAGTACCTCTCCCTGGGCAAGGAGAACAATTATCATCCACAGAATGGAACTGCTTTGCACAGAAAGTAAAATGGCATTGCCCATGGTCTAGCCTCAAAACCCAATGAGTCAGTTATGATAATGGTTGCTATATACTCTGCAGTGCCCAACCCAGTACACAAGTTGAACTTTCCAAAAAAATGAAGGACCCTGCTTTGCATAGCCTCACTACCTTGCTCAGAGCAAGCACAGGACTATGAAATCCACTTCCATAAACAATGGGGGCCACCTTCAGATAACCAGATCATTGATAAATCAGTAGCAGGAAAGAGTGCTAAGGTCAGATGTGGAAGGACCAGAGCAGAAAGGAAACCTGAGGCAGTTTGGAGACCTCAAATGTTCCCAACAAGTTTTTGGTTAACGCACACTCACCTCCTGAGTGCCTCTTCCAGTATACAGAGTGTTAGCAGCTGTCTTACTGGTAAATTACATGAAGGCAGTACATTTATAGAGAAATGCTTAATAAATATTTCTTGAAGTGATGAATGAATGGTGGAGAAATCTGCTACTCTTAGGATCAGCTGCCAGGATTAACATCGAGTCATTCTTCCCCAGTCTGTTAAACAAGCACTTTACCTCCTATATAATCCAGGCCACAGTACTTGTCTGTGGAGAGTCAGAATTTATAAGCCCTGAGGCTTCCCATTCTGATGGTAGGCAAATGTTTTAAAAGTAGCTATGTTTTCGTAAATGATAGAATATCTTCTCTTGTCTCTAACATAAATTAATAACTTGTGACTTAAAAATAAAATTTATTTTTAACAAAAACAGCTCGTACTCAAACCAATAATTCTAACAATTATACTTTGAAGAATTGGCTTTGGCTAGCTCTGAAGCAGTAGGGATGACACAATTTGGGTTTTTGTTTTCTTGATGCTTGCTGAAGTTTTTCTGTAAAAGAAGTTTAAGAAATGCTGCTTTAAACATCTTTGTATTAGGTGGATTTTCACAAAAGACAGACCTACTCAGATCAACACTAAGTTCCCTGTGTCGTATTTTCATCTTGATTTGCATATTTCAGTAAGCACTATATAGCCTTAATTTGGTCATCTGCTGACCTGTGAACAAATGCTATACAACATTTAATATGAATGCCAGATATTTACTAATCTGTAACCTATAAGCTGTTTTTTAAGAGAAATAATTGGGAAGTCTATCTTATATTTGTTGCCCACACTGGTATGTATATAAATTAGGAGTTAAATTACTGAACTTGACATATAAATTACCAAATAATTAAAATTGATTACCTGCTTAGCATCTAGTTACAATTTTAAACACTATAATTTACTGTCCTTAGAACTTCTATTTGATTATCAATAAAATAATTATTTCTACTTGTTTCATAGGAAGCTATAAATCTTGCAATAAAATTGTAAATTTGCTGCATTTGCCAATTTCTATGGTATAAACTACTCCCACAATGGCCAATTTCAAATTACCAATGTGATCTCGCTGAACGTGGAGTTGTGAAGAGAGATGTAGTAGAGGCTCTCGTGAACCAGTAGGACCCAGTTCCAGCACTGCAAGAGGAAGGGGAAATCAGGAGCAAGCTACTAAGCGTCTCCTTTCCTTCTCACTAAAGAGGATGTGGCTGCTTTGCCGATGATACTGCCTCTACTCTGATTTTTGAACTTTAAGATGTTTACCTGAGCAATTGTATGTCTGGATTGCATCTGCCCATCCTGGCTTTGCTCCTCAGCACCTTTTAACTACAAGCTGGGATGGCAGGGCATCTGTACCCCTCCCCACAATCCCTCAGGAATGATCCCAGCCCTGCTTACATGATTCCATGAAGCAGAAACAAGATGAATTTTGTTGTAAAAGGTTATGGAATCACACACTGGAGAGACTTTTCTTTCTTCTCAGTCTAGCACAGAAAAGGTTGACAGAATCAACACAATCTAAGCCAACACAATATACGTGGTGAAACTCTGAGCTTGTGCAACATTGAGATTTTATAACTTTGGATGTACATGTGATAAAAGAAAACATGTTATAACTGTTGATTATTCATCAAAGCCACATTCTTGGGAAGAACAGAGGGACCAGATCACGAAGATGATTTATGAACTCACTCAGCACCAAGCTGAACTACAATAGCCCATGGTTAGAAAACTCAGATCAAATGACGTAACTCAAAAGATGGTGGTGGTGTTTAAGCCAAACATTTGGACCACGTTGCCTAAAACTTTAAGAATAACTTTTTCAGTTCTTGCTTACAACTACCTTCTGTTATAAATCAATGCTTACTAAATTTGAACTTGTTTGAATACCTTGCTTCATATTAAAACTGAGTTTGGAGGGAAAAGAAAGTCAATTAAGGGAGCATATCTTGTTCATTGTATTCCTGTTTTTAGCTCAAAAAATCCTATTATGGGTATCTTAGTGGAGGAGTATACTCGTGTATCTTCAACAAAAATCACTGGTACCCAATTGTCTTATCATTAATTAGTGTCATTTGGAATTAATAGAGTCAATTTTCATTAAGGAAAAAGTCCTTTTTCTCAAACTGGAATGTAGCCTCCCAAAGTGATTATGAAAATTCTGATAAAGTATGAACCTAGTAACTAGAGAGTTATAAACAACTGTCTAGGTGGAAATATTAAGTGTGGTCCCTGTATAGGAGTAATTCTCCTTCTTTCCATTTCTTGAGTTTTTTTCTTTACACTCAGGAGATCTGTTTATTCCAAGAAGAAGTAAAGAGACTTGAGTTATCTTTTATTTACTGTGTACTATGCTCCAACGACTGATCAAGAACCAAACTTATTAAACCATATATGCATACCAATGTGTAAACTGCCTTTAATATTCTCTCTTACAGACAAAAAAAAAAAAAAAAAAAAAAAAAAAACCAGCATCAGAAAATAGAGCAAGTGATTCACAGTCTCACATCTAGCAAGTACCAGAAGTGGGGATCAAGAGCAAGCCTATTCAACCAAAAAGTCCATGTTCTTTCTATTGCACTAAGATATTTCAAATACTAAAAAAAGAAATAAAATTAAAATTTAAAAAGTTGTTGGTTTTTATTTACGAACAAGAGAAGTGCCATGGACTGGCGAGTGTATCATTAACAAATTTGCAGACTTTGTCACTGTCACTTCTTGACAATAGGGATCTGACTCCCCAAAAATATGCAGACTCACACCCACAGGTGGAAATTGTTTGGCAGAGAGAACACAGTGGCTGGCATAGCTGTTTATATCTCCCTGTTGGCCAGAGCCTAAAATGACAAGCTACCTTGCACCACATTTGAAAGAATTTCTGGGTAGTCACATAGTCTGTGATGTACCATGAAGAGTAAACAATTCTAAAGGACCTAAAGGCAAAGGGTAGACTTGTTATTCTGAAGCCAGGACTATGATTGGCTGATGTGAACTATATATAACTTAAAACTTGCTCCAAGGCAATGGCCTCCATCTGTGTTTCCTCTTTCTTCTTGGTTTCCCCAAGGAATGTAACTGGTGAAATAAGAATCTGTGCTTGAAGAGAATGTAATTTAAAAAGGGAAGTGAGATGCTCCACCTAGGACCTTCTCCTACCTCTAAGCTGTTCCACAAACTGCTCAGTCAACCCACCTCTTTCTCTACCAGAAATCTCCTCATGTCCATAGTGGAATCTTCTGTCAGTTGGTTTTGACAGAATGGAGTTCCCTGACCACAAGATCAGATAGATAGAGGGAATAGTATCTCCACAATGCTTCTGATACTATAATGAGCAGGAAAATTGTCATCCATCTAGGACAGTAAAGGCGAGTCATTAGAGCTTTCAATGATAACAAATAGCCAGCTGCAATAGGTGTCATAGGTGTCACCCGCACTGACCTAGGAATCGAAACAGTCAATAAAAAGGGAGTAAAAAAAAATCTTTGTGAAGTCTTGGGAGTCTACCTTCTTTGGCATTCTTATTTCATGGTAATGACAAGGGGGAGAAAGTGCCACCTCATACCATTTTTTGTCCTCATTGAAAAGGAGGATCTATTTGAGGAACAGTACACCAACTTATTTCAGACTGTTCAAATGAATGGAAAAGCCACAGGTGCCCCATCCAAGGGTCTACACAGCTCAGTGCTGAGACTCCATTCTCTTATACTTCCCTGGTTGAAATCCTCCTACCCGGTCTACATGTTGTTTTCCTAACACTGACGTGCCAAGTACAAATCCAGCCTGAAAAATGATATCATATTTTGCCACATTGTCTGTAATGCCTCCCATCTAGGGGTACAGGCTTCAAATTCACCCTTAGTTTTATCCTGTCTGTGAGATCTTCCTTGACCATCCAAGGTGATTTTCACCTGCAGCTTCCTAATCCTTGTTGAATTGCTGCCATTACTACTACTACTGCTACTACTACTGCTACTACTACTACTCAACAAAGAAACTTGAGAATTTCCTGATAACAGAGTTTACCTCAAACATCTGTGAATTTTATACAGGGCCAAGGAAGGATGCACCCACTTTGCTACTGAAGTCAAATTGAGTTACAAGAGTCTTTGCCTAGAGAAACAGCATTTCCTCCGGTCTTGTGGGACCCCAGTAACCCTGTAAATGCATGTGACTTAGCAGAATGCTCCCAAGGGGCTCAAGCATTCTCTTCACCAAGCAACCACAGAGGGTTGGCTTTCCCCAGCCATTATGTAATGAGCTGCTTCCCTCTGCAACCTACACATGGGGTGGCAGCATTTGTGATAGAACTTGCTGAGAGCTTTTTCTGGGCTAAAGCCCCCATCCAGGCAGGAATCTCTATCCATAGCAGAGTCTCCCAAAGGGGATCACTCACAGTGATTCCAGATGGCAGAAGGTGAAGGAAATGTCCAAGTGGACATGCTGCTCTTGGCACCTACACAGTGGTGGAATCTCAGTTCCAGGAAATCCCCATGGCAGAGTCCTGCTCCATGCCTCTGGGAGATTAAGTCAGTAGTGAGAGTCCTATTTCTTCAAGAAGCCACATCAACTTCCAGGAAGGTGCTCTACTCAACAAAACAGAGGAGTCACACCAGTGTCATCAACTCTGGTAACTACAAAAACATGCTGTGTGGTGCAAGTTTGTTTTTAGGAGGAAAATGAGCAAAAAGCAGGGCCAGGTTAGGTCATGACCATAAATCAGCCTGCTGCAAGGCAAGGGCCTTTCTCAGGATGTTGTGCCTGTGGATGCCGCACATGTACGTGTGCTGCCTTCTGCAGAACTACTTTCCCAAGACCCCGGCCCCCCAGGGAGACATTGAGAGGGATGAAAAGGACCAAGAAGGAGAAGAAAAGAAGCCATCCATCAAAGACCAGGCAAGCCTGGCAGACAGCAGGACGCGTGTGCAGCAAGAGTGGGAGAAAGTGAAAAAAGATCCCGGGAAGGTGTTTTTCAGCTGTTCTAGATAACTTCCCTTCAAGACAGGATCAAGCCCAGCTTTTCATCTGCGAGTCCAGGGTTTTACAAATTAGAGCACAGAGTAGGGGAAAACCTCCTGGGGACCATTTCACTAGCATCATTCCAGCAAATTTTTCAACTTTTCCTTACAGAACACTTTTCATTTTAGTCACGCTCTCCTCATGTGCAAAGATGATAGAAACCAGGACAGGGGATTTCCCTGGCTTCCCACAGGCCACCCAAGCATAGGGTGGGAGTTGATGTGGCAGGTGTGCAGGGAGAAGAGAGGAATAATGAGATTGCTTGAGAGCAGGGAAACACGAAGTGGCAAAATGGGAACAAGAACATATGGGAATTTACAGCCCATACACAATGCCTATAGACAGTGGTTAGCATGGTACCTGGCACACGGTCAACACATGGTAGCTATGTTACAGATTCTGTTGTTGTTGATTGGGGTTAGGGACAGTGCAGGGAGCTAAATCAAAAGCACCCCAGCCTTACACTCTACCTAGTACCAGCAGCAATTTCAGGCTGAAATTGCTCACAGACTTCCTGAAAGACAAGAAGCTCTAAACCAGAGTTTCTCAGATTTTACTGTAGATCTGAAAAACCCAGGGATTTGAGTATATGCAGGTCTCAACTAATACCTGAAATTTGGCCTTCCAGTGGGTTCCCAGGTGAAGCCAATGTACTAAAACTCATCTATACTTTGAAAAGCAGGACTCCTGTTTTGTTTTTGTTTGTTTTTCTGTTTGTTTTGCAGTGGTGGAGATGGAACCCAGAGCCTAACACATGCTAGGTAAGAGCTCTACCACATATCCCTCTAGCTTCATTTCATTTTGGTTTTGGTTTGGGGACTTTTTTGTTGGTGAGAGATGAAATCTTGGGTACACATGCTAAGCACATGCTCTACCACTGAGCTACATGCCCAGGCTCTGAGTAGCAGGACTGCATATCATCAGAGCAGACTGTCTCTGTGACAATGGGCCTTTATTAGCAGCAAGGGAATTTGACAAATATAATTTACAGCTGCAGGTAAGCCTCACTCCCACATTCTCACACATAGATGCAAATACACAACATACACATTTGCCTAGTGACAGTCTGTGACTTCTCTCTTCTTACACATCACCTACAAAGATTAGAGGGGACAGCAATAGAAAAAAGAAATGTAGTGTGTGTAAAGACATGAATGAGAAAACAAAAAAAGAGAAGTAATGATGTTAAGTGTTCAACTTCAAAGAAATGCAAAATACGCTACAGCACTATTTAAAATAGAATCCCTCCATGGTGGTCTAGTGGCTGGGATTATTAAAATGGAAAAACAATGCAGTTCACCCATATGGTAAAATGTCACTTTACCATTAAAAAGTCACACTTTCAAAGAATATTCAGGGAAAAAGAAAATGTTCACAGCTCATTTATTAACAAGTAAAGCAGTTTCTAAAAAAAAATTATGTATATATTATATATATATATATGTGTGTGTATGTATGTATTCTGATCCAAATTATGTAAAGTAACAAATATGTGTTCATTCATAAGTGCAGGTTAATAGGAAAAAGAATTTTTCAATTTCTGCAATAAACAATATCTCTGAGTCTGCACATTTGGAAAATGAAACTAATGATAATGTCTACCTCATTTGAAGATTAAGCACACTAGTGCAGATGAAGGCTAACTACAGGAGACATTCAAAACTGCAAGATTATGGATATTTTTGTTTGCTTTGCTGCCAATTCTCCAGTGCCTAGAATAGAGTCTGGCACATATTAGATACTCAGTAAATAACTGCTGTGAGTTCAAGGACAGCCTGGACTACATAGCAAGACCCTGTCTCAGAAAACCAAGAGAAAAAAATCTGTTGGATAAACAAATTACTGTAATAGATGAATGATATATTGCATGTAAGGCATTGGCATTAAAACCAGGTATGTTCACTGGAACAGATCATAAAGAACATTGAATAAGAATTAACTATATTTGCCCTTATCTTGTGGAGGATTAAACAGAAGCCACTAAAGAATTTGAAGTGGAGAAATTCACCTGATCAAATTTTGTGAGATTAAAATAATAAAAATGTAAAAACAAAAATGTTAGTAGACAAATATGAAATAGACCATTTTCATTTCTATATGGGCTTGAAGCAAATCAAAAGAATTTTGCACTGCTTGGAAAGTTCAGAAAGCAAAGGGCTCAGTTACCTACGAAGCCCGCAACTGTGAAAAACCAGGCCCAACACTACCTTTTCCTGAAATGAGTAGGGGGCAGCAGGAGCATCCCCAAGGAAGCTTCCTTGACCACACCAGAAAGATACCATGTGGCTTTGGCACTCATCATCTACTGTTTGGCTGGTTAGGTTACTATTTTCTTGCTGAGAAAGTAACCCACAAGAATCAGGAACCACTAGCAGGACAGGCAACCTGGGGCTGCACTGTGCCATGCAGAGTGGCCAATTCCTCAGGAGGTTCCCAGTGCTACTTCAGGACAAACCCACACCATACCAACTATCTCAGACTTGCCAAGGCCTGGGAACCCCACAAATGACGAAGAGCAGCCAGCTCAAGCAGTCAACTAAAAACCCGGATACATGCTCAACTCTGCTCTAGTTAAAACGTGGAGCTGGAGACCCTAGATCTACCAAATTAACTAGCTCTACAACCCTGAGCAACATCGAACAGTTCTCCATACCTAAATTCTCCATCTGTAAAGTGGAGGTATTAATAGCACCTGACTTACAGCATTTGGGAGAATATTAAATGAATTCACACATGTAAAACCATTAAAAGAGTGCTCAGCACATAACAAATACTCAACAATCACTGTGATTATCACTCATTTTAGCAGATAGAGGCCTATGTCTTCGACTATCTTCTAAGATTCTTGAAAGCTGGCAATTCTCTTATACTTCCCCACACTCCCATTACATCAAGGCCAACATTGCCCATGTTAGAAATAAGTAATCCATTAATGGATTGAATCCATAAGAGGTACTTAGCAGAGTCACCAAGAGCATACTGCCAACTGACAATGTTAAATGACACTAAAAATCTCCATTTCCTGTAATACAGAAAAAAAAAATCCTTAATCCCCCACACCTTTCTGCACCACTCACTCCCTACAGTGGGAGCAGTTACTAACCTGACCAATATGGCTCGCCCCACAGTGCCCATAAAGCATCATGCTGCTTTTTACCTCCTCCCACCTAGTGGGGATCAGGAAGAACAGGCACCATCATCAGATTGGTCACCTCTGACTCATCCTGGGCAATTTCCTCTAGAGTCAATATGTAACCCTGACATTGTCCATTATCTTAGTGCATTTGGGCAACTTTAAATTGTTTCTCCCCACGTAAGAAAAAAAAATAACTGAAGTTTAATAAAGACTGTAATGTTCCTTATGCCTAGTCATTCTCACAAAAAAAAAGGAATGAGAGAAGAGAGAGAGACAGACAGAGACAGAGAGACAGAGACTGAGAGAAGGAGTCAGAGGGCTGTCTCCCGGGTAATTTTAAATAGTGGAATTTATTGATTGACTGATTGATTGAAATGTCATTTCAACCATCTTTAATAGCCTTTGAGAACAAGCAACATGAAATTTCCTGAGCACTCAGTGCTCTCTTCTAGTCCTGTAACTGGAATTCCATGAGGAGCACACAGCGCCCAGTGGTCGATTGGCTGTGGTTTGCATAATGGGCATCTGTGATGTTAGGTGGTGTGGGCTGGGCTGCTGTTCCAGAGGTGGAGAGCTGCCTGCTGGCTTCTCTTCTCGCCAACTTGATCTCCCACCTAACAAAAATGGGAAACCATCTGCTTGGAACTATAGCAGCACAACAGATTATAAACTCCTGCATTTGCAGGAGGCAGGTCATGCAAAAGATGAGCAAGTACCACCAAATCACACAGCACAGAGCCCAGAATAGGATGAATTCCTTAATCTTGATAAGGTACCTTAGCTCCCAGAGCCTGCTCCTCCTGGGAGAGATACAGACACTGTAACATCCACAGCCTCCACCCTTCTTGTCCAGGTTTACTCCATCACTATCATGAGCTCTCTGAAAACTCTCTTTTATAACTCCTACTAAGCAGCATCAACACCAATTTCCTGTTGTTTCACTGGTCTGTCAAATAAATAAGTTTGATATTTGCTCTGGCAGTTCTTTTACCAGATGCAGTTTACAGAATCACCACTCCCCTAAGAAGAAGTGTTTAAATAGAATTACATGTATGCTCAATGATCCAGAGGCATCGCAGGAGTTGTTTTTTAAGGCAAGCCTGAAGAAGAGCTTGCAATGAAATTAGCCTTCCAACTTCTGGGTCAGCTGAGGTTATGTGTTTACACATCAGGCATTCTTAAAATGAGGCTCTGCATTCCTTTCGTAGCAATGACACTCATCCAGGGAGTCTTATAGCCTCCCAATGTACACACACTGCCTATGCTGGCTTAATAGTATCTGAATGGTTTTGTTTCTGCCATGCAATCATGAGTAGCTAATAAAGATTCCAGCTGCTTTCTAGGTAATAAGGTATTGTGAGACTAGTGACCTGGAAACCCTACTCACCCAATATTATGCCAGTCAGAACCTAAAGGTACACAGCCCACTAGTATGAGAATCAGAGAGGAAACCAGAGGACACAGAGTGTGTGTTTTCAAATTGAAGCCAGGCGAATGTTCAGAGCCCAGTATGCAAAAAGGGTGCTTATAGCTGACCTCAGGTAAACCTCTGCCATGAAATAGCTTTGGCCAGTTGGCCCTCGACTGAAAAAGAGAAAGGACAAAGGGAAATAAGTGATCTAATTAATTGACATCTTAGATTAAATAAAGACTGAAATTGTGGGGGTTTTCTTTTCTTGTTAAAAATAACCCTAAAATACTTTCTTCTGCTTTTCAGTGAGAGATTTAAATTAAACAGAGGCAACCTGGAAGAGTTGAAACAACAACAAATTGGAAGCCAAGAAACTTGGCAGTGTAGTCTCAGCCTGCCCCTGTGTGACATCAGGAAAACATTCCTCCCTTGCTGGGCCTCACTCTCCCATCTGAGAGGGAGAGGCTGGGCTGGATTTTCTGCTGCTCTGACAGGCTATGACTAGAATCTTTGTCTTTAGTTTCATCTATAAGGGTTTTTGTGTCATCACCTTGTCTCTCACTATCCCACACCTGTGACTACGACCCTAGGAAGTGGAAAGGATTGGGGTGACCCTCCACGTTAATGGACAGGGTGTTCTGCTTTTTTTTTTCTACTGGTTTTCTCTTTTGAACTCATGTTTTAATCATATACCTGTATCTCCTAAAAAGCAGAATAACTAAAACATAGTTAGGGATATCAGTTAGTTGAAATCCAGTTAATCATAGTTCCACTGCAAACAATGCCATGTTAAGTTGTACTACATAGATATACATGCACTAAAGATTGGGGAAAGGAGGGTTTGTGTAGACTAGAATGGGCAGAGAAAACCTTGAGGACAAAGAGCACGATCCAGCCTGGCAGCATCCTGAGAGCAAGCTCTGGGTCCCTGCACATCACACATCACTAAAGATGATGAAAATACCAACCAGCATTGACCAAGCACTTATGATTTACCAGGTACAATTCTAAGTCCATGATTCATTTTCATTTATTCAGTCATCACAACAATTCTGAGACAGAAATCACCATTGATCTAATTTACAGATCAGAAGACTTGAACTTGCCAAGTTCACACTGCTACTAAAGGGCTTGACCCTAGAACATCAGACTACAGATCCAGCATTCCCAGCTACCACATTAAAGGAACGGATTTAGATGGATGGAGAGATTAAGTAAGGCATTCAAAGTGAAAGGACAGCTTCACAGGGATAAAAAGCAGGTGATAGGTGCATTATGTGGAGAAAAGAGAAAGACTTCCTTTACTTGGGACTGTGGTTCATGCTGAGGACTCAGAAAAGGTCACGTTCTATGTGTATAAGATAGAACTCTATCCACTCGTTCAACCCAAAGTGCCTACTCAAGTCACGGCCCTGCCCTGTTGCATGGGTTATCCATAGATGACGGAGATCTAGAGAACTCTCAGAAGCCTAAGGTGGTCAGCAGCTTCATCCACTAAGCAGAGCAACTTGAGCTTCAACCAGAAGTGGGGACCACAAGGTGTTGGGCTGGAAAAAAGGAAGGCTGCAGGCTGGTGGGAGGCAGTGCCAAAGAAGAAAATTGTTGACCGGGGTTCTGGAATCACGAAGGGAGCAGCCACCTTTCTAGTCGGTGCCTGGTTTTCTGCACACACCGCTGTATGGCATGTCACTGCTCTGTTCCCAAAGTTGCTGAGAGCAAGACACAGAGGCAGAAAGGATGGGACCAACTTCCTGTATCTTCTCCTCTTCCATGGCTGGTCCCTGGCTGAGTTCAGGTCAGTGACATCCCACACTCTGTCTAAGGGCCCAGTGACACTGCCACACCCAGGGAGAGAATCCTGTCCAAGATTACCTCCACCATCACGACCTATGCCAGGGGCTGTAATAGAAGGATTATAAGGATATCCTATTGCGCAATTACTTCAAATTATTAATGTGCCTTGAAACAAACAATGTTTAAAATAGACCTCTGCTATGGTTCATGTTTATGATTATTCTGTGTGAAGTCGGAGTTTATTTCAAAAAGTTATGGAATACCTACTTTGTGCTCAATAAACATGCATTGAATAAATGAACTAGTAAGTGAGAAAATGGATAAAGATAGAAGAAATAAACTAAACTAGGAACTGCCTATAAGTATGATTTACCTTACAAGGATTTACCCCAAAGAAGAATTTTATAAGAACTCCAGATTTTGAGAGGACCAGAGAAGGAGCAGAGGCTGGGAAGACTTTAAACTTAGGGAAGGTTCCCAGGCCCCTGTTGGCCCCTTCAGACCAGAAAGACTTACACCTTGATAGGTGCAAACTCCCCTGCCCACACCCATTCACAAGGGGAACGTGAGCAATCAGAAAAGTCTATAAGAAAAAGGAGACTCTTCATGCAAACCAAAGGAAACAAGAAAATAGATGAGTTCTTAACATTTGGAAATAATCCTGGTTATACTAAATTACAAATTCCACATAAGTTTCCTGAACTAGTTCCTGGTCAATATTTATCATGTATAACTAGACTGGGGGGGTTGCTAAAAAAAGGTGAGTGGAGAGAAAAGATAAGGATACTTTTCCTAGTTATTATAGAGGGAATATCAAACTTCTTAGCCATCTTCCCAATTAACAGGACTTAAAGATTAAAAGGCCTTCCTGTGACTACTTCCAAATAGGAGAACTCACCCCCAGTTTGTAAGACTGGGTCTTCATTTATTCACGTATTCAGCCATCCTCTTACCAAATATCTATTGGAAGAGTTACTTGTTACCGGCTGACTGTACACGGGGTGCAGTGAACTAGGGGCAGCCTTTGATCCCAGTGTCGGACCAGGATGGGGTGAGGGCATCCAGGCTAGGACAGAATGGCAGAGCAGTAATGCCAAGTCTGTCCCAAGCAACACCCAGCACAGTGTCTGTACACAGCAGAAGTTCAGCGAGCACGCGTCTAATTAATAGAAAGTAAAACGGGAACTATGGTAAGCTGTTCTTGATAGGGCAGAGTACAGAGTTTCAGGAAAACACATTGAAGAACAAACCTAGATCAGTCATTTGAAAGACCAAGGCAGCAGAGTTACTGGAAGAGATGTCCTATTAGTTAAAAACTCAGGTGGTGAACAAGAGCAAGTCAGGTGATTGCAGTTTGGGAAGCGGTATCCTGTCAGTTATAAAAGTGTAAACGGCAGACATCAGAGACCAGAGCTGGGGAAAGACAGCATATACGTGTCAATGCTAGCATTTTGTGTTGTTAGAAGTCAAACTGAAAGGGTATGTATGTGTAAGCACATTTGAGTGTGGTTGTAAGTGTGGTTATGTGTGAAGATGTGTGTGCATGCATGTGTGCACATGTATACACATGAATGTGTAAGTGTGTGTCTACCCCGGAGGCTCGTATGAACCTGAGGAGGTAAGTACAGTCACCTGGACATACGAAGGAAGCAGAACTTTATGGTAAGGGCACAGCCGAGTCATTCAATGGTTTGGGGCAGGATAGCGTCTTGAGCTATTTTGTATTTGAGAAAATGCCCTTTGGTTGCAGTTAAATAGCTGCAGCATGAGTTGGCTGGAATTCCTGTGGCCCAAATTAAGCTAGAAGCTATAAAGATGAATACAACAGGGACAAAAGATACCACGGAGACAAACAAGATGTGATTTGGTGATTGATTACTGGTGTGACTTGTGCGTGGAGAGTGAGGGCAGGCAGAGGGAGACAGGAACTCCCAGAGTCATGTGGGTAAGTCCTTCACTGATGAAGAGGGAGCAGAAGGGTGAACTCAAGACCAAAGAGGGATCTGGTTGAGGCAAATTGCCAGCTCACTTCTTATTGCACCTGCTGGAAAGTTAAAGACAGTATCACAGACAGAAAGGACATGTGCTCCAGGGACAGAATACTCAGGTTCAAACCTTGGCTCTGTGTGAACTAGGTGTGCAACTTCAGCTCACTCTGTGTGGTCTAGCCTGCGACCTTGGCTCTCTGTGCATGGACTAGCTCTGGGACCTTAGCTCTGTGTGGACTAACTCTATGACCCTGAGCAATATCCTATTTCTCTCTGTGCTCCAATGTCACCATCTCTTTCCTCAAGTTTTTCTGAGTACTTGAGTTAATATTTGTAAACTGACTGATGTAGTGACCTGGTTCAAAGTACTAAATAGAAGTGTTTGTCAAAGAAAAACGTCTGCAGTAATTTCTTGGAATGCTTGAACTTGCGTTTGCACGTTAATGTTTCTGTTTCTTTATCTTCCATTTCTTTCCTTTGTTTATGCTATCTCTAACTTCAGATTACCAGTTCTTTAATACCTTGTATCTCTCTCACTTCAAAATAAAAACTTTCTGACATCTACTTTCAGAGCTGATTTTCCATATGGAATGCACTAAACCTGCTATCTGTCTTCATTCCCTTTCCTCTCATTCATATCTCTGTTTATTGTAATGTTTGTTGTTCTTCCAGCCCCCAACACTGGAGTGAAACCCCTTCTCTGAAGTCACCGGTGGTTCCTGACTGCTAGGTCCAAAGAACCCACATCAGGCCTGCTAGCTTGCTTGGTTCTCCTGTGCCATCTAAGACTGACACATTATCCTTTTTTCTTCACCCTAACTCTGCCACCTTCCAATGCCTCCTCTCCTGTTACCTCCTTGGGCTTTTCCAGGCAGGATTGGTTACTCCCATGGGCCAGGCTGTAGTAATCCATTTACAGATTGGCTCTCACCAGAGCTAGCATCTTTCAGGCACAGCCTCATCCTAGTCATTCATGATTCTCCAGCATGTGGCTAAATGCCTGATAATTCACCCAACAGAAGCTCAATATATGTTGAAAAAGTGAATGAACGAAAATGTAGAACTAAACTACTTCTTTCATAACCTGCCCAGAATGTGCAGCGATTATTTGTATGAAAGTTAGCAAATGTTGGTTTGGGGCTATAGCTCAGTGGTAGAGTGCTTGGCTAGCACGTGCAGGCCTTGCATTCAATCTCCAGCACTGGAAAAAAAAGGAAGGAAGACAAGGAGGGAGGGAGAGAAGAAGGTAGGGAAGACGGGAGGCAGGGAGGGAAAAATAGCAAATATTGAGTCACTGCCTAAATGATGACAGACTAATTAACTTTTAAGTTCTGTGACATCACCTCTGATCAGGTAACTGGACTTCTACTGCAGAAATAAGCCATATGAGCCATAATTACTGGTCTTGACATCCCAACTGGTTGTCATGGCAATGCTTCAACTTCAAAATGTTCTCAGACTTTGGATTCCAAATGCCATAGTGTGTATTTGAGCAGGAGCGCTTTTCTTCACCACTCACTTCTGACTCATAAAGAGAACCAGGATGTTTTTGTTTGTCCACTGAGCTTTATTTCCTGACTGTTCTCTTTTTTTAAGAATCCAAAAGAGGAGGATTGTTCTAAAGCAGGTAGTAAACATGAAAAGGGAAGAATGCTGTTATTTTTTGGACACAAACTTGGCACAGAATATGCTTTCTGGAAGGTCTAGGGTGAGGATGTGTATGATGTGAGCAGAAACAAATTTGATGAGCCCCGGGTACAGTAACCTAATTCCATGTACTCAGGGACAGAAGCAGGGGATTTATGTACTTGTTTATGACATCAGGAACTGAAGCTAATAGACATCCAGCATAAAGGTGCAGGATCCAAAGTAAGGTGTTGCCTTCTTCTTAATAAACACCTTCTTCTTTATTTGGCCTCCTCAAGGTATGGATTAAAACAGGAAAAAGAAGAAGCCAAACCTCCTGGCACAAGCATTGTAAATGAATCAAATGGTCAGTCCCAGAGGAACAAGAAAGAAGTGCATAAAGGAGGTAGTAGGAGGTGAGGAAGGACAAAGTGTTGCTGGTGACAGGCAAACGGTTCAATTTATTTGGGTTGCCAAAGGTGATTCCTAACTTTCCAGCCCTGCCTCTGTCACTCTTAATATTTCTAACCCAGCAACCTGTGCTCTGACCTAAAACTACTAAGCATCCCTGCAGGTTTCTGTCTGGTCCCTGAGAAATGGGAGAGAGCCCACAGCTCGCAGGGGATGGGGAGTGAGCAGCTAATGGTGCACCTGGGTCACTGCATTTTCTCTCTGAGATGAAAAAGGTCAGTTTTCACAGCAACTGCAGGTGTAACCCTGGTTTACTACTCAGGTTGGGGGAAGGAAAGGAAGGAAAGGCAATAACAGATGTCAGGCACAGAAGCTGCAGTGCGATGAGTAGATCACATGGTCATGCTCAGAGGAAACCCCTCTTCCCCAACTAGCACCCCAGACAACTAGATGACTCTAAAATTCTAACTCTAAACCTGTGCCTCAGATGCCAAGCCCTGGACAGAGTGGGTCCACACATCTAGCTGGGGCCAGCCCCAGAGAAGACCATGGCATTATAAAGGAGCTCTGTGCACATCATCTTCTTCCTCACTCTTCTCTCCTTTCCTGCTTGGAGATACTCTTGCATCAGAATTAGATGTACAGAACTGTGATTTCTGAGTGGTTGAGTGTCATTTAAGGTTCGTCAGGTGGGAAAGCACAGAAAGTTATACACTCGGGTCCAAATACGCACACCTTGCAAGCAAAGCCTGGTTCAGGAGAAAGAAAATCCATCCGAGGATACCCTCAAGCAGCAAGAGGAGGGAGCTTAATGAACATCCATCTCATCCAGCAAAGGTTTCTTGGGACTGCAGAGGCACAAGGTGCCTCTCCTCACATTTCACCAAGACCACTGAGGTTCTTCTATACGTCAGTAGTGGCCAAGCCCTACTCATCAGTCATGCCACAGATGCCTATTGCACTTTTGAAGACCAGAAACATAAAATCAAATCCACATGAATTAATGAGCACTGCAAAATAGTGCAGCTCCTTTGTAAAACAGCCTGGCAGTGCCTCAGAACACTAAACATAGAGTTACCATATGGCCTAGCCATTCCGCTTTTAGGCACCTACACCCCAAAATAAAAAAGTATGTCTATCCGTGTACAATGTTCATACCAACACTGTTCAAAATAGCCCAAAGTGGAAACAACCAAAATGTCCATCAACTAATGACTAGGTGAACAAAATACGATATATCCCTGGAATACTATTCAGCAATAAAAAGGAATGAAGAATTGATATATATGACAACGTGGATGAACCTCGAGCGAAAGAAGCTAAATGCCAATGCTGATTTATTGTACAGTCCCTCTTGAACGAAATGTCTAGAATTAGGCAAATCTATAAAGACAGAAATTAGGTTGGTAGCTAACATGGATTTAGAAAGGAGAAGAGGGACAATGCAAACAGATAGTTTCTTTTGGATGAGATGGAAATGTTCTAAAATTAGCATCAGTTGCATGATTCTTAGGCACAAATATCCTAAAAATATTTGTACCCTTTATGTTAACTTTGAAATACCAAGTTATATCTCAATATATTATTAAAAAGAACCTTTATTTGATTATTACACATTATATACATGTGACAAATTATCACACTATACCCCATAAATATGTGCTATTATTATATGTCAAAAAAGAGTAAGCATTAAAGAGTAAATAAAATAAATAAATATCAACTCCACTTGCGGCATTCATCCCAAGAAATGAGAGCGACTGTTTCCTGCAGGAAATATCTGGAAGTTTTTTTTTTTACTTGAACAAATACTGTTTCTCTACCACTGGTAGTGCCGCAGAGGATATTATTCTGTGACCATTACTCTGGAGAGTGTAGAACTATGAAGCAAAGCAAAAGAGGATATAGAAACAACATGGCACATAAGAAGAGCCCTTTAGACCTGGGATCTGCAAACTACTTCTTGCAACCAAAACCTACCTGGCCACCTGTTTCTGAAAACAAAGTCTTACTAGATCATAGCTATGCTATCGTGTTTACATATTGTCCCTGGCTGCTCCAGCAACAGAGTTAAGCAGCTACCATGCAGACTGCCTGTCCTGCAAAGGTTGTACTATTTGTTCTCTGTCTCTTTACAGAAAAAGTCTGCTGCCCTGTGCCCCGGACTCATGAGTCTTCACTCTTGCTACCAAAATCATGGTCCACACAGTCACAGCAGCCGCAGCAGAGGTACCTAGAAGCCTGTTAGACATGGCGACTCTCAGGCTGCCCCAGACCTACTAAGTTCAAATCTGCATTTGGTTTAAAGAGTTAAATTAAGACATAAAGAAGACACCATAACAAGAATAAATATGCGGGCTGGTGAGATGGCTCAGCGGCGTAAGCGCCTGCCTTGCAAGCGCAAGGGCCCAAGTTCGACTCCCGGAACCCACATACGAAAAAGGGGCCAGTGATATCGCTCAGCGGCACAGGTGCCTGTTGGCGTGCGAGGTCCTGAGGTCGACCCCCGGTACCCACAAAAAAAAAAAAAAAGAATAAATATGCAAAGTTTTGATTAGAGGAGACAACTCCGGGAAAAATATGGAAGAGCCAGAAAAGGCTGGGGGAGCCCATGACGCAAGCCTGACTCTGAGGGAAGGAGAGAGGGAAGAAAAAGGAGGTGGAAATCTTCCAGACTGCTGAGCAGGGTCAAGAATTTTTCAAGGCTTCTGATAGCCCTGGAGGCAGAGTCAAATTCGTCCCAAAAACCCGGTCTGCCTTTATTTCTGATAGCCAGGGATGTGTGGCCTCCATGAAAATTCAGCAAGGAACTTCAAAGCACAGGGCCTGGGGTCCTCAGTCTGAAACTCCCTGCGAGTGGAGCCTCGCAAGGCACAGTCTCTGCGTCTGCTGCCCAGTCTACTCCCATGGCAGCCACAACCCTTTAACAACTATCCCAGCTGAACTCCATGCACGCTGAGGTTCAAGAAGCAATGCTCGAGAGCAAGAGTTGGCAAGCTGTCTCCGCAAAGGGACAGTCAGTAAATATTTTAGGCTCTCAAGGCTAAAAGGTCTCTGTTGCAACTATTAAACTTTGCCTTTTAGCATGGAAGCAGCCACGGAGAACACATAATCAAAGAAGTGTGGCTGTGTTCCAATAAAACTTTACAAAAACAGTCTTCAGCTTTGGAACTGATGTCTTCCATTGGCTATAATATGTCAACACCTGCTCTGGAATCCTGGAGTTTGAATTTTCTTAAAATAATTAGAACATGATCTCATATGAATCACGTAAGTTAGGGGCTGCTTCTGTTGAAGGTGGCAGGGGAGCCCTGAGCTCAGCAGTTTCCCTCAGAAGCCCTTAAGACACCTGTGTAGGGAGCAGAAGCGGAATTTGAAGCCACTATCCTGGTTTTTCACAAAGTGCCTCTAGCTTCAGGAAATTCACCCCTTTATTCATCTCTAATGGGCACCCAACAATCTAAATTTCTACTTTATTCTGTAAACATAGCTGGGTGTCTTATACTGTGGTAGATATTTTAAAATGACAAAAGCCTATCAGACTTGCATTTGGCATGCACTTGCATTGGAGAATTTTCAGCTGATGGAAATGAGACGTGTATTTAACCAACAAGGCAAGAAGCATTATCACCCCAGGGAAGCACACACGAAGGGTTGTGAAGGCAGACATGAGAGTAGATCACTCTCATGTGGGGACTCAGGGAGTGAGCTGAGGACCAGGGCACATTTACAATCAACAAGTCGGGTATCTCACATCCATTGCGATGGGCAAACCTATCCGTAGGGGGCAGCACCACTGATGAAGCTTCCTTGCCAAGGGTGCCACAGCCTCTCTGTATCCCTGGTCCTGGTCAGCGAGCTGAATTCTGCATGAAAGGAGCTAAGCCCTTCCTTGGGGTGCTGTGAGGACAAACACTCTGAGTTTGACACTGCTGCATACCGGAAGAGACAATTGAAGAGGAGGGACATGGGACTGTCATCTTCAGAGGAGCTCTGGGAAAGGTGTGGATGCAGCTCTTTACCTATCCTTGAGCCTCATTGGGTAATCACAGCTATAGCACAAGTGACTCCCTTTTTACATCCTGTTTATATTTGGGTGAATCTGACTTCCACAAAGCTCCGTATTCCACATGAACGGAACCCTTCCACATGAACAAAGCTGCCTTATTGGGAAAAGCATCCTGTAAAATCTCATTTCTTAGGTATCATTTGAAATAGAGAAGCTACCAATAGACCCTAGCCATGGCCTCACAGCAGCAGACCTGGCCATCAGGAAATCTAGAAAGCTCCAAATGTTGTGTAACCCATGTGAATGTAAATTTTGCTAAGGAGTAAATGTAGCTTACATCAGATTTTCAAAAGTATTTATGGTATCAAAGAGGCTTTAGTACCATTGCCCACTTTGTTTGCAATATACTGACCTGGTTGAAAAAGAACAGATGATATTTTAAAAATAAAGTAAATGGTTCTTTTGGGTCTCTGATTTTAGCCTTCTTAATTATCTTAATGCCTTATTGTGAGAAAACCTATTTGCCACCATTCCCAATTACAGACTAGCAAACTAAGTTCTGAAGGAATTAAAGTTAACACCTCACCTAGGGAAAAATGAGAGCTTAATGAGTTAGAACCAAAGAGCAGCGAATTAATACACTGCTGTTAGCAATGGAGGCCTCCCAGTGATAATATGTGCCATGTCATAAATAAATCCCATTGATCATAATACCAGCACTCTGGGAGGCTGAGACAGGAGGACTGCAAGTTCCAGGCCAGCCCAGGCAACTTAGTGACTCAGTAAGACCTAGTCTCAAATAAAAATAGTTTACAAAGTGCAGAGGATAAAAAGAATTCTATGTACTGAACACACTTTACCTACATGACTAATTTAAACATCACAGCAATTCTGCAATCCTCTCTTTTGTCTTCTTGGTTTTTTTCATTGTTCAGAGTTTTTTTAAATTTTACTTCGAGTCATATATTTATATATATATATATTTTTTTTTAATTAGTGGAAACCAGAGCTTTAAAGACCTCAACAAATTACCAACAACCACGTTTCTGATAAATGTCAGAGAAGGGGTCGGATTCCATATCTGTCTGTCTCCCAAACTCTGTATGGGATATGCACTAATATTTGGATACTCAGAGGAAAATAAAACTTGCCTGCACATCAGGGACAGTTTCTTAGATCTCTTTGTATTCTCCACAGTGACTTGCTGCACTCTGCATGGCAAGACACTGCATAAATATTTGTTGGCTGAAGAAACCTGGGCTCAGGCTCCCATTCTGCCATGGACTTAGTGACTCAGTCTCCTGTAACTTGGAGCTGCAGGTGGTTACTCAGCTGGGCAACTTCAGGGAACATTTGAAATCAATTATGGGTATGGAGGAACCTATTAAAATTTTCTCTTTTGTGTATGTTGGGGTTGAAGGAGAGGAAAGGAAGTTGAGAAGGAGGGAAAGAAACAGGATGGTTTCAGGGTTGGGTGCTGGAGCTTAAAGAGTTCACACCAAATAAGACAGCGTTTGGCTCATTCTACTACTCAGGCCCGGGAGCCCTACTGAATGGGCTCCTGACCTCAGGCTACTCCTCAGTGGCCACAGTACTCTGAACTCCCAGGCGCTTGACTGTTGCCATCATGGAGGATCCTGCAGCGGAGCAGTTGCACACATTCTCCGCTTGGCCTTGGCCTTGGTTGATCTGCTTCAGCTGTGGGAAATGGACAACTTCAGGTCTACCACCACCATACAGGAAGCCCAGGCACCCCCAACTCACTCCCCAGCCCCAAGGCCAGAGAGAACTTCAGTATTCAAATTCTGTGATCCCTGAATTTCCCTTGATCCTCAATGAAAGCATTCTGGCAATCCATTCCATTCGGGAGCCCAACTTCCTGTTTTGAAAGAATATGGGTGTTTGGGGTGGAAGAAGAGGGTAACTGCTTGATTTTGTTTTCCTTATTATTACAAGTAGAGCATTAGTCACAACCCCAAAAATGCCACTTAGCCCTTCCACACAGGCCCTGCAAAAAAGACTTAAATGACGCTGATCCCAAGGGACGTCTACCAACAACATTCTGGAAAAGGATGATTAAATTGCTGCCCAGAGGCCAGGAAAGACAGTCCTTCAAGAAAGCAGACATACCCCAATATGTGGCCTCCTCCTAGCTTGTGCGCGAAGCAATACTGCCACCTAGCGCCCTCATAGGAAGTATTCCCTAAGGTCCCTGGGTGGGGGTGGGGGGTTGTTCTACAAGGATTGGTGTGGGTGAATTGCTTGACATCTCTGTTGAAAAGAAAATACCCTAAGTTTGGTAGATGGAGGACCGGGAAACTTGGTTTAAGCTAAATAGCTAGAAGCTGAGGTTTGAGAGCTGTTGGGAAAGAGCATGGAAACCAAGTCTTGTAGCACTTTGGACTGTCCTTCATGGAGCAGCCAAACTGTCACAGATGATTGTAGTTCCCAGGGACATGAGTCTATGCTATCCTTCTGCATAGACGAAGGTCAACTGTCCTGAGAACAGGCAATGATCAGCTCAACATCTAAGGTTAGAGGAAGACAGAGAAGATGGGCTTCTGTTGATAGGTATGCATAAATCACTGTAAATTGAAGACTATTCCTGTGGAGAACTTGCTTTGGCAACTTCACAGTCCTCAGCCATTGGGTCCACAGTGAAATATAAGTAGCCAAGCACAAAGAGGAGACAAGGATGCCTAAATTCTCAGGAGCCCCTTGCTAGAATCCCAAAGAATGAACACAGTTTCCAACCCCTATATTTGACACATTATTACCTAATCCTTCCTGTTGTTTACAATCTGAAGAAAGGTGCAAAGTGGAAAAAAAAATAAAAAACAGAAACTGGGTGTTCTCTGCCCTCAACCCTCCTGTAGGAGACCTACAGGGGAAGTCCAAGCGTGCCGCAGGGACCACTTGGATTTGAAGAGAAGGAAACCTCAGAAGCTAGACTGTCTGCAAAAGATTTCCTGCCCAATTTTACATGCTTACAGAGGTTAAAAGAGTTCAGATGAGCACTTAGCAGCAGGCTCAGAGTGTGTTCTGCTGCAATGCGGAGGCAGCTGAGGGAGATGGACAGGGAGACAAGGTAAGGAGGTGCACAGTGGTGGGGCTGGAAGGCCATATCATGACACCACATGCCTCTGTGTATAGCATGAGACAGAAGACATATGGGGAAACATGACAGGGGTCATGTACCCACAGTCCTGAGTCTTTTTCCCCAGGTTGGAGCTTTAATAACCCAAAGCAATAGCCCCTTGGTCCCTCCCACATGAATTCTTGTTGGATCCTTCTCTAATTCTTCACAGCCAGGGAACTGATCCCAGGTCCCTCTGTTGCTACTGCAAGAGGAGGGGCAAGCAGAATTGTGGGTCTCAGTCTAGACTGCAAGCACGCAGTTTCCCTGGCAGATGGGTACTAGGAAGCAAGATTAGGCAGCAAGAAGATGTCATCTGGGAAAAACTGTGAAGCTGCCAACTCTGATCAGATAATCATCTCATTATTTCTTCCTTTTGGCCCCAGAATAAGGATTTCTTTCTACACTTTCTCTGCCCCCACCTAGCTTACAGCCCAGCCCCTTTTCTCTCCCCTTTCCTCACCCCCTCTCCCACCCAAAAATAAAATAAAGCAAAAACCACAAGACTCGAGAGTGCTCAGTGTCTGGGAATCCCAGCTTCCAAAGGAGAAATCACAGCCAAAGAGGGGGAGACAGAGTGTCCGGAAAGGATGTTCCAGCAACACCCCATTGGAAGATGCTCCTTCCTTCCAGATTTCTTTCCTTGGTCTGAAACTTATTTGCAGGGACGCAGCAACCTGAGAAGTTTCTGATTTGGAGAGTCGTCAAACAATTCAGGGGCTCTGGAGTTCTCTCCCCAGCCTGCCTCTGGCATGCTTCTTATTGCCTCAGTTTCTCCATCAATGTCATGGGACTGGCAAACATGAGAGGGTTGTAGATAATCCAAATTAAGATGAAATGATTTTACTATGTGCCTTACTTTGTGTTAAGTTCTCTCATAGGGGATCCAAAATGAGAATGAGACACTGATAATGTCTAATCTTGACCCCTTGCTTCAAATCAACCTTCCCAATAAAGCAAAGGGAGACATCTTGGGGTGGGAGTGGGGGTCTCTCTACAAGGGTTGGTGTGGCTGAATTGCTTAGCAATCAGCCAAGCAGTAGACTCATCTTATTCTACTCTTCTCTGCCTTTCTGGGTGGCTTTTCATAAAAGCCAAGATGTGTGAATAGCAGAAAATAAATATAGGTAATATTCCCAGACAGGTGCTTCTGATCAACACCATAATTACCCAAGGTTTCATTTTTAGATCCTTCTTACAACATCCAGGGCTAAAAGCCAGGATTCCAGCTTGAGAGTGTTCACCTTTTCCAGCAGACCCTGCTGTTACTAGGATGTACACATGGCTGTTGGGATAAAGCAAAGGGACCCCAGGACATCAAACAGGTGCTACCTTTCTGCCTAGTCCCAAGTCTGTGCAGAGAAAAGGCAATCAGTCAGGACCTGATGGCTGTGCACCTGGCATCCTGTTCCCTCACTGCCTGGACCAGTCTACTTGTGACTCACAGCTCAGGTACTTGGACTCACATTTATTCTAAAAGATGCCTGATCATCCCATACTGACTACAAGAAGCAGTGGAACACCTCTCCCCCCTTGACAAAAAAACACAAGTCTTTTCCTTTTAAAGAAGGTGAGAGCCAGGCTGAAGGACTCCAAAGTGTAACCACAATGTACAGAAACATATGAGATCAATATATGGGTCAAATGCCACTATGGTGACAGGGTCTTTATATTCTCTTCGATAGTGTCTGGAATACTGCTGTGCTAATAAAAAATCAGCCCCCAGCTCCTCCCTGGCCAGCCCTTCCTGGCTTTCCTGTTCTGTCCCCAACGTCTGTGGCTCCCTGTACCTAACCCCACCACAAATGGAGCCAGCCACACCCCAGGACCTCAGAAAGCTCAGGAGTGGGTCATTACCTGCGATGATGGCTGGGTCGTTCTGTCCTCCCTCCGGTCTCACCCAGGCTTCCACTGTGAATGCCTCCCTGGGAATGTCAGCCAGCAGTTCTGGACGCAGCAGCAGCCGCTCCCGCCTCCCAGAGAAGTACAAGACAGGCAGTCCTCCTTGGAGGTTAAAGGTCTCGGTTTCCCAGTCGGAGCTCCCTCCACCATTTTGGATGCTGTCCTCCAACGGACTGCTTTGAGCCATGTGTGTAAGGGGGTCCTTAGGCCAATGTTGGAAAGGCCAAAGAGAGGTATTGGAGTCTCCAGGCACATCTTCTGCCTGCCTCTTCACCACTTGCCGAGGATGCCTGGCCTTGGCCCAGCCCTTCCTCTTGGTGTCTGTTTCAGGTTCCTTCAGGTCTGCAAAGGCGGTGGTAATGGCGACTCTGGCTGAGCTTCCCCGCAATGCAGCCTCACCTAGAGGCTCCTTGGATCCCCGGTTGCCAAGATAAGTGTCATCATCTTCCAGCAGCTCAGATTGCCCAATAGGACCATCCCCAACCCACGGGGCAGCTGGCTGCTCAACTTCCCTCCTCACTCCTGCTGTATTTTTAGTTAGGTCTTGGGAAACATGGCTCACAGCCTTTTCCTCAGCATCTGGTTTACGGCGTCCTGCGTGATGAGCTCCCTGCTCCCCTACAGAGAAGGGCCTCAGGTAGTTCCCAGGGCTGCTGGGGTAGACTCCAAAGAGGTGATGCTGGGGAGCAGCTCTGGGTCTTTGAACCTTAGCCCCTAGCCAACAGTGTTCTTCCAACAGCACCTGTTTCAGGGGTCCCTGCTGAGCCACAGATTTCTTGCCAGTCCAGCCTAGCTCAGAGTTGGTAGTGTCGAACGCCCATCCAGCCAGGATCACCAGGCTTAGTCTCAGGACCTTTAAACACATCATGCCTCCCACAGCGCTCCCTATAGAGCCAGAAGTCAATTTCTGGGTACCACACCAGAGTGATGGAGAGAGGAGAAAGAGATGGCTAGCAATGGACTTGCAGTCACCAGGGAAACCGTTCTGTTCACAAAGGAAACTTTTTCAAGTAGCCCCACAAGAGTACCTCTTCTGGCTACCTGTGATGGAAATTGTGCCAGCGTGGCTTCTGTGCGGCTCCCACTGTGTACGATTCCCTCACTCTGCTCCTTTGACTTCTCTTCTACCTCTATTTTAGTCCTTGCAGAATGAAGTTAATTGCTCTTGTTTCCTTTGAATATCTTCCCAGAAGCTCAGGTTTCTTCTTTTTCTTTTTCTTCCTTCCTCAATAACTCCTCCCCTCTCTGATACTAGAAGAATATGACATAAGCCAAATTCTCTCAAATACACACTTACAAACACATACCCCTGGCTACCTGAAGTCATTCAAAATAATCTCATTCTCTAATTTTCATTTCCTTCTCTTCTTCCTTCCCTAGATGTTACCTTCTCTTTTTGTAGCCCTTAATCCAAAATATGTTCACCTTAAAACAAATGTCTAGGAAAACTCTTTTATAGAGATGCAAAATTCAATGGTTATTGATGAAAAATGCACAAAGAATCTGGGGGCACAGAAATCCAAGCTGGTACTTAACTTTCATTCTCCAGATGTCCTCAGTCAGGTCCCCATCCAGCTTCTAGTCCACTCTTGCAGGTTAGATTTTTGCCCTCAGCTTGGAGTTCAGGGTTGTTGATGCTTGAAGGTTTTTTTAATCCCCTTCCAACTTGTTGGTGTATTCTAAGTCTCCTGGTTGGTAAAGTTCTCCTGGTTGCCAGTCTGCTGTTCTCTTAACCAAATGAATCTGACAGCCCTTGACTTCACCTTCTGGGAGTCTTGTAGGTCCCTGGGAAGATGGAAAAGAACAAAATGAAAAGCATATATTCAAAGGACCTGTTCCCTCCAGTCGCTCCTGCTCCCCTTCTCTCCCTTTCTCTCTGCCTGTAATTATCTTCTTGTTTTTTCATTTAAAGACAATGATGATGTCAAAGCTAATAAGTTTGGTACATCACTCCACCTACTCTCTGTCCCCTCCTTCCTCCTGAAAACACCCCCACCCCACAGAGGCACAAGGGACAAACACTACCCTTGGTTTCCCCAGTAAACATCTCGGGCTTTCTCTCTCAGCAGCCGCAGCCTACACAATCAATAGCAAACAATCAATACTGTTTTGGAGCACTCTTTCCTGTGTGTTCTCTCTCTCTCTCTCTCTTTCTCTCTCTCTCACATACACACACACACACACACAGAGATACATATTTTGATCAGGCCTGCCTGATAAGCCCACTCTAAGCTTTCAGGAACCACTCACATCTTCTCTCTTTTGTTTTGTCATAAACCTCTTGTATTTTTTCTTATTTCAGTCAATCGTTTAAAAGAACAGTGCTCCTAATTCACTTCATATTGGACATTGTGAGAAAGAAGAAATCAATTATCCTGCTGTGAGAAGCATTAAGTGGAAATCCCATAGATTCATAGCACATAGATCTTCTTTTTTCTCAGGAGTTTCTCAATCTGAAGTTAGTAAAAGTCACCATATGCTGAGTGAGCAAATAAACAAATGAGATGCTCAAAATAAGTAATTTACAAAAATGAACAGCTAAACTCAAGGAACTATTTTTTCAATTGATCTGGAGTGAGTGGGTAGAATAGGGAAGTTAATACTTTGATTTTAACCTCTGTCTTGTTAGCCTAATTGTCCAGATGCCAGCTTTCTCAGAGTCCCCACCCCTTACACACGTGTGCATGTGCACAAACACATGGACGCACACAGTGCAGGGTTCTGAATGTTGAGACAAGTAAGCATCTTTGACCACAGGTGGTGCACAACAGACAGAGAAATACAAAACATGTAGAGAAATATGTTAAGTCCTTCACTCGAGAAGTAAGAAAATCATTTACACTTTTAAAGTCCCTGCCTGTGTTGCCCATACCTAAACATGCAGCCCATATACTCTGGAGTAAGATCACACTGCCGCCGCTGCCTTGGATCTCCTCATTATCTTCTAAACTCCTCTAACCCAGCTAATGACTGGCTTATTTGCTTATAAAAAACTGCATACAAAACACCCTATCCCTGGCATGCCGCTTCCCCGTGTAGCATCCTCCGAATCCTCAAAGTCCCCAAAGAAGCCATCAGCAGGCACGTGGGTGTTACTGAGCAGGGATCCCTCAGTGCTTGACCACCTCTCTCTTTCTCATTTCCCTAGCTCCATTCACTTTTCTGACTCAGTTCTTCTTTTTCTTCTTTTCTAAGGCAGATCAAGAATAAAGACAGAGGCTTTGGGTGGGGGGAGGATGTAAAGAAAATCAGAAAAGCAGAGGAGAGAGGACAGAGAGAGAGAGAGAGAGAGAGAGAGAGAGAGAGAGGAGGCTGAAGAAAAGTGGGAAGAGCAGGCTTAGTTTAAGAGAAGGGAAGACACTCAGGTGAGAAAAGGAGAAGGCAATATCCCCCTCCCCCATGCCACCCCGCGACCCTCTGATAAAGGTTTCCTACCATTCATCTCAGGAAGGAGGGATAACAGCAAGGAAGAAGGATTCCGCCTGCTCTTCTCCCCTTTTTAGTGTGTAAGAGATCTTGCATCCCCTATAGGTCTCTCCTGGCTCTCAGCTGCTAGTAATCCATTCATAAGGTTTCAAGAAGCAACACAAAACTCAAGCTTCCAGTTTAGTTTCTCTCTCTCTCTCTCTCTCTCTCTCTCTCTCTCTCTCCCCTTCATTCCTTTGCTCACCACTCTCCTTCAGCTCTTGGCAGTCCAAAGTTTAAAAAAAAATGTTGAACCATTTCTGTGTTTTCCTCCTGTTGTAACTTTGGCTGTGACATCATAACCCTGCCCACCAACACCCCACCTCTCTCTTTCCACCCCCCCTCATCAGCCCCATACCCCCAAACATTCCCCCACCCACGGAGAAGAAGGGCTCCTGTCAGTTCCAATGTGTGAAAATACAAAGCCACTAGAAGGTGCCCCCTCCCTCCCCTCGTGCCCCTCCTGTCTCCCCCTCCCTGCCTTACCCACCGCTCAGCCCGGCTCTCAAGGCTTTTAACAATGATCCCATCTGTTTGACATGTGCGGAAAGGTGGGCTGGATTCAAAGAATCTGTCAAGTGAATCAGATCAAAAGCACAGCACCCCCTCCTCAATTCCATCACACACACGCACACATATACCCCAAACCCGAGCAAAAGTCTGAGAGAAGTCAGACTTACACAGCACCCACCCTGGATGCCAGGGAGAGAGACACCAAACATGCCAAGGGAAGCCCAAATTTATACATATATAAATTCTGTTGCTTATTTGTTTATGACAAACACCCACACCCCAAGTCCTCAACCCCTCTCCCTCAAACCCCGCCACTTGGCAAGTGCACAGATTTGAAAGCTGGTAGAATCTGTTTTGAAATCTCCAACGAGAGGGTTTTTCCCCCTTTTTTCACTCCAAAGCACTATCTGTGGCGATCAGACTCGAGCAGGGTTGCCAGCAAATGCAGGAGGCCCCTTCTAGGGTACAGGCTTTCAAACCAGCGAAGCTAGAGGGAATGAATTTAAGGACACACAGCAGGAGCTGGCTGAATTCATTTTATTTTGACGGGGGTAGTTGGGGGAGGAATATCATTTCTGAAATGCCCAAGGAATGAAAGGAGAGGATATGGATTTCTTAAACAGTTTTTGCAAGAGGAGCGGTGTCTTGCTCTGCAGGTAAATCTATAAGGCTAGAAATTGGAGCTTACAGATAAACAAGGACCAGGACGAGAGGGAGAGGGAGGGAAAGGGAAAGGAGGAAAGAGAGAGGAGACAGGAGAGGGCATGGGGAGATGGGAAAGTAGAGAGAGGGGAGAAGGGGAGAGAGGGGGCGAAGGGAAAAGAAAAGGGAAGGAAGAAGGAGGAGTGAGGAAAGAAAGGGGAAAAGGGAAAGGGAGGGAGGGGAGGGGGAAGGGAGGGATGGAAGGGGAAAGGGCTGAACTGGAAGAGGGAGGGCAGGAGGACTGGGAAACACAGAAGAGTCTGAGAGGAGAAAGGACTGAAAAAAGAGAAATAGGGAAGAGAAGAGAGAAAAACGAAACAGAGAGGAAGGGAAAAGAGAAAGAGGTGGTGAGGCACATAAAATATGGAGACCAGGAAGGCAGTTAGATTCCTAGTGGATGAACATAAAGAAACCACAGAGCAGGTGAAGGGAGATACTGTAAAATGGGGCAGAGAAAACAAAGGACACATAGTAGAGGGACTGTCTCTTTAGTGACCAGGCACATTTTTTGAAAATCAGGCTGCAAGGCTTTAACATTGCCTCTATAGGGAAACTCCCGTCCCCTCCTCCTTCCCTCCGTACATCTCCTCCTCTAACATCCACCTCCACCTCCCTTCTTTCACCTTTCTTTTCCTAGCATATCCTTCCCTGGAGAACCCATCAGTAAATTCAGATACTCAGCCACCCTCCCAAAGCAGCCCACCCTTAGGAGCCCCTTTGTTTGTTCTATCCACAAAGGGTCCTGGGTCCTCTTATCTAAAGATTGGGCTGTTTGTGACATTCTGCACATCATTTCCCCAGATTCTATGTTTCCTTTAAACCCAGGATATCAGGGGTGTTTACTTATATTTACTGCCATAGTGGGGCTGGTCAGTTTCCATTGTCATTATTATTATTAGGGGGCTTTGAGGAAAGAAAATCCAGTCCATGCTGGCATTCACCTGCAGAATGGAGCATTAGCAGAGGAAGACAGAGAGAGAGAGAGGGAGCTGGAGAGACCCCTTAATATGGTCACTGATCTTCTTTGACTCTCTGATTCCAAAATCTCATCCCTTGAGGGAAGAGCTCAGCTGGCAGCCAGCCAAGGAGCGTAGTAATAAAAGCCTCCCAGAACACAACCAAATGCAGGATCTATATATAGGAGCCGGATCTGTTTTAGCTACTTGCAGTCTAAAATGACACCCGGAAACAAACATTTCAGCAATATGTTTATTGGAATCCTATTCAGCTAGTGCTGGAAAGAGTGAGCTTCTCTGAAGGCTCTAGCTCGAAGGATCAGGGTTGTTGCTTTCTTCTCCCCCTTCCCTGGTGCTCCAAGCGGGGAGCCTGCCTCTGTCCTTCAGGAGATAACTTGAGACTCCTTGGTAACCTACTACGATCCCCTCGTTTCATGGATAAGGCAAAGCCACGCGATTAATGGCAGGACCAGATATAGCATCTAGATCTCCCTGTGCTGTTTGTTTTCCTCCTCCAGCTATGAACGGTATCTTCACAGTTTTGGTGTTCTGCCAGGCACATGTCATTGGATAGGAAGGCGAACTCAGAGGCTGGCCTCTTGTTCTCCATATCCAGGCAAAAATGCCGAGCAAATATATGTTGTTGATATGTGTTCTGTAACTCAGAATCACATAGCGCTCAGAAGGAAATGCAAATCTTGATGTCACGCTCCTCCCTGTGGATTTTGAGCCAAGAGAAGCCCTTTCTTCTTGTCAAACTGTTTGGTGCTCCGTATGTTAGAAAATCCTATTTTCTCTACAGTACAATTACTATTATTAGTGGTTGTGTTTTGAAAACTGATTTTCATCCGAATAGATCAAAGTATTCTGGAGACAGGTTAGACTTACCCACACTTAGGAGGAGTAGTATGGTGGAGAGAGCTATATCCTCCGGTGACAGTCCCTGTTAGGTAATGTTTCCTGTAAGACTTTGAGCCCTAGAATCATGTTATAGAGTCCTGTAGTTGGGGAAGAGTTTAACAGTGATGGTGGATCCTGCTCCACTCAGCAAATGAAGCTTCTATGGAGTTTAGGCTACAAATAGGATTGCCTTTGCACCTGGATTCTCTTCAAAGGGCAACTTCAAAAGAATAACAAATAGTCTTGTACACAGGCTTTTCCTCTTACCTAATACGCATGTGTGTGCATTCTTTCTTCCTAAGCATGTAACATAAATGCAAAGTAAGTGCCGTGCCCATGTTACAGGTAAGGACACTAAGGATGAAAGAGAGTAAACAACTGACTGGCAGACCTGCAGTCAGTAAGAACACCGTCAAGAAAAGCCTCACATGCATTATGTTAAGTGAAAGAAGCCAGGATCGAAAGGTCACATACTGTATGATTCCATTTCTATCACAGTCTTGAAAGAGGCAAGACTATGGGAACAGAGAATAAGCTAGTGGTTGCCAGGAACCGAGAGTTGGGAAAAAGTTTAAAAATCAAGAAGATTTGGAAATTACGGGACTGTTCTCTACCTATTTTGTGGCAGTGATAGATGACCGTATGCATGTGTCATTGTGTATTTTTAAAAGGTTGCTATATCTAAATTATGCCTCAACAGATGAGAGGGAAGGGATGGAACCAGAAGGGGGGCTTGGGTCTTCTTTCCCCCCAGTACTAGGGTATCAAACCCAGGGGCACCTGACCACTGAACAACATTCCCAGCCCTTTTTAAAATTCTATATTTTGAGACAGGGGCTTGCTAACTTGCCCAGGCAGGACTGGAATTTGTAATCCTCCCGACTCAGCCTCTGCTAAATGCTGGGATTACAGGCATGTGCCACCATGCCTGGCTGGAACAAGGTCTTTTAATTTTGAACAGTGTTCTCTCTACACCCTGGTAGTACACAAGACCAAAGGAGGGTGTGGCATTTCTTGATTGCGCTTAGAGGCCCCTCTGTGCCTGAGCTTTCCACTGACTATCTTTGTTAGACTCTGAGGGACTTCTGGAAACAGACTGGATGGAGCACCAGGCTGGCTAACAGTCACCACTCCATCAATCCAGATGACCCTAACAAATCATATTCAGTCGCCGCTGAACACTGGTCAATGATTATGCCTCTGTTCTGCCATGTAATAGCTCTTGGACCTTGGGTATATTAATGAACTGTTCCGAGATATCTGTAAAAAAAAGAATGGAATAGAAGACCTGTAAATTCTCTCCCAGGTCACACTTGAGATTCTTTAATTTTTTTCAGCCCAACATTTTTCTAAGATTTTGTCTTTTTTCAGTTATTAAAAAGATGCTACCAAGTACCCACTTCCTATAAATGTACCAGAGATTCAAGTACTACACATTAGCAGTGGACATCCATGACATTTATTTTGGCCCTTAAAGAAAGCCATAAATTCAAATGTAATTTCATTAAAACACAGACATGCAGAAACAGGGTAACTTGTAGGGAGTTTCTGTGTTCTGCTGGAGTGGGAAGAAAGATGTTCTGTACATACATGCCACTGTCATGTATTTAACAGATCAAATATTAGAATACATGGTATTAGTATAAAATACTTTAATGCAAGCAATTTTTAAATGTGGCACTGTGTTGAATTTTAAAATTTGTTAATTTCTCCAAGATGGTAATAATATCAACAATAAGCTAACATTTATTACTTAAAATACGGCAGGCACTGTTGTGGTCACTTTGTATATATTCATTGACTCACAAGCATTCTATGAGGTATCTAGGTGAGGTTCTGATGCTCTAAGAAATATGATCACAGCAAGTAGCAGCAGCCAGGAACAAGATCTATTTCTACCAATGCTGAGGTCCCTTCCAGACATGGCTAAGAGCTCTTGTTCTCACTACCCTTGATCCCCAGATCCATCACACCCCCACTAACATCTAAGGGACAAAAACTAACTGATTGTGCAAATAGGAAACCAGTCTTGCCCCACCTTATTAATTCCATACAAGTGTAAGCAGATAAGGTCGGTAAGTCTGAGGTTGTCTATTTAACTAATACTGACTTTTTAATACTAGTCTCAACTAGTAATTGATGGTTTATTAACCATCATAAAATATGTATATTTTTAAAACTTATTTATAGCAAGATATGATGATCTATAAGGTGCCCCTGCTCTTCCTGATATAAGTCTATAGCAGTCAGTTTTCATTACATTATGTTATGCTAACAAACAACCCAAAAAATCTCAGAGACTTACATGAGAAAAGATTTATTTCTCATACTTGTTATGTGTAGCATAGGTCAGCCTCTCAGACAGATAGATAGATAGATAGATAGATAGATAGATAGATAGATAGATAGATAAATAGATAGATAGATAGATAGATAGATAGATAGATAGATAGATAGATAGATAGATACAGATATAGATATTTTAAAATTCTAAAATCAAGGATAAAAACACAGTTCCTATGGAGCAAGCCATTATCATGGTAGAGCAATAGTTCTTAACCAGGGATGATTTCACCTCCCAGGAAGCTTTCAGCAATGTCCCTAGACATCTTCGGTGGTCACAGTTGAGAGAAGAATATTAGTGGCATCTGGTTGGTAGAAGTCAGAATGATGCTAAACATCCTACAGTTCACGGGACAGACCTCCATCTGCACTACCACCCTTGACACAGAATTATCTACCCTGAGGTGTTGGCAGTGCCAAAGCTTAGACAGACTGTATAGACAGAAAGAGAGCAATGGCAAAATCATGCATTGATTCTGAAGGCTTACGTTTGAGTGCAACTTGGGTCATTCTTGTTTGTGTACTATTGGACAATGTGAGTCATGGCGAAGCTGAATGTCAGTAAGAAAAGGGGAATAAACTACTCACATAAAGAGATTCTGCAAGAAGTCATGTGACAATAGGCACGATAATATAATCATTCTATAAGGATGGTAACAAATAATTCAGAACAATAATGCGGTGTTCCACAACTTATTAACAGAATTGATAAATGAATGCAAATGATGCCTGAGGGCTTGGTCCTAGGATAGTGGTTATGTGAGTGGCAGTGATATAGAATGTGAAGAGTTCTTGGGAGACACCCCATAAAGAGATGGGCATTTTCAAGTGAGTTACTTTACCAGGCTGATGTAAGGTTTCTCCGTTGGCGAAAAGGAGGTGCTAATGCTTATCACACAGGTTGTCCCAAGAATTCATGAACCATTCATGAACCATGAATGCATTGCACAGTGCTAAGCACAAAGGGGTGCCCAAGCAATGTGGCCATGAATTAACTTTTGCTAGACAACAAGCAAGCCAAAGGTCCCGAATACTTCAGCCCACCATTTGGGTTAATTTTGACATTACTTTGACCAAGTGAGTGGTTTCAAAGCACCCACTTTTTGTCCTAGGTAATGATTAGACTTCATATGATGAAAACAAGCATTAAAAGTTAAAGTTTGTTGATTTTTAATTAAAAATAACCATGAAGTCAAAGTTATTCCAAAACTAATTGGAATTCAAGAGCCAAATTTATTTATTTATTTATTTATTTATTTATTTTTATGTGGATACTGGGAGGCAAACTCAGGACCTTGCACTTGCCAGCAGGCGCTTGTGCCACTGAGCAATATCACTGGCCATTTTTTTCCTTTATGTGGGTACTGGGAGTTGAACTCAGGACCTCGCATTTGCCAGGCAGGCGCTTATGCTGCTGAGCTATCTCACAGGCCCAAGAGCCAAATTTATTAAGTCACTTTACTTCTTTCATCATTCTCTATAAGAATTGTTAAATGCTTTTCCTTATTTTCTATTTTTATGTTTCTTTTACTAAAACCAATTTTACCTAGATCAATTCTTACCTCTTGTTTGCTTAAAACAAGTTGATTTATAGATTAGCTTTCATCCACATGATAGTTATCAGTTATAGCATCATTTGTTGTGAGTTTTCTTTGTTGTAAAACTGTTGTTACTGAGTCTAATTTTTGTAAGACAAATTTTTCATATGTAAATTTGATCATGTACAATTTTATTTCTTATAAGGTTTACTTTCTTTGATTATCTTTATAAGTAATACTCATTATTTGTTATGTAAAATCTTTCACTTTCTAGATTATTTATTTATTTATTTAGGATAATCTACAAAAAATGTGAATGGTTTTTCTAAAATATTACAGAATTGCTGTCTTATGGAGGAACGGTTGCCCTACTGTATTTCCAAACTAAATTTTTCCTATTACATTGTGTAAGATATTCTAACTATCCATGGAAGAGAAACAAAAAGAAAACAACAGCAAAATGTTCCAGGTATAAAATTGGTACAGTGTGGTAGGGCTAGGGGTTTGAAATCATAGGGTTAAATGAGTAGTAAAAATTAATTTGCTTCAGTAAGGAGCATTATAGGTTTTAGAGTAGTGTTTCTCCAATTTCCAGGAAGTCGCCCTAGACAAAAGAGAGTAAATCTCATGTTCTATCATTAAGAATAAATTAATAAATTTTTCATTTAATTCTATAATCTATCTATGCTTATTTTGACATTAATAAGCCTTTCTGTCAAATTGATATTCCAGGAAAAGATGCTATTAATATAGGAGGAATAAATATAACTACCAACCTGGTAGATATCAGATACACCAAGTTCATGTTCCCCAAAATCAAAGAATGAATTCTAAGGAACAATGGAGGTTAAGATTAGGAAACATTTATTGAGAGAGGTAGCTCTTAAGTGATAGGATAGGGCCCAAAAGTGGGTTGTGGCAGACCCCACTTTACAGAGGAAGTTTTATAGAGCAAAATCACAAGGTGGGTACAACATGGATCGAACTATGATCAACTAATAAGAGTACAAGTATAGCCACTTAGGTAATATTGCTCCAGTGGGAAATCAGGTCACATAGCAAGTATACATGGGAAGAACAAGGGCCTTTTAAGGAAGGGATGGATCAGGAGTTCCTGGTCACCCACCAGGTGACAGATGTCTATCTAGCCTTTATTGGACCAGGTGATAAAAAATTATAGTGTAATCTTCAATTTATTGCTTATTCCTTGGGGAGGCATGCAGACCTGGTCATTCCATCTTTATCTTGAGGCCTGGCCTCTGACAAATATGCCTCCAGCCACAGTTGTAATGTGTTCTCATCCTCTGCACTGACTCCCTTGAGGGCCTAGTCCTGTCTGACATCCTATAATATTTCTATCATCTATAATAGTCCCCTCTCTGAAGAGGTACCCCTAACTCCCCTGACAGGGTAAAGGGTAACGACCATTCTGGCTACTTCTGGCTTACATGAGGTTATAGCTGTGATCTGCTGTCAGAGATACTCTCCAGAGAGTCTGCGTAAAGGCCCTTGGTAGATGCCAGGTGTTCTTGTCTTGGGTAGGCACATACCTTTAAGTCTGGAGGAGACAAGGCCAAAGTATGGATGAGCCAAATAATAAGCTTCTCTGGCTGCGTATGTATGGAGAATTACCTGTTCACAGTCATGTTTTTCAACATGACTCAATTTCCTCCCTTTCTGGTAGAAAGGTGGCACAGTTTAAGGAGGAACATGTCTCTATTTGAATGGCCGTTCCTTTTAAAAGTAGAGCCTGATCGTTAAGAAGTTGATTGCCTAGTAACCATATGCTCCCCTTGGAAGAAAGAAGTCCTGCCACATTACGAGATGTACGTATAGTGAGATCTTTGTCTAAAGTCAATTTGGATGCCTCTGGTACCAGGAGAGCTACTGCAGCCGCAACCTTAAGGCATACAGGCCATCCCTTTGCTACAATGTCTAATTTATGACTCAGAAACCCTAGAGGCTGTTATGCAGTTCCTCAATCCTGCATAAGCACTCCCAAAGCCATGCCCCACCTTCCACCAACATATACATTGAAATGGTGTCTTCTCAGTAGGCTCAGTGCCAGGGCATCTTGAAGCACTTGTTTAAGTTCTCAGAATGCAGTTTGGTAATCAGGTTCCCAGGTTAAAATATAGTTATCTGCCTTTTGGGCTTCTTTTATAAGCTGATAGAGGGGTCATGCGATCTCACCATGCCATGCTATCCAAAGGTGACAAAAACCCGTAATTCCTAGGAATCCCCTTAGCTCTTTTAGAGTCTTGGGCTGAGAGAAGGAAAGTACTGGTTTAATTCTCTTTTCTCCCAGTCTTCAGGTTCCATTAGATATGTTAAGGCCCAAGTATTTTACTTCAAGACTGTAAAGTTGTGTCTTAGGCCTAGAGATCTTACAACCTCTGTCTGCTAGAAAATTCAGCAGAGCACGGGTGCCTTGGCTAGAGAGCTCTTCTGAGGGGACACATAACAGTATATTATCTACATATTGCAGGGCTGTGACTTGGGAAAATACAAAACATGCCAAGGTGTGGGAAAACACTTGCCCAAAAAGATGAGGACTCTCTCGGAACCCTTGAGGAAGTACAGTCCAAGTTAGCTGAGAGGCCCGGTCAGGAAGATTTTCAAAGGCAGAAAGAAACTGGGAATCAATATGTAAAGGAATGCAAAAGAAGGCATCTTTTAAATCTAACACTGAAAACCAACCAGCATCTTCCAGGATCTGAGAAAGGAGATATAGGGGTTAGGGACCACAAGGTGGATTGGCACTACTGCCTCCTTTACCAATCTAAGGTCCTGCACTGACCTCCATGCTCCACCGGATTTTTGAACTCCCAAGATTGGAGTGTTTCAGGGGCTGTTATAGGATATAGGTAAACCTTGTGTCCTTAAGTTGTCCATTATAGGCAATAGTCCTTTTTTAACTTCAGGCCTTAGAGGGTATTGTCTCTGGTGAGGAAAAATAGTGGAATCTTTAAGATGCATTTATACCAGGGCAGTTCTTATTGCTCTGCCTATTTTACCTTTAGTTGCCCATACTTCAGGATTTATTTCTGTTTCCATGAGGGGGAAGCAGTGTACCTGACCTGGGTGCATGTATATTACAAAATTCAAATGAGATAAGACATCTGTTCCCAGGAGTGGAACTGGACTTTCAGGCATAATCAAAAAAGAATAGAAGAAGAGAAAGCCAACCCCATTATAGCCTAAAGGTTGTGAGAAATAGTGAGTTAACTCCTCTCCAGTGACTCCTTTCAGAGTACAGTGGATTGAAGGAAGGCTAGGGTTAAAAAGACGGACTGAGAGACACATGCCAGTGTTCAGCAATAGGCTGGTTTCTTTTTCCTCTATAGTCATGATTACCTGGGGCTCCCCCATGGAGATGACAGTCTGGCCAGAAAGAGAAGGCAGAGAGTGCCTTGGGACCCTTCAGTCTTGCTGGACCAGCTGGTAAGATGGGTCTGACCTTTGGGATCTCCATCTCAGGGAGCAGTCCAACTCGCAGGGGTCACCTTTGCAATCAGGGCATAGCTCAGGGGGCCTCTTGTCATGATGGTTCTTATCACAGTCTCCCTTAAGGTGGCCTGGCTTTCCACAGTGGTAGCAGGTGAGTTTAGTCATCTAGCTCTTCTTGAAGTCCTAGGAATCAAACTTAGAGTATTCCTTTTAAGGCCGCAACCAAGATGGCCACTTTCTCTTGGTCTCTTCGTTTACTCCCCTTGGCCTCTTCCTGGTCGCAATTATAAAATACTAAGGAAGCAATTCTCCCTAAAGTATCAAGTGAGCTATCTGGAGCAAAAGCCATCTTTTGTAGTTTTTCCTAATATCAGAGGTTGACTGAGTGATTAACTTGTCTTTCATAATAATCTGTCCTTTTATCAAATCAAGAGCTAGGGACATATGTTTCATCAACACCTCTTGTAAATGATCTGAGAAGGCAGAGGGGTCTCACCTTTCTCTTGATGAATAGTTGACAATTTAAAATAATTGAAGGGCTTAGTTCTCATCCTTCTTAAACCTTCAAGAGTACACATCTGAAGATGTTTCTTATTCTAATCTCCACCTGGTTGTTAGGCTAGAAAGGATCTTGTGTAGGGAATACTTGGGCTCCAGTAGGTACACTCTGTTCCTCTGACTGCCTGTATTCTGGCCTTCTAAAATTAACGATACAATATTTATCTCTAAGTGTAATAGCCACTTGTAATGCTGCTTGTCTCTCATTAGAAATCAATGTTTGATAACATTACTTTTCACTAGCACTGATATCTAAGATAAGACAACAAACCACAGCCATCAAAACAAGTCAAACAGGTCAAGCGAGGAGCACCGATAAATTCAACAACTAGTAAGTCCAAATGCAGAATATACAAAACAGGAATATAAGACCTTGCCTGCAAAAGTAAAATGTCTCATCAAAGAAACATCATAATCTTCCCATGTTTTCAACTTACATTTATCATCATGTTAACAAAACCAATGCACAAAAAAAGACAAGGCATAAAAATTCAAGGCATAAGCAATTGACAAACAAGGATGACAATTTCTGATTACCTAAACGAGATGCAATCTAGAATCCATGAAACAAAAGCAAACTCTTACCTTCTTCCAATTACCTTGGTGCAGACCTCCATATGATATAGAGGGAATAAATGTAACTCCCAACCTGCTAGATGTCAGACACACCAAGTTCATGTTTCCCCAAATCAATGAATTCTAAGGACCAATGGAGGTTAAGAGTAGGAAAAGTTTATTGAGATAGCTCCTGAGAGACAGGAGGGGACCCAAAAGTGGGTTGTGGCAGACCCCATTTCACAGAGGAAGTTTTATAAAGCAAAATCACAAGGTGGAAAAAACATGGATCAAAACTATGATCAACCAATAAGATCACAAGTATAGTCATTTTTCCTTGTGTATAGGTAATATTGTAATATTGATCCAATGGGAAAGCAGGTCATGTAGTAAATGTACATAGAAAGACCAAGGACCTTTTAAGGAAGGGATGGATCAGGAGGTCCTGGTCACCAGGTAACACCAATGATGATATAATCTTCAATTTATTGCTTATCAGTTGGGGAGGCATATAAGCCTGGCTATATCATCTTTATTTTGAGGCCTGGCTTTCGACAGATGCACCTCCAGCCAGTTGTAATGTGTTCTTATCTTCTGTACTGAATCCCTCCAAGGCCCAGCCCAGTCTGACTGCCTGGAATATTTCTACTGTCTATAACACTATATTAGTCCTGTGGTCTTGCCTTTCCTTTGTACATGGCCACCTTTTCTAATTTGAGAAATGTGGTTCAAAATAATGTAAAGAAATTACATTTTAATGAGGAAGACTAGTGCATGCATTAAGAACAGAGCACTTGGGTGGTGTACCAACAGACTCAATTTATAATGTCATGAAACAAGCAGGAAGAAAACACTTATGGCTAAAAGAGAATGAGGGAACTCTAGTTTATTGGTCACAACTTCATCTCAAAGAAAGAAGGCTATGCATTATGAATCTTTATATGAAATATATACCAACAGTCCTCAATTTAGGATGGCTCTACATAGGATATTTTTTACTTTATTGTAGTATGAAAGCATACCTACATTACCATTCAGCTTTTCACTTTTGACCAGCATGCAATAAATTACACAAGATATGTGATACTTTATTATAAAATAGGCTTGGTGTTAGATAATTTTGCCCAATTGTAGGCCAATGCAAGTCATCTGTCCATGTTAAGGTAGACAAGGCTACGCAATAATGTTTGGTAAGTTACATGTTTTGTTTTGTTTTGTTTTGTTTTGTTTTGTGGGTACCGGGGGTCGACCTCAGGACCTCGCACGCCAGCAGGCGCCCGTGCCGCTGAGCGATATCACCGGCCCTTTTTTCATATGTGGGTTCCGGGAGTTGAACTCGGGCCCTCGTGCTTGCCAGGAAGGCGCTTACGCTGCTGAGCCATCTCACCGGCCCCTGGTAAGTTATATGTATTAAATACATTTTTGATTTATAATATTTTCAACTTTCAGTCATTGTAAGTCAAGGAACATTTGTGTTTTGTCTTTATCTCCTCTCAGGCAGAACCTAAAGCCCTTGTAATTTCCTAAGTGATAGGAAAGGGAAAAGTGAGAGGAGCATCTTTTGTTATTCATAACAAGTCCCCTTTCAACCATACCTGACTTTATGCTAATAAGGTGACTTTTGGAAAGCCCTTAAGGTTGGAAGCTGCCTGCCAGAAGAATCAACCAAGTGTTTAGAGTTAGAACTTTCAGACCCATCTCAGATTCTGTTTCAAGAGATAAATTCCAAGCCAAACTAGCTTAAATAATAGAATTTATTCCTTGCCAACTAAGAGCCAATACTAGTGTTCCAGATGCTAAATGGTGAGTCAACTCTCCAAGTCACTGACCCTCCCTTATAGCCTTGGAGTCCTCTGCATTCAACTAGTGAATAGGGAAAGAAAGGTGGCCCACTAACTGTTTCTGCTTAGAAGTGACACAGATCATACTTCATTGCAAATGAAGAGTCAACATTCTCACCTGGAAACCAGAGGGCTGAAAATAGCTTCCTGACAGTTCTGTACTGTGGAAGGGAAGTGTGAACCCCTGATACCCAGCTAGTTGTGCCTGCCACAGAGCACATGCTTAATTCATTATCTCAGGAGATAGCCTTGGAGATGGAGGAAGAAAGAAGGTCCTGACCTGGACCCAGAGGTCTTTGGACAGTTCCTCAAAGAAATGAAAATTGAAAGAGTGGCTGAGCTAGAGCTCCAAAGAAAGACACACACACAAAAGTCAGAAGGGGAATCTGGGGCCTCTGAAAGTTTCCAAACATAAAAGACCAGGAACAGAAATTAAGATGGGATGTAGGGTCCAATATTCAGAAAGCAAAGAGAAGACAGAAAGGGGATTCAGAGAAAACTTTGGAAGGTGAACAGAGGGCTATCTGGAAAGATTTTCTTAAACAGAGGCAACAGCTTGCTTACAAAGCAATGGAGGGGTGAATGAACTAATTACAGGGCTGGAAGTGGGACAGAGTACACAGAACAATGGCATGTTCCTTGGGCACACATATAAGAGTCTAGGGAAATGCAGATGGATTCTTTTTCAGAGCCTGAATACCTCTTATTCCTGAAACATGTGCTTCTGAATAGTGTGATCTTTAAGACCATAGAGACCCTAAAGAAGCCAACAACAATATTTGGGATTTGTTTTCCCTTTGTCTGAAATAAAGTAGCAAAGATGTTGTAGGTGGCTGTGGAATTCTTCCCGTGCTTTGAAACTGCAGGGAAATGAGCTACAGTCCAGGAATTTGTGGAGATGAAAAAGTTAAAATTGATTTTTTAAAGGAATTAAAGGAACTCCTGCTGGGGAACTTTTGTAGAGTCCTTTGAAAAGGACTGCATGTTGTTGGGCTGTGTCATTAAAGAAGTTTTTTTAATTGCTGAAAGGCAGTCTATGTAGAAATATCATTTCAAAATGGATATCCCCTCAAGGTATCTTTAGGAAAAGAAATGGGCCTGTGGAAAAAGTCTTTTCTCTTTTCTAAACCACATCCTAGCACATAGATCAGAGCAATGCCTGGAACAGGAAATCAAGCACAGGTACTCTGAAGCCTAACGTCATCAGTTGTCCTTTAATCCATTCAACAGAGACCCTTTCCAATAAGTATCAAAAAAAGTTCAAGTTTCTTTTCCATAGACTGAACTCTGCTTAACTTGGCATAGTTAAGAGGGTAGGTGTCTTAGTCATTTTCCCCATCGCCAAGACACAATACCCCACACCTGAAAAGTAAAGAGGAAGGGGTTTATATTGGCTCAAAGTTTGCAGAGGTTTCAGTCCATAGACAGTTGGATCCAAGGCAGAATGGATTGGCAAAGAAGCATAGCACCGATGAGTACCATGCCCCTATGATGTAATCACTTCCCCAAAGCCCCACCTATGAGAACATAAGGCTTTGGTGGGACATATACATATAAATCATAACATTCCACCCCTGGCCCCCAAAAGACTCATGGGCATTATGCAAAATGCATTTAGTCCATCTCTAAGAGTTATGAAAGTCCTAACAATTTCAGCACTGCTGAACACTCAAAGTCCAAAGTCTCCTCTGAGACTTAAGGCAAACTTTTAGCTGTGAGCCCCTATAAAAAAATGAGAGCTAAACACTGCCAATATACAAAGGCAAAGGGTGAACATTCCCATTCCAAAAGGGAGGAATAGGAGGATAGAAAGCAATGGGTCCAAAGCAAGACCACAACCCAGTGGGGCAAATATTAAATCCCATAGTTCTATATCTGGCTACCAGGACAGACATGAACACGGGTTTGGGTGGCCCTGTGGCATTACCTGTGGTTGTAGCCTTCATGGTTTCTCTCTTGGGCTGGCTTTGTTCACTTCTTGCAACTTTCCTCAGACATTCCCCTTTCCTGGCTTTCTAAATTTCTGGGGTCTGCCCTGTATATTCCCCTTCAGTCTCACAGCTTTAGGCTTTGACCTCTCAGGAGCACACTGCCTGGCTGCTTGGGCATTCTTTTGAAATCTGAGTGCAAACCTCCTTGACTCCACAATTCTTGCATTTGGCCTGCCTGTAAAATCAGCACTCCATGGCTCACACCAAGTTTTGCCACCAGCTCGAACAGTGTCCAGACCTCCCTGAATAGTGACTGCAGAGTTCTTCTAGTACCTTGAGGGCTGAGTGTTATGAACTAAATCCCATTCTGGAGAACAAATCCCATAGGCAGCACTCCAGCATGGTTCTGTGGGGCTCTCTTCTTAAAGAAAAGTCTCACGTTTGCTGATTCTTTACATACCCTTAGACCATTTTTGATTCTCCTGTTATAAAGTACTTGGCTTCTTTTTAATGTTAGTCTTTTTAGCAACCAAGGTTTTCCTCTGCTTCATCTTTGGAGGGCCCAACTTTACCAGTGTTTCCTTTCTGGAAAAACTCAAAACTTTTAAAATTGTTCAACTGTGCCATTTGCTCTTGATTTTCAGTATAGAGCTGACTAAAAGCCTCAACAGTACCCATCCCACAGCCTGAACATAGGGCTGCCTCGAAATTTCCTTCATCAGATTAACCCAGTTCCCTTAATCTTAATCTCCCACAAAGTCTCAGGACACAGGCAAAATGTAGACAAGTTTTCTGCCAGGGTCTAACACATATGGCCTAGAGTCCAACTAACCAATGGAGTCCTTGTTCACACTGAAACCTCTTGAGCCTGGTCTCTGATGTATACCTTTTATCAGCATTCTGGTCCTCTGAACTCTGTTCAGAGTTAAGCTCAGCACACAGCGTACTAGGGCTATCTAGCCAGCATTTCCAAGCCTTTCCAAATTCCCCTTGAAAGCCATTTCCAAAGGCTTCTGAACCACATGGTCAGGTACTGTCACAGCAATGACTCTACTCTCAATATCAAAATCTGTCGTAGTCACTTGGCTCATCACTGAGACATAATACCCTACACCTGAAAAGTAAATGAGGAAAGGTTTATATTGGTTCATAGTTTATAGAGGTTTCAGTCTGTACACAGATGACTCCAACACAGAACAGCAGGACAGAGTGGCACAGCAGAGGAGAAACTGCTCATGCCATGACAGCAGGAAAGCAGAGAGAATCAAGGAAAAAGCAGGGGACAGAGGTAAATACTTCCAGGCCACACCCTCAGCGACCTCCTCCTTTGACCAGATGCTACCTCTCAACATCACATTTAGCCCTAAACTAAACTGTGGACTGAGTATCATACCCCCATGATGCAATCACTTCCCAAAAGGCCCACCTATGAGAACACGAGTCTTTGGTGGGACACCTATGTATAAACCTTTGTAGGCTGGCAGACATAGGTTCTAATCTAATCTTGGTCAGTGTCATCTTGGCAAACTTCAGTGCTACAATTGAGGACAAGTCCATGCCTAGGCCATAGGTGAGATGCTGTAACAGACAGCATTTTTCATCAATGTAGCTGGCACAGAATGAGCACTTAATAAGTACTAGGATGACTAAAGAAGTTAGCTCCTTCTAATTTTCCGTTCTACAATTTGTTTATTTTAAAATTTCATTTACTCCCAAGGGTTCATTTTGATGTCACTTCTCATTATACTCAAAAGATAATTTTTTTTTTGTGGGTACCAGGGGTCGACCTCAGGACCTTGTGCGCCAGCAGGTGCCCATGCTGCTGAGCCATATCACCAGCCCCTTTTTTCGTACGTGGAATCCAGGAGTCGAACTCAGGCCCTCACGCTTGCCAGGCAGGCGCGTACTCCATTGAGCCATCTCACCGGCCCTCAAAAGATAATTAATTCTTTCCTGTGTTCTAATTGCTTTTGTTTGTCTAAATCTGTAGGAGTCATCTGTCTACGGACTGAAACCTCAATCTTCTCAGTCTTGGAATTTTCACTGTTAGAGTAAATATTTTGTATTGAAAATTCAAACATAGTATGACCTGCCTCATCTAATTTCAAAAAAGGTAGTTCTCTCTTGATAATATAAAAAACACATGAAAGGAAATAATTTAGAACAAAATAACATAAATTTTGATTTGCAAGTATTTTTGGCACAACTACCATAGAGGACAAATGAAGTGCTCAAATGCTTGAACCTACATATTATAAGTAAGTCTGGATTCAGGAGAAATATAAAAGAGCATGATGGCACACCTCTGTAATCCCAGCTATTCAGGAAGCCAAAACAGGAGAATCCCTTGAACAGCGGAACTTCAGACAGTCTAGCCAACACAGTAAGACCCTGTCTTACAAAAAAATAAAAAATAAAAAAGATGGAAAAAAGGAAGGAAGGAAGGAAGAAGGAAGGAAAGAAGGAAGGGAAGAGAGGGATTGAGAGGGAGGGAGGCAGCAGGGAGGAAGGAAGGAAAGAAGGAAGAAATACAAAAATATCCAAGAAACACTATAGATAGTTTTCTTTACATAATATAGACATTTTAAGCCAAGAGTAAAATATATTAACATGTATTTGTAGTCAGCATGACCACAGCATCTCCAAATGCAGGCTGATACAGATATTTGGTATGAGTGACTCAAATACCAAAGACAGCATTGTCATCAATGGTTTCACTTTCCAAAATGGAGAACAATTCCTAGTAAATTTTGTGAAAAAAAAAAATGATAATCTTCCTTCAACAACATGGTAGCTGAATTCTTAAAAACATACAATTGAAGAATACCAAAAATACGTGGAAGTATTTGTATCTAAAATAGGATTTGCTCTAGATCATTGTATGTGGGTTTTACATCTGCACAGATGTTTGGCAGAACACTCAAGAGTCAAACAGGATGCATGAAACTTCATTTCATGGACTGTGCACACACTATACAGTTGCCTATCATCCAAGAAGCCTGAACGTCAACTGTAACCTCCAGTGATTGTGACATCAAAACCACCCTCACTGCTTTCCAGAAAGTTCCAATACTTTCCCCATTGAGAATCACTCATTTAAACCCAGGACAAAATATTATGCAGATCCTTTTGGTTGAATTTTTATACATGTACAGGTAGTTCTTGACTTACAATTGTTCAGTGCATGACTTTTCACTCTTGATGGCACAAAAGCTACCGGTGGCAGAGGATACTGGGTAAGTCAGATATATTACATGCATTTTTTGACATGATATTTTCAACTTACAATGTGTTTATTAGGCTGTCAGCCTATCATAAGTTGAGGAGCATCTGTGTTTACTCAACACATTAGCAAGGTCCACAAGCAATAAAATCACATGGCCACTTCTAACTGCATTTTCAGTGGCTTTGGTGATAAAGCTGAATTCCATATTCCTCAATAGTGGTCTTAACTGTGCATGTCTAATATAACATAAAGATGTATAGAACACATTTATATCAAGCAAACACTTTTCTAAATGTTATCCAGGGAACTATCCTTGCTGAAGTAGCAGTTTGCTCAGTTCACTGAGCTTCCTCTACATAAACAGTGCTGAGGATTATATATACGGGTGCTGATCCTTGACCCCCAATACCACATAATTTGCTTCCAGTTATCACTTGAAAATGTTAGTTACAGAAGCCAGAGGCGACAGGGGCTCTGAGCTGTTGTAAGATCTTGAGTGGAAGGAGTAAGATCTCAAAAGCCTAGTGGAGGAAGTGGCTGTCACTAGTGACAGGTGTTTTCCATATAATGCTGCCAATGCCTTTTTCTGGTGGGTGTTGGAGTTCTTACTTTTCCTGGCTTAAACTAGGTAGGTCACCTTACCAGGCCATGTGGCACAGAGCTTGGCATATGTGCTGAACCTCATATGAACTCAATATTCGGCCTCATTTTGTCATCTGACTGAGGTCTTCAATGAAGAAGCAGTTAAATCTGTGGTTCTCTACTTAAGCCTTCAAAATAGCATCTATTGCAATGTCTTGCAATCGATATGCTTCTCCCCAGTGACCACGCAAGCAAATCTAAGGTGGAGCCTGTTATTACCTGTGTATCCCTAGAGGTCTTAAAAAAAAAAAGGCTCAATTATGGAACCATGAGAAAGTTTGATTATTATGGAGAAGTAATTCTTAGAAGTACATTTCCCTTCTCTTTCCTCATCTTTCTGTGGAAAAGCCTGGAGCCCTCCTCAGCAGAATCAGATTAGAAAGATCACAGAGGTTGGAGCACTACCTACAGGTCTCCAAAAACCAAGGGGAAAATCTATTTAAATAGCAAAAAGGCTATCAGTTCTTCACATCTCCTTCCAGCAGCAACCCAAGATCACATCTCAAAGAAAGCACGGGCACAACCAACATGTCCTGTGACTTCCGGCACTGCATGAGTGTCCTGACTATGAAATCAGGCCCAAGTGGAGACCCATGGAAGGCAGGACAAGAGATCAGGTGTTCAAAAATCCTGGAGGCCCAGAAGGAAGAGTGCTCTTTGGAGCAGCCTCGTGTACAAGTCTCCTATCCATATGGCCAGAGCGTCCCATAGATTCTTAGGGAAAGTTGTCAGTGGCAGTCATTCCAGTACACTGGATATTCCTCGCTTCCTAAAGATCTTCCTTTCACCCTAGACTATAAGCTGGTTAAGTGCACAGATCCTTTTTTTTTTTTTTTTTTCAGTTTTTTGTCCCTAGACACTAGAACAGAGCCTGGATAACAAACAGGGACTACGGTAAAAGTTTGTAGAGCTGAACAGAAACTGAGCCCATTTATGAGAGATCTGCTCTGCTGAGGGTGGCTTCTGAGATTTCTGCTGGGTTAGGCCTCCATCTCCTGAGCCTGTGCTTTATTCTGCTTGCCTTCAACTGCCCTTGCCAATCTCCTTACTGCCTGAGTCCTCTATAATTCATCCAACCCCAGCTCATGCCCTATGCTCCATACCAACTCTGGCAGCTACCTGAGTTGCTCCGTCTGGGAGCAACTCAGATCCTCTAAGATCTGCTGTCCAAATGGTTCTTGTTTCTCTGGTAGAATCCACACCCTGGCATTTGAACTGAGAGAGTTTGGTGAGGGGCCTTATCCAAAGGGAAATGAAGGCCTTTACTTAGCACCTGAGTTTGAATACGAATTTCATCCATCACTGGGGAAGCCTAAGGACCAGCCAAGGCATTCGCATGTAGGTGAAAAAAAAGGCTGGGGGATGACTGAAGTCTCCTCAAGAATCTGAGGACAAATCTGTAAAGATTATGTCAATAGCCATAATTTTAGCCAAAACTTTTTAAAACTATGAGGCTTAGCAAAAACAGTCGTGAGACTTTTAGAACCAGAATCTCAGCCGGCCTCTTTTATGAGTCTGCCTTCCAAAGATCCGTGAATGAAAGCTGACAGCAGGGTTTATAGTGGTTTGGATTTGTGAAATGTCATCTACTGATGTAGTTAAGGGACTTTAGAAAGACGTGACCTGAGTGTGAATTCTGCGGAGGAACCTGGGTGGGAAGAAGGCACTAGGGAAGATACTGAGAAAAAAAGCAAAGTGATTCAAAAGGGAGAGAGGAAAGGTGATATGTTTAATTTCTCCTCTTACCTCTAAAAGCAGTCATGGGTGCTGTTCGCAGGAAAATACGACATGGTTTGTCCTTCATGAGGAAATGTGTGTTAGAGCATGGCGGATCAAGTACAGGCCTTGGTGTGGTTGAGATGTAGTTCTAAAGCCTGGCATGGTCATTTACTATCAATGTGACTTTAGATGAATGTCTTCACCTCCCTAAGTTTTGACTTCCATGTGTGTAAAATGGAGAAGATAATAGTACTGACCTCACAGGTTGTTCTGAGGATTAAATGGGATGATGCACGTACGGTGCTGTGCTTACTCTGGACACCTGACGCACGCTCAGGGCATGTGAAGAGTGGGTTCTAGGACTCAACCTACACTATGAGAGGTGAGTGGGACAAGACAAAGGGGGAAGCTCAGAAGAGATAATCCTACCACTGAGGACTGTGTAACTAGAGTGAAATATTAAAGGGGAGGTGAGAAGCAGTGAGACGAAGCTCAGGTCCGTAACACTTTGAGTCACTGTGTTGAAATGATGAATAAGATTGTTGAAACGAGTCTTTCTTAAGCTTCAAGGTCTCGAAGGAAGGAAGGAAGGAAGAAGGAAGAAAGGAAGGAAGGAAGACAGGCAAGCCTGGCTGAACGGCTGGACTCAGGACCTGAAATTCAAGAAGGAAGAAGGAACCATCAAGGCTGAGGTTGGATTGATGCAGGAGTTGGTGAAGGTAAAGGAATGGCAGAGGTCCAGGTAGCTATTAAAAGGCAAGAAGAGGGCTGGTGAGATGGCTCAGTGGCATAAGCACCTGCTTTGCAAGCGCGAGGGCCTGAGTTCGACTCCCGGAACCCACATACAAAAAAAAAGGGGGCCAGTGATATCGCTCAGCGGCACGGGTGCCTGTTGGCACGCGAGGTCCTGAGGTAGACGCCCCGGTACCCACAAAAAATAAATAAATAAATAAATAAAAAATAAAAGGCAAGAAGATCCAGGTCACATTATCAGTGTAGGCAGCAGAACCAAGGTTTCAAAAGTCTCATCTTTAACAATCAAAAATGCTTCATCTAGGCTGAGGCTGCTTATTCAGTGTTTGTGGAGGCCATGTTCTCCACTATATAATATAATACAGAAAACTTGATTAAAGCATCTGAGGAGGTATTTTTACTAAAAAATTAGAAGATTGTTCCTTTCACACTTAAGGAATTACAGTGATTAAATCTTTTCCAAATTAATTTTATTTTTTGATTTATCAGATTCCTGGGAAAAGTTATATGCATCACATACACAAACACACACACAGACACACACACACACCTCTTTCCTTGAAAGACTCATGTTCTTTCCTCTATCTTTTCAGCAAAATCCCAAAAGCCTTGGCTTCTTAAGCACTAAACATAGAAGGAAAACACAGAACTTGGTGCAAGGACAAGGTGTAAGGTGTATTCCAACTCAACACATCTGGTACCTGATGTACCAGATAAGTGTGCAGAAAGTTTTAAATAAGCTAGATAATGGAACTGAGTGAATATCTCCTATATTCAGGCAACCCACTTAAAATATATGCCAGATGAAATGGCACGAAAAAAATCACTGAAGTCCCAAGGGAATCATTACAGAGCAGTCGATACAGAGGTTCAAGATGTTAGAACACAAATGACTTGGGTCTCTTTACTTGTCCACTGCCTTAGAGACAAGTAGGGTAGAAGGAATGGCCAGCAGGCAGCCACTGACTCAGCACTGGAAACAAAATTGAAGCTTTACCAAATGTACTAAGAGAAAAGGAGCAATTAGAGTATAAAATTATTTATATAATATGCTTAACCCCATTAATAACCAGCTCCAGGGGCTCTATAAAAAAGATCTATTTAGGAAACAAATCCCCTAGGAAAATTTCTGTTCTACTTCAAAGGGGTCATAAACGCAAGCTGCGTGTCATGGAGCCTATATGTAAAGATCTGGAGTGAGGTAGGACTTCATTTACCCCACACTAAATGTGCATAGAGCTTTGCTAAGCCTCAGCCCTTTCTATGGCTTAGATACAGAGTGTCCCCCCAAAAGACTTATGTGCTCCGAAGTGAAATTTTTGGAAGGTGATTGGATCATGGGGTGCCATATTCATCAGGGCATTAATCCATTGATGAGTTCATACAGTAGTGCCTCGGTTCACAAACTTAATTTGTTCCCCGATTTTGGAAAAGATGCTCATGTTTGTGTTTGCATAGGAAAGATAGCTGCAGTTATGTTTGTTACCCAATGTAGAATTTGCGAACAAAAACAAAAATTTTCCAAACACTTTTGTTTGTGAACAAATTGTTCACAAACAAAAGCATTTGTAAACTGAGGTACCACTGTAGTTGAATGTGCTGTTAGGAGGTAGGGACCAGTTGGATTAGGCATGTCACTGGGGGTGAGCCTTTGGAAAGGATTGCTTTCTCTCTCATTCTCTCTCTCTCTCTCTCTCTCTCTCTCTCTCTCTCTCTCTCTCGTTGGCTCTTCGTGCACTCTCTGCTTTCTGGTTGCCATGGGCTAGACATCTTTCCCCTGCCATGCCCTTTCACCATGCAATTTTCTGCCTTGGAACCAGCCCATAATGGAGCCAACCCCTCTAAAATGGTGAGCCAAATAAACCTCTCTTCCATCAAGTTGTATATGCTCGGGTATTTTATCCCAGTGAAAGGAAAGCTGACTAATTCAGCCCTCATCCACAAAATCAAGATCGTAATTGCACTTCTCTCACAGAACTGTGTCCAGTTTAGATGACATAATATATGAAAAGAGCTTAATTTGGTGCCAGTATAGACTGTACATATCCAATCCCATTTGTGGTTCACTGATTTGAAAAGTTTTGTGGGATTGGGCATCCTTTCTTTTGCTTCTGTGCCCCAGTCTTGTTAACCTGGTGGAGGACAGAATCAGGAAACAGAGATGAGTGATCCCAGTCACCCTGGCTGAGACCATTCTGGAGCCAACCTCGCAGAGGTAAACAAATCTAACCCAGATCAGCAGAGTTGTTCAGCCAGCCTGCAGCTGTCCTCAGAAACATGAACTTGTCTAGCCAAGATCAGCCAAGTCTGACCAACTAACCCCCAAATACTCATGAGCTAATGAAAATATTTTGTCACGTGTCACTGAAGTTTTAGCATTGTTATGTAGCATCACTGTACCAATAGAAACTGAATATGCTATTACTACCAGTGCTGTCATTGACATTATTATTATAATCATTACTTTTAAGAGAAGTACAGAATGGCTCACCCAGACCTTACCTAGCTGTCCGAGGCAAAACATCCTCACAACCTGTTATTTTTCCCACAGAAAGAAAAGAAAACACAAGACAAAATGAGCAGGTGGCTGCCTCTTCAGAACTTTTTGCTTCATTTTCTTGACAGGTTGTTGCTAATGATGCTATTATTTTTCTAGTGAGTAGTGATACCCTGACAGTGTAACTTCACAGGCTGTTAGGATAGATTGTTAATTAGTTTAATTAGTGAAGATCCCTTCTTCCGTCAACTAAGAGTCTAGCCTTATGTGTTCTCACAGGGACTTCACAGTATGAGGCCCTAAGAAAGCACCTGTCAAGAGACCATGAAGATCCAAAGTAGGAGATGGAGTGTGTCCTCAGGGCTTCCTGCCTCCCCTTCAAATATTAACCAGCAGCATTTACTCTGCACCAGGCACTATGCCAAGTACGGTGTGTGCAGCACCATATTTATGTCTCAAAATCCAAAGGACATGAAGTAGTCTTATCAACAGTGTATATATGAGAAAATTGAGACTCAGAGAAATAATATAAACTCTGAAAAGGTCACAGGGCTGATAAGTGGCACAGCTGGGGTTAAAACGCAGGTCTGTCTGATCCCATTCTCATGACTGCTGGAGAGGCTGTTTCTCTCTCAGACCTGTTATTCTTCCGCAGTCTCAGTCTCCCTATAAAAAGAGTACACAAGTCAAAAACTCAGCACCCAGCCCTGCATTTCTCATGTGCCTTTAAGGCAAACTGTTCTTTGCATGTTGTGTCTCTGTTACCATGGAAAGTTTAACTGGGAGGGAGACCGAAACGCAGAAGAATAATAGATGAAACCAGGTGGAAAACTCTTAGTTTAGACCTTAGGAAATCTAGAGGTCAGCAAAACTGGATACGTATAGTCTTCCCAGTTATCAAAAACAGATCTGGTTTCCTTCTCTATTATTGCTGTATATCTCAACACATACTTCTGCCTCGCTATCCAGTTTGGCTGCTTGAAATTTAGCTATCCCATCCACATTCCAGCCAGCACTGGAAGCACTTCCGAGGAAGTGGAAGCGAGCATGTTTCTTTCATTTTGGATGCTTTCTCTCATATTTTACTTTTTACTTCTTCCTTACTTCCTTCTCCAAATTTTTACCCACTTTGTGGCTAGCTATTCCGTTCCTCTCCACGTGGTTTTTCATTGCAGCCATCAAGAGTCTCCTTCAATTCTCTGATTCTCAATAGAAACTGGAGCATGAGGAACACGATGAAGAGCAACTAGGATTTTCTTGTATCCAATTGAGCAAGACATTTAGCAATTTGCAAAAAATGTAACTATGATTTGAGCAGTATTCACAGAGCAAATCATTTTCATTCCAACTATTTGCTAAACCTCCTTCTCTTCCTTCCCCTCCTTCTCTCCATATTCCACCAAAGCCATATAGCTATGTGTTTGCAACTGAATCATTTCAGTAGTCTCAGTTTGTCAGTTTGGAATGGTTACCCATGATACAAGAGCTCTGAATTTGAGAGCTCTTGCTACTGCCAGAGGCAAACTATTATGTGTAGGTAGCTTTTCTCAGACACATACCTCTCATATACACTACTTAGATCCAGATCATCTTCTGCTCATGCTACAATAGGCTTTCTTGTAGTTAACAATCCTAAGTAAAATGATTTTCTTTTAACTGCAAGCTTATTCTATCAGTTTGTCACCATATACCTTCATCTCTGTTCATTATTTATCTTTTTTCTTATTTAAATCCAACTTGATACTTACAACATGTTCTTTCCCTGTTCTAAGCAGCCAGAATGGTTCTTCCAATCTGGGCAGACTTGATCCACCATCTAGATGAGGTGGAGAGAGGTCAAGACTGGAATAGAAGCAAGTAGGCTGGGCCCAGAGAACATGCAGATCGCAGTCTGCCTAGATTCTAACATTAGAATCCAGGGAAAATAGGCAGGGAGCCAACAGGAGTCAAAACCTGCGGCAGCAGGGCTGAAATGCAAGGTTTCAGAGAGCAGAATTCTGGCAGAAGCAACTCCTCTCTCCTCTGCTGTTCCATGAGATCAAGCTATCCAATAGAAACACGTTGTAAGCCTTATGCATGATTCAAATGTTCCAGCAGTCATGTTTTTAAGAAGTAAACAAAAATAGGTGAAATAAATATATTTATTTTTATGAAATATATTAAGGTTTTCTATAATCAAATATATCCAGAATATCATCACTTCAGAAAATGTAAAGCAATATTTTTAAATGATTATAAGACTTTTTACATTCCCTTTTATGAACTAAGTCTGCAAAATCTGGTGTGTATTTTACACGTACAGCAAGTCTCTGTGGGGAGCAGCCACATTTCGAGAGCTCAGTAGACACGTGCAACTAGTGAGCGACGCTGTGTCGGACAGCACAGGTCTAGAGCATTTCTGCTCAGAGTGTAGTTCAGGCACCAGCACCATCAGCATCATCTGGAGCTTGTTACAACTGCAGAATCTCAGCAGTTTCATGAACCAGAATATGCCTTTTAACAAAATCTTCAAGTGATGGGCACATTCAAGTTTGAGGGCAAAGGCAGAAGTCTTTTAGAAGAAAATCTGAGGTGGCAACTATTTACCAAAGTATCAGCTTGCTTGCTAAAGTGGTAGGGACAGAGTGCAAAATTTTCTCTCTCTTGTGGCTTTTTGCTCAAATAGAAACAATTATAATAGCACCACATTTGAGTAGCAAACCATTTCAAATGGAGTTTGAGTTCTTCAGATGGTTTGAAGAAAAACAATACTTAGTATCTGTCCAGCTACTGAAGGTCCTGTATTAAATCTACTCTGGACTCACCCTTGATAAAACAGCTTAACGTGATGTAGGCCCCAACCCAAGTACTTTGCCAAGGCAGAATCTCTGGGAATATTTCAAGCTGTACCACTGTTTGCCCCAAAATAATTCCAAGGGACCTAAAGTCCTCACCCTTTAACTCATAGCCTATTTCCAGAAAGGCCCCAGCAACATGCAAAACCCATCCCTTGAAAAGGGCATCTGATGTAGGTTCACCTTCGTTATATTGAAAATCTGTAGGAAATGAGGAGGAGGAAAGTAGTAGAGAACCAAAGTTTTGGCAGAAAGAGGAAAATTTTGTACATGAAGCAAGCAAAAAGTTGCCTCAAGTGAGGACAGAGGAGACGAAACTGGGCATTAGTGAGGGATCAAACATAAACTCCAGCTTCAGTGAGCCTCACCCTGAACCCCCAACACAACTGCCATGAACAAATTTGCATAGACACCTCCAGTGCTGAGGATGCCGGGGCAGCAGAGAAGCTTCTACTCTCATTGGGAGCCTTACCGGGGGAATACATGTATGCAGTCTTGAATGATTATGTTGATGCAGGACATCAGAGAAGGAGGCAGAAATAGAAGCAGAGCTAGACCTAGGAAGCACCTACTGGAAAGAGATAGGGAGAGCCATAAAAAGATGATGTACATGTGTGAGGCTCCAACTTGCCTGGAGGTGGCCAGAATCACACTCCTCCTCGATCTGGAGTGAGAAAAAGATGGCACATTGACCCACCACTGTGTACAGGAAGCGCCTTGCTTTTCCAGGCTTGTCCTGATTAGAGGTGAGGACCCAGGAAGGGTGTGCACGTAAGACTTCCCTTTGCGCACATTTGTTACCCATGGTCAGCAAGATGATCAAACAAACACTGTTTGAGCAGGTGCCCTTTTCCAAATGAAATTGCGTGTGTTATTTTTAATATTGCTTGTCCATCTGCTTTGGTCGCTTCCTCTGGCCCAAATTAGAAGGCTCTGTCGCATTACCTGAATGCAGATTTAACCGTGCAGTCACCTTCGCAGAGCTGCGGGATGCACTTGGCTTCCCTAATTTACAAACCCCAGGAAGTATAAATAGAAACGTTGCTTTTATTTGTAGACTTAATGCTGATGGGGAAGCTGGCTCAGAGGCATAAAAGCTTGCCTCTTCCAATTCACTGAACTTTGGGCCCATAATTCTTGCAGTTCAGAAAATTAAATAGAGGTCAGCAATTTATGCCTAAGGTACCGGAGGTAGGGAGAAGGAGCAGGGCTATTAAACCCAGCAAAATGTGCTTATGTGTTTTCAATTTTCTCTTGATGTTTCTGCCCGGGTCTTCCACAAGCAAATTGCTGCTGGTTTATGGACTGAAAAACCTCGGAGTGAGAGGCAGCCTTTCTTCAGCACCGCTGCCAGAATGTCAAGCCAGTTCCTGAGCTCCAGGCAGTTCTTGCACAGGCCTTGTCTAGAGAGCCCAGGTCCCAAGATACAGACGTGCTATGGGTAGCATCAGCCATCAGTCAGTGTCCAGGTGTTAGTGTTAGAATGAGCTCCATCCAATATTAACGAATACTCACTCAATTTAAAATATTTGCATCTTTTAAAAAAGTTGATGTCCTATTCACATTTCAGAGGGAAAGAAAACCTTGGAGATTAGTGTAAAGAGAAATACTGATATCTAGATCCTCTAATCAAGTCAGATGGCAGCGGACTGCTAATCAGACACCTTAGTACATCTTGCAGGGAGCTCCCACAGATGTTAGAAAAAAAGCAGCTCAGTTACTCTCCTTTAAGAAAGTAGCACAGTGGCCAGTTTACTTGATAAAATTAATTGAAAATCTAGACTCTGGAAAAACTTGAAACAGGCAAATGCCCCTTTAGGAAACATCATCAGTATTACATCCCCAGAACATAGGTTAGGTCTTCAATGATCATTGACTGACTCTCTGATGATAACTCCAGGATTAGGGCTATCTTTATATCATGCATGTAACATTCTAAACATCCTACCACACAGACAGAGTCCATTCTCAGATCCCATCGTTGCTCAGAATGTCATGTGTGTGGCAGCCTTAGCCTTTGATACAATACATTGAAAACCAATGACGGTGAACCTTGAACTTCCCACAGGAGCAAGCTGGACTCACTTACATCAACGTTAGTGCAGAGCTTCTGGAAGTACACAGAATCCGAGTCGGAACTGGCTTGCTTTACTGCTACTAAGAACGTGCTGGTGTGACTGCTTCTGTTTACATCAAAAGAGCTCCATATTTTCTTGGCAAATAATTCAATACAAATTAGGACATTCAGTTCCAGTTTGGCCTGGAGGCCTCAAGTAGATGGAACTAAAATTTTGGTTGTCTTTTATGAACCTAAGATATTGGCCTTAATGATTTTCATGTGGTCATAGAATTGATTCTCCCAGTTGGAAGCAAGAAGTAGAAATGTATGAAAGTAAAGGGAGAAAAGAGGAAAAAAAAAAACTTCCTTAGCCCTATAATATTTTGGGTTTCCAGTTCTTTGTTACTGTTTACTATACCAATTCAACTCCCATCTCTGAGAGAAGTCCACAAGATGTAAATCTCTAAAATAGAATCATGCAATTATTTTTAAACTCATTCAATTTACAAATAAAGAAATGAAACTCTGGGGTCTTTAAATGACTTTTCCAAGACACAAAGCTATTTGCTGGAAGACTGTTTCTCGTTCTCGGGTTTCTTCTATCACACAATTTGAGGGAGAAAGAAGACTGTACAACAGGTTTATTTTTTAAAGAGATAAGTATATTTTTATTAATTTGGAGAATATAGATTGCTTTATTGTCAACAAGTCTTTAGAGGGAGTAGGGCTGTACAGCACTTACAAAATGTTCTTCTCTAGGCATACTACAGGTTGATTTTTCCTGTGTTTTTTTGTTGTTGTTGTTGTTGTTCTTCATTTGTGTTCATTTTTGTTTTGGGTGCTAAGGATCAAACCCAGGGTCTAAGTGCATATTAAGCATACTCTATCTCTACCACTGAGCTATTCCTCCAGCTTTCTCTAGAGTTTTAAATACTGATGTCTGGTTTTCAGCCTAGGTAAAATAAACCAGGATCTCCAGAGGGTGAGATACCAATTTCTGTAGTTCTTTTCTTTCTCATTAATTAATTTTGTGGCCCAATTGCAAAAAAAAGAGTTTTAATTACAAAAAGAGAGAAAAGTTTCCAGAATTTGTATGAAGTAATGTTGAGGTTTTTAGCCAGCCCCAATGCATTAAGACTTAGAATTGCTCCAGCCTATTGAAATTATTTCTCCTGGCATCAAAGAAAGGATTAGAGAAAAGACATTCTAAAGAAATATGGCACAGATGACAAAAATCAGGAAAAAACAAGAACAAAACAAAACAAAAAACCCTTGGTCTCCATAGACAGTAGAAACATGGAGGTAAATATACTGATGAAGGGAAGAAAAAAAGAAAAGAAAAGGAAACAAAGAAAAGAAAAGAAAAAAAGAAAAGAAAAGAGAAAGTGGACATCCTGAAGATTTTTGTTGTTTTGTTTTGTTTTGTTTTTCTTTAAATACCTGGTGATGGATCACCGTGTTGGCAAAGTGTTTATGGTATTGACAGCTAGCCACAAAATTACTTTTTCTCCAGGTGTGTTGTTTGGTTTGGAGAATTCTATATCAGGGCACATTTGGAAGAGACTGGTGTGGTAAGGGAGGCAGAACTGGCCTCTCACTGAGTGCTTGTTCACGCAGCCACTGTCTTGGACTCAGAGTCACTCTCCTTCCCTTCTTTTCCCATCTCCTCCCTCCTCTCACCCCGAGACAGAAGAAAAGGCCATACAACTTTATGTAACTGGTATTCCCAGCACTTCAAAGTGTGGACCTCTGTGAATTCAGTAGCCAAGAGATCCAATCCAGAGCATTCTCTGAGTGTCTGCCTTCCATTAATGGCAGGCTGGAAGGAAAGGCTCCAAGTGGGCTTTCAAAGCACAGGGAGATGTGTCCTGACACTTGGCTTAAGGTCAGAGAGATGATTGTCTGACTCCTTCTGAGATTTTCAGGGACACTTAGAATGAAACGTTCTGATTTTCCTCAAATGCACTCCACCAAATTAGCCTTTGTTCTAATTCTAAGTCATACCCTAGCACAAAGCTAAAGACAGTGCCCCATTCTCTCCACAGCATTTCACAAATATTTACAGAGAGCCTACTGTGTGTACATTGTTGTGCTTAGTTATCTTGGAGGTTATAAAATGTGTGACCTGTTTCCTGCCCACAAGGAAACTAGAACCCAGTAAACAGAATCAAGTTATTGTGGCAATAACAGAATGCAGAGTACACTTAACTGAGGGAAATCAGAAGGGAGGGTCAAGGCTTTGTGAGAATTTGAAGGATGGCAGGATAAGGAAGTTTAAAGGACAGGGCACTCCAAGGTGAAAGCCAAGTAGAGGGAGACACACAGAGTTGGAAAGTATGAAGGCTTTTGTTGGCTACCTGGAAGATGTCATGGGCTTTAAGCCTGAAAAGATAGGTTAGAGCAAAATCCAGAAGATTCTTGAATGTCAGACTGAGAAATTTGGACTTGGGCGAAAGGAAATTGATGCTAGATAAATCAAATCAATAAGATGAAATACAGAAATAGTTGTGAAGAACATTATGTTCAACAGTCCACTTGACTGAACAAATTATTTTCTTCATTCGTGTTTGAGACTAGTGTGCCTCCTAAAGGAAATAAAAACACTTGAGGCATTATATTAAAATGGTAGCTCCACCATGATTTAGATATGGGCCTCTGGAATAGTCTTTTGTAGCAGGAATTTGCTCACATCCTTAGGTACAAGAAATGTTGCATTGTCTCTTCTTCCAAGTCAGATTAAATCTGGTTCTTGGTCTTCATCAGAAAGTAAGAAATGTATTTTGTATCATGTTTGGAGGTGGGAAAAGATCAGGAATATCTGGCTTGTACAGCCCAGAAAGTATGGGAAGGGCTCTGTTTGTCAGTTTATCTCAGACAACCTGAGTCCTTAGTTTGAGCCCTCATGAAAGTGGAAGACTCCATGTTCTCCGTACCAGGATTCACATAATGATCTTTCACTATAACTCTTCAGATACGGCAATAGAGAGGGACCAAATGTTCATTTAAGACTAAAGAAGTTTCCAAGATGTGGGATGTTGGGTTTTAAAAATAAGTGAGTCCATGGCAAACCTGGATGGGTGAAGGCACTCAATGTCCAAAACAAGAGCATACTCATCCATCCCATCAGAGGCCCTGATCCCATCCTTATCTCCCTCAGGGAGCTGGGAGGAGCTGTCAGCTCTCAATGGATTTGTACTACCCTCCCATCTATCTCTCAAAGCCAGTTCCACCTCTAAATCAAAACACAATTCCGGGCAGGGATTTCTTCTGAATGCTGACAACTTTTTTCCTTTTCTTTTTCTTTTCCTTTTTTTTTTTTTTAATCTTTCTTTAAGACAAAAGACCACAAAACAACTATAGGAGAAAGGTAGTTCAGAAATCTGAATATACATGTTTTACAATTTTACCTGTAGGTGAGATGAAGAGAGTGTGGAGGCAAAAGCAAAGAGACAAATTACCCTTTCACTCCTCTGAGAGATTAATCCAACAATATATAGTGAAAACATACCCTGTGGCAGGCCCTGTGCTAGATGTTTGGCATGAAGTGGGGAAGGGCAGACATTCGTGGAACTTCCATTTCATCATAAAGCAAGAAAGAAACAGGAAAAAAAAAAAATCTCAAAAATTACTCAGCTGTTTCCAATCTAGATGAGCCTCAATTTCCTCATCGCCTCATCTCACGGAGGTGTCAGTGTCAAATGGGACAATGCGTGTAAGGGACAATGCATGTAAGGCTCCCTGTAGAGCCTGTTCCACAATTCACAGTTCAACATAGCCACAGTGGCTTTCTGGACTTGCTATTTAAAGCTAGAAATTGTTCCACTTTGATACTTATTTCAACTTCTGCTAAACTCTACCTATGCTTCAAAAGAATCTTAGATTTAAAAATTTGATTGAGAAGCATTGCCAGATTCTTTCACAAATGCCATCTCAAGTTATTCCCATTCTGGTAGGAGCAACAATTAGTTTAGGTCACACAATCAGACAGAGAAAAAGAAGTAAACCCATTTCGTCCAACTCTGGTGATTTTGCCTATGCCACATCGAACTCCAAGTAGCTCTTTGAAAGATCTCTTCCCTTTCCCCACTGTTCTGGAACTCGCAGATCAAAAGTGGGCATTACTGCTGCAGAAGCTGTGGGGAAAAGTCAGGGCAGATTTATTAGTCATGGGAGGCTCACTGCTGTAGCAAATCACCTTAAAACTTTAGTAACTTCATTTGGTAAAAGCTTTTCTCCCTATAAGACTAACAAGGATCCACATAATCTTTCAGAGCCCTGCTTCTTTTGTGGTAGTTCTTTCTCCATGTTGTCCTTCCATCTTGTTGGACTTCTTCATCTGTTGCATTCAGCCTACAGAAGGGAAAACAGTGAAGGGCCCAAAGGATTGCACTGGAACTTCTTAGGAAACTAAGCTTGGAAGTAGAATCTGGAATTACTTTTGCCAATGTTCTATTGGCCAGAACTGGTCACATGGTCATGTCTAACTGCAAGGGATGCTGGGAAATGTAGTGTAGCTACATGCCCATGAGGACACCATCATTGGGTTTAGTAAGTACATAGCAATCTCTGCCAGAATGGGTAATAATCCCATATTAAATGACAATAATCTCCTGGGAATTATCAACTCTTGGCAGATCACCCATAAAATGAGGACACTAGAGACTGATTTTTGCAGGGTTGTTGCAAGAATTAGGAATGCATCGTACACAGCACTGGAGATATTGCAACCCCCCAGCCATCTGTCACTAAGGAGAGGCAGCAAGGTGAGGTGAGACAATCATGGCCGCAAATTCCCCTCACAACCCCTATGTCACTGGGCAGGTTTTATAACTTCTGTGTGTGTGTAGCTTCATCTCAAAGTATGGATATTCACAGCCCACCTCTGCTGAGAAGAGTAACAGGAAAGATTACTTGAAACGAAAACTGACTCACAACCACAAAATAGAGTTACCCATTCAAGAAAGAGACTGGACACACATGAAATACATTGGTAATGGAAGACCAGAGCAGCACCAGGTGAAGTCTAACTTTCAGAGAGACCAGTACTTCTTTCCCCAAAAATGTGCACCTTGGCTACATGTTCTATTTCTAGAAAATTACCAATAAGTAAGATTTTTGAAATTTATATTTTAAATATTAAGGCAGTGATTATCAAAACTGATTGTCTATCAGAATCATCTGAGGACATTTTCAAAATTATTGAATAAGTGGAGCCCAGAAATCTGGACCTTTGTTTACATTCTGTAGATGATTCTAAAGTGGTCAAACAGACATGTTCCATTAGCATCATTAGGAACCATTACTCTAAGGTATTAAAAGAAATTGGGAGTATATTTTTGACATTCCCATTTACCTACTTCATAATTTGTTAAAGAAAGCAGGACACCGCCCTACTGCATTGTGCCTTTCAGACTGTTCAACTTCACAGGCAAACGCCCCACAGCGTGGGCGTGGACATGTGAACACTTGATAGGGAGACATTAGAAATGAAGATATGGGGCTGGTCAGAAACCAGAAGAGTATTACTCAATTTTACGATTGATCCATTCAACCAATTAATAAATAGACTACTGTTGAACCATTTGCAGGGTTCTGTGCTGGGCAGTAAGGATATAAAAATGAGTGAGAACTAGTTCCTGTAAAAGTTGTTCCTATTTTTCAAGAGAAAAGCTACAGCCTCAGCTGATAGGACCTGTCACAATGCTCCTGAATATTTAAGATTGGAACATTTTATTAGGAGCCAATCAGCTCCATTAGAAGGCACAAGGCTTCTAGTCTCTTAATCATTTCATTCACCTGGAGGTAACTTGTTTGCCTCTGTGGCAAATAGTCACATAATACATTGCAAAGATGATAAAAGTCAAATCAAAGGTTACCTTTGCCAAGAAGCCTTCCCCAATTGCCAGAGCCCCATGTAACAACTTCCTAATATGTATGTTTCATTTCTTTGAGTCATTAACCCATTCTTGTATGTTTGTTTTAACATCATCCCCCCCTCCCTTGCAGTATTGGTGTTGAAAAATTTTCAAGAAAATATCCCTTAAAGTGTGCTAGTCACATAGCTCTCCTTCTCACGGGCTGAGTACCACACAGTGGGAGTGAGCATGTCAACCTGGTCCCAGCATGCTCAGCAACTGTCACCAGGTGTCAGCACTCCACACTGTACATGCTGCACACTGGAGAAGGTGCTGCCATAACTGCTACCTTGAACTGAGTGCGTTCTCTGAGAGTGAGGCCTAAGCTGTCACAGCATCCATCTCTGCTATTTGCCTAACATTTATAGACAACAGTTTGGACCCATAATACTGAGAAATTGTCTGCAAATGCCAGTGCTAAAAAACACACAAAGAGGACCACACCAGATGTTAAGCAGAGGTCTACTTGAGAATTCTTCACGGAAATAGCTGTGGTTGACAAAAGAGAGGGTGAAAGCCAGCAGGCAAAGGGAAATGAATAGGGGTCCTTTGCTATGGGAAGGAGCCAAAATTATCACCTGACAATTGTATGAATAGGGCTGAAGGAACACTGCAGATTATGGCTTCAGAGAATTTGGAAGGGAGAAAGGAGCGATTTGCCAGTGCACCAAAGTGGAAACATGATTCCACAAACCATGCCCTAAGTAACCCTTCTAGCTCTGATTCAGTTAGCAATCCTTCTCCTTTCCAAGAGGGCCTTGGCCTTGCCAAGTGATAGGTATGATTAATTTATTTCTTCCACTGAATTGTAAGCTCTTTTAACAAGAGATTCCACCTCATACATATTTAACTTTCTTGGGTTTTACTACATAGTTATACCATGAAATGGATGAATGAATTTCTAAATGAAACAGACCACTCAACATCTCTTGCCTGTAAGACAAATGAAAAATCTCAGAAATTCTGAGGGCAGGATCAGTTTTGTCAGAAATTTCCTGACTCTCAGGACAAGTATCATTGAACCGGTGATGAATTATGCTTGAGCTGAGGAGAGAGGCTCACATTTGTCACAGTGTTACTTTCAGTGATGGCTACAATACCGTTATCTCTGGGATCTCACATGGACCCCGTTTTCAGTGTGATAAAGGAGAATTAGGGGAAACACAGCCCCCTCCCTTCAAGGGAATCTTTCTGTCCATACTGGAGAAGAGATGGCCATGGGGTTCAGAAGAGGAAGTCAGGGTTGGGGTAGTGAGAAGAGGCTGCCACCAGTTAAGACCAGCAGCAGTTACTCCTGACTTCAAAAACATTCCAGGCGGCATCAGCCTACTCAGTAGCTCCCCAATAACAAAATTATTTCTATGAGGTTCAGATAAGGTGTTCTGGAAAACCAGGCTAGAGATTCTCCCCACTGTATCTGCAGAGAAGCTGGTACACACAGGCACAGGAGAAGAACAAGAAGTCATGCATATCCCGCACACTGGGGGAAGCAATGCTCAGTGGGTTTCGCACAGTGGAACGGAACACTCCAAGTGAAGCCGAGTTGCTGTGCTTGATACTCACAGGCTGACCATCCACTCCACGTTTGCCAAAACTCTCAAGGACGCTCTGGTTTGACTGTACCCAGGTCTATGGAAGGGGACTGATGTGGGGTGGAGGAGGCCCTGTGTTGGGAGTTGCAGAAATTCTTCCCTCCTCACCTAGGCAAGGTAGAAGTGTTAAAAAGACAGCACATAGTGGGGCATTGTCTACACTCTAAGAGGAACAAGGAACAGACATGTAAGGAGGCAGGTCAGCCCAGGTTTATTTTACTTTATTTTCTTCTCACTCAATGCTGAGAAAGAGAGAGAGACAGAGACAGAGACACAGGGACAGAGACAGAGAGACTCTCTACACACCTTCACATGAAACTGTAGTGATTTGGGTAGGACAGAAAGGGGGAGGCTGCGATATTACTATCATAACAAGTAGCAATAGAAGCCATCCTTGGAGGACAACCTGCTTTGCTGAGAAAAATACTCCAATAATCTGCTTAAGATGGAGTGTAAGACATTGTGTATAATAAATAGATGGCTGTTCTTTGCAGAAGATGAGAGGAAGATTTACTTATTGGTTGATTGATTGCTGAAAGCTAGAGGAACCATGGCAGAATGAGGCTCAGTCAGTAGTTGGAGGGTTATCACTTGCAAAAATTTCTGAGAGGCACAGCAACCAAGGACATTTTTAAAATTAGAATAGTCTCAGTGTCAATTTAAAGTTCTTTTTGCTACAGATCTAAATCCTCTTTTTACACTTCAAAATTCTTTACTAAAGTTTACTGATCACAAATATTACTTTCATGCATAGAAGTTGAGGGAATTAAAGGAAGATATCAGTTTAGTGTTTAGGTTGTTATTATGTAAAGCAAAAATAAAATAAAAGGGACAGTGAGACCATCCATAAATGAAGGAAGGAAGAGTTTGGATCTAGAGCTAGTAAGAACTTAGTTCCCCTAAAAATTCATAGTAATCCTGGTGAGTCTTTCACAGGATGTGAAATCGGAGGTTCAAACCAATATTTCTTAGATCTCAAGAAATGAAGACCCAGCTAAAATCACTGTTACAATATAAAAAACAATAAACCTGCATAGGTGCCTGGTTCATGTCTACTCATTATTGTGAAATGTCAAGGTCTCACTATCACTGCCATCAAAGCCCCCATAACTACCCTGTAGTTCCTCCAGGGTATCTCCTAGGTATTCCAGAATAAGGTGTTCAGTATTATTTTTCTCTCTTCCCAACTTGCCCTGTGAATGTGGCCTCCCCACCGCCAACCAGATTCCCACTTATCATGGATGTAACTTTCGATGCCAGGCCTCCTCTCCCCTGACCACAGCTGTATTCTAATTCAATTATTCTTTCCAAAGTATAGAGATTTCATATATAGATATTTCCATACCAAGTGTGGTGGTGCATGCCTGTACTAGGGAGGCTGAGGCAGGAGGATCACTGTGAGTTCAAGGCCAGCCTGAACTACATAGTAAGACCCTGTCTCAAACAAAACAAAACAAAACACAGATATAGATATTTCCAGATCTATTACTATATAGCAAACCACTTCAAAATTTAGTAGTTTAAAACAACTTATTCTTCATGACCCAATAGATTGAATAAGCTTTTCTTCTATTTCACTGGTATCAAGAGGGGCACAAGAATGACTGGAAGTCTTTGGCATGTGGAAAGCCAGTTCTTTCAGCACCATTTATTAAAGAAGCTATCTTTCTTCCAGTGAACGTGTTTGGCTCCGTTGTCCAAGATAAGGCGGCTGAGTGTGTGGAATTGTTTCTGCATCTCCTAATCTGTTCCATTAATCCTCAGGTCTGGTTTTTTTTTTGTTGTTGTTGTTGTTTTTTTGTTTTTTTTTTTTGCCAGTACCATGTTGTTTTTATCACAGTAGCTTTGTAGTACAATTTCAAGTCAGGACTTGTAATGCCCCCTGCCTTGCCTTTGTTGCCAAGAGTTATTTTTGCTATTCTAGGTCTCTTCTAGTTCCAAATGAATTTTAGGAATGTTTTCTCTAGTTCTTTAAGGCATGCTAATGATATTTTGAATGGGATTGCATTAAATCTGTATAACAATTTTGGGAGTATGGCCATTTTTATTATGTTGGTCCTTCCTATCCATGAGCAAAAGATATCTTTCCATTTTCTAATATCCTCTTGGATTTCCTTTTTTAGAATACTGTAATTTTCAATGTATAGATCTTTTACTTCCTTTGTTAGATTGATTCCTAAGTATATCATTTTTTGGATGCTATTGTGAAGGGTGTGGTTTCCTTAATTTCTCTCTCAGTGAGTGTGTTGTTTGTGTACAAGAATGCTATTGAGGGCCAGTGAGATAGCTCAGAGGCATAAGCGCCTGCCTGGCAAGCGCGAGGTCCTGAGTTTGACTCTAGAAACCCACAAATGAAAAAAGGGCCAGTGATATCGCTCAGTGGCACAGGCGCCTGCTGGTGCACAAGGTCCTGAGGTCGACCCCCGGTACCCACAAAAAAAAAAAAAAGAATGCTGTTGATTTTGAGTGTTAACTTTGTATCCAGCTACACTACTGAATTTGGTTATTAAATTTACAAGTGTTTTGGTGGAGTTTTTGGGGTCCTCTATGTAGAGTACAAAAAAAAGGGTAAAATGGAAACAAAGCTTTGTAAACAGGGAGGGGAGGATGGGTTGAAGGAAGGAGAGGGGATTGGGAAAAAAAAAGGAATCAAAATATATGATGTACAGATACAAATTCCCTGTGATGAATACATTCATTATGTATATCTAAAATGTACCAATAAACTTAGTTAAAAAAAGAATGACTGGCCGGTGAGATGGCTCAGCGGCTTAAGCGCCTGCCCAGCAAGCGCGAGGGCCCGAGTTAGACTCCCGGAACCCACATACGAAAAAGGGGCCGGTGATATCACTCAGTGGCACGGGCGCCTGCTGGCGTGTGAGGTCCTGAGGTCGACCCCTGGTACCCACAAAAAAAAAAAAAAAAAAGAATGACTGGAAGATCAAACATGGCTTTTTTCACAATAGATGGCAGGTACTACTGGTTTCTGGCTAGGAGTGCAGGTAGGACTGCTGACCCCAGATTTGGTTTACTTCACTAGGTCTTACCATATGGTTTCTTGGGTTTCCTTGTGGCATAGTGGCTGTGTTCCAAGGAGCATTTCAAAAAGAAGAAAAGAGGAAATATTATTATGCTTTGGATCTAAAATGTCCTACAAAGCCCAGCTGACAGACTGTTGAGAAATGATCAGATCATAAGGACACTAACCTCATCGATGGATTAATGCTTTGATGAGTTCCTAGCCAAATGGACTATAGGAGGTGGGTCCTAGACGAAGGAAGCAGGTGTTATGGACATGACCTTGGGAACTGTATATCTGATCCCTAGCCCCTTCATTTCTCACCCTCTCTCTGTTTCCTGGCTGCTTAGGTAAGCAGATTTTCTCCGTCATACTCATCTGCCATGATGTTTCTGCCTCACCATAGACCTACAAGTAATGAAGCCAAATGATCTTGGACTGAATCTTCTGAAACTGTGAGCCAAAATAAACCTTTCTTCCTCTAAGTTGGTTTTCCCTGGTATTTATTCATAGCAATAGAAAGCTGATTAACACATAGATCTTTTAATTCCTGGCCTTAAGAAGTACATAACACTACCTCTGCCTTATTCTATTGGTGAAATTCAAAAGGAAGTAAATTCCACTTCTTGATGGGAACAATAGCAAAAAAGGATAAGAAAGGAGAAAGAAAAAAAGAAAGAAAGAAGAAACAAAGAAATTGTCATTTTTTTTGTGTGTGTGTGGGTACTGGGGTTCGACTTCAGGACCTTGCTCGCCAGTAGGCGCCCGTGCCACTGAGCGATATCACCAGCCCTTTTCTCATATGCGGGTACCAGGAGTTGAACTCAGGCCCTCGCGCTTGCCAGGCAGGTGCTTACGCTGCCGAGCCATCTCACCAGCCCAGAAATTGTCATTTTAATTTACCATACCACCTCTCTCTCTCACTGTGTCTCTCTCTCTCTGTCTCTCTCTCTCTGTCTCTCTCTCTCTCTCTCTCTCTCTCTCTCTCACACACACACACACACACACACACACACACACACTACAGTGTTGACTCTTATCAGAACGACTTGAACCTTAGAAACAAGTCCAAAAGAACCTGGTTGCAGGACCCAACCACTGAATCAATCTTCTCCTGCCAAGCTGTCTTCTTCCCAAACTCCCTTGCTTTTCAATAACCCACATTTCCTCTTTGATCAATATACTTCTAACAGGGTCTGTGTATCTTTTTGAAGCTCCAATTTTATTGGTTTACCCAAAACAGTGTGAGTTCACCTTAATCAGAAAGATTTGCATGTGCCATCTTTGATAACAGGTTATGAAATATCTCCAGTACTTATTCAGCATTGCCATGGGGATGACAATATCCTCAAAGTGTCCATGATAGTCATATGTCTCTGAAAGTTTCCCAAATCTAGCTGTAGCTCAACACTGCTACTCTTTGAAAGTATAATTTTACTGTCTAAATGTGGACTATTCTAGAAAGACTTCAGTAAGTCAAATTTTCAAATTCATCTAAATTGGGAAAACTCTAGAGTTTTCTGATAGTTTTGAGACAGTAAGAGGTGTAAATTTGTCTCCTAACACAAATCTCTAGCATGGTACAGACCAAGACAAGCCTGTGTATATCCAAAATAGCAAGAGGTCTGAAAGTACAGAAGATAGTAAATAGAGCAGGATGATTAGAAAGAAGAGGAATGTAACATTTCTAATTCTGACCTTGACTCTAGACTCTGGTCAGCCAAAAGTTTCTAAAGCTTCAAGAAAGATGACTTCCTGTCCCCTCTCAGGGCAAGCATGATCCTAACTTTGGCCAACTGCTAAGACTTTGTCCAAGGACAGTCACTGATTAAGCAAGTTGAACCAGAGATAAGGTACAGCTATGGTTCTCCTCTCTTAACTTATAGAAGAAGTGCAGTCAAGGAGAAGAGCCAAAGGGACAGTGAAAGAGTTTTCTTTCATTGTAGCTTCCAGCCAACTATTGACTGTCAACTTGGCTATTGGGTTATGAATATTAAAGAGGAAAAGATACCATCAGCAAGTCTCATTTGTGATAAATCACTGTATCTTGGCTTATATTGATGAATTGCAATTCATTATCCAGACAGCTGATGGGCATTCATGTTGCTTCCACTTCCTGGGGATCAGCAACAGCCAAATCTTCCAAACACCTGAGTAGGAAAAGAGGAGCAACTCAGGACAGTGAATGATAGGTTGATAAATGTTCTGTTTTATTAGTTTTTCCTATCATCATCTCATAGAGAAGCAAATTTATAATTCAAATGACCCTGGGTGTTCAACTGGAGGCAAGAAAGTGAAACAAGTTTTATTCTAAGAAGAAAAATTGTATACAGCAAGAAAAGCACACACTCTTCCATAGTGTATACCTTTGCTATTGTTCTTAAGTCTGAAGATCATGTTCTGTCATCTTCCTACCTCCCTTCCTTTCCCTGTCCCCATCTTTTTGCCATCCAATGCATTCTTAAATTCTGTCTTCTCGAGGAGTCTCTGTGACGCCACAGGTGAGACCAGCACTGCTCTTCTATGCTCAATACATTTCCTTGTGCACATCCCCACTGCTGCACTTACCCCATGATTTTGAAGTTATCTGTGTGTTTGTCAAAAATAGAAAGCCAAAAAAGTATAGGATGATGTCTTGTGCTGCTTTGCACCATTAGAGTCTAAACTCATGTTTGGCATGTAGAAAGTTTTGAGTCTACATTGAATCAAACTGAATGAATATTTAACATCTGCTATGTGACTGTTAGCATCTTCTTTATCCTCCTCTATGTTACCAAATATATTATGTTTATCTGTCTCATAGTCATGATGTTAAGTGCATCTCAAAATTGTTTAAAACCTGCCTGGTCTCTGCTCTCTAAAACAATATGTGTGAAAATTTATTTCATTGTATGTAGCAGCAGTGCCTTCTGCCTTTTTTTGAGATACACTTTGAGTAATATTTCCAGTAACAAATATCTTTTTCTAAGTCATGACATCATCTACTGAATTCTGCTGAGCCAAAGGCAGATGTTTGTAAGATCCATATCCATCTAGAATGTGTGGTCTCATTGGTTGATGGGACCTATGTATAACTTGCACTCAGCAACCCTTTACATATACACTTCCACACACAAGTAGGTCTATATATAGGAGTGTGCCCAGTTGCAGATAGTTGCTGAGTTTAGCCTTGAAAAATCTACATAAAGATTTTCAAAATCATAAGGACACTCAGTGAATTTCAAATGCAGAGAATTATTCTTTAATTTCAGTCCTAGTCAGCTTTACAGTGCTGTGACAAAACAACTGACATAAACAACTGAAAGGAGGAAGCATTGATTTTTTGCTCACAGTTTCAGAGGTTTCAGTCTATGGTCAACTGGCTCCGTTGCTTCTAGTCTTGTGGTGAAGTGGAAAAATCATGGGAGAAGGGCGAAGCAGAGGAAAGCTGCTCAGCTCATGGCAGCAAGGTGGCAGAAAGAGAGGGAAAGAGGTGCTGTGTCAGTGGGCTTCCCTCTCCTTCTGTTTGGGCCCCCACCTTATGAGATGGTTCTGCCCACATTCATGGTGATTCTCCCCCATCGGTTTGCTGCCCTGCATACCAATTGTCTCTGGAAACAGCCTCATCGACATACCCTAAAGAGTGTTTTACTAATTTCCTAGGTGCTTCCCAATCAAGTTTACAATCAAGATTAACAATCACATGTACTTAAAAGGATTATTTTCTGTTTATCTTCCTTTCAAATTTTCCAACATCAAAGATAGTGTGTCCAGGTGTCGCTTGGTGAGTTTTCTTTTCTCTCTTTCTTTCTTTTGAAACTTCCAAGCTTTCCAAGAGCAAAGGGATTCTACAAAGGTACTGCAATCTTGCTTTCAACATTCCAGTTGATCTGGATGGATCTTATTGATTCTCTGCACTTGAGTTGAACTATTTTGGCCTAATATGTAGATACTGTCATAATTATGTAAGGTGTACATAGAATGTGGTACTCTTAATTTCCTCAAATGCATTCTTATGTAAAGTTATAAATGTAGCAGAAAGTCTTAGAAAATACTCTAGGTTGGGAGTCTGGAGATCTGTGGACAGTCTTAAACATTTTATAAAAAGAAGTGGTACACGAATAGGTAAACAGGTAAGTAGGTATATAGAGAAGTAGATAGGTAGGTAGGAAAGGAGAAAAACAGGTTTTCCCTACCAAACCTCCCTCCTAAGCCTCAGTTTTGGTCCTCTAAAATGAGAGTGGTTCGACTAGTTGATCCCCAAGTTCTGTCTTGCTTTTTGAGTCTTGTAATCCATGACCAGCCTTCCTTCTCAGGCACTTTCCTGTTCTTCCTGACATCTTTTTCCATGGATCTTTTCAAGGTGACTCTAGACCTACTGAGGTCTGATTTCTTAAATTTCAGTTCTTTATTGCCCTGGAATTTTAAGCTCTTCTCAGTTTATGGCTCCTTCCACCATGGTGGCCAGTCACCCTTCAACCTCTAAATGTTTTCTTCATGTTAACAAGTACCAAAGAAAGGCACCTGATTTCCTTGTTTCCTGTGGTGAATGACTATGAAGTGACCTGAAAAGTCAATGCAAGTTCCTTAAATGCTTCACTCCCTGACCTGCAGAGGAGGGGAGCCTTTCACTCACCCTGGCTCAGTCATCTGTTTGTAATTGAATCAGGCCTCGCATTAGCCACAGGCTTTAGTTTCACAGCTTCCGATGAGCTGGTGCAGCCTTCCCCAAACACCTCCAGCCTGAGAAGAGCTGTCACAGATATCTCCTCACATTGATGGTTTTCTTTTTAATATTTATAAACACAAAAGTATTTCTTTCTCCCCCTCCTCTTGAAATGTATATATTCATTCATTAAAACACATTGATGTGGCTGAGGTAATGGCCTGTTGACAGATTTATAACAGGAACTATCCCACTGCCTGCAGGCCTATGCATTTTAATATAATTAAAAGGCTTCTGTTTGGAATCTTAGCTAATTAATATTCATGCTTTCCTCCTTCCACCTGCCATTCCTGATTTGCTGTCGTTTAGCAGATTGATCATGGTGCAATAAATGCCACCACCAGTCAAAGCAAGGCAGGCAGAGAAAGAAAGGAGGAATGCCACTGTAGCCTTGGCTTTTCTGTGGGGGGAAAAAAAAAACAGCATTTTAAAAACAGCAAATCTTCCCTTGGCTTATGAAGTAGAGGAAAAGCCCCTATAAATATTAGAATTTGGTAGGAATGGAAAAATTGAACAGGGAGTATAGGTTAAGTCACTCACACTGGAAATCTTTAAGAATTTCCCCAAATTGTACTTGTGCCAAAATCACAGAACAGTAACTTGAAAATGCAGTAATAGATTTAAAAAAAAAAAAAAAAGGAAGTAAAGCTGAAAGTGGCAGTGACAGGTATCACGACTCAGGACCTTTGAAAAGCCATTCTCACAAATGGTGGTGATCCCTGGGACAAATTCTGAGGAAAAGTCACACGGTCACTATCTTACATCACTCCTCTGTAACAACATACCACAGGCTGGGGAACATGTTAACAACAGTTTATTCCTGACAGCTCTGCAAGCAAGGAAGTTCAAGATCAAGTCACCAGCAGATTCAGTATCTGGTAAGGGCTTTCTCTGTACTTCCAAGATGGTGCCTCATTGCTGCATCCCCTGAGGGGGACAAACACTGTGTCTCCCAATGGCAGAATAGAAGGAAAAGCCCCAGTTGCTCTCCAGTGCCTGTTTATAGAAGCACTAAATTCATTCATGAGAGCAGAGTCCCCATGCTCTAATCACCACCTAAACATCCTGCCTCTTAATAATCTGGCATTGGGGACTCCTTTAAATCAATACGAATTTTGGAGGAACATATTCAAACCATACCAGTCACTTTTCTTACTTCTAAATGGAAACTGCTTTGCCTTAGAAAGAAAACACTAAAAGGGAAGAGGGACCAGTGGTAAGCAATGTAGATATTTATTCATATCAAGCCTGTCACCAAGGAAAGATACATGCTTGATCTGACTTGCAGGGATAGAAATGGGAGTCATGGCAGCATTTGTGATGAGACACTAGACAGCCATGGATCTCAGCTTGCAGGGAATCTAAGTTGAGAGGATGAAGAAATGGCACGGTGTTGGGGCTTTCCTCACAAGTTGTTCTTGCCAGTCATGGACGTCTTGAGAACAGGCCCCATGCTGACAGCAGGAGCTACTAGAGAAAGTCACCAAAAGCAGCACCTCACATTTAGGTTCCTGACTTTGGCCAGGTTATGTCGCCACTGTAAGTCTCATCCACAAAATGGGATCACAATACCTTCTTCAGAAGATTGCTGTGAAGACTAAATGAGAAGCTTTTAAGTCTAGTGCAAGGCTCAGTAAATATTAATTGCTCACACATTTCCACAGTGGAACAAAGTACAGCTACTCCATGTTGTAATAAAGAATACTTTTTTAGAAAGAAGGGGTGATAAAGAATTCATTTTCTTGGACATAAAATGCATAACAGGGGAAAAGTCCAAAATGGATTTCATTACATCTCTAAAGCTGTCTTGCCCAGTGCACTGGGTATTAACAATGGAACAAAAACAGGGTTACAGAAGCAAGATAAAAATAACCAAAAGCACCGGATTTCTGCAACAGGTACATGTCCTTTGTCCTATTGATGAATCACTGGTCTGAGGATCTGTTTAGGTCCAGCAGGAAGTCCAGGAACAGACGGCAGCTTAATTGTCCTTCCACTCTCATTGCTCCCATTGTAAGCTTGGGGCTCTTTATTTCTAAAGAGTCTGGGTGATCACAGTCTTCCTGGGTGAGATCATGTAGGGACTGTATTGCTGACCCATCCAACCAGAATGTCTTTGCCTTTTTCTGGCTACCAAACTCCCACTCATCCTTCCGGCCAGTTCAATTGTCCCTTCCTCTGGGAAGCCATTCTCACTACTCTTGTCAGAAATGATCCCTTACTTTGGATCTTGCTCTATTAATATTAACATATTCCTCCCCTCCAGTGATGATAATATTTTCTAACTGTAATCGAAGACTTTCAAGAACCAAATACTGTGCTCGGTGTTTTACAGGCACTGTCTCAGTTAATCAAAGATGGCACATCTTGCTCTTTATCATACAACTTGTAGAACTGGATTAGGACCAAAGCAGTCCTTATCATTCTCACTTATTATTGTCTTCTTGTCTTTTTCACAATGCTCAGTAAGGATTAGTAGCTCGATGAAGATATTCACAGAGGGAGAATCATCTTGATGGGATAGAGGAGGATGTGTGACCACTGGGGCCAGTCAGGATGGGCAAACTCTTCTTCAGATGAACAGGATGAAGAAGTTCTCCGTGGCCTATCATCTTTGTCACCATGATTTTATTAATCTTAGGCATGCTCCAAATTAGATTCAAAGTCAAAATTACCTTGAAGCAGATTCATCCCATGAAAAAGGCTATGGAAAAATAAGTTTACACTTCCTTTGTTAAGTCTTATGTTTTGTCAAAATATTATTATTGATGACAAGATTAAACTGCAGTAAAATAGAGTGTAAGGCAAAATGATTGAAAGCCTGAGGGGAGTTCTCACCTGAGTTTTGACTCACTTGTTAATCCAAATCCGTATGGTGAAAGGAAAGAATCTAGAGGCTGATGTAGATTAAGATCTGGAGGATCAGGCAGTATCTTGTAGTATTTCTAAGACCATGACCTGTAAAATGGTGGTCATAAGCCTCCCCCACTTGCTCATATTGAGATCACACGCATGACGGTCTTTAGTGTATGTGTGTATGTGATGCTCTTTGATGAAAGTGGTTACTATGTGACCCCCACCCCCAAGGCCTGCCTCCTTAAGTTGCCTCCTTTAAATCAAGCCTCAAAAAGACACCTGAAGGACCTTCTCTTCTGAAGGACATGAACTGCTAACAGGGATGCAGTATATAAATGAGAACTAAATAACTGTGAAGATTCTGTAAGTCTTTCAGTGAAGAATTGTAAGAGGTGGGAGAGATCATGAAACTTAAACTCCCTTATTTTACAGCTGAGGAAATCTAGGCCAGAATCTGGAAGAGTTTGTAGAAGAAGGTGTTGGCCTCTGGACCAAGATGATGTTGATGGTTCACAGAACTAGGATGGTGACACGGATCCTCAGACTGCTTCTCAATGTTTTTTCCCTTCTCAGAAGTAAAAGTTTATGTTAGTTTGATTGTTTCTGATTGTAGGGATTGTACTCAGGGCTTTCACACTGAGCTACATCCCCAGCCCATATTTTAAATTTTTATTTGTGAGACAGGGTCTAGCTAAGTTGCTAAATTGCACATGCTGGGCTCAAATTCACATTTCCCCTGCCTTAGTCTCCCAAAGTGCTGGGATTACAGGCATGTGCCACCATACATTACAGGCATGTCCATTTTGACATATGTCTCATTAGGTGAGAACTAGGGAGGGCAAAACAGAGTCTGCTGAAAGAGAAGAAAAGATACTCTTAGATACAATTTAAGGAAGAACTAGGAAAAAGCTTTGCTGCTAGTAACAACAACAACAAAAAAAAAAAACCAAAAGCAGAAAAGAAAAAGGAAAAAAAAGGAAAATTTTATTCAAAATTGGGAAAAATATAAGCAAATGACAAAAGTTTATCCAGAAAATGATAGACTATAACTATGTAAAACAAGTGAAGAAAATTTGTATTAGTCAGGGTTCTCTACAGAAACAGAACCATGAGAGACAACAATGAGAAGAGGGGAAAGAGAGAGAGAGAGAGAGAGAGAGAGAGGAGGAGGGGGAGAGAGGAGAGAGAAGAGATTTATTAAAAGGACTTGGCTCACACAATTATGGAAGCAAATCCAGACCCAGAAAAACCAACTGTGTAAGTCCAGTTGAAGTTTGAAGGCCTGAGAAGTAAGAGAGCCAATGATGTAAGTTTCTGTCCTTCATAATTTGAAGAAGGATCAGGCCTTCCTTAAATTTTGAAACTGTCATCAAAAATTCAACGGCCTACTGAAAAATATCTGCTAAGATTTGTGCTCAAATCTGATACCCAAAAACATTGTCCTAGTGTTGTACCTCTTATATTGCTTGGTAATACGAACAGAGTTTAGAATATAAAGGGCCCAATCTGTGTTATTAATATTATTAAATTGTTTTAATCAGTTGGGGATGTGGCTAAATGGTAGAGCACATGTTCAGCTTTTTGAGACCCTAGTTTCAATTCCCAATAACAAAAATTAGACATTATTTTAATCAACTTTATTGAACAATGATATCCATAAACTAAAATGTCTGCCTTAAGTATACAATTCAATCAGTCAAAACTGATATAGAGAAAAAGCGTCTCTGATTCAAAAATCCAAAATCCAAAATCTTGCAAAATCTAAAATTATTGAGTAGCTACATGATGCCACTAGTGAAAAACTCCACACCTGACCTCTTGTGATAGATCTCAGGCATTACTTGATTGCAATAAAAGCATTCTATAAAATCACCTTCAACTTCAGGCTATGTGTATAAGGTAAGGCTTATATGAAACATAAAGGAATTACATGTTTTAACTTGGATCACATCCCAAGATATTTCATTATGTATATACAAAAATTCCAAAATGTGAAATCTGAATTTGGAAATACATCTGGAGATATATATATATATATGTGTGTGTATATATATATATATATATATATATATATTCAATACTATGAAAATATGTACTATTTTCATCACCCTAAAAGGCCCTGTCATGTTCATTGCATTAGTTCTTCTAACCCTCATTTCAGACAGCCAGTTATCTGGTTCAATTGTTATAGATTTATCTGTTCTTGAACTTCTGATAAATGAAATGACAGAGTATGCACTCTTTCATGCATAGCTTCTTGCACTCGGCATAATGCTTTTCAGATTCCTCCATGTTGTTGCATATGTTGGTAGCAGTTCATTCCTTTTTATTGCCCCCCCAATGATAAATATTTGGGTTATTCTGAGGTTGAGACTATTATGATTTAAATTGCTATGAACTGTCATGTACAAGACATTTCATTTCTTTTGAAAATGAGATTGAGTCATATGATAAGTGTATGTATCACTTTATGATAAACTGCCAAACTGCTTTCCAAATTGATTGTACCATTTTGTATTCCCACTAACAATGTATGAGAGTTCTAATTTTTCCACATTCTTGCCAACATTAGATGTGGTCATTTAAAAAAATTTTTTAGTCCTGATAGCGATGTAGTGAATGTGATTGTGGTTTTAATTGCTTTTCCTGATGAAACACGGTATTAAGTATATTTTCATGTGCTTTATTGGCCATTCACATGTCTTCTTCTGTGAAGTTGTATAAAATATTTTGCTGAATTTTATTGAGCTATTTAAAGGTCCTTTATATATTTTAAATATAAGTCTGTCTGATGAAGTATTGCAATATTCTCTTCCATTATTGGGTTTGAATCTCATTTTTTAAATAGTGCCTTTTAAAGAGAATATTTTCATTTGATAAAGGAAGTCTAATTCATTATTTTTCTTTTATGTTTTATATGTCAGAATTTTTTAATATCTCAAGGCTGCAAAGATTTCTGTCTTTTGTTTTCCTGTAGAGGTTTATAGTCTTAGCATTTATGTTGAGAACTATGATCTACTTCAAGTAAATTGATGTTTAGAATATAAAGCTGGGTCAATGATGACTTTTTTCTGTATAAATATTCAACAGTATTGGCACCATTTGTTTAAAGAACTCTTCTTTCTCCTACTGAATTTCCTGAGCTCCTTTGTCAACTGTGTACGTGGGGTCCTTATCCAGACTCCACGAATACCATGCTATTGTGAGTATTGCAGCTTTGTAGCAGTACTTGAAATTGAATAATATGTCTTCCTACTTTGTTGTACTTTTTAAAAATTGTGTTAGCTATTAACAGCCTTTTTAAATTTGCATATAAATTCTAGAACAAGTACTTCAGTTTAAACAGAGGACCTTCTGGAATTATAATTGGGATGGTATTGAATCTGTAGATTCCTTAGGAGAAAATTGATTACATTGCTGAGTCTTTTGACCCATGAGCATGACATACCACTCCATTTATTGAAGTAGTCTTCAATTTCTCTCAACAATGTTTTGTAGTTTTAATTTCACAAGTATTAAAACTAATTTGTTAAGTATTTGTTCTCTTCAAGCCCTCAACAGATTGGATGATGTCTGCTCACACTGATGAGTGTCATCCCCTTTACTCAATCCAGGAGATATTGCAATCCAGGAGATATTGCTTATCTCCTCCAGAAGCACCCTGACTGCTTAAAATTATATTTTACCACCTCTCTAGACACCCCTTAGCCCAGTAAACTAGACATACAAAAGTAACCATCACAACCAGCTAGGACAACCAGTAAAATGCTCAATAGAAGTTTTGAAAACAAACATTCTTGACTTGTTCATAATCTTAAGTGAAAAATATTCAGCTATTCTCCAATAAGTATGATGGTCACTGTGGCTTTTGTAGATGTCCTGGAAGTTAGAAGTAGAAGATAATACACTTCTGTTTCTAGTTTGTTGACAGTTTTGATCATGGACAGAGATTGCATTTATTCAAATGCATTTTGGTAACATAATTCCTAGTCAACTTTATTCTACCTTTTTCTGATATTAATATGGCAACTGCAGTTTTCATTTAATTAGAGTTTGTCTGGTATATATTTTTCTAGTCTTAAATTTTAAATGTATTTTTGACTTTATATTAATTGTATGCTTTTTATAAATAATATATAACAAAAACAAAGGGCTCTTACTTTTTTAGTTTAATTCCTGGGTTGATGTTTGTAAATTGCCTATGGTGAGTAGCTTTATTTTTAGTATTTATAACCTTCTGGAAATAACTACTTCTCAGAGGTGTCTTCCAGGTGTAGCTGGCTTTGGGTTTTGAGTCTGTTGCAACATTTTACCTCTTCAATTTATTGGAAATGAGAAGTTGCTGCCTACATGTTTTTATGACCTTAGGCCTTCTCAGTCTTGGTATACCAGGAAGAACAATTGGTTAGAACAATTACGCCACTTCGGCTAAAGTGGTACAATCAGCAATAACAACAGCATCAGAGCCTAGAAAATGACAAACTGCGGCAAATGTTGATTTGCCTTCTTTAACCGTATGAACTAGATTTGTGGTTATATAACAAAAGCTAAAATGAACCAGAAAATCGTATGCAGTAAATAAATCCTGAGTATGGCAATTTTACCCTTAAAGAAGGAAAATTTAAAAAGGGTTAGGGGGAAAATAGAGAAATAGATGAAAAGGAAGAGATTAGAAGCAAGGCTAAAGGACAAATGAGGGTCACGCCAATTTTGGAAAACTGGTGCAAAAGATAGGAGGGAAAGAGAGAAGGAAGAAATAAAAACAAGAACAGGACAGAACAACAACAACAAGAGAACAAGAAACCATGTTCACACTCATATAAAATAAGAATAACAATAAAGAAAAAACAAACAAACAAAAAAGGAAAGAATGAAAATAAAGGGAAAAAAAGCAAGGAAGAAAAGAAAAAAAACGTCCACTTCAGGGTGTGTCTCTGCTGCCACTGGTAGACAATGTGGGCAGACAGAGTCTAGATCTGCATCTATCCATCCCAGCAAACCAGCAGCAGCTCCATGGTGGGGTAATGGATAATCCCAGCAAGTCTGCACCCCTATTTCCACTGAAGTTCAGGCTGGCTTCTGGCTGTGAGGCTGGAACCAGGCCTGCCCAGCCCACAGCAGTCCCCAGGTCCCCTGCAGGCTTGAACTCAGCTGGGAGCCACTAGGTGGCTCTAGGAACTACTGCAAGTCTCAAGCTCAGTTGGCTTCTTTCCAAGATGGCTCCCAGCCAATCATCCTCTTTTGCAGTACATCCAAATGGGAACAACTCATCAGCCACTGCAGTGTTCTGTGTCCACGGATCAACTGCACTGGTTCCCTTCTCTGTGGAGGCCTCTGGGGTTACGAGCAGTCACCGTGCGTCTGCAAGGTCAAGCAGCCCCTTCCACATAGTGAGTCCGTGCTCAGGGAGAAAGCACCACCTGCCTCCTCCTTCTTCGTTGAAGTTTCTCTCTGCTCTGTCTCCTCATGGGCTTCAGTTCTTGCCTCAAATCCTTCCTGGGTCCCAGAGACCCACTTCCCTCCTTCTCTTCCTCACTTGCTGTAGTCCAGTGTCTGGACACCAAATTTTGGAGAGGCTCTTTCTCTCCTGCTCACTATTTTGCCATCTTCCTGAAAGTCCTGGGCTCTTACTTTTTTATTCACTCTGAAAATCTCACCCTGTTAATTGAAATGTTTAGACAATTTACATCTAACATGACTATTGACAGACTTAAACATGAATGGACTACCTTAATAGTTTTTGTTTTTGTCCCATTGATTCTTTTTGTTCCTCTTTTCTTGCCTTTTGGATTAAATACTACATCTTTGATGGTTGGGTTTCACCTCTATTATTAGCTTATTAGTTCTACCTCTGTTATTTAATTTTTGGTTTGTGTGTGTAGCTGCTTAAAATACCCATTTTTAACTTATCACAGTTTGCATTCATATGCTATTGTACTACTTACACCAGTATTCTTCCATTCCCTCCTAGCCAACTTTCTGATATTGCATAGCTTACATCTGTATGTTATAAAATATATGTGCATATGTTGTAAAATATATTACTGGTTTTACTTCAAGAAATTATCTTTTGAATTAATTTTTAAAAAATTTAATTTACCCACATATTTACAATTTTTTTGGCTCTTTGGATACTTCTAAATTTCTCCCTTAAGAATATCTTTGTTATTGTTTGTATCTGGATGTCTTCCTAACCCCAAAGCCTCATGTATTCATAGTCAGGGCTTTTGAAAGCTGACTGGGCATTATAGCTGACTTGCTGTTAGGAGGAGGGGTCTGTTCAGAAGAGGCAGGTAACTGGGGGCATGACCCGGAAGGATTTATCTCCCTTCTCACTCTGCCCTTTACTCTCCGCTTCCTGGATGCCATGAGGTAAGCAGATTTCCTGCAACAGATCCATCCACCATGCCTCAGAGCCAGCCAACTATGAACTGAAATGTGAGCCAAAAAAAGCCTCTTCTCCTGCAAGCTGTGCATGTCTGGTATTTTGTCCCACCAATGAGAAAAGGGACTGAGACACCATTCCTCTGGAAACATAGATGATAGATAAATAGATACATAGATAGATGATAGATGATAGGACAGCTTGAAATGCTTTCTGAAGTCACTGAAGTCATATTCACTATTTTAAAAGCTTTTTCTGTATATACTTCATTTTTGGATGGTTTCGTTGTTATATTTTCAAGTTTATGTATTTATTATTTTTCTGTGTAGTCTAATCTGCTAATTCCACCCAGTGCTTTTCATTCCAGATGTTTTACTTTTCAGAACTAAAGTTTCTTTTTTCCTCTTTATATTTCATTTTTATCCTTACGGTGCTCATATTTCTTCCTCCCATAATTATGTGTATTTATAGTATCTGTGTTAAAATTCTTATTTGCTGATTTCATCATCTCTGTCATTCTGGGTATGTTTATATGGATTGATTTTTCTACTGGATTTGGATCATATTTTTCTGTTTGCACATGATTAGTGATTTGTAACTGAATGCTGAGATTTGTTAATTTTATGCTGTTGAATTCTAGATTTTGTGGTCTTTCTTTAAAGAACATTGCACTTTGTCTTGGCAAGAGTCACATTACTTGAAGTCAACTTGATCTTCTTGAAGAGTTTCTTTAAACTTTATAAAGTGGGTCTTGAGTAGATTTTACTCTAAAAATAGTTTAGTATCACTATTAAGGCCTGACCCCTCTGAGGTTTCCAACAAATGCCCCAAGTTTTCAACAAGGACTCTCCATTCTGACCTCTCTAAACTTAGTATCTTCCAGCCCTGTATGTTCTGGGAACCTTTCAGCTTACAGCTTTTTCACCATTCTTTAGTCTCGTGGAGTTTGTCCCTTTGCATGCACAGAAATATAGTCTACGGCAGACTCGAGGAAACCCCTATGACAATTTTGAACCTCTTTTCTTCTCTAACTGCCTCCTGTCTAATATTCTGCCCCAACAATTCCAGTTTCTAAGCTTTCTTGCAGTCTCTATTGCTATAATTCAGCAATTCTGTGGTTCTGTGTTTTTTACCCTCCTCTTTGAAGTAGGAGTGGAAAGTGCCTCCAAGTGCAGAGTTGGGCAATCTTAGGCCTACCTTATTTATTTCTCCACTTGTAGGAATCACACCCATAGGCTGCCAGTTTTCCAACATCCAAAACTGTTGCCTTACATACTTTAACCAGGTTTTTAGTTGTTTATGATGAGAGGGGAAATCTAGATCCATTTATTATACCATAGTCAGCATCAGTCATTTGCCCCAATTTGTTTTTGTTTGTTTTAAAAGCACAAAAATATTGATTACTTTGGAGACAAATTTTCCCAGGAAAGTTTGAAAGAATTGATTAAAGAGAATGATATGACAATAAATATTGTACTGTATTTAGTAGTTTTTTGTGATCATTTAATTAAATGAATTTTAGAGGAAGGAATTAGGAAACATAGGATCACTGGAAAGCCATTTTACAACAAGAAGGACTATTTTGTTCAATATTTTCACATTCTTTTGCTGTTCCATAGGTTTCTTCTTATATTTGCAGGATAGACTAAATCAGTCTGAGATTATAAGCAGCCTCTCAATAGCAGTTACTTAATATAACAAAGTTTTACTCTTACTCATGTTACCCATCCATTACCAGTGGATTGTAGGTCTGCTCCACACCATCTTCATGCCATTATTTCTCTCCTGAAGGAGCAGTGCCCATCTAGGACATAACAGTTTTTATGGCAGAGGAAAAGGGAAACCATAAAATCACCCTGGCAACTTCTGCCTTAAAATTTCATATTTCTGAGCCGGTGAGATAGCTCAGCGGCATAAGCGCCTGCCTGGCAAGCGCAAGGTCCTGAGTTCGACCCCCAGTACCCACAAAAAAAAAATTTTCATACTTCTTTCACCACATGGGCCAAAGCAAACCAGGTGGCCATGTAATACTTCAACAAACCAAAATACTTCCATAGGATGGTGAGCTACAGGAAAAAAAACTGTAAATATTAATACAACTAGTTAAACTTTCTTATATACAGTATCTTATCTTCCATCTTAGATTAGTTCTTACTAAAAAGTTAGAACCAGGGGAAGCAGCTAAACACTTGAACATGGTTTCCATTCCCAATCTACATGAAGTCTATGCTTCAATGTCTAGAACAGCCGTTGCCAAAGATAAAGGAGATCTATATCTGCTGACACATAGAGACTTACAAAATACATGAAGTGAACAACAGCAAAGTACATACAAGTACCATACTTTCATTTATGTAAAGCAAATATATTTGTATATCTGCATGTGTATACATGGAACAATTCTAAAAAGAATGCAGCAGAATGTGACCCTTCTAAAATGACATTCAGAAGATTGTTTCTCTGGAAAAGAATATAGGGATTTAAATTGAAAGACACTTTTTGTACTATTTAAATTTTTTTCAAGGATGTTCGTTATTTTCTTAATGAATTTTAAAAGTTGCCATCTTAGTGTACACTGAAGAGTTTGAAATTGGTCAACCAGTTTGCCTACCAATATTCCAGTATATTCTAGAGTAAAGACAATACAACACTGCAGAATGACCACAGTGGAGATCAGAGACTCAATTGACAACAGTCTCTCGTAGTCATGTTAGGAAGTCTTTCACAGGTTCCAGAGATCAACCTAATGAAAAAATTATATGAAGTGAAATTAAACTGTCATATGGCTTCCTTAGGTGGGTAAAACTGATGTTGTGTTTTTTCATCCCACACAGATAGATACATTTAATTGGTAATGCACTGATTCCAGACATGAAGCAGAGCTTAATGCTTAGTTGTGCTATTCATTCCCTGCTACGTTTTCTTCCCACAAAAACTGCTACAGAGAACCACTCAATCTCCTAATCTGGAGAGGCATTCTACAACATCTGCCTCTTGAACATGGAAACAGAAAATTTCCAGAATGCCAAGAGTCAGTTGCATGCCTAAACAATACAATGAACAGATCTACTTTCCCCAGAATTCTTATTTCACGGTATTGGAGTCATGGACTTTTACTAAAAATTAAAGTCAGTTCCTCTTTGGAATAGTGAGCATATTGATTAAAAGTTCTTATTTTATTGTGGGAATCAGGAAGTCTCAGACCTACATGTATGGCTATGTTTTAGAAATTTTATAATGATTATTAATTATCTCTTGAAATTCTTCTGTTCTTGTGAGAACAGAACAGGGGCCACCCAAAGATGCTAATCCCTAGAATCTGCCAATGTTATATGATATGACAGATTACAGAAAAAATATATTATATGGGAATTAAGATTGCAAATAGAATTAACACTGCTAATCAGCTGACCTCAAAATAATGAGTTTATCCTAGATTATCCTTGTGGGCCCAGTGTAATCAAAGGGGTCTCAAAGTGGAAAGAGGAGTCAGAATAATGATGAAATGTGACAAAGATTTGACCAGCCACTGCTGGCTTTAAAGACAGACAAAGACCACCAGCCAAAGAACGAGGTGGAAGCTGGAAAAACAAAGAAACGTGTTCCCCCTACAGCTTCCAGAAGGAACACAGCCCTCCTGGCATCTATTTAGGACCGGAGACTCTCAGTGAGACCTTCTGACCTATAGAACTGTAAGATAATAAGTTTGCGTTCTTTTAAGCCATTGAATTTGTCCAATTTGTTTCACCAACAATAGGAAAGTAATACAAAATGCTTATTCTCTGGTGTTTCTGAATATAAGGACATAGAACACGGGAGTCTCTTATTCAGAACATAAACTAGGCTGGAACAAAACCCTGAGAACTACCATTTAAGTTTAAAGATATATGCGCAAGAACCATGTTGGGAGCATCTCCACTTTGTTCCAATGGTTTCAAACAAATTGATAGACTTCAGAAAGGATAGCGCAGACAGCTAAATGTCTCGAATCAGAGATTAGGGGAATATTAAAAAATAAAACTTGCAAGGGTTTTCTTATCGCTTAATAGTCATTCCTACATTCAACAACAATCATCATTTCTGCTTATTTTCTATGAAAGCTACAACCATACTTAACACAGAACTTACCCCACATTTTATACTAGTCTACATTCATCACTTTTTCACTAGTGTAATCCACAAGAGATTGCCTTTTATTAGCAACTGTGAAGCTGAACCACAGTGCATTAATTTTCTAAATGAGATATTGGCGTCAGTATCACAAAAGGTTCAGAGGAAGGCTGAACATTGTGGCATCACCATAGCAACCTGCTGGGATGGTGCACCCAGGGGCAATGGACCACAGGAAACCCATTAGAAGGCTCTCCTCTGGAGACCTGTTGTTTTTACTCAGCCACTTAAGGAATGATCAGGGCCACAAAGTCAGGGAAGCAATCACTCTTCTCCGGCTATTGCAAAGAATGAAATGGAGCCTCTGAGCTCCTCTACTGTACTGACACAACCTCTGAAAGGCTTCCCCATTCCTGACTGGAAAATTACATTAGCAAGAGAGAAAAGGGTCTTATAAATGCCACGGGATATAACAGTTCATTGTTAGTTTGTTTGCTCCCATTTTTAGTTCCTGTAGGGATTTTGTTTGTTTGTTTTCGTTGTTACTGTTTTGTTTTATTTCATCAGGACAGAAACAAGAGTGTGAATTTGGTGTTTGGAGAAAAGTGGCCTAAGGGATGGAAATGGAGATGAAGCAGAACAGGGCAGCTTCACCTAGAAGGATTTAGTAATTATTCCAGATTTTCTTACAAAGACCTGTCATTCATTGTTTGTTTGGAATTACCATTCAAAGTCATAAAAATGAAGATAACTAAGGAGATAACTAAAAAGTAGGAAGATATTTATTAGAAGCCACTAACTTTTAAGAGATAATAAAACTCTGGAATTTGCTTTGCTCCTGTTACTTCTGTGCTTTTAATGTTTCAATTGAGTCTTATGAGTGGGTTTCTACTTCTTTCATATATTTTTATGATTAACATTTGGAAACAAGGAAAGTTGACAAAAGCTAGTTAATGTTAACATATCAGTGTTCCACGTACTGATATATTATAAAGGAAAACCAATTTGCTAAGACTATTAGCCAAGTAAAGCTCATACTAGTCAATATTTTATATGAGCTGCCTTGGGATGATTTCTCAAGGACATGTGAGGCATTAGCCTATTAATATCACTGATGTCAACAGTAACCATGGTTTAGATTTATGCTATCACATACATAAGTTAAGGAAAATTGGCAATGAGTCACTCACAAAGGTTAATTCCAGTAAGACCTGATTATATTTGATTTACTGCATGACTACAGACTGTAACACTAATCTCAGCCTAAAATTTTCTAAATTCATGTTGTTGGTCAAAAGAGATTTATAATAGAAGCCTAAATTGCAATTGCTATTGTAAAACAGTAAAAAACTCATAAATCAGATATGAACTAAGTTAATTGGCTATCTGTATGTGTTCATAAATTTGGAAATTTACATTTTCTTAAAAATTTGTTATGGAAAACAGTTTTTAGAATAAAATCTATCAGGGAATTGAAACATTTTTGGTGATCTGAAGTCATATTTTCTTTTGTTTAGGAACAAAAAATACTATGCTTATATTGTCCTTAAAATTATTGTTTTTCTTGTTTTTGAATATAAGTACTTGGAATAGAAACATATATAGGAAAAAATTCTAATTTCAGGGATAAGGAAAAGAAACAAAATATTGAGAAAAATATCTTATTTTTACTGAATTAATAAAGCTTCACAACTTTCTATATATGTTTATATATTACTAAGTGTGAAATCTTTCAAAAGTGTCACCTCTCTTTTCACTTCAGTGCCTTTATCCACATGCATCTAAATACACACACTCATTTATCTCAGGATTCTTGTGTCTAATCAAATTGCAAAGAGCTGTAAATATTTCAAACCGAGAGCGTGGTGTTCTCATTTATTATTGAAAGAACATGGTGATCTCCAAATGCATACATACACACGGAGAGACACATCATGACTCAGACCCCTGGAAATGTTGCAAGCATTTGCTCAGTTACCACAAGCTAGGAGAGGGAGAGTAACCTACTCACAAACCCAGAAAGTTATGATCTACACAGTAAATTAAAGTATAGATTGACTGTCCAGAAAAAATGGTCTACATTTTTAGGCCAACTTTAAGCAAGTTTTTCTCTTTGTAAGAGGTCTTCTTGGTATCAAAACCTCTTGTGTGATTAAGAGAAGAGGCGGTGTGCAGAAAAGGTAATGAAAGTAGTTACTTATCATCGTTTTCCCATCCCAACTGTAGCATAGATCTGGGCTAGAAATCAAACAAAGTAGAGATCAGAGCAATCAAAACAGTTCTATCCCTTTCTTCACTAAGATCCACTTAAATATAGGTCTCCTGGCCCAAAAAAAGGCTAAAAACCATTTGCCTAAAATGTGTGTGATAAACTGCTTTTCAGAGTTTCACAGGTTCTTGGAATAAATATGAAGCAGAACCCTGAATATGCAAAGACTATGGCAACCACTCCCTACTCTAGGACAATGGCAAAACTATTCACATACCTCAAAATTCCAATCAGTTGAATTGAACCACAATTTACTGGTTTGTTTTTGTTTTTGTTTTTGTTTTTGTTTTTGTGGGTACCGGGCATTGACCTCAGGACCTCGCATGCCAGCAGGCGCCCGTGCCGCTGAGCGATATCACCGGCCCTTTCTTCATATGTGGATTCCAGGAGTCAAACTCGGGCCCTCACACTTGCCAGGCAGGCGCTTATGCCACTGAGCCATCTCACCGGCCCCAGAACCACCATTTACTGTTAACCTCCTATTCAATAAATACAAGAGTTAAGAAAGCATAGTTGAGGTCACTTTAGTACATAATCATTTCCAAAGAATATATCCCTAAACCAATTGCTATAGACTAGAAATCATAGGAAATTCATGGCCTACTGTAGTAAGGGATGTGTTTCTCATTCAGCCCAGTAGCCATTGGTTCCTTTATGCAGTCATATCACTTGAGAGTTTCTCAGCATGATAGGTAGGTTTTTGTTGCTTGGTTGCCAGCTGAATGAAAGCATCTTACATCAGTGAAAGAAAGAAAAAATAAAAGGGAGGGAAGAGAGGGAAAGAAAGAAAGAAGAAAAGAAAAAAGACATGAGGGAGGCAAGGAAGGAAAGAAGGATGAAAGGAGGTAGAAAGGAAGAAAAAGAAGAGAAAACAATACACCCACTTAACAAAGATGTGAAAGAACAGCCTTAAGTATAACTGGTACCAAAGACTTCTATAATGCTATCTGGTACTTTTCCTTGTGACTTTTCTGTCTACCTGTGGTTTCCTTGTGACTAGCATTTTTAACAAACAAGAAGATTGATATCTTAATCATTTTTCAGTTGCTGAGATATAATGCTCAACACCCACAGCTTAAGGAGGAGAGGTTTATTTTGTCTCACAGTTTCAGGGGGTTCAGTCAGTCTATGGTTAGATGGCTCCAAGACAGAAATGGTATGCAGAGAGGCATTGTAGATGAAAAGTTGTTCATGTCATGGTAGCCAGAAAGCAAAGAGAAGAGGAAAGAACATGTGTGAAAGATGTACCATTCAAACTTATTTTCCCAGCGGCCTGCCCCTTCCAGCCAAAACTCACTTCCTAATAGCACATTAAGCTCTGAATTCTTCAATGGATTAATCCACCAGTGAAATAGCACCCCCAAAATCCACTTGCTTTCCAAAATTCCAACTTCCAATCCCAAAATACTTGAATATTTCTAGATCTAAACCATAACTCATGGTCACCTTTAGTCTCAGATGTATATCTTCGCTATTTCTGAAACCAAAATATCCAGCTTAGGGAAGTCCTAGGAAGAAATTGCCCTGACTTGTGACAGATGCCTTCTCTGGGTAAATCTCTGTGGTCAAGGAGAGAGGGTTACACAGCAGTTAGCAGCTCCCAACATGGCAAGGAGAAGGTTCCAAAAAAGAAGAGACCACTATGACCAGAAAAGAGGAGGATACAGTGCAGGAAAGGTAGAAAATGTCCACCCTACCCACATAAAACATACGGTGTTCCAGATTCTGTAGATACTTACAATGCTTCTTGTGATTTTCAACTTAATTGGCTTAAGAGATACCTAGATTAGTACAGCACACTTCTGGGTGTTTTGGGGTGGGGCATGGGGCATAACCATGGGGATTGTATCCGGTCCCTTCTTCTCTGCCTCTTCCCCGGCTCCTTGCTTCTTGACTGCCATTGAGGTAGGCAGCTTTCCTACACCATGTGCTTCTGCCATGGTGTTTATGTCTTGCAACCAATTAACTATAGATTAAGACTTCGGAAACAAAAAATAGACCTTTCAGCAAAAAATAGACCTTCCTCCTTCTACATGTCAGGTAGTTGTCAGGAAGTTCTACATGTCAGGTATTTGGTCACAGAAATGAGAAGGGGACTAATGCAATCCTATAACTTAAGAGTTGAGAATGATATTATAAGTTCATGGCTCCAGATCTCCATCATTGTGTTCAATTCTGAGTTCCTTGTTTTAAAAGGGGCCAAGACAAATTGAAGGATTGTCTACCAGAGTGATGGTATTAGAAGAAACTGAAACATTGCTTTACACAAAGGAGCACCAAAGACATAGTAGACTTCAAGTATTTGAAAAGTAGATTAAGCATATCTGCTCTGGGCTGCCTAATTCTAAAGACTACAAATGTCAACAAAGGCCTACAGGACTCAGAAAGGTAACATAGGGGAGTAAAGTTAGCCAGATGTTAACAAAACAATCACGCATACATGGCAGTAAGTGGCAAGTGACACTTAGCCACAGGGAGTGGAAATCCTTAGGGAGTGAAGGGTTATGAAGAACTGGAGAACTTGTGCTCCATCTGAAGGAAGCAGTCCCCACCCGTGTCCAGCTACATGCTACCTTGTGAGAATGTGGGTACAACATTGCAAGATCCTCCTTTTTCAACAAAAGCCAGAAAACCCTTGTTTTATATGAAATCTCTCCATTTTCTCAATGTTGCCTCATTATTTTTAAAAACTCCATGTGGGCCAAACAAAGCACAGTTTTGGAAGGGATCACAGTGGAGTCCCAGTTTGAAATCTCTGCTCTGGAAGGTAAAACCAAAGCTAGTGGATCAAAATTCTTGAGAATCAGCTTTGTCGTATAACTGACATACATTTTGGGAAGTAGAAGTCTTCAATCATGTTACAGCAGATGCTTTTCGAAACAGTAAGTACACTGTTTCAGAAGTATACAAGTAGAAATTGATGCTCATCATTATGGGAATTGGCAAGAGGAATTTTGCATTGGTTGGTCAGAAAAGACCTGAATGAAAGTCTACAGGTTGATTCTGGAATTTTTTTAATGAGCTCAGAAAACATTCTTCTCTGAAAGAGATCCTAAAGAAGTAAAAGATAACATGTGAGGACTATATAATTTAATTGGAATTTTAGACACCTTGCTGAAAGAGACAATGAAGAAATCCAAAAATAGCAGACTATTCATTCCTGAGTACAGACCACATTGAAGATACACATGTTGCATGTCCTACCAATAGGTTAAGATTTTAATGAATGCAAGTCCAAATCTCTTTCTGTCTTGCTAAAAAATAAAAAGCTCTTTGGCCTATGCTGTGTTTTAGGATATTCAAAATGAAAGGCACATGGTTTGAGGGCATAAATGCCTGGATTCTTGCCCTTGCTCTGTTATTCACAAGTCATGTGATCAGGAACGAGTCACATTTTTCATTTCCCAAACAACTTGAATAATTTACCATCTTTCCAATTTCAGTATTGTTAAATAATAATAACCCCCACTTTCCCTTCTTCTCATGCTTGCTTTGTTGATTTCCTCATGTCATAGGAAGAAGTAAAATTTGCCTTTTTCCTAGACTACAGTGGCCTAGAGTTTGCCCACTACCACAAGATAGATCTGTGAAATGACAATATGAGCAGTAAGTACAGAGAAATTTGGAGATCAGAGTGTAGGAGGACAAAATAAGGAATTCCCACTTGAAATCAAAGACAAGGAGGTGCCTAAAATATGAAACAGGTCTATTACTGAGTCACCAGCCTCTTAAAGGTATACCCTGGGTGATACAAAAAACAAACCAAAATTCAGAAATTCCTGTATGGAGACCACCCTTTTTCTGTGTGCTTGTAGGAGATTTGACAAGAAAGAAGGTTCTACCTTCAGATTGCAGGTATATTCCTGTAAACCCCTTTTTAAAATGAGTATTTATGTGTCAAATCCCACATACTTGTCAAACTCAATTGTAACTTCAAATATGCAGATATAAGGGGAAAATGGCCACAACCCATTTTAAAAAGTAGTTACAACAATCTTCCTAACATTGTAAATGCACACCCTAGATGCATTTAATTTTCTAAGAAACAAAAGCAAAAAAGAACAGTGACTGCAAATGAATTAGCTAAAGGGAATAATGGTCAGCATAAACTTTGCTAATTTATCTAAATGTATACAAGGGCTGACAAAATATTTGGTGACAATGTATTCATTATGAACTGCAAACATATACTAATAAAAATATATATGGTGAATGTTTAAATTTTTAAAAGTTTATTACAGTAACATATACATTGCCATTAATCAATTTCAAAACATTCCCTTTGTTTCAAACACACTTATCCCACCTCTCTTGCCACTTTCTGAAGTAGTTCTGGAAGTTCTCTTTTGTGAGTGTTTTACAGGGTATAATAAAAACTACAGTGAATACTACTAACTACCATCCAATGGAAAGGCAGGCTCGTAAAGACATTACAGTATATCCTTATCTACCTTATTCACCAGACCTAGTAACATGTCACTTCCGGCTCTCCTCCAAAGCCAAAATGGTGAAAGGTAAACAGTGTGAGTTGATTCAGGACATGGAGGCAGTCAGAACAGAACAATAAAAGACAGGAAAGAATACTTCCAGAACTGTTTTAGAAAGCGGGTAGAACTATGTAATAACTGTGTTCAAAGCAAAGGGAGTATTCTGAGGGGGTGTTTTTAAAATTTAAATGTTCACTGTATTTTTTGATCATACCTCATTTGTAAAATTTATCTTAAAAATTCATTGCAATATTTATTTCCCTTCCTAATGACAAATGTCAAGACTAAAATGCTTGGTTAGTCTAGGGGTTACAATATTGCTTCCTGTATTAGAAAAACTGTCTGGCTAGGAAAAAGAAAAAAAAAACCTTTTAGACAATAAAGATCTTGCAAATAGTTCTTGACAAGCTCTTACTAGCAAAATGTTTCTGCCCTTCTCAGTAGGATCTCGCAGCTATCAATAAACATTATTTGACTAATAACTAATTAATGATAAACAATACCTACATTTTAACTGAGAGGCAATTTAGCAGAGTGAATAATAGCCTGACCTCTGGTGCCAGACTGCCTGAATGCAAATCCCAGCTCTACCACTTTACAGATGTTAAGTCTTCACTTCTCTATAGTCTCCTCATTTATAAAAGAGTAAACCCACATGATAGGGTATGGTGAGGATTAAATAATTTTAAAAATATAAGACAGTGTCTGACACATGGTTAGCACCATGTAACTGTGAACTATCGCTTGCATTGTAAAAATCCACTTATCCAATGGATGTCCACTAGACTTCTCCCTCTGTCCCAGGCATAGAATATTTGTAGATTTCTTTCAACAGCAGCAGTGGCAGCAGCAGGAGACTGAAGTTAGTGTAGGCAGTGCATCCTCAAGCACAAAAACCAAAAAGCTAGGTGGAAAGGGGTTCAAATTTTCTTCATTATCTAACTAAGTAGCTAAATTAGAGACGGGCTCAAGTTTAAGAGAAGGTGATCTATAATTACAGTTGTGAAATTTGCAGTTAGGTAGTTACCCACTTGGGTGGCTTGTACTATATCTACCATAAATGTGCATCAGGCTTCAATTTCTGGGTTAGATGATGCTTCTAACTTGTGCTTCAGTCTCCAGTGTGGAGAGAGTTACGATGAGAAGGTCATGTTATCAGAAAGCTGGTGGGACAGAGTTCCGAGGTGAGCACAGAGTGCCAGTTCTCATATGTCTGCAGCCCAGGCCAAAATCTGCCCTCAGTTATGCATGCACAGCTTTCATTGACGTCAGTAAGAACTGTGCTCATGTAACAGGAGGCAGAAATTTGGCTCTTTGATTTTAATAGAATTAGATGCCAAAAGTTTTGCTGATGCAGGTTGCAAATTTAAATCCCAAAGGGTCAGAAAAATGCAACAGAATATTGTTCTGTTGGCAAGTGTACCAGCTGCACAGGCCATGTAATTTACTAAGTACCAAATTTCTCAAGCCTAACTTGGAAACTATTGTGCCTATGTGTTGTGTGTGGCCTCCCATTGCAGTAAGACCTTTAAGTATGATTCCAGGATTTGCTTTGTGGCTTCAGATACAACCAGAACACACAGCTCTAATTCAGTATCAGATGCAGGATTCCAAGACCTTAACAACAATGCTGAAATCAGTTAATAGTGATTAAATAGACTCCACAACATACCTTAGATGATTTGTGAGTTATGTAATAAAATTTAGGGAATTAGAATTCTTAGAGTATTCAGTCTAAGTTTCAGTCTAATTTATGTTCAGACATATCCATAGCTTTGTCTTAATATTTGTGTGGTTTTTAAAATTTAATCTAATTTTATGCAGCAATGCTAACAATTGGGTCTCTCAGACCTGAGCATCTGGTAATAAGATTATAAGAGGTAATACACAATTCAGTTGCAGTGTTGAGCCAGGCCAATGACCAAAAAAAGAAAAAAGAAAGAAGAAAAATAAAAAAGGAAAGAAAAAGTCTTCTAGGATGTTTCTGGTTCCTTTAATCACCTGATCAAAGTTCTGTTTTCTGCTTTGAGTCCAGATTTCTTCTGAACAGTCTAGAATTAGATAGACGCATGCCTAAGTGTGTCTACCAAGCTGCAAGCTTCCTTGGGACTGAAATGATGTAACAGAACTTTTGAAGTCACTTGTTATGTTTTGCTTTCTCCTCTCCAGGGGAAGTCTGGATTATATGAATGGTAATCCAGCTCTTCTCCCCCTCACCTCTCTAGGGTTGGCTTCCTGCCAGCAAAGAATCTGGATTCCTCTGTGTTCCTAGCTACTCAGAGAAGGAAGGCAGTGTTGGTGTAACTGGGGGTAGATGGTGGGAGGGTGAAATCTGCTTTGTTTGGGAGATCAGCGTTCTTGAATTTAACATAACTAACGACATTCTCCAAGATCTTTAGGAGGAATAAAACAGCTATCTTGACATCTATTGGTTCAGTATTTAAGTAAGGGGGTTGGTGGACAAAAACTTATTAGCTAATGTTTAAAGCTGGTAAATTAAAAACGATCTAAGAACATTACTTAGAAATAAAGAGACATACCAGGGGAAATGGTTGCCCTTGAAAATCATATCTTGGGGGGCAGTGGAGCAGGGCAAAAGGACAGTGTCTTCACTGTACCTCAGAGTCTAAATTTGTTTTAATATTTAGTAAACAATTCACATTTTCACACTTCAGTGTATCATGGAATCATAACACATCCGAGTAAGAGAAGCTTCTTATCTAGTGTTTTTCAACTGAGAGTCAGATTTGACTAGCGTATCATGAAATCCATTTATTGAGTTATGACTAACACTTCTTAATGGAAGAAATGCAATGGGATGGGATGGAATAGAATAGAACAGAATAGAATAGAATAGAATAGAATAGAATAGAATAGAAGAATAGAAAGCATTACAATATTCTGGATCACGGTGGGAAATGTTTTCTATTGTAGGTGTAATCCCAGAATTCAGGGAAGCTGAGGTAGAAGAATCTCAAGTTTAAGTCCCACCTGGGCAATTAAGCAAGACCCTGTCTCAAAATTTAAAAATAAAGTAAAAAGGGCTATGGATGTATCTCCATGGTTGAGGGACCCTGAGTTCAATCCTCCTCACCACAAAAATAAAATTAAAAAAGAAACCTGAAATTGATTCAGTTTTTCCAACTTCCTACCTGCCTGCCAGTTTCCTTAACTGTAATCCTACCCGATCTATCAAGCCAAGTGTTTATAAATGAGATTTTTTCAAATTAAAATGCTTTGAAAAGCATAACACTCAACCTATATTTTAAGGTGTTGTTATGTTTACTTTTTTATTACTACTACTATTATTACGGGAGAAGTGTCTAAGCCATTAGACCTTCAATTCTATACGCGTCTTCAACATAAAGAACAGCCATAGTTCCAGCTCATCCATCCCCACCCTCTTGTGAGAAGCTATGGAGAGAGTGGCCCAGAGCCCCAGACCAGCCAGGTTTAGAAACGAAGGGAATTCTGCCCTGGGAATGTCTTCATATTCAGGGAGGGGTTGTAATTATAGATCTTGGAGTCATACATATTGGCATCCGGACAACTTTACTATGGGCTATATGACTTTAAGTAAGTTATTTAACTTTTCTAAGGCTCAAGATATCACGAACATTATCATCATCATCACCTTCAAAAATGCTGTTATCATTTTATACTCCAGAGTGATGGAAAAAAAATGTCCTTACTATTACTGCAGATCCTTCAGTGCCACTGACTGAGGAGACAGAAATTCTGCCTGGGCTAAGAGGGAGCAGGGAAAGGGCAGAAAAGATGGTGTCTGAGCCGGCTCTTCTGCATCTCAACACAACCTGTGCCTGACCCTGACAGAGGAGCTAAGAGGCTCTATCTATGGTCCCACAAGTAATCGCTGGAAAGCCTTAACTGACTTTGATATTGGCAAGAGGTTAATTTTGATTGATACTGGTCTCCCTTTAGCTTGGTCTTAAACACCCAGCAGGAAAATATATATTAATACTTGTCTTACTTTGGTTTGGTCTCAAATATCCAACAAAAACATATAACCAAAGATATGAAGGTAATAAGACTAGACGAAAAGAGATATTCTAATCACTCACCTTTGCTAGCAGTTTCCAGCCATGCCTATCAACAGGTCTAAGAGTCAATCAGTTACAATTGTCCTTGCCACTCTAATACCTCTTTCCCTGGTTTCACACCTGAAAGAAAACTCTTGTCATGTGTCAGTCAATAGGTAAGACATGCATTTTAGTATGTCCTTGTAACATGTCCTGCATGTTGTGCCTGTTGATTGAGATGTTACAATGATCCCATGATCAAACTTACTGAGGCCTTAACAAAAAGATACCCTACCTGCTGGCCACTAGTACCTTTATCTTTGTTATGCTTGATTGGCTACTGTGTACTGTAAGTGCCTTACTTCATTTCAGAACACATTGATGCTATCAAAATGCAGATGGTCCTGCAGATGGCACCTGCCATAAAACTGCCAAGTTCTTCCCATCACAGCCACCTGGACTGCCTCCCCTCCTGGCCAACATCATCTGCCCCAAATTCTTCATGTCACCTTCCATCAGCAGGAAGTAGTCAGAACAGTCATCACCCTGTTCCCCATCCTACTGCAGTAGGATGCCTGAGTCAGAGGGGGGAAGGTAGGGACAGTTAGGGAGGAGTAGGGAGCATAAAGCATGACCTTGATGGCTAGTGTAATGGAGATAACCATATGGTTACTCATGGTATGATGTTCTTGGGGAGGTTGCCCTTTGTATCAGTCAGGGTTTTACTAGAGAAATGAATATAATGCAAGATATACAAATGTATAAGAAGTTACAAGATTGGCTTACGATGGTCAGATGCAGAGTTGGATGAGGAAGCGGGCAGAGGGCGTCTGCACACTGGAGACTGAAGGATTCAGTCTCAGGTCTGGAGTTCACTGCAGTGCTCCGTGCAAGTCCGTATCAGGAGGCCGATGGGTCTGCGACGAAATACTGAAGAGTCTATGCCAGAAGGCTGAAAGATCCGTGGTGGGAGCCGAAGAGTCTGCGTTGAAGGTGAAGACTAAAGCTCCTCTGAAGAACTGGAACCAGAAAACCTCCGTCCTTCCTTATTTCCTTTTATAGCATCCAGGTGATGAGCCACCCTAGGGTGTGTCCTCTACACCCTAGGGTATAGAATTGCTGAGCCGATTTACTTAAGCTTCTAAACTTCTCAAGTTGACACAATAAGTCAACCACTACACCCTTTATGGGGCCTTTGTATACTTTTGCTATGTGCCCCTAGGTCCTGTGAACCTTAGGTTACCCCAGAAACAAAGGCTAAGACCCTGATTGGTTTAGATTATACCAATCAGTGAAATAGTTATTTTTAGAGATCAGTTTACCTCTGTAAGTATGAACAAGGCAAAGACACCAGGCTGAGAAGCTCATCTCCTGAGCTTCTCCCTGTCATCCAGTTCACTGCTGTTTGGCAGTCCTCACTTCCGCAATATTATAAATAAACCCCTGTTTCATATTACTTTTGCTTTCTGAGTTCCTCATTCTGTGCTGGAGAGATCTTCAGTTTCAAAGCACCATCATCTCACCTCCTGCATTCTCGCTGGCACGAGGGGACAGAACTAGCAAAGTAGAGGGTCTCTTTATGAGGGAATCCCTTGTCTCCCAGACCCCCACCTGACACAACAAGCTGGTCTCTGTACCTCCTTTGTTCTAGACACACCGCTGACTCTACTATCTCCTTTAAGAAATGTGTGTCATTGCAAGTTTTCACATCTTGCTATTTCTAATCCCATTCATCTGGCCCACCAGCATTTTGACACAAGGTTCCATGTTTGGTGTACAGGAGCATCTTGAGGACATTGAACAGCACACTGGCCCAGAGCAGAAGTAGATTTCTGCTGTGCTGTACAAGTGCAGGGTTGAAGAATGGAAGACCTCTGCTGGTTTCCAGTTTTGACATTTTCCCATGTGGCCTTTGCTAAATTGTTGCATATCTCTGCACTTTACTTTGCTCCTTCAATAAAATCAGAGGAAAATAGCAGAAAATCCATAGTTAAAGTACAGTGAGTAAAAACTTGGGAATATCATCTTTCTCAAAACAGAATAATATTAATAGGAACAAAACAAAAGACTGCTTTTTTTCCAAGTGCTGGGAATTGAACTCAGGACTTCACACATGGTAGGCAAGTGCTCTATCACTGAGTCACATGCCCAACCCACCCACTAATGTTTTTAAGTAACTAATAGTAATAAATCTTGTTCCTTTTTATGTTGATATTTACTGTGTACGTAAAAAAAGCAACAGCCTTTATTTTTCTCAAATATATCTTATCACATCAAATAACTTCCTTTGACATACATCACCTTCCACAATCTTTGTTTACCTACATTTTTTTAATAAGGTTGGATAAGGGTTTGTCAATTTTATTTAATCTTTCAAAGAACCAACTCTTTGATTCATTGATTCTTTGTATTGTTTTTTAGTCTCCAATACGTTAATTTCTGCTCTGATCTTTATAATTTCCTCCCTTGTATGAGCTTTTGGCTTAGCCTGATCTTCTTTTTCTAGAAGTTTGAGGTTCACCATTAAGTTGTTTATTTGAGCTTGCTCTGTCTTCCTGATATACGTATTTAATGCTATAAATTTCCCTCTTAGGATTGCTTTCATTGTATCCCGTAAGTTCCAGTTTGTTGTACTGTCGTTATCATTCAGTTGTAGAAACTGTCTAATTTCTTCTTTAATTTCATCTGTGACCTATTGGTTGTTCAGGAGGGTGCAATTTAATTTCCATGTGTTTAGGAAGTTCTTGTGATTTCTTTTGCCATTGATTTCCAATTTCATTGCACTATGGTCTGATAATATGCATGGGATAATTTCAATTCCTTTGCATTTACTTAAACAGGTTCTATGAGGTAGTATGTGGTCTATTTTGGAGAACGTCCCATGTGCAGCTGAGAAGAATGTGTATTCTGATGTTGTGGGGTGGAACACTCTGTAGACATCTACTAAGTCCATTTGTTCAAAAGTTTGGTTTGGTTCTAATATTTCATTGTTGATTTTTTGTCTAGTTGATCTGTCTTTTCCTGACAGTGCAGTAATGAGATCCCCCATACGATTGTATTAGTGCTTAATTGTTTTTTCATGTCCATTAATATTTGTTTTATACAGTTGGGTGCACTGATATTTGTTGCATGTGTATTTATGGTCATTATCTCTTCCTCTTGGATTGTTCCCTTTACAAGAATTTAGTGACCTTTTTTTATCTCTCTGAATCATTTTTGGCTTGAAATTCACTTTGTCTGCAAAAGGAATAGCTACTCCTGCTTTTTTCTGTATTCCTGTTACATGGAGTATTGTTTTCCATCCTTTGACTTTCAGTCTACGAATTTCTTTTTGAATTAAATGTGTTTCTTGTATACAGCATATTGTTGGATCTTGCTTCTTGGTCCATTTTGCCAGTCTGTGACTTTTGATTAGTGAATTGAAACCATTAACACTGATGGTTAAAATTGATATGTATTGACTTATCCTTGTCATGTTATTTTCCCATTATTAGCTCCCCCTCTTTTTTTTTTTTTTTTTTTTTGCCCTATGTTAATTGTTTGCCCTGCCTGGTGGATTCCTTCAGTTGGGGTTCCTGGAGTTTTAGTCCTTGCTATCTCTTTCTAGAATGTCCTTCCAAACATTCTGGAGGGGCCAGTGTAAGCACTTGGCTGGCAAGTGCGAGGACCCGAGTTTGACTCCCGGAACCCACATATGAAAAAAGGGCCAGTGATATTGCTCAGTGGCACAGGCGCCTGCTGGCATGCAAGGTCCTTAGGTCAACCCCCGGCACCCACAAAACAAACAAACAAACAAAAAACTTTGGAGTGCTTGTTTGGTGGTTATTAATTTTCTCAGATGTTCTTTGTCATGGAAGTATTTTATTTTTCCATCAGTTTTGAAAGATAGTTTTGTGGGGTACATCACTCTGGGTTGAAGGTTATTTCCCTTTAGAACTTGAAATATGTCATTCCAAGCTCTTCTTGACTTGAGGGTTTGTGCTGAAATGACAGCTGTGATTCAGATGGGCTTTCCTTTATAGGTGATTTGTTTTTTTCCCTAACAGCTTTTAAGATTTTACTCTTATGTTGAATTTCTGGGATCTCAACTATGATATGCCTGGCTGAAGATTTTTTTTTATCGTGGCTAATTGGAGTTCTATAAGCCTCATTTATCTGTGCGTCAAATTCTTTTTCTCTACCAGGGAAATTTCCTGCTATAATGTCTGTGAACAGTGTCCTGATGTCATTTATGCTATCTCCTGCTTTTTCATTGACTCCAGTCAATCTTAAGTTATTCTTCTTTGCCTCATCTAGCAGCTGCTGGATTAATTTTTCATTGTCCCTTGCTTTTTTTTTTTTTTTTGTGGGTACCGGGGGTCAACCTCAGGACCTCGTGCGCCAGCAGGCGCCTGTGCCACTGAGTGATATCACCGGCCCATTTTCGTATGTGGGTTCCAGGAGTCGAACTTGGGCCCTCACACTTGCCAGGCAGGCGTGTGTGCCGCTGAGCCATCTCACCGGCCCATCCCTTGCTATTTTTAAGAATTCTTTCTTTATCTGATCACTAACTGCAAGCCTGTCTTCTATATCTGAGATCCTGTCCTTACATTGGCTTAATCTGCTAAAAACACTTCAATGGAATTTTTGTTCTCCTGGATATCTGCTTGAATCTGCTTTATGGATTCAATTTCTTTCTTATGCTGAGCATTCATAGCTTCCACAATTTTCTTAAGCTCATCTATTTTTTTGTCTGTATCTGCTCTAGAATCCTTAAGCACGGTCTTCATTGTGGACATTATCTCTGCAGTTATCTGAGAAATTATTTCTGATTTAATTTTTTCCAGAGCTTCATTCAATTGCTTTGTTGTTACCGCTTCAGAGATGCCAGGTGGGTGGCTTTCAGATTGTCCCACCTCGTTTCCCCCTGGATTTGCCTTTGGTGAACTGGATGTGTGGGATTGCATTTTAAGTGTCATCTCATTTTCTTTTCTTTCTTTAGTTTAATTCCTGGGGTGATATTTGTAGGTTGCTTTATTGCTAGTATTTAAAACCCTTAGGAGATGACTACTTCTCTGAAGTATCTTCCCAGGGTAGCTTATTTTTGGGTTTTGAGCCTGCTGCAAGATCCTACCTCTTCAATTTGTTGGACATGAGAAGTTGCCGCCCATTTGGCCCAGTCCTTGGTTCTTTGGTACTGTGCCACAGTTTTTTCTGTGACCCTTAGACAATCTCAGTCATGGAATACCAGGAAGAAAAGCTCTTTAGAACAATTATGTCACTTTTGGCTGTAGTAGTACCTAAGGCATCCAACACAGCCTAGAAAATGACGGACTGAGCTAACCAGTTATTTGCCACTTTTAACCGTATAAACTAGATTTGTGGTTACATAACAAAATCTAAAACAAACCAGAAAATTATATGCAGTATACAAGTCCTGAATATGTCAATTTTGCCCTCAAGAGTTTAAATTTAAAATGAGTTAAGGTGAAAATAGAGAATTGGAAGAAGAGGAAGGAATTGGATATAAGGCATGGAGGACAAAGAGGGATCCCACTAACATTGGGAAACTGGTGCAGAAGACCGGTGGGAAAAAGAGAAGGAAGGGATAAAAAGAAGAACAGATCAGAACCAAAATCACAAAGAGGTTAGAAATTCTGTTTACACTCACATAAAAACAAGATTAAACAATGAAGGAAAGAACAAACAGACAAACAAAAACAAAAAACAAAACAAAGCAAAAACAAAACAAAACAAAAAAACCACCACCACCAGAACAAAAAAACAAATAAGTGAGGAGAAAAAAAAGTTCACTTCCAGGTTTGTCTCTTACTGTAGACACTGTGGAGACAGAGTCCCGTTCGTGCGGATCTGTCCCAGTAAGAGCTTTTCAGCGGGTTAGTGAAAAATCTCAGCACTTTCTAGCAGAGACCAGACTCATTCAACCTGCCACCAGAGCCCGCCTGGGAGCCATGGATGGAGCGGCCCTGCCCTGAGTTCCGAGTTCAGCCACCCCCCCACTCAATGGTGCCAGGCCAATCACTCTGTTGCACGGGCCAGCTGAGCCTCAGCACTCACCACCAGCCAGTGCAGTCCTTCACCTCTGCTGCTTCCCTGCACTGCAGTGTCTCGCATCACTCTGCTCTGCGGGCGCCGGCAATCACCGCGTCTGCAGGTTTGAACCTCTTCTGTCACACGGAGTCCTGATCCAGGTAGAAGGCACCAGCAGCCACTTCCTTCTTTGTTGAAGTTTCACTCTTCATTCTCTCTGTGTGCCCCAAACTGCACTTCAGATCCTTCCTGGGTCCAGGGGAGCCACTTCCCTCTTCTTTGTCCTCCCCAAGCCACTATATCCCAGTGTCTGGACAGCGACACTCAGAGAGGCTTGCTGTCTGCTTCTCAACACTCTGCCATCTTCCCCCACCTCTCTACCTACATTTTTTTAACTGAGTTATCCTTCATTGCACTTATGTGTCTCATCTTTTTCTATGTCCACTTGGCCTCTACATTTTTCAAATACCTCAGATACTTTTATAACTCTGTGGTTTTGTTCATGCAAATATCCTCTTCCCTCTCCAAATCCATGCTATGCTCAAGCCTAAGCCAGACATGCTCTCTGTGAAAGCAGCTTCCAACTCTTCCCAAGCAAGCTAATTTTGCCCACTTGAGGATTCCCATAGCACCTAATCCACAGGGATAGTGTAGGACTAACCTCATCACATGTTATCGTGCATCATATATGATGACAAGTCTATGCCCACCCCCACTAGACTGTCAGCCTCTTGAAGGCAGGGATTGTCCTATTCATGTTTGCATCTCCAGGCTGGTTTCCATAGCACCTGGATCTTACCAAGCATGTGGTAATTGTCTGATCAAGAACAGTTATCTTGCCTTCTGAAGACCTACAGCCTTTGACAAGGCTGTGAATGAATGCCATTCTTTCTCCTTTTGGCAGCAAAGGCAGTGAGGCTCCTATCCCTCCATGAGGTCACAAGCAGAACCCACATTTGATTATTGTGAACCAGGTTTCAGGCCTAGGAAATCACCACACAGTTATCAGATACCTTGTAGTAGGTAGTACACTCTCTATTAGAGGCTAGAATGCATGGTGACAAAAGTATGTATAGGTATAGGTATAGGTATAGGAATAGGTATATTCAGGGTGTTGAGAATCTTGAGGCTTAAGTAAACTGTGAGATTTTACCAAAGCTGGTCATACTCTAAACTGGGACAGCCAAGTGGCCCGGATCCTTTGAACTTTTCTCATCATAGTACAAGACCCACACTAAAGAGCGTTGAACCATGATGAAGCCAGAGCCACTGGCTTCTCTGTTCACTTCAGACAAACATGAACCCTGACTGATCTTCATGTACTGATGGACCTTTCTGAATCCTTAGACAGAGAACTTAAATGCATATGAAATATGTGGGAGAAAATGCATAGCAACATAGAACCAAGTACCAAGTTACGCCAAACCGACAATGGGTTACTTGGTTTGTGATTTTTTATCTGTGTCTCTCAAATATAATCTGGTAGGGTGTTACAGACAAGTACAGAACACAACTGCCTTTGCTGAGGACTTCCCAGTCCCCCTGCTTTATCTCAAAATATGTCCATTATCAAGCTACCTGATAACAGGAGATCAACCGTTAAAAATCTATCAGTCCTTTGAATTGATGCTTCTTGTTTTTATTAAATGCCTTAAAACATATATTTATCATAAGATGAATTGTTTTGTCAAATCCTTTGAGAGACAGCAGATGGAATCGAAGTCCCTTAGTCTTCAGCAGAGAAAAGATCATTAATGGAAGAGAACCAAAGGAATAGGACAGAACATTCAAGAGACTTACTCTAAAAGTAATGCAGCCCAAACAGAACCTCTTCTGATAATGAGGGCCTTTTTTCTTTTTTCCTGGACTCTTGTCAAAATTTGTTTCACAAATTTACTTAAATCAATTTGACATTATACTACATGTTAGGCCCTTTAATATGATCTTAAGATAAATAACTGAATAAAAATCAGTCTGTGCTTTTAAAGAATTAATAGTTTAGTGGAGTGATAAATACATAAATCAATATGAGTCATTTAATGCTGTAGATTCTATGATCAATATAAAGTTCAAATTACTGAGAAGGCACCAGTGAGCCTGAGGCTTAGCCAATGTTTCAAACCTTTCATTTTTTGGCATTGAAAATAAACCATTAAAAAGAGACCCATATATCTAGACTGCAAAACAGATATTCCTACTGTGAACCTGGTCTTCTATAAAGAGAGAAAACAGAAAGGATTATACAGTCAGAGATCTTTCCCCACTTCTGCAGTATACGCCATGGGGGCCCCAAAAGATGTACAACCACTGCAGATTTCAGGCCAGTGGTAATGTGTCGCCAGCCTCTCTGTAGAGCCAAGAGGATCAATATGGTAATGACTTCAGAGCATGCTGCTGCAGAGTGAAAGCTACTTTCTATAAAGTATTCATAAAGGATACTTGACTCAAGGCTCCATGGACTATAGCCCTTGGGGGCCATCCATATCCTACAGTGGGGAAGGTGCTGAGATCTGTGTTGTTAGAACTCCAATCACAACCCATGGCTGGTTTGGAATCATTTAATTTGCCAAAGACATGCAATTTTTAATGATATAGAATAGAACAGAACATGATGGATGATGTTAGACTATATTACACATAGTAGTGGTAACTATATTTCGTGAAGTTGATGTTTCCACTTTTTTTCACTTGCAGTACTAGAGATTGAACCCCAAGATATTTTTACTAAGCTTCAATCCCAGCTCATTTTTTATTTTGAGGCAGGTTCTCTCTAAATTGCTAAGTTGCTTTTCTAGATTGGAAATTGCAGTCCTCCTGCCTCAGCCTCCCAGAGTGCTGGGATCATAGTTGTGTGCCCCATGCCCAGCCCCTTTGGGTACACCAGCAATACCAAATCCCTCTCTTGCCCTTGACCAACCATGTTCCATTCACAAAGGAATAGAATTAATTGCTAGTAAGCTGACTGTGAGTGTTTTGCCACACTAGGTGCTTTATATCTCAACCCTTAACCCATTTATTCAAGTGGTGAAATCAAACCTCAGAGAGTTAGGTAATGGTCCAAGTTAACAGAGCTCCTCAGTGGCTTAGCCGAAACTCACACTCAAATCTAACTTCAGAGTCATACTTTTAAACTCTGTCCACCATAACGCTGTTCTCAGGGGGTCCCATATTTTGACCATTTTTTTCTGTGTATACCTCTAATTTAATTGTATAAGTTATTAAAACCAGTATATACCTATATATGTCTATATCTATCTATTCATAGATAGATGTAGATAGATAACTGATAGATATAAAATAGTATATAAAGTAGATATAAAAATACAAAACATAAGATACATATAAAATCTTCAACACTCATTATACTTCATACTTCATGTATTATAAAATAAAAATATAGCATCCCTAGGAAATAATAACTTATATCCAAACTAGCTTTACTATTATCTTATTATAAATAACAGAGAAGATGCCTCTAAATTTTTAGTTATTTTTGGAAAATGAAGATGACCTGGGCCTATTTTCTATGCACACTGAGCAACTGGAGAAAAAACTCACTAGAGAATACAGTATCATACTGAAAAGACAGGCTAGAAGAGTAGCTTAATAGCTCCAAAGACACTCACTGCTCACTCTTAAAAAGGTATTTAAAAGCAGTATCCTCTATCTTTTTCTACTCATCTGCCTAAAATCCCAGATAATATTCTCATGTCAACTGCATTGCTTCTGATGAATTTAGAAGTACAGTTTTAACTCGGTGTTTCAGTTTGGAACCTGGAGGCTACCTACTACCATTCTTAGCACAACTACTTTTTCCCCCCTTCTCTGCCTCCGTTTTCATATCTTCTGCATTATTTCCACACAACTGACCCTTACTTGGTTCTAAAACCATCCAGAGCAGGAACAATGTTTTATTTCTTTTTGGCCCAAATCCCTACCCCCACCAGGTCCCACTATAAGCCCTTACATATACTCACACTCAATAAATGCTTATTAAAGTTACAATGAACTCCGGGGGAAAGAGCCCAGCCTAATCATCCACTAGGCCTGGCTACTGGAGTGCAGAACCAGCCATGCTTTGACCCCAGCCCTGACCACCCACTTAGCTACTTCTTGCCCTCTTCTTTGTGTGTCTATGTGCTTTTGAACAAAACCAGATTTACAGGAACTGGAAAAATAATGAAAATTTAAACTAATAATCAACACTTCCAGGATATTTAGCATTTCGAGGATTTCTCATAATTAGATTTCTGATCACAACTCAGGACTTTTACTCTGAAAAAAGTAAATTCACCACATTTGGTTTTTAGGTTCTGACTGGTTGCCAAGGTCAAAATGAACTCCAGCAGAGGCAGCAACATGGTCATTAGATCTTGCAGGCATGGAGACTATGATAAGTAGCGGTAAGGTAGTTTCAGGGCAGGCATGGAGAGTAAGAAGCTGTAAGCTTTCTCAATGCTGCTGGAGTTGAAGCCCTTTTCAGAGGCATTTAACACTGAAATGAGTCTGCATAAACAAACCTGACTAAAATAACCCTTAGAGTCCACTAGTTTCCTCTATATATTTTCTATCATCTGCCCACAATTTATCACCTCCAGAATGCCTAACCTCCTTTCCTCTGTCTAGTCACTTCTCAAAACTTGGTCACTCTTTGTATATGTTACCTAGCCCCAAGTCTAACATTTTCTTTGAGATTTTACTTCTTTTCTCTGAGGCTCCATGCCCATGAAAAAGATTAACATCATTATTGCAGCACAATTCACAATAGCCAAGATATGGAACCAGTTTAGGTGCCCATCAACAGATAAAGGGATTAAGAAAATATGGTAGAAATACACAGTATTGCTCAGCCATAAAGAACAAAATTTTGTCATTTGCAGGAAAATGTATGGATCTGGAGATCATCATGTTGAGCAAAATAAGCCAGACTCAGAAAGACAAATATTGAATGTTCTCCCTAATATGTAGAATCTAAAAAAGATGACATAAAAACACAAGGCGGACTATTATTAGACAAGAAGAAGGGAATAAGAGGGAGCTGGTGGGGTTAGTAAGGTGGATAATGGGGAGATAGATTATTATATGCATTGAAACCCAAAGTTTTGTAAAATTAGTAGACACTAAATAATAAAGGAAAACATTTTTACAACATTAAAAAGTGTATACTTTTATTAAAAACTGTGTACTTTTTCTCCTGTTACCCTATCTCTTATCAATGTGTTAGTTATCTTTTGGTCATTATAACAAATACCTGAGACAATCAAATAGAAAAGCTTTGTTTAGCTCATGGTTTTGGAGTTTTCAGTCCATGATCAGTTGGCATTGTTGTTTTAGGCCTGGAGTGAGGCAGCACATCATGGTGGAAGTGCATGACAGGGCAAAATTGTTCACTTCATGGCCAAGAAGGAAAACTCAGAGAATGGAAGGGACCAGGGTTCTACAGTTCCCTTCAAGGGCTCACCCTCCATGACCTAGACCTTCCACTAGGCCCTACCTCTTGAAGGCTCCACCACCTCACATTAGCACCTTCCTAGGAATCAAGCATTTAATACATGGGCCTTTGGTAACAGTTTAATTCACAAATCCCCATTCACTTAATTGAAGTGGGTAGAGGATACATTTTTCCTCTCATACACTTACTATATGCAAGGCATTAGGATTGCAACAGAGAATGAAATAGACAAATATTTCTACTCTTCTAAAGTTTGTATTTATGAATTACAGTGGGTGGGAGAACACATGATAAACAATAAATACATTTAGTGTTTCAGGTGTGGTAAGTGCTATGAACAAAAATAAAGTAGGTGAACAATTCTCTAAAAATACCCTAAATATTACTTTAAAAATGTTTCCCTGAAGTGGCAGATAAGCAACGAATCAAAAAAAGGGTGAAAGAGTAAACCATGCTCTCTCTAGATACAGGAAAGGGCATGTACAAAAATCTGAAAAAGCATATGCCTGTAACACTGAGAAATGACAAGGAGACCAGCATGGCCAGAATGAAAGGAAACAGAAGAAAAGAAATGAGATCAGAAAACTGATGGGGGATACATTGTTTAAGTCCTTCAAAGTCTTCAGAAGAGCTCTGGGCTTTTACTCTGTGTAAGACAGAAGCCATTAGAAAGTTTTAAGCAAAGGACTGATGTGATCTATCTTATATTTTTACAAAGACACTCTAGCTGCTCTATTAAAACTAAGATTCTGGTAGAAAAAGGGAAGAAGGAAGAAAATGTGCAAATGGGAAAGGGAACAAGGGAGGGGAAAGGCAAAGAAGGGAAAAGGAAAAAAAGAAAATAGAAGGAAAAAATGGAAACAAAGCTTTTGTAAATAAGTAGGGGAAGAAGGGTTGAAGGTAGAGGAGGAGAATGGGGAAAAAAAGAAAAGTCAAGATATACTATACACAGGTACAAATTCCCTATGATGAATGTGATCATTATGTATATCAAAAGTGTACCAATAAAATTAAATTTAAAAAATAAAAGGAACCAGAGGAAAGGGAGGGTGACAAAAAAATTCTGGTTTTTACTTCAACATGTAAGAAGCTCAAAAACTGCCATTCTGTAATTACCAGTAAAAGCTAAAAAAAAAAAAAAAAGAAATGTAACTCTTCTTAGACTCATAAAAAAGATCAATCACAGGGCAAACCATTTTCTGCAAAACTGGAGAGACCAACAGGCCAACACATAGAATTGCAAATTCCCTAGAAAGAAGCCACCATGAAACCCGTAGTGAGGTAGGGAAATTTGCACTGCTCAGTGTGGACGAGTGCGAGAGTTAAATACTCCAGTGGGACCCAGTCACAGAAGCATCCTTGAGAGCTCAATCTGACTGTCAGAGTGAATACTGGTGGGGGGCGGAATTTCCTCCTGTTTCTGGCAGGAGAAGGGGAAAAGGATTGTTTTAAAATGTCAGAGCAGTCTGTTATCCTTAATAAAGTCTGCTTTGGGTGGGTGGGGTGGCTAGTTAATGAGAGCCTTCTGAGATTTTTATCACAGTCAAATTGACCTTGGGAAAGTAAAATATCCAACTCTAGTCAGCTCTTGCCTTCTACATGAAAGAGAAATAGCAAACTCTAGCCCACTCTACCACCCAAACCAAGAGGCACTTGTGATGTTCACAGTCCAGAGACGTAGCTTCACTAAAAGACTGAGACCTAACCATTAGGATTATAGAATACTTCCTCTCACCTTACATCTTAAATCCACATTACTAAAGGCCCATTCACAGCATTTCCTTTGCCAGTACACCATGTCTGATTATAAAGAAAAAATTACAAGACACACTAAAAGGCAAAAACACAATTTGAAGAACCAAATAAGGATCAAAAACAGATTCAGATATGGTAGAGATATGTGAATTATTAGGAGTTTTAAAAAATTATGATTGGGGCCAGTGAGATGGCTCAGCGGCTTAAGCGCCTGCCCGGCAAGCGTGAGAGCCCAAGTTCGACTCCCGGAACCCACATACGAAAAAGGGGCCAGTGATATCGCTCAGCGGCACAGGCGCCTGCTGGTACGTGAGGTCCTGAGGTCAACCCCCCGGTACCCACAAAAAAAAAATTATGATTAACATTCTAAAGATTTTAATAAAGTAGACAACATGCCAAAAAAAGATGAACAATATAAGCAGAGAATTAGATATTCTAAGAAACAATAAAATATAAATGCTGGAGACAAAAACATTATAAAATAAATGAAAAATGGCTTTGGTGGACTAATCAGTATACTAGATATGACTGAGGAAACAGGCACTAATCTTAAATACATCACAATAGAATCCTCTGAACCTGAGAAACAAATAGGAAAAAACTGAAAAGCTAAACAGAACATTCCAAAATTGTGAGACCACTACAAAAGGTGTACTATATGGGACTAGCAGAAGTAGAAGAAAGAGAAAGGAACTGAAGAAATCTTTGAAAGAATAACAGCTGGAAATTTCCCCCAAATTAGTGTTAGACACTGAATCACAGATCCAGGAGGCTCAGAAAAAAACAAGCAGGATAAATGACAGAAAGTGACAACTAGGCATATCAGTATGAACTACAGAAATCAAAGACAAAGGAAAATCATGAAAGAAGTCACAGGGGGAAAATACCTTAGTACAGAAGAACAACAGTAAGAATTGCATCCAACATCTCAGAAACCATGCACACAAGAAAAGAGAAAAGTGAAATAATTAAAATGTTGAGACAAAAGGGTCAAAGCAGGGAGTCCAGTTAGGAGGCATTATCATCGTCCAGGTGAGAGAAAACAGTGCTGGAGACCCAGAAGAAATATGGCGGCAGTCCTCTCCTGAAGACATTATGTATATAGAACCAACAGAACTTCCTGACAGGTTAAATGTGGCATAAGAAAAAAAGAGAAATTGACTTCAGAGCTTTGTGAACATCGAGCAGGTACAAGGGTAGAGTTGCAGTTTACTGAGAGGTGGGTTTGACTGGGTGCCATTCACTGAGGACTGGGTTCAGAGGATAAGAAGCCCTCACCTCTGCAGCCCTCATGGCCAGCTACAGCCCACACTCTCAGCCTCTGGCCATGCTGTCTGTCAAGTTTCTTCACCACTGGCAGGCTTCCCCTCCTCAGGCAAACACAGCTCCCTCAAAGAGGTACGCTATGAACCTCAGCTGGGGCTGGGTAAGGACTCCTCCCTTGCTCATTTCCCTCAATCCCAGAAGCAGCGGCTGCTTTCATATTTACTATTTGTTTATCCCTCCCTAACCACCCCCTTTACCCCTTCTCTCAACCACTTTTTTACTTTTGCATAAAACAATGTTCTAGTAAGAATAATACACTAGCATAAAACAGTTTTTTGCATTATGTTTTTTCTGTTCAAATCACTGGTGTGTTTTCTGACTGAGCCTTGATTGATACAGCCAGGGAGAGCGAAAAAGGATCAGCAAAGGAGCAGTCAGTGAAGGACAAAGACAAGGACAGAGGGGAAGAATTAAATCCTAATGAAGAAAGCAGAAGGGACCCAGAGTGTCCAGTGATGCTGATTATCATTCAAGCAGAGGAGAGGAAATTGATTATGGTAGCAGCAATATGAAGACATTTGGTAACCTTTAAAAAGTCATATGCCAACTTTACTTGCCCAGCATCTTGCCCCCAATTCACAGTATGGGTGACCTGATTTTCCTTAAGCTGCTGTCCTACCTTCCCTCTCATGAGATATAGTTTGGGTAGGTTTGACCCCAGAGCTGGGCATGTCACCTATGCCTGACCAGAGTCCACACCCATAGGTTATTTTGATAATGTAAGGAATGAGGACAAAGCCCCACATGGCCCAATAAAATTCATACCCAAGAATTTTAGTAGAGCATCCAGGAACTAGGAATTCTTTCCCCACTGAACATAAAGCTGAGGAAATAGGCTAAGTCCAGAGATGCTGGTTGCCATCTTGCCACCAAAAGAGTAGAGTCTGTCTGAGAATGGAGCCAACACAGATAAAACAGAGCCAGGAAATACCAAATTCCTGTGACATTCATGTGAACCTTTGGGTCTAGTTGGGCCTGATGCTGCCCAAGGGCTCTTTAGTTACAGGAGACAATAATCTAGTTTTTTGTTGTTGTTCATGCCAATCAGAGCTTAATGTTCTCCACTTAACAACCAACGGTCATGAACAAAATAATAACATTCAACTAGGGAATGGAAAATGGAAAACAATTGATGATCTAAGTGACTCTCCCAAGCCTCTGTGACCAAGCTGAACTTATACGCCAAGTCTCCCAACTCTAAATAACATTTCCTCCCATTCTATCAAACCCTCCTTATCACAACTGGCATGAACACATATCTCCCAAAAACTGCCATTTCTCAGCTTAGGGAAGAAAAGAGATTTTGGTATGACTGGAGATTTTTTCTGGATTGTGTAGAATGACTGCCTTATTTTCCCTTTTGCATGTGAAGTGCATAGTGAACAAAGTGAATTGCAAAGTATCATAGTAATGTAGCGTTATGTCCAACAGAACTAGTAAAACCTCTTTATTTTGATGTTAATTAGGAAATGTGTAAAGATATATCCTTTTAAGAGCATCCATTCTTGTCCAGGGTCAGAGCAATATAACTCATAGCCTCAATTTTCCCTTTACCTCCAAATGCTGTGATTGAAACTGACTTGCTCCTACATTAATTCAGCTGGAAACAATAAGCTAATAGAGTAACTAGTCACCCCAGCACCAGGTAGCTGTGGAAGTCAGTTTCCTCAGTGAGTCACAGATGCATGTTGCACCACTGTTTGTATTCTAGAAACCTTGTCTTGGCCGCAGGCAATGTCCCTGGGTAGCTATAAATTTAGATCCCTGTGAGGTGGACGGATGACTGTCTCGAAGCTACCACAGGGCAACACCCCAGAGCCACAGTGGAGCCTCAGGCACAGGAGAGCAGCAAGTTGGCCCTGTTTCTTAAAATGTACTTTGTCTGTGTCTGTCTGTACGTGTGTATATTTTACAATCTCAGCGCTTAAATCAACCAATGAAATATTCATGGGATCTAAAGGAGTAGGCAAGCTAACGGCTTTCTTATGGGAATATCAATATTCTTGGAGCCAGTCTTAACCCAATATGCAGAAAGCTTCTCTTCCCCCTTTGTCGCTTTGGGTTCAGACTTATTTTCAGAAACCCTCCTTTTGCTCCGTTAGCACTGTGGGTAGTGGCAGATGAGCCACGGGCAGAGTGAGGCAATAAGACGAAGGCACCGAGGGATGTGATGGGTCACGGAGAGGGCTGCGCTCCCAGACAGAGTCACAGAGACAGCCAGGAGGGACGTTTAGTGTGGCTGCTCTGGGAAGTTAGAGAATGTGTGCACAATCGGGTGACTGGTTTGAGTGTTTTCGTCTGGTCTATGATTCCAGGTGTGTGCGTAGGATTTTCCTTCCTGGCAAAAGCCTGAGTGGGGGTACAGAAAGGGAAAAAGGGAGGTCCTAACTAGTGTCACAGAAGGAAATAACAGCTGAAGAAAAATATATTTTCTTTTATCCATTCCCTGTTGAATTTGGTTGCCCCCATGAGTATATAAAAGGTGCAGGATGAATGTATATAAAAGCAGACAGTGCTAAACAGACAACTTCAAGCCTACATGATGTCCCCTGTCTGTCCCCTTTCCCACCTGGCCCTTCCAGCCTACCTACCTCCGCTCCTCCTAACCCACAGGCCTGCCCTTAAGGTGGGGTGGAGTCCTACATTCTTCTCTCCTCAGCTCTCAGTTCAGACTGCCAAAACAGGGGCCAGTTCAGATGGTGGTTTCCTGATGTGGGTACCTGTCCCTCAGGACTGGAGTAAGGCCTGCCAACTCATTCCAGGTCTGCCCGTCCAAAAGCCATAGAGCAGCCCTCTCCCTTGGGCTGGTCTGTGTTACTGAGCTTTATCCAGCCTGCCCTTTCAGGTGCCCCAAGAGCCAGGGAGGCATAGAGACTTCTTGGAGACCATAGCCCAGAGCAGTACTGCCAAGCCAAGCTGGGAATTTAGGAGGCCTAGTTACAGGTTAAGAGAGGTAGGTGTGGGCAGAAGGACTTGGGGAGATGGCTGCTCTCCACACACAACCCTCCCCCAACAGCTGGCCCCTCTCCAGCAAGAGCCAGTGAGCACCGGTGTTGGAGAGTAGGCCTCAAAGGTTGTCAGTTGGCTGGAAATCCTACCCTCTGTCCAGGGGAAGGTGGACAAAGGCCCCTAGCCATGGGCACTTTCTCTTTGTTCTTCTCTCCACAGACAAAACCTTCAAATCCAAATTTGCAAAAGTAATTTTTTAAACTTTCTACCCTTAAAGGTTAAAATGCTTTAAATTTGTGGAATATAGCACAATGTTACAGATCAAGCCACTCTATTTTATTTCATGTGTTGAGATTTCCTGATCAGAGCACTCAGTGAAGGGATGCTTCTAAATTCAGTGCAAGGAGCAAGGTATCTGGACCCTCTCTATAGAAGCTGCATCCTCACTAGATCCTGAATAACGCGAGCTGATTAATAAAAAGAAAAGTGCGAGGACCGGGAGAGGGCCTTCCTTTGCTCATCACATTTGCTAAGCCACCTGTCTGGAGCCACTCAGCAAACACCTGCTGGAATCCCCACCACTCCTCCTTGCTTCCTCTCCTTAAGCACGTCGCCTCCCTCTGCTCCCTTCTCAGGCAATACTCTAAGGCAGAGGCGGGTATGTCTTGGGGACACTCACTTGTTAGTCTGGTGTACACAGAGTCTGTTGTATGACTGTCTCCACATTTACAAAGGCCAGAGAAGAATCACCACTTCCCTTTTTTAAGGACTGCTGAGTCCTTAAGAGATGCTACTCCCCTCCATCCACCCACGAAAAACAGCTGGGTGCAACAAAGATATTTCTGAAGCTGCTGCGGACTCTATTTTCACAGAATCTGGCTCATGCTCTAATTACTAGCTGTGTGACCTTGGGGAAATTACTTCACTTCTCAGTCCCTTTGTTTCTCTATTTTTAAAATGGAGATAGTAGTGTCTGTTCCATAGACTGCCATCATAATTAAATGATTTAAAATATGTAAAGATGTCTAGACCACATTGTGAGTGCGATAGGTGCGTGAGCTAACATTATTACTATAATCAACATCATTGGTGGCTTTGAAATCTTGTAAGTAGAATTCTTGTCAACCACCTGTAAAGAAAATCTTATCAGTTGATACTGAAGCAGCCAGGCCACCATGAGGCCCTCGATAATTCAGGCCTCTTCTCACTCCAGCTTAATCCAGCTCTGCCGAAGGGTCAGCGAAGTTTAAATCCTGTGATACAAATAGGTGACCATCATATAAATGATATACCTGTATATAATGTGATATATATATATAATTGTACATGTGATATATATAATTATAAATAAAAAGTTGGTTCTCCTGCAAGATCAGCTGGTGAGGCTTCATCAAGGATTCAGCAAGACTCCTTTCGCTTTGAGCATCAACGTGAGCCTGTGGAGGACACGCCTGTCTTGCTAGGCATTCAGTATCTGCTTTGTGTAACTGAATGCTCGAGAACATTGTGGCACAACACTGGAGGCTGAGATTAGGCTCCTGTCCTCACATTCTCAAACCTCACTGAGGTCAAAACGAGTCCACCGTCTGAACCTACACCTGAGATTTGATGTGATGCAGGCAACTACCATGAAGCTGGGTGTCTGCAAGGCCCCTTGCCAAAAGCTTTATGTTCTTTCGTTTACTCTTTGTAATATCTGTATTGTAGATAAACTCGGTTTTCTCCCCCACTTTTATTGATGAGGCAACTGAAGCTTAGAGAGATTAAGTAACTTTCTCGAGGATGCAGAACTCATAACTGTCAGAGCCAGGAACCAAACTGAAATTTATCCGACTCTTCCTCAGTCTGTGATCTTAACCATTATCATTTAGTTCTAGTGACTTTCGAGTCATCTTAAAAATCAATATACCATATCGGAATATTTTCCATTGAGATGGTTGTGTTAAATTACTATGGTTGTGTTAAATTACTAAAAATCTCAACCAAGATTTTTCAGTCTCATATTATTGAAAACTAAGTGCTTTGATGACTCATGGTGCATGGTCTAGCAGGTGCTTTTTCTGTTAAAGTCAGAACACCTCAGAATATTCAGCTATAGATCTGAGACAAGCTGATCGTGCTGGCAGTTTCCAAATATTTGCATGAGTATTTGCCTATATCCTACAAGAAGTACTCATTGAATTAGCACAGTTGCCCCGTGTCTTTAAGGGCAGATAACTAAACTTGCAAGTTGTAAATAGCTTGAATTCTTCACTGCTATTCATTCTCTCCACACCCATAGTTAAGACATAGCTTAGTCTGGGATACTTACAACAATGTTTTTCAAATAATGGGTTGAGCCCCCTTTGTGAGTCATAAAAATACTTTTGTCTGCCTAGGTCAGAATTTTTTATTAAACTGAATATTATATTTTATTCAACAGAATATTATCTAAATTATAATATTAGATAACAGAGTACATCACATGTAGTAAGAGTAAATAGTGTTGCAGAAAAAAAATTTAGGTACAAATATGTGTAATGTGTCACAATATAAGATGCATTCTTCTGTGGATCACAAAAATGTTTGAAAGCCATGACTTTACAATTTTAATTTTACATTCTCCAACTCTTTGGCCCTCAAAGAGAAATATTAGCATGTACTAAGGTCACAGAAAGGAAGTACAGTGAGGTATGATCATGAGAAGTTGGAGGTGGGGATTAGATTTTCATGGTAGAAATAAAGGAATCAGGGCCGGTGAGATGGCTCAGCGGCGTAAGCGCCTGCCTTGCAAGCGCGAAGGCCCGAGTTCGACTCCCGGAACCCACATACGAAAAAGGGGCCGGTGATATCGCTCAGCGGCACGGGTGCCTGTTGGCGCGCGAGGTCCTGAGGTCGTCCCCCCGGTACCCACAAAAAAAAAAAAAAAAAAAAAAAAAAAGAAATAAAGGAATCAAAAACTCTTTTTCCTGCAGAACTGAAGCAGTTAGATGGCATTGAGAGAGCTTCTCCTTGGAGTTGCCCCTGAAAAGCCAAATAAGACGAGGAAAGTGCCCAGGGGAAAGAAAACATAGATTGTTTAAGGATGACTGAGGCCCACATAAAAGTCCTTGTGATACTATTTGGAGGGTTTGGAGGTCCCCAGTGCCTCTCATGGCATCAGGACTGAGAGCACCTGACTCAGGTTTCCCCAGGCAAATATCCAAGTGCCAAAAGAGGGACAATAGACCATAGGTTCCAAACTACTTTCTAAACAGAATATTTTCTAAAAATTCAAATTCCATAATTTCCATCTTATGCATATGGAATCATAACCTCCCATAAAGGACCCAGGAATCTGTAATTATTAAAATCTTCCCAAAGATGCTGATAAAGTCAGCCAACCATGGTTCTCAAACCTACAGTTGAGCCAAAGATGCTTTGATTTCTAGGAGTTCAGGCACCATATTTTTGTCCAACAAGAGTTACTAGAAGAAATCAGTGCAAGGAATAAGGCCAAGGATTAAGACTTCATGCCAGAAGAACAGTTCTCTTTCTCCTAAACAAGATCTCCTAAGACTTGCTGCCAAACTCAAAAGCATGGTAAACTCTTCCAAAGGCTGTTGTTTACATAATTATGAAAGCCCTGCATCTCAGACTTGGATAAAGAATATAAGTTCCTAGAAGAAGTTTGTTCCCCCATGTCAGAACAGCATTTCTTTTCCCATGCATTAGAGTGCTATGTGCATGGGAAATTTAAAAATGTAAAGGGCTGGAGACAGGTCTCCTTGTTGAATAATAATACAATTCCCATTCTGATCAGAATACTTTACTCACTAACCAATGGGCACAGAAGCCACGTGGTGCTGGTAGAGTACCCCACTTGGAAACTCAGAGCACTTAGGGCTATTCCATAATCAACAAGCATTAAAATTATCTGAAACATTTACAATTTCCAGTTCTCATCTTTCAGGTCCAACCTGTCACTCAGGTTTCCAATTTTTTGTTGTCATTGGAATCAGAATGTCTGATAATTCCCTCCCATGGCTATAAGTGACTCTGTGCTTTAATATATGCTTTAATATGCTTTAATAATATGCTTTAATATACTGATAACCAAATCCAGCTTTTTGGACCTTTTTAGACAAAACCAATGATCTCCATATTCTTCACCTATTGACCTGGCTCGCAGACTCCATCTCTGTCACTGTGCCATCAAAATAAATCAAGTCACATGCAGGCAGAGCCACTAGCTCTAGCATAAAACGATAGATAATATCTGTTTTCCTTAATGTGAAGGTACTTGAGCTTCACCTCTTGGATTCTTAAGACCACAGGTGTGGCAGAGAACAAACTATGTTCAGTCAACGACAAGCAGTGGGAATCCCCATGTGCTGGGCACCACTCTAGGTGCAATGCCATGGTGTCTTGGAATACATTTTGGACATAAAACACAAGTGCTTACTGGTATTTTTGAACATTTCATACCACTAGGTGACTCAGACATTGGAGCACTGGCAGAACTAAGACAGAGGACTTCCTGACATTGCAGTTTCAATATTTTCTCTTCTGTAACCCTTTTAAAAGAATGTTGGCCTGATCATCAGAAAACATATCAGGGGGCATGAGAAATGACCAAGGCTTTATAAAACAGTCTTTTCTCCAAAATTTACAAAAGACTTTTAAAGTCAGAGCACCAAATAACTATAGTAACTCAGAAAATCCAATTCTCCACTAATATTGAAAAATTGCACACCACCTGCGAGACAATCATGACTCCTGTTTTTGATTCCCATTTCCATTCTGGGTACCAGTTAGGTGTCTCAACAGAGGTAGTTCCACTTCTCTTTTAACATTTTACCACTCTAATTTTTCAGACTTAAATGGCCATGACTCTTTCCTCTTTAAACCACTTCCTCCTCCCATCCTCCAAAGAACAAAGTTTAACAACACACTAAAATTGCTGGTCACTACTAAAAGGAATATAAGACTTTGAGTTATTTTCTTGGCCCAGCCAAGACATTACTGGATGGCCTTTCTCAGTTATTTAACTTGTCTGGTGGGATTTTTTTTTTTTTACTTATTTAATTTTTTTTGTGGGTACCAGGGGTTGACCTCAGGACCTCGCGTGCCAGCAGGCGCCCGTGCCGCTGAGCAATATCACCGGCCCTTTTTTGTATGTGGGTACTGGGAGTTGAACTCAGGACCTTGCGCTTGCCAGGCAGGCGCTTACACTGCTGAGCCATCTCACCGGCCCATGGTGGGATTTTTAGAAAGTCAATATGCCTGACAATTTTTTCCACGTTCCCATCGTGGAGGACTCCATACAGACTGGAACTCTCTAGTCAAGGTTATTCCTGGGTATCAGGAGATTGAAGTGACAGCACACAGGGTTCCTATTGCTTATGAAAGGTGGTAACCATCTCTTCCCAGAGCAGAGCTTTCTCCTGTAAGGATGCACTGAGGCCAGTAACAACTGATGCTGGGCCAGGAACCGAGAATCTGGGCTTTTCAATTTCAGTAGCACTCCATTAAAAATTCCTCACCTGCACTAGGCTTTTGGTTATTTGCGAGCCAAGTCATACACACACATATGCAATCATTCATTCATTCAATAAATATTTATTGAGCACCTACTCTTTGCCAGCCCAGAGCTAATGACAGTGTAGCTTTCTCACCATAGGAAACATATTGCACATGGTTTAGACAAGCCATGACAGGAAAAGTTTTACGATATGGCATCTATGTATTGTCTTAGGTAAATTCATTCTGAATTAATTTTCAATATGGAAAATACAGAAGAGTGAAAGAAAAAGGAATTTCTCTTATTATACCAACAAAAGATGACTGTCGGTCCTATTTGGTTATATTTTCTCCCTTTCTCCTGCATTTAGTTTTTATTCTAGTTTTTGATGTAGATGTGTTCATACTGCACTTACAACTTTCTATCTTTCTGTTTTCCCCACTTATCACTCAGTATATGTGTTTTCCAGATGCAAAATCCTGAGCCTTGACCACGGAGATTATTTCCAGAGCTGCGGCAAGTCACTGAGTAATTTATAAGGCTTCCCCTTCCTCAGTTCAGCCTCCTCACATTTTTGTACTATACAAATTTAAAGAGCTGTCAACTTTAGGTTTTACAGGAAGCAATATGACAACTGTGGAACTTACCAGTGTGTGTCCTGACAGGAAATAGAACAACATGGTCATCACCACCATTGTGTCCACAGTGTCTGATCGAGTGTGGCAGAGACCATGGAAATCACCAGAACTTCCTTCTGCTCTCCCACATTTTCCAGTCCTCTAGAAGTTAGGCAACTGTGTGACCAGTGTTGGTCAAAGAGCTCTGGACAGGAAAGATGTGCGTTACTTCCAGGCCAGCACACATAAGAGTCGATGTGGAGCTCTCCATCTGTCTGAGAAGGTCATGTGTTCCAGATAGCACAACCACCAAATAGAAGAGCCTGCATCAGTTTGGGGTCTTCAGAGATTGAGGAAGTGAAGTCCTCACCAAACTACATTGAACATGTAGATAGACCAAGGAATAAAAATAAAAATCGTGCTGATAAGCCAGTGAAATTTCATGCTTATTTTTCACTACATCATAACATAGCCTATCCTCATTACTATACACAGTTTTTAGTAAAGTCATTTCAAACAATGGACCAAAATATTTTTATCAGGATTTTGCATCTGGAATTCTCTAGTCAAGGTTATTCCTGGGTATCAGGAGGATGAAGTGACAGCACACAGGGTTCCTACTGCTTATGAAAGGTGGTAACCATCTCTGCCCAGAGATGAGTAAACACCCTCAGACATGAGAGCTGGGTGCCACGGCACACACCTGTAATTTCAGCTGCTTAGGAGACAGATGCAAGAAGATAACAAGTTCAAGAGTAGCCTGGATAACTGAGTAAGACCTTGATCAAGATAGAGTTTAAATAAAACAGCGTTAGTGGTGTAGCTCACTACTATAGTACTTGCCTAGAATGTGCAAGCCCTGGGTTCAAACCCTGGTACCACAAAAATAAAAATCAGACAAGAGGTAAATATGAGCTATATAAATTTTCTTGCCCTCAGAATTGTCCCCAGTGGGTTCAACCCCAGGAAACATGCAAACAGCTTTGTAGATATTTGTTCTGCCAACTCATCAAATATCCAAAGTCAATAGTGGATACAACTTAGGCTCACACTGGATGAGAGATACACTTACCACACCGATCCTAATCATGACACACAATCAGAAGTGAGCAAAAACAAAATGAGACTAAAAAATGGACAAAAGATCTGAATAGATTCATCACCAAAGAAGTTATACAGTTAGCAAATAAGCATATGAAAACATGCTCAACATCATATGTCACTAAGAAATGTAAGTCAGAACATCAGTGAAATAAAAAATCCAAAACACTGACAACAAATGCTGAAAAGGATGTGAAGCCATAGGAACTCTCATTCATTGCTGGTGCAAATGCACAGTTGTACAAACACTTTGGAAGATACACAGTTTCTTACAAAATTGGCAGTTTCTTACAAAATTAAATACACACTTTCCATACAATCCTGCAATTATAATCCATGGTATTTACCCAAAGGAGTTAAAAACAGGTTCACACAAAACTCTGCACACAGATATTTATAGCAGCTTTATTCACAATTGCCAAAACTTGGGATCTGCCAAGACATCTTTCAGTAAGTAAGTGGACAAATAATCTGTGAGACAAGCAGACCATGTAGCACTAAAAAGAAATGAGATACTGAGCTCCATGAAAATATATGGCGGAAATTTAAAAGCATATTACTAAATGAAATAAATCAATATGAATAAGTTATGCACCGTATAATCCCAGGGTGACATTCTTATATAGGAAAAACTATGGAGACAGTGAAATAATCAGTGGATGTGAGGGGTTAGGGGAAGACAAGGATGAACCAGTGCAGCTGGAATAGTTTAGACCAGTGACTCTATTTGGTACAATACATATTATCACACATTTGTCAAAACCCATAGAATGTATAGCACCAAGGATGAACCCTAGTGTAAATTCTGGGTTCTGAATGATAACGATGTGTGAATGTTGGCTTTGGGGTTGCAACCAATATTCCATTCAGGTACGGACTACTGATAGCAAGGAAGGCAGTATGTATGTGGAGGGAAGAATTATATGGGAAATCCCTCTACCTTTCTTTCAATTTTCCTGTAAACCTAAAATGGTTCTAAAAATCATCTATTAAAAAATAAAGATCACAAATAGATAAAGGAAAGTGAAGACAACAAATGAAAAAACTGTAATTCTTAACAATCATATTGGTTCTCGTGGTACTAGTATTGTTCTGAGATTATTGTATTTATAAAAACCTATAGTATAAAGTATGAATTGGAAGTGCCAAAATTAATTCATGAGGTATATTTATCTTTAAAAATATTTAGATATTTCACAGTATGTCCACTATGAAGTCCTAGAAACAATGACCAACAAAGAAGCAATAAACATATTTTGTGCTTGGATTGTAGTTTTGAAATACCACTTCCCACTCAAAGAAACCAGGGATTTTGGAGAAATGGAAGATTCCAGGATTAAGGCAGGACATATGCAAGAGGAATATAGAATATGTTTTCACAACAGATGGCAAAGAAGCTACCAAAGATTATGAAGGTCCCATCAAAAGGATTCAAGTCCCAGTAGAAGAGGCTGTCACCAGCCAAAGATAAGACAAATTGAACTGCATAAAGATAATAAGAACAGTAGCTTGAAACAAATAAAATATGCTGATTATTTGTATAAATATGTGATTCATGACAAGATAAAAATTTATTTTTGGAAATGATGGGAATCATTCATTACCTTAAACTGCTAAAGAATAAAATCAACCATTTACTTTGCCTTTCCTATCTAAGTAGCAACACATTAATCAAATAATAGATGAATAAAAATGTTTTTTTATAGAAATATCCAAAGTCCCACCAAAAGACTCCTAGAATTAATAACTAAATTCAGCAATGTAGCAGGATACAAAATCAACTCACAAAAATCAATAGTGTTCCTGTACACCAATAATAAATTCACTGAGAAAGGAATTAGGAAAACAATACTGTTCACAATAGCATCAGGACAAATTAAATACTTAGTAATTAACCTAACCAAAGGAGTGAAAGACCTCTATAATAAAAACTGTAGTACTCTGAAAAAGGAAATCAAATAGGACATCAGAAAATGGAAAGATATCCTTTATTCCTAGATAAGCAGAGCCAATATAGTCAAAATGGCCATACTTTTAAAACTGATATATATATTTAACACTGTTCCAATTAAAATACCAATAGCATCCCTCACAGAACTAGAGAAAATAATCCTAAAATTCATCTGGAACCAAAAGAGATGCAGAATAGCAAAGGCAATCTTGGGTAAAAAGAGCAAAGCAGAAAGCATCACACTTCCATATGTGAAGTTATATTACAAAGCTACAGTGATCAAAACAGCATGGTACTAGCACAAAAACAGAAGTGGATCAAAGAAACAGAATAGAGGATGAGAAACAACCCTAGGCATATTCAACTATCTGATCTTTGACAAAGAGGCCAAAGCCATATGCTGGAGGAAAGAGAGCCTCTTTAATAAATGGTGCTAGGAAAATTAGTTATCCACATGCAGAAGATTGAATCTAGACCCATATATCTCACCATATATTATTAAACTAAAATCAAAATGTCTCAAAGATCTAAATGTTAAAACAGAAACACAATCTGCTTGAAGATAAAATATGTAAAATACCTGAAGACATAGCCATAGGAAAGGTCTTTCTAAACAGAACCGCAGTAGCTCAAGAAATAGTACCAAGAATCAACAAATGGGATAATATCAAATTAAAAATGTCAGCATATCAAAGGAAACAGCAAAGAGAGTGAGTAGAAAACCCATAGAAAATGAAAAACATGTGCTAGTTATTCCTCAGACAGAGGACTAATATCTAGAATATACAAGGAATTCAAAAAAATTCAACTCCCCAAAATAAAAGACCCAAATCAAAAAATGGGCAAATGAAATGAATAGACACTTCTCAGAAGAACTACAAATGGCCAAAAATACATGATAACATGTTCAATTCTCTGTGAAAGACCTCTATAATAAAAACTACAGTACTCTGAAAAAGGAGAGCAAAGAGAACATCAGAAAATGGAAAGATATCCTTTATTCATAAATAGGTAGAACCAATATATTCAAAATTGTCATACTTTCAAAAGTGATATATAGATTTAATACAGTCCCAATCAAAATACCAACAACATCACTCACAGAACTAGAGAAAATAATCTGGCCATTAGAGAAATGCAAATTGAAGCAAAACTGCTATCCTCTCCCACTCCAGAAAGAACAGCTATCATCAAGAAATCAAATGATAACAAATCCTGGGGGAGGTTTCAGGGCAAAAAGGAACTCTTCTACATTGTTGGAGGGTATGTAACTAGTACAGTCACTGTGAAATCAGTATGGAGATTTCTCAAAAAACTAAAACTAGAAATTTCATTTGAGCCAGCTATTCCCCTTCTAGGTATCTTCCTGAAAGAGTTAAAGACATCATATTACAACAATACATGCATACTCATATTTATAGCAACACAATTCACAATAGCTAGATCTTGGAAGTAGCCTGTTGATATCCATCAACAGATGAATGAATACAGAAATGTATTTATACACAATGAAGTATTACTCTTCCATAAATAAAGATGAAGTTGAGTCATTTGTAAGGAAATGAATGTACTTTGAGCCCATAATGTTAAGTGAAATAAATCAGACACACAAGTTTAAGTATCAGATGGTTTCTCTTATATGAGAAGCCCAAAATAAAGAGAAAAATAAAAGATAGATAATAGGAAGTGGGGAGTTAGATCATTTTCAAATGGGAAGGGGATCTAGAGATGGAGGGGGGTGAGAGAGGAGGGGAAGGGGTTGAAAAAAGAACTGAGATGTGTTATGCAAATGTACCAACTCCCCATAAGGAATGCAATCATTATGTACCAGGAACATAAAAAATAAAAACTAAAAAAGGAAATATCCCAAGTAATAAATGAAAAAAAAAAAAAAAGAATTATACTATACAGCGCACAACAAGTTAGTGGTTCTAGGCATAAAATATCAGTATCTTCCATGGGAACCAGACATCATGTACTTCCAGAGGTGCCATCTGTAGTTTTGACAAGGCATGGACCCTGAGTCTCCACAGGCCTCCATATTCAGCTGCTAGTTTGCAGGAATATGGAAAGCAAAGGAATGTATAGAACCACATCAGGAGTGAGTGACTGGCTACATCAAACTACAAAAAACTATAGGTCAAATGCTCTCAGTTGCTCAACAGATAAATTGCAGGAAAATTTTGGAAGGGAGAACTACCGGTTTAAAGAGATTTCTAAAACATCAACTATGTGCTGAGGATGTAGTTCAGTGGCACACTGCCTGCCTGGAAAGTGCGAGGTCATGAGTTCAATTCCCTCTACCAAAAAAAAAAAAAAAAAAAAAATCAACAATGTAAGAATGAACAAAACTATAGTATTTAGGAATGCCAGTTTGATAGTAAAGCCACATATACACAAGAAGAAAGTAATTTCCACAGATGTTAATAAGCATAGTAGTTAGTTTCACAGGGAGTGAGGCAACTGCTATGGGAACAAGGCATGTGGAGGGCTCCTGACTTGGCTGATAAAGTTGTTTTACAATCTGACTGATGGCTAAAAGTGTCCTTACTGTATAATAATTCACAAAGTTCTACATTTGGTTTGGTTTTTTGAATTTGTGTTTTGTTTTGCTTCACTTTTTTAAAGGCCTTAAAATTAAACACGCACACACATACATGCACAGAATTGGAGAAGGTGATATAGAGATGCTGTAACCTGAACTGGATCCTAATATGCAGGACAAATGAGAGTTGAGAATAAAATCAATTCAGCCTAGAGGGAGGGAAGCCTCTCAGAACCCTGTTGAGCTACTCATCCTCTTGGGAACACCTCAGATCCCTTGGGCCAAGGCGGTCAAGTCCAACAGCCACTGTCACCCTCTTCCACTGAGCTTACCTGGTCTTTCAATTGTCCACATGGGTTCTTGCTGGGCCAAGTAACAAACAATTCCCTTTCCATGTTCTCTTGATGGAAGGCATGATTCCCACCCAAGAGGCATGTAATTTTCACAAGTCATCACCCTCTGACTGTGAAAGCTGGACAAGACAGGCCTTAATCCTAGAACTCATGGCTCCCTCGCATTCTCAGGATGTGCTATTTGACCAGAAAGACCCTGGAGACTTGGAACTAAACCACAGTGCCAATTCTTGCTCTCTTTCAGCCCAAAACTTTTTTTTTTAAATCTACTGACCCAAAGCAGTGGTCCCCAGATTAGAAACCAGATCTAGCCACGATTAGAGGAGACGCCACTTGGAGAAAGCTGGAGCAAAGCTGATAAGCACAAAGTATTCTTGGAATCGTTGTGTTGTTTTAAAAGTGGTGATGTTTTCATTTCACATTTTTGTTGCTTCATGTCCATTTTAATTGGGGATTGAATATTTCTCTGAATTTTCTTTTTCGTTGCCTTCAGGGATGTGAAGTTTTCCTCTAGGAAAGCATTGCTTTCTCAATAACAAATTTATTTTCCTTCTCTAGGAATGTTCCATGTAGCCTAGAGTCAGCCTCCCTTCTCCTGTCTGGTATATTTTGGTCCCATCATTCCCCTTTCCCTGAATCTAGACATGTCCTTCTGATTGGCCTTTCTAGCTTTCAGGTCTAGAAGGGGCAGGTGCAAAGTGTGGATGAATATGGAGATACCTTCACTGGGAAACCAAGGAAAGGAGACTTTCATACAGTTGTATCCACTGGAGGAAGGGGTACAAGTGAGAATTATTATTCCTTATTCAATGTACTTTCTGGTAAACAGAGAAAACACCCGGAAATAGATGCCCAGCTGAACAAAATGAGAAATCACCACAAGCTATTCGTTCTTGGCTCCCAGGTCTTCCATATAGGATGAGCGCATCCTTATCCTGCTCCACCTCCATCACTGAAATCCAGGATCTCCTCCCTTTAGGCTGGAGTTGAGTGGTTCTCATTTACACATTACTGTGAAATTTACATATTCCATTTACCTATTTTAGTTAGTATTTGCATTTGAGAATTTAAATTGAAAGTTGTGCTTCCCATCAGAGAAATTCCATCATGCTTTCTGAGCAGTATTTTGGAAGGCAAAGTCCCTCCCTCAAACCCATAACAATTTCTATCAAACAGTTGGCAGCTTCTTTTGCAGAGATGTGTAAGGAATAATAATGCAAAATGGAAACTAACTTCAGAGCTAAGCAAGCATTGACAGAACCTGTGTTTGCAGTCCCTGAATGTATGCTGCAGGTTATGATGAGACCTCTGACACATCCTGAGATTGCATCTGAGGGCTGCAGGAAGTGTCTTGGTTCTGCCATACCTGGGAGTGAGAACAGAATCTAGCATAAAATAGTCCAGAACATTTAGCCCAGTGGATGTTCTCAGAGGTAGTTACACTCCAGCCGGTTCCCAAGCAATAGCCTAGTAAGGTTTCTTTTCCTTTTCAACTGGGAGCCATTCTCCCAGGCTGGGCAGAAAGTACCTAACTGTTAATGTGATCATGAAAGACTACACTTCCCCAGATGCTACCCCTAGTAACAGCCCAGCTGGATTTTGCTGTGGTCACTTCTCCCCCAGTGCAATTAGTCTTGAACCAGCTTCCAGGTATTGTGCATGAGTGAGTTTGTACAGGTGCTAGAAGGAAGTGTGTGTTATAGTGTGTGCTTGGGTACCACGCCCAGAATCTTCAAATTCTCACTCACAAAAATAAAAGCAAAAACAAATGAGAGTGAAGGAGAGAAAGAGAGGTTGGTGCATTTGATGGGTATTAGAAAGAGCTCAGAAACAACTTTTTCCTGGTAGGAAGGTACTTTTTCAACAGTTAGGTTTAAGAGGGAACTACAAAGAGTTGGGAAAAGCAAAGCATTTTCTGGTCAGAAGGACTTGAGCTTATCATAGAACTTAAAGCAGAAAGAAGCATTCATCTCTGAGAGCGTGCCGCCATGAAGGGACTGGGTGTGTATAAGCTTTGAAAATACTTACAGGCAGGACAGCAAGGGTTAGAAACAACTTTGGGTTAGACAATGTAGATTTGAATCCTGATTGTTCTACCCATCAGTCACGTCAAGTTATTAACTTCTCTAGCTCAAACTCTACTCATCTGTTATGGGATGATAGCTGTTCCTACCTTATGAGACTATTGTGAGGGCTTAAGGAGATAAAGAAATTGAATTGCCAAGCATGGTGCCTGAAAGGTATTATATGGTCCAAAAATACAGTGTTGTTATTATTATTTATTTATCAAGGTAAAGCTTTGCAAAGGATGTACATCGCAAAGTACCCATGAAGGACAAAGAAAGATGAGCAAGGGATCAACATTCTTCTTATATCCCTACCTCGGAAAAAATCTCCTCCCGAGAAAGGGCATACCTGGGACAGGATGGGTGGGGAAGGGGTACAAAAGCAGATCAGGTCAGGTCAGCTTTTGTGGTCAGTGGGCCAGTAGCTTGGAAAATCAGTGTGTACCTTCATGTGAGAGACAGAGGGTGGGAAGGAAGAAGAGAACACAAACGTTGCTCTTACACAAGTCTCCATAGCTCCTGATTCTTTCCAAGCCCACTTCATCTGTAGCAGGACTGGAGCTTGGTGAGGAGAGTGAGCCTCCAGGACCATGGCACCCCAATGCTGAGCAAGGAGGAAGAAAGAAGAGGCAGTACCAGGCACCTGCAAGGGTGTCCGCAGAGAGCTGGCAGTGAGGTCCCTGCGTTGATGGATGTGGCTGCCTTTCCAACTCATTCCCTTCCCTACCTGTGGGTGGACTGAAAAGCCACAGACTAACAAGCAGATTTGTTTTTCCTGCTGCTGGTTAAACATCCAAACGGTCTTCCTGCATCAACAAAGCCCCTGACTGAATATAGCAGGAAACCTAAGCCTGAAGCTCTGCTATAAAGCGTTTTTGAAGAACTGTAGTGGCCCAGAGGCATCCAAGATGGGAGAATCTCAAAGACTTGTACCGACATGGCTTTATTTCCAGGTGTTTCCTCAGATACTACAAATATGAACTTGGTGAAATTAACTTGGAAGCTATTTAAATCCACAGTTGTTTAGATAAATGAAGCTTTTGCACACTGCTCCTTTTGAGTCATCCCTGACTATTGTGTTCTGTCAGTTTTATAATGGTAAGCCTTGATGTCCTGCTCCTTATCACTCCTAACTCTCCCCAACCAGCCACCGTAGGTCTCTGCATGCAAATGCTGTCCTTTACATATTTGGTGTTCAGAGAACACCTCAAATAAATCTGCATTGCTCCACCGAGCACAATTCCTGGCACATGGTGGTGGCTCCTCAAATACTCGCCAAATGAATTCCTAAAGCACACGGTGTCTTGCGCCTCAGCTGAAAAGCACAGTTCAGAAAGTGGCTTGTGCTGAAGTTCATTCACCTCTCCTTTCATGCTGGTGACTTTGTGAACTGACAGATAAGATTAGGAGATACTGACCATTTGTGAAACACGGTGAAGTGGACTCAGTTGAAAACTGAACACGAGGCCTTCACCTCATCAGCACCTTGCTCTGCTAACTCTGAGGGGCACACTGCTCCGGATTCACCAAACGCCTGATGTCCCACCCTTACAACAGGACTCATCTTAGTAACAGGGAGTTTTCCACCTGTGAAAGCAATTTTAGGAAGTTGAGGCTGATCCACAAGGCAGCTGCTCTTCTGTTTGCAACTAACCAAGCATGCCAACATTTCTATCAATGAGAATTAAAGCTCGGGGAAGAAATTCTTCAACATACCAACTTCAATTCCTTTGGGCATATACCCAGAAGTAGAAGTGCTGGATAATATGGTAGTTCTATTTTTAATTGTTTGAGGGACCTCTATACTGTTTTCCAAACTGGTTTTGCTAGTTTACTTTCCCACCAATAGTATACAAGGGATCCCTTTTCTTTACCTCTTTGCCAGCATTTAACATACGTATTTTTAATAATAGCCATTCTAACAAACATGAGGTGATATTTTAGCTTTAATTTGCATTTCCCTAATGACTTGAAATATTGGGCATTTTTCATATATCTTTTGGTCGTTACATATCTTTTCTCTGAAGAAGTGTCTCAGCCTTTCACCCATTTTTTAATCGTTGTTTTCTTGCTATTTGAGTTGAATTCCTTAGATATTTTAGATGTTATTTCCTTATCAGATATACTCTGTTGTTCCTTTTGCTGTATGGAAGCTTTTCAGTTTGATGCCATCTATTTACTTATTTTTGCTCTTATTGCCTGTGCTTCTGAAGTACCAGCTAAGAAATCATTGCCCAAATCAGTGTTGTGGAGCTTCTGCTAGTTTTATAGATTCAGGCTTTATGTATAGGTTTTTTTATTAATTTTTAGTTGATTTTTGCATATGCTAGGAGATGCGGATACCACTGTTTATTGAAGAAAGTACCTTTTTTCTATTGCATGTTTTTGGCACCTTTGTTGAAAATAAATTGACTGTAAGTGGTGGGGTTTATTTGTGACTTTCTAGTCGGTTAGATTGAAGGATGTGTCTGTTTCTGTAGCAGTACTATTTTGATTACAATAGGTTTATAATATATTTTGAAATCAAGTATTATGATGCTTCCATCTTTGTTCCTTTCGCTCAACATTGCTTTGGCTAGTGGAGTCTCCTCTGATTCTATACCAACTGTAGGATTACTGTTCTATCTCTGTGAAAAATTACATTGACTCTGTAGATAGCTCTGAGTTTTACAATAATATAAATTCTTCTAATTCATAAACATGGGGTGTCTTTCCATTTATTTGTGTCTTCATCAATTTCTTTCATCAATGCATGAAATCAGTACATTGAAGGGAGAAATCTGCATTTGCAAGTTCATTTCAGCACTATTCACAATAGCCAAGATAATAAAAACAACCCAAATGTCCATCAACAGATGAGTCAGTTAAGATCATGTGTATATCTACAATGGAATACTATATAGCTTTAAAAAGGAGACCTTATCACTTGTAAAAACATCCAAGGAACTGAATGGTCTCTTTGTGAGTGTATTTTTGTGGCTGCCTCCAAACATTTATGGCAATTTCTTTCAAGTAAAACATTACAATGTGTCTTCATATATCTTATTCACTGAATCAGGCACATGAGACTTTTAGCTCATTCCAAAAGTCAAAATGATCAAGAAAAGTAAAGGTTTTGAACTGATTCAGGACATCAAGGCAGCCACAGCAGCACAACTAAAGAGACTTATGAAAAAGAACTTTCAGTACTGCTTCAGACAGTTGGAAGAAGGAGCAGATAAGTGTGTTTGAAGTGAGGGGGAGCATTTTGAGGGAAGTTAATGGCACTGTGTCTTTTACTGTAGTAATTTTTTAAAAATTTAAACATTCATCACTTTTTTATCATATCTCGTATATAAGGAATCTGAAAAAAAAGTCAAATTCATAAAACAACAATTAGAAAAGTGACTAAGAGAGCCTGGGTAAAAGGGAGCAATGGGGAAGGGGAAAATGTTGACCAAAAGGTACGAAGTTTTAGTTAGACCTGACATTGAAGTTCTACTTGTCTATTGCACTGCATGGTGACCACAGTTAATAATATATTGTGTATCTCAAAATTTCCAGAATAGATTTGTAATATTCTCACTACAGAAAAGATAAATTGGTGAAGTGATAGGTATATTAATTAGCATGACTGAATCTTTCTATAATGTATACATAGATTGAAACATCACATAAAATGCCATAAATATGTACAATTATATGTTAATTAAAAATAGAATAAAAGTTCAGAAAGAAAGAACTGAAAAAGGAAAGGAGAAAAACTTTTTTTCTCTGCTCTCTTGGATATATTCCAGAAAGACTGAGCCTCCAACTAAGTTTCAGAGCTGCAAAATACAATATAGGGTTTCTAAACAAAACAGATGAGCCTAACACCAAAATTTCACTGTGGAGTGCCCGATTAAACCTGCCCTTAACACTGGAAACTATTTTTCTGAGTCTGTGTTGTAAGGAATTTTTGGTTTCCTAGCATCATCAATCCCTTTTCGCCTTGATTTGACTTTGGTCTACACTGCAACAAATATGCAGGGCCACTGCCCCTAGCAAGTTACACTTCTGCTCTCTGTACCTGGGAAGTCCTCACACTTCTCTCTACTACACACTGATTCAAGGCTTCCGCACTCACTGAGGCCCTCCCAGATTTCTATAGCCCTTGTAAAATTCTTTCTTGTTTGATTCCTTATAGTAAGTGTAGTCCTCTTTGCCATACCATTTGACACTGAATCTCATTTTATCTTACCTTCTGTCCTATTATTTAATGGAATGACTTACTTTATCTAGGAAAGCCTGAACATCCCTAGAAGTAACAAGTAATTCTTTGTGGGTTAGAAATGAAAGGGTCTTGGTCAGTAAAATAATGGTGCTTGAAATTTTACCATTGGAATTACAGAAAGGGGGTCAAAAGTACTGGACCAACCTCTTTCCCACTGAAAGAATTTTCTTTCTACTATATGATGTTCATTCAGTCTTTGCAAGAATTCTTCTACTTACAGAAATTTCACCTCCTTTGTTGCAATTCATTTTCATAAAGTAACTCACTAAGCTTCTATACAAAGTTTCTATGTAAAAAATAATTTTTCAGTGAACTCATAAAAAGAGAATGGAATGTTGGTAGTCAGAGGCTAGAAATGGGGTGAGAACGGACAGGGAAAAGAGAGATGTTGACCAACAGGTACACAGTTATTATAACTAACAGAAGGAATACTTCTGATGTTCGATTATATAGGATGGTGATCATAGTTAATAGTAGTATATTTTTATATTATATACAAATTTGTGTATAGCATGTTATATATTTGGAAGCTAAAATAGAAGATTTTAAATGTCCTCATCACAAAAAATGATAAATATTAAATTGATATATTCATTTGCCTAATTTGATCATTTTCCATTGTATACATGTAATAGCACGTGGTACGCCATAAAGATATACAATTATTATCAATTAATTGACAATTATTGTTAAGTAATTGATAATTATTGTCAATTAAAAATTAAACTTGGAGTAAATCCTTTGAGTTTTTCCTCAGTGGATAAAAGTTAAATATGTATTTCTATCAGCCATTTATAAGTGATTCTTTATGTTCCTAATGTATGTTTTAAACCTAGAATAATTAACAGATAACTAATTTATAGATAACTAAAAAAAAGTGAAACACTATGATAGGAAAATAAGCAAAAGACAATTTATAAAAGAAGTGATATGTGTGCCCCCAAAATATAAGGGAAGTATATCAGATCAAATAAGTAATCAAAGAAATTCTGTCACATGTCAATGTGAACTATTCTTTATATAATAAAAATAGTCTTGGGAGATTTGTGAAATGGGGCCTCTTTTTCACTACTTGTGAAAGTAAAAATATTTCCAGTCTTCTGGAAGATGAGTTGTATATGTTGTGATTCTCCATGCCCTTTTACCAGTAATTCTGCTTTTTGAAACTTATCCCAAGAAAATAATCAAGAAAGCAGACAAAGATTTATATATAAGGCTATTCATCAAATGATATTTAATACAGCAAAAAATTGTAAATGACCTAGGTGTATCAAAAAAGAAATAAGGAAGAAAATATATCAATAGCATATCCATGGGATAGAATGCTACAATCATAGGACACCATGTTTTAGAAATTATTTTTTGAAATGAGAAATGGCAAAAATGCAATTTTAAGTGAAAAGGCAAGAATACAAAGTTGCATTAGTATTCTACTTTTTTATTTAAAAATATAAATATAAATAATTAAAATTGAAAGCACCTAATATTTCAACATCCAGAAATAAGCACTGAATGTAGGTGATAGGATCGTACGTTGTTTTATATTTTCTTCTTTATATTTTTCTACACAGTCCTAGTATTTTGTCATAATTTCAACAACTCTCATAACAATAAAAATGCTTCCATAATTTGTAATGCTTTTTAGTGAATTAAGAAGAAACTTTTCAAATCCTCAGCAAGCTTAGACAGCAGTTTACAGATGACTGGACTGCAAGCGATGCCACCTTGAGTGTTGCCTAGCAGGTAACTGGTGGCATCCAGGGAAAAAACTGTAACCCTTCATCGCTGCATCCCCAGCATCTAATTAATGGTACACCACACTGGGCTGGTACACAATTTATGGAAAAAAGAAAATTCAGGACTCCTTATTCAAGAAAATCACAAATTTCGTGATGGGAATAGTAGTGCCTTAAACTAAATATAGCATCTTGCTATGCGTAGAGCCCTGTGTGACAGCACAGACCCTGCACCCAGGAGCTAGTCCTGACCGTTTACACTGTAGATGCTCACATAGTGTTAGTCAGCTTTGTGCTGCTGTGACAAAATAACTGCGATGAATAACTTCCAAGGAGGAAAGATTTATTTTGTTGGCTCATAGTTTAGAGGTTTGAGTCCATGATAGGCTGGCTCCACTAATTTGGGGCCTGTGGTGAGGCAGAAACCTTATGGCGGGGAACGCATGCTGGAGCTGCTTACCTCACGGTGGCCAGGAAGCAAAGAGACAGAGAAAGGGCCTGGGGTCCCAGTGAAAAACTTCCTCCAACTAGGCCCTACCTCCTAAAGTTTCTACCTCCTGCCAGTAACACTATCAGCCAGGGACCAAGCCTTCAACGCATAAGCTTTCAGGGACCTTTAAGATCCAAACCATAACTTGAATAAATATTAGTTGAAAGAAAAGAAAGGCTGGGTAGATAGGAGGGTCCCAAGTGCAAACTTCCCGACTGAGCTTACTGGCAAAACTATATTCAGCAAGACATTATGGGAGTGTATGAGGTTACTGAAAAAACAGAGCACTCTTCCAGAATTTTCCGAGAAAGTCTATTTTCAAACTACACTGCTTTGCTGCCCTCATCAATGTATCTATTAAATCATAGTCCACGGTCTCTATTTTTGATCTAGACAACACGATCACTATAGTCTAACTATAGAAGAAATTTCTCTTCTGTCTGTTCCAATAAGATATTTGGCTGTGACTAGTACATCCTTCCTTCTCTACTTTCCCCCTCAACCCACTTCCCCTGTTATAACCCTCTAAGCTTAGCAACAGCGCTCTCCCTGCCGTCCTTTCCTTCCTGCACCCCACAAACACCCATGCTCGGTACTCTGCCTTCAATGCCAGCCAAGCAGAGAGCGAACATGAGAAGGTGTCTGCAGAGGATGTGAATAACCCTCATCCTAATCCCTGCTGCGGTCTTCCTGCGCAGGCCTGGCCGGGGCCCAGGAGAGCGGGAGCTGCCAGCGTATGGAAGCTGTCGCAGCCTGAAAGGAAACAAGGCAGCCAGGGGTCGTCTTATCAGAGAAAAATGAGACAACTTGTTACCGTTTATTAGAATGGTGAACTGAGCCTTTAAGTGGGAGCCTGAGTTTGTGGGGAGGGAGAACCATGTCAAGGAAGGTCGCCTGCCTCTCTTGCCAGGGCCTCATCCCAGCCCTCTGACGCTAAAGGAATAGAAGTCCAGCACCCCTCGCACAAGCCAAGTTAGCAAATGTCTGGCGTCTTCCTCAGTCGGCGGGCATGCAATAGTAATGGTAATATGGTCCCCTAACATGTTCCCAGCATTTTGCTTCTTCTTAATCACTGCCACATGTCACGTTCCTTCTGATCCTCACAGGGACTGGTGGTACAAGGTGGGGCAGGTATTATGACCCCATTTTGTAGCTTAGGAAACTAAAATACCAAGAGACTAACTGAGTTACCCAAGCTCAGGATTTTAACCAGTGGTGGGCCCCAGACACTAAGCCAAATTCCCAGAGTTTGGCCCAGTTGCTCCATCTACACTGCTCTGATGGAGGTTGGATATCAGGTTTTCCAATTAAGGGTGGTCTAATGGAGTGAGTGGGCCTACAGGAAGGATGGGGGGATGCAGCAGACTCGAAGAGGGATGGACGTCTGGTCATTTTTACATTGGTAAATGAGACAAATTAATTTGCCATTTACTTTGCTACTTGTTGATTACTTTGCTTTTAATTAATCACACAAAAGCCAGAAGCCTAACTAAAATTATAACAAACAATTTCCATTTCATTTGTTATGAGAAGGTTGTTTTCTTTGTTTTTGCTTAATTTGTATATAATATTTCTAGTGAGTTTATGAGGGACACTTCATAAACCAGATGGTAAAGCCAGACCTAGAAGACTTGGCTCAATTCAACCCAACAGGTATTACTGAGCATGTTCTCTGCATGATGTTACCAGGAGAGCTGAGATCTGTGTCCCTTGCTTCCCTGACTCCCTCAGAAAGACTTCCTCCAACCCCTCATTTGTAAGCAAAGGTCCCATTATATTAGGTATAAAATCAAAATATACTGCTCTGTATATATGACTATGTCCCCATTACACTGTCAGCCCCAGAAGACAATACTTACACCATAATCATCCTTAGGAGATAACCTGAGGCATGCATAAATATGAATTAATGTGTCAGATAGATGAGCAAATGAACGTACAAACTGGTTTCTCTGAAAACATCACTCAGTTTCTTCAAAGTTTCTCTTATTTTAAAATAAGTACAGATGCACCTGTCCTACTTGAGAAACAGCATTGTAAAAATAAATGTTTATTTGTTTGTTTTCTAGACTTCTCACACATGTGCTCAAACACACACAAAAATGTAGAAAACCTGCAGACAGGAGCCCTGTTGCTCTCTTTTCATAGTTGAGTCTCCAGTATCTACACTGGTACCTTAATAAGTAAGTACCCAGTTGATATTGTGGAAGGAGAGGAGGTGAGACAGAAAGGTATAGAAGAATACTTTAAAAACACTCTTGCCTCCTTTTGAAAAGTTATGCTTTTCCCTCTGCTATAGTTTGGATCTGGAATGTTCCCCAGTGGCACACCTGTTAACATCTTCTTTCCCAGCTTGGTGCTCGTGGGAGGTGGTGGAACCTCAAGAGGGGGTCTTAGTGGTCACTGGGAGTACCCCTGCATGGGATTGTACAACCAGAGGTGTTTCTTCTCTCTGCTTCACCTCATGGACATTGCTCCACAACTCATTCCTGCCACTATGTGCAACACACCACAAGCCTGAAAGCCACCCATTTATAAACTGGAACTCCCAAAACTATGATCTAAGATAAACTTTTTCCTTTTAGAAGTTAATTGTCTCAGGTATTTGCTATGGAAACAGAAGGCTAAATAACAACTCTTGAAGGTATAATATTTCTAATCTTCAGAAAACATGTTGTGCTGCTAAAAGAATATGTCTTGTTTCCCAATTCTGTCCTCGTAGTAAGCCTTTTCTGCGACTCACTACCTAAGAAGGACTGTACTTCCCTTTTATCTTTCTCAGGGCCAATTCTACCTTTTTCAAACTTTCTGTGATGAGGGTGCAGTGAGGGAAGGGGAAGGCAGCACCTGAGAAAAATAGCTGCCAAAACTCATCTCACCACTGCGAGAACCAGTGGAACTCCTCGCACCATTTGTGGGATCACTAACCTAAGCTCTGAAGGACAAGGTGATGCACACCCTGGTAGCTCAGCTACCTCCCTGGAGCTGGAGTGGGGAATGTGGGTGCCTCTGTGGCCCACCAGAGCCAAATAAGCACCTTAGCACAGGCTCTTCCTGGGGATTAATGAGGCACAGAAAAGAATAACACCTCAAACCATTAAGCCCAGCCAGCCATAAATCCTTGGGAATTGCACAACAGAGTGCCTGTTCCTGCTATATTATGGTGAAAATGCGTTTTTAAAAAGCCTATGGATTTTTTTTAATGGAAAACAATATCATTGGTGCCCAATGGGCCTTTCCACAGGCTAAATGCCTCAGCCCAGACATCCAGCCCTTTATTCAATTCACTACATTTCCTTCCTTATTCTTGCTACCTGCACTTCTTTTGCACTTTTCACTCCTAGAAGATATTGAAAAATGCCACAAAAACTGAAATGGCACTAGAACGAGAGAGAGAAATGGGGTGGGGGAGGGGGGGAGAGGAGGAGAGACAGAGAGACAGACAGAGACAGACAGACAGACCTTCCCAACTGGCTTACAGGAGCCAAAACTGAAAGCAGGTGCTGTTTTAATGTGGGCTCAGTGGGCAGCAAGATATGGAAAAAATAGCAGGAAACAGTGCCAAGGTGCAGGAATGGTCAATTGACTTCTTTGACATTGAAATCCTCAAAAGAAAATGCAATTGTTATCTGACAAGGATTAAGCCCTGAGACATTTTAGGCTATTAACAGCTCTGCTACAAATAATTTGCCTAATATAGTTAATCACCTGGCAAAGCCCTGGGCAATGGGACCCAACATGGGAATTAATGGGGGAAATAGGGAAGGTCACGAATGATGGGGCAAGAGGGTGGAGGAAGCCAGAGGACATGGGAGACAGAGCTGGGCGGGAAAGTCACTAGGTTACCCAGTGGACATGCAGGGCAGGCATGGAAAGTAAATACTGGCTCTCCAATGACTTTACCACGGGAATAACGTTTCCTGGAACACGCATGACAGGCGGATGGCTAAAGACAAACAGAAGCCAGAAGAGAGAGCAAAGCGGAGAGAGAAGAAGTGAAAGTCAAGGAGTTTAGCAAGACCAGAAGAATTACTTTTGGCAGGCACAAGATGCTGAAGTTCTTGGGGGTTCCACCAATTATTAGATTACCCTTCGGTAAAATAAATACCTCCTCTATGACTCAATTTCTCTATTAAAATGATCTCTTTTGAAGTCATAGAGTTCCTCTGGGGGTAAAGAGTTAATATTTGAAAATCTCAAGTAGACTTTGGAGAATCAGGTTCTATTCTAAGTGTGAGGGATTCCTATTATAAGTGATTCTGTAGATTGACAAAACTAAATGGCCTCTACATCACATCACCATAACTCTCCTCAGTGTACAAAAGTCCAAAAATAAAGACTGGATATCTTCAGATTGCTGATGCTGGTCGAGCTGGTCCCGCTCATTCACAGTGATTGCTAAACCTAGTTTTCCCTGGACACAAAGCTAAGGATTTCTATCATTGTATTATTAGCTTTTTGGCCACAATATTTGGGCATCCTTTTGTCCTCCTTGGGTCTGGAGTGGAATTTTCCACTCTTGAGAAGACTCATCTGCAGAGGCTCAGCTGACGCTGGTTCAGTCCCTCACCTCTCCTGCAGCCTCTCTGGCGGAGAAGAGCTCATTTCTCAGCACAGTGAGGCCCCACAGTGACTTGCTCAGATCTTGGTTCGTCAGGAAAACTTCACGAAGATTCTTCCCCAGGCCGGCTCTCCCAACAACCACCTCGCACGCTACCCCAGCCCCGCCCTGCCTTCAAACTGAGCTGGGCTCTGTGTCAGACAGCTGGGTGGTAGCACCCTCCATTTGCTACCAATCCTCTGGCTCTCTCTTTCTTACAAGTTCCCAAACAGTGTTATTAGAGCTAAAACATTTCCTGGTTTTTATTCTTATGTCTTTCTCATCTGTGTTTGCCCTGTTAGATCATTAGCTTCTCAGCCATGAAACGCATGTTCTGTTATTCCTTATTATTCTCCCTCTCGGTTCTTGCGGATTGTATACTGATCTCAACATACCAAAAAGTTTTAGTGAAGAACATTAAGTGGCTAATTCTAAAATGGGAGAAAATGGGTGTAGCTTAGAAAGCATTTGCCTAGCGCACAGAAAATGCTGAGTTCAATCCTTAACACCACAAAAATTAACTAATTAATTAATTAAAAGGAAAGAAAAAAAAAACAAAAAGTAAATTGTGGCAATTTGTTGCAGACGAAATAGTTATGTTTGTGTGTGTGTGTGCATGTGTGCGGGCATGTTCGTCTGCATAGTCACTCATTCCATAAATATTCATTGAGTACCTACTGCGTTCCAGATATGAAGATAGGAATCAGAATACAATGCAGAACAGAGAAAATAAGGCCATTTTCTCCCTGAACACCTTCTTAGCCTTCTCTTTGGATACAGTTTGCCAGATCTTTGAGCCTCATGCAGCTTGTATGTTCAGAGTTTATTTCATGGCTGAAAGGGGATAGTGTGTTTGGATGTGAATCATGTAAAAAAAAAACAAAGATTTATGTCCCCTTTAAGATTATGCTTGGGACTGATGAGATAGCTCAACAGCATAAGAGCCTGCCTGGCAAGCACAAGGTCCTGAGTTCGACTCCCAGTACCCACATAAAGGAGAAAAAGGCCGGCGATATTGCTCACTGGCACAAGTGCCCACTGGCAAGTGCAAGGTCCTGAATTCGACTCCTGGTACCCATATTAAAAAAAAAAAAAAGATTATGCTTGATTTGGGCTCAAAAAAGCCAGAAATGAGTGTTAGGTATCATTTAGAACCTAATAGTTTTCTTCCTGAAGTGTCTCTTTTATATTATACCAGGAGGAAAACAGTACAACTTACATATGCTAACAATGACAACTCAAACTTGCATACTACTGAATATTTTAGGAAACCCCAGACTGAGGAAGTACTGATTTCAGGCTAACAATAATAAACATACCAATTTCCAACAAGTTGTTGGCTTTTTAAAAAAAATAGAAATTGCTTTCTACCTAACCTTAGAAGCAAAAACACCAACTTGCTTTACTTATAAAGAATGGCTGTAACAATGTGTATATTTCACCAACAGTACATATAAGTTCTAGTATCCCAGTATCTAGTTTCTCACCACTATTTCTAAATTTTTCCATTATAGTGAGTGTAAAATAGTATTTTGTTGTTATTTTGTCTAATTTCTGAGTTTGAGTAAATTTTCATGTATTTTTTTAACAATTCAGATTGCCCCTGAATGAATTGCCTATTGCTATTCTTTGTCCATTTTCTATTGAGTTTGTCCATCTGTGCTGTTGAATTGTAAGAATCATTTTTCTAATGTAGACGTCATTCCCTTATTGTTGTTTTATTGTTAATGTAAATGTATTTTTGCAGACTGGAACCGGTCTTTTAACTTGATCTATGGTACTTTCATTGAAAAGAAATACATCAGCTATTTGCTTTGTGAGCTGGGCTTTGGTGGTCTTATTTAAGAAGACCTCCTTCATTCTAAACTCACAAAGATGCCCTTTTCCATTAGCTTCATGGTTCCATTTGTTTTTAATCCTTCTGGAAGATTAAGTATAGTGTCTTATAGAATCTGACTTAATATTTTTTCTCCATATACTAGTAACTTGATTTTCCTAACACACTATTTAGTATATAATCCACTGACATATCACTGATTATATACATATTATATTATAAAATATATAATATATATATATATATTTATAGTGCCAGACCTATCATAAGCTAGGTCTCCAAATTAATATAGGTCTACTTTCAATTCTTTATACTGCTTCATAGATTTATTTTCCTATTTTTTACTGTTTTACATAGTTTCTACTACTATGTATGTTTGTGATAAGTTTCGGTATCTAATAGAGTGAATCTGCCTGTTTCTTCTTCTTTTCCAAATTAGATTTAGCAGTTCATGGACATCGGTTAATGCCTGTAAATTGTAGAATTAGCTCTGGGTCACTTACTCTGCTACACAGTCTTGAAAGTCCACATGATCTTTTCTTTCTCTTCCTCCTCCAGCCTACATCTTCATCCTAGAAGTCATATATCTCTATATATATCAATTAGTGAAAAATCAACTCAAAACAATTTAAATAAATAAAAACAATACAGCAATATAACAAGTACTCAAACAATATCATAAGGATTTCATTCCTGATTTCCTCTGTTTCCTCTACTCTTCGCTCTACTTGCTTCTGGATTTGCTTCCATCTCACACAGATTTCCCCCAAGAGTAGGTCACTAGCTACCTTACTTTTCTAGCAACCCAAGCAGAAAGAAGAAGCTTTCTCCCTGGAAGTGTCATCTGTAGTTTTCAGACCCCATCTTGCCCTGTCCTAAAACAATTTGCCCTTCCCGTGATAGCTGATGTGCCCGGAGTATAGAAGGCTCTGCTTGGGCCAAGCCTGTATCTTTTGCCTGCTCATCCTTGCCGGGTTCAGCCTTATCTGAGAAAATGGCTAATAGGAAAGTTGTTCCATTAAAAAAAAAAAATACTTAACTATTGTATCCAGAAGAGAGCACAGATACAGGCAAGCAAAACTTACAAAGAATAATTCTAACTGGACAATCCATTGCACTTATTCATTTGACTCCTCTTACCACAATAGAAGCTCAGTGAGGGCAAGCTCTGAAGCTCCTCATCTTTGAGCCCCTAGGTCCTAGTCAAGTGGCACTGCATGGCAGGGGCTCAAAACATTTACTGCATGTAAATAAGGGGCAAATGCAAAGATGCCAGGAGCAGCAGTTAAGGCCAGATTGCATGAGGTTGCATTTTAGGTAGAAAGAAGAGAAAATGCCAATGACTGCACCAGACTTGTTGAATTTGGATTTAAAATGCCAAGACATCAGCCTCAGAAATGAGTCACTATTCTTCTGTCACATTGTCTAAATCCACAAGTTAATTCTACCATTTTTCCTGATGTCTTGACCCCTCTTACAAAGGGAAGCTTCATGTCATTGTTAGGAGTTTTAACTTTGACACTTATTAGCTAGGAGAACTTGGCTGGGTTAGCCATTGTGGAGCCATGGGTTCTTGTTCTGCCCAGTAAGAACCAATCCATACTTTGTAGGTTGTTATATTTTGAAAGATGAGTATGTAAAGAATGAGGCCCACTGTCTGGCACTAGGCTACAAGAAAATACTGCTGCAGCTGGTATTTTTCAATCATCTACTATGTTCCAGGCAAGGTAGATGGCTGCTAGGCTTTGAGGAACCAGTGTAGACAGGGTCTCTGCTCTCAAGTCTCTCAGAATCTTCCAGGGAATAAAGACCATCTGAAAAGGAATGAGACCAAACTCCAGTAAGCATAATGTTGGGGAAATATGGACTGCTGGTCAGCACAAAATGGAATATTTACTCTAGTCTGTGGTGATCAGGGAAGGCTTCCCACAGATTGTGATATCTTTTGTGAAACCGGGAGAATAAATAAGAATTAGCAAGTTTAAGGGTGTGAGTATTTAAAGAGGAGACTGTTCCAGGCAAAGAATTGGATAGGGGATGCCCAGAATTGAGAGAGGCCATAGCAAATTCATAACAAAAAGCAATTTTAATGATCCTCAATAAATGTCATTTAACATTAGTATAAATGCTACTATTGTAATGACATTATTGACAGTATCTATTAATGCTTATTATAGCCTCCAGGGCAATGCTTTCCCCTCCCTTAAAAAGTATGTTTTCCAAACATATATTCCTTGATTTTCACACTAGAAGAATATACTCTATTTACTCTTAGAGGATTTATCAAAGACTCTGACCACAAAGGCAAAAGACTGTAGTCTGGGTCTGAAGAGCGCCTTAAAAAATGACTGATGTTAACTATAAGTTCTGATTAAAGGACATTGGAAAAAAATGCAGATGTATAGGATCAGGGTGTGACTTTGCAGTGTGGTGAGGAAGTTGGTACAGTAAGCTTCAGCAGAACTTCCAACCAAAAGTAGACATTCCCACGTAGAAGACAGCAGAAAAGAAGAAGGAAATGGGAAGCCAGTAAATGGCTTTTCTTGTTTTATTTCATTTTGGCTAATGGCTCTGATGTGATCATTATATATTTCATACATGTGTCAAATTATTGTATAACCCATGATATGTACAAATATTATGTGCTGACTTCTTTTAAGAAAAGGGAAAGTATTTTCTAAGCATGTTATGCTTTAATAAGAAATTTTTCTTGTAAAAACTATTAAATCTATGGCCTCCTCACATTCAATGTGGTTATTACAAACTCATCATCTAAAATCAATTAAGTATGAGTACTTTTTCTATAAAATGTGATATGAATGTAGCCTACTCACCCATTCTTTCACCTTAGTGACAGGCATTTATGTTGGGACATTAACCTTATTGTTGGTGTCATCACAACCTGAATAAAGTTCTCTTCCTACCACTGTGCAAGTGTGACTTCTTGGTAGTACCACCTGCAGAGTTTTGAAACATCCACTCTCATGGATGCCCAGACCCCAACTTACAAAATCAGATCTTCTGAATCAGCACCATTATGAGTCCAATCTGGACACCCCCTCCCCAGCACTGTGGCCACTCTGACTTCCTCTTCTACCACTCTTCCCCTGTATCACCTCACTCCTTCCAAACTGGACTCCTTGCTGTTTTTATCTGTTAGCTATTGCTATGTAACAAATTATCCCCAAACTTAAAATCTTAAGATGGAAAAAAAAAGTTTATTATTTCACACTGTGAGTCAGCTACAGAGACAAAGCTTACTTTGTAAGGCATTTTATGCATGATAGGTACCCAATAACTATTTGTTGAATGGAAAAACTTGTGGCAGCATCAAAGTATTTTCTTATAAAATTTTGAATTCATTCAGGAATTGCTTTATAGAAAAGCAAGCAGTCACCCCAACTACATATACCAATCCCTCTGACAGCTATATCTGTTCTCATCCCAAATCAAAGTACCACTCAGCAAAATTTTATTTTAGTCTGTATGCAGCAATAATCACTGTCTTTTAAGTCAGGCGCCTCTGAAACAGATCTGGAAATTAAGGCTCGTATGCAAGTAATTTATTAAGGAAGTGTTCTCAAGAGAAACTGGTAAGGAAATGAAGTAAGCAAGACTGGGAGTCACTAGTATTCAAGTGAGGGTGTGATCAGGAAAATTCCCAGCCTCAAGCTAATCCCACAGGGAGATCAGTAGCATGAGTAACAATCTCACTTTGTCCCTTTCTCATGACCAGCAATCTAGGCTTTCAAATTCCACAAAATCACCCACTTGCACATGGGCCAAGCAGCTCTACAAAGCCAAGGCCAGTCTCCTGGAGAAGGTAATATGAGTTGGTAGAAGAAATAGGCCAAAAAGAACTGGTGGAGCAATTGGGTGGTGTATGGTCAGTGTCCACTAGCAGAGCTATAAGAAACAAGCCTCTGACTCCTTCTGACTCCTTCAAGTCCAACTGAAAGTCTAATTTAGAATAAGATGGAATTTCTATTGCATCACATTTAATCCTTACCCCTGCCTCCAAAATAAAACAACACTATGGGATAGTTAAAACTATTACTCCTATTTTTACCAAAGCTCAAATAAAATAAGAGACTTGCCCAAGATCACATAGCCATTAAATGTCTGAGTCAGGTATCGAACCCTGGTTTATGTGTCTCAGAGTCCCTGCTTGTAGGAAACAAATCCTGCTTGGAATGCCTATGAGTTTGTCCTCAACTAGAGGGTGACCAAGGATGAAAAACAAAGAGACACTGAATCAGTTTAAAAAGAGGGGCCAGGGGGCTCTTGCCTCTCTTTGACAAGGAGCTCTGAAACTTTGGCTCACCTCACTTTTATTTCCTCAGACATAGGAACAAGCAATTAGGGTAGAAAAAAATTCATCTACCTCCTATTTTCTATAGTATATGCCCAGGTACACAACCAGATATCAGCTGTGTTGACTCTTCCTCAGAGCCTGCATGTTACCCAAGGAGCACAGCTTGCTGTTTTTGTCCTTTGTGCAGGCAGAGAAGGTCAATTAGGCCTTTATCTGGTCTCCTACATCTCCCCCTTTTTGTATTTATAATAGCAGCCATGGAATATCAATCAATACTGTTTGCCCCTAGGGGAAGTATGTAGGTGTAGTCATTCTATCTTTTGTCTTGAGGTCTAGCCTTTAATGACTATTCCTCCACCCACAGTTGTAATGTATCCTTTTGAGGGTCTAGTCCTATCTGACTGCCTATAATATAACTAATTTAACTGTCCCCCTCTGGAGAAGTATACCTAACTGCCATGAGGGGACAAAGGTCAAAGACTGTTCTGACTACTTCCAGCTGAAAGGGGCATAGCTGTGATTGACAGTCAGAGATACTCCCCAGAGGGTCCATTTAAAGGCCCTCGATAGATGCCAGGCATTCTCACCTCAGTAGGCATTAAGGATGGACACATCTTTCTGCCTCCTAAGTGGTTTTCTTCAGTTGTCATCTGGGAGAAGACTTTCACTGGTGAGGAGAGTAGAGTCAGGTTCCACCATGGCCACACATGGGGAGGACTTTTCCATGGTTCCTTGCTCCTATAGGGCACCCACACTGTCTGTCCATTTCCTGTAATGACACAAGCAAAACCCCAACCCCACGGTAACAGGGTAAACAGTCCCTCCCATTTCCCCATCTCCAGGGACCACCATAAAACTTGTGTTTTCTCCTTTTTCCCATGCTCTTGTACTTTTGCTCAATGTAATTCTACTGGGGTGCTATCTATATTACCAACAGGATTCAAAAATTAAGTGTAAACATTGCAAGATCAAGGCAAACTTGTGGCTCATTATGACTTATTCCCCCTTTTTGTTTTTGTAATTGCCATTTTAATGTCAAATGTGCATGCTCAACAATAGTTTGTCCTTGTGGATTATAAAGAATTCCACTAGAATGATTAATATCCCATTGTTGCAAAAATCTTTGAAAGCTCCTGCTTATATAGGCAGGGCCATTATCTGTTTTTATTTTCTTAGGAACACCCATCTTTGCAAATGCCAAGAGACAGTGTTGCTGTATATGCCCCACAGTCTTGCCTACATAGCAGGTAGCATGCATAAAATGAGAGTAAGTACTATGCTAACACGCACATACTGAAGTTTGCCATATTGGGATATATGTGTTACATCTATTTGCCATGACTCATTTACCTGGAGGCCTTGGGGATTATAGCCTAGTGATGGAACTGATGTAGGTAAAGTTTAGCATGCTGGACAAAACTGCACAATATGCAGCACTTGGGAGGCTGAGGCAGGAGGATCACTGTGAGTTTGAGGCCAGCCTGGACTACACAGCGAGACCCTATCTCTAAAATAAACACCAAACAAACAAACAAACAAAAAAGATTGTACAATATGGCATGCCTGTGATCTAGAAAGTTTAAAGTGAGAAGGGCTCAAGTGTTCTGATGGACATAAGCATGGGAAAGCCTCACCTGTTGAAAAATCAAGGTGATGAATCTATTGGCGTGATTTCCTTCTGCCAGGGTCCCAGAAGACCAGAGTGTGAATATACATGGCCTATATAAAAAGAAGCAGTCCTATTCCAAATGGCTTCCTGCAATCATAAAAACAAATTGAACAGAGGGGGAACTAGGGTGCTTTTATAGTGGCTGTCTCCAAGCAATTAGTGACATTAACTACATAGGCAGAATCACATAAATGTTAACAGGTTCTGCCAGAGTACATTCTAATATGGTAATTACAGCAACTAATTCTGATCTTTGAGCCAAAAGTCCAGGGATAACAACTTTTTGGTCATTTCGCATAGTCCAGTAAGCAATAAAACCACAAAAAGGTCCATCATCTGTAAAGTAAGTTGAGGCATTCATAAGAGGAGTTGTCTGAGTATTCTTAGGTAAGATAAATGAATAATGACAATATAGCTGTACAAACTTATTAGAAGGATAATGATTATCAACTAATCTGATATAATCTGCAAAGGCTATCTGCCAGATTAAGGAAGTTTGTAATAAATGAGTACATTGTGCAAGATTAATTGGGAGCACAATACAATTAGGATTAAATCCTAAAAGCTGTATGCTGCAGTGACAGGATGACTGAATTAACTTGATCTGTATACATCTGAAGACTTTTTGTAAGATGGTAAGGGAGATAAAGCCATTCAAAAGGTTGATATTTGTTGTTCACTAGTGGACCAAAAAGTCCATTGGGAGAGTGAGGAGTGGGCAATATGATCAGCATAAGAGGCACAGTCAGAGTAATTCAAAACACCTGTCTATTTGCCAAAGCAGTTTCTATTGCCTGGAGTTCTTTATGGGCTTCAGGTGTGAGGATACAGTGAGAATTCAAATCTGGATCTCCTTGTAATGCTTTATATAGATTGCTTAACTTATACGTATGTATTCCTAATTTTCAGCAAATCAAATTAATATCCCCCAATAATTCTTAGAAATGATTTAATGTTTGTAACAAGCTTCTTCTTAATGTTAATTTCTAGACTCAAACTGCTCTTTTCATTACCAGAGTTCCAAAGGAAGTACGGGGGAGATAGTTTGAATTTTCTCTGTGCCTCTGCATAACCCATGTTGTATGAAAGCCCATTTAGTTTCTACAAAAAGGAGGATAAGTTTTGGCTGTGAATCGACAGCAAGCAATATATCACCCACATAATGTATTATATAGGCTTGAGGGAATTTTTTCCTAACAAGATCTAAAGCCTGACCAACAAAATACTGACACAGGGTGGGACTGTTGATCATCCCCTCTGGCAAAACTGTCCTTTGACATCAGCACATAGACTCAGCAAAGTTAGTGGCAGGAACAGAAAAAGCAAAATGAGGTCAGTCCTGTGGCCTTAAAGGGATGATGAAAAAGTGATCCTTAAGATCAATAATTATCACAGGCCAGTCCTGTGGAACTGCAGTGGGAGAGGGAAGTCTGGACTGCAGGGTGCCTATAGGGTAAATATATTTATTAATAGTCCTTAAATCCTGACGCAAGCTCCACTTTCCTGATTTCATGGTATAAAAAAACAGGAGTATTCCAAGGGCTAGTGGAAGGCTCAATATGTCTCGCCTTCAACTATTCTTCTATTAACACTCATAAGTGAATGAGCTTACAATGACAGGGACCATTGATCCACCCAAACCAGAACATCGGTTTTCCATTTTAATAAGAAAGCGGTTTACTGCTGGGAAGAAGCCACAATGACCCTTATTAAAAACTTACCTTATAGGGAAGCTTTTTTCTGACAACAGGTGGAATTGCTTTATTAGTAATTTGAATTTGTCATTTTTTCAGCAGACTCCTGCCCTACAAATTGACTGGGATCCCTGCAATAAATGGCGGAAAGACTGGCCTAAAGTTATCAGGGCCTACATAGGTTAGAGATACAGTACTCTGCATGACCTGTCTGGGTGACCTGAGCCCCCACGAAGGAGACGGCTGCTGCTCAGGTGGGCAGGCAGGTGGCCACTGGGACGAAGCCATTACTGAAACATCTTCACCTGTGTCAATGAGCTATCAAAAATATTTTCCTTTAATCTTAAGAGTATACATGGGCTGGTGGTCTGTGATATCTCGAGTGAAGAACACATCCTTATGAGGGAGGAGGTACTGTTAAATCCTTTAGCTTCTCAGCTAATAGCTATGGTTCTGACAGCCAGTTGAAGAATTAGTTGAGCAATACAATCTCCTGGCTCAAAGACCCAAACATCATGCTACTGAACCACAACCCAAATTTCCCCCAGTAGTCTGAATCAACAATCCCAAGGAGTACTTCAACACCCTGTAGGTTTAATCCATTTTTTTCTAGGACTAGACTCATAGTACCTAAGGGAAGAAGTCCCCAGATCCCTGTGGGGATTTTAACAGGTTTATCTCCTCCAGTCAAAGTCCCTGTTTGTGGGGGACCACCTGGATGGCTGTCCTTGAGAGAAGAGTAACTATCTCCACCTTGGCTGAACCTGGCCCTAATTTCACCTATTGATATGTACAGAGCTGGCTAGGACTTTTCCTTATCTCTTTAATTGGCTTTAGGCAATGCAAATAGGTCCAGCCGAGGTCCTGATGTATAGTCTTTGAAGCAAAGCGACAGGCCTGTGTTTCCCCACCCTTTGCTCCCAATACATGGTTGAGCCTGGTGGGATGGAGAGCTGTGCTCCACGCTGTCGGCTGGGATGGAGCCTCGAGAAAGAGGCTATGACTTCCCAGGGCATAAAAGATTATACATCAGAGCTGAAGCACCGACCCCAAAACATTAGATACTATCTTGAATTGTGTTATGCAGATTACTCCTTCTGCATATACTTCCCTCTGCATTTGCAAAGGTGATTTTCAGGCCTAGCCCAGCTCACGAGACTCACGTACTTCCCGAGACTCACGTAATTCCCGTAATTCCCGCCACTCTCACAGTCACTCATCCCCCGAGCCACTCCCCTCCTTCAGAATTAATAAAACCCGGGTTCGGCCCTGGGTGGTGGCCTTTGTCCCAGTAGCCACCATCTTGGTGGGACTTAGGACCCCTTGGCTCCCCACAACTATATATATGCCTTAGTGTCTTTATTCTCACCGTGGGTTGCATTGGATGTGGTAGACTGGAATTAACTTGGTAGAATTCCAATAACTTCCTTTTGGGTTTACAAATCTAACTTCCTGGACCGTGTCGAGGATCAGGAAGGGCTCTCTATATTTGGCGCTCAACGTGGCCAGGACGCACGACCTTCTTGGCACAACGACCACTATCCAGAATCACGTGCCGGCAATCCACTGGACCTTGCGTGACCAACTTGAAGGTAAGCGGAGCATTTTACTAATTATAGTGCTCAGACGCAAGTAGCAAATAGGAGTCTGTTCGTCAAGGGTAACAATGGGGCAAGCGTATTCTTTATCTGCAGAAGAGAAAGAATTTAGCCAGTTGATCATGAAACTGTTAAGTGATGCAGACATTAAAGTGCCATCTAAGGAAGTATTTAGATTACTCCAACAGATCGCTACATTCCATCCTTCCTTTCCCAAAGCCGGTACACTCGATATCAGAGTTTGGGATAAAATAGGTGACAGCTTTTATAAAGCTAAAACCCGAAATAAAACAATCCACCCAAAAACTTTAATCACATATAGTCTTGTAAAGGTGGCTCTCTTATCTTTACAGCAGAACTTAGCAAAGAAAGCAGAACAGCAACAGATAACCATGGCAAAACACTCTAACTGTGCTGACAAAATGCCTATGGATAGGGTAACTGAATTAGAAAAGAGCCCTGATGCAACCATAACAAAAGCGTCAAATTACGACGTAAACATGCCTTCACCTGGGCTGCTAGAGAAAAATGAAGCTTGTTTAAGAAATGCAAATAATCACATGATTTCCCTTTTGCAAGACATTAATAAAGGAGTGCAAAACTTTTCCAATTTATTAACACACTCAGCTTTGTTCTCCATACCCAATCCTGAAGATAATGCTTCCGCTGCTGTGTATCCCACTGCCCCTTCCCTTCCTCCACTTCCCACAGCCCCTCCTTCCCTCCCCCCAAGGAAGCCAAAGTACTGTGATGTAATATGTGCACAGGCAATGTGCTTTCCAGTCACTGAAGAGACAGATCCAGAACACCCTTCCCGTAAATGCAGTACGCACACAGCTTTTAACTTTCTGCTCTTGAAAGAATTGAGACAAAGTGTGCTAGACAATGGAGTCCAGGCTCCTTATACTCTTGGTTGTTTGGATAACATAATTCAAGGCTTTCAAATGGTGCCAGGCGATGTGACCCATCTAGCTCACACCTGTCTATCGTCGGCACAATTTCTGCATTTTGAATCACAATTAAAGACGCTCATTTCAGAACAAGCACAGATTAATCAAGATAGTGAGGATGAAAATCTTAAAGCTATTACTCATGAGATGCTGTCAGGTGGGGGCCAATATGCTGATTTAAAGGTACAGGCACGTGCCCCACCCCTTCTTTTCATGCAGTGCAAAGAACTACTGCGCCGTGCATGGATTTCTGTCCCAGAAGACGGCACACCTAATAAGTCCTTTACCCAGATATTCCAGGATCCTACAGAAACTCACACCCAGTTTGTAGCACGATTGCAAGAAGCCATAAATAGGCAGATTTCTCACAACAATGTAGCTAAAATACTCCTTCGTCAATTAGCATATGAGAATGCCAACGAGGACTGTAAACGAGCCTTGACCTCGGTACTTCATACTAAAGACTTATCTACTTACATTCAAACATGCCAAAATATTGGATCTACCACTCATGCTTCTACACTCATGGCACAGGCTATCTCCCAACACCTTGCCAATAAATTTGATATGATTAAATGTTTTAATTGTGGCAAGCAAGGACATATTTGCTGGCACTGCCCAGAGGCTATACAAGCGCCAGCCCCCTCAGCTACACAAGCTGTTACTAGGCCAGGCCCCGATTTACCACGTACTCCATGTCCGCGTTGCATGAAAGGTTTTCACTGGGCAAAAGACTGTAAATCTAGAATTCATAAGGATGGCACACCCCTGCTACAGGGAAACGGAGTATCGGCCCTTCCCCGGGGCCAGGCACAAACACAGGGGACAAACTCAAACAGTGTCCTGCTATCCCAGGCAGAGTTAAACCAGTTATATCCAATCCAAACCAGACAGACAACAATTCCTCTGCCAGGGTGGGTGCATGGCGAGACATTATGTCCCTCATACGAAGAACCACGCAGAGTGCAGGATTAGATTTACCAGCAGCTTCTCGCATTCACTTATTAGGGGGGCAAAAAACCACTTTTAATTCCCACTGGAGTCTATGGACCACCACCAGAAGGAACTGTGGGACTAATTATTGGAAAATCAAGTTTAATTTCTAAGGGCCTTACTGTAATTCCAACTTTAATAGATGATGATTGTAATCAAGAGATATTGGTTGTGGTGTGCTCCACCGACATTTGGGTGATCGAACCTGGTGATCTGATTGCTCAGATTTTACTTTTTCCCACAGTTCAGTCATCTCCTGGTCTCTACCCCTCGTGGGAGCCTGGTAAAAATAAGCCCCTGGGCAAGGAAATTTATTTCTCCCAAAACATTTCCGCTCATAGACCTACTTATACTATTAAGTTAAAGGGAAAATCTTTTACTGGATTGATGGATACAGGAGCTGATGTCACAATAGTCAATAGCCAATCTTGGCCATCTGATTGGCCAACTAGACCCACCTCCACAGCTTTGATAGGCTTAGGCTCCCCTCAATCTGTCTCACAGAGTGCCCTGCCACTGCCATATACCGGCCCAGATGGACAAACAGGTATTATTACACCATTTATTGCACCCATTCCCGTCAGTCTATGGGGCAGAGACCTTATGAAAGAGTGGGGCACTGTCTTAGTTACTTCTGCCCCTCAGAAGTGCGTATCACCCATTAACAAGATGATGGCTAAGATGGGATATCAAGAAAACAAAGGTTTAGGTAAAAACTTGCAGGGCGGTACCCTTCCAATTGAGCCTTTAATAAAACGAGATAAATCTGGAATTGGATATGATTCAAATTTATAGTGGGGACCATTGAAACTTCTCCGCCTATCTCTGCACTGCCAATTCAATGGAAAACTACAGAGCCGAAATGGGTTTCTCAATGGCCCCTAACTCAGGAGAAGTTAAAGATCTTATCAACATTGGTAGAAGAGCAACTACAATTAGGTCACCTTGAGCCATCTGTTAGCCCATGGAATACTCCAGTTTTTGTAATTCCAAAAAGATCAGGCAAATGGAGGTTAATACAGGATTTAAGAGCTGTAAATGCTTGCATGCTGCCAATGGGAGCACTGCAACCTGGTCTACCTAGTGTTACTGCAGTCCCACGGAACTGGCCTATGGTTGTTATTGATCTTAAAGACTGCTTTTTTAATATCCCCCCTCTCCTCCGGATCGACCTTTTTTTGCATTTTCGGTGCCTAGCATTAACTTTCACGAGCCAGCAAAGCGTTTTCAATGGACAGGGCTCCCACAGGGAATGGCAAATAGTGCCACATTGTGCCAGTTGTTTGTAGCACAAGCTTTGAAGAGATGTAGAGCTCAGTTCACCCAAGCCTATATTATCCACTACATGGATGACATTTTACTTGCTATGCCTTCCAAATCTAACCTACTGATGCTATTTGAAGAAGTCAAGCGAGATTTACATGCTTTTGGCCTTCAACTAGCACCTGACAAAGTACAAATGATAAGTCCTTACAGTTATTTGGGTTCTATTGTTTCTGAAAAAGTAATTAAGCCACAAAAGATTCAGATAAGAATAGATAAGCTACAAACTTTAAATGATTTCCAAAAACTATTAGGAGATATTAACTGGCTCAGGCCCAAGTTAGGCATAGCAACATATCAGTTACAAAATTTATATAGTATTCTTCAAGGTGATAAAGACTTAAGTTCCCCCCAGCAACTCACAGAAGCAGCCAAGCAAGAACTAAAATTGGTTGAAAAATGTCTACATTCTAGGCAGTGTTTTAGAATTGATGTTACTCAGCCTCTTTATCTGTTAGTGTTACAGACCCCTCATTCTCCCACAGGAATGTTAGGACAATGGAATAATAAGGTTCTTTCACCTATGGAATGGTTATTTTTGCCAAATCAGCTAGTAAAAACTCTCCAGGTATATATAGAATTAATAGCAAAGATGGTGACTATGGGGAGAAATAGGGCATGTCAGCTCTTTGGACATGATCCAGATGTTATTGTGGTGCCACTAGATGCTCAGCAGAGACAAACCCTACTCCAAACTGCCTTATTCTGGCAGGTAGCATTTGCCCAATTCCTGAGAACAATAGATAATCACTACCTGAGTGACCCCCTCTTGCAGTTCTTCCTTCACACTTCTATTATTCTCCCAAAAGTTACTCAATTGCAACCATTGGCAGGGGCCCCCACTTACTTTACAGATGGCTCCTCCAGAGGAAAAGCAGCTATCTGGAGCTGCTCCTTCCAGCACTCCTTCTCTACGCAGGGAGATTCAGCACAGTGTTCAGAGATTAAAGCTATCCTATATGTTATAGAGCAATTTGCAGATCAACCCCTTAATATACTAAGTGACTCTTCTTATGCAATATATCTCACCCAAAAGATTGAGGCTGCGTCTATTCGCTCCACCATCGAGCCTACTCTTTTGCATCTGTTTTTAAAACTACAAAAGGCTATACTAAGCAGAACTGCTCCATTCTTTATTGATCATATTAGAGCCCACTCTAATCTCCCAGGTCCATTATCATTGGGAAATTATAATGCAGACGCTCTTGTCAATTTAATTTCCATTTTTGATAAAGCCAGACAATCCCATGAATTTTTTCATCAAAATTCTAAATCTCTACAAAAGGAATTTAAAATTACAAGAGCTCAAGCTAGACAGATAGTGATGTTGTGTCCTTCTTGTCAGCTCATTCCTAGGCCTATTCCTCAACAGAGTTGCAACCCGAGAGGTCTTAGAACCAATCAGTTATGGCAAATGGATATTACCCATATAGTCTCCTTTAACAAACTTAAGTATATTCATGTCTCTATAGATACCTTCTCACACATGATCCATGCTACGTGTCATTCAGGTGAACAAAGTCGACATGTCATACAGCATTGTGTATCAGCCTCTGCTAACTTAGGAGTGTCACAAACAATAAAACCTGATATTGGTCCTGCTTATATTAGTAAACATTTTCAGAGTTTTCTTGATAACTGGAATATAAAGCATGATACGGGGATCCCCTATTATCCCCAAGTTCAAACAATAATTGGACGCACTCATCTTAAACTAAAAAATCAACTAGCTAAACAAAAGAAAGGGGGAACACGGGGTCAAAACTCTGCCACATATGTTCTAACTTTTCTGAATCCTGCTTGGTGCGACCTCCAAACCGGTGTTTGGAATGGTCCAACATCACTTTTAAATTGGGGCCGAGGACATGCTTATATTTCCACAGATAATCGAGAGACATTACGACCATCAGAGCTGTTCCATGGCCAGAATCCAACCCACCTGAACATGTCAAGTCCTCTGCCAAGACCTCAAGCAATGAACCTGACAGCGCATCATCCACTGTCCTGGGAAGGCCTGCAGCAGACCATTCATGAGGCTTGCCACCTAGTTAACAGCCAGGGTTTGATTCAATCACCTAAAAATTTTTTCCTTGCAATGCTTGCTCTGCTAGCAGCTACAGTATGTATTCCTGTGGTTCAGGGAAAAGAGTATTGGGCCTACATACCTAATCCACCCTTACTTAGACCCCTTACATGGATGGGCAGGCCCCCAGAGATTTTCCATTCTATAGAGAACAGTAACCCCACTTATACTATTCTGCCTGGGCCACAAATTTTAATGCATTTATAAGAACAGGCTAAGCTTAACATTACCTCTCATTTTGTATATCCACCTTTATGTGTAGCCCATCTACAGCAAGATTCCAGCCCTTGTATGTCAGCTGTGGCTCAGATTTGGAAAATACAACTGTCTAAAGGACAATTTGCCTTATTAACCTTAAATTCTATTCCCTCAGATGGTAACTTTGTAAGAGATTTTAAACCTAATATTCCTATCTGTATTCCAGAAGCTCATGCCCCTCATTTTGAGGAAGGAGATCTGGGCCCCTGGCAGACTTGCAGGGATCCATATCATGGATGGGCCATACACAAATTTAATTATTCCTTTGTAGATTGGTCCCCCAGAGGATTCCTTCTGGGAAAAGATCGAAATTGGCATGTGATTTCCTTTGCAGGCTCTCCCGATCATACCATAACCTCAGAGGCCTTGTCCAATGTTACATGGTCAGGTAGAGGCCTCAATCCTCCCATCCCCAGACTCATTATCAATGACAAGGCTGGACCCATACAACATACTTTATGGAAGTTGGCCCTACCTTTTCATGCTGGGCGACTGCAGACTGAGTATCTGCAGCTGGTAGTTGGAGGAAAAGTCAAAGTAGTATTACAAGGTCATAGGTATATAAAAGTAAGCATATGTGTGTATGATCCTCATGTACTATTGATAGGGAAGATAAAATGGCAACAAAATATGTTCTCATGCACTAATTGTTATCTAAGCCTTTGTGTCATGCCTGAGCATCTTTCTAATGACTCCACAGTAGTGATCATGGGCAGGATGCCTGGAGTTTGGCTTCCGGTCAATCTGACAGAGCCTTGGTATCATTCATCTACTTCCCTCTTGATAGAGACTTTGATTAAGAGATTTACTAATCGTACCAAGAGGATGATTGGATTAGTTATAGCAGGAATAACCTCCCTAGTGCTTTTGATAGCCAGCTCAGCTATTGGCTCTGCGGCATTAGCTCATTCAATGCAAACTGCTCACTTTGTAGACAATTGGACAAAAACTGCTGATGAAAGCTGGAAAATTCAGCACGAAATTGATATAAAATTGCAAACCCAAGTAAGCATATTAGAGACCTCCGTCCTTTGGATGGGAGATCAAATTGAAAGTTTGCAATTGCAACAAGGGTTAAAATGTCACTACAATATGACCCGCTTTTGTATCACCCCTTTACCATGTAATAAAAGCCTACATCCTTGGGGAATGGTCAAAAAACACATACAAGGAGCAATCCATCAAAATATTACTATAGATATAGATGCTCTTCAAAGAAAAGTGCTGTCCATGTCACAACAGGCAGTCACATTCGATGCCCAAATTAAAGATTGGGATAAGTTCGCTGATGCTATAGAACAATTGAATCCATTTGCATATCTCAAGGCTCACTTCTGGTTTTATGTTGGAATTAGTGTTCTCATCCTCTTGTTTATAATTCTTCTCATTAAAGTGTGTCACAGAGGATTCACAACCAGGAGACGACTTGAGGCCATACAGCCGCGACTGCCCCTGCTCCAGCTTCTTCAAAACAAAGAAGGGGGAACTATGGGGGACCACCTGGATGGCTGTCCTTGAGAGAAGAGCAACTATCTCCACCTTGGCTGAACCTGGCCCTAATTTCACCTATTGATATGTACAGAGCTGGCTAGGACTTTTCCTTATCTCTTTAATTGGCTTTAGGCATTGCAAATAGGTCCAGCCGAGGTCCTGATGTATAGTCTTTGAAGCAAAGCGACAGGCCTGTGTTTCCCCACCCTTTGCTCCCAATACATGGTTGAGCCTGGTGGGATGGAGAGCCGTGCTCCACGCTGTCGGCTGGGATCGAGCCTCGAGAAAGAGGCTATGACTTCCCAGGGCATAAAAGATTATACATCAGAGCTGAAGCACCGACCCCAAAACATTAGATACTATCTTGAATTGTGTTATGCAGATTACTCCTTCTACATATACTTCCCTCTGCATTTGCAAAGGTGATTTTCAGGCCTAGCCCAGCTCACGAGACTCACGTACTTCCCGAGACTCACGTAATTCCCGTAATTCCCGCCACTCTCACAGTCACTCATCCCCCGAGCCACTCCCCTCCTTCAGAATTAATAAAACCCGGGTTCGGCCCTGGGTGGTGGCCTTTGTCCCAGTAGCCACCATCTTGGCGGGACTTAGGACCCCTTGGCTCCCCACAACTATGGATATGCCTTAGTGTCTTTATTCTCGCCGTGGGTTGAATTGGATGTGGTAGATTGGAATTAACTCGGTAGAATTCCAATAACTTCCTTTTGGGTTTACAAATCTAACTTCCTGGACCATGACGAGGATCAGGAAGGGCTCTCTATACCTGTTTAGCAATGGGAAGGTCTAATCCCATGCTTCCTGGGATTCTGGTGATAAGGGTCTCAACAGTCCTCCAGAGACCCACTGAGGTTTGGGGCTGTGAGCCTGTACTGGGAATGCTCCCATTGTTTGTCAGGCCTGGGACCAGGCTGGTGTCCCATTTCCTGTCAATGGGGTGCCATCTTGATAATTTTTAGAGTGACATTGATTAGCACAATGATTTCCTTTTTGACATTTAGGACAAGGGCTCAGTGCTTTCCCTTCCAAGAGAGGGACAATTGCACCCTTTCTTGCCTGGGGTTGAATGCACTGTTTATGGATATGCCCTGTTTTGCCACAATTAAAACATTGTTTTTTTGAAGAAGCCTGATTTCATTTAATTAAACCAAACATAGCTTGAGCAAACATAGAGGACTTATGACCTTTGGTATTCACATCTTGGCACACTTTCAAATAGTTTCCAAGATTTTTAGTCACTCAGACAGCCCCTAACACTTGTTCACAGTCTTTATTAGCATTCTCAAAAGCCAGCTGCAATGCAGTAATCTCTGCTGTTTGGGCATGCAGTATCTGTCATTGGACAGCTTCCTGAAACCTGGAACTGGGCATAAGGCTCCCGTGAGCCCTGAAGAATGTATAAAAAAAGGACTGAATGGCAATACCTTCCTCAGGCGTAGTTGACCAGGTTCATTTCATCTTGACAGCCATTTGCTAAGAACTGGTCTGGAAGGGTTAGCTGTGAGATTAGGATGGACCTGTTCCCAACAGCATTTCCTCAGTAACCTCAGGATACCCTGCCGCTCAATTCTGTCATGCTTGTTCAGCTGCTAACTCTTGAAGATTAACACGGAAAGTTAAATACCACCCTGCAGAAAGGCAGGACCTAGCCAAATGCTAATGTCTAAAGGAGGTAAGCACCCAAGTTCCTAGGACAGACTCCAGCAAACTCAGTGTGCAAGTCCTTGACCCCATTGTTCATGGTACTGGATTTTAATTCTTTAAGCAACTTAGACTCCAACGGGTTATGCTCATGAACACTTTGTTGTAGGTTGTTAGGGTCAGGACGAATGCTAATTGGAAATGCACATATCCCAAAGGGCTCTCTGTTAAGCACAGCCTGCCTAAACAATCTTTGATAAGGAGACACTACTTCCGTATCAACCACAGATGGAAGGGAAGGAGGAAGAGGAAGTGGAAGAGAAAGGGACCAGGGCTATTCACCCCTATTTTTATCTTCTCTCAAGGGTACACTAGGTGCGGGATGCTTTCCTGTAGTTAAAGGAAAAAGAACTGCAGACCAAGCTCCATGTGGAGAAAGTTTCAGGGGATATAACAAGCCCTGGGTATGAACATGTGCCAAACCCTCTCTCACTTGATGCTAACTTTCTACATCAAACCTGCCAGTATGAGGAAACTAAGGATTATGTCTGACAACATCCTGTAACATATGAAAAATCAACTGGGTACTGACTTGAGCACCAGACTTTCGTAACAAAATTTCCAATAAAGGATTATAATGCTGTACTTCAATCAGTGAACTCTGCCCCATTACCCTGGTTGAAAAGGTTTTCCACATGCATTCACATTCCTTTTTCTTTTTTCTTTTTCCTTTTTCCTTTTGCCAGCCAGCTCTTCTCTGCTACAGAACTCCCCATCACTAACTCACTACACCTTTCCCCTGGGCAGACTTTCCCCAATCAGGTCACTGTTCAGGAGCTACTTGTAAGAAACCAAGCCTGCTCAGAATGCCTATGAGTTTGTCCCCAACCAGAGGGTGGATGAGGATGAAAATCAAAGAGACATAGAATTAAAAAGAGGGGCCGGGGGCTCTTGCCTCTCCTCAGTAAGGACCCCTGAGCCTTTGGCTCACCTCACTTTTATTTTCTCAGACACAGGAACAAGCACTTAGGATAGAAGAAGATTCATCTGCCTCCTCTTATCTATAGTGTATGACCAGGCAAACAACCACCTCGCAGCTGTGTTGACTCTTCCTTAGAGCCTGCAATGTGCCAGCAAGCTTGCATATTGCTGAAGGAGCACAGCTTGCTTTTTTTCTCCTTTGTGTTCTCAGAGAAGGTCAATTAGGCCTCGATCCTCACTATCTGGTCTCCTACATATGCTTTTGATTATTACTTTATAATTTAAAACGTATTTATCTTCCAATTTCACTAACATAAAGAAAAATTGAAAGGCTAAGCAGGTATTTCTTAGATTGCCTTGATGAACAGGGGGATATTGCCTAAGTATACTGACCCTCCCATACCTACACCTCTAGCATTATAGACACTACACCTCTAGCATTATAGACACTCAGTAAATATCTGTTAGTGAATGGAGAATTATAATACAGAGCAGGTCCAATACAGCAGACCTCAAATATTTATATCAGCTTCACATAAACCTAACACTTACCCAAGATTCTTAAAGGTGGGAATAATACAGACTTTACTCTAGAGTGGTCTAATAAGATCTTTGCCATGTTTGAATATTCCTTATTGTTCAGTTTAGATATGGATAAACCTGACCCCTTCAGTCTTACTTCTTCTTTAAGTGAATTAAAGTGAATTTACAGAATGACAGCTCCAGAGAAATTATTTTTTATATCAAGAGAGGGTGAGAATCTGCTTTCACCAAGGGTGATGATAAAGAAGATGTATTAAGATCACTGAGGGTATCCAAAATAATATCTTGCTGCAAAAAAAGAAATGAAAGGGATATATATATATGGAGAAGTCAAATTATTATTTATAGATGACATGACTCTACATAAAACATTCAAAAAACTACACCAAAAGACTCCTAGAATTAATAAGCAAAATCAGCATAGCAAGATACAAAATCCACACACAAAAGTCAATAGTCTGCCTGTACACCAATAATGAACTCATTAACAAAGAAATTAGGGAAACAATACCATTCACAATAGCATCAAGAAAATTAAATACTTTAGAATTAACCTAACCAAGGAAGTGGAAGATCTCTGCAATGAAAACTACAGTACTCTAAAATAGGAGATCAAAAAGGACATCAGAAAATGGAATGATATCCTCTGTTCCTGGCTAGACAGAACAAATATACTCTAAATGTCCATACCTCCAAAACTGTTAGATTTAACACAATCTCAAAATGCCAGTACAATTTCTCACAGAACTAGAGAAAACAATCCTAAAATTCATGTGGAACCAAAAGAGACCCAGAATAGCAAACAAAATCCTGGGTAACAAGAGCAAAGCAGGAAGCATCACAATTCCAGACTTTGAATTATATTACAAAGCCACAATGATAAAAAGAGCATGGTGCTGACACAAATACAGACATGTGAATCAGTGTAACAGATTATAGAACACAGAAACAACCCAAGGCACATTCAGCTATCTGATTTTGATAAAGAGGTCAAAAACATACACTGGAGGAAAGATGGACTTTTTAATAAATGGCGCTGGAAAAACTGGATAACCACATGCAGAAGATTGAGTCTAGACCCAATGTCTCACTGTGTAATAAACTAAAATCGAAATAGATGAAAGATCTAAATATTAAAACAGAAACATTTACTAAATAAAACTCTTGAAGATACAGGCATAGACAAAGACTTTCTGAACAGAACCCCACATGAACAAGAAACAGTATCAAGGATCAACAAATGGGATTATACCAAATTAGAAAGCTACCACACAGCGAAGGAAACAACCAACAGAGTGAAGAGACAACCTACAAAAAAATGAAAAAAGAACACAACTTTGCCAGGTATTCCTCAAAGGACTAATATCTAGAATACATAAAGAACTCAAAAAAATTAGACCTCCCAAAAAGTAAAAGACCCAAGCAAAAAATAGGCATGTGAAATGAATAGACACTTTCAGAAGAATTTCAAATGGCCAATAAATACATAAGGAAAATGCTCAACATTTCTGGCCATTCAAGAAATGCAAGTTAAAACAACACTGATATTCCCTCTCACTCCAGAAAGAATGGCAATCATCTACAAATAAAATGATAACAAATACTGGTGAGGCTTCAGGGGGAAAAGGAACCTTTCTACATTGTTGGTGGGAATGTTACATAGTACAACCATGGAAATAAGTTTGGAGATTCCTCAGAAAACTAAAAATAGAAATTCCACTTGACCCAGCTATTCCCCTTATAGGTCTCTTTCTGAAAGAGTTAAAGACAAAATGGTACAGTGATATATGCATACCTATGTTTATAGTTGCACAATTCATAATAGCTAAATCTGGGAAGTGGCCTATATGTCCATCAGCGGATGAACGGATGAAGAAAATGTGGCATTTACACATAATGTAGTACTATTCTGTCATAAAGAAGGATAAATTTAAGTCATTTGAAGGAAAATTAATGCACCTTGAGTCCATAATTTTAAGTGAAATAAATCAGGCACACAAATTTAAATGTCACATAGTTTCTCTTATATGAGAAATCCAAAACATAAATAAAGAACAAAAGAAAAGATAGACAATAGGAAGTAGGGAGATACATCTTTCTCAAATGGGAAGGAGATCAAGATATGGAGGAAGAGGGAAGGAGGGAAAGAGGTGGGGGTGAGAAAAGAACTAAGGTGTTTATGTACATGTACCAACTCCCCACAAGTAATATAAGCATTATATACTGCAAACATGTACCAATAAAAATTAAAATTAAAAAATAAATAAATTTTAAAACCTCTTGTTGCAAAGCAAGATACCCTCATCTCATCCCATCCACCTGGAATGTCATGATGAGAAGAAATCTGCCCATCACACCTGTTCTTTTCTGTTGGGTCACTGGAACACACCTGGAGACCTCTAATTACACATGAGCAAAATGTGTAGAGCCCAGGTAGGTGGGGTGGGTGGGGTCCAGCAGTGATACCAAGCAACAGGAATTTTAAAGCTCTTAGTTTTATTTTGAGATTTATGTGTTGTTAATTTTGAATGATGCTGGTAGGTCTACAGAGAGCTCGCCACCCAATTCCACCCTTCCTAGGACTGAATAGCCATACTTTTCCCAGATAACACTGTAAGTTTTGAGTTTAGCTAAGTGATCATATAACAGAATGAAACTACCTATCTTGTTTATTATGCCAAATTATATATGCAGAACATTTCATAAGCATACATCTTACTATATTTTCACAAACTGAAAATGTCTGATTGTTCCTAGAAGAGCCTTCCACAGCACATACACACACACACACATCAAGTAAAAACTCTCGTGATTTCTAACAACATATATTAGTTTAGACAGTTTTTGTACTTTATATAATGGGACCATACAGTGTGAGTTCTTTTGTGCTTACCTTCTTTTGTGCAACATTATTTGTTAAATTTATCATGTCCTTGCACTTGGTTTTAGGTCTTTTATTCTAATTGTTATATACTGTTCCATTGTATAAGAATGCCACAATTCATCCTTTCCATTGTCAATGGGCCTTGGTGTAGTTTCCAAAATTTAGCTATTATAAGTGCGACTGTTATAAACATTCTTACACATGCTTTTTTGACTCAATTCTTTTTCCCCTAGAAGTGCAACTGCTGGTTCATAATGTGGGCAACTATTCAGCTTTAGTAGATAACACCAAACACTTTTCTCAGGTGGTGTTTCATTGTACTGGTTTTTCCCATTGTGTGGTTTTTCCCATTGTACTTTTGCCTATGATTTTCACCTTCTAACCTTAGCCTTATTAATGGAGAACTTGTAGGGAACTAGCCAGTGAGGAACTGCACTGCAGCTTTCCCTGAGAATGCAAGTCCTTGAAGGACATAAATTCTCTGGATTTCCCCCAAAGTACATTAATCCCCATAGATGCTCTGCAAATATTGTCTTCTCACTTCTAGAAGGAAAAAAAAAAAAAAAAAAAAGACTACTTAGGGGCAATTCCATGCTGTCAGTAATACAGATTCTCATGATGGAAGGTGTTATGGCTTGCACTGTATCTAGATATCCCCCCCAAACCCTCATGCACTCATAGATGGGGTATTCCAGAAGTGGCTGGATCTAGGGAGTGCGAAGGTGAATTAAGGATGTGCGAGTATGGATTAAGAGTGTGATAACTGGATTAGTCCAAAGATTGGTTTAGCTCTGTTCTGGGTGTGGGTAATGGGAAGTCCCACCCTGAATATGGTGTCATCAATCAATAGGCTTATAGACTGGATAAAGGGACAGAAAGAAGGGCTGCTCACTGCTTCCTGCCTGCTCACCCATGGAATGTTTCTCCCATGTGATGCCCCTCTACCATGTTGACCTGCCTTGGAGCCAGCTGACTATTGTCTGAAACCTCTATAAAATTGAGCTGAAATAAACCTCTTCTCTTTTAACCTTGGGTGTTGGGTATTTTGTCTCAGCAACAGGAAAAGTAACTAAGACAGAAAGTTTGTAGCTCTGGAAACCAGTTTATGCTATTGGTAGGAGGAAAGTTTCACAAAGTCCAAAGCAATTAAAAAAGAAGCCTTTATAGGAGATGGAGATTGGATCAGAGCTCCCCCACTTTCCACATACACCACAGCAAAAGTCTCAGGAGGCCCATGAGAACAGAGATTGGCTGGTGTACCCCTCACAATCTGAACAAGAAGCCATCCGAACAGTCTCCAATGTGAAGTGTAAATCACGGCATGGTGAAGTTTTAAAAAAACTATCTTTTGTTGCTGATCTCTCTGTGCTGACAGGGTGGGTGGGGGATGTAGAAAAGCCTACAACACTGCAAATCAACAAACAAGTTCCAGACAATGGTTCTCACCCTTGCCAAAGTTGTGGTTCAGTTTTTTAATGAGCTCATTGGGATTTATTCTTTACTCATTAGCTCCTTGAAGTTTATGTTGTGTACCATGGGGTGGAGACCCAAAACCTCAAGCATTCTTCTAAAGAGCTCACCAGCACAGGAGGGAGGAGGGTGGGGATCTTGCTCATAGGCACAGCAAAGTACTGCCTGTTGGATCTCCTTCTTGGAAAGGAAAAGGCGAGCCCTGGGTTGGAATCCAGCATAGCCATAGGGAAGGCTTCTGCAGGCATCTCAACATGATACATACAGATCCAAGAACCCAGGAAGTCTTGGGCTTGAGGTCAAGCCTATGCCAAACATCCTCCATCATAGAATTGATTGGTTTCCTCCATGAACAAGGTGAAAAAAAAAAAAAAGCATAGAGAAAATATCCTTTGGTTGCAAAGTTGTGAAGACATCCTCATTTCCTTTGATAATAATCTGATAAAAATCCATCTAAACAGAGTTTCCAGTCTAGGACCATGTTTTCAATTTTTCTAAGCTTCATCAGCATAGTGTACTTGTAAATCACTTTCAGAAAGGAAGTTTATTCAAAGACAGAGGGAAGAAAAGAAATAACAAAATTTTTAATAGAACAGTGACACCACATCGAAGCTTTATAGTAATATGCTACACTTAACACTTCCGCTGTCCACCCCTCACATTCTACTATGCCTATTATGCTAATATTGTGTAATATCAGTGTAATTAGCCCCTTCCCTTGCTCCTCAGCACTTTCCAAAACCAATTTAAACTTCTTGCTCTCCCTGTCAAGGCCCTTCACTACTTAGTTCCTAGATGCATTTCCTGTCTTGTCCCAAAGTCCCCTCATGTAATTCTCACTCATGAATTAAGTGTATTTTAGTTCTGCATCCTCTGTTCATGAATTTTATTCTATTTTCCTGGCTTGTTGGAAGACAAATTTGTCTGCTCTCTGAATGGCACCTCCGTATACCCACATACATTTGATCCCTCTTTATGTCTCTCATCTTCCAGAATATCCATCCTAATTCTGCTTCTGATGTTTTAGAGAAAAGGGATTAGACACACTGCCCACTGTCATGAAAAGAGGGTGGAAAGACCTCCTTAAAACTCTGTTGTTGCAGAAACCTGTCTTATATACACCAAGAAGAATCTGGAAAGATGCATAATTCTATAACACAGCTGCCCTCAAAGGTTTTTCCAAAGGTCTTTCCTCATTTTCTCATTTGTCCACAAATTATGCCTAAAAGATGTCAACATCATTTATTATTATCCATATATGTAAATAAAGAGACAAATAGGAAACTTGACTAGCTAACCAATAGGACAAGGAGACTCACATTCCTTCCAAATCAAATTCTTTATTTTTGACGTATTTTTTAACCCAAGTTGGCATATTTTATGCATTTGTACACTTGGCCTTAAGACGTGGTAGCATATAGTATCATATTTGTTTTGCAAAGACTGCCAAAAAATGTTACCTCTTAATCTTAGCAACAATCCCTTGAGGAGTTGGAACAACGAAGACAGGTTTATCTTATGAGGAGTAGATGAGATAAAACATTAAACAGATTGTCCTGGGCTTTCAGCTCCTGTTTATTTTTTCCCATTATAATATACTCCCTTAGAAAAACAAGGGGCATGAAAAGGCCCTGAAACACAGGTATGTTTCTTTAATAAGTCTGTCATAATATCTGAAATTATATCATTATAGTTTCATTCCCTTAAAATTGAGCATCATATTTCCAGATATAAGATGGGAAGCCATAGTCATGAGAACTAGGTCTATCATAGATGTAATCTTTGATAGTTGCAAAGAAACTAAAGCAACAAACAAGTTGTCTGAAGTCCCAAACAAAATGTTTGTTGCAATACTAATGAAAAAAGTATCTTTGAAGAACAAGGTTTGTATCCTGTCTTCATGACTTGCTAGCTTGTGAACTTGGGCAAATTTGCTTAGCACAGCAGTTTCCTTCTCTGGACCAGTTAGATAGTTATAGTATCAAGTTGGAACAAAACAGTGAAACTGTAAACTGCATAGTCTGAACTTTTAAATTACTACAAAAATGTCACTTCCTACCATACCAACATAAAGAGTTAGACCATTACATCTTCCTCAAAAGACTTATAATCTTTATAATTTATGAGATTAATGAAGTCTTTCTTGGAAATAACATTTCGAGAACTGTAAAAACTCATGGTGGTAAACCAGCTTTTCACTGTCAAGTTAAGCCCCAAAGCCACAGAGCTTTTTATTATTTCATGATTAGACAACCAGACACATACTGTGTTCCAAGGACTCAAGTCAAGATGGAAATAGACCTGGGAAATCTAAGGCTGCCCCATGAAATCAGTTCTAGAACCCAGCTGAGTAGGCCACGGATACTTACAGAGTTTCCATGAGTCTCCAAGCAACCCTAAAGGAATGGAAATGCAAATCTGGTAAAACAAACCAAAGGCACAAACCAAGATACATTTTGAGATAATAACCCACCCTCTTATTTGTTCATTTATACATTCATCCATTCAACAAATAGTTATTGAAAACCAACTATAATCCATGTTCTCACTAAATATAGGTGATTCATTAGTGAACAGAAAGATCTGCTTCTTTCCATGAATAGGAGAAGTCCCTATCCCAATCACACAGTTCCAAGATTAATTCTTCAAGGCTTCTCAAAACCCTGTCCTGACACTTAAAACAATGAAGTATTCCAGTCATATGAATCCATTTCCTTTCCACCAACTGCCCATATTATCCCCAGCCTACTCATTACTACCTCAACCTTGTTTCAAAGTATGAGATTCCTTCCCTGCCACTAGCATGACTGGGAAAAATTTCCTAATCAGTGAGCAATCCCTTCTCATCTTCAAAGGAAGATAGCCCATCATCATACCTGCCTATCATCTCTCCCTGCCCTTCAGCTAAACTAGGCTGCAGTTCCTCAACGTAACCATTCTTGTTCTTGCCTCAAGTCATTTTCCTCCTCTACATTTGTCGCTTACAAAATTCTTCCCAAAGGTACTCTCCCCTTTACTATTAATACACACACACACACCAGAGTCCTCTCAAAACTTGGGCAAGTCCCACTCACCCCTCAGGCTTTAGCTTCTGTGTTGCTTCTACCAGGAGGCCACCCTGACTCCACTGTGGAGTTTTATTCTTCCTGCCTATGCTCATGCATCTCCCATAAGTTCTCTCTTTATCCTTTTTCATGACCCTCTTCGACACTCATAGTTACTGGTTCAATATTTTTCTGTATGCTCTGGAAGGGATCAGTTTTATCCCTAGCACCTAGCACACTGCACACACAAGACACTTACCTTTTGTAAGATTAAATGAATCTCAACTACCTCATATAGTAAGGTAAATTTTAAATATAGTAAGATAAAATTTAAATATAGTAAGATAAATTTTTACTTCTCTTGAGTTCATCTCTAATTTTTCCTCACTACTTGAAAGAGTTTATTCCTTCAGACTTTAGTCTCCTGGGAGCAAAGCCTTTTATATTTTCTGGTGTGATTTCCCTGCCATGTATACATATGGTACCACATAAATGTTAAAAATATAATCAAATGTCCTGCAATGGAATATGTGAGTAAATGACTCAGTGAGAACTGTCTGATTGTGTAATTAAATAAGGTATAAAATATTACATGTTGTCAGAACAGGACAAAATCAACACAATCTAGATTGATGTGGATATTAGCAACTTGCTTTGTCCAGAAGAGATGGAAAATCTGGCATTGTCCCCGAATGATGGGGAAAAGAATTAGACAAGTTGTAAAGCTAATGTTTTTTGACATTTCCATACCCCCATCAGCATTTCTTTGCTATAGTGGACTGGGGAGAAGGTAGGATTATTCAAAATTCACAGTACCATTAAGGAAAGAGAACACAAAACACCAAAGACTCAACTCTGATAAAATAAATCTGGGTCCTGCCAACATAAAATGTGATTTTTTTCCAAGGTATGAATTTCATGGATAAGGTCAGAAACATCTGCCTACTTGGTAACTGAAGTTGAGCTAATCCTGGATCCAAATAATTTCCTCAAATTGTTACATCTGCCCTCTCCCCCTACCCCTACCACTCGGATAGCCCATGGCATCAAATTCAGTATTCAGGGTCCTTCATATAGACTCTCCTTGGGGGCCTTAATGAGAAAAGAAAACAGAAAAAACAAAAGGTGAGAAATATTCTTTCACCGCTCTGCCACCGAACTGGATCCAGTGTCTGGCCTCTGTAAAACCTCACCCCAAATAGAGCTGCACCATGCATGTGCAAGCAAAAGGAAGTATGGGTGGAGGGGGAATTATGGGGATGCGGGGAATAGTTCAGGTCATGAAGACAATGGGTTCTTTCAAAAGAAAAAGAAACCTTTTAAAAAAAATAGCCAGATCTGAGAATCTGTACGATGACATACAACTGGAGTCCCTTTCTTTAAGCATAAACAGATGTATAATACCCACCAGCCCTCCAATGCAATAATAAAGCCTAAGTACCTAAAGGCAGAATGTGGCCGGATAGCCATGAGAAACTGCTATTTTAAAAGCCCTATTGTCTAAAGAGCTATAGTTAAGATAATCTAATTAATTATTTCATTCAGCTGACATGTATTGAATATCTACTCTGTGCCCAGAGCCTGCATTAATATCCAGGGTACTTACAGAGGTAAGAGGCCTGGGCCCTGGAGGAGCTCGTAGTCTGGCAGGAAACAAGATAACAAAAGACTATAATAACACTGAGGAGGGAGGGAAGAAGTCAGGGGAGGGAAAGATAGGTAATTAGATGCTAGTACAGAAGAGAAAGTACCTAAATCTACCTGGGGAATTCTAGCATGACTTTAGGGTATGTCACTGACATGAATAATTAATAATAGCATTAACAATAAGCATTATTATTATTTGTATTATATCATGGTGAATCTTGGTTATATCTTGGTGATATAATCATGTTAATATAAGTCAAGTACATTGCAATAATCCCCTTTCTATTAGAAGGCTCCTTATACCTGTAAAACACCTGCAAAAACAGCAGTGAAGAATTGTGGAAAATTATTTTCACTGGTTAACAGGAAAGTCACTATATGACATGACCCCTGACAAAATTGCAATGAAGTCAACTGTACCTTACTAATAATTTCATCTTCAAGACAGTAAGTGGTATTTGAAAAGAGGTATTTAAAATAAAATAAAGTAATATAATATGATATAATAATAAATAATAAAGTAATATAATATTGGAAAGAGAATATTTCCTAGGCAGATATCAATCTGAATACTGGCATTCATTTATTATGTATACTTGACTACTCCCCAGTCTGCCCCATAGTTTATAAATGTTTTCAGAATAGGGTTTATGGGCCGGTGAGATGGCTCAGCAGCATAAGTGCCTGCCCAGCAAGCACGAGGGCCCGAGTTCGACTACCGGATCCCACATACAAAAAAGGGCTGGTGATATCGCTCAGCGGCATGGGCGCCTGCTGGCGCACGAGGTCCTGAGGTCGACCCCTGGTACCCACAAACAAAACAAAAAAACAAAACAGAATAGGGTTTATATTTTATACCACTAGGCCTTAGTACAACCAAGCAAATAGCTCAGTGACGTTTTCCGAAAGAAGAAAATAAATATTTATTCAATCCCTGTTCCTTTAAAAATAGAGAAACTGAGTCCCAAGGTTATGAGGGACAAAAAGTAAAAATAAAATTTAGAAGTAGCAAGCTTACAAATAGAACCCAGGTCTCTCTTTTTTGATTTTTATTTTTATTACTATATATTTTTTATTTTTATTACTATATATTTGCATTACATAATGATCACATTCATCATGGTAAGTTGGCACATGTACATCACGGATCTTAATTCTTTTAGGCCATCATGTCACAGAACCCACCTACAATCATTCTCTAATCAATAGAATTAATTCAGAAGGATGTTTTGATCATAGAGTCTCTAAATATCGCTTATGCACTCAGCTTTCCCCTGTGTATGTTCATCTCCTCCACTTAAATGCCAAAAGAACAGAGGTCAAAAATTTGGGGATTTCATTTTTTAAATACTGCTGATCATTGAAACCCCAAATCTCCCCTCTGACATTGTCCCAAGATTCCATAGATCCTTGGATGTCCCACAGAAAATGTGAAACCAGCCCTTTCCCATATCAGGATTATATTTTTGGATAGAAATGCTTTCGCTGACCTTCAAATCATACCCAAGTGAGTGATTACTTACTGAATCAGTAAGCAGCACCAGCCTTGTGCATAGCAGGAAGCACCAAGTAGTAGAAGGTCTTCCTCTTGGCCTCTTGGTGTGTGTGTGTGTGTGTGTGTGTGTGTGTGTGTGTGTGTGTGTGTGTGTGTTCTGTATACCTTAATGGTAGTAATGGTGATAGTTTTCATTTTTTATTTGTGTTTCACTGAAATGGATTACATTTTCCATTAAGGATTTTATGTAAAATGTTAAGACAGTAGGGCGTTAACTCTTCAAATAATTTTATAAAGAAATCAAAAGGGTAAGTAATGATAACAGCACTCTCAGAACATCTTGACATGCCGTCTCTAATCTAATCCACACAAAGCAGACATTTCATTCTTATTTTACAAATAGAAAAGCTTAGCTTCTAGAGATCCCCCATGCTCACATAGCTAATGAATGATGGAGTTGAGCCTCCAGTGCAAAATTTTCAGCTCCAGATTCACTTAGAATATTGCGCAACACAAAGCAGAGGGAAGGGCAATCAGCAAAATCCAGGAGGTGAAAACTGATTTCCCTGATAACCATACTGAGAAAGTAGAATCAGATTAAATTAAGTGATTTTTGAACATTGACTTCTTTATTTCAGATTCTCCATCTGAGGCCATAACATCAATCCTAGAAAATGAGATTTTGATAGTTCTCACAGATTATCAAGAAGAAAAAACTAAAAGCAGTTAGGAGGGCCAAGCAAATAGATTTTTTTACTTCATTTGCTGTGGGAATAGGTTTGGGGGAAAAAAGAATGTGAGCCTCTCTTGTGAGGATCTGGAATTTATTTGTAGGGTTACATTTGATATTGAATCATAAGTGCATGTTATAAGGTTCTGAAGACTCAGTGCTTCCAATTACAATACACCTTCTAGAGTATCATCCTGGCTGCAAAAATGGACAGTTCTGAAGGCATAATATAGATACCTTATCAAGAAGTCAATTTGACATACTAGGTTGATATGATATGATATGATATGTTGAGTTGTATTTAAATCTTAAAATTATTCCATTGGTGTCAGCACTGATCCATTTATAAGCACACAATCTGACATTCTCACCCAATAAGCAGACGCTTATTGCAGGGATCTTGACCCTGGAAAACTCACTTTTTCTTTGAGTGAATCTCTTCAAATAATAACTAATTTTCCAAGGTCACTCAGATTTCAAACATTTAATTATCTGGAAAACAATTAGTGATTGGCATTAAAAAGCACTAAATCTACACATGGCTTAAATGAATGTTTTGGGAATCACAAGAGCCTCTCAATTATATCCAAGGAATATCAATAATATAGTCCCTTTTTATTTATTTTATTTCTTTTTTTTTTTTGTGGGTACCGGGGGTCGACCTCAGGACCTCGCGTGCCAGCAGGCGCCCATGCTGCTGAGCGATATCACCGGCCCTTTTTTCGTATGTGGGTACCAGGAGTCGAACTCGGGACCTCGTGCTTGCCAGGCAGGTGCTTATGCCGCTGAGCTATCTCACCAGCCCTAGTCCCTTTTTATTTAATTCATTATATTCAACTGAGTTACCAGATATATGTAAAGTACTATGCTAAATGTAATAGGAAATCTTAGGGTAGAAAATCATGGTCTCCAATCAGAAGGGTGGAGAAAGGTGAGGATTGTAATGCAGATATGGATATGATCAAAGCATATTATATGAGTGTATGAATTCACAATGTTCTGTATAATTATATGCACTAATAAGCATATATATATATATACACACACACACATATATATATATATATATATACACACACATATATATGGTAGATGATAGACAGACAGATAGATAGATAGATAAACAGATAGATAGATAGAGGCCCTTGCTCTAAAGGAATTCATTCATTTAATAAGAGATCCTAGATAGGTTTATGAAAGACTACAAAATAAGGAAAACTAACACTGGAAATAGTGCCGCACCTTAATAGTTGATATCTGCTCTTTGTTTGCTAACCTCAAGTTGCCTGTAGTCAACTACAAATATCACTCTTAGGTCTAGACTGAAATAGTGGTGATATTAATATCTACTAACACAGAAGACATCAAGAATCTTCTAACAGGTCACATTTTACTTACGAATCAAGCTTCTCTTCCATGACCACTTCTCCCTCCTGTTTCTGTCTGCCTCCTTGTCTCTAGCCTTTTCCAGCTCCTTCACTCTCTCTACCAAGCTTTGCCTTGCCTTAACCTATGGGATCTGTTCTCCCTCGATATCGGACCTTTTGCCTGGGTTTACCCCACTGCCCCACTGCGTTGTAATGACATATGACACATGTGTCCATGACATTGTCAGACTACTCAATAGGCTTCTGATGCCTAGCCCTGTTTTGACATTGGCCCTTACATCTGGCTCACTCTTGCAGTTAGCTCTGCTTCAGCTTTTCAATCCATACCTAACCCCTGGGGGGAGGTACAGACACGAAACAGATCAGTGCAATAAAGTGTGTTGAATGCTGTGATAGTGCAGGATTCTATGGGAACTCTCAGCAGTAAGAAATCTAATCCTGTTGTTTGAACAGAGATAGTGAAACTAAAGTTATCTCTGTCTGTAAAATGTTGGAATTTGAAGAAACTTTTGAAAATAAGATTCATCTGCACTGAATCATAAAAAGATCACAATTACCAGATTTAACACCCAAATAATAAAAATGCGTGTTGTTATGGAGAAGGAACTACTTTCTGAGAATTTCATCTCAAGGTCCCAATATATTAAAAAGTTAAATATCTAAGCACTATGAAGGATTTTAGACATCATCGAGTTAAGCTTTGAACTGAGTTTAAAAAAAAAAAAACTTCTTTATATCATCTTTGTTAGGGAGCCTTTCAACCTCATTTATCCAACTCAAGCTTATTAATCATATACTTTGAACTAATTTCAGTGCTAGAGCAGGAGATATAAAAACAAAACAAAGATCTAACCCTCAAGAAGCTTTCAGCCAGGTGAGAAATATAGACATGAAAAAATAATTGCAATGCTATATGATGAATGCTGTGATAGAAATGTACACAGGGTTCCATGCTAACTTGTTGGAGTAAGGATTGGAACCTCACTGAGATCAGATAATTGGAATAGGAAGAGAGATTGGAATAGCTTTCTTGGAGGGAACTCTAAGGATGAGCTGGAATGAGCCAAGCCCCCTGAGCCATATGAACGTAGAAGGCATAGGAAGACAGGAAGGCACAGCAAAGGAAAGGCAGAAGAGGGGGACAGGAGCTGATCACAGAGGCCTTGTCTGTTCCAACAAGAAGATTGGATGGAACACTGTAGGTAAGGAGGAGTCAGGAAAGGATATTGAGTGAATATGTAAGATTTGCATTTTAGAAAAAATTACATTAGCAGTAGTGTACAGGAGTAAATTAAGCAGTATGAAAACTAAGCCAGTGTATCTGATGTAGAGAAGTATGGCAGAACTGCCCAGCTCAATCTCAGAGCCAAGGCAAAATGCTGAAAAATGGGTAGGGGATAAAAGCAGCTAATATACTAAAAGCAAGAAAGATGGTTGTAGCCTCTTTAGACCTTAGTTAACTTCACATCTTCCTTTCGAGTCTATAGAACTTCCCAGAAACACTAGGATTCATGGCTCTAGTCATCTTTCTTCAAGTCTTTGGTACTCTCAGGCCCAACACTGAATGAGTTGCCACTCCTTCTCTAACTCCATTTTACATATCTGCTAGAAATTGTTCATCAATTATGTCTCCTGCACTTGCAGGAGAATGTGCTAAGCAGATCTGGGGAACATCAAATCTTGTATTGGGTCCCATTTTTCTATTTGCACTATTGACCAGGACCTTACTAAATTAAGAGACAAGTGCAGTAACCCAGCTTAAAAATGATGAGGGCATAAACCAAGTGAGAGAAGTTGTAACAAAGACAGGAAGTAGAGTAGAGTGGCATTTTAAAGAAAATTATCCAGAGACATGGATAATGGAAATTAAAGAAGGTTGATCTGTGGGTGACTCTATATTAGTTCCCTGCCTGATACCTTCTCTGCATGGAGATGGTAGTGACAAGCCTCTCCAGTCAGTGGATTATTATAAACAAGGAGATAAGCCAGGCATGAGGGACACATGCCAGTAATCCAAGCTACTAGAGAGGCAGAGGAACACAAGTTCAAGCCCAGCCTAGGCAACTTAGTGAGAACCTGTCAATGAAATAAAATAGAATAGAATAGAAAAGATAAAATAGAAAGGGCTTGGGATGTAGCTCAGTAGTAGAGGCCCTGTGACACACACACAGACACACACAAAAAAAAAAAAAGATAAAGTTTTTCCTCCTGAGGGTTATAGATTCTCTGTTGGCTTTCAATGTGTAACACTGATCATCTTCCATTTGAGATGGCTTAATGCTCATTACCCCTTAAGAAAAAGAAACAAAGAGTCTTCACATAGTCCTTCCCTGCCTTGCAATTCTATCTTTAGGCTTTACACTCCGTGTTAAAACTCACATTCTGCAATGGCAACATTTGATCCTGTGGGACTAGTTTATGAGAATTCTAACCACTGAATTTCTCGTATGAGTGTGCGATCTACTTATTATTACTCTTTCCTTCTTGTTGCATGAACTCAGGGAGTTCGTACTGGAGCAGTAAATCCATTAAAAAGTATCTCAGACTAACTCATTTCCTTTTAGCCTTGAATATTATCTGGGCACAAGGTGAGCCCAATGCTTGCTACCAAGAATCTGCTTCAAAGGAGCTGTCCTAGATGGGCCTCTCCTGAAGCAGTTGACTAATCCCAGGCAGGCTATGATGGAAAATTCTGTACTGAGCTCCAGAGGTCACACAAAGAAATGCATATGTCTCAACCCTGGAAAAGTATCATCTACATTCCAGCAACAAACTGTTTTGGAAATGTCGTCCCTCAGAGGAGTTCATGCCAAACTCAATTAAAGTCATGGTAATAAAGAGTGTGGAAAGATGACACAAATAGCTTGAAAGAGTCATAAAGTGTTAGAACTGAAAAAGCTATAACAGATAACTTAGTCTAACTCTCCCATTTACAATGGAGGAAACCAAGGTCCAAAAAGCTAAATCAACCAATTTGCAGCATTAATAGGATTGTCCCAGTCTCCTGACTGCAGGCTCATGTTTCTCTCTATTGCACACTGTCACTGCATGGAATTCCAAAGCTGTGTGTAGCAGTGCGCTCTGGCTGAGATTCAGGTATGCTAGAGGTCATCTGTGTGCACCGGGCTATTAAGGGTAACTGCAGTGGAATGTTTGTAGACACTTAGATAAGAATCTAGCTGCATCCCTTTACTGGTCTGGGGCCCAGGACCCCCAGGGAAAGAACTTGAACTGTGTCCATAATTGAAGTCTAGACAAACGCAGACACTTCTGATGGACTGGGGAGGCCTCAGGGGAAACCACGCTCTAAAAAAGACACAACCAGGCCACCAAAGGAAAAGTTACCATAAGTGGGGAGGAGTCTTGGAAGAGATAGAATTAGCATCAGCATGAAAGCCTGATTGGAAGAAAGGGAGCAGTTATTCTGGGTATAATATCTTTAAAACACTCTCTGTCTACCCATCATCCCTCTGGGGTGTCTGTATACCCAAGGCAGAAGAGAGTTACTCAAAAACTAGTACATGAAAGAAATGAAAAACTCAAAGACACCTGCATTTCTGATGAGAAAATGACCTCCAAAGAGGGCTGGATGATGACCTTAACACTTTACCACATGGAAGACAATAAGCTGAATCTAGGGATCCCTCTAAAGGTCCAAGACACAGGATAGAAAACAAGTCTCCTCACCAGCAAAAGCCTCAGAGAATATAGATAGGCAGAGACAGAGAAAAGATCCAATCAACAGAAGAAAGAATAGCCATATCAAGGGAAGTGGAGGTAGAAAACAGATCACAACTCTCCAGAGGTGACTGTTATCATAACTACAGCCAGTGAGAGAACACACCCAACTAAGCAGGGGCTGAGAGTGCACTGGTACCCTGTAACCATCAACAGCAAGGCAGAAACGTGAAGGCCAAGCACATTTTAACAGAGTCACAACATAAGTATAGCAGAAAGCCAGTAGCTAGAAAGGATAAGCTGCAGAACTGCAGGCTCTTTTCTCACTGCTATAACCCATTCTATACATACACTGATTTTAGTATATACTATACTATACTATACATACATACATACATACATACATACACTGCTATAGTCCATAGTATACATATATACACTTGCTCAAAAAGCAAGTATTTGTATTTTAAGTTGGGTTCTCTAAGAAGAACAAGACTTCTTAAACAATAAGTCATATGCAGGGCATCATCTTGGGATCATACGTATGAGGACAGATGGATGTATCATTGAACAGAACCAGCAATTGGTCTATGATAGTCACAGCAAAGTCCTCAGATGGGAAGATCTAGAGCTAACATGGCCCTACAGAATTGTCTCAAATTTGGATAAGGGGGTAGGGATTTATGCCTCTATATCAACCACGTGGGCTGCCTCCAGGTGAAAGAAGTATCACCTCAGTTGAGATGACATTCAACAAAGACTATCTTTGATAAAGGACTTCACTTACAAACTGTTAGTTGCCTGTTCCCAACTACCAGGGCCAGTGGATGTTTTAGCCTCTGAGGGAGGATCTGGTCAGTAGACCACAGTATATTCTATAATCCGTTATGTAAATAAAGACAACAGCTAAATTATATGTGAGATACCACTTTCTTTTGGAGAGTTCCTAAAGCCATAGAAGAAAAGTTTTCAATAGATGAGACTTACTCATCAGCAGGCTTCAGGACAAATTGTTCAAGTAATGTAAGCCATAATCTATAAATAAATGAGGTCTGAATCATCCAGGGTCCATGAGACTATGAAGGGTTAATGGTCCAATGCTCCAACCAAAAGCTATCTGGATGACAGGAGAGCCCAACTGCCAACTTCCCGATACCATTCAATGGGGAAAAAAAATGTCAAGGATTCAAGGGCCTTGGACTTACCCATCAGCCACCTCAGAACTCTGTCCAATAATGGAACTTCTAGCCACGTGGAATTCCAGTATCAACTTCCTGGTGGCCTGGAAATCTTTCAATGAGCTCCAATGCAGAAGTCCTGGTAGATATATTGGAGAATATAGTATTTGGCTTAGACTTGATATAGATCGGAGTCTTTCAGTCTATTCTTTGGTATCTACACAAATGGAACTCCCATGGGTCTGGGGGGACCCACACTTACCTAAATGAACAGCTTGCCTGACTGCTTCATGCAGGAATCACCAGCCTGAATAAGGAAAAGCTCAATGTGACAGCCTACCTTGTGGAAAAGGTGACCTCAAAAACACCCAGATGCTGCCAGAGTGGTAGTACAGGCCTGTAACCCCAGCACTCTGGGAGGCTGAGGCAGGAGAATCACAAGTTTCAGGCCAGCCTTGGCAATTTAGTGACTTAACAAGACCCTGTATGACAAAAAAATTAAAGGTAAAAAAGGGCTGGAGATACAGCACAGTGCAAAGGCCCTAAGTTCAATCCCCAGTACCATAAATTAGGAAACCTATTCCATTTGTGAAAACCCTAATCATCAATAAACTCTTTATTATTCTGACCAAAAACTGGACCCCTCTAATTTCCATTTATTGGTTCTAATTGTGCCCTCTAGAACAATCAGAAATGTCTGTTTCCTTTGTTGCATGCCAGACTGTATCAAGTAGACCTTGGTACTCCTTTCCCACAAGCTGCCTAAGCATATGGGGCAAATCCCTAGCATGATCCCCATCCAATCATACTGTTCACCTGTGAGATCCTGGCCCCACCCACTGGGCTGACTCCACAGGTCTCAGTGGGAGCTAAGAACTCTACAGGGTTTAACAGGCACTCAGGCTGTCCAAAGATCCTGCTTTCAAAAGCAGATCATTAGTATCTGAGTTCTCAAAAGTGGAGATTTCATATTTACTTTTGTATCCCTGACACTTAGTAAAGGTTTTGACTAAACCTTTACTGAATGAATTTTTTAAAAATTGAACAAGGTATAATGAATGGTTTTAAAGATAGTTATCATTAACCAGTCATCTATGAACCTTTTCATTTTCAGAATAAAGGTCTCTATTTTTTTTCACTACAAACCCTTCCTAAGCCTATCCCTCTCCTCTAAAGAACTACAGTTGTCAAAATCCTTGTTTAAGTGTGGTGTCTAGAGGCCAACTCATCATCTACGTGTAGTCAGTGCAAGGAACAATTATCACCCTTGATCAGGACTCAGTGATGCTTCTAAGACAAGGTAAGATCACGATAACTCATTTTGGTGGGCAAATGACACTATTGGCCTATATTATACTTATATTCAGCTAAATCTTCTGCAAATGACTCCATCTTGAATTGAAACAATTGTGTTTTTAAACTTATTTGTAGTATTTTTATCCTACTCCTATTCAATTTTATCTTACTTATTTCCTCTCATTGTTCTAATCTGTCAAAAGTCTTTGGAATCTTCATCTGTCTCTCCCAGTGTTGTGTCACCTGAAAATTTTTCAGAGGTTTTTGTGTCTTCTTTCCAATTCAGTAATGAAAATATTAAGCATGACAGTGACAGAGATAGAGACAGAGACTGGAAGTATATCTTGTACAACTCTTCAAATTGACAGAAACTTCTTAAACATTTTTGGAGTGTGACTATTGTACCAACTATAAATTCACCCAACTGCTTCTTCATTCAGCCTGTATTTCCTCTTGTCAGCAAAGATATTATGAGAGGAACTTGATGTGTTAGAAAGAACTCAAACTAGGAGTTCTGAGTTTATTCCAACTCTATCTGTCACAAACTTTATGTGTCACATTAGGTTATGTAGTTAATCTCTCTGGTCTTCCTTTTTTCATTTACGAATGAGATTATTTCTAAGGTTCCTACACCTCTACAATTCTATACTTCCTGGTATTCTTTTCTAATACAATACTTTCAATACTAATAAACTCCTCAGAGAGTAATATAAATTCATTTGACATAAATTTCTATCAGTGAACTTGTACTGGTTCCTAGAGAAAAATGGCATGCTTTTCTAAATTTCTAAAGCTATTTATTATTTCAGTCTAAAGTGCCACAGTTCCATCTCCCCTCAGAGGCTAATGGAAATTAAAAGGATCTGAATTAAGTAGAAGGGCAGAATTCTAGGACACAGACATGTCCATCCCGGACAGTTGTGTGAATCAACATCAAAGTCTCTCACCAGCAATTCCTGAAATCTATATTTTCTGTTATAAAATTTGACAGGTTTGCCTTCTTAAAGTTTTTGACAATGTTCTCCGCTATGGTTTGAAGTTTATACTTTGGAAACTAGATCCGCAGTACAACAGGGTCAGACGGTAGGACCTAAAAAGAAGTGATTAGATTATGGGAGAAAGTGAATAGACTAATGTCATTATCACAAAAGTTAAAAGTATAGTGGTGGAGTTTTGTAATAAAAAGGGGAGTTTGGCCCCCTTTCCTCCTCTTACCCATGGGATACCTTCTGCCATGTTATAATACATCACAAAGGCTAAAATTTGCATACCACACAATTTACAACCTTCGAGTATAAGGTTCAGTAGACTTTAGCACATTGACAAAATTGTACAACCATGACCACAATCAAATTTAGATCATTTTTGTTATCCCCAAAACAAAACACTCTATCCACTAGCTATCATCTCCCAATTCCTCCCCACTAAATCTAGGCAACCACTGAACTACTCCTTATCTTCATAGATTTTCCTAGTCTGCAAATTTTTTAATTCAAAAGAGACCATGCTCATAGCAACAATAAAAACCTTAACATATCCTAAGAAATGGAAATCATGCAAAGTGATCTCTCACACCATAGTGGAGTGAAACTAGAAACCAACAGCAGAAACATACTTAGAATACTATAAATTTTTGTCCTCTCTCTTTTTCCTATTAATTTTTTCATATATGGAGACAAATATAAGTAGCTGGATGCTCTCTTGCTTCTACTTACTCATATGTCTTTGGTTCTTTTTCTACTTTTAAATTGTTTTGTTTTGTTTTGTTTTTCCAATAAGGTTGATTGAGCCTAGGGTTTTGTACATGTGAGGCAAGTGCTATACTACTAAAGTACATCCCCAGCTGTCTATTTTATTTTGAAACAGGGTTTTGCTAAATTGCCCAGGATGGCGTCTAACTTGTGATCTCCTACCTCAGCCTCCTGAGTAGCTGTGGTACAGCTGTGTGCCACCATGCCCAGCTTTCCTTTCAGTTGTTTAATACCCTTTTTTTAATATAGAGAAGATTAAGGAAAACATACGTTAAGTAGGTTAAGCTGTGAAGTTCAACAGCTGCTAAAATTGCTTCATTAACAATTGTGCTGCTATAAACATGGGTGCACATATATCGCTGTGGTATGATGTTTTTAATTCTTCTGGGAAGATATGCAGAAGGGGAATAGCTGGGTCTAATGGGACCTCCAATCCTAGTTTTTTGAGGAATCTCCACACTGATTTTCCACAGTGGTTGTACCAGTCTACACTCGGACCAACAGTGGAGAAGGGTTCCTTTTTCCCCACAGCCCCCCTAGCATTTGTTATTGATTTCTTGATGACAGCCATTCTTTCAGGGGTGGCGTGGAATCTCAGTGGTGTTTCAATTTGCATCTCTTGAATGGCCAATGATGTTGAATGCTTTTCATGTATTTATTTGCTATCTGTATTTCTTCATTTGAGAAGTGTATATTCATCTCAGATGCCCATATTTGGGTTGGGTCTTTGCATTTGGGGGCCCAGATTTTTTTCAATTCTTTATATGTTCTAGATAGAAGTACTTTGTCTGAGAGACTGTTGGCTAAGATATTTTCCCACATTGTGGGTTGTCTTTTCACTCTATTGGTGATTTCTTTTTTTTTTTTTTTTTGTGGGTACCGGGGGTCAACCTCAGGACCTCACACGCTAGCAGGCACCCATGCCGCTGAGCAATATCACTGGCCCCTTTTCTCGTATGTGGGTTCCGGGAGTCGAACTCGGGCCCTCGCACTTGCCAGGCAGGCACTTACGCCGCTGAGCCATCTCACCAGCCCTGGTGATTTCTTTTGATGTGCAAAACTTTTTAATAAGATGAGATCTGAGTTGTTGATTCTTTGGAGTATTTCCCGTGCACTTTGGGTTTTGTTCATGAAGCCTCTGCCTACACCTATGTCTTCAAGATTTCTACCTACTTTCTCTTTAAGTAGATTCAGTGTTTCTGTGTTACTATTTAAATCTTTGATCCATTTTAACTTTAGTTTAGTGCATGGTAATACACATGGATCTAGTTTTAGTCTTTGGCATGTGGAGAGCCAGTTTTTCCAGCACCATTTATGAAAGAGGCTATCTTTCTTCCAGTGAGCATGTTTGACCACTTTGTCAAAGATTAGGTGGCTGAGTGTGTTTGGAGTTGTGTCTGCATCTTCTAATCTGTTCCACTGATCCTCAGGTCTGTTTTTTTGCCAGTACCAGGCTGATTTTATCACAGTGGCTTTGTAGTATAATTTCAAGTCAGGGATTGTGATGCCTCCTGCCTTGCCTTTGTTGCCCAGAATTGCTTTTGCTATTCTAGGTCTCTTCTGGTTCCAAATGAATTTTAGGAATGTTTTCTCTAGTTCTGTGCAGTATACTAATGGTAGTTTGATCGGGATTGCATTAAATCTGTACAACAGTTTTGGGAATATGGTCATTTTCACTATGTTGGTTCTTCCTATCCATGAGCAAGAGATATTTTTCTATTTTCTGATATCCTCTTTGATCTCCTTTTTCAGAGTACTGTAATTTTCAATGTATAGATCTTTTACTTCCTTTGTTAGATCGATTCCTAAGTATTTCAGTTTTTGGATGCTATTGTGAAGGATGTGGTTTCCCTAATTTCTCTCTCAGCGAGTTTGTTGTTTGTGTACAGGAATGCTATTGATTTTTGAGTGTTGACTTTGTATCCAGCTACATTACTGAATTTGGTTATGAAATCTACAAGTCTTTAGGTGGAGTTTTGGGGGTCTTCTACGTACAGTATCACGTCATTTGCGAATAATGATAACTTAACTTCTTCCTTTCCTATCCTTATTCCTTTGATTTCTCTCTCTTGTCTAATTGCTCTGGCTAATGTTTCCAGAACTATATTGAATAACAGTGGTGATAGTGGACATCCTTGTCTTGTTCCTGATTTTAAAGTGAAAGCTTTCCATTTTGGCCATTTAGTATGATGTTGGCTGTTGGTTTGTCATAGATGGCTTTTATCAGGTTGAGGTAAAGATCATCTATTCCAGGGCCAGTGAGATGGCTGAGTAGCATAAGCGCCTGCCTGGCAAGCGCGAGGGCCCAACATCAACTCCCGGATCCCACATACGAAAAAAGGGCCGGTGATATTGCTCAGCGGCACGGGCGCCTGCTGGCGCACGAGGTCCTGAGGTCGACCCCCGGTACCCACAAATAAAAAAAAAAAAAAAAGATCATCTATTCCAATTTTCTGTAGGGTTTTTATCATGAATGAGTGTTGGATTTTGTCAAAAGCTTTTTCTGCATCTATTGAGATGATCACATGATTTTTGTCTTTGGCTCTGTTGATATGATATATTATGTTTATTGATTTGCATATATTGAACCATTCCTGCATTCCTGGGATGAATTCAACTTGGTCATGGTGTATAATCTTCTTGATGATTTGCTGCATTCTGTTTGACAGTATCTTATTGATGATTTTTGCATCTGTGTTCATGAGGGAGATTGGCCTGTAGTTCTCTTTTTTGGTTGGGTCTTTCTCTGGTTTTGGTATAAGGGTAATACTTGCCTCCAGGAATGCGTTAGGGAGGATTGCTTTCCTTTCAATTTCATTAAAGAGTTTGAGGAGTATTGGCATTAAATTTTCTCTAAATTTCTTGTAGAATTTGGCAGTGAATCCATCAGGACCTGGGCTTTTCTTTGTTGGCAAATTTTTAATTACATTTTCAATCTCATTAACTGATATTGGGTTATTCAGAATTTTTATATCTTCTTGATTCAGCTTTGGTAACTCATACGTATCCAGGAATCTGTCCATTTCTTCTGTGTTTTCCATCCTATGAGAGTAAAGATTTTTGAAGTAGGTATTGATGATCTTCTGAATTTCCACAGGATCATACTCATAAGTGAAATACATCAGTCTCACATGTGTAAACATTGTATTGTCTCCCTAGTGTAAGAAGCTGAAAGAGTAAATAAGACCCAAAATGTACAATAGATATTAGGAAATGGGAAGAAACTGTTCAAAGGTAAGAGAAACTCGAATGGGGGAAAGGAGAAAAGAAAGAAGGGAAAAGGAAAAATATATACAGAAGATAGTTAAGGTAGCTATACTACTAATTTCTATTAGTTCATTGAAAAAGAAAGTTTGTGCTTATATCGTTTGATCAATTTTTCATGCCTATATCTTGTAATCTGAGCTGCTACTTTGAAGATAACAATAAACAATATACTAACCATTGTTACTCTCCTACTATCGTTTTGAAATTTTGTATCATTGTTTTTATTGTTTTTTCCCCTTAAAATAAAAAAAAGGGGCCGGTGAGATGGCTCAGCGGCTTAAGCGCCTGCCTTGCAAGCGCGAGGGCCTGAGTTCGACTCCCGGATCCCACATATGAAAAAGGGGCCGGTGATATCGCTCAGCGGCACGGGCGCCTCCTGGCGCGCGAGGTCCTGAGGTCGACCCCCTGGTACCCACAAAAAAAAATAAATAAATAAATAAAAAAATTAAAAAAAGCTTCATTTGCTCTTAATAGAACAAATTTTAGTATTTTTTCTATCCCCATATTACCTTTTTAAGTCATTTGCAGCATGATAATCCTTTGTTTGATGGCTTCAAAATTTGCATAAGAAAAAAGGCTGAATCTTTTCAGAAACCCAAGTTGAAAATCAGAGGAGCCATTAAGCAAAAAGAAGGACAATGAAGAAGAGGAGAACTCTGAGTTAATGAATTTGTATCAAGTGGCTGAGAAGATCATTTTTAAATCCTTAGAGAAGTGCTCATACGATTAAACATGGAGGCTTGGAGTTTTAGCGGAGAGATCAGTTAAAAAATATGTGGTCACCAGAAGTTAAATGAATTTAGTTCTTACAGAATAACAGACATTTAAAGCAATTAAAATAATAAGTTTAATATTTCATTTTATCTTTGCTCTGAGATTTTTATTTGTGAAGACATAAAACAGTCAAATTTGTATTGTTTTTCCAATAAACATATCTTAATATAAAATAAAAACAGCCAGACATAGTGGTTCATGCCTATAATCCCAGCATTTAGAAGGCTGAGGCAGGAGAATCATTTTGATCCAAGACCAGCCTGGGCTACATAGTGAGTTCAAGGCCAGCTTGTACTACATAGTGAGACCCTGTCTCAAGAAACCAAAATAAATAAGTAAATAAACCACAGAAGTGTGCAATCTAGTGTTACATCACTGATCCTCTACTATCCACATCTAAAGATCCACACATCGAATCTAGTCTACTTCCAACATGCTCCAGTAATGATCTGTTTTAAGTGGACAAAAAAAGTCATAGTTATTAGAAGTTAATTTTCCCTAGAATTAGTCCAGCTCTCTATATAAGTCATTCTAGTAATGAAACTGTTACCCTCAAAAAATTAACTATAAAAAGAATAGAATGTAGAATAGAATAGAATAGAATAGAATAGAATAGAATAGAATAGGATATAGAATAGAATAGGATATAGAAGAATAGAATATAGAATTCAAATTTATATCTTGGACTAGTCTATAACTAAAATAATAACCTTAAAATTAGATAGCAATAAAAGTGAAAGAAGACACCAAAATTTAGAAAGATCTTGGTCATTTTTGTCTTGAATTATTCATATTTTTAAGTACCATAATTGCAATTATCTAAGGGAAATTTAATGTATTATATTTTCTCATTCTGATCCCTGGTGCCAGAAATTAGAGTTTTGGCATGACACCAAATTTTAAAGTCCCGTATGCTGAACCATCCTTGCATCTCTGAGATGAAGCCTACTTGATCATGATGTATCACCTTTTTAATAATGTGCTACATTCTATTTGCTAATATCTTGTTGAGAACGTTTACAACTGTGTTCGTTAAAAACATTGACCTATAGTTCTCTTTTTTAGTTGGGTCTTTATCCAGTTTGGGGATCAGAGTGATACTGGCTTACATAAATAAATTTAGGACCACTCTATCCCTTTCAAATCCTTTGAAGAGCTTGAGGAATATTGATAATATCCTTTTTTTTTTTTTTTTTTTTTTTTGTGGGTACCAGGGGGTCGACCTCAGGACCTCGCGCGCCAACAGGCACCCGTGCCGCTGAGCGATATCACCGGCCCCTTTTTCGTATGTGGGCTCCGGAAGTCGAACTCGGGCCCTCGCGCTTGCAAGGCAGGCGCTTATGCCACTGAGCCATCTCACCGGCCCCGAGGAATATTGATAATATCCTTAAAATTTTTTTAGAATTCAGCAGTGAATTCATCAGGTCCTGGGCATTTTTTAGTTGGTAGATTTTTTATTACTGAGTCAGTTTCATTGCTTGCTATTGTGTTGTTAATCACATTTATGTCTTCTTGGGTTAGTTTTGGTAGTTTGTATGTATCTAGGAATCTATCCCTTTCTTTAAAATTTGTTAATTTTTAGAATATAACTTTTCAAAGTAGTTACTATCTTCTGGATTCCTTCAGTGTCTATTGTGATTTCACCTTTTTCATTTCTAATTGCATTGGTGTGAGTCTTTTCTCTCTCTTGGTGAGTTTGGCTAAAGGTTTATTTTTTTATTTATTCTTTCAAAGAACCAGCTCTTTGATTCATTTTTTTACAGTTTTTTTATTCTCAGTTTCATTGATTTCCACTTTCATCTTTATAATTTCCCTCCTTAATTTTGGTGTGGGGCTCATTTGCTGTTGTTTCTCAAGTATTTTAAGATTTCTCAGAATGTTATTTATTCAGGTGTGCTCTGTTTTCCTAATGTGAGCATTGATTGCAATGAGTTTTCCTCTTAGGACTGCTTTCATAGTGTCCCAGAGGTTTTGTTGCATTGTATAGTCATTGTCATTAACTTCCAGAAGTTTTAAAATATCTTCTGTGTTTACTTCTTTGACATATTGGTTTTTTAGGAATATGTTGTTCATCTTCCAAGAGCTTTGGCCTTTTCCAAAGTTTCTTCTGTATTGATTTCTACTTTCACTGCACAGCACCAATAATGAACAGGATGAGAAGGAAATTATGAAAACAATACCATTCATAGTAGCTTCAAGAAAAATGAAATATCAAGGAATTAACCTAAGCAACGAAGTGAAAAACCTTTACAAAGAAAACTACAGTACTCTGAAGAAGATTGAAGAGGACATCAGAAAATGGAAAGATGTCCCCTGCTCCTGGATAAGCAGAACAAATACTATTAAAATGGCCAAGCTGTTATATAGATTCAGTGCAGTCCCAATCAAAATACCGGCAGCACACTTTACAGATCTAGAGAAAACAATCCTAAAATTTGTATGGAGTCAGAAGAGACCCAGAATAGCAAAAGTAATTTGGGGCAATAAAAGCAAAGCAAGCGGCATAGCAATACTGGACTTCAAACTATATTACAAGCAACACTGATAGAAACAGCATGGTACTGGAACAAAAATAAACATGTAGGTCAATGGAACAGAATTAAGGATACAGAAACCTCCCCAGCTATATTCAACTATTTGATCTTTTATAAAGGGACCAAAAGCATACATTGGAGGAAAGACAGTCTATTCAACAAGTGGTGTTGGGAAAACAAATTATCATTTTGGAGAAGAATGAAACTGGACTGTTATCTCTCACCTTTTAGTAAATTAAAATCAAAATGGATCAAAGATCTAAACACTAAAGCAGAAACATTAAACCTACTGGAAGATAACATAGGTGAAACAATTGAAGATTAGGTGTAGAAAAGGATTTTCTTACTGGAACCTCAATCACACAAGAAATAGCGGCAAGAATCAACAAATGGGATTATATCAGATTAACAAGCTTCTGTACAGCAAAACAATCAACCAGGAGAGTAAAGAGACAACCTATAGAATGAGAAAAAATTGCCAGCTACTCTTAAACAGAGGACTAATATATATGGCAATTATTAAGAAATCAAGCAATTACAAATGTTTTAATGGCTGCAGTGAAAAAGTAACCCTCCTGCATGGCTGGAGGAAATGCAAACTAGTACAACCATTATGGAAATCAGTATGGAGATTTCCCAAAGAACTGAAATTAGAAATTCCCTAAGACCTAGCCCTCCCCCTGCTAAGTATCTTCCCTGAAGAGTTTAAGACTTCATACTACAGTGATACATTTACATTAATGTTTATAGCAGCACAATTCATAATAGCTAAATCCTGCAAGCAGCCATCAACAAATGATTGGATAAAGAAAATGTGATATCCATATATAAAGGAATACTACTCTTCTATAAAGAATGACACATCTGAGACATTTGCAGGAAAATAGATGCATCTGGAAAATACCTAATTAAGTGAAATAAACGACACACAAGCTTAAATACTGTATTGTATCTCTCATTTGAGTGATGCAAAATATAAGCAAAGAAAATGATAAAAGATGGGTAGAAAGGGACAAAGGGATGGATCTCTTGCAATAGGGAAGTGGTCCAAGGGAACAAGGGATGAGGAATGAGGAGGAGGGGAAGAGGAAATAAGAAGAATAAAGACAAACCATGTACAGGAACCTAATAACCCCAATTAATGTAAAACTTTATGCCATAACATGAGCTAAGACAAATAATATCAACAAGTATGAAAAAGAGGATAGGAGAACCAGAGTAGGAGGGCCAGGAGGAGGGAAGGGGATTAAAAAAAAAGAAACAAACTGTAATATGTACACGTAACCATTCCCCCAAGATGATTGTAAGCTGCATGAATCAAACAAGTACTAATAAAATTTTTAAAAATTATTTAAAAAACGTAAATTAATCACTTTCCCATGTATGAGCAGTGAATAAGTGAAGTTTGAAATTAAAAACACTGTGCTATTTACATTAGCACCAAAACGTAGTATTTAGAAAGTAATCTAACTAAATATTTACAAGATCTATATGGTAACAACCACAAAACTCTGATAAAGAAATAAAAGAAGAATTAAATAACACTAACACATGCCATATTCATGGACAGAAATACCCAATATTGTCAAGATGTGAGTTCTTCCCCACCGACCTATAAATTCCAAGAAATTCCAATGAAAATCACAGAACGTGGATATCTGAAAACTAATTCTACAGTTTGTATGTAGAGACAAAAACTCAGAATACTGAATGCAATATTGGAAGAAAAGAATAAAGCTGAAGGACTGACAATGCCCTACTTAAACTTATTATAAAGCTACATTAACCAAGACAGTGAGGTGCTGACAAAAAATAGACAAATAGAAAAAAATGAAATGGGATAGAGAGCCCAGAAAAAGACTCACATAACTGTAATCACTGACCTTTGGCAAAGGAGCAAAAGCAATATATTGTGTAGGAAGATAGTCTTTTAAAGAAATAGTGCCAGCATGACTGTACTCGCAAACACAAAAAAATCAAATCTAAACATAAACATTATGTGGTTCACAAACATTAAGTCAACATGTGTCACAGACCTAAATGTAAAATACAAAACTATAAAACTACTAAATAACATAGAAAAAAGTATAGATTACTTGGATCTGGTGGTGACTTTTTAAATACACATTAAAAATGTGTGACCTTCCTCATGGTACAGATCTTTGACATGTATCTATATATTTCATAGATAATCTCATGATCCATGAAAGAAAGAATTATTATAAGCTGAATTTCATTAAAATTCAATATTTTGGCTTTGCAAAAGATACTGTCAAGAGAAGACAAGCCACAGACTGGGAGAAAATATCTGCAAAAGATGTAACTGATATAAAAGTATAATCCAAAATATGTAAAGAACACATAAAACTAAACAATCATAAAATAAATAACTCAAATAATTTAAAAATGGGCCAAAGATCTGAAGACACACCCCATCAAAGAAGATACGTGGATAGAAGTTAAGCATCTAAAGATGTTCCACATCAAAGTTATCAGGGAAATGCAAATTAAAACAAAAATGAAATATTGCTCCATACCTATAAGAACGACCAAAATTCAAAACATTGACAATACTAAATGCTAGCAAGGATATGGAATAGGAACTCTCCTCCATTGTTTTTGGGAATGCAAAATTGTATATTCACTTGGGAAAGTAGTTTGGCAGTTCCTTACAAAACTAAACATTCTCTTACTATACAGTCCAGCAACTGTGTTCATTGATATCTACTCAAAGAAGTTGACAACTTATGTCCACACAAGAATCTGTACACAGTTATTTATGGCAGTTTTATTCAGAATTTTGTCCAAACTTAGAAGCATTCAAGATGTGCTTCAGTAGATGGATGAATAAATAAACTGTGGTATATTCAGGTGGGAATATTATTCAGTGCATAAAAGATAAGAGCTATTCAGCAATGAAGAGACATGGAGGAAACTTAAATACGTATTTCTGAGTGAAAGAAGCCACTCAGAAAAGGGTACATGCCATGCTGTTCCATTCATATGACATTCTGGTAAAGGAAAACCATGGAGGTAGTAAAAAGGCCAGTGGTTGCCAGGGGATAGGAGTAAGGGAGGAAAAAGCAGGCAGAGCAAAGATTTTTAGGGCTCTGAAATATTCTGTATGATACAATTTTTGTTTTCTGAAATATGGTCTTACTAGGTAGCCCAGGCTGGTCTTGTGCTGCTAATATAGCCTAGGCTGGCTGGCCTCAAACTCACACTGATCTTCCTGCCTCAGCTTCTGGAATGCATTATAGGCATATGGCATCATGCCTGGTTCTGTATAATACTTTGATGGTAGATACATGTCATCATAAGTTGGTCCAAAATTGTAGAACATATCAGAAGTGAAACCTAAAGTAACTATGGACTATAGGCGACAATGATATGTCAGTGTAGGTTCATTGAATATAATAATGCACCACTCTGAAGAGGAATGTTAGTAATAGGTTCTATGATTTTACTGTGTCCCCCAAAACGTATGGGTTATAAACTTAATTCTCACTATAACTGTGTCATAAGGTAGAACTTAATGAGAGGTGATTAGGCTCTGAGACAGAGTCTAGATTAATGCTGCTATGGTAGAAATGAATTCATTATTACAAAAGTGGGGTTATAAGAAGAGACTTCACATCTCCCACCGAGGGAGATCTCCACCCTCTCCCTCTCCCTCTCCCTCTCCCTCTCCCTCTCCCTCTCTCTCTCTCTCTCTCTCTCTCTCTGTCTTTGCACTTCCACATCATCAAAGCATGGTGTAACAAGAAATCCCTCACCAGGTTCGAGCCTCTCTTGAAATTTTCAGCCTCCAGAATTGTGAGAAATAAATTTCTGCTCATTGTAAATTATTGAGTTTGTGGTATTCTGTTCAGCACAAAATGTCCTAGGACAGTGGCAGAGGATATACCTATATGGAGGGAAGGGACAAATGGGAAATCCTCTTTCACTCAATATTTGCAGTAAACCTAAAGCTGCTCTAAGACATATAGTTGAATCAGCAAACAGACAGCTTTTAAAACAAGATACATATAAAATATAGAAGTTATTGTGAACTGCAGCCTCCCCACTCTGCCCAGAGTTTTTCACTACACATTGTACGTATGTATTAAATCAATACATTCTATCCCATAAATATATACAATAAGAAAGAATTAACTAAAATTTATTTTTAAAAGTTATAAAAGAGATGTCCACATTTTAACCTGTGGAATCTGAATGTAAATTTATCTGGAAATTTGCAGATGCAATTAATTTATGATCTCAAGGTCATCCTAGATAGTTGGGCCCTAAATTCAATGACAAGTGTCTGTTTATAAAAAATTGAAAAAAAAGTCATGGACACAGAGGCTAGCTAAAGAAAAATCAAAAATTGAAATTTTACAGGACAAGAAATGCTTAGGGCCATCAGAACGGAAGAACACCGAAGCATTCCTCCCTAGAGCCTTTGGAAAGTGTACAGTCCTGTAACACCTGAATTTCAAACTCTTATCTCCAGAACTGTGAGAAAATAAATTTCTGTTCTTTTAAGATACCAAGTTTATGATAACTTTTTGCACCAGCCACATAAACCTTGTACACCACTGTAGTAAAATGATATGAAGTAGGCAAGTCACAAAGACTCAAGTTTCCCTTTTCTTTGTACTCAGTTACAATCCTCATCCACCATCTTCAAACCCAGCAAGTCTCTCACATTGCATCTAACTCTGCTTCCATTATCACATATCCTTCCCCGGTTCTCCTGCCTTCCTCTTTCACTTATGAATACCTTGAAATTACAATGAGCTCACCTGTATAATCCAATGCAATTTCTCTATCTCAAGATCCTTGATTTAAGTACAACTACAAAGTCCCTTTTGCATGCAAGGTAACATATGCACAGTATGCATGGTTCTGGGAATTAGGATGAGGACATTTTGGGGGTGGAACAAACATTCTGCCTGCCACACATAGGTAAATCAGTGATAAAGGACAAATCTACCACAAAAATAGATGACAAGAATCATCACAAACCACACAAAATTAGAGCAAGGGACAAAGATAAAATTAACAATAATGGGCCAGTGATATCGTTCAGCAGCACAGGCGCCTGCTGGCGCACGAGGTCCTGAGTTCAACCCCCAGTACCCACAAAAAAAAAAAAAAATCAACAATAACTACAAGACTTACACAGCACCAGCAGCTATACAAAAGAAGCAGAGGAAAATCAGGTGTCTGATAAACCTAAGAAAGGGATCTCCAAAATCCTCCCTTTATGTTCACTGGAAGGACAATGGGCCATCCTGGTAGTAGTAGCTGAACTGGAAGAGTTTTAATTTTCAGGTTAAGTTCAAAGAATATGCAACAAATAATGAAGAAGCCAAGTCCATCTAGGCTGTATGAACTTTTAAAACTAAAAAAGTAAAATATCAGTCCAGATTGAAGTCCAGCAAGGAGGAGAAACCCCTAACAATCTATTCACATAGAATAAGACAGGGAAATGAGAGCAAAAACAATTTCTGGTATAGAGGAACAGAATCTCAGAAACATGAGGCCATTTATCAATCATTTTGTGAAAACAACAGAGGAGGAAGCCCTCAAGCCATGATGTTTGAAAAGCTATTTTGGCCCATCCCACCATCCTGAAAATACAGAAAAGCTCATTTCACTTAAAATGAGCCACAAACAAGGGTTGTGGTCCAATCCCATAAAATGACATAATTTTAAAAAAAGGAAATAAAGAGCAGAATAAAATTCTTTCAGACAACAAAAGCACTCCAAAAGGTCATGTCTATAAAACAGATGAAAACCGTAACTTAATATTTCAAAATGAGCTAGAAATCAATTAAGGAAATGATGGCAACACTGAAAGAACAACATATATCATACTTGAAAATCTTAGAAAAGAGGACATAGAACTCAGAAAAGTATTAGAAATAAAAGAATATATAATTTGAGTTATTAAGACTAATGTATCTAGAACTGTGTAGAAAGTCTCCCTTGAGTTTTCGTCAGAAAACTAATCACCCCATTCATGTAAGAAAACTGCCCAAACCAAGGAACGAACCACCGAAAAGGATTGGAAGCCTCTTGAAGAAGAGTCTTGGAACTCTTGGGAGTGATTCCAATTCCCACAAGCCAGCACTGAGAACTTAATCTACAGTGCATTTGGTAGAGTACTCAAAAAACTTTTCCACATTATTGGGGAAAAAGTAACTCTATACTAAATGCTGCCCAGATTCTATAAAAAAATAAAATAAAACAAAATCAGAACTAGAAAGGATAAAATTGCTTCCAAGAAATTAAATGGTGTCACAGAACAAGAGGCAAAAAAATTTGTAATAGTATAAAAATACCTAGGGACAAAATGTATACAGTTATCTGCCGTCTGATCAAAATTACCGAAAAAAGGGGGTTTAAAGATGACCTGAATAGGGGGAAAAATCAAGCAAAACTGACCCAGCAATGACACAGACAGAATTCATAGACAAAGACACTGAAATAAGTGTTATTCAGTGGTATACTACAGTCATATCATAGTGACAGACAATTACTTAATTATTGGCAAATATTGAGAATTTTGAAGCCAATTACTAAAAATATCCATTATTTTAAATTAAATAATATAGCTGGGCATGGTGGCACATGCCTGCAACCCCAGCACTTGAGAGGCTGAGGCAGAAGGATTGCCATGAGTTCGAGGCCAGACTGGGCTACATAGTGAGTTCAAAGGTCAGCTTTGAACTACACAGAGAAATTCTGTCTCAAAAAAACAAAAAAAATTAAATAATATAAATTTATGATTAATTTATATTTAAAACAAAAGTAGTAAATATTACCACTCATCATGTGCTAATTATTTTACTACATTTTAGTGTAATCTGTACTTCTGAGGTTATTTAAGGATCTTGTTCCTGTAAGATAAAGATACTATGTAATAGTGTGACCTCATTGTACATCTCTTCCCAAATGTACACTTAGTGATGAAATGTCAGCAGCTTTAAATCAGTCAGAGGATCATTTAAAGCACAGATATTGTAATGAATCAGGGCTATGTTATTTTCTCTTACCAAAGAGATAGCTGTTCACCATTTGCTGGCAAACTACAAATTATAGCCATGTTTCAGTCAGGCATGGTGGCACATGCCTGTAATCCCAGCACTTAGGAGGTTGAAGCAGGAGGATCACCGTGAGTTTGAGGCCTGTGCTACAAGGACAGCCTGAATTACATAGCAAGATCTTGTCTCAAAAAAAAAAAATTATAACCTTGTTTCCTACACTCAAGAAGCTAGAAGATATATGGAATATGTTATGTAGAGACATGGAAAATATAAATAAAGCTTCTAGAGATGAGGAGTCATTGGATGGATTTGAAAGTAGATTAGACTCCAAAGAAGAAAAGATTAGTGAACAGGAAAGTAAAGCAATAGAAATATACAAAATAGAAAAACAGAGAAGAAGAGATTTTAAAAACAGTAAGTACAGTATCCATGAGTTCTAGGACAACTTCAAGTGAACTAAGATATGTGTAGATCAAGATCTCAGATAAAATAAAATGAAGAAACAAAAAAATTTTTTGAAAAAAATAGAGGTCAAAAATTGTCTAAATTTGATAAAAAGTGAAACTTACAGGTCAGAGACTCTCAACAAATTCCAAGTACATGAAACATTAAGAAAGCTACACCAAGACACATCATAATCAAACTGCTTAAATCCAGAAATAAAGGTAAAATCTTAAATGTGACCACAGAAAAATGGCACATTCTACACAAAAGATAAGAGTGACATCAGAAATAATGTAAGTCAGATGTCACTAAAGCAATGTCTTTAAAGAACTGAGAAAAAAAACCTTTCAATCTACAATTCTTTAGCCAGTAAAAATATGTTTCAAAAGAAAAGGTGAGGTAACTATATTTTTTAGTATTTTTTAAAAGCTAAAAGAATTCATCACCAACAGTTACATTACAAGAACTGTTAAAGCCTTCAGTTGCAAAGAAAATAATAAAGAATTAAGGACACTTGAAGTGGTAGCTTGTTGATAAATATATAAGACTACCTTAAACTTTATTTAAATCTCCTTAAAATATCATTGAAGATTTAAATTACAAGAATTATAGTGTATCCAATGTAATAATGTAACATGTATAGCAGTAAAATAAGTGAAAACAACAGCAAAATGCCCAGGAGGGAAAAAATGGAAATATACTGTTGTAAAGTTCTAAAGTTTGTAATGGTGTAAAAGTGGTATAAGATCACTTGAAGGTGAAAAGTCATAACTTAAAGACATGCACTATAAATTCTAAATCAATATAAGAAACAAAAGAAGAAAGGAAAGGAAAAATAATTATATGTAAGAAACCAACAAAGATTAAATAGAATCATAAAAAGTGAATCCAAAAGATAGCAGAAAAGAGAACACAGCCAAAACTGGACAAACAGAAAACACATAGCAAAGTAGTAATTTATACCCAGCTACCTCAAGAATCACAGTAACTGTAAACTGTATAAATGCTCCAATATAAAGACAAGTATTATCACATTGGATAAAAGGGTAAGATTCAATTATTTGCTACCTATATGAAATCCGTTTTAAACACAAAGACATGAGCAGGTTAAAAATAAAAGAATGAAAGGAAAAATAATAGAGTATGCTAATAGTAGCCAAAAGAAAGATGGAATACATACACCAACATCAGGCAAAGTTGTGTTCAGAAGAACATTACCAGGGGGACAAAGTTTATTTCATAATGATAAAGAGATCATTCATCAAAGAGACCTAACAATAGCGCAAGATTATATATTAATAACAGAGTTTTAAAATAAATGTAGTAAACACACACACACACATACATGTACACACACACATGACTCAGAATTGAGCCATTAAACCGGGCTCAGTGCAAAAGAACTCAAATCATACAAAGTATGCTCTCATACTGAGAAATAGGAACAACTTTATACAAGTAAATTCAGTAAGTTAGATGGCACTGACTAATTTTTTGAAAGACACAAATTTACTGCTTATACAAGAAGAAATAAATTGAATAATATGTGTCTGTTTTAAAAATTGAATCTGTACTTTTCACCTATCCACAAAGAAAACTCCTGCCCACATGCTTTCACTGATGATTTCTTTCATACATTTAAGGAAGGAATAATGCCAATTTCATACGAACTCCTCCAGATAACTGAAGAAAGAGAACACTCTCAGTTTATTATATGAGGCCTCGATTACCCTGATTCCAAACCTAGACAAAGCATTTAAAAAAAAAAAGTAAATTGTAAACAAATATCTATCACGCACATAGCTGCTAAAATTCTAAACAGTCTTACCAAGTTGAATCTTGAAATTTTTGACATATAGATTGATTTAAAATCAATCAATACAACTTACCATGTCAACAAATAAAATAGAAAATCACGTATCATCTAAAGAAGCAGAAAAATTACCTGATAAAATCCAAAAGCCATTTTCCTGATATAAAGAAAAAAATTCTCAACAAATTAGAAGTAGAAAGGCCGGTGAGATAGCCCAGTGGCATAAGTGCCTGCATGGCAAGTGCTAGGTCCTAAGTTCAACTCCCAGAACCCACATAAAGGAAAACAGGGCCAGTGATATCTCTCATCAGCACAAGCGCTAGCTGGCAAGCATGAGGTCCTGAGGTCGACTCCTGGTACTCACATAAAAAAAAAAAAAAAAAAGAAATAGAAGAGAATTTTTTTGATGTGCTAAAGGGCATCTATAAGAAACCTACAATAAACATACTACTTAATGGTGAAAGACTATGTTCTCCTTAAAATTAGAAATAAGACAAGAATGTATACTTTCCCCACTTCTATTCAGCATTGAGCTGGAGGTTCTGGCCACTGCAATTAGACAAGAAAAAGAAATAAAATGTGTCCTTGTGTCCATACTGAATGGAAACATTAAAATGTATTTATTCACAGGTAATAATACTAAAATGCTAACTTTTCTTAATACTATATAAAAACAAAAATAAAAACAATTTTTAAACTACATAGTAAAGATTATTTATATGATAGATTTGTAGAACAAAGAAAAAGAAAAGATAATTCATAATTTTAAAAATTAATTATATAAAGAGTGAGGACTATTGTGGAATAGACAGGAATATTCAGGACTTCTTTAAATACATCTTGTTTTATAAAATTAATGTTGGACCCTGCCACATGGCTGTAAAACAAAATTTTTTTTTATTTCTAAAAATGTAAAAGAAAATGAAACTAAAACCTAAATGTGCACATAACCACATGGATAGGAAGACCGAAGAAACTTCAAAAATAGAATGCAAATCATATTGTTGGTTGAAAGAGTGTTGTTATTCTGAGACTGTTGTGTATGTATTGTGGGATAACGCAAATGAGTAACTATGTGATATGCCATCATTCCTATTGCAAAGTAAGCATTCTCAGAAATACTTAGAGAGAGAATTGGACTTCCACAAAACTTGGAGGAATCTGACTGTTTTTACTCAGTGTTACAGAAATGCAGCTTGGTGAGCCTGAAAAACTTGGGAACATCAAGTTACGTTTGGCTTCTAAGTAAATGTGAACCTATTATCTTTAGAAACCTTTTAGGAAACAGAATATTGGTAGAAATAAGAGACAATGAAGTTACATTTCTCTGGGATGTAGAAAACATAATTAATAATAAGAGATGAGCCCAAGTTAAAAATAGTATGGTAAGGTCAAGAATCTCACAAACCCTGTGTTCAAACATTGGATCGGTTAAGGCTGATTGAACTGAGGACTGTAAAATGGATGATCCCCACGGTCTCTGGAAGTTTCCAAACTCTACCATGATCCCATTAACAGCCCACTCTTTCAGTTAGTAGATTCATTAGTAAACAGCCCAATTTCACTTGAAAGGTGTACATACTTTTAAAAGAATTAATTATATCCCAAACCTCCACAACCAGACCACAGCAGAACTTTGGCACCAATGTGTTTATCTGGAAGGAAAAGTAATGGAGACTCTATCATTAGAGAGAACAACTACAATAAAAATCTCAAGATTGGAAATCCTGAACAATACCAATTTACCACAAGAGTCCACAAATTAAAGACCACATTTGCCAGACACGACATTTCTGAAAGGATTATCTCTGATGATGAGCCACAGTTGTTCTCAGAAGAATGTCTACATTTTGCCAAAACATGGGATTTTGAGTACTGCATAGTCAGTCCACAGTACCACAGAGCCAGGCCTTTCACAAGGGAGTATGGTTAAAAAAAAAAACTCAAAAGAATGAAACTCTAAAACACATTGGACCAGCTGAGACTAATGATAAAGGCCCCTGCCTCAGACTATTTGGAGCAAGGAATGCATTGTGGGCAACTTTCAATTCCTTTCCCCAGTTATTACAGCCCCATCATCTCCCCTCAGCTCTATCATCTATGCATGGAATGTGACGGCCCACGGCAGTGAGTCTACTCCTCACACAAATATTGTAACACTGAATAAAAACAGATACAATAAACAACACATGCCACCAAGATTTGGCTTAATCCCTCAGTCTGTATGAAATCCTACCCCTTGGAAGTGATGGTTGACACCAAACACCGAAACAGAAGGTATTCTTGCTGGTGTTCATTTATGTTTAAAATGATGCCATATATTCCACAAGGAACATACTAGAAGAACACAAGAATTTGTTTAATTAGTTCAGCAACTGTGCTTTGAGAATCTAATATGGGCCTAGACCTGGGATGGTGGAGTACAATTCATCTCAGTCAAGGCTTTTTTAGTGGCAAGAAGAAGAAATTGCTCAAGCTATCCTGGGGGGAACAATGTTTTATTGAGTAGAATATAGGGATGTATCATGGAATCTAAAAGCAAGCAATTCGTTTGATTCTCATGAAGGACATAATTAGAAACTGAAAAGGTATCAGGAGTCAAGGCAGATTGTGAACCTCATCTCTACTCTTTTTTTGTACATTATTGTTTATTTCCTCTCTCTGCTCATAGCATAAGATGATTGCTTATGGTAGCCAGTCTTCAAAATGACCATCATTTATCCCCACATCCTGGTAATTTCCTATACTTGAGGGGACTGAGAGTGGTACAGACCATGCAACTCACTTCTAATCCAGAATACAGCAACTGAAACAATATATCACTTCCAAGATTAGGTATATAAGTGTGGTTTCCATCCCAAACACTTTCACTGCCTTGAAGCCAACTGCTATATTATGACCTGCCCCATGAAGACACCTACATGACAAGTACTGATGACCCTTCCAAGCACCAGCCAGTGAACAGTTGTGGTCCCCTGTCCAATAGCCTATGAGGAACTAAATCCGGCAACAACAATATGAATGACTGAGCTTGGGAGAAGATCCCACCTCTGCCTAGATCTATGGTAAGAGTGTAACCCTCTTGAGTACTTTGATGGAAAGCTTGTGAGAGACCCTGGGCAGAGGCACCTAGCTCACACACATCCAGATTCCTAACCCACCAAAACTGGTATAATGAATGTGTGTTGTGAAAGGCTATTAAGTTTGGAGGTAAATTTTTCTGTGTAGATAATTAATACAGATACAATAACAAACACCTAGATGTATGGGAGTGGTTTGGAACTGGGTGGTAGATAAAGATCAAAAAAGCACTGAAAATCATGTTTAGAGAAAGCCTAAATCACTTCAGACATATTTTCAGTAGAAATCTGGACAGTAAGAATCCTCCCAGTGAGGGCTTTGTAAAGTAAGTTAGGAACAATGAATATTCTTGAAAGCAAGTGTTTTTTCTTGATTAAGCAAAAGAGAAATACTAGAAGAAAAAGAATTACTAAAGACAAAAGACTTCTCTGCAACCAGCAAAACCCTGGTTGAACAAAGCTGGGAAAAGAGTTTCTCATTCCTCTCCTTGGTAGCAAAGTTATCTGACCTATAAATAGTGTGTATAACCAAATGCTGACCCTGTGAGTGGACAAGGAAGAAAGGAAATAGTGAAGATGAGAACTTAGAGCAAAAAGAAGTGGAAGGGGAAAAGAAAATTAGAAATATGTAAGAATGTGTTTAAAGTCTAGAAGGAATAGATGATATAATCTGATAATTTACAGCACTAATTTATACCTACTTTTGAAAGTAAAAATTAAAAATTGGAGAGAAAGTTTCAGAATAGTACTTCCAGTCTGTCTCAGAAGTAAATTGGGAATCTACTGAAGAGTCCTTGGCTTTTTAGCACCAGTGCTTCCTGAAGTTGGACAGAAAGCAACCATAATCATTAACTGTATAACCCCACTCTTTTCCTAAGTCCTCACCAAAAATATTTTTCATCGAAGTTTTAGTGGCAACCCTGTCCTGTCACATGCATGGGCAGTTCACAGTGATACTACGATCATTACTATCAATACCAGCAATGGCCACTGTGTGAGTCTTGGTCAGGACTTATGCATGGAAGTAAGGATCTTTGGTCCATAATGTCATTAAATTCTCACACTAGTTCAATAATATGGGTGCTATCAATCCTTTCAGTAGCTGAGCAAATTCATCTGAAGCTGAGAAAGATTTACCAAAATTTCCCAAGGATGCACAGATGGAAAACGAAAAGGATGGAACTTGAACTAACTTCAAAGTCCATGACCACTGTGTTCGGCAGCCTTCTGGGAGATTTCCTTTGCTGATCACTTTATATCACTGAACCACTGGCTCTGTTCACTGATCTCATTAGACTAGCACTGCAGCCTCTAAGGTCTGCTTTCATTTCACAAAGGAAGAATCTGAACAAATCTAGTGATCACCAGGCTATTGTGTTCATTGCCCTCCAGCTAAAATCAGCCAATTATTTAAGCCACCAACATGTGCAAAGTGAATATTTAATAAGAACAAGCTTTATAGACAATGTGTTTTATGATGACCATAATTGGTGAGCAATGTACAAATATCACACGAGGAACCCCTGATTACATAGAATACTAAACTTATGGTAAGCTGTTAGTCTTTTGCTCATTTCTCAAGGTCAAAGTGGACACCTTGCTGCTGTGTATCCTCTTATTTGGATCCTACACAGAAGCCAGTGAGTGTTTTTGGGCAAAAGCAAGACGGAAGTGGCTGCTGAGGTAAAGGGGAAGGTGCAAATCAGCATACAGTCTGGTGTGCTTGTATTGTTTTATGTTGACATCTAATATGACTCTTCTCGTCTGTGTTTACATGTCCCATTCATCTGGTTCAACTAGACAGGGTTTTGTTAATATTATTGATGGTTGCTATAATGACAACCATATAAATATACTTTGACTATGAAATTATGACAAGTATTTGGTTGATCACAGTCTGTAAATTGCATCAGAGTGATGATCTCCAGGGGTGAAAGGAGATAAAACAGGACATCACCAAAGGACACGTGCTTTGATCTTATTAAGGAAATTTACATGGTGATTTCTCCGGCAAAAGTTCCTTTCCAGGGGCTTCCTCTGGAATTTTGGAGCTGTTTGTCCTTTGAAGAAAAGCCAGTAACTTAACCAAAGACTCCTCCTAAACTATACATAGTATCCTGAGTTTGCATCCTCCATTTCCATCACTCATTTTCATCTCTCCTAACCTTCTCAGTCTCTTCAGTATTCAGGGAACTAATGGAACCAAGTCAAATACTGGAAATTGGTTGAATTTCCTTTGCTACTCTTAGCTCTGACTTCTTATTTGACGTAATTTTAGACAGCAGATACTTGCTAAAATGTGCACAGGATATTATGATAAGGGAGAAAAAGAGGCAAGATGATAAATATGGAAGAAACACAATGGAATCTTTGCCATTGAGGAATTTGGGATCTTGCTTAAAGTACAGGGTAGATGAGGAGACTCCCAAGACCTAGGTATTCTAAAACTAGGAAAATCCAGGGAAACCAGGATAAGTTAGCCACTTTATGAAGTGAATCTGAGAAAGTCACTTCACCTAAATGGACTTCACGTCTCCCAAGTCTAAAATAAAGAAAGACAAATTAGAGACATTTGTAGGAAAATGGATGCACCTAGAAAATATAATATTGAGTGAAATAAATCACACAAACTTAAATATTCATATGGTACCTCTCATATGAGTAAGGCAAAGTACAAATTAAAAGAAAAATAAAGGAAGGATAAAATGAGACAAGGGGATGGATCTCTTGCAGGTGGGCAGGGGTCCAGGGGACCAAGGGCAAGAGGTGAGGGGGAGGAGATGGAGAAATAGAGTGAAGAGATGCTATGTAAAAGGTCCTAATAACATCAATGAGTGTGGATATTATATGCCATAAACATGAACTAAGATTAATGATATCAACAAGAACGAAAAGGGAGAAAGAAACTAGAGGAGGAGGGAGGGAGGAGGAGGGAAGGGGATTAAACAAAGAAACAAGCTATATTAGGTACATGTACCAAGTCCCCAAGATGACTGTAATATGCATGTACTGCAAACATGTACTGATAAAATAAAATCTTTTATTTTTTTGGGGGGGTACCAGAGGTCGACCTCAGGAGCTCACACGCCACCAGGCGCCCGTGCCACTGAGCGATATCACCGGCCCGTTTTTCATATGTGGGTTCCGGGAGTCGAACTCAGGCCCTCACGCTTGCCAGGCAGGCACTTATGCCACTGAGCCATCTCGCCGGCCTGATAAAATAAAATCTTAAAAATGAAATAATTGATTACAACTTTAATTCCCTTGCCTTAATTCACAGTAATCCACATTCACTAGAACAAGGATAATGCACAGAATCTTAAAGGATTAAAGAGATGCCAGCCATGACTGATCTTAGAACACTAGCTCTAGAAAGACAGGGAATTTAAGCCCTTTGACAACACACCTGAACATCCATGACCTCAAAAGCTTAGTTTCTGGCTGGGGGCACCTGGACTCACTGAGACAATGGAGTATCATTTAACAAATTGGCTCCCTCACTGTGCCTAAGGGATTCCCAACATATAGCTTACATGCTGGAAAGACTTGGTTCAGTCAATATTGAACAACCAATTATATAACTCCCAATACACAACTACATGTTTGGATAAGACATGCTCAGTAAAATATTTTTATTACAAGAGGCTACAACCTAAACACAGCAAAGAAGTCAGCAGGTAGAGGTGGTACCTCCAATGCACTGGTCGAGAAGGGAGTGAGAGAAGTTAAGGAGACAGCACAGTTCTTCTATAGCTCTTCCAGCCATCATCCCTCTTCCATAACAGATGAGCAGTGGTTGGGCTTAGAATCACCACTTACTATCTTTAGAGAAATTGGAGTGCTGAGAATTACAGATCAGAATCAGGGTGGGTTGTACTCAAAGTCAACTACTCTCCCCCCAGTTTAGAATATAATAATGGGAAACACCTTTCACCTGGTCCAGCCACCCCAGCTAATAAGGAAAAAAGATCCTCCACTCAAAGTGCTATAAAAATTCATGGTCTTCAAGCAGATGAGACCAAGGGCATAGCTGTGACACGGCGAGGCTACCGATAATCCACGGCTATGCTTTCTGTGTTCAGGAAGGCTTGAGCCATGAGTTGAATAGTCTCCCCTAAAAAGATATGTTGAAATTCTAACCCCTAGTACCTGTGAATAGGACCTTTCTTGAAAATAGTGTCTTTGTGGACAGGATCAAATTAAGAAGTCATTCAGAATTCGGGCTGGCCCTTATTCATTAAACTACTATCCTTAAATGAAGTGGAAATTTAGCCGGGCATGATGATGAACACCTGTAATCCCAGCACTCAGGAGGCTGAGGCCGAAGGACCTTGAGTTTAAAGCCAGCCTAAGCTATACAGTGAGATCCTGTCACCAAAAGAGAAAAAAAAAAAAAAAAGAAAAGAAAATTTAGACACAGAGACACACAAGGACATCTTGTGATGACAAACACAGAAGTTAGACTGACACATCATAAAGTCGAGGAATGCCAAGAATTACTGGCAACAATTAGAACGTGGAAAAAAGGCATGGAACGCTTTCCTCTCAAAAGAAACCAATCTCTCCAACACCTTGATTTTGGACTTTCGGTCTCCAAACTGAGAGAATAAACTTCTATTGTTTGGGGGGGTTGTTTGTTTTTGTTTTTGTTTTTTTGCTTTGGTTTGGTTTTTGTTTTGTTTTGCCATATTGGGAATTGAATCCAGGGTCTTTGAATTGAGCTACTTCTCCAGATCTTTTTATTTTATTTTATTTTTTTATTTTGAGACAGGGCCTCACTAAGTCCCTAAATTTTCCAGGCTGGAGTTGAACTTGCAGTCCTCCTGCCTCAGCCTCCTAGAGCGCTAAGATTACATGCCCAGCCTAAACTTTTGCTGTTTTGAGCCACTCACTTTGTAGCAATTGGTCTCATGCACCTCAGGACACTAATACCAAAGGCAAGGCCTTATCCTTTGCAAAATAGTGTAGAAGGAACTCTAGAACCTGCAATTCTTGCCTTGTTACTGTACTTGTCCCATTCCATTGTGTTCACCTTCCCATCATCCTCCAGACCTACGCTACAGACTTAGTGCTGAAGTCCAAATCTTTCAGTGGCTCCCCACAAATCGCACAAGACAAAAACAGACCTCCAAAGCACTGCCAGACATGGGCATTCTCCCACCTTTAGTCTCCTCTCTAACCTCACTCACTATAATTACATTCTCTTAAGACTACCCTTCTTAAAACTGATGAACTAAAAAAAAAAATTTTTTTTTTCAGGGATAAACGGCTAATGAATGAAATTTATTACCAAAAAGGAAAGATAAGAAAAAAACAAAGAGAGGAAAAAAATACCCTTCTTTCTGGTACTTTAGTGAATTCACACAAATTTGGTTTTTGCTAGAGTGAAGAGTCAACTCAAATGCCATCTCTGTAGGAAGCCTTTGTTCACTCCTGTGTTACAGTGAAGAATTTGATCTTCAAATTGTGACACAGAGATGCAAATGTCCTTGGAATTTTCTGAGTGACTGTGGTGTCTTTGTCATGCTAATGATGTGACCCGTGGAGGGTCCCTAGATAACTTTAGGATGGGGAATTGTCACTTTTAGTGACTGGACTTCCAAGTAGGGGAGAGGAACTTGAGACCACGTTTAATCACACAGCCAATGATTTAATCAACCATGTCTGTGTAATGAAGCCCCCACAAAAATGCTCGGGACTCGATGAGCTTCTGGTCAGCGAACCCTGACGTGCCACAGCACTGTGCACACTGACCCCATGAGGCAGACTGTGGAGCCCTGTCCTCCCTCCCAGGCCTCACCCTGAGTGCATCCTCTGTACTGAAACTGTAATCACAAATCCAGGAAGCGCATGAATCCTACAAGTTATTCCAACAAATTATTGGATCTGAGGTGTCATAAAAACCTCCAAATTACAGCCACTCAGCCAGGGGATCTGCAACCCCCAGATGGTACCTGGGACCTCAGATGGGTCAGTCTTCCAGCAGATTGACCCTCTAACTTGTGAAGTCTACGGCTAACGCCAGACAATTAGCATCAGAACTATGCTGCACTATACCTAGTTGAGTTGTGAAAAGGAATAAATCCTTGCGCCTCCTCTCTACCTCTTCTCCAGCTCATGCGGGAGTCTGTGGCTTATAACTGCCAGTATATCTTTGTGATACATAGTAAGTACATTCATCTTGGGAAACTGATACATATATATATACACATATACATACATATATATATATATATATATATATATATATATATATATATATATCCCACCCTTCTCCCCTCCTTTCCAGGTCTCCTTCCCATCTTCACAAAGTCTACCTCCCTGTTTCCTACCATCTCCTTTTCCTTTTGCTCTTTGTTTATATTTTGGGCTTCTCATACAAAAGCAACAATGTGGTATTTATCCTTCTGGGTCTGGTTTATTTCACTTAGCATTATGATCCCAAGGTGTATCCATTTTCCTACAAATGACTCAAATTTATCCTTCTTCATGGCTGAGTAGTACTCCACTGTGTATATACCAAATTTGCTTTATCCAGGCATGTGCTAATGGGCAAATAGGATAACACAATTTAGCTGTCGTGAGTTGTGCTGCCATAAGCATGAGTGTGTATGTATCACTGTAGTATGATGATTTTAACTCTTTCAAGAAGATACCCAGAAATGGAATAGCTGGGTCAAATAGAATTTCTATTATCAGTATTTTGAGGAATCTCCATACTGATTTCCATCATGGTTGTACTAGTTTACATTCCCACCAACAATGCAGAAAGTTATTTTTTCCACACAAGCTCACCAGCATTTGTTATTCTTTGAGTCCTTGGTGATAGCCATGGAGTAAGAAGAAATCTCTCAGTGTTGTTTTGGTTTATATTTCTCTAATGGCCAAAGATGCTGAACATTTTTTCATGTACTTATTTGCTATTTGTACATCTTCTTTTGAAAAGTTTCTATTCATTTCAATTGTCCATTTTTGCACCTTTTTTTGTTTCTTTGTTTCTTTGTTTTTAGTTCTTTGTATATTCTAGACACTAGTCCTCTGTCTGACTAGCTGGCAAAAATGTTTTCCCATTCTGTAGGTTGTTTCTTTGCTCTGTTGTTTCCCTTGCTGTGTAGAAGGTTTTTAACTTGCTATAATCCCATATATTGATTTTTGGTGATATTTCTTCTGCAATTGGGGTTCGGTTCAGGAAATCCTTGCTTAAGCCTATGTCTTCAGGAGGTTTCCCAATTTTATCTTCCAGGAAATTCAGTGTTTGTTTTTATGTCTAGGTCTTTGATCCATTTTAATTTGATTTTAGAACACAGTGTGAGATATGGGTCTACCTTCAATCTTCTGCATGTGGATAACTAGTTTTCCCAGTATCATTTGTTTAAGGGGCTGTCTTTTCTCCAACATATGTTTTTGGTCCCTTTGTTAAAAATCATACGGCTATATTGTTTTTCTTTTCTTTTGTTTTCTTTTGTTTTTGCATGACCACAAAGAATCTTCCTCCAAAATCAATCCACGTTGTGCGAGTGAGGGTAATCTCATTTATTCGGCTCCGCAGTAAACATTCGATCCAAACCTGACCACTGAGAGTATCCCATCTCCTCTTATTACTTTAGGATTTGCATGTGATTTTAGCTAGTACAATGAGATCAGCTTGACAGAAAACCCCGAGTTGCTAAATTGGTAAGATATAAGATCACAGATGCCTGATTCATCCTTGGTGCCATTTGTAGATGCTGTTTGAAATAGATGTCAACACAAATGAAAGAAAAGCTGAGAGATATTATCCTGATAACAGTTTTTGAGACTCTGAATATACCTTCTAGTCATGCGAATTAGCATATTATTTTATTCAAACTGGTTTAAACTAAGAATTCTTTCACTCCCAATCAAGAGAATCCTGACAATAAACCATCCTTATAAAACACACCCATGACTCTCATTTCTACCATCACACTCAGTAAAATTGTCAATCGGTTTGCCTGTCCCAGCCTCTAGACTGTGATTGTGTTGTGTCTGTCTTTAGTGTCCCTAATGCTGACTTCGCAGTCTAGAATAGTAGTTCTAGTATGTTTTTTGATCAAATGTCAGATCTAAACACCTCTTTTGCAAGTGTTCATTTCTTCTCTTCTGATCCCCTTTTCTCCCTCTCAACTTCACCCCCAGAACTATCAATCCCAGATAACAGAGGAGAAAATTCACCAGTCTAAAAGTGGGAAGAATTGAATGGTAACCCTGGTTCTGCCTTTTTTCAGACATATAAACTTAAATGAGTCTGTTATTTCCCTTTAGACTCAGTTTTCTCATCTGTAAAGTAATATCTCAAGATCCTCCAATAACAAACCTTTGTTGACTGTAATACCTGCTAAATAACTATAAGAAACTTAAGTAGCAACTGCTAAGAGCTAAGTAGAGTTTTCCATGGAACAGCTCCGTTCTAATAGATGATACCTAAAGTAGGCAATTAAAGGCTTAAAGAAATGAAGCTGCAAACGTGCAATGCTAAGTTATAAAGAGACACTTACAAGGGTTTGCCTAGCTCAGTACCCCTGTACATCACTGCACCGCTGGGATTCACTATTGAAACCACTGTTGCAAAGATTCAGGACAGGACTAACTGCAAAAGGTGAAATTGTATCCGAAGTCTCTTCTATATAAGTATTACTCCCACTTCAGATCAAATCATCAGAATTAAACATACACTAGAACTTGCCAAAATCCACCCACTGGACAAGTGGCTGATTCCATGGCACTGGCACTGTGGTCCCAAACCCAACAATAGAAAACCATGGTGGAATCCAGTGAAGGAAGTAGGCTAGGTCTCTCAATTCCTACCAAACAGGATTAAGACCTAGACCTATTGTCCACTTAGGAGATTGCCACAGGCCTCCAGTTTCTGATTAACAACACATGTTTCTGAAGGTCTGAACTGAAATGTCTTTATCTTGGGCCAAATTTTCCTCAAGGACAAAGCTATGGAATACTTTCAAGAGAAAAATCATTAAAATGGACACGTGTGAATCTGGTGTCCCCAAGCCCCACCTGCCCATTCAGCCTGAGTCCTGCCAGGGAACCAAGAAAGTGAAGGGTGACAGAGGCCAATTCTGTTCTGACCAAAGCCTGAGGCCATGCATCGAGGAATAGAAGCATGGGGGGCAAAGAGAATAACCAGTTTTTCAGGACTTGGATTACACTGCTATATTCCTAGGGGGCATGAGGGGATGACTACCAAAAACAATAGGAGAGGATATAGAGCAAGGGAGATATTTTTCAAATTTTTTGTACTAGACTCTCTTCACACTTTGCGATTTTCATGCTTTTCTTCTGAAAAACACAAAATGACACTACAGCAGGGGAGGGTTCGGGGTTAGCTTTAAGCTGCAGGTCAAATGCAAGACTGCTCATGAGAAAGTGACTTTTTAAAATTCCAGAAGGAAACTACTCATGCCCCCTCACCAAGGTCCCAGGTCCCCCAGAAGCTCTTCCATATACCCTTACAACTTTAAGCCCTTGGTTTAAGGCCTCTGTCTCTTTTATAACACATGTTCTTATAGGAAAGTAACGTTTCGATCCAGTATCAGCTACTTTAACCGTAAGGTGAAGGAGTTACTAGCCTTTACTGAAGTAAGTTTGTTGAATGAGGGAAACTGAGAGGAAAGGAAAGGAAGGAGAGAAGTAACTGAGAAAGAGTGATACCAACCAAACCTGCGCATGAGAGAAAAGGGAGGCTGAGGTTACTATGTTCACAACTTCGAAAAAATTGTTCTAAAATCAAAAGGTTTTCTGTTCTCAGTTCTCTTTTTTTACTAGTGCGTGTTTGTAATACAGAACACTGATGTTGATTTAGGGGAGTTGGTGAGTACATACAACATATCTTGATCATTTTCAAACTCTCTACACTCCCTCCCTCTCTTCCTTCTACCCCTGGTCCCCTTCCCCATCTCTAAGAGTCTACCTTCTAGTTTCCTATCATCCCCCATTTATTTATTTATTTACATTTTAGGTTTCTCATATAAGAAAAAATGTGATATTTAACAGTCTGAGTCTGGCTTGTTTCACTTAGCACAATGGTCCCCCGTTTTGTCCATTTTCCTCCAAATGACACACAAAATCAAAAGTTTTAAATATGATCCTTTGAAAGTATCTATGAATGGGCACTTACAAATCACCTAAAAAGTCATTCCTGGGGAGAATCCCTGCAGCTTGCGGTAAGAAATCCTGCACTGGCATCACAGCAAGTGTTTCTCCCATCTTCAAAAATCTCCCTATCCAAATTGCCTGTTTCTTTCTCTCCCTCCACCGAGGCATAATCTGGGACTGCTTCAGAGAGAATTAAACAAGCCTTCCTCTCTACACAGGCGGTGGAAGGCTATAGCTCCTCGTTCCCTACTTTGCAGTTGTTGGCCTTCTACAACCTGGTCTTCATTCTGCAGCCTTTGAATCCTTTAGCATTGCCCGCACGCTAGGAAGGACTGCCAACTTTCTCTTGGGATACGAGCACCCTCTGGTGGTGGATATCTGTATTGCGGTCTAACCGCTCCACCTCTACATAGGCTGTCTCCTAAGTGTGTTGTCATAAAACCCTCCAGCTGGAAATTATTTCAGGCTCTCTTGGTAGCAAAATGATGCCCTGAGCTCAAAGTTATAAGGCCTGGGTTCACAGCTCTTTGCTATTATTAACTAGTGTGTGACCTTGGCCTAATCACCTCTCTCAGCCACATTCCTATTAAAAATATGAAAACAATGCCAATCTTATTTATAAAAATATCTACTAATTCAGGAGAGCACTATATACATAAATATAAAAGACACTATTACAGGGGAGGACCAAGATGGCGGAGTGGTGAGCAGCAGAGAGAGAGCCTGAGAGTCGCAGTCCAGACGCTGGAATATAGCACCTCGAGGAAGACAGGAAGGAGGGACATGGGTCCCCTGGACCCAGGAAGGATCTGAAGCGCAATTTGAAGCCCACAGGGACAGTGAAGAGAGAAACTTCAACAAAGAAGGAGGAGGTAGCCAGCGGCACCTTCTCCCTGAGTTGGGACTTGCTATGCGACAGGAGCGGTTCAAACCTGCGGACACACGGTGACCCCAGGGGCCACCACAGAGAGACGTGGCAGTGCCGGGGAGCAGCAGACGTGAAGGACTGCACTGGCTGGCGGTGAGTGCTGAGGGCTCAGTTGTCCCTCATGGGAGAACAATTGGCCCAGGGCCATCTTGTCGGGGGGCGGCTGAGCTCAGAACCCAGGGCAGCTGCGGGCTGCATCTACAGCTCCCAGCCAGGCTCAGGCCCATGGAAGGTGCGCTGACGGCTGCAGGCGGCATGAGTCTGGTCTCGGCCAGAAAGTGCAGGCTCCCTGAGATTATCCTCTACTTCTGCTGGCTTGCTGGGACAGATCGGCACGGAATGGGACTCTTGTCTACACACATTATCTACCAGTGTCAGGAGAGACAAACCTGGAAGTGAACTTTTTTATTCCCTCTTGTTTGTTTTTTGTTGTGGTGGTGGTTTGTTTTTTTGTTTGTTTGGTATTTTTTCCTTCGTTGTTTCATCTTGTTTTTATATGAGTGTAAATGGAGTTTCTAGCCTGTTTGTGGTTGTGGTTCTGATCTGTTCTTCCTTTTATCCCTTCCTTCTCTCTTTCCCTCCAGTCTTCAGCACCAGTTTCCCAAAGTTAGCGTGATCCCTCTTTGTCCTCCAACCTTACTCCTAATTCCTTCCTCTTCTTCCACTTCTCTATTTTCTCCTTAACTCATTTTAAATTTTAACCCCAGAGTGCAAAATTGACATATTAAGGACTTGTATACTGCATATAATTTTCTGGTTTGTTTTAGATTTTGTTATATATAACCACAAATCTAGTTTATATGGTTTAAAGTGGCAAATAACTGGTTAGCTCAGTCTGTCATTTTCTAGGCTGTGTTTGATGCTTTTGGTACCACTATAGCCAAAAGTGACATAATTGTTCTAAACAGCTGTTCTCCCTGGTATTCCATGACTGAGACAAAGGGTCACAGAAAATACTGTGGCACAGTACCAAAGAACCAAGGACTGGGCCAAACAGGCAGCAACTTCTCATCCCCAACAAATCAAAGAGGTAGGAACTTGTAACAGACTCAAAACCCAAAAACAAGCTACACCTGGAAGATATCTCCTGGAAGTCATCTCCTAAGGGTTTTAAATACTATCTGTAAAGCAACCTACCATAGGCAATTTACAAGCATCACCCCAGGAATTGAACTAAAGAAAGAAAAGAGAATGAGAAGACACTTAAACAAGATGCAATCACAGACATCCAGTTCACCAAAGGCAAACCCAGGGGGCAATGAGATGGCACAATCTGAAAGCCAACCACCCAGCATCTCTGAAGTGGTAACAACAAAGAAATTGAATGAGGCTCTGGGAAAAATCAAATCAGACATAATTTCTCGGATAACTGCAGAGATGATGTCCACGATGAAGACCATGCTTAGGGACTCTAGAACAGACACAGACAAAAAAATGATGAGCTTAAGAAAATTATGGAAGCCATAAATGCTCAGCATAGGAAAGAAATGAAATACATAAGGCAGATTCAAGCAGATATCAAGAAGAACAAAAATTCCATTGAAAGCGTTCGCAGCAGATTAAGCCAATGTGAGGACAGGATCTCAGATACAGAAGACAGGCTTGCAGTTAGTGATCATGAAAAGAAAGAATTCTTAAAAATACCAAGGGACCATGAGAAATCAATCCAGCAGCTGCTAGATGAGGCAAAGAAGAATAACTTAAAGATTGATTGGAGTCAATGAAAAAGCGGGAGATAGCATAAATGATATAAAATCTGTTCATAGATGTCATGACAGAAAACTTCCCTGGTAGAGAAAAAGAATTTTATGTACAGATAAGCAAGGTATATAGAACTCCAATTAGCCATGATTGAAAGAAATCTTCAGCCAGGCATATCATAGCCAAGATTCCAGAAATTCAACACAACAGCAGAATCGTAAAAGCCATTAGGGAAAAGAAATAAATCACCTATATAGGAAAGCCCATCAGAATCACAGCTGACTTGTCAGCACAAACTCTCAAGTCAAGAAGAGCTTGGAATGATGTATTTCAAGTTCTAAACGAAAATAACCTTCAACCCAGAGTGATGTACCCCACAAAACTATCTTTCAAAACTGATGGAGAAATAAAATACTTCCATGACAAAGAACGTCTGAGGAAATTTATGGCCACCAAACCAGCACTCAAAAATATTTTGAAGGACATTCTAGAAAGAGATAACAAGGACTATAACTCCATGAGCCCTAATAGAAGGAATCTACCAGGCAAAGCAAACAATTAAACAGAGGGAGAGGAAAAAATGAGGGAGAGCCAACAACAGGAAACTAACATGACAAGGATAAGTCAATACATATCAGTTTTAACCATCAATGTTAATGGTCTCAATTTACCAATCAAAAGACACAGACTGGAAGAACAGATCAAGAAACAAGATCCAACAATAGGCTGCATATAAGAAACACATTTAATTCAAAAAGAAATTCATAGACTGAAAGTCAAAGGATGGAAAACAATACTCCATGTGACAGGAACCCAGAAAAAAGCAGGAGTAGCTATTCTTTTTGCAGACAGAGTGAATTTCAAGCCAAGACTGATTAAGAGAGATAAAGAAGGTCACTACATCCTTGTAAAGGGAACAATCCAAGAGGAAGAGATAATGATCATAAATATGTAAGCAACAAATATCAGTGCACACAACTATATAAAACAAATATTAACAGGCATGAAAAATCAAGTAAGCACTGATACAATTCTATTGGAGGATCTCAATACCCCACTGTCACAAAAAGACAGATCAACTAGGCAAAAAATCAACAATGAAATATTAGAACCAAACCAAACTTTTGAACAAATGGACTTAGTAGATGTCTACAGAGTGTTCCACCCCACAACATCAAAATACACATTCTTCTCAGCTGCACATGGGACATTCTCCAAAATAGACCACATACTACCTCATAGAACCTGTTTAAGTAAATGCAAAGGAATTGAAATTATCCCATGCACATTGTCAGACCATAGTGCGACAAAATTGGAAATCAATAGCAAAAGAAACCAGAAGAACTTCCTAAACACATGGAAATTAAATAGCACCCTGCTGAACAACCAATGGGTCACAGATGAAATTAAAGAAGAAATTAGACAGTTTCTATAATTGAATGATAATGACAGTACAACATACCAGAACATACGGGACATGATGAAAGACATCCTAAGAGGGAAATGTATAGCAGTAAATACCCATATCAGGAAAACAGAGCAAGTACAAATAAACAACTTAATGGTGAACCTCAAACTTCTAGAAAAAGAAGAGCAGGCTAAGCCAAAATCTCATACAAGGCAGGAAATTATAAAGATCAGAGCAGAAATTAACACACTGGAGATTAAAAAAAAATACAAAGAATCAAAGAGTTGGTTCTTTGAAAGATTAAATAAAATCAACAAACCCTTATCCAACCTTATTTTTAAAAAGGAAAGAAAAGACTAAAATCCACACAATTAAGAATGAAAAGGGTGAAATCACAACAAACTCTGCAGAAATCCAGAAGATCATCTACACCTACTTTGAAAACTTGTATTCTAATAAGATGGAAAATGCAGAAGAAATGGACAGATTCCTACATATATATGAATTACCAAAACTGAATCAAGAAGATATAAAAATCCTAAATAAACCAATATCAATCAATGAAATCGAAGATGTAATTAAAAACCTCCCAACAAAAAAAAAGCCCAGGCCCTGATGGATTCACTGCTGAGTTCTACAAGAAATTTAGAGAAGACCTAACACCACTACTTCTCAAACTCTTTAATGAAATCAAAAGGGAAGCAATACTCCCAAATTCATTCCTGAAAGCAAGCATTACTCTGATACCAAAACCAGAGAAGGACCCAACCAAAAAAGAGAACTACAGGCCAGTCTCCCTAATGAACATAAATGCAAAAATCCTTGGTAAGATACTGGCAAACAGAATGCAACAAATCATCAAGAAGATTTTACACCATGACCAAGTTGGGTTCATCCCAGGGACGCAGGGATGGTTCAACATATGTAAATCAATAAATGTAATACACCATATTAAATGAGCCAAGGACAAAAGTCACATGATCATCTCAACAGATACAGAAAAAGCTTTTGACAAAATCCAGTACCCATTCATGATAAAAAAAAAAAAACCTACAGAAAATTGGAATAGATGGTCATTATCTCATTCTGATAAAAGCCATCTATGACAAACTAAATGGATAAAAACTGAAAGCTTTCTCTCTAAAATCAGGAACAAGACAAGAATGTCCACTGTCTCCACTCTTATTCAACATAGTCCTGGAAACTTTAGCCAGAGCAATTAGACAAGAGAAGGAAATAAAAGAAATAAAAATAGGAAAGGAAGAAGTTAAATTATCATTATTTGCAGATGATATGATGCTCTGTGTAGAAGACCCCAAAAACTCCACTAAAAAACGACTAGATGTAATAAGCAAATTCAGTAGCATAGCTGGTTACAAAGTCAACACTCAAAAATCAATAGCCTTCCTGTACAAGAATAAAAAACTCACTGAAAGAGAAATTAGGGTAACAACTTTCACAATAGCATCCAAAAAATGAAATACCTAGGAAAAAATCTAACAAAGGATGTAAAAGACCTCTACTTTGAAAACTACAGTACTCTGAAAAAGGAGATTGAAGAGGATATCAGAAAATGGAAAGATATCCCTTGCTGTGGGGTAGGAAGAACTAATATAGTGAAAATAGCCATACTTCCAAAATTGTTATACAGATTTAATGCAATTCTGATCAAAATTCTATCAACATATCTCACAGAACTGGAGAAAACAATCCTAAAATTCATTTGAAACCAGAAGAGACCTAGAATAGCAAAGGCAATTCTGGGCAACAAAAGCAAGGCAGGGGGTATCACAATCCCTGACTTGAAATTATACTACAAAGCTACTGTGATAAAAACAGCATGGTACTGGTAAAAACAAAACAGACCCAAAGATCAGTGGAACAGAATAGAAGATGCAGAAATAACTGCAGATATACTAAGCCACCTTATCTTTGACAAAGTGACCAAACACATTCACTGGAAGAAAGATAGCCTCTTAAATAAATGTTGCTGGAAAAACTGACTCTGCACATGCTGAAGATTAAAATTGGACCCTTGTCTTTCACCGTGCACTAAACTAAATTCAAAATGGATCAAAGATCTAAATATTAAAAGAGAAACATTAAATCTGCTGGAAGATAGAATAGGTAAAACTCTTGAAGACATTGGTGTAGGCAAAGACTTTATGAATAAAACCCCAATTGCACAGAAACTACCACAAAGAATCAACAACTGGGATCTCATCTTATTAAAAAGCTTTTGCACAGCAAGAGAAACCACCAACAGAGTGAAAAGACATCCCACAATGTGGGAAAAAATGTTTGCCAGCTACTTCTCAGATAAAGGATTACTATTGAGAACATATAAAGAAATCAAAAAAATCAGACCTCCCAAATTTAGAGACCCAATCCAAAAATGGGTATTTGAGATGAATACACACTTCTCAGATGAAGAAATACAAACAGCAAATAAATATATGAAAAAATGTTCAACATCACTGGTCATTAGAGAGATGCAAATTAAAACAATACTGAGATTCCATCTCACCCCAGAAAGAATGGCTATTGTCAAGAAATCAACCAATAACAAATGCTAGAGGGGCTGTGAGGAAAAAGGAACATTTCTTCGCTGTTGGTCAGAGTGTAGACTGGTACAACCACTGTGGAAATCAGTGTGGAGATTCCTTAAAAAACTAGGATTGAAGGTCCCATTTGACCCAGCTATTTCCCTTCTGGGTATCTTCCCAGAAGAATTAAAAACATCATAGCACAGCAATATATGTTTATAGCAGCACAATTTGTAATAGCTAGATCTTGGAAACAACCCAGATTCCCATCAACCAAGGAATGGATAAAAAAGATGTGGTATTTTTATACAATGAAGTACTACTCAGCCATTAAGAAGGATAAACTGGAGGCTTTTATAGGTAAATGGATGCAACTCGAGACCATACTCATAAGTGAAATAAACCAGACGCACATGTGTAAACATCGTATTGTCTCCCTAATGTGATAAGCTGAAAGAGTAAATAAGATCCAAAATGTACAATAGATATTGTAAAATGGGAAGAAACTGTTCAAAAGGAAAGAGAAACTGGGATGGGGGAATGGAGAAAAGAAGGAAGGGAAAAGCAAAAAAAAAAAAAAAAATATATATATATATATATATATATACACACACACACATAAGATAGTTAAGATAGATACACTACTAATTTATCTTGGTTCATTGAAAAGAAAGATGTGTGCTAATATTGTTTGGACAATTGAATGCTGATATCTTGTACTCTGAGTAACTATTTAAAGATAACAATATGCAATGTATTAACCATTGTTACCCTCCTATTATGTTGTTTTGGAATTTTGTTTTATTTTTTTTTTCTCTTTAACATAAATTTTTTTAAAAGACTCTATTACAGTTTACAAGATATATACAAATCTCAGATCCAAGTACAAAGCTCTTACTACCATATTCTTCTCCTGGTGGCCCCTTCATATGTTTTATGTATGTCATGTTTATAAATCTATAACAGGTTTCTCCCGAATCCCTGCCTTTGACCTTCCTATGGTGCCTTGTTATTCCATGCCCATGTTACTGCCATGGCCTGGTGCTCCTGCCTCTGGTTTCTCCTCAAAACCACCTGGCCCAGTGTTCTATTACCCCAAATAGCTGTGTCTGGAAAGCCACTTCCCAGCTTTGGAGCCAAAGACAACTCCCCATGAGCAGGAATCTATAAGAACCAAAGGTGGCGTGGACAAGTGGACCTTCCAGTGCCCTTGAAACTCCTTCCCATCTCCCATCTTGGCTCCTTTCAGGTTATTTGCCTTGTGGCTTCTCCTTTCCTGTAGGCTATCAGGCAATGTCACCAGGGGGACACAAAGGTTTTATCATCTAGCCCCTGGCTACCTTTCCTACCTCACCCTACTTTGCTCCTTTATATGTATGCCACACTTCACACAAATCAAACTGCTTATGGTTCTGCACAGTGCCTTACTGTGCCCCCAGCTCCTTTACACACAGATTTCTTCTGCCCAAAGCATATTCGCCACACTCTGGTTAATGCTTTCTCAGCCTTACACACTCAGGCCTACCATGACCTCCTAAAAGCCTCCATTCCTCCTCCACACCTCCATTCTGCGTTAGGCACATTTCCATAAATTACCATGGAATTCTGAGTGTCACTCTCATAACACTTACCACATTGTATTCTATCTCTTACTTGTCTTTTTTCCTCTCTCACCTACATACCACTTGGCACTCGATAGGTACTCAGTACAAATTGGTGAATATATTTTGACTTCTGTATTACCAAATTCAAAGGCCACTTTTTTTATACTTGATTGCTCAACAGCACTGATTGAGCACTCCATTTTGCTCACTTAGTTTTCGTGATGCCACACCCTGATTTTTTCTCAGTTCAGTCTCCTCTGCTGGAATTGTATGTGTTGCAGTGTCCACAGCTCTGCCCTTCATTCTTCTCTCGGTTTGCACTCTCCCTAAGTGACCTCTTCTAGTCCCCAGTATGTCGACCATCACTAGTTCATGTTTGTATACATCTTGCTTTTTTCTTCAGAAATTCTATACATACATATTAGGTAGCCTTGATAGATTTTTATTACATAATACTATGGTGGAAATGTTGATATCTACCCTATATTTCATGTGTTGGAACCTAATACCCAAAGTGATAGTACTGAGAGCTGAGCCTTTCAGGAAATGATGAAGGCCTGTATAAAAGAGGCTGAAGGGAGCTGCCCTTCTGCAACGTCCCTTCTGCCATGTGAGGATGCAGTAAGAAAGTGCCATCTTTGGAGTGGACAGTGAGCCCTCATTAGACACTGAATCAGCTGGCACCTTGATCTTGGACTTCCCAGCCTCCAGAATTGTAAGCAGTAAATCTACACTCTTTACAAATTACCTAATCTAAGGTATTTTGTTACAGCAGCTCAAAGGGATTAAGATACATATGGACCATAAATTAAACATGATCCAAACAGAACTCTCAATTTTTATGTCCTCACTCCCAATTTACTCTTGTTTTAGGACTTTCCACATCAGCCTCAGAATCTACCCAGCTGTTCAAGCCCAAACTCAACAAATTGTCCTTGATTTTTTCTCTTTCCCTTACCTCTCAGTCATATCCATCACGAAACCCTCTTAACTCTGTCTCCAAGACCCACCACATTCTGTCAGTCCTCCGTATCTCCACTACTACGGCCTTCTTCTAAGCCACTGTCATCTCTAATATGGCCCTCTAGACAGTCTTCTCAATGCCACTTTTCCCCTCCCATCTACTTCCACGTCTCACTCAGAAGAGACAAAAGGAGGCACACTGGGAAGCCATAACAGAGGTAGTGTCAGTTTTCCTCACTTAAGATGGTATCTTCCAGGTTTCTCAATAGTAACGTTACTACTTATCTTTGAAATTAAAAAATAATCTGTGGCAATATAATTTGAGACTATATAAAATACCATTTGTCACCCTACTTCTTCTACTCACTAGTTTTAGCAGTCATAGGTGTTCCTTGTCTAATTATTGTTCTGATGGTTGATAATGGTGATTGTCCAATACCATCATCCCTTCTACATTTATTAGTTGACTCTTATAAGGAAGAGCCCTGTTATTTTATTCGTGTATATCAATCGGAACTCATCTGTTTCTGTTTCATTCAGTAGGTTATCATCTGCAACTACCACGGTTCGCTTTGCAACTTGTCCTAGATTTGGCCAGTGGGAGCACTTATAGCTACTTTTTGTGCCTTTGCCATGCCTCCATTTTTTATTGAGCATTTTATTTTTTAATACAACAAACTGACCTAGGCTTATATTCTACTTTTCCAGGCCCAGCCCTACAGTCTACCATTTCAAGTGGACAGTGGTAATTGGAAATCAAGATTTGGGCTGGATGTTCTAAAGCACTGTTATTCCCAGTCCATTTCAGTGTGTGCAACTAAAAAAATATATGCACATATATACAGGCATATATGTAAACAGCACATAAATATGCATACACATAAACATATATATGTATATATATATACATATATATATACATTATATATATGTGCACTATATATCCCTAAGTGCACACTAATGCCTCCAACTCCAGCCCAACACCACATGCTCCGTTACATTTTAGATTAGTCCCTTTCTGTATTCCATTTTTCTTCCTTCTCTGACAGTGAGAAACCACTTTTTCAAACACCTATTTTGAAATTAATCTCTTGACTCTGCCAAGTGCTACCCACTCTGATCAGGGCACTGACCACTATTCAGAGTTAGCCCCGCTAGCTCTGTTTTGTGCTATCTTCACACACATCACCATATTTTAATCCTCTGAAAAGTGGTACTAGAATGTAAGAGCATCTCTAGAACCTATGCAATATGTGTGGCATGGTATATGCTCAATAAATATTTGTCGAGTACATGAATTACCTCATGCGTGCATGCTACATATGCAGGATCCTGAGGTATTTACTATTTAGTAATTGGAGACTCATGGGTGGTGGGAAAAAGAGGAGATAGCAAATCACTAATAAATAGCACTGAAGTAGGTCCTGAAGTCCATTCCAGGAGCGAGCAAGTGCTGTGCTTTCATGGACCCTTCTTTATGAAAAGATCATCACAGAGGAAAATGAGTAAAAGTCTTTCTATATCAGAAGAGTTAAAATTAAAAGGATGGATGCATGCCAGAAAGCAAGATTCTCAAAACTTGGAACACCAACCTACAGAAAGAGGGAGAACTTCTAAAGCCAATCAGGAGCAATATGCCAAGGGAACTATGAAAAGGCTTCCCAGGAAAGACATCTAGCATGCAAAATTAGAGAAAAAAATGAAAAATGTTAGAGTAAAAAGACAATGAATGAACAGAAAACTCCTGAAAATAGCCAAGCCAGTGAGATCTCTCAGTCACTTCAGAAGACAAGGGCCCAAGAGAACCACATCATTGAAAGCAAAGTAATACTCATGAACAGAGGTGAAGCTGAGTGCTCCTGAGTATCCAAAACCATGACAGGAACTTTGTTACCAGCCAGGTTCCTTTTATCTTCCTACCAAGAGGAAGCAATGTCATTCTTAGTAATCGGACAAATTATGTGAAATCTCGAAGAAACACAGGCAATAGGGAGTATGTCATTAGTGAAATCAAAACGTATGTAACATATATAATGCAGAACACTCAGCCACTCTACAAAGTTGATAGTACGGTATTCTGGAAGCTTGTCAGAGCACCCTGATACACCCATATCCTGGATCTGTGGAACACTGCATCTACCAAAATTATTTGGATGAATCCAACCACACCTAGCCAGTGTACCTCTGGATGAGATCTTCGCTTTAATACTGAACTAGATGCATGACTTCCAAAGTACCTGACAGAGATTTCTGTAATGCTCTATAGTGCCAGTAATTATGAGGTGAATCCCTCTGAGCAGAAAGGTATGATCTTTCGAGACTCTTTTATGTATAAATCTCAATGATGTGATGGAACATGTTTAAAAATGACCTCTGGGGCCGGTGAGATGGCTCAGCAGTGTATGCGCCTGCCTGGCAAGCGTGAGGGCCCAAGCTTGACTCCCAGAACCCACATACGAAAAAAGGGCTGGTGATATCGCTCAGCAGCACGGGCACCTGATGGCACGCGAGGTCCTGAGGTCGACCCTGGTAGCCACAAAATAATAATAATAATAATAATAATAATAATAATAATAATAATAAAAACGACCTCTGTGTGGGGTAGGGGAAGGAAGTGCTGATTTGTAGCATTTGCCAATTTCTGCAGTATAAATACTCCTATTGTAGCAAATTTCAAGCATATAATCATGTCACCAAACAAGGAGTTAGGAAGAGATATATACAGTTATTTTTGTCAGTCAGTGCTAGCCAACTGCAGTAACTTCCAGGCCAGTGTTGTCTATAAGAGTATTTTTAATCTTGATCCTTCTTTTATACAAGGGATATACAGTTATTCCTCAGTTAATGACCTGTTTAATGAGTATTTGGACTTAGGACCTGCTGCTTGGACTTACTTTTTTGTACAGTTCTGTACATGTTATTTATAGAGCCTCAATGTCTTTTTGTACAGTATACCTTATTTATATAGTACTGTAATTTTTGTTGATTATACTGTACGCATTATGTTCTGTTATACATTACAGTACTCCATGTAAGAGTTATGCAAATAAAAGCAAAGTAATCAAGTTGGAATTTCCTTTGACCATTTTTTTGTTCTGAATATTGTAATATACATATTATAGACAATTCTTCATGTAGCAACCAATTCATTTATCCACCTAATGTCAGGAATGGAACTCAGTCGTGAAACAAGAAGAGTCTGTACTGCAAAATTGTTAATGTGTAACTATTGTTAATGCGTAGTGTATGACAGTGGTTAATGTATAATAGAAGTGATGCTTAGATTGTTTTCTGTTTGTTCTTCAACAGAAAATAAAAGGGATACACTTCCTCTTCTTGTTTCATAAGTATTGCCTATGCATGAAGTGACAGAGAGGGTTTCATTGTCTATCTGACAAAACTTCTTTTGCAATGTTGGAATTCTATTCCCTCTACACTGTGCATTTTGTAGTACGAGTTAATGCCACAGGACAAAATGCTCTGATTCTTAGGGCCTAAGTTTTGATTCAGTGTATGTAACTGAAAACTTATCCATTTGTGCTTTTTCATATTCTTTAAATAAATGGCCTTCTTTAATGTCATGTAGTTGGTTCCTTACACATTTTTGCTCAATAATCTTTATTATTGAATAATAATATCAAAATTCATCATTTTAGATGTAATGTATTAATATGTAAGTTAAAGTTCTCTGGAAAAGTTGCTTTTTTAGCAATTGTTCTTATATCCTATCATTTTTAAAAATTAGATAGATGTGTGTGTGTGTGTGTGTGTGTGTGTGTGTGTGTTAGATTCCTTCTTGCTTTTTCTGTGGGATCAGTGAAAAGGCCATACCTGGATGTGCAATAAAAGCATTTCTGTGTTGGCATGCTGGGATACTGTTATGAAATTCCTGAAGAAAACAAGTTTTTTAACATAAAACAGACTAATGAAATATCCAATTATAACAGTGGGCCTCACTTTATAGTGCTTCACACTTTTCAAAGCGCTTTCAAATGCTTTGTCTTCTGCGGACTTTTGCCAACATGTGTTCTTCAATCAAAAGTGCAACGTCTTCTTGCACGGTCCAGAGTCTTGACAGAAAAGCTTCCAAAGCAACACTAAGATAAATACTAAGAACTTGAGGTTGGAGGAGAAAATGAAACAGGTAATTATTCATATCAATTTTGGCTTTAATATAATGGGTACAATCATATTGAGGGAGAAAAGTTTCCAAATACTTATCTAAATTTGTCTAAAGTGGCAGAAATCATTCATTGCTTCATCACATACAAAAAGGATGACTTCGATGGATGGTGCACATAGTTGATATGCATAGCCAAAAATACAAAGAGAACATTTTTTGGAAGTTGACTTAGATTACTGCAATATGAGAAGATTGCAGCATAAATAATGAGGCTTCGCATCCAATTCAACGGAGCTTAAACATCCACAATAATCTTCCAAGTAATCCAGTAGCAGAAGTAGGTGAATCATGAAATGATGCAGAGATGGAAATCAGGTGACTTGGCCTTAGACTTCAAAGGCAGAGAACAGCTAGTACCTAGCATTCCCTGTGGCACAGCTATGGCCTGCCAAGACTATTGCTGCCTTTTTTATGCCAAGTTCACATTACCAACCAGTGGCAATTTATCTGCCCCTGAGACAATTTCCTAATTTCCTCTCATAGAGGCAACCATAGAGGCAATCTCATAGAGGATCTTCTATATATAAGACAATTCATAGAACTATAGAAACATCCTTTGCTTTCAATGATAACATGATCTTGTTGAGGAGATAAAGTATTTAAAAGTAACTAACCACAGTGGGACATTAAGGGAGCTTCAGGAAAGGAGAGTCAGTTCTTACAACAGTTAAGAAAACCTTTATGGAGACCACTGAGTTGTATCTGGGTCTTGAAGGGAAGCTGGACTTAGAGACAACGAGGACAAAGAACAAGGTAAAGAGGACAAAGGAAGAGAAAGTAAACAAAGACTGTGAGGCAAATTGCAGATGTGGAGAGGTAGAACCAAGCAGCAGGCATGCGGGGAACTTTTAAGTGAACCACAGAGAAGCCAGTGAGGCTTATTTTTCAAAAATAGTGAAAATATAAATGATAAATTTCCTTTAAGTAGTACATTCTCTTCTGCCTACTACAGCATAAAAATCAGAAGTCAGGGTGGATACAAATGTCCAGAGGCTTGAGGCATCCTGTTTCTTCATGTACTGTGAGCCACGGCTAACAAAATATGAACACAATATAGAAAATGCCAATAGGCTTTCAGTTGTTTCTCATACAAGAGAAAATATCGTAAACTATATTCCATTCAGCAGTCCAGTTAAGAAGAAAGAGCCCAAAGGGAAAAAAGATCATGTGCTGGAGGTGACAGTGATAAGGCAGCCAATATTTATTGTCTATAATATTCCAGGCATGGTGCTCTATCTACATGATCTCATTTTATACTCACAGAAATCTCATGCTACTTATTATTAGATAGAACTTTGGTAACAAATAATACAAAACCAATTCAAAATGGCTTAGCCACAAAGAGAATTGTCTGACAGAACTATAAAGACTAAAGGTAGATGTTTCTGGATTCGGAACTGGCTGAAGCCATGGGATCAACTGATATTACCAGGATTCTGTCACTGTTTTCATTTCTCAGCTCCATTTGCCTCCAACTACTACTGGCTGCATTAACGGTTGCCCTTGACACACCCAAGGAAATTAACTGCTGGAAGCTCCAAGCATACTTGCTTACAGTGACAGGTCAAAAAGAGAGAGAATGAAAACCTTTTTCTCTAGTTCACTACCTCGTTGCTTTCGTTGTCCTCTCCCTCTCCTCCTGGAAGGGTTCTGAATGGTCCTGCTACGTCGTGTGCACCACAGTCACACCAGACACTCTAAAGGCCAGGTCTGGGTTATGTGAGCAGCTCTCCTCACCAGAGATAGGTACGTAGGTGGACCGGCACACCCACAGGCACCATACGAATTCCCAGTAGAAAGCAAGCTGCCAGGCAAAGATCCACGTTAGACAATTACTAACACCATCCATATTTAGCAATGAGAAAACTAAGGCCTACCATGGCTGGATTTGAAAGCAGGCTTTGGAATAAAATGGGCCATTGCTAAGCCAGGCTTTTGGAAGGAACTAAGCCTGAGCTCCACCCAGATAACTAACTCAAAATCCACGTGACAAGAATCGGGGGTCTTTTTTAATCTCCTCAACTAATTCTACTCTCAGTATTAGAACCCCATATCCTAAGTACTAACCCCCAATCAATAATAAACCTCAGGCTGCACAAAGTGTTCTCCTCATCCCCCTCCATCTTTCAGCTCTAAACGCTGAACTGAGTGCAATACTTGTCTGCTTCTCTCGCTTATCTTTGTATCACTTCACCTTTATGGCTTCAGTCCTTGGTACCTCACTTGCTATAGCAGGCATTCCATAAGTATTTGTTAAACTGAACTGATACATCTACTTGAATTTTCCTACAAAGATTCCTGCTAGAATAAAGGGCTCATAGGGGAAAACAATAAAACCATCTTAATGATTATGATAGGAAGGGAAGAAAAGGAAGTGAATAGTAATTTACTGCCTACATTATGTGAGTCAAAGAAGAAACAGGAAAAAAAAAGCGGAGCTCAGGAGGTAAGATTATCATGCAGAACAAATTAATTTTCAAATTAACATAACCCTTCAAGCCAGCTCTTCAGCTCTCATTCTGCCAAGTTCTTTAATTATGACATCCCTGTTCCCCAATTAAAGGCTAATTAAGCTTGTCAGCACCTTTCTAGAATAGTATTTTATTCTTTAAAAAGGAGGGCTTTATTAAATTGAAATCCTGTATGGAAATGCAGTATATTTTAATGATTCTTTGATCTCTCACTTCATTTGACTACAACATACTAAATAAAACCTTTAATCTAATCAGAAGTTTAAGATTAATCTTGCTGTAGCCAAGCAACTGTACTTTTGGTATTAAAAGCTTCTATTAGAACTACACTAGCAAAACAACTATTGCTTTTGCATTCCTTCTGGTAATTTCTGCTCCTTTCCAACTTGACACTCTCAGACCTCCATTTTCCCCTGTAGTGCTGCTGAGCCATGCATTCCATCTCTGGGTGTGGAGCTGGGTGCAGAGTAACTTTGATTTTTCCTACTTGGCTGGCTCTGTTTCCTAGAAACTCTCCATTCCAGCTGCATTGGGATTTCTCCTTACACTGCAGCTGCCCCGACTCTATCCAGCACCCTAGCGTAGGCCAGGCTCGCGAATGTCCGTGTGCCTGCCTGCCACAGACCATTGCGCCAACCCAGAACATCTGCTGTTTCCTCATCCTTCTCCTGACCTTCAGTGCCCACTCCTTGCTGGACTCAGGCATTTCTTTTGTCCAGAGGGCTTCTAGGTTTTGAATGTCTGCAGAATCATTCAATCTTCTGTCTCCCAGTTAGTTTATTTCCAGAAAACGTTTTCAACACTAAAGTATGTTTCAGGCAAGTGAGCTGAGCTCACAGGCTAAGAAACATTTACCTGAAACGGTGCTTTCTGTGAACCCTAGAGGCTGGTTGCCAATCATACCCCTTTTTGATCATATTTTTCCAAGGTTCTTGTTCTTCGATTTTTATTGCCAGTAACCACTGAAGAAAAATGAAAGTCTAACCAGATTCCAGAAATTTTTAGAGCAAAAGTAGAGAAATTAGGAGCTTGATGTTCAGTACAAGTTGTCCCCATCCCCCAGACTACCGCTGCCACCACCCAAGGATTTCACATTTGGTAATTTAGGAATCTCTTGATTTCTTATAATTCTTTGTGGAATCAAGTACCTCCTTCACCAGATAGTTTTCTAAGTAGGTTACCCGTGAGTTCAATAGGCTTTGAAGGGCCAGCATAAGAACCTAATCACTATTATAATACTCCTTCTTTATGAAAATAAGATCCAAGTAAAAATAAGATCTAAGTAAAATAAGTGTGCCTGACTAGGGAGAGGTCTCCCTCCCTCCTCACTACACTAAGACCCTCCCTAACCTTAAGGAAGACCCAGCAGCAATAAATTGAACATAGCAGCTTACTTGAAACACATTTCTCCTTACCTCTTCCTTCTTAGTCCAATTTTCTTCCTCCTGAATCATATCCTTTAGTAGTCCCTTCTGCATGGTATTTTATGCTAAATTCTTTCTGTCTTATTTGGTTTGAAAAATGTTCTAGGGCCGGGGATATAACTCAGCAGCACAAGCACCTGCCTGGCAAGTGCAAGGTCCTGAGTTCTATTCCCAGTACTAAAAAAAAAAAAAAGTTCTTTTTTTTTTTTTTGAGCAGGGTGAATTTATCCCAAAATAGAGTTTAGCTGGTTATAGAATTTAGGTTAATATGTATTTCTCTTAACAATTTGAGGCTACTATTTGACTGTCTTCCAATTTCTATTATTGCCTCATGAGAAGTCTTCTGCCTGTAAAATTATCATTCTTTAGGTGGTAACTTGTCTTATTTCTAAAGTTACTTTCATTATTACTTTTTTGCCTTTGATGTTCCAAGTTTCACTAAGAAGTGTCTGCTTGTGGATCTATTTTGCTTATTTTGCCAAGAAATTTGTTGTTTCTTCAATCTTAGGACTCACACTTTTTATTAATGCTGAAAAAATTCTTAGCTGCTCTATCTTTGAATATTATTTCTTCACCTTTCTTTTTATTCTTTTTTACTAAGACTCATAGTAGATGTATGTTTTAATTGTGTGTGTGTGTGTGTGTGTGTGTGTGTGTGTGTGCGTGTGAGAGAGAGAGAGAGAGATATTGGGGTTGAACCCAGTGTCTTTGTCCTGAGCTACATCCCCATTCCTTCTTCCTTCTTTTATTTTAAGACAGGGTCTTGCTAAGTCACCCAGGCTGCTTTTGAACTTTGAATCTTCTTGTCTCAGCCTCCAAGAGTGCTGAGATTACAGGAATGCATCACCACGCCCAGCTTGTTTCAATTTCCTCAATGTCTCCTGATGTTTCATATTTTCCAACATTTTCTTAGTTCTTAGTGTTTTCTAGATGGTTTACTCAGATTTATCTTCTACTACACTGCTTCTCATTTTAGCTATAGTTCTAATGTTTAATATATCAACTAATTTCATTATCTAAATGTTTCATTTCTGAAAGTTTAAATTATTTTTAAATATTCCTATTCTTTTTCAGAATCTTCTGCTTTATGATGTCTTCTTCTTTGTCATTTTAAGCACATATATTTGACAGTCTCATTTGATAGTTCTATTAATTCTTATGCTGTCAGTCAGAGTAAACTGTTTCTCTGGTGTTTTGGAGTGTGAGCTTATCTTCATTGTAGCTTTATATATGGAAATCAGATATGCCCTGGGTTAAAGAATTGTCCCTCAAAAGATGCTTTGCATTTTCTTCTTGCATGTGTAAGACCCTAAAACACTTTTATGCTCTTCTCTCAGCTTAGGAATTCCCAGTCAATTATTTATTTCCACAAGGTTTTTTGTGCTCCCCAACAGGTCAGTCTCTATCTCTTTTCTTATTAAGCACTGCTGAACAGAGGAGTTCTCTCCCCGTCAAAAATCAGTCAATAAGACCAAGAAAGACAATTACTTCTTCAAATGTGCCTCCCTATACACTAACAACAAACCATGCCAAAAAGAAATCAAGAACATAATCTCATTTATAATATTTATTTTCAAAAATATATTTAGAAATACATTTAACCAAGGAAGGGAAAGATGTGTGCACTGGAAACCCTAAAATATTGCTGAAAGAAACTGAAGAAGACAAAAAAATAGAAAGGAAGTCGGTGTCCTTGGATTAGAAGAACTAATATTATTTAAATGTCCATACTACCCAAATTGGTCTGCTTGAATTAATCTATGAGTCACCCCTAATTTTCCCTTTGCTTTTATAGACAAAGTTTTGACTTGACTCCCTCAATTTTTGGTAATGGATAAGAACATAGTATTTGATAGATACTTCAAATCCTAGAATGTTGATGTTATCAGTGAGAATGCATTCAGCAAAATGGAGCTGAAAACCAATAAAGTGACTTTAGTAATGAGAGTATTACTTCTTATAATAAGTCTTGAGATTGAGGGGTGTCATACTTGGTTAATTTAGAAGGGTCCTTCCATCTCTCCATTCTTTGGGTTTTCCCCTTCACATTTCGCTGACATCTTCAACAGCCCCTCACATCATGACTTTACACTACAACATCTGGAGTCAGGGAAAGGGTATGGTGTCTTTTTAAGAACAAGTATAGGGCAGCTTCAAGATGGCAGAATAGTAGTTGGCAATAAATCACAGCCTTTCTCAGACCTGAAATTAAGATACCTGAAAAACAAGTACTGAGAAAACAACTATTTAGCAAGAACAAAGGGAAGAAAAGCTTGGGAAATCAAGAAAGAGCCAACACAAAATCTAAAGCTAAGGAGAAAGAGAAGACAATGCAGAGAAAATAACAAAGCAGCCTAGAACATTAACCCTAGCTCCTGTAGAAGGGCAAACTGACTCCCCACATATAACGTTAGCCCCAAGATAAAGAACTGACCAGCAATACTAGCCAAGAAGAAACTCACAGCTATTGTAAACTGCACATACGACATGGGCTTTTACTCTGAAAGTGAGTTCTTCCACATGGCAGTGTACCGTAAGAGAAACAAATCCACTGAAATACTCATTATATGTAGGAGTGATATAATCAGGAGCCTTTCTGAAAAAGGCTTTATTGTTTAAGATTGAGCTACTCTGGGAATCAGAAGTCACAGAACAATCACATATCAGGGCTTCTGGGGTCACACTGTCACACTGACTGTCTGGTAGACAGCCACTAGAGACGGCTGTGGAGAAGTGGAAGGCCATCGTCACAGACCCCTGATAAGTTTAAGCAGCAGGGACCTCACGTTGTGGAGGGCATAGTGGCTTGCCAGACCACCCTCCGTGGTGAGGAGCCAGGCCTCTTGGTATGATTTTCTGAGGGGACTGAGTCTGAAAATGCTGTAATAGAGCCCAGGGGACTGCTTGGCTCCCCTGGGGAGCCTTCCAGCGCAGAACTCAGTGGTCTGTTTGCCTTCGCAGCCAGCAGACTGAAAGGGATATGATCCCGCTTGGATGTTTTCCGTGTCCCTTGGTGTAAGGACATAGGAGCCTCTAGAGCAAGTGTAGTACCTCAAGAGCTCAAAGGCTGAAAAGCTAGTTGGGAATAGCAGTGGCTAGGAGCACAAGAAAAGACAAAAACAAACACTGAAAGCCTCTGAACTGAGTACAGCCCTGAGCTAGACAACAAACCATTGACTGACCATGCCATGCAGAAAAACCTGCTAAGTTGGTGGGGCAACACCACAGGCTCCAGCTGTGACTTACCCTCCCTCCTCTATAGCTGCTGGGTTCCTATACTACAGGTCTTGGAAAGAAACCATCCACCCAAACACCTTAAGAGGGAGGAAATTTTTGGACTCATTTCTTTTTATTTTTTTCTTTGCCTATTTTTTGTTTGTTATGTCAATTCTTTTTGTTCTTTTTCTTTTCTTTTCTTGTTTATTGTTTTACTGTTATTTTTATCTAATTCTAAATACTTTCTTACTCTTTAATTGGATTTTTTACCTCACTTTTCTCTCCTCCTCCTCATCTCACCTTACTTTTTGACCTTTTTTGTGTGGGGGGGCTACCAGGAGTCGAACTCAGGACCTCGCGCACCAGTAGGCGCCCATACTGCTGAGCTATCTCACAGGCCCAACCTTTTGTTTTTTAAATTTAATTTTTTCATTTTGACATTTCCCTACTCCCTCTATTTTTATTATTATTACTAAAATAATTTTAGCCTTTTAGTTTACTCTGTATTAATTTTTAGCCCTTTAGTTTATATTATTATTTCTGTTTCCTATTATTAATGATAGTATAGTTTTTAGTTGTTTTTTATTGCATGGCAATATCTGGCTTTTCGTTATATCTATATTATTATTGCTGATTTCTTTTCTACTGTTAGTGGTGGTATCATTATTGCTTTTAATTGCTCTTTGCTGTATGTCACACTCAGGCTTGTCTTTCTGTCCTTGACTTTACTGCATTTGTTTCCTCTCTGAATGAGACTGGGATCAAGGCTTCAAAAGAAGACAGGACACTAAAAAGACCCTCAAATAAAAGCAGAAAAGATAGCCATCACAACAGATGCACAAATCCGAATATAGATACAAAAGAAGTATGAAAAAGCAAGGCAGTATGACTCCTCCAAATATCCATAATTCATCAGTAATGCAATGTAAAGATATCTTGGTGGATAAAATGCCAGACAAAGAATTCAAGTGGATAGATTTATAAAATGATTAATTACTTCAAAAAGGGTACAAATAAACAGTTGAATGAAGTAAGAAAGACTATGTAAAATATGAAGAAGCAATTCAACAGAGAGGTAGAGATTCTGAAGAACCAAATAGAAATTCTGGAAATGAAAACACAGTAAGTCAGATCAAAAACTCAGGGCCGGTGAGATAGCTCAGCAGCATAAGCGCTTGCCTGGCAAGCACAAAGTCCTGAGTTCAACTCCCGATACCCACATACAAAAAAAGGGCCGATGATATTGCTCAGCAGCATGGGCGCCTACTGGTGCGCGAGGTCCTGAGTTCGATCCCTGGTATCCACAAAAAAAAAAAAAAAATCAAAAACTCAGTAAAAAGCCTTACTAACAGATAGGATCATGCAGAAGACAGAATTTCAGGGAATGAAGATAAGGTTGATGAATTATTATATGAAGATACTAATATAAATTCTGAAATTCAGAAATTCTTTGCAAAACATCCAAGGACACCAGGACATAGTTTAAAGACCAAACTTACTAATTTTTGGTGTAAAAGAGGGCATGGGGGTTCAGACTAATGAAATAGAAAATCTATTTAGTGGAATAACAGAAGAAAACATCCCAAATTTTGGGAAATATATAGATGTCCGGATACAGGAGGGAGCTAGGACCCTAAATGATCATGACTACAAAAGAACCTCCCCAGGTCACATTACAGTTAAAATGGCAAGAGTACAGAACAAGGAAAGAGATGTGACTTCCAGGAAGATGGCAGAGCAGTAAGCAGCAATAAATTGACCTCTCCAATATTCAGAATCCAGACACTAGGAAATAACAACTTGGGGAGGAAAAGAAGGAACGAGATGGGTCCCTGGGACCTAGGAAGGATCTGAAGGAAAAATTGGAGAAACTGAAGATACAGACCACAATACAGAAAAAGGAAGGGACAATCTGCCCTTTCTCCCTGGCTCCTGACTTGTTGTGTGAGAAAGGAAGATCGAATCTACAGAGCCACAGTGAAAGCGGGTGACTCCAGAGGCCTCCAGGGAGAGATGCACCAGTGGAACAGAGCAGTGGATGCCATGAACTACAACAGCTGGTGAGGGCCTCCAGTCCAAGCATTTGCCATAACCCCTGCAGAGGGTGTCTGATCGGATGCCATTGTAGGGAGGGTCCAACTGAACCTGGGACTCAGAGCAGCTGTGCATCGGCTTCATCTCAGGGCTTCCAGTGTTGAACTCCCACAGTGACAGTGGGTAAGGGACATCCATGGGAGACACCCTTGGCCATGGAGCCATGGTCGGGCCATCAAGAGACACCTAGTGTGTTGTAAGTTAAACAACTCACTGCCATGACCAGAGGATAGGTTCAACCTGAATTTCTGTGGATTTGAAAGTCTCAAACTGGCTCACCACCTTAATCCTACTGCCAGTGAGCTAGGATTATTCAGCAGGGATCTGGGATCTGACTTCCTCCCTTGTCAACCAGCAAGAGTAGAGTCAGGCCTTGAAATGGACACTGCTATGAAACTGTAGATCCCAGAAGATAAGCATAGGATTGAAATCACAGAGAAACTTCATTTTTTTTTCCTTTTTATCATTTGTTTTGTTTTATTTTTACTTTTGTTTGGTTCTTTTTTCTTTTCTTTTCTTTTCTTTTCTTTTTTTTTTTTATTGCTTGTTTTTGTTTTTTGTGGGTGTGAACATTGCTTTTAGGTTTGTTTTGTTTTGTTTTGTTTTGTTTTGTTCTTGTTTTTGTTTCTCCTTTTACCTTGCCTCCTGTCTTTTTCACCCGTTTCCTGAGGTTTGGATAATCTTCCTTTCTCCTTCAGGCTTGCTTCTAATCTCTTTTTCTCCTTTCATTTCTCTACTTTTTCCTGTTCTCCCTTTTAAATTTTCTCCCCTTAGGGTAAAATTGCTCTACTGAGTGAATATTTACTATATATAATTTTCTGATTTGTCTTAGATCTTGTTATATCTATAAATCTTGTACCTAGGGTTAGAGGTGGCAAATTACTAGTCATCACAGTTTGTCATTTTCCAGTCTGTGTTTGATGCTAATGTTATTACTGACTGTACTACTTTAGCCAAGATGACATAGTTGTTGTGATCAACTGATTTTCCTTGTAGATTGTTTAGGAGTAATAAACAATACAACAGCCCAGTGCCAAATATAGTGAAGGTCTTGACATGGGTGAAACATATTGGACAGAATACCACATTGCCATTCAATGTTGGAAATTGTAACAGACAAAATGCTACGAGATGCTGTGAAATACACAAAGGCTGAAATGCAAGTAAAACATTCTGTATGCACTAATAGCCATATTCAAAAATGTATTTATTATAACATCTCACTAGCTGAAATGAAAGCATTCATAGTCTGCTATACTTAGCACAGATTTCTAATGGTGATTTCAGGAATGTAAAGGACTAATGAATACACGTTGGGTCAAAATATGGCATAAAAATTTATGTTCTTGTAAATGCAAAGACTTATCATGCTTTCAGTTCAGACATTTATCCTGGAACTCAGCCATCAGGTCCTTATTCATATAGTAATAAACTGAATGATGTTGTGAACAGACTTGTTGCTCCCATCTCCCAAACTAATCAGAAGATGACATTTGATAATTGGTTTACCGGTTTCCAATTTATGTTACAATTGGCAACAGAGCACAAGTTGACCAGTGCAGAAAAAGCACATAGAAACAAAGCAGAAATTCCAAATGAAATGTTGCAATTTCAAAACAGAAAATAGTATAGTACAATCTTTGGATTTCAGAAAGATATAATATTGACACTGTATATGGCAAAGAAAAACAAACTGGTACTGCTGATGTCAACATTTCACCATGATGGAAATATTGATAGGGAAACCTCAACAAAATGGAAGCCTGAGATGGAGACTTTGAACAACAAAACTGAAGGTGGAGTAGATGTTTTTGATGAGTCATGCAGCACCTATGATGTCACTTGAAACACAAAGCATTGGCCAATGGTTGTGTTTTACTTGATCCTAAACATGTGTGGCACACATAGTTTGATAGTTTACAAAGAAAATAACAATTGCAAAATATCACAGAGAAATTTTTTTAGAGGCTTAGAACTGGAGCACATAAGAGATCACTTACAGCAGAGGAAAACCAAAATGTTTCTGTCCAGGGAACTACACAAAATAATTATGGAGCATGCTGGTGAGCTGACAGGTGAACAGGCAGGTGCAGCATGACAAAGATCTACTATGACAACAGGAAAACAAAAATGATGTCAACTGTGCCCTACAAGAAAGTACAGGAAAACAAAACATACATACTATCAGTGTAAGCGATACTTGTGTATGGAACATGAAGTCGTCATGTGTGAGGACTGCCTTGGGTGTGACAGTAACCAAATCTTATTTCTGTGGTAGAATTTTGTTTGTGTTTGCACTGTAGTTCATATTTTATTTTTGATGTTATCTTTAAGGTTTTATAAGCAAGTAAATAGCTGATATGAAAATGTTGATGTCTATTCTAAGCACTCATTACATATTTGATATTTTATTTTATTGACATCTTATTCCCCTGCTAAGTGTACGTTGTACAATATACTAGGAAGCTCCTGACAAAACAGGAAGTGAGGTGACAAGACCGCCACATAGGAAAGGAAAGCTAAGCACACATGCTGTCAGTATAAGCAAGACGTGTGCATGGAACATGCAGTTGTCGTGTGTGAAGACTGCCTTGGGTGTGACAGTTGAAGAAAAGCTTATTTCTGTGGTAGGCTTTTTTTGTGTTTACACTGTAGCTCACAGAGCTTTTTATTTTTGGTGTTATCTGTTAGGTTTTGTATGCAAGTGCACAGATGATGTGAAAATGTTCATGTCTATTCTAAATGTACAATAATATTAAGAATTTAATAATTTATTTTATAGATATTTTATGTTCCTGTTAACTACACACTGTATAATATAATAAGAACCTCTGACAAAACAGCAAGACCTCTGAGATGTCAAGTATGACCTACAAAAAGGCCAGGAAAGCAAAAGACACGTGCTGTCAGTGTATGTGATGCACGTGTATGCAGCGTGCAGTTGTCGTGTGTGCAGACTGCCTTAGGTGTGATAACTAAAGTAAAGTTTTTTGCAGAGTGCTATTGGTATTTTCATTGCAGTTCATATGGAAATTTATTTCTGATGTTCATTTTTAGACTTTGTACACCAAAAACCAGTCGATGTTGAAAATTTTGATGCTTTTATAAACACTCAATAAATATTAAAAACTCAATACTTTATTTCTCTGATATTTTTCTGTTAAGTACTCATTGTTTAATATAATAAAACTCATAAAATTAAAATTAATAATTCATCAGTAGAAATATTCTAGGGGCCGGTGAGATGGCTCAGCAGCGTAAGCGCCTGCCTTGCAAGCGCGAGAGCCCGAGTTCGACTCCCGGATCCCACATACGAAAAAGGGGCTGGTGATATCGTTCAGCGGCACGGGTGCCTGTTGGCACACGAGGTCCTGAGGTCGACCACAAAAAAAAAAAGAAATATTCTAAAGAAATATTCTAAATATTTAGTTGTTATCAATAGAAATATTCTAAATATTCTGTCAGACCCACATTTATGCACCTTGATGACAAAATTATTTTTATGCTCCAAGGGCTATGAGAGCTTGATACTAGTAATAAATATACCTACCATAAGCAATTTACAAGCTTCATTGCAGAAAACAAACAAAAAAAATAGAAAATGAGAAAACACGGATGCAAGATGCAACCCAACACCCCTAACTTGCCAACACAAATCCAGAGGTCATTGAGATGAAAGAAACCAAAAGCCACTCAGCTGAAATTTTTGAAATGATAGTAGCAGAAGTAACAAAAGAGATGAATAATTCTCTTGACAAAACCAGAATAAGAAAAGAATATTGAAAGCAAGGGAGAAATGCGAAGTCACTTATAGAGGCAAACATCAAAATAACTTCAGACTTCTCTACAGAAAACATATAAGGCAGGAGGCATTGAATGATGTATTCCAAGTCCTGAAACAAAATAACTGCCAATCTAGATTACTATATCCAGCAAAGTTATCCTTCAAAATTGAAGGAGAAATAAAGACCTACCAAGACAACTATAACATAAAGAAATTCATGATCAAAAGCCAGAATTGCAGAATATACTTGAAGGAATACTACACATAGAAGAAGAAGAGTAGGTAAGTTATTGAGTATTAGGAAAGAATTGAACATTAGAAAAACAACAAAATGACAGGAATTAGTATTTACCTTTTTATAATAACTCTAAACTTAAGTGGTCTTAATTCTCCAATTAAAAGACAGACTGGCAGATTGGATTAAAAACAATACCTAAATCTTTTCTATTTGCTAAAACACACCTCACTAGCAAAGATATACACAGACTAAAAGTGAAAGAATGGAAAACAATGGTCTATGCAAATGGAGTCCAAAAGCAAGCAGGAGTAGCTATACTTATATCTGACAAATCAGACTTGAGGACAAAACTAGTTAGATGAAACAAAGAAATCCACTACATTAGCTAACATAAAGTGTGATGCATTGGTTCCAATACAGTAATAATGGATGACTTCAATACCTCACTATCACTAGTAGATAAGTCATCTAGATAAAAAAAATCAGCAAAGAGACGTAACACTTAAACTACACCATAGATCAAATGGAGATGTCCACAGAACATTACATTCAACAACTACAGAGCACACATTCTTCTCAGCAACTCATGGAACATTCTCAAAAAATAGATCATATTTGAGATCATGAAGCAACTCTTAGCAAGTATCAAAACCCAAAATTATTTCCTACACCTTCTCAGATCACAATAGAATAAAACTATAAATCAACAGCAAGAGAAATCACAAAAACTATACAAACACTTGGAGAGTGAACAATTCACATTTGAATCATCTGTGGGTCATTGAAGAAATCAGGGAGGAAATTTAAAAATCCCTAGAATCAAAGAAAAATGGAAATACAGTATACCAGAATCTCCGAGGTACAGCAAAAGCAGTTCTAAGAGGGAAGTTTATAGGTAAAAGTACCTACATTTTTTTTAAATATCAGAGAAATCTCAAGTAAATAATCTAATCATACATTTAAAGTTCTTACAAAAATAAGTACAAACCAAAACCAAACCCAACAGAAAAACAAAAAAATATCAGAGCTGGCATTAATGAGATAGAGACTAAAGAAGCAAAACACAGAATCAAAAACAATTATTCTTTGAAAAGATAAACTGATAAAATCTTAGCCAAACTAACTGAAAGAAAGAGTGAGAATACAATTAGATATTAGCTAAAGAGGTTAAAAAAATCTCTAAAATGAAAATTTTAGAACACTGAAGAAAGAAATTGAAGAAGATACTGGAGCATAAAATAAAACTTCCCATGTTCATGAATTGGCAGAATTAATAATGTCAAAATGGCCACATTGCCAAAACTGATATATAGATTCAATGCAATCCCCATCAAAGTAACAGTGAGATACTTCACAGAACTAGAATAATCCTAAAATTCATGTGGAAACACTGAAGATCCAGAATATCTATAACAATCCTAAGCAAAGACAGCAAGGCTAGAAGCATCACAATAGTCAATTTTAAATTATACTACAAAGCCATAGTAACAAAAAACACCATGGTATTGGCATGAAAATAGACATATACATCAATGGAACAGAATAGAGGACCAACCCATGCAAAAATCATCTGATTCTGGACAAAGGAACCAAAAATATACATTGGAGAAAACACAGCCTCTTTAACAGCCATTTGGTGCTGGGGAAACTGGATATCCACTTGTAGAAGATTGAAACTAGATCTTTATCTCTTGCCTTGCACAAAAATCAATTGAAAATGAATGAAAGATCTACATATAAGACCTGGAACATTTAAACTGCTAGAAGAAAATGTAGGGAAACACCTGAAGTCCCCCTTGGCACAGGGAGCCTTCCTGAGTAGAACTCCAATGCAGAAAATAATAGCAACAACAAATGGAACTACATCAAATTTAAAATTTCTGAATGGGAAGGGAAACAACTAAAAGAGTGAAGATACATTTCCCAAAGGAAGAAGTACAAATGGCCAATAAGTTGCATGAAAAAATTTTCAACATTTTTAGCCATTAGGGAAATGTAAATCAAAACTATATAAAGATTTTATCATACTCCAGTTACAATGACTATTATCAAGACTACAAAAAAAAAAAACAGTAAATGCTCATGAGGGTGTGGAGAAAAAAGAATCCTTCTACAATTCTACATAAAATGGAAATCAGCATGAGGGATCCTCAAAAAATAACTAAAAATAGAGCTACCATTTGATTTGACTACACCACTCTGTGTGTATACCTAAAGGAATTATACTCAGCACACCATGGGGAAACCTGCCTACCCATATTTATTGCAGCACTATTCACAATAGCTAAGATATGGAACCAGCTTAGGTGTCCATGAACAGATGAATGGATGAAGAAAATGTGATACGTATTAAAGAAATATGATATATTAGACCAAAAAGAAGTCATCCTCTCTCACTAGACAGGGACTTGACCCCCAGCCCTACAGTGGTAAAATACACCGGAGTTCTTGAAAACAAACAAAAAAGTTGGGTTGGTGACCAACAGTATCTTCTTATCTTCTTTCTAGTTGTCTGATCTTGGAGAATTTGCTGAACATCTCTCAATCTTGGTTTCCTTATCTGTTATACGCATATAATAGTACCTACCATTTAGGTTTTAGAGAGATTTAAGGGTGATCTTTCATGAACAATGCTTAGCATCATGCCTGGCCTATAACGACTCCATAAATATTAGCTATTAATTTGCCATCTAAATTTCAATAAATATTGTAATTATATAGTCTTTTTGGGTATTTCATATGGCCCTTGTTTCTCTTTTAGCAGCTAATAATATCTTCTATAATAATATTTCATGTGATTGAAAGTTTTTCTTCTTTATATTTATTAATGGAGATTCTTCTTTTCCACTATCCTTTTGACATTATCGAATTTACTTAAAGAGAAGTAGAAAAGTAGACTCAATGTTAAAGGACTGATGAGTATCAAGAATAATAGGAAAACTACTATAATTCTGGCTACGATTCAGATCACTCCATTTGAAATGTCCAAACATAATATTTGTTTTTACAATAAACCATTGGAGACTCATATTTGGCTAATGGTCCACTCTGACCCTCGGGTCCTGCTATGTTGAACATGCTGTTCCCCTTGCAAGTTTTTTTCACCACTATCCATGTCCTGTGGTTGATCAGGGAAAAATGTGTAATAATGCCCCCCAGAGGCTTCTTTTCAGACACCTGCCTCTGATACCTATGAATGAGAAGATTACAAAGAGAAATTGTTCAAATACAAATTTTCATCGGTTTGATTTAACAATATTATCTTTGCAGTTATATGGAATTCTCAGAAATTATGCAAGAAATGCCATTGAATTATGTACACATAATTATACGTTGTCAAAAATATTGCTCAACTATCCCCATGTTTTACGTGAGATGAGTGAAAGATGCATCAATCATCTGCGTATTTCAAAGGTTTTTTGTTCTTTAGGTATTTTGTGACAGTTTCTTTGAGCAACTCCTCAGGACAATTTGAATAATGTTGTCTTTGTAACTAAGGCTGTATGGCACAATGAAAAGGATCCAGGCTGGAAATCAGGTGAACTGGCTTCCAGCGCTGCTGACCACTAATTATCTGGACAGTCTTGGTAAACTTTGGTGTTTTTTCTCAACATGTTTCCTTACTCTCTACCCAACCTTTGCAGTTCTGATATTCTAAGCAGGTGCTACTAACCTCAGCCCTGTCCAGGACTTGTACTGCCTGACCTCCACCATATCCAGGGCTGATACTACTTACTTCAGTTTTGTCCTGGCCTGGTGCTGTTAACCTCATCTGTGTCCTGGGCTTGTGCTGCTAACCTCAGCCATATACTGGGACTGTAAGATCTTGTCATGGTACCATCTTTATAGTTAGGTATTGGAGTGCTCTCTAAACATGCATGCAAGCACGTCCCTTTGGCAGACACCTGAACTGTGTCCAGGTGTTACCCCACTGACCTATGCAGTTGGCCCATTGTATGTCTGAAAAGCAGTTTTGAGGTCTTTTGAAAACAGTAACAGCAGCAACACTTGTTCATAAATGCCTGAAGAAAGTATCTCAGTATTTCCAATGGTCAAACAACACAAGAACTCAAGGTCCTATACATCATTTAGAAGCCCTCCCTCTGCACACTTTTAAACATTTCCACAGCAAGCTGGGGATAAAACCCAGATGTCTTACTTCAGAGACAATGAAATTTTCACCATAGCATGCTACGTTATCCAAATATACCTCAGTGTCAATATTAAGAGTTAGGCAATTATATAAATATAAAATAACAAAAAAATATTTTCACAAGGCTTTACAGCGTACAAGCAACATACACCATTTTTATTTCATTTGAGCCTCACCACGTACAAAACTGAAAGGGATAGGTAACTTGCCCAGTGTTAGTTGACCAGGTTGCAAAGGCATCAGCCCTGAAGGCCAACAACTCTGATTCCTAATCTTATATGTTTTCTGGACTTAGCCCTGCCTTACATCAAACAGGTTGATTACCAAGGAACAAAGTAGATTTTCCACTGGCTTTGAATGCTCAGTGATCAATGTGATAAGTGTTGGCCCAATTGGCAAAATACTCTCAACAAGTCACATGTTCCAATCTACTAATATCAAGACAATAATTAAGTTCACTTTTAGGAGACTGCTGAACAGGAAACCAACCAGATTGTTCCAGCTGATTCTGCTTTCCCCCTTTCTTGGTACTCAGAAATAGCTCATTACTACTCTCTTAGTCTATTTTCTGGGGCTACAAAAGAATATCTGGGACTGAGTAATTTATAAAGGAAAGAAGTTTACTTTGGCTCACAGTTCTGGAGGCTGAAAGTCCAAGAATAGGTGGCTACATCTAGAAATGTGTCATAACATGACAAAAAAGCAGAAAAGCAAACAGGCTCATGCAGAAGAGACCAAATACAAGAGCTCAGCTTGTCCTAACAACCGGCTCTGCAATAACTAATCCAGTCCCTAAGAATGAGATTAATCCCTGTCAATGACCCAATCTGTTTTTGGGGGCTTTAATTTTGGTCTTTTTGAGACAGGGTCCCATTATATAGTTCAGGCTGGCCTTGAACTATGTAACCCAGGCTGGCTTCAAATACATGGTGGCCTTCTTGCCTCAGCCTCACAAGTGAAATTACAGGCATATGCCACCACTCCAGGCCCAGGCAATTCTTAACAATCCTGCCACCTCTCAAAACTATTGCATTAGGGACTAATTTTGCAAAATATGAATTCCTGGGAACATGTTCAAATGATAGCAACTTCACATGAAATGTCAGTACAGAGTGATATGAGTGGTTCAGAAAGACAAAGGGTCACTAAATAATCCATTTTTTATAGTATTTTCTCATTATATACTATTAATAATTTCTTACATTTATGATAAAGAACTACAGAATAGTGGTCAAGTGAATGGGTTCTAGGGTCATACCAGGGTTTAAATCATGGCTCTTCTACTAGCTGTATATCTCTGAGACACATTTATCATTCACATAATTAACATGATATTGTAGCACATACATCATACGGTCATTAAACGAATCAAATGTGGTAATGCTTAGAAAGGGCTTAAAATTGTACTGAGCAAAGAGTAAGCAGACAATAAATACTAGGTGTTGTTGTTATTTATACACTGGGTGTCACATTATCCTCATTTTACACAAAAAAAAAAAGAAACCTGAGATTCGAGACATGAATGATTTTCCTAAAGGCCCAAATTCTTAAGAGATTTTATAGTATCTTATCTATTGAAATCACTTTAAAGATTAATGGATGTTGGGCTGAGACTAAAAAGAAGAGGGGAGAGGAAAGAGGAAGTAACAGGCCAGCTAGGTGGAAAAGATCTCTGAAAGTCCATGGGCAGCAACTAGACCTGTGTACAGCCTTGCTTCCCCAAGTCATCGTGAAGAAGTTTGAGAGGAGCTGTGGAGCACCAGAGCTACGTTCTTCCCTTAGAGGTGATGCTGAGTTTGTGACACTGAGCTGTCAGCCTGCCAAGAACTATTCCAGGAAGAAGAGGCTAGAATGACCCAGAACCCCTCTCAAAGCCCTTGACAGGAGCAACTTGCAGTCACCAATACCAGCAGAAAATGCTGCTGGGAGCCACTGGCTGCCACAGTATAGAGAGGAATGGTAGCTGAGAGCTCAGGCCATTGGCATCTCCTGTCACTGAAGACCATGGGTCACAAAAGTTGGTTCCAGCACTTCTAAAAGACAGTACTGGGGAGTACCTGTAGTACAGATGCTCGCTATTCAAAGCAGCAGACCTTGGGTGGGAACTAGAAGATCTTACTGCTTAGAATTTCTGGCCCTCTTCCCTATTGATTCTGGAATCAAAACACTAGTCATGGAATATGACACTGTTGAGAAAACAGCATGAGCTTGGAGTCAGAAGACCTGGACTTGAGTTCTTGATTTTCTGTGCTATGACCTTGGTTTGGTATCTTAAGCTCTCTGCATTGCAGAGAACTTAACACACCAGTATATATTAAAATTCTGTATAACATATAAAGCATCACAGAAATTAAAAGTGCTGTGAGTACATTTTTTCAGTATAGTCCTCAGTGAAATCAAAATTAAGTTTTCATAAGGAAACTTGATGGGAATGTAGCCCTAGAAAATCTGAGTGTGGACTCAAGCCAGTTCTAGGAAACTTTAACAGGAACCTGGCCCAAAGAATGAGGTTTGCAGAATAAGAGTCTCTCTAATGAAGCTCAGGTTCAGACTTGTGATCTCATGTCCTTGGATCTCTGCATAAATGTGATACAAGGTTTCAGCTTTTAAATGTGCTGAAATCCCATTTTGCTTCAAACAAACAAATAAACAAAAACCACTTGAAAGATTCTGGAAGAGGATTTTTGGAGGGAAAAATCTAAGCATAATGCATATATCTGTGTTTTATCTTCTCTCAGTATAGTCCCTTCCAAAGTCCCTCTGGGAAGCCAGAAGGCAAAAATATTTCAGCAGCTGGGAGAGGACACATTACAAGATGTAGTCACAGCTGCTATATTGAATGAGGACACCTTTCTGAAACACGTCAGGGCAACCATGCTCCTCTGGCCTTCACTTCCAGTCTCGTGGACTTCGTATACACGTCAGATAGGGGAACTATCTCCCTGCCTCCCTTGTCTTGGCCACTGTCTTGTGTTTTGGCCACTAGTGGTGCTTCTGACAGGCTCCATCTGCCTATGCACTGTGAAGTTTCCACTGCTCTGACATCTGGGATTCAAAATCATTCAGTCTACTGCCAACAGAGCCTTTCTTTAAAACGGTGATGGAGGGGTGATTGAAAGAATCAAGTGAAAGAATCCAAATACAATCTAAAAGGAAACAGAAACAACTTTCTTTTTGTCTTATTTTTTAAATAGAGCTTTCCATCCTCCACGTGTTTATTCTATAATTGGAAAGTATATTGTAGAAAGGGTGTTATGATCACCCTCTAAGAATCTTGTTTTTGTATTGAATTTGCCATATGACATTAATTTGGGAAAAGAAAAAAAACGAAAGCAGCTACAGCACAAAGAGTTCTGCAGTGCAGCACCACAGAGTTTCATGGGCAAGAAGAACAGCTTTTTAAAAGTCTGTTAATGTTTTCAGATATAAGAGTGATGAAATTGTTTAGCTCAAGTGCCCACTGAGTCTTGCCTGGATGATTGCACTAGCCTGAATTCATTGTCCTACGTCCTCCCAATTTTCCCTCCGAGTCACCCTCCAGACTGGTTGCTTGACTGACAAGTCTGATCATGCCCTTACTCTGGTCAAAATTATTCTACAGTCTCTCATCACCTACAGAAAGAACTAAATCCTGCCCTAAAACTCAATATCCAAAGCTCCCTCAGTGATTTCTGCCCCAGGGCATGTTTTTCAATTTTGGAGGAGGATTCTTTTTAGTAGTCTCCGCGATGAGGAGCACAGCTGGCTTTTAGAATTTTGGGAGCAGAGCTATATAACTGCTGGAATGACAAAGAGCCAACCATCCAAAATACCAGGACACCCATTGAGAAACAGCCTAACTTTACAACTTCATTTCCTACTCCTTCCTCTCTTACATCCAGCACTCCAGCCTCTTTGACTGGTCTTATTTCTAACCACTGTGATTGTGTGCACGCCAGGTTAATCTAAAACTCCCTGATCATTGTTCCCTCAATCCTTCAAGACCCAGAATAAACTATTCCTATCTTTCAGTCAACATTAATTTCTCCTGCTTCTGTGCTCCCACATCACTTAGCTTATATTTGTGCTGTAATATATTATATTCTGCACCATGTTGCTGTATTGTCCTTTTATTGATCTTATCTCTTTTAACAAATAGTGCATGCCTTTGGAATAGGGACCAACTTTTCAGTTTCATGTACCCCAAACACTGAGCACTCACTTAGTGCCTAGTACTTAATAGGTTTGCTGAACTTAATTGGTTAAACTTTTATTTTTAAAGTTTTTTTCTATCAATATATATGAAGGCATCCTGAATTTTAAAAAATACTAAGATTTAGTACATAAAGTCTTACTTTATTTGTTTTTCATAAGCAAAAATCTGTTCGAATAAATTTTGAAATTCTTGGTTTCCTGACCTTAACATGGTTAAATTCTTTCAAAAGGAAGAATCAAAAGGAATTAGTATTCCAAAAGTCACCAAAAAAAGGAAAATGTAATTTTTTAGTGTTACCCAGTAAGATATTTGTGTATGCACAGCTCCCCAACTGACTCAACTTTACAAATTTCACTTGAATTTAACTCAACTTTTCAAAAAAATTTTTTTAAATCACCTTTGGACTGGGATGAAACATGGAAAATTTCAACTCAAAGTAAGATTTTTTTTTTCTAGGAATTTGTGAGCAAATGAAAACAAGTATTGGCGGGAGCATTTTACCACCTCTACCATAGGATGGGTCACTGCCAGCACCATACTTGTTGATGAGACATTTGGCAAAAAGCTTTCTCCAGAAATACAGTCTGTGACTTTATTTTGCTAAAGATTTCATCTGTAAAGATTTTCTTTTCCAGTTACAAAGTTCTCCCAAGAGGAATATAGCTGCTTTTTGGAAACCTGTGAAGTATTGGCAAGTCTTGCCCTGTTTACCATGGAAACTTGTGCTTGGATAGAATTACAGCATATGACCTGGTGCAAACATAGATGGATGTTTGATGCCTGCTATTTTCTCTCCATGTTGGTTTGGAAATTATAAATCACAGAACCAGATCAAATGACTTTGATCTTTCCAGTTCATTTGTTCATTGTGGCATAGGGTCATACCTGCACAGACTTGAAAACACATTTGCAGATGACAGAACATATGTTACGATTAAGATATATGGGTTTGGTTCTGATTAATCTGCATAAGGTTTCCTGAAAAGGGAGCAGACTATTTCGAAGCACAGTTCAGTGAATATCTGCTTATCTGTTGTTTTCTTTTTGAGAAGTTCTAAAATATCATATGGCTTTGAAATTCCATTGACAGGTTTTGTTTTGTTTTTTTAATAAAGGAATTCAACCCTCTGCAAGCAGATATTCTCTGCCTTCTTCTAAGTAACTCATTAAAGCATCTGGCCCAGGATTATTTCAAAGACCTGATTTTGTGTCTTTGGGAAATAGTTAATAGTCTAGCTCAGGACCTTATTACTACTTGCCTGGGTTTCTAACTTGATCCCACACTATACACACACTCTGAATCCATTTGTCATGCTCCTACTGGTACTGTCATTCAAAAAACAGATCTGATGATGCCAATCCACTAGTTAAAACCCTTCAAAGGTTTGAGGGGAGCTTTTAGGAACAAATGCCAAATTACCATGGGATTCAGAGCTCTGTCCTTGCCCCACCCTTCCTTGCCTCATATAGTTGCCAGTTTATATTCCAGTTGCACTGTGCTGCATGTCATTCTCCAAGAATTAGATATGCCTCTCAGCCTATGAGCCAGCTGCTCTCATGCATGCAGTGAGCTCTAGAACTTCCTCCCATTTCCATGAGTTGATCTCATGTGCCTTCAACTCACATGCCACTTTCTGCAGAAACCAACCTGGATTGTTTCACCCAGTGACACTTGTGCATCTTTCTAGGAGAGCAGCTATTGCATAAAACTGTACTTGAATCGATTTGTCATTGTCTGCATTTTCTGCTGGCATGGAAATTCCAAGAGACCATCAATAATTATCTGGACTGTAACAAACATCCCGGTAAGTAGAAGATACTCAACAAAAATGCATCAAATTCTGAAGGAAGAAGAAAACGTTGACTGAAGAAAACAAAAATCTTTGTGTTACATTATTCCTTTTTAAAATTATACCTTTAACCACTGATATCTATTAACCTCTCTTTTTGAAAGGCTCTCAAAGATTATGAATTATTTTTCCCTTTCTACAATTTTGAGAAAACAGAGTAGATTTAAGAAACAAGTTGAACTCAACGTTTAGACAAGCTAAAATGAACGGAAGACTGAAACAAACCATTCAAAAACTTAGTATTAATTTATTCAGGTTGTCACCATTCAAACAATTGTGTGACCCTTTGTGCTTTGTACTTTATATTGACCAATCCAGCACATCCAAAATGAAAACTTCAATCCTAGTTGTGATCAATAGGCCTGTCTCTAGTTGTCCCAAGGATACTGTTAATTTTGAGAATAAAATCATTTAAATTCACTTAAATACAAAAGAATTAATATAAGTGATCTCCTTGAGCATTTTTGTTGAAAAGTATGTTATTAACTTGAACCAGCAACAGGATTTGCAAGTCCCTCTCAGATGTGAAAAATTTGCTTGCAGAGTTTATAACTTTTATTTTTTTTCTTATATGCCTGCCTTTGCACTGACAGCTCAAATAACCCAGTCTTTCATTCTTATAGCAATAAACCCAGCTTAAAACCAAACCTTGTACTACCTGACACCTTCCACCCAAGCTCCAAAGGACAAAATCGAAATCAGTGATTGAAATCAACATTTTGTATAGAAAAAAAGTCTACAGAGTGTAATACACTTTCGAGCCCCCAAATATATTCTCTTTTCCCCAGCACAGCTAATATGCATCAGTGTAGGTCAAAGTCTGAAACTACTTTAACACACAAGAAACACAGTAACAGAGAAGAGGTAACTCACTGACTTAAATTCACTTTGGTTATTTCTCTTTTTGTCCATCTCTCTTCTATATTACAGTTTGGTTTAAATAAACTGTATATTCGCAATGGAAGAAATCTCCTTCTGAACTAACGTAATCCATATGTACATTGAATGAGAAAATATATTACGGGAACATTTGAGATGAATATATTGGGCTGAGATGGGTTTTGAGGAGGGGGTTGTCATTGTTATTTGTTTGCTTTTGAGGTATAGAAGTAGAAAAATGACACTTATTTTTCCTAAGTGTGTTTGGGTATTTTTACAAAACACCTGAAAGGTGATTAAAGATTGTAGATCAAAAAGATACTTTTTTTTCTAAATTTTAATGGGTTACTTTTACAAAAACAACCAAAAAGTAATTGAAGTTATGTGGACTTCAATGAGAGATAATTTTAGTGAAACACAGGAAAAATAATAAACTGAAATTAAATGTGATTAGAAAATACTTTATGAACAACAACAAAAGAAGGATTCTTACAGGTTTCACCTGGATGAGCTTGTCAAAATTAGCCTCAAGAAAAAAAAAAATTAGCCTCAGGCATTTAGAAATTGAATAAAGTGTATACTGTAGCAGTCCCAAACTCCAAGAGTCACAAGTCACTCTAAAGGTATCATGATTTACCTTTAAATTTCTGAAGTAAAGATGGGACAGCAACATTCCTTGACACAAAACATACCTAAACAGTGCCCAAACATAGAGTAACCATTTCTACTTTGATGTAAATCACTGATGCAGGTGCTCCACTATAGAGAGTTCTGGAAAAAAAACCACAGTCAGGAAAGTGAACCAACAGAGTCTCATGTCTTTAAGAACTTAAGTGCTTAGAGTTTTTGTAGAACTGCCCAAAATGAGGTAATTGGGCCAGACATTTGATATGCTTCATAGCCTCCCATACAGAACTTTCTAGTTTTGCGTGTGTGACATAATCCTATGGGAACTTAGAAGAGAACGAAAGAATGAAAACCAGAATCATACTGACCTTAAATAAATCTGCAGGGGCCTCCTGTCCATGAGTTTATGTCAGGCTGACCTCTGCTGTGCACTAGTTGGAGAATCTGTCTTGCACAGTCAGACACGATTTATAGAGGCAGGAAGGGAAATATTTTTGTTCATCCCGTGAATTGAGGGGTTTTAGTACCAGGTCAGTCATTCTACCCCATTCTTCCTTTTTCCAGCTACCATATTTTCCCTTCTCATCCCCCTCTCTCCATAGACGAGGTCTCTAACAGCTCAGTAAGTAATGAGATAAATTCTTTTCACTGTACTCTGAACAATTCTCATGATTTTTAATGATAGTGATTTTGACTCTTAAATTACCAGCATTTAATCACATACATTTTCTGTTGTTTCTATGCTTGTTCTTTTTCTTACAAGAAGTACGCCCTTTTTATTTCAAGTTACTGTTGAATGTCTGTTGTGCAATATAGAGGTGAATGAAATCTATATATATCAGCATATTTGGGTTATTGATTTGTTGTGTTTTAACAATTGTGAATGATGAGTTACAAATTGGCTAATGAGTCCCAAGGCTTATTTTGCAATACCTTGGTCAACTGTCATAAAATAAGTCAGAGAAAATCATAAAATTCTTAAAACTAAATCAATCAGATTAACTTTTACATTTCTGAGGAGCACATAGTATTTCTGGGGAACAAATAGTATTTCTTTTTATTTTTTAATGGTTTTAATCTCTTTTTAAACTTACTTTCATTAATACATGTTTGCAGTACATAACAATTACATTCATTGTGGAGAATTGGTACATGTTCATGACAGGACTCCGCCTTCCCCTCCACCCCCTGTTTTCTCTTTAATTTTTTCACCAGCATTATATTCATTTCTTTATTTTAAAAGCCATTATTAAATTTATTACCATAAATACAGATTAACAGCCAGAATAACAGGCCAAAAGACATGCAAAACACATAAATAATTATACTAAATCAAGGTACACTTTTAGATACATTGTCCATGCTGGATTACAATAACTTTTTTCTCTCTCCTTTCTTCCTATTGTTTGTCCTTTATTTTGCACTTTATTTATATATTGGGTTTTTTGTATAAAAGTAACCATGCAATATTAAGCTTGTGTCTCTAATCTAATTCACTTAATATTATGGTCTCCAGGTGCATCAATTTCCTACACATGACTCAAGTTTATCCTTCTTTATGGCAGAGTAGTACTCCATTGTGTATAAATATCACATTTTCTTTATCCATTCATCTGTTGATGGACATAGAGGCTGCTTCAAATATTTACCTATTATGAATTATGCTGCTATAAACATGGGTATGCATATATCACTGTGATATGCTGTTTTTTCACTCTTTATAGAAGATACCTGGAAGAATAGCTGGGCCAAATGAGATTTCTATTTTTAGCATTTTGGGGAAACTCCATACTGATTTCCACAGTGGCTGTACCAGTTGACACTCCCACCAACAGTGGAGAAGGGTTCCTTTTTCCCCCACAGCCCCTCCAGTATTTGTTATTAGTTGATTTCTTGATAATAGCCATTCTTTCTGGAGTGAGATGGAATCTCAGTGTTGTTTTAATTTGCATTTCTAGAATGGCCAGCAATATTGAACATTTTTCGTGTATTTATTGACCACTTGCACTTCTTCATCTGAGAAATGTCTATTCACTTCAGATGCCCATTTTTTGAACTGGGTCTTTAAATGTAGGGATCTTTTTGAGTCTTTTATATATTCTAGAGTCCTTTAGCTGAGGAGTAGTTGGTAAAAGTTTTTTTTCCATTCTGTTAGTTGTCTCTTCACTCTGTTGGTGGTTTCCTTTGCTGTGCAGAAGCTTTTTAATTTGACATGATTCCATTTGTTGATTCTTGGTTTGTTTTTTTTTTTTTTTTTTTTTTTAAAATAGGGCTCTGTTCAGAAAGTCTTTGCCAGAGCCTATGTCTTCAAGGGTCTTGCCCATTTTATCTTTCAGCAGATTAAGTGTTTCTGTTTTAATATTTAGATCTTTGATCCATTTTGATTTTAGTTTAGTGTATGTTGAGAGATATGTGTCTAGGTTCAGCCTTAAGCATGTGGTTAGCCGTTTTCCATGCACCATTTGTTAAAGAGGCTATCTTTCCTCCAGCAAAAGTATTCGGCCCCTCTGTCAAAGATAAGGTAGCTGGGTGTACCTGGAGGTGTTTCTGCATACACTTTTCTGTCCCATTAATCCACACCACATAAACATGCTGTTTTTATCATTGTGCCTTTCTACTATAACTTGAAGTCTGGGATTGTGGTGCTCCTTGCCTTGACCTGTTCAATATCTCTTCTGGTTCTATATGAATTTTAGTATTCCTTTCTCTGGTTCTGTCAGGAATTCTACTGGTATAATGATTGGGGATTGTGTTAAATTGGTATAGCAGTTTTGGAACTATACCCATTTTGACTATACTGTTTCTGCCTATCCAGGAAAAGGGGATATCTTTCCATTTTCTGATGTCCTCTTTGATCTGCTTTTTCAAAATACATACTGTAGTTTTCATTGTAGAGGTTTTTTACTTCCTTGGTTAGGTTAATTCCTAAGTATGTCATTTTTCTTTTCTTTTCTTTTCTTTTTTTTTTTTTTTTTTTGATGCTATTGTGAAAGATATTGTTTCCCTAATTTTCTCTCTTGATGAGTTTTTTTATTAGTATTAATTTTTGAGTGTCGATGTTGTATCCTGCCACACTACTAAGTTTGTTTACTGCTTTTAGAAGTCTTTTGGTGATATTTTGGAGCTTTCTATGTAGAGGATCATGCCATCTACAAATAATGGTAACTCCTTTTCTTCCTATCCATATCCTTTGTATTTCTTCCTCTTGTCTAATTGCTCTGGCTAATGTTTCAAGAATTATATTGAACAGGAATAGTGATAGCAGTCCTCCTTATTTTGTTCCCAATTTTAGAGAGAAAGCTTGCAGTTTCTCTCCATTTAGTATGATGTTGGCCATTGGCTGGTCAGAGATGGCTTTTATCAGATTGAGATAAAGACCTTTTATTTCTATCTTCTTCACGTTTTTTATAATGAATTTCATCAATTCTTTTTCTGCATCTTTTGAGGTGTTCATGTGATTTTTGTCCTTGCTTCTGTTTATGTGGTGTATTACATTTATCGATCAATGTATGTTGAATCATCTGTGAATTCCCATATCCACACCCAGAACTATGCTGATTCCAATCAGTGTACTGATTTACTAATCACTAATCACATTAATATCTCACTAATCACATTAATCACCCACTCTAGATTCAGCCATCTCTGAAAAAGCTCTATGACCACATGAGGCTTTAGGGGGACATCTAGACTCAAACCATAACACTAGAAATCTATCCATTTCTTCTGAATTTTCCATTATATTAGACTACAGTTTCTTGAAGTAGTTACTAAAGATCTTCTGGGTTTTGATAGAATCCGTTGTGATTTTACTTTTTTCATTTCTAATGGCATGGGATTAGGTCTTTTTTTTTTTTTTCAGTATTTTGGTAAGATCAGCTAAGGGTTTATTTTTTTTTATTCTTTCAAAGAAATTATTCTTCTCCTTGGATATAGTTAATATATTCAGTGATAAAACTCTTGAGAAAATACCATGTTGTTTTTTCAAAATGTTGTCCCTGGGACTTATCTTTATTTGTGGAAAATGCCCATTAAAAACTTGGGGCTGATGAACCATGTCAGCAACTTATTCTCAAATGGTTCAATGGAAAAAAATTACTGTATGGTTCTTGCACCTTTTCTGTAAGCATAATATTTCTGTTTCAAAATAGACTTCAAAATGGGACAAAAATACAATCTTAAAATTGCATCTTTTTTGATTTTTGAGGAGTTCCATTAAGGAATTAAGCCTGAGGTCCTCAGGCTCTCTTGCTGTGCCTTCCACATGATGAACCTTTTCTCCTTAGGACCTTTGTATTTGCTGTTCTCACACAGAAAAGCCTTATCTTGATCCCGGCTCTGCTCAAATATCATCTCCTCTGGCAGTGCAGCCCTCCATCACTCTCCATTTTTCCCTGCTTCAGTAGACTATTATGTTTATATGCTTTGGACCATTGTCCTTGAAATAACAAAAAGAAATTCGAGTGTAACGGACTCAGTATTAAAATGCCTCTATGACATAGATCGTGAAGCAAATTGTAACATTACTCATCCTTACACATCAATAAAGATTCTACTTCCAGACATAATAACATTTACTGGCTTGGAAACTATTTTCATCTTCATATTAAAGAATATTACTTTTTATTAAAAATCTCTTGGAAATCTGATGACATTTGCTAATTGAATTTGAAAGTCAAGAACAATGAGATGTTCCCTCTCACACACTACATGTGTGGGTTTTCAAGTTAGACCTGGCTTCAAATCTCAGGTCTGCAACTAACTAGCTGTGTAAGCAAATCCCTGAAGCTACTCTCATTAAAAGCACCAAAAATTTTTTGGTTAAATCTAATAAACACATTTCAGTTATGTTATTTAACCACTGTGAATAATTTGGCGTTGATGAATACTTTCCCCCTCCTCTTAAATTTTGTTTTCTTTCTACATTTTTGGCTGTTCTTTGTCCATCACCTTTGCAGACTCTTTCTTTGCCATTCAAATATTTATGTTCCTCAGAGTTCTCAACTAGACACTCTTATCTCCCCACCTCACATTCTTTCTTGGTGCTGTCATCCTCTCCACGCTCAGAAGTCAAACATACTAATTTACCTTACAGCTGTTTCATTAGGGGCAGAATCATGTGTACAAATGCCTATTCAACATCACCGTATAAACTTCCCAATGCTACTTCCAGTGGATGGATCACATCAAAATAGGAACATCTCAGCTCCTTTGCAGCCCATTTTCCATTGTTCCCTGTGCTAGTGAAGGCACCGTGATGCATTCGGTTGCCCATGTCATGAACCTGTGTCATCATTTACTTCACTCCCACCTTCATCCTTCCCTTCTCTGAATCACCACCAAATCATGTCCGTATGTACCTCCTGTATCCACCTCTCTCCACTTCCTTTCATCTTCACTACCTTTACCATAGTTCAGGAAAGGAAAAAAAAAATCATCTCTCACTTAGATCACCAAAACAGTCTTCTATCTCCTTACACCCACATCAGCCTGGCTCCTTTCAAACCTTCCTGCTGCATGTAGACAGATCTCTGTACAAATCAAGTCTGATCAGTTTGCTTCCCTTTTTAAACTTCTTGGTTTACTGCCCAGAGCCAAAGAGTATAGGCCTGCTACATTACAAGGCCCATTGTTATCTTGTATTTGTTTAACTCCTCCGCCTCATCTCTAAGTGCTTCCTCCCTTGTATTTTATAGTCTGGATGAACTGAACTTACTGTGGCTCCAAATCCCGGCCTTTGCACATACTATACTCTTTGCCTAGAATGCAATGCCCCTTTCTTTGCTCCAATTTCTTCTACTTGGCTTTCAATTTCATTTCAGTATACCATTCACAAACATTGTAAAGGTGCAATGGGTTGAAGGAGTGGAAAGAGGAAGAAATGGACATAGGCACTGAGTCAGGAAGGAAGCAAAGATTTGGGTTAGCAATTAGGGGAAGTTATGGGAGCTCAGAGAGGTGTCGTTTTGTTTTCATAAGATGAAACAACTATGTTTCAAGTTTAGTGGGAAGGTATCAGAACAGGTGAAGAGGAGAAATGATGAACTGGATCCTATGAAAAGGCAGATGGAATAAAATAAGAAGCACAGGTTTGAGCTTCACACGGGACAGAAAGACCTCTTCCACAGGACCAGAACTGGATGGAAGAAGTTACAGATAGTTTTTCCACATTGGATGGCAGGAAGTAGAGGTAGTGCCTGTCTGATAGCTTCTGTTTTCACAATGAGGTAGGAGGAAAGGCTGCCCGATAGAATCATGTGGGAAGATAATGAGGAAGGTGTTCAGAGGAAAACAGAAGTCTAAAATAGCTACAGAGGAGAACAGAAAATAAAGCAAAGTGGGAAACCGTGAACTGAATTTATTCCATTTATATTAAAGTTGTCCGTTATGGACTGCCCCAACTCTTAGTCCTGATAAGAAAATATAATGTCATTGCTAGAGAATGGGGGCTGAAACCTGTAGGGCTGCTATGGAAGATAGTTAATGAACAACTTCAAATATTTGCAGTAAATTAATGTTTTACTTTAGTGATTTCTCTCAGAAAAGGAGGTCATATCTTCAAAGCTTTCTTGGGTCTCAGAGACTACAGGAATAGGTTTATTGCATTATAGCAATTAATACTAAGGCAAAAAGTAAAGGTGTTTGGGGCTCTGGCTGGGATAGACAAGCAACTCTACCCAAGTCCAAAAAATCTAGCTAATTTGGTTCTACTCGGTTCAGAGTTGCTTAAACTGAAAATGATTACAGTTAAGATTAATACCGGGAATAAGTGTTTTTATAATGAAATGTGAATAGTAGTTGTTATATCTTTATATTAATTAAAATATGTCGGTATTGCTCATGATTGACCTAAAAGTATTAAAATTGCAATTGCATAAATTTATACTTTGTTAAAGCATATTAAGTTTTAGAAATAGTTACTATCGCTAAGTAGTACTGATTGAAATAGTAATGTCTCTTACAACTTAATAATGAGAAGACAACCCAAATAAAAATGGACAAAAGATGTGGGTAGACATTTATCCAAAGATGCTCAACATCATTGCTTATTATAAAAATGCAAATGAAAACCACAATGAGCTATCAGCTCATATCCACTAGGATTGCCATCACCAAAAAGACTGATCATAACAAGTGCTGGGGATAAATTGCAAACTTTATGTATTGTTGATGCGAATGTTAAACAGCTTCTTTGGGAAATAGTTTGGCAGTTAGTCAAAATGTTACCATATAACCCAAAAGCTCACACAAAAAAAATGCAACTGTGTCTATACAAGAAACTTGTACATGAATGATCACAGAGGCAGTATTTATAATAACCAAGAAATGGGATCCAAATGCCCATCAACTGATTAGCAGATAAACAAAATGTGGTAAATCTATACAATAGAATTTTATTTGTCCAGAAAATTCAATGAGTTACTAAAACCTTATACTAAGTGAAAGAAACCAGACACCAAAGGCCACATACTGTATTATTCTATTCATCTGAAACACACAGAATATATAGAAACACAAAGTAGCTAGTGGTTGCCTAGAGTTTGGAAGTGTTGGGAGAGGAGAACAATGGAGGGAGGGAATGAGTGCTGAAGCATAAAGGGTTTCTATTGAAGGAAGGAAGAAACAAATTCTAAAATTAGACTATGGTGATGATTGCACACCCCTGTGAGTGTATATCTGAAAACATATTAAATAGTACACTTTAAATGGGTGTATTGCATGGCATATTAATTATATCTCAATAAATCTCAGTTTATTTTTAAAAAGAAAAGAAGGAAGGGGCCGGTGAGATGGCTCAGCGGCTTAAGCGCCTGCCCAGCAAGCGTGAGGGCCCGAGTTCAACTCCTGGAACCCACATACGAAAAAGGGGCCGGTGATATCGCTCAGCGGCACGGGCACCTGCTGGCGCGCGAGGTCCTGAGGTCGACACCCTGGTACCCACAAAAAAAAAAAGAAAAGAAAAGAAGGAAGAAAACAGTCACGACACAAAACTTATTTGTCAATAGTGTTGGTTAGAAATGCATTTGATGACAAAGATCAAAGAACTGACAGCAACTAAGCTAAAAGGAGTTCACTTTTCTCACAAAACAGAGGTAGGTGATTAGTCTTGGTTCTGCTGCTCCACAACACCTTCATGAATTAAGGTTTCTTGTGTTTAATACTGTGATCAATGACAGAAAAATGGGAGTAAGACTTAGCTTCCTTATGCCATAGCGTGCTTGCCTCACACCTCACAACACACATATCTGCCACATGCAAGCACACACATGCATATGTACATAAATTTCCTTTCCCTTTGCTCTATAGAGCCACCTTTAGTCACTCGTACAGAAGCCTTTCTTTTATCCTCACCCTCAGGCTTTTAGAGGTAGGTTCTAATATTGTAGCAAATCTTAGAACACCTCTCTCCTATGGAAAGAGAAAAATGTAGCAGGATTGTGAGCTGTTATCAATTACTCAGCCTGCGAGCTCTCTCAGAAACCATTCTGTTTCAGATTTTCCATGGACTTGATGTTTTCCACCATTCTGTTTGGAAGTTTGCCTTTTATTAAAGAAATACCATGTGCCAGACACTGTGACAATTCCTAAGATTCATTATCACTGTTGCTCACATTACCCTTTGAGGTTAGCGCCCTCGACCCAGAGCAGCTCAGCATCATTCCCATGCTCATACCACCAGTTATTTGCAGGCCTGACAACTGAAGCCAGATCTGTCCAACTTTAAACCCACATATATAGTGCGTAAGAGGAAACATCCCCTTGTTCTTGACTTTCAAATTCAGTGAGCAAATGTACCAGACCTCCAAGAGATTCTTAATAAAATATTCATTAATAGTAAGGTGAAAATAGTTTCCAAACCTGTAAATGTTACTATATCTGGAAATAGAATCTTTATTGATGTTTAAAGATGAGTGAGGCTACAATTTGTTTCAGGATCTGCGTCATGGAGCCATTTTAATGCTGAGTCTGTTACACATGAATTTCTTTTTTGCTATTTTAACGCCATGATCCAAAATAGCATATAAAATTTTATTTTCTCAAAACAAGATGCCAAATACTAAATGTATTTCCAATGTTAAAATTATCCACTTAGATAATCTGAATAATTATATAACATCATTGATGATTTATTCTTTAAATGTATTCTATGTCTAAATATTAATTCACTAAATTTCTCTAACTTTTGAATTATAAAGGAATTTTAAGCAGAAATTGTTTGTTTCACTTTGTTTTGGTTTTTGCTTTGTTTTGTTTTTTGAGACAGTCTCACTATTTAGTTCAGCCGGCCTTGAACTCACTATGTAGCCCAAGCTGGCTCAAACTCATGGTGACCCTCCTGCCTCAGCCTCCTGAGTGCTGAGATTACGGGCATGCACCACCACACTTTGCTTTAAGCAAAAGTTTTTGAAGATGAATAAATAAAATGGCCTTGGTGGATTAAATTTTTTAAATTATTCAATGGTTAGAAATTTAGGTAAATAATATATTCCATAAACTCATTAAGTGTGATTCTATCGACCATTCACTAAATGGACAACTGTACACAGTTCATTTATTCTTAGAGCACAGCTTATCTTTGATATTTCTTATATGACTTTTCATTATTTTGTAAGAAATAATTTCTGACATAGAAGAGTAAAATATTTCTCAGGATTTCCAAGAATGTCCCTCCCCAAAATTTGAAAATTTTTGAATTTGAGATGCTTTTGTACATGAGAACACGACCCATAACAGGAGTCACCAGGCCAGCCCACAAATGCTATCTAATAAATAGCTAATATTTTAAAGACCAAATGCTTCTAGAAAAATCTAGTTCCCATATATTCTAATGTGTTAAAGGTAAAATACATTCAAAGTGATTCTTTAAGATATCAAGGTCACATGTTCCTCACTGAAATTTTGAAATAAGGCCAGTCTCTCTTTCATTATATTTTACTTCAAGAATTATTTTTTTGCAGATCATCCCTATACCCACATCTTTCTTCACCTCCTGCCTAAGGAGCAAAAGAAGAAATCCCTTCACAGCTCATAATCCCACATATGAGGTTGAAAGTTCAAGAGCATAGATTATGGAGAGTGTATTAGTCAAGTCTTGCTTCATCGCAAATGTCAGAAATCCAACTCAAAACATAATTTTTAAAAAACTCTGTTTGCTTGTGTACTATTAGTACCTGTTTGTAAGACATTCATCTTGAGGAACTGGTATATACACATATCACATCTTGATTGTTTTTACTTTCCTTTCCCTTCCTCATCTCCCAGCTCCTCCTGATTTTACTTGGTGCTTACACCCTGCTATCCCTTCGTACCACAAAGACACTTCCTGTAAGACCCAATGTCAGGAACTTGCCCAAGGCAAGACAGAGAAAGATTCAGGACCTACCTACCTACTGACTCCCTCAACCACCTTTTCCCCTGCCTTTCACGTAAAGTATAACTAGTACTCTTCATAAATAATAACATGTTCAATTTAATGGAATTCTTATGTACCTAGAAATTTAATTCCATGGAACACATATGTAAGTAATATATTCATATAACTTCTTGATGACCCTAAATGACTGTCTTTGTAGGGTTTGTGATTTGAGCATCTTGTCTTTTTATATTTTCTGTGCTACATTAGCCAATTCCCCAGTAATTTATGTTCCACTGTAGTCAGTAATTTATATTCCACTTTTCTAGCGCCAGTTACTGTCTGGTTTCTGTCTCATGTTTGGATTGTGATTGATACATTTATCTCACATACACATTGCTTTTTAAGCAATTTGTAACCTTTTATTCTTTTTTATTAACTTTTAATTTATATCTTATTTTGAAAAATTTTCTCAAATCTGTCTTCCATATACCTCATTGATTTTCCTGTTTTTCAAGCTACATTTTTTTTTTGGGGGGGTACTTAGGACCTCGTGCGCCAGCAGGTGCCCATGCCACTGAGCAATATCACCGGCCCTTTTTATGTATGTGGGTTCCGGGAGTCAAACTCAGGACCTCGCACTTGCCAGGCAGGTGCTTATGCCACTGAGCTGTCTCACCGGCCCCTTTCAAGCTACTTTTAACCCTGGAATATGCAATTTTTCCATTTCCAACTCTTTTCTGCATGCTTCCTGGTGCATATTCTTTTCTTTGTGTTGCCTTATTTTTTTAAGCCTAGTATTTTTTCCATTTGAAATTTCATAATGTCAGTAACACTACTATTTAACATATCTTCTGATATATATTTGCATAATCAACGTTATATGTATTTTGTTCTTTTTCTCCTCTACACTTACTGTACTTAAGTTTATCTCTATCATGGTATGTTTCTGTGCCATTCTTCCAAAGGCTACATAGTAATTTGATGCAAAAAAAATTGTGAAGTAAGTTAGTACAATAAGCAATTTCAATTACTATATTTTTTCTCAGATACTGTCCACCATGCTGGGCATTCCGCAACTCATCTCCATGCTTGCAGTGTGCCATGCTCCACATGAATTAATTGTTTTTTATATGGCCACATTATTTACTACTTTAGCTCAATGATTAGCCTAAGCAAAGTGGACTGTCACTAACTTTCACTCTTTCAGCATCTCATAGTACCACCCTTCTGCATGAAATGGTACCTTTGTTTTCAAATTTCTGAATCCTGCCTTACTATGAGGGAACAAAGTTTATGTTTCTTCCTAAGCCTGTCTACATCTAAGACTACCAATCCTATTAAAAGAATGAACCAGCCCAGGAAGAATCCAGGACTTGGCAACAGGCCCAGCTAGAGGAATCCAGGTGACTAGCCCCTCCCCCTATATCAGTGAGACCAGGAGAGCGGGGAGATGCCAGCCACACAGTAGGACCCCAACTAGGACGCACATGTTGGACAGGAGAGGCTACCAGGAGGGAAAAGTCCAAAATACGAGCCAACAGGTGGTAAGTTAGGTGAACCAGGGTTGTACTTAGGGACAAAGACACACGGAATAGAAGCAGGTGGGTGGGGCCACACTCTCCCCTTTTTAAAAATTTTATTTTATTTTATCCTGTTTCTTTTTGTTTTTATCTTACTTTTTTCCTTTTTTCTTCTTTTTTCTAAACTTTTTTCTTTTTCTTCTTTTTCTCTTTTACTTTCTTTTTTTCTTTTTTTCCCTCTTTTCTAAATGGCTGGGGAGAACCCCAGCCACAGAAAACTAATCCCATCCCCCAAACCTAGAGACCAAGTTCAGATAATCCCTTAATTACTCCTTCTTTCTTTCTTTTCTACCCTCTTCTCTAGCTTCCCAAACCTTGCATGATCATCCTTTGTCCTCCAGCCTTGCTTCTACTGCCTTTCCAGTTATCTTTGTTTTATACACTATCCTCCCTAGATTTCCCTGCCATAGGGTAAAACCACTCTACCAAAGGAAAACACTTTGCATACAAATTCCTAATTTATTATCCATTCTGTTATATAATTATAATCTAAAGTACAAAATCAACAGTTACCACAGTTTGTCAGTTTCTAAATTGTGCTTGATGGTATTGTTATTGCTAATTATACTACTCTAGCTAGGATGTTATATCTGTTGTGATCAGTTGTTCTCCCTTCTGTAACAATACTGGGAAGCTCTGGGGTAATAACCTCACTACAGCCCAACACCAAAAGACTGGGGAGTGAGCCAAACAGGTATCAGCATCCCACTCTGAATTAGTTGGGAAGGTAGGATCTTGGGACAGACACAAACCAAGAACCTCCTACACATAGAAGACACTCCTGAAGAACAGACTTTTCCTAGAGAGGCCTTGATACTAGTGATATAGCTACCTTCCACAAAAACTCACAAGGATCAACACAGAAAACAAAATTTAAAAAATTTTAAGTAGAAAATGACAAGACACAGAAGCAAAATGCAGTCTCAGATCTCCAGCCCACCCAGACCAAGTCCAGGAGACATCAACATAAAGGAAATTGGAAGATACACACCAGAAATTTCTGAAATGACAGCAACTAAAGTAAAGAAACAATCAGACTTGCATGTGTAAACATTGTATTGTCTCCCTAGTGTAAGAAACTGAAAAAGTAAATAAGATCCAAAATGTACAATAGATATTGTGAAATGGGAAGAAACTTCTCAAAAGGAAAGAACAACTGGGATGAGGGAAAGGAGAAAAGAAGAAAGGGAAAAGAAGAAAAAAATATATATATATACAAGATAGCTAAGATAAGTATACTTTAATTTCTATTTGTTCATTAAAAAAAGCTTTGTGCTTATATTGTTTAATCAATTTTTCATGCCTATATCTTATAATCTGAACCACTACTTTGAATATAATAGTATGCAATGTAGTAGCCATTATTAATCTCCTATTATCTTGTTTTGAAATACTGTATCATTGTTTTTATTGTTTTTTCTCTTTATAAAAAAGAAAAGAAAAGAAAACGAAAGACAAGAAAAGAATGTTGTTTGTGCTCTTCAAGGCAGAGCTATCTGTTTTGAAGAACTCTAGACACGCTCAAAAATACAGAATACATATTTCCAGTACATTTTCCCTTTTCTTGATTATACTAATTTGTCAGTTATCCTTTATCATTAGTACTGTGATTACTGTTTGCATAAAAGAAGACATGTTCAACTCTTTCTTTAACCATTATGTTGATTTCAGAGATGAGAATTAGATAGAATTATCTTTATCATCTTTAACCACTTCCTTCATAATTACCAAGTAGAACTGTCCAACACTTCAAACGTTATAACTATGGTTGAGCATAAAAGGAACCCAGTGGGGTCCCTCTCCAGGGCAAAGTACCTCCTCTGATCAACCACACACCACCGGGACCGAATGCAGTCTCGAAGCCCTTCTCAGCCTAGCTTCTCAGACACTACCACCAAAGGATCAAAGCTGACCCATGACAAAAATCATGTGCCATTCTGTGTGAACATTTGTTATTCATGCATGAATAAGTACTATATTTGTAAAATTCCTCATTTATTACTTCAAACAGAGCCACTTGTCCAGTTAACTTTAGGGAGATTTTTCCAATGGCAACACAGGTGAGTCATCTTTGCTGAGGTTTGGACTCCCGAAAGTCCGACGTGACTCATAGTCTTGACTTCCAACACGATCCATAGTGGGAACAAGTTTTAAAAGCTTTGCTTTTAAGGCACAGACATAGATCAGAGAAATTTCAGAAAGAAGCATCACCAGATGCTAGCCCAAAAAGTGTCACTTCAGCTGTGAGCCACAGAGCCTATTTAATTTCTACTTTGTACATTCTTTATAGATTCTCAAGGCTTAAGTTAAAATTTATAATCTGCAAATGAATGGAACAAATTACTGAAATAACTCAAATTTTGTATTCATTCTAGACTGCCTGAGATTAGCTAAACTTCTGGCTTTGGTTTTAAAGTTTTTGCACTCTGAAAAACTCATGTATTTTTCAACAGCACTATTGAAAGTTAATCCACAAATTTTGGATTTATTCTTTTTGCATAGATAATTTTAAAATAAGTAAATAGGATATTACATTTGGGGTTTCTTTCTTTGTTTTTATTTATTTTGCTTCATTTCCAGTGGATGCCTGAAGGCACTGGGAAATCACCTCTTCAACTATCTTAAAGCATAGCTAAGAATAAAGTGAGAGAGTAAGGATGCTGCAAAGGAGGATTTTTGTTACAGAGAGTTGTTAGAGCGTCTTAAGCTCCCCTCTCACCTCAAGCCTATTGAAGAGGATAGCAAAAGAACCCTTTGAAAAATTAATATACATTCTCATGAATTTGTAGGGTGCAGGGGCAAATTACCCAACTCAAGACTGAATAAAAAACCAAAAGTAAGTTTAGCTAGAGCTTCCTATAGGCCAAAAAAAAAAAAAAAAAAAAAGGATTATGTCAGTAGTAAGTTACACATCCATTGAAAGCAAGACAAAGGAAAAATAATTTTTTAACTGAATAAAATTCCTGACTTTTGATATTTGTCTATACTATGTTTTTCATTATTTAATGAGACTAAAAAAGCCTTGATCCCTACTAAAATTTTATCCCAGGGGTTGGAAAGAAGAGCAAAAGAATAAACTAAAGGTACTTTCTACTTTACTAAGGGCAATTCATTTAATAAACCAATTAAATAAGTTTAGCTTATCTTAAGTAGAGAAAAATCCACAATTAGGTGAAACTCTAAATTAGACTTCCTGGAAGAACAAGGTGACATAACTGAAGAACCTTTTGATATAAAAATTGAAGTTACAAAATTTCCTTGACCAATTTCTAAATAGACTATGGCAGTAAGAGATTAGAAGTACATAGAAAAAAAATAACATATACCCTGATATTGGGCTTCATTCTCAGGTTTTGAAAAATTACTCTGATAATTTTTATTATCTCATCTCAAAATTGAAAGATTGTAAGTGAGAAATATAGATCTCTCAGATGAATAATTATTTTTGTTTTCTCCAGAGCTGAACTTGAGTATGAAAACTGGAAAAAGGTGCAATAGTGGTCAAATAAAGTTTTGAACACCTGTGCAATAGGATACAAAGTTCACCATTAACAGGAGATAAATGAATCAAAAATTAAATACAGTGGATGGCTTTAGATCAGCACATCCTGGTAGCATCAATCCAGGGACATTTAAGACATGTCCTGAACTTATCATAGAAACAATCATTAAAAATACATAGGTGTCAACTACGAAGTTTAAAACCTGAGAAATGACACATGTAGGATCAACCTCTGGAGAAGAAATTAAAATAATAGCCTTAAAAATTATAGCCTTAACTTTGATACCCAGAAATACCAAACTCACTTATCATTTCATTGTTGTCCCAGTAAATAGGTAGTGGGATTTGGGGAAGGAATAATCAGTCAAACCTATGTAATATCATGACAGACTTTCAGGCATTATTGATGGAAAGGGGAGTAAAAAAAGACTTTAATCCTAGTTTTAAAGAACATACTCATAAATAAAGCTGGAAAACTATTTTCAATGTACATCACTATATGAATTCTCTACTTAGTAGAAGCAAAATGAATGAAGTTTTATTCCTCTTTTCTTTCCTGAAGAGATGACACGTGGGATGGTGAATCTCAGCTATGGTTGAGCAGAAGATTAGGAAGAGGAGGAAGTGGAGAAGAAGGAGGAAGAGAAGAAGGAGAAAGGAGAAAGGATGGAAGAAGGAAAGAAGGAAAAGAAATTGTCCATTAAGTTGTAAATTGGAAAAGTGTAATTCACTCCACAAGTGAAGAGTACACTATAAATGGCTTTGCAGCTGGGTTTAAATCAATCAAAGGCTGGGCAATGTGGCTTCCAGGAAAAAGTGAGGAAGGTTTAAGGGATTCAGAAAAAGAAAGCTAGCTGGGGAAAACCAGAAAACAAGCTAGACAAAAATAGAGGAATTCATGGCACCTGAGTAAGTTTCTTCATACCAAGCAAATGAAAGGAAATTTAATCCCTGTAGACAGAATCACAAGAGAACAGGAATGGAGGGCAGGATTCCATTGACTGTGAAACAATTTTGATCTGGAGCCACACTGGTATCACTAAAGAGTCCTCAAGGGGGTTAAAGTATGGGACATTCTGTTCTATAGAGTCTCAACATGTTTGACAAATGTTGCCCTAATTGAAACATGGTTTTGTTGTGATAATACAAGCACCCCCTGGATCTTTTCCACAAGTGAAAGCCATTTTTCTTTTCTCAGTAATTGCACAAGAGTAAGAAATAAATTGTTCCACCAACAATTCATCACAACTTTTTACCACCTTTATTACCAATACTTACAGGTCATATTATTACTCCTGATGTCTTCAATAAATGGACTAGTTTTTTTAGTCATCCATCCCTGTTCCAATCCCATTGCCATTCTTATTGACCTTAACACCTAATTTTCAGGCTATCGAATCCCTCCCCTCCAATGACATCCACTAACACTACTTCAGTTACAAGATGGCAAAGCTGTGCTTAGGATTTATTATGTAACAATACTTCAATTCCAAATTCATAAAATCTGTGTTTCTTCTATACCTCACTTGCATTGCCTCGCTTGTATTAAATTCTTTTTAAAATGTCATCATGAACCCCGCACAGTGAACATTAAACAAAATTAAAATAAATGCAATTTTTATATGTTCAGGCCATATGACTTTATGTGTTATTCCACAAACCTCAGGATTTTCTCAGGATGTTTATGTGGCAGTATACCAGCTTGCCTGATACAACTCTTCATATTCAGCTCACTATTAAAAATCCATGACAAGGGGCCGGTGAGATGGCTCAGCAGCTTAAGCGCCTGCCCGGCAAGCGCGAGGGCCCGAGTTCGACTCCCGGAACCCACATACGAAAAAGGGGCCGGTGATATCGCTCAGCGGCACGGGCGCCTGCTGGCGTGTGAGGTCCTGAGGTCGACCCCCCGGTACCCACAAAAAAAAAAAATCCATGACAATACAGCAACAACAAAAAGGTCAAAATTTCCTATATTGTAAGCTTAAAAATGAGAAGCACATATGACGAGTCCAATGGGAATTTTCATTTAGCTACATCATAAGTCAAAATGGATTAAGAAACATTTTTGAACTATAAATCACATTTTCCACAATCTGAATAAAACATCATGGAAAGCCCAACAAATTATTGTTTTCTAACTATCTCAGACAAAGCCAGAATCACAAGTAGCCATGTTAGTTGACATTTTTACTTTATCATTTCTTGTCTTACTGTAGTTATCTCTAGTATGCAACTCAACAAAAGGCAGATGGTATTTGGAGGGAGAATGCATCTAGGCATTGCTAGGTACTTACGTATGTGTAGATAAAATCACTGAGAAATAGAAGACAGAGGAGTTCCAGGATTAGTATCTGGTGGGACACAACTTTTCATATGACAATATAGCAGAAAAAAATGCATCTATGTTCTAATAAATCAGAAAGCCTAATTTTTTTTTTTAGAAAACCCAATTGTTAAATCTAGAAAAGGTCTAGTGCTAATCCAGCTGGCTCACACAGCTCCTAGTGACGATAGGCACCAAACTACCCATGACAAAGGAAAACATTTTCTTTTTTTGGGAGGGGGTATCAGGAATTGAACTCAGGGCCTTGCTCTTGCCCGGCAAGCACTGTGCCACTGAGCTACATCCCTGGGCCCCAAAACATTTTCTTTAACAAAAGCAATTAACTCCATATCTTCCAAGACAAACCAGAAAATATGGTCTTCGTAAGGCAAGACATGAAGCCATAGAGAAAAAATAAATTGAAATGAAGGCAAAGGGAAAAGGAAAATAATTAAAGAAGGAGAACCACAAGGAAATTTACATCTACTGCATGAAATTTCTCTTACTTCATTTACCTTCCCTTTATCTTTTCCAAATTAAAAAGTAATGCCAAGTTGAAATCCATATCTGTGATAGTAAATAAAAGAAAAGATACTATGTAAACTTAATCCAAATTTAATCCAGCAATATATAATTAATCCAAATTTAATACAACAATATAGAAAAAGGATATTTTCCAACCAAGTGGGAGTTCATTCTAGGAACTCGAAGTTATTCCAACATTCAAGTATCAATGTAATCACTGTATTCACAAAATAAATAGGAAATAATGATTATCTCATTAGATAAGAAAAGTTATTTATCAACATTTAATAAATGTTGTAATAAATGCTTTCAGCAAACAAAGAATTCAAGTCCATCTCCTTAATTTAACTACAGATATCTTTACCTACCAATAGCTTACCATTTGTAACCGACATTATGATAAATAGTACAGACTGAAAGCTTTCTCTGAAGATCATACTGAAAATCCTGTCTAGTGCAATAGGGCAAGAAAAATAATAAAAAGACAAACAAATTGAAAAGTAAGAAATATTATTGTCCCTAAATCTATTTGTACTTGACATTTTTGCATATGTAGAAAATTCCAACAAATCTACAAAACATCTCTTAGAACTGATTTAGCTAAGTCTAAGTGAATTTAGCAAGGTTGCAGGGTCCAAGCTAAATACATGAAAGTCAAGTATATTGCTCTATATCAACAATGAACCACTGAAATTTCAAATTAATAATGCTATTCACCATGTCACAAAAAGTACAAAGTGCTTAGGAACAAATCTCACAAAATATGAATGTTTTGAATGCTGAAAACTGTAAATCACCAATAAAGAAAATAAAAAAGATTGAAACAAATGGAAACTTATATCACATACATGAAGTGGAAGAGTCAGTTGTTAAGATATCAATAGCTTCAACTTGATCATAAGTACCACACAATACCAATAGATATCTCAGAAAGATTTGTGTAGATGTTGCCAAGCTTACTCTAAAATTTACATGAAAAAGCAAGTAGACCTGCCAAAACAATTCTAAAGAGAACAAAGTTGTAGTATTCAAGGTGTCAGTAAAGCATGATAAAATATGCTACTAGCAAAAGAAATATTGTTGTCACATGAAGAAATCCATGATATCCTGATTAACGCTAGAGACATGAAGTCAGTTTAGCTCCTCTATCAACACAGACACGTAATTAAAGCCATTAGGAATTCTTTGTCTTCCTGTCCATCTACCTACAGCTACATAGTGAGCCCAGGAAATCCCAGCAGAAGAGCTAAGCAACAGGGGCCAGCCAAAATTGTCCACCCACAGGATTTTGAAATAGTATGTTGTTTTATATTTTAGGTGTTTCATATAACAATAAATAATTGATATACATAGTATTTCTAATGTTAACTGATAATAGTGAAACACCAACTAGATAGTAGTGGAAATATAATGACAGGAAAGTCAACATATAGAGAAATAGTGGTGAACTTATCCAACAGTTGTTAAACAGTTTACTTATGCAAATTTTACGAAAATATATTATGACATGAATACATTGCTCAGGGTCCTGGCAGGGATATGTAGGGGACTCTGAATCTGAAACTTCATTCATAGTAAATCCACCTCTGCTAAGCATTACACTTAAAGTTGCAACACTAACAGTATCTTCTTTAAAGTCATGGGAAATGAAGGAATTGTGGAAATCAACATCACTGGGCACTCTGCTCCTATGACATTTCTCGGTGCATTCCTCATGGCCTCTCTCTTAGGGGGCTTTGCTCATTGCCTACAGTTTTCTCAGCAGACAATCCATATTCCTGTCATCTCCAATTTTCTGGGGTCTCCACAGCACTTTTGGGTATGTTTCCCCAGTTTCATAGACTGCTTACTCAGGAGCACACTACTGCCTGGCCTGCCAGGTCTTCTTCTAAATCTGGGTGAAAAGCTCCCTGACCCTACAACTCTTGCAGTCTTCATGATTGGAAAACCAGCACCTTGTAGATGATTCCAAGATCTGTAACCAGCTCAAGCAGTAGCCCAGCACTTGGATTATAATTGCAGAAGCCTTTTAGTGCGTGGATGGCTAACCACAATGAAATGAGTCCTGGAGAATAATTTCTTAGGCATCCCTTCTTAAGCAGATGTTCCAGGTACACTCCTATCAAATGATAGCTTTATACCCTTAAGCCTGTGCACCCTTAAGCCTGTGAAGGATGGCGTCTTGCTGATTCCTGAGATGTGTTCAAGCCATCTTTCCCATTATCCTGTTGCAAAATATTTGGCATATTTTTAGTTCTAATCTTTTCAGTAATCATATGCTCTCCTTTGCCACAACTTTGCAAGTGTGTCCTTTTAATAAAACTGCAAACTTTTCACAGCCAGCAATATCCATGACACAGCCCAAACATTGGGCTGCTTTGAAATTTCCTCTACCAGATTTATTAGTTCACCACCCTTAATCTCAATGTCCCACAAACTCTCAAGACATGGGCAAAATGAAGATAAATTTTCTGCCAGGTTATAATACACATAGCCTCTAGTCATACTGATAATGGAGTACTTGTTCCCATCTGAAACCTGTTGAGCATGCCTTTCCCATCAACATTTATATCAGTATTCTTGTCTTCTGAGCTCTCACCAGAATCTCCCATCAATCTCTGTTTACTCTGTTTTTTAAATTATAAAGCTTCTCTAGCCAGCATCTCTAAACCTTTCCAAACTCCTTCCACAAACCAATTCCAAAGGTTTCTGGACCACGTGGTCAGGTATAATCACAGTGATGACCCCACTCCTGGTACCAATACAGTATACCCATGCAAAGTTGTGGTTCAGAGTTCATGGCCTCAGTTGTTCGTGGATTTTTTCTTAGAACATAATAACTTTTTGCAGAAACACCCACAATTTTGTGGAAACCTCAAATATCCTCCTCATTTGTTTTTTCTGGCAGGAGGTTTGCAAGTAGTCAATCCAAGAGTGTTATTCAGTTCTCCTTGCTGCTGATTGGCTGCTGCCCTATAACTCATCTCTGCAGATGCACCAGCATTCCTGAATCATAAGAGGTTACTGTACTGTGTGTACCTATCTGGACTGTTTTCAGTTTTGTTCTTCTTAAAGCCTTAAGATGCAGCCAAAATACTCTGCACCTTTTAAGGTTTTATTAATACAGTATTTTATTAAATTAAATTTTGTAATTGTGGGAGACAGCATATTTAGGGTCTAAACTATAAAAATAGGCATTTATAGCCATTTTTCTGATCATATCTGAGTTCACAATTTTTCCCAATTCACAGGTGCTCTACGAACGTAACCCCTGTGAATTTTAGGGGTCCACCGTACCTGTCTTAGTTACATTCCTATCACTGGGACAAAATAAATGATACCCACAACATAAAAGAGAACTTTATTTTGGATCGTGGTTTCACTCCATGGTCAGTTAGCCCCAAGGCAGAAATGGCATAGTAGAAGAGCATGGTAGAGGAAAGCTGTTCAACCCATGAGAGCCAGGAAGTAGAGAGAGAAAAGAAGAGCATTGGATGAGAATATATCTTTCCTAGTGCCCTGACTGACCCACCCCTTCTAACGAAGTCCATCTCCAAACATAAGATTTTGGGGGAACATTTTCGAACTAAATCATAACAGGGTCAAAAGGCTGACTAGATAGATAGATAGATAGATAGATAGATAGATAGATAGATAGATAGATAGATAGATAGATGATAGATAGATGCTAAGTATCATAAACAGCTTTATTATCATTTTGTGCAGCGTTGACTGTCCTCTTTCAGTGATCTCTCTTTTTTCTGTACCTCTGACCTTCCATCCAGGATTGTTTTCCTTCAATCTGAAGAATACCTAGCAGAATTACTTTTAGTGTGATCGATTCAGTATCTATCAATCTGAAATTTTCTATATTTCATTTTTTGTATTCAATGGCTATTTTTAGTTGGTAGATAGTGTATGTTAGTTGCCATATTTTTCAGTACCTTGTAGACATCATTCCATTGTTTTTTGACCTCCACTGTTATTGAAAGTCAGCTATAAATCTGTGGCTTCTTTGACAGTAATCTGTCTCTTTTCCCTAGCTCCTTCAAAGAATTTCTATTTAATTTGTTTTATGCAATTCCTTTATGAAGTGTCTTTTTTAGCTAACCCTATGTTTGTTGGAATTCTGTTTGTTGATGTCTGTTATCAGTACTAGAAAATCTCATACATTTCTCTTCAAATATTTGTCAAATATATTGAAAAGTGCCATGTTTTTTATAAGTTCTATGTTTTCTGGCAAATTTTTCAGGCTTACATTTTTAAAAATAGTTAACGTCATTATTTTATAGATTGATAAGCTCACTATCCAGCTTTCAGAGTTTATATCTGTTTCCTGATTTTTCTGCTATTTTCTCCAATTTATTTTTTCCCCTTATTTTCTTATTTTATTTTATTGTGTTGAAGGAAACCAAAATATTTCTCCCTAAAATAATAAAGATTGTTGAGCTAAAAGTGGTTAAATTGAAGGGGTCACTTTATGCTTTTTCTCTGTTTGCCTATAGGCAAGATGAATTCTCCATTACTGCATATATCTGTTTATCAGTTCAGACACAACACTAGAAGACAACAGTGAAATCTGAGACCAGGTCTTACTTCTTTAGTTTTTCTTCCTCTGAGAGTTGAAACTACTCACTCTTTTGTCTTGTCACTATTCTAATTTATTGTCACTGATTCATCTCTCATTGTTAAGATGCTATTTTAACAAAGAAATTACATTTTAATGAAGAAGGTTATGTATCTCTCATTTGACAGACATGGCAGGCATTAATGAACATGCTTAGCTGGGTATGATGGTTGTAATGGTTGACTGATTGTGTTAACTTGAGAAGTTTAGTTAAGAGAAGCTTAACTAAATCGACTCAGCAATTCTACACTCTAGGGTGTAGAAGACCCACCCTAGGGCATCTCATTGCCTGAAGGGTATAAAGAGGAAATGAGGAAGGACGGATCTGCTTCTGTGCTTTGGAGGAGCTCCAGTCTTAGCCTTCAGCTTGGACATTGTCTCCTGGCTTCCAGTGCAGACTCTTTGGCTTCCGTCCTAGATTCTTCAGCCTTCTAGCTCAGATTCTTCAGCTTCTGGTGCAGATCCTTCAGCCTTCCGGTGTACTCTTCAGCCTTCTGTAGCAGACCCATTAGTCTCCTGATAAGGACTTGCATGGGCCACTGCAGTGAGCTCCAGACCTTGGACTGCATCCTTCAGCCTCCAGTGTGCAGACACTCTCTGCACACTTCCTCATCCAACTCTGTGGCTGACCATCGTAAGCCAATCTTGTAATTTCTTATACATTTGTATATCTTGTGTTATATCTGCTTCTCTAGTAAAACACTGACTGACACAGTGGCACACACTTGTCATTCTAGCACTCTGGAAGGCTGAGGCAGGAGGATTGCAAGTTTGAGCCCAGCCCAGATAATTTACTCAATGTGAAGGCCCTAGGTTCAATCCTCAATAACACACACACACACACACACACACTTACTTGCATTTTGTTTTGTTTTGTTTTTTTTGTTTTGTTTTTCTCTTGTTAATCTGGCTTTTGTGTCAGGAGTGTGTCTCAAATACTAATGGTTAAGAAAAGATTACATATTTTTCTCCCTATCAGTGCTTTATATTTTATTTGAAAACATATTTATAAAAACAATGTAATGCCACAAATCATATTCTTTCTCTTGAGAATACTTTTATTTTCTTCCACTAGGTTCTTGGGGTCTAGGACTGCTTTAACCCAAGTTTAAAGACTGAGACATGTTTATGTTAATAAAAGAAGTGGTCATCTGGAGAACCCCACCAAGATGATCCCCAGACTCTGGCTTTTGTCCTCTTAACTCCCAAAAACATTGTTCAGCTTATCAACTGCCAGTTTTGGATCAGCAAATATCCCCAGGGAGAAACAGCTCAGTGTTCCCAGACTACTCTGAATCTCAATTCAGTAATTGCTCATTTCCTTATTTGTTCTATGATATCTTTAAGTGACACTTTTGTATATATTTTTAGTTGTCTCCAGTGATGGAATTTGTCCAAATTACACAGTCTGACATTACTGGCCTCTACTTTCTTTTCTATAATTAAGTTCATCTTTATTTTATTTTAAGATTTTCTTGTTAAGTCATAAGGGGACATTATAAACTTTCCAACTAAAGACATTTCATACTTTTTTAGCTTTTAAATAGTAAATTCAGTCTCTCATGGAAAAAATCTGTCTTTGGGGACAAATGTGGAGTGTTTTTAATTTCTCCCCGCCCCTTTGCTTCTTATGTAATCAGGTGTAGTTGGAAGCTTAAAAATTCTTTAAGAAATATATGGTGTAAGATTGGCCTGTGAAACTTACTTTTCTTCAACATTGAAATCTATGGATGTGTCAGATTTCCATCACTGTCACAAAGGACTCAGAGCAATTTTTATTTTAGCTCAGAGTTTTATAGGCTTTAGCCGCTTGGCCTTGTTGCTTTGAGCTTGTGGGTAGCATAGTACATCGTAGCAGGAGCACATGGCAAAGGAAGCTACTCACCTCACTGGATACAGAAAGTGAAAAGACAGGAAGGGGCTGGAGTCACAATACACGCTTCAAGGGCATCCCCCCAGAGACCTAATTTCCTTCCTCTTGGCCCCACATCCTAAAGCTTTCACTGCCTTCCAGTACTGCTAAAGGTTGGCAACCAACCCTTCGCTATTTGGGCGTTTGGGGGACATTTAAGATCTAAATCATAGCAATGGATAATTAATCACTTAGTCTGCTTCAGGTAGCTTATAGAAAATGAAGAAATCTACAAATTTATAAAACTTGAACCAGAGTACATAAAATTCAACACCATTCAATGTTTCTCAAATTTATTATCAGATTTGCAAATATTTGCTTATAATTCTTTTCACCTCTTCCCACATCAACTGTTTGTCCTTCTTCATCTTGAGTTTTGTGTACTTATAGTTCCTCTATCCTCTTTGAAATGATAATCTAGTGGCTTTTCTATTTAATAAGGCTTGTTTTCAAGGAACTTTTTTTAGATTATACATTTATTCTGTTTTATTTTTAGTTGTGTCTTTTTTACTTTAATGTTATTTGTTATTTATTTTTTCTCAACATGTGTGGTCAATACAAATTTGATTTATTTTAATTATTTCTCTTTTGCTAATGAAAAGTACATAAAGGTTTACATTTTCTTGAATCTACCTTTTTGACATAGATGATACAAAGAAAAACTCATTTAATTTCTAATAGGTTGAATCTTCCTAGCAACCACTCTCATAAATAACATTATCAAGTTTTTCTGTTACAACCAGAGAATATGGTCTGTGTTTTTTATATTTTGGATTTCTACAAGATTGCCTTTGTGACTGTATAGTACTGTATATAGAAAAAATTCATATAGGTAATGAATGAGAAGAAACTGCATTGTCTGTTTGCTAGGTATAGAGATAAAGAACTGCATATTAATTCAAGTGATCTTATTAGTTCTATTTTTATTCCCCTGTAGCCTTACATATTTTATATACTGTATTACTCAAAGATTAAGAGATGTTGGATAAAGTTTTCCATTATTATTATATTTTTGTGCATTTTCTTTATATTCCTCTTTTAGTTACTTTTCTCATTGCTGAGACAAAATACTCAACACCCAAAGTTAAAGGAGGAAAGGTTTATTTGGCTCACAGTTTGTAGAGGGTTCAGTCCATAGTTGGCTGGCTCCAAGGCAGGAGAGCATGGCAGATGGACATCACAGAGGAGAAACAGTTCATGGCAGGAAGAAGGTAACAAAGCAGCAAAGTAATGAAGCAGCAGCCTGCCTTCTTTCTGTCCCTTTATATTCTATCTAGGATACATACCCTTGTGGGTGGTATCAATCACACTCGAGGTGGGCCTTCCCATATCCACACCAAGAGCTATGCTAATTCCAATCATTGGACTGATTTAGTAATCACACACCCTTAATCCCAGCATCATGCAATTTAATCCCAGCATCACACACCCTAGATCCAGCCACCTCTCAAAACTCCCACCTAAGAGCACATGAGGCTTTGAGGGGACATTTAGACACAAGCCATATCAATTCCTGAATCTTCTTTTACATCTTAGTTTTTATTTTCATTTTTATCATATCCTTAATCACTAAGGTGACTTTTTTTGCCAAGAATTGAACTTTTCTGGTTTTAACATTCCAAGGTCTTTTATTGTATTTTTTACTCACTTAGACTTTTAACTACTCAGAGTCATTTTAAAAAATATTCTCATATAAACAATAAAAAATTGGGCTTACATTTTATAATTTGATTTGAGTATTGTCTCCTTTAGCAGATGATTTTGTCCCTTATAAGGTATGCATGTGTTTGTGTTTGAATATATGGAGTTAAGTTTTAACTCTGTATTATAACTTTTATTTTTCTTGTTTCTTTAATATTCCCTTTGATTTCTAACTCTGGGTACATAATTTCTATTTACTATGCTCCCTACTTCATCTTCTGCCAAAGGAATTTGAAACTTATTATCTGATCTTATTTTTTTCTTGCTAATATTAACCTTTAAATTTTTAAATCAATTAAACATGTATTTTTCAATCAGTCAATTTCAAAAACGAAAGAGTATACAAAAACAGCTCTCAGTTTTGGTCATGTTCTAAGCTCTCATTTTATTATTGCCAAATTATTTTTGCATGATGTAGTGTCTTAGTCACTTTCCTTGTGGCTGGGACAAAATATTCACAAGTTAAAGAAGAGGTATATTTTAGTTCACATTCTCAGTCCATAGTCAGCAGGCTCCATGGCAGGAAGAGCATGGTGGAAGGATCTGCTAGAGGAAAGCTGCTCAAGGCAAGGCAGCTGGGAAGAAGAGAGCGAAGGGAAGAGCTGCAGAGGGAGTTACTCCCTTCCAGGTTGTGCCCAGGAACCAGCCTTTTCCAGTCAGATCCCAATTCCTAACACCACATTCAGCTATATTCCCCCTATGATCATATCACCTTCCATAGGCCCCACATCTGAGTACATGAATTTTGGGGGTCGTTCTTGATCTAAATCATAACATATAGCTTTTGTTACAATAATTGTAACTGTAGTCTGTTTTGTGCTTTAAAATATTTCTGCCTTATTGGATTTAATGTTGACAACTCGTTTATATAACATCTTCTCCAGTTATTTATGATTTTTTATTTTGCTTTGTCTTTTGATTAGCTGGATTGCAAATTCAAGTAATTTTTTTAATAATACATTTTAAAAGTTATATATATATTTTTTACCATTGCACTTGGAGGCAACTAAGTTAGATACAAAATTTTTGGATTGTTCCCCTCCTTCCTTTAAGTATTATTTCAAAAGTTATTCTTGAGTGCCTACATTGGTCCAATAATTGTGCTACATACTAGAAATACAGAAATGAACACTGCCTTCTCAGGAATTACACTGAAAAAATAATTGCAGTAAACAGGGAACCAAAAGAATATGAAATAAAATATTTTAAGCTAAGTTTAGATTTAACTTATTTTAAAGGGTAAAGAACATATTTTTTATTGATACTTTAGCATTGTACTTTATTGACACATTGCACTTTATGGATACAGTTTAATTTCTTAATACATGCATTCATTGAATACTGATCAAATAACAGTATTTAGCATATCTGTAATCTCACATATTTACTAGTTCTTTTCAGGGGATGTATTTTTGAAGAAGTAAAAACTAAGTTGATATCTAAAGGATGGCTAGGAGCCACTGGATAAAGCACAAGAAGATACATGGAAGAAAAGCAGGCAGATGGCATTTTGAACAAAGGGTATGAATGGATGGAAAATGGGTCTTCCCAAGTGAAGCAAAAGGGTATATTATTTATAGAGAATTTAGAACCAATAAAAAAAAACTACTAAAAATCACTTTACTTTTTATTAGTAGCATGGGTCAGCCATTCTAAATTATATCAATGATAAAATACTGTTCCCTAGGCTTCCAGTCCAGTTGGGACATATAAAGAGCTTCAAAGTAGTCATTTCTGTAATTAAAACATGAACTGTAATCAGTAATTTTTCTTGGACCTATGAGAAAACTGAATTTGCAGGACAAATCACCACTCCCAAAATCTGAAAAGAAATACAGCTGAAATCTATTCACCTGAAGGAGAAGCTGTTGGAGTTATTAAATGGTAGAAATATTTACAACTTTATTATAAGGAAATCCTGAAGTCTGAGTGTGGGCTGGTGTAACACTGAGAAGTTCCAGGTGGCCACAATCTTGGAGGCACTGCCATATTTTACTTCTGGAAACCCAATCACTCTCTCATAGTGAAGATACACTGGAGACTCTGGCAGGGTTGGGGGAAAGGGAGAGAATAATCATATAGCCCATAGAATTTTTGACAACAAAGACCTCATCTGCAGAGAAGTCTACCAGAGACCTACTCCATTTGTGGTAAAGGCAATTGTGTTACTCTTCCCCCAGGCACCTTCCTTTCTCACCTAAGGGAAGAATAAGCTATGAAATATTTGTGAAGGCCATAGCTTAGTGATATAATCACATTAAAAAGCTGAAATTTAATCATAACATTATAGAGGAACTTCCTCTTCCCACACTGTACACCACACCCACAGAGCTCTAGTGTGGGTTAGCTGAAAGAGTGCCAAGCCACAAGCTCTCTTTAAAGAGGTCTTTGGGGAACCTAAAAAAAAAAAAAAACAATGAAGATTAAAAACAAGGAAGAGAAGAATTTGAAGCTTCCAGCACCTATACCTATGGCAAATATTAAACATAGCTCAAGTTCTTCCCAGATCGACATAAAATTTCACACTAAAACTCTCCCAACTAAATATCTATTATCTGATCCTTCACATCCGGTTTCAAGAACAACAACAAATTACAAGACATGCTAAAAAGCAAGAAAGAGTCTGAAGAGACAAAGCAAGCAAGAGAAACATACTCAGATATGACACAAATTTTGGAATCAGCATACAAATAACAGAAAATAACTACAATTAATATGATAAATGCAGTGATGGAAAAGTAGACAATATGCAAGATACGTGGAGTAACAGAAACTATAAGGATCAAAAGGAGATACTAGACATCATAAAGTGTAACAGAAAGAAGAATGCCTTTGATCAGTTCATTAATTTGTACACAACTAAGGAAAGAAAACAGTGAGCTTGAAAATAGGTCAATAAAACCTTCCCAAACTAAAATGTAAGGAGAATAAACAATTTTTCAAAAGAGAAGGACGTTGTTAACAAAATTGTATGAGGCCACTGCCTTAGACTCACTTTATGTACTCAGTCCCGACAGACCAAACCAAACCAAAATGGTGTTACTCATTCTAAATGCCATGAAATCAAATTAAAACTTTAAGGAAGTTCCAAACAGATGAGGTTTTTTTTCTCATTAAATAGGAGATTCCAGTCTACCCGAATCAGAATAATAAGGAAGTTCCCATCTACCTAAACCCTTACAAAAAAAAGGAACCTGATATTAATCAATCAGGCTTCTTTTTTCTATTTTCTGTTCCCTTGTTCCCATCTTATAAAACCTAGTGATACACTGTTGCCCACTGAGAATTCTCATTAAATTTTGTAACAGCTGCTCCAATGAATGTTATGGTAAAAGCCAATTATATTTATAGTTAAATATCTTGTAATTTTGTCTTTTGACAACATCCAAACCGTGATACAGTTTTAAGAAGTATTCAAATATGTGTAACTGGAATGCCAAAAGGAAAAGAATAAAATGAATCAGAAGAAACATTTTAAGTGATAATAGCCAAAATTTTTCCAAAATTAATGACAAACACTAAAGCACAAGTTCAGAAAGCTCAGAAAGTATCAAGCAGGATAAATACCAAAAAATGTGTTCCTAGGAATATCATATTCAAAATGCAAAAAGTCAAATACAAAGCCTTAATGCAGACAGATATTTTTAAAAGTAGCATACTTATAACAGAAGAGAATTAAAGTGGTTTTCTCATTGGAAACCAGGCAAGAGAGTGAAGAAAATACTTAAGGGAAAGGGAAAAGATATTCCTTAGAAATGCATCCAGTAAAATTATCTCTAAAAAGAAAGAAGACGTAATAGTTTTCTTGGATAAAGAGAAATGAGTTAACTTATCACCAGTAGAACTGCCATGCAAGAAATATATATTTTAAAAATTTCTCCAAGGAGAAGAAAAATTATATGGGTCAGAAACATGGATTACATAAATAGAAGAAAATATCAGAAAAGTCATAAGTTAAGGTAAAATAAAATCTTTTGTTTTGCTTATTTGTAATTAATATAAATGATAACTTCATTAAAAATAATAATATTAACTATATGTTGGGTGCTTATTGTGCATGGATAAGTAAAATGAATGACAGTGTGTTGGTTAGTTTTCTAACACTGGGACAAAATACCTGACATACAACATAAAGGAAGAAAGGTTTATTTTAGTTCACAGTTTCCAAGGCTTCAGTCCATAGTCTACTAGCTCTGAGGCAGAAACATCAATTCAAGAGAATGGCAGAGGAAACCTTCTTAACCTTGTGTTAGCCAGAAAGTACAGCAAATGGAAAAGAGCCAGAAAGAAAGACCCTAAGGACCAGATATAATTCCAAAGTTCATTACTAATCTCTGAGGCATCTCTCAAGTCATTCAAATTAACACCCAAGATTAACCATTATTCATAATAGACTCATAAGGAATGAGATGGAAGAATTAGGACTACTCTAGATTCCTGCACTACATGGGAAGTGGCAGAGTATAATTTAAAATGGACTTAGACTAGTTATAATAAATACTGCAAACTGTAGACCACCAGTAAAAATTTCTATAAAGAAGTATAATTCATATATTGAGGAGACAAACTCAAAATAATATACAGTAGTCAATTAAAAATAGAAAAAGCAAAACTAGAAGAAATAAGAAAAAACAATGCAACAAATAGAAAACTGAAAAACAAGACATGCTGATTCAACCTTCTTAATAATTACATAAATGTGAATGATATAAGTATACCAAAGATAGAGCTTATCAGCATGGATAGATATATAAGTTTCAAATACATGTTACCTACAAAAAGTACACTTTACACTTAAGGACTAAGATACAGTACATAAAAAGTAAAGGGATCCAAAAAAGTACCATGCCAGAAAGAATCAGAAGGAAGCTTCAAAACAAAGAAAACTATCAAAGATAAAGAGAGGTATTACATAATAATAAAAAGATAATTTTTTCAAGAAGATATAATCCTAAAGGCATATGAACCTATAACATTGCATCAAAAATTCAGGAGGCAAAAATGGATAACTAGCTGGGCATGGTGGCACTTACCTATAATCCCAGCACCTTGGGAGGCAGAGGCAGGAGGACTGCAAAGTTGAGCCCAGCATGAGCAACTTAGCAATTTAGCAAGAACCTGTTTCAAAACAAAAAATAATAAAGGGCTAGGGCATACATTTCAGTTCAAAAGCCCTGGGTGTAATCTCCGGTATGCTAAAAAAAAAAAAAAAAAAAAAAAAAAAAAAGACAAAATTGAAAGAACTAGACAAATATACTCTCATAGTGTCTTCAATACCCCTCTTTCAATGAGAGATAAAATACATAAAGGAAAGGAAGAAATAGAACAATTTTTGTGAGCTTCTTTATCTCTCTCTCTCTCTTCTTCTTTTTTTTTTTTTTTTTGGTACCAGGAATCAAACTCAGGGCCTTGTGCTTGCCAGGCAGGTGCTGTGCCACTGAACTACATCCCTGACTCTATCTCTTTTAATCAATCTTGGCTTGAAGTTCACATTGTCTACAAATAGAATAGCTACCCCTGTTTTTTCCGGGTTCCTGTCTCATGGAATATCGTTTTCCATCCTTTGACTTTGAGTTCATGAATTTCTTTTTGAGTTAAATGTGTTTCTTGTATGCAGTATATTGTTGAATCTTGCTTCTTGATCCATTCTGCCAGTCTATTTCTTTTGATTGGTGAATTGAGACCATTTACATTGATGGGTGTCACTGACATGCATTGGCTTATCCTTGTCATATTATTTTCTGCTATTGGTTCCTTGTCTTTCTCCTCTGTTTAATTGTTTCCCCTGCCTGGTGCCTTCTTCTTATTGGTGTACCTGGATTTGAGCTCATTGTTATATCGCTCTGGAATGTCTTTCAGAACACACTGTAGAGCTGGTTTGGTGGTTGTGAATTTCTTCAGTTGTCCTTTGTCTTGGAAATATCTTATTTCTCCACTGGTTCTGAAAGACAGTTTTGCAGGATACATCAATCTTGGTTGGAAGTTATTTTCTTTTAGGACATGGAATATTTCACTCCAAGCTGTCTTTGATTTAAGGGTTTGTGTTGAGAAATCTGCTGTAATTCTGATGGGTTTTCCTGTGTAAGTGATTTGTTTCTTTTCTCTAGCTTCTTTTAATATTCTGTTCTTGTACTGAATTTCTGGAGTCTTGATTATTACATGCCTTGGTGTAGATTTTTCTTGATCATGGCTAATTGGAGTTCTATATGCCTCAATTATCTGTGTGTCAAAGTCTTTTTCCTTGCCAGGGAATATTTCTCCCATTACTTCTGTGAACAATTATTTTATGTCATTTGTGCTGTCATTGACTCCCGTCAACATTATGTTACTCCACTTTGCATCATCTTGTAGCTGTTGAATTGTTTTTTCATGATCACTTGTCACTTTTAAGAGACCTTTCTTTTCGTGATTGTTAACCTCAATCCTGCCTTCCAGGTCTGAAATTCTGTCTTCATTTTCATTCATGCAGTTTTTGCAAACTTTCAACAGAATTTTTAATTTCTTGGATATCTGTTTGAATCTGTTTCATGCATTCCATTTCTTTCCTATGTTGGGTATTCATGGTTTCCATCAATTTCCTATGCTCCTCTATTTTTTTTTATCTATGTCTACTCTAGATTTGCTGAGTAAGTCCTTCATTATGGTCATTATCTCTTTTTTTTACCTGGGAGATTATTTCTGATCTGATTTCCTCTATAGTCTCATGCACCTATTTTTGAACTTCTGTTACTATCATTTCAGAAATTTCAGATGGGTGGCCTCCATTTTCCTCTATGTCATTGTCCCTTGGGCTTGTCCTGTGTGGGCTGAAGGTCTGGGGTTGGGTTTTGCTTCTGCATCTTGCCATTTTCAATTTTTTTTTGTGTCGATGCCTGTAAATTTCTTATAGTAGGTAGCTTTATCACTAGTATCAAGGCCTCCCTAGGAAATGTCTGTTCTTCAGAAGTGTCTTCTGTGTGTAGGAATTTCTTGGTTTTTGTGTCTGTCCCAAGATCCTACCTTCTCAATTCATTAAGGATTAGATGTTTCCAAATGACATGATAGTCTACATAGAGTCTCAAAGAACTGACAAAAAAGAATAATTTCTGAAAGTAATGTGGTGATAGCAAGATTTCAGTAACAAATATGTTGCTAATATAATTGCTTTTAACAAATGTATCCTTTATATTAATTATAAATAAGCAATTTATATTTAAAGTCAATTGCTAGCCTATATATTATCAATGAGCAATCTGAACCTTTAAAACTCTAAAACCACTTATAATAGGTCCTCCTAAAAATGAAATACTTGAATATAATCATAACAAAATATGTGTAGAGTCTATATATGGAAACTACAAAATTCTGATGAAAAAAGATCAAAGGACTAAATGAATAGAGAAATATTGCATGTTTTTATATTAAAAGACTATATTGTACCAGGCCTGTTGGCACAGGCCTATAATCCAGAAATCTGTGAGGCTGAGGCAGGAGGATCACAAGTTCAAACTCAGCCTAAGCAATTTAGCAAGACCCTGACTCAAAAATAAAAAATGGTCTGAGATATAGGGCAGTGCAAAAGCCTTGGGTTCAATCATTAGTACCATAAAAAAAAATAAAACTATATCATTAAGATGTCAATTCTCTCCCAACATAATTTATAGTTTCAATACAATTTTAATACAACTCCCTCGAAGTTATAATGTAGATACTAACAAAATGATTCTAAAGTTTACATGAAAAGACAAAGACTTAAAATAATCAACACAATACTGAAGAAGGAAAAGTTGGATAATGCATACTACCTGATACATTATAAAGGGGCAGTAATCAAGACAATGTGATATTGGTGAACAAGCAACATGTAGATCAATGGAACACGATAGTCTAGAAATATATCCACAAAAACATCATTAACAATATTTGACAAAAGTGTAAAGGCAATTGAATAAAGAAAGATAATTTTTCCTTCTTTACTTGCCTTCCTTTCTCTTCCTTCACCTCCTCCTCTCCCTTCCCTCTTTCTTCTCTCCTCTTTCCTTTTTTCTTTTCTTTTCTTTATGTTCTTTCTTCTTAAGACAAGGTCTTGATATGTTGTCCAGGTTGACCTCGAACTTGTGATCATACTTGGGATTACAGGCCTGTGTCACAATACCCCACAAAAGGAAATATTTTCAACAAAGTGTGTTTTAACAATTGGATGTCTCTAGAGAGAAAGAGAGAAAGACAGAGAAAGAAGGAAATGTCACACCTATTAGTGAAAGTCAAAAACATTGGCTAGGATATGAAATGATGGGAGCTTTAACTCTTACACTAATTTTCACAAAATTAACTTTCACAAACTTAATTTGAAATACACAACACAAAATTGTAAAATACACAACACAAAAACTCTAAAACCCCTAGTAGATAACAAAGGAGAAATTTCCTACAGAAAAAAATCTCCTTTTTTTGATAATAAATTTTTAGATTTAATAACAAGAGCATAATTCATTTTTTAAAAACTGATAAGCTAGACTTTTCCAAAACTACTGCTCCATGAAAGATATTGTTAAGATAACCAAGCCAGGAATAGTGGCTCATAACTGTAATCCCAGAATTCTGTGAGGCTGAGGCAGCAGGATTGCCGGTTTGAGCCCAGCCTGGGCAACTTAGTGAGACTTTTTTTCAAAATAAAAATACAAAGATCTGGGGTGTAGCTCAGAAGTAGAATGTCTGGGTTCAATCCATAGGGAGAAAGGGGGGGAGGAGATGGAGAAGGGATAGGAAGGAAGAAGAGAAAGGAAAGGAAAGGAAAGGAGGAAAAAAGGAAAGAAAAGAAAAAGAGAAGAATGAGGTAACAAACCATGAAAAATATGGATGGATCTTAAATATATTGCTAAGTGAAAGAAGCCAATCTGAAAAAGCTACATATTATAGGATTCCAACAGGATGACATTCTGTAAAAGCTACAACTGGAGAGACAGTGAAACACCTCAGTGATAGTCAAGGATTCAGAGGTGGGGAAGAGGGATAAATGGATGAAGGACAGAGAGTGTTTTAGGGCATTGAAACTATTCTGTATGATACTATAATTGTGGTAGATGTCACTGTGTATTTGTGAGAACTTTATACTGTGAAGAGTGAACTGTGAATTTAAAAGAAAATAAATGAGAAAGTAGAGGATACCAGAATTGAATGCAGAATGTGATAGAACGTGTAATGGTATTACAACGGTACGAAATAACCTCACTAGGGGGATTTGGAGGAAAATGTGCTGACCAAAGTTATTTTTTTATTGAACCCAGGGCCTTGAGCATGGGAGGCAAGTACTTTACAACTAACCTACATCCTCAGTCCTAAATTATTTTCTAAATGACCAATCTATAAGGCTAACATCGAGAGAAACTACTCATAGGCACTGTACTTAGTTGATAATGTTCTTTCTTACTGGGGGATAATTTTATACTATTGTACATATATAGTGGAATTAAAATATATGGGCGGTTTATGTTATGGTGAATGCCTGTTTTCTCACTGTTGAAATTGGAGATTATAGATAAACAAGGCTAGAAAGATCCATATGATAGTGGGTTAGAGTTGGGGATATTAGTATGAAGTCATGTTTACTTATAAATTAACTTGATTACAGTTAGAAATACGTATTGGTATGTGTATATACCATGATCAGTATATACACATATATGTCCTTAATTTGTCAGCCGAGAGAAGTTAGGAGCAATGGCATCCTGGTACCAACCATACTAACAACCACATCTTGGATCTTAATACCATTTTCCAATGAAAGGAAGTGGAATTACTTGGAGATGTAAATGGCTGATTCTAGAACTAGAGTAGAAGTATCTTTTAGTGCCAGGAAGTAAAAAGTGGTAAGAACAGCCACAAGAAAACTCCATAATGACAGGAGATATTTCTAATAGCCACCGAAAGAGCTCCCAATATCCATAGCAGGAAATTTTTGAGCAGCAAGATAGATAAAGAAGCATTGAATTACAACCCAAAGTATAAAATAAACATTTATGAGTTCATAATGATATAAATAAATATTGAATAAATAGAAAAGAAGAGACAAATCTCTCATACAGAATAATTACAACTGTGCCCTCATGGATGTGAAGGATAACTCTTTACTGTTTAATTATGGGCTACATGTAGTGACTTCTTTCTAAAGAATATGTATGGAAAAAAGGCTGATGTGGTCAAGAAACCCTATAATGAATAACCCAGAAAAAACACTACTGCAGCCAGATAAGCCACTTATCAGCCCAATTACTTAAATACAGGATGACCAAAAATTGCACTTTTTGTTAGTTTTTATAAGATATTATAACAGGAAATATAAAAGTGACAATTTTATCAAATTTATTCAATAATTTTTCTGTGTATAGCCCATCTTAAAACATTCAATACACAATGCAACATTACAATTTGAACAGTAGTATCCAGTCTTTTCCTGAATTCTCTTTACATTAGTGTCTTTCTCTGAACAACACACTTTTCACTGTTGGATCGGCTTTTCCTTTTCTCTGTGGGTGGTATAATTTAAATAAAATGTCCACCCACTAAACATAATCAGGAAGATGTTGATGATGAACATCCTGATTGGTGTTTTGCTATCCTGTATTTTTCACTTATTCAGTCCAGTAGACCTAACCTAAATTGTAAATGACTGTTTTATTTGGGGGGTTTTTTTGGTTTTCTTTGGTACTGGTAATCAAGTCAATGGCTTTTTGAACCACCTTGTTTTGAATAAGTAACAAAGAAGATCCATATTATTTGGTCCAGAAGATGCAAATATATTTTATAATAATATTTTTCCCTCACTTTTTGGTAGGATGCTTGTTAGATGTTGGTCAACTCTGTCAACACCACCCACAGAATTATAATAATCATGGACCACTACTGGAATTCTTTTGGTTTTGTTTCTCCTTTCAAATTCTGTCATTTCTGTATTAGGAATAGTTGACAATATATGTCCTTTTTTGATTTTCCATTTTATAACACAAACTTTTCCTTTCTGATATGTTAACATTTCTCCTTTTTCTTCTTTTTTCTTTCGCAGATCTCCGGGAACTTCCTTCCTATTCAATCTCAGTGTCCCAAACGTGTCCATTTTGTATTGTAAAGGACTATCACTGAGTTACAGAGAAGTATAAAATTATGTCTAATATACTTAGGATAAGAGTTCTTATAGATTGCAGCACAAAATTATAGGTTATTTTTCACAAATAAAATAAACACAAATTGGTAAAAGAAAATACCAGAACTTATTTTTAGATTTCACTAAAAACAAACATAAAAGGGGAATAAAACATTCTAAATAAAAAGGTATGCAAAAAATAGTCGATATAAAACAAACAGATGTACAAGTGTGTCTCGTACAAACAAGAATTGACTGGTTGAAATGATACCTGCCAGATCAACAAGCGGGATAGTCAGTACGTAAACAAGCACACTGCCTGAGTGATACTCAGGGTAAACTGTTAAGGGGTTAAGGAGATCAACATTGATGTCATGTTTCCAGTAACTTCGATGTGATGTAATGAAAATGTTACTTCACCTCTGTAGTCCTGCTCCACTTTCCCAAAAAAACCATAAGCCCAATCTAATTGTAAGAAAAACATCAAACAATTTCCAGTTGAGGAACATTCTATAGAATACCCAATCGGTACTCCTCAGAATCTTCAAGGTCACCAAAATCAAAGAAGTTCTGAGAAGCAGCCACATGCAAAACACATGAGGACTAAAATATATATTCTGCACAGGATCCTAGAATGGAAGTATTTTCGGTAAAAACTAAGGAAATCTGAACAAGTATGGACTTAAATTAATAATATATATCAATATGGGTTCATTAATTATAACATGTACCATGCAGGTCTAAAATTTTAATATTAAGGGAATATGGGTGAGAAGTATATGAGTGCTGTTGTTATGACTTGTATCTAGATGTCTCCCCCAAAGCCTCATGTGCTCATAGGTGGGGCTTTTCAGAGCTGGCTGGATCTAGAGTGTGTGATACTGGGATTAAGAGTCCATGGTACTGGCCGGTGAGATGGCTCAGCGGCAAAAGCACCTGCCTGGCAAGCGTGAGGGCCCGAGTTCGACTCCCCGAACTCACATACGAAAAAAGGGGCCGGTGATATCGCTCAGCGGCGCGGGTGCCTGCTGGCGTTCAAGGTCCTGAGTTCGACCCCCGGTACCCACACACAAAAATAAGAGTGCATGGTACTAAATTAGCCCACTGATTAAAATTAGAATAGTTCTGGGTGTGGACAATGGAAGCCCTACCATGGTTTGGATGGCACCAATCAATAGGCTCATAGCCTGGATGGAATATAAAGGAAAAGAGGGAAGGCAGGCTCACTGTTGCTGTTTTCTGTTCACTGCCTTCTGCTTGCCACTTGCTGCCTTCTGCTTGCCATGCCATGAACAGTTTCTCCTCTGGGATACCCTTCTGGCATGCCACCCTGCCTTGGAGCCAGCCAACTATGGAGTGAAATTTCTACAAACTGTGAGCTGAAATAAACATTTCCTCCTTGTGGGTGTTGGGTATTTTGTCTTAGCAATAAGAGAAGTAACTAAGACAACTATCTATATTATCGTCTTTTTTTCTGTAAATCTTAAATTATTCTTAAACATTAATTAATTTTAAAAAGCCACACACAGATTCTTCTTCACTGGGAGGACCCAGTGCCATGCCTCCCCTCTCTCCTCTATTAGCACCATATTCTAAAGGTATGATTAAGAAATTGCTAGAAATTCAATTTTTAATAACTTTGTATTTAAAACTTAAAAGGAAATGGCTGGAGCAAAGAAAGCAAAAGAGAGAAAGGAGCTATTAAGAATAGTCTATGGGCTGCAGAAAGATTTGGGAGTTTACCTAAGGAAGTAGAAAACCACTGGTTTTCAATGAGGAAGTGATATAACATGATTTGCAATTGCAAAAGGTTTGAAATTTGTACATGATGACTCATATGCAAAAATATAACTTTTTTTGGCAATGCAGCTCAACTCGCTTGAAATTCTTCATTTCCTCTTACAGAAATAACTTGAATATACATTTTTTAAGGATACTACTCACTCCAGAAAAAAATTTCTCAATTAATTCAGTTTCCTTGAGGATAGATATTTTTTTTTGTCAGTACTGGGGAATTAACCCAAGGACTACACCCTGAGCTATTTTTTTAAATGATTTTGAGATAGGGTCTTGCTTAATTGCCCAAACTGGGCTTGAACTTGCAATCCTCTTGCCTCAGCCTCTCAGAGTGCTGAGATTACAAGTATGTGCCACCATGCCCAGGTAAGGATAAATGTTTAGTGTTTATTTCCCCTCTTCCTTTCCTTCCCTTATCCCTTAGAAATAGAGGATAAATTTATGAGTTATTTTCATAATGCTTGATACTGGGAAGACATCTATGATTCAAGTATATAACTGTCACACCACTGAAACATAATATACTGGCATGTATTAAGGCATTATTATTATTGACTGGCCTTAGGCATTATACAGCAGCACCTTCAGGCACTAACATGGAATTATCATGGAATTAACAGGAATTATCATGTGGGGTTTAATGGCCTCGATGATGGAACTGGGTTGTCTGGATTCAAATTCCAGGTCTTCTACATACTGCCATAATCTCTGCATTTGTTTCTCCTTCTGTGCAATAAAGATGTTAACATCTACCATACAGGGTATTTTTCTGGTGAAAGAGGAGTGAATTAATACATTTAAAGACCGTAAAACAATACCTACATCATAAAAACATTCTCTCTGGTAGTTCCAAAATCTTAAATTCTTTTAGCATTAATTCAAAAGGCCAAAGTCTCATGTGAGACTAAAGGCACACTGTATCCATCCATGAACCTATAAAATTCAAACCAATTATTTATTTCCAATATATAATAGCGGGACAAGCACATCATACACATTCCCATTCCAAAATCTAGGGTTAGGCAGGTAGAAGAGTAAGAAAAAGGTAGAACAAGATATCAGCAGAAGAAGACCTTCCAGCAATTGTCTTCCAAAAGAAGCATAAATTTGAGCAGCTATTCATGTACAATCCTACCTCCATAAGAGCTAAGTGAAAGAAGTGATATATCATAGTTTTAGAATAATAAAGGAAATAACAAAATGAAGAAGTCTGGAAGAAAATAGTTACCCTCATCACTCCTCCACCACCTCAAAGCAGTAAAGCACAGAGAGAGCTGCCTCTCTCCTGGGGGAAGGAGAGGAAATTAAGTACCCCCCTCAGACTTCGAACCCAATACAAGGCCCATTACAGTGAAACCCAGTACCAGGCAGACTGCCCAGCCCCTCCCCCTGTGCCCACTGACACAACCTCTTGACCTGTGTTAGCCTAGTGGAGAAAAATACTGATGCACTCAAAAGAATACTGTACCCAGCAAAGCTATTCTTTAAACATGAAGGAATAAAGAAATTTTCAGAAAAAAAAATCTCAGAGATTTTATCACCACCACACCTGTTTTACAAAAAATGCTGAAGTATGTTCTTCAGTTGAAAGAGAGAGATGTTAACAAATAAGAAGAAAACACTGGAAGGAAAAAAAAAATTCACTGAGAAGACTAACTATGCAGACAAACTCAGAACAATCTAATATTGTAAACATGGTAAATAGGCCATTTATATCTTTAGTACAGAAACAAAAAATAAAATAGAATAGTAACTATATTAATATCTTTAGTATGGAAACAAAAAAATAAAATAGAATAGTAACTATATTAATATGTTAAGAGATAGGTAGTATAAAATGATATAAAATGAGACATCAAAAATTCAAAATGTGTTGAGGAATAAAATGCAAGTGTTGAATTTTTAAATGGTATTATCCTCTCTTATTTCTTTCCTCATCTTTATGATCAGTGTTAAGCTGCTATCATCTCAAAACATCATTTAAAGTCAAATAATATTTTTAATTAAGTCTATGTTAACCACTAATCAAAAACCTATAATAGGGGCCAGTGAGATGGCTCAGCAGCATAAGCGCCTGCCTGGCAAGCGCGAGGGCCCAAGTTCAAATACCGGAACCTATATACGAAAAAAGTGCCAGTGATATCGCTCAGCGGCACGGGTGCTTGCTGGCATGCAAGGTCCTGAGGTCGACCCCTGGTACCCACAAAAAAAAAACTAAAAAAAAAAAAACCTATAATAGAACATACCAAAAATAACAAAGAATCTAAACAAAATGCTAGGGAACATCACTTAACCACAAAGAAAGATGGAAAAAAAGGGGAAAAAAAAAACAAGAAAATACTAGGAAATAAGTAAGAAAATGATAGAATAAGACCTTACCTACCAATACTTACCTTAAATGTAAATGGATTAAATTCTTTAACTGAAAGATATAGAATGACTACATGGATTAAAGAGAATATAGCCAACCTCAGTGACCCATGCCTATACTCTGGGAGGCTAAAGCAGAAAGATCCCAAGTTTGAGTCCAGCCAGGGCAAATTAGTGACTTAGCAAATCCTGTCCCAAAATAAAAAATAAAAAGGGGAGGGGATGTAGCTCAGTGAGAAGGCCCTGGCTTCAATCCTTACTGCCAAAAAAGTAAATAAAAGAGGCATAATTATATTCTCTTCTTATGAGAAACTCATTTCATCTCTATGGACACACACAGACTCAAAGTGAAGCAATGAAAAATTACATGCAAATGAAATCCAAGAGAAAGGAGGAGTGGAGATACTTACATCAGATACAATAGACAAGCAATGGGGAACCTTTTAGAAATGGATGCCCAAACTGCAACCCAAAACTCACTTATGTATCACAAAATGGCAACACTGTAATTAAACCTGAATACTGAAGTTTTAGTTTAGAAAAAATAACTCATACATTAACATCTTTTGTCTTAAAGGAAAAACAAATAACGTGTGCCATAGGTTTGCCCCCACTGCAATAGACTTTAAATCAAGAGTAGAAAAAAGTGATGAGAGTTATAATGTGATGATAAAGTGGTCAATTTAGTAAGAAGAGAAACAATTATAACTACATTTGCACTTAAAATAAGATGGCCTAAATTTATAGACATAAAGGAAAAGATAGATGCCATTACAATAATAGGAGATTTTAACTCTTCACTTTTTACCATGGACAAACTCATCCAGACAGAAAATTGACAGGCAGTAGAGTTAAGCACAAACTAGTCCAAATGCACCTAAAAGATGTATAAAAGCTGGACATGGTGCCACACATCTGTAATCCAGCCCTGGAGAGGCTGAGACAATAGGATTGGAAGTCTGAGACCAGCCTGAGCTACATAACAAGATATGAGAAGGCCTGGAGTATATAGCAAGTCCAGGATTTCAAGTAAAACAAAACAAGAAAAAAACCCCAAACAAAAACATGAAGATAAGTACAGAATATGTCATACAAGTGGTACAGAATACATGTTCTTTTCAACAAAACATAGATCATTTTCCAGAATAGATTGCATGGTAAGCAACACACTTTAAAAAATTGAAATCTAGCCATGGTGGCAGAAGCCTGTAATATCAACACTCCTGAAGCAGAAGGCTTACAAGTTCAGGTCCAACCTGGATAACTTAGTGACTTAGCAAGACCCTGTCTCAAAATTTAAAAAACAAACAAACAAAATTTTTTTAAGGAATGGAAATGTAGCCCAGCATGAAGGCAATATCCCAGTAGCACAATAAATAAATAAAATTAAAATATAAAATAAATAAATAAATAAAATAAAAATGTAAAATGTAGAGGGGCTAGAAATGTAGCTAAGTGCAAATGTCCTGCATTCAATATCCTGTGTTGAACAAAAATCATATTCAGCATCTTTCCACAAGACAGTACCACAAAATTCGAAATGAAGAATAAGAAGTTTGTAAGTTATGCAAATACATGGAAATTAAACAATACGATTCCAAACAACCAATGGGTTAAAGAAGAAAACAAGAAGGAAAATTAAAAATTTCTTAAAACAAATGAAAATGGAAAACACAAGAAAACCTGTGAGATACAGCAAAAGCAGTATTAAGAGAGAAGTACCAAGTAATGCCTGCATGAAAAAAGCAGAAAGATCTCAAAGAAACACCTTATTATTGCATCTCATGGAAATACGAAAACAATGACAAACCAACCCAAATTAATAAAAAGGGAGAAATGATAAAGATCAAGGCAGAAAAATAAAAGAGATTTTTAAAATACAAAAGAATTAGGGCTGGAATTACGATAGTAGAGTTCTTACTTGGCATGCTTTGGGGCTTTGGGTTTGATTTCCAGCACACAATGGTAACAACAACAATAATGATGATGATGATAATCAACACAGCAAAGAGTTGGTTTTTTAAAAATATAAACAAAATTGACAATGGCTTGGATAGACTAAGAAGAAAAAGGACAGACACCTCTCTCTTGAGGGTCTCTGTGGTACTTTTTCTGAGTGTGTTCTTTAATTCTGCCTAATAAAACCTTTCTATGCCTCACTAAAAAGGAGAGGGGGGAAGATGTTTTAAATAAATAAAATCAGAAATAAAGAAGGAGATTTTGGAAGTGAAGCTATAGAAATACAAAAGTTTGGGAAGAACAAAGACAGCAGAATAGAAGCCAGCAGCAAATCACAACTTCTCTTGGACCTGGAATTGAGACATCTGGAAAGCAACTACTGAGCAAGGAAAAAGAGAAGTGCACAAGGAATCAAGAAAGAGCCAACAAAAAGGCTGAAAATCACAGAGAAATGGAAGACAACACAGAGGGGGGGGAACAGAACAAGGCAATGTGGAACACTAACCCTAGATCCCAGGAAGGAGGACCTGACTCCACAAACATAATCTAAGCCTGGAGAGGGCCAGCATCCCCAGTGATAAACAACAGACGAGCAGTGCTAGCTCCAGGAAGAAACAAAAAACAAAAACGAGGCTTTGTAAGCTGCAAATAGAGCATGGAGTTTTACTCTGAAAGTGGCTTTTTCCATCTGGCAGGCTGGCATTCGAGAAGAAATCCACTGACATACCCATCATATTTAAGAGTGATATGAGGGATTTATTACTGAGTAAAGAGGGACTTATTATTTAAGACTGAAGTACTCTTGGAATCAGAAGTCATAGAACAACCAGCACATCAGGGCTTCTGGGGTCAAACTCCCAATGACCATGTGGGAGACAGTCGCAAGAAACAATCATGGAGAGTGGGCGGGTTAGTAACAGATATTCCTGAGAAGTTTAAGCATCAAGAACTTCAGGCTGCAGGGGACAAAGTGGACCCTAACCCTGAGGTGAGAAGTCAGGCCAATCACAAGCAGTTGTCTGATGGGGTTAGGCTGGAAAGTGCTAGGACTGAATCCAGTGGGCTGCGTGGCTCCCCTCTCTACCTACTTCCAGCACAGAACCCAGTGTTCTGATTGCTTTTCAATCCAGGAACATGATAAGTGATATGCCCCTGCTTGGACACTTGGCACTTCCTCAATACGTGGACAGAGAGCAAGTGTGTTTCCCCACGAGCCCATAGGCTATAAAACTAGTCTGAGTTAATAGTATCTTTGAGCACAAAGAAGCACACAAACACAGAACAAAATTCTCTGGAGGGAGACAACGTACCATTGACTGACTCTGTCCGGTGGGAATGGCTGGGCAGCACTCAGGATTCCCACAGAAAAAAGTGAGTGTCCTGGCAATGATGCACTATTCCTTCCTCATAGCTGATGGATTCCAATATTATAGGTCCTAGAAAGAAGTTACTCACCCAAACACCTACACATGGAGGAATATTTAAGACCATTTCTCTTTTTCATTGTTTGTTTTTGGGGGCGTTTTCATATGTTTGTTATTGTTTCATTCTTTGCTTTTCTTCTGGCTTCATTCTTTTTATTTTCGTGGGGGTTTTTGCCTTTGTTTTGTTTTCTTTTCCTTGTTATTTTTCTGTTACTTTTACTTAATTTTATTTACTTTTTAAATTCTTTCATTGAATTTTTCATCTCACTTTTCTTTCCTCCTCCTTCTCTTCTCCCTTTCCTTTCTTCTTTTAAAAATTTTACTTCATTTACCTTACCCCAACTCCTCCATTTTTGTTATTATTAATATTAACTTTTAGCCTTTTAATTTACTCTAGTTATTATTGCTGATTCCATGTTGGGGGCCAACATCACAGTTAGGCCTCGGGCGCGGCCTGTATTTCTGACTCAAAGCCTGCGCTAAATTACCCCTCCCATCGACCTGGGCAAGATGGCGCCTGGTTCCTGCTTCCTGGTTGCGGTCATTGCTGCTCGCGCCCTGTAAATGTGTGAGTCTGCCTAGAGACTGATGAGTATAGCCTATGAGCTTTCATTTCCTGCTGTATTGCTATTGGCGCCCCTATCCTTATAAAAACATGCAAAGCTGCCCTTTAGGAGCAGAGCATGGATGGAGCCGCCACAGGGCGGACGCTTGTAGAGGCTCTGGAGCTGTGAACGATTAAAGCAAGCTTTCACCGACCCGTGTTGTGTGATTCTTCTCGCTGGACGAGCAGAAGCGCGCGACATTTGGTGGCCCGTACGGGGACCTGATCACCCTTCGTGCGGGGTCTGGTGGAGCTGCATCGAGTCACAGGACGGTAGGTACCTTCAGGTAAGCGGGAGGCTTAACCTGGCCCTGGGTGGACGCACTTTCAGGGAAATTCCGCTCTCAATTGCTGAGGCGGGGGTTGCCCATATATCGGGCATGCTCACGGCGGGGACGGTGTCGCTGGAGCAGTTTCGTTTTCACAATGGGGAACTCCGACAGTGCCCCGATGCACAAGCCGATGCGAGACTTATTGAAAGCGCGAGGCATTAAGGTGAGTTCTAAAACTGTTCAAAATTTTTTTAAAAATATACATGAGATCGCCCCGTGGTTTTGGCCCACTGGGCACCTTACTTTACCCTGCTGGGAAAAGTTAGGACATGATATCAGCTTTGCTGAGGAAGAGGGAGTCATTGACCCCTCCGTGCGCCCCCTCTGGGAGATGGTTAGATATTGCCTTAAGGTTGAGGACAGCCCAGGCGGGTCTGTACCGCTTTCAGAGGTGCACAAGGCTTTTGAGAGGGCTCGCTCGGAGAGCTCGAGGGCTAATTCTAGGGCGGGGTCGGATTCTTCCTCTTCAGATTCAGAGGCGGAAGGGACAGAAGGGTTAGAGCAGGGGCCTCAGGCTGCTGTCAATAAAGACTCGGCGCCAACGAAGAGCCTCCCCTCCCCGAGACGTGGCGCTATGGCTGCTACGTGGCAGACTTCCAATCCTTTCCGGGATTTGTGTGGTGACTTTAAAGAGCTAAATATAGGCCGGCCCCCGTCAGGGGGGGGGCGGCGGGGGGGGGGCGGACCTATGCCCAGTGCCCCGCCCTGGGAGCCGCCTCCCCCGTTCCAAGATGGCCCTTTGCCCTCCGCTTGCCGTACCTTCCACAGCCCCACGTGGGAGGTCATAAAGAAAACAGGGACCAGAGATGTCCCCAGCATTGACTGGGGCCCGTACGGGATCTATCCGGTCCTCGCCGGCCAGGGAGGGCAACCATACCATCAACCCCTTGACCTTAAGCTTATTAAGCAACTAAAGGAAGCAGTCTCTTCCTATGGCCCTAATGCCCCTTTCACACTCGCTGTATTGGAGACTATAGCGACTGCTCCTATGACCCCTGGGGACTGGACACAGCTTGCAAGGGCGTGTCTTTCCCCTGGGCAGTTTATTACAAGATTCCCCACGGATATTAATATCCTCTCAGATTCCAAATATGTAGTCAATGCTTTACAGATTCTGGAAACTGCGGGCCCGATAAATTCCACCTCTTCGGTGTTCACTATACTCCAAACTATCCAGACACAATTACAAAATAGAACCCACAAAATTTATGTGGCTCATATCAGAGCACATACCCAGCTCCCAGGCCCACTCTCGGAGGGCAATGCAATGGTAGATGCAGCCACGCGCCCAATATGGATATGTACGCTCTCATCCCCGGCTGAGAGAGCCCAACAGTTTCACAAAAAATTTCATGTCAATGCTCAGACCTTGGCAGCTCACTTTAAGATCCCCAGGGCCCAGGCTCGAGACATTGTCCAGCATTGCGGTACCTGCGCCGTGATGCGCCCCCAGCGGTCCGATGGGATTAACCCGCGAGGACTCAGACCGGGTCATATCTGGCAAATGGATGTAACACACATCCCAGAATTTGGGTCTGTCAAATATGTCCATGTCTCAGTAGATACTTGTTCTCAAGTTGTTTTTGCCAAGGCAGAAACGGGAGAAAAGACATCTAATGTTATCAATCACTGCCTTGCGGCTTGGGCTGCATGGGGAAAGCCTAAAATACTAAAAACAGATAATGGGCCCGCGTATACAGGTGCGGCCTTCAAAAGCTTCTGTGCAACCATGGAAATAGGCCTTAAACATGGCATTCCATACAACCCAATGGGCCAGGCTGTTATTGAAAGAACACACCGAACGCTTAAAGATACTCTAAATAAACAAAAGGAGGGGATAGGCCGTGGCCTCTCATCAAAAAGGAAGCTCTCCCTTGCTCTATTTACCATCAATTTTTTGAGCTTAAATTTGGACAACCGCTCCCCTGCGATGGAACATTGCAATCCTTCCCCCCAAAATAAGGGGATGGTCACTTGGAAGGATGTCATCACGGGGCAGTGGATGGGCCCGGACCCGGTGGTCAGCTGGGTCCGAGGTGCGGTTTGTGTCTTCCCACAGGATCCTGGACGGGAGCCGGTGTGGGTCCCCGAAAGACTGACGAGGACCGCAAATATACCAAAAACCCACCAAGACCAGACCACCAAGGAAGATGGGTATTCCACCGCCGCCGATGGTGATTGTCTGGCTCCTGCTCGGCACCTCGTCATCTCTGACCCTCCAGAGTCGGAGTGAGGGCACAGATGAGTACCTGTGGGCTTTGTGGCACCATCCACCCAGTTTAGCCCCTTTCCATTGCCTTTAATACCAGCTTCCCAGTTACTCCAGATGCCTTAGTGTTTTCTTATGCTAACGTTACTGCACAGTGTCAGCCTCTGCCTTTCTTAGAATTTGTTAATCAAACCTGACACTCGTGCTATGGCACCGCTAGGATAAACTCTCCTTCGGGGTGGGGGGTATGGACAACCGGGCCCATAAGGCCACCCAATGTCACCAAGATAAAAAACTGCAGTTCATCGGGGGACGTATGGGGGCATTTTATGGTATGTAGAGAGATCCAGCTCCATTACCTTAATTGGGGGGTCCAGGTTTTCAGCCAATATCAAGCTTGCAACCCCCTAGGAGGATGTGTAGACCTCCGACCCTTTAAGACTAATAGGTCACGGACCTTGTCCAAGATGTCTGACTGGCTCAAAAATACATACTTGCCCTCATTCAAAAATCTCTCAGAGCAGGTCTCTATTGGCTTAGATAATGTAAAAAAGATACAACTACAGCCTGTTACTTTTGACCTGTCCAGTTTGGGAACTGTCATCACAAAATTGTGGGAAGAGGTCACCTCCTGGTTTAGCTGGCCCAGTCTGGCAACTTGGGTTGCAATCGGAGTCAGTATTCTTGTTGTCTTGGTTGTTATCAAGTGCCTGCTGGATAGATTAATGCAGACTCAACAACAGGTGCACTTGACAGCAATGGCTGCCATGCAGTTGGCGGATGGAGGCCCTACAGCCAGGCCAGCGGCTGCCTACCTGCTCAGGGTCGCAGAACATCGCTTTTAGCTGGGTGGGTGAGCCAAAGATGGGTAAGAGCAAGGATCCCCAGCCTTGACTCAACCTAAGACAGGCCCCATCCCATTGCGTGGCGACCGCCATCGAGTGTGTGACTAGGAAAGTCACGAGGTGCTCCGCAGGGGGGTTCATGGCGGAACACCTAATGCATGCCTGCATGCATCTAGGTTCCATCCAGTTACTTCCTAGCCCCACAAAAAAGGATGAGGCCCAGGATGGTCGATGCTGGACTGCAGCCGGCGCAAACGACCACCGGGCTAATAGTGGGGTGCAGGCCAATACATTCACTCGAGACGGGCTACGTCTGCCTTATTATGTGATTTTTAAGGGGGAAATGTTGGGGGCCAACATCACAGTTAGGCCTCAGGCGCGGCCTGTATTTCTGACTCAAAGCCTGCGCTAAATTACCCCTCCCATCGACCTGGGCAAGATGGCGCCTGGTTCCTGCTTCCTGGTTGCGGTCATTGCTGCTCGCGCCCTGTAAATGTGTGAGTCTGCCTAGAGACTGATGAGTATAGCCTATGAGCTTTCATTTCCTGCTGTATTGCTATTGGCGCCCCTATCCTTATAAAAACATGCAAAGCTGCCCTTTAGGAGCAGAGCACGGATGGAGCCGCCACAGGGCGGACGCTTGTAGAGGCTCTGGAGCTGTGAACGATTAAAGCAAGCTTTCACCGACCCGTGTTGTGTGATTCTTCTCGCTGGACGAGCAGAAGCGCGCGACAATTCCATCCCTATTGTTAATGGTGATACAGCACTAAAAAGTGGTCTTTACCATATGTCAATATATGGTTTATCTTCTGTCCATTTTATTACTGTTGATTATATTTGTATTGTTAAGTGTGGCACAGTTGCTTTTAATCTTTACTATATGTCAATATCTGGTATGTCTTTGTCTCATTGACATTACTGTGGTTTGTTTTCTAAGGATCAATCCATCAAAAGGTGGCTGGACATTAAGAAGGCCTTCAAATAAAAGTGGAAGAGATGTCCGTCTTTACAGATGTGCAAATCTTACAAATCATAATATAGAAATGCACGAAGTATTAAAAAACAAAGAAATACGATACAACCAAATTTCCATAACTTGTCAGTAACAGAATACAAAATATCAAAGTACATGAAATGCCAGACAATTCAAAAAGCTGATTCATTAAATGATTAAGACTTCATAGAGAATACAGATAAATGGCTGAATAAATTAAGAAAGATAATGCACAATATGACAGAGCAATTCAACAAAGAAATAGAAATTCTGAAGCAGAACCAAAGGAGAGGTCCAAAGTAAAATGCACAGTAAGGCAAATGAAAAACTCAGTACACGCAGAAGACAGAATTTCAGGACTTGAAAGTAAGGTTGAAGAGTTATTACACACAAACACTAATAAAGAAAAAATAGGAAAGCATAAAAAAAACCCGGAACTCTAGGACAGGGTTAAGAGACAAACTAATGAATTTCTGACATAGAAGATGAGACCAAGGTACAGACTAAGGGCATAGAAAATCTATTTGATGAAATAACAAAAACTGTCCAAATCAGGAAAAGATATAGGCATCAAGGTACAGGAGGCATTTAGAGCCCCAAAGAGGCATGACCAAAAAGGAACCTCCCCACATCACATCATAGTTAAAAAGGCAAGAGTACAGAACAAGGAAAGAATATCAAAGCTATAAGGTGGGAACACTGAGTCATCAGAAAAATTTGGACTTCAGTGCAAAAACTCTAAAGACAAGGAGGGCATTGAACAATATACTTCAAGCCCTGAAAGAAAATAACTGCCAAGCTATCCTTCAAAAAACCAACTATCCAGCAAAGGTATCCTTCAAAATCAGAGGAGAAATAATGACCTTCCAGGATAAGCATAAACTAAAGAAATTCATGATCACTAAGCCAGCATTGTAAAAGATGGATGAAGGAAATGTGTACATAGAAGAGAAAAAATAGACATATTGAAAGTTAGGAAAGAATCAAACGTTAGAAAAACAATAAACTGACAAGAATTAATACATACTTTTCTATAATAACTCTGAAAGTAAATGATTGTAATTATCCAATTAAAGACAGACTAGTAGACAGCATTAAAAATAAGACACAACTCCTTGCTGCTTGCAAAAGCACATTTCACTAGCAAAGACATACACAGTCTGAAAGCAAAAGGATTAAAAATATATTCCAAGGAACCCAAAATCAAGCAGGAGTAGCTATACTTAGATTTGACAAAGCAGATTTTAAGACAAGATTAGTCAGATGAAACAAAGAATACCACTACATATTGGTAAAGGAAAAAATAAAAAGAAGATATAACTGTAGGAGACCAGATAATGAGGATTGAGGCCTAATTGAACTTCTCTGTGAGCACAAAGGAGAAAAATGGCAAGCTGTGCTCCTTCAGCAATGTGCAGACATGCTGGCACGATGCAAGTTCCAGGGAAGAGTGAGCACAGCTGAGATCCTGTTGTCTACCTGGGCATATGCTGTAGATAACAGGAGGCAGATGAATCTTCTGCTACCCTATTTACTTGCTCCTGTGTCTAATTAAGTAAAAGTGAGGTGAGCCAGACACTCAAGTCTCTTTGTCCACTAAAGACAAGAGCCCCCAGACCCCCACAAGCCAAATTAATTCTGTGTCTTTTTTTCTTTCATCTTTGTTCACCACCCAGTCAAGGGTAAACTCATAGGCTGGTTCCTACAAATGGCACCTGAACAGGGACCTGACCAGAGAAGGTCTGCCAGGTGAAAGGTGTAGTAAGTGAGTGACAGGGAGTTCCACAGTAGAGAGGAGCTGAGCCATTGGCAAAAGAAAACCAAAGTGAGTGTGCATGGAAAACTTCCTCAGCCAGAGTAATGGGGTAGAATTCATTGACTGATAGCTTCATTAAACAAAATCAGGCTATTTCAAAAATACAATGTTTTAACTGTGGCAAAATAGGGCATATTCATAAACAATGTTCTCAACCCCTGACAAAAAAAAAGGTGCAGTCATCCCTCCCCCAGAAAGGAAAGCACAGGCCCTCTGCCCTAGATGTCAGAAAGGAAATCATTGGCTAGTCATTCTAAATATCACAAAATTGGCACCCCACTGACCACAAATGGGATGCAGGCTTGGTCCCAGATCCGACAAACAATGAAGGCATAACCAGTGCAGGCTTGTAGCCCCAGTCCTCAATGGGTCTCTGGAGGAGTATTGAATCCCTTAGCAACAGAAGTCCAGGAAGTGCAGGATTAGACCTTCCAGCTTCTGAATGGGTGAACTTGATTGGTGGCGAAAACCTGTTTAAATCTGCATAGGAATCTGGGGACCACTCCCCTTAGGTACTATGGATTTAGTCTTAGGAAAAAGGAGACTAAACCTATAGAGTGTGAGGTACTTCCTGAGATTATTGATTCAGACTATTTGGGAGAAATTCAAGTTGTGCTTCAGTCACATAATATCTGGGTTTTTGAACCAGGAGATTATATTGCCCAATTGATTATTTTACCTATTGTTAAAACTAGAGCTGCTAGTTGAGAATAGATCTGAGGGAATAAGTACCTTCCATAAGGAGGTATTCTTCACTCAAGATATCACGAGACAACAGCCCATGTATACTATTAAGATTAAAGGAAAATATTTTCAGGAATTAAAGGATAATAATGCAGATGTTTCAGTGATGGCTTCATCTCAGTGATCACCTGCCTGACCCACCTTGGGTCATCCAAGCAGGTTATGCATAGCTTTAAGAGACTTTCAGCCATTTATTGCAGGGATCCCAGTCAATTTGTGGGGAAGGCATCTGCTGAAAGAATTGTGGATTCAAATTACTAATGAGGCAATCCCACCTGATGATAGAAAGATGCAAAATATGGGATATGTTCCAGGACAAGGACAGGGGAAAAATCAACAAGGCAATCCCAGACCTGTAGAACTGTATCAGAGGGATGAAAGGGAAGATCCTGACTATGAGATAAATTTTTAATGGGGGTCATGGTGGCTTCTCCCAAGCCATAAACCACTCTCTCATTAAAATGGAAAATTGATGTTCCTGTTTGGGTGGATCAATGGCCCCTGCCAAAAGAGAAGGTCATTCTCTTATGAGTGTTAATAGAAGAATAGTTGAAGGCGAGACATCTTAAGCCTTCCACTAGCCCTTGGAATACTTCAGTTTTTGCTAAATCAAAGAAATCAGGAAAGTGGTGTCTGCTTCAGGATTTAAGAGCTATTAATGCATGTGTTTACCCTGAGGGCACTCCACACCATGGACTTTCTTCTCCCACTGCAGTTCCACAGGACTGGCTTATGATAGTTATTGATCTTAAGGATTGCTTTTTCACCATCCCCTTAAGTCCGCAGGACAAACCTAATTTTGATTTTTCTGTTCCTACCACTAATTTTGCTGAGCCTATGCACAGATATCAATTGACTGTTTTGCCACAGGGGATGATGAACAGTCCCACTCTATGTCATTATTTTGTTGCTCAGGCTTTAGATCCTATTATTAAAAAACTATTAAAATTTATTAAATTTTTAATGTTATTAAAAAATTCCCCAAGCCTATATAATACAGTATATGGATGATATATTGCTTTCTGTCAATTCTCAGCAACAACTTACTCTTCTTTTTACAGAAACTAAATGGGCTTTGATTCAATTTGGGTTATGCATAGGCCTAGAGAAAATTCAGACTATCTCCCCTATAGTTACTTGGGAATTCTAGCAATGGAAAAAGCAGTTCGAGTCCAGAAATTAACATTAAGAAGAGACTCGTTACAAACATTAAGTGATTTCTAAAAATTATTAGGGGATATTAATTGGATTTGCCCAAAATTAGGAATACATACATATAAGTTAAGCAATCTATATAAAACATTCCAGGGAGTTCCTAATTTGGGTTCTCCCTGTGTTCTTACACCTGAAGCCCTTAGAGAGCTCCAGGTGAAGGAGACCACTCTGGCAAATAGGCAGGTGTTTTGAGTTAGTCTAACCATGCCTCTTATACTTATCGTGTTGCCCACTCCTCACTGTCCCACTGGACTTCTTGGTCAAGTGGTGGACAATAAATGCCAACCTATTGAATGGCTTTATCTCCCTAACTAGCTTACTGAAAGTCTTCAGGTTTATGTAGATCAAATGGCTAAACTAATTCAGTAAGTCTGCTACTGCATCATACAGCTTTTGGGATTTGGTCCCAGCTGTATTGTACTCCTATTGATCTTGCACAGCATACTCATTTATTGCAGACTTCCTTGGTCTGGCAGATTATATACGATTGATTGATGATCATTATCCTTCTGATAATTTTGTACAGCTATAGTGCCATTGTTTGTTTATCTTACCTAGAAATATTCAGACAATTCCTCTTGTGAATGCCTCAGCTTAATTCATGGATGGATCTTCTCGTGGTCTTGCTGCTTGCTGGACTATGCAAAATCACCAGAAAATTGCTACTCCTGGACTTTTGGTTCAAAGATCAAAATTAGTTGCTGTGGTTACTGTATTAGAATGTACTCCGGCAGACTCTGTAACATTTTATGTGATTCTGTTTGTGTAGTCAATGTCATTAATCACTTGGAGACAGCCACTATAAAAAGCACCCCAGATCCCCCTCTGTTCAACTTGTTTTTATGGTTGCAGAAAGCCATTCAGAAAAGACTGTCTTTTTCTATATAGGTCATGTGTGCTCATACTCTGGTCTTCCTGGACCACTAGCAGAAGGCCAATTTGGCAGACTTCAGTATGTGCATGTGTTGAAAGTGCACATTTAACAATTAAAATGGCTATTACAAAAGCAACACGGGGGAGTACATCATGGCAGGCCATCATCTTGCTTTGATCTTGCAATGTTTACACTTAATTTTTTGAATCCTGTTGGTGATATTGATAGCACCCTGGCAGAGTTACATTGGTCAAAAATACAAGAGCATGGGAAAATGGAGAAAGCTCAAGTGTTATGGCAGTCCCCAGAGACAGGGAAATGGGAGGGACCAGCTACCCTGTTGGCACTGGAGCAGGGGTTTGCTTGAGTCATTGCAGGAAATGGACAGATGGTGTGGGTACCTTCTAGGAGTGTGCAACCATGGTGAAATTCCTCCAATAGGGGGCCAGTGAGATAGCTCAGCAGCATAAGCACCTGCCTGGCAGGCACAAGGTTCTGAGTTCGACTTCCAGAACCCACATATGAAAAAAGGGCCAGTGATATCTCTCAGTGGCACGGGCGCCTGCTGGTGCTCAAGGTCCTGAGGTCGACCCCCAGTACCCACAAAAAAAAAAAGAAATCCCTCCAATGATGAGGCCATGGTGGAACTTGACAGCTCCCCTCACCAGTAAGAGTCCTCTCCTTGATAACAAACAAAGAAAACTACCCAGGAGGCAGAAAACCTTGTCCATCATCAAGGCCTCCCAGAACACTGGATAATCTCCTCATTGCTATGATTAATATCATAGCATAGAGAGTTGAAAAAAGATGGCGGATCTGTAAGAAGCAGGCAGTGAACCTCTCCAAAAGTCGCCATCCACACACTGAAATATAGTGACTGGAGGAGGACAAGAAAGAGGGAAGTGGCTCCCATGGACCCAGGAAAGATCTGAAGCACAGTTTGGGGCCCACAGAGAAAGTGAAGAGAGAAACTCCAACAAAGAAGGAGGTGGCCTCTGGTGCCATTTCCCTGTGTCAGGAATCCTGACGCGACTGAAGTGGTTCAAATCTGCAGACACGCAGTGACTGCCAGCGCCCCCGGGGGCCTCCATGGAGGAACGTGAGAAGCAGTGGTGCAGAGAAGCAGCGGCCGTGAAGGACACACTGACTGGTGGTGAGTGCTGACACCCAGCCGTCCCACGCAAGAGAGCAACTAGCCGGGCGCCATTGTGGGGGTGGCAGCAGCTGAACTTGAAACTCAGGGCAGCCGCCACTCCACCCACGGCTCCAGCGGGGACCTCTGCGGAGGAACGCGAGACACCACAGTACAGAGAAGCGGCAGCTGTGAAGGACACACTGACTGACTGGCAGTGAGTGCTGACACCCAGCTGTCAGGCATGCAAGAGAGCCACTAGCCGGGCACCATTGTGGGGGGAGCAGTAGCTGAGCTGAGAACTCAGGGTGGCCGCCACTCCATCCACGGCTCCAGTGGGAACCTCCGCAGAGTAACGCAAGATGCCGCAGTACAGAGAAGCACCAACTGAGAAGGACACACTGACTGGCGCTTTTCTTCCTGGTATTCCAAGAATCTCCTAAGAGTTTGAAATACTAGCAATAAAGCAACCTACCATAGGCAATTTACAAACAGCAACCCAGGAATTAAACTAAAGAAAGAAAAGAAAATGAGACGACACTTAAACAAGATGCAACCCCACACATCCAGTTCACCAAAGGCAAACCCAGGGGACAGTGAGGTGGGACAAACCGAAAGCCACCCAGCTGACATCTCTGAAGTGGTAACAACAAAGCAGTTGAATGAGGCTCTGGAAAAATTTAAATCAGAAATAATTTCTCAGATAACTGCAGAGATAATGTCCACAATGAAGACCATGCTTAAGGACGCTAGAGCAGACACAGACAAAAAAATAGACAAGCTTAAGAAAATGATGGAAGCCATGAATGCTCAGCATAGGAAAGAAATGGACTCCATAAAGCAGATTCAAGCAGATATCCAGTAGAACAAAAATTCCATTGCAAGTATTTGTAGCAGATTAAGCCAACAGGATCTCAGATATAGAAGACAGGCTTGCAATTAGTGATCATGAAAAGAAAGAATTCTTAAAAATAGCAAGGGACAATGAAAAATCAATCCAGCAGCTGCTAGATGATGCAAAGAAGAATAACTTAAGATTGATTGGAGTCAATGAAAAAGCAGGAGATAGCATAAATGACATCAGAACACTGTTCACAGACATTATCACAGAAAATTTCCCTGGTAGAGAAAAAGAATTTGACGTTCAGATAAGTGAGGCTTATAGAACTCCAATTAGCCACAATCAAAAAAAATCTTCAGCCAGGCATGTCATAGTCAAGATTCCAGAAATTCAACATAAGAGTAGAATCTTAAAAGCTGTTAGAGAAAAGAAACAAATCACCTATAAAGGAAAGACCATCAGAATCACAGCGAACTTTTCAGCACAAACCCTCAAGTCAAGAAGAGCTTGGGATGATGTATTTCAAGTTCTAAAGGAAAATAATCTTCAACCTAGATTGATGTACCCTGCAAAACTATCTTTCAAAACTGACGGAGAAGTAAAATACTTCCATGAAAAAGAACATCTGAGAAAATTTATAACCACCAACCAGCACTCCAAAATGTTTTGAAGGACATTCTAGAAAGGGATAACAAGGACTACAACTCCAGAAACCCCAACAGAAGGAATCCACCAGGCAGAGCAAATGATTAAAGAGAGGAAGGGAAAACAAAAATTAAAAGTAGGGGAACCAACAACAAGAAAATAACATGACAAGGGTAAGTCAATACATATCAGTTTTAACCATTAATGTTAATGGTCTCAATTCACCAATCAAAAGGCACAGACTGGCAAATTGGATCAAGAAGCAAGATCCAACAATATGCTGTATACAAGAAACACATTTAATTCAAAAAGAAATTCATAGACTGAAAGTCAAAGGATTGAAAACAATACTACATGTGACAGGAACCCAGAAAAAAGCATGGGTAGCTATTCTTTTCACAGACAAAGTGAATTTCAAGCCAAGAATGATTCAGAGAGATAAAGAAGGTCACTACATCCTTGTAAAGGGAACAATCCAAGAGGAAGAGATAACAATCATAAATATATATGCAACAAATACCAGTGCACCCAACTATATAAAACAAATATTAATGGACATGAAAAATCAAATAACCACTAATACAATTGTATTGGGGGATCTCAATACTCCACTGTCACAAAAAGACAGATCAACTAGACAAAAAATCAACAATGAAATATTAGAACTGAACCAGGGGCCGGTGAGATGGCTCAGCAGCGTAAGCGCCTGCCTTGCAAGCGCGAGGGTCCGAGTTCGACTCCCAGATCCCACATACGGAAAAGGGGCCGGTGATATCGCTCAGCGGCATGGGTGCCTGTTGGCGCACGAGGTCCTGAAGTCGACCACCCTGGTACCCACAAAAAAAAAAAAAGAACTGAACCAAACTTTTGAACAAATGGACTTAGTAGATGTCTACAGAGTGTTCCACCCCACAACATCAGAATACACATTCTTCTCAGCTGCACATGGGGCGTTCTCCAAAATAGACTACATACTACCTCATAGAACCTGCTTAAGTAAATGCAAAGGAATTGAAATTATCCCATGTATATTATCAGACCATAGTGCAATGAAATTGGAAATCAATGGCAAAAGAAACCACAAGAATTTGCTAAACACATGGAAATTAAATAGCACCCTACTGAACAACCAATGGGTCACAGATGAAATTAAAGAAGAAATTAGACAGTTTCTGCAACTGAATGATAACGACAGTACAACATACCGGAACTTATGGGATACAATGAAAGCAGTTCTAAGAGGGAAATTTATAGCATTAAATTCCTGTATCAGGAAAACAGAGCAAGCACAAATAAACAACCTAATGGTGAACCTCAAACTTCTAGAAAAAGAAGAGCAGGCTAAGCCAAAAGCTCATACAAGGGAGGAAATTATAAAGATCAGAGCAGAAATTAATGTATTGGAGACTAAAAAAACAATACAAAGAATCAATGAATCAAAGAGTTGGTTCTTTGAAAGATTAAATAATATCGACAAACCCTTATCCAACCTTATTAAAGTTGGACAGTACTCAAATCCACACAATTAAGAATGAAAAGGGTGATATCACAACGGAACCTGCAGAAATCCAGAAGATCATCTACACCTACTTTGAAAACTTGTATTCTAATAAGATGGAAAATGCAGAAGAAATGGACAGATTCCTAAATACATATGAATTACCAAAGCTCAACCAAGATATAAAAATCCTAAATAAACCAATAACAATCAATGAAATTGAAGATGTAATTAAAAACTTCCCAACAAAGAAAAGCCCAGGCCCTGATGGATTCACTGCTGAATTTTACAAGAAATTTAGAGAAGACCTAACACCACTACTTCTCAAACTCTTTAATGAAATTGAAAGGGAAGCAATACTCCCAAATTCATTCCTGGAAGCAAGCATTACCCTGATACCAAAACCAGAGAAGGACCCAACTAAGAAAGAGAACTATAGACCAATCTCCCTAATGAACATAGATGCAAAAATCCTCAATAAGATACTGGCAAACAGAATGCAGCAAATCATCAAGAAGATTATACACCATGACCAAGTTGGATTCATCCCAGGGATGCAGGGATGGTTCAACATACATAAATCAATAAATGTAATACACCATATTAACAGAACCAAGGACAAAAATCATATGATCATCTCAATAGATGCAGAAAAAGCTTTTGACAAAGTCTAGCACCCATTTATGATAAAAAGCCTACAGAAAATTGGAATAGATGGTCTTTATCTCAATCTAATAAAAGCTATCTATGACAAACCAACAGCCAATATCATACTAAATGGACAAAAACTGAAAGCCTTCTCTCTAAATTCAGGAACAAGACAAGGATGTCCACTGTCCCCACTCTTATTCAACATAGTCCTGGAAACTTTAGCCAGAGCAATTAGACAAGAGAAAGAAATAAAAGGAATTATGATTGGAAAGGAAGAAGTTAAATTATCATTATTTGCAGATGACATGATACTCTACGTAGAAGACCCCAAAAACTCCACTAAAAAATTGCTCGATTTAATAAGCAAATTCAGTAGTGTAGCTGGATACAAAGTCAACACTCAAAAATCAATAGCCTTCCTGTACACCAATAACAAACTCACTGAGAGAGAAATTAGGGAAACAACACCTTTCACAATCACATCTAAAAAAATGAAATACCTAGGAATCAATCTCACAAAGGAAGTAAAAGACCTCTACACTGAAAACTACAGTACTCTGAAAAAGGAGATTGAAGAGGATATCAGAAAATGGAAAGATACCCCTTGCTCTTGGGTTGGAAGAACCAATATAGTGAAAATGGCCATACTTCCAAAACTGTTATACAGATTTAATGCAATTCCGATCAAAATTCCAACAACATATCTCACAGAATTACAGAAAACAATCCTAAAATTCATCTGGAACCAGGAGAGACGTAGAATAGCAAAGGCAATTCTGGGCAACAAAAGCAAGGCAGGGGGCATCACAATCCCTGATTTGAAATTATACTGTAAAGCTACTGTGATAAAAACAGCGTGGTATTGGCAAAAAAACAGACCTGAAGATCAATGGAATAGAATAGAAGATGCAGAAACAACTCCAGACATACTAAGCCACCTTATCTTTGACAAAGGTGCCAAACACATTCACTGGAAGAAAGATAGCCTTTTTAATAAATGGTGCTGGAAAAATTGGCTCTACACATGCCGAAGATTAAAATTAGACCCATATCTTTCACCGTGCACTAAACTAAATTCAAAATGGATCAAAGAACTAAATATTAAAACAGAAACATTAAATCTCCTGGAAAATAGAATAGGTAAAACTCTTGAAGACATTGGTGTAGGCAAAGACTTTATGAATAAAACCCCCATCGCACAGGAAGTATCACAAAGAATCAACAACTGGGATCTCATCTTATTAAAAAGCTTTTGCACAGCAAGAAAAACCACCAACAGAGTGAAGAGACAACCCACAATGTGGGAAAAAATGTTTGCCAGCTGTTCCTCAGACAAAGGATTACTATCGAGAACATACAAAGAACTCAAAAAAATCAGACCTCCCAAATTTAAAGACCCAATCCAAAAATGGGCATCTGAGATGAATAAACACTTCTCAGATGAAGAAATACAAATGGCAAATAAATATATGAAAAAATGTTCAACATCACTAGTCATTTGAGAGATGCAAATGAAAACAACACTGAGATACCATCTCACCCCAGAAAGAATGGCTATTATCAAGAAGTCAACTAATAACAAATGCTGGCAGGGCTGTGGGGAAAAAGGAACCCTTCTCCACTGTTGGTGGGAATGTCGACTGGTGTAGCCACTGTGGAAATCCGTGTGGAGACTCCTCAAAAAACTAGGATTGGAGGTCCCATTTGACCCCGCTATTCTCCTTCTGGGTATCTTTCCAGAAGAAGTAAAAACATCGTACCACAGTGATATACGTGCACCCATGTTTATAGCAACACAATTTGTAATAGCTAGATCGTGGAAACAACACACATGCCCATTAACCGAGGAATGGATAAAGAAGATGTGGTATTTCTACACAATGGAGTACTACTCAGCCATAAAGAAAGATAAACTGGAAACTTTTATAGGTAAATGGATGCAACTCGAGAAAATACTCACAAGCGAAATAAACCGAATGCACATTTATAAACATCGTATTGTCTCCCTAGTATGAAAATGCAATTTCATGGTGACTATTCCATTCCTTAGTCTTCTATTTTTACCTAGCTTTTACATGGCTTAATCTTATACTGAGTAATATTTTTCTCCAAAAGGTATTTGTACATTCTCTAATGCTTGAGTTTGTTAATACATAAGAATGTTTACTTGTTGTGTTTAAAAATAAATAAACAAATTAATTTATTAATTAAAAAAATCATAGCATACTCAAAGCTATATGCCTACCTGAGGTGAGAACACCTGGCATCTATACAGAGCCTTTGGATAGATACCTTGGGGAGTATCTCTGACTGCTGATCACAACTACGACCCTCTTCAACTGGAAGTTGCCAGAATGGTCTTTGTCCCTTGCCCTCTCATGGTAGTTAGGGGTATTTCTTCAGAGGGGGGACAACTAAGTTAGTTAGAAATATAGGCAGTCAGACAGGGGTAGGCCCGCAAAAGGAACCAGTACAGATACATTACTACCATGGGTGGAGGCACAGTCATTAAAGGCCAGACCTCAAGACAAAAGATATAATGACTACACTTATGTACTTCCCCAAGGCATGAACAGCAGTGATTGATATTCCACTGCTGCTATTACAAAAACAAAAAGGGGGAGATGTAGGAGAACAGAAAATGCAGATTGAGACCTAATTGACCTTGTCTGTGAGCACAAAGGAGTTTCAAAGTCACTTCCACATTTTCAGGTATTTATTATTAGTGATAATCTCACTGTTGCTACGAATTTTCTGTTGTTAATAACACATACCACAGACTGGGTGTGTTTTAAAGAAGAAAGGTTTATTTTGGCTCATAGTTCTGGTCCAAAGTTAGGGGGCCACATCTGATGATGGGTGTGTTTTAAAGAAGACTGGGTGTGTTTTAAAGAAGAAAGGTATATTTTGGCTCACAGTTCTGGTCCAAAGTTAGGGGGCCACATCTGATGATGGCCTTCTTCCTAGCAGAGTTCCCAGATGGCATAAGGTATCCCACATGTGGCAAGAGACAGGGGGTGCATGTTTATCTTCCCTTCCCTTCCCTCCCCTCCTCTCTGCTCCCCTCCTCTGCCCTCTCCTCCCCTCTCCTGGTCTTCCTGGTTGTCTTCCCTTTCCTCTGCCCCTTCCCCTTTCTCCTCTCTTCTCCTCTCCTCTCCTCTTTTCTCCTCTCCCCTCTTCCTTCTCCTTCTCCTTCTTCTTCCTCTCTCTCTCTCTCTTTCTCTCTCTCCCCCTTTCTCTCCTTCTTATAAAGGACTACATACACCTTTATAAGGGCTACACCTTTATAAGTTTATCTAATCCCAATCACTTCCCAAAAGATACACTTACTAAACATCATAGCTGGATCAAAATTTCACCCTCTTAATGCCTCCAAATAAGAATTAAACTCTGACACGAGAGCCGGTGAGATGGCTCAGCGGCATAAGCGCCTGCCTGGCAAGCACAAGGGCCCGAGTTTGACTCCCGGAACCCACATACGAAAAAAGGGCTGGTGATATCACTCAGCAGCACAGGCGCCTGCTGGCGCACGAGGTCCTGAGGTCGACCCCCGGTACCCACAAAAAAAAAAAAAAAAAAACTCTGACACGAGTCTCAGAGGGGATGAAGCATATTCAAACCATAGCATTGTCTCACCATCTTCTATGGAGCTTGTTTGTTTACTGATTATTTTAGTAAAATCAGCACTTTCCTTACACCCCCCTTGACCCCCCGCCACATATTCATGCACAGTGTTAAACATGGTATATTGCTACTTAGGGTGTGCAGCTTGGGGTATGCTCACTCACCCACTGGCAATGGCACTTGCTTTCTACTTTCATTCTCTCTATCCTGCCAGATGTTAAATTCTACCAATTGCTTGCTGATTGGTTTACTGTTTTCAACAATGCTTGGTGACATAAATTTCTCTAAAAATGAATCCAATCAAATGTGATGCCTTTGCAAGAATGGTTTCTGAGATTGTTGTTCAATAATTTTTCTGACCCCAGGAAGACTCCTCCTTCCTGTTTATTCCCAGCCTCACTCCCTCCCCCTGCTCTTTTATTCTCCAGTTCTGTCCAACAAGCCAGCCAGCCCATAGTCCAGGCTGTAGCTCCACTGAATCTGTGACACTCTTCCCAACTGCTCTTCACCACAATTTTCTTTTTCATGCCCCTTAAACTTGAACTTCCTTAGCTCTTTCACAGTGAAGTCAGTCCCTTTGGGAAGAGATTAGGCATTGTCTGTATTATGGCCTGCTTTTCTTCTTAGGCAAAATTTCTGAGCCAGAAGTTCAGAATGGGGCAGGGGACAATTACAAGCTTCTCTCTAAGTAATAACCCTGTTGTAGGAGCTGAATGCTTGATTAAGTGGGGTGAGGGATCACCTTGAGATCCTCTTAAGGACTATGAGGTGCCAGTATACTCAGCACACTGATTAAAGTCCTAGATTATTCTTAACTCACACAATGGTCATGACTTCCCCAAGTTAGCAGCCATTTAAATTATTGATACATCATTGGTACAGCAGTACCACACACACACACACACACACACACACACACACACATGTTCCTTTGATACTAATAGAATATTTCAGTTCAGTCTCTCTTCTGCCTATGGCAATCAGGATGTCCACATTTATAAATTATTCTTTCCTAACAATGAAAAAAATCTCCATCAATTGAGGAAAGTTGACTTTCCTGCCTTCTTTCCTTTGAAAAGTAGGAAATAATCAGAACTTCATTCATATGTAAGGTTTTTTTAAAAAAATAAGCTTTTGATTATGTCATGAAAGATGGGGACTATTTATGAAAAGGTATATGTTGTAGTGAGGTTTCCAAGGGAGAAGATTTAATATAGGACACATAATGTATAGGATTATTTTATAATATTCACCCAAAGAATCAAATGCAAAAGAGTGCAGGAGATCTTTCCACACACTGGAGACCCAAAGAATACAGCTGAGGCCTGGATCCCACAACAATGTCCTGTGTGAGTCCAGCTGAAGACCTAGAGCCCATGGCAATGTCCTCCATGAGTCTAACTGGAGACCTAGAACCCATGACAAGGTCTCATGCAAGTCTGTATCAAGGATCAGCACTGGAAAGACCCGAAGGTCAGTGGTGGAAGCTAGAAAGTCTGCGCCAGCAGGATGAAGGATCTGTGGCAGCAGGCTGAGGGATTGGCACTAGAGGCAGGAAGCGACATTCAAAGTAAAGACCAGAGCTCCCCCAAAAAGAACCACAGCCATCATCAGAGACAGCAAGGACCCGACCTCCTCCAATGATAAGAACAACCAAGTTCATATCAGGAAAGCCAACATCACAAGCTTCTCCAGGAGAATCAACAGTGCACCATCTTCCCCTCCAGTTCTCTTTTTTGTTATTGACAACAATCCTCAGGTGGGCCCTCCACACCCAGCACCACGCTGATTCAGTTCAGCTGGGTGTTATGAGTTAATCATTAGTTAATCCACCGCAGTATACAGAATACAATATACCCCACTCAGGGAAATACATAAATATCACCTTTTAAAATTTTATTAGTATACGTTTACATTCATCTTAGGGAGTAGGTGCATGTACTTAATACATCCTAATTATTTTTATTCCCCTTCCCCTCCCCACTCACGTCAGTATAACATGGGCAATAAGAGAGAAGGGTAAAATAATCAAACAAATAAAAGAGAAGGTAAATTAAAATCACAAAATATGATATTAATAAGTTGACATAGATCAGTAATCATAATAAATAAAATATATTTAATACATGTATCGAAAGAGAACGTTATGTTGAATTTTAAAGCCAGCTACAAGCTTTTTATAAGATGCAACAAAATAAGATAAAAAGCATAAAATAAAGTAATAACTAAAGGAAGCTGGGGTCATAATATTACCAATAGATAAATTAAAATTTAGGAGAAAAAAGCATTAACAATAGTAAGAAGGGATACTATGTCATTATAAAAAGAATAACTTCCACCAAGAAGAAATTAGAATAATGGACCTATGTGTGATATTAAATAATACAGCTTCAAAATATGTAAAGCAGAAACAGAAACACAAAAACTTTTAGGCAAAATTTAGAAGACTTTAGAAGCTAATAGCTCAAGCACATACAAATTTAGTCAGATAGGTTAAGAGTATAGTTCAGTGACAAGAATGCTTGCCTACCTCAGCATGTACGTGGTCCTAGGTTTGATACACAGCACCACAAAATAAATAAATAAATAAATCTATAAATTTTCAGTAAGAATATGTAGAAGATTTGAAAAGTACAGTACTAATATATTATAGAACAATGTACCTAATATATGGAGTTTATATATTCTTTCTTTTAACATATTGAAAAAGAATGACTATCTACCAGGCTACAGAATGCCTTCATGATTCCAGGGAATTGATATATATATATATATATATATATATATATATATATATATAAATTCTGAGATTATAATGTGACTAAATTAGAAACTTGTAAGAGAAAGATGATCACATACATCCCAAATTATACATTGTATTTATAGCTTATAAACACACTATGAGTTTTAAAAAGGAATACAAATTACGATATATCAGCTGGGGGTACAGTTCTGTGTCAGAGCCTGTGCTTAGTATATACAAGGCCCTGGGTTCAATCCTCAGGACCAAAAAGAATAACAAAAAAAAGTCTAACATAATTAAAACTAATAGACACACGACATGCTAAATAACACAAATAAAATTTGTTTCCTGTAGATATTAAAACTGTATTAAGTATATCTTATACTATGAATGACCAGAAAGAATGAAAATAACAAGGTAAGTGATAATTTCAGAAGCAGAGTAACATAATAAACGCAATGTGACTATTAAGTGTTCATTTAAAATATTAAGAAAATAAACTTGGCATCATGGCTCATGCCTGTAATGCCAGCACTCTGGGAGGCTGAGGCAGGAAGATCACATGATCAAGTTTAGCCTGGGCTACTCAGCAACTTAGAGAGATCCTGTGTCAAAGTAAAAAAAAAAGAGGGGCCGGTGAGATGGCTCAGCGGCATAAGCGCCTGCCTGGCAAGCGCGAGGGCCCGAGTTCGACTCCCGGAACCCACATACGAGGAAAGGGCCAGTGATATCGCTCAGCGGCACGGGCGCCTGCTAGCGCGCGAGGTCCTGAGTTTGACGCCCGGTACCCACAAAAAACAAAAATAAAAACATTAAAAAAAAGAAAGGGCACAGAATGTACTCAGTGTAAAGGTGCTGGGTTCAATTTCTGCTACTGGGAGGGGAAAAACCCAAAAACAAAACAAAACTCACACCAAAGGCTGATGGACAATGGCGTCCAATTAAATATACAAATCTGTAACAGGATGAGAGAGAGAGAGAGAATATACCCAAGTAATATAAGTGTACTATATATGAAAAATGGAAGCTGGTAATACCAGGATTCAAGAGGCTGAGGCAGGCGGGTTGCTAGTCCAAGGCTAGTGTGGGGCTACACAGCGAGTTCAAGGCTAGCCTAAACTACATAGCAAAACCCTGTCTCAAGAAACAAAACAAACCAAAACCAAAAAATAATAATAATAATAATAATGATAATAATAATAATAAAGAGAAGTGAAAAACAAATCACAGTAGCATATTGAATCATATTGAATCATATTGAAGGTTTTAAAAACTATAAGCAGGGCCAGTGAGATAGCTCAGGGGCATAAGCGCCTGCCTGGCAAGCGCGAGGTCCTGAGTTTGACTTCCAGTACCCACATACAAAAAAAGGGCTGGTGATGTCACTCAGCAGCACTGGCACCTGCTGGCGCGCGGGGTCCTGAGTTCGACCCCCAGTACCCACAAAAAAAAAAAAAAAAACTATAAGCAATTTGATATCAGTAAATCTTAAAACTTAAATAAAATAAGTTATTCTCTAGAAACAATAAAATACCAAATTTTCAAAATGAGTTAGAGAAAAAACTATTGGCTGTTCCATAGTATTAAAAAAAGACATCTTATTAAGCTTTCAGAGAAGTGGGGGAGGGGAAGGAAAGTTATTCAACTCACTTGACAAGGCTACTATAAGTCTGGTAGCCAAACCAAACAGGAATAGCACAGAATACAAAGTTATGGCCCATCTCACTTATAAACTTGGGCACACAAATCTTAAAATACAGGAACACTGAACTACTTAAAAATTTTGTAGGGGTCAGGTAGAGTTTAAGAGGGAAAACAGATTAAAGGAGAAAAATATATACTGTAATAAATTATATAGAGAAAAAGCATTTGTTAAAGTGCAACTTTCTCGTTTTCTAGTAGTGATGGTACTAGAACCCAGGATTTTGGGTATGGTAGGCAGGTGCTACCACTGAGCTACATTGCAGCTCTTTTCATTTTATTTTGAGACAGGGTCTCACTAAATTGTCCAGTCTGGGCTCCAACTTGCAATCCTCCTGCCACAGCTTGGAGAAGATGGGATTACAGGCATGTGCCATGTGCCAGCTGCAACCCTACACTTGAAAGAAACTGCTTCAGTTTGAAAACAAAAAACCATCTTCAATTTGTTCAATAATGTTCATCTAAAACCTACAGAAACAAACAAACAAACAAAATGTACAATTTAGGGAAAGAAACTTTAGAAGTATTTTCACCAAAATCAATAACAAGAATGCATTCTCCAACTAGAAAGGAGTCTTCATAAAGATAGAAACTATCCTGTTTGCTTCTTTATCCCCAGGATATAAGACAGTGTCTTGCATACTGATTACATATTCGTTAAATATTTGTTGAATGCAATAGATTGCCAAAATAGCTTTTTTGTTTTTGTATGGATAGGGTGATGCCTTCTAAGCTCCTTACATTTTAGAGCTGAAACCAGAAGCTGAATACCTTTTGGGACACATTTAAGAGAAAAGTTTTATAAAAGTGAAAAACTTGGTTATGTGTAAAAGCACAGTAATTTGTGCTTATTCCAATTGTTTGCCTTTGAAAGGAAGGTTTGGAAGCACTGGTAAGGATCTATGCAAAGATTCCTGGCTACCACAAAACTCCCAAACCTCTAGTGAAAGTTTCAGGCTGCAATATCCTCTCATTTCTGAGCATTGTATAAGGCTCTGTCTCCTGAGACAACTCTAGCCTCCTCGTGCAAAAGAAAGGAAAGAAAATTTTGATCACAAGAAAATACTTAGCAAAATTTTGATCAAACTCTCACCTTCCTCCAGTCCCCTAAACTTTTACCCACCATCAGCATTAGCCAGTGCACCACCTCTCCTGAGTATGAACTGAGCTCAGGGTAAGATATTTTCTGATCTACTATCTGACCATGCCACCCATTCATGCTACTTCCCTGTGCTTGGTTCTTCCCAGTTTTGTTTCCTCCTAACTATAAAAGAAAATGTGTTGTTGTTTGTGGTGGGGCACACCTGTAATCCTTTCTAGTCAGGAGCTTGAGGTAGAAAGATCACGAGTTTAAGACCAGACTGAGAAATTTAGGGCAAACTTGTCAAAATAAAAACAAGAAAGAATGCAGGTGACATGGCTCAGCACTCCCTGGGTTCAATCCTCAGTACCGGAAGGAAACAGAAAAGAAAAAGAAAGGAGAGGAGAGGAAAGGGGAGGAGAAGAGGGGAGAGGAGAGGAGAGGCGAGCAGAGGAGTGAACCTCACAAGTCATTATATTTCCCCTATTGTGATAGTCTTCTTCCCCTGTTGCAGTTGTCCCTTTCACTCCTTGCAATAATCCTTTTGAATGTAGTTTCTTCTTATGAAGCATAATATTCCACAGTCTCATCAGTAACTTCTCTTGGTATTGCCTACTCTGTGACACCTTTTAACTAAGGGTTTTATGTTTTACCCTTAACCTTATGTTAATACTCAGGATAAAATAACAAGTATGAGGGAGACTGAAGAATTTCCCATTTGAGCTCAGTAGAAATTACCGAACTATAGAGTCATGAATTAAGTAAGTGGATATTGCTTAAGGCTCTAGGCTTATGGATATTTATTATGCGGCATTTGATTAATGATACATTGACTGAATGCATGAATGAAAGAATGAACAAATGAATTATGTCAATCTGGAGATTATACTTGAGGACCCCCAAGAAAGAGAAAGGCAAATAAGGACATTCAAAGCAGCTTGCTACAAGGTCTCTTTAGCTGAGATGATATATAAGATGTGAACTGATGAGGATGAAACTGTATCTTTTGGTTATATTTTTGAAACTTCAGTTGCAGTGGAGGTATTTGAGAGTGTATCAAATAGAGTCACCACCAAAAATATGGAGTCATGATATTAAGAGGATAGAAATGAGTTCTCCCTGCATCATGCATTCACCCTAGACTAAAAAATATCTTTATGATCTTGTAAGGAAGTGTCAAAATTACATAGGAAGTTGAATTAATCTTTAAGGCATTTAAAAATATGAAAGTATATTAATTCAATGTCCATTCAGGGAAAATAAATTAACACTGCCCTATATATTTCAGGCACTTTGCCAGATACTGAGAATAGACTAGAACAGACATAGCCTTTAATTAATTAGGAATCAGATAATCTAGTTGAAAAAATACAATTATAATGCTAAGTTCAATGACTGCACTTAAGGAATTTATTGTTTCTGTAACTATGTGTTTTGGTAGGGTGCTAATATCAAGCATGATTGGATTCAATGTCAAATTTGGGTAGCCAAAATTTCATTTCTGTTCATTGCCTAACTCCTTTCTTGTTTGTTGGTCTCACTCAGATTATTGCAAGATGGTGGCACAAGTTTCAGTCCCTATCTGAAGATCGTTTATGTTTTAGATCTAATGAGAAAAATAACAAGCACTTCTTCCTGGATGTTCTGGCCAAAGCTCTCCTTACTTGAATCATTTGCCCATTTTCCTTGAACTGATCTCTTATAGAGGCACTAAGAATGGAATCCAGTGAGTGATTTAAGCTGATGAGTGGCAGAACCTGAGTTTGAATCTATCAGGGTCTGCTTTCTCAAAAGGATTCTTGAAAGACCCAGCTTACTGAAGTCTATGTTTAGAAGAAGTGACACATGATAGGTTTCCCTTTGGGGTGCTTGAATTTTGAAGCAAGCAGAGTAAGTGGAGAACTCTCACAAATGACAAAGGAAGAAGACTTCATTCAAGTAGTGATATTCTTTACAGTATTTAGTATCTGATGAAGGTTACATTTCCATGTCTCTTTCTCTTCCTCTGTTCTCATGTCCATGTGAGTTCAGCGTTTTCTCAGGGTCTGTTTGGCCCATGTTTCTTCATACTCTTAACCAATGTTAGCATCCTACTTATCTAGATGATTCACTTTCTTTAACAAGTTCTTCTTGGTCTTTAGTTTAGGAGCAAATACTATTCTACTGGCCTTCTTGTGTACAGTTCAATGGAGAAGGGCATAACTAGACCAACTGTTCCACAGTCATTTAATTAGCATAATTATGCCAGAGGGCTTCATCATGCTTTGGGCTGTACTGGGGGAAAAAAGGCTTTTTGCTCTACAATACCTTTCTTTTTAATATATTATGGGCTGGTCTCTTCTACTTTGGGTTTTTCATTAGTTTATTTTTTATTTTTTTTGTGGGTACCGGGGGTCGACCTCAGGACCTCGAGCACCAGCAGGCACCCGTGCCGCTGAGCGATATCACCGGCCCCTTTTTCGTATGTGGGTTCCGGGAGTCGAACTCGGGCCCTCACGCTTGCCGGGCAGGCGCTTAAGCCGCTGAGCCATCTCACCAGCCCTCATTAGTTTATTACTATCTGTCATATACAGCATATACACACACATATATACAAACATATATATACACATTTGTCACCTGTAGCTTTATAGGTCTGTTAGGGTGTTATTATTTCAAAAGTATTGTTAATTTACTTTGCAGAGCATTTTCAGAAGGAGAAGGGAAATATGTAGTCTCAGTCTGCCAATTTGATCCAGAAACTATATGGAGTTTTTCCTGTCTGGCATGAACTCTAGTTTTGGGTTCATTTACAGAGTAGGATAAAAGGGGTAAACACATGCTGGATCAACAAACCATAGTCTCAAAGTTCCTTAGACTTTTATCTCATTGTTTAGGTGAAAGGATTTCTTGTAATATAAAAATACATTAAATTTTTTTTTTAAAAAATAGGAAAACTTACACCAAAGAAGCAGGAGCATTTTTCTTGCCTGATAGACAAAGAAATGATGTCCAGAGATGGGTACCTAAATTTGTCAACACAAATCTAAATTGATGTGTTATTTAGTCAATATTTATAAGCGTAACACATAGAGAGTAATTGGTTCATCTTCATGTCTGCAGGTTAAGATGATTCATGCAAGAAAAGAAACACATTTTTTTACAGTTGACCCTCCACATCCAGGTTCAATAAGTTGAAAATACTTATTAAAAATTGTGTGTCTAACTGAACATGTATGGACTTCTTCCCTTGACATTATTCCTTAAACATTATAGTGTAACAACTATTTATATAGCATTTATATTGTACTAGGTATTATAAGTAATATAGAGACCATTTAAAGTATATAGGATTATGTGTATATGTTTCATGGAAATAATATGTCATTTGATATAGAGGACTTGAGCATCTGTAGATTTTGGTAACTATGGAAGATCCTGAAACCAATTCCCTCACAGCTACTGAGGGATGATTGTTATTTTGCTTCTCTGAAGAGACCACTCAAAGGGACTCCTCTACATGAGGCATTTCTTTGAAGAAACAAATTCTCTATCTTCATGGATAGGCCAAAGAACATTTCATATTACCTAGTCAGTCGGTGAGAATTCATCAAACAATACATGCCCTATACTTCACGTGGTAGGCAGATGAAATGCCACCCCCTATGATGTCCAAGTTCAGATTTCTACAATCTGTCAATGTATGAATGTTACATGGCAAAAGACACTTTACAGATGGAGTTTGATGACTTTATGACATGGAGATTATCTCTTGGATTGAGTTTGCCCATTATAATCACATAGGCTCTTAAAAGTTTAAAAGCAAGGCAGAAGACTCAGAGGGGGCAGTGTGTATGTGACTTTACCCACTATTGCAATGGAGGGAGGGGGCCATAAGCCAAGGAACGCAGGTGGCCTCTAGACACTGCAAATGGGTCCCACTGTCAGCCAGGAAGGAAATGAGAATTTCACATTCTCAATCACATAAAACTCAAATATATGAATAACCTGAGTGAGCCTGGAGGCATATTATCCTCCAAAACCTCCAGAGAGTAACAAAGCTCTCCTAATACCTTGATTTTGGTCCTGTGAGGCTCTGGCAGAGAAATCAGCTGGAGGTAAATCCTGTTGGTTTCAAGAAATTAAATTTGTGGTAATTTGTTACAGCAATAATGCAGGAGTATTTGGCCTTGCAGTGAATGCCAATACTCAGATCTTCAGTACAAAATTCAGCTTGTAATTTTTTCAAAGGCATTACTAACATCTAGTTACACTTCCACACAAGTCTACAGGGTAAGAATGATATAATAATACACAGCAAAGACAAAATGGTATATGATACTCCAACTTTATTTATGACTATGGTCCAATTGATTCAAAACCAAGATATGCTCTTGTATCAGTTGAACTTATGTCAAACAGAGATGAGACAGATTCAAGAATCCTCAGTCATTAAACATAAGGTGGAGTGCCAAGATCTTGGCCAATAGATTTACTGCTTTGACCTAATTTTTCAAATTGAAGATGACATAATATCAGTTTCCACTATCTCACTACAAATTGGTAAGTTTAACGCAGTTGACGAGCTGGTTTAATGACAGATGCCCAGGGCTATATGTGGGAGGACTCATGTTGTGAGAAATAAACCTGCTCAACCTGAATAAAGCATGTTAAAAATACACAAATGACTGCATTGTTTCAGAGAGCAGGAGGAAACATATTGTCAGAGGAATGCTTGTTGTAGTTAAAATTCAAGGGTTAAAAATATGTCCCTTTATTTCTCTGCCAAGCTGAAATACACCTATCTAATACTGTTATATTTAAATACTCTCAATTCTTTGTTCTAGACTATTTATACATGTCCACAATTTAGTGTCACTTTCTTTCATAATTCAATGATGTAAGTCTTTTTCTGAGAACTTGGGTATAGGTCCAGGAAGATTGGGATGGAAGGCAAACCAAGTAGTACTCATTATACCCACACTCATTCCTTCTCTCAGATGATCATGTTTTGTTCTTAAAACAAATTTATACTTTATTTTTCTCTGCCACCAGCTGGGTTTCCTACCATGAAACTTGTAAGTTGCTCCTGTAAAGAAACAGTCCTTTTGGTATTACTAGACATGAGCAAACCAATAAAGTACAAATAGTATGGGATTTATACTGGGAACTAAAGTTAGTTCACAATCCCTTTGTCTCCCAGGAATACTGCTGCCTTTTCTTCTTTCCACATAGTGCTATGCTTATTTTTCATCATTTCACGATTTTGTTGTCTCTTCCTATATTTATATTAAATTTAAGCCCATAATACATAGTATAAAATAATCTTTAGAAGTGACAGACTTGGGTATTGGAAGAGCTATTATAGTATGTTTTTTTCAGAAATTTCATCTGAATATTCAGAATGGTAGGCAGAAAAATATCATTCATGATTTAGCAATGTGTCGTAATGCAAATTACAATTGGCAATATACTATTTTAAACACTTCTTGATTCTAGCTATATACTTTTCCCAGATTACTTAGATGCTACATTATGTGCCTTGGTAGTCAAACCCATGAAATAAAAGACTTACAATGTCATCTGCTTCTGTTTTGATATAAGGTGATTTCTTTTCTCCTTTTAATACCACTTTACCATGAGAACAGAATTTCTCTGTTCTCCCTGAATTCACTAGATTTCATTTCATTTTGGCTTACGATCTTCAAGTGGATCAACATCTTCCCATATCTTCATAAAATATGTACACATTCATCGTATATGTACAAGTAAATGTCAGTTTTTGTTATCTATATATATATTATTTTAACTGACTAGCCCTATAAAATAACTTGTGTTCACATTCACACAGCTCCACCTAACATCCTTCATTCTTACAATACTTCTGATAGATCCAGGCCACATTTTGCAACTGCCTTCACTAAAATTGTTAGCAGCAGCCTTAAATAGAAACATTTTAATAAAATAAACTTTTAAAAATATGACTGATTTACCAGGGTATTAATGCTATTAGTTTACTTTTTCTAAAACATGTGTATAATTTTATAAAGAGCTAATGCTGAAATTTCATGCAATGAAAGCACCAGGACAACGATTTTTGGAAAAGGGATTGTGTTCAAATAATAAGTCTAAGAAATTGTTATTTCCTACAGGAATCATCAGTCTATCTCTGGTTTTAATGAATAAAGCGGGACTTTTCATTTTACCAATAGACGACTGATTATTTTTTGCCAGATGCATCATTATACTATTGGTTTCCTAAAATCTCTATTTTTCAGTCCATTCACAGAAAGAAAAAAAGTTCCTCCTTGTTCTTTTCAGTTTAGCTTTTTAATACTACATTTAGTTTATTTCACATTACTACTTGTTTCAACAGGACAACTACATTAACTTCAAAAAACAATGAGAAGTGATTTTCACTTAGAGATTTGGTTAGAAAGTAAGCAGGGCAAACAGGCAGCAAACCCTTTAGGTAAGTCAGATAAACTTTTTGGGAAGGATCTTTTTGGAACACTTCTTCCCAAATGGCCAGACCAATTATAGACGGAACCAGCAGCCTTATCTCCCTAAAATATTATATTGGATAAGACATCTCAGAAATATGTGGGAAGTTCAGTCCTCTTGATAATTCATTCTACCTTAACTCCTTTTGCTAGTAGACTTCAGATTTTGTCTTCATTACCACTTTTGGGACTCAAAGGATTAATATATTTAACAATCTGATAAAATTCTTTTAGCTACTTGGGCTTATTTTTATTTTACATTTACTTCCATTTTTTCTACGTATTTTCTTATTTGCTTTTGCTGTCTCTACTGAGTTTTCTGACTTCCTCTTTTTCCGTGTGTGTGTGTGTGTGTGTGTGTGTGGGCGCGCGTGTGTGTTTGCCACACTTCCTCCTTTTTTCTTCTGTTTTCCCAACAGATTCTGCTTGTAGAAACTAATAAGGACTGTGTACTTTCAGTCTTTATACACATTTATCTGGTATAAAGGGAAATTCTATTGCATCACATTCCCTCTGCTTCCTTTTGCAAATGTAGATTTTATTGAAGTCAAGTTCCAAAGAGCTAATAACAAGCACTAATGATTTGTTCCTAGGAATCTTTTCTGCGCCCTAAATAAGCTATTTGGAAGGAACAGACTATTTCACAAATTTCTTTTACATTCCTTAAATGATCAATCACAAGTTTTCAAAGGGTTAGCCAACCCACATCAGATTTATCTGGTTGTGGGTAAAAATGGCTACTGTTAGTCCCCACCCCAGGCCTAATCTCTGGAGGTGGAGCTCAGGAATCTGAAGTTTTAAAAAACCTCTATTGTTAAAAATGATTAAAAATATGAGATGATCAAGTTTTATTTTTTGTTAGTAATGTTTATTAAGTACCTATCAAAGGCCGGGCATTGTGTACAATACAAAGCTGAAGTTGATAGCCTAATGGAGAAGAATCACATATAAACTACTAAACTGCAATGTTGTAAATGCAAACAAAATATTCTAGGAGCACAAAGGAGGGTGCAGCTACCTCTGCCAAGGAATCAGAAAGGTGTCACATTCTAGCTGGGTCTTGAAGGTGAATGTAAATAGGGGTTGGATGACTCAATATTTTTACATGAAGGGTGTTCTTGGAAATCTGATAAGCCTCATTCCTGTCTCATTATTCTGAGCTGAAACCAGAGCTTTACCCAAGATGCTGGAGACACTGAACGAGCAGTCAATGGTCACAATCTTACGAAGGTTTACTGACCAGGAGAATGGTAAATCTGGGGTGCTGACCTTCACCCGACCCTTTTCTGATCCTGTCTCTGCAGTATGGACGATTGTTCCTCCTACTGAACGCCCTTAGTTACCCTTACTGCCTCCTTCAACACTAAGGACACAATTATATTGGGATCAGTTTCTCTAGGAATCACAGCATGATTACGTTGGAAAGGACATGGAAAATCACCCTGTTCGATTGTTTCTAACTTATGTACCCCAGAATCTTAGAGATTCTCAAAGTGACAAATCTGCAATTTTCAATACTCAAAAGAAGCCTACCAGAAATATTACATTTTCTGGTGCTCTTCAATGCCATGTTCCCTTGCTTTCTGCTAGAATTACATAGATTCACGTTAAATGGGAGCTGTCTTCTAAGAAACACCTTTCCCCGGACTTCATCTTAATTTACTGCTCATAGCGCTGCGGAATCGCTTAGAATTGGGAGGAGGAGGCTCACTCTAGTGCTCTTTACAACTGCTCTGAGCTTTTCGGTTCCTTCAACGTGTCCCAGGTTTACGGCGCTTTCATTTCCTGAGTCAAAAGCACCTGTGAGGCAACACCGCCTGCACCTCGAGCAACCGAGACAGCACCCAAGCCCGCTCCCAGCCCTGCTCAGGAATGCACCCGCTTGCCCGCATGCGCGATACAGCGCCCCCTCTGGCGCCGCTTACCCTCGGGCTGATACCCTGGGTAACCCGAGAGCGTCTGCGCCACGGCACGCATGCGTATGTAAGTACCGCCCGGCTGCTTGCAAAATTGTGTCCCCGACGCTCCCGCCCCTTCCGCCGCTCGTGCGCGCGCACGGCCGGCTACGGCGCGCCGGGGTTGGCTGCGGCGGGGCCGCGGCGGCGGCGGCGGCGGCGGCCTCGAGAGCGGTAGTGGCTTCTAGTTGGCTTTATTAGTTTCCTCCGCCCCCTCCCGTCCGACGCTGTTGTGTGATTACCTTAGAAAAACCCAACTTTATTGTTCCTCAGCCCCACCTCCCGGCGCGCGTCCTCAAAGGATGCCCTGGGACTGAGGGAGGGGTGGTGGCGGAGGGTCGCTGTCCCCGTCCCTCCTCCGAGCGCCCGGCCGGGGGGAGGGAGTCACGATGTCCGGTAGCCGCCAGGCCGGGTCGGGCTCCGCAGGGACGAGTCCTGGCTCCTCGGCGGCCTCCTCGGTGACTTCCGCATCCTCGTCCTTATCCTCGTCCCCGTCGCCCCCTTCCGTGGCGGCGGCGGCAGCGTTGGTGTCAGGCGGGGCGGCTCAGGCCGCGGGCTCCGGCGGCCTCGGGGGCCCGGGGCGGCCTGTGCTGGTGGCGGCAGCGGTGTCGGGCAGCGGCGGCGGGGCGGTGTCCGCGGGTCTGTCCCGGCTCAGCTGCGCGGCCAGGCCCAGCGCCGGCGTAGGAGGGAGCAGCTCCAACCTCGGCGGCGGCAGCAGCAGGAAGCGCCCTCTGCTCGCCCCCCTCTGCAACGGGCTCATCAACTCCTACGAGGACAAAAGCAACGACTTCGTCTGGTGGGTTGGTAGAGCATCCGCTACCCTCTCGGCTGCGAGTTACTGTTTCTTAGGCGGGTGGGGGTCGGATGTCGGTGGCCTGATGGAGAACTTGGGGTATTGGTACTCTGGGGGCGCCTATCCAGGGGTTCAGAGTTTGCTGAGACCTTCAGGCTCCTGGTTTGGGGGTGGGGATAGTAAAAGCAGTGAGTGGTTTAAGTGCTGGTGTGCAGGAGGTGAAGGGAGTTTAGGGGCTAACAAGGGGCAGAGGAAGTCAAAGAAATAGTTAAGCAGAAAAGGAGAAATTTGGGCAAGGAGGTTGGATCTTGAGGTATTTGGGCCGTCTGGTGGCTTAGGCACCCAATTGGTCGGCCGTACTTGTTCAGATGAATTAAATTTGTAGGCTTGAGGACTCAGCTTCCAGGGATACTGAGGGAGGGGATTGCTGGTCAAAATTTGCTTATTTTAAGTATGGTAGAGGATGCTCTAAACATGAGTTTGGATGTTTTAAGGAGAAATAATCACTAAAAACCCTGTAAGTATAAATGTGTCTCTTCCCAAAGGGTAGGTAGGTCACTTTTAAATCTGTTGAGGCTACTGTGGACAAAATCTGTTCACAAAAAAATTCCACTTTACAAACGAATAAATTGAAACAGGGAACCACACTTGTTATTCACATGTCTCAGTGGACCAACTTGAGAAACGCTAAGTATAGACATTTTATCGTCATAGTAAGTGAAAGGTGGGGTTGATTGTTTTGAAGAGAATGTTTTGAAATTTTCGTTGGATTTTAGATGTTGGTTGGATTATGGGAAAGCAGTTGCTTTTAGCTGATTAAGGACGGGTATGATTTTGTGCCTTTCCTCTGGAGGAAATTATTGCCTGACTTTGTGATGTGTGGGAAGTTGATTCACTTTAGGGTTGAAGATGGTCAGAGTTGGTGTTATTAAAAATAATAAGGCTAGAAATTGGAACTATTAGAGTTCTGGAATAGACTTAGAGTTTTTAGTTCCTGCAGGAAAGCAGTGATGTCTTTATTAACATTTCTGCTTTTGTCTTAAATTGTTCTGGATTCAGAGTTTATTTTTTATTGAAACTGGAGTATAATTGATTGTTATTTGTAAATAATTTAAACAGTTCATGGTTGGATCTAAGAGGTGTTTGCGCAGCTACCCAATTATTAGTGCCACATGATAAGGTAAAAGCTATTAAAACTAATTGGGGGTTTGTAGAATTTAGTTGTCTTTTAAGGCACCCTTTATATTTCAGTTTTCAGTAGGTTAAAGAAAAGAGACATGCCAGCATCTTTATAGGTCACTAAAATGGCATAAAATGTGTGAGCAATAGGGAGAAGGGAACCATGCACTGCGTATCCTACAGATACAGGTACAGTACTTGCCATTGCTGTCTGCCAGGCACCATCTGAGTTTCAGTGTACAGAGGCCATGTGACAGACACTTGGAGGAGGACAGGGGAGCAGCTGATACTGATTTTTTTTAAGGTGTAAAATTATACTGATACAGTTAATATTCCCATTGAGGGTCAATTATGTAACTTTGTTTCAGGTTAGACAAACATATCCCCCACCACCAGCACAGGTGAGTGAGAACTCAGATCTCCAGAGTTTCAATTTAGACCTTTCTTTGCATCCAATTAGAAAGTCCCAGTTTTTTAGGTTTGAATGCCTGTGTTTAGCCCAGTGGTTTTGCTCCTCTCCTTCCCATACTGAGCTGGAAGCCGGGGCCTTTGTACTGAGCTACATCCCCAGCTCTTTTTTCATTTTTTTAAAAGACAAGATCTCACTAAGTCTGTAGGTTGCACAGGCGGGGCCTGAATTTGCCATCCTCCTGCCTCAGTCTTCCACAGTTCTGGCATTATAGGCATATGCCTGTAGCCTAGTGGTCCCTTTAGCTTAGTGGTTCTTAAATCAGATAGGTTGGAGGGAAGCAGCTGTTTCATTCATATGAGATAAATGTTTTTAATCCCTAACCACTCCCTCTTCATCCCAAGAAGACATACAAGAATTTGAGGTTGGGGTGGGCATGTCCTCTTCTCCCTGAAAACAGTTGATTTAAATAAAGTCACATATCTGATTTCAGGAACACACATTGGCCTCTCTTGACTTATATTTAAGAGTAACTTTATGTTTACTTGCAGAATTGATTAACATTTTAGGGACTCATCTTTGCATCTTAATATTTCGTACAAAAGATTGAAAGTATTATCAAGTCTCAGATAATTTTAACAGTTTTATAGGTGGAGAGTCTGTGGTATAGGAGTGAGTACTGTTTATCTGGGTGTTGCATAAATGAACATTCAAAGGAAGCTTTGTTACTTTGATTTTTTTCATATTTTTCTAATATTGTCCATTTAATTGAAATGAATCTAGACTCTTTGGATGATGACTTCTTTCTTCTGTCCTGACTTGTTTTATTGTATAATTATTGTCTCTGGGTTAGTTTTTCCATGTATCTGATGTGACCTTTTCTACCTCTGCAGAAGTAATTTTTCAAGTTACAGCAGAAATATGTGATTGCAAGTGAATTATAAGTTTCTTGTGGGAAGGTTTAACTTTTAATTATCTGCATGATAGAAAATAATATCTACATTAAGTAGATTTACTATTTAGTAAATGTGTGACTGCCTATTTTGTGTCAAACTAGTAAGACTGATTCTGTCTTTAAGAGCTCATGATTTAATTCAAAGAAAGACTTAGCTACTTAATTATAATATCATAACTTGGTATCATTGTTTCTCTTAGTATCATGGCAGATATTAGTACCATATCCTTTCTGTTACCATGCACATTTTAAATGCTCTACTGAATTTAGCTGTTGTCTCTTAGTCCTTTGTACAATAATTGAAGGCTATGTATCACATTTAGTATTAAAAATGAAACTTGTTGACCATATTTGCTACTATATTTTCTGAACTATTAAAGAGTAAAATAGAGCCAGATGTGGTTGCACACACCTGCAGTCCCAGTACTGCAGGAGGGTAAGGCAGGAGGATCTGAAGTTTGAGCCCAGCCAGGGCAACTTAGTGACCTGATGAGACCCTCTTGCAAAATAAAAAGGGCTGGGTATGTAGCTCAGTGAGAAGGTTCTGACTTGAGTCTCCAGTACCACAGCAAAAGCAGACAAGCAAAACCAAGTAAAGTAGGAGATATAGAACCTGTCATGAAGATGAAGATAATAATAATGTTTGCTTGATTCAATTCGGTTATTATATGTGTGTACAATTTATGTGCAGTATAGTTCTGAGTGTCAAGGTAAGAAAAATTTGAGTCATTGTATTATGGGATATAATGTTCCCTGTGTTAGGAAAGTAAGTGGAAAATGTAAGTGGCCTTCTTAGATTATAGTGAGTTTATAAATGTAGGATTAAATGTAGTTTGAAGAGCTATTAAAGCATATTCAATTATTGAAATAAACTTCAGAATTTAATACATTATTAGTGTGTGAATAGCAATCAGGAACTTTCTCTTGAATCTGCAAAACTGACATTTGATTCTTTTGCTTTATAACATAAAAAACATGTGCCTTTTTTTGGAGGGGAGGTCTCTCTGTGTAGCTTAGGCTTCGAACTTGTAGTTCTTCTCTGTCAGCCTTACATGTGCCTTTTGAACGAAAATGATGAAGAAATGTATTCTGTAGGTGATGTCAAATTATAGCAGTTCAGAATGGTCCATCTGACTATCATCAGATGGTGAATTATTAGCATCATTGTTAGCAGAATGTTAGGTGAACTGAATGTGAAGAAAATGAAGATGATTACGAAGCAGGATACGAGAGACTATTAATTTGAATTCTAGTCTGCAAATTGAGAGAGAGGTACTTGTGCAGTAGTAATTCATTATCAAAGAACTAGTTGATTAGTAGTACCTTTTCCTGGTACAGGTCTTTTTTTTCTCTTTCCAGATAGTGAGCTAACATTACATCGGTGATCATACTCCATTAAGAACTGTTATTAATTGCAGACTTAAACCTTGTTGTCCACTTTTCCTCCTTGTATTTGTTCTTGACGATTTCTTTGTTTTATATAATTTTTTAGCCTGTAACCCTCTTCCTCAAAACCTCTGCAGCTTGAGAGGAAAGCCCACCCCCCCTCATTGCACCCAGTGTGTTTGCACTGAGCTACATACTCAGTCCTATTTTTATTTTGTATTTTGAGTCAGGGGCTTGCTAAGGTGCCAAGCTGGGCTTGAAGTTGAGATCCACCTGCTTCAGCCTCTCAGAGTGCTAGGATTACAAGCATGCCCTACCATATCGGGCTGGAAAGTCTTTTTTGACAGTGAAATTAGCCAGCCTTTTCTTTCCTATGAAATTTGCATTGTGCAAAATAAAATGCTTTTTGAACTTTTGACCTGTTCTTATATGTGGTGTGCTCATCCTATCTTTGTCCTCCACTTTATTTGGCTTGTGTCTTTCTTCATTTATGTTTATGCCAGCTTCTGTTAGTATGGATCCTTACCTTTTCAAGTAATAGTTTTGTAGAGAGTAACATTTTCTCTTCATATCTTCATACCTGTTTAGTTGTCCTTTCATTTTTCACAGTTAAGTTTCATGAACTGATTTTTTCCCACTGTTTCTATAGAATGAATGGTGAATTGCAATAGGTGGTCTGATTGCCATTCATTCTGTTTTTGGTATAACTTTGGAGAATCCATTTTTCATTTTTCCTAGTTTGTGGTTGGGTGGTACTCCCCTTTCCCATATTTAGAGTTGGAACACAAAACTCAGGTCCAAGCAATCCATTGCATTGGAATCCCTATCCCTAGTATTAGTTCGAGGATGGACATTTGGCTTCAGTAGAGCTACTGAGACAAAGTGGGCTTTGTAAAAATTACAGATGACTATTTTGGGAGCTCTTTAGATACATACCTGAAACTCAGAGATTCATAAATGCCAAATCTACTCTAAAGTTAAGATTTAAAGTGTTGTATGAACAATTAGGGACAGATACTTAATAATAATCACAAGCACTCAAAATATAAGCTTTTGTTATTTGCCAGGCACTATTCTAAGGATTTTTTTTATTACTTGATTGATCTTCAAAACTACTATTTGATAGAGGTACTCTTAGAATTCCCATTTTATAGACAGGGAATTAAGCCTACAGAGGTTATATAGTTTTACTCCACACAATAATGGCGGTGCCAATATTTTAGACATTACATTGCCTTGCCTTTATTTAAAAGCTTATTTTAATTGAAATCAGCTTTGTTAAGATATAATTTGCATAAGTCAGCAATTTTAAGGTATATTTTAATAAATGAATGCACCTGTGTGGCCACCACCCTAATCAAGATATAGAACATTTATATCATTCTCACAAGTTCATGCCAACACTTGGCACTGTTTTCTACCCTGATATCTGATACCTGGCAACCAATGATCTGTTTTCTATCACTATCATTTTGCCTTTTCTAAAATTTCATATTAATGGAGTCATTCAGCATGTAATTTGTGTTTGGCTTCTTTCATCTGTTTCTGAGATATAGTCATGATATAGACTGTATCGCTGATTTTGTATAGATCACAGCATGAGCTCTCTGTATATTTGCCTGTTAAAAGATAGTTATTTGCTTCTAGTTTTGGCTACTATGAAGAAAGTTGTAAACATTCACATAAGATTTTTGTGTGGACATGACTTGGTACCTCTTGGAAAAATGTCTAGTAGTGGATTGTGGACTCTGTGGTGAGTCTGTGTTGTAAAAATATTTCTAAAATGGCTGCAGTTTTTTATTTTCTACTAGAAACAAAAAAGTTGCAGTTGTTTTACATTCTCGCCAACACTGGATGTTTTCAGTCTTTTGAATTTTAGTCACTGTAGTGGATATGTAATGGTATTTCATTGTCATAATTTGCTTCACCTTAATAACTAATGATGTTGAGCATAAATTCAAGTAGTGCCTATTTTTCATTTACATTTTTTCTGTAAAGTATTCTAATCTTTTACGTATTTCTCCTAAGCTGCTTATTTTGAGTTGTAAGAATTCTTTATATATTCTAGATATGTGTCTTTTGTCAGACACATGTTAGATTTGTGGTATTTTCCCCTTTCTGTTGCTTCACTTTTCATTTTCTTCTTTTTTTTCCTTAGTTTTTTTGTGGATACCAGGGGTTGACCTCAGGACCTCGTGCGCCAGCAGGTGCCCGTGCCGCTGAGCGATATCACCGGCCCTTTCTTCATATGTGGGTTGCGAGAGTCGAACTTGGGCCCTCACGCTTGCCAGGCAGGCGCTTAATGCCGCTGAGCCATCTCACTGGCCCCTTCTTAGTGTTTTGAAGTATAAAAATTTAAATTTTAAATCTAGTTTGCTAGTTTTTTTTAATTGTATGTGATTTTTTTTCCAGTATCTTAGCTAAGAAATCACAAAAAAATTTCCTGCGTGTTTTCTTCTAGAAGATTTATAATTTTCTATGGCTGTAATCCATTTCAAATTAACTTTTATGTTCTGTGTGTGGTAAGATCTGAAAGCTCTCTCTACCTCCCATGAATACCCGATTATTTGTTAAAAAGACCATCTTTGTTCATTAATCATCTATGTATGAATTTTCTGGATCTTTATTCTGCTGATCTATGTGTTTATCTCTACACCAGTACCATACTGGTTTGTTGCTGTATCATTATGGTAAGTTTTGAGATCGGGTAGGATAATTTTGTTCCCATATTTTGAAGTTGTTTTGGTTATATACGTTCGCCCCATTTCCACATACATTTTAAAATTTCTCCTTGGGACTAGGATGTAGCTAAGTGGAAGCATACACCTTGAGTTCAGCCATCAGCACTGGAAAAAAAATGAGCTTGACAGTGTCTATAAAAAGAGATATGGGTTCTTAATTTGAGTTCCTTTGACTCTATTACTCAACATGGAAAAACTTGATATGTTAATATTGACTCTTTTGAACCATTAACATAGGATATTTCTTCAGTTATTAGGCCTTCATTATTTTTTTAGCAGGATGTTTAACTTTTCATTGTTTGGGTTTTACAAATTAAAATTAAAGACAGGTACTAAAAAAGATACCCTGATGTTTTAAAAAGTGTTTTTGCATTATGTTTGCGTTGTTTTTGTATTATGAGTAATACTCCTGGTCTGTGGTTTATTTGTAATATATATATGTGTGTGTGTGTATTATTATCATTATTATTATTATTACTATTATTATTATTGTTGTGGTTATTTTGCTTTTGTCATCAGAATGTAAGGCTGCCCTAACAAAATACCATAGACTGGGTGGTTTAAAATACTGAAGTTTATTTTCACACATTTTTAGAGGCAGAAGCAGCAAATCATGGTATATACAGATTTGGTTTCTTCTGAGGCCTACGTCCTTGGCTTATTGATGATCAAGATTTTCTATTTGGTTTTAACAGTTCAAATGCAATGTAGATACTAGGGAATTTTTTGTTTTTAAAGATCATGTTGGGAACAAGGTATGATGGTGTATTCCTGTAATCCCAGCACTGGGGAGGCCTAGGCCAGCCTGGGCTATATAGTAAGATTTTGTCTCAAAAAAACCACAAAAAAACCCCAAAACAAAACACAACACACACACGCACACACACAACCAAACAAGAAAACCAAATCCCAAACAAAACACCTGTTTGGGATTTTTAGGGCTTCTTGGATTTGTGGTTTGAATTATTTTGTTATTTTAAAAAAGACTTCAGCTGCCATCTCTTTATGTAGTTCTGATCCAAACTATCTTCTCTGCCTCTGACTTCAGTTGCACACTTGTTAGACCATTTGATATTATTCTGCAGCTCTCAGATACTCTATACTGTTTTCCTCTTTGCTCTTTGTGTTTTAATTTGGGTAATTTCTGTTAACCTATTTTCAGATTTACTGCTTCTTAATTCTTTGTTTTTTGTTTTGTGTATTGAAAATCCCATCAAAAGAATTGTCTCAGATCATGTTTTCTAAAGTTTCAAAATTCCATTTTACTTTCTCTTTCTGACATTCCTTATATCTTCATACGTATTTGTCATCTTTTTCATAAGATCCACAAACATGTTAATCATAGTTACTTTAGGTTCTTGTGTCATAGTCTTCCAATTTGAATTCTCTTCTGAATCTTACTGATTGCTTTGGTTCTTGGTAAGAGTTTGTTTGTTTGTTTGTTTGTTTTGCATCTCATCCTGGAGATCCCATGTAGAACAGTAGAGAACGAGGTAGTAGTATTTATGCCTGGAAATAATCATTCTTCTTCTGTTAGTATGTTAACATGGTGATTGAGTCAACCTGGTTAGCAGTAGGGCTGAGTTTGAATTTTCTTGTTGCCATCCCGCACACCATAGCTTCATGTTCCACCAGTGTTCTCTTGAGCTTAGAGTGAGGTTTGAGGTACCAGAGAGCTTTTCTTTACTGTTTATGTTCTGTCTTTGATTTTCTGAACACCTGCAGTTCAGAAAGACTATGTGCGTGCGTACTTTCTTCCTCTGGAATGAGATTGCTGAGCTTGTTACATAGTGATCATAAGGCTGCTTTCTCCTCATTGCTGGTCGTTATTTATGTATTATGTTGTATACCTACATTTATTAATTTTGAGAGGGTTCTTTCCCCCAGTTCATTCTAACACTGTCAGATTCTACAGTGATTATGTTATTGTACTCAACCAAGAATTACAACATTGTCTTAGTTTTGCCTAACAATATTACTGTAGACTGGGTAGCTTAAACAAAAGAACATTTATTTCTTACAGTTCTTGAGGCTAAGAAACCCAACATCAGTGCGTTGTCAGTATCTGGTGAGGGCCTACTTCTTGGCTTACAGATAGCCACTTCTAGATGTATTCTTTCATGGCTTAATGAGAACAAACTAGTCTTTTCTTAAAAGGACAATAATTCCATCACGAGACTTCTACCCTCTTGACCTCATCTAAATCTAGTTATCTCCCAAAGACCCCACCTCCTAATTCCATACTTTGGGGCTTATGGTTAAGGTTTCAGCATATGAATTTTGGGGAGACACAAACCAGCAGTCCATTATAAATGTGCATTATTTATATCAGTTTCTGCTGCTGTTCTCAGAACTGTCAAAATTTTTAGAATTTTTGATTCACTGATTCAGAATTGAGTGTGTTACATAGGCTGGGCCTATTGGAGGACTTCTTTGGAATTTTGGACCTGAAGAGCCTCAGAAGACTCTCTCCTTTATAAAAAGTGGGTTTTTTGGGCCACATGTACGATAATGCATTTATTTTAAGGATACAGTTCACTGAGTTTTGATAAATGTATGCATTCATGTAATCACTAACATTTTAAAATATAAGGCATTTTTATGCCCTAAAGGGCTCTAGAAATATAGGGCTCTAGAAAGTTTCTTCATGTTCTTTTTTTTTTTTTTTTTTTTTTGTGGCTACCGGGGTCGACCTCAGGACCACACACGCCAGCAGGCGCCCGTGCCGCTGAGCGGTATCACCAGCCCTTTTTTCGTATGTGGGTTCAGGGAGTCAAACTCGGGCCAGGCAGGCGCTTACGCAGCTGAGCCATCTCACCGGCCCCTCTTCATGTTCTTTTGAAGTTACTCTCCCCTATCCCCAGCCTAAGGCAATTACTGATCTGGCTTCTTTTATTAGATTAGTTTTGCGTATTGTAAAATTTGATGTAAATTCATGCATTATGCTTTTTTGTGGCTTGTTTCAGTTAGTATATTTTTGAGCTCCAACTATATTGTTATGTATACAGATTTACCACCTTTTTTGCTTTTGTTTTGGTTTTTGAGATAAGGTCTTTTTTTTTTTTTTTTTTTTTTATGGGTACCGGGGGGTCGACGTCAGGACCTCTGAGCGATATCACCGGCCCCTTTTTCGTATGTGGGTTCTGGGAGTTGAACTCGGGCCCTCGCGCTTGCCGCGCAGGTGCTTAAACCGCTGAGCCATCTCACCAGCCCTTGAGATAAGGTCTTGCTATGTATAGCTGAACTGAAACTCCTGGGTTCAAGTGATCCCTCTGCCTTAGACTCTCAAGTAGCTGAGACTGTAGGTGCCTGCCATTGTGTCTGGCAACTTGTTAAAATTGTTCTTTACATTTATGTCCTTTGGATGGATATATAATAATGTATTTGTCTACTCTGGATTATTTCTAGTCTTGGGGCTTTTTGAGTAAAACTCTTAAGAATATCTATTTATAAATCATTTTATTCACATATATTTTTATTTTCCAGTATTCTGTTGGCCTTTAGGTAAATTTTTCTTTTCAGATATTGTATTTATCAGCTCTAGAGTCTCAACTGGTTCTTTATTGTATATCTTTCATTTTTCTCATTATATTCATGAATTCCTTTAAATCATATTTTTAATATTTGAAGTCCTTTTCTAATAATTCCATTATCTGTCAGTTTGTTTCCATTGACTATTTTTTCTCCTGTGTATGGCTCATATTTTCCTGTTGGACTTTTGTTCTGAGAGACAGTTATTTGGAGATCAGTTTGATCCTTTTGAAGATTGCTTTTCGATTTCATAAAAATTTAAGTTAAAAACACTTTTTAGAGAGACTTGTAAGTATTCATTTTTTCTAGAGCTAGTTAGGCTCCATTAGTATTGATCTTTCTGGGGTTTTTGTTCAAAGTCCTGGCAGGTTTTATAGCTCTCTCATTTTTTACCTGGTCTTGTGGAGTTACACTGTAGGGATGCACTGCTAATATTCAGCAACAAGTGTGATTAAGTCTTGTGTGGATGTCAGTGGGTTTGTGGTGCTCTGCTGTGTTCTCTCCTCCTGGACCTGTGGGCTTCCAGACCATGGGTCCATGGTAGTGCTCGTGCCTTTTGTTTTCTTCTCTGAAGAATCTCAGACTGTGCTCATTGTCAGAAAGCAGTTATTTTCATTTATTTTTTTACCCAGCTGTCTAAGTATGTAAGGTGAATTAAGTTGCTCCCAGGTAAATGTTGACCTTGAGTGCAGGTAGGTTAATAGTGTTCCTCATTTCAAAGAATATTGCTCACTGGCCCATGCAAGCTTCCCTTTTTGTTTTACCTTACTTCCTTGATACTAAATTGAACAGTTTTTTTCCCTTTTTCTGCACTTTGATATTTGTAAAAATTGGGTTGTGTTCAGCTGATGGTGTTGGCTAGGTGGCAGTTGGATGTAGCTATCATTTCATGCAAATGTGTATACATTAGTATGTAGATTTCAGTACATTGAAAGAAAGTCTCTTTGAGAGAATTTTCAGTTGTTTCATTCTCTGAGCTAATTGTATGTGGTGATGAGGGTCAGGTGAAATTCTGGAATGTGGAAAATTAGACATGTTTAGCAACATTCCCAAAGTTAGAGTCAGATGAGGTTAGCTGGCTTAAGATCCTAGTTTCAATGGCTTTTAGTTCTTTTATGGCTTCTGTTAACAAATGCTGCGTCAGCAAAGTAATGGACCGTATTGTGTGCAAAAATACGGATATCAGTGACAGTCAAAAGTAATTCAGAAAAGTTAGACCCTGAAAAATGAGATTTTTTAGGAAACCATAGTTTATTTTTTTGTGGAGTCACAAGAATGACATTTGACAAAATTTATATAATTTAAAGATTTCTATGGAGGACCATAAAATAAAATTGTGTTTTAGCTGGTGGTATAGCTTAGTGGGAGCGGGTGCTTAGCATTTGCTAGGTCTGGTTCAATATCTGGCACTGAAAGAATAAAAGGGAGGGAGGGAGGAAATTTTAGAATTTTCTTTCTTTCCAGGATCCTTTTTTTAAAAATGTATTTTTTGTTTGACACATAGTAATTGTACATACTTATGAGATGCAGTATGACATTTGCGTACACATATACAATGTGTAATGATCGGATCAGGGCAACTGGTATATATTTTGCCTCAGGCATTTTGTCATTTCTTTCTTTTGGGAACATATGCTCTGTTTGCTCTTTTGAAATAGTTACTTGTTGTCAACCACTGTTATTATTTTGTCTGTATAGAACATTGAAAGTTATTCCTCATATCCACCTGTGCCCCTGTATCCATTAACCATCCTCCCTCCATCCTCCCTTCACCTGACTGCAGTAACTATTATTCTGTTCTCCACTTCTTTGAGATAAGCTTTTATTCTTCTGTTCTGTTTTTAAAATTTTTATTAGTGCGTATTGGTTGTATTGTATAGATTAATGGGTTTCATTTGGGCAGAGTAGTACATACACATAACATACTCTGATCATTTTCACTTTGACACTCTCCTCGCCCCGCCCTAACTCCAGTTTCACATTTTAGGGGTTTTCAGTGCATATATTTTGATTTTATTCATCCCCTCATTACCTGCCTTTATACTTTCTCCCCCTTATTCTCTTCCTCTTGTCTGATAATCTCCCCCTCTCCTCCCTTCTCCTGTCCTGTCCTCTCCTCCCTTCCTTTACCTTCCCCTCGCCTTCCCCCTCCCCTCCTTGTCTTATCCTGCCCTGCCCTGCCCTGTCCTGTCCTGTCCTTGGGATTGAATGGAAGGCCTTCACACTGAGCTACATCCCCAGACCTTTTTCAAATTTTGAGGCAGGGTCTCTATAAAGTGCTGGGGCTGAGCTTGAACTTGAGATTATCCTTGCCTCAAGCTCCCAGAATGGTGTGATTTCTGGTGTGTGCCACCACACGTGGCTTCCATTCTACTTTCTTGTCATCTTTTTTATTTTTTTATTTTTTTATTTTTATTTTTATTTTTTTTTGTGGGTACCAGGGGGACGACCTCAGGACCTCGCGTGCCAACAGGCACCCGTGCCACTGAGCAATATCACCGGCCCCTTTTTCGTATGTGGGTTCCGGGAGTCGAACTCGGGCCCTCGCGCTTGCAAGGCAGGCGCTTACGCCGCTGAGCCATCTCACCGGCCCTTGTCATCTTTTTTAGATTCCACATATTAGGGAGAACATATATTTGTGTTTCTGAATGTTGGTTGTTTTGCTCAACATGATGATGTCATTTTATCCATTTTCCCACAAATGACAAAATTTTGTTCTTGTTGTGGCTTGTATCTAGATTTCCCCCGAAAGCCTGGTGTGCTCATAAGCGGGGCTTTTGGGGGGTGGCTATGGGTGTGTGATACTGGGAGTAAGGTATGTGATAACTAAATTGGTTTAGAATAGTTTTGGGTGTGGATAGTGGAAGCTTCACCCTGGGTGTGGATGGCACCAGTCTATAGGTTTATAGCCTGGAAGGAATATAAAGGGACAGAGAGAAGGCAAGCTTGCTGCTTCTCTGCATTCTTTCTGCCCTGCCTTGGACTTTTTCTCCTCTGCCATGCTTCTCTGCCCTGCTACCCTGCCTTGGATCCAGTTGACTATGGACTGAAACCTCTACAAACTGTCAACTAAAATAAACTTTTCCTTCTTTAACTTTCAGTGTTGAGTATTTTGTCTCAGCAATGAGAAAAGTAACTAAGACAGTTCTCTTCTATGGCTGAATAACATTTCATTGTGTATGTATAACACATTTTCTTTATCCAGTCATCTATTGGTGGGCACGAAGACTGGTTCCGTGTCTTGTCTATTACATATTGTGCTTTCATCAACATGGTTATCCAGGTATCCCTGTAGTATGCTGACTTTAATTCCTTCCGACACACACAAAGAGTGGTATGGTTGGGTCAAATTGTAGCTCTGTGTTTAGTTTTTTGAGGAACCTCCATATTGATTCCCACTGCACCTTTACTAATTTACATTCCCACCAGCAGTGTAGAAAGGTTCCTTTTCTCCCATCCTCACCAACTTTTTTTTTTTTTTTTTTTCCTTGATGATAGCCATTCTGACTGGGTTAAGAGTTATTCCTTACCATTGTAGAAGCTGATAAGTTCAAGATGAATCCATAGGCAGATTTTTGTATCTGGTGAAGACTCAATTTCTGGTCTATAGTTGGTGCCTATTGGCTCTGTCCTCCTGTGATGAAAGGGGTAATTGTGCTCAGTCCACTTTTATAAGGGCACTAACCACATTCATAGGAGCTCTGTCCTTTTTAATCACTTCCCAAGGCAGTATGGTATTAACATTGGTGGGGCACAAATCTTCAAACCATACCCCCAGTTCTATTACTGGTACCTGTTTTTCCATATTATCTCTTTGATGTATTCTGCCACTAATTGGATATTGTATACCAGACATTTTAGTGAACACTTCACACGTATCTTATTAATAAGTACTATGAATCTAATATAAATATTATCTCAGTTATACAAATGAAGAAACAGGATTAGAGATTAAACTGCTTGCTCAAAAGTTACAAAGCTATAGGTGGCACACATAGGATTAGTTTCAGTCAATTTCATTTTTCTAAAAAGTCAAAAAGCTAACTTTTGGTGAAAAGAATAGCATCTTTTTTGTCTTTAATTCACATATTACTCAGAAGACATTCCTTAAAAAGTGTGCTTGTTTGAACACGTATGATAGTACTTTTTAGTTATTACAACTTAGGTATTAATTACAATTTTTGGTATTAAGGGAATGCATTCTTTGACACAACACACATATTATAGTTTTATTCTTTTTTTTTAAATAGAGCTCTATATGAAATGAACCTGTTGTCAGTTGTTTCTGTTTTCAGACCAAAAACCTTAATTCATTTTTGTCTCATACACAGCATTTAATCCATCAGCAAACCATAGCTCTGCCTTCAAAATACATCTACAATCTGATGACTTACCACCACCTGCCTGCTGCTATCCTCAGCCACTCTAGCACCATTTTTCACTTGATTATAGTATCTTCCGTTAATATTTCTACTTTTTCTTCCATTAGTGTTTTCAACCTATCAGGGGGAATGGTTCATCCTTGTATCAAGTCATCTTACTCCTTTCTTTGTTCTAAATCCTCCAGTTAATTCCTGTTTTACTCACTGGTAAAAGCCATTTAGTCCTTAACAATTTGACTTTTTGTGGCGGCTCCTACTACCTGTCTAGCTTTACCTTGTACTATTCTCCCATTTGATTGCACTTGCTTATTTCTGTGCTGGGTTGCTTATCCTCTAAATTTCCATGTAGATCATTTCCTCACTACCTTGAAATATTTGCTCAAATGTCGACTTCTCTCTGAGGATTCCTTGGCTACTGTGTATAAAATTGCAACCTGTTTCCCAACTTGTTCCTCCTCATCTCCCTTCTTTATTTTTTTCCTTTAGCATTTATCACTACCTAACCTTAGTATATAATGTCCTTATTTTATTAGCTGCATTTTTCTACTAAGTCGTAAATTCCATGAAGGGAATTTTGTTTTTTTCGTTTACTTGGATTAGGTGTGATCAAAATATACAGTGAATGCTAAAATTTTAAAAAATTCTCATAGTAAAAAACACGTTGCCATTACTCCCCTTCAAAATACTCCTCTTGTGCTGGTGAGATGGCTCAGCGGCATAAGTGCCTGCCTGGCAAGCGCGAGGTCCTGAGTTCAACTCCCGGAACCCACATACGAAGAAAGGACCAGTGATATCGCTCAGCGGCACGGGCGCCTGCTGGTGCGCGAGGTCCTGAGGTCGACCCCCGATACCCACAAAAACAAACAACAAAAAAATACTCCTTTTACTTCAAATACACTTATTCCATTATCTTGTCACTTTCTGAAGCAGTTCTGGAGTTGTCTTTTGTGAGGGTCTTTACAAAATGTGGTAAAAAATTTACAGTGAATGCTGCTACCAAATGCCACCCCATGTAAAGCCACTGTGGTGTGTCCTCATCCATCTTATTCACTGGGTCTGGCCCTGTGCAACTTTCAGCTTTTTCCCAAAGTCAGAATGACCATGAAAGGTAAATGTTTTGAATTGATTTGGCATAAATGTGTTTGAAGGAAGGAGGGAGTATTTTGAGGGGGATTAATTGTGATGTGTCTTTTACTGTAATAAAAAAATTCATAGTCTTTTTTGATTATATAGTATATCCTGGTATGAAGAACAATGTTTCATTGGCAGTATTCAGTATATTGTTTGTTGATCAAATGCATATTTAAAAAGTTGGAGTTTTCCGGGGGAATTTTGATACGTGTTCCCAGTTGATTAATTGCGGATGCTTTGGCCGTTTCAAAACTGTCCAGTGTTGTTACTGTTGAAAGTCTGGACTAACTTCCAAACAGACTGGTATCTTTGTTAATATATTTTCAGTTTTGCTTCTAAGCTTTCTTGATTGCAGCATAAAGCAGATATGATGGTTTTGTCACTCAGACTTTTAAACATTTACTTTGTAACTGGAAAAATCTCTTTTTCAAATCTTAAAAATGCCTTCTTATAGGGACTTTTTAAAAGCTTGATATGTTTTCGTTACCTCAATCTTCTCTGGTATTAAATGGTGAATTTGGATATTTACCATTGTCCCCCCAGACTGTGTCTAGTTTTAGAAATTACTCAGTATTGAAAGTACAGTTTCATTCAGGTGGACAGTTTAAAAAATAAAACTTGGGCTGGTGAGATAGCTCGGCAGCATAAGCACCTGCCTGGCAAGCACGAGGTCCTGAGTTCGACTCCCGGAAACCACATGCGAAAAAAGGGCCGGTGATATTGCTCAGCGGCACAGGCACCTGCTGGCGCGCAAGGTCCTGAGTTTGACCCCTGGTACCCACAAAAAAAGAAAATAAAATAAAACTTATACATGATTTAGTTTTCACAGCATAAATGGAACTAGAGGTCATTGCGTAAAGTGAAATAAACCAGGCATAGAAAGAAGTGCTGCTTGATCCCAAAGGTTGATCATTGAGTGCTAAGAAATAGATAGGAGAAATAAACGCTAATGTTCTGTTGAACAGTAGGGTAACTGTAATTAATGTATGGTTCAGAAAGCTAGAAAAAGGAATTTTGGATGTCATCACCATAAAGAAGTGACAAATGTTTGAGGAGGTATTTTTGCCCTAATTTGAACATTGTGTACATTTATTGAACTATCACATGATACCCTATAAATATAGTTTTTAATGTATCAATTAAAATTGTATACAAGTATTGTTTAAAAATAGATTTAGGATAACATGTCTTATAGTGAGAAGCAACAGAACCCCCCCTTTCAATATTTCCAAGGCATTGTTTTCTCCCAGAAGCAATTCTGTTAATTCTTTCAACAGTTTCTTTTAGTGGAATTCACCAGCAGCATCATCATGGTCATGATCACCAAAAGACACTTAAGTGTTTACTAGGTGCTACTGTTCTAAGTAGGATTTTTTAAAAAAACTTACTTCTCTAGGTTGAGACTGTTGCTGTTATCTACATAGTAATACATGAGCAGAGTAACACACGAGCAGACTGAAGCACCCTGTAATGATCACAATTACATGATTAATAAGTAGATAGGCTAGGATTTAATTACCTGTACTTAACTACCTGTTGTATTTATCACTATATTAGAGTGTCTCCATTTCACTAAATAACATATTAGTGCTTTTTCTTGGTTTATTGCTTGAATTTGATATGATAAATGACGATTAAGCTTTTTACAGACTCGACAGGAGGGCAAAAGGGTAAATGCTTGACTCGATGGTTCTGGTAGAGGTAGATTGGGATCCTTTGTGTTAGTGCTGCTCATACTATCTCTGGTGAGAAATTTTTCAGTTTTTTCTTTTGTATTTATGTTTTTTAAAATTACAATGAAAATGAATTAATTACAAAATGACATAAAATACAAGCCTCATTTAAAAATTATAATCAAGAACATATTCTGTCAAATTGCTATAGAAGGTGAATGTTCCAAACTTCTAATTTCTGTACTAAATGCCTTCAGAAATTGGTAAAACATATTTCTTGGAATTCTTGGACCAGCACTGGCTCAAGAGCCGTACTTTGAATAGCATTGCCCTGTGTGTATTCCGGCTTCCAATTAATCCTTGTTTGTAGTCAGCCTGCCGCTTTCATCCCTACCATCTCTGTGTTGAGCCTCTTGGGGGTTATGCAGGATAGATTGGCTTCCTCTTTGGTTTTGTTCCTTTCCGTGTCTCATGTGGCCTGTATCTTTATCTGGATTTGTCATTTACTTTTGAATCTGCTTTCCATCTTATGGGAGTTTAAGTATCTTTATCACCAATAACTATTCCTTTTCTTTTTATTATGGTGGCTTTAATTCTGTTTTATTCCTGTACATATCATTTTAACAGATTTATAAAGGAAAGTAGAGAATTGTTTATGGTAAATTTGTTGCTTAAGACTTGGAAGTAGGCTGGATGTGGTGGCGCACATCTGTAATCACAGCACTCAGGAGTCTGAGGCAGGAGGATCACTACGAGTTCAAGGCCAGCCTGGGATATGAAGTGAGTTCAAGGCCAGCCTGAACTGCATAGTGAAACCCTGTCTCAAAATGACTAAAAAAGAAAAAAAGACTTGAAGTCTGCCAGAGATTTTTTTTCTTTTAAATTCTGCAGGTAATCGTGGAGATTTGGCATCTGAGGCTCTTGTGTACTCTTATGCAGGAGGTACAGTGAATAATTCTGTCTGATCAAGAGGACAGTTGGCCCTGAAATCCAGTTTACATTTTACTCACTAAGGCTTATTCCTTTGTTGGGTCTTCAAGAGAGCCAGCCATCCTGCCTACCTGCCTCCTTCCCTCCCTCCTTCCCTTCCTCCCTTCCTCTTTTCCTCTCTCCCTCTTTCCCTCTTTCCCTCTCTCCCTTTCCCTCTTTCCCTGCCATCCTCCCTTCCTTTTTTTGTGGCACTGGGGATTGAACCTAGGGCTTTTGTACTGAGCTGTATCCCCATTTGTTTTTATTTTTTATTTTAAGACAGGGTCTTGCTAAGTCACTTAGTTTCTGGACTGGGCTAGAACTTGTGAGCCTAGCCTCCCAGATTGCTGGTATTATAGGCTTACCCCACTATAGCTGACTGGAGTGCCTATTTCTAATTCCACACAGGCACCAACCTATGGTATTGTGGTGGTACACCTAATTTAAGGGAGTGTCTTTTTTAATCCACATAAGGGTGTTGTATATCTTAGTAATGATGTACTTAAAGACCTTCAAACACAAAAATAGTCCTTTCTCAAAATTGTACCAATAAGATATGCATTGTATTCCATCAGATAACTCTGAACATACTCAATGAATTGGTTGGTTGGTTCTTCCCTATCCCCCTCTCCCCTCAGTATCTCAGTTGTCTTTCCTCTGGGTTTCATTGCAGCCATTGTGTCCTCTTATATATTTTTTCTCATTGTTTTGTAGTCATCTTTAACATGTTTGACTCTGCCATTATACTTTACCTCCTTACATTCTAGGATAGTTCTGTACTCAGGAAAAATCTTTTTGAATGAATGAATTTTTGTTTACAGTTTTAAGTGTTACTTTGTCACCAGTGAAGATAAGATTTTTATGCCCATAACAAAAAAGTTGATGAACACTGGCTTAAGAAAGCAAGGATTGGGCCGGTGAGATGACTCTCAGCAGCATAAGCGCCTGGCTGGCAAGCGCAGGGTCCTGAGTTCGACTCCTGGAACCCACATACGAAAAAAGGGCCGGTGATATCGCTCAGCGGCACGGGTGCCTGCTGGCGCGGGAGGTCCTGAGTTTGACCCCTGGTACCCCCCCACAAAAAAAAAAGAAAGCAAGGACTTGTTTTTCTTCTACAATCAGAAGTTCAGAGGTACGCAGTCCAGGGCTGATTTAGCTATTCAAGAATGTCATCAAGGAACCAGTATCCTGTCTTTCTGGTTTATGGCTTTTGTCTTCATGGTCACAAGATGGCTTTTGAATTTGTAGACCCTTGAGCATAATTGGAGGAAGGAAGGAAAGGGAAGAATGAAAGAAAATGTGTTTTTATAAGGCTTTACATTTTTCTTCTATAGACAGTGTCCTGTTGTCTTGGAACTGATGCTGTCATTTAATTGTCCAAGTCTGTGTCATATGGCAAACCCTCCTTGCAAAGAAGGCTTGAATTTTGAACATTCTGCTTTTGATCTTCTATGGGAAAGCAAGAAGAGGAGGATTAGAATTAGAATTTAACTCAAAAGTCTCAGAAAACTATATAGGGTAGTAGTTTGGAAGATAGACCTGAATTTGAATTTTGGGTTTGTTACTTCCTGGTTCAATGACTTTAACAGCTTTGTGTCTCAATTTCCTCATCTATAAAATGGATCTAGTAATAAATACCTATCTCACTGTGTTGTAGAAAGGATTAAATGAATTAATACATATCATAGGTTTAACAGATATAGTTTGTTCTATTTTAAGTATTAGTTGTTGTTATTGCCATTACCTACAAGTACAGTTGAAACTCAAATTATAAATTTATTACTCAAAGAGTTTGTTTTCTTTGGAATGGAAAAAGAAAACATTTAGATTAAAACAGGTTTAGGTAGGTGATTTTGAGTACGGGGTGGGGATATGTGGAATAAGATGGTAGAACTTCCTTAAGGGCTCTAGTGACTAATAGGCACTATAAAAATTACAGGCTGAGTTAAAACATTTGAACCATTTAAACTGAACCATTGAATTAATTTTGGTATTCCATGGTTCTTGGGTAATTTTGAACAGGTTGGCATTTTACCACCAGTCCCTTAAAGTTGAGCTCAGTAGAAATTTTATCTGTCATTGATAGGTTAGAAAACTTAATTCTTAATTGATTTGATTTCATATTTCCAGTTTGTAATTACTTTAAAAATTATCAATTATTTTCTTTATTTTTTTTTTAGCCCCATCTGCTTTGATATGATCGAGGAAGCATATATGACAAAATGTGGCCACAGCTTTTGGTAAGATGATTTTATTCAGTCAAATAGTCTTTCAACTCTTTTAAGTAATGTGTAAATGTAGCCAGAGAAATAATGCTTTTTAAACTAACTTTATATTGTTTCCTTGATTGATACGTCTTTACAGGGTTGCCAGTTCAAGATGGTAACATATGGTTGGTACATAATTTCTGTGAAGTACTGTACTTAGATTTACCATAGGAATTAAATATGGATTTAAAAACTTTACCTTTTATTAATTGTTAGTAAGTACTTTGCTGTTTTAGAAAATTGGGAATGATAAGCATTTAGGAACAAGCATGAATTACTCACTTGGGGTAGGTGGTAAGCTCAGAAAAGCAAGCTTAGAACATGGGGAAAAAATCATAGAGAATTAAGTTCTGATTCTCTTTAATACATTGCTCAGTGTTACCTGTATATCATGTCACATTGATGTGTGCATTTACACATTTTTAATTGTAAAATACAACAGAATTTACAGCCTTAACACCATTTTTGTTCGTTTGGTTTTGTTTTGCAGTACTGGGGATTGAACCCAGGGCCTTTGCACTGAATTATATTCTCATCTGTTTGTTTGTGGAATTAGTGTTGTTCTTTTTTTTTTTTTTTTTTTTTGGCACTGGGAATTGAACCCCTGAGTTACATCACCACTGAGCCACATTTCCAACCCTTAACTTGCAACAGGGTCTCCCTGAGTGACTAATTTGCCCAGGCTAAAGCTTATGCTCCTCCTGCCTTGCCCTCCTGGACTGCTGGGAGTACTGGTGTGAGCCAGCACACTGGCTCAGTCCTGACCTTTTTGATATGTACATTTCAGTATTGTTGAGTATGTTCATTTGTTGTGTAGTCCATCTCCAGGACTTTTGCATTTGACAAAATTGAAAGAGTATAGACCTTAAAAACAACTTCCTGTTTTTCCTTCTGACAGCCACCATTCTACTTCCTTTTTATAAGAATTTGGCAACTCCAGATACCTCATATAAGTGGAATTATGCAATAATTATGCTTTTTGGTTACTAACTTACTTAACATAATGTCTTTTATGTTCATCTGTATTGCAGTAGTATATTTTAGAATTTCTTTCCTTTTTAAGACTGAATAATACGCCCCTGTATGTATAGACCACATTTGTTTTATCCATTCATCTCTCCAAGGACAGTAGGGTTGCTTCTTCCTGTTGTTTCTTGTGAATGGTGCTGCTATGAACATGGGTATAAAATACCTCTTTTGGACCCTGCTTTAACTCAAAATTGGAATTGCTGGATCATACAGAAATTTTGTTTTTAATTTTTTGAGGAACCACCATTACTATTCCATAGTGGTTATACCATTTTATTATTTATTTATTTATTTATTTGGTTGTATTCAGTTATTTATTTTTGAGACAGGGTCTCAATATATAGTCCAGCTTGGCCTTGAACTTGCTACATAGTCCAGCTTGCTATGTAGTCTAGGCTGGCTTTGAACGTGCCATCTTCCTGCCTCAGTCTACCAAGTTCTGAGATAATAGAAATGTGCCACTATGTGGTAACATTTTATGTTCTCATCAGTAAGCACATAGGGGTTCTAATTTCTCCATATAACTTGCCATACTTTTTGTTTTGCTTTTGTTTTCTTCCCCCCCCAGTCCCCCCCCCTTTTTTTTTTGGATAATAGCCATCTCAGCAGATACATAATCTGTGTATGTTTAATTCCTTTCTTGGCCTTTTATTTCCCACTTACTATTGACAGTTTATTACAAAGGATGTCTTAAAGGGTACAAATGAAGAACCAGATGCAGAAATACATAGGGTAAGGTAGGTAGGAGAAGGCATGGAGCTTTCATGCTTTCTCCAAGCTTGCCACCTTCCTGCATCCCCATGTGTTCAAAAACATGCGGCTCTCTGAACCCTGTCCTCTTGGGTTTTATACAGGCTTTGTTATGTTGCCATGACTAATTAAATCATTGATTGGCCATGGGTAGTCAACTAAACTTGTAGTCTCTTCCCCTTTTCCTAGGGATGGAAGATGAGTCTAGCTACCGGGTTTGTTCTCTGATTACCAGCCATTGTGAGGCTACCAGCAGTTCCCAGATATCAGTCATCTCATTTAACTTACTTATTTTTTGATTGGCAGTGGCGTATCCTACTTGTAATCTGTCATCTTTATGAATTATTTACCTCTTCTCTTGGCATAAGGATTTAGCTTTAGTCTTTCTGTTTTATTCTAATAGTCCTTACATTCTAATTCATATTGAAATTAGACCCATAATTTTATGTTGAAGTTGTAGTTGATATGTGGCAGATTAATATCCTTTAGTCATGAAAGATATTGGTGTTAGCGCCAGTCTGTAAGTCTTTTAGTTTCATCTGAATCGTGGTGTTTCAGTAATAGGTATATCCAATTTGATGATCATTTAAATAGTTCAGAATAAAAATAGCTCTCTTAGGTTGTATTCTTTATCAAAACAAAATTGGAGCAGTGTATACTCTTGGCTTAGAAAACTTTTATTGTACAGAAAGATGTAATATGAAATGTAAATCTCTATTTCCTTGGTCTCAACATCTTCAGGTGTTGTCACTTGTATAGAATGATTGTGTGTTTTTTCAGAATCTTTTTGCCAGTATTTTTTAAAGTTTTCTTGAATAATTTTTATTTTTTAGTGTTTGTGTTGACATTATTATGATTCATGGCTCTCTTTACACTCCATGTTGCTTATGAAATTCTGGTTGTGTGGCTGTCCCTTCTGTGGTAATATATGAATGGTTCTTGGTCTTTCAGCCTGATTGTTCAGCAGTAGTTCTAGTTTGTCCATAAATTAATCCACCTCCTGAGCATTCCATAGAAAATCATATACTTAAAGTTTTTGGATCTTGATTATTCTGGAAAATTAAGTGATCTAGTGGAGACTTTTTCAGCCTTGGCACTGTTGAGATATTAGACCAGTTAATTTTTCATTGGGGTGACTGTCCTGTACACTATAGATTGTTCATGTCACTATCTTCTATCCAGTGGCAGTTCCCCACCCTGCAGTGAAAACCAAAAATGTCTGCAGAGATTTCTGGATATCGCTTGGGAAAGAAAACTGCCTGCTGTTGAGAAATGTTGATCTAGAGCTAGCTTTTATTTATAGATCAGGACTTCTGCTTGTCTTTTCCTTCTCCTTCATCCTCCTCCTCCTCTCATTCTCTCCCTACTCCTTTCACTTCCTTTTCCTCCATAGACTTAAAATTTTTGAAATACTAAACAGATTATAAAGAGGAGTTTTTACTTTTGCTAATTGTCCTCCTTTAACTTCTGTGTCTCCTGTGGTATTTTAAAAAGGGCTCTGGATCAGTTCAGTAATGGTGCTTCACTGTGCTGTGAAACGTAATAAATTAGTAATTGACCTTATAACTGACAGGCCTTGCCTTTTCAGTGAGTCCTGTCATAGTCATGTCCTTTAGGTTATTGTTGGGAAACCCCATTGGTGTTTTAAATAACTTTTTCCCCCTTCAATTTGGTTTAGGTTTAGATCATCATTACAATTTCAGTTATTATTGTGTTATACCTTGATGTGAATGTATTTTAAAACACCTTCCCAAGGGCGAGATTTCATTGCGTAGAGACCATGTTTGACAGGAGCTAGTAAAGCTGGAGGCAGTCCTAGTGTGAAACTTGACGTACTGTGAAACATCTCGGCAGTTTTATATAAAGCAGAAGTTTATATTTATTTATCCTAATGTGTGAGGCCTCTGTTGTTTTACCTGTCTTTTGATTCTAACTTTGACTGGTAAGTTGAAGCCTAGCAGTGTATAACTTCAAAACTCCATCCAGATTATTAGCACTGCATCAAAATGGACCACATCCACAGCGTACCTCTCATCCCACATGTAAAGTCTTTCCTAGTAGTAGGTTTGTGAAAATATGGCAGGCACTTCTTTCAATTTATTCCTTCCTCCTTGAGAACTCTTTCTCTTTTGTGTGATCCTATTACCTGTAGCCTAAAACTTAACAATTAATTAATTAAAAAATCCTAGCTTCTGTGTAATGTAGGGATAAATTGGCTCTTTATCTTAGCCTCTTTGCTGCTTCTAGCTTGTCTCCTGTGCCTTGCTTCTCAGACCTCACGTCTGTCAAGTTCAGACTTCCTGCTGCTTTGCTTCATTACCAGTCAATTCTAGTCCCTGCATATAGGTGATCAGCCTGGGTGTCGGGATGTCTTTTGAGACACTCATCTTGAGGCTGTCATCTTGTACTGTGCTATTAGTGTTTATACCTGATTATTGTTTTTGATGACTGGTACTGATTTATTCTTGTTTCTTCTTTTTCTGGAATTTTACGATAACACAGTCTTATACATCTGCCTATCCTTATAAAAAGACATTTATATTTTGTCACCAGATGAATACATAATAGAAGAAACAGACAGCCTTATGCATGTATAGAGAAATATTCATACTTGATGATTTTTTTGAACTCTGTGATTTAATGTATACGTTTATTTATTTTAGTGATACTGGGGATTCTTTTAATGAGCAAATAGAAGAGGTGTTGACAGTCACATACATGATAGTTACAAGGGCAAGTTTGCTTTGGGGAAGTACTGAGGTGTAGTAGATACTGTCTATTAGCTTTCTCTTTGCTGAGACACAATACTTGATATCCATAAGTTAAAAGATGAGAAGTTTGATTTGGCTCATATTTTAAAGGGATTGAGTACATGGTAAGTTGGGTCCAAGGTGAAACATCATAGTGGAAGGATTTGTTAGAGCAAGGCTGCTCAGTTTATGGTTGCTAGGAAAGAAAGAGCAGTGAAGCAGGGTCAGAGAGGAAGGGGCTGGAACCAGACATAAACCCTAAAAGCATAAAGTTTTATGCAGTGGTGTGTAATTTGATATACTTCAATTCTGTAATATTGATGGGTATTATCCAGTTCAAAGCAGAAAAGTGACATAAACTTCCGTTCTTGAGTATAATTCTTTTTGCCGGTGTCCCAGACTTCTGAAGAGAGATACTATGGTGGTAAGTGTATTGATACGGGATAGGATTAGGATGCCAAAGAAAGGAAGAGAGGATGCTATCTACTAGATTCTGGAATAACTTCTTATATATTGACAAACTTTCTGACTTATTGTTATTACTCTTTTTTTTTTGGCACTGGGTATTGAACCCGAGTTGTATCCCCACTGAGCTACGTCCCCAGTCTTTAACTTGTTCTTTTTGCCATATTATTGGCTCATTTTCTATTGTTTTTTTCAATGGAAGCTATTTGCCAACACCCAAAATCTCTTCTATCATCCTCTCTCTCATTTTTAATAACTTGCCTAGAATCTCCTTCATAAGTTGCTTTATTTTAATTTGTAGAATTTTTAAAAGAAGTAAATCTTTTCATGTCTGAGTTGTTTCCTGGTAATATTAACTGATTTTCTTTTCCTCTAAACAGACTATAAATTTCTCTGTGTTGGGATTCTTAGTGTAATGTATATCCATGCTATACTTCTCCTTTGTGATAAATATGAAAACAAAAACATTTAAAATGTTATTTACGTCACTGAAATTTCCATGTAGGAAAATTTCAGTCAGATATGAAGCATATTCTATGATAATATGGTAATTCTAGCCTTGTCATAATTGTAAGTAGTGATGATACTGTTTCTAGAACCTGTGAAAGTCATTTTTAATAGATTTTTGAATTTGTGTTATATGCCAGGCATTTACTCCAATCTTCAGACTCCTGTACTGTGCCAAAGACCAGTGTTACTTGGATTCTTTGTACCTTTCTCCTTTTTGCTTATCTTGAAAGTAACAAATGTGAAATGAGAAAGTAGTTGGTATCCAGAACAGTGAAACCTTGTGGGTCTAGGGTACTTTCATTTGTTCAGAAGGTAGGTGAATACAAAAATCACCTTCAGTTTATAAAGCTGAAATAAATTTGTAGTAATTTGGATAAAGAATAAAAAGTTTGCTTTCTTTTCAGGAATGATCTCTATAAGCACCCTTGTAATTTCTTAGGAATCAATTTTTTCCTGATTGTTTGAAATAATATTTACCATAGAGACTTGAAGACATCTATAAAGTCTCATATAACTCACAGACAAATACTGTTAATATAGGGTAAATGTCTTCAGTTTGTTTAGAATGTATATCTATGTATAGTTTTTTTTAGCAGATGTGAGATTATATATTTATCCATTGTGTGGTAGATTGCTAATTTTCTCCAGGAAAGTGATTATAATGGTATTTTTTTTCTCATGTCACTTCATTCCTTTTCTGTGATTTGGTTAAACAATATTTAAATAATTTATTTTAAGGTAATACACAGTTGTAAAGGTTAAACATTATAGAAATATGACATATGAAAGGCATGATTTCCTATAGTCATATTTTTCCAGTGATAACTGTTAATAAGTTATTGGCAGTATAGCATTGCATTGGATTAATGTTTACAAATTTACTTAGTCAGTTTTCTAGTATTTAGCTTGCTTCTATTTTGGTTAGCTATTTCCAGATAACCCTGCATTGAACAACCTTCTACATATATATTTCCTAAGGGTAAATTCCTACCTTAAGGGCGAATACAAAATCTTAAGGGTTTTCATGTAACTTGGCTTCTAGAAAGGTTGTGCTAGTTCCATTTTCCATTATGATGTATAGCATTCATAACCATGTGTACTCCTTTAATTTGACAGTGTTCTTTATTTTTCCATTCTGGTTAGTAAAATGTAGTATGTATATAATTTTGAATCATTCTTTTGGTTACTAGTGAAGGTGATTTTCTTATACTCACTGTGTAATTTTTGTCTTTTGCTCAAGTATTTGGTGTTTCTTTACAGTTTGAATAAGCTCTTTGTGTATTAAGAATATCAGCAGCCCAAGAACATGAATGTTTTGCTTAACTAAACCATAAAAAGTTGCTTTTCTAGTGCTTTTACTATACAAATTGTATGAACTTACATTTAGTATATTTTTAAAATTTATATCTAATAAGCTTGTTATGTGAGTTTACTTTGAAATGCCTTGTATACTGTTTACCCAGTAAATGCCCTGTCTTGTTTACAGTGTGAAAATGTAAGCTGAAATAATTTATTTTTGTTGAAAATAAAGACTAGGAAACTAACAGATGATATTTTGTGACTACCTTGTTAATTTTTCATTGATTTAATTAAGCTCATTTTATTTTTTCCTGCTAATAGCTACAAGTGTATTCATCAGAGTTTGGAGGACAATAATAGATGTCCCAAGTGTAACTATGTTGTGGACAATATTGACCATCTCTATCCTAATTTCTTGGGTGAGTCTTTGGAATTACTTTTTTTTTTTTTTTTTCCTTTAATATTCTTTCCCCCAAAATAGGTGCTAGCACTAGTTTGTTCCGAAAGCCTAGTTCATGCATAAGCAAGTTTGTCTCTACTCACCAGGATGCATTCCTCATCTTGGTTATGATGTAGATTATATACTTGTTAGTATGTGGTACTAAGTTTCATCAAAAAAGGAAAAGATAAGACAGAAATTCACAGAGCCTCTAGAATCAGTCTTGAATAGGTGGTCGGACAGGATGTGAGGATTAAGGAGAATGCTAGAGGTCAGAACACCTTTATGTCTCTCTGCAGCATTATGCATTCTCTGCTTTTGCTTTTGGGGCAGAAGTGAGAAGCAACAGAGGAGAGAGTTAATAGGGAGGGGAAATACATATTTGGCATATACTAGGGCAAAATGGGAGAGAAAAGTTGGATATTAGGATTCCTGAGTGGGAGAGGAGAGGCTCTGAATTGGTAAGACAGTTGAAAAGTCAGAATTGAGGACAGCAGGCATAGATAATGGAATGTTTGAAACAAATGGTAGGAATTGGAGAAGCGATATGAACCTTTAAGTATAGATGTTAAATGGTTGGAAGTAATAGGTAGTCAGAGACTAATTGTCATTATAAAAAAAAATTCTACATGTTGAATAGCCTAAGATACTGTGGGATACCTTTAGTCTGACTGCTTTGAGAATGAATAAGAGGCCAGATTGTCAGATATAGGTAGGCATGAAGTTGTTCCCTGCTGGATTTGTATATCAAAAAAGGTTAACTCTTTATTCTAAAGAGTGCTCATTAGGGTGTGACCACTACTTGTGTATTAGATTTTAATCTGCTGGAAAATACTTAGCCTTCCATAGCATTTTCTTTCTCCTCCATTTCTTCCTTTATCTCTGGTGCATACACTGTCTGCTCTTCTCCATATCCTTTATTCTTGCGATCCCTTTTTTTCCTAAGTCTAAATGGCTCACTTGGGGTGGAGTGTTTATACCCAATACTTTTCATGACTAAAGGATATTAACCTGCCACATATCAACTACAACTTCATAAAGTTATGTGTCCAATTCCAGTATGAATTATAATATAAGGACTATTAGAATACAACAAAAAGACTAAGGCTAAATCCTTAAAGCCAAAAGAATAAATGAATAATTTATAAAGACCACAGATTACAAGTAGGATGTTCCATCTTCTATCAAAACATAAATAAGTAAAAGAGAAGACTGATACCTGGGAGCTCCTGATATCCCAGGCTGGTGATCATGATGGCTGGTAATCAGGGAACAAACCAGGTAGCTAGAGGGTTGGAACTTTCAGCCCATCCTCCATCCCAGGAAGAGGGGAAGAGACTAAAAGTTTAGTTAATCACCTGTGGCCAACCAGTGATTTAATTAGTCATGGCAACCTAACGAAGCCTTTATAAAACCCAAGAGGACAGGGTTCAGAGAGAGCTATATGTTTCTGAACACATGGGGGTGTGGGAAGGTGGCATGCTTGGAGAAAGCATGAAAGTTCCCTGCCCTCTCCTACCTACCTTACCCTATGTATTTCTGCATCTGGTTCTTCATTTGTATCTTTTAAGACATCCTTTGTAATAAATTGTCAATTGTAAGTGGGAAAAAAAGGCAAAGAAAGGAAGTAAGAATACACGGATTACAAACCCATTGAGATGACTACTATCAAAAAGGGTGTGGTGAGAAAAGAAAAAGGAAAAACAAAAAGTGTGACAAGTTGTATGGAGAAATTTGGAACCCCTGTGTGCTGTTGGTGAGAGCATAAAATGGTATAATCACTATGGAAACACTGGTGGGTCCTCAAAAAATTAAAGACAAAATTTCCATATGTTACAACAATTCTGTTTTTGAGTATGTATCTAAAACAGTTGGAAGCAGGGTCCAAAAGAGGTATTTTACACTCATGTTCATAGCAAGACTGTTCACAAGAGCCAAGAATGGAAGCAGCCCTACTGTCTATGGAGGCATAAATGGATTTTAAAAAAGTGTAGTATATATACGTGCAGTTGAATATTTCTTACCATTAAAAAGGAAGGAAATTTGGACGTGTGCTACAGTACTCTCAATACATGTTCAAATTCTCCCAATGCTAGCAGTTTCTGTTCTAGACTCCTATAGGTCCTGCCCAGCCTTGCCATCTCCCTTATGCCGTGTGTGTGTGTCTCTGTCTGTCTGTCTCTCTCTCTCTTTCACTTTCTCTCACTGTCTCTGTAGGTTTCTCTGTATATAAAATTTTATAAATTAAATTTTCGTACTTTCATGATGAATGCTCTTCTTTCTCATTAATGTAAAAAGTATCACACATGAAATGTTAAAAAACCGTGCTTAGGAAAAAAACATAGCTAAAGCACATAAAGGGCTTCCTGCTGCCAGGTACTGTTTTGGGTGCTTTATTGACATGCTTAATCATTTCGGCAGTTCTGTGAGGTGGGTACTGCTATTATTATCCTTATTCTTCAGGTGAGGAAACTGAGGCATACATAAGTTGAGTAAGTTGAGTAACATTACACAGCCAGTAAATACTGGATTGGGATTTGGTTTTAAGTAGTCTGGTTAAACAACACTACACTTTAACTATGCTATGTTTCCTTTTTTTTTTTTTTTTTTTTTTTTTTTTTTTTTGTGGGTACTGGGGGTCGACCTCAGGACCTCGTGCGCCAGTAGGCGCCCGTGCCGCTGAGCGATATCACTGGCCCTTTTTTCGTATGTGGGTCCCAGGAGTTGAACTCGGGCCCTCGCGCTTGCCTGGTGGGCACTTACACCGCTGAGCCATCTCACTGGCCCCTATGTTGCCTTTAAGAAGACAGTTGCTGCAATGGAAGACTTCAGCAGTAGAAATGCATTGTTTTGGTAGTGAGTTTTTTTTCCTCAGTCCTGTGCATAAGACTGCAGAGAAGTAGTATAATTAACTGATGTATAATTATCTTTCAGATTTAAATCTCAGTTCTAATAACTGATCTTAGTTCCAACTAAATGCCTAACTTGATTAGAATATGGAAGTGTTAGCTGAAAGTGATAATGTCAAATTTGGAATCTCAGGTCATAATCATTTGGCTTAATTATTCAACAAATGATGGGTTCCTGGTATACTCAGCGACTGTACCTTAGTGAACAAGACAGAGATTGAGTCCATAAATGCTTTAATTTGTAGTATGAAAAGAAAGCAAAGCATTGCTTTTTTTTTTTTTTTTGTCATTTTGGGATACAGTCTCACAATGTCACTGACACTGGCCTTGAACTTGCTACGTATCCTAGGCTGGCCTCAAACTAGTGATCCTGCTATTGTAGCCTCCCGAATGGGTCATAGGCGTGTGCCCGCCATGCCTGGCTCAAAACCTTGCTTTTTTTTTTTTTTTTTTTTAATACATTTCCAAAGCTACAGAAAGGAATTGACCATATTGCTTTACTTGTTTATAATTTATGGCATAGTTTTTGAAGGATTTTTCTCACTTAATGTGTAACTTTTATGACTTTGATATATTGACAATTTGAATGTTAAGTCCATTGCATACTGTGTGGCATTTTAAGAGACATTTCTTCTTTTTAAAATTTTAAAGTACAAAAGTAAAGTATCTCTTTGATAAAGAAATAAAGTGTACTAAAAAGAAATTGCTTTTTTATTTCCCAGGTAAAGTTTATAGTTTATAAAGGGGAAACAGTCTTGTTTTTCAGATAGCTACAGGAAAAATCTGATTCAGTAATTGAAAACTGTAGTTTGGTAAGTGAAGAATTTAAATGTTTTTATATAATACAGCATACCAGCAAATACATTTACTTTTTGCCTTCGTTTGCCATAATTATTTTGCAGTTTAACTTTGGGGCCTTTTAAAAACTTGATTGTTCTTAAAGGTATTGGCAAGAATCAAATGCAGTGGTATGTGAGATTTCTTAGTAAAAAGTAGTAGTATGTAAAGTACCACAGTTATTTTACATTTTCACAACAGATCTGTAATTCTTTTGTCTTGCTTCAGGGTAGCTCCGTAGCATAGGTGGTACATGCAGTGGGAATGTGTTAAATTACAAGTTTTATTCACATAGTTACTTCTGTAATTGAAACATTAAACTGTTATTTATTTGTTCTCACTGTATTATTTCAAGTTCTTTTATATTCTCTAGATTATAACAGCTTTGTGAAGTACATACATTGCAGGCTTTTTAATGTCAGAGTTCACCTTGCCTACATTTCTAGCCTTAGTGCTTAGCCCCCAATAATCATTCACAAAATCACCCTGAATCTGTGTCTCTGCTGTATCTATTTTATATCTTCTTATCTTCAGCTGTTTTATGACTTTGCTACACTCAGCTCCCCTTTTCTGAATTCTTTTCCGTTCATCTTTCTCCTTAGTGAATCTCTGTACGTCTGTTTGGCCCAGTTCTTACATCAACTTTATCTGAGTCCTCTTAGTTAATACTGTATTTTGATTGATCCTGGCCTGTGTACTTTGTAAATATTTGTACTTCATAAAATCTATTTCAGTGATAGTACTGATTATTACATACAGTATTACAACTACTATCTTGCTGGTTTGAGTTGTTTCAGGTCTTCAGTTGCCCTGTTCATTTTTGAGACTTGGATCCATAGGTTTTGTTTCTATATTTTTTCTGAAATATTTGTAACTGCATTGTGGTATAGTGGAAAATATTAGACAGTAGGGGTCGAATCCCACCTCTGTCTTGTTCTATATGTAACTGTATGTTATTTATGCTCCCTGTCCTAATATTTCCTTATCTCTAAATGGAGAGAATAACTTGAAAGGTAATACCAGTAAAGTACCTTACTAGCACAGTGCTTGTTTACCCTTCTTTATCAGTATTTTTGGTATTAATGTATTAGTTGTTAAAACAAAAGAGAATAAAAACTAAATAAAAAACACCCAGGAAGAAAGTTACATTGACTTAAACATTATGCAGAAGAATCTTCAGAGCTAGTTAATTTAGTGGTTCAGTGTGATACTGTTCTATTCATTCTTTCATCAGCATCTGCCCTCATTCTTTGGCCAGCTATACTCAGGATTACAAGGTGACTGACTAGGTCTATGATATCATACCCTTATAAAGGCGTGGAACTGAGAGACAGCACACCTCTCACTGGTTAAAACTGGATTACATACTTGAGCCCACATCAATCTGGGAAGGATATGAACGAGTATATTGGCTTAGGTTAGTCAAGAATCATACAGTGGGTTTGGGGAAAGATCTGGCCTTTCTGAAAATTATGGTGGTCTGACATTTGGGAAAAAAAATCATGTTATCAAGAAAAAACATATGGTGGATTTTTTGCTTCAGCTTAGTTCTTTAATTAGAAATAACAGTTCTCAAAAGAAAAGGGGGTAATTTTGAAAATAAATGGTTGAATATATGATAAAACCTAGACACTTTACACTAACTGAATTATATTGAGTTGTATGTTGGGAAGCTTTTTTTTTTTTTTTTAATCTCTGGGCTGTTTGAGTCATGAGTTACAGTTAGTTATAGGAATACTAATATAAAAAGCAAAATTTTTGTGCTTTGTTGGAAGACTGATAGTGTCTTCCAAAATATTTACAGAAAAGTTACAAAACAAATAAAAGTCTTTGGTGCTTATGGATGCTCAGTTACCTATGCCTGTTAGCCTGTAGAGAATAATCTGTCCCCAGTACCCAATAGTGTCATCCTGGAGAAACATGTAAGAGAAAGTATGTATTCTAAACAGTTTTCCTATGGTAACAGAAGTCACAGTAGTAACAGATTCAAGAAAACTTTGATTTGAACTATAAAAACCTAATACTTTTTGTGTATGATCTTTTTTTTAATTTTCAGGCTGTGTAAAGTTAAAATAGAATGTAAACAACAGTTAGAAAACACATGTAACAGAAATACAACTTATGTGTACTTTTTGTTTCTATTTCCAGTGAATGAACTCATTCTCAAACAGAAGCAAAGATTTGAGGAAAAGAGGTTCAAATTGGACCACTCAGTGAGTAGCACCGTATGTTTCAACTCTTCTTACTATTTTTAATAAATTTCAGTTTAGTATTAACTAAATGTTACAGTTTAGTGTATAATTTAATTTTCTTAAAGGGAATTTATGATTCTCTTCAAATAAATAACTTTTAACTTCATTGTGGAACTTTATGAGACTATCATCTATTTCCCCACGTTTGTGAGACATGCTCCCCCTATGTATGTAGTTGAGGCAGCTTTGAGCTGCTTTGTGTCCCAGGCTGGCCTTTGAACTCATAGCAGTCCTCCTGCCTCAGTCTCTCAAGTGCTGGGATTACAGGTGTGCACCAGCACACCTGGCAAAAGAGTATCATCTTTTGAAAGATCTAGTGAAATCACACTGAGACAGAATTGGCTTGTAATGTGACATTAGAAGGATTTTTTATGGCAAAGAGAAACTGGGCAGATATTTTGAAAAAAGATTCTCAGCTCAAAAGGATTAGCTCCAATTACTGACGCAGGTGAGTTTAAATTAATACTTTACCAATTGCAAAGTTGAAAATATAGAAGATAATTAAAATCCATATGCCTGTTTTGAAATGAAATTATATCTTTAGAGATTCTATTAACATTTGTCATGAATGGGCCTTTCACATCTGTTGGCTGAATTTGTTTAAAGGGGAATTGGTGTTTAAATTATAACTAGAAGGGTGTGGGAGCCAATAGTTGGGAATGTGTTGTTTAGAAAATTATTTCCATTTTTTTTTCATATCTATGTAATTCTGTATTTCCAATGTACTTTTGATATCTGTGTGATAAGCATATTGGGAAGTAAGAGTTAAGCCTTGTTTTAGAGAGTGTACAACAATCTTGTTAGGAGGTTATTGTGTTTCTTCATTTTTAGAACGGCCACAGGTGGCAAATACTTCAAGAGTTATTGGGAACTGATCAAGACAGCCTTGATTTGGCCAATGTTAACCTCATGTTGGAGTTACTAGTGCAGAAGAAGAAACAGCTGGAAGCAGTAAGTGGTAGCTGAATTTAAAAATTTTTCTTTTGTTGTAAATGATAATCTTTATTCCAAAGAAAAAGATTCAGAAATGTTTTAAAATTAATAGTCAATAATCTATCTTTTTTTTATTTGGCCAGAAAAAATAACTTTGAAAGAGTCCCTATTTTCAAGTTAAAGAAAAAATAAATTCCTTTTAATGTAACTTTTTGCAGTGGCCAGTTTCTATTAACAAGTGCCAAGTGTTAAAGATAGTATAATTTTATTTCAATAGGAAAGAGTTATATTGGTGATTTTCTTCTAAAGAGTGTCATTTTTGCCATACCATTCCCTTTTGCGTTTGAGATTTTGGGGAGGAGATAGAGATTATTCTTATCAACATAAAAGTGAAGTACCACTTTCAGTAGGTATATATTGAAGCAGCAGTAGTCTGGCTTAACTTGGTATTTAAAGAGATGTGTGGATCTAAATGTGTCTTTTTTTTTTTTTTTTTTTTTTTTTTGTGGGTACCGGGGGGTCGACCTCAGGACCTCGCGCGCCAACAGGCACCCGTGCCTCTGAGCGATATCACCGGCCCCTTTTCTGTATGTGGGATCCGGGAGTCGAACTCGGGCCCTCGCGCTTGCAAGGCAGGCGCTTACGCCGCTGAGCCATCTCACCGGCCCTATCTAAATGTGTCTTGTTTTATGCAGTTAACTGCAAGTAAATGTAAAATTGCATTTACTTTATATAAATAAATGTGAAAATGCAAAACGTGAAATCTTTTTTTTTTTTTTTTTTTTGTGGGTACCAGGGGGTCGACCTCAGGACCTCGCGCGCCAGCAGGCGCCCGTGCCGCTGAGCAATATCACTGGCCCTTTTCTCGTATGTGGGATCCGGGAGTTGAACTCGGGCCCTCGCATTTGCCAGACAGGTGCTTACGCCGCTGAGCTATCTCACCGGCCCGTGAAATCTTATATATTAGGAATTACATATATTACAAGCAGCACACCTTGCCTTGCTTAAGAAGAAGGGGTATGTATTGAGACAGTAGGCAAGTGTTGGTAGTTCACATGCACAAAAGGGTTGAGCTGAACAATCAAAATTTGAGGTTAGAACTGTGGCTTCTCTGGCAGACAGACTACAAGCAAATGGCATCAAAGATTTGAATGTTGTTGATAGTCTGTCTTTTCTGCCCCTTATGTTTATTTGTATGTGATAGCTCTGATTTTCTTTTCTGATAGATTTTCATCATGTGGTAGATAATAAGGTCATCTGTACTTTATGGTTTTTGGTAGAAGAAGAAAAAGGACTCTCTTTTGAACTTCAGTTTATTTATTTATTTATTTATTTATTTTTTTCTTTGTGGGTACCGGGGGTCGACCTCAGGACCTCACGTGCCAGCAGGCGCCCGTGCCACTGAGCGATATCACCGGCCCCTTTTTCGTATGTGGGTTCCGGGAGTCGAACTCAGGCCCTCGCGCTTGCCGGGCAGGCGCTCAAGCCGCTGAGCTATCTCACCGGCCCTGAACTTCAGTTTAAAAAGTTCTGTGGATAGATTCTGATGAACTTAGACCTAGATCCCACTAAAAAGCGAGAATCTGTTAGTAAGAGAAAGCAGTGTGCGAGATTGAGCCAGTTTTTTTTAGTCTACTACCACTACTACTACTACTACCACTACCACTACCACTACCACTACTACTACTAGTGTCCTTTTTAGTTTACTGGGGTTGAGGGAATTTCTCCGATGGCTTTTACACTGAGCTTTGTTCCCAGGCCCCTTTTATTTTGAGTCTTGCTAAGTTGCTAAACTGCGGGTTGGGATAGAACTTGTACCCTTCCAGAACTTGTAGCCTCCCAGAGTGCTAAGATTACAAGAGTGTGCTACCACAACTGGCTTAAATTAATTCTTTTATATGTCTGATAAAGTCTTTATTTCACCCATGTGTTTGAAAGTACTTCTATATCAGTATAGAATTTTAGATTGATTTTGGAAGAGATGTTGCTTCATTGTCTTCTGGCATACATTGTTTTAGATGAGAAGTCTGTTGTCATTCTTTTGTCCTGAGAAGGAAATTTGTCTCTTCCAGTTTTAAATACTGTTTTTCTGATTTTTAAGCATTTTGATTATGGTGTGCTTTGCTTCCACATTTCTTGTTAGTGGGATTCTTTGAGTTTTTTTGGATCTGTGGGTTTACAGTTTTCATCAGATTTAGAAATTCTTCAGCCAGTATTTCTTTAAATATTTTTTTCCCTTCTTCCACCTTGGAAACTCCAATTACACATTTTATTAGGCTTGTTGAAATTGTTGCACAGATCACTGGTAAATAACTTTCTTGGGGGTGTTTTTCATCTTTGTAGTTCATTTTAGATAGTTTCTATTGCTGTTTTCAAGTTCACTGATCTACTATATATCTAGTATCTGTCCCTAACATGCTTGTTTTTATCTAACTTCTAGAGCATGAATACTTATAATAATACAGTATACAAATGCATATTTTATTGTCTTTTTAGTGGTTCCTATGAAGATTACAAAATTTCCTTTTTCTTTTCACAGTAAACTTCGAGTTTATAATGCCACTTCAAGGACAATAAATGTTACTCTCAACCTTGTATGCATAAATACGCTACTTTTAGGAAAATGTAAAACTAAAGTGATGCAGTTTACTGAGCTCCTGTTTTTTTGCTCAAATTACATTATAAACTTGGCTAAAATTGTTATTTTTATTTTAAACAGTTAATAGTCTTTTAAAGATAGGATGCCAAAAAACATTTTTTTTTTTTACACCAGTATTTAAAGGTACTCTTCATTTTTTCTTTTCAATTTGGGCTTCCATCTGATTCATTTTTCTTTTATCTGTAGAACTTTCTTTACTGCTTATTGTAAAATTGTTTGGTTATATATAGAATCCTAGAGTTGTCCATCTGCCATCTACCCTGCCTGCCTGCCTCCTCCCTCCCTCTCTCCTTCCTTCCTTTCTTTCCTCCCTTCCTTCATTCCTTCCACATTTTTAAAGATATTTTCATTGTCCTTTGTTTCTGGTGAAACCAGCAATCTTTTTTCCTGTTCTGTTAAAGGTAGTACAGTGGTATCTCGGTTCACATACTGAACTTATTCTACTATTTTGGAAAAGATGGCTGCATTTGTGTTTGTGTGGGAAAGGTTGCTGTGGTTGTGTTTGTCAGCCAATGGAGAGTTTGCAAACAAAAACAAAATTTTGCCAAATGCTTCTGTTTGCGAACCATATTATTTGCAAACAAAAACATTTGGAACCAAGGTGCCTCTGTATACTTAGTGGTTTTAAGATTTTCTTTTTGACATTGTTTTTCAGCAGTGTGATTATGATATTCCTAGGTTTCCTTTTTTTAAAAAAAATACTTACCTTGCTTCAGTTTCAAGGAAATAGGACTTTGTATTTTTTCAACATTGTGAACCATTGTTCATTTAGCACTATGTTCTTTTTCCTTTATATTTCCAGTTATAAGTTGCTACAGTGTTTCATATCTCTTGGGTTTCTGATATTCTGTTCTTATTTTTTCCTATAAGTTTACATAATTTATATTGAACTCTTCTTTATTCCTTTCTTTTGCTGTGTCCAATCTGTTTCTAACCTCAGGCAGAGTTTTTTCCTTAAAAAATTAGCCATGTTTCTCATTGCTCGTATTTACATTTATTTTTATTTCTTTCTTGTAATTTGCCATCTTTTTACTCATTTTCTCCTTTAAAATCTTCTATAGTGATCCCCTGATAGTGATTTTTAAAGTCCTTTGTTGCTTATTTCAGCATCTGGATGATCTGTGACTTCCCTTTTGTTGTCTCTTTTGCTTTTAATTTTTTGACTTGTTTGCACGTCTTGCAATTTATTTTATTGTTCTCTCCTACATACAAAAGTGGTATAGAGACTAAAGTTACTGATATATTTTCTTCTTGAATAGTGTGGTGTTTTCCTTTCTCAGAGGGGGAGAATGGGAGAGTGATCTTTTTCGTGTAATTCAGGAATTTAGATGAGTTAGGGCTCAGTTGCTGCTTGAGTTGGCTTCAATTCATTGACTTATAAGAATAGTATATGTTTTTAGTTCATCCCATATTTTCGTTAGTGCAGGAGCAGCCCTTTTACATTTCTGAGGTACCATCTGATGTTTTGATACGTGTGTTCCTCAGAGTAAACATTTATCTCCTAAAACATTTATTTTTTTGTGTGGTGAAAATATTCAAAATCGTCTTTTATGCTTTTTGAAAAATTAGTATGTCGTCATTATCTATAATCTGAACTGGTCACCTTTTTCTTTCTTTCTTTCTTTTTTTCTTTTTTAATGTGGGTACCGGGAGTCGACCTCAGGACCTGGTGCTTGCCAGCAAGCACTTGTGCTGCTGAGAGAGATCACTGGCCCTTTTTTTCGTTTATGTGGGTATTGGGAGTCGAACTCAGGACCTCATGCTTGCCAGGCAGGCACTTATGCCGCTGAGCTATCTCACCGGCCCACCTTTTTCTTTTTTAATAACTCATGTACTTTGTATTGTGAAGGTGTTGGCTATAACACCGGGCCTAAATTTTAGTTTGCTCACTCCATGAACTACTGTATTGTCACTTTTTACAAATTTTCTTATGCTTTGAAACATATGCATTCTGGAATTGTTTCAAGGGTTTTATGTTCTTTGTATCTAATGTTTTAATCAGATGTTCATATTTTCTACCTTAACATTTTCTATTGAAGTCATTTCACAGCTGGGTATGGTTGTACACACTTGTAATCCGAGCCCTATGGGAGGCTGGGGCTGGAGGATTGCAAGTTCAAGCCCAACTGGGAACTAAGCAATTTAGCAAGACCCTAGATAGATAGCGACTTAGTGGCTTAGCAAGACCCTGTCTGATAGGTAGATAGAAAAGACAGCAGGAGGGAAGGAAGAAAGGACTGGGGATATAGCTCGTTGCAGCGGCTCAGTTCAGTTCCCACTACAACCAAAAAATAAAAATTAAAAAAAAAAAAAATCCCAGAAGAGCTATGTATTGCAGGGATAAGCATATTTCTTTACTAAAACAATGATGGATTTTTCAGTTTTAGTTACTGTCATCTTTTAGTTTCATATCCTCCACAGAAGGATTATTTTACTCTTCATTTAGTCTTTATTCTAAAGTCTTTATTTAGAGCCATTCACTTTGCCTTATTTTGTTGTTCCAGAGACTTTTATACCCTAGGTGCCTGCCTCAGAGTAACTTTAGGGTTAAGTAAAAGATAAGCCTTCCCCACACCCCCACCATGTCAAAAGAGTGAAATGAGAAATTTTGAAAAAGAGAACTGGAGTGATGTTTAGTAAGCAGATCAGTTTTTCAAAAGAAAAATTTGGAAGATTGACTATTTGGGAATTATTTTCTTAAAATTTTCTGTGTCCACATAGACTTTGGAAGATCATGCATTCTCCATGGATCTGTACACTAACTTGAAGGCTGTTGTCAGTTGTACAAACAAAGTGCATATTCCTTAGAAATTTTCTTTTGACAGTAAATTTAAGAAAGAGAATGTGTTGACCTAGAGACAAGTATCACCTAAATAATTGTAATGTTTTATGTAAGGTATGGTAAAATGACTTGTTTGTGAAGTGTCACCTACTCGCTTGATACGTAGGGCATCTGAAGCCGCATAGGGAACACACTTAAAGGTAAGGTATAAAGGGTTTTTAGGACTCTGCACTTCTTTCATCATACCTGGAAAGTTCATTTTCTTCCTCGCTCTCTCCCTCTTCCATCTACTTTTCCTGATTGTTAAAAAAAAAATTCAAATCAATAGTACTCCTGATTTACAATGTCAAATGTTATTAACAAAATTGATAGCAAACATTAGCAGTTCCTACAGTAATTTCATCATTCCTTATCCTTCATATCAACTTCCCAGAACCAATCTTTTCAGTTTTTAATTGTTCTTATTTATATTTATGTTTCACTTTTTGCTTTTTATTTTTATTTATTTATTTATTTTTTTGTGGGTACCGGGGGGTCGACCTCAGGACCTTGCGCGCCAACAGGCACCCGTGCCGCTGAGCAATATCACCGGCCCCTTTTTCGTATGTGGGATCCGGGAGTCGAACTCGGGCCCTCGCGCTTGCAAGGCAGGCGCTTACGCCGCTGAGCCATCTCACCGGCCCATTGCTTTTTAAATAACATAAAAATTTTGCTTGTTTGAGATAGCATATAATGTTTTGATTATGTGTTCACTCAGGTAAACATTTATCTCCTAAAATATTTATTGTTTCTTGGTGGTGAAAATATTCAAAATCCTTGTTTATCTTTTTTTGAAAAAGTAGTATATTGTCATTAACCATAGTCATTCTGCTTTGTGAAAATAACAAGCCTATACCATTCTACTTGGAAAGGTTTATGCAAGTGGGCATGTTTCTTCCTTCAATGTGCTAGTTGTTCTTATGTTGAGAAACTGCTGTAGAATTAACTACTTGGGAAGATGAGCTCATGGTAACTGGTAACTATACTGATAAGAATGAAGTTATTGATGTACAATGAAGTATAAAAGATCAACTGTATTGGATGTTTACATAGTTCTGACCAGCCCATTTTCTCCCATTTGGAAAGCTGTTTAGCATGACTTTTATCAGAAGGATACTAAAACATAAAATTGGTACAAGAATTAAATATTTGATTCACACACTTGTGTTAGGCCATTTCTGTAACAGAGATAATTTTTCTTTTAGAATGAAACAAATTTAGTTACAGAGAATAGGGAAGTACAGAAAATCAGTATTTTATAAAAATCAAAGTATATTCCATTTCAGATGACAGACATGTTTTCTCTTGAAATAATTGACTTATGGACCAAATAGAACAATTTGGTAAAGACGTATTGTAAGAAGTACTCAGAGTGGACACTTAAGATTTTAAATATGTATGTTTCTTTCCCCCTCTCCTGTTTCTTTTCATTCTTTTTCTTACTCTATGGTTCCTGAAAAGGAAAGAATTAGGCTAAATGATCATTATATCTTTAAGTTTTGACAGTTGATAAGACATGTTTAGAGAACTAACCTTTTTGTTATTAGTAATGGTTTAAACAACTTCAGGGAGTTACTTTCATGGTCAGTTCCTGAGACTGTTTTAAGAGAACATTGTATGACTAGACATTATTTTGACCTAATTGGCTGTGTTCTTCCTGGTTTTTTTTTTTTTTTTTTGGTCTTCCATTATCTCTTACATAATTTTTTTCATAATTATATGTGAAATTATAGTTTTGTACATTTTCCATTTATCTGGTTTTCAAAGTTATGTTACAGTATTTATGGATAGGGTTATAGCCTGATAATGCATTGTAAGTTGAAAATACTGTTAACTAATTTGGTCTAGGAACACAATACACTATAGAGTGTTGGCTTATCTTCAGGATCTGGTGGCTTGACTGGATGCTGTGGCTTTCTTCTCTCGGCCAACATCTGTAGATGGTATCAGATTGTATATGACTAGCGAGGGAGAGGATAAAAATTTGTAGTACAGTTCCTACTGAGTACCATGATAAAAGTTGAAAAAGCTTAAGTAGAACCATCACAAGTCAGGAACCGCCTGTATTTGAAGAAGATTAAGCTGCGGAAAAATGTGTTAAGTTCTTAGTGTACATAGTTGATCTCATTTTCCTTTTGATATTGAGGCTCTGGAATTTTTTCCTTCCCTTTCTAAATCAGTTGCATTCTTATTTTCTGATTCTGGTTGAAATGAAATATTCAAACTTATTTTGAAGATAGGACTTCTTTTTCATTGGTTTGTTTTGCTTCTTCCCCTTTAAAATACAAAGATCCCTCCCCTCTCCTCAAAAGGCTGGATAAACTGTGGCAGTGGGTTTGATGGATTTAAGGTGGCCATATTCTTTGTAGTATGTGTTACATCATAATGATTCTTCCAATTTTGATGACTTTTTTTTAATCCTCTGGGCCCTTGTTACATAGATTCATGAGACCTTATGCAGAGCAAGGGAATCAGGATTTCTAAAATTAGACCGGTGTCTATTTTAACAAATGTCCCAGATAATTCTGTTACATAGGTAAAAGGAAGTTTTATTAATCTATTAATTTTTGTTTGGGAATTACTCTACTGGATGTTTTTTATTCTCCCTTTCAAACAAATAAAAAATTAGAATTACATTTGTTTATAGACCTTTATTATATTATACCTTTTATAGCTTTTGATATTCCTTTTACATATATTTATCAGATGCACCTGGAATTCCTTGGTTCTTTTTATGGGTTTTAACAGTAAAAGATAGATACTTGTTTTATTATTTTTGATACCCAGTAAATATCAAGGATAATAATTATTAATAATCGGTATTATCTTTATCTTAATTATCAGTTTTAGGTATTTACTACACTCCCCCATTTATATTAGGATTTTTTTGTCTTCAAATGTTTGATTCTCACTGAAATCTTCTACAAAATATGTTAATTATCACATGTATGTGAGTACTGTAGATAATAACCAGGAATAGTAACTTTGGCTTTAGAAAGATATGGATTTCTCCCTATTATATTATGTTTATCCTTGCAAATGAAGTTCTTATGGGAAAAGTGATTTTTGTGTCTAGAGACTATAATTTTTGTCTTGATGTTTTAAGTTTGGGAGGAAAAGTCGTTCCCTATGAATAGATTTCTTTACATGTAGAACATCTGTTTCTTAAAAGTTAATTTCAGTTATTTTGGAAAATTGCTTCCTTTTTGAAATGCCAGCTAGCAAATGGAAAGTAGTTAATTAGAAGTAGCACAGTAAGTCCCTGACTTAGAACATTCAAGTTGCAAGCTTTCAGAGGTGTACTGTGTAAGACTCACTTTGTCAGTTTTCTAATGAATCCGACCTACAAATGTTCTTGAAACCTGTTCCTAAGTCAGAGACTTACTGTACATTAATTTAATTGGGTGCATAAAGTTGCTTCGTGCTGTTTATGCTGTGGAGTTTGTGAAAACTTTCAACTCAAAGTTACATTTAAAAATTTTTTTCTATTGTAGGAATCACATGCAGCCCAACTACAGATCCTTATGGAATTCCTCAAAGTTGCAAGGAGAAATAAGAGAGAGGTATATTATTTTTTATGTTTTCCATAATGTTTCATTTGCTGTTGTTGACTGTTCTCCTGTGTAAAAAGCATTTAACTTTCAGGAAATGCTTTTAAGTTTTGTTATTGGAAGGTTTTTGGTTTTTTATTTATTTAAGCCTTTACAACTGGATATTTTTTAAACCCTCTTTTGAAGATGACCTAGAAAGTTTTCAGTAAGATTTACCATAAATACTAACCTCAACCCTATAAAAAGTAGAAAATAGAATTATTAAATGACAGCCTATCCATCATTATGAAAAGAAAACTTAGGAAAATTTAAAGCGTTAAGGGTTAGAGTTTTTCTAAAGAAAAATGCATATGGAGAAAAATAAGTAAAAACATACCCACTTATTTAGAACTTGGAAAGTCCAAGTCATGCAGGATAGCTAAAAGATAATTTTGTATAAGTTTTATAAGCAGAATGTTCTAATTTAACATTTATAAAATTTGCCAGTCTTCTTATACATGTATAAAATATGGGAAAATAAAAGTCAAAATCCTGTGCCCTGGATAGCATATTAAAGTAACTCTAAAGTCTGTTTTTTCTTTTAATTCTCAGCTGTCTCAAATTTCTGATATATTTACTTTAAAAACTATCTAGTTATGGTACCTTTTACTCTTAAAAATGCATAAACTGTCTGTTATATGCTTTATTGTCTTTTTTTGAAAATAAAAAGTTGAGAGATATTTTGTCAAAATAATCAGAACTTTACATTATCTTAATGTGATATCCTCCTTTCTTTTGATTATTCATTGTGTCCTATTTTTAACTGGTGTTTTTTTCCCCTCTCTGTGGTACCAGGGATTGAAACCAGGTCTTTAAGTATGCTACCTGAAGCTCTTTACCACTGAGCTAAATACCCATCCTTTTTTCTCTTGTATTTTGAGACAGGGGCTTGCTAAATCACCCTGGCTGGCCTTGAATTTGTAATCCTCTGGCCTCAGCTTCCAAGTACTGGAGATTATAGGCAAGGGTCACAACTCCAAGCTGTTTTTAACTTTTTCTGATTTAAGTTTGGATTAAATTTGGCTGGTTATTTTGTTATAATAGATAAATATGCTTTACATGGTTTATGACTATATTTTTTCATCTTTAACTTATGCTAGGTTAATTATGATTTTAATATGTCTGTTAAGAGAAAGACTTATTTTCATTGTATGTCTTAAAATTTAGTTGTGTCTCTTAGTTGGGGTGTGAGGAAGGAGGTGGCATCCCCTTACTCATTTGTTTAAATGTCTTAAGGTAGCACACTACTACTTAAACTACTATATGCTCAGAATCACTCAAGGATCTTGCTAAAATGGAGTTTCTCACTTAAGGGGTCTTTGTTGGAACTTGGCAATCTGTATTTCTAGTAAGCCCTAGATGATGTTGAAGCTCTTGGTCCTTGGACTACCTTTGGAATAGCAAGGCTGAAAATTTTATAACACATGGAAATAAAATCATTAACACATCATGTACAGTCAACATTTTTTGTTGTGGAAAATGATAATTTTTCATATTTTATGCATACCTCTTTTTAAATAGAAAGTATATAATTGCATTTTACTATTTTACATGTTTCGTTTTGTCTTAGTCTTTGAACTCATTGAGAATGGGATTTGGTATATAGGAAAGTACCTGATAATGAATGAATAAAGGAACCAATGAAGTGAATAGTCCAAGCATAAGAATTCCTGGAGGTTCAGGTTTTCATTAGCTCCCTGGCATTTTTTAGTATTATTCATGTTTCTCTAGGTGTCTGTTGATGCCTACAACAAATTGTTAGACTTCAGATAGTTTCAGGTGATAGGATACATCTTAAAACTGTAAAAAACTGAAAGTTATAAGATTTTTACCATTAACTAGCAAGCTAACAGGTTAGCCTGCCAAAGTTTCATACATGCTTGCAGAAGATCTAAGGCTAGTGGGCTGGAGATAAAAAAGACTTTATTACTCATAAAACATGTGGCTGCATCAGCTTCATATTTGTACCATTCCTCGACCCTGAAGTCTCACAGTGGCAGTGTGGTGATGGGGCCAGGTAGTTTTGGCACACCCAGTGGGTTTGTGTTACACAAAGGAACCCTGTGCTTATTAAGGAAACCCAGTCTTTTGAAGGGACATACTTGTCAACCTGTCCAGTCTTTCTTATGCAAGGAGATGCTCTTTTTATTGTCTTGGTCAGAAAACAAAGCTCCTTCTGCTGGGGATGTTCATTTTTCAGACATCTTGAAAATATAATTTAGAACAAAAGCTATCATAAGTAGTGCAGAATTGGAAAGATCAATGGAGAATTGTTCTTGAGTGACTGTACTGTCCTTAACAAAATTTGGTTTACTTTTTTTGTTGTTGTTGTTTAATGTATGCCTGATTGAATAACTTTGAATATTTCAGTTTTAATTACATAAATGACTAAGGAACTAACTTTAAACTTTTAAAAATTTACCTAGTACTTTGATTAAATTTCATTAATTTTTCCATTAGTAGAGTCTGGTATTATAGTGATATATAGTCATAGTAAGATATATTTTACAAATTTGGTTGATTAATATCTCATGTTTTAGTGCCCAGAGACGAAACCAAGTGGTTATATTTTCTTGTACATATCATAAAATATATTTGCATGTTTAATACTCAAAGCAAATATATTTGTTAAAGATACTATCTCCTATAGTATATTTGAGGGCTGATGATATAGCTCAGTGGCATAAGCACCTACCTGGCAAGCACGAGGTCCTGAGTTCGGTTCCCATACCCACATAAAGAAAAAAAAACAACAATGCTATAGTATATTTGATAATCAAATTTATTCAAGGAAAATATAGATTGACCTAGAGGCAAATAAGTTTTTTCTAAGATTAACATTCAAATTTGTGATTTTGTTTATAACTTTTAATTGGGGTTATTGTTTTAGAAATTGGTACAGAGTACTGAAGTTAAATCTACTTTTCAGATTTAATGTTATTATTATATTTGGCTAATAATTTTTTTTTTTTTTTTTTTTTTTAATCTGGGTACCGGGAGTCAACCTCAGGACCTCGCGCTTATAAGCAAGCGTTTGTGCCACTGAGCGATATCACCGGCCCTTTTTTTTCCTTTATGTGGGTACCGGGAATTGAACTCTGGACCTTGTGCTTGCCGGGCAGGCACTTATGCCACTGAGCTATCTCACTGGCCCTTGGCTAATAATTTAACACTATTAGAATCCTATATTTAGCTGGGCCTGATGCCACAGGCCTATAATCCCAGCATTCTGGGAGGCTGAAGCAGGAGGATCAAAGTTTGAGCCTGGCCTTGGCAACCTAGTAGATCTTGTCTCAAACTAAGAAAGATAAAGGACTAGGGATACAGATCAGTGATAAGGCCCTGAGTTCAACCCCCAGGCCCTCCCCCGAAAGAATCTTTATTTTTCCCTATTGTCTTTAGAATATTAAGAGAATGGAAGGTGCAACACACATAGTAGGCATTTGCATTGGTTATCTGTTGCTGTATAACAAATTACCCTCAAACTTGATGGCCTAAAACATCAAACATTTAATATGTCAGGTCAGGAATCTTAGTGCAGAGTAGCTACTAGGTTCCTTGGCTTAAGTTGCTCACCAAGCTGCAATCAAGGGGTTGGCCAGGGAGGCATTTATCTTAAGGTTCACCTGGGGAAGGAAGTCTTCCAAGCTTGTTCCCTGGCTACTGGAGAGAGATACTCATGGCCACAGGGTTTCTCCACATGACAGTAGTCTTCTCTCGGAGGGAATGAGTGAGAAAGCAACAAGAGGGAATTGAAGACAAATGTCACATACTTTTTTGTAACTTATCTTTGAAGTTATATCGTAATACTTTTGCTGTTTTCTGTGTTAGAAACAAATCATAAGTTCATTCCCAACTTAATAATTACTCAAGGGTGTGAATGCTAAGAGGTGGCGGATCTTGCAAGGCCATTTGAGAACCTGCCTACCATAGCATTCAATAATTAAATGTATGTAGATGAACATATTAATCTTCCATTATGGTCAGATTAAGCAAAAAAGGCTTTAGATTCCATGTGAAAGTCAGTCTCATCCTTTCAAATCTATACTAGTATTTGAACAGTTGCCTTACATTTAATTTGATTTAATTTTTTTTTTTTTTTTTTTTTGTGGGTACCGGGGGGTCGACCTCAGGACCTCGCGTGCCAGCAGGCGCCCGTGCTGCTGAGCGATATCACCGACCCTTTTTTCTTATGTGGGTTCCGGGAGTCCAATTCGGGCCGTCGCGCTTGCCAGGCAGGTGCTTAAGCCGCTGAGCCATCTCACCGGCCCAATTTGATTTAATTTTGAAATAGACTTTTAGGCATTTTTGGTACTTTATTGAATACCTTGATGAGTCTTGGTTTCCTATTGGTTTTGCTTAGAATTTAAGTGAGTTGGATTTTAAACTATTTTTTATCTGAAATACAAAAATGTATAAATCAAATTTATGGTTTTAAGAAGAGTGATCATCCATATAACTACTATCCTCAGGAGACAACAGAATATTTTTGGGACTCCTGAAGCTGCTTGCTGACCTTTTTTCAGATTATAGCCTTCTCCCTTTCTCATTAGGTAACCAGTATCCTGTATTTATTGCAATCCTTTCCTTTCCTTTCTTTACTGTTTTGCTGCTTAAGTATTTATGCATCTCTTTCTTTCCAATTGGGCTTTGTATTTTCATTGCCTAAAGGGTGTAGTTTGAGAACAGATGTTTCTAGTTTTAATAGAATAATCCATCTTTCCTTTTTATGATTAGTGTCTTCTGTGTCTGGTAAAGAAATTTTCACCTGTGGTCATGAAAATATTTTCCTTTATTTTTTATTTGAAGCTTTCTTTGTCTTTCACTTTTAGATATATACTTAGAGATTTATCTTTGTGTACTATGTGATATGCGGGGATCTTTTCATATGGTTATCTGGCTCCCTTAACATTATTTAAAAAGTCCATCCTTTTCCCTGTTCTCTGAAATTGCACTGTGTCATGCGTCATGTGTCCATATATGCATGTATGTGTATGTAGGTTCTCCTTTCTTGTCCACTGTTCTGTTATTCTGTCCTTTTGAGGACACAGTATTGTATTAAATAATAAAACTTTAAAATGAGTAACTGTTTTTCAGGAAACTTTCAGCTACTCATGACTTTTTGCATCTTTATATAAAATTTAAGAATCACCTAGTACATTTCCATGGTAAACCTGTGGTGATTTTTCTTTTTAAATTAGGATTACTTTGAATCCATGGACAGACAAATTTGGGAGAATGTGTCTTTACAGTATTGTTATCTAGTCCATGAACAGTAGTGCCTCAGTTCACGAACTTGATTCTTTTCCTGATTCTGGTCACAAACCAAATTGGATGAAAACCAAATCAAATTCAGTGGTTAGGTTCAGTGTTGACCTTATGGGGAAATTTGATTTGGTTCTCATCCAGTTCAGTTTGTGACCAGAATCATGGAGAGAACTGAGTTTATGAACCAAAGTACCGCTGAACATGGTATTTCTCTATGACATATGTGTGTGTATATATGTATGTATATGTATGTATATATATATATATATATATACACATATACACATATTCTCTCTGTCTCTATATATTTATATTTATTGAGGCTTTAGAAAATCTAAAAATTTTGGTATTTTTCAGGTATCAGTCTTATTTTTGATTAGTCATTTTTGATGATTTTATAAATGACGCCTGTGTCTTTACTTTTAGTTTGTTTTTCCTGGTATATAGAAATGAAGTTGATTTTCACATAGTTTTTTTTTTTCTAAATCCAGCAACCTTATTAAACCCATTAATTCCATTTTATTTGTAGATTCTCGTATGTTTTTATGTACACATCGTGATCTGCAAATAATAATAGTTTAGTGTCTTCGTGATCCTTATCCTTATATCTTTTATTTATTTTTCTTGTCTTACTCTGCTGGCTAGGACATCCGGTACAATGATGAATAGAAGTGGTGATAGCTGGGCATCCTAGTCTTGATGCTGATCTCAAAGTGAAAGCATTCAACGTGTCACCATTAGGTATGATGTTTTCTGTAGGTTTTTTTGTAGGTATTTTTTATCATTCAGGAGTTAAATTTGTATTCCTAGTTTGTTAAGTAAATTTTTTTCTTTAATTATGAGCGGGGTTGACTATACTCCAAAATTTTTGTGCATCTGAGACAGTCATATTATTTTTCATTCTGTTACAGTGAATAACTACATTGGTTTAGCATTATAGAGTCAGTCAACTTTGCACCTACAATGACTAGCCACCCCGACTGACCCAAGAATATCTTTTCCTAGATGGTTTGCATTCTAGGAAAACTCACTAGGACAGTTGGCTCCCCTATCTGCATCTCTTTGTGTAAACCTATCTTGTTTATTATGTATATTTTCTTGTATGTGGTTTAGATTATTAATATTTTGTTTAGGATTTTTGTGTCTTTGTTCATGAGTGAAATTGTGAGATTTTTTTTTCCTTATATGAATTCTGTGCAATTTTGTTATGAAGATTCTCTTAGCTTTACCAAATGAATTGGGGAATATATCTTTTAGAATGCTTTTTGGAAGAGCTTGTTTAGTCTAGGAATGATGTCTTTGTCAGATGTTTAAAGATCTTGCTGGTGAAGGCATCTGGACCTGTGGTTGTTCTCAGGAAGATTCAAATTATTGATTCAGTTAACTATTGAACATTTATTTATTCAGGTTTATTCAAGTTTTTGTTTTATATATCGCTTTCAATATATTATATTTTTTAAAGGAGTTATCTTTTCTCATAATTTTAATTTTTCAACATAATTTTAAAACTTAGTGGCATAAGATAGGTCTTAACAGAGTCCCAGGTTTTTAATATCCCCAGGGTTTTCAGTGGTGTCTTTCGTTCCTAATCCTGTGTCTTGCATTGTTCCCTTTTTCCGTTTTTTCTGGATCAGTTCTTGGCAGACATGTTATCAATTTTATGAGTTTCATCTAAGAACCAACTTCTGGCTTTGTTCATCCTCTCTGTTTTATGTTTTTTTCCCATTTAATTTATGTTCTTTATTATTTCCATCCTACTTGCTCTAGGTTTATTTTGTTCCTTCTAATGCCTTGACTTGGATATGCATATCATTATGCAGATTGCTTTTTCTTCTATAGGCATTTTTGGCCATAGTTTCTTTTTTCCTTTTGTTTTTAGCTGCATATATTGATTTTGGTATCTTATTTTGTTTGTTGATGTTTAATCCAAAATAATTCCTTATTTTCATTATACTTTATTAGGGCTATTGTTTATTTAGAAATAAACTTATTACTTGAACATGAAGGTTTTCTTGTTGTCTTTTTTATTATGAATTTCTGTTTTAATTGTAATATAATGAGAAAACACCTAGTATTCTGTTCCTTTGGATATGATACTTGCTGTACCACCTTGTAGTTGATTAAATGTTTGAAATATTTGTGTTTGGAAATAATGTGTATTTTGCAATAACAAGTGTGGTGTAAAGTGATACATTGGTGGGAAAAATTATCTGTATCCTTGAAAATTTGCATTCTTAATATATCTATTATTGAATCATTGTGTTTGAGTTAAATTTCTCATAGGAAGTATAAAGTTGGGATAGTGTATAAATCACTTTCAGTCTTTTATTTAGATCATTTCAGCCTACCATTTAATTATCGTATGTTTCTTTTCTGTGTCTTTTGTTGTTGTTGTTATTATATTTTTCTCCCTGTGGGTTTTTTTCCCCTTGTACTGGAGATTGAATCGGGGAGTACTGACCTACACTCTCACCCCTTTATATATATTTTTTTTTTATTTTGAGACAGGGTCTCACTAAGTTGCCCAGGCTAGACTGGAACTTGGATCCTTCTGCCTCACAGATTACTAATGTGTGCCACCATGCCTGGCTTTTTTGTGAAGTGTTGACCTCCTTTTGTAGAATTCCATTTTGATTCATACATAATTATTTTTTCTTTTTTGAGACAGGGTCTCACTATGTAGCCCAGGCTAGTGTTGAACTTGTGCTCCTCCTGCCTCAGCCTCCCGAGAGCTGGGATTACAGATGTGTGCCACCATTTCCTGGCTCAAATTCATATTTAATGTTTTTGAATGCATTTCTTCGTATAGTTTTTTAATGGTTGCTTTTAAATAAGATTTCTTATTTTGCTCCCGCTTTACATATTTTTAGTTGTGCTTGTTCTATGGTTTCTTTACAACTTAAAAATATTGCTGTGGGAGGAGACAATGAAGTTTTAAAATCAAGTCTGTCATTAGGTACTATATGTGTGTATTTTTAGGGTGGTAGTGTAGAACAGTAAGGGTTTGAACCTGCACATTTCATCTTCACTTTGGCTATGTGAACTTTATGTAACTAAATGCCTTGCATTGGGTGTTAACTGTTAGAATTAGTATGATTTTACTACTCCTTTTCTTGACTAGCTTTTTTTTCCTAAAAATGTAGCATTATATTCTGTAGTTTGAAATAATTATAAAAAATGTATTCTAGGGCCGGTGAGATAGCTCAGCGGCGTATGCGCCTGCCTGGCAAGCGCGAGGGCCCGAGTTCGACTCCCGGAACCCACATACGAAAAAAGGGCCAGTGATATCGCTCAGTGGCACGGGCGCCTGCTGGCGCGCGAGGTCCTGAGGTCGACCCCCGGTACCCACAAAAAAAAAAAAAAAAAAAAAAAAAATGTATTCTAGGTTACATTAGCTTGTAAAAAACAGAATTCACATGATAATACCCAAGTTTATCTTTTTCAACCGATAGTGGAATTCAAATAAATGAGTCCCAAAGATATTTTCAAATAAATGAGTCCCAAAGATATCAGAAGTAATGTTCATTGGGGACCTTTAAATTTTGAATTCTTTACATTTCATTTAATAAGGGCATCTGAAACTTCATTTAAATGTAAATGTTTCTATACATTTTCTTTGGCATTTGACACTATTAAGAGAATGCTACTGTTGATGTCTTTGGACCATGCTCTGAAGTAGCGTTGTCTTACTTCTCCAACTTGTTAATATGTATAACTTTTTCCCTTTTTTACAATTTCTATTTATTTATGCTGTCATACAGTACTAGGGATTGAACCTGGGGCCTTTGTACTGAGCTATATCACTAGCCTGTTTTTTATTTTGAGACAGGGTCTTGCTAAGTTGCTAAGACTTGCTAAGCCTTCCAGGCTGTGCTTGAACTTGCAATCCTCTCTTAACCTTCCAGAGTGCTGGGATCACAGACATATGTCACCATGCCTGGCTTTCTTTTTAAGATTTCTTGCCTGATACCTTTTCAGACTTAATAGGTTATATCATTTTGTTTTATATTCTACAGATAAATTCATCAGGGCAGAATTTTTACCTGAGTTATTTCATTTTAAATAGACCCATATGAAATTACTTGTTTTTAGAAGTAAGAATTATTTGAATATTGGCAGTTTTATATACTTCACTTTATGTATAATATCCTCCATATATACCAACAAATATAGTATCCAACAAAAGCAGTAAGGCACTTTGAGAGTGGGACAGTATCTTCAGAAAAAAGAACACTTGATATTTGGAGATCTCAGGTGACCCCATAAATTTTTTCTGTTATTTCCAAAAGTTTTACAAAAACTATTAACTTTATTTCAATTATGTATTATGTACAAGTGATATTGGATATCATTTGATGTTGACATTGTTAATACTTAGTTTTATTCTTTTAGATTTTTTTTTAAAAGCAATCATACTAAAGATCCCTCAGAATAAAATATTTATTTACATAAGGATTTTAAGCATGGAACTTCTCAAAGTAATTAAATTAAAATGTTTAAGAAGTGACTAAGGGAGACCTTACTGACCTAATGGTCAGCATCAGTGGAGTTGTCAGTGTTCGTGAGCCAAGTCTTCAGTGGTGGTAGAAATAACTCATGTTTAAAAATGACTAAAATTGGTGGAGAGCAATTTAGCTGCATTGTATGTGGTAGACTGGAGTAATTTTTATGTTAGGGTGGAAGACTAATTGTTGGCAGTGGCAATAGAATGGAGTAGATGTTGTAAATTCCTACCTAATCCTATGAACTGGAGCATTTGAGAACTTCTCAGTTAATCATCCTTTATTTGAGAGTTCTAAGACAAGAAGTATCTTTTCAGGAAGAGCAGTGTTTGTGTTAAGGTAGAAATATTATGTCACAAATTTTAAAGTTTATGAAAGTTTATTAAAGTAGGTGGATGAGTTGAAAGTTTTTGGCAGTGATAATCACGTGTTAAGCCCTGGTTTCTCTGATAATATACTGACTTTTCCCTTGGTTTTGTGGCTGCCATTTACCTTTCTTTCCCTTCTGGTTAACACTGCTTTTTCCTTTGTCCATTTTTTTTTTTTAACATGGGCTTTTCATACCATCTGGTCTTTGTTTTTATCTTTTCTAACTACACAGTACTAATTGATGTTGGACAATGTTATTTATTGCCATTGCTTCAGATTTATTATTTCCCTTTCTTGTACCTTTTGAACTATTGCATGTGTTAATTTTTACTCTGGTTATTGTGTTTTACCCACTGTTTTCTACTTGGGAAAGTTCTAGTTCTTTAAGACAGTCTATGATTTTATTTCAGATCTAATTTTAGTTCTCCAGTTATGCAGATTGCCAAACACCATTCTGCGGTTCTTTTCAATGCTTAGCAAAATGCCTAGGATTGCAAAATATTTGAATTAGTAAATTATCAGCTAGATTATCAACTGTGCCTATATTGCTACAGAAGAAAGGTGCTAACACTAAAAAATCTAAACACACACACACACACACACACATGCACGCACAACACACTTAACAGTCACTAAAGAAATAAACCATAACATACTGTTTTCAAAATGTAGTAGAACTTTAGTAGTTTTTAAAAGTATGAATTCTGGAACATAAAGGTTGCCTTGATTTGAGTTCCAGTTCTGAGCCAGACATGGTGGCATATACCTGCAATCCCAGCTCTCTGGGATGGTGAGACAGGAGGATTGCAAATTTAAACCCAGCCCGGGCAATTTAGTGAGATTTTATCTCAGAATAAAAACCAAGGTGTGCAGGTGGGCACGGTAGATATAGTTGAGTGTGAAGGCACTGGGTTCAGTCCCCTGTGGGGATGTGGAGAAGGGAATAATTCTAGTTCTGCTGCTTACTCGCTGAATGATCTTGAGCAAACTTAACCTTTCTGTGCTTCATCTTCTTAATATGTAATAGTACCTGTTTCACATCTGACAGTCAGTATTATGTAATTGCTCCTTGTTACTTTATATTTTGAAAACTGGTCTGTTACATTTTAAAAATTGGTTCAGTATTTCTAGTTAGAGTAAGACAGCAGATTATGCTAATGATAGAAATTTAAACTTGTATAGTGTTTCTGGAAAGCAGTAGTGTTACATAATGCAGATTTTCTAATTTTTAGTTTAATAATTTCATCTTACACTCTTAATAAAATCGGAAGTGTTTTCTAAATTCAAAATGAAATAAAATCTGAAAGAACTCATTATGTTCCAAAATTATTATTATTATTCTTTGTAGTACTGGGGATTGAACCCAAGGCCTTTGCATTGAGCTATATTGCGTACCTCCTTTTCAAAAAATTTGTAACCGGCTCTAAGTCACAGTGTTAATTCAGTGAATTCAGGTTGGGCTTGAACTTGTGATCCTCCTGTCTCAGGCTCTCAGAATTGAGATTACAGGTGTGCGTCACTATTCCTAGCTTCCAAAGTTATTTATCATAGTTCATAAACAACTTAAATCTCTAGTAAAAGAGAAATACTTAAATATATTGTTAAATGTTATTCATCGGTTAAAGCATTCGCATTTTAATAGCATGGAAAATGGTTATGCAACAGAGAAAATATAAAAAATTAAAACCTTAAATATGTTTTAAAAATCCATAAGAACATGTTAAGATGCTAATTTATCATTGCTTTTAGGTGGTGGGATTTAACCCACCAGGTTTCAGGCTTTTACTTTTAAGATGGGGTGATTGGTGAGGAGACATGCTGAATTTGTTTTTGTAATTTTTAACAAATAAGGTAATGTGAAAGTTCTTTGAATATTTTGTATTTTTTTCAGTAACTTACTGTCATTGTTCATCTTTCATATTTCTATTGTAAAGTCAATCTCTGTCATATTAAAGAAGTACAACATTGTGTTTCCTTAAAGATTCAGTCTCCACATTTGAACTTTACAGCTTAGAGCTGCTTTTTATAAATGGTGATTTTTTTCATACTCCTAATTTACCATTAGTGCTCAGTTTTCTAGAAATCATTTATTAAATGTAATTTATGAACATCATGATGCTGGTGTGGTTTGATTTAAGCTTTTTATTTTTTTTCCTCTCTCTCTTTAATCTACAGCAACTGGAACAGATCCAGAAGGAACTAAGTGTTTTGGAAGAGGATATTAAAAGAGTGGAAGTAAGAAATTAACAGTTTCTCACATCTCTAGCAGTTTTTCAATTTCATGCCATTGTCACCTTTCCTTTAAGTTGCTGCATTAAATTTATGGGATTGGTCTTGGTTGTGAAGAAAGTAACAGATGGTACTTTAGTTTCGATTGAGAGTGCATTTTTATGGGAAAAGATATGAACATTTTCTTGATATTAAAATGGGAACAAAAATCACTTAATTTTCTTGATATTTTATCATGTTAAGTCAACTCTGTCAACTGTCAGAATCTGTCAGAATTTATTACCATTAAAATGATTCTTCAGTATTCCATTATTTTAAGTAAACATTTTTTATCTACTATACTTACTAAATGGTAAAGTTAATTAAAAGCGAGATAAGAGAATATATTGGCAATATTCTGGGAATTTATAATATGATTTAATTTAGTTAGGGACTCCTTTGGATTATTGGGAGCTTGTTTGCTCTTGGGATATAAAGTTATTTATTGCCTTTGGCAGTATTTAAATTTAACATGTGTTTTTTTATTATTCATATGTTATAATTTTCTTTTTCTGACACACAGAATATGTTCAAGGATAATGGATGTGGATTTTCAGTATCCCGTGTACCATTCCTAACTCGTTGTATTTGTGTTACTTGCTTGGCTGTATGATTGAGCTGAGCCTGAATTATCCAGCAATACTTTTATCTGATAGTGCAGTCTGAGAAATATTTTCAAATTTCCTATTTTTCCAGTAATCAAAATGTAGACTATGAAAAAGGAGGCTGGTTGTTACTATGTTTTAAAATTGTAATTTTATGTGAAAATAATTTATCATGGGGCCTTTTCCTTAGGTTTAATGATAAAAAAATTAGAGTTTGTCATTATTAAACAAATAAAGCTAAATTTTGAATTAATAAGCATGGTATTTTCTTCCTGTCTATAGGGAATTTTTTAAAGCACAGAATGAGATGTTTTCTTTTTTATTTTAAATACTTGAACCTTGTGATCCACTTACCACACCTTCATATTTATTTGTCCTAATGCATGCCAGTGGGTTATCGCACAAATGAATGGTTTGTTAATTCACTGTTCACATGGTATACTGTTTGTCTTCTTGAAAATACTTGGTTTTGTCTTTTTTCCATATCGTGGTATCATTAGTGACAAACAGCATTTGATAATTTATAGTTCCTTAACAATTTGTACTATAGAAAAGACTTACTTCTTAAATTTTTAGATTTTCTTTGCTTTTGTACGCTCTGGAGAAGAATCCTTGAGAAATTTGGGTGTTGACACCAAAAGGAACTGATGAAAATCCACTATTGGAAAGAAATACAATATTCTGTTTTTGAGTTCTTCATCTTCTGTTTGGATATCTACTATAACTCGACTAATTGTATTTTTAGGAAATGAGCGGCTTATACTCTCCTGTGAGTGAAGACAGCACAGTGCCTCAGTTTGAAGCTCCTTCTCCATCACACAGGTACAAAGCTTTACTCTAGGAATTACTTAGGATTTGTATTACGAAGTATGCGTATGGTACTAGTCCTTGTGAGCCTTTTCAATGTAATGTATGAAATCCCTGAGAAGTTATTTCTGGTTATGATCTAGAAATGAGATTCAGGTGGCCCATCTGTTTTACTAATGCTTTTGGTTAAGGAATAGTGAGTTGTATGTATATTATATTTTGATTTTATAGTTGGATTAAAAATTTGGTGAATTTTTTGAAATAATGGTAGCTTTATACCTATCTTATAAGTTAAAATCAGATGACATTCAAGTTAAATTTGGGAACATGAAATGGTAGTATTGAGGGAAAAATACTAGAAAAATCTTGGACTTTTTCTCTAACTCATTGAATTTTCCTTGATGAACACTCTTCGCAGATTTAAAATGATGGCGTTAGATACATTGTTAATTTAGCTCCCTCTGGTATTTTTTTATGACTCAGATTTATTTAATTCTTTATTCTTTTTGCTTTATTAGAGCAGGTATTATGTTTGTTTTGCTCATGACTCCCTTTCCCAGAATAATGCTAAGCTTCATTTAAATATTTGTAAGATAACACTGAATGAGTATACCTTCTAGTTGTAAAATTTCATGAAATATATACTAAATTTTTAATTTGGTATTATAATGTGTACTGTACATTTTGAATTTTGAAATTTTTTGCCTGAGATGTTTGGAGCAAGAACAATTTTACATAGTCAATTGTTATTTACTAATCTATTTAGGATAATGGTATAATGGAAGCTTTCAGACAAATAGTTTAGGAGAACATGTGGAGTATCAGGAAATCCAGTGCTAGTACATTACAGTAACCTTTAGAACCTTTATCAGTTCAGGAAAGCTACTATGGATCTAGTTTGGTGCGGTATGTGGGGAAAAGGGTACTGGGGAGGTTTTAGTTAAAAGGCATTTGTGAAATTAGGGTGCATTGATATTTTCCTGCATTAACCGTAGTATGAAAAATTCTTGTGAATTTTAGTTGAGTCTGTGGTCTTCCTACCTGTGTAATTCAGCCGATTTTCCACTAAACCTTATTTAAAATGACTATGTCTGTGGGATAGTGATACCTTTATGTGGCGCTCGTTTTCTGATACAGATCTTTGACGATAGAGTATTTATTGTGTAAGTACACACAGGAAGGCAAAACTTGTCCTACCATAACAAGTTACACTTACTAAACTGATGATTTCTTTCCATTGTCATGCCCTCCTCTGATTATTAGTAGCATATTTTTCTATCACTTCCAGGCTTTCGTTACTAATCTCCGTTTGTTGGATTTTATGAACACATGCATTCACTTAATGCACTTAATGAATATAGTACATTCCCTGATTTTCTCTGTAGAATGCATCTGATATTCCTAGGTGTTGAATCTAGCTGACAAAACTGCCCTGTATTACAGCACTTAACATTTAAGATGTATCTGTGGAGACTGGGGGAGATATTAAATAAGCAAATATGTAAATGACATTAATACATAAGTTCGACAGAAGATTGCATGTAGTTTGGCTATTTGGACTTCTCTAAGTGGTTGACATTTAAGCCAACACTTAAAAAAAAAAAAGAGTAAATATGATGAAGCGTTATTAGATATACAGAATCAGATTCAGATTTTAAAATGTATATGTGGGTTTCCAAGTGGAAGATGGAGAACACACTATCTTGTCCTTCCCAACCTTGTGTTACTGGAAGCAGGGAAAAGAGGTAAGAAGCATTTTAGCAGTCTAGCAGCAAGGAGATTATAATTTGGATTAGGATTTTATGGATACAAGAGATAAGAGTAATTGTAAGATAAAATGGCAGGTCTTGTGAATGATACAAGATTTCATGAAGTCTATGAAAATGTTGGACAATTGCTAAAATCGCTTGCGAAGTTATTGTCAGATGAGATTCTGGCAATTATATTTATTAACAATTGAAGGGGAAATAGGCAAACAGTATTTTCTTTAAAAGTTTTGATACTTTTTTTAAAGTATGTGATTCAAACATCAGTTTGGGATTGAAAGAGGCATTTGGGAAAATTGATGCAGACCTTAAATACTGTTAAAATATTACCCTTAAGATTAAGATACAAAATAATTGCTGTGAAGAATGTTACACTATCTATATTTTTTTATTTATTTTTAAGAAATAACGTGTAGTTGCAATAATATTAACCTCTTTCCATCATAATTATTAGCTTCATTGTTTAAATTCTAGATAGCTTTGGTTTTCGGTCCTTGATATTAAGATTTGATCTCTTTTAAGCAGGCTTACTTTAAAAAGCCTTTTTAGGATTCATTTATTTTTGTATAATGAGGACCTTCTTTATGTATCAGGTCATTGAATCCCTTACATAGAACCTGGGTTTAAGGTTTAATAAACTGTGCATTTACACTAAATAAAAAAATCCAAATAAAGGGAGACCCTTTACCCCATTTTGTATTTGTCCTACTTTGATTTGCATAATTGCCACATGGAGTCTGTGCTCTTCTCGATGTCTTCCTTAGCTCTAAGCATCATGTGGAGTCTGGCAGTGGTCTTTTCACCTATTCTCTGATGCATTATTGCTAGAAACATGAGTTTTCTTTCCTGTTTAAAATAATTCATAACACTAAATCTCATGTTATTGCGTTTGCGTAGAAATCTCCACTGGATTCATTTAAATAGTTTTCCTCCCTCCCTAGTCCCTTCTTTCTAGCTGCAAGAATCCATCTGATGGCAGGCTATTATTTTTCTAGGCTCTTTCCCTAAAAAGTGAGGGAAGGGGGAAGGGAAGCAGGGCATAGGATTAATCACTTTTAAAAAAAAAGTCCTATTCATTTTATTCCTACTTTTATAATGTAGTTTGTGTGAATTTCCCATGCTTTATGATAATCCTACAAAGGTGGATTTTTTTCTTAGACCTCATTTTTATATGAACATTCATACTTAGTATGGGTTTAAAATATATTTTTGAGTAAATACTTAACCTAGAATGTCACTTAGTTTTCATAGTTCATGATATTTAATTGAAGCATGACCTATAGTATACTTAAGACATAAACTAATTATTTTGATTTTGTTTAAAAAAATTGTCAGCTGGGCGTGGTGGCGCATGCCTGTAATCCCAGCACTCGGCAGGCTGAGGCAGGAGGATCACCTTGAGTTCAAGGCCAGCCTGGGCTACATAGTGAGTTCAAAGCTAGTCTGAACTACATAGTAAGACCCTGTGTCAAAAAACAAATAAACAAACAAACAACAAAATTATCAAGTAGGCTTTATTGGGTTGGGAGTGCAGTAAGCGCATGATTATTCTCTGGATAAATTTTAGTAGAATAATTTTTAACATTTTAAATCTTCACGCATGCCAACTTTCTCATATGAGAATCAATTCAAACCAAATTGCTGCTCTCAAGGACTTAATAATCTTGCTTTAGATTCTGAGAAAAAAAGTTTCCACAATTTGCATTGTAAACTATAGTTTACATTTTATTGTTGCATAGTATGTACGTGTGTGAGAGATATACTGTGTAAATTAGAGAATGGTGGATAAGCATGATTTCTTAACTGTTGCCAAATGGAATTGATTTTTTTATCTGAAAAAGTCATTATTAGTATATGTATAAAATCCGTTATTTTGGAGGATTATTAATATTATATACATTTTTAAAGTTTTAGTTCAAACTTTAAATAAGAAAGTGAAACATTTTTGTCATTCTTTTTCCTGGCAATATGACGACAATGTAGTTTTGTTTAGATTGAGACATTTTTAGACTAGGTGTGATTATCTGTGAATTTTGGTATAGGTAAATGGGGTGGGCTTTATCCCACAAGGACTAATAAATGTGGATTTTCAGTTCTTTAAAGTTTACTTAGTTTAAGTGTGTATGTGAATAGGCAGCACAACTAAATAGTTGATTCCCAAACATGTGAAGCCAGAATCTTAGTTGAAACTTGGTCTCATTCTGTGGCTGGCTGTAAATATGGAGGGATGAAGAACTTTGGCATACTTTCCTCTAGATTTTAAATTCTCTTCCAAGTTGTTATTAGCATTTTTGCCTGTGAATTTCTGGGTGCTTTACATTAATGTGACTTCTGTCTTAGAAATAATTGTTTTGTTTTTTGTCTTTAAGCAAGTATTTTAGAATTGTCAGTTATCAATCTCATGTCTGTGTTTTCAGAACTTCAGAGAACTTGAAGAAAATTAGTTGAAGCTTCTCTGCTTTAGCTGGATTCACTGTAATATAATCTAGATAGTTACTAGTTTTAAAATTTATCTTGTTTTCCTAAAAATAAAATAGTAATACAGTATAATACAGTAGTAGTTCCTGATTTATAGTCTCTTTAAAATACTTTCAATGATAAGAAATTTGCTCTTGATGATAAATTTTACTCTTTAAGAGAGTCATGTATCAGTTTAAATTCTGAATTGTCGTTAAAGTTTTCTGTGATACAGAAGAGGGAGATTTAAAGATAAAATATAGGTGAAACTTTATTTTTATGTTCTTAATTTTTTGCATGTTGGATCATTGACTGGCTTATCTTTAGTAAATAATGTGGTGTTAATGACTCCTTTTTCACATATTAATACTTAAGTATTTAGTACTTCTAGGCAGTTATTGGCTGAACTGCTTTATTTTACTTAGAAAGATAACATTTTTAAAAGCATAGGAACTGAAATGTTTTTATGCTCAAATCTAACTCTAATCTTTATAAATTTATCGGTAATTTGTTGTGAATTTTAAATAGACCTTCTGTATAAATCTAAACATTTTTAATATAACTTTTATTTCTCTTATCTAAGAGAGGAAGATTATATGTAACAATGCAGGAGATCCTCTATTTAGAAGCTAACATCCCCACCTCCAATCTCCAAGGCCACATAATTATAAAAAAGATCTTAAAAGACCTCAAGTATACTTGTCTTGGGGACTTAGAAACATCAATTATGTTTTACTGTATTTTAATGACTACCTGTGGTGTGAGAGTAGTAGTAAAACCAGTTGATTGTTTTATTGTTTTATTAAAGGTGACTGGCCTTATGCTGACCCTCTCCTTGTGAAGGAGTTAGACTTTTTGCCATAGGCATTGGAAGATACTGAATTTTTATTTTTTCATTTACTTATTCTTTACTTGTTTTTCATTACTGGCTCAATTTTATTTCTTCAATTATCCAGGAGCTTGAACAGTTTTTCATATGCTGACCAATCATTTGCATGTCTTTTAAATTTTTTTTTAGTGCCTATTAATTATACACAATACTAGGTTACATTGTGACATGTTCATACAGTCATATGACATAGGTTAGGAAGTCTGTCTCCTCTGTTACCCTCCCTTGCCTTGCCCTCCCTTCTCTCCTGATCCCTTTTCTTTGATGACATTGAATTTTAAAATTGAACTAAAACAAAATAAGTAGAAAATACAGAAGCAAACTAACTGATAATAATATAGAGGGTATCTTTTATATATCATTTCCCATTAAAATTGATAGGTAATGCAACAAGTAATGAAAACATTCCTTGAAAGGTATAATTTTCTTAAAAGAGTATTATTTGGAATATTTGAAGAATTTATTGTAAGTCACTCAGCCAGTATTTGAAGTGTACCGGGCATATGTCAAGCACTGTTAGGCACTGGGATGTAGTTGTGAACACGACAGATTCTGGAACCCTCTTCTCATGATGAGGTAGTCTTTGGAATGGAAGTAACATAAGCTGGTGAATTGATTGTTATTCTTAAAATATAATACAGTATAAGTACACTTTTTGATTATAGGAATTTAAATCCATCAAAATGCATTTTAACTCTACAACTTCATTATGTTTGATTTGTAGGCATTTTTGGGTTGTTGTTATACACTAATTCTCACTGCTTGATGAAGATATTAACAGTCCATTTAAATTCTGAAATCTGAGGTCTTGTAGAGGCCAAATCTGAGTTCATGAGTATCAAGCCAGAACACTGTTTGAAATAGAGATTTTGAAACTCTATTACCAAATTTGAGTTATTAGTTCAGAAATAGATCTTAGAGATAAACACAGGCAAATGGTGGAAATGATGCTTAGGAAAGTATGGAAACATGGGTTTAGTTGATTTTGTATCTGTTTTACTGATGCTGGCATATTTTAAAATCTTTAATTCAGATGCATGTACTTTTCTCTTTTTAAAAGAAAGCTCAAATACTTTATCATATATCACATTGGGAAGGATGGGGTAAAGATTTGTATTTCTTTTACTGGTTTTTTTTTTTTTTTTTGTAAAGCTGCACATTTCTCTATGATGTTTTGAAAATATCTCAACTCTAGTTCCTGGGCTTGGGAGAGTTAAAATTAAGTCTCCTTGAACAAAACAAATTATTGGTATTTATCATTTGTTTCCTATGGGTTCTATTTATGGACTGTGGTCAGATCTTGTTGCTTATGGCTTTTGCTCTTTCAAGTTAGAGTTATACAGGAAATTTCATTCCTTTGATTATTGGCTTAGTCATTTTCCTTGTTGCTGGGACAAAATACTGTACACCTGCAACTTAAAGGAGGAGAGGTTTATTTTGGCTCATGTTTCAGTCCGTGGACAGCCAGCTGGCTCCAACTCAAGATGGCATGGCTGAGGGTCATGGTGGAGGAAATGGTGATCAGGCCATGGCAGCCAGCAGCTAGAGCGTAAGATGAGGAGCTGGAAAAGGAGATGCACCCTACCAGGTCATGCACCTGGGACCCACCTACTTCCCACCAGGCTCCACTATAATAATAAACCTTCAAGTGATGCTACCATTTTCCATTTCTGCAGTTTGTCTCTTCCCTACCCAAGTCCCATTATATTTTCTCTGTTCTGATGTCATAACCTTTGAATCTTTTCTTATTGTTTTAGAATACTTCCTCTAAGTTTACTTTTAAAACCTTTTTCTATAGTTCTTTCAAGGTAGTTTTGTAACTCTAAGAGCATGTAGCACCTATATCATCTGATAATTAAATATTTCTCCCCTATGAAATACAAATAAATTGGCAAGGGGTAGTAGAATATAAAGTATGTAGTCAAATACAGCACTTCGTGTAATAAACTGTGACTTTACTAGTTTTGTTGGAGGCTAATCAGTATTTTCAGTCTTATTCCTTTGAGCTTATTTTTTTCTGTTTTTGCAGTTCTACTAAGCAAAGTTTTTTGGGTTTTGTTTTTGCTTTTTTACCAAAAAAGGCAGTAAAGCAATAGGCTTAGACCTGTTCCATCTTTTAGAAAATTTCCATATATACTTTTTACATCTGCCAGTAGTTTCTCTCTAGGAAGAGTACTTTTACAATGAAAACTATAAAATCATTGCCCTTTTCTTTTTTCAACTTCAGGATTATTGTGTAGTAACTGACATTATTAAAGGCAGTACAAATATCATGTTCCCTAGTTTCCTTATACGTAATTACAACTCTTCATAACTTTGTGCTAATTAAAAGAGGACCAGAGGGTACTAGGAAAATTTTTTCTGGGCTTCTAAAACATGATACTTATATCAAAATCAAAAGTCTTCCCTAGAAATACTGCCCTGGGGAACTGTTTATTTGCAAAATATGCAACTGTTAGAATAATATTGTAGCTCAGTATTGGGTACTGCCTCGTAATTTACATATATTGTTTCATATAATCTTCAAAACAAATTTTATATAATAGATTTTATCTTTGCTTCTTATTTTACTAGTTAGTAAACTGAGTCAAAGAGACAAAGTAATTTTAATTTGCTCCGTGTCACACAGTGACATAACTGATATTCTTACCCCAAGGCATTCTTGCTCTAAAGCCTATAAAATCTTGGGAGATGAGAGTGTTGTGGAAAATATCCCAGAGTTGAGAACAGAAGATAAGTGGAAGTTTTCTGCTCAAACTGAACAAGGCAGTGATTCTTCAAGAAGAGAAGGCATGGGTCACTTTGATGGTTGTACCATAAGGATTCTGGAATTATGCTGCCTGGGTTCAATTTCATTTCTAAAACTTATTACCAGTGTGACCTTAGTGAAGTTTATTATTTTCTGTACGCACCTTAGTTTTCTCATTTGAGAAATAAGGATAGCAGTACTTGAGTTGCTGGATAAAATGTGATAATATGTTTGAAGAAATGAAAATAATGTCTGGCACATAGTAGAGATTCAGTAGATGTTAGCTTCTGCTATTGTTATCAGTTGACAGATTATTCACATCAATTTTGGTTGATTTGACTGTGTCAAATGTTAAAGGGTATGGAGAATATAAAAGGAAAAATATGAACATTAAGACTGATTTCTAGTATCTGGAGGTGACTGCTAAGTAGAGGCCATAAGAATTTTTTTTTTGTGGGTACCGGACGTTGAACTCAGGACCTCACACGCCAGCAGGCGCCCATGCCACTGAGCCATCTCACTGGCCCTCGTTTCAGTAGCTCAGCGGCATAAGTGCCTGCCTGGCAAGCACGAGGTCCTGAGTTCGACTCCTAGTACCCATATACAAAAAAGGGCCGGTGATATTGCTCAGTGGCACGGGCGCCTGCTGGCGCGTGAGGTCCTGAGTTCGACACCCGGTACCCACAAAAAAAAAAAAATACAGAATTTTACTTGTTGGTAAATGAGGTGTACCATTAATTTGAAATCCAGTAAAATTATTAAAGTATTAAAATTTGTCAGATCATTTTCAAGCTACTTGTTTAATGTGTTTTGTTTTGAGGAACTGGCTCAATATGAAGAATACTGGAAAGAAACGTTTCTGTAGCCATATGATTTACTATATTAAATATAGAAGTTTATTAATTTTTGCCTTAAATTAGTGGCTAAAAATGTTAATGATAGCATCTAATTTCATGCGCATACTTGGCAATTTTTGGCCTATTTGGTTCTTTTATTTTTTCAAAAATCCTTGACTTTTATGTTCAGCCTTAAATGATCTCAGTGTGCTTACTTTGCTTATAGATTTAAAAGTTACCTTTTTATTATTATTTGTCTAATGTGTATATTAATAATTTAAATCGTAAATTACTTTTTTTAAATAAAAATCCAGTCTAAAATTAATAAGCCTGTTAATTTCACCAAGAATAAACCACTGTTTTCTCTTAGCTATCTATTGATTAGAGGAGTATTTTGTATGTGAAATTGACTTAAGAATCTGTCTTCTAATTAAGAAATACATGTTTGCTTTTGGAAGCAAATAACTGAAGTGAGAGTAGTTGTGTGACATCTTGATACTACCTGAATTTATTTTCTTCATCTTAATAAAAGTCTATTCCTAATTCAGTTTTGGTTACTACTCTGAAAATTTCTTCTTTCTGTTACCATTTTTGACGTCCTTATTAAATTTTTATAACTTTATTGATGTTTACTTGAAACTGACACTGTCTTGTGTTTGTAGTTCACTGTTTTTCATTTTTTTCCCTAATATGTGTCTACAAACTGAGTGAGTTAATTAATGTAGGATTTTTCCAAATCTTCCCTTATAGAGCATAAAATAGGAATATCACATGATAGCTCAAAATTTGCTGTCATTAATAAAATACCATTTAAGATCTATAATTTCAATATCTTCAGCTAGTTGGCATTTTTTAATACATATTTTAAACATAATATTATCTCTCTGTAAATACTAAGATGATATCAGTATCATTAAGAATTACAAAGCCGTGAAAAATCATAGCTAGAAGTCATACTGTTGGCCTCTAAACGTATACCTATGTAATTTTATTAATGCTATACAAATGGTAGGTAATTGGGTTTCATTAGTAAAAGAAGTTTTTAAAAAAATTTGATACTGGGGATCGAACCTAGGGCCTTTACACTGAGCTAAAATTCCCCCCTACCCCCTTTAACATTTTGAGACATGGTCTACCTAAGCTGTCCAGGCTGGGCTTAAATTTGCAGCCCTCCTGCCTCAGCCTCTCAGAGTGTTGGAATTATAGGTGTGCACCACCAGAGAAACAGTCTTTGAATGCACAGCATCTCATCATTTTTGGCCATGTATGGAGTAGACTGAAAATAGCATATGATTTTGTCATATAAATGCTTGATTCTACAGGGAAAGTGAGTGTTGATTTATTTCAATGAAAGAAACCTACAGCAAGAGTGAATAAATTTTTGTAGTGTAAGGAAAGACTCTTGTATAATTGAATTTTACTATTGGGACAGACAAGAATACAATGAATTAAGACCTAGGTAGTAATTTATTGCTGCTATAAAAAAAAGACAACTGTGAGGACAGTTCTATATGACTTATGACTTATAATATTTATGATATGTAAGACTGTTGTCAACCAGTTTTGTTAATAATAGAAGCCAAAATTTATTGTTTATCATATTTTAGCATTATACTGAGAACTTTACACACATTATCTCATTATCTCACACCTCTCTGACATATTATCATTTATTAGGTACAGGAACTAATGGTAAAATAAAATTAATAACTTTCATAGTGTCCAATTATTAGCTAAAAACAAGTAAAATTGAAACCTTGTACTTCTAAACTCTCACGTTAAATACCTTTGAGGTGATTTCATAACTAATTATTCTGTGTATCTGAGTAGTAGTTGAGTAGTATTTAGTACCTTCAGTTGCTTAAATTTCATTAGGGTAGACAATATAAACATCTTTATTGCAGAAATGAGAAAGAATAATGTAAAAAATGTAAATAACTTAGTTTATCATGGTTGGCATGTATGTTATACAATTTCAATTGTTGATAATCCCCCCCCACAGATATGGAAGAAAATTTATTTAGTTTTGTGAGGCTTTACTTTCCCTGTGAGGCACAGGAAGACCCTATTAAAGTTGCATAGCTTGGCTTCATAAGCCAAATATATAGGTTGATTTTATGAGGTTTTCAGATATTAAGTTTGAGAAAGTTAACAGGTCATCAGGATTTACACACATGATCACACGCAAAATAAAAGAACCAAAGAACAAGACTTCAACATCCCCCAAACATAAACTACAATTTCTAGTGAAACATTTATTCCTATCTATATTCATTTTGCCCTCTTATTTTTCATTTTATACTGACTTTTTTTTTCCTTGAATAAAGGTTACAAGTACATTTTTTTTTCAATTGTCTCCCAGTCATTGGTTATATACTTATCATTTATAGTAGGATATGCTTAAGCCAGTTTACTCGAGTAACCTCGTGAATGAAAAAACGTTACAGAATTAAGAATAATTTTGGTGTTATTTTACCGATCCTCTTCTAATTTCAGGAAAACCACTTCCCTAACGCAGTAATTCTATCTAGTAAGTTTTTTCTATTTCTAAACAGAATCAGAAAGAAAAGTGAGATCATGGGAATCTATAGTTTACTAGTCATTGTGTGCTCTTCCTAGTTTGTCACTGGTATTACTTGCAAGTCAAGAGTAAATTAATAGGCTAACACTTCCAAATGTATACTTTAATAAGTATAAGGTATATAAACAATTAGGTAAGCTTGTGGAGAAGCTGACCAAGATACATAAACTAGAAGATCCAAGTATCCATCTAAATTTTCTATATTTCTTTTTTTTCTTTTTGCAGAATATTTATTAAGGTTGTTTAATATACAACTTTTCATATGTCATTTTGGAAGTCCTTCATTATAAAGATAATTCTTTTGTCTGATGACAAACAGCAGCCACAATCATTATTCTGGACCTCCACGTTGGATAAACTCCATTTCCTCTTGAGATATTAGTTTCCTTCTGTACTTCTGAGGTAGCGTTTTTATTATTTCTGCAGTGTCTGGTGGACCTGGATGCATCAGCAACTCTGGTGATTTACTCCCCTTAGAGTGCACTGGGTTTAGGATTGTCTCTTCTGTCAGGGAACCTTATTAATGGTGTGTGTGGCTTGATTACCTGGACAACCTGGCTGGCAGACGCCATCTTGCTGCCCATCATGACCCCAGGAAGGGGCAGCTTCCAGGGCGCGAGCGAGCTGCAGTGGTATCAGGAGTCCTTGGCAGCTGGGGCGATAATTTTTATAGGCTAGTTTATTTTATCGAAGGATGAGAGGAAGATAGGACTGATGAAGTGGTAAGCTAGAGGAAGAAAAAGATATTCTGGGCTTTTAGAATTTTTTCTAGGATTAGGTAGGAGAACGTACAGAAGATACACCAAATAAATAGAACCAATGCAGAAAACAGATTATGTTTGACCAGGGCAGATGAAAACTAATATATAAATGTTGGGTTTTGTGAAAGACTGTTGTTATGTTACATTTGTCCCATTCCTTTGGTAATTTTCTTTCACACTTTCATAGTTATAATATTTTGGGGCTTGAAACACAGTCTGTAGATAGTTTACACCAACCTCAGTTTGCAGTGAGGAAACAGTAAGCGATTGTGTAGGCGCTCATAGCTTTCTAGTGGCTTAGCAGTGTCTCTTACCCATAGCTTTTGATTACATGCTTGTGCTCTCTTCCTACTACTGTAAGTCCTCCTTTCCGTAAAGTTCCAAAAAACCCTCATAGTCTGGAAATGAAACACAGACAAATAAATCTGTGTAGACAGTTACCTTGTAATTGTTCCCAATTTGTATTCTTACTTGGTATATATGTTTGAGATTGTGGGTGAAATGATAAATTGTTTAAGTATTTGCTGATTTTATGTTTATGGGTTGTATGTTTGATATCTAAATGATTGGCAGTAAATGTTTGCTTAGAGATTAGTAATACTTGGTTTATATATGATACATTTTTATTCAGATCTACTTTTCTGTTACTAAAGTAATGTAAATACTGAAATCACATTTTTTTCTTTCTTCATTTTGCAGTAGTATTATTGATTCCACAGAATACAGCCAACCTCCAGGTTTCAGTGGCAGTTCTCAGGTAAATGATACATTTAACAGTATGTTTTAGTGGTACCAAGGGTATAATCACTTAAGTTGTAAAGTGCTGGATTAGTTTACTGAAATGTCCTGTCATTAAGACATGCCATTTCAAACGCTGTGGGGTTGATTAGGACCTGAATAGCTTTGATGCATAATGTCAGAACTAGCTCTTCATTTGCTTACCAGTGATAAAAGAATTTTAAAAGAATGTTTTTAACTTACTGATAATATCAGATCTTGAGAAGACCTTAAGTGACCTTTAGGAGGAAACTATGAAAAATCAGATCATTGTCTTAGAGATAAGAAAGTTATAATCTATTGATTAATTACCCATCATTATGTTGAAGCCTTCAGTTTTGCTATGGTGCGGCAACTCAGGCTTGAGTAGAATAGACAGTAGCCTCACCTCTTCTAGTTAATTTTTATTATTATTTTGACTTTTACTCTCTTTATTTTTGACTTGTGAGTGCTGATATTTGTCAAACTCTAATTTTTGAGGCCTGACATATTCTTTTAACTTTTAGAGAAAAGTAACGGGAATACTGAAAACAGTTCCTTCGTGTCCTTTTTCATATAGGTTGTCCAAACAGTAACGTTTTGTCTTACTGTCATTTAATTCTTTATAGCATGTAATTTTATCCCTGGATTGCTTGAGTTAGGTACAGACACACATTCCTTTACTCTTAAATACACCAGTGTATATTTCCTTAAAAACAAGGATATTGTCTTACATAATCACAATACAGTTTTAAAGTTGAACAAGTTAACATAGATACGGTGTCATTTTCGTTTTTCTTTTTTCTTTTTTTTTTTTTTTTTTTTATGTGGATGCCAGGAGTCGACCTCAGGACCTCGCGTGCCAGCAAGCGCTTGTGCCGCTGAGCGATATCACTGGCCCCTTTTTTTCCTTTATGTGGGTTCCGGGAGTCGAACTCAGGACCTCGCGCTTGCCGGGCAGGCGCTTACACCTCTGAGCTATCTCACCGACCTGTGTCATTTTCTTATCCCTAGATATTATTCAAGTTTTACAAATTGTCCTGATACAGTAATATTCTTTTAGTGGAAGGAAAAAGTAAAGCATTTTTAATGCACATGCAGTTGTGTACGTATTCACTTTATGTGAAAAAATAATGCAATTATTTTTACTAAGTTGGAAAGTAAGTTCTTTGGATTATAGCTTTTGTTTTTCTTTCCACAAATTTGGATTACTACTTCTGTCTTTTTGTGTGTGTGACGACTCTATACACCCTCTCATCTCCATGCGCCTGCTTGCATTTATCCTATGTTTTAATACTAAGTTCATAGATTGGTTTGTATCTCTTTCCAGCCATTAAACATCAGATGCAGTATTTTTAGTAAGACATAATGGAATATATCGGGAGGAATTTTAAACACGTAAGTTGAAATACACTATAGAACTTGAGAGAGAAAAGGAAGTCCTTGGATGAGGAAATTGCCTTGGCATTCATAGATAGGCTTTGATACACTCCTTCTGAACATAATTTTACAGAACATGAGCATCAGACAAGGCTATTCTGTGACTTGGAAAGTGAAACAGAAACCTAGATTATGCCGTCCATTTATGTAAGGACATAAAAAATAAGGTCAGTGTACGTAGCACAAAAAAATACCAAGTACAACCCAGTCGTGACTGAATGTGAGTGATCGCTGCTGCTTTGCCACTTACGACTAGAGCCCACTCGTCTTCTGCCCGCCTGAGATTTACCGTGACGATTACAGGGTCAGCCCCACACGGCAGCGTCCAGTCCAGAACAGAGCCTTACTGCCTTGCACGTGCCTGCAAATTCTGTAACGCAAGTCTGAGTCCTTCGAGCCATTTCTGAAATCCTCTCGCTTACACTTCTTGCTAACCCGTAGTGTGCTGACTTATTTGTAATAAGCAATGAATAAAACTTGTCCCACTACGGATGTGTTCTTGTTGGTATTTGGCTGGAGGGCATTTGAAAACTTTAGATAGAGGAATAAGAAAAGGTTTTCACTGTTATCTTTTATATAGCATTGTTTGGAAACTTGTAGCAAATCTCCTCAGCTAGAAAAAGGTAGAAAATTGAATGTGCAGGGGGAGAAAAAAAAAAAAAAAAAAACAGTAAAAGTAACACTATTTCCAACTTAAGATGATTGGACTACCAGTTTGTAAAACTTTATAACCACGAGAAAGTAACGCGTATTTAGTAGAATTCTGATCTTTTTCTAGGCTAGCCCTGCGGAAAGACACTGTTTTTGTTTTTGCTTTTAAAGACTTAAAGAGGAAATGAGTGACTAAACCATCTGAATATCGGTTTGGAAGTTCTAGACAGAAGGAAGAAATGAATAATCCCTGTGGTAGAATCATGCCTGACAGTCCAGTAAACTGGAGAGAAAAGTAGAAAGGGAAGTGATAAATGTAACAGAGGTTAATTTGTACATAGCTTTCTTAGGCCATTATAAGGACTGGGATTTTTTTGTTTTGTTTTGGTTTGTGTTTTGGCAGATGAATTAAGGTTACTTTAAAAAGAGTACTTGTCTTTATATTTTTCATCAAAGGACACATTTATTTAGTACTTGGAGCATTTAGAAAACTTGATCAGTTCTTAAACAGGATAAATTGTACCATCTGCATTCCGTGAGTTAGAATCACAAATACTAAATAGAAAGAGACAAGCTGACAGATAATTTGGGAGACAGTAAACCTGAAGACTTTTGAATACCTTTATGTCAAAGAGTAGATGCATACAAAAACTCAAGGAATAGTGCTAGTTTTCACATATTGAAAATACTGCATATGAAATGTAGTCAGAATTATACTAAAAAGTCATAGCATTTAACCCTTCCAGTTTTAGAGAAGAATGAAAATAAATGAATTTGGCATTTACCCCAGGAAGCTACATTATTGTAAGATGGTAAACAATTTTAACAAGTAATGGTAAACAAATTTAACAATTTTAGCAAGAGTTCTTATGTAACATAAATTGAAGTTAGATGTTATACAAACTAGTTTAAAATAAGACAATGCAGGCACGTACTAATAAAAATAGTTTCGGGGCCGGGGCTATAGCTCAGTGGTACAGCGCCTGCTTGGCATGCTTAAGGTCCTGAGTTAGATTTCCGGTACCCCCACCCCCAAAAAATAGCAGTTTCAAATGTATAATTTTCAAAATATAAAATATTACAATAGATTAAGACAATTGTAGCACAGTTCAGATAGACCCAACAGTAATTTTTAAGTGTGCAGAGAATGCTACCAACTGGCTTTAAATTTCTTTTTTTTTTTTTTTTTTTTTTGTGGGTACCGGGGGGACGACCTCAGGACCTCGCGCGCCAACAGGCACCCGTGCCGCTGAGCGATATCACCGGCCCCTTTTTCGTATGTGGGATCCGGGAGTCGAACTCGGGCCTTCGCGCTTGCAAGGCAGGCGCTTAAGCCGCTGAGCCGTCTCACCGGCCCTTTAAATTTCTTTAAAGAAAATAAATGTTAGTGGAATGAAAGAATCAGAAGTTAATATGGTGAAAGCATTTACCTGATCAGCTACAGGAATTAACATGTATTCACTGACTGCTGCGTCAAGTAGAGCAAAATAAAAAGTAAGATTCTGATCAAAACAAGTTAATCGGTTAGCCTGTGGTAAAGCTGGCTGTGCAGGAGTAGAAGGAGAGATGGGGTATACCGTGCTGTGACAACTGGGAAATCATGCGATAGGAATTGAGCTGCTGCTTTTATCACTTACTGAAAGTCCATACCTGCTAAATAATTACTTAAATAACAATAGAACTACAAAATTTAAAAAGGAGACTTTATTATAATAAAATACCACAAGCACTTTAACCCTAAATTAGAAAGGTGTCCTAAGTATGGTTGATAAATGCCTTAATTGCTTCAAAATATAGTAACTTTGATACCAATTTCATCTTTTTAATGAAAGCTGGAAATAGGGTGAAAAATATGGTAAAGGACATGCTTAAGGAGACAAAAATGCTCACATATGAAATAATATTCAATTTTTAATAATAAAAACAAAATATGAAGAAATGCAACATACTAAAGAAGTTACCTAATGGTTATGGCAGAAATCAAAGGGGTATTTGACAGTGGGAAAAATAATCATGCATTGCTTAAAGATAAAAGTTCCGAGAATTTAGGTGATTTCATAACTTTGTTTATATTGTATGTAGAGTGTACCTACACACCCTAGATGTCACAGGTCAGTCACTCCACTTGGCCCCAGGTGTTACTAAGAGACAAGGTGCTATACACAGTAAGCACAGCACGCTGCTGTACGGTAAACTTCTATTGTGTTATAAGTAGAAAGAGTACAATCTAAACAACTATAAAAAGTGTAGTACATTAAATGCATGAATTAGCAAATAGTTGTTTACTATCATTATCAAAGATTACATATTGTACATAATTGTATGTGATGTATTTTTATAAAACAGGCAGTGAAGTAGGATTTTTTTTTTTTAACCAACATTACTACTAACATGTGAATGAGTTACTAGGCGATGGAAATTTCTGTGCTCCCCTATAATCTTATGGGACCACTGTTGCATATGCAATCTGTTTTGTTTTGTTTTTTTTTCTCCTTATTCTTTTTTTCCTTTTTTTTTTTTTTTTTTTAAATATGCAGTCTGTTACGAAAATGTTATGGGACACATGACTACTCCTACGTTATGACTGATTATGCTTGCAAGCATATGTTGTGTATGTTGTGTGTGTGTGTGTGTGTGTGTAGGAGGAAAGGTAGGTAAGATGGAAGGAGAGTTGAGTTGGTAGTCTTTTAGGAAGGCAGTTTGGCAATGTATACATATGGCAAATGTTAGAAATGTTTGATTTGCTAATCAAACACATAGGCATTTATTGTAAGGATTGATTTGAAGTACTAGATAGAAATCATATACTGGTATTAATTATGTATACCAAAATTCTGAAAAAATAAACATGCCCAGTCATAATAGAACAGGTATAAAAGTTATCCTACAACTATAGAGTGGATTATTTTACTGCTCTTAAAAATATGTTTAATAGTTGGATTTAAAAAATGCTAACATATGAACTTTATATAGGTATTTTATAATTCTGAATTTCTGTAGTTACCTGTTGATTTTGCTTAAGCATTTTTATATAACCAAACAATTACCAAAATTAGAAAATTAACATTGATATAATATCTGAGAATTTTAAATTTTTAAATTCTGGGGGTAAGTTTTCTTAATAATGTCATTTATTTATTTATTTATTTATTTTTTATGTGGGTACCAGGGTTCGAACTCAGGACCTTGCACTTGCCAGCAAGCCCTTAAGCTGCTGAGCGTGATTTCACCGGCTCCTTTTTCCTTTTTATGTGGGTACCGGGAGTCGAACTCAGGACCTCGCGCTTGCCAGGCAGGTGCTTATGCCACTGATCCTTCTCATCAGCCCACTAATGTCATTTAGTGAAAAAAAAAAAATGGTGGTTCAGTAACAGTTCAGAATTGCTTCTTATGTTTGTCCTGTGTCTTTCATGTTACCTCAACTGGTATAGAATTCCTTGATTTTTCATGACATTGACACTTTTGAAGAATATAGGTTATTTATTAGGCTGTCCCTTTATGGTATGTTTTAATGTCTTAGAAGGTTATACCATCCTAGTAGCTTTTCTTTTTCAGTGTTTTGCAGAGTGTACCTTCCTGTTTATTTTTTCCTACAAACTTTAGTGTCCCCTTACCTAGCTCCATTAAAAAACCTCTTAATATTTTTAACAGAACTGCTATTTTAACTTACAAATTACCTTATGGAGAATTAATATCTTTATGATAATTGAGTCTGTTTTTCTTATTTCTTCATTTTTTAAGGTTTTTAAGGTATTTTTAAAATATTAGTTGAATAAATTTTAACTGAGCGCATCATGATGCATGCCTGTAATGCTAGCACTCAGGAGTCTGAGGCAGGAGAATCTCTGTGAGTTTGAGCCTAGCCTGGAATTACAGTGAGACCCTGTCTCAAACAGACACAAAAAAGAGGGGGGGGGAGTAAAATTTAAAAATTACACATATTTCAAGATAATTATAGATTATTATACAATTGTAAGAAACAATACAAAGAAATTCCCCATACATTTTTTATTAATTCCCCAATAGTAACATATTAACGGTATCGAACTTTCAAGTCACAAATAGAGTACATCTTTTATTTATTTTACTCTTTTAAAAATTTCTCTTAGATATGCTTTAAATGCCTTTTGATAAATTTATTTCTTTTTTGGTGCTGCTGTTGATACATTTGTTCTTAAATTTCGTTGACCAATTTTTTGTTGCTGATGTATAAAAATTCAGTTGATTTTTGTATGTTGCTTGTATCTTGTTGCTGTTGTATAAATTTTCTTACCAGTAAGGAGAGTTACGAAAGTTGTCTTTGGTTCAAAGCTCAATAAAATGATGGCTTCAATCCAAGGTTGGATAGGTAGTTGCTAGGTAGATGTCCTCACATGAGTATTTTCTCTGTGTGTTTGTGGTGGCCTTTGTGTAAGGGCGTGGTTTTGGCAGTCTTTTGTAATAGCTCTTTTATCATGAAAACCTTCCCTTCATGGCTTTCTCTGGCTCCGTTTGTCAGGATGTGACATAAGTGACCCCATTTTGATTCTTACAACTATTGTATCTTCCGGTCTACATGTGTTCTCCTTCTCTTTCCCTCCATTTTCCTCTTCTCTCCTTTTCCTTCTGTATCCACCTACTCTCTTTGCTTCTCTCCCTTCCCTTTTCTCTCACCTGTTATGGTGTTACCTCTACATTTTGGTAGATGCCTTTTATCAGATTGCAGAAATTTTCTTCTGTTCCTATTAAAAACTTTGAACATGACTGAATATTGAATTTTGTCTAACTGCTTTTTCTGTATCTTTTAAATAATTATTCATTTTTCTGTAATATAATGAATTACATTGTTTTTCTAACATTAGAACCACCACAGAGTCCTGGAGTCCATTTGGTCATGATGAGTTATTATTTTTATGTTTTGCTGGGTTTGATTTGCTAATTTTTTGTTGTGTTTGTGTTTCTGAAGGATACTATGCTCTTTCCTTGTTTGGTTTGGCAGCGTTTGTTTTGCTTTGCATTACTATAATGAAATAATCTGAGACAGCTAACTTATGAAAGAAGAAAAGTTTTATTAAACTCACAGTTCAGAGGATCAAAGTCCAAGATTGGGCAGGATGGAGAAGGGGGCACCTCATGACTTGAGCTCATGTACAGGCAAGCATTCATCTCCAACAGGAGCTGGAGGTAGAGAGGGTAGGTAGAACTAGGCTTGCTTCTTTAATAATACTCCCCCGGGAAGAACTCCAGGGAGCACTCACAGACTACCTTGTGTCCCCATTGACTGAAAATCTCCCAGGAGTCCCTGCCTGTGGAAAATTTCACCACCCAAGGACACCAGCCTCAGGTCTAAGTCTTTAATCAGTAAGCCTTGGGGCACTAATCTTATTTTCGAACTCTAGCAGTGAACATAAAGTAAACATAGTGTTTTCTCCTTTTTTTTCTGAAATAGTTTATGTAAGATTAGTGTTATTTTTTCCTTGAATATTTGGTAGAATTCCTGAGTGAAATTATTTGGGCCCAGAGTTCTTTTTGTGAAATTATTTTTATTAGATAGAGGGATATTTACATTCCCAATTTTAACTTGTGAAAAATTTGGTAAGTTTTTTTTTGTGTGTGTTTTTTTTTTTTTTTTTTTTTTTTTGGTACCGGGAATCGAATTCAGGACTTCGTGCTTGCCAGGCAGGTGCTGTGCCACTGAGCTATATCCCCGGCCCTAAATATTGTTTTCAAAGGAATCGTGTGTTATAATACTTTCTTATTATCCTCTCATGAAATGATTTTGTCTTTACTCACATGATGCTTCTAACCCCATGTGTGTGGGCTTTTTCCCTCACTATGCAATTCACCAACCTTCTCTGTACCAGCTGGGTGTATAATTTAGTTAATTCTGACTTTATCTTCTTGGAGTTAGTGTCAAGTCCCAAGAGTTAAAGGCTCAGTCTTACAAGGCTGCCCCCACTTCAGACTCCAATCATAAGTGTGGGCATCTAATATTTTTGATTGGCCAGTTATAAATCAGGGGTTACCATGGTCCCCTTAGTTTTGATAGAATAGTTCCTGGAACTCAGGGAAACATGTTACTAATGTTTTCCTGTTTTTGTTTTTGTTTTTTTTGATAGAGGTGTCGCTCAGTAACAGCTGGATGGAAAAGCTACATAGAGCAAGTTATGGAGGTTGATTTGTAGAGTTTTTATTCTCTGGTTATCTCTATCCTGTCACATCTCAGTGTGTCTACCAAGGCAGAAACTAATCTTGTTTAGGAGTTTTTATAGAACTTAATTTTCAGGGCCCCCTCCCTTCATGGAGGTTGTGAGGCTGAACATTCCAACCCTGTAATTACTTAGTCTTCCTGGTGGCCAGCATTATTCTGAGGCCGCCCAGGGATCCCAACCCTGAGTCATCTCATTAACATAAACAGGTATTAGCAAAAGATGCTTGCTGTGAATAACAGAGAACACTTCTATCACTCAGGAAACTAAGGGTTTTAGGAACTGCATACCAGGAATGTGGTGAAAAAAACCCCAAAGTTTTCTTATCTCCTATGTCACTCTTAATACAGATTTTTTTCTTTTTGTTTTCCTTTAATGTGTTTACTATTTCCCCCTCTTTTTAATGTTTAAAATATTTTATTTTGTTTTCCCTTTATGATTTCTTCTAGATATACATAAAATATATTTTTGCTTCTTTATCTAAAACTTTAGATTGTTCCACTTCAGATATTTTCTTATATAAGCATTTAAAACCGTAATTTCCCCCCTCTAAGCATTGTTTTTCTTGTATCTCATGAACTTTACTGTGCTCTATTTTTCATTATTCTTGAATATGAAAACTTTTCTAATTTCCTCTATTATTATATCTTTGATGTATGCGTGGTTTAGAAATGAGTTTTATGATTTCCAAATATTTGCATTTTCCTAGACATCTTAGTTTCTTTTCTTTCTTTTTTTTTTAATGTGGGTACCAGGAGTAGACCTCTGGACCTCGCGCTTGCCAGGCAGACGCTTATGCCGCTGAGCTATCTCACCAGCCCCTGACATCTTAATTTCTAATTAAATCATGATAACAAAACATACTCTTTAACATTTCAGTCCTCTTAAAAATATTGAAAGTCATTTTTCTGCATATGGTTTCTTTTTGTGAATACACTATGTTTATTATTGATGGTTTATTGATGGGTATATGTATGTCTATTAGTTGAAAGTAGTGAGAAGTTTATTCAGATCACTTATTTACTCTAGTGCTTTTAATTCTTAGAGAAAGGTATTATAATTTCTTACCATATTATCTTGTCTTTTTTGTTGACTTTTGACCCGTATTTTTTGAAGTTCTTGTTATGTTTGTAATTGTTATGAGACATTTTTGCACACTTGGGTCCACTTCTTTGGGTGTACTGTATTTGTCTCAAAGTCTATTCTATCTGATACTGATATAGCCACTCTAGCTATTAACCGTATAGTATCTCTTTTTCTATCCTTTTAACTTTCATTTTAACTAGTTTAAATGTATTTCTTAGAAACAATATGTATGAAGATTTAAAAAATTTCTCTCTCCCCCATTTCTTAAAGTCAATTCTGATAGTGTTTTTACTTGTAGTGTTTACCCATGGACATTTAGTGTAATTATTGATAGAATTTGTTATTTTATTATTTTATTTTCTGTTTATCCCATTTATTGTTCTCATGTCCTCTTTTCTTACCTTCTGTATTACTTGAATGTTTTATAATTCAGGTTTAATTTATTGGCTTTTTAGCAGTACCTCTCTCTGCATTATTTGTAAGCTGTTTTGTTGATTACAGTTTATGTTCTTGTCTCAACCAACTTAATTTTGCACTACTTAATCTAAAATGTAAAATTTTTGAAGCTTGTAGGTCTACATATCTTCCGATGCATCCTTGGTGCTACAATTGTCATATATATTTTTCTGTATAAATTATACATCTTAGAAGACAATATATTTGCTTTAATTACTCATATACATTTTAGAGAAATTAAGAGGAAGACATTGCTTTTATTTATGTAGATATTTGCCATTTCTTCTTTTATTCATTCCTTCCTGATGAACCATATTTTCCTTTCGTGTTCTGTGAGGATAGCAGCTGACTCAACCCTTAACAGTAATACAAGTACCTTTTCTTGAGACCTCCTTTCCTTTAAATGCAGGTAAAGTGCTTTATACATACTTCCCATTTCATCACAGAATAATGAAAAGTGAAATATGGAAATTTTAGTACAGTGAATGTGTATTACTTTATTAAGGGCCTTCATGAGTGAAGCCGTTGTTTTGAAATTGTATGTGTATTTTTATTTTTATTATGAGTAGTGGTGAAGAATGCTATATCTACTAGTGGAATTACAAGGCCATTACCTGGGTGTGTGCTGAGGCCAGCAGTTTTATATTGACCTTTGCTTTTGCATCATAAGTACAAACATAAGCATACTGACAATGGTAAATAACTTCTTACTGTGTTTATAAACAGTGTTTTGTTTTGTCTTATTTTGTTTTTGCTGTGCTGGGATTGAATCCAGAGCATTATGCAGGATTCCAAATGTTCTAGCATGGAGCTATATCGCCAGCTCTCTTTTCCTTATTTTGGTACCGGGACTCTAACTCACGACCTCATGCTTGCCAGGCAGGCACTGTGCTGCTGAGCTATATCCCCAGCCTCTTTATTGTGAAACAGGGTCTCACTAAGTTCCCCAGGATGGCCTTGAACTTGTGATTCTCCTCCCTTAGCCTCCCTAGTAGTTGGGATTACAGGCGTGTATCACCATAGCCATGAACATACTGTGCCCCAGAACCCCATACTAAGGATTGAAACCAAGGCCTTCTCACTGAGCTACATCCCCAGCCCCCAATTCCCCTTGATATAGGGCAGTAGTAGCAAACCTTTGGCGTGTGTGACACAGTGGACTGTTAGTATCACTGAAAGCTCTAAAAGGTTTGCCATCACCCATAGAGGGTCTTGCTAAATCAGTAAGTTTCCCAGACTGGTTTTGAACTTGCTATCCTCCTGTCTCAGCCTCCCAGTGTTCTGGGATTACTGGTATACACCACCACACCCTGCTCTGAACATAGTTTTGATATCACAAAGATCCTCGAAAGATTTCAGAGAATCCCCAGTGGGCCACAACCACACTTTAGAGAGCACATTTAGACGACCATTATAAATCATTCAGCTTTCTCTTTTAAAGCCAATCTTCAAATGTTTGTGTTAAAATTTGCCTGTGTTTATCAGTTTATCAGTTTGTCTTAGTACTTTGTATCGGGGACCCCTGCAGTGAGCTTCCAATCTCCTGCAAGGTGTTAAGGCAGGCAGCGGGGATCTAGGATGACCAGTTGTTCACAGGGAACATAAGGCCGCAAGCCAACCAGAACTTCAGTATTTATTGATTGAGGAAAATGGTGAGGGGATTATCAGATGGCTCAGAGGGTGGTGGTGATCTTAAGCTAATTAGAATCTTACCTTGGAGTGTCTTTAGTCTTAGGAGTCTTGGTCTTAGTCTTGGTCTTGGTCTTGGTCTTGGTCTTGGTCTTGGTCTTGGTCTTGGTCTTAGTAGGTGGGAGAGGATGGCCCATCCCTAATAAAATAGTGGGAAATCTCAAAAGGGTGATACCAATAATCCCAAGCCTCCATTCATTCCCTCAGGGAAGTATGTAAAACTAGTCATTGTGAATTTGTCCCCAACAACTTTGCACTTGGTCCTTGAACTTTTAAAAATTACTTACTGTGTAAATAATGATAATTCATTTGTTTTCCTATGTTAATATATGAAATTAGTTTGAGAAGAAGGGGTATTTATATGTTGGGAAATTTTCACATTTCAGTTAACCATATACGTTTAGCTTCATTTAGAATAGAGGTCTCTTCTTAGTGGAATTAACAGGGAACTTGGCTATGGTGAGGTCTTTCATTGTACAAACGTTGATTTCATTTGTCTTTTGGTACTCTTTTCCACTAACATTAAGTATATAAAATGGAATATTTAGTTTTGAGTGTTTCTTTCCTGTTTTTAATTTAATTGCATTCGCCTATTAATGCTACATTTATGAATTAATGCTATATTTATGAAGATTTTTCATAATGTGCAGGCTCACTCTAAATGATATTTTTATATAACTGTGTTTAATTTGCTCTGTTGTCTTCATAGGATCCCTTTCAACTTCTTAGCATTTATTTCAGGTTTGATTTTTTTTTTCCCTTCTCTAGTGACAAAATAGATATTTACATGTTGCTCTTTTTTTTACTGTAGTGAAAATTAGTTATCTTTGAGTTTTGTCAGTGTGGCCCCTTTTTCTTTAGAGCCAGCCTAGATAGATTAACACAGTACACAGTTCATGAACATTTCCTTTTATATCTACCTGTAGGTTATAGAGCTTATACTTAGATTATATATCATCTGATAATTGGCTTTCTGTGTTATCTACAGTCAATTTGTATTCTCAAAGTATTTGTGAAATTTTCAGTAGTTTGTGACAGTGAGCCAAGCATTAGTATTTACCAACATTTTTGAAACTACCTAATGTTGGATTACTTAAAAAGGAACTGTACTAGAGTTTCGATTAAATTTTAAAAACTAAATATAAGTATTGACACAATGATTATAAAAACTGGAAATCAAATGAAACAGTGTTAACTAGTTCTTACTGGTTTCATGTTCCTGATTTTTGTTATTATAATTGGTCTCATATTTTAGACTGTGAAATCTTTTTACTTTTCCATTGAAGAAATCATTTTGCCAAAAGGTCTATATTCCTCTTCGAATTTTTAAAAAATAAGTTGATATATATGGAAGAATGTTTCATGAATACGTAAATTAGAAGTATATTTATAACAAAGTGAACTTTAATGATATCAGCTTTGTTAATTATTAGAGTATTACAAGGTACTCATTTGATCCTAACAGATTTCCTGCCTTCTGTCTGTGATAATTATTTTTCTGATATTTATGTTCATCAGTGTGTTGTTTATTTAAAGAGTTTTACCATATATATGTATGTATACATGCCCTCTATTTTATTTAACTGTATTTCAATTTTGTAAAAATGATGCCACAGTAAATAGTTCAGAGATTTATTGCTGATTTCTAATGGTATCTGATTCATTTTCACTGTCGAACGATATTCCATTGTGTTAATACACTGCAGTTTATCAATTGCCCAGTCTACGTACATTTCATATATTTCTGGAATTTTTGTTATTTTTGCTATTAATGACATCTTTGTGTCTTCGGATAAACAAGTGCAAGAATTTCTCTAGAGTATTAGGAGAGGAATTGAGAGTCATTTGGTATATAAACTTTGTGTTTTAAGTTAATATCAAATTATTTTCCAAAGTGTCTTAATCCAGAACTCCCACCACATAAGTGTATGAGTTCCAGTTTTTTTTACATTATTACCAATAATTAGTTCTGGTATATTTATAGTTGGTTGTCATTTTAATGGTAATAAATAGAATATAATTGTGATTTTAATATGTGTTTTCCTGTTACTGTAAGATCAGAATCTTAGATTTATTGGCCATTGGTGTTTTATCTTGAGTGAAATGGCATTTCATATCTTTTTCCATTTTTTTGTATTGCTCTTTTTCTATGTATATGTATGGTCTTTATTTTTGTATATCCTTGCTTTAAAAACATAAGATATATCTTAGATGCTTTCAAAAACAAAACTCTTGAGTCCAAGGGATCTCTGGTATAAAAGTTTATTCAGCCAAAAAATGCCACTGACAAGTTAGGGGAGAAGGTCCTGGGAGAAGTTCCTGCAACTTCCAGCAGCAAGTTTAGGTTGCAGTTGGAAAATGTCTCCCGTATCAGAGGGGAGAGTACTTTTTCACAATGAACATCTGGAGAAGGAAAGCATATGCTGTTTGCATTGAACCTATAATGGCAGGGAAAAGATCTGTGGAGTTATGCAAAGCAGTTGAAACTTTGGAATAGGAGGACAGTTCTTTAGAAGTAATCATTGCTTCTGGGTTAGTTGAGGTTGTAAGTAGGTTATTGTGGTACCTAGGGAGTTGCTATAGGATATGGGTTAGAAATTATTCAGGAATGTAGTAAAAGAGTCTTTTATTCTATTCAGACTACAGCATGTTAAATGATTACTCTTCCTTCCCCTTCTCTAGCCTTATAAATTTAGGGCATCTCAGAAATATTTTCTTATGAATGCCAATCATTAATTCCTATGTGTTACAAATAGTTTGTTTCTTCTTGTCTCATTATGGGTTTTGTTGAATAGCTCTTAATTTCTGTGTTAGAATTTTTAACTTTCATAGTTAATGTTTTTGTATTTCATTTAAGTAACTATTACCTTTTCTTTTGAGATCATGAGTGTATCATCCAATAACAATATAAACAGTACATGGTAATTTTTATAAATATTCCATGTATGTTTAAGAATAGTACATTTTCTCTTACTGGGCATGGTCCACTAAACCAAACTTTTATATGTGACTGAACATGTATTAGTGTAAAGTCAAGAGACAAGGCATTGAGGCAAGGAAGATGACTATTCAGAAAACTCACTGATGGAGAGGATGGTGGATGCAAAGCTCATCTTGCCAAGAGACTGACTTGGGGTGGTTTGTATATGAGATGAGTGAAGACTGGGGAGCCTTCTCACAGGTGGAGGTTTGTAGCCCCAGAGATGCACATGTGATCCTAACCATGTATTCACAAGATGCTTTTCAGTTCTGCAGATCTCAAAAACATATCATTTTCTTCCTGCTGTTTTTGTCACAGATCAGTTTGTCATGTGCGTTCTTGACGTTATACAAGGGACAGTTTAGTGGGAGTGTGTGCCCCAAGGCCCTCTTGCTGATCACCAACTCATGGCAATGAAAGAAAATATATTTCATGTGATTATTGTGGAAGACGAAGGTCAGATAAGACAAGAAAGCTCTTCTCGGTGCTCAGCTTTGTTACTAGCATAATCTCAGTTGATTTGAAGTTCATCTCCCACTGTGTTGATGGAATTGTCAATTTCTCTGGGAATATCTGCTCTATATATTTTTGAGGCGGTATTATTACGAACAGACAGGTATACAGCTGTTGAATTAAAGTTTTTCTGATATGTATCGGCTGTGTCCATCTCTAAGGTTTTTCATCCTGAGTCTGTTTTATTTTTTTTTAGTATTTTCTCATTGCCTTTAATATTATTTCTTCCAATTTTTCAGTGTTTAGGTGTTTCATTAGCAGATAGCATACAGTTACATTTTCTGTCACTACTATCTATTCTGTCACTACTTTATTAATCAGTAATTATTCCCATTTACATTTATACTCATGTAGTTTCATTCTGTTAGTCCTTATCATTGCTATTTTTCTCATTTCACTTTTATTTTTTATTTATTTATTTATTTTTAATGTGGGTACCAGGCGTCAAACTCAGGACCTTGTGCTTGCCAGCAGGCGCTTGTGCTGCTGAGCGATATCACCAGCCCTTTTTTTTCCCTTTATGTGGGTACCGGGAGTCGAACTCAGGACCTCGCGCTTGCCAGGCAGGCGCTTACGCCGCTGAGCCATCTCACCGGCCCTCATTTCACTTTTTTAAAAATCCCTTCCTGGGCCGGTGAGATGGCTCAGCGGCTTAAGCGCCTGCCCGGCAAGCGCGAGGGCCCGAGTTCGACTCCCGGATCCCACATACGAAAAAGGGGCCGGTGATATCGCTCAGCGGCACGGGCGCCTGTTGGCGCGCGAGGTCCTGAGGTCGACCCCCCGGTACCCACAAAAAAAAAAAAAAAAAAAAAAAATCCCTTCCTAACTGTCCTGCTACTGGTGTAAATGTTACCTATTCTGTGACTGTGCTTTCAGTAGTTATCCTTGAAATTTATCCACACTTAACCTCTGTACTTAATTTCTTAATTATTTTCCAAAATATGTTAAAAAGCTGGAGGACACAAACTCATATTACTCCCTTCTGACATACAAGATATGATCAGAAGTGACAGTGTGTTTAAATTAAAAATTATAAAGTAAAAGACAATTTACCATTATATCCCTTTTTCCCCCTCATAATACTCCCTCTTGCTTTGAACAAACAACTTCTTGCCACTTTTCTGAAGCAGTTCTTGAAGTCCTTTTTCATAAGTATCTTTAGTTGCACTATTATAGCTAACTCCTTGTCTTGAGTTGATACAAAATATTTACCTTTCATGATCATTTTGATTTAAGGGAAGTGTCAGAAATCACAAGGTGCCAGATCTGGTGAATAAGGTGAATGAGGACACATTGTAATGTTTTTCCAAGCCTGACTTCCCATTGGATGGCACTCAGCAGCATTGTTCATATTTTTTTAATCTTATCTCTTAAAGACACTCATAAAAGAGGAGTTTCAGAACTGCTTCAGAAAGTGGCAACCATAGAATGTATTGGGGGAGTTGAGAGTGATTAATAGCATTATGTCTTACAGATTTTTTTATTCAAACATGCCTCATATTTTGGGATTATCTATTGTATAAACTATTATTTGGTATATTTTTTCTGTCTTACTTTTGAACCCAATAAATCAGATATGGTTAACAAAAACATTTAGAATAATTTATTTCATTCTAGTTACCTTGTTCCCTTTTTCATTTTATGTCTCAGACCTTCCAGTTTGTGTTGTAGTAGTTTTCAAGTATATAATTTCAGAAGTTCTTTAAGGCACAGCTCACTGGTAATAAACTTTATTTTTATTCACATGAAAATATATTTTGTTTATGTTGCTGAAAGATAGTATTTTTCAGGTTTTGAATTTTAGATTGCAGTCATTTTCACTCCACTTTTTGAAGATAATAAAAATCCATTCTGTTCTAGTTTCTCTAATTGCCTTTTGAGAAGTATTTTGCCTCTTGTTCCTGTTAAGGGAGTTGTCTTTTCTATTTGTCTGATTTTGAAGTCTTTCTGCCTTTGGACAAAAACACTGTTTCACCTTACTGTGTCTAATTGTGGATTTCTTTTTAATTGATGGGGTGATTTCTGAGTCTGTGCATTTGTGTTAATTTTCAGTCCTGGAAAATTCTCAACCATCAACTTTTCAAATTGTTAAAAATCTTTTACTTTCTTCTTTTGGGTCACTGGCCATTTTTCAAACCATTGTTTTGTCTTTTATGCTTCTTATCCACTCTTCTCAAATTTTGTTTTCTTGGCTTTCATTCTGGACTATTTCTTTACATATTTCATTTAGTTTGTACTTCTGGTAGTCTCTAAACTTAATTTTCCAAATTTCAGATTAAGTACTTGTCTCTGTGTTGGTATTTGTCTTAAAATAGTTATTGTCTTCCTCCTTTTCCTCCTTCTTTATATTGATATATTTTATTTATCATCAACTCTTGAGTTCAGGTTCTTATTTATCTGTTGTGTCTGGAAATTTTTCTTGTGAGTCAAGCATTGCTTTAAAATAGGATTTTTACCTCTCATTTAAATTTAAATCAGGAATCCACTATAGAATATGTACTGTAGGTTTTGTTTTTGTTTTTTGGGAGTTGTTTTGAGACAGGGTCTTGCTACGTAGTTCAAACTGGCCTTGAACTCACAGCGATCCTCCTGCCTCAGCCTCCCAAGTGCTGGGATTACAAGTGTGTGCCACTACACCTGGCTCCTTGTGTATCTTATGCCTGTTTTTCTTTAAGTGCCTCAAGTATAATAGCCACTGAAGATATGCTATCTAATACATATTTAGGATAATGGACTTCTCTTTTTTATAGGATTTATATGCCAACATATTTCAAGTTTGTTATCTTTTTCTGTATCTATCTGATTTTGTTATTCTGTTCTTCTGGTGAATATGTCAAATTCTTCAGCATATATTTTTTCTGCCTCTTGATCTAATAATCAGTATTAATTTAAACAGTCCCTAAAGTAAGAAACTGTTCCTGTAATTCAGAGGGTACAAAGCTCCAATATTGGGATGATGAAAAGATTTCATTTTCTGTTTGATAATTAGTTTCTGACATCTTCTGAACATTAAAATTCTCCAAATTCTGTATTTTGTAATGTCATTATTAATTTGGATATTTGAAACGTGTTTCTTATTTTAGCCATGTGAAACTGGTTTTTAGAGCTTATTTTAAAAATCATTCTTTTAGTTCTGTGAATTTGTTTCCTATTTTAATTTTAAAAAGAAAATTTGTTCTAAGAACATTTTCCACCATTTATAGTCATTTTACTGTGATGAAGTTGAAACTAATTGTGTAAGCATTTGAGTTCTGTATAAAACTAGAATATGGTTTGTTCTGTCTTATCACCTCAGGCAAAGAAACAGCCGTGGTATAACAGCACGTTAGCGTCAAGACGAAAACGACTCACTGCTCATTTTGAAGACTTAGAGCAATGTTATTTTTCTACGAGGATGTCTCGTATCTCAGGTACATGTTTAGGATTTCTCTTAAAATTCATATTTCAGATCAATTCATATTCCAAATTCATATTTCAGATCAATTTCTAGGTTTTCATGGTAGATTTATATAGAATCCTAGTTGTAAAGAAAGATATGTGTTTTTTATATTGTCTGTCAGAGCACTGTGAAGGTTTTTAAAGATCTCGGAGAATATTATTTTCTAGTGGTAATTTGTGTTCTCTGGGAATTTTTAATCTTGATATGTAGCAAGCCAAGTAAGGTTAGAAAATCCGCCACAATAACATAGCTAGCAAAAATAAGATCTCTTCAGTTGCCTGCTTTTCAGCATTAAGTTCTAAGCATTGTCCTTGGTATTAAGAATTAAAAGTTGATGGCTCTTATTCTCATTTAGTGGGGAAAGCAACAATAGTAATTCTGTGTGATATTATGTATTATAAATATATAAAAATTATGCAAACAGAAAAAAATACCCACTATTATAAAACTAGGAGAGAAAAGTCTAGGACATGTTGAAAATGAGATGATAAGGGAAGGAAGGACCAATGTAGGAGTTTGAAGGAATTGTATTTGGCCCAGGCTGGCATGAGTTAACTGACAAAAGATAATTGGAAGCATATTCAAATTAGTGGAAATAACATATGTGAAGACATGTACATGACAGCACAGTATTTTTATTGCTTTAGGGAAGTAATAAATTTCTCTGTTCTTTAACCTTTCTCAGCATCTTTGCTTATCATGAAGTAAGAACATTAATACCAAAGGGTTCTAAGTGACAGATATAGAACATAATGCTTGGTACCTGTTGGGTGCTCAATTGATTATCATTGCTAATACACCTACTCTAAATGAAAACCAACAAAGGAATAAACATTTTCTATTTTATTGACTGTTAAAAACTTGGTTGAATGAACATGTTATATTCATACTTAGATCTTTTGGACAAATTCGCCTCTGAATTGATGATGGAGGAAAACTTATATTAGATTTAGGCAGCTTTTTTCCTTGGAAGATGAGAGGAAAGGCAAGACTTACTTGGCAAGCATGTTTAAGATTAATGGTAAACACTTTCTGTAGATGAAAAGCTTGTATTTATTGCCTGGGGTTTAGTCACTTATTTAGTGTCTGTAACTGTCTGTGAACAGGAAGTTGTTAAATTGAAGATGATCTGAGACTTGCATACTGACTGACAGGCAGAGTTCATTTTAGCTCTTTTAAATGTTATTTTGTGTTATAATGTTGAAATACAATAGGCCAACTGAAAGACTTTTTTTTTTTAAAGGAGATCTTGGGGTAGGTAACATTATTAATAGTCCTTAAGTCACAAGCACCCTGGGCATGCTTGGAATAGTAAAGGTAGTGCCTGACAAGCTTATGGAGGTGGGGGTTGCATTACAGGAGGGTTGAATAATAAGTTAAAACTAGGAAGATAGATTTTATTTGTGTGGTCATAGCTGTATTATACTTAAAGCATGTTGTCATTAGTTTTTAGGAATCTTGAGTTTACCTTATCAGATTTGCACATTGGCTGTAGAATCATAATACTGAATATGATGTACCTGTTCAGTTCCTTTGACAATAAAGAGAAAATTTTAACTTGCACATACTGAGGTCCATAAAAGAATGATTGTCCTTTGTATATTTTCAAATGAGAATCTACAAATTTACCAACCCCCCCGAGTGGAAAGAAATATAAATTATAAAGCATTCAAAGTAAGAAAAGAGACATTGAAAACACTTTAGGAGAGATGATATGCCAGCAGATATATGTGGATGTTGATCATAAAAAAAACAACCAAACAAAATCTTTCTTTTGTGTAAGTAGATAAGTAAACACTGATTGCTATACTTTCAGATATTGAAAACTTGTTTTCTTCATAGTTTCTTTGGAAGTTGATATTAATGAGCTTGTATGATAGAAATCCATTTATCCTTGCAAAGGATTATGTCTTTAGCAGAATACACATTCTTGATGTATGCAAAAATGGAAGTCAAAATGTGAAAGAATAGATTAACATTAAAACAATTTCTAAATGAATAAAGAAACTGTCTTTCCACTGTTTAAATTAGTGAAAAACTCAGAGTAGTAAGATTGTATATAAAAAGAATCAATTAACTGTTACATCCAAATCACTCTGAAGTACAGTTGGACCTTTGGATGGGTTTTTTTCTCTTTTATCAATCGCAGTTTATTTATAATTTGTTGAATTTCCTGAGAACCATTTTTATCTCAAAACCATTACTGTTGCATGCTAGTTAGGTTATTTTTTTGCTGTTTTTAGAGTGAAAGCACTGCTAATTTGGACCCTTTTAATATGGGTTGTTAGGTGAATTTGCTTACTGTTTACATCTTTAAAATTTGTGAAATGTTAGGGACAAAAGCTTAGTTTCTTCTTTTTTTTTTTTTTTTTTGTGGGTACCAGGGGTCGACCTCAGGACCTCGCACGCTAGCAGGCGCCCCTGCCGCTGAGCGATATCACCGACCCTTTTTTCGTATGTGGGTTCCGGGAGTCGAACTCAGGCCCTCGTGCTTGCCAGGCAGGCGCGTATGCCGCTGAGCCATCTCACCGGCCCAGTTTCTTCTTCTTTTTTTTTTTTTTAATTATTATTGGATAAATTTCTTCATGCCAGTACATTTTCCAGATAACCTAATAGTCCAGATAAATACTTTTATTATAGCATCATATAATTTTTTTCAGTTTAATGATTTTTCATCTTTAATTTCATTATGCCTACTGTTACTTTTTGGGTAGGCATTTAAATCAAAAAAGTTCACCTTGAAAAAACTGTGTATGTGGATGAGCATAGAATAAGGAAGAAGCTATAAAGACTGTTAAAATACAATTATTTCAAATTTCAAATGGAAAGCTAAAGAAAGTACTTGCATGCTGGTTTTTTTTATTCTTTGGAGAGGAATTCTCACTTTTTTTTTTTCCCCGTTTGGAGGTGCTCTTTGAGATAAATAGGAGCCACTTCAAACATTCTTTAAGTTTGTTTCTGAGAACCAGTCATTTATGTTACTTTTTAAATTTCCTTCTAGTAATAAGATTTGAGACACTTCAAAGTATTATGCTAACAAAAATTGTTTGTGAATTTGTGGGGTTTTTTGTTGGTTTTTTGTGTTTTGAGATAAGGTCTTGCTGTGTACCCCAGCGTGCCTTTAGACTCAAGATGATCCTCCTGCCTCAGCCTCTTGAGTGCTGGGATTATAGGCATATAATACCACATGCCATCTAAAAACTAATTTTTATATAAAGTGTGTCCCAAATTTTGTTTTGGCAATAAACACAGACATAACTATCCCTGTAAGTATGTTCCTTTTAAATAACGAATACCCTGTCATATATATATATACTCCTTTTCCTATCCCTACTAGTTCTTTGATAAAAGGTTTTTGTTTATAAATGATTTAACATCTACTAGTGTTCTTTATTGTTTTTCTAAGAAATTTTTGCAAAAAAAAAAAGTAAATTCGATTATGTTCTTACTGCTGTTGAAAGAAATGGTAACCTTTTAAATAATGACTAGACATTTTTATTGAAATCGAAAGTTCAGCTAATCTGAGCATATTAGTCTTCTCTAAAATCATTTTAAATAGCCTTTTCATATTTATAAGGTAGCTTTTAATTGTTGATATTTGTCTTTGCTTACTGTGAAGTACAATTCATCTTTTTGTGTGTTATTCATGTAGATGACAGTCGAACTGCAAGTCAGTTGGATGAGTTTCAGGAATGCTTGTCCAAATTTACTCGATATAATTCAGTACGACCTTTGGCCACACTGTCATATGCTAGTGATCTTTATAATGGCTCTAGCATAGTCTCTAGGTAAGTACTAAGAACACTCCTTACTATTTTCTTTCATAAAAATACCTAAAATTTAATTGAATTGGAGAAGCATATCATTAAAAGCCTGGGTTCTAAAGCTAAGTTGCCTACCATTTCTTAATATTGTGGTGTTAAGCAATCTTATAAATCTCCTTAGTCCTAAATTTCGTCTCTAAGATGAAATCATTAATAGTATCCATTCATAGGATTGAAATTTGTTTTCTTGTAATATCTGTATCTGGTTTTCATGGTAGATTATGCTGTCCCCATAAATGCTCCCTGCTTTTCAGTATTCTGAAATTTGTATAGAATTGATACATTTTCTACCTTAAATATTTTGTAGAACTTCTCAGTAGAGTATTCCAAGGAAGATTCTAATGACAAACTCAACTTCTTTAAGAGATTTAGGATTCTTCAGGTTACTATTTCTTATGAATTAAATGTTTTTATTGATTTGTATCTTTTAAGAAATTTGTCCATGTCTTCTGAGTTGTTAAATTAATTGGAACAGAATTCTTCAAATTGCCTTATTATCCTTATATTTAGATTCTGTGATGATGTCCTTCTTATCCCTGATTCCTTTACTTTTTTCCTGAACAGTCTGGCTTAGAAGTTTGTCATTTTTATTGAGCCAGTTCTTGGGTTTGATGTTCTGTATTTCCATCTTTAGTTTCATTGACTTCTGCCTTTTGTTTTGTTTCTTCCGCTTTCTTTAGGTTTTTTTAATTTTTTGTTTGTTTGTTTGTTTGGTACCGGGTGTCAAACTCAGGACCTTGTGCTTGCCAGGCCAGCACTTGTGCCACTGAGCTATATCCCCAGCCCTTTCTTTAGTTTTAATTAGTTCTTATTTGCTAACTTTTTTAACGTAGAAACTAAGGTCACTGAGTTGGTAACCATTTTTTTCCTACTATAGATTATCAGGTACTACAAATTTCTTCCTCTAAGGATTGCATTAGCCGTTAGATATATCAGACACATATTGATGTGACTTTACCATTTTCATTCAGTTCAAAATACTTCTTGCTTTTTTAAATTTATTTTTAAGCTTTGTGTTTTGTTTTGTGTTTTTTTTTTTTTTTTTTTTTTTTTTGCTTTTATATTTTGGTTTCCTGAGATAGGGTCTGACTGTGTAATTCAGGCTGGTGTTGAATTCATGGTGATCCTCCTGCCTCAGCCCCCTGAGTGCTGGGATTACAGGCATGTACCACCATGCGCAGTTTAAGCTATTTTTAATTTAAAATTTTTGTTTTTTATTTTAAAAAATAAGATAAAATTATTTGTGGTTTTCAAATAGAGCATAATATTTTGAAGTATATATCAATATATTTTAAAATCCAGTTTTATTTTTTCTTTGCATTACTGATACTTAGGTTTTCTAGTTAACCTTCTATTACTGATTTATCTTCGCTATCATCCTTTGAGGAGGTGGTATTGGAGATTGAACCCAGGGAACTCTGAGCTATATCCACAGCCCTTTTTATTTTATTTTGAGACAATGTCTCAAATTCCCCAGGCTACCTTCGGATTTTCAATTCCCCAGGCTACCTTTCCACATCAGCCTCCCAAGTGTCTGGGACTACAGGGCTCTACCAACATTTTTAGTCCTTCAACATCATTTTGAGCATCATTCTTTTAAAAGTTTTGATGAAAATTTCTAATATACATAAAAATAGAAGGAATAGGGTACTTCATATAACCATCACTCAGATTCAGTGGTGATTAAGACTGTTATAGTTGCTTCATTTGACCTTTCCATTCGTATTTTATTTACTTGAATATTTTAAGGGAAATCTCAGATGCTGTATTATTTTACCCCACAGACTTAAGAATCTGGACTTTAAAAAAAAATAACAAACATTGTAAATTTATAGGATTATGTCACATCTACAACAATTACCAGTAATTCCATGGTATCATCACTTGCTAGCTCATATTCAAACTTTCTAGAATAAATGGACTCTAAAAAGTTACTTTTGAAGCAGATCAGGAATTTAGCAAGTTCAGTTTCTTTTCTTTTTCTTTTTTTGGTTGGGTCTACCACTAAATTTCACCCCTAGCCCTGGCAAGTTTAACTTGTATAATACACATTACTAAAGCTTTGCACGTTTTTCATTTGTATAACCGAAGTTTTTATTTAAGTATATGAAGATAAATCTTGAAATCTAAGCCTTTAGCTAGAGAGACTATTGTGGGAAATCTTTGAATACATTAGCTTAGTAATGAACAAGACAAAAGTCGTACATTTATTTGTTTTTATTTTGGCACTGTGTTTAAGCACTGGGTGGAGTAAAATATAAAGAACATTTTGGGGTCCGTTTAGTCGCATAATTCCTTTAGCAAAATTCATTGTCCACCTAGTGTGGGCTAAGGGTAAGTGTAATACTGAGGAGGCCAGGCATGATACTTGAATCGTGAGAGCTCTCGGTCTTATTTTAGTGCCTTAATGATAAGAAATACAAGGAATAGTATTATGAAACAATTTCACTTGGAGCAGCAAAGTAACAAATTCTTAACTGCTGTTAAGAATGTGTATAACATTGATTAAGGCTTCAGATATGTATTTTGAATGTGAAATGGCAAAAATAATTATCAGTAGTTATTTATAATAACAACTTATGTATATACCTGTCTATATTTATGTGACTATGATTATGTCCAAGATAAAATGTACCATAAATAACAGCTCTCTTGTAACATTGATCAATTTCCTTTATAATTGTGAATTTCTTTTATTTTCCTCTTCAATTAAAATGAAAAGAAGCTGAGTGTGGTGGCACACTCCTGTAATCTCAGTATTCTGGGAGGCTGAGGTGGGAGGATCACAAGTTTGAGTCCAGCTTGGGCATTTTAGTGAGGCTAAGGATGTAGTTCAGTGTGAAGGCCCTGGTACCTTGAGGGCAAAAAAACAAAACAAAAACCCCACAAGATTAAAACTTCTTAACATCATATTACAAAAGCAACATCTCTACTTTTAAGATATGGGATTTTCTTTAATCAGTCTCTTTTAGTTATAAATCTCATTCTTTTCTTCATATCTGAAAGCCATTTTAACTTAATTGTGGATTTAAAAAAATACTAATAAATTTTGACCATAATAAGACATTTATATCAAAGCACTAGGAATTCTGAAGTAGTTGTTTATTATCCTGAGGAAGCCTAATTGAAATTTTACTGGGAATAACATAATTCAAAGTAAGGTTAGTTACATTAAAATATTTCAGTTAAAATTAAAACATTTTAAAGTACCTTTAGTTGGTCCATCTTGCATGTTAATGTCTATTCTTTTCTCTCAGTTACATTGAATTAACATTTCATCACCAGGGGTGTGAAAGCTTGAAGTTTGTTAGGCAGTACATAAGAAAACCAGTAGGTAAAAGAAAGGATGATGTAGCCAAAAAATGATGGCACTTCTAAGCTTTCACACCCCTGGTGATTGTCTGCGTTTATATTCAAAATATTGCTAATAAATTTTAAAGGTTTTTAATTCTTAAAATAAGAAATGTAATGAATTTCAGGAAAAGGATAAAAAAGAGAAGACAGATAATATTGAATTTGGTGCATTACATCATAAGAGAAATAATTATTCTTACTGTAGAATTGCATTAAATATATCTCATGTTGACATTTATTGTATAGTGAGGATCTCACTGATAGAAAAGCTACACTTGATTTAGCCAAAAGGCCAAGAAGCTGAACCAGAAACTCCATTTAGGGTTCATACCATACCTGTCAGTCCACAAGGTGGCAGTATTTGTTTGCAGTATCTGAACTATTAGATTGCCAACGAAGTATGGAAATTGGTGGCCTATAGTGAAGTATGTCTTAATTGCCTAATGGTCTTAGATTAATAATGACAAGCAGTGGAAAGAAAAGATAATTCCTGTGCCCTTCTTACATAGCTCAATAATGTCAGAGTTTGCGTTTTGTTTTACATTAGATTTTCAGTTGCCACCAGCAAGGATTGTTTTGAAATTTAGACTTAGTAGTGATGATTGCTTCTTGAATTCCATGACAACATACCTAGGTTGTCATGGTTAAAAATGTTACACACTTCACCTCAGGAAATTTTAAAACATTTTTATCTGTGTTTGCTCAAATCATTGAAATTGTGTTGTATCAGGCATTAGTAAACTCATGAGAAGAAAATATTGGGGCATTCATTAATGCTAAATTAGTCACTATAATGATATATAATATAGTGTTTAATTAGTCTTTTTAGACACTAAGGATTTTATGTGAATTCAATTGTATAGACTACCTTTATAGGAGAAGGCTTTATGACTCTTCGGAGTACCACTCCTAAATTGAAATAGGGGTTGGAAGGTTCAATCCGAATGAGTAAAGTTTTATGTGGTTGAAAAGAATGCAATTTTATTTCTTTTAGTTTTTTAACCTAACTAGAATGAGTCTAAATTAATCTTAATTAAATGAGATGAAATGAAAATTTACTTGAAATTATTGTAGCTTTCTGTATGGCACATTGTAAATACTAAATAAATGTTAGTATTCTTATCCTTTGAGATTCACTGACATGTCCTTAGAGCAGTGCTTCAGAATCAGCTCCAGGGCTTGTTAAAATACATATTTCGAGGCCTCTGTCCCACAGTTTCTGATTCTTTAGTATCTGCTGGGGCCAAGAATTTGGTTTTCTCACAGATCCCTCTCTGATACTAATGTGACTGGTCCAAGGCTACTCTTTGGGAACCATTACCTTAGATTAAGAGCTTAAAAAGAAATCTACTTCTGATATGAAATATGTATAATTTTAATTTTTAGGAAATGATCATAGTTTTTCTCATTCAATAAATTTTACTTATTAAAGCAGTTTTAGGTTCATAGCAAAATTCAGAGGCAGGAACAGAGATTTCTTATATATCCTTGTCCCCATATCTTTTCTGGTTATCAGCATCCCCCACCAGAGTGGTACATTTCTTATACCTAACAAACCTACCTTGACAGATCTTTATCATCCACAGTCCATATTTTATAGTAGTGTTCAGTCTTGGTATTGTATATTCTACAGATTTGGACAAATGTATGACATGTATCTGCCATTACAGTACTGTGTTTTTACACTTTTCTCACTGAGTTATTGTCGTGTGTTGTAAGTGGATTGCATATGGACGTAGATATTTATCCCTTCTGCCTGTGGGCCAGTTGGGTAGGAGGTGGGCTGGGAATCAGCTGGTAACTACTACCCAAGGGCAGATCGTGTGAATCACACATGTAACTTATTTGCCCTGCTGCTGAACAGGGATAGGGAAACTAACAAATAACAAATAAAGTATCATACATAGTTTATCTCAAAAATGTTGTCAGAGTTAGTTTTGGTGGCAGAAATTTGTGATGAAATGTGAGATTGAGCTCTTTAATAAAATAAACATTAATAATTAATACTGATGATTGACCTCCAAAACTGGATCTTTAAGAAGAAACCTACAGTATTTCTTAGCTGCAGAACCCCCTCATCTGCACATAGAAGTGGGCCACTAGGCTCATAGTAAATAATTTGAAGGGATTTAAGAAGGAAATTTGAATAAATATACTCTTCAATTTTTTTTCCCCGTGTGGTACTGGGGATAAACCCTAAGGCCTCATGAATGTTAGGCAAGCCCAACTGTACAGTATTGGGCTTCGTTTCTCTGAGCACCCGCACTCCACTCTTGAGTGCGTTCTGCACCTCTATCTATAATAAACCTTCTCATATCTCTTTTACTGATACTTCCTGAAAATTCTTTTCCTGTGACACAAGTCAGCAAACCTGCAAACTTATATTAAAAGTATGGATTAAATTCCTTATTTCGGGGGCCGGTGATATCGCTCAGCGGCACGGGTACCTGTTGGCGTGCGAGGTCCTGAGGTCGACCCCCCTGGTACCCACAAAAAAAAAAAAAAAAAAAAAAAAATTCCTTATTTCGGCCTCGGGACACTTAAGCCCAGGCTGGTGACAGTAGGATTTCACTTTACTAAGAATGGGAAGAATGCTTTTCCTCTAACCTCATGAGTTCAGTAACTAGGCCTGTGAAATAAACGGACAAAAAATTGATTGGAAAAAAGGCATGAAAGTTTATTTAATGTTTACAGTTTTATGTGACATGAGTGAGAGGTTTCATAAATGAAGAGAAAACCCCCCAAAATGGCTAGTCACGAAGGCTTTATACCATTAGGACAAAATAGCATAAATTTAAAGAGAAGTGACAAGGGAAAGGAATGGGACTTTGAACTCCCCTATGGGGATGGCACATTATGGGAAGGCAAGCATATGGGTTAACAGTAGATACGGACTTGTTAGTGGAGTATTTGGTAGAGCTTCTGTTCCTTATCATTGCTATAGATATAGTAATTTCCTATGTATTTCTCCCATTAGGCATTTTGAGACATTTAAAACTTTTTAGGTAAGATAGAACTTTACTCCAAGAGTAGTTGTCCACATGTACTCTTTAAATTTTTTCCCTTTTATCTGAATTTATTCCTCTATCTACTATTCCCAGTAGAAAGTTCCTTACTATACTGACACTTCACCTATACTGAATTTAATCTCTGCATGTCTCATCTGACAAAAATACAGTCAATAACTAGGTTTACGTGGAAAATAAAAAGGCTTTGGAATGAAATGAATGCCACTAAATTAATAACTAAGGCTCACTTATTAGCTTGTTGGGTCGTGTCAGGCCTATTGACTGATTTTATGTAAACTATAATCTTAGTTTTGGGTTTGTATCTCTTTAAATTATAAAGTGGAGAGAGGTTGTAGTAATAGGTACAGTGACACCAGGAAGGACTGATAGCTCTGTTCGTCAGAGGAAAAGCGATTATAAAACTGCAAATAGAATCTTAAAAAGTAAGGTAATATATATTCATTTAATATGAAGTCAAGTGGTTGGATATGTCTTAATAGACACAGAGATGATTAAGTTGTAATAGAGCATGGTAACTAATGTTGACAAGTCTGTTCACTTTACTGTATTCAGTGTATTCATACGAAGGAAGTAAATAATGTTACTATGTCTGACGAATTTCAGGAGTTCAAAATTTAGTTCTAACATTTACTAAACTAGAATTTTTGAGCATTTACTCTGTTAGAGCAGTATACAAATAGGTCCCAAATGTTGCTGTTGTAATCCGTTAGCCTTTTAAAATGATTTTTAATGATATATATCTAATTGTGTAAATGAAATGTGAAAAATATTTGTAACTTCATAATTATTTTTAAATCATTGGGAAATTTATAAATGTTCAAACTGTGCATTGGTTTGATTTGATTAATAAAAATGGAAACATTTTGAGAAAATTAGTGGCATTTTTCCTAGTACAAGAATTAGCAACTATGACCATGCTGGGCATGGTAATGCATGCTTGTAATCCCAGCACTTGGGAGGCTGGAGCAGGAGGATTGCCACAAGTTAGAGATCAGCCTGGACTACATAGGGAGACCATGTCTTTAAAAAAAAAAAAAAAAAAAGCAACTACAGTATATCCCATAGGCCAAATGCAGCCCTTGTCTATTTTGAATGTCCTGTGAACTAAAAATGGATTTATCATTTTTAAATGGTTGAAACATTGAAAGAATAGTACATGATTATAATAATGCAACTGATAGTAAATGGCATACAAAAATTTTATGAGACTCAGATTTTAATCTCCTTAAAGTTTTATTGGAACCACAGATATGTTTATTCCTTTACTTATTGTCTATTGCAGCTTTCACACTATTGCTTTGGAGTTGAAAAGTTGCATTAAATAACTGCAAAGCTTCTCTGGCCTTTTTATAGAAACAGTTTGTTGACTCTTGACCTAGATTTGTTTAGTCTCTAGAAATGACTTATGTTATATTTTCTGATCTGTTTGTGATTCTTGTATATGCTTCATCATTATGTACTTAACAGTAATAACCTGTCACTCTGTTTGTCATGTAGTAGGTACACCATCATTGGCTGAATGATAGCTACATGGCTTATACAATAACAAATTCTGGTTTGTTCAGCACAAAGTTTCCTATTTGGCTCTTAAAGTTTTTTTTTTTTTTTTTTTTTTTTTTAAATCAAGTAGTGCTGGAAAGTGCTCTGAAGTAAGACAAAAGCTTGCTGTGTGGAGAGGTGCCTTAGCTACATCATACTAATCTTGAAACCTGGATACTTTGCCATCACCAGTGATTCTCAGTTGTATTAATCCATTTATGCCAAAGATTGTGATTTTTAAGTTTTTCATGAAATTCATATATTACCTAGAAACATTCAAGCAACAAGAATTTGAGGAGAAAAAATTTCACTGTGTTTTGAAAATGGAACACTAGGCATAGACCATTTCTCTCCTTTTCCCTTCTTCCTTGCCTACAATAATAGGCAATTTTGTTGATAACATCTGAAGTTACAAAACCCCATGCTTTGGTCTGTGTGTGAGAAGCTCATTTGCAGTTATGTTATTTACATAATTTAAATTTAAGAAATACCCTTTCTTGTGTTTAGTTTGTGTTCACCATGTTTCTGAGACGTATTCATGTTAACTGTATTACTAGCTTTAGTTTTTATTGAATAGTATTACATTTTATGATAGTTCTATAATTTATCCCTGTATTCATAGACATTAGAGTTATTTTTAGTTTTTGACCATTATTAGTAAACTTTTGACTTATTAATAAAGCTTTTGAATATTCATTTTGGTCAATCATGTTTATATTTTCTTATGTAAATATCAAATTAGAATTGCAGGGTTGTGTAGTTAGTGTAGGGTGTGTTTATTACTTGAAGAAACTGCCAAACTATTTTTCAAAGTGTTCGGGTTATTTTATCATCCCATTCAGCAGTTCTAATTATCACAAATCCTCAGTAACTCTTGGCATTATCACTCTTTATTGTATCAGTTATTTAAATATCAGCCTTGTTATTTTTCTGTGTTTTTCCTTTAACACTAGTGGCAGTTAGTGGACATTCATGTATCTTTTGCAAATTATCTATTCAAATGTATTTTGTGAATAATTAAAACATCAGCCCTTGCTCTCATTTAGTTATGAGAATCTTTGCTGTAGATACAGGGTCTTTTCCGGATACGTGTGTGCTGCCATTCCTGCGAGTTTGTGGCTTTCCTTTTAAGTTAGTTAATAGTGTCTTTCAAAGAACGCAAGTATAGTATTTGATTTCGATGAGTCCTAACTTAGCAATTTTTACATTTTTTCTGTCCTATAAAAATGTTTGCCCCAAAGTTGTGAAGATTTTTATTCTATGCTTTCTTTCCTAATTTCAGTAGTTTTAGATTTTAAATTTAGGTCTGTAATTCCAGTTCGGTTTTGTTCAGATTGCTAGGTAAAGATAGAGGTTCGATTTTTTTTTTTTTCTCCCATATGGATATCTACTTGTTCTACACATCGTTTGTTCAAAAGAGAACTTTTTGTATTGACATCTTTGTTTAAAATATATTGATCAGACATATGAATCCTCTCAACTCTCTGTTCTGTTGTGTTGATCTAGAGTCATGCATCCCTTAAAGACGGATATGTTCTGAGAAAGACATTCATCATAGAGCATACAATCTAAAGAAGGCAATGATGTCTCTAGGTTGAATAATCTAATGGGACTAACAGTCCATTTTAGGCCCAAAGGTTGTTATGTAACACATGAATGTCTGCTCGTAGGTTGGTACCATACTGTATTGGTTACTATAGTTTTTATAACAAGTTTTGAAACAGGTAAGTCCTCTATTGTAAGTCCTTTCGATTTTCATATAAATTTTAGAACAAGAGTTTTTTTTTTTTGTTCTTTTTGTTTGTTTGTTTTTTGCTGTAATGTGAATTAAAGAGATTTATCTGTTAAAAGTCCTTGTACTGGTCAGCTTTCCTGTTGCTGGGACAGAATACCTGGCACCAGCAAATCCCAGTAGGAGAGATTATTTTGGCTCATGCTTTTAGAGGTTTCAGTCTATGGTTGGCTTGCTTTAAGGCAGGAACATCATGGCAGAAGGGTGTGGTGAATAAAGCTGCTCACTTCATGGCAGTAGGGGGAGAAGTACACTTAAAGGAAGGGGCCAGGGACCACATCTAGTCCCTGAGGTCATGCTCCATGACATACTCAAAAGTGTGCTTTACTAATGTCCTAGGCATCTCCAGCTGGTCAGTTTGACTGTCAAGATTAACTGTCCCAATCACATTTTTTTCCTTCCATTTTTCTTCAGTATTTTTGACAACTTGTCCCTACAGGGAAACATGAAATGGATTTCGGATTAAGTGCCTTATTAACTGATATTTTGGGGACACAATTTTAAATAATTCATGGTGAAATTTTTCCTAGACTATAAATTTTTGTTCCAGATTAGTCCCCAGTAGCATGAAATAGTCCTTATATCATAGTTTTATTACTTCCTAATGAAGCATCATAGCAGTAACATTAACAATTTAATAGTAATTCCTAACCATTTTGTAAGTACTACCAGAGGACATGAACTGTGAAATCAGGTGTATTTTCTACTTCAGTTTCGAAAGTATAGAATTAAAACTTGTTTGCAGGGCCGGTGAGATGGCTCAGCGGCATAAGCGCCTGCCTTGCAAGCGCGAGGGCCCGAGTTCGACTCCCGGAACCCACATACGAAAAAGGGGCCGGTGATATCGCTCAGCGGCATGGGCGCCTGCTGGCGCGCGAGGTCCTGAGGTCGACCCCCCGGTACCCACAAAAAAAAAAAAAAAAAAAACTTGTTTGCATATAATTCTCTGTTGAATCCCACTTTTACTAAATACAAGCATATTTCAGGCAGGACAAAATGTCACAGTAGTTTTGTGGACCAAAATATATTTTGTTTTTCAAGCCAAATTTTTTCTCTAATAGATGATTTTTATTAATCTTTCATATCAGGATTTCGTTTTAGTTTACTACAATTTTCTAATAAACACCATCCATCACAGAATACCATTACACTATGCATAAGATAGGTGGTTTAAGACAGATGAAGAACTTACTACCAAATTATGTGAATATAAATACAACCTCTCTAAATTTAAATTAGTAAAAATTAATTATCAATATATTGATCTTTAAGGGCCTCAAGGTGCAGGTTTAATTTTAAGTGCTCTGAGGACAAAGACATTTTACCGGTGTAAACACTTGACAGTCACTGTAGCATTTCAAGATACAGTCTGTTAGGTAGTATATTTGTTCCAGCTCTTCACTGATAGCCAGAGGGAAAAGGAAAATATATTTTTTAAGCAATTGTTTTAAAGCCAACTCTTGTGGCTTTATGGGATTAAAAATGAAATGAAAACAGCTGATAAAAATAATCAGTTAAAAATACACAGAGACTTTAAAATGTGACTTCCATTTACTGCCTGTGAAATAAAATCAAGTATGGCCATTAATTCAGAGTAATGGTCAGAAATTAAATCCCGAGAACCAGTTTCAACCTTTGCCTGATTTTGGATAAATGGAGAAAATGGGATACCTAGGTAATTATCTGAAAAGATAAGCATTTATATGACTGTCCTCATTTTTAAAGAAAATTTCAAAAGGATTGAATATTTATGTGGAAAAATGAAACTGGCAAAGTATTAAAAGAATGTACAGAATATAAGAATATTTTTAAATCCTATGGGAAAAATAAAACAGAAAAAGTAATGCAGGGAAGCAGAACATAGAGTGAGAATTTTAACTTTGAGATAAGACCTGAGGGAAGAGTGGGAATATGCTGTGTGCATACTGGGAAAAGAATACTCCATGCTCAGTGACTGTCGTGTGCTATGTCCCTGAGGTGGTAGTGGGTTTTTTGTATCTTAGTTTTACCAAGGAGAATAACCTTCAATTGAGGGGAGGCATGTACCATTTTATAATCACTTGACCTTTTTCATGAGGTTATATATAAAGATATTAAAGGAATTTTAATCAGTGGAAAAGTAATGTTACTTGTGTTGAGAATGGATTGTAGAACTGTAAGAGGTCAAATATAGAAGCAGAAATACTAGTAAAGAGCCTAGGGGCTGGAGATACAGCTCAGCGGCACATGCCTGCCTGGCAAGTGCAAGGTCCTGAGTTCGACTCCCAGTTCCCCCTCCCCCGCCAAAAAAACCCAGAGAACCTATTATAATAATGCAGATAAGAAATACGGTGACTTCAGTGAGAATGGTAGCAGAGTTACCTTGCTGTGGTCTGAATGTTTATGTTGCTCCTCCAGTCCCCCTGTTCATATATAGAAACCTTATCTCCTGTGTGAGGGTATTTGGCAGGTGTGCATACCCTGGGCTGGGTATTTGGGAATAATTAGATCATGAAGGCCTCATAAATGGAATTAGTATCCTTATAAAAGGGGCCTCAGAGAAATCCCTCACCCTTTCTGCCGTTTATGACCATATATGAATCAGGAAGCAGGCCCTTAAGTGGACAACAAATCTGGATCTTAATCTTAACACTCCTAGCCCCCAGAACTGGGAAATAAATTTCTGTGTTTGAAGATGCCCAGTTTAAAGTATTTTGTTACAGCACCTCAAATGAAGTAAGAAGTCAGTGAGGACTGTTTAGATTGTGGATATATTTTAGTGAATGAGCGGAAAGATTTATTGTAAAAGTTACTTAATAAGACAGATGTGGTTAATTAACAAGATGACAAAAGTGTTTGGCGGGGCATTTAGAAACTTGGGGCAGATGCCTGATTAAACTTGGAGCTGTCAAATAGGCAAGGAGTGTTTGTGTAGAGGGAGATTGGGGTGGAAGACAAACACATGATAATCATCAGTGTGTAGATGTAAAACCATGAGACTAAATGAGATCACCAAAGAAGTTCATGTAAATAAAAAGGAGGTGAGTACAAAAATGTGGGATACTTAAGTGTGAAAGTAAAAATGAAGAGGAGTAGCTAAAGTAGAAACAGTCTGGCTGCTAATGAAATGGAAAAATTACCTCTCTTTGGGGAAGGAGTCATTGATGATGTCGTTTATATTCAAGGAAGGTAAGAATTCATAATGAGGTCACTGTTGACCTTGATAGCAGCATTTTCAGTGGTAGAGGTAAAAGCTGGATTCCAGTAACGTAGGAGAAAATGTAAATTGGAGTCAGTTGGAGCGAGTGTGGACAAAATTCATACTCCAGTTTTTCATTGCTTTTGTAGGTTTCTTTTGGGCAAAGTTCTGCTATTAGAAAAGTAAATGAGTGGTAGATAGATAAAAATAGAATTACAAGAGATATTTTCCTTTGTTTTGTTCTTAATTTAAAAGGAGTGTTATGGGAAAGATCCACAATAAATGGAAAAGCTGATGCAGGAGAGGAAGAGAATTAATTCACAATGCAATTCTTGAATAGGCAAACAAGGATGGGATGTATAAACAGATTGACCGTTTGGTCCCCTCTTGGAACACGTATCATTCAGCCAGAGTGACAAGAGAAGTAGTGGAAATACATCAAAGCATATTGATATAAATGCTGGTAAATAAAGATATGGTGGTGGGAACTTTTGGAAATTATCTTCTTGTACTTTGGATATTTTCAGTAAACCAGAGAGCACTGTAATCTACTGAGAGTGGTTATAAAGGATCAGGGGAAGCTAGAGAAGAATGAACCAATTATGAAACTTTCTTTTGTGCCAGTAAAACAATAAGCAGACAAGGGAAATGTCTCGTGAAGCTGGACGGTGTTGAGTGCCCAATATCAGGGTAGTGATTATGAATTCAAAAGAAGACCAGAGAACATGGTTCTGTGTTTTGTCTCTAGCTGTGTTCAGTTGTGCCATTTCAAGTGTAGAGTAGCTTGAGAGATTTAACAGGAGTTAGAAATGTGCTAAGGAAGTACAAAAAAATAAGAGATTAAAAACGTGAGAGTGCAGAGTTGTATGTGAGGGCGTTGTAATTAGTGGCCATATAATTTGTGTGTAAAGAAGAAAGTGAACATATAAGAGATGATGGCCTTTAAAGGATTGTAGGAGACAAGAGTCCACTAAAAGAATGGAAGTTGTCAGAAAATTCTATGTCGGAAGATTAAATTGAGATTGTAGAGGTAGCAAAGTTATTAGTAATGAAACTGTCTAGGATAGGATCATGGTTGTGTGGAGTGGAAATAGGAAGAATGAAAAATCTTTGAGAGCATGAAATGAAATTGGCCATGGTATTAGAGTAATCATCTGTATGGTTATTGAAATAATTAAGAATTATGACGGGGGCCAGGGATTTAGCTCAGCGGCACAGCGCCTGCCTGGCAAAAAGCACGAGGTCCTGAGGTTGATTCCCGGTACCAAAAAAAAAAAAAAAAAAAAAAAAAGGAATTATAGGCAGGAGTAGAGGTGGAGAGAGTGACAGTGAGCTAAAAGTTAAAATTTCCAAGAATGCGTGGGAGTAACGAGGAGAGAGGTATTGGAAAGTATCTTTTACAGGGCCTAGGACATTTCAGAGGGAAATTGGCTGGAAGAAGCTTTGTATAGCAAGGAGGACATTGACTCTACTACTTACAGGTCTATTTGAACATGGCATGTGGGAGGAGTTCAGGGAAAGCATTAGGTAGGTATTTGCAGGGGAGAGCTGGATTTCAGTTAGAATGAGAAGATAAAGAGAATAGTTAAGAAAGAAATTGAAATGATTAGTGGCATAGAGGAGGAGAGAGGTTTTGCTTTTGCTAAGTAATAAAATGCATATAATTTTTGATCTAACACTTCATATTCTAGTTATATATATTTAAAGGCATTCTTGAATATGTAGGAAACGACACTTATTGCAGCATTGTTTGATAGTAAAGGACTAGAATCTATATGTCATTTATTAGTAGACTGGTTAAATAATTTGACACATTGATATGATGGTATTCTGTGCAACCACTGGGAAGAAATGAGGTAGCCCTAATGTATACTGATATGAAATGATAATGAAGCTACTAGGTGAGGGGAAAAGCAGCATGGTATAAAAATTAATGTATAATGTCATTCCATGTGTTTGATTAAAAATAGGAATTCTACATACTTATTTGTGCAAAGGAAAACTCTAATAGGGCACACACACTGAAAGCATTGATGGTTTATTGGGAGGACTTTGTTTTTTATCAGCCAGCTCAGTGTCTATCTGGCAGATAACAGGCCCTCTGTATAGTTAATGGCTGAGAATACTTATGTTTTGTTCTGGTGGGCCTCAGTGAATGTTGCCTTCTGAATTCCTATACACATTTTGTCTCGTTATTTGGTATTTCCTTATACTATGTATAATCTTTCCTACTAGTTATAAACCTTATAAGCCTACATTATTCTTTTATTCCCTTATATTTAACTTTTACACAACATTGAATTATTGTTCATTATCATTATATATAAAATAGTGATGTTATTTTTTCTGTTTTTCTTGCTTGTGCCTTGTTCTTTAAAGAAGAACCCATTGTTTTTGTTAAAATTGCAGTTTTTCATAATGATTGAGAACATAGGCTCAAAACATTGCTTGAATTTGAATTATCTGCTGTAACCTTGGGGAAATTACTTAACATCTATCTACCTTCATTTCTTTATCTATATAGTGGTGATTTGAAGTTGAGTTTATGTGTGGTGCTTAAAATAACACCTGTAACATAGTAAATACTATGTATAGAATTTTAACTATTAATATCATTCATATGGAAGGAAGTCAGTTGAATGACACCGGTCTCTTTTTTTCCTCACAGTACTAAAGGACACCAACTATTAATTGACTTTACTTGTGTTTCTGTTCTTTACAGATCTCATTTCTTTTCACTAAAATGTTTTCTTTTTCTTTTTTTTTTTTTTTTTTTGTGGGTACCGGGGGTCGGCCTCAGGACCTCGCCCACCAGCAGGCGCCCGTGCCGCTGAGCGATTTCACCAGCTCCCTTTTTCATATGTGGGTTCCGGGAGTCGAACTCAGGACCTCACGCTTGCCAGGCAGGTGCTTACGCTGCTGAGCCATCTCACCGGCCCAGTAAAATGTTCAGTTTGTAAATCTAGATTCCATTTCTTTTATAGTTAACTTGTTACTCTTGAAGTATGCTGTCACCTTAATGAATGAGACTCTCAATAACTGCTCTTTATAATTGCTTTTCATAAATTGGATTGTAGTGTTCAGGGATGTTAATTCACTTTGTTAATACCTATTTTATAATTGCAAAAAAGATATGAAAGACTGTAGGGACACTGACAGTATTCACTGTTTGGGTATATTGATGGCTTTGCATTGCTTATGTCACATTGTTTCGGAGGTAGGCATTAATCAGCTGTCTTGTGTGGTCTCTTGACTACATAATCACTTGACTGATGGCCCTTTCTGACAGAGAGTATAGCCAGTTTCCTATAGATGAATTAATGTTTTCATCAATTAAAATAAATCACTTTATGTTGACATTTGAAATATTTCAAAGTGTGAATGAAAAATGCAATTTATTTCCATGTTTAAAGTAAGTCTGTAGTATGTAGTACTTTTCAAAGGAAATTTATTTGTGTATTTTGAAATTAGAAACAAATACTGTGAAATTGAATTTATCGTTGCAATAAATTTTCATAAACCAATAGTTTTAGTAATTACTTTTGGTAGCAGATAGCAGAAACGAACTTTGTATAACAGTAGCAAGGTGTCTTACAATTCTTTCTTGAATTTAATTGCATAAGCAGATAAATTTAGCTAATCTGTTTACCTTTGATTTTGTTTCAGTTTAACAAATCACTGTTAAACTTTTGTACTCCCATTTGTGTTACTGGACTGAATAATAAAAGCAACTAAAATATTGTGTTGTAAAATAAGAGGCCATTCGTGTGAAATTAACTATGGAAAGCTCTCTACCTGAAAACATCAGTGCTTTTGTGAACTATTCCATATCTGTTTCTGGAGTTTCATTATGTTTCTCGTTGGGAATAGGTAATGATTGAATCTGTTAGAGGTAGAAAGCACATGGTTCAGTATTTAGAAGTACTTAAATGCTGGGTCTTAGTGATGTGGAAGTATCTGTATTTTTTTTTAAAAAGGCAATTGTCTTCCTTTTCTTTTCAATTAAAATTTACTGGAAATAATATTATTCTTTACACTTTTGTCAGTATTTCTATTCAAATCTTGTTCTTAAACTTTTAAAGCCTCAATGCCTCAAAATATTAAAAAAGCATATTATAAGATCCTTGATAGCCCAGTATATTTTAAATGACCAAAATTTAAGAAAATACTAGAAAACAAAAAGTTAATTTTTTGGTATAAGAAAGTGAGCTAATGTAGCTAAACAATAACCTGTGTTGTGCCCCCCCCCAGAAAAAAGACCACTACTTTGAATAACAAGGTAACAACAGAAGAAATAATAGCCTTAACCTATTGAAGCTGTCATATCAGATCTTGTAACAGGTAGCTGTTTTATTTATGCATCAGTTTTCTCCCAGCTGTGGCTTTGAACTATTAATAGATCAGTGGCTAAAGTTTTTTATGTTAAAAACGAATAGTTTGCTAATGGTATGTTTTTTGTTTTTTTAGTGGCATACTTTTACTAGTACAACATTAGAAAGCTATTGATTTGTTGATTGGATTGCTTTGTTCATTTAAAGGTGGAGGAAAAGTAGGGATAATATAACTGGTTCTCACTTGAGGTCTCAGACTCAAAACCTCATAAGTTGAAGACATGAATTCAGTTTTGATAACTGTCATTTACCAGATAAAGTATTATTTTTCAGTGGCATGATGCTATGAGTATAAATTGAGTTAGGATAGATCATTACTTGGTATCAGTATAATTATACTGTGTTAGAACCCACAGCACAGCAAATGGGAGCTGCGGCAGCAGTTCAATTAGGGTTGTTACACAGATAAATCTATTGCATTACTGTGTAGTCATATTTTATTGGAAAGAACATTTGCTGAATTGTGCTATCTTCAGTAACACTTAACTGAATGAAATTCTTATAAAAATTATATAAAATTATGGAAGATTGAAAGCTACAAACCGAGCATCTCAATTTGTCATTAAGGGAAATTTTATTGTTTGAGACAGGGTCTTGCTGTGTAGATCAGGCTGGTGTTGAACTCACTGTGTAGTCCAGGCTGACCTCAAACTCATGTCGATCCTCCTGCTTTTTTTCCTTAATCCATTATCACTAGCTTAGTAACCTTCTTACTAAGTCATTAACTAATCATTAACTGTTCTATAAAAGTACATCACAGATAATCCATGAATATATGTCAGGTAGGTGTTTGAATTTATATGCACTTAGTGAATCCTTGGTATGTGCTGCATACTGTGTAGGCATTTGGGGTGATGAAACACATACACAGGTACAAAGGACACATTCATACTGTTTTATTATATTGTAAACCATTAGCCACTACACTTTACATTTTGCCTTGTACAAAAGAGTTTTGACTTATGATTAGAATAGTAATTATTAACATCAACTATCAAACCAAACCGTCTGATTTTTGAATACCACTTCAACCACTGGCTGACTTCAAGTATTAATCTAATCTTCAGTGTTCTCATCTGTAATGTTAAGAGAATTAAATATATTACTACATTCAAAATGTTCAGTAGTTAGTGAACGATATATGAATATTAGCTGTTATTATTATATAATTAATTATAGGTGAGAATTCTTATGAATACTCTAGGCTTATAGGTAAGCTTCTAGAGAGGATGCTTAAATTATTTTGAGAAGTAATGTTTATAATGATACATTTCAACTTTCATTTCCATGAAGCCAGTTAGATTTTTAGCTGGTCTTGTAACAGCAATTTTACTGTGGCTCCACTTAAATTCTACAAAAGTTAATGCGATCTTCCACTGTGCTTTGAAGTAGCTTATTTCAGAACTTGTATTTCTTTTAAAAAGTCATCACAAAAAGAGTGAATATCCTAAGAAACTCTAAAAGAAAGAAGATTTTGAGATATTTGCCTTCCTATTGTTTGTGGTCTAAGGAATGTGTTTTGGGGATTTGTAATTCAGAGAGATCTTATTTGTTTGGGGGAAAGGGATTTTGGAAAAAGTAACAATAATTTAGTGACTCCATTTGTATGAATATTCTGTCCCTTTGTCACCACCCAATTACTTCAGTTGTTCAATTTATATACTCATTTATTTATTAAAATGACATTAAGTACTGTGAACTCTGCCAGTTTTCACAAAATGATAGGAAGAGAAATAACTAGAATTTATTAAATTTGATAATTTTTGACATATTTACAATATACCAAACTATTCAAACCATTAAATCTTTTCCCGCCATGTTATAATGTGGTTACTGTAGCTGAACTGAAGAACACGTCAGGCGTTTGGGTGCGATAGTACATTTATAAGCACAATTTTGTAGATCCATACAACTTTGTTAATACAATTTGGTATTCTTTTTTTTTTTTTTTTTTGTGGGTACCGGGGGTTGACCTCAGGACCTCGCGTGCCAGCAGGCGCCCGTGCCGCTGAGCGATATCACCGGCCCTTTTTTCATATGTGGGTTCCAGGAGTCGAACTTGGGCCCTTGCGCTTGCCAGGCAGGTGCTTACACCACTGAGCCATCTCACCAGCCCCCAATTTGGTATTCTTGATAACTTATTTTGGGCATAATTTGGATCCAGCATAATTTGGAGCCATTTCAAGTGGATCTTTTATCCATGTTGACAGAGTTATTTTAGAAATAGAAAATACCAGGTGCCAGGGATATAGCTCAGTGGCATAGTGCCTGCCTGGCAAGCACGAGGTCCTGAGTTCGATTCCTGGTACCCAAAAAAAAAAAAAAAAGAAATAGAAAATACCAGATTCTGAAATGTTATTGTAAATGTCACAAGGATAGGTAAATAGACTTACAGATAAAATATTTTCCTTTTTCCCTTAGTATTGAATTTGACCGGGATTGTGACTATTTTGCAATTGCTGGGGTTACAAAGAAGATTAAAGTCTATGAATATGACACAGTCATCCAGGACGCAGTGGATATTCATTACCCTGAGAATGAAATGACCTGCAATTCCAAAATCAGGTATTTACATTATTTTCTTGGCACGATGCGGTATGCATGTAACAGTTGGGCTGTATAATTAGTGTGGCATCATTTCACCTTTCTGTGAGACTCCTGATTCATTACTGATGAGAACTGTAATTGTGCTGTGAATGCAGAGGATGTATTATCGCCCTGACGAGCTGTCTTCCTCATAGACACCAGTTGCTTTTCTGCTGCGGGGTTTAGCATTTTATGTTTTTCTAATTTCTAAATAAAACTTTTTTTCGCTTAATTAAATAAAGGTCTTTGTTGGAAATGGTAGTTATTGAACTGTTAAATAAAGGATTACTGTAGCCTGAGAATAGTGCTTGAAAGTCAGGAATTTTTTCCATAACATGCATATATTGCTGTTATAATTGTTTCTGGTTTTAGGAATTGTTTTCACAAGAATATTCTGCTTTTCATTGAAGGAATAATATTTAAAATTTCAGGTATTAAGGGTTATAGTTCATAAGGAGTACTTTTCAAACCTGAATTTGTGTTGAAAATGCAGGAACCGCTTCTATCCTACTTCTCATATGCTCCTCTATGTCTCCTTGGGTCTAGAATATGCTATTTTCTTTTTTTTTTTTTTTTTTTTTTTTTTTTTTTTTTTTTTTTTTTGCTATTTTCTTTCCTTATCCTTCCTTTTCCCTTCTCTCTCCTCTTCCTTTTAAAAAATAATTTAAAAAGCTTTCCAAGCTATTCTCATAAGCACTGGCTTGAAAGGGAATTATATATAAGGAAATTATCTAATACTTTATTTAGAACTTAGAACATTTCCAAAGCAGGCATCCATGTACCTTTCTTATCATGATAAATTACACATGTAGGTTGAGTATCCTTTATCTCAAACAGTTGAGACTAGAAGTATTTGTGATTTGGGCATATTTGCACATACATGATGTGGTATCTTGGGGATGGGGCCCAAATCTAAGGATAAAATTCATTTATGTTTCGTGTACAACTTACACACATAGCCTGGAAGTAATTTTATACACTATTTGTACTTTTGTGCATGAAACAAACTTTGTAGACACTAAACCATCAGATTTTTGGTTTCAGGTCGGTGGCAGAAGTTTCAGATTTTTGAGTATTTTAGATGTTTGGATTAGGGATGCTCAATTTGTGATGTGAGATAGATATATATGCAAGTATCATAGTTTTTTCATAATTTGTTGTAGCTTTCCTTTTTGTTTCCTAATTCATAAAAATACTCTACTGTGGCAATTTGTGTTCCTGCTCATTTGTCATTGGAACTCATCATTGAGAATCTGTTACAGTTTATTTCCTAAGTAGAAGGAATACATGTGTAGGATATAACATTATTGCATTCTTATATGTCAAGCCATTGTCCTAAGTGATTTGTCTTTAGCAGACCTGAGATACTTACCATTATTTCCCCATTTAATATACAAAGAAACTGAAGCAAAGAAAGATAAATAAGTTGCCTAATGTTATACCAATAATTTATGGAGGAGTCAGGATCCAGACTGAGGTAGTTTACTTCTAGAGTCTTTGCTCTTGCTTATAGGAACTATTTACCTTGTATTTATAGCACAAAAGCCATAACCTATTTTATGCTGATAGCCTATTTTATAGGATTGTACTTTTTTAAACCTTACCATAATGTACTCACCACAATACTTAGCCCATGGCAAAGGCTCATTGTAAATGTTGCTTTAGTGAAAATATAAGTATAGGATTTAGTGTGTTTGTCATGACACGTGTAAAAATACACAGTACTTTACAGTACATTACAGTGAATGACAGAAGCTGCTTAAGGCTGAAAGCTGTGTACTTGGAGCCACAGAGATCAGTACTTAAACACAACTAAAACAGAGTTGGCCTGTTTTCACCAGTTGTAGAAATGCACTAAGTTAGCCAGAGAGCCGTAGTCATTAAGTGCAGTACCTGGAATTTGAGGATAGATTTATCTAAATCCAAAATGTAATTGTTCTGTATAATTTCTGTCAGAAAGTCTTGGAAGTATTTTCAAAAATTAAAATAAGCTCTGTTGGTCACTAAAATTTAGCATGAATACAACTAGTACAGAACAAGACTTTTTGTTCACATGCTTGGAAATTACCAGGCATTAACTACTGAGTGGCTTCTTCCTTAATGTGCGTTACTGTGTACATGATTCAGATAGGTATCTCAACAATAGCATACATTTTAGTTAATGTAGACTTTTGGAGTACTGGAGAATAGCTGAAACCGTAAATATTAAAAGTGTGATTCTGTTAGATGCCTTTAATGGAAATTTCAGTCGAAAGTTGTATTGATTTAGTTAAGCCTCTTTGAATGTAAATACAAAAGCTGGATTCAGACTGGTTAGTTCGGCTTATCTGATTTGGCACAACTAAATCTAGGGGTTTAAACTGTCTCATCAGGTTTCTTCATTCCGCCATGCCGTGCCTGGACCTTCATTGTCTTCACTGATAAGCATGCTTTCCTCATGAATCAAAGATAGTCAGTGACAGCTGTAGGCTCACATCTCTCTCACAAATACTGTCAACTTTAAAAATCTAGGCATAAACTGTCACTTCGTGCATATGTTGTAGGTAGAATAATGATTGTGAACTTACATAGATCATTTTAAAAGAACACTAATCTTTCTGCTTTATATCTTGTTTATTTGTATGTAAATTAACTTTTAACTTTTTTTTTTCCAGCTGTATCAGTTGGAGTAGTTACCATAAGAACTTATTAGCTAGCAGTGATTATGAAGGCACTGTTATCCTATGGGATGGATTCACAGGACAGAGGTCAAAGGTCTATCAGGTAAATAAATAGGGACACTAGTTACTTAAGAATTTTATTTTTACTTAATAATCATAGAGCTTTTTGTACAGTATTTTATAATTACAGATTTTAAGTCACTATTTAGTATTTTTATAGGTATATAATAGCTATATAATACCAGTGCTTTTCGAAAGGATTTCCTCAGACATTTGTGTGTTAGGATGTGTCAAATATATTTCCAACAGCAATAACTTTAGTAAATAAATTTATAAAAGATTTGTATTTGCTGTGCATCAGCATCTTAATTTGGTTTTTATAGTCTGCTTTCATTCCCTCTCTTCCCTAGCAGTAAATTGGTAACAAACTTGTTTGGCTTTGCTTATTTTAAGGTCTGTATTCTGTCTTCTAAGTCTACCTTTGTCTTTCTGCTATATCCAGGAACATGAGAAGAGGTGTTGGAGTGTTGACTTTAATTTGATGGATCCCAAACTTTTGGCTTCAGGTTCTGATGATGCAAAAGGTACTATCTGAATCTCTTTCTTAGCACTCTCCTCTCCCTCCTTCCACCAGTTCCTTTCTTTGGGAGAGGTACATTTATTGAAATTCATAGCAGACCTTTGTGATTACTGATTAACTATTCCAGAAATAATGTTTATTAAACCCAGAAATCAGTTTCTCTTTTTTAAGTGAAGGAAAAATGAATATCTTGCATCCTCATTATAATGATGTTTTCTGGATTTGTGCCACAAAGTGACATTTAGAATTGCTGCCATCTTATAACCAGATATTTTAGTTGTACTATCAGATGAACTTCTTTTCCTGAAATACTTCGACATTTTTACATTTCAAATTACATTAAATTTCTAGCATGTACTAATATCTCTTAATGATGTTTATAATATTTCTGTCTCCGTACTTCCCTCCCTCCTGCTTCCTTTTTTTTTTCTTTTCTTTTTTTTTTTCTTTTGATGGTTGCTTGCACATGCTAGGCTAATGCTCTACCACTGAGCTACATCCTTAACCTTCTATTTCTTTTGGCCAGTTTAAATGACTTCCTATTTTTCTTGTTTATTCATCTTTACTATTTGTTGTTTTCTGTTATTCTTACTACCCTATTTTGGTATGGTTCTTCTCACCATTACGTCTATAAAGCCCTGTGAATAGATTTCTTTACTAGAGTAGTAAGTAGGCTTAATTTCTTTGCCCTTTCATTCTTTTCTTTGTGTAACTTCCGGTCTAATGGTTAGATAGCCAAGGATAGCTCTCCCATTGGAAGCTTTATTTCACATTGTGTTATGCCTTTTCCTTTGCCCATTTTATATAGAAAAGTGACTTTTTGAGTATTTTGAGTAATGCTGCCATGTACATGAGTATACAAATATCTCTTCATATCCCTGCTTTCAGTTTTTTTAAGTATGTATGTATTTAGAAGTAAAATCGCTTGATGATATGGTATGTCATTGTGTAATTTTTTGTTTTATTTTATTTTTGTGTGTGTGTTTTTGAGACAGGGTCTCACAATGTAGTTCAGGCTGGTTTTGAACTCAGTGTGTAGCTTAGGCTGGCCTCCAAATCGTGGTAATCCTCCTGCCTTAGCCTCCCAAGTGTTAGGATTACAGGTGTGTGCCACCACATCCAGCTTTTCTTTTTTTTTTTTTGTGGAACTACTATTCTGTTTTCTGTACCATTTTACAGTCCCAACACTAATGGCTATCATGCCTAAGTGCTGTGTTTTCTCCCCATCCTTGTCAATACTTACTACTTGCGTCTTCCCTTCTTTTCTTTATATATTTCCTCACAAGTACAGACTCATAGCTCATTGTGGTTTTGATTTCCTTTTCTCATTACAGTATTTGGTAATGTTGAATATCTTTTATGTGTGTATTAGCCAATCATATATCTTCCTTAAAGATTATCTATTTATGTCCCTATTTTTTGCACATGTTAATTGAGTTTGATTTTAGTTTTTAGCTGTAGGATTTTTTTTTTTTTTTTTTTTTTTTTTTTGGCTTTGGTTATGAGTTATCTGTATATTTTGGATGTTAAATCACTTATCATACAGGTGATTTGCAGATGTTTTCTCCCATTCTGTGGGTTGCCTTTTTACTTTTGATAGCATTGTTTGATACATAGAGTTTGGGGTTTTGTGTATGGTTTTTTTTGTTGTTGTTGTTGTTGAAGTCCATTTTACTTATTTTCTCTTTGTTATTGCCTGTGCCTTTGGTGTCATATCTGAGAAATCTTTGCTAAATCCATTGTCATGAAGCTTTCCTCCTGTGTTTTCTTCTAAGAGCTTTTATGTCTTTTATCCATTTTAATTTCATATGTGGTATAAGGGTACAACTTTATTCTTTTACAGATAGATATTCAGTTTTCTCAGTACCACTTATTGAAAAGTCTGTCCTTACCCCCTTTGTCAAAAATCATTTCACTCTACATGCAAGAGTTTACCTCTGGATTTTGTATTCTTTTCCATTGGTTTCTATGTAAGTCTTCATGCTGTTTTGAAATCCAGGAATATCAGTCCTTCATGTTTTTCTTTTTGAAGGTTGTTTTGGCTAAGATTCCCTTAAGATTCTACATGAATTTTTTACATCTACTTTTATAAAACATGTCATTGGAATTTTAGTAGGGATTGCACTGATAACTTTGTTGATTTTTGTTCATTAATATTTCTCCCCTTTTGCTCTGGGCTCAAGTTTTCCCTTTTTTAGTATTTTTAACTTAAAGCTTATGTCACTGATTTGAGATCTTTTCTAAACGTTTCGTGTTACACATTTCCCTTTAAGCACTGCCTGAGCAGATCCCACAAACTTACATGTATTCTATTTGCTTTTCCTTTCAATTTAAAATTCTGTAAAATTTTTTAATTTGTCTTGTGACTCTCTTGTTCACCCATGGATTATTTAAGTATTTTAAAATGTTCTGACTATTAGAGTAGATCAAACTTGTTGATGGTATTTTCTGATTTTCTTATATCCTGATGATTTTTTTGGTCATCTTACTAATTATGAGACACGAATATTAAAGTCTGATTTTCTCTGTTCAATTTTCTGTGTGGTGGTTTTCCCCCTCATTTATTTTGAAGCTTTCTTATTAGGAGTATAAATATTTTGAGGCTTGTTATGTCTTGATGAATTGCCCCTGTTATCATTGTGTAATTTCATTCTCTATCTCTTTCAGTATTTTCTTTTCTGAAAACTATTTTGTTAGATATTCATCACCAGTAATCTCTTTTTTCTGATCAGATTCAAATTACTTCATTTTGTTGTATAGGCCTTAGACAACATTTTTTTCATGTCAGTATTTTTTTCTCTTCTTTAGATTGGGTAATTTCTATTCTATCTTTTAGTTCTGTGCACTTTTTCATTTTCCATGTCTATTTTGGAAGTGGTAATTGAACTCAGGGCCTTGTGCTTGCCAGGCAGGCGCTGTGCCACTGAGCTATATCCCTGGCTCCATGTCTATTTTGCTAAAAATTTTTATTTATTTATTTATTTATTTATTTAATATGCGGGTACTGGGAGTCAAACTCAGGACCTCGCGCTTGCAGGGCAGGCGCTTATGCCACTGAGCTATATCACCAGCCCTAAAAATTTTAAGTTCATTTTTTCTTAATTTATCTTGAAGTACTGGGGATTGTACCCAGGGCCTTGCACATTTCTTAGGTTCTTTTTAAAAATAACTCCTATATCTCTTCTAAGTATTTCTCCCTGTTCATTAATTTTATTTATTTATTTTTTTGTGTGTGTGGGTACCGGAGGTCGAACTCAGTACCTTGCGCGCCAGCAGGCTCCCATGCCGCTGAGCGATATCACTGGCCCTGTTTTTGTATGTGGGTACTGGGAGTCGAACTCAGGACCTTGCGCTTGCCAGGCAGGTGCTTATGCCTCTGAGCTATCTCACTGGCCCGGTTCATTAATTTTAAATGTATTTATTTTAGCTTGATGATGGAGCATGGTTACAATAATGGTTTAAAATCTGTTTCATCCAGTATTTTTGGATCTGCCACCTAAATTTTAGAATTGACCTCTGTTAATTGTGTTTTTCTTTCAAAATTCTTTACATTTTTCTGGATTTTTTGTACATTGAATAATTTTGAATTATATTTTAACCATTTTGGATATTGTATTGTAAGACTGGATCCTTTCTGTACTTCCTAGAAATGTTTTTTGATTTTATTTTGTTTTCTCTTAGCAGACCATCAGTTGGCTTAGATTTTTTTGGTTGTTTTTTTTTTTTGTGTGTGTGTGTGTGTGTGTGTGTGTGTGTGTGTGTGTGTACTTTTTTTTTTTTTTTGAGATAGGGTCTTGCTATATAGTCCAGGCTGATCTTGAACTCACTATGCAGTCTAGGCTGGCCTTTAACTCATGGCAAGCCTCCTGCCTCAACCTCCCAATTGCTGAGATTACGAGCGTGCACCACCACACCCAGCTAGTTAGTTTAGATTTATATTGTAAGTTCTTCTGTCTGTTCCACTGTCTGTTCAGTTTTCATAGCCTTTGCTTTGCTTCCTTGAGGCTGTTCAACAGTTATGCCAGTAAGAGGTTAATATAGGATTTAGATGATCTCTTCAGTGGAGGTCATTGGAAAAAGCCTTTGCTATGCTGCTTTGTATCCATCTTGATGTGCAAGATTGCAGCTCATAAGTGAGTCCAAGGCCTAACACCAATTCATAAACAGAACTGTGTACTTCTGTTTCTTTCTTTTTTAGCTTTCTCCCACTCTTCATTTCCCAGGTGTCCTTTTACTGATTGCCTACCACAAAACTTGGTGGTTTTTCTAGGAGATTTTGGTATCTGCTCTGCTTCTTCACTCTGTGATTAGGGCCTCCCCAGTGGCAAAGGATCAAGACAATAGATACAAAAGAGATCAGGATTCTGCTCTGCCATATTCTTTATACCACTGCAGTTCCTTTTTAGTAGGCACAAAGTTGAAGTTTTTCTAGTTTCTCACACTGCTACAGCTCTGTGATATAAGTCAGTTGGAAGGTAAAAGGGTAAAACAGAAACAAAAAATTACCCAAACTCTTTGTTTTGCAGGGGACCCTTTTACCATTTTTAAATGTTGCATTTGCAAATGCCCCATTTCTAAATACAGTGTTCACAAATAGGGTTAGAACTTCAGCATTTCATTTTTGGTGACACAGCTCAACCCAAAACAGAGTAAACACAATGGTGCTATATAGTAACCACACTAAAAGTATATTGTAATCTTTATATAACTTCTTTATTACATTATATTCATAATTATACTGTGTTTTTACAGCATTTTTAACTTCACTTGTCCTTATAACTCAAGCAGTTATATTGAATTAAAACATCTTGCATATTGAAAATTATAATCATAGTCACCATTGTGACTTATTTAAATAATGTTAATGATTACTCCATTGAGAAAATTATCATGAAATTTTGAAAGACCTGATTCATTCCTAACTAATCATTCTGTTAGTACAGGTTCATTTTTATGCTTATCTGTATTTAACTGTCATTAAACACTAATAAGTAATACTTGTTTATAAAGGTTTAGTGATTATTAGTGAAATATAGTTATATAATTATTCCATACATATGTGTGGTGGATTACCTGTGGCTTGCAAGGCTGAGTATAATTCTGTCAAAGTCCACTTAGCATTATATTCTATAAGTCAGGGGTGGTGAACCTATGGCACGTGTGCTGCAGTAGGCTGTTTATATCATTCAAAGCTCTAGAAGGTTCGCCATCACTGCTATAAGTGCTTTGTTTGGCTTGTAGACTTTTAATTATAGCTAGCCATCTCATCTTAGAACTGTATATCATTTTTTGAAAATAACTGATACAGAAAAACAATTTTATATATATATGTGTGTATATATATAAATAAATGGGATATGGTGTGACGTTTTGAAGCATGTATGCATTGTGTAGTATTTCAAGTCAAGTTAAACATATGTCTTCTCATTTACCATTTCCTTATGGTAAAAATTTTCAGAATCCTTTCTTCTAACTTTATGAAATATATAGTACATAATTATAATCTCTAGTCACCCATGTAAAACACCAAACTTCTTACTCCTAATGTTTAGTACCCATTGATCAGTTTTTTCTCAGCCTCTGGTAATTACCATCACTTCTGTGAGATCTTTTTCATATTCTCTGTATAAATGAGATCGTATAGTACTTCTTTTCTGTGTCTGACTTATTACACTTAACACAAATAGTTCTATGTTGGTGAAAATGATAGGAATTCATTTTTTATGGCTGAATAGTATTGTATTTTGTTTGTGTGCCACATTTTCTTTACCCATTCAGCAATTAATGTACACTTAGGTTGTTTCCATTTCTTGGTGACTGTGAATAGTGCTGCAGTAAACACGGGAGTGCAGGTGTTTCTTTACCATACTTACTTCATTTCCTTTGGATATATTTCCTACAGTAGGATGGTGGGACCACTTTATTCAATACAGTACTGGAAGCCCTAGCCAGACCAATCTGGCAAGAATAAGAAATAAAGAGCATCCAAACTGGAAAAGTGGAAGTCACATTTTCTGTTTGCAGATGGCAGGCTGTTATGTATAGAAAACTCTGAAAATGTCACACACACACACACACACACACACACATGCACCCGCACCCGCCAAAAAAAAAACTGTTAGGAAAAAAATTCAGTTAAGATTCATGATACAAAATCAACCAACAGCACCATTCGTACCATTGATATAGCCAGAAGTGAATTATCTGAAATAAAAATCAGGAGCCTAGTCCCATTTACAGTAGCTGCAAAAGAAAAATTCGAAGTATATATCTTGACTGAATAATTGTATATTGATTGAAATGGTACATTCTTGTTGGGGAAAAGCATCATATTCAAAATTATTTCTCTGAGTATATTAGTCTTCTCTAGGAAGACCACTTTTGGGGGTAATGAACAGTTTCTATTCAGATTTCATGTATTAATATAAATTACAAAATCCTTTCTCATGGAAGTGATATTTGTTGGAATCAATTTAGTCTTTTTCATTTGTTTATAGGTTTCTGTATTCATATTCCTAAAAAGTCTAAGATTTTCCTGTATTTCCATTTTCAATATTGTTTTTCCATCCCAAATACATGTTACGATCACCTGGAGAGCTTTTGAAAAAATATCATTACCTGGGCCCCATCTGGGTTCTGTCCTGAATCAGATATTGAGATAAATTGAAAGATGGTAGAAAGATATTTTTTGTTATAGTTTTTAATGTTCATTATGTATTGTAATGTGCAACCAGGATGGCAATTATATCTTGAAAGTCTTCTTATATGTGTATCCTAGTGTCTATTCTACTGTATTTTTATTGTTTAAAAATGATACATTAGCTTTGGTATTTCAAAACAGCAGTTCATTCTTCTATTTCTGCTTTCAAATGAGTTCTGCTCTGATTAGTTAGCTTTCCCCAAATGTATTATAAATTTCAGTCTATTTCACTGGGATAGACTTTCAAATATAAAATGATACTTTTAAAATTTAATATTTGCGTAATTTATTACTTTTAATGCATGTAAACCATATAACTAAACTCCTACAGTAAAATTTTTAAAATGTGAAATTCTTAATTGAAAAATGAGAATAGCTACCAAGTACTTTAAGATATGTTTTATTCTAACATATGTCAAACATATGACAATGGGTGCTATTTATCAGAGTATACACTTACACTATTTAGTTTTTCCTTTTTTTTAATTTTATTTTTGTTAGTATATGTTTGCAGTACATAATGATTACACTCACCATGTGGAGTTGGTACATGTACATAACACATCTTAATTCTTTTTTACATCCCCTTTCTCACACTTCCTCCATTTCTTGGTCCCCTTTCCATTTATAGATCTATCTCCCTGTTTCCAATTATCTGTCTTTTATTTTGCTTTTTATTTATGTAAAAGACACCATTTGGTTTTTAAGCTTGTGTGGCTCCTTTATTTCACTTACCATTATGGTCCCAAGGTGCAAGGTGTTTCCACAAATGACTCAAATTTATCTTTCTTTATGGCAGGCTAGTACTCTATTGTGTGTAAATACCACATTTTCTTTACTCGTTCATCTATTGTTGGGCATATAGGCCACTTCCAAGATTTAGCTATTATGAATTGTGCTGCTGTAACATGGGTATACATGTGTCACTGTAATATGGTATCTTTAACTCTTTCAGAAGATACCTAAAAGGGAATAATAGCTGGGTCAAATGAAATTTATAATTTGAGGAATTTCCAGAATGATTTCCACAATGGTTGTACTTGTTTACATTCCCACCAGTGTAGGAGGATTTCTTTTTCCCTGCAGCCTTGCAAGAGTTTGTTATTATTTGATTCTTGGTAGCCATTCTTTCTGGAGTAAGATAGAATCTCAGTGTTGTTTTCATTTTCATTTTTCTTATGGTCAGAAATGTTGAATATTTTTTCATGTATTTATTGACCATTTGTACTTCTGAGAAATGTCTGTTCATTTCGGTTGCCTAGTTTTTGATCTGGTCTTTTACTTGGGGGTTCTAATTTTTTTTGAGTTCTTGGTATATTCTAGATAATAGTCTTTCCAAGGAGTAGTTGGCAAAAATTTTTTTTATCACTATATGTTGTCTCCTCACTCTGTTGGTTGTTTCCTTTGCAGTGCAGAATCTTTTTAATTTAATATGATCCTATTTGTTGATTTTTGCAATGGGAGTTCTGTTCAGAAAGTCTTTGCCTACACTTGTGCCTTCAAGAGTTTTACCAAATTTATTTTCCAACAGATTGTTTCTCTTTTAACTTTAGATCTTAGATCCATTTTGATTTTATTTTAGTACATGGTAATAGATATGGGTCTAGGTTCAGTCTTCTACATGTGCATAGCTACTTTTCCCAGCACCATTTGTTAAAGAGGCTGTCTTGCCTCCAGTGTATGTTTTTGGACCCTTTGGCAAAGATCAGATGGCTGAATGCGCCTGAGGTTTCTGCATTCTCCATTCTGCTCTATTGGTCTAAATGTCTATTCTTGTGCGAGTACCACGTTTTTGTTGTTGTTTGTTCTTGTTTTTATTTTTTATTGGTACATCTTTGCAGTACATAATGATTACATTCCTTGTGGGGAGTTGGTACATGTACAGCACACATTTCAATTCTTTCCCTCCCCTCTCTCTTCTCCATCTCTTGATCACCTTCCCATTTGAAAAAGATCTCCCTGCTTCCTACTATCTTTATTTTGCTCTTTATTTATATTTTGGGTTTTCATGTGATACAAATGATGTGATATTTGAGCTTATATGCCTTATTTATTTCACATAACATTATGGTCTAAGTTAATCCTTCATTATGACAGAGTAGTACTCCACTGTTTAAAATGACACTGAGATTCCACCTTTCTCCAGAAAGAATGGCTGTCATCAGAAATCACATAATAAAAAATGTTAGCAAGGCTGCGGGGGTAAAAGGAATCCTTCTACATTGTTGATGGGAATGCAAACTAGTACAACTATGTTGTTTTTAATTGCTGTAGCTTCGTAATATAATTTGAAATCCAGGATCGTAATGCCTCCTCCTTTGCTCTTGTTGCCCAGTTTTGCTTTCACTATTCTGGGTCTCTCCTGCTTCCATATGAGTGTTAAGATTGTTTTCTCTAGTTCTGTAAGGAATGCTGTTGCTGTTTTGATTGGGATTGCATTAAATGTATATTTTAGTTTTGAAAGTATGGCCATTTTGCCTTTGCAGTTACACAGGGTATCTTTTCATTTTTCTGATGTCTTCTTCAATCACTTTTCAGAGTATTATAGTTTTCATTGTATAGATTTTTCACTTTCTTTGTTAGGTTAGTTACTAAGTACTTAATTTTTCTTGAAGCTATTGTGAATGGTATCGTCTTCCTAATTTCTTTGTAGGTGTGTTCATTATTGATGCATAGGAATGCTATTGATTTTTATTTCATATCCTGCTACACACTGCTGAATCTGGTTATCTATTCTAGGAGTCTTTTGGCGGATTCTTCTATGTAAAGGATCATGGCATTTGCAAATAAGGACAATTTGGCTTCTTTCTTTCCTTTTTGTATCCCATTTCTTTCTTTCTGATGCCTGATTGCTTTGGCTAATGTTTCAAGTACAGTGATACCTCGGTTCACAAACTTAATTTGTTCTATGATTTTGGAAAAGATGGCCACGTTTGTGTTTGTGTGGGGAAAATGGCAGTACTTGTGTTTGTCACCCGATGCAGTTTGCAAACAAAAACAAAATTTTGCCAAACTCTTGTTTGTGAACCAAATTGTTTGCAAACGAAAGCGTTCGTGAACTGAGGTACTGATGTAGGAGAAATGTAACCCTCAACCTGCTAGGTGTCAGATGTGCCAAGTTCGTGCCCCTGAAATTGAAGAATGAATTCCAAAGGACAAAGGTGGTTAAGACTAGGAAAGTTGCTAGGCGTGGTGGCGCATGCCTGTAATCCCAGCACTGGGGAGGCTGAGGCAGGAGGATCTCTGCAAGTTCAAGGCCAGCCTGGGCTACAAAGTGAGTTCAAGGCCAGTATGAACTGAATAGTGAGACCCTGTCTTAAAAAGACCAAAATAAATAAATAAATAAAGAAAATAAATGTGACAAAGTTTATTGGAGAATAGGAACTGTCCTGAGAGACAGTTTTAGGGCAAAGTCAAGAGTTGAGTACAAAGTCATGAGATGGGTACATTGTGGGTCAAACTATAATCAACCAATAAAATTACAAATATAGCCACTTAGCTAATACTGATCTAATAGGGAAGCAGGGAACTTAGGAAGGGCGTATGGCTGACGTCATTACCCTTGGCTTATCTGTGACTTCTAAAACAAGAATATTTGGGGGAAGAGATGGGCCCAGGTGTTCTGGTCACCCATCCCAGTGTCTGACGTATAGCTGGATTTAATGGAGTAGGTGGTACCAATTACAGTATAATATCAAGTTTCCATTCATTCCTTAGGGAAGTATGCAAGTCTGGCCATTGTGACTTTAATCCTTTGTTCATTTGTTTGTTTTGAGGCAGGGTCTCTTAGTACTTCAGGCTGGCCTTGAACTCATTATGTAGCCCAGGCTGGCCTCAAACTCTGCAATCCTCCTTCTTCAGCCTGCCCTATTACAGGTATGGGCCAGTACACCCAGTTTGTAATTTTAATCTTAAAGCCTTGCCTTCTTCAAATGTGCCTCCAGCCACAATTTTGGTGTCTCCACCTTTCAGTGACTTCTTTGCTAGCCCAATCCCTCTGACTATATATTAATGTTTGTTTAATTTAGCTGCCTGGGTAATAGTACCACTGTACAGTATTGAACAGGAGTGGTGATAGTGGATATCCTTGTTTTGTTTCTCATTTTATAGGAAAAGCTCCCTAACTCTAACCAGTGTCCCTCCTGGCCTGAGCTTAAACTTCTGAGGGATTCTGTGTTTAACCTGCACCCTCTACACCGCTGTTTCTTATAGTGTCTCCTGTCCAGTCTCTGTGGTAGGGCGACCTCAGAAACCCTAAAGTGTAGTTGTTCTGCAGTTCTTAAACAATTAACCCTTTCTCCAGATGGCTCCTGGTTAAACACTCAAATATAGCAAGGCCTGCACTGGATTTTTTCTCCATCTCTAGCTTGCCATGCGGAAGTAGTACTTTCAGAGTAAACCCCACCCTGTTTTGCAGGCTGATCCATTGTTTCTCCCTGGAGCTGCTGACCCTCTCTGGCCTTAGCTTGTGTTAAGGGAGACAGGTATTCCTCCCAGAGAGCAGGTTTAGCTTTCCAGACTGCTTTGTTCTTTTCTCTGCATTGTAGTCAGTTTCTCTGGCTTAGTTTCTAGTTTTTCTGTCAGCTCCCTCCTGATTCCCAGAGATCTATTTCTTTTTTTCTTCACCAATTTGTTTTTTCTCCATGCGTCTTGATTCCAGAGAGGCTGTATTTTGCTGCTGGTCTTTGTGCCACCACTTTTAATCCCTTTACACACCTTTTAAAGAATGCTGCAGTGAATATACATACAATGAATATACAACATTGCTCCAAATAGTGTTGTACTTTTTATGTTTTATTGTGGGTTTGTGTTACTTCTCAGTATAAAAATCATTGATTATTTGTATTATTTTTTGACATACAAACTAAATTTTCTTATTTTCAAGTAAGTTATTAATCAGACATTCAGTTTAAACAGTTTTTGATCCTAGTAAATCAAAATATTTTAGATTGGAACAAAAAGAAAACTGTAGCAACAAGCAAACTTTCCAAGGTACAGAAGCATTTGCTAATGTATTACTTACTTCTTTTTGTTTTTGTCTTTCCCTTAGTGAAGCTGTGGTCTACCAACCTAGACAATTCAGTGGCAAGCATTGAGGCAAAGGCTAATGTGTGCTGTGTTAAGTTCAGCCCCTCTTCCAGATATCATTTGGCTTTTGGCTGTGCAGGTAAAAAATGAAAGCATATTTGTCTTCTTTTGATGTTGATTCAGTATTATGTCTAAAAGAGCATTTGAAAATGAGTAACTGCTTTTGTAAGCTAAAGTTTTTTTCATCGTTAGACAGAGTTAGACATACCTTCATTACTCATTTAATGCTGTGCTTTAATTGCGTTATTCTGTCACCTGTCTTCTTCGTACAGAGAGATGGATTTGTTGTTTTTCTTCTAAGTGTTCGCATGTATGAACTAATGCTTTTTACTTGTTCACAAATTTAGCTCACAATGTTTAAACAAGCTATACTGTATAGACACAGGAATTTTTTTTAAGAGAACCTATTAATTCCTTCAGCAGTTATTTATTGAGTGCCTGCTATGTACAAACCACTCATGTAGGGACACTGAGTAGGACAATCTTTTATTACAGAGTTCTTGTTAACATGGTATTCAAAAATATTACCTGTTGTTATCACAGCAAGGAATCAGTCGCTAAAGTGTCTTTCTAAACTAAAATGACTGTATGTCTGTGTGGGTTTGTGTTGAGCAGTCCTAATTTATACTTATTGTACCTTCTTTTTTTTTTTTTGTGGGTACCAGGGGTCTACCTTAGGACCTCGCGTGCCAGCAGGCGCCCGTGCCGCTGAGCGATATCACCGGCCCCTTTTTCGTATGTGGGTTCCGGGAGTCGAACTCGGGCCCTCGCTCTTGCAAGGCAGGTGCTTACGCCACTGAGCCATCTCACCGGCCCTGTACCTTCTTTTATTGACTATGGTATCATGAGTTGAAAGATAAATCATACGTTCACCCTATTCTTTTTTGTTTTCTTTTTTTTTGTGTGTGTGTGTACTGGGGGTCAAACTCAGGACCTCGTGCGCCAGCAGGCACCCATGCCACTGAGCGATTATCACTGGCCCTTTTTTTGTACGTGGGTACCAGGAGTCGAACTCAGGACCTCACACACCAGCAGGTGCCCGTGCCGCTGAGCGATATCACCGGCCCTTTTTTCGTATGTGGGTTCTGGGAGTCAAACTCAGGACCTCGCGCTTGCCAGGCAGGCACTTGTGCCGCTGAGCTATCTCACCGGCCCAACCCTATTCTTAATTGTTTATCTTCTCTAGTTTTTTTCTTGCATATTTACTAAAACAGTAACTACTTGTAATTTAACTTTTGTATTGTGAAATCTTGGTTCTTTTTAAAGATAATATCAGGTTCTTAGAAAAGCCCTGGCAGTATATCCTGAGAACAATAGCAACATTTAAAAAGGGAAAGCATAATTTAAAACTTTATTATTATACTTCTTCCTGTTTTTAGCTTCATATATGTGTTACTGGGATACTGACACAATTTCTTAGTTAAATGTGAGGAGGGCATAGACTAACATGTAGGTGTGCATAGAATTCTCTTTCTATTACCATGTAGAATTTTTTAATAATGATTGTTTTTTTTTTCATTAAACTACTACTACTTCCTTATTTAAACCCATTTTTGTCACTCATCAGAAATATAATCCTGAGCAAGTTTTTCCCTCTCCAAGTTATCTTTCATAGAGCTGGAGCTCTTTGATGCGGTTAAGACTGTGAAAGAATGATGCTATACATAAAGCTATTATGATACAGTGTTTAGTAACTACTTAGTTCTCATTATCAGTATTTTGTGATCTATTAGAATATATAATTTTAGTTTATTTTTTTAAAAATTATGTTGTTTTATAAATACACTAACCTTTAGCCATTGCTTATGAGTAGATTTTTTTCTTCAGTATTTCATTAATATATACAATGTCAGATATGCATATCCAAATATTTTCCTTCCTGGAAAATAAAAACCTTTTAAAATGCCTCAGCAATATGGTTTCATCAGTTTTGTCTCACTGTTTTAAATTTTCACACATTTATTACTTAATTTTATCACTTACCTTTCCCTGGAAGCTTTAAGATTTGTATTTTTCCAAGTCTAGAAAAAGTTTTTAGAATTTTCATCAAAATTACATTATATTTATTTGCTAATTTTGAAAGTATTGATATTTTGGTTTTATGTCTTCCCACACAATTATAGGGGATGTCTTTTATTCTTTTGGACACAGGGTCTTGCTCTGTAGTCTAGGCAGACCTTGAGCTCACTATGTGGCCCAAGCTGGCCTCAAACTCGGGGCAATCCTCCTGCCTCAGTCTCCTGCCTGAGTGCTGGGATTACAGGTGTGCACCACCACATCCAGCGAGATGTCTTTTTTGTTTGTTTGTTTGGATTGTTTTCTGGTTTTGGTTTTTTTTTTTTTTTTTTTTTTTTTTTTTGGTACCAGCAATGGAACTCAGGACCTTGCACTTGTGTTTTCTGGTTTTTAATGAGATTTTATATTTTATTTCATTTAGATTCTGTTTGTTTCTGGCCAACTTTTTTTCCCCCCTGTGTGCAATTTTGGTTGTTACTTTAACTGAAATTTTTTCAGTTCTCTTATTAAGATACTTTTTGGTTAGCATAGACAAAAACTGTTGATACTTGGGTTTTTGTCTTACAACTAGGCAGTATATATATTCTTATTAAATTTACTAGCTTTTTTGTAGAATTTTTGGATTATCTATTTATGCTTGATACCAGGCAAAAATGATAGTTAATTTTTTTCTTTCCTCATGGTACATTGCATTCTCTATCTCACCTGAAAGTCAGGGTTGTATATAATAGTCACGGTATTCTTTCCCATCCATTTCTTTTCTTTCTTTGTTCTCTTTCTTTCTTTCTTTCTTTCTTTCTGAGACAGGGTCTCACTATGTAGTTCAGGCTGGCCTTGAACTTACTGTGTAGCCCAAGCCGGCCTCAAACTCATGGCCATCCTCCTGCCTCAGCCTCCCAAGTGCTGGGATTACAGGCGTGTTTCACCATGCCCAGCCGCCATCTATTTCATTTAGTCAGACTTTAGTATCTTGTTGTATAGGATGCCTACTTTTAGAAAACAGTCTTTATTCAATTAATTTTATTTTACTATTTCTTATTTAGAACCAAATGGAGTATTTTGTTTAGTGTCTTTCATCCTTAATTCATTAAGCATATGTTTTAATATGTTGACATAATCATGCTCATGCATTTTCTGATACTCTTTTTTGTTTTTCAAATAAACTTTGCTTTGGCATAATGTAGAATCTTTTGATAAATTTCTGTATTTCACTACTAGTATTAAATCTATACCCACAAATTGAATTTGTCTGCATAATCCTTTTTAACCATTTTAACATCTCATTGGTATTTTATAATTTTCAGTGTTATAATTACAAGTGTTTTACTTTATTTGTTAAATTTATTCTTAATTTTTAACTTTTCTGTGAATGCAGTTTTTTTGGTTTGTTTTCATTGCCAGTGTACAGAAATATAATTGATTTTTATATATATTGATCTTATGTTTCAACTCGGCTACTTTTTATTCATTCTTATAGTTTTCCTGGCATTCTCTATGTGGAAGGTCATACCACCTCCAAACTTAAACAATTTGTGAATGCCTTTTTGTCTTATTTCATTAGCTAGGAGATCAGGTGCATTGTTGAACAGAAGAAATGGCTAAAAGAGGCTTCCTTATCATAATGGAAAACATTTAGTCCTTCACAATTTGTATGGTGTTAGTATGAGAGTTTTTTTTTTTTTTTTTTAATCTCATAGATATCCTTTATCAGATTGAGAATGTTTTCATCAATTCCTGGTTAGCTAAGAGTTTTTATTGTGAATAAGTGTTGCACTTTGTAATACATTCTTTTCTTCCCTCTGTGGAAATGATCCTGTGACTTATGTCTTGTCATGTAATAATAGGAAATATAATACTAGTTGGCTTTGTTTTGTTTGTTAAATAGTTACAATACCCTTTCACTCCTGGGTAAAATCCATCATAGCCATCGTATGAAGTAATTTTCATGTTGCTAATTGTCTGTTAATGAAGGTTGTTCATCTGTTGTTTTCTTATGTTTTCTGGCTCTGATAGTGAAGTACACTGATCTTGACTTTATTATAAAGAATGAATTGGGAGGTATTCCTCCCTTTGTTCTCTGAGTGTTTGTGGAATTGGTGTTTTTTTTTTTTTTAATATTTGATAGAATTCATCAGAGAAGCCATTTGAGCTTGGGCTTTTCTTTGTGGAAAGATTTTAAATTTCCAGTTCAATTTTTTTAATTCCAGGTATACTCAGATATTCTTGAAGTCAGTTTTGAGAGTTATTGCCTTTCTGGGAATTTGGCAATGAAAGTTTTCTAGTTTGTTACAAAGGTGTTCACAACATTCGTTTGTAATCCTTTTATTTTCTGTAATACTGGCAATTGTAACCCTTTTTACATTTCCGACTTTAATTCTGTCTTCTTTCTTATTTCTTTTACATCAGTGTCGCTTTTCTTTTCACCTGTCAGGTGTGTGTGTGTGTGTTTAGGGAGGACACACATGGGAGCTGCTCTTGACCAGGACACCATATATTTTCCAGTGTTCTTAGCAAAATTTTCTTGTTTGTAGGGCTAGAGAACTATTCTGTAATATAGACCGATGCAGGATTACCGTTAGTTCAATATAGAATAGATAGACCAAGAAAACTGTTACTTCTCAGCTATTGAAACCACAGCATGATAACATTGCTATAATCGAGGGCTTGGGCAGGCTCACTATATTGCCCACAGAACTGGAGATGAGAAACCCCTGTGTCTTTGTACTGTCCTTGCAAAAGAAGCATCCACAGCAGGGGCATGACTAGAGAAGGTTGCCCTTTCAAATCTTATGTAAATTGCATCTGATTGACAGAATCAAATTCATGTCTAGAAGTGTAACTGCAAGGGGATCTGTGCAATATAGTGTTTAGTTTCATCTTCCCTAGGCTGTAAACTGTGAAGTGGATGCTGTGTGCCATGAGTCATTTCTAGTACAGTGTGGTTTAGGCCTGAGTTTGGAACTTAAAATCTAAGTTGGTCTTATATAGGAGGAAGCATCAGAGCAAGACATTGATGAGGGCAAGTAGTCCTTGTTTTTATTCGTAACTTTTAATTTCACCTGAAACATGATTTAACCTCAGAATAAACCTTCATACTTAGGAAACAATGACACTGATTGTCTTCATTTAGAATAGAAACATTTCTTAGAATGTAGACTGTTCACTAAATGTTTCTCTGTAAACTGTGAAATATCACTCTGTTGCTGTACAGTTTACCACTGAGAGCAATAGAGAATCATACTGATGAAGTTGCTTGTTAAATATCTTGGTGACGATATTAGGAATGGGATGCTTTTTCTTAAAACATTGCTTTTGCAGTCATGAAAGGTATTGAGTTAGTATATGAGCTACCAACCAGTTACACTGTGACATTCTATTGCAAGCGCAGTGTGAAACTACTTGAGAAGTTATGCATTATGTTAACTGTAACCTTTCTTGCCTATTTCACTTAAATCATGTATTTGTGTTTGCTGCAGTTAATTCATTTTTCTTTTATTTCAGTTTGGGAAAACATTGTAAGATTAAACAGAATTTCTAGTAGTCTGTGGTTTTAGTCATAGATTTGCTTGCAGACTAAGTTGAAATATCTTGTAATTTCATAAAATATAACTAATAATAGGAAATATAGATACTGTCTAGATGTCTTCTCTAAAAGTTTTTTTCCAGAAATTAGTAATATAAATAAAATATTTGTAATTTATTATTGACATTTATGCTAATAACATATTCACTGTTGTTCACTGGAAAGGAGCACTGCTCCAAGAATAAACAAAGAGGATTCTGAAATATACTATTTATGTGATCAATAAATATGTTCAATTTTGATTACTCTTAAGTTCGTAACGGCTAAAAAATTCACACACTTAACCCCCCCCATTTCAGTATTGTACAGATTCTATGATTTGGTGTGTGATAACTTATTTTGAAAGAAAATTAAAATTAACTCTCTTGGTTGTTTTGTTTAATTTATGTTAAATATGAATATGAGTTTCTTTAAAACTTACAATGGCCTCTCATTGTTTAGGTATTATAGATTCTTTTGCTTTCTATTCTTGGCCCTCTCTGACCTTCTCCAGTATTTCTTGTGTTTTACCCATTATTTATTCTTTGGGTATTTCTCTCAAGAGAATTTTGGTAAACCTTTTTCCTTAAAAAATGATATATTCTCAGTAAAGTTGTCTAGGCCTATATTATATACTCCTTTCATTTTTAAATTTTTATATAATTATTTAAAATTGTTTCTACTATGCCACTAGTAGAAAATTATACTTTCATTTGTAACATTCATATGTTACAAATAAAGCTCAAGTTCCCATTTGCCACACTTTATTAAACTACCTCCTAAGAGATACTGCCAGTGATATTTTTACAGATACCTTTCCTTCCTAGATGGACAGGTAGATAGCTAGCTACATAGCATTTCTTGCGGAAGAAATCAGTAAGTACTTTACTATATTTAGAAGACCAGTTTTTAAAAAATTGAGTGCATTCTAAAAAATGAGTATACTATATAAAATGCATATAATTTCTGACGTCAGTTTATAGACTACCCATCCGCTCCCTCTGTCCCCTAAAATCACAATTACTAAGGCATAATTAATTCAACTTAAGAACCTGGTCTTTAGGAGCTGTGAAACCTGATTTAATACATTTCATGAGGTTAACATGGAAAACTTAGATGTTTACAAGCTTGGAGTACATTCATATAGGAATTCATGCCGGAACACCTGTAGGAAAAATCATGTGGAGCAGAAGTGTTAAACTAGGAAGAAATAGGAAAACTTCTTGAAACTAGGACCCTGCATCCATACAAAGTAAAGAGCTACACTCACTGACAAAGTGACAGTAACTCTCTCCTAAGACCTGTCTCAGATTCTATGTACAGATTTGCCATGATGGTTAGGGACATGAACATTAAGAACACTACATACTTGGAGCTTGGGCACATGTGCCTTAAAACTGTTGACCAGAAGAACTGAAAACCCCTACCACAAGCTGCATCCTAGAATCAAGATAAGCAAGAGCAATCTTTTGCTGGAGGAACACTAACATGGAGAAATAACCATCTTAAGCTCAGATGTACAGAGAGTTTTAAAAACTAAAGGTAGATGAGGAGCACCAAGAAAAATTGCCAAGAAAATTACAACCCAGGCAACACCAAACAAAAGGTAACAGGAGCTCATTGCTTGACAAACATTGCAGCTGGGGTCCATTGATGGTAAGCTTGACACCCTAAACCTAGCTGAACCACTGGCTTGGTTTATTTCTTCATACTAAAGTCCTAAGAGAAAAACAGAGGTACCCATTTCAGGCAAAGTATCATTCAGCTCAGTTTTTGCTGTTTTATGCAAGGCCTCTTATATGTAATAAAAAATTATTTGACACAGAAGACTTTGAAACCCAGTGCCAAATCACTAACCCAGTACTGGGGTATGAGAAAGAAATTTTAAAAATAAATGATTAAAATATTAAAAGATCTAGTGGGAAAGGTAGACAACATGTTTGAAAAGATGGAATTTCAGCTAAGGAATGGAAAGTTTTTAGAAAATGAAATGATACTAGAAGTCTTGAAGCAAGAAGAAAGAATTCTTTTGTTGTCATTTTTAGCATATTAGATTCAGGCTAAGGAAAAAAAATAGTAAATTTAAAGACAGATCAGGGCCGGTGAGATGGCTCAGCGGCTTAAGCGCCTGCCTGGCAAGCGCGAGGGCCCAAGTTCGACTCCCGGAACCCACATACGAAAAAGGGGCCGGTGATATCGCTCAGCTGCACGGGCGCCTACTGGCGTGCGAGGTCCTGAGGTCGACCCCCCGGTACCCACAAAAAAAAAAATAAATAAAGACAGATCAGTAGAAATTATGCAAAATGAGACATTTGGAGGGAAAAACAACAGAGTAATCAGGAATTGTAAGAGCTTCAGGCAGTGTTATAAATGGAGTTGCAAGAGAAGAAAGGGACAAAAGAAATATTTGAAGGGGTAATGGCTGAGAGTTTTTCTAGATTTTATGAAGCCATCTGTCTTAGTTACTTTTCTCTCGTTGCTGAAGCAAAATACTTGATGCCCAAAATTAAGGAAGAAAAGGTTTATTTAGCTCTCAGTTTGTAGAGGTTTCAGTCCATAATCAGCTGGCTCCAAGGCAGGGTGGCATGGCAGAAGGGCAACCCTTCATCACACCCATAATCCCAACATTGGACCATGGATCAATCACAAACTCTGGAAGCCCACCCCCATGACTGCATGAAGCTTTGGCGGGACATCTAGACACAAGCCATAGCACCATCAAACCACAGACAGATCCCAGAAACTCTCAAAACCTAAACTAGAATAAAAATAAAAACAGACTAAAAAGAAAAAAAAAAAACCTCCACATATCACAGTCAAACTACTGAAAGAGAAATCTTTAAGCCAGTCAGAAAAAAATATTATGTATAGGGAAAGTTAAAAATTGTAACAGACTTTTATTCTGAAACTATACAGGTCATAGGCCGAGAAATCCGTGGAGCCCCCATACATTTAAGTGCCAAAAAGGGGAAAAACATAAACCCAGAATTCAGTTTTTGGTTAAATGTCTTTTATGGATGAAAACAAAAATGAAGATTTTTTTTTTCCCCAAAAAACAACCAAAATCAGTATATTAATTCAGAAACTGTGACTAGAGTATGTTAGATATAAGCCTGACTTTCATGAGTAAATAAGGAGATGCAGAAGGAAAGGTAGGTGGGTGCTCAGGTACCTTTTTCAAGATATGAGTTTTCTTTTACTCTCAGCAAAATTATCCAGAGTAACATTACTGCTTCAGTATTCAATCCTACGTGCTTTTAGCACCCTGTAGACAACATGCTGAGAGCCATACAGACAAGTAATACATGTGCAGCTAAAGATCCAGGTCTTTCTCTTTTGGAGGTTAACATTAGTGTCCCTGAGTTTACAAACCAGGTCACTACAGAGGTCTTTGGGCTATTTAGCTAGCTTTTCCGTTAATTCATTATTCTTCCTAGGAATAAATCATTTTGATCTTCTGGGAGAGAAAGAAAAGCTTTATTACTATTGAATGGAAGCAATTAGTTCTTCCATCCAGGAGTACATTGTAAATAGAATACTCATAGCATATGACAGACAAGCTTATATTTCTGGAGAAAATAAAAGTAAACTTTATTTTATTCTGAGATATAGAAGTTTTAAGAAACCTAGGTAACATTTTCCCACTCTGAGATAATGTTCATTTTTAGTAGACTTGAAATAAGAGAACTGTTAAATTCTTCAGGCCAAAGGACTTTAATACCAAGTAAAAAGTTTCTTCTACATAAAAAACAAAATGTACCTGGAATTGGTTAAAAGTTTGAGTGCACAAGGTTACCCAGCCCCCTACGTGAATTGCATTAAGAGCTAATTGACAGTACTTGTAATTTCATTCACAAAATGTTCAGGGAACACTTGCCGCCTCATGAGGCAGCAAGCAAAATTACTACTAGAGAACTACAGACCAGTATTCTTTATAAATGTAAATTCAGAAATTCTTAACAAAAATTTGGCCAATGAAATACAGTAATATAAAAAAATGTAATGCCTACCAGATGTAGTCTAGGAAGGCAACGCTTAGAGGATTAATAATATTAACAGTTTAAAGGAGAAAAGCATACTATTTGATGCAAAAAGAAATGGACAAAGTGCAGTATCATGATTAAAATCTGAGAAAGCACAGAAAAGAAATTTCTTCCTCCTGCTAAAAAACATATGAACATGAAAGTATGCAAATGGTGCCTTATTGAATGTTTAACCCTGTAGATGCAAGTCAAGAATGTGGTCCTTTCTCATCACTTCTATTAAATATTGAACTGAAAAAGTCATAGCACCACAAATTAAGTAAAAGAAATAACATACAAGTAAGATCTAAAGTTAAAAAATGAATCTATCCTCTTGAAGACAATATAATGGTCTACAGTACAAAATCCTAAGAAATAAAGAATAAATACAGAGTGCTAGCAATAAAAAATGAGTTTGGTAAGCTACAAGCTGCAATGTCAGCACCCAGAAATCAATTGTTTTTCCATACCCGCTACCAGTGAACAGTTGAAAAGCAAAATTTAAAAAACTACACACGGGGGCCGGTGAGATAGCTCAGCGGCATAAGCACCTACCTGGTAAGCACGACGTCTTGGGTTTGATTCCCGGTACCCACATATGAAGAAAGGGCCGGTGATATTGCTCAGCGGCACAGGTGCCTGCTGGCGCACGAGGTCCTGAGTTCGACCCCCAGTACCCACAAAAAAAAAGAAAAACTACCCATAGTCATGCCCCACCCCAAAATGAAATTCTTAGGTATAAATCCAGTAAAATGTGTGCAGGACCTGTATACTGAAAACTACAGAATGCTCATAGAAGAAATAAAAACCAAACTAAGTAAATGGAGATACATGTTGTATTTATGAATTAGAAAATTTAGTATACTAGAAAGGTGAATTCTCCCCAGCTTGATTATAGGCTTATCTCAATTCTAATAAAACCCAATAAAATTCTTTGTAGAAATATAGAATTGATTCTAAAGTTTATATTGAATGGTAAAGGAAATAAAATAGCTAGTACAATTTTAACAATAAAAACAAAGAAATCACATTGCCTGCTTTTAGGGCTTACTATAAAGAGAAAACGGGGGCCAGTGAGATAGCTCAGTGGCATAAGCACCTGCTTGGCAAACGCAAGGTCCTGAGTTCAACTCCTGGTACTCACATAAAGGAAAAAAGGGCTGGTGATATCACTCAGTGGCACAAGCGCTTGCTGGCAAATGCAAGGTCTTGAGGTCGACTCCCGGTACCCACCAAAAAAAAAAAAAAAAGAAAAAACTGTAATCTTGGAAGTAATATGCATAATAGACCTAGAACAGGATATGTATGTATACAAAAGACATGTATAGAGTACCTCATGGGATTTTTATTCATAGTCAAAAACTGGAAACAACCCAAATAGTCATTATGGATAGAACAGATAAACTGTAGTGTGGGTTGTCAGTAGTGAGGGAAGTGGGGCTGACAGGATTTTAAAGGAACTCTGTATTTTCCAATCAGTTTTCACTGTAAGTCTAAAACTTGTCCTGCAAACAATGTACCAGAAATGAATTTCTTTCATAGGCTTACTAATAGACTGGATACACCCATGGAAAGAATCTCTGAGCTAAAGACATATCAGATAGAGATATCCTGAACTGAAAAACACAACAAAAACTGAAAACAGACAAATCAAAATATCCACGGACTGTGGGATAACTAAAACTTGTAAGATATGTTTAATAATACCAAAAGGAGACAAAAAAGAAAGGAACAAATGAAATATTTGAAACAATAGTAACTGAGAATTTTCCCAGATTAGGATCAGATATTAAACCACAGATCCAGAAAGCTCAAAGAACACCAAGCAGAATAAATGCAGAAATATTCTACTAGACATATAAATTTCAAACTATAAAAAATACTAAAAGAAGCCAGAGGAATACACCACCATACTTATAGAGGAACAAAGTAAAAAGTAATGTCTGACTTTTAAAAACTATGCAAACGAGAAGAGTAGACTACTTAGAGTTTGAAAGAAAATGAAGTCTGTGTAGGGTATTGTACCTGGTGGAATTATCCTCCAAAATGAAGGCGAAGAGTGGGGTGTAGCTCAGTGGTAAAATGCTTGCCTAACATGTACAAGGCACTGGGTACAATCCCTAGCACCACCACCACCACCACCAAATTTTTTTAAAAATCAGCGAAGGAGAAATAAACATTCTCAGATAAAAGTCAAGAGTATTTGTTGCCAGTAATAGACTACATAAGAGATGTTAAAAGAGGTTGTTTAAAGATAAAGCAAGTAGTTTAGGTTAGAAACTGAAACTGACAAAAAGAAAGGGAGAGCAACCAAAAGAAATAAGTGAAAGTAAAATAAAAACTTAATTTTTAACTGATATAGGAAACAATTTGTTGAAAATAACAGCAACAGTGTGGGTGTATCTATGCTTATTGTGCTTATGTGAAAAGAGTAACAGTAAGGATGTAGGAGAGAAATTTAAAAAAATTTTTTTTTACTATTGTAAAGATTCACACTACCTGTGAAGTATAATGTCATTGGAATTGGAATTGGACTAGAAGTATAATTGATATGCTGAGAAAGGAGAGGAAATAGAATTCTATTAAAATGGTCTATTTAAGCCAAAAAAGGCAAAAGAAAAAGAGCGGAAGAAAAAAATAGGAACAACGAACAAATAGAAAACAGTGACAAAGAAAGTAAATATTAATCTAACTATATCAATAATCATTTTCTCTTTGGCTCTTCCTGTGTGTTTATAATTGTAGATGTAAAATCACTATTTATGTACAGATTTTAGTTTTACATATTTGTGCATATATATTACACTTACATATTTTAAGAGAGAATTTAACTGGCAGTGAAATCTATTCCAAATCACAGAAAATAAAAACAAAACAAGCTACTCAATCTTGTAAAACTAATAGCAGCTATGTAACTATTACTGGGAAATATTAATTGGAAGCTGGTATGAAATGTCTGTGATGAGTAGTCAAAAAATACTTTGCTGGCACTCAGAATCCGTAAGCACATTGATTATGATACTGATCAACATTAAGACATATATTTAGTAAGCTTTGTGCTCTTCATTTCAACTGTAGATTTTTTTTTTTTTTTTTTGTCTTTTTCAGGCAGGGTCTTGCTATGCAGATCAGGCTGGCCTTGAACTCACTTTGTAGCCCAGGCTGGCCTCGAACTTGCAGCGATCCTCCTGCCTCAGTCTCCCAAGTGCTGGGATTGTAGGCGTGCATCACCACACCCAGCCTTCAACTGTAGATCTTCTAAAATGTAGACTATATATCTAAAGGTTTTATGTAGACCCTGGAAGAAAAGTAGTGATTACTTAGAGGAGTTTGAGCATATATTCTCAAAAGAAAAAAATAAGTATTTCTTCATCACACTAGTAAGGATACCTGGAATTCTTTTTTTCAAAATTGTATTCATTTATTAACTTCTCAAACATTTTTATAACTTTGTATATACATAAAGTGTATATATATAGTTATAAAAATTCCTACCCCTCAAAGATAACAGTTTTTCAAATGAGATGCAAAAGCAAATTTTCCTTTGTGGAAAATGTCATTAGAAGAGTGTTTTTAAATCTGAGGTAAATACGGATCTTTTTTAAAAAAAATTATTCTTGTCTGGGTCTATCAGAATTTTACTGAATCAATATCTGAAGCAATCACAGCCTCCTCAAACTATTATTTTTCTTTCTCTGACTTTGCTCAGTACAAGAACTGTACTGAAAATAGTTACAGATTCCTGAATTGATGCAATATGAATTTAGAAATATAAACGTAGACTAAATAATGAAAGCCTTTATGTATCATAGGAGGAAATGTTGGTTTATCTAATGAAGCAAAAAGTGTAAAAACAAGAGTTAAACTCATGAGCCAAAGTCGTGTCGTCTGGTTAGTAGTGGTAATGAAGTGCTACTGGCCTCTGCAGTCTGGATATCAAGAATTTAAGATGTGGAGAGAGCGATAATGATGTGGACTCTCTGTAGTGTACTGTCTGCACATATGCACAGGAAAGTTTCTAGAAACTTTGTTGTATGCCTGAGTTCCCAGTGGAGGATGGCATTTTTACCCCCTGAGTATCTCACCACTGCCTATGTGGTATAGGGTGCTGCTGCTTCCTCTCTGGCCATGGGAAAATAAACAAAGGAAGAGAATTAATCCATGCATTGAATAAAGGGAAAGAATTTGTGAGCAAAGAAATTCATAAATGTGGGTGAACTTTAGCTACCATTGGCAGTATAAAACAATAATTGTAATGAAGACTAATTTGGGAGGTTTTAAAATGAGATGAAATAAAAATCTGTATGATAATATAACTGAGGCTTTGGAGGAGTACTGATGAAATATACAGCAAACTAAAGTTTGTATATTGTCTGTGTAAAGCAGTATTAACTTTGTGCTTTAAGTTATGTATGAATTTTTAAAATTTTGAATATAATCATTAAAACACAATCTCTAAGCCTACAATAAGAAAAATCAAGCACTTTTAAAGGAAATTCAGTCTGTGCAAGGTAGGAAAAGAGGAAATAAGGAGCCATAAAAAAAAGGATAAATATCAAAAAAACTAAGAACATGAGACTAAGCCCAAAATATATCACTAATCACAGTAAACCAAAGAGATAAAACTTAACAGCTGAAAGATCTCTCAGGTTGGAATGTTTTATTAAAAATTTAAAGTAAGATTAATATATCTAATATGTAGTAGAAATACTGAAATTTTAAGTTCAGGTAAGACTAAGGAATGAAAGTAAAAATTATGAAATATTGATTATAAGAAAACCAGTGAAATTATATGAATAATAAGAACAATTAGGCCTTAATGTTAAAAAATGTTAAGGAAAAGTCTCATGTAGTGATAAATAATCTAGAATGAAGACATTTATCTCCTGAACTTTGTAATAAAAGCCTCAAAATACTATATTAAATAATGACGACAGATTCTAGTAGAAAATCAAATTTCACGATCTTAGGAGATTTTATGGACCTTTCTCTGAAAGAGACACAGAAATGATGAGATAGTAGAGAAGCGAACTGTACAGTTAATATGTACACATGCGAAAGATGGAATCTGTCCAACTAGAGAAATCCATTCTTTTCAATCAGATTCATTTGCATGAGATGACATTTTATACTTCTCTTTTTTTCAATGAAGTCAAACATCCATTCTCATCCTTGTTTACCAGATGTGACTCCAAATGTTTTGACTGTTCCCCAAAATGAAGTGATTCCCAAATGTCCGTGGGATATTCAGAGAAAGTGTCACTAGTGTTAAATGGTCACAATTGGGCTTTATTAGTTTTCTTCTTACTATTAATTTAAACAACCTACTTCCCAAATTTTTGAAATTATTCAGTTGATTGGTTTACAATGCTTATAAACCTTTGTGTAGGTATTTTTAATTTTTTTTTTTGGTACCGGGAATTGAACTCGGGACATTGCACTTGCCAGGCAGGCGCTCGTGCTGCTGAGCTATATCCCCAGCCTAGTAGGTATTTTTAAATATTTTGTTTTTATGTTTTTCAGTAATCAGAAAACATTTTAAACAATCTCATGTTCATGTCATTTGTTATTACCTTTAAATTTAATCCATACGAAGAAAAAATGTACATAAAGAGATTATAGTAAGGCAGATTAATGAGGATAAGCAAATTAATTATTATGTTTAGTATATTTAGATAATTTTTGCAGCTGCTTAGTTTGGTTGTAAAGCTTAACAAATTAGGCTAATTGGAGGAAACTTTGTACTTCCTTTTGTTATGGTTCTTATTGCTTGCTTCTAGTGTGGGCATGTTGGATTCTTATTTCTAAAAATCACTAAAATTTGGAAAACAGTGCCTCTAAATAAGACCTGGTAAATAGAAAAAGAAAATACATTCTTAAAATTACATATAATTAGCACACATTGGATTATATAAAAACTGATTCCAGTGTGGACCAAATGTGAGATCAGTAATTTTTGCCCATAGTTTGTGCTTATTTAATATAAGCCACTGTGGTGGTTATGATGATTTACAAAATACATATGTAGTGATTTATAAAAAGTTTTATTTGCCTGTGAGCTTTGAATTAAGCATTAAAAATTCATCAGTATACCTTCTCCGTGAATGAAAAGTATGGATAAATCAAATGAAAACATTTTTCCTATTTAACAATTCAGTTGTTTTTGTTTGTTTGTTTTAAAGCTTCCTTAGGAATTGAGAGATGGAATGGAAGACCAGTGGAGGGGTTGGGGGTGGTAAAAAGGGTCTTACCTGCGCTTTAACATGAATAGCTCCATTTTAATCAGTTTTATATCTTGGGGTTTCAAATAGATGAGATAATGTTCTAAATATTTCTGCTACTTTTTCTTAACTGAAAATTTTACGGAAACATACATAATCAGAGTTTTATTGTTGGACCTAATAGCTGATTATTGTGACTTAATATAATGTGCAGATAGCTAATTGCTACCTTTGTGACACCGGAGGAATATCACAATTGCCTGGTTATACATTCTGAGATTCCCAGTGGATACCTGAAACCTTGAGTAGTACTGAACCCAGTGTACATATGATACCATGACAGTATATCTAGTAAACAGGAAGGCAAAGTAACTAGAATCTCTTCAGAATTATCACTACTCAGAATGGTGCCCAATTTAAAACTTAGAATTGTTTATTTTTAGATTTTCAGTTTAATATTTTGAAACAGTAACCAGGCATGGTGGCACACACCTGTAATCCAGCACTGAGGAGGCTGAGATGGGGATCACCACAAGTTCTAGGCCAGCCTAGGCTACATAGTGAGTGCAAGGTCAGCCTGACCTGCATAGCAAGACCCTCTCTCAAACAAAATTTTATTTATAAATTTTTAAACAGAGATTGACCATGTCTGAAACCAGGTATAGTCAAACCACAGATAAAGGAGGGACCACTTATGTATTTACGTTTTGCAGTCTGATTAGGATTAGAGGGGTCATTCCCAAAGTAAAAAGTAGGTAATATTGGGCTTAAATTAAAGTTTTCTTTCTAAGGTTTTATTGAGGCTGAAAACCAGGACTAATTGTATATTATAAGAAGTAAGAGGGCCGGTGAGATAGCTCAGTGGCATAAGCGCTTGCCTGGCAAGCGCGAGGTCCTGAGTGCGACTCCCAGAACCCACATACGAAGAAAGGGCCGGTGATACCGCTCAGCAGCACAGGCACCTGCTGGCGCGTGAGGTCCTGAGGTCGACTCCCGGTACCCACAAAAAAAAAAAAAAAAAAAAAGAAGTAAGAAATTAATATTCTTCCTCAAATGGTGAACAAAGATTTAACAGCTAGATTCGGAGCAAGCATTACAAGCAAATGTTTCCAAAGTATTCCATATTGTTCTGCATGTTTGTTTCATTGATACTTGATTTACTCCACGTTTCCAAAGAGTAGCTTTCTTTCAGATCTTATACTAAGATATCATCAAAGGTATACAGGCAGTAAAAATGGTATAACTATTTGTTAAAATTAATGATATTAGCTATATGAGGTAAATATCAGCAGCCAGTGGGCCTATGTGGGGTTTTTGTTTTGTTTTGCTTTGTCTTTTGGTTTTTTTATTTTATTTGGTTTTGTTTTTTCTTTTTTTAAGATAGGATGTCATGTAGTTCAAGCTGGCCTTGAACTCACTATGTAGCCCAGGCTGGCCTCAAAGTTGGGGCAATCCTCCTACCTCAGCATCTTGAGTGCTGGAGTTACAAGTGTACCCACCAGGCCTGGCTGACTTGTTTTTTTAAATAGAAGCATTTGCCTTGGGGAAACCTAAAAACAGAATTAAAGATTTCTGAAATCACATTGAAGTCTGATTTGCTATATTGTATCATCTTGCTTTTTGGAACACAATTTCTAGAATGGCTATGTGATAAACTTCATTTAAAAATATTAGTATTATTTTGTTCTTTAGTAAAAGTAATGAACTTCACTACATATTTCATTCATTAAGATATTCCTACATGTATTCCAAACAAATTATTTTTATTTGCCCATTTTAATATATCAACAGTGATTATCTTATTAATGCTGAAACTTTTTAAAGAACTGTTAGAAGAAAATTATTCATTGTAAGAAAAATTATTCTGTAATATTTACAGAAAACGATTGGTGCACCCTTTGATTCAGTTCAACACTTAAGACATTAGGAATTGATATACCCATTAAAAATTCATATACATATGTTCTAAAGTGCGCATTTCTTTCTGTGCTAATTACAGATAAAACACTGAAACAAGGAATCCAGTCATCCACGAGTAGCTAAGTAGATAAATTTCTTTTTTACCTTAGATCCCTGGATTGAGAATTGAGATTTTTTTTTAAGTCTTCATATGTAAAAATGGATATATAAAGAAAACATGTTATACAAGTTTCAGGCCAGTAGTTCTCAAATAGGTGTTGAATTGTAGGTACCTGACTTCTTTCTGTCTATATCTTAAACCTGGGCAGTTTCACCCAATTTAGAGAGAGAACTCCTCCAGACATTTCTGCTTACTGCAAATTCCTACCTCAATGCTCTGTTGACACCTCAGACTTAACCTCAGGAATGTAATTCATTTTTTTCTCCCTACAAATTCTAAATTACTCTTCTTTGTTTTTGTTGATTTTCCTCATTTCATCTCTTTTCAGCAGTGGTCCAAGCCAAATCTCTCACTGCTCATTTTAAACTGAGTCCTGTCTAGTCTACCAGTTGTCATTTGCTTTTAGAAGATTCTAAAAATAATCTCCATTTTCTTGCCTCTTCTCTTTCACATTTCAACCCCCTTCACTGAGGCTTCTGCCATTATTCTTCCACTTGAAAGTGTTCTTGCCATCATCACTAAATTACTTTCATGTTGCTAAAACTCCTGATATATTATTTTCTTCATCCATATTACCATTCAGTATAATTGTCCACTTCCCTTTTTCCACCTATTTATTCCTCGATGCTCTTCCCACTGTCATGTATAGGTCAATTAGGAATTGAATTATCACTAGTTAAAGTCTTAACTGGAATTCTATATTCTGCAGACAGACCCCTGTCCTTCTTATAAATATCTTCCAAACTCCTCTAGCTTCATTCAGCTTCACTCTATGTTGCTCTCATGGCATTATTTCCTCTTCATTAGACACTTTCCCTGTCTATTACACAGAGGTACAGCCATCATTCTCAAACATATCTCCTCAAAGAAGCTTTTTGAAAATCATATGTCAAGGCCTTTCCTTTTTCTCCCATTTTAATCACCTAAAAATGTCACAGAACAAATGAAAATAGAAATACAATATACCCAATCCTATAGGATATAGGAAAAGAAGTACTAAGAGATAGCTATAGCATTCAGTGCCTGCCTTCAAAAGAGCAGGAAGATCTCAGATAAACAACCCACGGCTATATCCCAAGGATTGAGAAAAAGAACAAAACCCAAATTTCATAGTAGGCAACACATAAAAAAATCAACAGAAATAAATATACACTAAAAGCTGGGCATGGTGGTGCATGCATGTAATCCCAGCACTCTGAGAGACTGAGGCAGGAAGGTTGCAAGTTTGAGGCCAGCCTGGACAATTTAGCAAGATCTTGTCTCAAAAAAAAAAAAAAAAAAAAAAAAGTATTGGTAATTTAGCTAAGTGCAAAGACTCTGGGTTTAATTCCATATACCAACAAATAAACAAATATAGACTAAAAGGATTGGCAGCATAGGTTTAAAAACAAAAACAAAATAGACCTGCCTATATGCTGCCTGTGAGGGATATAAAAACATATCCCTATATAGATTTCTTCTTGGCAGACTAATCTCATTTCCTTTGGATATGCAGCCGCTGATGAGCATGCTGGATTGTGTTCATACTGTTTGCCGTAATGACTATATGAATCGTCCATTTACCTAAACTATTTTTGTCATGTTACTAATGTACATGTACAAAGGAAAAATTGGCAGGCCATCTGTGTATGCTTCTAGCTCTTAAATATAAACTCAAATTTGAATTAAATGTATGTATAAAATCAAGAAACTTTAAAACTGCTATCATGGCATAATAGGATGGGCTTGTTACCACTTCATATATTAACCTGGTTCTAAGCACTTGATTATAAGTTTTTCTCTTTCTTTGATTTCATAGCTATAAAAATATCTACCATCTCACCATTTTTTCATTGTAATTACTCCAAAGCCTTTGTACAGTATATAATAACATAATCAAACCTATATTGTTTACCTATTAGGTCCTCTTGGTTTTTATTAACTTCAGAATAAAACAGCATATTATACTGTACTGTTATGTTCATAATACAAATTATTTTGGCTTTTGTAGACTTGTTTTTTTATTGTAGATTACAGTATTATTGTGAAAGAGCGGTTTCATCTTTGTAACGAATAAATTTAATGTGAGCACAACAATTAAAGCAAGATAATGTCTTTTTTTGTTGTTGTTTTTTAAAACTGGAGTCTCACTTTGTTGCCCAGGCTGGCCTCAATCTCCCGGATTCAAGCAATCCTACCCTCAGCATCCTTGGTAGCTGGGAATACAGGGGTGTGCTACCACACCTGAATGAATGCCCCACCCCCTTTTTTTACTTTAATGTGTGCCACATTGTAACTCTTTATTTGTACTATGGCAGTAAAAACAGAATGATGTCACTTAAGGTGACTGCTTAATGTATTACCATAATAAACATAAAAAGCAATGTGGAAATAGTCTTCCATATAAGCAGCAAAATTAACCCACTCTGTAAATGTAATTTATAATAAAATTGTACATGGCAACATTCCTTAGTGGAGTTAGGGAGTTGAGGGTAAGATATTTTCTAAAGGCTGGTTATATACTGAATGTATGTATTCTAAGGAATTGCTATATATGTAGTAGAAGGGGAAGTTTAATCTTTCTTAATATTCCCCTTTTAAAAGCTTTCAAACCTAGGTTTTTTTTCTTGCTCCTGAAAGAAGTACTTCTTTGTGACAGCAGTTCTTACAGTTTTCAGTAAGCTAAAAATATTTTATGTATTCTAACATGTTGTCCTCCACAGTTTTCCTAATTGTCCTGTTTTCTGCTATATTTTTATGTCTTGAGACAGAAACTTTTTTTAATAAAAATAAAACTGCAGTAAAAATAAACCGCTTTTAGCCAGGCATGGTGGCACATGCCTGTAACCCCAGTGCTCAGGAGGCTGAGGCAAGAGGATTGCTGCGAGTTCAAGGCCAGCCTGGGCTACAAAGTGAGTTCAAGGCCAGCCTGAACTGCATAGTGAAACCCTGTCTCAAAAAGACAAAAAATATGGGCCAGTGAGATGGCTCAGCAGTATAAGCACCTGCCCGGCAAGCGCAAGGTCCTGAGTTCGACTCCCGGAACCCACATAAAGGAAAAAAGGACCGGTGGTATCGCTCAGCGGCACAAGCGCTTGCCCTGAGGTCGACTCCCGGTACCCACACTAAAAAAAAAAAGACAAAAAATTAAAATTAAAAAATAAACTGCTTTCAAATTAAAACAGATTTTAGTTTATATCAAAATTTCAGTTGACAAGAAAAATAATTTGGAAGCAGTAATTTAAAACCTGTACTTCATGGATGATTTGGAACTGTACTCTCCAATACAGGGAGCCACAAGCCACATGTGATTAGTTAAATTATTTAAAATCAAATAAAACTAAAAATTCATTTCAAGTGCTCAATAGCCATATGTAGCTAGAGCTATTATACCAGACAACAGATATAAAATACGTTCTTTTCTTCAGCAAGTTCTGTTTGTAGCTTTGATAAGCAATAACTAAACTAATATCCTAAAAATACCTATAATATAGCAAGTAGAAATGCTATTTGTATTAAAACAAAGTAAGCAAAATAGATTGGAGAATAAAGTCTAAATAGTCAAGATGGCTGTGTTCACATCATTGTGTGTCAACCTTTCCTTTCTTACTTTTTTCTCGCTGATACACTGTCCAAAGCAGAGCATGCTTTCTATCACATCATCTTTCTAAACAGTGTGAAATTTAAAACAATAATTCTGTTATGGCTGGAGAAAATAGTCACTTCACGTGCACATGCGTGTGTATATACATACACATCTATAGATTACACATACATCCTATCCCCATTCCAGAACTCCAGAAAGATGTAACTATGGAAATAGTGCTCAGAATTTTACTTAACCAGCAGAAAAGCAGCATCAGATGATAGTGATAGGCCCTGAGATGTTAGAGATAGGTAGGAATATAACTTTTCAATTTAAGTTTTTCTATTTGCTGTCTGTATTATTTTATTTGCTCTTAATGTATCTACCAGGTCCGGGCCAGCAAACCCTAATAGACAAATGCAAGACACAAGAGACAGAGAATATCTTTACAAAGGGTTACGGGACTGCACTGAAATGAAACCCCAAACTGACTCAGACTCCCAGATTCATTGAGGAACAACAAAGGCATAGCGCTCTGCTGAATGCAGAGTTTGTTTTAGGTTAGCAAGGCATAGTAACCATTTTACTGAAATAACTTTTATCTGATTGTCCCCTAGAGAGCTTCCTTGTTTTCCCTGTAATGCCCATCTTGGCTCAAGTTGGCAAAATATCCTGTCTTCCAGCTCCTTGGAGTTAACAGTCTCCACCGTACCACCCATTCAACCTGAGCAGACACTAACCCATTGGATGTTGCAAGGAACTCCACATGTATCAGTTTAAGGAATATTAGGGATTTAAATTCCTTTTTTAATGAGCAAACTGACTTATCTCTATTTTTTGCTGCAGTTTTTTTCCTTATAAAATTTCTAATTTTGTTAGGTTAGTTTACCATGAATTATATTATTATTTTTGCATTGAAATTATTTACAAAGGCTACAAACCTGTCTCACTGTATCATATCAAAAGTCTAAATTAGAGATAGAACTTTAACTGACCAGTGAAAAAGTGTTTCATATATTATTTCCCAAAAAGGACCATTCATAGCTGGTGTACTTACAAGCTCACTATTACTGACATAATGTTTTAGTCTAAAAGCAGACTGTTGTTTTTAAAACCCAGGCTTATTGTCTATCAACAGATGAATGGATAAAGAAAACATGGTATTTACATACCGTGGAGTAGTACTGTGTCATAAAGAAATATAAACTTGAGTCATTTGTAGGAAAATGGGTGTGCCTTGAGACCAGAATGTTAAGTGAAATAACGACAGGCTTAAGTATCTCATGGTTTCGCTTATATGAGAAACTCAAAATATAAATAAAAAGCAAAATAAAAGGTAATAGAATGTAGAGAGAAAGTACTTTCTCAAAGAGGAAGGGGATCAAGAGATGGAGGGAGGAGGAAAGGCAGGGAAAGGGATGAGAAAAGGCATTAAGATATGTACGTATACCAGATCCACACAAGGAATGTAAATATTATGTACTGCAAGCATGTACTAATAAAACTTTGTAAAAATCCAAGCTTCTTTATGTTTACACAAGCACACTTAAAACCGGACTATTCTTACAGTGATTATGAAGTATAAGGCTATGAAGTCTGTTTCATGATAGTACTATATACACAAGTGGATGTCTGTATTTTGTTAAAAAACTGCCAAAAATACTGTAGATAGCTTATAGTAGCTATGAAAGATTATTCAACCAGGCTTCATAATCCTTCATTTGTATTTTATCTTGATTTTTTTTCCCAGTGGGTTATAAAAGGATACAGAAAGAACCTTCATTTGTGCAAAGGAAGTAGAATTTGATTTGAAGTGCAGAAAGCAAAGGAAAATGTGAAAGTGTGAAAGTGAGTGTGACTTCACAATTGTGCAACAGAGTGTGAAGTTGCACTCACCTTTGAAATACTGCACCATAGATTCCCCCTGAACCCCAAGCTTCCTAAACAACAACCAATGTGTTAGTCACTCTGCTGTCATCAGTATAAATCCTAAGAAAGTGTTTCTAGGTGCTAACACATCTACTTAATTACTTTTTCTTTTTCTTTCTCTCTTTTTTTTTTTTTTTTTTTGAGCTCCAATATGACTTTGTGGGTCTCCCTGGAAGCCAAGAATGTTGAAAGGTTCAGAATTTTGGTCCCTATTTCATATAGCGCTTCTTGTAGAGTGGGCACGAAAGTATTGTTCTTAAAACTCAGCCTTACCAACTCACTTTTTTTTTTTTTTCTAAATAAAAACACACACACACATACTGTGTTCTGCATTGTAGAGCTAGGCCAGTGGTGGTGAACCTATGACATGCATGCTATTCGTTTTTGTTTTTTGTATTTTTTACTACAAAATATATTCATGTATGAGTTGTTTTTTCTAAACTAAAACCTCAGTATTCAGGTTTAATTGCAGTGTTGACACTTTGCAATAAGTAAGTGGGTTTTGGGTTGCAGTGTGGGCATTCCTCTCTAAAAGGTTCACCATCACTGACTGCTAGGCTAATCTAGCAAAGGGTGGATCAGATATGTAAAGCAGGCCCCTGCCCTAGGATTAGACAACCATCACCTTAACCTTTGCTTCCTCTCTGGGCCTTTGACCTGGCCCAGTCTCTCCTAACTTCTCTGTACTACCTTTTCCTGTTTAAACTAATTTCCAGTCTTCCAGTAGATCAAGTCATGGGGCAACCACTTTAAAACCTAGTCTCCTATGAAACATTTTCAAGGTGGAAAGGGTTTCAAGAGGGTATTATGGTAGAAGACTCAGCTGTAATTGGCAGAAATAAGGTAGCCTGTTCACTTAGATAGTCTATACACTCCCAGTGTTTGCTTTCCATAGTGATAAAAACAAAAAGTATTCCTGCTGTGCAGGCCTGGAGCTGCTGCCCACTTGTCCTTGAGATGTTCATGTACCTGAGAACACAGTACAGGAATGAGGGCCTTAGATTAAAATACACAAAAATGTAAAGCCAGAATATTTATATGCTGTTGGCATCCTGGGGAAAGTGGGACCCAAGATGCAGTTATCCAAAGGAGGAAATAACTAAAATCAGGTTGACCCAGAAAGGGGTGCAAGTGAGTTAGGAGCAGCAGGTCTGCAGCCATTTTCCCAATCACCCTTTTTATCTGTCATTACAACCCATCACTTAGAACAGTTCCCAGCACCACATCCCAAGACTAAGTTATGAGGAAAGAAGATTACTTTCTTATTATTCAGCAAAAGTGGTTATGTAGCTTAGTTATGGTCTTCACTTCTATTAAATAAAACCCATTCATTTATTCCAAAACTATTCTTTTCTAATAGCTGTTAAAAAAAACCATTACCATCAGAACAGGTGGCTATGTCTGTAATTACCATTTCTTTAAGGACATATGGACACTTACAAAACAGTTAAAATTCCATGAGCTAAACATGTAGAGTTTTACAATTAACATATATTTGAAAAAAAATTTAAATCACCTTACCATAACCCTATAAATTTAAGTTTACAGACATCCAAACCCAACTTTGGTTTTGTACCAAAAAGTTGTAAAAAAGCAGTAGGCAGTAAATACTGTTTTTTATTTATCTAAAAGTAATTTTAGATAAAGTTAGGTTTATTTGTCCTAGAGTGTAGTTTAATTCTGCTGTTTCTTTGTTGATTGCCTATCTGGATGATTTGTCCATTGTTGAAAGTTAAGAGAGTGCTCTTCTGGGTACTCTGTTGGAATCTGTCTTCCCCTTTAGGTCTGTTAATATTTGTTTTATGTATTTATGTGTCCTGTAGTGGTTGCACCTATAATTATAATTGCTATTTCCTCTTATCAAACTGACCCCTTTATTATATAGTGACCTTTGTCTCTTTTTACTGTTTTTGATTTCATGTCTATTTTATCTGAAACAAGTATGGCTAATTCTGCATTCTTTTAGATGCCCTTTGCAAAGAATATATTTTTCAGTCTTTTCACTTTGAATCTGTGAATGTCATTAGAGGTAAAGTTTCTTGTAGACACCATATATTTAGGTCTTAGCCATTGGGGTCTGCTCAGTATTGCGTTTCACTGGCCTGGCACTGAGTCCAAGGCACAGTCCTGTGATTATTTTGTCCTACTCCCAAGGGATGGGGACTTTCTCTGCATTGTGCTGTGCAAGTTTAGGGAAGAGGTGGTGGAGGCAGTTACTTGGCCATCAGTCTAACTCTGGTCCTCAGGCTCAGTCAAGAGGCACTGGCCAGGAGACAGAGATTGTAGGGCCCTGTTTAATACTGGATTGCATCATGGTGGGCCATGTATTGGTTTTGAGTCTAAGGCCTGGACCTAATTCCTTCGTCTTAGGCTTCTCTTCATACAGTGTTGTTTGAAGTTCAGGTAGAGGTTCATGGGCAACTCTTTTCTTTCTCTTCAATGTGGTTTTTCTTATTGTTACGTAAAAACTGGGTTCTGTGATATCTCACCTGGTTTCCTTAGCTCTTGCAAAGATAATTTTCTACATGAATCGTTCAAATTGATGTCTGGATGGTCTTGATCTGCTGCCATAATGCTCTACCTTGCCATTAGAGATCTGATATTGTCTGTGAAACATTTGATGAAAAATACTGAAGCCACTTGTTAGCTTTGCTTTCTATTTCTTCATTTACTACCTTTATCTCATTTTGTTTTGTTTTAGATCACTGTGTCCACTACTATGATCTTCGTAACACTAAACAGCCTATCATGGTATTCAAGGGACACCGAAAAGCAGTGTCTTATGCAAAGTTTGTGAGTGGTGAGGAAATTGTCTCTGCGTGAGTATTACTCTCCTCAGAGGATGAGCTTAATACAGAACTGTCATCATTTGACAGTTTGTAAAGTCACTGCCAGTGTATATAAAGAATAACATTGGGTTGTATGCATTTTTTCTTAAATTTATTTATTTTCTTAAATTTATTTATATCTTTTCCCATTAAAGTACATGTATATTCTGATATGAATTGCTCACTTGTATATATTATATTTGAATAAAATCCTGTAAATACCAGTTTCTAATATAGCCCCTATTATCTAATACTGCTACATTTAATTTCATTTGAACTTCAAATTGAATTTTGCTTAGTGCTTCTTCTGAAGAAGAGCAACATAGTTGATGCGATAGAATGAGAAGTATTTTAATTATTAAAGTTAACTAACGTTACTGTATATCTAATTACAGTAGTAAAATTATTTTCAGTTTTAAAGTTTTTTGACTTGTATACTGACATTGATTTCTCTGATTTCACCATGATTTTTTTTTATGTCTAGGTCGCTGATCTATTTTTATTCGATTTTAGTACAGGATGAGAGATATGTATCTAGATTCATTGTCCTGTGAATAACCAGGTTTCTCTGCACCATTTGTTAAAGAGGCTTTTATCAGTGTATGTTTTTTCCCTCTTTCTCAAAAATCAGATGGCTGAAGGAGCATGGGTTCTCATGCATCCTCACTTCTATTTTATTAGTTAGCATGTCTATTGTGGTGCCACTATCATGCTATTTTTATTACTGTAGCTTTACAGGATAACTTGAAATCAGAATTGTAATGCCTCTGTTTTGCTCTTTTTGATCAGGATTGCTTTGGCTATTCTGGGTCTTGCCTGGTTCTGTATAAATTTAAGGATTTATTTGTCTAGATTTATTTTTCTGTGATGAATGCTGCTGATATTTTGATTGGAATTACATTAAACCGATATATCATTTTTTGTAATACGGCCATTTTGGCAATATTGGTCTGTCTGTCTAGGACATTTTCCTAATGTCCTCTTCAGATTTTTGGGCCTTCTATGTAAAGGATCATGTCATCTGCAAATAAAGATAGTTTGACTTTTTGCTTTCCTGTTTGTATCTATTTTGTTTCTTTATCTTCTCTGCTTGTTCTGGCTAAAGTTATAAGTACTGTATTTAACAGAGTGGTAAGATTTGTTTGTTTCTGATTTTAGAGGGAATATTTTAAGTTTTTCCCCATTTAGTATGATATTGGCAATGAGTTTGTCATAAATGGCTTTTATGTTTGAGGTAAGGACATTCTATACCTATTTTCATCAGGGATTTTATCATGAATTGATACGGGATTTCGTGAAAGACTTTTTCTGCATCTGTTGAGATGATGGTGTGATTTTTATCTTTTTGTTTATGTGATGTATTACGTTTACAACGTGTGTGTGTTGAATCATCCTTACATCCCTGGATGAAGCCAACTCGGTCATGATGTATGAGCTTTTTAATGATTGGCTACATTCTGTTTGTAAATACCTTATTGAGGATTTTTGCATCGTATGTTCATTAAGTAAATTGGCCTGTAGTTTTCTTTTTTTTGTTGAATCTTTGTCTGGTTTTGGCAGCTGAGTAATAACTAGCTTTAAGGAATGAGTTTGCCTGCATTTCTTCTTCCTTTTCAATTTCTGAGAAGAGTTTGAGGAGTATTGGCATTAGTTCTTCCCTTAAGTTTTGGTAAACTTGAGTAGTGAATCTGTTTATTCCTGAGCTTAGTTATAAATATGTTTTGAAGAGAACTTTCTAAAATGATTATCTATACCTGACAGATATACTCTGAGTAGCCTTCTGGACTAAAATATTAAAATATAAGCTTTTAGTTTTCTTTTTTACTTTGTTTGAAGGTACACAACTCTCAGTTGCCAAAATAAGCTCTTCTGCTAGCATAGGTAGTATCATTTTCTGGTTATCCATCTCATTGTTCACTTAATTTTATATTACCCATTCTTAATTTCTCTTTTATATTTACTATTCTCAAATTTAATGATACATTCTTTTTTTACTTAGTTTCTTGTCTCCCTTAGATTATTAGTGCCACTGCCTTGTATTTGATATCTCTCACCACATCTACCTCCACACTGGTTGCTCTAAATGAGAACTTAGTAATTTGAATTGGTTTAGCAAGGTAATATGAATCAAATTACAAAAAGGGCAAAAAATTCATCGGCAACTGAGCTTTCCAAGGGGAAGTAATGTGGGTAGTGAGTTTACAAATTTAAATTAAGTCAGAAAGATTCCCATTTTTAGGAATAAATATAATTGGCAACAAATAATGTAAATATTACTCGGACTCAAATATAGATGTTATATGGCAAAAATGTTTTTCTTCAATATCAGATTTACAAATATTCAATCAGTTTGACTCAGTTAATTGAAATACATGTGTACTTAATTGAATTGGAAGTCTTAATTGATCTTATTAATATGGGCCTGTAATATATATTTTCACCAGTCATTCTGCCCTCTTTCTTTTTTTTTTTTTTTTTGGTGGGTACCAGGAGTCGACCTCAGGACCTTGCGCTTGCCAGCAGGTGCTTGTGCCGCTGAGCGATATCACCGGCCCTTTTTTTCCTTTATGTGGGTACCGGGAGTCGAACTCAGGACCTCGTGCTGAGCTACCTCACCAGCCCCCTCTTACTTTTTATAACTCACAATAATTTTTTTCTTGGACAGATTTGAAACTTACAGGTATTAGGAACAAATGCATCCACAAGTGTTATTTGGGAATACTAAAATTCATATTTAAATATATTTTAAAATATAGACCCACATGGATATTCACTGTAACATTATTGAGCAAAACAAATGAAAACTAATGCTGAAAAATAGATGTTTTGTTGAAAAATTTGTGAGAAACACTGGAGAAAATGTAAAGGAGTTAGGAGTTTGACCTCGGAAATCAGACAGTTTGAATCTTGGTTGTATGGTTTACTAGCTTTGGTACCTTGAAAATATCCTTAAACTTCTAAACTTCAGTTTCCTGATTCTCAAAATGGAGCTAATAGTACATGTTGTGAGTCCTTAACTAAAATATCTAAAACCTTTAGCATGGTATCCTATTCAGTGAATGTTAGGGTAAGAAATAATATGGGGTTTTTTTTGTGGTTAACATTAAGCATATTGGGGCTGGTGAGATGGCTCGGCGGCATAAGCACCTGCCTGGCAAGCGCGAGGTCCTGAGTTTGACTCCCAGAACTCACATACGAAAAAAGGGCCGGTGATATCGCTCAGCGGCACGGGCACCTGCTGGCACGCGAGGTCCTGAGGTCGACCCCCGGTACCCACACACACACACACAAAAAAAAAACAATAAGCATATTGAAACTTTTACAGAAAAATGCAAAGCAAGTTAGTCAATGCAGGAAGCCATTTACAAAATTTTATTCATAGTATGATTTAATTTTTATAACAAAAAGAGAAAAAATATGTTCTTTTGTGAAAATCCTAAGAATGCCTGCATTATGATGGGATTACCTGTGATTTTTGTACAAAATTATTTTTTGGTAAATAACTGCATTTGTGAATTCTGTCAGCAGCATAAACTACTTTATATACACATAGACTTTCCAACCTTATCCCTCAGCTGTAGGAATGACTGAGCTGCAAAAATAGTTTATATTCAGTAGGCCAAAATAACTAAACAGTTCAAAGGTAAATCAAATTGAAAGGAACAAATGTATCTGTAGAATTAAACACATTTTTCAGTAGAGCTTTGTCATTGTTTGGTGATGATGATATTTGTGGTATTGATGCCCTTCATGTTTAGGAATCATGTCCTACATACCTACCTAAGCATTGTCAAAAGCATTTTAAATAAATTTAATTTTCACAGGATCTCATTAGATTCATCTAATTCTATAAAGTAGTAATCACTGTATTTCATATTTAATTGATAAAAAACTAAGACCAGTGGTTTCATAACTTGCCCAGGGTTAAAAGCAAATCAATAGCAGATTGGACATTTTAATGTAGACAGTCTGGCTCCAGAGTCTAGTCTTGGGTTGCTCTAATTAGTAGTGATGTGTTTCATGCCATGAAGTCTTAAATATGTTGTAACTCTTTGTGTTTACCTCAGCTCAACAGACAGCCAGCTAAAACTGTGGAATGTAGGAAAGCCATACTGTCTACGTTCCTTCAAGGGTCATATCAATGAAAAAAACTTTGTAGGCCTCGCTTCCAATGGAGATTATATAGCTTGTGGTAAGCAAAACCATCTTTGAAAGGAAATTTTTGATAGATGTGTCACTGCATTTGAATTCAGTTAAGAGATGATCTGTATACTCTGTATAGAAGGTAATATATAGATAGATTTGATGCCTTAGCACTGTGAATTTATCCTCAGGTTGTACTGGATGAATATTAGTCTCTCCCCCCTTTTTAAAAATTGAGCATAATGAGCCCTGAATACCTGATACAGTATAAGATTTATAACCATTTTTTGTGCTTATTCCCCATTACAACATAGTTTCTATAGGTTTATGTAGAAGACAGAAAAATTAATTTTTGCAAATAATATACCAAGAAAAATATTTTTTTCTTAAGTTTGATATTAATTTCCCCCATCTAATGTTTTCTTCATTAAGCAATCTGAGTAGCATTGATCTGTTATTCTACAGCTTTTATTGTTGATAATTTATACAATTTTAAATTAAAAATAAATAAAATTTGATATTACTCGTGTTCTAAGATAGCTAATGAGCTTTTGTTAATACTGTTAAATAACTTGATTTTCATTTAATAAATTGTATTCTCTCCACATGTGTGAATGTAAACACTACTGAAGTAAATATCTAGCGTGATCGTCCTATATTGAGAGACTGCTCAGAAATACAGATTTATAGAACACTCACCTAATAGAATAAAGCTTTAATTGGGAAATGGAAAATAAATAGTGTAGGTTATTCAAATCTGCCTTTCTAAGTACTGTACTACAACTTTCATTTTCCTCTCTACATGGTGATCTTTCCAATATAATTTAGGATTATTATAACTAACTTCTGGTTCTGTAGACCTCTGCTGTCAATAATTTTATATGACAATTTCAGCCTTAAAATTATCAATATTGTTGCATCATTTTAGGCAAGTGCTATACCACTGAGCTATCCCCAGCCTTGATTATTTCTTTAGATTAGTAAGTCATAGCCTTTATCCAAGAATCCTTTTCTCACCTGGTTTTTACTTACTCCTATGATCTAGTCCTTCAGTAAGACCATAAAATATCATTAGTTTTCTCAGCTAAAACTTTGGGTTATAATTGCTATTTGGGTGATAGTCTAATCTGAAGTTTACCCATTCTCTGAAACTATTTTTATGATTTATTTTTAGGAAGTGAGAACAACTCCCTCTACCTGTATTATAAAGGACTTTCTAAGACTTTGTTAACTTTTAAGTTTGATACAGTCAAAAGTGTTCTGGATAAAGACCGAAAAGAAGATGATACAAATGAATTTGTCAGTGCTGTGTGCTGGAGGGCACTACCTGATGGGGTAAGTTTTCATATTTTTTTTTCTTTTTTCTCATTATTTAATATAATGCTTTACATATATACAGAATTCTTAAATTTTTAAATTATGTTGTATATATATTTGGGAGGCTTAAATTTTGTATCGTGAGAGAAAACTGGGATTTTTAGATAGCAGTTGAAATATCACTAATGCAGCAGTGTCGTGCTAACATGATGTCCCTTCTGTGTGCCCAGAGGACCTGTGCATACTCCATTACAAACGTTGTCTCTGTGTCTCTCCTGTGAGACTGGGAATCTACCACTGTGTCATTTTCCTTAACCTCGTGCAGTATGTGCTGAAAAAGCTGTCGTCTGAGGTTGTATTTTAATAAGCAAAACAAGCCAGGTGTGATGGCACACACCTGTAATCCCAGTGCTCTGGAAGCTGAGGCGGAAGGATCACCTTGCGTTCAAAGCCAGCCTGAGCTACATAGTGAGACCCTGTCTCAAAAAAAAAAAAAGGCAAAACATTTGATATAGGTAACTAAGAGTGGTCCATATGTGTACCTAGTTAAATACTGTTTCAGGATGGAATTGTTCTCTATAAACACACATATGTAAAATTATTTAAACATACTTAATTTCTTGACACTGCTGGGTTGATAAAAACATTCTCTTGTTCATATATTTTAAAGTATAAGGTTTTCCATAAACTATATGAATACTCCTTTTTACTATCTTGATTTGTGTAAACATTAGTCATTTACTAGCATTATCTTTTGAAAAATAGTTCTTTAGGTGTTTACTTGGTTGTTGGTTTTTCTGTGCTGCTGGAGTTAGAACCGAGAGCCTTGCATATTCTCAGGGTATTTTGTACTTCATTGTTTTGAAGTAAACCAAATGCACCTCCTCTGTTTCTGGTAATAGCGTGTCTTTTCCTTGTGGATGGGACCAACATTTCATATGAATGATTGCTTGATCTTCTGTTAAGTTTGAAGATACTAGGTAGGCTGAATTTCCTATCCTATATTCTTTTATAAAGCTAAGTGAGTGCTAAATAAAAGTCTTTGCTGGTGGTAGGATATTTTCAAACCTTGGCACAACAAGATAAAACTGCTAAAGATAAATGAAATACAAAGAGGGACTTTTTCCCTTTAAACCATGTTTCTTTATATTTTTGACAAATAATTATTTATGGGATAGTGTGATCATTTCATTATGTGTATATTATGAAATGATACAATCAAATCAGTTAACATAACCATCACCTAACACCCTTTTTTTTTCTTTTTTTTTTTTGCATTCAGAACATTTAAAGTATTAGAATTCTTGAAATATATGTTATTACTAACTGGAGTCACTGTGCTGTACAGTAAATCTCAAAAATTTATTCTTTCTGTTTGTACTGAAAATTTGTACCCTTTGATCATCTGCCTTTCCCAGACTCTGATAACGACCATTCTCCTTCCTACTTCACATGAATTTGACCTATTTTACTACTTAAATTGAGAGCATGTAGTATTTGTCTGTGTGTGGCTTATTTCACTTAGCATACTTTCCTTTAGTTTCATCAGTGTCACTACAAGAGACGGAATTGTATCCTTTTTACAGCTGAATAGTATACTGAGTGTGTATGTATATTCATTTTCTTCATCCTCTGATCTGTTTATGGATACGTAGGTTGATTCTGTATCTTAACTGTTGTGAATAGTGAACACCAAAGTGCAGATGTCTCTTCGATACACTGATTTCAGTTCCTTTGGATATGTACTCGTAAGTGGGATTGCTAGATCCCACGTGGTGGTTTTGCATTTAGGTTTTAACGAGCCTCCAAATTGTTTTCCATACTGATTTACATTCTTATTAACAGTGTTAACAAGGGTTTTCTTTTCTTCACATCTTCACCAACACTTACTTTCATCTCTTTTTATGATTGAAATTCCAACAAATGTGAGACAATATCTCATTGTGGTTTTAATTGCATTTCCTTCATGATCATTTGGGATGAGCTTTTTCTTTTTCTTCCATATACCTGTTGATTTTATGTTTCCCTTGAGAAACAGATTATTCAGGTCTTTTGCCATTTTTTAAACTGTATTATTTCCTTACTATTGAGTTGTTCCTTTTATATTTTAGCTGAACATATGTTGCAAATATTTTCCCATAGTTCCTAGGTTCTCTCATTGCTGTTGTTCCCTGGTTACACAGAAGCTTTTTAGTTTGGTGCAATTCCATTTGTCTATTTTTGTTTCTGTTGCCTCTGTTCTTGAGATTGTATCCAAAAAAATCATTGCCAAGACCAGAATTGTGAAACTTTTTTACTATGTTTTCTCATGTTTTATAGTTTCAGTCTGTTTTTAATTCTCTAATCTATTTTGAGTTGATTTATGTATGTGGTGTGATCCTCGTATGAGTCTAGTTTCATTCTTTTGCCTGTGGATATTCTATTTTCCTAATACCATTTATTGAAGAGACTGACTTTTCCCCAGAGAGATTCTTAAAAGAAGACAGAGAAAATAACTGTCCATTAGACTGACAGAAAACTACTCAATGAGATAATGGAAGCAGGAAGGCATTGGAATTAGATACTCAGTGTGAAGCAAAATACCTACCAACCTAGAATTCTACATCTAGTAAAAATCTCTCAAGACAAAGGTTGAATATAAACACTTTTTAGGTAAATCTGAAGAATTTGCTCTCATCAGACCTATACTAGAGAAAGCTTTAAAGGATATTCTTGGAGCAGAAGGAAAAAGATCTCAGCTGAGGTCACATCTTCTGTACTAACATTACTTTGAGATTGGAGTTAGGTAATAGTGATTATGGTCCATATCTATGGATCATTCTGTGGCAAGACTCTTATTTGAAACCACTAGAATAAATAGAAAGTGTTTAAGTATGCAAATGAGTATTTTTGTTTCAAAATGATCGTGTCAAGGAACACTGGTTTTAGGGGGGTTTGGGAAGGGTTGTAGATGACATCTTTGTCATCTCTGAACCATACACTATATATACTTATTGCCAATTCAAAGTGGATAACTGATGTAAAAGAATACTTGTAAAGTACAGGTAAAACTCCCCAGCTCTTCACAAATGGTCAAAATCCTTAGAAAAAGCATTGATCACTAAGAAAAACATTTCCTGTTACGGCTTGACAAGTCAGGAATCATAAGTTTCTGTTGTTCTAGAGTAAGGGTGGTCAGGATAACAATTTTCCTATTTTTCTCCTTTGAAACCAAGTACAGCAAAACTTGGCTTGAAAACCTGTTATCTTTTTATCACTCATTCTATGCAAAGTTATATCTGCCTTCGGCAAGAACACCTTTTTTATTCATGTAATGAGACTTATTCTCCTGATGAATGAAACTATTACATAATAAAACTTTGTGTTCTTAAGCATATCTTCATTGTTTTTACGTAAATTTCTCTCATTCCTATCCTTCAGTGTTATCTGTACATGGGTACTGCTTTTTGGGTCTTCAGCTAAACTGCAGACTCCTTGGAAGAAGGCATCATAGTATCTTGAGTCAGATCACAGTGTAAAGTACTGATGATAATAGCAACAGGGTTGTCAGGATGTTAAAATAAGGTAATGTGCATAAAGTGTTTAGAGCAGTTTCTGGCACACAATAAACTAAATAACTATTTTCTATTAACATCATTTATTTTTAAATTACCCCAGCATTGTACAGCTTGGATACATATAATGTGAAATTAGTGTATAATTTTTGAATGAATTAAATCACCTTTTAGACTTGGGCTTTATCTTGTTTGTTACATGATTAATTAAATAGCAATTAATTGAAACCATAGAAATGCTGAAGTATAGGTAGGACATTCTCCTCATACCTAATAGGCTTACTTGAAGCTCTGTGATAATGTAAAGTTGACGTCAATTTTAAGAAAACAAACTTTCCTAACATGAACTATTACTTATATAGTTATTTCATAATTACTATTTTCTCTTTGGGATATAATCTCCAACCTATTTTAAAAATGTTTAAATGGGACAGTTGGCATTTGTTATTGTTTTAATATTTTTGTTAGATTTACAGCATATTCCACTTTCCCTGTCACATTTACATTATTTCACAATTCAATCTTCCCTCAAAAAGATGCATTTATTTTTCCAATTCATGTTATACCTAAAATATAGGCATCCTTCTTTGATTTCTTAGTGAACATATTTTGTATAAAGCATCAGATTTCCTTAAACTAGGGAAGTAAAGCATATTTGAGAAGCCATGTAGTGCTATAAGCAGTGTACTTCCATTAAAGAATATATCTATTGTATGAGTAGTTCTCAACCTACTGAATCACCTAGGAATCTTTCAGAATCGATTACAAAACAATTCTGTTTTTGGATGCTTGAGTACTATTTCTGGGAGAAAAAGAGGACTGTAAAGATCTATACTTCGAAAAGTTTCCCAGGGCTCTTTGGGAAATTATGTGAACAACCCAGTTTCAGAACAGATGAATCAGATCACCACAGGGAAAAGGTTGTGTTATACATAGCAACCAAGAGACTTAAATGGCGTTCTAGCATCTGCTAGAGAAAATGATTGTAATTTTGAATAACTAATATCTATTACATTTTGCTACTCCCTTACCCACTTCAATAAGAAACAAAAACAGTAGTGTGAACTTTTTTCTTTACTTCAATTAAAAAAATGCTGCCCTTCAGAAAACACAACTAAAGCAGCAGACAGGTCTTCCTTCTTGTGAAATTTTTCTGAATTCTGGACCACAGCTCTGTTTACACACTGATTGAGGAGTCTAAGAAGACAAGAGAAGCATTGGTCATAATTTTGCACATTATGAATAGCTAAAATATGATGTAAATATTTCCTGATTCATAAGAGAGAGATTTGACTTTTATTAGGAAATGATCACTACTTCTTTTCCCACCCTCTGCCATGTTTATGTTACCTAGATATGAAATTCAGTGGATTACAATGGTTAGCTTTCTATTGTTTTTTAAACTATTTGCCAAATATTACCAATGTCCATGATCACGTTATTGGTATTTACCTGTATTTTCATTCCTATCTCTATTTATTAACTTTATTCATTTTATCACTCAATTGTTCCATGAATAAACTATACTTAAATTTTTTTTAAATGCTGCCCTTAAAATATGTTGATTTCCTGCACTTACAAGAAACTTCTTATCCCAAATTCCTCAGTGAATAGTTAGTAAACAAGAGGAGCTTTTCTTTATTTCTTCTCCCTTTTCTTCAACTCTTTGTGTCTCTTCTTCCTTTTATCTTTCTTCTCCTTTCTTATTTCCTCTAGCTGGATGGTTTATAACACTTTAGAAAATTTTCCTGACTTGGAAGAGGGCCAATATGAAAGAACCCTTATCTGTCTTGGGAGTGGAAGGAAAGAAGATTCTGGGAGCAGACCCTGACTTCCAGGAAGACTGTGGCTCCCATCTCGTCCTCAGAGCCTCTCTTCCCTAGTGTGCAGATAGAGAAGGGCAGGGGATAACAAAGGAGGTGATGAGTGAGTGTGAGAAACTGAGGCAACCTTGTTAGTTCTCTTTTTTCCTCTAAGTAAACTACATGAAGTATAAATTTGCCCTCTCTTAGATTCCACTACTATGTGGGCAGCCTCTGGGAAACCATTGGTTGTATTAGACATTTTATGGTGAATGTTATAATGAATTCTGCAAAATATGATTTATGGAACCTGCTACTTGACATCTTAAATATTTCATTGTTGTCATTTTATATTTACTGTAATAGAATTTGGTATTTAAGAATGGTTCTTGTAAGTGGTTTTCTCAAACCTTTTTAAAAATAGTGTTCTATGAATGCCAATTTTGAAGCATAAAATTGACACAGACATTTAAGCTATCTACTTGCTGTTTGTTTTTAGTTCTGCCTTTTTAAGGGAAATAAACATTAACTTGGGAGTACATTCTGAATTATGTCATTAATCTATAAATAGTCTTCATTATTACATGCTTAAAAGCATCCAAAATCTTTTGAGATAGGAAGGGATGGTTTCTATATCTTTTGATAGTTCCTTCCAAATGTCCGTAACAGTAGTGGAAGGGAGGAAAGTGATTATTGGATATTATTTCCTTTTGCTTAAAAGCTTTTAGCATATGCTACTTGAATTGGTTGAATGCTGAAGTGCACATAATGGAAAAACATGATTATTTTTTCTAATTGAATAAAAATGTATTTAATAAATAAAGTGGAATTAGTAAAGCATAAATCTTTTTGCTTACAAAATGGATGACAAGGAGAAAATTGGTTCTGGCTAATTTGAACACATATATTTTGTCTTTTATATTTATAATCTCACATTCTTTGTTCTCATGACACTTTGCTGTATTGATGTGACATCAAAATGTGAAGTTATAAAGACTGAATAAATCCGTAGGAAGATATTTCCCTCACTTCCTTTAGTGCTGCATTTCTAAGTGATAAAGTTCAATTTTTTTTAATAATCATGAGATTCTGGTCATGTCAACATTTGCATTTCAATTATGCAGTTTTGTTATGTTTATTATTTAAATTGTATATCAGAAGAGTCAAAATAACCACAAATTTCATTCTCAACCCTGTTGTATTATATAAAGCAGTAACTGAAAGCAGAAGCTTTCCTTCTACAGCTCGACCCTCTAAATGCAATTACATTATTCAAGAGACTCTTTATCCCTGCATCATTTGGGCTTGAGAGTGTTGTATTTTCCCACATTATGAAGAACTTTCAGAAAGTAAAGAGTAGGAAAGGCTGATTTGTAATTCTACTAGTTGAACAGAACTGCAGTTGATACTGGGATGTTTGTGCTCCCAATCTTCTACCAAGAATTTAAAGAATAGTTTTATACTGTAGGTGTAGTTTCTGTGTGTAGTTTTTTACGTCTAACTATAGCATATTCTTACTTTATGTTATAATAAAGTCACAAGCATTTAGATACACAAATGGTTCTTCACCTTATGATGGTTTAACTTACAGTTCTTTAACTTTACAATCTTATGAAAGCTGTGTTCATTCAGTAAATCCATACTTCAAAGTTTAATTTTTTTCTCTTTTCCTGGGCAAGTAGTATACAATATGATACTTTTTGTGGTACTGGACAGTGGCAGAGAGTGACAGCTCCTAGTCAGCTATGCGATCACGAGGGTGATCAGCCTACACTGTACAGTGTACTGTATTGTAAACCATGATGTTAAGTGTAATACGGGTAATAAAGGTGTTTTCAGTTGATGCCATAAAGTTGAGGAATACCTGTGTTATCAATTACAATTTATTATTAAACATTTAGACTGCTTCTGATTTTTCTGTTTTAAATTTGTAATGTCTTTGGGCCTATTGCTTTCTCCCTTTTATCTTACAATGTTATATCTGTGAAATAAAATTCTAAAGTGCATGCGGGGGGGGGCTAGATCAAAGGTCCCAAAATGGTTTCTTTAGTTCTTAATATCTGTGATTATTTTGATTTACAAAAAATAAAAAATGAACTTCCATTTTCTTCTAGCCATGCCAGCACTGGTTATAGAAGAGAGAAGAGAAGGGTGAAGTAAAGAACAGAATCTGTGTGTACTAATTTATATTTGCATGTAGCTTAGACTTTGGGATCAGATCTCTGATTATAACCCCAATTCTTTCATTAGCTATGAAGCCTTCAGAAAACTTCTTACCCTCTTTGAATTTACTTCCTTGTTTCTAAAGGAGGTTAGTATTAGTATTTAAATATCTCAAAGAGTTATTAGGAAATAAGATCATGCATATCAAAAAGTGCACATAGTAAGTTTTCAATAAATGGTGGTTACTAGTAATCAATTGATGTATAAAATTGGGGAATTAATGTTTTAGCATCTTTCCTGTCCTCGTCCTTCTTAGTATTTCACATAAGTTATTCAAGTCTATTCCAGATGTTTGTACTGGAAGGAACAGCATGTTGTGGAGAGACTTAATATGAAAAAGTCGGGCCGGTGAGATGGCTCAGTGGCATAAGCGCCTGCCTTGCAAGCGCGAGGGCCTGAGTTCAACTCCCAGATCCCACATACGAAAAGGGCCGGTGATATCGCTCAGCGGCACGGGTGCCTGTTGGCGCGCGAGGTCCTGAGGTCGATCCCCCGGTACCCACAAAAAAAAAAAAAAATAAAAAAAGAATATGAAAAAGTGCAGTGTGTTTGGAGCCTGCTAAATGTGGATGGCCTTGTGATCACGAGTGGAAGCTGGAAATGGATTAAGGAGAGATATTTTTAAGGATCATTCTTGACCTTGCTTGAACTTTATCTGTGCAGTTCTGAAGACCTTTAAATAGAAAAATTGACATCATTTTAATTTGTGATTATTTTTTTAAACACAAAAAGAATGCTATCAAAATTGCTTAAGGAAGACTATAGAAGGATGGGCCTGCTTACAAAGTTTATTTTGAATTTGAGTCTAAAATTTTGAGAGAAATGTTTGAGGTTTAAGTGACAAGATCCAGTGTCAACTGAGATGGTCACTGTACATTTATAGTAATTAATAGCTTTTTTGATTTATGTGTCTTAACATGTCTGATTCTCATCTGCCTTTTCTCTACTTTGAAGGAGTTACATGCTAGATTTCTGCTGCCCAATGGCCACTTGTATGACCAATTATGCTTACAGAAAGACTATACTGATTATATATAGGTCAACTAACAATCAAACCTCGTTCTTCCCCCACACATAACAAATTCACCAAAATATTGACTGAGAAACTCCGGTTTGCATTATGTCACCTTACTGTAGCACCTGAACCCTCCAATTCTAGGGTGTTCCTTAACCCAAGGAAGGATCCTCTCTGTTAGAGGGGCATTACTCACCTCAGAATAAGAACTTCCTTGATGTTGACAAGATAGTGCAAAAAGCTTCCTAGACGAAATATTGTAAGAGAAATTGAATTTTCTTTGACTAATTCTAGAAATTCTTATTAAGCAAATTGCATTACCTTCTGCAGAGTGTGGCTCTAACATAGAACTATTTTACAAGTAACAGTGAAAAAAAAAAGAAATATAATTCATTTGTAAAAATCTTACTGCAATGTTTTGAACCCCTTTTCTTCTCATGGTCTTTGCTATTTCATTCTGTTTTAATGTTTCTGCCACTGCATTATCTCTTGTGTTAACTTTAGTAGCTTTACAGTGTCAGCAAGTTTCAGATAGATACGATATTCGAATTTATATTGTGTCTTAACTGTCTCTATCATGTTCCTGTAATGAAGAACTTCTGTTCTAATTACTTAATATTACAAGCAATTATATGACAGAAAAATAAGACAGTGGGGTTTTTTTCTAACATTGCTCTAAAATTTTTATTGGACAGCCTAACTTACATGTCAAATAAAAGCACTGATGCTGAACATTCAGGTGTCCAAACTACATAACTAGCCTTTAAGTATTTGTATAAGTCTCTTTCTCCTTGCTCTGTTAATAATTCCAATATGAAAATGTTTTGACACTTGTGATTAATGTTAAATTAGTGAATGTGATTGACTAGTTTTCCAGATCCAAACCATTTTTTTAAAGTTTATTAAAACAAATGTGGGCATTAGATTAGAAGTTACCTCATTTGATTACTTTTATGGTCCTTTGGGGTTCTTTGATTTCCCTAGTAAAAAAGTCTTAATTTGGGATTCATGGAATAGAGTTTAAAGCTTTTATTTATTTAGAGGGGTAAGCATTAGTGATTAAAAAGCAGTGCCCCCAATTTTTTTATAATCTGGCATATTAGCCTGATAGGTTTATAAATAAACATGTATAGTATCAGTTACTAAGAATTATATATGTTATTTTCTGCTTTCCCTTTAAATTTTGTTAATTTTTATGTACAGTTTGGCAGACTTTAAAGATAAAGCTACGTATGTGTATATACTCTTTAATTCTTTTGTTCCTTTTCTCAACTCTATTCAGTCTAGATTCCTGTTACCTATTATTTTATTTTATTTATTCATTTTTATTTTTTGAGACAGGATCTCACTGTGTGTAGTTCAGACTGGACTTAAACTCACTGTGTAGTCTAGGCTGGCCTTGAACTCTTGGTGATCCTCGTACCTCAGCCTCCCAAGTGCTAGAATTAAAAGTGTGCACACCACCCCAGCCATTTTATAATTTAAAAATGAGAGAGCAAGAGACTCTAATCTTAAGCAAGTCACTTGCTTCTCTAGATGTACTACCAAATAGGGTTGTTATAAATTCAAACAAGATTTTTGGCTGCAAACATTTAACATGTCTAATAATAGTCATGAAAGCTACATCTATCATATTGAGGACAGACCCATTGTAGTGAAGAATTTCACATTTATTTGTTAAAACATTAAGAGAAAACAACTTCATAAAAATTTGTATTAGCCAGGCATGGTGGCACACTCTTGTGATCTCAGAACTTGGAATCACCCCGAGTTTGAGGCCAGCCTAGGCTACATAGTGAGTTCAGGGACAGCCTGAGCTACATAGCGAGACTCTGTCTCAAAAAACAAAACAAAACAAAATTGTATTTATCCACATATCTCACAAATAAAAAGCAAGAATGGCTAAGTAAAATTATAAGTCATCTTTTTTCCCAACTAAGCATGTTAAATCTGTTTATGAAAAGATGTTTTGAATTGGGCATAGGTATCTCACCTGGTTGTATTTTAAAATGTTTTGTAGGATTATGCCAAGAACTACTAATTTTCACCTTTGCAGAACAAATCTAACTTTTAAGAGGGGCTTTGTAGAAAGAAACTGTAGAGTAAAATATCTATAATTAAAATAGTTTTAATCATCATATTTTATCTGATAGTGATGCAGCTGTTCCACCTTTTAATGATTATTATTTATATATTTTCTTCCTCTCAATGTCAACCTGTTTATGTCTTTGAATATAAAATATATCTCTTAGATATAATGTAAAATACAGAAAATCTGCTCCAGTATTCCTGCTTACCTTCTACCTATTCTGGCTGCTATTATATATAACATCCATGAAAAAAAAATATTTACTGGTCTTTCTCCTTATAGAAATGCTATACTATAATTACAACTATAATTACAACTCTTCTATTTCTCCTTTGAAATCTATCAGTTTTTGCTTTTTGTATTTCAGTGCTCTATTTTTAAGGGTATGTATATTTAAGATTGTCTTATCATCCTGGTGAAATAATCTCTTTATAATAGGGCACTGTTTCTGTCTTTGATATTCCTTGCCTTGAAGTCTCTTTTCTCCAAAATCAATATATCTAGTAGCATCTTCCTTTTGCTTAGTGCTCACATATGTTTTTCTCTGTCCTTTTACTTTTAATGTTTTTATATTTATCTTTAAAATTAGTATTTGTAGACAGCAGATAGCTAGGTCTTGCTCTTTTAACTAATTGACAATCTCTGCCTTTTAACTAGTGCATCATTATTGATATTTTTGGATTAAAATAGATCACCTTCATACTACTACCAATTTTTTCGGCTTTTCTATTATCTCCGGGTTAAAATGAACATTCTTTATGATTTTTAAAAATCATTTGTATTGATTTATTGTTTATATTTTTCTTTAAATTTTTTTTAGTGATTATCCTGAAGTTTACAGTATATTTTTGGAGTAATCTGAATCTGTCTTGAAATATTATACTGCTTCAAGGGTAGTGTAATCACTACCCTTATTACACTGTTTCCCAGTTCCTTCATGATGTCCTTTGTGCTATTGTCATGTATTTTGCTTTTGCATATGCTACAACACATGTTGCTTATTTTGCTTTAAATATTCATCTTTTAGAGCAATTAAAAATAAAAATGTTATTTTATCTTCACTTTTTTAATTTCTAGTACTCACTTGTGTAAACCCATATTTTTTACCTCATAACGCATTCTTGCTTGTAAATAACTTTCTAGCATTTCTTACAGAGTAAATCTGCTGACAGTGAGTTACCTATTCTAGTTTTTCTTAGAAGAGTCTTTATTTCTCCTCCATTTTTGAAAGCTATTTTTGCTGGGTATCACACTGTGAGGATACAGATTGTGTTTTTTGGTTTTGTTTTGTAAATTTCAAATTTAGTAGTAATTAATTAGAAAGTCAGCCTTTATAATAAGTATAGAGTAATTACAGATTTAAGTTTAATGCCACCCTTCTCTCCACTTACCCTGTCCATTACTCTTACATCGTGTTTGCAGTTAGTCATATCTAAACTGTTATTTACATTTGAGATTTTTCAGCACTCTGTCATAATGCTACTTGTCCAACTTCATTTCTGTTTTCTAGCACAAATCATCTTACTCCATTAAGAAAACATTCATTGTTCCATACAATTCCTGCTTCTAAATTTGTATTGTTACTCAAAATAGAGATCTGTATTGCCTTGTCCTTTCACTTGTGCTTATATAAATTCTGTCATCTTTGCTCCACCCAGCCCCTACTTTTTCTTTTGTCCCACTCCTGAGCATTTATTTCCTTAGTTTATGATTTCTCTCCATTACTGATGTACCTGTAAAATGTACTTTACCAGCTCCATTCAGTGTTCTTCTCTTGTTGTACTTCAGTTGTTGCCCCACTGACATTGCTTCCATTTGAGAGTAAAATTACATATGCCAACATTACATATGCCAACATCACATACGCTACCAGCTTAAGAACTACTTAGTTTTCAAGAGTCAGAATTAAGATAAAATTTAAGTCTAGTTAACCTAGAGCTCCCACTTTATATTTCTAATCACTTTCATAAGATCATAAATATGCTGACCAGAATAACACTAGATTAATAAGACTAACAATACAATACTGCTTGAGGTAAAGATATTTAGGTTACAGTGTATTTAGTAAGAACAACTACTGTTGATTTGTTTGGTGTCTGTAATTTGCCAGTTACTTTTTGGTAAAGATGCTGTAGGAAAGATTAGATATTTTTTCTTATCCATTGTTATATTCATGGCTGAAACTCATATAATAAAAGAGATTAATGAGAGAAAAACCTACAGATTATTTAATAGAAGTTTCATATAGCATAGAAAGAGGATTCAAAAGTGAAGGCCTAAAGAAACAGTTAAACTTGGATATATTTATGCTTAGGGTTGATGAAGAGGTAGATAGGCATAGAGAAGTATACAGTAATTTAAAGACAAAAGGAAGTAAAGTGACCATAGTAAGATGTGTTTGTTCAGATTCTTCTCTCCATCCCTGATTTCAGAAATGCGGAAATTTCTTTCTTGTGGGTATGGAATAGGCACTTCTGGAACAAAGGTCTTCTGATCTGCTTCAGAGGAAGGTCAGAGAATGCGTTTATGGTCTTTTTTGGAGGAGAACAGGAGAAAATCAGAGAGAACTCCCTGCTTCTGCTGTTTCTTCAAATGACAATGTACTGTATTTGGGGGTGGTGTATCCTAAACCTCACCAGTGCTTTTGTATATCATCACTGAATTTTCTTAAAGAGTTTATCAAATACTTAAGATTTATCTATTTTGTAGTTAAAAAAATTGAGTCTCTAAAAGGATTAAGCAGTTCTGTAGTGGAACCAAAATATAGATCCCAGTCTCTATATCTTAATTTCATTGTGTTTTCCTACTGTGTTCATGACATCCCTAAAAAAAAATACAGAATTTTAGAAACCCAACTTGTCTGGAGGAAGTTTGCAAATATCACCCTTGGAAATGCTCAGAGGCTCCTCTTGATATTCGTTAGCAGCACAGAGTAATTTTTCCCTGTCTCATATGTCATCATAAGCACATTATTCTGCATCTCTATTCAGTTTATCATGCCAGGACAAGAGATTTTGACATGTGGTGAAAGTTGAAGGTGTCTGGAGATAATATTTGAGTGGTGTGTAGCAAAGATAACTTACTCAATTAGAGTTGCTTGGTGAGAAGACTTAGGAATATATTGGCATGAAGGAAGATGTGCTGAGTATATGTTTTTGTACATTTGCCTTCCTTCCCTTGTGCATGTTATTTACAGTCTTTACTTCCTGACTAAAAACCACTTCAACATTGTATGCTAAATGTATCCTTTTAATGGTTCTTTTTCTATTATCTGAATCCTGATGTTTATTTAGCTTATTTTAATGCATTAGTGTATTTAAATGACAATTGAATGCAGTTAGGAAATTAGAATATGGAAGATTGAATATGAAAGTTGTCTTAATAATAAAGTACACCAAAAATGGAAGCTGCGGGAACCAACCATGTGGACAAATGAAAAATTGCCTTTTGTCTACAGATTGCAGCGATCCTACATAAACATGGAGGTCTCTGTCTGACTTAGGACAGCATGGCTAAGTCTGATCGTTCCCCTCCATACAACTTTTAAAACCATCACTCTAAATACTGTGTTCCTTGCCATTTTTATTATCTATGCTCATTTAGTATACTGGATTGCTAAAACAATGAACAATCAAATGAAGTTATTTCTGTATCCATTTTCTCTTTTTGAGGTATTTTAGGGTTTCTGAGAACAGGTACTACAGTGGTATCTTGATTCACAAACTTAATTCTTTCCACAATTCTGGTCACAAACTGAATTGGGTGAGAACCAAATCAAATTTCCCCATAAGGTCAACATTGAACCTAACCATTGAGTTTGATTGGGTTCTTGTCCAATTCGGTTTGCTACCAGAATCATGGAAAGAATTAAGTTTGTGAACCGAGGTGCCACTGTATTGTTAGATTGCTTAAGGAATCTACAGTCAGAAAGTAGAATGAATATAGAAATACTATTTTTCGTAAGGGGCCACATCAGCGTAACTACTCCAGAGTTAGTGGTAAAGGTTAATCAATATTTCAGATATGAAAGAGCTAATTAGGGCTAGCTTCCATGAATTATTTTCATTAAAAATTGGTTGCATAAGAAAGTGATTTTTTTCCCAAAACACAATTTATGTAATCCTTTGTCTATAACTAAAGTTCAGAAATGACCATTTCCAAGAAAAGCTTCTAAGTGTTTACTTCTTAGTACTAACTTTGAAATTTTTGTTTTTCAGAGTGTGTGTTCTCCTGTAAGTTGAGGTTAGGGGAAGGGGAAGAGACCATAAATAAGTGGCATTTTTAATGCAGTAGGTTGGATATACAGCAGTAAGATACGCTGTAAGCCAGTCCCAGCTGGTTTTATCTACAATTAACTGTGTGAAGATCTTGATTGTGGTTCTGAAATCCCTGTATTTCTTACCCTGAGTAGGTTTTGCTTTAGACAATTGTTGATTAAGTACCCTTGTTTTTCTAGGCTCTTTAGAAATCCCTGGTCTGCTCCATTCATTTTAATAAACCATTTTGAGATTTTCTATGCATTGTGTATTTTTTCTCATAGTACTAAATTTGAAGTTTTGTTTTATCTTTGCATAAGTGTAAAGACCCAAGGTCCTTCACTAAAATAACCTCTGATAATAAATGAGAAACTTAAATACTATATAGTTATAATTCAAGGGGGAAAATAGGCGTTATAACCAAAACTCTCAATTTATGTTTACAAATATATTTTAAGAGGTATCTCCACAACTGTCACTTTCTAGAATGTCTCAAACAAGGCCAAATATTGAGGTATTTTTCCTTAGTTTTTTAGATCCTTTGTAGAGCCCCATTTTGAATCTCCGCAGTGACATGCCCTTCAGTTCATTCTCACGTGTAACTAGATGTGTAACTAGATCTCTTCACACTTTCCCGCCAGCTCATATTTGTCCCTCTAGTTATCTCCACAAACTCCTCTAAAAGCTAGTAGATAAAATGTACTCAAAGCAGCAGATGTATGAATGCAAAAACCAATTGGTTCTTAGGAATAACAAGTCAAAGCTAATGATCTTAATCAAAGAAAAAGCAAGTGAATATTTTGTACACTGTACCAATGCTGTTAATTAGGCAGCCTACTTTGCTATCAGGTTTTGTGGGGTTTTCCTTTCAATCCCTTTCCTCCCTCACAATGTAAACTTTAAATCTCATCATAATATACAATGGCTGTTTATTGTGTCTGTACTGTTATACTTAAAAATTGAATGGAACTGTCTATACTTTTATGGCCAAAGAATTATAAATCTGGTACAATCAGATGTGGAATAGTGTAGCTCTAAAATGTCCCCCAAACGTCTCGTATGTTCAGAGGAGATTGGATCGTGAGGGTGCTATATTCAGCATTGGGTTAATCTATTAACGAGTTCCTGGCTGAATGTGCTATTAAGAGATGGGGTCTGGTTGGAAGGGGGTCACTGGGCCATAACCTGGATGGGTGTGTTCTTGGGCCTGGCTCCTCTCTTTGTTTGATCCCTTGCTGCCAGGGGATGAGCAGCTTTCCTCCACCATGCCCTTCCACCATGTTGTTTCTGCCTTGGGGCCAGCCAACTAGGGACTAAACCAAGAGCCAAAATGAACTTCTCCTCCTTTTTTTGGCATATGTTGGGTATTTTGTCCCAGCAGTGAGAAAGCTAATTAATACAATAGCTATGCTGGTTTTTTTTTAATAGATTGGTACTTGTACATGTTAAAAATTTTTAACATCCATCCCTGATAACAGTTGTATTATACCTATTCTAATTGTACATCAAATTTTGAGTATCAAATAAAAAAGATTAAGTCTTAACAGGAAACAAAGTAGAAGACAAGAAGGAAATGTGATAGAATCTGGTGATTATGATGGAGGTAGGTTCTTGGCTGATGTAGATCTTCCCTTTCCTCTGTGGGTGCGGCTTTGTCTGCACACACATGCATTGTTCTAAAATGTCATGAGTTTCGACTATATGGAAATCTTGAGTCAGTTTCTGAAGCATTAAGTTAGACTTTTAAAATAGTAAAACACTGTACAAGAAGCCCTGTAAGAAAATTGTACTCTCTAGACCAATCTTTATATGTATTTATGGCCATTTTTCCCAAAGAGGGCTGTTCGATGGTGCTGATGTTCATATTTATTTGGCAGAGACAGAATCCAAAATTTAGGAGACAGGTGTTTTGTGTTAATATTCATGATCACGTTATGCTTTTTTTTTACCTTAAGATTTAAATTTCATATGCATTCATTTCTTCTGTCTAGTTAGTTACTACCCTTTCTTAAATCTGACATTAAGTGTAGGAAATATCCAACACTTCGAGTAGCAAGTTTGCCATAAAATACCTGTCTTTATGAAATACTTATCTTTATGAAATATTTTCATTGTTCATTCAGAAAGATGTAATTGTAAAGCTTTAAAATTTTGGAATTGAAGATATGATAAGCCATCAAATTTAAAAACGCTTTTGATTAGTAGTGTAAATAATTTCCTCCTATTAGATTTGCTTCAAGACCGGGTATTTGTTGGAATAAATTAAAAAGTGAGTTGTAATAAAAAATTATATTTTATTAAAACAAGGGTCCATCTTATCAATGAAAGATTGTAACTATACTATTTTATTCATTATTATTTTCATGGTTTAGGATTAGAAGGGACTTGTACCATCCTAAGTAAGGATGTCATTCTAAGCAAGGATACCTAATTGGGTCTGAAAAGGAAAATTTAATGGAATGATCTTGAAAGTGTTCCCATTTGATGAAATCCAGTGTTCTAGATTTCAAATTTTAGGATTAGGGGTTGGGGATGGGGATGGAATGTTTCACCTGTCAAAGCCCTGTATACCGACTGTGGAACATTTCCTACATTTCCTGGTTCTGTGGCTAAGCCCTTTGCGCTAGTGATATCTCTTGAAATCACACAGTGAGATATATAAAAGGTCAAACTTTGCAATAATAAGTCTTTTAGAAGTCTAGGTATATGAGATTTGAAATGTGTCTCTATATAGTATATGAGGGCTGAGCCTCTCCTGTATATATTAAATCCTTACCTAAGATTCTTTTCTCCTGCCATTCTGATTTAGTAAATTCAGAATGGGGCTCTCAGACATGTGACAAGCTCACTGGGTCAGTATGATAACAGCCAGCGTTGATATTATCAATCTTCACAAGTTCATTCTGGCTTTGCTATTCTTTAGCTGTGTGTATAAATTTAAATAAATGACTAAGTCTCCCTAAGACTATGTTTTCTCTTTGCAAATAGTATCTTTCTCATTGGATAGCTGTACATATTAAATGAAGCATTCCATATACAGTTCTTGGCAAAGTAACTGGCCCATGGTGCTCAATAAATTAAGTGATAATGACGAATTTTTCCTTACATTTCTGGAAAGTAGTAAAATGAGTCACAGAGTTTATTATCTATATTGCAAACACAATTCCGACAACTGATTCGATACTTTATATACTGGAGGTAGGGCAAGCTTTCACATTTTAGTTAAAGGAACAGGACCCCCCTTTTTTTTTTTTTTTTTTTTTTTTCAATGTGGGTACCGGGAGTCAACCTCAGGACCTCGCGCTTGCCAACAAGCGCTGGTGCCGCTGAGCAATATCAACGGCGCTTTTTTTTTTTTTTTTCCTTTTCTTTCATGTGGGTTCTGGGAGTCGAACTCAGGACCTCGCACTTGCCAGGCAGGCGCTTATGCCACTGAGCTATCTCACCGGCCCCCAGGACCCCTTATTGATAGGTTGTGGTTTTGTGTTCATTCTTTCTTAAATATATTTACATATATTATTACCCAATTCTGAAAAACTACATACTGAAAGAAAGGTCAGGGACAAAAAGAAACTATTGGGTTTGCAAATGGCATTTATTTAAAATGTGTTGGGCCAGTGAGATGGCTCAGTGGCGTAAGGGCCTGCCTGGCAAGCGCAAGGGCCCAAGTTCGACTCCCGGTACCCACATACAAAAAAAGGGCCAGTGATATCGCTCAGCGGCACGGGCACCTGCTGGTGCGCAAGGTCCTGAGGTCGACCCCTGGTACCCACAAAAAAAAAAAATAATAAAATAAAATGTGTTGAAGATTCATCGTGGAAGCTTCATTTAAATACCTTTATAAGCTCTCACGTGCTGTCCGTGTGTAGCATAGATTTATGTCTATATTATGGTAAATAAGGGGGATTCTCTTAATGAATCCAATTCAGACACAAGTGAAATACATTTAACTTTGACATTCAAAAACAATGAAAACTGAATCTTTTAAAAAAACCTTTTTAAGAGTAAAATAACTGCAGGTCAGGAAATAGACTGTTACTCAACAGGATGAAGCATCGCAATGTCAGAACTTTGATTATTTTCTCATTTGTATTTGAATCAGTGTACCATGTACATACAGGCTTTAGGATGGTATGAAGGAAATGGACAGGAATGATGATATTGTACAATTGAATGGTATTGCTTAAAGCATTGATTGAAAAAATTTTTTTGAAGAATTCCTGCATATTATATCTGCCTCGAGAGAAAGGAAGAGCCTATTCATAAGACAACTGTGGATCATGCATAAAAAGAACTAAAAGGGCAAATTGATTTGAAAGTATTCCATGGTGGCAGGATCCTGAATGAAAATCAGATTTGGCTGTACACAAGAGTCCGTGAACTTCCACATGGGGAGAAAAGCCATTTTAAATTTTAAGATGCAGTTGAAACACAAATATTAACATGCTTCTACCTCATCCCACCCCACAGAAAGAAGAAAAAGAGGCAAAAGCTCATACTTTTACGTTTATAATCTTGATATGAAAAGAGCTCAGGATAGGTATGGTCTTTTATTTTCAGTGACAAAATCACCACTCTCTCTTTTTTGGCAATGAGAAGACAGAACATTTGTGTTCATAAAGAGAATAATTCCAAATAAAACAAGATGGAGAGAATATTACAGAATTGATGGATATAATGTAAATTGTGAATTGTTCTTATTTGAAGCCTGTATTCTTTACTTACATTTACTTAAGGAAAGATACTAAATTGAGCCATCTTCTTCACTGTTTTGTATCCTCTAGGAACTGTATTTGCAGACACTGTGTTGTATATAGTGATTTACCATTCCCATTTTACCAAATGCTTGTCTAAGGGACTTAGGTGGTTATACAGTTTTAACATATTGGACACATTCAGAAGAAAATTCAAGGCTTATAGGACAAACTGTTGAAGGCAGAATTGCCTACATTAATTTTCACTAGCCAAGTTAGCTATATCTCTTGGTTTTATAGGACAAATGTATGTAGGATTTCAGTATACATTTTCCATGTCATGTATCGTGTTCTGTCACTTCAAACTGGAACTCAAGCTTAAAGATCATATGTCTAGGCTTTACTTCTCTCACCAATAAAATCTTGAAAGAACTTGCTTTCTTTATTTTTATGATACAGACCATAAAGTTGTTTGGGAGAAAATTTTTTGAGATCTTTTTTTGGCAGGTTTGTGCTTTTAAACATCTAAGTGTTGAGAGTGGAGTATCTTAGAGTAGTGTTCTGATAAAGAGTGCTGGAGTCAGGTTGCCAGGCCACCTTCCATTTGCCATTGGGCATTAGCTTTGAACAAGTCACATGTGCATCAATTTGTACATCAATTTCCTCGTCTATTAAATTAGAATAATTTTATCTTCTGCATAATGTTATGGAATAAGACTAGAAAATACGTAGAAAGTGAAAGTATTAAAAAATAGATGGCACAAGATAAGTGATCAGTGAATAATGTTGCAGTTATCATCTTCAACATAACTAGACAGAAGTGCTTGATTTAATTCATCAAATATTAATTCTACAACATAAAAATATATCTTCTGCATTTAGGTTGCTTACCACTTAGTAAACATTAATATTCATAAATAACTATGGTATGAGCCAAAATGAAAGATAATAGAATTATTCTTGAAAATATTAACTCTAAAGATTAGATTACTTCTAATTTGGAAGATTATGGAGAAGATGTGGACTTCTGAGCTCAACTTCTCTTAAAAACAAAGTTTCAGAAGGCCTAAGACAATGGAAGTGTATGGACATCTGAACAGAAGACTGTAAACAAACCAACATCTCTTAAGTACCAAACCATACTAAGTGCTATCTTAAGATCATTACCGTCAGTTTTTGAGGTAGATACTCTTGACCTTTGTTTTACAAGTAAAATTGAGACTTAGATTTGCATAAGATTACACAGCTAAATAAGAAATAGAGTTGTAATTGTAGGAAGGCAAACATGGGGAATGAGTGGAACATAAGGGCCTCTTAGTAAGGTTTGTCTGTGTGGGCTCTTCCTTGTGCCAGCTCATCTCTGCCGATAAGGTTGTTACCCCTTTCTTGGTGTGGGCAGTGGCTTAGGGGCACAGAGTAGGAGGACATACCTTCACAAAAGTAATTTATGATCTGTTTTCAGGCAGAAAGGAGGAAGGTAGATAGTTGTCCTTTGTCTGCTTTTTCTCAGTTGCCTTCTCAGATAATCCTTATGCCATAGTGACATATTTGGGGGTGATACATTCTCATCTCCTGCAGCAAGAAAAAAGGAAAAAAACTAATGCTATGTCTTCCTTGCATAAAGACGTCCACTGACTCCCTGTTACACTTAAGTAAAATTCAGATCTGGTATGGTACAGTCGGTATGCTTAACCACCTACTATTCCCATCTAATTAACTAATACTCAAGCTGCTTTCTAGTTCAACAGTTTCTCATCCCAGAACCATTTTCTCTAAAATTCATTTTTTTTTTTTTTTTTTTGTGGGTACCGGGGGGTCGACCTCAGGACCTCGCGCGCCAGCAGGCGCCCATGCCACTGAGCGATATCACCGGCCCCTTTTTTGTATGTGGGTTCCGGGAGTCGAACTCGGGCCCTCGCGCTTGCTGGGCAGGCGCTTAAGCCGCTGAGCCATCTCACCGGCCCTAAAATTCATGTATTTAAATGATCACATTCCTTTGCCAAACATATCCTCCATCTTTTTTACTGAGAAATTTCAACTTTTACTTTTCCATATCCCATTTGTAGCTTTATTTATGAAGCTTTTCTCATCTTTTTCCAGGTGGAGGATCACCCTTTTCTTGTTTCCTTAGTTGCCCCTTTGAACTTATTTCTTACGCGAATGTAATACTACTCTTTAAAAATCCACTTCCCCTGCAGGTCTGTAATCTCAAGATCAAACTGTCTTGCTCTTTAATTCAGTGCCCAATGTAGTGTCTGCTATGTAATATCTACCCTAATGATGATGACTGGATGGATAAATAAAATGTAATTATGAAATGTCTTTCTTTATCTCTTGTCATGTTCCTTATTCTGAAGCTACTTTTTCTGAGATTTTATGTTTGGTACTTTTTCTAATAGCAGTATAGGCATTCCAGCTTTTTCATGATTAATTTTTGCATGGTGTATCTTTTTTCTTTTACTTTTATCTGTATTATTATATTTAAAACATGTTCTTATAGACGCCATGGAGTTAACACTGGTTATTTTATCCAGTCTTATAATCACTGCTTTTTAATTATAGTACTGAGACCATTAATTTTTTTTTTTTTTTTTTTTTTTTTGGTGTGTACCAGGGGTCGACCTCAGGACCTCGCGTGCCAGCAGGCGCCCGTGCCGCTGAGCAATATCACTGGCTCTTTTTTCGTATGTGGGTTCTGGAAGTCAAACTCGGGCCCTCGCGCTTGCTGGGCAGGCGCTTATGCCGCTGAGCCATCTCACCGGCCCCCATTTACTTTTAATTATTAGTATGTTTGGGCTTATGTCTGTTACCTTTTTTTTTTTAATAATTGTCCTATTATATGTTTCTTTGTACCTAATTTTCTTTTCTTTTTCTTGAGTATTTTTTATGCATTTTCTTCTTTTCTAGTTTATTAGCTATAGCATTTCTTTTATACTTTTAAGTGGTTTTTCCAAAGTTTATAATATTAATGTTTAAATTTCCACAGTATCTTCAGATTATACTACTTTGTGTATAACGGAAGAATCTTACAACAACATACATCTCTTTAACTTTGTGCTTTTGTTGTGTGTATTTTAATTCTATTTATGTGATAATCACCATAACACATTTATATTACTTTTGCTTTAAATACACAACTATCTGTTAAAGAAGTTTAAATATATGAAAGCAAATATCTTTTATCTTACCTGAATATTGACAGTTTCCAGCAGTCTTCATCCCTTTTTTATATCTGAATTTTTATATGATATAATATCCCTTCAGCTTGAAGAACTCCCTTTAACATTTTCTTATAGTACAAGCCCACTTGACACAATAGTACAAGGACACACAGATAATATATAAACTAATGAACATGGAAATGTTCCAGTAAAATTTTAATACAAAAGACAGGTAATGGGATGGTATATGTAGCCCACAGGCTATAGTTTCCTGACCCCATGTCTAAAGAAGCATTTACCTTAAGTCTAGTGTAGCCCTGCTAATAAAGGATGGCACCCCCAGCCCAAAATTCTGGTCAGTGCCCTGAATGTCTTAATGATCTGAATGCTTCCAAGCAGAAAGCCACAGTGATTATGAGACTCATCTCATTTGTTTCCCTTCTCTCAGAGATTGCAGTCCTATACTGCCTGTCGTTCAATGTTGCCATATGTATTTTGTTCAGTTTTCTAGTTGTTACAGCAGAAGGCCACATCCAGTTCATCAGCTTCCTCAGAATTTTAACATCATGGCTATAATGACTCTTTCTTAAGTATGCTACTGAAGAGAAAACTGTTTCAATAGTTGCAGATTTGTGTTAGTCAAAGTTACTGTACTATCACTGACATTATTAGCAAGTTAATGTTTGTGTGGTTCTATTTTTATAAAGACCTGATCATTTTTGTTGTCTTAATCTCTTCCTATTATGAAAAAAAAAACATATACTTTATTAGATCAGTTTTGAAAATAGTCTTGCTGCAGAACTGCCAGTTTCCAAAACAGAAGGAGGAGATAATGAGAATTACTGCCTGGCATTTTTATTTTATTTAGCAGGTAAAAACAACCCATTGAGCCAGAACTTATTACATTAGGCTTTACCTAGGACAGTGAAGCTACAGCTCACAATTACCAGTCATTCAAAAATGCAAACAATACTCATTCAGAACTTACAAGTAATAACCTTGTATGTATTGCCACCAGATCTCTATGTTAGAAGTAAAAAATCTGATATTATTTTTCTGCTCTGTGCAAAATTAGTTTATCTTAAACTAATATCTGGCTGACAGTTTAATCCTAAGTTGCTTTTTTATAATTATATGATCTTTTGATAGAGAAGTGCCGAGGTGTAAAGTCATTATTTTTCTTTCATTATTTGAATAGTTTTGAGTGTTCATAAGTATTATTAAGACACTGTGCTACTTTTACGTCAATCCTAGAAGACCATTCAAACCAGACAGTCAATTTATATGTTAGCATTTTAGTAAGTGATATATTCAGTGAATAAATGAAGTATTCATTTGTCGCCACAGGCAAAGGTGTTAATTCTCTTATAGCATCTGATGACATCATCTATTAATGCAATAGTAGACATGGGTTTGCAAAAAGTGTTCATTCATGACGAGTTATTATCAGATGTCTTCTCTCTAGGATTTTGTGTGGTATAGGCTTCAAACCTATCTTGTGTGATTATATAGCTAAATTATTTATGTTGAACATCCCCAATCCAAAATCCCAAACTCTTGAAACTTTTTGAACACCAACATGAGACCACAAATGGAAAAGTTCACACCTGACCATTTATGACAGGTTGCAGTCAATATATAGGTACACTAAAAATATTGTATAAAAGTACCTTCAGGCTATATGTATAAAGTGCATATGGAACATAAATAGACTTGGGTCCTATCTCCAAGATATCTCGTGTGTATACAGGTATGCCAAAATCCAAAACAATTCTGCTTGCAAGCTGTTCAGATAAGGGATGTTCAGCTGTATGCTATACTTTTCCAAGTTTTCCTTTCACTGGAAATAAGCTGTTTGAATTATGTAATTTATAATCTTTGTCTAACAGAAGTGGATTCCCTGCAACCCCCCAAGCCAGTCTTTACAAGATTTTTCTACCTTCCTCCTTTATATTCAAAAGTGACTAGGGCCAAAATAGCAAAATGAGATAGAACTTTGGGCTATAAATTTTTCATTACCCTGAATCTTATGTTCCATAGCAGAGAGAACAATTCTTGATAGCTACAGCTTCTAGTGGTGACAGCTTCTGTCAGTATTCTTGGAAACTAGAGTCTTTCCCCTTCTTAAATGGCAGTCAGATTTATCAGGCCTATTTTGAGCTTCATTTCTCCATGGTGTTTACAGGAGAATGATTTCTGGGTCCTGATATCAGAAACCCTTTTTATTTATTTTTTTTTCAGATTTTTGTGCTAGAAATAAATCTCTATCGTACCATACAGTGCCTCTTTTTTGCTATTTCTGAGGCAGGCATAAAAATTCTACCATTTGACTAACTCAGGGTGAGTTGTATTTCTTAAGATCTCAAACTTATACCAATCATTTTTTAAATTCAGTCACTAAAAGAGTAGGTAAATCCCAAGTTTATCTTCCCAGTTCCATCACTTCAAACCTTCTCCCACTACGGAAACTGAAACTCTGCACATTAAGTACCAGAAATAGACTCTAATTTCCCAAAGAGGCTATTTAAACTTACTCTAAGAGTGAATTCAGTATTGCCCATGTTCTTATTTTCAAGGACACATGTACAGATTTAAAGAAAAACCTTAGCTAGGAGAACATTAGCAATTCCTATGTCCACATGCCTGTTGCTTGTAGAAAACAACTGTGACCTTTGATGCTGTCAGCACTGACTACGTTGAAGGAGTGTTCTAATCCCATTAGAAATTCTGGGATTAAAAAAAAAATTCTGGGATAATGGAAGAAATTATTTGTTTTTTATATGTCAGTAGTAGCAAGATAAGTAGTTTTCAAAAGTAGCTGTACTAAGAATCAAAGGGAAGATAAAAATAGAAATGTGTAAATTTGTTAAGTCCATATTCCTTATGCTGAATCAAGAAAACTAAAGTGTGTAACTCAGCTTGGCTGAAGTAACTTGAACACTGTACAAGCCGAGTTTTCTTTCTTCTCATAATTTTCTGACAGTTCGGAGGATGTACATGTATGTCATATCCTTCAGTGAAGTTCGACCACTTTACGTGTTTCTCGTAGCTGTCAGCTAGATCGAGTCTTTCCCTCAGCCATGTGGCAGTCTTGAGTCTGTTCACCCCTCAAATGTTTACTATGGAGAGCAGAAGACTACAGAATATGTCCGACTTCCATACCCCTACTAACAACCCCATTTCAAAGGAGACAAGTCCCAACTCCTGTTTTTTGAGATTTTTTCTGATAAACTAATTCTTCTCCATTTCTTTGCCTGTCTTTCCTACTTTTCAGAAAACCTCCCCTCTTAAGGCTTAGAATATAAAAAATTACCTCATGACACAAATTTTCATTCAGGTAATTCAAGATTACTGGGCCGGTGAGATGGCTCAGCAGCGTAAGCGCCTGCCTTGCAAGCGCGAGGGCCCGAGTTCGACACCCGGATCCCACATACGAAAAAGGGGCCGGTGATATCGCTCAGCAGCACAGGTGCCTGTTGGCGCGCGAGGTCCTGAGGTCAACCCCCCGGTACCCACAAAAAAAAAAAAAAAGATTACTAATGATGCATATGCTAAATGATACGATAATTTTTTTTAAAAGATAGCCTTACTTCTCCAAGATAAGTATTCCCATTTTCTTATTTTCCTAATTATCAGTGACTATCCACAGAGATTTGTGCCAAGATACTGGCAGCATTTACATCAGAGGCTGGTATTTTATGCCAGAAACTGAACGAAAGAGGAGTTGGGGAAACATTTGCTCTCTTTGTTTTTCTCAAATTATTGTTGCATTTTATTTCAGTCTTTGTTTCTCTTGGCTTTCCTTTCATTGGGAGCTCTTTTTCCTTTTACTTTCCTTGAGAGTCAAAAGTTTTTTAATCTACTTGTAACTTTTTTATTAACACTTAATCCTCAAAATATAGGGTTTTATGTTTAAAACTCATAGTTAAAAGCATGTTAAAAGTTCGATGTCCATTTTTAGATTCTTTTGGTGTCTTAGGGAGAAGTGAAGAAAGGATGAAGAGGAAATTATTTTCTTGGACTGCCCTCCAGGAAATCCTTCTCTTATATTTTAAAACCTCTTGTTCTTTTCTAGGAGTCCAATGTGCTGATTGCTGCTAACAGTCAGGGTACAATTAAGGTAAGCTATTTTATACATCTCCATTTTAAAATCAGATCCATTTTTAAGACTATAACTGGATCATGAAAATAGTTGTATGGAGCCTGAGACCCAAATTATGGGTCTCTGTGTCCTTGAAAATGTCTTGATTGAATGGGGAAAGAAGTGGGTAGCTTTCAACTGTGGAGATGACAGTCTTTGTTGAGGCTGTATAGGTTGATAGATGGTCAGCTTGAAAAATAGATGAATTCTGTTGAGCACTCACTGTGTGCCAAGCACTGTGTAACTTCTCTTATAGCAGTGCTGCTGTCCCACCAAGCATTCAGTAGACAGGGTTCAAGAGAGAGCAGGAAGTACTTATGCACTCACTACATTTAAACATGTCCCACTCTTAATTTTATTCTTTGTGATGTCCTTCTCGTCCCTGACAAAAGGATTTTTCCTCAGTTGCCAAAGTAGGGGTCAGGCAAGTGGGGCTTTTAATGTTCACTGGAAAATTAATAGATCATGTGATCGTGCCATTACTGAAATCTTGAATACCCCTCGGTAACACAGTCTGAGTCACAAATTCATGCATAGTTTTTCACATACTTTCTTTTGCAGTTAAAAGCTCAAGGAAGTAAAAAATTTTATGTAATTATTGAATATTTAGCCCTTGGGCATGATACATTGGATAAACAAATCCTGAGCTAATAAGCAGTGAACTTTCTAAACAGAACACCGTTTTGGTGGAGGCATTTATCAGCACATATTTTCTGATTGCCTGTTCTCTGCACGTATTCTTTCTGAAATATCACAAAATATCTTTTTATGTACTGTGGCCTGTTTCACCTGCCAGTGGGCATTGGTTTTGTTATATTATTGTATCTATCCTAAATAGAGCATGACCCAGGCACCAGGGGAGCAAATACAAGCCTAACACATCCTGTGTAAGCGAAATGGGCAAACTCAAAGCAGAAGGACAACAATGTTAGCTGGTCAAACTAATCTACGGGGTAGTGTGTCCTTTCTTTTTTTTTTTTTTTTTTTTTGTGTGTGGGTACCGGGGGGTCGACCTCAGGACCTCGCGCGCCAGGAGGTGCCCGTGCCGCTGAGCGATATCACCGGCCCCTTTTTCGTATGTGGGTTCCGGGAGTCAAACTCGGGCCCTAGCGCTTGCCGGGCAGGCGCTTATGCCGCTGAGCCATCTCACCGGCCCCCTAGTGTGTCCTTTCTTAAGCAGCTAGTTTCTCTATTTGCAAAGCCTCTTCTAAAGAGGAACCATGGACAGCTTAAATGACAAATAGTTTTTATTTTTTAAACCAACATATGTTATGTTCTGGAAACCTCAGACAAGATGGTAGAAGGTCTAGAATCTTTGATTTAAATGACTTTCTGTAGGCTGTCAGTCTCTTTATCTTATTTTCATGGCAAGGCATGAATTGAAAAAGGTACACTTCATTCTTCAACAAGTTTGGCCTTTGGAGCAGTTGAATTTACTAATGTCCCTGCAGGAACTCAAAGCTTCATGGATACAGAATCTCACCGGCAAATCTAAGATTCTGCTCATTAGCACTGACCTCTTATATTAAGTAGCCTCCTTGCCTAAGAAAGACAAAAAGCGTTATGGAAGCATAAGTCAAGGCTTAGAAGAGCAGGAGGGGAAAGGTTGCATCTTTAAATCTTTGCCACCTAAAATTGCAGTCTCCATGTAACATCCTTTTTGACAGTGTCTCATAATTATTTTCATGTTCTCTGTCTTTTCTTAGCCATTTGACTTCTCATATTCTTATTTGTAGTTTTAGCAATATCACAACCAACTTTTATGACAAGATACTACTTTTTTTGGGGGGTACCGGGGGTCGACCTCAGGACCTCGCACGCCAGCAGGCGCCTGTGCCGCTGAGCAATATCACCGGCCCTTTTTTCGTATGTGGGTTCCGGGAGTTGAACTCAGGCCCTAGTGCTTGCCAGGCAGGCGCTTACACCACTGAGCTATCTCACTGACCCCAAGATACTACTTTTAATGATAACAAAATACGTTGACATCAGATGATTGATTGACCAGGAAATGAAAGAAGCAGTAGGAAAAGGCAACGTTCTAGATCCTTTAGATCCTGATTGTGATTCCCAGTGTTTGTTAGTGTTTGATCAAACTAGTATTTATCAGTACAAGAAAATACACTGATTAAAATCCTGAACAATAATAATTTAAATTTTCTCAAGAATATGTAAAGAGTCGGGTGTGGTGGCGCACACCTATAATCCCAGCACTTGGGAGGCTGAAACAGGAGGATTGCTGTGAGTTTGAGGCCAGCCCGGGCCATATAGTGAGTTCAAGACCAGCCTGGACTACACAGTAAGACCCTTTCTCAAAAAAAAAAAAAATTTAAAATATGTAAAGATACCAATAGGTATTCAAAAAATGTTGTCCATACCAATTCATTTATCTATATGTTTTATGTAGTTTATCTTGAAGGCTCTCTAACTCTGGAGATAACTGATCTCAAAGAGTTCATGCAACAGTAGAAAATAAGAAAGGATTAATGTTTAATCCCTTCATATTCTTTGGCATTATGCCAGTTGGTAAACTTTTTTTTTTTTTTTTTGGTTTTTTGTTCATGAATGTAGATGAGATTCATTAAACTCTTTTTATATTTTAAAACTATTTTATAAAACTACTCTTTTTTTTTTCTCCAATTAGGTGCTAGAGTTGGTATGAAGGGTTTACTGAAATCAAATTGTGCTTGCTCCTGCTGGAACACATCTGCAGCTGACAATGAAAGAAGAAACAGAAATGTTACGTGCTCTCTCCCCAAAGTCATCATGGGATTTGGATTTATTCTGAGTACTTCTTTCCTCTTTTTTCCTTCTTTATGACCTTTGGGACATTGGGAATACCCAGCAGACTCTCCGCCATCAATGTAACTCCACAGACTTTGCTGCTGTTGGTGGTGTGGTTATCTAATTTTTGTGATAGGGAAACAAATTCTTTTGAATAAAAATAAATAACAAAAAATAATAAAAGTTTATTGAGCCACATCAGCTCTGGAAAAGTTTTTGTCAAGCATGGTGATACTCTTCAAGAAGTGGCATTAAAATGAAAAAAAAATGTGCACACCTAAACTATAGAATAATATACCAGTGAATAATTTTAAGGTCCGTATTTCCCAACCTCTTTGGAATTATACTTACTAGTGTAAACAGAATATAAAGTTTATAGATTCCTTCCAGTGAACCTAATGTTTACAGTAAAAAGATTGCTGTTTGAATTCCTTTCTTCATTCTCTGGCCACATTTGTTTCTTCACCCAGTACTTTACTCCCTAATCCTTCTAGATTGGCCACAGATCTGAAATTTTGACTTGTTAAGCTGAACAGAAAACAAAAGTCAGTCTTTATCAGCGAGCTCTCTTTTTGCCTTTTATATGTCATATATACATACAATTAGCTGTGAGTGTAGGCACCAAATCAACCTATTTTATATAAAATCATAGCTATCAAATAGTCATAAGACCATCCAGGGCTCAGCAATGACTTGGGGCAGGGGTCAGCAAAATTTTTCATAAAGGGCTAGACAGTAAGTTTTTTGGGCTTTCCAGGCCATGTGGTCTCCGTTGCATCTACTCAGCTCTGCCAGTATAGCAGGAAAGCAGCCACAGACGGTATGTAAAGAAATGAGCAAGACTGGGAAAGAAGTGGAGGGTCAGATTTTGTCTACAGATCATGGTTTGCCAGCTCCTGACTTACAGGAAAAGAGTCTCAAGCCCTGTTATCCAGATTTCCCAACCGTGTAATCTCTTCGATTGTCCAGTTACTTTTATAAATCATTTTCAAATGATAAGGGGAAAGAAATTAGTAAAGCAGCAGTTTAAACAAAAGTAACAGTTAATGAGCTACTTTAAAAATCTGAACACCCTTCAGTAAAAGATAAAAACAAAATTATACTTTACATTTTATAACAACACACACTTGGAGAAGGTTGATTGGATAAAGATAAGCATAATGAGGGTAGTCAAAATGTCCCATTCTGTCAACTTAAAATCACTGCAACCTACAAGTTTGTTTTATTATCTGAAACTTTTGAAGCCAGGTATATGTTGGAACTTAAGATTTTTTTTTAATATTAGAAAAGTAGACTATATATACTATATGTCAAGTAACTTCCAAGAGTCTGGAGAAATATTCCATATCCGACACATTAATACTTCTGCAGCAAAATGTATGAATGTTCACATTATGTGGGATTCATTAAATTAATGAAAGCTAAAAACAGTATTGCATTAGTTTAGGTCAGGTTTTAACCACCCAACAAATTTGCCTGAAACTTAGGTGAAATTTTTTAGTTTCTAGAGCTTGAAAAGAATTAAATCTTACTAACTTTTGGGAATTAAGACCTGATAAACTTTCAGACTGAATTCTGAGCGGAAAGGATAGTGTTATTCAAAAGTTCCACCTGTCACCAATGAAAATTGTGGTAGACATTGTTTCCAAGATTAATGAATGACCTCTTGTAAAAATGTAGAAAGACTGTTCAAATGTAGATTCTTAAGGGAATTCACTTAGGGATATATGTCCTGAAAATCATTAAAATGAAATGCAAAACAAAAAAGGTATAGGACTGAGGTACAATTTAAAATGATCAGAGTGGCCAAATAGTAGGCAAGGAGAAAAGCCCAGTATTGTGGAGCCTTCTAAGGGATGGTTGGGAATTTGAATTTTCTTATAACAGTTGAAGGGAAAGGTTAAAGGGAATGACATGATCTGATTTATGAAGAGTGGATAGATGGGGGCAAGAGTTCATGGGGGGTTAGACATAAAAGCGTCGTTGTAAGATCCCTAATCAGCAGTGAGACTTGAGAATCTCCTGGCCACAGTGTTCGTAAGTTAGTTTGGGGCACCACTTCCTGATCTGAGCAAACCTAGAAGCCTTTGTTCTAAATATAAGGGTAATAGGTCATTATCCTTAATGTAATTGTGCAGCTGTAACTAGGATTCATTACTTTACCTGGCCTATTAGTTTACATAACTGACATTTAACACTTATAATAGCATCACCTTATAGCACTCTTAGAACTTCTGGTTAATCTGTTAAGTGATTCTGAACTATTGAACTGAAGAGAAAACTCTAGTGCTATTGCAGAGATATTGGTTGAGCTCCCACTTTGAGGAACTGTGGTACTACTAGGGATAGATATATAATAAGACATGATCCCTCAAGAAGCTTATTGTCCAATGGGAAAGACAGTATACTGAGTATGATAAATGCCATAGTAGACATAAGCTTTAGTTGTACATTGAAAAAATAACCTGGAATAGTGGGAGATGAAGGGCTGGGAGTAGAGATAGTTGTCAGGAACTTTCTTTCCTGCAGGAAATAGCTGAATCTTGAAAAGCATTCAAGAAAGGGAAAAAGGAACACTCAAGACGAATGGAAATAAGTAACGGTAGCTTCCATGGCCAAAAATGGGACAATTGAAGAATAAAGTAGCATTGGATTATAATCCAGAGTATAAAATAAACACCCATGAAGCTATAGTACTAAACAAATGATTAGGTAAGTAAATGAAGGAGAAGAGACATTTTTTATGCAGAATTCTAAATGATTTACATGGATACTCCACCCCAAGAAAATGGAGCATAGCCCCACTCCTTAAGTATGTATGGGCTGTGACTAGTGACTTTCTCCCAGAGAGTACAATGCAGACAGGGAGAGAAAAGTAACTTTACAGGAAGAAGCTTCACAGATCACCTGAGCCATGTGATCAAAGTCAACATCAAAAGTGATGCCATGTTGATAAAAATTACACTGTTCGTAGAATGTAATGAAAATGGTACTTTAACACTGGACTTTTTTAAAAAAAATTATCCCATAACACCAGTTTAAATGAGAAAAATAGACAAATCTCTACTGAGAGACATCCTACTAAATACCTGACCAGGAATCCAAAAGTGGCAAAGTCATCAAATCAAAAAAAGTCTGAAAAACTGTCACATCCCTGAGGAGCCTAAGGAGACATGATTAAATGTTCTGTGCTATCCTGGGTGGAATTCTGAAATAGAATTGGACATTACACTGAAACAAAGGATATCCAAATAAAGTATAGACTACTTGATATTAATATATCAGTATTGGTTCATTAAATGAAAGTTTTACCTCATTAATGTAAGATTCTAATAGGAAAAAGTGGGTGCATGGACTAGGGATTCTTCTATCTTTGCAACTTTCCTGTAAATCTAGAAAAAAAGTTCTATCAAAAATTGAGACTTTCAGGGCCGGTGAGATGGCTCAGCGGCGTAAGCACCTGCCTGGCAAGCACGAGGGCCCGAGTTCGACTCCCGGAACCCACATATGAAAAAAAGGGCCAGTGATATCGCTCAGCAGCACGGGCGCTGCTGGCGTGCGAGGTCCTGAGGTCGACCCCCAGTGCCCACAAAAAAAAAAAAAAATTGAGACTTTGATAAAAGTGTAAAGATAGGCCAGTATATACAAAGTGCAAGACAGAGCAGTGGAAGTTAAAGGTGAAGAAGTACACACAGGAAATCACAGTGATCTACTCCAGCTGTCACTTAAAAAATAGAGGCAAAGGATATGGAATTTAGAGATTGACGTTCCAGTCTCAACTTTGTCACTAAGAAATAGTGTAGTTTTGCAAAGGATGGTAAATCTCTTCACTCCAAATTTATCTGTAAATTCTACTTCTTGAGACTGAAACTCTCAATAAATAAACTGAAAATCTTAGATTATGCAAAGTCTGGAGTCATTCTTACAATTTAGTCACATCTGACATTCTTTACACCATCTCAATATGAGAATCAAGAAATCTTTCCTTTTGTGTGTGATTTTAATTTGTTCTCAGTTCTCTGTAAGTCATTTGTTTACCAGTTCGAGAAGCAAACTCCTTAGTGCCCAAATTCTCAAGAAGATCTTGGGTTGAAAGCAGGTAGGAATTTTCATAAATACTAAAATCAAGTTCCCAAAGATGATAAGGATCCAGGTTTACAAATTGCTGAGTGAAATACTTAGAAGCTCTGAAGATATAATGAATTTCCCTAAATGAATTGACTTTTGCATTGTTGTCAGTACCAATCTGTGACCAGGTGTTTAGGAGCCTTTTGGAGGAACCACATACTCTTCAGGATTTTAAAGAGAAAGAACCAAGGCAAACAATCATATACTCAAAATGTAGGTACTCACCTTTAGTTTTATATACCTGAAGGGAAGTTTTATCTCAGAGGCTCGGAGTTTCAGTGGAACAACAGCCACTGCTTTCGTTGGTCCCTCAGCTAGGGGTCTGTGATGGACATGGGCAGTTTGCCCCACTTGCATGTGCTGGGTTCCTTCATTCAGTTACAGTGCCTGTTATGTGGTGGTCTGTGCTCTAGGTCAGGAGCCAGTGGACTTTTTATGTAAAGGGACACATCAATATTTAAGGGTTTGTGGGTCATGAAGTCTTCACAATTACTTAAATCTACCATTCTGGCATGTAGCCCTCAGCAAAATGTAAACAAATATGGCTGTGTTTCAATGAAACCACTGAAAGTTGAATTTCATTTAATCGTTGTATCACAGAATCCTTTTTATCATTTCCAAGCTTTTAAAAACATAGAAATCAGGTCGGTGATATGGCTCAGTAGCATAAGTGCCTGCCTGGCAAACGTGAGGTCCTGAGTTCGACTCCCGGTAGCCACATATAAAAAAGAAATAGAAATCATTTGTCACAGCCATACAGACAAAGGTCACCAGCTGGATTTGACCTGCATGCAGTAGTTTGCTGACCTCTTTTCTAGGTGTCAACCATGTAGCAGTAACTGAAAAGAAAAAGGGAAAATGGGGAGAAAAATTTCTGCTGAGCTTACACTCATTCTTTTGGTCAAAAATACTTCTGCAAAATAGCATTCTCTTTCCATAATAGTATATTTCTAGCACAGGACCCTGGAAGGCCATTTTGGATGTCACACCACCTGACTAAAAGCTTGTTTTCACTGAGTTTCATAGCAGTTTCTGCAGGAGTGCACACAAATCATATCCAGACACCTTCGTGTGTGGTCTTTCCACGAACTAGGGACATTGTTCAGGCTAACGCTCAGGAGACAGGCATTCTAGCCATTTTACTATTTGGGTAGGCTATGAAGTGCTATGCCCACTAACCGTCTTTGGGGTTGAGATTATTTTCACTGAAGACACTGAAAGATCCATGTTTCAGGTAGCCTATTGAATGTGGCAAATGTTTTGCAAGGTCTACTTCACCACATCGCTCCTCCCTTTTCTCCCTTTCCTTTCTGGTTCTTCACCTTGTGCTATGGAAATTTCCTTTCTGAATACAAAAGAAATTTCTCAGGCTCCTAGCATTTAAATGAGGACTTAGACCCTGATGTTTTCTTGGAATGACTGTTTCATAAAATATTCATACATATTTTGCAGTCTTTGTAGATGGCTGATTTTGGGTTAAATTTTGATTAAACACTTAATTCACTTTGAATTAAGTTTGAATAAAACTGAACCACTGTGGGAGATTAGCCTAATTCTCCAAATTTTTTTTTCTTGTATTTAAAGGCTAATTGTCAGTGTTTTTAAGAAAGTCCTCACTTTCACTTCCCACGTTCTGCTTGGCCAGTCCCAAGAGAGACTTCTCAGGAACTCCATGGTTCTCTGGGGAAAGGGAGCCTGCTATTCTTAGAACTGGGTTGTGGTGCTTCTGTGCTGTTGAATCACAAAGCTTTTCTATACTATTTCAGTAATATATCTTCTCTGGAAAGGACTCTGGCACTCTTGGAAATTAAAAAGCACTCCATGAATACAGGGCAGCATTTAGCATATGTGATTAAAAATTTAGTCACTACTTTCCAGCCTTTTTTCCATTATGAAGAATAAAGGAATATAAAATATAAAAGTTGCCTCCCCAAAAAAGAGTTTAAGGTCAAAAGCTAGAAGTTTAGCTGTTCAACAGGTCTCCAAAATGAATTTATGGGCTGGTGAGATGGCTCAGCGGCGTAAGCGCCTGCTTGGCAAGCACAAGGGCCCGAGTTCGACTACCGGAACCTACATACGGAAAAAGCACCGGTGATAGCGCTCAGCGGCACAGGTGCCTGCTGGCATGCGAGGTCCTGAGGTCGACCCCCGATACCCGCAAAAAAAAAAAAAAAAAAAAATGAATTTATTCCTTGTGCTCCCTGCACATTGCTTCTGCCTGTTTCTATGTGAGCTGACCTGCCAAAGGCCATCATCACAACTGCAAGGGAAAGCTGGCTTAGGAAAGTGCCCAACATGAAATTTCTAACATGTCCCTTTTCCTCCTGCATGCCTCGTGCATTCTCACATGGGTGTGCAGGATTTAGCTGGCTGCAGGCTGAAAAGCAGCATTACCTCTACTGGTTTCCTCTGCGCAGATGACCAGAAGGGAAAGGGAATGGTGACTATAGAAAAGAGGGTTTGGGTTCTCAGGGAAACCCTTGGTATCAGTCACATCTGTGGAACCACAGTTTTGAAGCCAAAGACATTTTCCCAGTGTTTCAGCCCCTGAGAGGTGTTCTGTTCTAAAATCCATGTCCCTCTAATTGTCTGATTGCATTGTGAAAGAAAAGGAATGTCTCCTCTCTCCCTTTTTCTACCTCTTCTGTTAGAGTATGCCGTACAGTGATTTCAAGTGTTCATTTACCTGTGTGTGCTTATTTCTCCATATATCTAAGAGTCTCCAGAGAACCTTGACATTGGTTTTACCTCTTCTCTTGGGCTGAAGATGGGAAAAGAGGGTCAGGAATCTGGACAGATACTACTCATGACTTAGATCTCAGTATATTTTAGTAAATAATCCACTATTTTCCTTTTGGAGTCAAAAGACCTGTTCTAAACTCTCATCAAATCTACTAGAAAATGGAGCATCCTACTCTGCAGGAATCCTCAGGCAGCGCACGATGGGTAGTCTTCTGGTCTGTAGTTGACAACTGATAGCCCGTTAGTTCTCAAGACAACTTTGGTTTGGGCCGGTGAGATGGCTCAGCGGCGTAAGCGCCTGCCTTGCAAGCGCGAGGGCCCGAGTTCGACTCCCGGAACCCACATAGGAAAAAGGGGCCGGTGATATCACTCAGCGGCACGGGCGCCTGTTGGCGCGCGAGGTCCTGAGGTCGACCCCCCGGTACCCACAAAAAAAAAAAAAAGCAGATTTACTAGATGTTAAGTGAATCGAATACAGGATGTAGGGTTTGAGAGGCATTCTAAAAATGCCTGCATCGTACGGCTGCTTAACTGCCACTGACCAAGCAGGTGCTAAGTGGCACAGCAGTTACCTTCAAGGAAGGCAGTGTGTGCACGTGTTGATCCTGCGTGCAAAGATGCTAAGGAATCTTCCAAGTCTGATGGTAAATTGATTATCTGAGGATAATTCATGACAGGAAGGACTTCAAGTAGGCAAAAGAACTCTGAACCTACCAGGTTCTTAAAACAGAATCTCGATCCTCCCATGGAGATGATGAGAAGTAACCAGTCAACCGTCAGTCTTTAAAAGCTTAGATACTCCACTGTGTGAAGGCAGGGGCCTAAATGGATTATATTCTCAGATCCCTTTCAGATCTGAGAATCTGATTCCAATTCATTGATTCAGCGGGAGAGAAAAACAGGTGGAATACTTGTTTCCCTACTATAAGGGCAAATGCAAATTAAAAATAAGGGGCTTAATTCTCCCTGTTGAAAATAAGAGAAAAGACTCCCCTTTCCCTCTTTCACAATTTCTTTAGTTTTTAAAAATGTATGTAAATATTTATGATTAAGTCTCTTGCCAGTCTCTCAACGCAGCAGTGTTTCCTCAAAGGCCTCGGAGCCATCTCTGTGAGATGCAGATATCTAGAGGGACGGTGTTCCTACCTCTCAGGTCCTGCAGGGGCCTAAAAGCCTAACTTCAGTGGGTACCTTAGTACAATTTGCAAAACAATTATCTGTCATTGAGACATAGAGGGTATTCTTTTCCTCTGGAAAGCCACAGTGGTTTTCCCAGCTACCAAGATAAAGTTAGGACAGCTTCTGTGACAGAAGGTGCTGCTGAGTCCTCTTCCTTGAGAACTAGCACTACTTTACTGAAGAACCTGGATGTCCTGGGTGTACCTGCGTGGTTATGTGAGGAACAAGATTTATTTCTTTCATTACAATCTCTTAGCCAACTACTGTGGTTTGCGTCACATTCTGGTTTAATAATAAAAGTGTTTTGTTTCTCTGCTACCTTTTAGAGGTTTCTGTATTGAGAAAAGATTGTGTTCTTAATTATATTTCCCCAATAGTTTTGCCAAATGAATGTGGGATGTCAGGGAATTGCTTAATAAAGTGGACAACTGAAAATCTGTGGCCACACAACAATCAGAGGAGAGACCCTGAATTGTAAAGTGTCTCCTTATGTCACCACTGTTTTGGAACAGTAGTCAAATGAGCTACCCTCTCCTAACTCAAGCTTTTACTTTTGAATAAGCATAGGACATATGGGTTTGGAAATCCCACCCAGATCACCACTAGTTTTGATGGTGGAAAAATACAGGATGCCAGCAATGTTGCCTGCAGGTCTGTCACATAATGGTTAATATCTCTGTCACATTTGCAACATGAGAACCTAATCCTGCAGTGAGTTACTGGTATTTATGAGGCAAATTTCATTCTAAGAGAAAACATTTATTTATTTATTTATTTAGAGACAGGGTTTTGCTATATACTTTCAGGCTGTTCTTGAACTCATTATTTAGCCCAGATTAGCCTCAAACTCAGCCATCATCCTGACTCAGCCTCCCAAGTGTTGAGGCATGTGCCACCATATGGAGCTCTTTAAGAGAAAACTTTAAAATGATGTAGACAGCCAACAAGGAAAGATTGAAAAAAAAAAAAAAATATATATATATATAAGAGGAAATACAAGAATTAAGAGCACTTTATCTTGTCCAGCAGACTTTTCTTCCTTTATCTGTTGTCCTTGTTCCCTTGTTCCTCCCACCTCACTTAACCCTCCCCACCTCAGACCAGACCACTGAGAAGGAGTAAATGAGTAGCTTCCCTCCTTCGTGGGTTTTCTCGAGAAGAGAAAAAAAGGACAAAAATGTTCCAGTTGCTCCTGGGTTCCCTGCCCTGTTTAAGGAAGTAGAATTGTGTGTCTCCTGGCCCAGCCCTGAGTCCACTTCATGTCTTAAACAAGATTCTACCTCCAGGAGTCCCTTCTCATCCATACACCACTCAGCCAGCATGGCCGAAACCATAAACATAAATGACCAACTTCCTGGAATTGTTGAGAACGTAAATAAAGGGCAGTGTCCCCATGTGAAGGTAGCAGGATATTACCACATTTCCAGTAAAGAAGAAAGGCATATTTCATAAAGACATACAGATTTGCATAAGATATTTGAGAAATAAATTTGTTATCCCATTAACTCCTATAGGCACAAACACGGCAACTACTCTGACTCTGGTACCAGCACCTGCAAATAATCTCTCTGCAGTCAATGTTCTATTTTTTTTTTTTTTTCCTTCCTTTCCCTCTAGTGGACAAGTCTAAATTTTTGTTTGCTTTTACTTAAGAAAGAGCTCAATATTTGTAGCAAAGATTTCAAGAGTTTCAAGACTCCCCTACTATTTTCTCTACTAATTTATAAGAAATTTGTCCCACCAGAGGGATCTATGATTACACAACATGTGCGGTGATTTGCTGTTAGCCTCAAAAACTAAAGAACAATGCAAAACTGAGGCTTTGGCTTTCCTACAGCTCCTTGCTTCACAAGGTCATAAAGGCTCATTAAATAAACTGCAGCATTGCTTCGCTGAGGTAGAATATTAGAGCATCTACTGTCAGCTGAAGGCTATGAAGTGTTGCAATCTGGGAGTCAGCTGATTTTGCATATAAATGGCCTACTACAAAAAAACTCAGACATTTTGGAGGATTCATAGGGTATTAGCAGTGGATCTCAGCTTTTGCCAAATGCGCAAAAACTGACAAACAATCACATTACTCTCCGGACCTTCTGATCTAGTCCTTAGAATCTGAACAGACATTTGAAAAACTGACATTGGCTATCACCTTTCCCCCAACTTTAGGGATTCCAGTTTTTGAAAAACCTTTCCACTTGTTTTGTCATGAAAATAACAGTGTTACTAATGGAATATTGACTTAACAGCTGGGATTGGACCGTGGACCAATAGTTTATTTCTCAGTTCTAGTTGCCACCATGCTGGCAATGCCAGGGTGAGGGATGAGATGGACCCATACTCTTACTTTGGGTCACTTGGCTTATTTGCATGCCCACATGCTGTGACAGCAATCTGACAAGTACATCAACTCCAACATTTGTCTGTTCACTGTTAAGCTATGAGCAAGCATTACGAACAAAGCCTAATGTTGTGCTTGGGATGTTCAGTTTCCTTACCCCCACTGTCCTTTTACCAGGTCTGGATTAAATAAGTGATCCTGGCTAGGTAATGGTAATGGAAGAGAGCAGGCTTTAACCTGATTTAATAGACACTCCAGGTCAAAAGGCAGAGTTGATTGCTTACTGATGGATCATGCACTGGGATAAGAATGGTCAGTTTAAGTTTTCCTTGGCTGTGGTGATTTCTCATGAAATTTGGAAGCTTGTGTTTTGCCTGGAATTAAATTGACACAGCAGCAGAGTTAGTGCAATCATAGAACTGCAGTTCTTGCTTCTGGACTTGATAGGTAGATATATAGTAACAGTGTGTTTGGTGTCTGTCATGCAAAAGAACAAAACGAAAAAAAATTTTTTTTAAGTAGAGGATTCTTAGACTTCAATGAGAACCAAGAATCTGAACCAAAATTGTCTCTTGTCAAACTGATCGCTGATCTGCTGGGGCCTTTACACTTCCCTGCTCAGAAACCAGTTATCCATTTTGCTGACCGACCTGCCAAAGCTGCTGTTAAAACATGGCAGTCTCCAAATTTAAAAGTTCTCCTATTAATACAACATAAACATTTATTCATTTGTGAAAACATGCTTTGCAAGAGGCAGTGGGCAAAAATGTGACTGGACTATGGAAATTTCCTAACACACTCATTGGCCATTGGCTTGGTTAGTGTCGTGTCTTCCACAGAATTACCCAAATAAAAGAGTGTTTCTAAAGACACTAAATGCTTATCATACCTACCAAAAAGATAAAATTGTTAAGAACATGGTACAGAGATGTGCTGCTGGACAGCAAAACTCTTCACAGGCCATTATAAGGTAAGGCTACTAAATTCTCCCTGACCAGCTTTGCCAGGAACTGGTGGCCTCTGGTTTCACAGGATGAGCAGATGCAGAGGTAGGAGATGTGCCAGCTGTGATATTTGTGATGTCTGGGTGGCCTGAAGGCTGTCCCTCCTCTATAAAGCTTTCCCTCTATACACAATTCCCACTCTGGGGATCCCAAAGCACACTGAATCAGAAGACGTTACTTTATTCCTACTGTTGTCCAGGAATTATGCAAAGCTTTTAAAAAATTGAGCAAATGAATCAAACAAAACAAAATAAAACAAAACAAAACAAAACAAGTGACTCTAAACTTTCTTCAGTTAGGATTCAATAATCTACTGGGCTAAATTAGCACGAGTTTAACAACTAGCTTTATTAAATATTAAAATGAGGCCGGGGAGGTGACTTAGAGTGCTTGCCTAAGGAGTTGGATTCAACCCCCAGCATCACAATAAGTAAATAAATAAGAATAAAAACAAAATTAGAGCAAGTTCTGCAAGCAAACAAACTCTCTCCCTTTTAACTTACATTTGGCCTGCCTCTGAATTTGGGTCTGAGGCCATATCCTGTGCCCGATTTAACTGAATCCTTTCATAATTTTGTTCTATACTTCAAAGGCTTCTCTCTTCTTCCAGAAACCCTGAGTGTTAAATTCATATATCATAAAGATCTGTAAAGATCTGCCAGAGAAAGTCTGCTATACCTCACAACCGGGAGACTTCATCTACATAAAAGTGTTCCAGAGGAAGGATGGCTGTCACTCATGCTGAGAGGGACTCTTTCAAGTGTTGCAGATGACCCGCGGGACAATCCAAGTGAAGCCAGCTCCACAAGATGCCTGGACTGTGCTTTCCATAGCAGACCTAAAACTCCAGTTTCCACAGTAACTGATCAGCACTGAACTTAGCTGAAAAGAAACATTTCAGAAAACGTGTCACTGTTCTCACGGGCTGCTTGGCGGTCCTTCCCACAGCAGTGGTTATTGCGGTAACGTTGAGGGTCGTGTTTATTACAAAACAGTGTTGTCTGTTACACTTTCCTTTCTTTCTGCGCTCTACTGATGGTTCCCACAACCACATATTTCCAGTCAGTTCTAGTAGTGGTCCCAGTACAGAAAGAGTCTGAATGTACAAGTCCAACAATCTAGTTTTAACAGGGTGCAAGTGATACTTCACTAGTACTTTCGATAATAATAAATGTTACTAATATGCATCTCAGTGCCCAAGCTCTAAGTTTGATACAAAGATGTTAACTGGTTTGACTGAAAGGATAATGTAAAGAGAAAAGCAATTAATAGCGAACAGAAACTGCAAGGACGGGTCTCTGTCACCAGATGAATGCTGAGATGCGAGTTCCCTCCAGTTTCAGTGGAGATGAACAAACCGAAGTGAATACCCATTATATTTAAAGGTTATTCCCCAAGGCAAACGTAATACTGAATTTTTAAATTCATCAAATCGTGATTCTGGTAATTGCTTTTTTGTTTCTTACTACGGACTCACTATATATTTAGACAACTGAACGTTTCTCAGACAAAGGTAGAAACTGCAATGGAAATAATTAGAAGATCGTAGCATGACTGTAACACATGGAGGCATTGAGAGGGCAATTACAAATTAAAAACCAGAGGCTTAACCTCTCTGTTGAACATTAAGAAAAGACTTCCCCATTCCTTTGAAAATGTCTTTATCTTTTCAAACGTAAATGAGCCTTTTGCGTTTCTCAACTCAGCAATGTTTCTCCGAGGGCCTGGGAACCGGCTCTGAAATGCAAACATCCAGAGAGGTGTGTCCCTACCGCGTGGGTCCTTCCTGCATCAACAAAATGTATCCTATGGTGTCACTCTTACACATTCCTGTGAGAAGGATGCGAATTCTGCTCCAAACAGCCTTGTGCTGTAGGGCAAAATAACAAACTTCTCTCTCCCAACACCCCTCACCCCTATCATCCAGCCAACTGATGACTCAAAGCACTGTCACAGCCCCTCCTGAGAAGAGGGCTGACCTGGTGTGTTTTCCTTCTCTCTGTCAGGGCTCACCGGAAAGCACCTCCCCAGCCCCCTCTGCTCATGTAGATGTGAGGCACTTTGTCTTTCTCATGGCAGGACCCAGCCTCCCAAAGGTGTGGTTGATGGCAGGCTTCCCTTGCCGCCTCTGAGAGTAACTGCTGCCTGATGCCATCTGCCTTTCATCTCCTCCTCTGTGAAGCTGAGTTTTCACTGACACACGCTGGCTCCTCCTGCAGTGAACTCCCCGCGTGTCTCTTCCTCCTCTCTATTAGGAACTTGCCCTCAAAGGATCAGGCCGAGGTCCTCTGTGGGAAACGGACCCAGCCACTCAGTCCTCCTCCCCCAGTACGTTTCTCCCCCATCAGTGTTCAAAGATACCTGCTTTTTTGGCTTGGTTTTCAAAATTCTACCAGAATGTGAAACCTTCCCTTTCTCGCCAGACCCCACAACTGCCCCTGTCTCTAACTTGCGGGCATCTAGCACCCAACACTGACACATAATGGGTACCAAATATGTGTTGGAAAAAACCAATTTCTAGCCCTCAAGCATCCTGGGACCTCCTATTGCTAAGCCGACCTTCGGCTTTGCCCTCTGCCGGGAATGCCCTTCCAAAGGGGATTTCCCGCAGTCCCACAGCACACTCTCCCTACCGCCACCACTGCCAGATGGGTCCGAACTGTGGGCTGTCACACAGGTGTGCTGGTCTTATCACCACACAGGATCTAAGGAAGTCCCCAATGCAAAGATGGGGAACTTGACTCTCCCACCCATGGGATAGGTTGCAGGTTCTCCGACTTCTATCACAGAACAAGAATTTTTAGAACATGTCAGAAAGAGGCATAAAGGGATTTATTAGACAGAAATTTTATTGCAGGCCAATGAGAGAAAGAGAGAGGGAGAGAGAGAGCACTGAGTATATTTATGGGGCATTTGGCATGGAAATCTGTAGAACTTGTGAATCTATGTAAAAAGGAGATTCAATTTAAAGATGAAAGGTGACAGACAGCTCTTTGTGCAGGGGAAGTGTGATGGCTGATTCACAGGTGACAGCCATCCCAGATGACAGAGCTGTAGCCCATCCACAGGGAAAGATCCCTTTCATAGGTGAAAAGGGAATGGCCCAGGCTTATTGTGTCATTTACAGACACACTATTGTGTCTTTTACAGCCAAGGAATTCTTGGCTGGGTTTGTGTCACAAACCTGTAGTTTTTACTAAAGTACAATTTTAAAATTACAGTTTTCCTTGTCTCCTTCTTACCTATCTCACTTTTCCTATTGCATTTCAGTCTGAGGACCGTGGTCATGTCTGCAATGGGTCCCCACAGGGGGAGCCCCGCAGGCCTCCACATGTAGCAGATTCATCCCCAAATCTCTGTGTGCCGCTCCTTAGCAGGCAGCAGGTCAGTGTTTGAAGTTCTGTCCTTTTCCTTCTAGGCGAGAGGACGGACCGTATCTAACTCTCACCTTCTCTCTGCCACCTCTCTCTTCTGACTGAGCAGGAGCCTGTGCGGATCTGCCCTTCAGAGAGGAAGTGAGCGATGACAGCTGTGTCACACCACTGAGGCACATAGTTACAGTCTGGGTTACTTATAGGCCGAGGGAGAGCGGCAGCTCTTCTTCAGTCCCTTTGCTTTAGCCACACAGTGAGCGGTGAGTGGTGAGTGGCACCCGAAGCAGCCTTGCCACTTTCAGGCTCCCCTGAGGACCAGGGAGCGTCTTGACGGGCCCCATGTGTGGTGCTGACCATTCTGGGCCCTGAGTGCCTGTGCCGGTGTGTTCGTGAGGCTGCCTGGAGTCTGCAGGGCCTCACTCACCGGAGGGAGGAGGCTGGGCACATGTCACTCACCTAGCCAACCGCCAGGTCCCGTCCATCAGTAAGGACAGCCTGGACTGCCCCCCAAGTCCTTGGATGTGGCTCCTATTAGCAACTGGGCTTTGCAGCTTAAAGAACACACAGCTGGGCTGGTGAGATGGCTCAGCGGCATAAGCACCTGCCTGGCAAGCCCAAGGTCCTGAGTTCGACTCCTGGTACCCACATATGAGAGAAGGGCCGGTGATATTGCTCAGCGGCATGGGTACCTACTGGCGCGTGAGGTCCTGAGGTCGACCCCCAGTACCCACAAAAAAAAAAAAAAAAAAGAACACACAGCTGCTGTGCAGATACCTTAAAAAAGGATTTGATCTGATTCAGGCAAGTACACAGGACTGGGTCCCTTCTTTCCCTCCTTTTCAGGACTTCTGAAATCAGAAGGGGTGACAGGAGGTGGGCAGTAAAGAACCGATGGTCCCCACAGAAACCTCTAGGGCCCCAGACCCTACACTTCAGACAAAACCAGGCCCTGCATTTGTATAATCAGTAGTACTTATTGAGCTTTTCTATATGCCAAGCATGGTACTAAATACTTTCCGTGCGTTATTTTATTTGATTCTCAAAAAGAACGAGCCACTGATAGAGTGGATGTGTTTAACGTGTGAGGCCCAACTGATTCATACAGTGTGTAACTGGAATTTATTCAATTCTCCATATTTATCTTACACCATAATTTAAAAAGCCATTGGCACACATGCTATTATCCTTTTTGAAGGTCAAGATTCATAACCATTATGCACTACAAAGTGTCTCGAAGAATTTGCCCTAAACACGACTATCCCTGGGAAATGTGAGCATCCTTCTTGTCACCTCCCCACAGGGACTCAGTTACATGAGCTCCCCCGCTGTGGGGCCTGGCAGCTTCCATGCCTACCTGCCTAAAGACTGAGGACAGACACTTTTATGGATATTGTACCCCACCCAACGTGCCCTAAACAAAAACATCTCTGAAATTTTAGGGAAGCTCTGTGGGATAAGATTCATTTCGCGATGCCTCTGTGTGGGTAACAGTCCCTAAGGGCGGTGACCGTTGCTCAGGATGAAGGATCAGGCAGAATAGAGGTGTTTCATTAACCCTGCTGGTGGCCTGGCTCCTCCTGCCTCAGAGTCTTTGCCCTGGCTGCTCCTTCTGCCTAGAATCTCTCCTACTAAGTATCTGTATGGGCGCTCCCTCTCTCCCTCAGTTCTCTGCCCAAACTTCACCTTCTCAGAGAAGCCTTCCTGAGCCAACCTATATAAGGTTCAGCCATGCACTAGCCCCTTTCCCTTGCTTCCTCTTCCTCCATACTTAGTGTCTGTATCTAGTGAATACACACGCACATTTTCTTGCTAGTGTGTTTGTTGCCTGTCTCTCAACACTGGAATACAAGCCCCTCAAGGGCAGGATGTGTCTCCTGCTCACTGCTGTATCTGCAGTGCCGGTGCAGGTCTAGGCCCATAGTAAGTGTCTCACAAAATACGCTAAATAATTAGTGGCTTCCAAAGTGGGCTTCTCCTGTAGGAAAATGCACTTGTCCTGTTGTCACAGATGCCAGCAACCTTCCATTAAGTTTTAGTCTGTGCCCAACTGGTTTGCTAGCAGCATCACAGCCTCTGTAGTAGTCAGAGTTGCAGAGAGATGTGAAGGCATCTATTTTTTATTCCTCCACAGGTTCTGCCAGGGACCAAGACAATAAACCCCAGTTCTGCAGCCTCATTCCCAGATCAAAATCATACTCTCCCTGGAGGGCTTCCCAAGGGCAGGCCCTGGGTTTATTCTTTGGGTTTGTCTTCTTCCCTAGCTCCTTCTATTGTACTGGCACACGGCAGGCGCTCCCCACAATTTCGTAAATGAGAACATCCATTCTCTTCTATCACACACAGGAAGTATGGTGCTAGATGCAGAGGACAGCAGCGCTGGATTCACCCTTGCCCTCCTCTGAGGATGCTGCTGTACCACTCTACCAGGAGGAATGCTCACCCCAATACGTGCACACACACACACACGCAGGCATGTATGCACACTCACTGAAATGATCAGACAGGATCTTGAAGATCAGCTCGTCCATTTTTGCAGATGAAACCTGGGAAGGTAAGTGTGCATTTGCACCCCACCTTTGCACCACTCCCCATTGCCTCTCAGACATCCTGTGGACAGGAAGCAGTCCACGCCTGGCCAGGGCAGTTGTGTGTGTGGTGGGGGAGACAGGTACAGCACAGGCCTCCTCCTGCTTGAGACAGCGGGGAAGGATTTCTGAGTTTGCATTTGAAGAGAGAGAATGTGACTCACCTGGGTAAGAGCAAACCTCTCTACCATGTTAGAGACACTGACTAAATGGTCACTTGATCATCTTGGGCCAGCTGCCCATTGCCGGCTCAGTCATCAGTCACTGGAGTGAGGATGAGGTAGAGATGGTGGAGTCAGTGGTACATGGCTGCCCAGCCACCCCTTCAGGAACTGGCTTTGTCTTCCTTTTCTTCTCTCCTCTTGAGATGGCAGAGGAAGGATCCCAACTGTTGCTCAGGATGAAGGATCAGGCAGAATAGAGGTGTTTCATTAATCCTGCTGGTGGCCTGGCTCCTCCTGCCTCAGCTTCTGCACTGGCTGCTCCTTCTGCCCAGAATCTCTCCTACTAAGTATCTGTATGGGCGCTCCCTCTCTCCCTCAGTTCTCTGCCCAAACTTCACCTTCTCAGAGAGGCCTTCCTAAGCCCAGTCCTGTCCAGTCCTTCAGGGTCCTAGGCCCAGGCCCTTTGACTGTACCCACTCCTACCCCCCATTCCTTCTACCTGCAAACAGGGGAAAGGCTCTGAGCTCTAGTCCAAGATTTCCCAGGCAGGGCCTGTTTTAGAGATTTCAAAGAGAAAAAGAGGCCACTGAAAAGAAGTCTTGGCTCAGGTGATCACTGAGGTCTGTCCAAATTGCACCTCTCAAGAGCGTCAGGGAGCAACCCAATTTATGCATTGGATTCAAACTTATCATTAGTCTATTGTATTAAAAAAAAGTCACAGCTCATAAGCAGGCTTCTGGGAGAAGACTGGGTCAAGGGAATGCGATACGCATCAGTGGCTCAATCTACTGGTGAGTTTATAGCTAAACGTGACATTAGGAGCTGAAGTGTGGTCAGAGGAGGTGGGGGTGTAACCCAGGAGGGTCTAACTCCCTTCTTCCTCCATGAATCCCTCTCTGTTTCCTGCTACCATGCCATGAGCTGCTTCTCCTCTGCCATTCTACCCTGCCTAGCAGTAAATGATTCCTGCAAAGTCGAATGGGCCCTTTGAAGAGCAGATGACAGCTTGTGCCACATCTGTCTGGGTGTGGTGTTCACTTCATATCTCTCCTGTGATGCAAGCTGCCTTCTCTACGCTGAGGTTCTCAGCAAGGGGACCTTGGAGTCCTTTCAGAGAAGAGAAGTCCAGAGAAGGCCTCTTCCTGCATTGCTGTTCTCAAGGGCAGTCATCACCAAATCAGTGTGGCACATTTGGGGTGCCATTTTTTAGCTCCTTCAGGGTTCCAACACATCTTGCAGCCCACCCCATATGGGACCTGGTCCCCACTATGCACTGCTTCCATCTTTGGGGAGTGAAGTGGAACCATTTGTGGGTGGCTGGAACTGATGCTTAAGTGGATGTGGCTTGGAAAACCCCTACCCATCAGCAGTCAAGCTTTTCCTCATTTCTGGAGGTGCTGAGGGGACCCCGAAGTGGGCTGTCACAGACACTGCTTATTGATATGTGAGCTAGCACCTCATCCAGGGGAAGGATATGAACAGCTCACCATGAACCATAACATGGCTTGGTGTGAAGAAGGACCGAGAATCAAGGTCTTTACCCACATGTCTGCTTTCTTTTTACTTGTGGTTTCATATCTTTATGCCTAAAAGGCTGTGATAGTGAGATACAATAAGAAATACGCATTTGTTCTTCATGGCTAGTTCATGACACAGAGCTTCTAAAACCCTGAGAATTTTCTGAGTGACAGGGTGGGAGGAGCATCTTTTGTCATTCACAACAAGCCTCTTTCACCCACACCTAGGCTTATGCTGGTGAGGTGGCTCTCGGCACTAACTGTCAGAGGAACGGTCCTGTGATCAGAGGGTTGGAAATTTCAGTCCCTTCCCCTGGCCTCTAGGGAGAGATGCTGGGAATAGACTTAACCACCAATGGCCAGTGGTCTAATTGATTCTGTCTGAATAATTGAACCTCTGGAGAAACCCTGAAGGAAAGAGTTGGTGACACCTGGAGGGTGGCGCATGGCAGCTCCATGGGGACAGAAGCTCTTGCAAGCAGGACATTTCTGGCTCTCACACTATGTAGTGCTTCAGCTGGTTGTTCCTCTGTATCCTTTATTAATAAACCCATAGTAGTAAGTAAAGTGCTTTCCTGAGTTCTGTGGACCATTAAAGCAAATGATCAAACATGAGTCAGGGGCCAGGGAACCCCTGGATATGGAGCCAAGTAGGTGGGAGTGTGGAGGCCCAGGATTGTGACTGTCATGTCACTTTTCCAAGGAATCCCCCAGCCAGGGCAGCCTTGTCTGTGAGAGGGGCAGGGCTTGATCCTGGACACTGAGAGTTTAGAACCAGGCAGTGAGACGCGAGCGGGATGTCTGGTGCCAATGGAGGCTGCCTCCACTGTGCCCAGCCTGTTGCCTGGGGCCTGATCACCCAGGTGTGAAGTGTTCTCTGCCTCCTTCTGGGCACTTCCTTGTTTGCTGGCATGCAGAAGTAGGGGACGAGGGAAAGAAGGTCCTTCTGGCCATCTTTTCTGTCAGTCCACAGCTTTAGGGCAGGTTGGGAAAGGTGAGGGAGTGTCTGGAGCTGGCTTTGGTGTTCGAGTGTAGATCCAAGCACTGGCCCTTCACTTGCTGTGTGACTCATGGCGAGTATTTGAACTTCTCTGGACCTCAGCCTTCTTCTATTCCATGAAGCTGTGCCTGTCTCTTGGAGTTCTTGAGGGACACAGCAAGAAGAGCGTGCGGTGTAGCACTGGAGCGTAGTGAGACTCTCTCCCGCGATGGAGGATCTTCAGCACGGCCAGCGCTCCCCGTTTTCCTGCAGTCTGGGCTCTGTGCTCCCTCAGCTCCTGGGGGAGAAGGGAGGGAATGCTGTGCCTACCGCAGCAACTGCTGGTGGGAAGTGGGGGATTTGATACACAGAGCGTGGGCCCTCCAGTGGACAAGCCTGAGAGAGGAAATCTCTTTAAACACAAATCACCCTATTTTTAGGGCTCCTCCACAAAACTTCTTATTCCTGAAAGAGAAAACACCTATAAAAAGCATTTCAGAAAAGCCACAGGGTGGTCTATAGAGGCCTTGTTTAAATAATCAGCTTATCTTAATTATGCCATCTAATGCAGCTTGTCAAAATTCCCAGTAGGCAATTTAGAAGAAAAGCAACAGGCAGGAAAAGGAAACTAAGGAAGATCAGGAAACCTCAGTTGTTCTCGTGTGATGGCTGGGAGCGAGGCCTCTGAGTGACCCCTGCCTGGCTACCCTCCCGCCCTCTGCCTCCTCCCCTCCTGCAATAGTCAGCTTTCTGTCACCATAATAAAAGACCTAAGAAAATCAACTTCAGGGAGCATAAGTTTATTTTGGCTCATGGTTTTAGAGGTTTCAGCCATGGTCACTTGGTCCCATTGTTTCTAGGCAGTGCTAAGGCAGAAACATCATGGTGGAAGGGTGTGGCAGAGCAAAGCTGCTTACCTCATGGCAGCCAGGAAGCAGAGAGAAAGGGAAAGAGCAAGAGTGACAGCAAGAGGGAGAGAGAGGGGAAGGCCCTAGGGATAAGATGCACCCGTCCAGGACACACTGTCAGAAATATACTTCTTCCAACTAGCCCCTACCTCCTACAGTTTCCACCACCTCCCAATAGTCCATTCAATTATGAACCCCAAAATAATACCCAAATCACCTCTTTGAGTTTGTGCTCTATTTCCTTCCCATTTTTCCACATCCTCCCACTCACTCTTCTATCCCATGTTCTGCCCTTGCGCTTCCAGCCTGGGCAGTGGGACATATTTGCGAGCCCATCACAGGGCTTTGGGGAAAGCTCTTCCTGGCCACGGTGCCCTCATCCTATCTCTGCCCACGTACCATGATTCTACCCAGTGCTCCTCTTAGAACTCATTGTGACTGCCTATTTGCATTTTTAATTGTCTCTACCTACCCACTCTTGCTGTGACAGAAATGCCAATTCCACCAGGATAGGGACATGTAGCTAAGCCCCAGCATTGTTCCTTGATGTACAATAAATGCTCAAAAACAAGCATTTCAAGGGAATTAATAGCAGGCCAACTCCCTGTCATTGGAGGAGACCAGCTGAGAGCACCAGGTCCCAGAGGTGGGTGAAAGTGATGGGAGAGCTGCAGATCCTAAGAGGGGCTTGAGGAGCATGAAGCACCCTGGCTGTGGTTTGACTTGTCCCAGGAGACACCCCTGTTTCGGAGTAAATCTGCCTGATGTTGGCAGCACACCCAACATTCCATACAACAGACAGCGCTGGCAGGTGGTTAACGCTTTGTAAATGCTTCTCGTGGAAACGGACTTGTGTTTGTATGAATAAGCATATAACGCACAGTTACATATGACGATGGAGGAGGAGGATGGCCTCATGGTGTGGCCCGCCTGGCAGCCTCAGCATCAGCAATGCTCATGTGCCAACCTCTCTCAGCACAGGCCCAGGGTGGCAGGGGTTTGTGTGTGTCAGTGTCACATTTCCCCCATCTGCCTGGCTCTGTTCTTCTCAGCTGTGTGGCCCTAATTGTCTCATGTCCTTCATCTGGAAAGCAGGGACAGAAATAGCATTTACAATATGGGCTTATGATGAGCATGAAGTGAAATAATAAAGGCAAACAGGTCAGCACTCAGGACAGAAAGACCCAGAAAGCGCGAGACAACAGCTGCGATCGTGCCCCTAGTGTCTCTGTGACGAAGCATTTGTAGCATCCTCTCTTTGGTGACTGTACAGACACTGCGCAGGATTCGGAAGACACAGGCCAGGTGGCTTTGTGGGGGAGTACAGATTAGGAATAGATGGTCCCAGAAGGAGTGGTTGACAAAGCTGAAAAGAAAGTACAGGCCACCAGTTAAACTTTAATTGGAAATACATAGCATTTTGGGGGTATATGTATATCCCATGCAATATTTGGGACATGCATAGTTATAATTTAAAGTTATCTGTTGGAATTCCAGTCTAACCAGGCATCCTGTATTCCCCCAGGAGGCTGGGGTTCTCCTCAGGGAAGGACCTCCTGACGCAGTCTGCCCAGGTGGACAAAAGGGACAGAAGCCGGGATATAAAGGCAGTGGCCTATCTTGGAGCCTTTAAATCTGCTTCCATGGCCTCTCGCCTTGTCAGGGCTCCTCACAGTGTCCCCAGTGCCTGGTACTCCCTGGCCCAGCATAGGCACTCAGAAGTTGACCTGCTGGAAGAGGCAAGGAAGGAAGGAAGGAAGGAAGGAAAGAAGGAAGGGAGGAAGGAAGGAAGTTACAGTGGTCTGCAGGCTAGACCATCAGAGGTTTGTCCCCAGGTGTCTCCTTTAAAGTGGTGCAGCCCTGGGAAGGGCCACACTAAGCTGCCACAAGCTGCCCACAGATTTTTGGGTTCTGTGAGTCACACAGGCATGCTAGCAGGGGGGCGGGCCTCAGGGACCTGGGGTCAGAATGCCTGGATTTGGATACCAGCTCCCCTCTCTGAAGTGAGCTTTGAACTCCCCTGTTCTTTCCCATCTTCGATTTCAGTCTGACCACCTCAGAAGGTACTCAGAGGCAACTGCTCTCCATGCCTTGCCAAGGACAGAGAGCGCTGGAGAGATTGCTTAACGCCAGGAGGGTGCGGAGAGACAGAGGGAGGTTTCCCCAGGATGGAGTGGGACGGAGTAAGGGTTGGAAACCATTTGGCGAAAGCAAATTGGGAAGATAGCAAGGGCTCAGACGAGCTTTCTGGTTTCTTCCTGAAGGTTCCTGGGCCCTAAAAGTGGTGTGGACCTGGATGGACAGTGAGAGCAGGACGGTGGGTGTCTCAGTAGTAAGCAGTGTAGACAGATTCGCAGCGCTGTTCGATTGCTCTGGTTCTGTCCTGCCTGCCTTGCAGGTGTTAATTCGCTGATCCTCCCGGTGGCAGTTTCTGTTCTCCCCATGGGAAAGCCGAGGGGCAGAGACTAATTTAGGAGCCGTCAGAAGGTCTTCCAAGGCCCGACCTGCACAGGGCCTGCGGTGAGAGGGTCCAGGTGACAGGATTAACTCCTCTTAAACTGGATCAGGAGACTAGGATTTGAATTTGAGTCAATTTAAAGAAGTGGGGGGTGGTACTTAGTTTGTCACCTGCAATCCAAAATACCTGTATACAGTCATTATGGATATCCGACCTTGGGAAACGCGTCCTTTGCCCCCTCCTGACCTGGCTCTGGCCACAGGGGAGGTAGAGGCAGGCTCAGGCCTCAGCCTGCTTCTTCCCCCTCCCCAGCGGACGCTGGGAGGGACTTCTGCTTGACTTAGCTCATCAGAGCTTCCCTAGGTGAGGGTGGGGCAGGGAGGACGTGGCAGGGGATTTATGTGAAAGCGCCAATATGAGCCCCCGGTACGTCCTAGCTGCCCGATCTCCGCAGAAAAGCGGAGCAAGACGAGCGCAGTGGCTCCAGAGGCCGCGGGGGGCGCTGTGAGCCGCGGTCCCAAGGCTGGGTGCTGGGAATCCGAGGCGCCCCTTCTTACTCGCAGATTCTGACACAGCGGCAGGAGGCGCCCATTCAAGGGCTCGGGGCAGAAGCGCTTCCGCTGGCGTCCGAGCACGGGTCAGGGTTGGAGAGCGCTGACCCAGGCCCACCTGCCTCCCAGCTCCGGTTCCCGCGGCCTTCTCCGTGCGGGCCGGGACTGCGGGCCGGGACTGCGAGCCGGGACTCCAGCACTGCTTCCTCTCACACGCGGAGAGCCAGGTGCAAAGTTCTTCCATCCTGAGCCAGGGGCCTGCCTCCCACTGCCGTCCTCGCCCCGGCGGGGCCTTGCCACCGGTCACCTCCCCCAGCACCCCTCCCTGCCAAGGTCACCTCTCCCTGCTGCTTCTGTGTGCAAATAAAAACCGCGGAGCGCCCTCTGCACCCTTGCTGGCTGGATGCATCTGTTCACATCCCTGGAGAGCAGCGCTCTGAGCCTGACTCTCCGAGCGGCCTGCTGGAGGGAAGAGGCAGAGCCCACCCTCTCCCTGGGAAGACGCTGCCTTTCAGGAAGCCTCTTAGGTCTGAAAGCCCGTAACGCTAACAGAAGAGTGGAGCCCATGATAGCGCTCTCACACTAGCTAATTCCACAATTGATCTACTTGAAAAAAATCGCCTTCACACCGTTATTTTACTGCTTTGTAGCCTACCATTTTTATAAACTCTTCCCTCCAGGTATCTGCATAGTCTTTCTAATTGCCTTGTAGTGGCTGCGCAGCACAGCACCCTTGGCCGAAGTTCGAACCCCGGTCTCTCAGTAGCTCACTGCAGGCACCTGACACCTCTGCTCCTCTCCGCAGCTCACGCTCCCCCTGTGCCTGCCACGTGCTCATTCTCTTGTTTGTCCTCTGACTCCCCTGCCTTAACCATGCTGCATCCCTGCCACTGGGGGCACAGTTAGGTCACACCGTTCATGACACTGTCATGGCTTGTGTCTAGATGTCCACCCCAAGCCTCATGCGGTCATAGGTGAGGCTTTTTCAGAGGTGGCTGAATCTAGAGTGTGCGACTGATTCATGGTACAGTGCTAGGATTAAGGGTGCTAGGCTTAAGGGTGGATGATTACTAAATAAGTCCACTGATTGGTTTGGCACTGCCCTAATCCTAGTAGCCTGGATACAATAAAAGGGGCAGAAAGAAGCTGCTAAAGTCCCTTGCTTGCTTTCTACCTTCTGCCTGCCATGAACTGTTTCTCCTCTGCAAGGCCGGTCTGCCACGCCACCCTGCCTTGGAGCCAGCCAATTATGGACTGAAACCTCTACAAACCATGAGCCAAATATACCTTTCCTCCTTTAACTTAGGGTGTTATGTATTTTGTCTCAGAACCAAGAGAAAAGTAACTAAGACAGACGGTGTCTTGGAAGAATCATAAGACCGCTCTTTTAGATGCTGGTTGTTAGACCATCCTTTGCCTTTGCTAGTAACCATCATCTTTTCTGGAGCTAGGCTACTGTGGGCCAGCCCTGGGTTGGGCATCTGACATACTTTATCCCAGGCAATGCTGAAGGCCACTGTTTGAGATACTCATATGTAACTACACACTACAGATGAGAAAACTAAGGCTCAGAAAGATTAAGCACATTATCCAAGATTACGCAGCAGTTCCAGCAGAGGAAGAAAGGAGTTACACCCAGGTCTGTGTAACTGTGAACCTATGCTTATGCTACTACCCCGCATTTCGGGAAACGTGATCTGGCTCACCATGTATCTGAGCCCTTGTGAAATGAGCCTCAATATAATTGCATTGCAGCAAATTTTGCAGAATTTTTTCTCCAGTCAAGCCTGGAGACCTGCTTTTTGTTCTTGTGACCAATGAGAGACACACTTCCCAAACCTACTGTGCAGATTGAGCAATGGATGTACAGACAAAAGTGGCCACTCAGCCAGAAGGGATGGGGGACTAGCATGCAGACCCCACAGCGTCAGACAGCAGGGGGAGGTCAGGTGACAGTGGGGCCATCAAGGGAGATGCCCTTGGCAGCTAGGCCCACCTGCAGTTCTGCTTCCAGGACCATGGTGGAACCATCCCTCCTCTGCCCCTTCTCCTGCCACCTTTCAGAGCACTCTGTGTGCAGCCCAGTGCTGCCTTCCCGGCTGGGCTGGCTCACCTGCCTCCTCCCAGCCTCCTGACCATTCTGGCCCATGGCAATCACATGCTCCTCTGAACTCCTCTGCAATTACAATTTCAATAATTCATTTGGCAATTAATCATATCCTGCCTTGTGACATCCCTTCTATTCCATGTTGAGCTGTTATTTAGAGGTGCAATTGTTTAACTTCCCATGAGCAGCATATGCTGCCTTGCTAATCTAGTTGGGCTTTTGTCATTTCCTTGCTGGCAGTCAATCAAGCAGGAGGAGCAGGGGCCCACAGGGGGCGGAGGTGGGAGCTGGAGCAGGCAGGATGCTCAGCCTGAGTCTGTAGGAGCAGAGAGCCCGGTGCCCTCTGACACAGCTTCTTAGGGAGCTAGGCGGCTCATCACCTGCCTCAGCCTCCTTCCTCCTTGTTCACCAGTTATGAAACAGCTCTGGACACAAACTGTCTCAGGAATTTTCCATGCATTTGTACAGTCTCTTTGACTGGATTCTATTTCCTGTGGCAGGGACCATTCATTCTATTTTCACCAAAGCTGCCTATCAGGATGTGGTGAGCCCTGTCTTGAGTGTCACCTCTGCCACTTATTAGCTGTGAGCTGTGAGTCACTTCACTTCTCTCAGCCTCAGTTTCCTTGTCTCTAAAATGGAGGAGGGGGGGTACCTGTTTCATGAAATTGTTATGAGAATCTTGAAATCAGCATTATGTTAGCATTTTCTATGTGTATTCTAAGTGTCCTGTAAAGAGAACCACTTTAATCTTCATAGTTACTCTTATGAAGGAGATTCTATTATTATTGTTTCCATTTTGCCCATGGAATTTGGGGGAGGGGCAGAGGAAGTGGGCAGGAGCTGCCAGGGTGACACAGGAAGTCCAACCAAGACTGGGTTAGGGGAAAGTATTCCATGCTGTCCTCCTCAGTAGGGTCACAGTGATTAAAGGACAGCACGAAACATGGCCTCGAACTACAGAGAGAGAATAATGAGAGGAAAGAAGGGAAGGCTGTGGGACCAAGAATGATGATTCTGGTACTGGGCTTCCCTGATTGGCCAACTACAGAGTCCAAAATGCTATTCTAAAAGCCACAGGGTCAAAGAAATGAAGAAAATTCAGCTGCTTGTGTTCTGGGGGCTCACAGTAAAGGGGGCCTCTTAATGAACATCTGTAAGAAACCCATGAAAACAATGCCACCTGCCTGGGGGACTGCAGTGATTTAGAAGCTTTTTACATGAAGGCAGGGTGTGGAGAGAGCCAGGATGCTACACACTGGAGAGAAGGGAAGTGGGGCAACATTTGACCAGAGCCTTTTTGTTTCCTCTGACCCTTAGAAAATAATGATGCTTAGTGTTATTGCCTTTAATTATGAGTGAGGAAAATGGCTTACACAGCTAAAGTAACTTCCCAAGGTCAAGAGCTACTAACACCCAGAAGATGAGCTATTTTCTGGGCTCTGCTGCCTCCCAGTTGTGTGACCTTAGGGCACTTGCTGAACTTTCAGAGCCTGTCTCTACCACACTAAAGAGGATGCTAAGAAGACTAGAAGTGTTGTTGGGAAAGCTTTATAAACAGAAACTTACGCCACCCAGCCCAGCTCATAGTAGATACTAACATGTGGGCACCTCCTACACTTGTCTCCAGCCTTGGCCTCTCTCTTCTGCCTTCTTCGCCTGGATGTCTATGGCATCTTACATTTACTGCGTCTGTATTCATCACCATTTTTCCTCCACTGAGACAAAATATCTGACATTTACAATTTAAAGGAAGAGAGATTTATTTTGGCTCACGGTTTCAGAAGTTTTAGTCAATGGTCGTCTGGCTCCAAGGCAGAAGCATCATGATAGAAGGCTGTGATGGAGCAAAGTTACCGGCCTCGTGGCAGTCAGGAAGCAGAGAGACAGGAAAGAACCAGAGAAAGAGAGGAAGGTGCTGGAGATAAGATCTATCCTTCCAGGTGACATCCTCTACTTCCTCCAACGAGGCACCACCTCCTAACAGCACATTCAACTATGAACTCACCAGTGGACTCATCTGTTGATGAGGTGAGTATCCCCATGATCTCATCAGCTCCCAAAAGCCCCACCTCTGAACACATGAGCCTTTTAAGAGACATTTTTGATGCAAAATACAACAGCATCCAAAATTAAACTCCTGATGTTCTCTGCCAAACCTGCTCTATCTTCCCCTTGTGGAGGCTAAATCTATAGAAATATAGTTGATACCTTTTTCTCCCCCCACCATATCTGAGCCAACAGGATATCTTATTTTATTGGGCTTTACCTTCAAAGTGCATCCAGATCCAACTGCCATTACTGCCATGGTCTGAGTGGCCACTCACTGTCCCGTAGTTTCCGGGGTAGATTTTTACTGGTCTCCCTGTTCCCATCCTTGCCTTTGTCTAGACAATACTCCACTCAGCAGCCAGAGTGACCCTCTCTCAACATGCATCAGAGCACAACCTCCTTAACCCTGTGGAGAAGCCAAAGTCCCTGCCATGGGCCTGTGGCAGCTGCCTCTCATTCCCTCTGCAACTCTCCAGCCACCACTCACTCTCTCTCCCTCTGCCTTGGGCAACAGCCTCTTTGCCACTGCTGCAGCTCAGTATGACAACCTGTTCTCAGGCCTTTGCACTCACCAGGCACTCTCTCTGGATTGCTCGGCCGCCAGATACCTGCAAGGCTCAAATCTTCACCTCTTTGCCACTATCTCTAGTCCCATGATGACCTATCCTCCCAGTTGGCTTTATTTGTTTTCAGAGAGCTTAACACCTGTAATAGACTATGTAACTTATCTATTCCTGCCCATATGTCTCCCACTCCCCCATAATATTTGAGAATTTTATCTGTATGTCTGGTTTTCAGAACAACGTCTGGAGCATGGGAGGCTTTCAGAAAATGTTTCACGAATGGACGAATGAATGTGGAGGATTGGCTGGGCCAGCCCCACCCCCACCCCTGGACTTGCTGGATGAGTAAACAGAAGACACGGTGTCCCAGGGAGGTGGATGGGTGGTGATGAAAACTCAGCATGCTATTGCTTAACCCTTGAGGCCTTTCTGTCTCATTCTTTACCACAACCAGCGCCATTAACTTGAAATCAGTGAGACAGAAACTGCCTCTTGTTGGCTGCAAGAGCCTATGGCTTTGCCAGGTCTCCTTGAGGCTGGGTGGATGGGTCCTTGGCTGAGGATGAACATTTGGGTGACCAGAGGTGTTCTCCTAATTCAGTGCGAGCACAGAGCAGAGGCGTCTCTCCCTTGGCAAGGATGGCCTCAGCTGCTCTGTCTGCATGGTGGGGGGTTCCTGAGAGGCCAGCTGTGCCATGGGCCTCATGGAAGCCCAGGGAGAGCTGTGAGGGAAGGTGGGACAGAGGGACTTGGACATATCTCCCCCAGACAGGTAGGACAGCAATAATTTGGAACCATCTGTGCTGTTATTAGACATTCTAAGTAGAGCAAGATTCCCAGAACAAAGAAAACAGCCTTTCTAAGGGAGGTGTGTGTGTGTGTGCATGTGAAAGAGAGAGAGAGAGCACAAACCCAGCAGCTGGCAACAGCCACTCACACACGCCCCCCTCATCTAATCATAAAAACACATTCCAAACAGGTTCCAGAGCTGTCCTTGGGAGGGATGTTTGAAATATATATATATATATATATATATATATATATATATATATATATATATCCCTGAAATGTTAACTGTCAGAGCTCTCAGGAAATGGCTCTGCATGAACAGACTTTCCTGGACCTTCATTTCATAAATGTTGAAAACAGAATTTTTATAAGACAAAGGCAAACAGAACTGGTGACAGTGGTTCTTGAAACCCTTTTCTTATCTTTTTCTCCAGTACCCCCCTCCCCCACACCACCCCTGCCCCTGCTGAGGCCCTCTCCTCTCCCCGGAGACTAGCATGGCTCTTCCAGATGAGTCCCTTGGTCACGCAGGGTCAGGGAGGTAAGGAGAGGTGGGCAAAAGTGGGGGATGGCCCAGCCTCTGGTGCAGCAGGAGAACCAGATGTGCAGAGGGCGATGAGATGCGATTGGGAAGGGCTACTTCCTACAGTGCTGGTGAGCTCGTCACCTAGCCATTCCCAGCCTCAGTCTTCTTGTCTGTGTAATGGGGTGATGATAACTACTGCACATGGCTGTGAGGATCAGAGGAGAACAGAGATATCACTGGGTGAAATGTCATCAGGTTCTGGAGGAAGCAAGCCCTTTTCTTCCTGAGTTTTGAGGCAACCCAAAAAGAATTTCTATTTTTCCCAACTTTTGGGAAAGCAAAGAGATGGGATGCAAGGACAATAAAGAAACAGACAGCCAGGCATGGTACAGTGTGGCTGTAATCCCAGCATTCTGGGAGGCTGAGACAAGAGGATTGTAAATTTGAGCCTAGACAGGGAAACTTAGCTACTCAGTGGGTCTCTGGCTCAAAATTAAAAAAAAAAAAAATGACCTGGAGATGTAGCTCAGTACAAAGGCCCTGGGTTCAATCACAGTACTGCAAAACAAACAAACAAAAAATGAAAAATCAGCGAGGAAGGGCATGGAGGAATTTAGAGCTGTCAGCAGCAAGGGAATGAGCCAGGGACAGACACGATTAAGAAGTTCCTCTGGGTGAAATCCTATGTGAGAAACTTAAAGAAACTTCATCCACCTCTCCCAACCTCTCTGTTAGATATAAGTACTCTAACTCTGTATTACAGAAGAGGAAGCCAGGGGTCAGCAGTAGAAATGATATGCAGGAATTATGGAGCTGGAATTCAATCCAGATGTGCCTCCTCTTGGTCCTGCTCCCATATGTGAACTGGAAGGTCCTCCACATGCTTGGGCTCTCCTCCCTCCTTTTCCACTGATTTGCCGTATGACCTTAGGTGAGTCGCCTTACATCTTGGGGCATTTATCTTCTCATCTGTAAAACTGAGGGGTGGACTAGTAGACTCCAGTACTGAGGCTTTATGATAGGATAGATTGAGTCATTGCCATGCTATTCCCTGAGGGAGGGTCGCATTCGCTGCCCCACTGACAGCAGGCTTGACTGTGTGGCTTGACTGTGTGACTTGCCAATGACATGTGAACGGAAGTGACATGTAGGAGGTCCAAGGAGAAGCCTGGGGAGCCTCTGCGGATGCTGCTATTGCAACTTCCTCCACCAGATGGGGCTGCCCGGGTCCTGGATGAAGAGGATGCCGACCGAGCAGCCTCTCACTATGATCACAACAGAATGAGAAATAACGCCTAGAATTCAACATAAACTGATTTATAAAAGAGAAATAAAAATATTACACCTAATCATAAAAAAGAAATGAGGCCCTGCTGCTCTGAAAGCCACTGAGATTTAGGGCCATTTGTTACTACTGCTGAACTGAGCTTCAGTTGACTGAGACTGTGATTCTGTGAGAAAAGGAGGAGGACAGGGAGGACAATGCCATGAGGGGAGACCCATTCTGACCTTCTCTGAGTAAACCCGGCAGCCTGAGATGTAGATGGCAGTTGAGTGACCTGTGCTCCTCCTGACCATCCAGAACGGGACTGATACAGTAAGAAACGGAGGCGCTGAGTGAACCACTCCCTTCCCTTCATTCAGCTGTGGGCACTGCACCCCTCCGGTGATTATCCATGTTTAAGCTTAGGTCATTGCGATGCCCGAGGTGTAAGACCATCAGTTCTGACACCACTGAGAGATGGGATGGGAGGCACCTGGTGTCAGAGGCGTCTGGCCACAATGGGAGCCACCTGAAGCTAGAGGTGTCTGACCCTTCAAATACTGGAAACCTGAGTTGTATTTGCGCTCATCGAGGGTTCTTCTTCCTCCTCCACCCAGGGCCCAGTGCAGCCCAGAGATGCACCAGCCCGGAGCATGCATCCTCACACACCGTCAACACCGCCACCAGCTCCTTCACTGAGAACTTCTTAATCACCAGCATCAGGTTTGCCTGTAACCAGGAGTTCCCCTTCCTCCTCCTTTTCCCCTTTGCCCTTCTGCCTGTTCCTGCTGCTACTGTCCCGTGATCTTCAATAAATGTAGCTATTTACTACTTGCTACAGGGTGCAAGCGTGGCAGTTCTCTCCTTGTGTGCACAAGAACCTGGACTATTCTTGGCCCTTTCAACTGTAACAGGACTTTGGCACAGACTGAGAGCCTGGGGCAGGGAGGCCACTAACATCTCAAAAGAGCCTTGTGGCAGAGGGTTGGAAGCCAGCAAAGCACCCATGAGAGGATGAGGAGGTGAAGTAAGAGATAAGCATGAATGAGGGTGCTACAAGATGTTTTCCCTGTTTCTGAAAGAATGGTATTTTTAGGGTACAGCTGATGCAGGACAGTTCAGCCGGGGTAAAGACCTCCAGGCTCTGAGTGGTTAACTTCTTGTCAAAGTGATGCTGTCACTGTCAGAACTGGGCCTGGGCCCAGACCTGGTGAATGCTAGCTTGCACTCACAGGTCAAGGGCCAGTAGTTTGACTTGAAGGACTGTAAATATGGTGGAAGCAGCAGCCGGGCTCCCCCAGCCTCCTGGGAAAGGAAAGGATGATCAGGGAGGCAGGCGCAAGACATGGGCTCCCTGGGAAGAGCAGGGCAAGGATCTGCAAGCAGCACTGTTTCTCTTGTGCTGCAGCCCCGCATGCTCAAGTTCTTTCACCTGCTTACTGTGTTTGATCTCCTGCCAGGCCTATGACCCAAGCATTCTGATTCCCACCGAATAGTCAGCCGAAGCCTGGGGACGTTTGCCAAGACCTGGCAGTGCATCAGTGGTAGAGCTGAGATTTGAACCCATGTCACTGTGCCTGCAAAATCCCTGCTAAGAGAAGGTTTGAGAGGGAGTAGGAACAGCTAGACACCAGAGGCAATGGTTACTTATTCCCGGGCTGCCTGGCCTCGCCAGCCCTGACTCAGAATGACCGACCGAGCTCTTAGCTAGCAGCTTCTCCCTGGCCCCCCTGGAGCTCATCAGGAAGGGTTTATGCCCCTGGCCAGACCTGCCTGGGTTCCCTTTGTCACATTGGTGCATGGCTTGAGTCTCCCCAGCAGTGCCGCATCCCTCTCGACCAGCCAAGGATCGGGTCAAGGTTGCCAGTGTGTTCTTGGCTCTCTGGACAGCCCTACAGATTCCTGCGGCTCCTGAGCCACTTGTTCCTGTCAAGCCCCAGATGACCAACCTACACCCCAGAATTCTAGTGGGCGGGGACTGGACGAAGGGAGGCTTCGTGGGGCTTGGCTTTGGTTCCATTGCATACTTGAGGCTGGGCATTTCCTCCCGACTAATAAACAATCATTATTTTTCTCAGCCAAATGGAAGCTGGCCCTGAGCTCTCAGCAAGAGAGCAATAACAGTGGCATATCGACAGACAGGGAGCACTTAATAAGCCACAGACTGATGAGGCTCTGTGATGGATAAAGGCTGTGCTATCGATTATCAGAACCCCTCCGGCCCACTCGGGGGTCTGCCCACACCAGTTCTCTCGTGAATAGGCTCCAATGGCTCTCAAGAGATTAGCTGGATGGTGAGGAGGGCTGGGCCCGTACACTTCCATTCCAAGGGGAAGAAACATATTTGTAATTGTGGGAAACATAATAGATTAGTGAAAGTACATGACTTCAGCTACAAAAGTTGGGTATGTAAGTCATGGTTCTTTTTTTCTGCTATAGCAGAACAAAAATAGCAGATTTTTCATCAAGATAGAAAGCAAGAACCACAAAAGTCGTCTCCCTCCTCCATTCTTATCCCTTTCTAGCCAGAGTCAAGTAGCCTGAAGGAAACTCCCCCTGGTCTGGTAACCAGGAAACCCAGGATGAAAAGCCCAGGCTCTTCCAGGTGGAAAATAAGGAAGCTTCAGCTCACAGCCAAAAGGTAAGGACATCCTGCACGAAGCCACCTGCTGCACTGAGATGCAGGAGCTGCAATAAGCAGGGGCCAGGATGTGACAGGCAAGGGGCAGCTGGGATGGAGGCTGGAGAGAAGGCCTTCCAGGGACAGAACAAAGTGCTGAATGAGCTCAGTTTATGAGTCGAGCAGCCTGGGCTCCAACCCAGCCCATTTGCTGCATAGCTCTCTGTTTGCAGGCATACCCACTCCCGGACCTCAGTGTTTTAACTATAAAAGAGAGAAATACTGGAAAAGAAGAAAGGAAAGCTTGACACACAGGAATGCAGGAAGCACTCCATAAAGGTCATAATGATGATGAATTATCAATGAATGGTTGCATTATTCCAACCTTCAGCTCAGGCCTTAAAATCACCAGGTCCCCATGCACTGGGTCAGAGTCTGAGTCCCAAAGAAGGAAGAGAGCACAAAGAGGGTGCAGAAGCAGACTGGTTGGGCCACCACATGTGAGAAGGTGATGTGCTGATTAGTTAGACTTGGGGAGGAGATTGGACTCATAGCATCAGAGCTAGTAGAATAATGAGGTATAGCATGGACCCCAATTTGAGTTTAAGCTGGTAATTTTATTTTCTGGTGGTGGGAATGTTTACTAGATTTACAACTAGCTCACTATACTCTGGTAGAAAATCTTGACTTTGTTGTCAGCATGCACAACACCACTGTCTGAGAAGACCTGTCTCCATCAGGCCTGGGTGGGGTGGGAGCTATGCCATGGTGCTGCTGTACCTTTCCGTAGCTTGTTCACCATAGCAACTGTTCCGTGATGAACACCTGCACAGCACTGACCTTGCCTTCTTCATGGCCAATTCTGTGATTGGAGGATTGGACTTGAGGAATGTCTTGAGTCTTGAGAAATCAGGATGGTCTTGAGGGTCTTCTGAAGGTGTTTATGGTATCTTGTGTTCCTAGAAAGACTCTTTCTTTCCTGTGCCTGTGGATCCTTTCGGTAAAGCTTTTTTTGGCCTTTAGACCTTTGTCTTGGCTTCAGTTTGGGGAGAGGCAGGGGTTTCCTTCTTTTTTAAAATATTCTATTCCAGGCAAGCAGACTGAGTCTACCTGATGACCTAGTACAGTAGAGGGGGATGCTGGCAAAGGATGGAGAGCATTTCATGGTACTCTGACAGGAAGGGAAGGGAAAAGACCACAGTGCCATCTCAAACCATGCTCCCTGGTTCTGCCCCATATGTAATAGAAAGGAAACAGAAGCTGCCATTTTCCTAAAGAGCTCTGCGTGGAGGAGGCAGAAGTGTTCTCAAAAACAAAGGGCCACAGCAGTGACTAGGAAATGCACAGCCCTCCAGGGACTTTAATTCATTGGTAACAAAAGGAAGAGCAGGAGAACAAGTGAAGCACTGCATAAATTCAAGTGATCCTTCTCAGGGCCGCCCAGGCACATCAGGAAAGACTTTACCGAAGGAAAGGCGTGGAGTTGGTGCAGTCACAGGTGCAGCCCCGGCCTGCAAAGCATAAATGCATGCTGGGAAGGGGGCTTTATTGGTGCTCAGGCTTGTGTGAGGCCCAGGGAGCTCTAGGAAGCAATCTTTAGAGTCCTTTCTGTGTTTCACACCTAAATGGGGCCTGATGTGGTGGAAAGTAAAGAAGTAAATTCATGAATTTCTTTGTAGTACACCACAGACAAATCCCTTAACCGGTCATGTGTTCTCTTTTCAGGCTGTGCTTCCATCCCAGCTGCTAATGGGCATTAATAAGTTACAAAGATTGTTGAACTTCACAATTCTGAGTTTCTACCAGGGAACCCAGCCACAGATAACACTTAAGCTTGTAGACTCTTGAATGTTAGACCGACAGATCTTGTATCTTCCCAGTGTCCTTCTAATGGCTCTTTGCCCCATCTCTTCTCTTGTCCAAGTTGCACCAGTAATACACTTTACTAAAGAGTGGATTTCTGGTTAGACTTTCCCCTTATGACCTGTTATGGTATTATGGTTTATGTCTAGGTGTCCCCCCAATACCTCATATAGTCATGGGGGAAGGCTTTTTCAGAGATAGCTGAATCTAGATTTGTGATTGATTCATGGTTCAATGCTAAGATTAAGGGGGCTGAGATTAAGGGTGGGTGATGGCTGGTCAGTCCACTGATTGGATTGGCACTGCCTTAATCCCACCCAGCAGTCTGGATAAGATAAAAGGGGCAGAAAGAGGCTTGTCCCTGTGGTCTTTCTCGTTGCTGTTGCTGTCTTCTGCCGCTATGAACTGTTGCCCCCCTGCCATGTGCCACCCTGCTTTGGAGCCAGCCAGTTATGGACTGAAACCTCTACAAACTGTGAGCTAAATAAACCTTTCCCCCTTTAACTGTGGGTGTTGGGTATTTTGTCTCAGCAACGAAAGAATAGTAAGAAAGTAAGTAACTAAGGCATATGGTTTAGATCTAAAATGTCCTCCAAAAGTCTCATGTATTCAGAGGGGGTTTGGAAGGTAGTTGATCATGGGGAATGCTATACTCATTAGTGGATTAAGCCATTGTTGTATTTAATAGCTAAATGTGGGGCCTGGTTGGACAAGGTGGGTCACTGAGGGATTAACCTATTAACCTGGAAGGATGTATTCTTGTTCTCTCTCTGTCTCTGTCTGTCTGGCTGTCTCTCTCTCTCTCTCTCACATCTGTTTGTCTGCCATGGGTTGAACAGATTTCCTCTGCCATGCCCTTTCACCATATCGATTCTGCCTTTGAGCCAGCCAACCATGGACTGAACTTTTTGAAATCATAAGCAAAATAAACTTCTCCTTAGATTGCAGGTGTTGGGTATTTTATCCCAGTGACAGGAAAGTGATAAATTCGCTAGCCTCCTACCAAAACTTGAGATTTCATATATGATTCAAGAAACTGACAAAAGACCCGGAGTTTAGTCAAGACTCTGTTGTTCTTCCTGACATCCAGTTGCTGTCCTTTCCCTTGTCCTGATTTCCAGAGCCCACCTGAGGACTTGGTTAGGTGATCTAATCTGACATGCATCAGGTTTTCTGATAGGAGAGTCGTGGACAGTTGTGAGTCTGCTGGTGGCCTCAGGAAGAACCAAAGTTACATCAAGTACACAGATAAGTCCACATTTAACAGTTAAACTTTGGAGACCTAAGTATGAATAAAAGGAAAATTGGTACATTTCTTTTTTTTTTTTTTTAATGTGGGTACTGGGAGTCGAACTCAGGACCTCGTGCTTGCCGGGCAGGGGCTTATGCCGCTGAGCTATCTCACCGGCCCAATTGGCACATTTCTAATTGCTCTTTTCCTACTGTGAAAACAGGCACACACATGCAGTAGCTCTGTCACACACATAAGCCTCACTGAAAAAGGACATGGGAGGCTGCTCCTTCCTCCAGAGAGTAGAGCACCAGATATTTATGAGTCAAGTCAGGAAAAAAGGAAAGAGCTGTGACCAAATCTAACCAGCTTAACATTTCTAGTATGTCTCCCTTTGCGGCTATTGTCTTATCAAAGATTTATATCTGTCTCATAATGTCTTTAAATCCTTGGTCTCTTGTGAGGCTTAAAGCCAAGAATTGACATTTCTTCAATGTAAACAGGAAATACTACAGAATGAGTCGAGGTCGGTTTTTTCTTTCTTTCTTTCTTTCTTTCTGTCCTTTTTCATAAATTGCTTCCTTGACTTTTAGCCTTGCAGTCTTGCTGTTTAATTCTACTAGCAGTTGCTCGGGAACAAGCATGTGATTTCTTCAACTTGACACTGGGATTTAGCAACAAACCATCCACTGCTCCAAAGAGCATCTCAGGTCTGCCGGTGCCAACTCAAAAACTCCACGGTTACGAAGGGGAGGTGATAGTGTCACATGGTTGTAGGCATGGCCATGGTGCCAGCCTGTTACTGACTCCTGTCACAACGCTCCTGGTCCCTTTTCCAGGAACGCTGCAATAGGAATGGGGACCAGTCCAGTTCCTCACACATGTTGGACTCATGGTGCCTCTGGACCATGGCTGCTCATTATGCTTAATGGGACAGATGTGCTTGGCCCTGGACACTGGTTACCTTTCTGCTGCTCACCTGCCCCCATGTGAGGCAAACACTGAGTGGGTTCTGGGGGTGAGAATGGGTCTTGCTCTATGAGTGAAGCCTGGAGAACAGGCCCAACCCACTCTCCAGTTTTCACATTGGTGGTGTAGAGCTCCATTCCACTGTGTGTAGACTGGGTCAGGGTGCTTGTGTGTGTGTGTGTGTGTGTGTGTATCACAGGTGGGTGGGTCTGTGGGATGAGGTGCAGGAAGGGGATGTGAAGGTTACTTACCTCCTTCCTCTGTCTCCCACTTTTCCCATCTTTAGTTTTAGTTCTCCTTCCTTCCTCCTCCCTCCCTTTCCCCCTTTCCTCCCAACCTCCTCTTCTCAAACCCAACTTAAGCAGTCTCCAGGGCACTAGGGAGGCACTGGGGAGGGAGACGCTTCGCAGGGGTGAGGAGGCCAATAGGGCACTTCCCGCAGGGGCCAGAAAGTCACAAGGACACACACACCCTCCACAATCAGCTCACAGGGTTGAAGACCACTCAGAATGTGTGGACAGGGAGCCCTGGCTGGAGGAGCTGGCTTCTAGAAACTCAGCGTAATGTTTACACTGATGAGGTTTTGTGTGTGTGCGTGTGGAGAGAGAGAGAGAGAGAGAGAGAGAGAGAGAGAGAGAGAGAATAATCAGCTTCTCTGTTGCAATTAGAATTCATTTCACATTCTGATTTACAGAGAGACAGCGCAAAGTGAAAGGTACATATATACAAGAGAACTGAGGAAATACGTGGTCTCTTTGCTTTTGGAATATTTTTCTCTCCTTCTCTCTTCAATCTCCATTTCTGCGAATAGTTCACGTATTCAGGTTTCTAGGCCTCGCTAAACAAGCAGCTGCCTGTGCACTTTATCCGTAAGCTTGCCACCAGATTCCCAGCTCCCGGAGTGCAAGGCTGTGCCTGTCTTTACTGCTGTCCCTCCAGTGCCTGGGACACTCAGAGCAGGCGCTGAAAAATGGTCACCAGCAGAATGAATGACACTGTACTCTTCTTTCCACTGTGCCTGTCCCCTTCCCTTCCCGACTGTCCCCCAGCCTGCCGCCCCCAGGCTCACAGGCAGTGATTTTATCTTCTCTATTCGCCTTCATGGTCACTGCTCCCAGGCCCCACAGTAGACCGGTGAAGTGTGGTGTGTCCTTTGGGGACACAGAGGGGAAGGAAGAAGGAGGGCAGCAGAGACCTTGTGCCTCTGCCCGATGTCCAGAGTGAGCCAGAGCTCTGAGCTGTTGGTCACTGGGCGCCGAGGCGGCAGAGCTGCTGAAAAGGGCTGTTTCTGGATTAGAGGAGAGCGGCTGAGGCTGGCTAGGAGGTATTTATAGAGCCAACCTTGGATAGCAGGACGCTCATATCCCTGGAACCTTCCCCCATTTAGAAGTTTCTAAAGATAGACCGGTGTGGCATCTGGTTTGAGACAAGATACACTAATTCCTTTTAAATCCACCGAGAATTTTCTTCTAAGAAATGCTGACCAGTTTTCTCAGTGTACTTTCCCTTCTCTCCTCACCACCCAGCTCTGTTCTGCCACTAGTCTCAGTTGTGAGTGGGTAATAATCTTCTACCTGAGACACCGGGGACCAGCAGGGGAGCCACTTGCTTAGGTTGACTAACGCAACTGTAACGACACTATGAAGGGCTAGAATCAGCAGGAGGTGGAAGACAGGGGAAGACAGCTAACAGTTTTGGAGAGGCTGTTGCACGGGAGCACTGTGCTAGGAGACTTATGCACTAGGGCACTGAGTTCCTTGCACTGTCTCTGTGGAGCAGGTATTACGATGCCTGTATTACAGACAAAGAAGCTAAGGCTCAATGACTTGCCTAAAATTGGTAGACTTGAGAGGCATCCCCTGAGCTTAAGAGACCAGGGAGGAGGTAGAATGGTGGTACTTGTCCCCACATTGCAGATACACATTTTGAATCACTATCTCCAAAGCTATTGGGTTTAAGGATCTATTTGGTCTCCGCTTTTCTGTCTTGTAGTTCTCCCTGAAATGAGAACATTTTCATCAGGACTGGCTGAGCACAACTTCCAGGTGGTAGCAAGTATGCTTTTTACTCCGAATGTGGGGCCCTTCTTAAGTTATCTTATGAAATGCACCATTCCACCTCCTATCTACCATGTATTGGCTAAATGAAGAAATAAAATGAATGGATGGACATTTGCTGAACACCTACCATGTAGGAGATACCAACTTATTTTATCTCATGAGATGGACACATTCATCTTACCATCAGGGAAACCCTATGAGATAAGCATTTTCTTTCTTGTTCTTCACAGTTAAGGAAACTGGGGAAACAGTTAAGTAACTTGCTCCATGTCCCACAGGTAGTAAGAGGCCTGTCTGAGATTCCAGCCTCTGGAGCCATCCTGGTTAGCCCCTATCCACTACCTGGCTGGGCTGCGCCTTGATTCAGTGACCAAATTTAACAGCAGCCTGTTTAGTCTGGTGTTTTTGCTGCTTCTCCATCGACAGCTCCACAGCTGACGGCATTGGCTGTGCAGTGGGAAATGGGATTTGATGGTCAAGGCAATCTCGGTTTAACCAAGCTACGGCCCATCTATCCCCACCTGGAGGACATGCCGCTTGCAGCTCAGCCTTGAACTCTACAGTTTCTGAACATGAACCTCGGTGGCCAGGGCTGCTGGAAGCTGGTCCCTTCCACACCAGGGGTGTTCCCTGAACCCTCAGCAACTGACCCCAGGCACTGGTGAGCAGTCTGAGTACTTTTCCTGGGAAGGCAGGGTCAAGGAGCCTGCAGCATCCTAGCTGAGAGCATTCTAACCTATTCTTTCTGATAGATTATACTCTACTCATCTGTAAGGGCCTGTGTAAGGCTCCCACCTCCTGGAAAACTCCTCACTCCTCTCTTTCTCAACCTGCCAGAGCACGTGTTGTGTTCTCTACACATTGTGGAACTACAGAGCCAATAAGCACACAGTCCAACCTCCCATTCAGTTCTTTCTCCATCATCCCTATACTGTGTCCACGCTCTGCTTGGTTTCTCTGCCTCTCAGATTTGTCTATTCCTTAATGAGACAGGTCTAAGTACTCAAAAATTCTTCCTCTCTTTTAGCAGAAATTTGCCTTTGGGAATTGCCCTGCAGTGCATCCTGCTCTCTGAACCTGTCCCCTGACAGTTTTCAGATCCTTCAAGAGAACTCATGGCCCCTCGGGTCTTTCCTTCTCCAAGTAGGACCTGGGAACCTCAAGTGACGTGTTCTCCAGACATTTCACCATCCTCTGAACATGGCTTCTCCGTGCCCCTCTGGAATAAGACGGAGATGGGAAGGCACCTGCCTTTCCAGCAAGGGGAGACGGCAAAGTGCACACGGCATGTTCCCAAGGTGCTGTGCTTGCAGAGAGCAGCAGCGAGGGGAGCTATTGTAGTTGTATTGGGACGCATAAATTCCAAAGGTGAAAAACGCTGTTTCAGTAGTAACTCAGAACTCTAGAGAATGCTCCATTACCCTTGAAAAAAATGACCAAGTCTCACCAAAAGCAATTTAATCTAGGAAATATACAAACGAGCCACACTTTCTCTTGTTAGTGTATTACCTCTGTTAGGGTGGATTCTTGACGGTATGGGAAGAGGCTTGTGCAGAATTGTACGATTCTGTCCTCAGCTCAGACTATTATTTAAATGACCCCTGCAAGCTATGCAAATGTCAGGCTAGATGGGCAGAGAGCATTCTGGCTTCCAAGAAGGAGCAGGAAGATCTGACAGGGGATATGGACAGCTGAGGCCCCGCTGTGGACTGAGTGCTCTTGTATACAGTGCAGCCGTCCCCTTGGTTTCACTTTCTGTGGTTCTAGCCACCTGTAGTGATGAAAATTCCAAAAATCAATGATTGATACATTTTCAATTGCGTACCATCTTACAAAATGTGATAGAATATCCCTTTGTCCCTACTCCATCCATACTTGGATGTCAATCATCCCTCTATTCATCATACCCACCTTGCCCTATATGAGCTACCTGCCCACTAGTCACTCAGGAGCTGTCTTGCTTATCAGATTGACTTATCATGATATTGGTATCGCAGAGCTTGTGTTTAAGTAATCATTATTTTACTTTGTAATGTCCCCAAAGTGCAAAGTAGTAATTTTGGCAACACAGATATGCCAAAGAAAGACCATAAAGTGTTTCCTTTAAGTGAAAAGGTGAAATTTCTCCACTTAATAAAGAAAAGGAAGAAAACATATGTTGAAGTTGCTAAGAACAAATTTATCTGTGAAATTGTGAAGAAGGAAAAAGAAATTCATGCTATTTTGCTGTCACACCTCAGACTGCAAGTTACAGCCACAGTGCATGATAAGTGTGTCATTAAAATGGAAAAGCAATTAAATTTGTGTATTTATGTACAGGGAAAAAAATAATGCTGTCGATATAGGGCTTGGTGCTATCTTTTGGTTCCAGGCATCCACTGGGGGTCCTGGAATGTATCTCCCCTGGAAAAGGGGGACCACTATATCACAATTAGTCCTCAAAGAAACATGGTGAGAGTCATTGTAATCCCTATGTTATAAATGAGAAAACTGATACTTAGCAAGATGAAGACACAAGATTACAGCAGATCTCATTACTCCAAATTCATGCTCCTTCCATCTACTATAGGACTTTCTTAATTCTTCTGTTCTGTTTTGTTTTGTTTTGTTCTGCTCCATGTACAACTGTGTCAGGTCCTGAGGACCTTGCGTGGCCCCCGAAGCCCTCACCTACAGCCTACGGACAGAGCATGCACATGGGAAGGTGTGCAGAACTGGACAGCATTGGTTCTGAGCCCAGGCAGTCCACCGGGGTGTACAGGGAGCAAAAGCCGGGGCCCATCTCACGGCACATCCTGCTGCTCATGGCTGCAGATGCCTGCCTCTCCAGAGCTGGGACAGAATGTCCCCTTTCCCCCATCCCTCCCCGGAACTCCAGAGAAGTCAAGGCCTACTTTCAGTTTAACACAGGAAGAATAATGCCTCCCCCAACCTACTCTTCAGGGAAGTTGAGGGGAGACCCTTTAAAGAAAGGTATTGCGTTCAGTGACATCATTATTATGGTTATTATCACTGTAGGAGCCATAATAATTTTCTTAGCATCCACTGGATTCACTGGGGCCTCATATAACTCAGGAGTCTCAGCTTAGCCTGGTTTGGGGCCTCCAGCTCCCTGTGCACCTCTGTGCTCGTTGTTGGTAGAAATGATTTGAATTGTTGAGGGTCTCTCACAGGATCATAATCAAATTTTGCATCAGAAAGTGGCTGTAAAGTCTGCTCTGTTTTCCTTTGTGTGAGCTTCCTTTTCCTGTCTCTGTCCTCAGATGTCACCACTGGGTCTGCTTCAGTCGTGCGTTTGCTATAATTTGGAGAAAAGAATAGGTGGTGGGAGAGATCCCAGCAATTCTGCATCTGCTCTGGCAGAGCTGGGTAGATCCTGCTGCTTAGTTGTCCCCAGGGTCCCAAAGGAGCAAGAGCAGGGGCTGCTGGGTTGGGCCCAGCCACAGGAAGTAAAGCCCTGCACCTGATGAAGGGGCCAAAGGGTAGGGGCCAGGAGCTCTAAGAACCTAACTGTTGGGAGCAGTGGTTGCCAAGTGGGGACAAACTGCAGCTGACTGGGTGCTTGGTAAAAACACAGGTCTTCGGGCCTCATCCTGGAGATGCTGCCAGTGACGTGCGCCGCACTGCTCACTGCGCCGGGGAGGATGCTCTGAGTTTCACAGCTACCTAGTCACTTAGTCCTCATGACTATGCTGACCAGCCGTGCTCCTCTCTCTACCATCCAGGAGAAGAGACCGAGGGATGGACAAGGGCAAAGCCAGGATTCCAAGAGTCCTCTGTTAATGGACAGGCCCTGGGAACTGCGTTTTTTAGCAGGCGCAGTCAGCCTGGGGACTGCACTCAGAGCGTCTGAGTCCTGGGGCTGGGTTGCCCATCACAGCCTCCCTGCCTCAGTGCACCAGCAAGGGATCCGTTGAGTCGTTTCACCTCCTCTGTATCATGGTCCCTGGGATTCCATCTGCGCATGACACAGTAGAGGCTGCAGAGCGAGTGCAGCAGGCCACCTGACTAGTCTGATGAGCGCCCTCACAGTCAAGACCACGGGAAGACCACGGTTGGCTCTAGGTCTGCACCAGCTCAGTCTGATGCAGAAAAGATGACTGGCTCCTTGGGTTTCTGCGGAGGTGTCAGGGTGCTCGGTGAATGAAGCCAACTCAGGTCCTTTCTCTCCGACAGCAGAGCTCTCGGGTCTGGCCAGTGAGGGCCCCCTGTCCAGTCTCAGAACCTCGATTTCCCCATTTGTGTTTATAAGTGGATCTGGGTTAACCTAAATATCAGTCATTTGCTTATCCTCTTTTGGGGATTTTGTAGTCTCCGAGCACCACCTGCATGTGTTTATTCACTTAACATATTTTAAAATGACTCATGCTTTTTTTTTTTAACTTACCATTAATTATTTTAAAAGGAAAATTTTGTGCTCATTATATCTATTTCCTCATGCACAGTGCAATGATTCCCAGGCATAGGCTCTAGCCAGGGGTGAAATCCTGACACTCGGCTAGCCGTGAGAGCCCATGGAACAGACAGAAGGATCCTGAGAGTGAGACCCCACCTGAAGGAAGTGAGAGCTGAAGGGGGAGGGAAGGAGGACATTCTCGGGGCAGCCAGAGCCATCTTAGGTCCAATATGGGCCACATTTTGGGAAACCGCTTGGCCCACACTGGACTGCCCATGGTTTCTAGAGCAAGCTTTGCTTCCCTGAGTCTTTGTACACGCTCCTTTGCCCAGAGGCCTTGCCCCTGGTCTGCCTAAGAACCTTTGCTCTTCCTGAAGACTTTGCCCCATTGTGGCCTCTTGGTGAGGCCATCCTGGTCACCACTGGACAGAGTTGATTGGCCCGTGCTGCCCCTGGAGCATGTTGTACAGGTCTCAGGTTATGCGAGGAAACCAAAGAATGAGCAGAGACATTGCGGGTCATTTCTGTATTCCCTGTGCTGAGTAGAGTTTATTTCCAAAAACGATAATCTTGGAATGGTTATTGTGTACCCGGTTCTATCCTAAGAGGCTTGCATTTATTACCTTACATAATCCTGTATCAACTTTTAACCCCATTTCACAGGTGAAGAAAATGAAGTTTAAAGAGTTTAAAGTTGCCCAACGTCACTCAGAAAGTACTGAGCGGAGGCACAAACTCAGGCCAGCAGCACTTCAGAGTCTACACATCTAAACACTACCCCATTTAGCAAGGATCACTGGAGGACATTGTGTGCTTGGTGAATGAATAATGGTGCCAATGAATGAGTGAGTGAGTGAGTGACAACACAGAATGGTTTCCTTGGGCCTATCCATGTTCAATCTGCTTGACCCGCCATAGGCTGGCCCTGAGTCGGTGGACGGGTGGTGATTGTAGGAATCTGTTAAGAATGAGAATGGGTGGGCCAGTGAAATGGCTCAGTGGCATAAGCACCTGCCTGGGAAGCGCGAGGTCCTGAGTTCGACTCCCGATACCCACATACAAAATAAGGGGCCAGTGATATCGCTCAGTGGCACGGGTGCCTGCTGGTGCGCGAGGTCCTGAGGTCGACCCCCGGTACCCACCAAAAAAAACAAAAAAGAATGAGAACAGCATTTTGGGCTTTAGGGTTCTAGGATTTGTGAGCTGGTAGACTTGAGAAGGTAGTAATCTTTGGAGGTGATGTTGCTTCTTGTGCCCCAGCCTGGGCTTCTGGAGACTGGCTTCTTGAGGGTGGGGTTGGCTTTGTGTCCTCACTTTCTAATTCTAAAGTGGGTGCTCAGTGGATGCCTGCACAATTCCATCGTTAAGTCTGAGGTCATTTATTCATTTGTTCTTTCATCCACAGCAGGCCAATGCTTGACTTCAGTCTGCCTTGGCAGAGAGCTCCAGGCTGCCAGCATTCACCAGGGACACATGGACTGTGGGCACAGTGGGACATCCCCATCTGGACCTCAGTTCCTTCTACTACAAAATCCTACTGTGAGAACGGATTCGTGGAAGTTCTTCCCATGAGGACATTGCAGAACCTAGAAACCAGTCAGTGATGGGGCTGTAGACTCTGCTATTTAAGACGCAATTGCTTTCCTTGCAGAATGGAGCAAGGGTATAAGACCCAGGCTTGGAGCCCCTTGCCTCCGGCAGGTGACTCCTGACACAGCTGGGAGAGTGAGCTGCTGCTTCTGCCCAGACAGCTGGCTTAGGAAATTATTCAGGAATAACAAACAGGCCAGAAACATTTGCATAAGGAATCACGCAGAACAATACATGTTATTTAAACCATCTCTGGTTGGCAACAGAAGCAAAAAGCAGCTGAGATATATCTGCAATGCAAATCAGCCTTATTTGGAGCTGAGCCCTGACTAGCGTCAGGGTGGGGCCTTGCAAAAGCCTGGGAGAGAAGAAAGCCTCATTGTCTCTGCGCACCCCCTTCCGGGCCGTTTCCTCAGACTGCCTTGGCCTTGTTCACACACATTTTCTCATTTCTCTCCTTCCCTCCCTTCTTCAGAGATTAATGGAAACAATTTGTCTTCTAATGTGACTACGGCTTATGAATTCTTTGTCTTACTCTAATCCTTTAAATTACCCACATAATAAAATATGTATCCAGTGATTCCAGGTCATAATTTGATCTAGGGAAAACAGGGAGGGGGAGGGCGCGTAAGTGAGCTGTTCTCCGTTTGTTCCTCACCATTTGTTTTTATTTGTCATCTTTTCATGCTTAATGATCTTCCCATTGCCTCTTTCCATTCGTGTGCCCAGCCTACCTTTGCAGTGTGCCTGGTCCATGGCACGGGGAGGGCATGGCAGAGCCCTGCAGGTGGGAGGCTGTCACCAGGGCTGGGAGCTGAGACCACCTTCCTCCCTCTCTGCCTCCCTCTCCTCCTCCCACAGGATGGTGGCCTCCTCTCCCAAGGGCAGTGGGCGGATTCTCCTAGAGAACCAGGCTGAGGGTTGGCTCAAACCACCAAAGGTACTAAGGGACCTTTAAACCCCAGATCTCCCACACCTAAGGGATTAAGAGTGGGCAATTCAATGTTCACTAATCTAGATTTTCACCCCATCCCATCTGCATAACATCAAAGGAGAGGTTTCTGCAAAATACACCCCTAGCACTTCCAGGGAGACTTGCCATCAGTCCTGTAGTATTCCCAGTGTGGGCTGCACCTGAAGCCATGCAAAACTGGGCTTCCCTAATGCCTAACCCTAGGCCCTCTGACCTGCACCTACCTGGAGGAGGAGCCCTTTTATAATGTGCATGACTGCATGGCCCTGCCCTCCTCACTGTTCTGGTTGCATGCTGAGTCCAGCAGCCCAATGCAGCCTTGCCTGCACTTTGGTGGCTCAGGGCATCCTGGGGAAGACTGCTCCTTAGTGTCTACCCTCGGGTCTCATGCTGAGGGCACAGGGCATGCACACTTGTCCACACAGCAGGCAGAGGCCAGGGAAGACTGTCTGAGACAGAGCAGCCCTGCCCCACAGCTTGCGGGCAAAGCGTACTCCTTGGTCTCCTTCAGCTGTTCCCCCATCTCCACCTGCACTGCTCTGTACTTCACCCACCATGGGCAGAAACCCCTCCTGTGATGGAGGAAAATGCTCCTCATCTCTGTGCTTGGAGGAGTGCATCATATGGAAGTTCCCACTGGGGTTCAGGGAGTCCAGATTTGCGCAGTGCTCAGGGAGGAGAAGCTGGCAGCCTTGGTGAGGGGAACTGGGTGCTGTCCAAATTGTCTTGGAGCAGGTGGTGGCAGGAGTAGAGAAGTCTCCTGCAAGAGGTCATTAGGTGACAGCAGGTGCAGCTATGGACTGGTTGGGAGGTGACAACTAGGAGAGGATGAGGGACAGTCCAGGAATAAGGAGAGGCCAGGCCTACATGGCTCCGGCCTTGCCTCCCTTATCTGCCAGTGGGGAGCACAAAGCCAGCAAACTGTTTCTTATGTAACGCATTTGGAGGCAAAACCTGCCTGAGCTGTGGCTATTTATAGTGTTTTCTTTATCCTGCTTGGCGTGAATATTCATGCCTTGCACTACAGAACTATTAATGTGGCTGATGGTGGGGGCTTTCCCCAGACCTTGCTGGGATGGTACTTACCAGAGGGGATAAGTCTCATGTCACCATCCTAAATTCTGTTACACCTGAATTCCAAGGCACATCAGACCCCATGGGTTTGGGTAAGTGGTGTGGGCCTGTGACATAGGTGGGCATGGAGGGGCCAGCTTCTGACTAAATCTCAGATGGGGAGAGGACGACAGGAAGGTGTGTGACGAGTTCACATATTTGCTATCAGAAACTGTATTTAGAAGTTGATCCCAACTAGTCATTTCCTAGAGAAGATGGGCTTACGTAGCAGACGTATGGGTCAGCACCCAGGAGGGGATGCTGGGGTCTCTTTTTTTTTTTTTTTGTGGGTACCAGGGGTCGACCTCAGGACCTCGCATGCCAGCAGGCACCCATGCCGCTGAGCAATATCACCAGCCCTTTTTTCGTATGTGGGTTCCGGGAGTTGAACTTGGGCCCTCGCGCTTGCCAGGCAGGTGCGTACGCCACTGAGCCATCTCGCCAGCCCATTTTTGAGGACAATGGCTCCTGGGGACTGCAGCCTCTCGTAGTCTATCTGGTATGGTGGGGCAGCTGAGCAGGTCAGGACAGCTAAAGCAGTCTACATCCACTGATCCCAGCCCTGAGAGAGAAAGCCTGCGGCACGACTGAGGCTGGGGGACCCAGCAACCCGGAAATGAAGGAGGTCGATTCCCTGAGCTCAAGGTCCCCGAAGAGAATCCACAGGACTAAGCAGTGCATGCTGCAGGGGACAAAGGGGCACGGGAGAGGAGCCTGGCAGAGGAGGGTGTGGACTGCTGCGGTTAGTGCTTACACTGCTTGGGCTCAGTTAATCCTGACTGCACTCACTGATTTCGGACAAGACACTTGACCTCTCTGTGCCTCACCCTGTAAAATGTAGATAGGAAAAGTATTGACCTTATAGGGTTGTCAGTGAGGATAATAAGAATTAGTATTCAGAAGTGTATATAACAATACTAGAAATGTATTTTGCTAAAAAGTAAATGTAGAGCCCAGCTAGGCCAAGAAGTTGTGACACATGTTGTAACATCAATGAACCACAAAAATATCATGCTAGCTGCAGTAATTCAGACACACAAAGACAAATATGGTATGATTTCACTTACATAAACTAGAACAGGCAGATCCTGGAAACGTGAAGTAGTTAGAGGTTACCAGGGGCTAGGGAAAAGGAGGAATGGGCAGTTAAGGATTCACAGGTACAGGCTGTGTGGCGTCATGAAAGGTTTTGGGATAGATAGTCATGCTGGTTGTACAGCATTGTGAATGAGATTACTGCCACCGAATTCTGTACCTAAAAATGATTAAAATGGTGAATTTTATGTTATGTGTATTTTTTACCACAATTTAAAAAATTAATAATGTATACTCAAGCCTATTGAATTATATACTTTAAATGGTGAATTATATGGTGTGTGAATTATAGTTCAATATGCTGTTAAGAAAAGAGAGGAGAGGAAAGGAGGGTGTGGGGAGGAGGTTAGATCCCCGCCCTACTCCAGTCTTCCCCATCCCTTGGACCCTGCCCTTCAGCTTTCATGGGCCCCACATTTTGTCCTCGTGGGGAGGCCAGGTTATTCATCCTTAGGCCCTGACAGATTAGGTGGATTCCTGGTGGTGACCAGTCATTGCCCTGGGGTCAGCCCAGAGGCCCATAACTCTCAATAGTCACACAGGTGCTTGCTTCAGTGTCACCTTCTCCTCTGCCCAGGAGTCTGCCAGGCCCAGGATGTTCTCTTCCCATGGGGCCTTGGCCCCTCCGATCCGGCCCTCACTCTCCAGGCCCAGGGCTCTGCTGTCCCCCTGCCCTTCCTGGGTTTTTCCAGGGAGTGGCCTGTGAAGCAGGGGCAGCGGCTCCCCAGTGAAGCCAGACATGGCTGTGGCCCCTGCCTGGTCCCCTCAGAGCTGAGAACTCCCCAGCAGGCTTGTCTACCTCCCCAGAGGGGCCAGTGGTGCTCCGCTGCTGGATGTGAAAGCTTTCGCTCACCCTCACCCGCAGAGCACTGGGGAGTTAGACTGGACCTGAGGGCCGCAGAGCACATCCACTCAATCCCCACACCTCACAGGAAGAGAAACCGAGGCAGAACAAGGGCCTCCCTCTGCATTCTATACCACTGCTCCTTACCAGCCACTTCTCCCTCCACGTTTCCCTTCGTTCCAGGCTAGAATAATTCTCCTCCTGAGCACTCACAGATTTTAAGTCTTTAGAGACTGTCGTCATGTCACCCGGTTGCTGAGTCCAGCAGTCTAGCAGTGTGTATGTCAGAGCTCTTCTGGCCGCTGCAGGCTTCTCCACTGTCTCCTCCCTTCCTCCTCTCCTCTGCTTGCTGTGTGGGAGCGCAGCAGCTAACTCACCCGGCTGGACTCAGTCCTTCCCTTCATAAACCCATATACATGGGGGTCTTACTGGGGCTGGGTCCAGGGAAGAGCTCTTGCCACCTTGGGACAGGACTGAAGCCCCCTCCACAGCATCTGCCTGGAACCTGAGTGTGGGCAGCCCAGGGCTTCCTGAAGTCCCTTGATATCAGCTACTCAACACCTGAGCCTCAGTTTCCTCATCTGTATAATGGGATAACAACCTTTACTTTCAGGAGAGACTAAACTAGGACCTCTATAGTTACCCTGACCTGTGTACTCATGGTATTTTCCGATGCCCAAAGCAGGACAGGTATAATAGGCAACACAGGGGAATGATGGGAGGGAATTATTTGAAACTGAAGTTTAGTTGGTGTGCCCATTGATGAGAATAAGTACTTCATGTTAACTATTAACTAATAAAAGTGCTTGCCATGTATTCAGCATGTTTTAGTTTTAATTCACATTTATAATTTCATTTAATTCCCAGGCAAATTAAGGATATTATTATTATCATCATCATTATTACTATTATTACTGAGATTCTCATTTTACAGATGAGATAACTAAGCTCAGAAAGGTTGAATAACTTGGCCAAGGTAATCAAGCGGGCAGAACTAAAATTAAACAATCAAGTCTTACTTTTTTAGACTAGTTAAGACTTTTTCCATATTTTCCTATTCTAAAACCATGAAGATAAATTACATCCTTGCCTACCAAATCCATTCCCTTGGAAATACTTTATACCTTCCAGAATCAGAATAGAATGGACAAATTGTAGAATATTCATACAACGAACTGCTACTTAACAGTACAACAAATAAACTAGAGCTACATTTATCAACCTGGGCAAGATGAATACATGTTGAGAAAGACAAAAGAGTAGCAGAACGACATATGTATAGTGATACTATTACACGCTTAAAGAGATGACTCAGCATCATAGTTTAAAATAATAGCATGTGTCCACCGTGTACTCTCATGGTATCAATCTTGATCATTCACACCAGAGGGATGAAAACTTACGTTCACACCAAAGCCTCTCCACTTCACATTCACAGCAACTTTGTTGCTTAGAGTCCCAAACTGGAAACAACCCCAAAGTCCTCCAACAGGGGAATGGCAAACTGTGGTACAACCATAAGAGCAGTGGCAGTAAAGCAGACTTTTGATACCTGCAACAGTATACAGCAACCTCAGTGGTTGCTAAGCACAAAAAGCCAATCTGAAAAGATTACACACCACTGTGGTTGATGTCTAAAATTTCCCCCAAAGCCACATGCACTCCCAAGTGGGGCTTTTGGGAGTGGCTGGATCTAGGGTGGGTAAATATGAATTAAGGGTGTGTGATATCTAAATTAGTCCATTGATTGGCTTAGCATAGTTCTGGATGTGGATAATGGGAAGCACCACCTTGGGTGTGTGGCACCATCAATAGATTGTAGCCTGGATGGGATAAAAGGGAAAGGAAGACTCACTGTTTTGCTGCTTTTCTGCCTGCCCTGCCATGGACTGTTCCTTTTCTGTGATGCTCCTCTGCCATGCCACTCTGCTTTGGAGCCAGCCAACTATGGACTAAAACCTTTGCAAACTGTGAGCTGAAATAAACCTTTCTTCTTACTTTAGGTGTGGGCTATTTTGTCTTGGCAACAAGAAAAGTAATTAAGACACACACTGTAGTTTCCATTTGTATAACTTGAAATGACAAGGCTATAGAAATGTAGATTAGAGTGGTAATGGCTGGCAGCTAGAGAGGGGAAGAGAGAAGGTGACAGTGGCTATGAAAAGGCTCCTGTGATGACACTGGCCTGTGGATTGAGGAGGGGCACACATGGTCTGCACTCAAGATAAAATTGTATAGAACTAAACACACACAGTTATACACGTAAAAACTAGTGAAATCTGAAAAGATCAGTGGGCTGTATCAATGTCAGTTTTCCAGTTACGATGTTGCACTATAATTTGTAAGATGTTACAAATAGACAAAACGTAGTAGAGGATAGATGGACTTTGCATACTATTTGTTATGACTCCACGTGACTTTACAATTACCTTAAGATAAAAAGTTTAAGAATAGTGTGAAGTGTAAAGATGTGGGCATAGTGTCTTTTTAGACAAATTGAAGATGGTAGTTACAACTGGGGTAGGAGCAAAGAGAACAGGACTGGCATGTGCTGGTAGTCTTCGACAGATTTGTTACTATTTCATTTTTCAAGTTGGGTAGTGAGTGGCCCCGCAGTTGTTCATTTTATTATTTGTTACTTCTTTCGGTAAGCCTAAATTATCCCGTAGTTTAATGATGATGATGATGATGATGATGATGATGATGATACAATATTTTAAAATACCCCAAAGCTCTATTTTAAGAAAAAGGATGAGGGGGCCGGTGATATAGCTCAGCGGCATAAGCGCCTGCCTGGCAAGCGCAAGGTCCTGAGTTTGACTCCCGGTACCCGCATATTAAAAAAAAAAAAAAATGAGAGAGAAAAGTAAAAGGACTAAAGCAATGTGAAAAGGATTCAAACTCAGTTGTGAGCCTGTTTAATCTCGGGTCTTCGAGGGAACAGCTGGCATCTTTTGCTGTGTGGTAGGTAGGATGTGAAAAAGCCTAGGGACTCCTTAAAATTAAAGGATGGATTTGTACATCTCAGCCCTGTTGACCAAGGGCATAATCTGAGCAGCTGGAAGAGTTTTTACCTAACAGGTGATACTATTTCCAGCAGCATAGATCAGGCCCCCGGCACTGTCTCAGAAGCTTCTCAGAGGGCCCTGGGGGCTTGACCCAGGCTCTTGGCTGGAGCACGTGGGGAAGGGTGAGGGAGGAAGGCTGCCTGGCAGGGGATGTCCAGCCGGGGTTGTTGGCAGTCACTGAGGACCGGCTGAGCAGTCTGGGAAGCCAAGGAGTTTTTCCCCAGGAGCATGGGGGTAGTGCATCGGGTTTCGTTTGGAAACTGCATGGATTTGATGTCTGTGAAGTGTCATTAGTGCACTGGGAACAGGAGTGGCCTTGAGAACCACACTCGGTCTGTGCCTTGTGGGCTTATCTGATAAATGACTTGGGGACTGAGACGCAACAACGCTTAAATGGAAATAGCAGCAACAGCATCTGCCAGGCTTCTTGCTCAAGCTTGACACAGAGTAAAAATCCAGTGATTCTCCCAACATCCTTTTTCTCCCTGGTCTTCACTTTAGCCCAACCAGGTCCCCAGGCACCTAGGCTGGAAAGCCCCGACTGAAGGCCAGGGATAGAGCATGTTTTGTTTTGAAAATCAGCCACTGACTTTGAAAAATGGTAAGAGACCAAAGCTTTAGAAGAATTTGAAAGAGGGAGGAAAGAAAACTGTCCTCAGTTTTGCCCTGCCTTCTGAACTGGCTACACCACTTATGCTCCCCATCAGAGGGGTGATTTAAAGTTGAGGAGAGGGCCAAGGATATAGCTCACTGTCACAGTGCCTGCTAGGCAAGCGTGAGGTCCTGAGTTAGATTCCTGGTACAAAATAAATAAATAAATAAATAAATAAATAAATAAAGTTGAGGAGAGAGAAAAGTGAAAGGATAGGAAGGTCACCTGAGAGTTAAAGTCAGAAAAAATGTCCTGGATCGCTTGTGTCTGCTCCGAGTGAGGGGCACACCCTCAACATGCCTGCCATCATGGATGGTGATGAAGGATGTGCACTGCCCGGATCCGGGAGGGGCTGCATCCATCAGAACCTATGAGGATGATGGGGGTTCGGGCAGGGTACATCCTGCACGGTGGTGTGTGGGGGGCTCTGGGAGGGGCCCAAAGGCAGTAATGTGTAGCCAACACCTGCAAAACAGCTATCCTGTGCCAGGCACCATGCAAAGCATTTTGTGTATACAGTTTGATCCTCACAGCATTTCAGACAAATAGGGTTTTGCCCTCTGTAAAATGCACCAAGTCTTCTCTGCCCAAGTGAAAGGGCCCTGCTTTCCATCCACTGCAAGTGTAACTCCAGTTAGTTTTAAAAGCACGTGTTCAGCCTGTTACAGGGAGTGTGCACATTTGTGTGAAAGAGAAGGGCTGCGCAAGCCACAGATGAGGCCGGATCGCGTTGGGTATTGGTTATGAGAAACCTAAGTCCTCACTCCTTCTAGGTCTATGGTTCCCTCTTAGCCTGTCTTTCTCTGGCCTGAATTTTCTGGTCCCTTCTCTGTCCAGAATGGGCTATGGAGCCACAAACTCACGTCTATTGATGACCGTTGTGTAACGAGTTGGGCGAGGCATCCATGGAAAGCGATGTCTTCTGAAAACCCATCTTCACCTAGGGAATGGAGTCTTCACACCCCAGCCTTGTCCTTTCTCTGGCAGAGGCTCTGGGAGCCAACCTCATGGGGACCATGGCTGCATTGGCTGGCTCAGGCTGGCTGACTGCTCCCCATCCAGGTATGGCTGGGGGGTTCCCTGGGAAGGATTCATTTATTTTATAGATCAGGTGACCAAAGCTCCATGAGTTAAGCCACTTGCCCAATAAGATCTAGCTAGGATGTGCCAGAGACTGGGCCAAACCTGGGCTTGACTTAGTCCCAACCCTTGATTACATATTACCCCCTCCAGAGCTTGCTGGTGGCTCTAATTCCAAGCTGGAAAGACCAAGGTGCCCACTTTTCTGTGTGCGGGGCTCCCAAGTCCCTGGAGCCACCAATGAAGATACTGGAACTGGCCTTTGGTGCCATTGCCTGCCTTTGGTGCCATTGCCTGCCTGTCTGCTTCCCCCTGCTCTAGCAAAAAGAGGGGCTCCTTTTGGTAGGGCTGAGTACAGCAACTGTACCACAAACTTCTGCTAAGCAATTACTCTGCATCAGGCCCTGTGCAATGGCTTTATGTATGTTCTTTAATCATCACAGCAATTCTGAGGATCAGGGTTTGATCCAGGAAATAGGTGCAGCAGGAAGATGCCAAGTTCCTCCTCTCCCATGTGCAGCCTACCAGCAATTTTTTTTTTTTTTTTTTTGGTACCGGGAATCAAACTCATAACCTTGCACTTGCCAGGCAGGCACTGTGCCACTGAGCTATATCCCCAGCCAGCTTTGTGTGTATGTGTGTGTGTGTGTGTGTGTGTGTGTGTGTGTGTGTTGGTACCGGGAATTGAACTTAGGACCTCATGCTTGCCAGGCAGGTGCTGTGCACTGAGCTATATCCCCAGCCCTCCACCAGCAATCTTGTTGACTTGGATTACACATCTGACTTGTCAGGCTGGTGGGAGAGGAACCTCTACCTCCGGCCATGGTAGTTCAAGATGCTCACAGGTCCTTAAACATCTAGCAAGCACTGGCAGACCTACTGCCTAGAATTCCACTCTTCTGAGATATTATAAGAGCCTGTGAGAAACCTCCCAGGATGCCTCCAAACTGGAGGGTGACTGTGCTGATCAGTGGTTCAATTCCCTGGGGGAACCAAGAAGAAAAGATGGATTCCCTGCTTTGGAGCAGAGCTCTGAGGCTGCCATCTGGGGAGCCAAAATGATTAGGGGATCAGGGGAGTCTTGGGGAACAGGCCACAGACTCTGCTATAGCTCAGATCGTAAGTGTCCCCCAAAATCCACATGGTAAAGGCGTGGTCCCCAGCCTATTGTGCTGCAAGGAGGTGATGGAGCCTTTAGGAGAGGTTTTCAGGTCACTGCGGGTGCCTCTGCGGGCGACATTGTGACCTGACCTGCCTCTTCATCCTCTCTTGACCACAGTGGTTGGTTTTGTTCTGTCACATGTTCTACCATGCTGTGCCACCACAGACATGAAACAATGGGGCTATAGGCAAATGGACTGGGACCTCCTAAACTGACAGCCAAAATAACCCTTTTCTCTTTATAAGTTGGTTATCTTAGGTATTTGTTGCAGTCACAGCCCACTCAGTTTCAGTTTCACTCTGTTCCTACAAAACTAACACCCATCTTCTCTCTTCCCTTCTCCTTGGCAAGCCGCATCCAGACCTCAGCCTGGTTTGTCTCCACTTGGCCCCATCCACACCTACCCTGGATTTCAGACATTGCAGGGCATCTGTGTCCGTCATTATGTTTCCTGTGAGGTAGCTTCTGCCTCGATTCTCAGAGCTTCCTGAGCCCTCAGTATGGCAGCCTCTTTGTGGTCACAGGCGACTCTTTCTTTTAAAGACTACAAAACACATTGGGGTGAAGGACCTCAGACTTTTCTGGGGGCTGGGCAGGGCAAGGAGGAAGGCAGCAGGGAAGATTTCTGTTTCCCAGCTTTGCTTGCCAAAGCATTACTCAGTTATTTGACTCCAGATAACACAGTAATTAATAATGTAATAAGATGCAATTTATAGGCACTCATGCCTGAAGGCCTCGGGTCCCAAGGCTCTTGGTAAAAGAAAAATTAAAAACATCCATAATCTCAAAGAGGACAGCATGACCACAGCTTGTGAGGCTGGCGGTGACAAGAGCTGCCTGTGCACCATGTGCAGGGGACAGGAGTTCAGGTCCTCAGCTCCTCAGAGGGCCCCAGCCCCGATCTCTACCCTCTGCAGAGTAGGGGGTGGGCTGCATGCATTTGACTGCCAACTTCCCCTAACAGACTCACGACAAACCTCCTCAGAAAGCCTCTCACTCTGGGTCTCTCCTTTTGGAAGCCAGGAAAAGACATAAGCTAGAGTCCCGGCTCTGCCATTTAGTGGCTATTGACCTTGGTCACCTCTCTGCACCTCAGTTTCCACTTTATGGGGCTGTTGTGAAGGAAGTGAGAACAGCTGTGAAGCCCTTCTGAGTTCAAAAGTGCTTTCACATACCAGTTACTTTGATTATTTAGCAAACTCTCTGAGGTGTTGTGGCAGAGACCACTTACCCAATATCTATTCTTACCTGCTTTTTCTCTAGAAGAATCCCTGTTTTATTCCAGGTAGCAATGAATAAAGCTAAAAGACATTTTCCAGCCTTTGTTATATCTAGAGATGTATGTTAGTTTTCTATGGCTGTGACCATGTAACTGAGAAAAACAACATAAAGGAGGAAAGATTTATTTTGCTCATGGTTTCAGAGGTTTCAATCCATGGTCAGCTGGCTCTAAGGTAGAAATATCATGGCAGGAGGACATGATGGAGGAGAGCTGCTCATCTCATGGCAGCCAGGAAGCAGAGAGATAGGGCAAGGGACAGAGAGGGAGGAAGGAGTTGGGAACAAGAGTATATCCTCTCTGCTTTTGTCCCAGTAACCTACTTCCTCCCACCGGGACCCATCTCCTAACAGAACATTTGACATTATGACCTTATCTATAGACTAATCCATTAATAATGTTAGTGCCCCCACTCAGAATGCATTAGCTTTTTGGGGGGCGTTTTAATGTGCTAACGTAATTTTATTTCCCTGTACATTTCTGTCCACATGGGAATAAATATTCATACTTCATCATATTTACCTGTTTTTAGACATTCAAATCAACTCAGATGGCAAAAGTAGAATTCAATCACTAGTGAAAAAAAGTGTCATTGCAAAATAAAAATAATTTTCCACAATGCAATAAATTGCAGATCACTGAAATTTTCTCTTCAGATGAATTCAGTTTTTTGTTTTTTTTTTCTATCCAGACCACAATAGATGGGCAGAGAGATGCCAATGAGAGGTGAGAGGGGAGTCCCTGGAGAATTTTTAAGGAGGTTAACTCTACTAAGAGTATGACTTTGGCTCAATTCCTTATTTATCATTCCTACCTAGAAATCAGGCATGATGATTGGTGTTTTGGCAGCCATCAGGGAAAATGAGGAATATGTCAAGTTTGAAGCATTGTGACAAGAACAGTGGGACAAAAACAGAAAAAATCCTAGAGTCTTCAGCGACCAGGAGCAGCTCAGCACGGTCTATGTCTGGATTTTCTTTACATGAGAAGATAATAAAATTTTATTTTGTTTAGGCCAGTGCAATCCAACGTATTCTAGAATGTGTGACTATTCCGTCTTTTAGAGGAGGAAACTGAGCAAAATTAAGCAATTTGCCCAAAGTTATTCCTTTAGTTAAAAAGAGTCTACAGTCACCTCAGTGAGAGAGAGCATGACCTCTCCACATTCGTGAACTGTTCTTTAGTTTGCAAAGATTTCTGACATTAAGAATCAGATGGTGTTCTTCTTTTGCCTGAAAATCAAAGCATCTTGCTCCCTTTTGGAGCTGCTCTTTCCTAGGGACTCCTTTCATCTCTTTGCCTTCCTTTTTTATTTCTCCCTTTTCCTCACCCTTGGCTCCCTGCCTTTCAATGCTTCCCAAAGCCATTTAACCTACTGGTGGGAGAGTGGTGCCCTGAGCCTCAGGCTCAGCATGGAAAATAGAGGCTAGAGGGAACCTCAGCTTCCCACTTCCCTGGTAGAACCTGGACAGAACCACGCCAAGCCTGGTGCCATGCCTCTTGAACTACTCAGGCCTTGCTTTCCTGCAATGCCAGGTAGTGGAGCCTCTGTCTTTCCAGCCCCAACCAACCTCCTCCCAACCAATTGAATAAACAAGGAGTGGGCACGTATACATTTACTATGGACTTTTTGGAAGTCTGTGTGAGGTTGGCAGTGGGATGACAGAATCAGCCTGTCACAGGGGCCGTATTTCCATGTCCTGGGAAGATGCACAATTGGAGAAGGAAACAGCTCTCCACAGTGCCTTGGAAATGAACTTGTGTCTTTTGCTAAACCCTGATCCATCCACTGGCTAAAATCACCCCTGAACATTGGTCTTTGGTTTGGCAGGATGGATTCAGATAGGAGTGATCTAAAAGTCCTTGAGAGCAAAGCCGGCAGTCCACAGCATGGGAGGGGACAGTCCCATTCCTGGGCCTGGCCGGTGTTGTAATTGCCATGTGCATGGCTATGATAAATTTTTTTTCCTGTGTACAAAGTATTATGAAGGGAGAATGGTGGGTTTTTTCATTCTTCACTCAATCCAAACACAGAGTAGCCTAGGGAAATGCTTCCCTTTCCCACAGATCAGCTCTGTTGATTGAAACAAATAATAGTAATAGCCAATATTTACAACGCCAGACTCTGGGGTAAGTGTTTCACAGATACTCACTCATTTAATCCTTTCTATAACCATCCGCAACTGCTGTTACTGCGATCGCTGCACAAAACAGAACACGGAACCAGAGCAGCTTCGTAACTTTCCCGAGGTGATGGAGCTGGCAAGGAGGGGCCTCTCAAGGCCTCAGGTACTGTACTCCTGGTCATCACAGGACTGGCTTCTGAAAAGGTGCTGGCCTTTGCATTACTGGAAAATATGGAGATGGGATTGCTTTGGTTCAATTATTAGCTCTGCCACTCCTTAGACTGATTTTATCATTAAGATGATTAGGTCACAAATACCTACTTCATAAGAGGGATGTATATAAAATGCATGCTCCGTCTATTCCATAGTAACCCATTACTTGTGCATATAATCTTCTTTCTTCCAACCAGGTTTCCTTGCCCATTTAGTGTTTATCAGAACCTCACAATCCCCAGAAAAAGATCGAGGCAAAGTGCAATTATCACCAATTTAAATACTGTATGAGAAAAATTATGCCAATCAATGTCTTCTAAGCTTTTCTCAGAAAATCCTACTCCCTCTCTTTCTCGGTTTTAAAATATTTTTCAAGTATTTATTTATTTATTTATTTATTTATTTTTATGTGGGTATCAGGAGTCGAACTCAGGACCTCGCATTTGCCAGCAGGCGCTTGTGCCGCTGAGCAATATCACCGGCCCTTTTTTTTCCTTTATGTGGGTACCGGGAGTTGAACTCAGGATCTCGCGCTTGCCAGGCAGGTGCTTATGCCGCTGAGCCATATCACTGGCCCTTATTTATTTTTTCATTGAAAAAATTATATATGTTTATTGTGTGCAATATGATGTTTTAAAATATGTATACAGTGTAGAATAGCTAAGTCAAAATAATTACTATATGCATTATCTCCCATTCTTTTTGAACTTACTTCTTTAATTCAAGTGCAATTTTGTGTCCTTTGACCAATATCTCCCTCCTCAACTCTCCCTCCCTGCCCCCTGGTAACTATCATTTTACTCCGTACTTGTAGGAATTCAACTATTTTAGATTCTACATATAAATGAGACCGTTAGGTATAAATATCATCTTTTAAAAAACGTTTACTTTTATTTGTACATGTTTGCAGTACATAATGATTATGTTCATCATGGGAAGTTGGTACATGTACATAATACATGTTAATTCTTTTTTCATACCTCCCCCATCTTTCCTTCCCCTCTCTCTCCATCTCTTGGTCACCTTCCCTTGTGCAAAAAATCTGTTTCCCTATTCCCTATTATCTAACTATGTTTTGCTCTTTATGTATATTTTGGGTTTCTCAAATAACAGAAACTATGTGATATTTAAGCTTTTGTGTCTGCTTCATTTCACTTAACATTGTAGTTTCAAGTTGCGTCCAGTTGCCTACAAATGACTCAAGTTTATCCTTTTTATGGCAGAGTAGTACTCCATTGTATATAAATACCACATTTTCTTTATGCATTTGCCAGCTGATGGACATATTGACTACTTCCAAAATTTAGCTATTTTGAATTGTGCTGTTATAAACACGACTATTCATATATCATTGTAATGTCTTTAACTCAGAAAGAGATGTAGAAGGGGAATAGCTGTGTCAAGTGGAATTCCTATTTTTAGTTTTTTGAGGAATTTCCATAGTGGTCGCAGTAGTATGCATTCCTACTAAAAATGTAGAAGGGTTCCTTTTCCCCCACAGCCTCACCAGCATTTACTATTATTTGATATGTTCATGATAGCCATTCTTTCTGGAATAAGATTGAATTAATTCAATTCCAGTATTGTATTATTTGGGCTTTTTCTAATGGCCAGAGTTGTTGAACATTTTTCATGTATTAATTAGTCATTTGTACGACTTCTGAGAAGTGTCTATTCATTTCAGTTGCCCATTTCTTGATGTTTTTTTTTTTTTTATTCTGGGGAGGGGTCTAATCTTGAGATTTTTAAAAATATTCTGGCTATTAGTCCTGGCAGAGGAATTAATATCATTTTTAAATGATTCAAGCAGTACAAAGGAATATTGATAGGTTTTTCTTGGCATCAGCCATTATTAGTATTCTTGGTTGTACTCTTCTAGCCTTTTTCCTAAGCACAAAACATACTCCCGTGGAATTCTTAAGGAACATACATGTGAGTGTGCTGTATCCATGTTTATCTTACGTGTTTCATGTTTATGTTTCTCTCTGGAAGGCTTACTCACTTTTTAACAGTGCTGTGATATTCTATAACATAGATACATCATCATTTGTTTGTCTCTCTTCTGTTATTGGGCATTCGAGTTAGTCCCAACTCTTTGTGATTACAGTAAATGCCTCAGTAATTATCTTCATTCACACACTTCAGTGCAATTAATTTCATAGAGTGAATTTGTAGGAGTATAACTATGGGCCTAATGTGGATACTTAAGGATTTTAAGCACCACCAAATGATAATCCAATCAAGTTTTGCCAAATGGTTTGTCTATCAAAATAGCCATTCGCCACCTACTACCTTGCCAATGCTTTGAATTTTCTAAAATTTTAATTTCTGTGGTGATTAAAAAGATCGTGCTCTATTCTTGATTTAAATTGAGTGCCCCTGATTTCATGGTTGGGTGCATTTATAAAATATTTAGTAGCCATTCACATTTCTTCTCCTATAAGCCCTCATTCCTATCCTTTTCTCCTCCTGTTAGGTTTTGGCTTTTCTCTATTGATGTATGGTAAGTCTCTGCATTCTAGATACTGATTTTTTTTCTGTTGCATATATTGCAAGAGTTTTTCCTCTAGTCTTTCTCTTTTATCTTTTAACTTTGTTTATGGTATCTTTTGATGTATAGAAGTTTTAAATTTCTATATATAAAAGAGAGAAATTAGGGAAAGCACATCCTTCACGATAACATCCAAAAAAATGAAATACTTAGGAATAAATCTAACAAAGGATGTAAAAGATCTGTACAGTGAAAATTATAGTATCCTGAGAAAGGAGATTGATGAGGATACCAGAAAATGGAAAAATATCCCTTGCTCTTGGATAGAAAGAACCAACATGGTGAAAATGGCCCTATCCCAAAACTGCTATACAGATTTATTGCAGTCCCAATCAAAATACCATTAATACCTCACAGATATAGAGAAAACATTCCTAAAATTCATTTTGAACCAGATAAGACCTAGAACAGCAAAAGCAATTCTGGGCAACAAAGGCAAGTCAGGGGGCATCACAATCCCAGACCTGAAATTATACTACAAAGCTACTGTGATAAAATCAGCATTGTATTATTGGCAAAAAAAAAAAAAAAATGCAACCAAAACCAACAAACAAAAACAAACAAACAAACAAACAAACAAACCAGGCCCGAGGAACAATGGAACAGAATAGAAGACATAGATGTATCCCTAAACCCACTCACCCACCTTATTTATGACAAAGGAGCCAAACATGTTCACTGGAAGAAAGACAGTCTCTTCAATAAATGGTTCTGGAAAAACTGGCTTTCCACATGCCAAAGACTAAAACTAGACCTATGTTTACCACTATGCACTAAACTAAAGTCAAAATGAATGGATCAAAGATCTAAATATTAAAATAGAAACACTAAATTTACTGGAAGAGAAAATAGGCAGAAATCTCAAAGACGTAGGTTATAGGCAGAGGCTTCATGAACAAAACCCAGACTGCAAGGGAAATCATACAAAGAATCAACAAATGGGATCTCACCTTATTAAAAAGCTTTTTCACAACAAGAGAAATCACCAACAGAGTGAAAAGACCACCCACAGAGTGGGAAAAAATTTTAGCCAGCAGTCCCTCAAACAAAGGACTTATATCTAGAACATACAAAGAATTGAAAAAAACAGACCCCCCAAATTCAGAGACCCAATCAAAAAATGGGCATCTGAGATGAATATGCACTTCTCAGATGAAGAAACACAAATGGCAAATAAATACATGAAAAAATGTTCAACATCGTTGGTCGTCTGATAAATGCAAATTAAAACAACACCGAGTTTCCATCTCACCCCAGAAAGAATGGCTGTCATCAAGAAATCAACCAATAACAAATGCTGGAGGGACTGTGGGGAAAAAGGAACCCTTTTTCACTGTGGGTGGGAGTGCAGACTGGTACAACCACTGCGGAGATCAGTGCGCAGATTCCTTAAAAAACTAGGATTAGAGATACCATTTGACCCAGCTATTCTCCTTCTGGGTATCTTCCCAGAAAAATTAATAACATCATACAGTGGTGATATATGTGCACCCGTGTTTATAGTAGTACAATTTGTAATACCTAATCTTGGAAACAACCCAGATGCCCATCAACCAAGGAATGGATAAAAAGGTTGTGGTTTTTTAATGTAATGGAGTACTACTCAGCCATAAAGAAGGATAAACTGGAGACTTTTATAGGTAAATGGATATAACTCGAGACCATACTCATAGGTGAAATAAATCAGACCCATATGTGTAAACATCATATTGTCTCACTAGTGTGAGAAACAAGTAAATAGGATCTGAAATATACAATAGATATTGTGAATTGGTAAGAAACTGTTCAACAGAAAAGACAAACTGTGATGGGGGAAAGGGGAAAGGACGAATGGGAAAAAATATATGTATAAACAAGATAGTTAAGATAGTTGCACAACTAGCTTCTCTTAGTTCCTTGAAAAGAATGTTTTGTGTTAATATTATTTAGACAAGATATCATGCCTATATCTTGCACTCTGAATAACTACCAGGAAGACAACAATACACAATGTATCAACTATTGTAACTGTGTTACTAACCTTTGAAACTCATTTTCATTGTTGTTTATCTTTTTTCTCTTTAAAATTAAATAATAAAAATAAATTAATTTCTATATATGCATTCCCTCTCCTAAATTTTCAAATTATGAAGTATTCCCCATTTATAGACAAATATATAGAAAAATATAAATCTATATACCCATTATCAGCTTTATAAAACCTTAACATCTCACCTCATATAAATACTAACACCATCCTACAATTTTTATTTTAAGTTTAGTTTTACCCTTTTACAAACCAAATATATTGTTAAGAGTAAACAAAAATTGCATTTAATGACATGTTTTTAAAATTTCTGTGTTCACCATTGCTTCTTGTGGTTAATATCTTCCCTGTGGTTTTATTTTATTTCTAAATCAAGTACATTCTGATGGTGCTTTTAATGAGGGTCTGTGGATGTCAAGTTCTCTAAGTACTTTTTAATAACAAAAATTATCCGTATTTACTTCTTAAATAATAGCTGCGGCAGACTGCTGGCTGCCCATCTAGAGCCTGTTCTCCTTCTTTCTTAGAAGCAGAACTGGAACGCTGATTTTATTTGGGAAGTGTGGTGCTCAGCAGAAAGACCACATTTTCCAGACTTTTGCAGCCAGGATTGGCAAAGAAGATGTAAGTAGAAACTCTGAGTGAGGGGTAATTCTAAGGGGAGGGGGTGACTTCACTAAGAGGGTTGCACTTAGGCCCCTGTACTTCCCATGAATGCAGGAGCCTATGAGACAATGAAGAGAGAGGCTCCAAGCAAAGGAAGGGAGAGGGGACTGAAGGAGGTGGACTCTCGGGGCTGTGATGCTCCCCAAGCCTGAGCTGGCATTTTCACACCCCTTTTAGGTGAGACAATGAATCCTCTGATTGGTTTTAGTTTCTCTTTTAGGTCTTTGATGTTAACAACAAAACTTAATCAAGATTCATACTTATTTTTCCTTCACACATTGAGGTGCTTCCTGTTGTCTTTTGGCACCTGTTCTTGTGAGCCAGGGGTCTGTCGTTAGTCTAATGGTTCCATCTTTGTGTCTGGGTAATTTTAAAGATATCACCGTGATATTGATCATTCCTTAACGTGACTGTAGTTGGAGTTATTTTTATTTATCTTGCAAGGTTCTTAGAATACAGTTTGAAAAATTCTGGCATTTATCTCTTCAAATATTGATTCTCTGCCATTCCTTTTATTTTCAATTTGTTCTGGGACCAGATGAATGTTAAAACATTAGATGAATGTTTCTTCTTGTTTCTTAACAGCATACATACACACACACACACACAAACACACATATATAGATACACACACACGTATACCCACAAAAATACATATCTGTTTAGGCACACGCATATACTGGCTTCTGGGTAAATTCCCTGGTTTCATCTTTCAGATTATGAAATCTTTCTTTAACAATGTCCATTCTAAGAGCTGAGAGTGTGGCTTAGTGATAGAGCACTTGCCTAGCATGTGCAAGGCACTGGATTTGATTTCCAGTACCACAAAAAACAAAACAGAACAAATAAAAGTCATCTTAAATTTTAATTAAATATTATACTTTAAAAATTCAATGATATTTTCCTTTAAATCTAAGATTTCTAAAGTGTTCTTTCTTATCTTGCTATCCATATTTTATTGCTGCCTGATTTAATAATTTTTTCTTTTTTTCTTCTCCTCTTTCCTTCTTTTCCTCCTCCAATCCTCTTCCTCCTCCTTCTTCTCCCTTTCCTCTTCTCTCTCTCCCTTTCTATCTCCCTCTCCTTCCACCTAGGAGTTGAACTCAGGACCATTACAATGAGCTACATCCCCAGTCCTTTTTTTGTATTTAAAAAATTTTGAGCCAGGGTTTCACTAAGTCACTTAGTTGCTCAGGCTGGGCATGAAATTGTGATCCTCCTGCCTCAGCCTTCCAGAGTGCTGGGATTAGAGGTGTGCATCACCATGACTGGCTCTTATTCTTTTCAATCTGGAACTTTTGGATTCACTTTTTCTAAGAACATACTAAAGATACTTAAAAATACTTAAAATCTGTGCAGTTATTGTACGAATTAATTTCAGTGAATTTATGTTACAACTGTTTTGCGTACTGTATTAGCTCTTTACTTCTTCATGTAAATTAGAATTTTTGGTTCGAAATTTTATTTTGAGGGAAGCTTTTTGTCTCTCCCTTTACCTAGATGTTTTGTGTACTGTGTGATTATAATTACAAATAAAATACAGAATGCCACTAAGTCTGAATATTCATTAAAGTACAAATGATTTTTTAGTGTACCTCAAATATTGAGTGAGATATACTTAATGTAGTATAAAATGATTGTTGTTTATCTGAAATTCATGTTTAAGTGGATATTCTGCATTTTTATTTGCTAAATCTAGCCACTTCATGTCTGATACCCTGGAACTCTAGAACCAGATCTTAGAAGGGTTTGGGTTACATTTTAATATTTAATATTTATCAGCCAAACCAAACCAAACCATAAAACAAAAAGGCCAAACACCTGCCCTTGCAGGGCATAGGGAAAATTTGTTCCCTGAGAAAAGTGAATTTCCTCTCCTGGACAGGACATTTCTCTCTGCTTGCAAAGTGCAGAAGACCTGTACTCGAGGTTAAGCCTTCAGCTCTCCACTCAGAGTATCACTGTCCCTCTACTTGTCACCACGCACATTGGCATAGTCTGCACAGCCCACAGAGTGCTCAATTTGTCTTATGCGTAGGTAAAGACAGATGTTGAGAAATCATGATTTACAAAAGAAAAGAAAGAGACATTTCCTGTCTCCAAAGAGTTTATAATCTAGTGTGAAGTCAAAACAAGCACAAGTAAAAAGCTAGAAGGAAATTTACACAACAGACACAAGAGTCCATGCCAACCAGTTAGACGGAGTCTGGTACTGAAGAAAATATTTAATTGACATGGTGTTCAGAAAAGAAGCCTGCTCTTTACTGATGTCTGTTATGAGCCACCTAGATGAGCTCACTTAATTCTCTTTGCAGGTTTATGAGGCAGGATTTATCATCCTAACTTTATAGAGGAGGAAATCGAGGCTCAGAGTGATTGACTAGCTTGCTCTATGTCATATGATTAATAAATACCTTCCAACGCCACACTATTTTCACAAGTCCATGGGTCAGGGCTGCCTAGCTGTCACTGGGAAATGTTAGGAATGGAGGCTGAGTAATAATAATTGATTGTAAGACCTTAAAATGAAAAGTTTGAAACGCACCCTGGAAATCTCATCCTAAGAGGACGCTCCACCACAGTTTCCACCAATTTTTCCTATGCTTTTCTAGAGACAGACCTTGCACAGGTCAAATGGCATTTACCAAGATTTTAGCAAAAAAAGGAGAAGAGTTCAGGAACTTTGTCTATTGATATTTTTATTAGTCTGTTTAGAGGTCTACTCCCTGACTTTGGGCCCTAGAGTAATTCTCGAGGGTTTATAGTAATTTGTATCACCACACTAAATGCTCTTATGAAATAAAGTATGGCTGGGTTTTGATGGATTCCCTTGGAAAGTGAATTATTATGCTCTGAGTGAGCTGGGTGCTATAAAGTTTTATATTCCTGAGTTGGGAATGATTATGTTTCCTCAGAGTAGCAGAGATACCAATAACTTATTTCTGTCTCTTCAAATATGTGTCAGTGATGTTCACAGCTACACACACCATCAACCTGTAGTCAGTCCCAGCTCCTCTCTGAAACTTTCTCAACCACTCCCATAGAATTTGGGTGGCATCAGACAGGGGCAGCACTTGCCATGAGTTGAGCTTGCAGGCTTTCTGTAAGTGAGATGGAAATTTTTGCTGTGCTGCCAATGAAGAAAACAGCAATATTTATGGGATGTTGCTCTGAGCACTGAATGGGGGGAGATGGCTAGCTGTGTTAGAAATGGACTGGGAAACCTAACCACTGAGTTTGTGGGCTTGAACTAAAAGTATAGGAGGTATCGTTAAAAGATAGATGATAGGAGACAGGGAGGCAGACTTTGTGGAGATAAGGAGGGGTCTGCAGATGGAGAGGGGAGAGAGAACGGGAAGGGGACACAATGATAAGTAGACACCAACACAGTTCCCACCCTGATGAAGCTGATAGTTCAGTAAGAGGGAAGTAGACACCAATTATCAAATCCAAACTGATATTACAATCAAAAAGGATCTGGGGTATTCTGAAGATACGTGCAATGTGGCAGGTACTAGGAATTGTGGCAAATGGGGCAACATCCTGTCTTCATGAAACTTATATCCTAGCACAGGAGCTAAAACCCAAATAAACATATCATTTCAAAATAAACTCACGCTATAATTTGAAGTACTGATAAGTTCTGTGATAGAAAGAAAATAGGGCAAGTAGTTAAAGTGGGAGACCATTCTAGGTAGGTTGGCCCTTCGGAAAAATAACCCTTGGGTAGAGAATTGGGAGAGTTAAGAGGATCTTGAAAAGATCTGGGGAAGCTGGTCCCAGGCTGAGAGAGAGAAGCCTGTGCAAAGGCCCTGAGGCTGGAACAACCAAGTGTGGCTACTGTGTGGAAACAGAGACATGGATGGGCCAGGGTAGAGGTAATGAGGCCAGCAGAAGATGTTGCTGGAGCAACACAGGAGAAGTGATGGGGCCTTGGGCCAGGTTGTTGGTCGGGGAAGAGGTGCTGCATGGTAGGCTTTGGGCTCCCTCTGTAAGAGGAGGACTTGACCTAGTCAGGGAGGTCAGGGCAGACTTTCCTGAGGAAACGATTTTGCATGGAGATCTGAAGGCCAAGTCAAAGCCCCTAGGTGAAGAGGGAAGGAAAGAATATTGCAGCCCATAAACGAGTGGGCTCTTTGAGGGAGATGGCCAAGCTTGAACCACTGAAGGTGGACTGTGTAACTGGGCAAAATTGAGGGGTAGAGTGGCTGGCCGGCAAGACAGGCAGGACACAGACTTTTTGTGGCTTCATGAGCCATCTGGAGGAGCTGGGGCTCATTTCAAAGTTCTATTGGGGCCACCCAATAGATCAGAGAGGAGAAAAGTCAATTTTTGCTATGTGATATTCACCCTCTGATGCAGGTTCTCCTATCCCTTCTAACCAAGTCAGAGGGCTGACGGCTCTTCCATGACGCACGGCACGGCTGATTCTGCGTGCCAGATCCTCAGCCCTTCATGCCTCTTCCCTTCACTGCGTACGGACCTTCCCCTCTCTCCCTCCTGACTGGAGACCTCTGGAAGCAACACACTCATGTTCTTCCTCCTGCTTCTTCTCAGACTGCAGGTCTTGGCCTCTCCCTTTCCATCTTTCCAGGATTTTGACTTTTTTCTGTAGGTTGAAAAGTTCCAAAGACACAGGTATGGTTCATTTCCCTACCCCAGTTAACATTTTTCAATAAGCTTTCTTATCATGGTGTCCTGGAGAGGTAATGTGTTAGTCAGTTTTCTGTCACTACAACAAAATAGCTGATAGACCAAGGAGGAAAGATTTATTTCGGCTCGTGGTTTCAGCCCATGGATGCTTGGGCCTGTTGATTGTGCCTGAGGTAAGGCAGAAGTTTTTGCTTGGAAGATGTGGCAGAGTAAAGCTTCTCAGGTCATGATGGGGAGCAGGGGGTATACAACACCCGGGGACAAAATATGCTCTTTAAACGGATACCCTCTGTAGCAGTGACTAGGCCAACCTCCCAGAATTGCCACCACCTCCTGATGGTGCTATTAGCTGGGACCAAGTTTTCGATGCATGAGCCTTTGGAGGACATTCAGGATTCAAACCATAAGGGGTGAACATATTGTTGACCAATTGCACCAATTCCTGTCAACACCACCCGTCCATCTGTCCGCCCTCCCATCTGCCTTCCGACCTCAGACTTCACTGGATCCAGCCTATGCCTTTGGCCCCAGGATGGAGAAAAAGATGTGAAAGTCAGTTATTTTAGTTTAAGTGGGTAATAGTGTTTTGAAGCACTTGATGGAGACCCAAGAGAAGGAAGGAGAATGGAGGGAAGCCGGGGTTAGTAGCTGAAAAGGGGAAGAGGATGCAGAAAGCATTTCCCAGAGAAACTTGCAAATTACTTGTAGTCCAATCCAATCAGAAACACTGAGTAGAAAAGGCCTGTGTTTGGACTCTCCTTGGCCTTTCAGTGCTCACAGATAATGATGACGAGGATGAGGCAGCCTGACAGACTGTGAAATTTTCAGCAGCTATGGAATAAGGGGCCCAGAAATGGGGCTAGTGCTCCTCAAAACCACTCAGTAAGAGAGATCCTGAGGACGAAAATTCTGGAGGCTGGATTCTTCCTGGGCTGCCTCTCCTCCCCTCCCTGCCACTTCCAGCACAAACTTCCATCGATCCTTAAGGAAGGTGGTTTGGGTGTTATTTATTGTTCTGGGTGCCTGTGGGTTGTGTTTACTTATTTACTTATTTACTTTGCCAGTCAAACTCAGGTTTACTGACAGGACCAAGCCTGCCCTTGGGCTCCTCCACCCAGCCCAACACAGTGCACAGAGAAATAATTACTTGCTGAGGTGTCAGGAACAGATGTCGAACTGACATCTTCCCTTTACCAGTGTCGAACTCTGCCGTTTTTCTGCCTCCCAATAAATTATCAGCCACTTGCTGCCTTCCTTCCTGCCACCCGCCTAGCTGGTGGAGCTTTCCTCCCTCATTAAGAGCAGAGAACCTCTGTGCAGACCTTGGTCTCTAAGGTGATCTCCCTTTTCCCCCTTTTCCACCTTATTTATGACTCTGGCGTTGGTGATAGGAGAGTGTGGCTTGGTTAGGCTCTGGTTTCCTTTTTCCTAAGAAAGGCTCTAGGTCTCCCAGTTTTTGAGAGAACAGGGAGCCCCTAGGAACCTGGGGGCAGGAGGAAACTATTAATTACTTCCTACTGAAGCAGTGACCTGAGGCTTTTCTGCAGACTCCATCAAAGCCTGGTGCACTTTCAAAAGCCACACTTGGGTTCTGCATAGTATACAGTTTGTGTGTCTGAAGCTCTGGAAATGACCATGCAGGCATCTCGGGAGTATTTAGGGAAATGATGCGGGGTGGATGGAGGCAGGTCAAGGGGAACATTTCACAATACAGGTAAGATAGGCCTTTGGAGAAGCTGTCAATTTGGCCTGAAATATGGGATTGTATTAGGATTGGCAGGGTACTTATTTTCATTCAAGTAACATCTGTGGAGCTCCTTTACATGGAGGCCTTGTGTTAGGTTCTGGGCTTGCCAGAATGAGCCCTTCGCAGTCCCTGCTCTTTGGGAGTCTGCAGTGGGAGTCTGGTGGGCCAGCTAAGGCATCTGACCTTTATCACCAAGGTGCTGGGAGCCTCTGAGCAGTTTGAAGCAGAGTGGTGACATGATCTGATTTTAGGCAGATCTCCAGAGGTGAGTGGAGGATGGACAGGGGTGGGAGGTGAAGGACACCCAAAATCTCACTCATATCCTTTCATAGTAGAGTGGCTGAGAAATGACCGGCACCCAGCAGGCGCTGGGGCCGTAGGTACAGAGGGAAAAGAAGTTAAAGGTACTGGCACAAGAGTTTAGAGATTGGAATTAAAATAGTTGTAGGCTCATTATTTTACAGTCTAGAGAAAGTTACAGGCTCCATTTAAGGTCGTATAAGACCTGCAAAACCAAATGCGAGGCACATGGCACCAGTCACGTTAAGTATACAATGACATCACAGTGCACTGGCAACTGAGACAAAAAAAAAAAGAGTTCAAAAACTCTAAGCAGCTCTCAGAAAAGCTGATTGGTTATACCCCAAAACAAATGGCTCAACTACCACAGTTAAAACAACAGATAAGAGGGTGGACATAACCATAAAAACCACATAAATGAGGCACTGCAAAACTACAAATTAGGGCCGGTGAGATAGCTCAGCGGCATAAGCGCCTGCCTGGTAAGCGCAAGGTCCTGAGTTCGACTCCTGGTACCCACATAAAGGAAAAAAAGGGCCAGTGATATTGCTCAGTGGCACAAGCCCCTGCTGGCAAGCGCGAGGTCCTGAGTTTGACTCCCAGTACCCACACAAAACAAACAAACAAAAAGCTACAAATGAGACATGATGTCTCCAATAAACAACTAAGCTTAGATCATGAGCTGCACACTCTAGCTTCAAAGGTTTTGCAAGACCTCCATTAAAACAACGTGTTCTCCCAGCCTGCCTCTAGCTGGACCTGAACTTCTGTTCAGTAAGTGACTTTCACTTGATTCAGTCTCCTATACATATGAGTGACTGGGATCAGGCTCTTACACCTGTTTATATGTAGAGTAAGCGTTTGCTGTGTAAATTGTTGTGTAAATAAACTGCACATTCAAAAGACTGTATCTGTCTGTTTCTTGATCTATTTGTGTCCCCTACTCTACTGTAAGGTGCTCGAGACACCAACATATGATTTAAGGCCTCCAGCTTCCTCCTGAGCATTCTGTTGATTGCTTAGTAGCAGCTGCTTCTCCCTCCAGACGAAGCCCCAACATTTGAAGAACCTCAGGATTGGAAGGGATCTTAAAGGTTGTCTCATCCAACAATTTACAGAGTTATACAGCCCCATGTATAACTTTCCCATGGTTATAGTCACGGTTTACAAGGGAAAAGATTTAGTATAGGACACATAATTTATAGGATTATTTTATAATATTCAAAAAGTTAAATGCAACAAAGAGTACAAGAGATCTGTCCATGCACTAGAGACCCAAAGAATCCAGCCAAGGGCCTGGATTCCATGGCAATGTCCTGCACGAATCCAGCTGAAGACCTGGAACCCATGGCAGTGCCCCCCATGAGTCCAACTGGAGGCCTGGAGCCCACGACAATGTCTCATGCAAGTCTGTATCAAGGATCTGCGCTGGGAAGGCTCAATGGTTAGTGGTGGAAGCTAGAAAGTCTGCGCCAGCGGGATGAAGGATTTGCCAGCAGGCTGAGGGATCTGCACTGGAGCCAGGAAGCTACGCTCAAGGTAAGGACCAGAGCTCCCCCCAAAAGAACCACAGCCATCCTCAGTGACAGTGAGGACCCAGAGCTCCTCCGACAATGAGAACAGCTGAGTTCATATCAGGAAAACAAGCGTGACAATCTTCTCCAGGAGAATCAACAGCGCACCAATTTCCTTTTATGCTTTTGGGAACAATCCTCAAATGGGCCTTTATACACAGAACCAAGCTGATTCAGTTCAGCTGGGTGTTACAAATTGACTACTAATTAATCTACCACACCCACCAAGGATGTCTAGGATGGACTCCAGTACTTTCTCCTTCCTGGGGCCTTGCACCCTATCCTTGGAGGGCTTCTTCCCAAAATGATACCCAAAATCTGCCTCTGATAGAGTCTGCCCATGGTTGTTGATCCTATTCTAGGAGGTCACAGAGATAAAAAAAAAACAAAACCTATAGCAGATTGGCAAGTTCCTGATGGATGGGGAATTCTCATCCTAGAAGGAAAATCAGCTTGGGAGAAGGATGCAAGACCCAGTGTTTGTGGAGCGCCAGGCAGCAGGGAGCTGGGGATGGTGGCAGAGTCAAACTCCTCACTCTGTTGAGTTGACCGAGCTACTCCTGTTGCTGGGTGAGGGAATCTTATATTTGGGCAGTGCAGGATTCATCATGGAAACCCTGCATTTGGATTCTGCATCCCCTATCTTCCATTTCCACATCTCTCATCTTCCATTTCCTGTCCCCTGTGACGTACACAGCAATCTACCAGGACCTTGCTTGTTCCCTCCAACATGCCTATGAGCAGTTAGCCCTGTGAGATCAGCTCCTTGTCCTATTCACAAAACCTATGCAACCAACCAATTATCTGCTGCACAGGCTCAGGAGTGAGCAACACTTAGACTCCCTCCTAACGCTTAGTTGGCTGTAGAGAAGTGTGCAATAGTGACCTTTTATTAAACTCTTCCCATTAAGATTTCACGTTTACATGGTACCACAAAGTCAGCTCATCTGTCCTCTAGGAACTTCTCTACTTTCTGCCCCTTCCTGGGAAGCCTATTACCTTCCTGCATTTGTATGGTGGGTCTACCGGAAGCTGAACTGCCCCTAAACTGCAGGCGCAGAGCAGGTGAGTTAGCTCTTGCCTCTCTCTCATGCTCACTGTTGGTTGGGTCCCTGAAAATCTTCTAGTGTGTTTGGGTCATTTAGCCCTTCTCTTTTCTGGGTCACAGATGATTGACTGTGTGGATTTGCCTTGGCTGGTGATGGCACATACACATTTCAACACTGTTCCAAGGCCCCTGGTCCTCCTTCCCAGGGTATCCTGAATGTATTCATATGTGTTTTGCAGCAGAAAAAGACAATAAGGCTGTAAAAGCCCACAGAAAACAAGCAGAACAAAAGAAATGAAATATAGACATAAGCCAGGTTTCAGGAAATAGAGAAAATATGCCAGCTAAAAATAAAAGAAGATTTAAGGATTAATAATAATACAAAAACAAATAGGCTGAGACTACAGTTGCATCATAGATGCCATGAGAAATATTGAATATTGTTAGACATGAAAAAATACTAGTTATTTTTTAGAAAAAATACTGAAATAAATTTCTCAGATTTAAGATGAGTTGAAAAGTTAAACAAAAACAAAGAAGAAATAAATGAATAAATTATAAAGCATGAAAAAAATGACCCAAAATAGGAAGATTTGTTCTATGGAAAATAGCAGGAAAGCTTAACAAATACAGGAATAGTAAATAAAGACATAATGGTGAAAAGTTTCCTGTAGCCTTTTTATAAAGAATTTAATCTGTATAGAGTCCCTTTCAGGATTAAATACCAGAGAAATATGATCAGAAAATACCACTGTAAAGCTTTAAAGACAAAAAAAGGATATGTGATGTAAATAAAAGGAAGAGAAATATAATTTCAAGTAGCTGAGATCCTGCAACCTCAACTACAGAAGTAAGGAGGATTAGAGTAAAGCTTGTAAGATTCTTAAATCCAATGTCATATTTATGCTCCAATAAAGAAAAAGGAAAACATACACCTGAATGACAGGCTGTGGATGACAGTATGCTCCAAGTTATTTTACAGATTTGATCTTATTAAATTAACAGTGAAAACACTCCAGAGAATAAAACAGAAGTTATGTTAAATTATACTATATGGGAAGAAAAATAGTTCACAGAGCACTGTCTATTCATTTCTTCTGTGAACATTTAATGAGCATCTGCTCTATCTCAGGTACTGGGCTGTTTTGCTAGAAACTTATCTAGCAAGCATGTCTTGTGTCATAGTGACAATTATTAAGATGCTACAGAACTGGCTTTAAAAACACAATTTAGGTCACTGGGAGATAGCAGAGACTCTAGAAACAGATTATGAAGAAAGAACTATTTTAAAAATATGTGACAAGTGAAGTATAAGGAACCATAGGGAAACAAATAATCGTATGCCTTGTTGTGATAAATAGAAGAAACGTGGAAAAAAATTCAGATCTATAACTTATAATTTACAGCATTGTATGTGTAGGTGGGTTAGGCACTACAATATTAAAAAAAAGAAAAAAGGAAAATAGAATCTTATCTTCATGCAACTGTGGAGGGGAGTTAATTTCTTCCTTGCTTGAATCCACATTTTCAGTAGTAAGGATGACAGGTTAAGATCCACACCTATTTAAAAATTCTTGGAAAAACGTCAAAACTCAGATGTAAAAGAAATAAATGGGAAATGCATGTCATAGATACAAGAGAGAAAAGCCTGAACTCAGAATAAGGTGCCTGTACACCCACAGGAGATGAAACCATGCCTCTATTGAACCTGCAGCTGGAGAGTGTGGACAAGTAGCAAAAGTAATGGAAGGCGAGTGAGGAAGACAATCATTTCGAGTATCATTAATTCAGAAAAAAGAAAAGAAAGATAAGGTATTCATGAGCTCCCACTTCATATCTATTAGCAAAAGTAAGTGAAAATAATGAAACGCGATGCTGGTGCCTTTCTCTGCAGACAGGAATTCCCTGCTTCCCTGCTGTCAGTGTTCGCCTGGAGAACAGGACACAGAGGAGGAACTCGTATGTGACTATAAGCTTCCAGAGTATGATCTTTTGTGAGAGGCAAATAAATTATTTGCATATAAATGAAAATATATTTTTGTACAGATGCTTATAATAGCATTACTTACAATAGTGAAGACCAAAATACCCACATGTTGAGGAGAGGTTTAGCCACCCAAATCTTAGAACAAAGGCATATTATAATACTATTGGCCACAAGGTGAAAGTTACACAGATATGTAGAGAAAGTATCATAACATGTTTAAGAGAAAAGCCCAAAGTGTAAGGCCCATGAAATATAGCTAATTAAAAATGAGGTGTATTATGGAAAATCACAAAAAAGTCTCCAAGAAGTGGTGATGGTTCTGTCTATAACAAAGTCCATTTTTATCAAATCTTTATTTTCCCCATGCCCTGGGCTATCCCTCTTTGAAGATCACTCACTTAATAACCTCAACAGCACCTACACGAAGTATGATCTCTAGAAGACACTGCTGCACACAAATTTAAGTGACTTGCCCAAGGCAAGCCAGGACACTGAAAAACTGGAATTTGAACTCTAGGGTCTATGCTACCACAACCTCAGTTATTTCTTTTTTTTTTTATATGCAGGTACAGGGAGTCGAACTCAGGACCTTGCACTTGCCAAGCAGGTGCTTATGCCGCTGAGCTATATCACCGGCCCCTCAGTTATTTCTTGAGATATACACTTAACATGTTCTCTGAATATTTTCCCCTCCCTTCCTCCTCCTTCCCTTCCTTTTCCTTCTTCTGTCTCTCTTCCCCTTTCTCTCTCTCTCTCTCTCTCCCCCACTCTCTTTTTTCTTTCTTTTTTTTTTTTTTGGTACTGGTAATCAAACTCAGGACCTTGCGCTTGCCAGGCAGGCGCTTGTGCCGCTGAGCTAAATCTCCAGCCCTATCTTCTTTCTTTTTTTCCCAGGATTGAGCCCAACTCTAACTCTCGCTAAGTTGCCCTTGTAATTGTCCTGCCACAGCTTCCCAGAGTGTGAGGATTATAGGTTGAATGTTTTCTTAAAGCAGGGCCCTGGCAGCCTTGTTTAGGGGAGCTGTGAGGAGGCACCTCCAGAGGGCACTGGTTAACATGACTCCCTCAGTCTTTTTTTTTTTTTTTTTTTGTGGGTACCAGGGGGTCGACCTCAGGACCTCGCGTGCCAGTAGGCGCCCGTGCTGCTGAGCGATATCACCGGCCCCTTTTTCGTATGTGGGTTCCGGGAGTCAAACTCGGGCCCTCGCGCTTGCCGGGCAGGCGCTTAAGCCGCTGAGCCATCTCACCGGCCCGACTCCCTCAGTCTTGAGCTGCATCTCAGAAAATCTTGCTCCTAATTTCCTGCAGCCATTATGGTCTAGGTCTAAATGCAGTAACTTCTGACTTCCTCCTGTGATATTAACACTCCACAGCCATGAAATTATATATGGTATTTGTGACCGCCTTTCCTGGTGAGGCCGATTCTGAAAGCCTGGGCCCCATGTCATTCCCTTCCAACCTGCTCCCCTCTCTCACACACCTTCTCCCTTTGCCAATGAATATTTAGCACCAACAAGCCTTAAAATGACTCTAAAAGCATTATTTTGCCATCAGGCTGTCTGAGCTGAATGTCTCCCTGATGGGTTTTTGCCTCCCTCCCTCGCCTCCTACACACTTTAATCACATTCGAGCAGGCAGAATGGAAGCACTTTGGAACAACTCCGTGCACTTTCCTTACTGGAATATTGCGTTTGAGGTCTAATGGTGGAAGAAGCCTGAGTGGAAAGAAGCCTCCCGGGAGCATAAGCTGGCCAAGCCAGGGTCTCCGAGGTCAGTCCTGCGCATCTCAGGCAGCCTGAGCCAAGCACACGGTGCTCCTGTGGGAAGAGTTGAGCATGGAACCGTTAAGGCTCAGTTCAGGGGTTGCGAAGCCACATCATCTGTGGCCTATTTCTGTGTGACCTGCCAGCTAAGGGTGGTTTTTGCACTTTTAAATGGTTAAAAAAAGAATCAAAAGAAGAATTTTATTGGTGTGTGTGATATATGATGACTCTACGAAATCACAATCTCAGCGTCCATCAGTTTAGCTGAAGCCCAGCCACACTGATTTTGTGCCACAAAAGGCTGCAAAGTTCAGCGGTTGTAACACAGACCACGCGGCCCTTCCTGAGAGCTTAAAGCTAGAGTTTCTTAGCTGGTCCTTCAGTGAATGTGCTGACCCCTGGTCTCAAGGAATAGCCACTGTCCTTGAAGGCTGTTTCTCTCCCCCACGAAGACTACATTTCTAATTTTAAACCTAACACAGAAAACCTTCCACCCCCATAACCACACAGTTATATGAGGTATTTATTTCCTCGTGACCACTTTTCCATGCCACGGCCACGGGATGAGTCTCTGCAGAGAAGAAACGTTCGTGACCACTCAGCCACTTCAAACCTGTGGCCCAGAGAGGGGGTTAAAGGCTGGGTGGAGAGGTGGGGCTGTCTGCACAGGGCTTGGATGGTGTCCTGCCTTGGGGCGCGGATGGTTTGAACCTGTTCCCAGCGCCTCAAGAGCGCTGCACTTGGCCCACAGGAAGAGCATTCACCTACCACGAGATACCTCACATAACCATGAGAGGACATCAAGGCCTGTACTCAGGAGGAAGATTCCTGGGCCCATCTATTCATTTCACTGCCCTGGGAAGCCTTGTTTTACTTTCTTTAGTCTTCTACGTCTGAACTCTTTCCTTGAAACTCTTAATAAGAGGTTTTCACTTAAAAAAAAAAAAAAAAAAAAAGGTAGGCCCTGTTCTCAGCTCAGAGTGCATCTTACAAATATGTCTGAGCCAGAGAGAAGAGACGCAGTGACTCATGGTAATAAAGTGGATATTGTGACAAGAAAGATGTTAACATCTTAATGAAAGCCCTGAGGGGAAATTTGCATAAAACAGTCTCTTCATTGCTTCAAAGGCAACACTGATGCCTTGTTTAAAAAATCAAACCCTAATTTTGTTAAATATTCAGGCTGGAAATGATTCAGAGTATTTTCCTTATCTCCTGGGTGGTTTTTTATTTTCCTTCACAGAATTACAGCTGCTTAGAGTGGAAGATGCCCAGCTCTTCCCGCAGCCCTTCCTCCTCAGAGGCCCTGTAGAGGGAACACTGCCTTCTTCCTCCTCCGGACCCAGATGCCTTCCCAAGTGCAGGAGTACCCAGAAAACCAGCCAACTCCTGGGACTTGAAACTCCAGAGAGCAAGAAATCTCTTGCTCAAGTCTCTCAGTATTCCTACACTTATCTGCTCCTTCGACTCGGTTTTAAAAAACTCCTTTGGTTTCTGAGTCTCTTGAAATTTATCTTTTATTTCAACTTTGTCCAGTATTTTTGACAGATTATTGCTTGGACACCACAAGGACAAGGAGCTCATCATCTCTTGAGGCAAGAAGTGCTATATGGGCCTGGAATCTTGTTCCCATTAACCCCTCCAGCAGCCCTGGTCCCTCCTCTGGGATTAACAAATGATCCATTCATTCTTCTTATGGCAGCCCTTCATATGGTTTATAGGTGACAACTGCATGTCCTCGAGGGTCCTAAAGTTGTTTTTTGTGATCATCTACCAACACTTAAAAGTTTCACTTAGCTAGCTCTGCCTCTCTGACTGGATTCGTGTGACATCCCAAGGAAGGACAGACCCTAAACAGGAGTTATTGCCATTCCTGGAAGCCAGAGGACTCTTTCATTTTATGCAGATGAGTTTTCAGAATGAGACAGAGGGAGAATCAGAGGCCACAACAGTATTAGGGTTTGAGACCAATCACCCTAAGGTCCAGGGCTACATCTACAGTGGTGCTGATTGTTGTTTAAAGAAACCGATGAATTTACAGTCTACATCCCCCTGGGAGGTATTTCAGGTTCTTGGGTGGCTGGACTCTGTAGCTCCAGCTGGGGGAAGACTCTATGGGAAGTTTGGAACAGGTGTTCGTAGTCTCCTGCGTACATAATACCCAGGGAGGGGACTTTTGCCAGGGTTAAGGAGAGCACAGTGTCCCCGAAAGGACAAGGACATTTGATCAAATGTCCGGGGCCTCCCCGGATATGAGGACAAAGAGGAAGGTCCAAAGGGAATCCAGTTAGGGCTACTGGTCTTGCTCAAAGTCAGGAGGCAGCTCGGGAGAGTGGGAGGCCTCATTCACTCCCCTGGCCATACCCCTGCCCTGTCCAAGTCTCACAGGTCCAGCTTGAGTTTTTATCACAGTTTCAGTGGCCTGATTGCTACAGGGACCTAGAGCCATTCCAGAGTTACCTGTGGCCCACTCAGAGCAGCCTGCGTCCTGGTTCACACCATAATCACTGTTCTTTGCAGAGATTCCAGTGGGGACATGAAACCAATGAAAGCAAACAGGTAAGGTATCTAAATATAGCCCTCCAGAGCAACTCAGCCCTGGGGTGAGGACACTGCTACGGGGCAGCTGAAAGCCCAGACTGACCGGGACCATAGAGGAAAGAGGAACTCCCAGTGGAATATTTCGGGCTGTTTTATTTCAAACCAGCTGTCAGACTCAGTGCGACTTGGTGGATAAGGAAAACAAAATCCTGCAAAAATGGTGTTTATGTTTGCCTCTCATTTCATGTTCTTATTTGGCCGAATATACCATTGTGAGAGTGGCAAGGTGATGGCTGGAGAGCGACCTTTTCACTTTCTTCCCTTTCCTTCTTCCTCCCCCTTACAATGTTGACAAATGAGCACTGGCCCTTGTGGCTCTAGTGGCCTAAGGGGACACCACACCAAGAAGGACCTTGGAGATCAATGGCTTTTCTCCTCTCGTTGCAAGGTTCATGGCCAAGACACCTGTAATAAAAGACCTGCTAACTATAGAAAAGCATGCACATTTATTTAATATAAGCTTTATTTGTCATAAACACCTTCAGAAATGAAGACCCAAAGAAACAGAAGATTTATTTTTTATGCTAAGTTTGATGAAGAGGTGGGTAATTGTAAAGAAATAGGATTGGGGGTCAAAAGGTAATAAATTGGGAGGAAGTTAGCAAGGCCTGTTCTTTTCAGATTCTTCTTGGCCTCTCTGTGTCTTGAAGGATAGGCTTGTATTTTTCCTCTTTATATAAAGAGGGTACATCTGGAATGAAAGTCTTCTAATCTACCTCACAGAGGAAGGTCAGAAAATTCTTCTAAATTCTGCTTCAGAAGAAAAAAGAAGGAAATGGTTTGATGGACCTTCTTGCTTCTGCTATTTCTCAAATGCCAAGGTGGCATATTTTGGGGTAGTGTGTCCTGAACCCTATCACTAACTGTTATGGCTTGTGTCTAGATGTCCTACCAAAGCCTCATGCAGCCATAGGTGAGGCTTTTCAGAGGTGGCTGGATCTATGGCATGTGATTCTGGGATTAAGTGTGCAATGCTGGGATTAAGGGTGTGTGATTATTAAATTAGTGCACTGATTGGTTTGGCATAGTTTGGGGTGTGGATAATGGGAAGGCCCATGCTGGGTGTGAGTGGCACCACCCAAAAGGCAGGTAGCTTGGAAGGGATGAAAGGGAGAGGCAAGCTGCTGTGGCTGCTGCTTTGCTACTTTACTGCTTTGCTGCCTTCTGCCTATAATGAACTGTTTCTCCTCTGCGATGCTCCTCTGCCACGCCACCCTGCTTTGGAGTCAGCCAGCTATGGGCTGAAACCTCTATAAACTATATGCTGAAATAAACCTTTCCTCCTTTAACTTATGGGTGTCAGGTATTTTGTCTCAGCAACGAGAAAATAACTAAGACACTACCGCCTGACTCACTCCTCTGAGCAAAGTCAGTTACTGAGTTGTGAGGACCCTTAAGTAACCCACAGAGAGGACAAACGGGGAGGACCTGAGGTCTCCTACCAACAGCTGTGTCATCTGGAAAGTGGGCCCTGCATCCCAGTCAAGCCTTCACATGACTGCAGCCCTGGCCAGCAGCCAGACTGAGCTACGCTAGAGACTCAGTTAGAACCACATGGCTAAGCTCGACACTCAGAAATTGTGCAAAGTAATAAATGTTTGCTACTGTAAGCTGTTAAGTTTGGGAGTATTTGATATGCAGCAATAAGAGACCGATACTATTATTTTATATAACACACATACTAAATGACTGACCTGGGTCTCCAGGTTACTGCCGATGGTTATTCAACACTCTCCTCACCTGGCCTGGTGGATGAAATTCTTGCACTGGGAAGTCACTCTGTTCTGGACATCACTTTTCAGAAGTGTCATCTTGGAAAGCAAGTACCTCTGTATGTACTTTGTCTTAACCCTTAAGTTGCAATGAGCTCCTGGGAGATAGAATTTGTGGGTGAGTGATGAGAACAAGCTATGGTTGCTGATTAGAAAATGTTAGACTCAGAGTCAGCTAACCAGTGAAGAGTTCTTATCTTACCTACGAGTTGAATGACGACAGACCTGCTACATAACCCCATGTGCTTTAGTTTTCTCACATTCAAAATGAGAACAGTAACAGTATCTAACTCACAGTCCCCATCTCCATCTTTGGCTCCAAAAAGATAAGCAATGGTAAAATATGGCAAAGCACTTTGTAAGCCAGAACAACTTCTGCAAAAGCTCGTGTATCTTACAAAAATTGAGCTTCCCAAGGTGTGAATAGGTGGGCTCTGCCCCCATTTATTAGGTGCCTTTTCTTTGCCTTATTTCTGTGCATTATTAAGAACAAGGACATACAAACGAATAAAATAGATTTCTTATGCTCAAAGGGCTCATAGTATTGAGAGTGGTAAATAAAGAAAAAAACAGGCAACTAGTACGAATGTAGAAAGTGCTGAGCAAAGGTAATTGATTCACTTCTTCGCCAAACATTTATTGAGTGCCGCCTCCACCAGCCAATGTGCTGGATGCTATTGCTGCGTGGACAGTGCTGAGGAAGCCCACTGAGCAGGCTGCCAGCAGGAGGTATCATCAAGTTGGGGAGCAGAGAGTCCAATGCAGTTTAAGGCTAAGAGTTCATAAGACCACGGGGGAGATCATCAATGTGGTGAGTTGGGGCCACTTGCCCATTTCAGCAGCGTCAACACCATCAAAACTCCCTCAAGGATGCCTGGAGAGTTTTGGGGGCCCAAGTGTCTCAAAGCCCCGTGTAACCAGTTTACACCAGGTCTGCAGGGTGCCTGAGACTCCATGTGGAAGTGGCTGCCAAGTTCCAGCCCCCATCAGCGTGATCTCAGTCTCTCCCCCAGGTCTGCATGTGCACGGGCCCTTTTGCACTGTGAGTGACTTAGGGAATACTAACGAACTTAAATATTAGCCCAGCTGATAATTAAGTTAATTAAGCTAATAATAAGGAGGATGGATAATTGCACAAGAAGTCATCTAGGATATGCCAAAGCCAATTAAAACTAGAATGAAAACTAATGTCTGTTTGGGTTTCCCCATATCTCTGGCCCACTATTGGTTCTGAGCATCCACCCTTGACTGCACCCATTAAGGAAGCCCCTCTTCCTTCCTCCTCATGTCTGCTGCTCAGACCTTACAGCTGTCGAGGTGGTGTAAAGAGAGCAGGTGTGCTTTGGGGTCACAAGCCTATAACGCAGAGAAATATCTCACTGCCATCCAACAAGCATCGTAAAAGATCAGCTGATTTCATTTCCTCATAAAGATGGATGATTTCAAAGTGTTGAAAACAACATGCTTAAAACCCATTTCCTTGCACAGCCAAGCCTCGCAGCATCTTCTCCCCGTCTGCGGCACCCAGCCCTGGGTGACGCGTGAGATGAACTCAGTGTGAGTGGACATTTAATTTGATTTCCAGGATAATGTATCCCCCAAAAGTGCAGAGTCCCCTCAGGAGATAAGACAGGCTTATTATCTTCCCGGAGGAGTTATCCAGACACGCTGGCGTAGAAGACAGAACAGAAACAAGCCGCATAACGTAGGTACCAGCTGACACCTTTGCCCAAGACAGGCTCACTTGTTTGGCAGATGGCCCTTTTGTGTCGCTCCTGCTTGTCTCTTAGTTACAGGTGTCTTAAGGATATTGCAGCTCACCTGCTGGCTCCAAGTCATTTCTGCTCAGGAGAATAAAAGGAATCTGTGAATCTTCATGCTGACGTGGAGGAAAGGAGGTTAGCTCCTCTTTTTGGGTGGGTCCATTTCAAAAGAGCTGAGGCCTTCATGTAAGCTGCATCTGGGCCTCAGCCCAGGTCTGGGTCCCCATGTCAGGCCCAGGTCAGCCGACTTCTTTTCTTTCTTTAGTACAGAGCCCAGGAGTTGAGCTCTCCACAGCCAGCCTCTCAGGCCTGAGAAAGGCAGTGTGAAAGGCGGGGTAGTCACTCCAGTTTCCTCCCTCCTTTCTGCTCCCAGGACAAGTACTCAGGTCCCCTGTTGTTTAAGTTTCAAGCTTTGGTTTAATCCTGAATGTTGGACCTGAGTTTTTATTCCTGGTGTGCCACTCAAAGAATCTCAAGATAGAAGTTTCTCACTGTGGGATGATTGGTGAGGAATAGGCCGCCTCATAGGACACCTGATTGTGATTTGTGCTCCGCCAAACCACACATCTCCACATGGCAGAGAGCTCTGGGGCAATTGGTGGATGGTGAAGGTGATTATGTTAGTTTCTTAGATCTCAAAGGTCTACTGAATCAGAGTGCCATTGGCTGTATAGTGCAAACAGGAAGTAAGGATCTAACTGGGAATGACCGACAAGCAGATGTCAGCCCCAGGAGCTCTGTCTTCCCATCTCCTTCCCTACCAGTGATGCTTCTGCTTTTTTGGGCAGCCAGCAGTGCTTCTGTGGGAATTTCTGATGTGGAGCTAGTGCAAATTAACCAGGAGAACCAGCCACTGGCCTGCTGGAAGAAGAGGCAAATGTTAATTACCAGTTAAGAGATTTTTGTCTTAAAACTGAGGATATGAGATCAAATACAAGAAGGCAAAATCTGTCATGAAGTCATGTGAGAGACAGTGAGGGCTCAAAACTGGTCAGTAGAGGTGGGGTTTCAAGGGGCAGGTGCTTAGGAAAGGTGCAGAGAAACTCAAGTAACCAGAACTTGGTGACTAACAAGTTGAAAGAGGCCATTAAAGGACACTGTAAGTCTTCAGGAGGAGGTGGGTGAGTACTGAGTAGTGCCGTTTCAGCTGTTGGGGATCTCAGAAGGAGGCACATGTGGTGGGGAAGTTTTAAGAAGTTCATACATTTGGTTGGACTGGAAGTTAGAGGAGTTCTAATTAAAGGTCTTTTAATTTTTGCATATAAGATTTTCCTGGCTAATCACCTGGATTTCTTTTTGATGGGATCATCACATTTGGCTTTGGAATGCTTGGGTATCCTTGTCTACACTTAAGCATTAGAAGTCTGGGCTATCATGTCTCTTCATGGTAGCCCACCCTACAATGTAGGGTGTACTTTCATGGTTATTTTTTCCTACTTTTACTAAGCCCAAACTTGCTCTGCAGAACCTGTTTTTATTTTTTCCTTGTACCTTTCTGTTTTTATCTTATGTTTAATTAATGTGAAACTTTGCTACCATAAAAAAAAAAATTAAACGTCCTAGCTGGGAATATAATTTGGGAGTCATCCTTCAGCAGAGGAAGTTAAATACAGAGATCTGGACAAGAGTGTGAGACCTGAAAAAAGAAGACTACGGAAGTCATCTTGAAGGAAGAGAGGGAGCAAGTGATGAGGACCAGTAAAAAAATATATTGGAAAGGAATGCCATACTGGAAATAGGGGAGGGGAAGTTCTAAGGCTACTTGTTAAATGATAGAGTTAGGTGCAGTGGCCCCTGCCTGCAACCCCAGCTCTCTGGTGGCAGAGGCAGAAGGTTGAAAAGTTAGAGTCAAGCCAGAGCAACTTTTTTTTTTTGTGGGTACCGGGGGTCGAACTCAGGACCTCCCGCGCCAGCAGGTGCCCGTGCCGCTGAGCGATATCACCGGCCCTTTTTTTCGTATGTGGGTTCTGGGAGTTGAACTCTGGCCCTCGCGCTTGCCAGGCAGGCGCTTACACCGCTGAGCCATCTCACAGGCCATTTTTTTTTTTTTTTTTTGAGGCAGTCTCACTATGTAGCCCAGGCTGGCCTCAAACTAGGGATGATCCTCCTGCCTCAGCCTCCCGACTGCTGGGATTACAGGAGTGCACCACCACACCCAGCAAGCCTGGGCCACTTAACAAGACTCTGTTCCAAAAGAAAACAAAATGGATGTTGAGGAGCAGAACTGGGGATGTAGCTCAGTGCAATTGTACTTGATGTTTAGGAATTTAGGAGGTTGCAACAAGAGAAGTAAAACTGCATTAGGTTGGGTGAGAATAGCAAAGACAATTTTGGATAAGAAAAATAAATCTTTTCAGCAAATTGGTGCATTTGGTGAATCACATAAAAATTAAATCTGGATTCCCCATGCAGCAATTTCAAACATCAGTTACAGATAAAACAATAAAGCTTTCTGAAGATAATGTAGCATAATATTTTCATAATCTTGATGTAGGCAGAAAAATCACTAACATAAGTGGGGAAAAGAAACAAACAAACAAACAAAATTGAGCCAGGAGTGGTGCATGCCTATAGTCCCAGCTACTTGGGAGGCTGAGGCATGAGAATTCCAAGTTGAAGGCCAGCCTGGTCAATTTAGTGATATCCCATCTTCTGTCTCAAAATAGAAAAATAAAATGGCTGGGGATGTAGCTCAGTACTCCCTGGGTTCAATCTCCAGTACCAAAAGAAAAAGAACTACATTAAAATCAAAAGCCTCTGTCTATCTAAGCTAAATCTTGGAAAGAGCCCATATGCCCATCAACAGATGAATGGAAAAGAACATGTGGTATTTATATACAGGGGGTACTACTCTGGCACAAAGAATGATAAACTAGAATCATTTGTAGGAAAATGGATGCACTTTGAGATCATAATCTTTTTGAGACAGGGTCTCACTATGCAGTTCGGGCCCTGCCTGAGATCATACTCTTAAGTGAAATAAACAGGACACACAAGTTTAAATATGGTATTGCTTCTTTTGTGTGAAAAACCCAAAGGGTAAATAAGGAGCATGATGGAGGATAAATATTGGGAAATAGGAAGTATTGGAAACATGGGAAGAGGAATAAGGGAGTGGGAAGGGAAAAGGGAAGGAAGAGAAAAGGAAAAAAAAAGAACAGAAGGAAGAAATGGAAGCAAAGCTTTTGTAAATAAGCAAATACCTTGAAAAGACACTTCATAAAGGAGGATAGCCAAATGGCTCAGTAAACATGAACAGATGTTTAACACTACTTAATCATCAGGGGATTGTAAATTAAAATCACCACTACGCACACACTAAAATGGCTAAAATTAAACACCCTGAAAATACCAAGCATTGGCAAGTTTGTGGAGGCATGGAAATTCCTTTACACTGCTAGTGGAAGTGTGTATGAATACAGTCACCTTGGAAAACTACTTGCAATACATTGAAAAGTTGAACGTAGTAAGAATTGAAGTTGATAAATTTGTAAGGTGGACTGGAAGTTCAAAGGGTTCTGATTAGTGGCCTTTTAATTATTGCATATAAATTTATCGGGTCAATTTACTGTTGATGGTAATTTTTGTCAAATAAAAACATTACGATGTGTCCTCATCCACCTTATCTATCTGAGCTGTCACTGTGTGACTTCTGGCTCTTCCCCAAAGTCAAATGACAAGGAAAGGCAAGTTTTGAATCCATTCAGGACATCGAGGCTAGCATAACTGTCTTACTAAAAATATTCTGAAAGAAGACTTCTAGAATTTCTTAAGAGAGTGGCATGAACAATGGAATACATGTGTTCAAGGCAGGGGGGAATATTTTGAGGAGGGATTGATGGCAAAGTGTCTTTTAGTGTACCAAATTTTTAACAATTTAAACATTCACCATATATTTTGATGATACTTCTTATATTTTGTAGAACACTTGTTCAAATATTTTGCCCACTTTTTACATCAGAGAGCTTGTTTTTATGACCAATTTGTAGAAAATCTTTCTGTATTTTGAATACAGGTCTTTAGTCAATACATGCACTGAAAATACTTATACCAGCCTGTGTCCCACCTTTTCTTTTCTTTAGGGATATCTTTTGTTGGGCAAAATATTTCAATTTTAATGCTTAATTTATTAACTTGCTTTCTTTTACACTTTATGCTTTTTGGTTACTCTCTAAAATATATTCCTGCTGCAGATTTGCAAAGATATATTCGTATGATTTCTTCTAGGAAATTTGCAGTTTCAGCATTCATTGTTAGATCTCTAACATTGCTTTTTATATTTTATTTTATATTTTAATATTTTATTTTAGTGATAGGCATGTAATATTTGTACAAATTTTTGAAGTACAATGTGATGTTTTGATTCATGTATGTATAAATGGGTAGTGGTCAACTCAGAGTAATTAGCATATCCAGTACTATGTGTTGGTAAGGCTTTCTTTTGAATTCTTGGCACTTTTATTGAAAAATGTGGTTTTATTTGTTTTCTCTATTTCATTCCACTGATCAATTTTTTTTTTCTTCTAGCAAATACGACATTCTTGATTATTGTAGCATCACAGGAACTCTTGAATTAGGATGAGTCACCCAACTTTGTCCTTTTTTTTCCAAGATGGTTTTTGCTATGGGAGGACCTTTGTACGCCCATGTAAATTTTACAATCAAGTTTTAAAATTCTGTGAAAAAAACCTGGAGGGTTTTTGATGGAGACTTTAATTGAACCTATTAGCCAAATTAGAGAGATTTGATATCTTAGCATCAATTCTTCCAATTTATAAACATTGTATCTTTATTTACATCTACTTTAATTTTCAGGCTTGTCTTATAGCTTCAGTGTCAAGGATTTGTGTATTTTTGTTAAATTTATTCTTGAGTTTTTGATATTTTTTGCTGCAAAAAAGTAACATTGAAAATTTCATTTTGCAGTTATTTGCTGCTATTATATAGACAAATAATTGTGTGTTTTTGTATCCTGTAACTGTGATAAATTCAATTATTAGTTTTAGTAATTTTTTGTAGGCATCCAGGGTTTTCTATCTAGAGGATAATGTCATCTATAAATAAAGGCCATTTAATTTCTTCCTTACATGTTTCTCTCTTCCTCTCTCTCTTTCTTTCTTTCTTTCTTCACGGAGTAGAACCTCAGGTACAAGGCTGAGTATCAGCAATAAGAGTAGAATGCTTGCCTTGCTTCCCATGTTAACATTAATTATGGCATCAGCTTCAAACTTTTCAGATTCCCTACATTTGATTTGGGAAGTTCCCTTCTGTTTCTATTTTGTAGAAGTTTTAAAAACATGTGGTTGCTGAATGTTGTTAAAAGAGTTTCTTGCCTTTACTGAATTGATGATATTTTTAAATCTTTTATTTATGTTGGTTAATTTTTTTATGTTGGCTAAGTTATGTTGGTTAATTTTTTAGAATATTTTATTTTAGTGATAGGCATGCAATATTTGTACATATTTTTGAAGCACAATGTGATGTTTTGATTCACGTATGTATATATGGGTACTAGTCAACTCAGAGTAATTAGCATATCCATCTTCTGAAGTTTGATCATTTCTTTATGGTGAGCACATCATTTTCCCATTGTTGGGGCACAATACCTGACACCCATTATTTAAAAGAGGAAACATTTTATTTGACTCATGGTTTCAGGGGATTCAGTCCATGACTGGCTGTCTCAGGAACATCATGGCAGAAGGGCATCGAGGAGCAAAGCTGCTCAATTCATGGTATCTGGGAAGTAGAGCAGGGGAGCAGTGCCAGAGAGGAAGGTACAAAGGGCCCAGTGGAGACCTCAAGGTCATGACTTCATAACCCACCCAGGAACACCCAGAAGTGTGCTTTACTAATTCCTTAGGCTGCTCCCAAACCAACCAAGTTAACAATGAAGCTTGACCATCACAATACCCAAAAATCATCTCTTCTATTCTGAGATATACAATGCATCATTGTTGATTGTATTCACCCTGCTGTGGCATGAAACACCAAAATTTACTCCTCTTATGACATTATACTTGTTGACTGACCTCTCATCCTCTCCACTGATTCATTTTTAAATATTAAATTTAACTTTCATTCTTAGGATAACTTGTACTTCATCATAATGTATTAGTCTTTTTATATGTTGCTGTGTTTGTCTTGGTAATATTTTCTTAAGTGTTTTTGCTTCATTTTCATGATGGTATTTGTCTATAATTTTCTTAGAATTTCTTTGTCAGATTTTGCAATCAGGGATATATTAGCCTAATATAACAAGTTGAGCAATATGCCACTTTCTCTAATATTTTGAGCTAGATTTTGTAGTATTAGTATTGTTTCTTCCTTAAATGTTTGGTAGAATTAATCAGTAGAACAATGTGGGCTGAGGTTTCCTTTTTGTGCAAAACAATTTATTATGAATTCAATTCCTTTAATAGATATAATGCTATCCATATCTATTTCTTTTTTTGTGTGAGTTTGGATAAGTTATAATTTAAAGGAATTTGTTCATTTTGACTAAGTATTCATTTTATTGGTATGAAGTTATTGATAATATTTCCATATGGTACTTTCAATGTCTGTAGGATTGATAGTAATATTTCTTTGTATTAGTTATCTCTTGCTGCATAACAAATGACCCCAGAGCTTCTTGGCTTAATACACAAGAATGTACTGTCTCAGTTTCTGTGGTCAGGACTTAGAGTGGTTTTCTCACGCAGCTGTAGTAAAGATGTCAGCAGGGACTCTAGCCCTCTGGAGGCTACTGCGTCAGGGCTGACGGACCTGCTTCCAAGACGACTCATTCACATTGCTATTATCAGGAAGCCTCTGTTCTTCCCTGGGTGTGTAGGGTGCTATAGGGCCCTCTATAGACTGTTTAAATGTCCTCCCAGAGTGAATAACCCACAAGTGGGGAGCAGAGAGAAAGCTGCAGTGCCTTTTAGGACCCATTGTGAAGCAGAGCTCTGTCACTTCCGTTTTATTGTTTTCTTCACAAACGCATCACTGAGTCCGGCCTGTGACCGAGAGGAAGGCGTACCTTTTTGGAAAGAGGCATACCAAATAACTCACGGACGTATTTTACGTCACTATGACCTGCCCACTGGTCACAACTGTTTCATCGTATTTCTCTCAGATGCAAAATACGCTTTCCCGGTGCTGCGGTCCCTGTGTGAGGAGCTGAACCCCTCATGCAGAGTTATCGGGAAGAGGAGCGTCATCAGAGGCGATTGGGTCATCAGGGCTCTGCTTTCGTGAGTGGGTTGATGTCGTTCTGTGGGAGTGGGCTGGTTATCACAAGAGTGGGTTTGTCAGAAGTGTGCCCCCTTCTGCTCTTTTGCCTTTCACCATGGGATGAAGCAGTTTGAAGGCCTTCAGATGAATTCCCTCAATATTAGATTTCTTGGGCTTAGAATTTCAAGAAGTAACTTTCTTTTCTTTATCAATTACCCAGTCTGTGGTATTTTGATGTAGCACGCAAAACAGACTAATTTCAAAAGTCCCAAAGTCCTCCCAGGTTCATTCCATTACAGCATTAGCTCAAAGTCCAGAACTCATCATCTCAACCAGCTCATACACTCAGCTTCACCGTTATGTTTTCCTGGCAGTGCCCTGGGTTCAATCTCTGCTCAGAAGCCACCTCTCCGTTTTAGCATCCTTTGCTATCTGGAGAGGTTGAGAATGTACAAAGCTCCTTCATGTCTAATAGTCCTTCCTCTGGTGTATCATTTCCTCTTACATTTTACCACAAATACTTGACGTCTAGTTCAACTGAGTATGTGGTTTAGTTTCCACATTACTTCAGTGTTGCTAAACTTTCTGCCACTACATAACAAATGTCCCGTTTCCTCCATCAATCAATAATGTCCCCTTTCCTCCAGTAATCAAACAATCAATTAAAACAAAACAAACAAACAAACAAAAAACACATGACACACACAACAATCCCAGCTATTTAGGAGGCTGAGGCAGGAAGATCAGAACTTTGACGTCAGCCTCAGCAATTTAGCAAGACCCTGTCTCAAAATAAAAAGGCAAAAAGTGTTGAGCGTGTAGTTTGGTGGTAGAGCACTTTCCTAGTGTGGGCGAGTGTCCAAAGATGTGGGCTTTCTCCCCAGTCCCTAGAAATAAAACGGGGGTAGATAAAAAATAAAAAGGTTGACTATTGGACAGTTGAATGTAGTTCAACCTAATAAATAAACCATTTCTGTTGGTGAGTGAGAGGGATTACCAACAGGGGTCTCCACTTGGCACATTGTTTAACTTAGTGAAGCACTATAATCACTTGAGTTCTTTTATATATTTCATTGTTCAAGCTGTAATTTAGGGCCATTAGAACAGACCCGCTCAAGTTTCAACTCAGTCCTCACTAATTTCAAAAGCTCCAGAAATGATTCTGATATTAAACAATCTAGAGAATCATGAAATTAGGGTATGCACTATGAAAGCTGTCAGAATCAAAATGGAGTCACTGGTCTCCAGTCTGATAAACAAAAATAAATAAAGCTGGGAAGTTATGAAATAAGAGTTCTGATGCGTGACTTTCTGATGGTAACTATTATGACCTAAAACAAAAAGTACATCTGCCACAATATTATATAAAATGTATTTCTGCAAGAACATATGACATTAGAAAAGCTATCTCTTCACCTTGTGCTTGATTAATTTCCATTAGTTTTTTTTCCCCCTCCCCCAAGACATGCCTATGATTTTAAGGTTTCTCTTTGGGAATCAATGGAAACTTTACATTTTTTAAAAAAGAACTTTCCTTTCCACCTGTTGGATTTTTAGCTTTCTTAATTTTGTGGGTTTTGTCATCAGTCTTTCCCCATTTACATTTCAGTAGGTTTTTTGGTTGAGGAGTGCTAGTTGGTTCTTTTTATTTTCCAACACTGATACAGATTTGTTGTTAAAATCTTTTTTGTCATCTTAGTGATGTCAGAAGAGGAGCGAGACAGCATTCTGTATTCAGTTAATGCTAACTGAGCACTTAGTATATGCCAACTTCTTTTTTGAGAGCTCTACATCTAACAGACCGTTAACCAACTTATGATGGAGGTATCATTATTCTATTCTTTCATAGATAAGGAAAGCAAGGCTCATTTCAAGTGAATTAACTCAGCCAAGGTCATGCAGCTACTAGACAGTTGATCTGTGATTCTAACTCAGGGAGTCCGGCTCCTCTAAACGAGATCTTAACCACTGCATGTACTTCCTTCCTCTTTACAATGCCTAGTATTAGGTGCAGGTTGAGGAAGGCTAGGGTGGAGTAGGGAACTTGGAGCATGTTGAATGTTGGGAATAATTTGTATACTTAAGGAGAAAGAGAAAGCTCTTTAAGGATAAGAGAAGAGATTGTCACCACCTTGAGAAAGTAATTGAGGTTGGAGAGTAGGGATTAGTGGTATGACTTAGCTTTAGATCAGAACTGGCAAAGCAGACCATATTTCTAGAAGTATGGGGACCAGATGTGTTTTCCTAGCTGCTCTCTGCAGTCCTTTGAAATAGACTACGTACCTTGTATGCTTCAAGAGTTCTAGAGTTTTTTTTTTTCAGAAAGGGTTCTTTTGTCAATGCTTAAGAAAAACAATTAAAAATGTCAGGAGTATAATTTTTTTCTAGGCAAAATTTTAGTCAGATTCTCAATATATCAAAAATACACGAAGGCAGCGTTTTAGAAGAATAGATTTATTTATTAATTTATGTTTACACCTTTTCCTAAATTTTGCAAAATCAATGAAAGAGAATACCGAGTCTATTTTGATGAACTTGGAAGTCAGTTTTTTGCTGACATTTGCAGTCTTACATGAATCTCATTAACCAATTTATTTCTATAATCTCTTTGAATACACAATATCAAGAAAAGCCTGATTTAAACAGATAAGTAGCTTACCTTGCAATCTCAAGATTTTCTTCTATCAAGTCGATTTCAAAAGCATTAAAGAGGATTTGCAGGACTTTTTGTTTCAAAGTCAATCACCAATAATATCTGAAAACTAGATTACTTCCTTGTCATAAATATAAAAGTCAGTCAGTAAGTGTCCCATGCTTATAGTAAATGCTAGGTCTATCAATTTGATGACAGGGGAGGATGAAAGTATTCTGATTTTGTTAGATATTGCATGCTAATTATAGATCAGTACAGGCTGGATAGATGTGCCTCAGCCTTGTTCATGACTCTATATACAAGTGGGCTGAAGGGAGTCTGCCATCACATAGGCATAAATAGATATTTGCTGAATGAATGAATTAATGAATGAGCAAACCAACCTCGCCTGGAATCTCCTAAAGTATTGAGTTATGTCTACATTGTTATTTTTACTTTTTGATTTTTACATGTGTATGTTTAAATTTTAAAAAGATCAGTGCAGAACCACATACATTGCAATCAATGACTCATTTGCAAGACTTTCAAATATATCCACAGATCTGGCAGTAGAAGCTTTTCTCCAAGGTCTGCCTCAGAAAAGTTAGCAAGGCAGTATAAATTTAACCCATTGGCTGGCTGTCTTCAATATATCAACATAGGTGTGGAGCACATTTGAGATTGTGTTGACTCATATTACAATTTTAAGTTATCTGAGAAACTCGAATCAAAATAATTGTGGCACCCAAAGCATGTCATGAAGTCAGGGTCCTCTTGGGTTCCAAGTAGGGCAGTTGGAGGCCACTCTTAAAGTTTACATAGGCTACTTCCTCCAGGAAGGTCACCACCATGCAGCTTACAAGGCAAACAGGGGACTCAAAGAGCAGCCACAAGGGACCACACATCTGTCCTCCCTGGCGTGCAGAAATTACCCATAACTCACTAAACAGTTTGCATGACTAATTTTTTCCTCTATGCACAAAGGACTATCTAAGAACTTTACATTTGTTTACTCATTTAGTTCTTAAAACAATCCTATTCAGCAGGTATTATTCTTATTACCATTCCTATTTTACAAAGGAAGGAATTGAGATAAAGCCACACAGCTAGGAAATGACAGCAGGGATTTGCCCTGCACAACTTAATCCAAAGCTTGGGCGTAGGACCCACTAACATACACTGGCAGGTGATAGGGGCTTCCTGAGGCCAATTTGTTGGGCTGAACAATAAAAAATGCGGCCTCAGACTGACTTAAATGTTTAACTTATTTCTTTATTTTTACCTCAACAATAATAACAAGTACGTACATAAATGTATTTATTCTAATGACTGGCTAATTCAGAGCTGTATTTGCTAATTCCTGGCAATCAGATTTCAACCTTGATCAAAACTGCCAGCACATCAATCTCAAGTGTCAGTCTTAATGAGATATTATTTAAACATTCTTTTATGATCTTATTTACTTAAAGCAAAGATTAGTCCTGGAGATTTTATTTAAGGCAGCTACTTCAGATAGAGATCTGGAGAACAGGAATGATGGCTCTGTTCTTCCAGCAATGCTTCCGATGTGAACAACTTGAAGACTTTAAGTCACAAAGGAGTGGCTTGACTCAATCTGGGCTTCAGCTGGTGCAAGTGCTTACACGAGCATGGATCCCAATCTCATAAAGTCGCTTGATTATGAGGAGATTGCAGCATATGACTTCATTATTTTTAAAATGATGATTAAAACAAAATACAAAATAAAAGTCCCATAGAAACCTTGGGGACTACTGAGAACATATCCAGGACCCGCTCCACCCATCTAGGTCCTAGGATTCTGGTTTGAAAGACACACACTTCACCAGTCCCTCCTGTCTCAGCTTTCCACAGAGTGGACTGAGCCAGCTCCATGAAGAGCAGATTGGACACTCCTGTAACTACACAGTGTCGCATCCTTTTTCACTTGTCGGGCAGCCGCATCATCAGCAGTGGGACAAGGACGGGGGCAGGAGTGATGTGTGAATCAGGCGCCAGCTGGGAGGGGAAGGCTGGCAGTGAGGAGGAGCTCCGTGGGCTTATCTGCCAGACCCAAATGTCAACGGTGGCTGTGTGCTCTGCAGCTGTACAGACAAGGTAGGTGTCTTCGCTTACCGCCCCCAAACCAAAGAACAGATTTTTGACTTGAAGAGGCAGTGGAGAGGCATCTGAACTTTATGATATATGTATACACCAATTACCGTTTTTACTAACTGGGCTGGAAGTGGTGCTCTGTTTGATCACCCTGAAGCTCAGTTCCATAGAACTGAGCCAGAGTGCAGGGAAAAGCCCATCCGTTTCTGCGCTGCCGTGCTCAGCCCCTAGCAGCCGCCCACTTGTCACTGTAGTATTATCACTCTGCTGTGGGTCCCCCTGTGTCAGGACTCCTCTCTCCATACCTGGCCTGGACTCCTCTCTGGCTTCCCCGTCACATCTGGCTCTCTGTCCCCCACCACTTTGCTCAGTCACATAGCTCTATCAGGTACCCTTCACGTCAGCTGCCGCTTTGGCACTTACGGCAAAGTTCCTAAGTGACCTCTTCCTGCCTTTGATGCTGGTGCTTTCTATTAGAATATTCTTCCTCCCTCTTCCCATCTAACCAACACTGAGCCAGGAAACCTACCTAGTTTTTCCCCTTCCCTCTCTTTTATTCCTCCTTTTTTTTTTTTTCTGTGACATTATACCAAATTGTCATGTTGGAGAAATGCTCTTAACTTTCTGTCACCTGTGATGATTTGGATCATTTCTTTGAGGGTGATTCTCAACTCATTCTTTTTTTATTCTGAGACAGGGTCAACTATGTAGACCCACTATGAAGCCACTGTGTAACCTAGGGTGGCCTAGAACTTGCAATCTTCCTGCGTCAGCCTCCCATGTGCTGGGATTACAGGTATATGCTACTATGCCCAGCTCACCAATGTTTCAAAAACAAAGGTCACTTTTTCCTGCTTTAAAAAAATTCACAATAGAAATTTTGGCACAAAAAAGAAGTAGAGAAAGCATAATGAATCTTTATGTCCACATCACTCAGCTTGCCAACATTTGCCAAGCTAATTTCATCTGTCTACCCCAACCCTTGGCCATTTTTAACACAATCAAAACCTCAAAACCATGATCCCAACCAACAAAACAATGATTTTATAATATAACATAATGTCCAGGTCATGCTCAAATTTCTCCAGTTGCCTCCACAATGTCCTTTTTTGCTTGAGGATTCAGTCAAGGGCCACATGCTATAATTGGTTTTAACCTTTTGAAACATTTTTTATTTTATATGTGACATATTTATTGAGAAAATACGACCATTTCTTGAGAGAATTTTCCATATTCTGGATTTGGCTGATTGCATCTTTCAGATATCATTCAATATGTTTTTTGATAATCCATTTTTCAGAAATAGTTTTTAAAATTAAAGCTATCATATTTTCTAACTTCCCCAACCCTAGCCTACAACATGCACATATTAGTGGCTGTTTGTGTGTGTGTGTGTGTGTGTGTGTGTGTCTGCTGAGATAAGTCAGAATGACAAAAATCCAGCAATGTTATACAGTAATCTAAAAGTTAGCATAATCACTGTACTATTACATATATTTGAAAAATGGTAGCACAAAAACGTACATTTCTTCTATTCAGCCAGTGTCTGTGGTACATGGAAGCCAAAGGTCCCTGGAGTCCCTTAATGTTTCCTGTCCCATATTATTGACCACTGGCCTTAGGACAAGTTAGAAACCACTACAGTGAAATGACAATTACTGCAAACAATTCAATATACCACTTCTACAGATGTTTGCATTTAACTGGAAAGAATGGCTCAGAGGAAGATCGTTGTTTTGGTTCATTCAGTAAAGCTTCAGTACTATATATCTGTAGCTGGAAATGGGGTGTGGTAGGAGTATACACCAGGGAAATCAGCAAATGCTCGAAGTAATCCCCATACACACACTTCAGAGCACAGGTACAAAAATATTTAGTAACACATCACTGGGTTTAGGCACTAAATATGGAAATTATACAAAGAAAATCTGAGTTGTATTCTCCACTCCATACTCTTCTAAAGTCATTTTCAGCCACAAAATAAAACAAAACATAGTGTTTTATTGTTGGCATGAGAGAGATCAAGAAGATGGAATCTTCCTTTTACAAATTTTTTTTTCATCCCTTGCCCTGCCAAACTTATCAGAAAAACCCACCTGGGAAATGATCTCTTTTTACTATTTCACAAAAGATCTCTAATGTATCCTTCTGGGAAACCATGGGCTGGATTGTCTGGTCTGCCACAAAATCAGTACGTGAAGGACTCTCAGCTCATCCTAGTATGAATTGTGACAAGGTGGAGAAACTGAGCTGTAGCTCTGGGGAAAAGTGGACCCAGCTCACCCTCAGTGCTTTGCTATTGTCTTTAGTTCAAGCTGTCTGGCTTGTAAAACGGGAATCTTGTCTGCTCTCTCCTGGTCTCCCCATAATACCTGATGATGTTAGATCAGCTTCCTACCGTGAGCTACATCCCCATCCCTAATACTTGATTATGTAATGCACAGAACGTGTCTCCCATCCTTGCTCAATAATTAGGAGCAACTTACTTTAGGGAGTCTTTTCAAGGACAAATCACATTGATATTTCACCTTGGAACTTAGGTTCTCTTCAGGTTGTCACCTGTGGGTCCCTCACCTAGAAATACCCCCAAATACACCTAGTTGATGTGAGAGTCAGATGGAGGCCATACATGGACTTCTAAACGTGTGTCTGCAACACATCCAGCACCCTGAACCTGTCATCTTTGGCTTGGAATGACCTCTACCAGGGATCCAAATGTCCCTCCAGTGAGCCCAGTGGGCTATGTTGATATTACCATTTTATCCCTGAGCCTTTTCTGAAAAAGATGGAGGTAGCCACAGAGCAGAAGCTGTGCTTGAGATAGGGTTGCTGGTTTCTTGAGAAGTTGCTTGGGATTTTCCTAGAGGACAAGATGGAGGTCTGACCTAGGAGGTAGTGAGGGGATTCAGAATTCCTGATCCAGCCAGGGTTGCTGTCCTTGGGTATGAAGAGGTTTGTGGATCTCTTGCCAATTTTTCTCAGAAAGTTGAGAAGGCAGTTTGAAAGGTTTTATTGGAAGGATGTTGTAGATGTGTAGGGGGAAATTTGTTAGCATCCACACTGGCTCAAGGCAGTAATAAAGAGAACTATTTTCTGGGCTTTTCAATGGAGTAATGGATAGACTCACTACTTACTTGATGAGAGCCGTGCTCATCTGTTGGAATTTAGCAAGGAATGGCCCAACCGCAGTTCATCTTATACCCTGGATGAGTATATCCAGGGTACCAAGAAACTATCCTTCACACTCATTGTAAGAAACTTTGGAAGAGCCACAGGAGCAAACCAGAGCCATATTGCTGTGAGTCACAGTTATGGGTGGGACTAAGGGCAGGTAGCTGCCAAGAGGTACTGTGGGCTTTGGTAGAGTACAGTGAACTGTATGGGGCTACTCCAGAGATTACAACTGCTAGAAGAGAAATTCTATGGAGAGAAACTCCAGATTCCTTTTGAATTTAGCCCCAGTGCTAAGAAGGAACCCTAATGATACTTTACTATTCTTCAGGGAATGATTTATTTATTTGATGTGCTTACAAGCACATATTTTGCTGCCTTTTGAAATGCCTGCCAGAAGAAGTGTAAGTTTTAGAAATGGACTATAGAAAAGACTTGTTTTTGCAAAACAAGTTGGGATGAAGGTCGTTCTAAAGAGTTCTGGGTTTTCTTTTTAAATGGAAATTAGCAATTTATCTTAGGAAAATTATTGAAAAGCTAGTACATTTATTTGTATAATGGTAAAATGTGCCAGAGTTCCTCCTGTTTGCTATTATCAATGAATAGAGACACACAAAACCTCAGTAAAAGGACATAAAAGACACCCAAGCATTCTTTGGATCTCCTTTATGAACCAGTCAGCCTCACAAATGAAAGTGGCACTTCTGTAAAAACATATTTCTATAAAAATCTCATGTAATCGATAAATGCCTATTTAAATGCATGGTAGGCAATGTGCTCCTTCTTCTCCTTGTGTGGCATCTGCTTATTCTTTTATCTCAACGTACGTAAACACAACCCTTCCTCTCCAGTATCCTCTGTTAATAGCTCCATAAACACAGCAACATGGCCATAAGAAATGGGAACCATTCCTGGTAAGTTATTGTATATGGGGGCTGAAGAAAAGGAGAAGTCCTGGCCAGCTCACTCATTTCTGTCCTTAGGGTTTTGAAAGGCCATTGCCTGACATAGGAGAAACTTTCCAAAGCTCAGTTGCCTGCTAAACCCCTTCAACAAAGGGGAAAATCTCCATGATTGCTCTCGAGTCTTCAGATGAGACTGAGCTTAAGTAATTTGATCCAAAGGAAAAAAATATTTTGGGAGTGGACAGGGTGTCTCTATGTAATTCAGGGTGGCCCTGTGCTCACTCTGTAGACCAGGCTGGCCTTGAACTCCCAGTGATCCTCCTGCCTCTGCCTCCTGAGTGCTGGGATTACAGGCATGTGCCACCACACCCAGTTTGATCAATATTTTCTAAAGCCCAGACCTGGTAGAAAGAGCTGAAAGTCTCAGGTGAGCATCCCCGTATGGCCACACATCACGCTGTTTCATTTGTGGTTGTTGGGAGAATCAAACTGACCCTGTGTGGCTCCACTGAACTTCATCCCAAGCATGCTCCCAATTTATTGACTTTAATCTGTATCCTTGCACTGTACTAAACTATAAGCTTGGATACAACTGCTTTTCTGAGTCCTATGGGTCTTTCTAGTGACCTGTTGAGCCTGTTGATGGTCTTGGTGACACACCACACAGAAGCTTAGGTACAAAGATTTGGATGAGCAAGGAAGATTGCAAAAAACTTTAGAATGTTCCAAAAGATCCAAAATTACACAGGAAAGTAGATATTACACAGAAAGCTTTATAATAGATCTGCATACGGAGCTAGTTCTTTGGAGTATATCCCCAAAGTTTTTCATGAGAAAATGGATTGGGCTCTAAAATAGTCTTTTTTTTTTTTTTTTTTTTTGTGGGTACCGGGGGTCGACCTCAGGACCTCGCGCGCCAACAGGCGCCCTTGCCGATGAGCAATGTTTTCGTATGTGGGTCCCGGGAGTCGAACTCGTGCCCTTGCGCTTGCCAGGCAGGCGCTTACGCTGCTGAGCCATCTCACCGGCCATAACTTAGTCTTAAAAGGGAAGAAAAGATAAGTGCATTAGAGACTCCAGGAATAGGCTGTAGGCTGCAACAGGAGTAGATCCGATACCTGTGTGACTTTGGCTCCCATCTAGTCTTTGTGAATGACCTTGAGCCAGAAGTAGGGAATTTGATAGTAAGTAATGACCAGAAAGGGAAATTGTTCCATCAGGAGGTCTCCAACACCTTGGTGATCATTTTCAAAGAGCCTTAGGATTGAAGAATTAGGTCAATGCTTTAAAGATAAAACAACCATCTACTCTACTCTAATCAATAAAATCAGGTGTAGCAGCTGCCTACTTGAGATACCTATAGATATTGTAAGCAAAAAAGACTTAAAGCAAACAGTTGTCCTAGATGAGGAACTCAAGAAAAGATAATAATAGGACATGGACAAGAGCTCCAAGCTTCTGGTTCTCTTTGAACATCTCCAGAACAATTTCATATTATCCTCCACAAGGATTTTGAATATGACCAGGGTTTCCTTCTTCTCAGGATGCATAGATTATTTTCCTTGCCAAAGGGTTATGCCCCTGAAAGTACTGAAGAAAACAAAACAAAACAAAAAAACTTGCTGGATTCTGTTTTCTCAATGTGGGGAATTCCATTCTACCTCTGGTGACAGAGACATTCATTTTACTGCAACAGCCATTGAAGAGCTTTGTAAAACCTTCCCGCTACCCAGAAATTCTCCTATCCATATGTATTAGTCTACATCTTGTTACTACAGTGAATACCCAAAGTAGCCTAACCTCATGTAGTAAAGAGATTTATTTAGCTCACAGTCTTGGAGGTTCAAGACATGGCACTGGCATTGGCTTAGCTCTGGTTATGCCCTCTTGGCTGCATCACATTGTGGTGGATGGCGATGGTGGGAACACATATGGGCACAAAGAACACTCCTGGGAACAGAAAGAGACTGACTCAGGGTCAGAGCCTGTTTCTATAACAACTTATTCTTTTGCACACTCTGTCCAGGGGACATGTTCCCTTCTGAGGGCAGTGTTCTCAGTGACCTAGGACCTCCCACTAGGCCTTACTACAACACCCCCACATTGAGGACCAGGAGCAAACTGCATTCAAACCAGAGTGCCATACTACCCCCGATCTTTATAAAAAAATTTAAAAATGGAATTCTGAACTAAAATTAACAAAACTCTCAGAACTCTCAAACTTTCAATGACTAAGGTATTGCTACCGGATTCAGTGACAGTAAGATTGACTCCTGGGATTCACTGATGCTGCTTTATAAGTTAATAAAAAGCTGACCTATGTGTCTAGAAATATTACTTCTGATCCAGGGCTCTGTTCTTTTCTTTTTAAGAAAAAGAGACTCATGTACTACACCCAATTTTAGCATCGACATGTATGAGCAGCTTTTCTTCAACATCCTGCAAAACAACCCTGGCATGACCTAAACCCTGGAAACATGGCTTTCTGGATGAAACATCAGAGAAAGACAGATTTCAAACTCCAGTGCAAATAACCTTATCAGGTGCTGTTAGGAAATAGCTAGCACAGCAGTAAAACACCAAGGGGTTGATCCTTGGATTTATATCTGTAAAATAAAAAGATATAAGACATCCTCAGATCACCGTCTCCGCTGGATTCTGACAATCTTCAGAAAGGATTCTGACAATCTTCAGAAAGGAGGAGATGGTGTCTACCAAATACCTGGATCACATAGACAATTGAGTAATTTGGTTTTGCAAATTTCCATCCAAGACCCACAAAGCAAAACTGTTCAGAACCGAACAGCCCGGGTTATGCTGGTCTGTCAGGGAGGACAACGTGCTACCTTAGGGGCAGAATATTGTACTGAAATCTCTCCGGATCACAGGAATGAACAAAGAAATTAGGAAACTAATTCAACTAATACCTCCATATATGGTTCTATGATTGTTCATGTTGGGATGGGACATAGTTTGTTCACATCTTAGAAGCGGACTATAAATTCTAAACTTAAACCTTCTATTAGTATTTGTCAAGTTGCAGTGTTCAAATACTGGTGTATAGTCATTTCATCAAAAGAACCAACAAGTGCTGAGCCATCAAAGCAGCTGTTTACCAGTTTTCTGTCATTGCTATAACAAATCACCATCCATGGATGTATTAAAAGAAGCAAATTTGTTATGGCAGAGTTTTGATAGTCAGAAGCCCATGTTGGTTTGACTGCTTCTCCTGTCCAGTTTTGAAAGTCTGGAATCAAAGTGCTGGCAGCCTGGGCTCTTATTGAGAGTCTTCCTTATAAAAGACTGCTCCGCATCCAAGTTAATTTAGGTCGTTGGCAGAATCCAGTTCCATGCAGCTGTGTCACCGTGGTCTCATTTCCTTGCTGGCTGTCATCTGGGTACAGGCCTTCCCTCCTAAAGGTCTCCCTTAGTGCTCACACATAGACCCCTGCATCTCAGAGCCAGCAAAGGCATGTCAAATCTTCCTCTCACTTGGATTCTGACTTCTCATTCTGCTACATGTCTTGTTTCCAAGGGAGAAAATTCTCAGCTTTTTAGGGTTTTTGTGATTCAATTGCACTGCCAGATAATATGGGATAATCTCCCTATTTTAAGGTCTGTAATTTTCATTACATTTGCAAAGTCTTCCTTGCCATGGGATGTAGCATGTTCACAAGCTCCCAGGGTTAGGGCGTGGGCATTTTTGAAAGACTTATTATTCTTACTACTGTGAACAGGAAACCCGATATTCATGGAAGTAGAACCACCTATAATCAGAATTTAACCCATGATCATGATACCTCACAGATCTGGATTGATCACAAGCCCAGAAGGTAAAGGTTTATTCTCCAGCTCAGTCTGGCAAAGGGCCATGGGAGTAGGGGAACTAAAAATCAAGATGCCCATGACAATGCATTCGCACTGTTTGCAAACCAGTTTATTCAGGCAAATAATGTTCTTATATAGACACAGTGTTTCCTTATCACAATGATAATTTGTTTGCCTAAATAAGTAACTTGCTTATTTATCAAGAGTTTTTATATCAAGACACATTAGGACCCTTTATTGGCTGTGTCTACTAAATTTTATCATAGCAGGAACTTAATTCCAATTAGATCTTTTTTTTTTAAAACCTACCCTAAACTGTTTGTGCTCAGACCCCAAAACACTATAAATAGGCTTCTTTAAATTTCTCCATTCTGAAATACTGCTAAGGGTTTGATAAGATGGTGTTCTTTGCTACAGTATGTTTAAGAAACTCAGTTTTGTTTGTGTGGCAGACTTGTTTAAGGGGGTGTGGGGGGCAGCTGGCTTCTCCTTTTAATTCCTGAGGAACAGGTATAGATAGAGTAAGGAGAGGGTCGTAGCAGAGACTCACCTGAGTTCTGTGTCACTGAAGACATGGAATGTCTGGGGGACTGTCTTCATAACTGCTAAAGCTCAGCCCCCCCACGACACCTATGTATGACACTCCACGTGCATCTCATCAGCACCACACCCACCACACACTGAAGCCCAGGACCATCTCCCACCGTCAGAGGAGAACTGTGTGTGTGACTATGTTATTCAGACAGGTGGACCTGCATAAGCCTTCCTGCAAAGATGGCTGAATCTAAGGGAGGAGAATGAGGACAAAGTCCTATCTATGACCCTTTGCTCCAACACAGGATTGGAAAGGGATGCTTCATTGGTCTATGAGAGTTTGAAAGTTGGAGGTTGCTAGTGGTCTCCAACTGCACTCCTACAGGGAAATATGGGCAAAGGGCGGAGGGCAAGGCAAAGAACCTTAGGACAAGGCTTCGCTTGACTACAGGGAGGGTGATGACTGATGGAACTAAGAATTCATCCTTACCTCTGAGGTTCCAGCCTCTATTTCCTTTGGATATTCATATTCATATTCTCTCTCTCTCTCTCACACTCCCCCCCGCCCCCGTATCTTTCTTTAGTGCTCAGATGTCATGGAAAAGAGAGGGAAAATAGAAAGAAAATGGTATGGTTGTAAAGCAGAAAAAAAAGATCAGGATTTCAGATCTTGGGAGCAGAGGAAGATGGCTGTTTGGATAAACAGAGATGCAAGGGTTAGAAACTTGACTTTTGTTCATAGACTCATGCCTTCTTCCCAGAAAAGAAGATACTTTCATTTCCCTAGTGGCCCATCAGGGAAGAAAACTATCTCCCACCATCCTTCATTAGAGGGGAAATCTAGTCCCTTGATTCTAGCAATCAGGCAGCTTCCCTGCTGTGCCAGGATGAGGATGAGGCCTTGTGGTCCCTGTTCTTGAGGGCCTGCTCTGAGTGGGTGGGACACTGACACGCATTTGTGCCTAGCTGATGTGTAGAAGGCCAGTCTGACCTCATTGACTCTGCACATTCCCTTAATTATAGAATGAATAGCTTGGAAATGAAGAAGGAAGAAAGCAAAGGACACTGGAGTCCAGTTTCTCAGCTCTTACATGTAAACTGTGTCCCTCTCAACATTCATATGTTGAAGTTCTAATTCCCTACCCCTCAGAATGTGGCAATAGACAGCAATAGGGTCTTTAAGGAGAGGATTAAGTTAAAGTGACGTCACTAGAGTGGGCACTAATGCAATGATGGGTGTCCTAAAGGAGAGGAAATGTGGGTATAGTGCACACAGAAGGAAGACCATGTGAAGAAGTGGCTAGAAAACGGCTGTGTACAAGCCAAGGAGAGAGACCTCGGAAGAAATGAATCCTGCCCACTCTTTGACCTCACGCTTCCAGCCTCCAGAACTGTGAGGAAAGAAATTTCTGAGGTTTCAGCCAGCCAGTCTGTGGAACTTTGTCACGGTAGCCCTAGGAAGCTAATATAAGATTTGCACATATTCAAAGCTGTGGATTTGGGAGACCTGAGGGGGCATCATGAAATTATCCATTACTGTTTTATTTGGGGCCCTTTCTTCTACAATTGTGACTTTTCTTCCTTCCTGTCTCCTGCTATTTCCTTTTTCTCACTTCTGTCCTCCTTTTCATTATCAATGTTTCTACTTTCAGATTTGAGTATACAAGTTCTGACTCAGAGATGCAGAGAACTGATTTATTCTTTATGAGTCAGAGTCAATTAAAAAGGAAGGAAAAGAAGAAAAAAGAAAGAAAAGAAAGTTAAACTGAAAACTACATAAAAATTTTTTTCTTTGACTGTTACCATGAGCTGTGGCAAGTTGAGTGGAGTGAAAAAAACATGGGAAGATAAATATTAAGATTGGAATAAGGGGAGCAGTTTCTAAATGTTAATAGGAAATTTTGCTGGAAGATACCTCAAACCCATCAAATCCAACTTTCTTGCATCTGAATTGTTTAAAGGATTCCCATCAGATAGTTGACTGAATTTTCCTTTCTCTTGGTTAGAGAAAGGTTGTTTGAAGTTTGGAGGTGCCAAGCCAGGCCAAGCCAATCACAGCAGGCCTTATATGACATCCCTCCTCATTTCCACTTTTTATACCCCCTCCTCCATTGCTGATGTGCTCTCGCTGGATTTGAGGAAGGTGCAAGATGGACTCTTTGATTTGGTTCACCTTTGAGGACACCTGTCCTGGGTCGGTGGCTGAATCTGCACCATTTCCAAGTGGAGCAGCAGCAGAATGCTGATCTGAGATCACAGTTCACTTCTTCCAGGTCTCTGCTCAGCATTGCCTCTCTAATCCCGTAGACTACACCATAGAAAAGACCAGCACTTTCTTCATTTCTAGGGATGCTCTATGCTCCTAGCCTGCCTTAAGTCTTTTTCTTAGCACTTAAAATCACCTGAAATTTTATGTGTGAGGTTTTTGGATTATATTTGTGGGTACTGGGCACCTCCCACCCTGGAAGGTAAAGTTCCGTGAGTGTAGGGTCTTCGTTTGATTCACTCCTACATCCCTTCCTGGATTTAAGATTCTCTACTTGCTACGTCCCTGCTTGGGATATAGTAATTCCATATATTTCCTGAACAAATGAGTGAACTAAGAAAACTGGAACATATGTTCAGGGTTTTTTTTTTGTTCAGCCAATTTTACAGACAGGTAATCTAAACAGGTATGGAATCTGAAATAACTCCACCACTTCATAGATTTTTACACATGCGAAATCAGGTTAATTTAACTGTAATAATAATAGTAATGTATACTTATTTGTTTGAAATATTCAAGGGATTTTTTTCTAGTGTATAATATTATTAATGCTATGTATCCCTACATAACTGCAAGTTTATATCTCTTGATCTACTTCTCTCTGTATCCCATTTCTCCATCCCCAGTAATCACTGTCCATTCTCTGTATTTTAGGTTTAATTTAACTAATTAATTTAGTTTAGAGTCCATATACAAGTGAGATCATGCATTTTTTTTTTCTGTGTTTGACTTATTTCACTTCACATGGTATCCTCTGGGCTTATTTATATTGTTGCAAAGGACATCTTCTTCTTTTCTAAGACTGAATAATGTACATGCATGTGGTTGTGTACACGTGTGTGTACCTCACACTTTCTTTATCTGTTTGTCTGCTAATGGATGCTGATTGTTTCCACATCTTAGCTATTGTAAATAAGGCTGCAATGAACATGGAGTACAGATATTTTTGGGAGGTGCTGATTTCATTTCCTTTGGGTACATGCCCGGAATAGGGATTGCTGGGTCACATGGTAGTTCTATTTTAAATTTCTTCAGGAACTTCCATATTATTTTTCACAATGGCTGCACCAATTTACCTTCCCACTAACAGTGTACAAAGGTTCCTTTTTCTCCATACCCATGCCAATCTTTGTTATCTTGTCTTTTTATAATAGCCATTTTAACAGTTATGAGGTGACATCTCATAATTTTGATTTGCATTTTCCTGATGATTAGTAATGTTGAGCACATTTTCATATGCCCATTTGGTGTTTTTATGTCTTCTTTGGAGAAATGCCTATTTAGGTCCTTTGCTCATTTTTAATTGAGTTATTTACTTAGTGCTACTGAGTTGCGTGAGCTCCTTTTATATTTTGGATATCAACTTCTTATTATGCCTCACAAATATTTTTCTTCCAGTCTTTTGTCTGCCTTTTCATTTTGTTAACTTTTTCCTTTGCTGTGAAGAAGCTTTTTAGTTTGATGAGTTTCACTTGTTTCTTTTTGTTTTTGTTACCTGTGGTTTTAGTGTCATATCACAAAAAAATCATCGACAAGGGCAAAATCAAGGAAATTTTTACCTACATTTTCTTCCAGAAGTTTTACAGTTCAGGTTTTATGTTTAGGTCTTTAATCTGTTTTGAGTTGATTTTTGTGTGTAGTATAAGATAAAGGTCTAGTTTCATTCTCTTGCTTGTGGATGTCCAGTTTCTCTAATACCATATATTGAAGAGACTATCATTTCCCTTTTGTACTATTAGTGGCCCCTTGTTGAAAATTGGTTGACAATATATACTTGGGTCTATTCCTAGGTTCTCTCTTCTGTTCTATTGTGTTGGCTTTTATGAGAGCACCATATTGTCCTGACTACTATAACTGTTTAATATAATTTGAAATTAGGTTTCGTGGGCCTTTTGTTTTTCTTTCTTAAGATTATTTGGGCTGCGCTGAGATCTTTTATCCATACAAATTTTAGGATTTTTTTCTATTTCTGTGAAAAATACCATTGGAATTTGATTGAAACTGCATTGGACTCGTATATCATTCTGAGTCGTATGGACGTTTTAACAATATCAGTACTTTCAGTGTATGGACACAAGATGTCTTTCCATTTATCTATGTCTTCTTCAGTATTTTCCATCAATGTTTTATAGTTTTAATGAATAGATCTTCCCTTGGTTAAATTTATTTGTAGGGTTTTTATGCTATCATAAACAGAATTGTTTTCTGGATTTTTTTTTTCAGCTAATGATTGGTGTAACAAAGGGATTTTCATTTTACGCTAGTAGATCTATATTCTTTTACACTGGTGTGCCTTGAGTCTCAATTGCAGCTTATCCACCCTCCAGAGAGAATTTGCCAAACTGTAGGACTAACAAAAGGCAGCAGCAAGGTTGGTTTCCACCTTCTATCCCCAGGTTCCATCAGTGCTCTTTGCTCCACGTGTTTGGGCCTCAGTGGAAAGGAGACCACACAACGCTGTAACTCCTTCTCTGGTTCCAGTCCTCAGATGCTGGTAGGCCTAGAGATCTTGGGGAGACTTCATTCTTTTCCTTATTTATCACAAATATTTTTGAGCCTGAGCTCCAAATACAGCTATTTTGAAACTGTTTCATTATCTTTAAAATGTAGTAAACAACTCCTACTACACACAGTTTTAAGGATAAATGTACTGTATAAGCTCTGGAAGAGCAACATTTTAATCATTAACGTATATTCAGAAACCCAGCAGAATAAAGAGCACAAATGACAAACTTAGATGTATAGTGAATTATAAATTCAAAGGGGTTCTGAACAGGAAATATAAGTGAGATCCAAACAGGAGGACAGGAAATGTTCATTTCCCTTCCCTCATTTAGAGAATGAGTAGAGAAGAATGCATGGAGATGGGTGCTTGAGCTAAGCTTGGAAAGATGGACAGGACTTAGAAAGCCAGAAAAGAGAATGAGATATTCCTGGGCATGGGACTGCATGAACGCCATATGGAGACCACAGTGAGGATAGTGTGTTTGGGTAAAGTGAGGAGCATCTCTTCGCTGGGGCAGATTGATGCACTTTGAGAACAAGAAGACATCATCAGCGTGCAGGAACAGTTTGGGGCCTGATTGTGGAAGACTCTATGCATCAGGCTAAGAGTTTGGTCCTGAAGTGATTGAACAGAGAGCCTTTAAAGTCTGAGGGTACAGGAGTGACACTGGAAGTGATTTTTAAGCATCCTGGCAAGGACTTTAAGGTGGAACTGAAGGAGAAAGAGGATAAGTTTTGGAGTCCCACTCGCACATCTCAGAGTGAGGTGACAAGTCTCGGATGACCTCAGTTGATGAAATTGGTATGAAAAGGGCAGCAAGAGGAGATGGGACACAAAAAGGAATTGGAGAACCTAGCAACTAACTCAGCTTGAGAGCCAGGGAGAGGCAGAAAGAATGAGAAGGAGATAATACCAAAACGATTGAAGAATTCAAGTCTGAGTGAGTGGTGCCATCAACAGAAACAAGAACATCATTGTGTGGCACTAATATTGTGGAGGGCAAGTAGTTAAATCCCAAACTTGGATTTTGAATTATAATTTAATGTTGGAATCTCCAAACAGAAGGGTCCCATAGGCAGTAGGAGGTGAAGTGCTCAGGAAAAAGAACAGTCCTGAAGACAGAGCTGGACAGCATTCCCGTGGAAGAGGACTACTTTCTAAATGTGAAAGTTTGAATGTCAACTGCCCCCTGTACTCCCAAGAGAAAAGCTTTTAACAATGACTTAGTTATGGCCCCAGGCCATAGGTAGTGCAGTTAAAGACAAGGTGCAAAATGAAGGCCCAGCAAAACTCCACCCTCACCCAATCTTCTAGGCAGGTGTTCATGAGCCTGTGAAGGATTCAGTAGAGAAAAGCTGCCCTTCCAGGTGGATAATCAGGCTTCTAGACCAAGGGATGTGTATGAGCACCCATTTCTTCAAGAGATCAGGGAGTACGAAAGGAGGCCTACAAACTTAACTCAGGGGAAACAACAGAACCAAAGGGGTCTGCCTTCTGAAAAACACAGACAATCCCCAGATTTTAATTCACCTCTCCCTCTATCACTCTGATAGTGAGCCACTGCTGTGAACCAAGAGGGCCATCTACCTGTATGTTGGAGCAGGAAGAAATTGGCAGCACTGAGGCCTGAAGCCTGAGAAGTGCATGATGGGGAAAGCAGAAGAGCTTCAAAGGACTTGAGCAGAAAGTATGAGCAAATGGTGCAGGAGCTTAGAAGAGAAGCCCGGCTGGCATGGAGGCAGAGGGAGGGGGTGTTTCACAAAGACTGTGGCCAAGCCCTGATGGTACAGGGAGGAGGCTCAGTGTGATGGGAAAAAGCCTTTGCGTTGACTTTTGGGTGCGTATGTAACCATCTAAAAATTCACATTTTGGGGAATGAAATGCATTACCAGTAATGTAGGAATTATTGTGTGGGAATTAGTCTTAAAGAGGGTTAAAGCGTTTCACTGAAAAAGTGGCTAGTTTAATGATCATGTGTAGCTATGTCCTCGATAAGCAGAAAAAAATCAATGGGACAAAATGAACTATTTTCTATCCATTGATTTTGCTATCCTTCGGAGCTGCAGTCACTCACTCAGCTACTTTTTACACTTTGGGGCTCCTCACAGGGAGTTCTGTCAACACCAAGGGCCAGGGCGTCTCCTCGGGGAAGGCTCCAGCTGGTCCCCAGGGAAGAGGAACGTGCTGCTGCAGGCTGTCTCTGCATTTCTGAGGGGAAGGAGGCGTTCCCAGTGGAGCCGCTGCTCTGCCCCTGTTGCCTGTCTTCTGTCACTCCAGTCATGCCTGTTTCCTCTTCCGGGCACTGGGTAGCCCTGGCCCACTACAGATCCCTTCTCCCTGCCTCCACTGGGTCCTCACTGAATTACTAGGCAGTCCTTTCCTGTTTCGTGTGCTGATTCCCTCGCATGCAGCTCTCAGTGCTTATTTTAAATTTTTCTTTCTTAAACTTCAGGCCTCTTCTATTTCTGAGGTCTTGGCCTCCTATTTTCTTGAGTGAATCAAGCTCTTACTCTTGCCTTCTTCCCCTTTGTCCCTCATCCCCTATATACATCTTCTCTCCGTGTGTCAAGGGCCAAGGAGATTCTGATATGTTGATTGCCAAATGGCCTCAAGAGTGTTCTTTCCTATATCTGTGTAGCTTGCAATGTAACTGTCTCCTCCAGTCAAAAGGGAGATTCTTTTCTACTCTAATCTCATTGTACCTGCAATGACCTGTGACTTGCTTAGACCAGGAGCAAGCTGCAGAAATGATGGTGTGTCAGTTCCAAGCATAAGCCTCACCATAGCCACTGTAGGCCAGCCAAGACCCCAACCAACTCAGCACATGACCGCTAATGCTTAAGCAAACTCTCTTTCACACCTAGTCCAGGAAGCAGAACTGCTCAACCTACACGTAGACTCAGGATAAAAATGAAAGGTATTGCCATGGTTAATTTTATGTGTCAGGTGGCTATGCCATGACACCTAGGTATTTGGTCAAACACATCTGGATATCACTGTGGAGGTTTTCTTCAGACAAAATTAACATTTAAATCAGCAGTTTGAATAGAGCAAATTATCCTCCATAATGTGAGCGAGCCTCATCCAAACAGTTGAAGGCCTTAAGCAAAAGATGAACCTCCTCTTGAGGAGGAAGAAATTTTTCCAGCAGACTGTCTTTGGATTCCACATTAATAGCAAATCTTCCTTGGGTCTCATCCTGTAGGCCTACCTTGCAGATTTTAGACTTACCAGGCTCCACGATTGCAGGCACTAATTCCTTAAAATCTCTCAATCTTTCTCTGTATGCACATGCACGTGTGCACTCTCTCTCTCTCTCTCTCTCTCTCACACACACACACACACACACACACTCTCTCTCTCTCTGTCTCTCTGTCTCTCTCTGCTGCCCTGGAGATCCCAGATCAACACAGTAGTTTTTTAAGCCACTGAGTCATGGGGGTGATTGGTTATGCAGCAATAGCTAACTGATAAACTCTTTCTTTCTGGGGCTGTTCTGTCTCTTGCCACCTGCTTTTCTATTTCTGCTTCTCTCTTCTCTTAAAAACTTTTCCCTCACTGGCTGTCTCTGTGGTACACACCTTTAGGGCAGAGGATACCCCAACCCTTCCCAACTTCAGCATTCCTTAATTTCTCCTTTTCACTGGTGAATTTGGTGAAGTAGCAAGGGTCTCTTCTGTCAGGTTCTCACCCTGATCTCTAGCAGGTTCAGTGTTCTGCCAACGAAGTCTCAAAAAAATGCCCCCAAGGGCCACTGATCCACCTTCTCACCAGAGTATCTTCCCAGGATATGAGCTTAAAGGCATCAGTGACACTTACCTGGTTTCTGCTGCCCTGTCCTGTCCTCTATCTTTCCTTCCTCCCCATTTTAATTTGATCTCTCTGTCCCCTCCACTTGCATGGCTGTGGGTGTCTTCAGTTTTTGTTGTATCTTTTTTTGGCAATGTAATTTACTTTAGGCAAATGACTGAAAAACACAGTCTGAAGCCCTGGCCTGGAATTCCATTCTATAATTTTAATGGTCTAATTAGATACATACTTGGCTGTCCGGTTGTCACCTCACACTCAGCACTTTGGGTATGATCTTGTCCTCTTAAAAATTGCACCCACCTTCATTATTTCTACACTGTCACCTTCGTCTTCCCTGACAGCCAAGTCTGCCTTCTTTGATTTTCCTCCTCCCTTAGGCCCCATAGCTAAACCTTTACAGAGGAATCTCACATAGTTCTATTTTTCCATCATCAGCACAGCCACTTCTCATTCAGATAGCTGCGATTTCTTGTCTGAAGGTCACAGAAACCAATTAGCTCCACTGTGAACATACAGCATCTTCTTTAACCCTTCACTCTGACCTTTGCCTAGATTCTTCTGGAACATCTCTTTTATCACGGCCACACTCTAGACTTCCCACAGCTCCTGTTTTTCCTTCTCAACTTGATCTCCCTGGAGCTAAGCTTTGGGATCCCTCCATCTAGGGGGTACAAGAAGATGTAAGGTAATCTACCTCCTCTGTTATGCAGGTGGACCCAAGTCCTGAAGCTTTCTTCCCTTTAGACCTCCCTGGAAGCCATGTCCCACTGAAGGCCTCAGTGGTGATCTCTGATCTCAGAACTCTGCCCCTTCCTGGTATCCTCCTCTGATAATGAGACTCCTATCCCTGGACCCCCAGGTGGGCCCCTCTTTATCTGGGCTCTTGCCTGTAATACATCTGGAAAATATCCTAGCCCTTAAGGACTAGTTTGGGTTTCTTCTGGCTGTCACTGCATGCCCTGTGGAATCACAATGCCCACATCAAGATTTCTCTCCGTTGCCAGGATATGTAAACTCCTCACCGTCTTGGCTCCACAGAATGAGCACATTTCACGGATCATCACACTGTCCCATGGCGTCAGCTGTCTCTCTTCTGCCCCATGTTGACCCAAAGGGGAAACTCATCTATTGTCTTCAATGCACGATCTTTGAGTGTAACGCTGACTAAGATGTTGATTCAGGACAGGGATGTGAAGTAGGTTATTTACACTGCAGCAACCCCACAACTTCAAATTCAACAGTAGATATCTCTGTTCTGGAAACCTTGCTGGCTGCTTGCCCCTAAGGCTTTTTCAAAAACTTCTTTGTATCGCAACCATCCTTGACCCTCACTCCTGATGAACAACTGAACCTTGACCTCTTCCTGCTGTTTATGCATAGATAGACAGAAGGTGCTAGAGAAGGAGGGGCCACCTCTTCCATCAGAAGAGGTTTATCCACATCCCTCCAAAGCTCGGCAGACTTCAGAACTTTCGTTTAATCAGACACGTCCTCCTCAGAAAACTGCTGCACTAAATACCACCCCTCCCCATTCAGCAGCTCTTTCCTAATTTTGGGGTATGCTTTGCCCTTCCTGTCCCTTCTCTGCTGCCCACTTCTAATCATTCCAGCTTGGCTGCCATGATGGTTCTGAGAATGACCTGCAGCCTGGAGTCCCTACTGCTGCCAATTGTGAAATCATTCTGGAAGTTCCAAACTTCCAGGTCCACCTGAGAAGGTGGCCTCCTGAGCCTGTTCCTGCTCCTGGGTATGACACCTTTCTGGGGCCAGCTACCAGGTGGATGCTCAGGCATGGCTCACTGCAAGCTGACAGCAGCTTTGCTTCTGCTTCGGGCACCTGATGTGCTTATGTCCATTGGTGGTGGGTTCAGAGCATGACACTTCTGCATCCAAGCAAGTGATTTTCCTTGAAATGCAGTGACCAGGACTCTTTGTGGGTCCTGGAAGTCAGTGCACTGGCTTCTTTCAGAGTATCTCTACGATACAGGAATATGTTTGTCTTAGATTGAAAACAGTCATTTACTTGGGTGAATTCATTTAAAAACTGGACACCATCTTTTTGAAGGCAAGCAGCAGTGGAGCCATTTGTGGAGGATTCAGTAAAGGGAAGAGTGTGAGCCAATGGGGTCTTGGCATTTTCCCTGTGTGAAGTGACCTTAGATTCTTGGCCTTAAAATGACCACATCTGAGCAGTTTAAACATAGGAAGCTGGTGGTAGTTTTGCAAAGTGGAGGACAGTGTTGCATAGGCTGTGAGTCTCACCCACAAGCTGCAGTCAGATTATGGCCTCTGCTCGTACCTGGAGCCAGTGAGGGTCTCCCGGCTCCTCCTTCCTCTTCCTCAGCTTCCTTCATGTTGGTGAGCACCTGAAACAGGCAAAGGCCATGTGCTGAGCCCTCTGCTGTCTCCTCCTGACTCCATATCACAGCAAAGATGAACATCCTCCCCCAGCCGTCCATGCGGGGCTCTGTATTTCATGACTTGCTTTATCTTTCGGAGCCCTGGATTCTTCTCATGGATTAAGAACGGATCATCCCTAGAGTGGGACTAAGGCATGGATGGGGGTTTATCCAACAAAATCCAGCACCAGCTCCTGGGTACACAAAGCTGACTGAGAAATAGGCTCCTCCCTCATAGAGCTCACAGGTGCTCCTCAAGTAGGATGCAGCAAGTGCTTGGGTCGGAGTTTCTAGTCAGAATTCACAGAAGCAGTGAGCATTAGTTTAATTTTTAAGGCTGCAATGCCTTTTGCTAGCAGAGAAGGCAGTGCTACCAGCAGAAATAACATGTGTAAAGTTGTGGAAGCATGTTGACTAGCAGTAGCTTCGGATGAGAAATGGAGAAAAGGAGACTGGAAAAATGCCATGTAAAGGGCTTGGACTTAGTGTAGGCAGAGAGAAAGGACTGAATTATATAGGATGGAAAGGAACAAAGCCAAATTTTATTTTAGAAGGAAAAATTGAGGAAAAAGGCATAGAAAACGGGTTGGTGGGGGCGGAGTTAGACTGAGGTTAGAGACCAGGATAGAGGCTGTTGCAACCATCTAGACACAAGAGGGAGAAGGAGAAAAAGGCACGGGTGGGAAAGGAGTCCACAAAATCAAGCCCATGAGGTTTGCTGAATCCCCAGATCTTTTGGACAGAGAGGGGAAAAGAGAGAGGGAGAGGGAGGGAGAGAAAGAGACACAGAGAGAGAAAGATAGAGAGAGAGAGAGAGAGAGAGAGAGAGAAGGCTTGGAGGACAGAGAGAATGATATGTGAAGGTGGGAGGTGGGGGAAAATTTGGGGACACAGAAGGGGGTTCCATAGGGCTGGAGCACCTTGTAGGGGAGGGATGTGGCTGGAGGTGAGGCTGCAGGGAGAAATGGGGAGTTGATCCTGGAGGGTTTCACATGCTCGTGAAGAAGTGTGACATTCATTCTGCAGGTTCCCAAGTGCTGCCACAGAGTTTTAAGTAGAAGAGAAAATGTGAATGGCTTTGTGAAGTATTGCAAGCTTATGGGTGATGGTGGGGGAGTCTGCCCAGGAAGAGGTGTCATCTGAAGAAGAGGGTCAAAGACCGAGTCTCATGCAATCATCTCTTATCAACTGCAACACGGGAGAGAGAAGTAACAAGACAACTCTACTGAAAGTCTAAAGTGGGTCATTCTGCAAAGGAGGAGTAGGTAGCCAAGGCCTTAGGAGTTGACAAGACTTGGAGCATGGAGGGTTCTAAATGTAATGGACATACAGGAAGTGGGAGAGAGGGCTGAGGTAAGGTTTGTCACTTAGTGACTTGGCTTCTCTGTGAGAGAGGAGACATAAAACCTGAGAGCCAGCCACTTGGGTAGTTGCCTCGCCTAGGAGATGACAGGAAGAGCTGAACCATCGTGGTGTCCTGTGGGGCACTTGCTGGGGCAGAACTGAGAGTCTTCTGTAGGGAATTTACATGGCTTCTTTGCAGGGATCCCTCCTTAATCCGAAGACTAACACAGACTCACTTGCCATGTTGACTTCTCATCCGGGGAAGGTTTTAGAGAAGAGGAAAGAAGGGCGAATGGTGAGATCCAGTAGATTTAAGCTTTCCTTAAACAGAGAGGTGACTGAGACACAGGGCAGAGTTGGGGACAATTGGAAGGGCTGGAGCTGGGTGCTGTGTGCTCTGGCCTAGTTTGCCCCTGCTGACTTTGATCTAACTTGCATTTGGCTTGTGGGTCACTGCAGCTCCCCCAGCTTCACTGCGCAACAGACAGTGATGTCATGGTGCTGTTTATTTTTAATGGCTCCTTACAATTCTGGTGCCATCCCAGCACTTACACAGCTATTTCTGCTGAGTGCTTAATCAGTAGGTCCAAGATGTGAGCTGGGGCCACGCACAAAGGAGAAATCCTGCCTGCTGGCCTTGTATACAGGATGTGGTCTTCTCTAGGCCCCATGCCAGCCACCCTTGTACCTTTCTCCCTTTAATTCAGTGCAATTCAAAGTAGCAAATATTTACCAAGAGCCCACTATGTACCATGGGATGGTACTAAAAGCGTGTATCCTTTTCCGTGTCTATCTTTCAAGAAATTAGGGCTAAAGCTGGAAATGAAGAAGCACAACTGTTAGAAACAGATACTGTCAGGCCCCAGGCTCTGTCTCTCAGATTGTCACAGACTGTAGTTTTCACAGAGTATGGTTTTATGGGTGCATGAGCATGACTTTCAGCTGAAAAAAATGTGCATACATACACGCACAACACACACACAACGCATATTACATAGTTTTACCATCTCACCTGAAGTGAATATAACTAGAAGAAAATCCTATCACTCAATTAATGAGGGAGGGAGAAACCACTGGTATGATGCCAAATTGATTCATCACATGAGGTAGTTTGTCACCTAGGAAAGCAGATGCCATGGTGTTGGGAGCCAGAAAGATGAGGGTTCTTATGTCAACTTTACCATTATCAGCTGCGGGACATGGAGAGTTATGTAATCTTGCCAAGCTAATATTTATGGGGTGATATACACAGCTATAAGCCCTAATCTTTTTTTTTTTTTTTCTTTCTTTGTTTTCTTTATGTGGACCTCAGGACTCAGGACCTCGCGCTTGCCAGGCAGGCGCTTATGCCACTGAGATATCTCACCGGCCCTGTAAGTCCTAATCTAAATCATTCATTTGATCCCCACAACAACGGATCAGGTAGATGTGACATCATTAGCACCACTGACCTCTGTTGGGTGGTGATAGAGGTGAAAGAAGGTGTTGCTGAATGCATCAGCACTATGTCCGCAAACTCATGATAAGTGCTCACCTGGATGAAATACAGAGCAAGTGAATGTTGGTGGGGAATAGAGGATGAGCTGCCGGGGATGAGCTCCAGGACATCGGGAGTGGGGTGGGAGGAGGAAGGTTGTGCTTAAAGGACCTATGAGAAGGCACTAGAGAGAATCTTGCCTGTGACATACATTCTGTCCAGCTTTGCTCCGCACAGGATGGTGCCCTGGTGATGACCTGGACAGATCTGTCATTAACTTCCACATATGCTTTCCCTCTTCAGCATGGAACAGTGGTTGAGAGCAAGGATTGTGAGGCCAAACCACCTATGTTTGCATCCCAGCTCTCCCACTACTTCTTTGGATAAATTTGGGCAAGTTCATTAACCTCTGTGCCTCAGCTTACTCATTGGTGAAATGGGAATAGTAACCCTAGTCCTGTAGATTAGTGTGTGGATGACGTGAAATAAAGCATACAAAACTTTCAGCACAAAACACTGCTCTTAATGAACCCTATGGACAGTATATGTTTGTTAAAAAAACCTAAACCCAGGGGAGTCTGATATTGTTTATTCAAACCTTTCTTGGTTCCGCCTAAGTAGGCACCCAGCTCCATTTTAGGCTGTGTACGAGATGTACATTAATGTAAAGACACGTGTGCCTGCCTCAATAACTCAGTTTTCTTGGGGAAATTTATGAACAGGAAACTATAAAAGAGAAGCAGGAATGTCATTCAGCATGTAAGGCAGTTCCCCCAGTGGCATATTCAAAGTTTTTCCAACTCTACAAGCCCATTCTTCTTTGCATTTTTCTGGACCCACTTGCAATTACAAGTCAAGAAATCTCAAGGTTAACCTCCAAGAATCATCTGGCTCAAACCCTCTCTGTAAGGGGCTTTCTGAATGGAGATATTCTTTTCCTACACTGTTCTGTTGGTGTTGGTTTTTGCCAGTAGCTGCATAAAGACATTCATTCTGTCCTAAATCACCTCTGGCGAAGATCCCTCTTATCCCTTCCCAAATTTCCTTCTTATTAGGCCACAGTTCAAGACTATTCCTGTACTTGAGCTCTGTTAAAACCTTTCTAGTACGTCTGGTTTTTGTCTCATTTTCTCTTTTCCTAGGAATTAGGACACGCATAGGACAACCTTGGGGACTCGAGCATCTTGAATCTTGCTTCTCATTCCTCACCTCCCAGGGAGCTATTCCCTATCAGGTTTAGTCTCATTAATTAGATGTTTGAGCACTCATTGAGCATCTGTAATGTACTAAGTATTGTGCCAAAAATGGGAATGCAGAGATGAACAGGACACTTCTTACTCACGGTCTCATGGGAGACAGATAGGGCAAAGCAACAGAACAGACGAGGGCCACAGGTCTCATAATGGGATACTACGGGAAATGGTGGGGAGGGAGCAGCTAAATTAGACAAAGGATTTAAGGAAGGCTTCCCGAAAGAGCTGTTGTGTGAGCTGAATTTTTTTAAGGTATCTTTTTTTTATTTAAAACTCTTTTCCAGGGCCAGTGAGATGGCTCAGTGGCGTAAGTGCCTGCCTGGCAAGCGTGAGGTCCTGAGTTCAACTCCAGAACCCACATACGAAAAAAGGGCTGGTGATATCGCTCAGTGGCACGGGTGCCTACTGGTGCGCGAGGTCCTGAGTTCGACCCCTGGTACCCACAAAAAACAACAACAACAACAAAAAACTCTTTTCCAGTGCCCTACTGTAGTTTTTTTTTTGTACCAGGAATCGAACTCAGGACCTTGCACTTGCCAGGCAGGCACTGTGTTGCTGAGCTATATCCCTAGCCCCGTGTGAGCTACATTTAAAGGATAAGCAGTGGTTTGATAGCTGAGGAAAGAAGTAGCTTCAGAAGTAGTTGTAAATAGGAAATCTTAGAATCATGATTGTGTGTCCAGAGAGAGAAGGCATAAGGCTGAAGAAATGGCCAAACCTCCTTTGTCACCCAGAGTGTGAAATTTTTTTTTCTGAAGTTCATGGATAGAGATTAAAAGGTTTTAAGTGGGACATAACAGTGTTTTATCATTAGTTGAGAGTTTAAAATATTGCCATAGCTATCCAAACTCTTGAGAGTCTTAGTTTTGTTGATTATTACCAACAGTGTCCCCAAACAAGAGGGTCTTGAGACTCTCACACTAATAAGTCCTAATAGATCGTGGCAGCCCTGCAGACAAACTGACACATTGAGATTTGCAGTCGCTACACCCTCAGCCCCACTCTGGGTACCTCAATGTACAATGAAGATAAGCCAACTATCTGCTTTGGGATGCACATAACATTTTATCATCATCATCTTCCTTATCAAAATCATCAAGAAGAATTGCTAGTATTAATTGAACACTAATATAAGCTAGACGCTCTTCTGAATGCTTTACATAATTCTCTCATTTAGTCTTCACCAAATCCTAATAGATAACCCCAATATGTAAATAATAATAGATAGTGATTGCTCTCAGTTGCCAGTGAGGAAATATAAGAACACCTGCAGTTGCATACATGTGACTGCTTCCTCATCCATATAGATGTTCTGACACCTTTGTGCAGGCCCTAGTGTATAACCGTAGTTATTCCAAACAGCAGTAGCATTTACATTCCAGTAATTATGACTTATAAAAGGCAGCAGAGAAGCCAAATCAAACAAAAGTAAAGAGAGATATTTCAGGTTCTTGAATTTCTTTCTTAGTCACTAAAATAGAATCCACTGGAGAAGGAAGCAATACTAATCATTACACCATTTATTGAGCGCCTACTTTCTGTTAGGCACAGTGTGATGATGACCTGTGGGATTTTTAATGTTCATCATCACTTTGCATAGTCCAATTTTAGATAAAGACAGTAAAACTCTGCAAGATTTAGGCAATGAAGGCAGCATTCCAATGCTGCCCAGTCTAAAACCTGCCAAATCCTTAGTGAGCGCATGGTACACACTTCTTGGGATCTGCATGGGATGGGCAGCTGTGGGAGAGCAGGGAGATGCTAGTGGCATCAGTGTTTCTACTGGTTTCACGGGCCAGTAGCTCTCCTCTCTCCTTGACCATGGTTCACTCCTTCCAGGAATGCTCTGGAAGGCTCAACCTTAGGTGACCCCTCATTTGTGCACCAACCAACTGGTCTTCATTAGGAAGTGGGGAATTTCCATCCATGGGGCTGCCTTTCAGATGAGCAGAATAGCATCTGGGCTCTGGGCCCTCTGGGGTGGTATGTGACAAGGCTACTCCTTGCCACGGCCCTCTCGATGGCTTGCTCTAGAGCATGTCATTCTTCCCTTCCTCTGCTGTTCATAGCCAGGTCCTTCTTTTCCTATCTCAGAAAATAATCTCATACTCTTCCCCGCTCCTCTCCCCTCCACCCCTCTCAGCACATTCCTAGGCACTATCACAATCACGAGCTTTTTATTACTCATGGTAGAGATGACTCTGGTGTTACTTACAGATGGGACACAGATAGATAGTGACAGCTGGATAGATGATCACACAGTTGACACCTTTGATATAAGGAAGTTAAAACCAGAAGTTGGAAGTGGCCAGAAAAAGGGAACCTTACAGCTTCCACATAGCCATATTTTTCTGGATGTTCTTCCTTCCTTTCTTGCCTTAGGAAAATTAACCCTCTGCTCCCATCTGAGGATTTATTGCACTTTCTCTAAACTCTGCTCTTAAGAATGTAAATGAGCCCTTTCCCCTCTGTCTTAGCTTGGGTGCTGTAATCGGAAGGCACTGAATATTTTTAGTGGGCTTAGTCATGTTATTGTGCTCTAGCTCAGCACCCATCCACTGGCTGAGGTGTAAAATTAGTCTTATTGTAGTTCTGTGCCAACATTTTCCCAGATGCTATTCTCAGGGGCTGATGACACTATGAATGTTCTGACAATATTCCCAGGCACCTCCGATGTTCCAGGGCTCCACTAAAAGTGGGGACAGAGACAAAGAGGATATATACTCACCTCTCTCCATGAATTTACAGACAGGCAGAGACACATATCACCCCCATAAAACTTGGCAGAGGCCTCTTGGAGCTATTGAATTCGTGGGTAAGGGTAAGGGTGGGTTTTGAAGGGTGGCTGGGGGCTCCGAGATTTTAACAGAAGCACAGGGAGATTTTTATGCTCACTGAAGTTTGAGAAGATCTGCTCAAATGATTATAAAGGAATTGTGGCTGCATTCTAAATATTTTTCATGTAAGAATTTACATATATGTTCTTCAAGGTGATGGATGTTTAAACTTCCAAATAATCCTCGATTATAAAAATCATGTTAGTTATTACTTACTGTTTATTATGTTTCTGGATTGGATAACATGCTTTGCTTTCCATCTCAGTTCATTCTTCCAGTGATTTCATGACCTGTACATTTCTACCTCATTTTGCAGGTGACAGTGGATGAGGTTAAGTAACTTGGTTATGTGTGTCCCCTCTGTAACTCTGACCAAGGCAAGCGTCTTGCGGGACTCCCCAGTCTCTGTGGCATAACTCCGGGACAACCTCCGTGCTTCTTTCCTGCCAGGAGGTGTGGTAGAAGCACAAGCTCAGGAGCCTGGGTGTTGCCTGCGTGGTGGAGGAGTGTGATGAGCAGTCTATTCCCAGGGCTTGGCGCAGTGGGAAGCAGAGGCAGTGACCCCCCGCTCCCACCTTCTAGCGCTGTTTGCTGTTTATTTTCTTCTCTGCTTTGTTTACATTATGCCTCATAATTAAGCAATCAGCTTTTTCTTAGTGATCATTCACAATCTCATCTGGCAAAAGTCACTTGACCCTTGGTTCGATGCCTTCTAGTCAGAATGTCACCCAACACATGTGCTGATCACCAGTGCCCTGCCACCACCGCCTTGGCATGCTCCTCTCAGAGCCAGGCACCCGCTTGGTCCGGCCGGGGTGACTGGCCCATGAAGTTTCTCCCAGGAGAATAGGCCGTGTAGACTTCATCCAGCTCTGCCCATGCACTGGGTGTGGAGGCGGCTATATGGTGTCTACACCCACTGGAGTAGCACACGTAACCCTCCCGTGGGACGGAGCCAGCATGGGAGGAGCCCTGCCAAGCAGGCTCCCACTGGGGTGCCTTGCGGAACTTAGTCTGTTGCCTGAAACATTTTAAATGGCACCAGACAAAGCACTGGAGAATACGCGATGCTAAGTGAGGGCACCACGGCCCTGGGGAATAGACATAACCGGAGCTGGCCACCCTTGACATTCACGTGGCTGCTGAACAAACAGCTTGCAAGCTCCCAGCCTGAACTTCCTCACCTGCTTACTAAATAACTGCAAGCTGGATGGGTTTATATATATAAGGTTATATATATATATAAGGTTTTAAGTGTGAAAAAATTTTATGGTTGCAAAAACCATTCCCGCTCTCCTATCTCTCTCTCTCTCTCTCTCTCTCTTTCTTCTCTTCCTTACCTCTACATTTTATCCTCTTCTTCAGCAATGTGGTCAGCTTTCCTCTCTGCATTGACTCTCCCTCGTCCCTCTTTGTAATCATACTCAGACGATCCTTCAAGCTTGGTATGATCTGGGCAGGAACTCAATTTGACTTTATTGTCATTCACATGAGAAGGTACACTGTGATCGAACAGAATGTGCCAACAACTGAGATACCTTAGGACTCAATGCCTCGTGATTCGTGGCTTTCATAAGCTCCCTGAGGGCACAAGTTATTTCTTACTGGGTTTTATATCTTCTTCCTCCCCTACTCTGTTACTGGTCTTTCATATATGAACATTTAATTAACAAAGGGATAGAGGAGGCAGAAGCAAACTGGAACTCAGGTTTCATGTTATTTGAAACCGGAATTAATCATCTCTAAAAAGAGATGATCCAATGGAGCCTCCAAGTAGTTTACAAGACTGGAGGGCTGGTGACTGAAGGCAGCCATGGGAACATGATACCGCTCTGTCTATGACCAGCCCCTCTTTGCAGCTCACGTGAACAAATCCTACAGCTTTGGTGACATCTTCAGTGGGGTCCCCAACTTTAATAAGCCTCTTTCCCACCTGCCAGTCTGATCTTATCCTTGATGCAGAGGAAGAGGAGAAAAAGAAAGCAGAGAAGGGCAAGGTGAAAGTGGAGGAGGTGGCATAGATAAGAACGTCTTTTAGAAGAGAACATAGCATACGAGGTCAAGAAAAAAGCCCAGAAATCTACCCATTTGATTAATGTTTATCGAGTATCTACTGTATGGCAGGCACAGTGGTCGGTGCTGGGGCTATAATCGGGGCACAGTCATGGTAATGGGTTGGAAGTAGTCATCTTCTAACTTAAGGTGAACTGTTTAGTCTTTAATGGGCACATATCACCTAGGGATCTTGGTACAGTGTGGGTCTGGGTGGCTCCTGAGTTCTGCAGCTCCGGTAAGCCCCTGGTGGTGCTGGTGCTGGTGTCCATGGACCACATGCTGGATAATAAGAGTCAAGCGGAGAAGGTGAGTCATAAAGAGATTGCAAATTCAGGAGGGAAGGAGCAAACCCAAATCAGGTCAGTAGTCCTTGGAGGTTCTGCCCCTGAAGTCTTGCTGTCGAGGAAGCATATTGTGGAGATGGGGAAAGGAGAGATGCCTCTGTTTATATCCATGCCAAACTGGTCCTGCCTTCCTAGAACCAATCTAGGTGACATCTATGGTGGGTGACTTACTTTAGTAAGTCTCTCTCCCAGCTGCCGGTCTGATCTGATCTTATCCCTGATACCTCTCAGATGAGTTTCCTCTGGATCTTTTGATCTCATCAGTATATCACACAGTAATGATTAGAAAGGGAGTAGCAGACTGGAGTTTTCTGTTCAGGCAGTAAGAAACACAGCCTCTTCAGTGGTTCCTGAAACAGGTCTCACTGTGGAGGAGAAAGTGAACAGGGCAGCTTCTCTTCTTTTCCTAAAGCAACAGCAGAAATAATGGAGATTTGAGGGAGAGACTCTGCAAACACACAGATCCACAGATCACTGGGCACTGTGATAGACCTTCGAGCTGAAGAGTCTTGAAAGCCAAGAGGGACCCTTATGTCCTTGGGATGGGGGAGTGCGATCCCACACAGCAACTACCCGAGATTGCTTCCTTCCTGTGCGTGCTGGGCTTTTCCAACCTGTATTGTTTGGGGAAGGCTAGCGAGCCTCCTAGTTGGAGGACTGACAGAATCCAGCTCCCCACATCAAAGACAGCTCAGGTGCCTTGGCCTCCCAGTTGTGGGCATGCATTTCCTCTAGGGCCCATGGTAGCATGGTGTTTGGCCCTGGCACAGAGCTGGTGTGCCTTCTGCTTCAGTTGCTGAGCTAGAACCATGGGTCCCATTTGTGGTCTCTCTGGGTTCATATGGAGTAGCCACTAAGGACAATCTTTTTTAGCTATAGCTATTGACACTGATCCTTTTCTCAAGGGATACAGGATAGCAATCAACAAGTCAGTGCAGGATGCCATATGCCTATGTGTCATGCTTGAGTTAGAGACTGGTGTATGGAGAGGTACAGAGGAACATGAGACCTGATTTTTCATGTGAGCACCTCAAGGAATATTGGTCTACCTGAAAAGTGCAGAGTCCTCTTAAGAGACAAAATGCGACCCGTCAAAGATCATGAGCCCCACACAAGGGCAAGATGCTGTCATCAGAGAAGTGTCCGAATTGACATTGGCTCTGACATGAAGGATGCAGATTCCCTTGGTATGATCATACTTCACTTGGATAAATTAACTATTGGTTTGGGGATACCATGTCCTTTGGAATCTGAATGAAATTGTGTTGGATAAGAATTCCATAGACTATAAAGTTCAAAGCCTTTCCCAAGATTTATACCAATCTCTGAAACAACTGATAGCTAAATGTGTGGCAAAGTGAAGCTTATATTGTCTGGTTTTCTTTGTCTTTTTGATTCTAGCTTTCTTGAATAATGTCCCTGTCTCCTCTCCATGTTGACCTCAATTTGAAACTCAAATCTTTTTAAAGATCTAGCTCTCTCTCTCTCTCTCTCTCTTTCTCCTCTCCTTCCTCAAATCACTCTTAATAAGTATTGTGCTTTCAGCAGATTATACTGAAGATCTTCAGAAAGCCACCACCAAGGACACAGACTTTTGTTATTTGGTGGATTCTCTCTTCCTCCCTCAGATCTACCCTTGCTCCCTCTCTGAGGATTCCCTCCCATTTTTTGGACCATGTTTCCCTTCCTCAGCAGCCTGGTGCCATTTGATTTCCAGGATGTGGTGAGGAAGGCCTGTCACAGGCACTCACCAAAGTATATTCTCAGCAGATTGTTCTTTTTTGAAGAAAAATTTGGCTACTAGTTATGGTAATATAAACTTCACTTTGCCATCATATAATGGGATGGACTTAGGGGGCCCCCCTCTTTTTACAAATAAAGAAACTGAAACTTAGACAGTTAGTGAAGTAAAAGATTAGTAGGCTGTACACTACAGTAGAAAGATCACAAGTTTGTGGGGGGACAGGAAGAATTAGTTTGAATCCCTACTCTGCAGCTTGCTAGTTATATGACCTCACATAAATTACTTAATCTTTCTGAATCTCAGTTTTCTCCTCTGTAATTCTTACCTGGCCATTAAGTGGGAAGAATAGCTAAGAGAATACATGTGGGAATGTCTAGTACAGCACCTGATGTGAGAAGGAGCTTGGTCCACGAGGTATTGGACCCAGGGGCTCAGGCTGGCAGGGGGAGGCTAGATCTCCTCATAGCCTCATCACTGCTTCAGTCAACCAGGGTTAATCAGGGAAGCAGAATTTGCTGGAGATATACTTTATGCAATTTATTGCAAGGGATTAGTTTATGCAATTGTGGCGACTGGATAGCAAATCTGAAATCTATAGGGCCTGTCATCAAAAGGAGGAGGCTGAAACCCTCAAGTAAGTCTCCACTCTGCTCTTGAAACTTATCAACTGATTGGCTGGGGCCCATCCAACTTATATGTGATAATCTTCCTGAAAGTCAACTCATTATGGACTTCCATCCTATCAACAAGATACTTTCAAAGCAACACCTAGCTGGTGTTGGTTGAATAAACGGAAACGGTAGCCTGGCCAAGTTGGCACATAAAACGGATCATTGCACCCAGTAGACCATGAGCTCTGTGCAGGCAGGGACCACAGTCCTATTGCAGTGATTCCATCTCTGCATTCACGGGGTCTTGCATCAAACCGTTACCCGGAAGTATACAGTCATGATTGATTGAATGAATGTTTGTTTGTGGAGGTCGGGTTCTAGAGTCCCTTGAGGGTCCTTCTAATTAGGCTCAACTTTAAAGGCAACGAAGAGTCAGTGGAGGATCTTGAGCAAGGATGGGACGGAAGCAGTTGCTGCTCCTTGTTGAGCTGGCACCAGCTGACGACTTCCGTCTGAGAAAGTGAGGGCTGAGGTCTGATCCCCACACCACCGTGGGTGGATTGCTCCTGTTCTGGAGACATTTCCCTTGAGTTCTCTCTAAAGGGTAGAGGCACCCTGGGGAATGTGTTCCAGACAGGCTGCTAAATTTAATACTTTGCCTTTTTACACAAGCAAAACCAAACCATGATATTTTACTCTAAATGTGTGTCCACACTCTTGAAGAATGTGGGTCCCTACTGCGGCTGAGGCAGAAGAGACCCTCTCTAATGTGACCCTGGTGGGTTCCTTTCTTGTGGCTACTACCCTGGAAGGCATAGTGGTTGGTCATTCATACTGGGGGCAGATGGTGGGACAGAGCAGCATATGGGTGTGCAGGCCCATGTACAGAGCAGAGGCAAGAGCAGGTAGCAGGCTAACTGCAGTCCCTGCCCTCAGGTCTTCTCTCCCAGTAAAATTAGCCATGATAGAGTAGATACAGAGCAAGGACTTTTCACACCTTGATCAGAAAACAAAGAACAAGGAATCTAATTTATGGAGCTAAATGCATCCACCCACTGTCCTGTGCAGACTCCCTGGCCTCAGAGCCACAGTAAAACTCCCCTTAGACAATCTCAGGCCATGCTGGAGAGCCAGGGCTGCTGCCCGAAGAACTGAACCCTGTGTTCTTCCCGTGATCCTTCAGACTGAGCAGGCTCACCTGACCAAGGAGGACACCAGGTCCGAGGTAAAACAGTAATTATGAATGTGGCTAAATGCACTGATTTCTTCTCTCTGCCTTCTAGAGAGTGAACCATCACATACTCCCTCCTTCTATCAAAGGTATCTTTTTTATCTATTTTGAGGACTTTCAATCACATCGTTATTATAATTCTGAATGAGATTTGAAGATGATATTCTCTGTTGCTCCTGGTATTTTTTAAGGCTGGTCAAAGACTCCATATTGGATCTAAAGACCATAGAATGGAGCCTTTCTTATGTGCCAACCCTGGGACCCAGGGACATCGGAAAGGAAGAGAAAGGTCCACTCATCCTGACATCCTGGGCTACCCCTAACTGGTTGTGTTCAGATCTAATCATCACAGCACTTACTGTGACCCTCCCAGCCATGCCCTGCATGTCAAAAGATGGGTTGATTGTGATTTGCCTCCCTCGAAGACTGCTGCCAAACTGGGGAGACAGACACGGGGCGTTTTGACACTGGTCTCGCTGTGGCTGGGACAGGCTGTCTAGTGGTGAAAACTCCTGGGCTGAATCCTGAAGCAAGAATTTCTAGGTGGAGAGGAGGACAAAGTGAGACAGAGGAGAGGACAGTGCAAGTCAGACCTGGCTTCACAGGACACCTCTGTCACGGGGAGGATGGCATAGAAAGCAGATAGAGACTAGCCCTGCTGTCTACGGGGAAGACGATGTAGCCCTGACCTAGGGGAGAAGAAGACAAATGTTAAAGAAATATTTCAGAGAAATCATCAGCCCCTGAAGATCTGGATGCCATTTCCTTAAACAATTTGAAATGTCAGCCTGACACTGTGAAGTTCTTTCTCCTGTCTGACCTAAATGCCTCTCACTGTAATACAGACACATTTCCTAGTACAGACAGTGCTTCTTTCCCTTGGGTGCTGCCTCTTCCTAGTTTGGGGAAAATCTAGAGCTAAGATTCTCACATACAACCTCAGGAACCCTGGCTTAGGGCTTCCCAAGAGCCTTGGACTCTTCTCTCAGGCCTCTTGCCTCTTGTTTGGCTTTCGGTAGGGCCCTTCGCCATTTCGCATCTCACATCTCACGCCAAGAGGGAGCTGCATTCCATCAGACGATCAACAGTACTAAAAAGCCCTGGTTAGTGTGTGCTTGCTAAAAGTCCCATGCATGATGCAGGCTAATCCCTTGTCCTTGGTGGGCATCTGTTTGCTCATCTGTCAGTGGAGCTATTAATATTCTCATTGCATGATTCTTGCTGGATTTGAGGATGAGCCAGTGGAGGACGGTCAGTTACATAGCAGGGGTCTCTGGGGCAACAGGCAGGACCTGACCACTTTTGGTCCCATCCCCTAGAGATTCCCTCCCTGCCCCTCTTCTACTTGGGAGGCTCAAGAGCTGCAAGTAGGAATGTGCGAGCACCTAGACCTCTCAGGCTTCCCTCATCTCTAGGCAGAGGGAAGAATGAGGAATCTGCTTTGACTTCTTTGCTCATTCCCAGCCCTGACAACATGATCACAGCATTCTCAGCTCTTTTCTCCATTTCAGGGGCACCTATCCTGTGCTGCCATCACAGGACACCTGAGAGTGGATAAATTATGAAGAACTAAGCTTTATTTCTTAAAGTCCTGGAGACTGGGAAGTCCAAGTGGAGGGAATCGCATGTGGGGAGGGCCTTCCTGCTGTGTCATCCCAGGGGAGAAGCCAGAAGGCCAAGAAACCGTGTGCACATGTGAGAGGGGAAAAGGACCAAACTCACCCTTTTATCCTGAGATAACTGACCCACTCCTGTGATAACGATGTTGATTCACTCACCTAATCCCCTCTTAAGGTGATTAATCACCTCTCAACACTGCTGCTTTGGAGTTAAGTTTCTGACACATGAACTTTGGGGGACACAAGCAAATCATAACGGAGCCTCTCTTTTCCTCAGAGGAATCAGAGGCTGCTCTTTGAAAAGCTGGTCCAACCTCCTATTAATTGAAGCCCTGGTCATCTTCCCCAGGAGGGGAACAATGGCATATAAGGTAAAGCTTTATGGAGGGAGCTGAGCTCTGAGTAGGCAGCCCTGAGGTACTTACTGCAGCTCCTGCAGCTAAAACAGCAAGAAAATGGGGCTTTGGAGAGTTTCCTGAGAAACCTAAAGCTCCTTTTAAATAGCAAGGAGACATTCTGACAGTGAGGAGGGGACTTCTCAGATGTTAAGAACACTTTGAGGACATTGAGCCTCACTTCTGTGGCACCTCCTGCCCTCTGCGCCCAGGACTGGAGACCTATTTGTGGGGAGCCTTGTAAGGGTCTTAAGGCCCAGCTTTTCAGCTTCCCTTTGCACACAGAGGTGAAGAAGGAGTAGTCTGAACAGGAACAAGGAGTTTTGAAGAAGCACCACTGAATTCAATTTCTCACTTTGTAAAGCAGCCACAAGAGCTTAAGGTTTTTCATTGTGATTTCACACATCCTTGAATCCCAGGAGCCTCTTATTTTAAAGACCAAGAAACTGAGTCAGAAATGGTAAATTTTGTGGAAATAGAACAGGCATGGGGATCAGGAGACATGGGTTCCAGCTATTAGCATGTCTAAACTTGCCGAGCTTCTGATTCCTCTTATAAAATGAACAACCAGTTGGATGAGATTGTGGCTTCCCAAAGGAGAAGCCTAGAGCCCCCAGTGCCTCTGGGCTCACAGAAAGGATGGAGTGGGATCAAGGTGACCAAGGCATTAGGATTTCTCCGCCTCCTTCCATCAGAGCGCTCTATTTTACCTGCTGTATACTGAGACTCACTATGGAATTTTATTTGAAGACAGGGTTTCTCTGCTTGAAAACCTCTGGACTAAATAATCCCTAAGGTGGCTTCCACATGAACCCCTGTGACTCTCTGAGTCAGTTCTCCTTAGTCACAATTCGATGCCCTCTGTACCATTTCTCCCAGACAGCTGTTGATCACATTACTCTGGGCTGGCTTCTCCTCCTGCGGGTGGGACATTCTGTTTCAGACCACTTGTCTTCACTTTGTTCACAGTCATGTCCCCAGTAAAGATGGAGGCTGAACTGTGATTTATTTTAATCTTGGCATTTCCAGCATCTACCACACTGTGTGCAATTAGAAGAAGTGGTGGTGGGGGGCCTGTACTCCAAGTGAAAGACTTTAAGACTGAGAAGATTCCACTTCCAAAATGCTCACTTGGCTTGGACACTGCAGTCCATGGCCCCCGGTTTCTGCAGAGCAGAGAGTGGTGGAGTAGACCATGAGGACAAAGGGGAGGAGTGGAGGACGATGTCTTTTAAGCTCCAGTGTTAAGATCCATGACTAAATTACTATTAGCCACTGGGAGTGGGCAGGGTTCCATTTACAAGTTTTCTGCTACCAAAGGAGATGGGAACCAGGGAGTGCAGTGGGTAGTCAAGATATCTGTTCAGTACATTATTCACCGGGTTTTGGAGCTTTTAAACTTCTCTACTTGCTTCTCTTTCATTCAATAGAATACTTGTAATAAAGGTGAGATCTCCCAAATTTCTTCAGTCATTAGTGATAGCAGGTGGTGAGAGTATTTTGTGATTCCAAGGGATATCTCTTTACATCTAGCACAGCCGTTCTCAGACTTTCTTCCCACTACAAAGCCATGTGGTGATATTTAAATGATGGAGGTGACCATATGGTACTGTGAAAAGAAAGGTCAGTGGAGTGGAGTGTGGGTGTGGGAGGCAGAGTGAAGACATCAGCCGGGGTTAGGCACTTACGCACTGGACCTCTGAGTAACCATGAAAGGCCACACCACTGCCACCACTACTGTGCAGTGAGGAGGATCTTCGGGGGCTCTGTGCCTTCTGTGCCTTTTTGTGCCTTTTCAGGTGCACCTTTTGTGCTTTTTGCTCAAGATTCAAAGTCCTTATAGAAAACATGCGGTTGGTTGAGCTTACATAATATATCCAGCTGTCCATTGTGACGAGTGGCCAACAAGAAGGAGAACAAATGCTTATTCTTCTGTCAGATTCCCAGAAATTAATTGAGTATACATAGGTGACTTGGGACATGTAGCAGAAACTGCTGGCTAATTAACAATATTCCTACTTCTTTTTCCTGGGTGTAGAGCTAGATGGTGCTGTGGCAACAAGCCGCACAATGCCAGCAGTAAGAGCTCGAAGGCAAGAAGGATCCTTCCCTAGAGTTTCAGAGGGCGGACAGTGCTGCTGACACCTTGATTTTGGACTTCTAGCCTCCACAGTTTTGAGACAATATATTTCTGTCATTAAATCCCCCAGTCTGTGGCACTGTGGAGCTCCCTTGTAGAATGGGAAAGAAAGATGTAGGAATGTTCCTTCTTCACCTTGTTGCTGGAAGAAAATTACCCATGAAGCCTAATCTTTCATGGGGATCCCCTGTTGGTACACCTCAGCCCCATTCTTCCTCCCTATCATCAGGACTCTGTCTTCGTGCATGGCCCTCCTTACTTATTATTCTTTTGGCGACTCTTCCCCAAGGAACATGTCTTCCCAAGATTTATCTGTTCCCAGCAGCTCATCACTTGAAGCTTAATTTATTTGCTGTAGAGTGAGCACTAGGGGACCCTTCACCAAGACATTCATGGGACCCTGCTTCTCCAAAAGTGAATTATGGTGAGCATGTGCATCCCAAGCATGGCACCTTTGGGATGACACCACCAATGTCTGCAGGAGGACACCTTGTATTTTCAGTTCCTCAGAGGCCCCAGGTTCACTCAACCGATGGTCATATGCTCTTGACCTGGGATTCTGACAGCATAACATATGCAGTGATGCCCACAAGCTCCTCGAAAGCCCCATGCCTCTTACCGTGTGGTCTGTTCCATAAAAACAGAACCAGTTAGTGACAGATTCAGAATGTAAGTTCTTTGGAGAAGGTTCATGAAAAGCTGCTGTGGTGTTGGTACACATTCAGGTCACATATTTCCTCCACTCTGCAAACATATGAGCTGAACGGATGCCTCAGGTGGAGCATTATTGAGAAGCAAGTGATCTTATTATTGGACTTAGTGACCTGGGAATTCATAGAAATAAATAGAATGTTTTTTCATTTTTAAAAACCATGATATCGGGGCATGTGAGATGGCTCAGCGGCGTAAGCGCCTGCCTGGCAAGTGCGAGGGCCCGAGTTCGACTCCCGGAACCCACATACAAAAAAAGGGCCGGTGATATTGCTCAGCGGCACGGGCGCCTGCTGGCGCGCGAGGTCCTGAGGTCGACCCCCGGTACCACAAAAAAAAAAAAAAAAAAAAAAAAACCATGATATCTATTTCCAGCCCCTCCTCAGAGATGGTACCACACTCATGTCACCGATGACAGGGCACGGGCCCACAGCATACCTGCCCTGAGGAAGCCGTTCCTGCAGCAGGAATCCCCAAAGTGGCAGAGTGTAAGGGAAGTGGGCCATCCTGAAGTTGGGCTGCTCGCTGTTCCCACCCACATTCCGCAGCTCAGCTATTCAAATATCTCATTTTCTCTCCTAGGCCTTTTTGCAAGTCCTGTTTATCCAGCTCTCTCTCTCTCCCACCTGTTGACTGGCACGTTCTTTCCACCCTAGAGTTTTTTCTCCACCGCCCACCTCTTTTCCTGTACTTACTATGTACTCTGTTGCTCTTGATACCAGATAATTTGGTTTTTGATTGCAGGGCATTAGACGGATTTAAAGATGTCAGTTTACTGCTCTCTGGATTACAGTCCAACCTTTTTTAATATCTGTTGTTTAAAGCGCATTCTCCCATTTCCTACTACTTCCCTGCTAGGCCTCTGGGGCGCTGGTGGCACTGCCTGCCCCTCCTTCCTCTGGGACCCTGGACCATTGCTTGCCTCACATGAAGGTTGGGTCCTACCGCCGGCATTTTTTGCAAGTTGGATTATCTTTCCCCTTGTAATTAAGTTTAAGATGAGCAATTCTGAGTCACCTAGGAAAATAACATAAGGTTCATAAAACTTCTGGCCTTTGGCTTGGCTCCTTTTTGGAATGAAGGGCATGTGTGTTTGATTGTGTGGAAAGCCATGAGGGAAGGAAAATTCTGCTTGTATCTGATGATTGGAAGTAGTGAGCTGTGGCCATATTCCGTGGGATGAATACCCTGAATGAAGTCTTACCACCGAATACATTTTGTGAGCTTTCTTTAACCTTTCTGTCTGTCGGTGGTCTCATCTATGAAATGGGTGTCTACCTTAAAAAGATTGTTATGAAGAAATGAATGAGAAGAGTTATACATACTATTATTGTATAGGAAATACAGCCCTGAGAAGAGTTATACATACTATTATTGTATAGGAAATACAGCCCTGGAAAAGTGGGACCTCAGGCTCCATAAGTTATTTGCTGTGTCAATATGGTCAAATATTTAATATTATATTGTTATCATTTATTATTTGTATTAAACTTATATTTTAACTGTGTTATTATTTATTGTCAATTATTTATATTTAAAGCCTACACAACCTCACTGGGAAACGGGATTGAGAATTGCTGTTCTGTATCCTTTGCAAAGGTCCAACAAGATCTAAATAGGTTGTGCAGTACAAAGTGGTTCCCTGGGCAAATGCAAGCTGGTGTGTCCCTGGCAGCCTCACCCAGCCAGGTACATGGAGAGTGATACTGGCCACCTGGATGGTACTCTTTCCTGCCATGCTTCTGTCCTCAGTACTTAGGTATCTACTGGTACTAGTAAACTACTAGTAAATGACTGTGATCAGTGCAGGTGCTTTTCTCTAGGAAGTGAGGAGAGAGGCTGGCATCAAAGCTCTTGCCTAGTCATGTCACTTTGGGTGAGTCATCTTGCTTTAGATCTGCTGAGCCAGATCTAAAGTTTCAAGAAACACCAGCAAGTTCAAATGACGGATGCCATGTTTGGCTTTCTTGAGTTTCGTGGCTAGATCTTAATTGTGGTCTTGGGGCCATGTTCCTGGGTGAAGCTGGTTGGTACCATGAACAGATGTGCTGGAAAGCAGGGACAGCACTGACATTCCAAGAGTTGGATTAGTAAGCTCAGTCATGCGCCAAGGACCCTTTCTGTGCAGTGAGTGGCAATGGCAATTACCCCTGTACAGTAATAGATAGATTAAAGTGGTATGCATGGTACTCAAGGGAAAATGATACTCTCGTTCACAAAACAAAGTGACTTAAATACGTGATTGATGGGGGAGCAGAGACATTTCGGTTTTCCTGAAAGACCCCTGTGCTGGACGTAGACACTAGATAGGTCTTGCTGCATGAGGGTGGGTGGGTCATTTCTCTTCTGTGGACCTTGGTGACCTCATTTGTCAAGTAGAGCACAGTGGATGGACAACTGTGTTCTGTGGCTCTCTCGAGATCCGAGTCTACAGGTTCATTATTTCCTTTCTTCTAGATACCTCTGGCTAGCAGCCCAGACTAAGAATGGCCTCTGCAAAGAATCCCTTTACCTACTTTCTTACCAGTGCTTTTCACTCTTTCTTCTATGGTACAGGATAAATGTATGTTCTCAGCTCCTTAGAAAATGTGTCTCTACAATTTTTTCTACTTAAGCATTTAAATAAATGAAATCTGGTATGTAAAGTGCTTATCACAATGCCTGGCTGATTATTTTATATATATATATCCCCTAATAGGTCGTCCTCTTTCTCCTCTAGTCTAAATGTCTGTGCTATTTAAAATACCTTTTACTTTGTAAAATCCAGAGACACTTAGTTTGTCCTTTATGAGAAACAGCTTTATTTTGATTACCCCTAAGCAGCTCATTCATTTGAACTCACCACAGTGAGGCCCCAGTCATGTCAAGGTGCCCAGCACTGTATCAGATTCAGACAAAGATGGAACTCTCTTCAGATTAGTGTCAATAAAGGCCCTCAGAGCAGGTCTTTTCTGGAGACCTGGCCCTGGATCAGTTCCCACACAATGTGTGAAGCTGAAATGTTGATACACAGAAGGACAGTTTACCTAAGAGGTCAAAGATACTCTGACTCCAAGCTGTTCAGGTGACACTTCCCAACAGCGCTACTCCAAATGAGAAAATACAACTCTCAGATGGGCTTGCATCTCTGAATCCGGTCTACTTGCAAATCTGCAAAAAAAAAAAAAAAAATTGGTGTAGATCCACACTTACTTGTGTTAACATTGAGGTATTTCTGAGTCCTCTTCTCCCCAGTTGTCTAGAGCCTGCAACCTCATCCCCTCCCTAAAACACACTTTTAAGGGGTGTGGAGACCAGAGTAGTGATTATTGTTGTCATTTTTTTCAGAAGAGGAAATGTGAACTCAAGAGGTTTGACATAGATGATGAGGGGAGGATGACTGGCCTTGGGGAGAGTGACAAGTCCCTGGCTGAACTAAGATTAGAACCTGTGCTCTGCGAGCTGCCTGTGTGTGCGAATTACAGAGCTCTTGCAGATGGACTTTGGACAGGGCTGGAAGATTGGGAGAGCAATCTAGCCTGGACCCAACTCCCACCCATTACTTCAGAGACCCTACAGAGTCTTTGTATTTATTTTAACTGTACTTACAAGACTTTCTACTCATTAACAAAATGGTATAAAAATGCCAAGGAGAGGCTAAGCCAGAGCTATCACTGTGACTACTTGAAGAACGAGGGATGGGGACCCACTAGGGATCTCCCATGACCTGTGCCTCAAAATGATGTCGCTCTTACCTCCTCCCACCTGGAGAGAAGAAGATAAAAAAGGGGGGTGGTGGGCAGGGCAACATGGAATAAATAGCACAGAGAACAGCACAAGAGGGTCGTGCTTCTTAAGAAAAGATGGGGGCTAAAGCCAAAAGGGAGAGACATAGAGAATAGAAGGGAGGAGAAGAAGAATAAGTCTTTACTAAACAGTGACAGATTTAAAAAAAAAAAAAAAAAAAGATGGAGAGAGATACAGGGAGTGCATATTAAAAGCTTATAGAAAAAGCCAAACAGGGGGCCACAATGCCAGTGGGTACTAGTGATGCCTTTCTGAAAATTGGAAAAATGTTCCTCTGGCCACTCTGGTGCTTCTGGCAAAATTTGTTCCATATTTGTGGCACTTGAGCTAAAATAGTGGCCGACCCTTGCTTTAAAGGGTAATAACTTCTAACACTGATCCAGATTGCTGTTGCTAGCAGGGAATTGGCGGGATGGATGCCCTCTGGCTGAAGGATTAGCAGGGCTCCCAGTGTGCCAGCCTCAGGTCGGGGAAGAAATGGCTAAGCGAGCCAGAGAAGGCCGGGAAGGTGGGAGATCAGGTAAAGGGAGTTCTCGAAGTCTCTCCTGCCTTCATTTACTCACTCTACAAGGATTTAATGAGCTGCCTCTGGATGTCAATTACTGTTTCAGGTGCCATCATCTCCTTTAATCTTCACAATCATCCCACGGTATATTTTTTCTATTTTACAAAAGTTAAAACAGGAGCTCAGAGTACATTTCCTAAAGTAGAAAAGGGAAAGCTTAAATTCTGTTCTGCCTGATTCAAAACCTTGCTGCTTGCCATAAAGCACACTATGAAGGCACTAAAAATGACTAGGATATAAAGTATGGAAGGTGTTGTGGGGAGCCAGGCACTGTTCCAGGCTGCGGGGCATGACTCAGGCAGGGGCTGCCCTCTGGAGAATAAGTGCAATGGGGAATTGGAAAACAAACACACAGGAAGGTAGACTACAAAATGCCACCTGAGCTGGGCATGGTGATGCACACCTGTAATCCCAGCACACTGGGAGGCTGAAGCAGGAGGATCATAAATTTGAGCCTAACTTGGGCAATTTAGCAATTTAGTGAGATCCTGTCTCAAACTAAAATTAAAAAATGTTGGAGGGGGGCTGGGAAAGTAGCTTCCATAGAGAACTCCCCCCTGCAGCACCATGAACCAATGCCACCTGGGACTGAGGGGTATGCTGAAAAATGAGGCTGGGAGGGGCCACGGGAAGGTGGCAATAACTACGGTCATCTCAGAGGAGGTATCCGGAAAGACGACTCTGAGGGGCCTGCTAGTGAGGTAGCAAGACCAGGCGTGTGCAGGCAGATGCTCGCATGCAACAAACAGCTTCCAAGTTCCTACTGTATTTTAGACACTGTCCGCGAGACTCTCACCCTATGTTTCAATTGGCCCATACAGCACCATGAGAGGGAGTCACGACCTTGTCCCTTTGAGGCATTGATATCTGGAGAGACAGACAACGAGGCAGAGTTGTGTATCGGAGAAGTGGCTTAGCAGAAGTTTAAGCCCAGCTCTGTAGAGCCCTGGTCTGGTTCTTACCTCCTTCAGCACTGAGACTTTTTTTTTTTTTTTTTTTTTTTGACAAAACCTGACAGGATTCCCAAGAATCAAAGTCATAGAATCCTACCAATGTTGAGCCCAGCAAAAGGCCAGGAGAATGCTAGATCCAGAAAGAACATTTATCTGTAAAGTTTATTTATAAAGCCAGGACCAACCAAGGTAAGAGCGAGGGGCTTTTTAAAAATATATATATTCAAAAATGTTTCTTGAATGGTAGTGAGCATAGATGAGCACCCGGTGGCAGGGGCTTTCAAGAGCTTTCTGTGAATTAACCCATGTAATCTGGCAGCTGCCCTATGAGGAAGAGACCCCTGCGATCTCAACGTTATGCATGAGAAAATGGAAGAGAATTGTACCTTTACCAGACTCTCGGAGTACAGATGCCAGATCAAGAACTCCACCAAGGCAGCCCGGCGAGGAAGCCGTGCTTTCCTCATTCTTCTCTCCCACCTGCAGTGCATCTGAAGAACGAGACGCGAGTGCAACCATTACAAGTGGGAAGGACTCAGCTGCAGAACTCAGTCTGAGAAGGAATGAAGGACGCGGGGGGCACAGAACAATGACAACAATCCAGACTGGACCATGGTCTTGTCCCCATCGTAGTCCATTTGTGCTGCTATAACAAAAGACTTGAGAATGGATAATTTATAGATGTGGTCATCTACTGTAAAATGTCAGTGATAAACTGTATATAGGATAATCGTTCCAGGAGACTACATTACTTAGGAACATCATAGCTGTTTCGGTTTGTGTAAGTACACTCTATGATGTTCACACAATGATGAAATTGCCTAACTATGCATTTTGCAGAAAGTCGCCCTGTGTTAAGTGATGCACGATTGCAATAGAAATGAATTTCTCACAATGCTGGAGGCTTAGAAGTCCAAGGTCAAGCTACCATAGGTTCAGCATCTGATGAACCTGCCCTTGTCTTTGCTTTCAAAATGGTGCCATGTTGCTGTGTCCTTTCATGACAGAAGGAACTGAGAGGCAGAAGGGCCTTGTCTAGTTCCTTCAAGCCTTGTTATAAGATCACTAATCCTATTCATGAGGGTGAAGCCTTCATGGCCTTGTCACGCCACAGAACCCACCTTTTACTACTTTTGCATTGGAGATTAAGATTCAACATGAATTTTGGAGGGAATGCAGATGGTCAAACCATAGCAACTCTCTTGAGCTATGAGGAGGGCCTAGTGTCTCAGGCTAGAGCTGTCCCGCAGGAGTGGGGGCTCAGGGAGGAAGGCGGTGTGGGGCTCAGGAGGAAGACACCATAAGAAAGGTTTGTTTCTTTACTCTCTCTTTTTTTTTTTTCTTTTTTTGTGGGTACCAGGGTCGAAATCAGGACCTCGCACTTGCCAGCAGGCACTTGTGCCACTGAGTGATATCATCAGCCCTTTTTTCCTTTTTGTGTGGGTACCGGGAGTTGAACTCAGGACCTCACACTTGCCAGGCAGGTGCTTATGCCACTGAGCTATCTCACCGGTGCAAAGGTTTGTTCTAAAATAGCCAACACAAAAGTTGAACCCTAACATGGGGCCTTCATTTCTTATTCAAAGACCATGGGCAATGAAAACTAGGACTCTGAGAACCAAGTCAGAGTAAGAAGTTTGTGAGGAAGAAAACCTGGCCTGGGGCAGCCAGGGAGAGTAAAAATGGAGGGAAGGGCAGGTGGTGCAGCCCTGGTGAGGTCCTGGAGCAGGAAAGGCACCTGCCCTAGGTTCCCTAGTTGCCCTTATCTGTAACACAAGGGGAAAGAAGCCGGCTCCATCCCATCGAATCCTTTGCTGCACTGAAGGGAGACATCTGCTTGGCTCTTGCTAATTTAGTGTGGGAAGCCTGGCTCACTCTCTGGATGTAGATAATGATTCCCGCTGGATGGTAGGCAGGCTGGGGAGCCAGGGGCTCATCTGCATCCCTCCTTGGCTAGCATTCCATCACCCAGCGGCTGGCCTCCTCAGGCAGGCTGCAGCTGGTTGGGTCCTACACACAGAAGCTTGGGGCATGGGGCGGGGGTCAGGGTGCCTGCCTCACGGTGAGATGGCTCAAACTTGCTTACATAGGTTCAGCGCTGCAGCTTCCCAGAACAGGAAGACTGCTCAGAGCCCTCTGAGCCAGCTGTGCCAAACAGGAACCAAGGGAACTGGGAGGCTGGAGGTGTTGTTCCAGACTGAGTACATTGGGATCCTGGGGGTGGAGAAGAACAGGCTTGTCATGGATGAATGCAGTCCCTGGGATTTACATCTAGTGCGGGTGAGGAATCCACGAATGATAACAGAGCCCTCTTATACCAGTAGTCACTGGTCCTGGGCAGAGTCTTTTGGTCTGGAAGCACAGTTAAGAACAGAACCCTCATAACTAACACATACTCTGGGGCAGGTCCCATCCACTGCTCCCCTTGTTCTACCATCTTCTAGATGGAGGTGGGGATAGTCACCTTATCATCCCACTGGGCCTCTTTTTCACTCTCCCCAAGAAAAAGCGCTTGGGTCTCAGAACTTGTCCCTCAGCAGAATGACAAGGAAGGGAATGTTTATCTTTCCTCCCTGTGTGCCCAACCCATCCCCCTCTCCTGCTTTTGATCTGGTGTTCCAAGCAATAGCCAGTTCTTTTTTTTATTTTTTTTTTATTTTTTTTATTTTAAAGAGAAGAAAAAACAAAACAAATCAAAAGAAGAACAAATTTTCAAAACAACATAATAGGAGGGTAACAATGGTTAATACATTACGTATTACTATCTTTAAGTTAGTTATTCAGGATACCAGACATTAGCATTCAATTGTCCAAACATTATTGGCACAAACCTTACTCTTCAATGAACTAACTTAAAATTGGTAGTGTATCTATCTTAACCATCTTATATATATATATATAATTTTTTTTCCCTTTCCCTTCTTTCTTTTCCCTATTCCAGTCTCTCTTTCCTTTTGACCAGTTTCTTTTTGATTCACCATGTCTATTGTACATTTTTTTTTTTTTTTTTTTTGTGGGTACCGGGGGGTCGACCTCAGGACCTCGGGTGCCTGCGCGCCCGTGCCGCTGAGCGATATCACTGGCCCCTTTTCTCGTATGTGGGTTCCGGGAGTCGAACTCGGGCCCTCGCGCTTGCCGCGCAGGCGCCTAAGCCGCTGAGCCATCTCACCAGCCCCTACATTTTGGATCTTATTTACTCTTCCAGTTTCTCATACTAGAGAGACAATACGATGCTTACACATGTGCTTCTGGTTTATTTCACTTATGAGTATTTTCTCGAGTTGCATCCATTTACCTATAAAAGTCTCCAGTTTATCCTTCTTTATGGCTGAATAGTACTCCATTGTATAAAAATACCACATCTTTCTTATCCATTCCTCAGTTAATGGGCATTTGGGTTGTTTCCAAGATCTGGCTATTACAAATTGTGCTGCTATAAACATGGGTGCACATATATCACTGTGGTACAATGTTTGTAATTCTTCTGGGAAGATGCCCAGAAGGGGAATAGCTGGGTCAAATGGGACCTCCAACCCTAGTTTTTTGAGGAATCTCCACACTGACTTCCACAGTGGCTGTACCAGTCGACACTCCCACCAACAGTGAAGAAGGGTTCCTTTTTCCCCACATCCCTTCCAGCATTTGTTATTAGTTGATTTCTTTATAGTAGCCATTCTTTCTGGGGTGAGATGGTATCTCAGTGTTGTTTTAATTTGCATCTCTCGAATGACTAGTGATGTTGCACATTTTTTTGTATATTTATTTGCCATTAGTATTTCTTCATCTGAGAAATGTGTATTCATCTCAGATGCCCATTTTTGGAGTGGGTCTTTAAATTTGGGAGGTCTGATTTTTTTGAGTTCTTTATATGTTCTCGATAGTAATCCTTTGTCTGAGGAACAGCTGGTAAACATTTTTTCCCACGTTGTGGGTTGTCTCTTCACTCTGTTGGTGGTTTCTCTTGCTGTGCAAAAGCTTTTTAATAAGATGAGATCCCAGTTATTGATTCTTTGGGATAGTTCCCGTGCGGTTGAGTTTTTATTCATAAAGTCTTTGCCTACACCAATGTCTCCAAGGGTTTTACCTATCCTACCTTCCAGCAGATTTAATGTTTCTGTTTTAATATTTAGATCTCTGATCCATTTTGAATTTAGTTTAGTGCATGGTGAAAGATATGGGTCTAGTTTTAATCTTTGGCATGTGTAGAGCCAGTTTTTCCAGCACCATTTATTAAAGAGGGCAATAGCCAGTTCTTAGCTTCCCATTTATGTATTCTCTACCCTCTATGAAGGCATATACCTAAGGGGGGTTGGAATTTTCCACTAGCTTTAGAAGATTGAAAAGTTAAGCTAGCTTGGCAAAAACCCAGCACAAATTAGCTTAAGTGAAAGAGTATTTATTGGCTCACCTGAGAGTTCAGGGCTGGTTGACTCTAGGACCTTAAACAACATTGTCTGGGCTTTCTTTCTCCTGGTATTTGGCTCTATTTTTTGCTGGATATTGGCATCATTATTTGTAAACATGGATCAGATATCTCAGTGAAGCCAGGGAAAATGACTATGATCAACTCTAGGCTTACATGGCTCCTATTTGGCAACCCCATTAAAGAGAGGACTTCTTTCCCCAATTTTTGAGGAAGATTCTTAGTGGCTCTACTCAGAGCACATGTCAGCCCCAAACCCTCACTGTGTCTACGGGAATGAGGTACATCCATGGCCAGACTTAGATCAAGTTCCCAGGCAGTGTCTGGAATGGAGGATGGGCAGATTTCATTCTACAAAAGCAAGAATGGGATGGGGAAGAGGTATTCAAGAGACAATGTAACAGCTCCCACAGTCTACCATGAAGGAATTTACTGTCTTGTGACACCAGAGCAGGAGACTTGGGGCAGGGGTCCCTTCCTACCTGTTCCACTAACACAACAGGCAGATCCTGGCTTTTTAGCAAACTCCCACTTCTAAGACTTGCTCTTCTTCTAGGTTCCTTCTATACTTCAGTACTCTAGAGACTTGTTGGGGCCATGTTTACTCATCTATAACCTCCAGCTTCCTGTCTCCATGTTAGTCAGCTGGCACTCCCGACCTCTTCCCAGACACCATTCCTATTGTACAAAGAGGTTACCAAGTCATGCTGAGTCAGGCAGGGACAGAACCAAGCCTAGCCCTGGCTTTAAGGAGGCGGGGCCTTCTGTATCCATGCCAGGGTTAGCATTTGAGCTACATTATGCTCAGGGTCATCTTTAAGAAGCCCTCCCCTCCATCCAGAAAATAAGTCCCAGATCCTGAAACAGTCCTTTCTAAGCAGATTGCTTAGTCATTAGGACAATACAATTTCACATTGTCTGAGTTGAAAGGAAATGGATGAGTCATTCATTCCAACCACCCAGCTAATGCTTGAATGTCTCTACAATGTCCTGACAAGTGGCTGTCCTTCCTGTGCTGGGCCATTTTTAGGAAGTCTCCTTTCTTAGACAACTCTGACTGTTGGCAATTTCTGCTCCTTGCTCTTCTCTTTCATCACAGTCCCTATGGGCAACACGTAGGAAAGAGACTCAGGGCAGCTTCTTCAGGAAGGCCTGAATATTTGGCTCCCGAGTGTCTGCCAGGTAGATGTGGGGAAAGCATAAGCTTCCAGTCTTTGCAGAGGCTCCCCTAGTTCACACGTGGTAAGGGTTGTGGCGTGGGAGTGAACCCAGGTTCTGCAGCAGACTCTGGGACCCTACAGTCTTCTCCATCCTCCAGGACAGGGCTAAACTGCTTTATTGGTTTAGAAACATTGCTTATTTCCTGTGTCACTGTAACTAACACCCTGGCCTCCTAACTATAGAATGTCACTCCTGGGCCCTCTACCTACAGAATGTGGCAGCAAATGGCCTATTGTAAGTAGCTCTGTGTAATTAGGTGTGAATGCACAGTGGGCAGGTCACAGCAAGGCTCTTCTCCCCAGTGTGGGGCATAGAGTCACTCCGAGACTGCACAAAGTACCTAGTTCCTTACCTTTGCAATGGGGAAAAGATTTGCAGTCAAAAAAGCAAAGGAGAATTGCCAAAGAGTATCTCCAATCTTTATTCTATCCACTCTCCTCTCTTCTAAAGCTAGCACGCTTAAGCCTTAGTTTGAAAGTATCTCTTTGTCTCTCTGTCTCTCTCCTTTCCTCTGTCCCTCCTTCCTAACATTCCCCTCTTCTAGGCTCAGACAGCTTCATAATACACAGCTAGATGTTCCCCGAAAGAAAATCTTATCCTGGCCCCTAAGGGGTTTGTGTCCTTATAGGAAGAATGAGGTATGATATATAATCCCACATAACTTGTCCAGATAAACATAGACTTTGGAAAAGGACAGAGGGGAAGGTCAGAAATTGTGTAGAAGAAAAGGATTGGGAAACAAGAAGGCTTACTCTCTAACAGTTCCCAGGATGAGATGGCCTGGGGTGGTATTAACCATCTAGGGGCCTAGTCCACTGCTCCTCTCCTCTCCTTGGCCAGAGCTCCATATTTTCTGGTGTTTACACCAAACTTCTTCCTTCTATACCCATTGGAAGAGTGGTGTGGTGTTGATCTTGGTTAGCCTTGGAATTGAGGGCTCTGCTTTGCTACTTTGGATTCACCATGTTCCAAAGCAGAGCCCTAGATTAACTTTTCTTTTCTGTTAACAAAAAAAAAAAAAAAAAAAAAAAAAAAACCACAGCTACACTTACTAAGTCCCTATGTCCTAAACAAGTTCTGGAAGGGTTGATTTTGAGGCCTTTGGGAATGCTGACCATGATACTGATTTTTCCTTGGGAAATTACACCCTGGTGACTACCACACTGTGGCTCTTGATTCTCTGGAGACATCTGAGTGTCTGAGGAGTTGCTCGATCTGGTCTAGCCACACGAATGGATAAAAATATCAACACAGAGGAGGATTTGGGCGCTGGAGAGCTCCATGAAAACAAAATTCAGGGGCCAGTTACTATCAGCCTCCAAAGGGAAAATTGTGACAGGGGGCCTGCTGTAAGAGTAGATGAGAAGACAGGGAGTCAGTAACTGAACTCAGCCCAGTACAGTAATACCTTTCACTAATGTATTTGAGTTATTATTGTGAGTCAATCAATAAGTATTTTGTAGATAGCTCTTGGATATCAAGCACTTTCATCCTATGGACTAAAGAAATATAAAATTTGACCCACCGATTAAGAAAATAGAACAGAGATCCTGTCCTTAGTCTTCACTTTCTCTCCTGCTACAGTTTTGTCCAGCAACCATCATATCCAAGCAAATGGGCTCTGGGTCTGTATCACCAACCCCAAAGCCCAATCCAAACTCCAGATAAATACTCCAACCACTGCCCAGACATTTCCATTACTATATATCTTTACGTCTTCCCCAATCTTTACATGTCCTGGACCAAATTCATCCATCAATCTCACTTCTCCTCCACCCTTCCCCAGACTGTCCCTCTCTCAGTTTGTCATGCTTCTGCCTAAAATGATCTTCTTCTCTCCCTTTAATCAATGTCCCACTATTCTTTAAGATGACTTGGATCTCATGTTTTCCACACATAAAATGCCTGGGTGCAATGGAACTCTATTTACCGAACCCACTTTATATAGATCCAGCTAAGTGGCCAAATCCCCCATGAAGGCCCCATCATCCCTCCCACGTGGAAGGAACTCTTCCTCCTCTAGACTCCCATAACACTTTACCTGAAAATGTCCTTTCTACATTCATCCTCCCTCTCAGTTACAAGTAGTCTGTGTCTTTGTACTTCAAAAATATTCCCACCCACCAATACATTTGCTAGTTTCACATCCAGCAAAAACAATTCTACCATCCTGGCTTTCTTCTTTTATGAACTAACTAGTGCCTTCTTGTGGCCTTCTCATCTAATGGTGATGGATCACACGTTCTGCTTCCTTGTAGATGCCACATCCTCACTTTGTTATCATGAGTGCTATTGAAATGCTTCATTAAATTGTGTGTGTGCATCTAAGTGACAAAATACATCATAATGCCTCAAAAGAGGGTGATCTTCAAATGTGATACATGTGCTTTGGATGATTTTGACTTGGGGTTCTGATCTTGAGTAGGCCACTTAACTTCCCTGAGCCTCAGTTTCCCCATTTGTAAATAGGAGGGTAATGCTCAACTTGGAAGATTCAAACTGTGCTGTCTTTCACCTCCATTAGCTTGTACCATGTCTTCAGCTTCACTTGCCACCCTCAATTTCCTGAGAGAACATTGCGTTTTTCAGGCATCAGCTTAGATGTTATTATTCCTTATGAAGTCCTCAGCACTCAAAGATTAGTTATCTCTTCCATGTGCTTACTTATTATATTGCCTCTGCCCCTGTCTCAGCACTTAGCCTCTGAACTGTAAAGGTCTGTTTCTCTTGATTTTTCTTCACACGTTGAGAAACTGCAAACTCTGTGAAGACAGGAACCATGATTTGTTAGCTAGCATATTCCATGTTTGATCTCCCCCATTCACTTTTGACCCAAGGAAAGTGAAAAAAAAGTAAGCCACATTGGGTAAGGAATTCACAGTTCTGAGATTCCGAAGAAATGTCGATATCTCACTGAGTGCTTATTAGCTTGCATTGCAACAATTCAGTTCATCAAACCACTGACTCCATCCTAGCATGGCACCAGGCACTGTGCAGTGATCTGTTTTGATACAGAAATTGTGTGATCTGTTATTCTGATCTGATGCTAAAGCCCAATTGTTTCCAATTTCATGAGATCTGTGACCAGTTTTGTATATGTGAAGTTACCCAAATCTCTAAAAGAATTAATTTTCCTAGGGGATTCTCCTCAGTAATAGCAATCCCACAGTTTGTTTGGCACCCATAGTTGTAAATATCTTATTTTAAAAACTCAGTGACATGTAAATTTATTATAACAATCTAGGCACTTTATCATAAATAGAAGCAATGATCACTATTTGTGCTATCCTGTATTTATTTAGATGTTGTCACTTGTGAAGTGAAATTTATTGCACATGATGGTTTAGAGAGAAAGGTCTGGGGTCAGATGGCCTATGTTCCAATCCCACCCCTGTTATGCACTAACTCTGTGATGATAAGGAAAGTTATTTAATCCTCTGTGCCTCAATTTCTTAGTCTATAAAATGCAATCATATCATTTGCATTATAAGATTATTGCATGGGTTAAATTAGCTAACATGTAAAAGCTTATAGCAGTACCTAGCAGCTTCTGTGAATACTCTATAAATTCTAACTCTTATTATTTGCTAAAGGTGAGTCAAACATAAGAAGAGTGTTTGGATAAGATTACTTTCAAATTTCCTGCCAACCCTGAAGTTCTCTATTTCTATATTACTCCAATACCTCAACATTCCTATTCAGTAGGGAGGGGGCAGCATTATCCACATTTTACAAACAGTGGAATTGAGCTATAGAGAAGCAAAATGTCCAATAAATGAGTGGCAGTAGGGCTCAAGTTTGTAGAGCTTAATACAGCACTAAGTCACCTTTGAGGGGGATGTGAGGTTGTGTATGTAAAAGTGAGTTAGATATCCTTTATAAGCTTGGGAGCAGTGACCCCCTGAGGCTCCTTCTCTGCTGAGGTTCTCCATATGTCCAACAAGGTCACTTCTCTCTCTCTCCCTGAGATGATCTCAGGCTCTGTCTTCCCAGGAAGTTTTCAATTATCTTTCAGAAAAGCTAAATTGTGGAGTTGGATGAGGTGCTAGTTAGGTACTGTCCCCTTGGTCCTGGAATTCCCACTTCCATCCCTGGGTGTGCTGGGTATACACACTCCCCACCTGGCTGCAGACCCTGACTCCTTGGATGAGTTCCTCTACAGAGCCAGGACTTTAAAATACTTGGCAACCTCACAACGGACCTTATTCCAAAACATTCTGCCCCCAACTTCACCACCCAGATTTCACTCCACCCTTCACTTTTCTTTTATTGTGAGCAAAAGATCCTCAAAAACTCCTTCCCTCTCCTTGTCTCTTCCTGATAGGTTATCTAGAGGGAAGACTGTCCTCTTCAGGACCTGGGCTGTGTGGTTGCAGCCACTAAGTCTGTGGGTGCAGGGAGTGTTCCTGTGCCTGAATCTAGACTGTTCAAGAGAACTTGAGATGCTTTTCTTTTCTGTCCACTAGAGGGATGCTTGTAGAGAGATGGAAAAAACAGAGCCTTAAAAAAATATACTGCTGAAATTTCAGCAAGAGAGGACAAGAGAGCGCATTAGAGAGAGAGAGACGGCAAAGCAGCTCCAGACTTCCCATCTCGCTCACGTCAGAGGCAGGAACCGACTGTGCTAAAGCTGTTGGCTCAACACGCAGAGACAGACAGGAGCAGACACAGAGAGAGGGAGAGAGGAGGGGGGTCTTTCTTGACCCAAGGAATTACCACTAGTGGAGTAAAGCCACCTGACTTTTTGATCTTATTTTGGTTGTCTCTTCTTTCTCCTTCCACTCGCAGCCCTGCTGTGGAGCCTCCTCTCAGAAAAGGAGGAAGGGAAAAGAAGAGAGAGCTGTGGGCTCTTAGGTGAGAGCATCAGCTGGCTCCAGCCCTAAGAGACAAGAATTCTCTTCGCAGGAAGCTCCTTTCCCTCTTGGCTGCCCACCCCCAGCCCGGGTAAGTCCAGAGCGCTCCGCTCCTTCCTTTTCTTGCTAGCGTATTTCAGCACCAAGGAGAGCGATGAGATGCATTTTGGTTCCTGTGTGTCTGTGTTCCTGCAAGGCGTTTGGCACTGAGGTTGAATGTATCTCTCTGCTGCCAGGAGAGGTGGATTCTGCGTAGGAAAAGAAAGGTGCAAAACTATGTCTACCGAATTAAAGAGGGATGTGGACCCTGGGCTTGCGATGTGCGTGAGTGTATTTGCGTGTGTACTGTTGCATAAGACAGGTGAGGGCTGAGCTCAATTGCTGGTGGTTTCTATGAGCCTCTGTGTGAGGCTGTTCTTTTCGTATGTAGATAAGAAGTGCTGGGAAATTAATCATGCACCTTCTTTAACTCTTTCCCGACAAGTCCTCCATGGTGGGAAAGTGTTGTAAAGGAAGCCTGGGGGTTGGGAGTGAAGGTAGAGTTAAAAGTTATGCTCCTCCGAGGGAGCTTGGAAGAGGTGATTTTTTAAAATGTCAGTTTCTCCAGGATTCTCTGGGTTCTTGCTGTGGAGAGAGCCTAACCTGACCTTTTACTTTTTCTCCTGGTGTGAATTCATGCCAAGTGGGCGGGTGCAACAGGTTAGGCCCATGCTGGGGCAATTTGGGTGCTGAGGTCTCTCTGATTTCATGGTGGTGGGACAGTGCCCATGTCTTGAACCTTGCAGATGTTGGCTACATTTGCAGGGAGGCAGGAGGTGCCCTCCACTTTTCTATCATCCTTGGCCTCATGTGGTTGGAAAGAGGACAAAAGTCTGTTCTGCCCTATTTTCTGGGGCATCAGGCAGCAAAAAACAGCTCAGAAGAAAGGTTTGTCTCTGTGTGTCTGGAGACGGAGAAATGAATTTAGACTGGCCCCTGACTCAGAAAGATAAAAGTGGTGCTCTGAGCTCCTTCAGCACTGAGAGGCTCCACAAACAGGAGCTCCACATTACTTCATACTTCAGTGCTAATACTTTTTGCACTGCTCTCTCTCTCCTGCCTCCTGCCCCTCTGAGTATGTTCAGTCGATTACTTGTATCTGCCTTACTTTTGCCTCAGAGACACTATCTGCCTGCCCTGTCCCCCTTCGGTCCTGCCCAAACCGACATGGGTGGGGCAATTCAACAAGTGGTGCTGGTGATTTTCTTCAAGTTATACAAGCCAGTCTCCCAAGGGGGATTTTTTTTTTTTTGTGGGTACCAGGGGGTCAACCTCAGGACCTCACGCGCCAGCAGGCACCCGTGCCACTGAGAGATATCACCGGTCCCTTTTTCATATGTGGGTTCTGGGAGTCGAACTCAGGCCCTCACGCTTGCCGGGCAGGTGCTTACGCCGCTGAGCCATCCACCGGCCCCCAAGGGGGATTTTAAAGAGATGTGGCTTCTTGTAGGATCAAGCCTTGCCTTAATCTGGCCTCTAACTCTATAAGGTTCTAGTTGCTTCATTTAAATATATTGAGGCAGGGGAGGTCTAGGGGGTGGGAGAGTTTACTCTTTCAGTCCTGATCAAACCCGAGTGTGATGGCTTTTCGTTCTGTTTTTAATTGAGCACCACGAGCACCCCCTCCAAGAGGAAGAAAATATTCTATGACTCTGGTCGGGGACCCTCTTTAGTGAAAGACGTAGTTCCGAGTGAAGTGTTATTACTTTCTTTATTACTATGCCTGCCACTGGATCCAGAAACTTGATCATAGAATGGCAGGTAGTAGAATATAGTGAGGAAAAGAGAATGATGTCAGAAGTTGTAAAGGGAGGGGGAAAAATATTGAAATAGACAAATGCAGACAACCAGAAACCAACTCTGACTCATTCATATTTCCAATTCCTAAATCCTCCTGTCCTTGAAATTCTTCTCTTTGGACAAGTGAGTGGATGGATTCCTGCATGACATGTCCCTGGAGTTTTAAAAAATCATGCCCTTGCAGTGGACCCTGTCCAAAGCCACCATTTATTACTGAAGTCACCATATTTAGTGGTCATTATCTCATTAATTACCCTAAATTTTCTCTCTAATAAGTGCTCAGTGACATTACTGGGCCCACTTTTTAAAAGTGGAGACATAGATGCTTAAAGTGTTAAGCCAGAGGGTAGCAAAAGCAGAAATAGAACTTCTGGTCTACTAATATCTCATCACATGCAAAAAGCAAAAATGATCATGTGTGGAAGAGCAGAGATGGATTGCTCCACAACAGACAGATTTGCAACCAAAACCTTCTAGTGAACTCCCTGTGGAGCAGTGGCCTCTCCCTGGTGAAGAATGAGAATCAGTCCAAAGTCTCCAGGTACTGCTGGCCTTTAGTTCTCAGCCAGGAGAATGACTAGAAGCCAGGTGAGGAGCTCTGTGCTTACTATGAAGAAAGAACCCTGGGCTGGCAGCCACCAGGCTGAACTGATGTTATACACCTAACTGCCATACTCATCTAGCCCCAGAAATACCAGTTGAAGGCACTCTTCTCAGGGAACATTGCCATAGATAATCATCTATGGGTTCATGTGTTTGATGACTTTTTCTCTTATGAACCTTCTCTGAGACCATCTTCAGTGTTCCTCTGTGGCTCAGAATGTGGGGAGGATGGCTAAGGAGCAGGAGAGGACAGGGCCCTACCACCTAGAAGAGGGGAATTGGACACAAACTCGCCCCACATACAGAACCTTCACTCCTCTAGTGATCCTAGCCTTCCTATCTGGCCAGAATTCTGGAGAGAAAGCCACTATATTCTCATATTCAGCTCTCCTTCACCAATCAGAAGGTACACTGTTGGGCTGCCTCTGAGATCCTGAGAGATGAGAGCTGGTGGGGAAAGGTGTAGGGAAGGAGAAAGTCAGCATCCTGCTCTATTCTCCATGGCTGTAGTTTGCTATCTTTTACTTGGAAGATGGTAGACTTTGCATATAAAATATTAAATATTTAGATTACTAATTTTTTACAATTGTGTACACTCATTGGACCTCTCCCCAAACAGGATATACAAAGTTCTCCTGTACTTCTTTCTGATCCAACTTTCCTCCCCCGACCCCATCACTTTTTGACATCTACCACCATAGTGTACATTACTGCCTTGTGCAGTAGAAATGTATAGCTGAATGAGTTACTGAGAGATGTGGATCCTAGAATTTTAAGAAAACCTTTCAGAGTTCTGAGGTTACTATTACTGGGTACATAGCAGAAAGAGTGAGGAAGGGACACATTCTGTACCCCAGTTGGAGGTCATGGCATTAGAAAGCCAAGTGGTCATTTCCACTGTGGATATAGAAGCCAACGATCAAGTCCAAACAGGAATTGCGGAAGTCCCTCCAGGCCCCTGTCTGTGAGCTGACCTGAGTTATTTGATGATACTGTTCATAGTGATGATGTTGAAATTTCTGTTAAAAACGTGGAATTCAGGTGACTGGTCATGAGTCTCCCCATATGGGCTCCAGAAAAGAGAGATGAGGAAAGAACACCAATGTGAGCTTACTTAGTAGGGAAAGAGAAAAGAGTTCTCTGTGTTAGCGCTTACACCATGACATTCATCTCCACCCACAAAGGTCGTGGCCGAGGAGGTTGCTGTTCCTCCTTATTCAGGAGTGGCTTTAGAACCAGAGGCTGCTAGTTGAGACTCATAGGCCATCATAGGTCTGTCCAGGGATTTCTGCATTCAACTTACACCCATCCCTGGGCTGTGCACTCAGGGAGGGAGTGTTTTCTATTTTACCGTTAAGGAGTAATGGACTTATCAGAAAATTTAATGACTTTGCGAATATATAGATATTTGTGAGTTGTACTTGTGTGTGTGGTATCTGCACACACACACACATACACATACACACACATATACAACTTATTCGGACATCTTGCCTTTCCAATTCTCTTCCTTCCATTCCATCTCTAGTTTAAGGAGCACTAGTTAGAGGTGAGGAATTTTGTACACAGTTTGAGCATGGGATCCTCAATTAACTCAGTTAAGAAATAAGAGTTTCTAGCAGATTGGTCAGCAAAGCAGTCTTCAGTAAACTTCAAAATTGGGCCAGGTAAATGATGGACATGTTTACATGCTTGGTGAGTAGTCTCCTCCTCTGCCTCCCTCCACTCAAAGACTATTACTACAGCCTCTACTGCTTTTTCAGTGCTGGGGATCCAACCCCACCAGGGCCTTGAGCATGTTAGACAAGTATTTTACCACTGAGCTACATCCTCATTTCACTAAAGCACTTGGTTCCAGAGCTTTGTCCTTTTCTGTGTTCGCCTTCCTCAGTATGCATGAGCCAGCTCCTTCATGGGAAGGCTCTTGAGTCATCTCGCCCAGTTGAGATCCCACAGATTAGATTATGAGTTTTTAGATGACTAAGCCATCAGGTCATGGAAAATTAGAAGATAGGCAAAGTGAGGGGATTTAGATTCCTTAAAATCTAGGCAGAATAGGGTACAGGATACAAAAGCTAAATAATGTCCACAAAACTGATTGCAGTAGATGACTTGGCAGAAGAGCAGAGATACCTTTGCCTCATCTTGATTTTGAGCTGTGTTAATAAAGATGAGATTCCCCACCTAATTAGAGTTTCATCTTCTTAAAAGCAAGTCCAGTGGGGAAGGAGAAATTGGAACAGAGTTGTTTAAAAGCTATTTGTAATCACATATAAGACTCACTACGTCTTTACCTTGAAATATGACTTTGGGCTAGAGCAGTACTGATACATTTTTAACACAGTAAGTAATGAGTGTGTCAGTGGCAAAGGGAATTCAACAGTCTCACTCTTTTCTCTTTCTTTCCTTTTTATTCTATTTATCATTTTGGTCATTTTTTTTAATATGGGTTCCAGAAGTCGAACTCAGGACCTCGCACTTGCCAGGCAGGCACTTGTGCCGCTGAGCCATCTCACCGGCCCATTTTGGTCATTTTTAAGTATATAGTTTGGTGGCATTAAATGCATTCACATAGTGGTGCCACCATCACCATCACCTATATTCAGAAATTTTCTTCTTTCCAAATTGAAGCTCTGCATGGATTAGGTAATAGTACCCCATTTCCTCTTTTCCCGACCCCCTGGAACACACCATTGTACTTTATGTCTATGAATCGGACTACTATATGTACCTTGTGCAAGTGGAATCATCCAATATTTGTCCTTTTACATGGCTCATTTTACTTAACATAATGTCTTTGGGGCTCATCCATGTTGTAATATGTGTCCAAATTTCTTTCCTTTTTATGTCTGGATAATAATCCATTGTATGCCTAGACCACATTTGTTTATCCATTCATCTGATGATTAACACTGGGGTTGTTTCTTCTTCCTGCCCTTTAATTCTGGCTTCTGCTTTACTCCCCAACCAAAAGGGAAGGGCGACTCCCTGGCCACAGCACTGACCTGAGCTGAAATTCTCCCCTTTCCTATGAGGTCCAAGCAGGTGGCTTCCTGATGCAAGCTGGCGAGGATGCATGGAGCGAGTACACACTGAGCGAACAGTGTCTGTCTCCAAACTCAGGCCCTCATCGTTAATGTGTACAAGAGACACAGTTTCAGCGAACTGGGATCCCAGATTCTCCTCTATTCCCCCATCAGAGTGCCCCAGTCTTGTCTGAGAAGGTGCCAGCAGACTGGAGAGGCCCAGCAGTCACCCTGCGCAGGCAAGCCTCTGGGTTCTGCGCATCATAAGGTGAGACTCGCTGAGGAGTCCTAGGGAACAAATGAGCTGACAGGCTCAGTACAACTCACTGAAGGGTTCAGCCCTGGTCTTTTAGGGACCCTTGTCCTTAGAGCAGTGCACTACCAAGCTCACCTGGGCTTGGCCTCTTTAATAACATCTCATGCTCTGGTGACAGATGACTCAGTGAAAGGTTGTTCTCCAGACCCAGGAGGAATTCATAGTTCTTTAATGAGGATGTGTCCCTGTCGTACTACATGGTACAGGGGAGAGAAAAGAGAAGTCTGCAGCACTGATCCCAGCACAGGGTCCACCAAGATGGCAAATGTTATAACAGCTTAGCAACATCCCTGGGCTGGAATTTGGTCTTTGATCCTAGCCCCTCTGAAAATTCACATTCCTGTGCCCTGACAGCCTGGGTCTTTCTATTGCTTAATGATCATGCTAGCCAGCATTTCCTGAGTGCTAGAGCAAGTGCTTGGCACACAGAATGCCCTTAATAAATGTTTGCTGCTATTACTCTTAATAAGCATTTTAAATACCTGTGTCATTTATTATCTAAACATTATGACATGCACTATTATCCCCACATTACAAATGAGGAAACTAAGACATCATGGTGCTAGATAACTTGCTCAACTTTTCACAGCTAAGACGGAGTAGAGCAGTAGAACAGGGACTGAAACTCAGGTTCAACTCCTGTGTCTTAGCTGCTTACGTTGCTTTTTATTTTTTGAGACAGAGTTTTGCTATGTAGTTCAGGCTGGCTTTGAACTTACTATGTAGCCCAGGCTGGCTTCAAACTCACAGAGACCCTCTTGGTTCAGCTTCCCCAGTGCTGGGATTATGGGCATGTGCCATCACGCCTGTGCTTATGTTGTGGTTCTGTTATGCTTATGTTGTTTTTATCATTCATTTAGCAATAAATGATGGTGCCCTTGTGATTCATCCTAAACATCTTTAGAGGATTTTGCATTTTGCGTTATTGCTCATCTTTATACACGAAAACACTGTGACTCTCCATCTTGATTACCTGTTCTGTAAAGGCTGGCAGAGCCCAGTACAGGGCCTGGTACTACTGTAACAGGACAGGGCCCAATATGAACTTTCTGATCTGCTGTTGGCTCTGCTCAACTTAAGTACAAGGTTTGCACACTTGTTTCCCTTTCCCAGTAGTAATAACAGCAGTGATTAAGGAGTGCTCACCATGTGATCGACTCTAGACCAAGCTCTGCAACTTAGTCTCACTGGGTTCTCCCAGTAATGGGCAAAAGCAGCTCTCACAGTTTGGGAGGCTGCTCTGTGAGGGCCACTATATTGGTGTGGTACACAGTTCCCTAATTTTGTTGCCAGAACAACCCTGAAGGCAGATTGGCAAGGAAAACCTCGAGGCAAGTGAAAAAGCAAGACCCTGGTCACACCAAACTGGCAACAACCCCGCTTCCCCATGAAGACTAGAGATAGAGAACACAGGGAGGCTGGGGGGGGGTAGTTAGTTTGCCTGAAGCCACACAGACAGTAGGTGGTAGAGCACAAGTTTTTTCTGGTCTCTTGCTTATGTCATAGTCATACCCTCTGCCACCCTGGCTGACACAGATCCCAGATGTGCACAGATCCCAAAGCAGAACGGCAGCAGGAAGCAAGACCTGGGAGTTATTACCAGAAACGCTGGCTTCAAAGTCTTGCTCTGCCAGGTACCGATCATATGACCTTGGGCAATTACCTAACTTGGCTTAATCTGACATTTCTTGTCAAAAGCTCCACCTCCCCATGCCCTTCAAAAGCCTATGGAGGGCTGGTGAGATGGCTCAGCGGCATAAGCGCCTGCCTGGCAAGCGTGAGTTTCTGAGTTCGACTCCTGAAACCCACATACGAAAAAAGGGCCGGTGATAATGCTCAGCGGCACGGGCACCTGCTGGCGCACGAGGTCCTGAGTTCGACCCCTGGTACCCACAAAAAAAAAAAAAAAAAAGCCTATAGAAAGCGTCATGTCATCTTTAAAGAGTTCTTATGAGAACTAAATGGGGCACAAGTACGAAGTACCTAGGACAGTGCCTGGCATGAAATATGTCCTTTATGAATGACTGTGCCACTTGCTGTTTCACAAGCCCTGGGGACTGGGTGCAGACTGAGGTGCTTGGCATTTTAACAAGCTAACAATTATCTGGGCTTCCCTGGATTTTATATTCTCCTCCAGTGCTAATGGGTTGGGCTGGCCCTTGTTTTACATCACTTTGACTTTAGGAGCATGTGTTGGGCTATTTTTTTTTCTTTTTCTTTGTCTGCTCTTTTAGCACCACGAGCCTTGCAGGTTGACATTTAAAAATATCTGAAAGATGCCCCTTACCAATCAATTACCTAGAAATTGTACCCAGCTGAAATTAATTTGAGCCTTAAGAAGACAAGGGGGTTTGAACCCCATTCTGCAATCAGCCTGGGGCTGGGAGCCTTTGGGTTCCTTTCTTCCTCTGTTCCCCTCCCTCCAGGTTCTTATGCCATTCTGAGTTTTATTTATGAAACATCTCCCTTTCCTTTATAATTATGTTTTCCATAAGAAGAACATCTAACAGCCACCTTCTGGCTGGGCTAGCGTAATTGTTTGAATTTTTTGACGGCGTGCAATTTCAAAGACTTGAGTTTGTATAGATTACCTTGAATTTATCTCTGCAAGTATAATGAGAGAAAAGCTGCCTGCCTCATACAGTAAAACCTGTAGTCACAGGTGTTTGTGTGCATCCTCTGTTTATCTAAACAGATTTCTGTAAAACACATACCTTAATAAGCCAGGTTTTGCTAGCCAAGCCTGTTTAAGTGCCTCTTGATGTCCCCTGTGAGCTTGTCAATGCCAATGTCAGCAGCAGTGATGAGGCCAAGGGACAGGTGTGAGGAGGAAGTCAGCTGACAGCCCCATGCACCCTCTGCATCCTCCTGACAGCTGGCCAGCTGTTTGCCAGTGGGGAGAGAGCACAGGCAGGCAAAGGAGAGGGCAGCACAAAGGCCAGAGAGCCATGTCTGCTGGGTGCAAGAGGCCAGAGTGGCCACCTGGGCAGAGGGACGGGACCCTGAATAGCAGATGAGAGCCTTGCAAATGGCTGTGTTGGAAAGGGCAGAGGCCAGAGCCATCTATAAAAGGCCTGTCTCCTCGCGGTGACCCAGGCTGTGCCACTGAGAGGCAGAACTTATAAATGCAGCCATAAAGCCTCCGTTCAGAGCCGTATATATTTATAGAGATATAAATGAAGTTTAATGCTGGTGAAACTCACTATAAAAGCCAAAGACTTCATCTGTGTCTCTGCTTCAGGTGCAGATCTGCGCGGGGCTCCCTGCCTTTCTGCATGCACACCACATCCGTAGCCCAGCTGCGCTAGCAGCCGCTGGTGGGTGGGAGAGGCAGAGGTCCTCTGAGCAGCTTCAAGTGAGGTGCCCAGCAAGGATGACTCCCTCATCTCTGAGGGCTGTTTAAAAGCAGTAAGGAAAAGGAGAAAAAGGCAAAAGCGCTGCCAAAATCAAGCAGCTTCAAACAGTCAGGAGTCTGGCTTTAAATAAAACGATTTGAGGAAGGTTGGCTTTTCATCTGCCTCAGAAGCTGCCAGCTCCTGCTCCTCATAGTTCCAGATGGGATACGACTGCAAAGTCAGGCTCACCAGCCCCGAGCCCTGCACTTTCCTCTGGCCTTGCCTCACTTCTGCCCACCCTGGGCAAGCAGAAACACTGTGAAACCCTGCCCAGTCGGGTTTGAAGCCTGACTCTGCTACCCACTGGCTGAGTGGCTCAGGGAAATCACTTGACTTCTCTAAGCTTCAGTATCCTGGTACATGAAATTTGTTAAATAGTTCCATCCTCTCAGAGTTGTTGTGCATTACAACAAATGTCATTTCTGCATGAGGACTTATAACAGACCTTGGGTAGCACAAAGAGGGTCTTCAGCCAATAGAATTCTCACTTGATGGAGATCTCTGTGGCAGAGGAGGTACAGTTTGAGGGTGGAGGTCAGGGGTCACATGCTCTTTGACATAAAAGGAATGACTGAAAAATATGGTGTGTGTTTAAAAAATTTATTACAGTAAAAGACATATTGCCTTGGTCCCCCCTCAAAATACTTCCTCTTGCTTTGAACATTTATCCCACCATTCTGGCTACTTCCTGAAGCAGTTCTGGAAGTCCTGTTTTATGATTGTCTTTACTCAGAGTGATCAAAAATACAATGAATGCTGCTGCCAAGTGCCATCAACCAAGTGCCACAGGCTCATAAAAACATTACAGTGTGTCCTCACCCACATTATTTACTAGATCTGACACTGTGGGGCTTCTGGCTCTTCCCCAAAGTCAAAATGATCATGAAAGGTAAACGTTTTGAATTGACTTAGGACACGAAGGCAGCCATGATGGTGCAACTAAAGACACTCATGACAGAGAATTTCTAGCACTGCTTCAGAAAGTGGCAAGAATGATGGGATGAATGTGTTCGAAAGAAGGGGAAGTATTTTTAGGGAGAGTCATGGCAATATGCTTTTTACTGTAATTAAAAAAAAATTAAACACACACTGTATTTTTCAATCACGCCTTATATATTCTCCTTCCAAGCCAAAAAGGCGCCATGTGGCCTGAGATTAGCTGCAGGAGCAATGCATCCTGGAGACAGGCAATGGTTTGATCCCTGCTTTCTGCTTATACTGTCACCAGCTGTCCGTGTGCTGCAAAAGCTTCTGGGCCAGTGTGCCTAAGGCAGCAGCTCAGGGGAAGTCTGGCTGACCAGGTAAGAGAGGTCTTATCTCCATGTAGTTGTCCTTGCAGTAGCGGCCTGTCTCAGTACTTATATCTGGGTCCTTGGGAGGTAAGAGGCAGCCTATGTGGGGCGCTGTTTCTGAGGGTGTCAGTCTTTGTGCAACTAGGGATGCCCTTCCAAACTTGACCCTTGAGAGGTCAACAAATCACACCACAGGTGTGGGTTTCATCCTGGGTGGCCTCCATCCAAGAGAGGGGCCATGTGGAATTTTCTGGAGGAGAGGCAAGGGTGCTGTCGATTTGGATCCTGATAGGTGCTGAGTGGTGGGGGAGACCACTATCAATCAATCTCTTATTAAAAATGGTCTGAGGCACAGTGGCTGAGTTATTAAAATGCAAAGTAAGGATTGCTGTACCCTCCCCACCCCCTTTTTCATTTGTATTTTATCAGCTTAATGTAGTGAGAATGAAAGTCTTAGGGCAGCTATTCTCAGGGCAGGAAGGTGATAGAAGAAACCCTCCAGAGGGCCCTCCTTGGCATCCCTAGCACCACCCTTCTTTTGGGGCTGGAAACCCAGGAGACAGTGAGCAGTGTGACCTCTACATGCACACCCTCGAATTGCTTTTATGATTTCAAGGCAGAGGTTCCCTCTGGTAACCACAGTGAGCAGAGAGGCCTTGGGAACCCACCTGACGTCCCCTAACTCCATGACATGGGGAAACCGGGGAAAGAGATCCAGCTCCTGCTCCTTTGACCTTTTCTTCCTAAATTCTTAAGGTCAAATTTTGCTGAAGGGATTATTCACTGGTGGCAAAAGCCTGCTAGAAAGGGGAAATAGCCTATTGCTGCTGAAGTTTAGTATCTCAGCAACCAGCCTGAGTGGGCTCTGGCAGTGGCCAGGCAGGATCTGTGGGGAGTGGTTAACTTTGAGGAGATTTAGATCTCTTGGGTTCATAAATCACCAGATAGACCTCAAATAGTCCTATGCCTCTGCTCAGTAGCATGGCAACGGCTAACACTTACATGATAAAAGCTATTCTCAGGCAGCAATCTAAATTCTTCATGCTTAGAAGCAAATGGAATCTATGCAGTCAGTTTTTGAGTGAGATGCTACTACTATCCCCATTTTACAGGTGGGAAAACTTGGACACAGAGTGTGTAAGTTTTTCTTTCAAGACACACACAAATGGCAGAGGTGGGATTTAAACCTAGGTACTCTGTATTTACTGAGCTTCACTCAAAAATCTTCCAAACTCCCCGTTGACAGCAAGAAGCAAGAGCCTTCACAAGCTTGGTTTGAATGACAAAGGGCAGGTTGAGAGCAGTCACCCTCTCTGGGGTTCAGACTGTCCCTTCTACTCCCTCTCCCTTAGGGTGTCATTCCTTTTGTTTTCAACAAAGCCTCATCTAACTCTTTCAAGATGAGAGAAGAATCCAGATCTAAAGCAGGTGAATTTTCTTAAATGCACTTTACTTCATCCAGTCTCACAAGGTGGTGTCAATTCTCATCTATCTGCAAATGCCTCATTTACTTTGTGGCTTATCCACTTTGGGGAGCATCTGGGCCATAGTTGTAACTACCCATTCACTTATGGGCCACCTCTTAACTCGGCCCTACCATCGTGCAGAATGCAATTCCTGTGGCAGATCCTCAAATGACTGGTCCAGCTGTGCAGGAGTGTGGAACGCAGAGGTTACAAAGCCTGATTTGTTTCTGTTGGGGCTTCTCTTTCAGCTTGGAGGCCATCAGTTGAGCCCTGGTGGTAGCCAGGGCCACCAGAAGAGTAAAGGAATGGCTGGAGGGCAGAGTCCCCCTCAACAGCAGCACAGGCACAGCCCTGCTCTGTAGTCAGTGATGCGCAAAGCTGCAGGGTATTGGCAAAAGAGGTGGGTGGGCTGTTCAGTGCATCCAAGCTACCAGTGATGCGCTAGATGCAGTGGCAACTGAGCCAAGTGGCAGACTCATTCAGGGTAGACACTGGGTGCATGGCTGGCTGGAGGATCCAGTGTAGGTGTGGTGAGAGGCTACTGTTTAGTTCTTGCTTTGGGTGCTGATCAGGGACACATTGGGAGAAGTGCATCACAGCCCTGGGTGAGGTGATTCAGGGTTAAGCATTCATCCCAGACTTGGAACAGCTCGCCCTATGCAGGAGGATGCAGAGTGACGGAGGAAAGGCTTGAGTTCTGGAGACAGTGAACTTGAGTTTGGATCCTGGCCCTGCCTAGTTGTGCCTCTTCACCGACGTCACTTAACCTCTCTGAGCCTTCCTTTCTGGTCTCTACCATGGGCATGATGATACCTCTTAGAAAATCTGTGACAACTGAATAAGGCAAACATATATAGGCTCCTGGCACTTGAAAAATACTTCATAAATGTTGATTCCCTTCCCTTAGTAGAATTAATAATTTGGATTTTTGATGTGCCTCTCATGTTTCATAGTCCTACTAAAATATCTCATTAGACTCACATAGCCATTTGTGAAGGTGAAAAAAATGATTATTATTAATTACTCCCATTTCACAGATGGGAGAATTACTATATATTTTCAGTGACTCGTCCAAGGTAGCAGAGGTAAAAAGTGACAGAATTGGGACTGAAACCCCCATGACCATCCACCTTGCAGTTTAGTCCTGTACAACCCCCCTTTTCTGTGCTGGGATTGGATAGGCCGTCAAAATCACAAGGTCCAGAACACTGGATTTCCAGACACCCAGAGGATAGAAGCAGCTCCCATGCGTACTTTGGCATCTCTACAATACTGGGTTTGGCCTGGGCTGTCGCTAAGAGGCTTTGACACCAGGCCTTTCAAGTCTGTCTCTGTGTACAAGTGTACTGGGGCAGTTCCCCAGTAGACAGGTGCTGAACGCTGTAGAGGCTGGGTTTCCTACGGACTGGATAGCCTCAGCGTTCTTGCTTGCCCCACCCAGACCCCAGAAGAGCCTGAGTCACTCATCATAGCCACCACACGGGGACTAGGTTCCCCTCATTTCACCAGTGGTCAGAGAACACAAAGCCAGAGTCCAGTAGTGCAGTGACCTCCAGGGTTTCCCTCACAGAGAAGCCCACCTCATTAAACATATCTAAAACAGATCTCCTAGTATGTTCCTACTTTATTTTTATTTATCACATTTATCACCAGCCAACATGGCATGTATTCATTTGATTTCTTCCTTATTGTATGTTTTCTCCCAGTTGAGCACAAACTGTGAGAATAGGACTTTATCTGTCTTATTCACAGTTGCTTTCCTGGCCCTGAACACTGTTGGTGACCAATGAATACTGGCTGAGTGAATGAATGAATGAATGAATGGGACTTCAACTAGGATTCTCTGTCCCAAGCAGGTACTAAAGACCTCCTTTGAGCCCATCATTTTGTTAATGGCTGGATGTGGAGTTCAGTGGGATATAAATCCCTGCCTTTGAGGATCTCCCAGTCTGGTTGGGGGAAAGAAAAAGTCCCAATTGTAGTAACTACCTCCCAGCATGGAGGGCTCACACATGGGAATCAGCTGTGTGAGGGGTAGGGGGATGGGTAGGGGGACGGGAGGACTAACTCTACTGAGCATCCCACTAAGCTCTATGAAGGAGATGACACGTGGGCTGTGTGTTAGGAATCCCCAGAGCTTTGCCAACCAAAGAGGAAAAAGGCATTCTGGGTAGAAGGAATGACATGTGCAAAAGCTCAGAGTCATGGATGGAAGCATGTTGGAAGGAAACTGAGCAATGCGATGTAGCTGGAGCACAGGAGCACTGGGTCGCGGTGGGTCTGAGGATGGTGGGAGATTGTGCTGAGAAAGGAGACTGGAATTTGGCCTTCCCTCCAGGAGACCCATGGGGAGAATTACCAACTTCTTGGAGTACTTTAGGTGTGAATTCTTAAACTATGTTGTAGGATGTAAACTTGTCACTTTTTTTCACCAGAGAATCAAAGGCACAGCTGAGCCGAATTTTATTTATTATTGAGATATTCTTTTATATTGACGACATCTTTTACTACGATATATTTAAGGTAGGGCCTTGGGAGAGTAGAGGGGCCCTGCAGAGCCTCCAGGTTGCTCATCTTTGCTGGGGCGCTGGGAGATGCTGTCCTGTTCTCATTTCAACAACATGAGGCCTGTTGTCAGCCACCAGTGCTGGTTCCTCTAGTGCCCTCCATAAAAATGACGCCATTATGAATGGCAACATCGAAGTTAAAGGCAAGATTGTTTAGTAAGAAAGAGGCGGGGGGGAGAAAAAGATTTGAGACCAGAAACCTTGAATGCTTGTTCTGTTTCCTTTAACTGTGGCTTATTTAAGAAAATTGCCCATTCTGTTTATTCAGTTCCTTCTCTTCTGGAAAGAGGATATGGCTGGGAGGCTCCCATGCCAGTGACTCCACTGCAGGAAAAGGCTGCTCTATTGATTTGTGCATCAGCAATTTATTTATTTATTTATTTATTTTTATTTTTTTGTGGGTACCGGGGGTTGAGCTCAGGACCTCGTGCGCCAGCAGGCGCCCGTGCCGCTGAGCGATATCACCGGCCCTTTTTTCATATATGAGTTCCGGGAGTCAAACTTGGGTCCTCGCGCTTGCCAGGCACGCGCTTATGCTGCTGAGCTATCTCACCGGCCCCTTCATCAGCAATTTAAAGGAGGGTATTTATACTGAGGCTGAGCACCTATTAAAAATTTAAATTATTGTTTATAAAAACGGAAGTGAGGAAAAAACTCATCAAGGAACAACCTTCTAAGCAGAGTAAAAACCAACCGCGCACACAATTTTAGAGCCTTGGGAATGGAGCTGGAAGATTAGGATTGTGAGGTCTGCCAAAATACACGGAGGGCTCTGTGTTTCTCATTTTAACTGCTCCTCCCTCCGATCCAAACACCTCTCCCAGGTTCTGCTGCTCTGACTTTAGACCCTGGCTTCACCGCTTATGAGCTGTGTGCTCGGCATTTTTTCTGCACCCTCCTCTTCCATTAATTGGAGGAAACAACGGCATCTCAAATGATACCACTCATGCAAAGCTCTTGGACACAGCTGGCACATAGTAGGTACTCAACACATGTTTTTTCTTGCCCCCTTTCTCCCTTTACAGGATCCCATATTCAGGTTCTTCCTCCAAAGCCAAACCCCGTAGACCATTAAAATTTGATTGCAGCCTGCTGCTGTTTTACTTGAAAGGTTCTGAGCACTAAATCACACCTATGTATAAATGATTGATAAGGAATTAATAGGTGAGGTGGTAGCACTTATGGAAAGCAGAAAGAAAGAAACTAAGAAAGCTTTAATAGCAGAATGTCAGAAACAAGGCCCAGGCCTCTGAGGGGATATTTTGGATGACGAGAGTTCTGCAGAGTCCCTTAAATCACGCCCATGAGTAAGCCAGATCCCGGGGTCTCTGTAAGGAAGATACTTGCAAGTTCAGAGAAGCAGGGGGTCAGGTTCTTAAACTTTAATGGCAGCATCAGTGGGCACACCTCTCCCATGTCCATATCTTAGCCTTGACTGTGACACTGGCTGTGCCTTCTCTATAAGACTGCGATCCAGGTTCCTGCTCTGGCCAATTCTCTTATCCTTCTGGCTCTGTGCAGTTGCACAGTTGTGGCCCCTGATCCTGCCTCATTCTAGCCATCTGCCACCTTGCCTCACTCCTGCCTCACTTTGCCAGGCTTTGCTTCTCTCACCCACCACTGCTGTCATTGCTTTACAAAAACCTCTCTGGACTTCTTTTCCTGTGCTCACCTGGCAAAAATCCCACCTAGTTAAACCCAACTGCCTATCCATGCATATGTCTGAACATCTATGTATTCTGGAGAAAAATAGATAGTTGTGCTCACTGTTGTCACTTACAGAAATGGCCAGAACTCCAGAGTGAATACTAGAAACAGCCTGGCAGTCTCACCATGCTTTTCTAGTGAGTTGTCTTGCCACTCCACAATGTCTTATCTCCTTTCTGTAGGGAATGTGGCCCTCCATCTTTAATCCACTGTGGATGGTAAGCTCACCTTGCATTTTGTAGAAGGCCATCACTCTCTTTCTGCCCCTGGCTCCACACCTCTAGCTGTCCCTGTGTTCATCTTCTTGGTCCTCCCACTCGGTTCACAATGCCCATGGGCTACTCCTGGCCAAGCCCAGCCCTCCTCATGTGCTTGGGACCTCATGATCTCATGCTTCCAAAGGACTTGGTTCCTGAAATGTCCACCTCTCCTCTCTTGGATCTTCAATCTCTCCTTCACTACTATTTTCTATAAACATATAAATATTCTCTGAAATCTCCCTTCAAAAAGTGAAAGTTTTTTTTGATTCTACTCTCCATCCAGTTTCCATACAATTTCTTAGCTCTCCTCTGCAGCAAAACATATTGAAATGTTGTTGCTCTTGATTCTTACTTCCTTTCTGTCTTTACTTAATCAGGCATCCATCTCCTCTTCGCCAAAGAGACTGCTCTTGTCAAGGTCTGCAGTGATCTTTTTGTTGCAATATCTCGTGTTCATCTTTCTGTTTCTTTATACTTGACCTCTTGGTATCATCAGGCAAATGTTCTTTTCTATAAACCTGTCTTCCCTTTGTTTTGGTGACATGCATTTCTCAGGTTTTCCTTCTATCTCAAAGGCCATGACTGTCTTCTCTTATTGTCTTCAGTCTCTAAAAATTAGAAGCTCTTGAAATCAGTCTTGGGCCTCTTTCTTTTTCCTATTCTTGATGAGCTCAGATGACTTCATAGGACTGATACGTCAGTGACTACCAATTCTATATTGTTAGTTCTGGCATCTCTCTGAACCCCAGACCGGGGAATTCAACAGTCTCCCTGGCATCTCTACTTTGATGGTTAGTTAGGCCCTTCAACTTAACATGCCCCAAAAGAACTCTTTTAGCCTTTTCCTTCTCAATAAAAGCTACCACATTTGCCCAACCAAATCCTAAGATAGAGATGGGTCTAAGATAGAGGTGGCTAAACACAAAGAAAATAGCACATACACTAAGTTGAGAGCTAATCAAGCCACATAACTTGCTAAGCTTAAAAATGCAAAGGTAAGCATGGAAAAAGGACAAAAGTTAAAACAAGAGGGGAGATAGGACCTTTCCTCCAGGAAGAAGGTATGCAAAGTTAGTTGATCCATTCCTCCCTAACCTCCAGGCTGGACTTGGAAAAATATAGAAGTGCAGAGTAACCAGTTTCCTTTCCTTTAAACTCAGCTTCCTTTAACTAGCTAAGTAACTAATATTGTTCAGACCTTAAACCCACACAGCCATCTGTTTAAAACAAGTTCCCAAGTTCTGCTTATCAATATAAGGCCAAAGCAAAGAATGCACATTAGCAATTCCACTTCTGGAATGCCCTCATGGTAGGGTGGCACCACCACAAGCTTTTTTCTTCTTATTGTTTCTAATAAACATTCTCTTAACTTCCTCCTTTTGTCCACAGTTTTATCCTTCAACTTCATGAAACAAAGAGCTCGGGTTTGTACAAAATTAACTGTTTTACTACCACCCTCAGTTCTCACTTGGGCAAGCTGCAAAAGTTCCCAAATGTTGCCTCTGATTCTACTCTTCTCCTAAAGCCAATCTACAACTAAAATTAAAGTGATCTATTAAAAACATAAATCAGGTTACACTGCATTGCTTATTGTTCTCACATTTAAAATTATCCTAACCAATGAAATCCTACCCAATCCTGCCTCTGTTTACCTCTTTGACCCCATCTTATATCTCTTTCTGCCCATTCACTCTGTTCCACTTATATTGGTTTATGGAAGACACCAATCTCAAGCACCTGGGGGCCACTGCAATATCTGTTTCCTAGAGTTCAGAGAAACCTTAAGAATCATTTAATTCAGCTCCTTCATTTTATAGAATGGAAGATGGATCCCAGCTTGGGAAAGTTTCACAGCCAATCAGGTCTCTTTCCACTACAGTGTGCAGAGTCCCTACCTTCTGAATGGTCAATCAATGTCTCCTTTCATGAATTCCAGTGTCCTTCACCTTAGAAAAGATCTAGCCCCGGGGTTGGGTTCATCCTCTGTTGTGATTTAAGCAAGGTCCACCTGATGGACTCTATGCGTTGTTGTAGAAATTGCAGTCCTTGTAAATTACTATGGAGATATTTGGCATTTTAACAAAGCTTACACAAATCCAAAGTTCCTGAGCAATGCACAACCCCCAAGAAGGAGACTCATCATTTTTTTGTCCCTACACGAACTGCTACGTAAACAATAAGTTCGAACTTCCACGAGAATTCCCTTGTCATTGCTTAGCCAGGTCCCCAACGAAAGCCTGGCAGCCCCAACGAGTAGTTTAGGTTGAGAGGATCTTCATTGCAGTCTACTGCTGATCTGTGTCCTCCTCATGCTTTTGTTTTCACTTAGCTGTCACTCCTTACATGCCCCATTGGGCATGATTCTCATTCAGGCTGATTTCTCCAGCCCTGCCCACTTCTACCTCTTTGTTGATTTGCCTATAATCAAGGATTATTCATGTATCAGATTGACTTCACTGAAAAACAGCTATTGCTTTGGAGGATTTTATATCATGCTATCACATAAATTATTTTGCCAAGTAACAATTTTTTTTAAAAAAACATCTAGCCTTTATGATAATTTGTGATCACATTTTTTCTGCTTTTCATTTTATATTTTATATTATTGGCCCAGCTTGGGGCTTTAAGATTCTATACCTAAAATGCAGATCTTTCCTAGGTACTTGCTACTTGCCATCAACAAAATGATTTTTGCGGGCCGGTGAGATGGCTCAGCGGCATAAGCGCCTGCCTTGCAAGCGTGAGGGCCCGAGTTTGACTCCCGGATCCCACATACGAAAAAGGGGCCAGTGATATCGCTCAGCGACACGGGTGCCTGTTGGTGCACGAGGTCCTGAGGTCGACCCCCCGGTACCCACAAAAAAAAAACCAAAAAAAACAAAATGATTTTTGCTCAGTCACAGCACATTCTGCTTGTATATGTACTTTTTCTGACCACAGACTGTGAAGATAGGGTGTCATTTGTTGTGAAAATTCTATGAACTTCACCTTCTCTTACTTGACGACGTGTACTTTAGGAGATGGAGGAGGGATGTTTAGGTGTAATTTTACTTTCATATTGAGGTTCAGGGCCAAACTGCAGAGAACTTTCCCAATAATATATCTTTTAACTTAAAAAATATGAAACAGCAACAACCTGGACTTCATCCTCATCTCCAAAATTTCCAACAATGATTTTAATATTCTATTTCCTGGCCTCCTATAAGCCTGTGGCATGGAACGTAGAATGGACACCTGGATCTTCTGCAGGGTGAAGGTCAGTAGGCTGGAGTTAGTTCAGCCTTTGATTCTTACCTGGGTAATATCTGAGATGTTCCTGATGATTGGTGTTTTAACATACACGACTGCACTAATAGCTTATTTGTACTTATTCTATTATGTTTGATATCACTGAAAGAATCAATTTCTGCTTCATTTATTTGCCTATTCTATGAAAGAAGAACTGGAATCCTCAGGGTGGCTCCTGAGCACTTGAATCTCCTTGTCCTCATTGCACTGTTTATGTATTTGGCACCTCGGAAGTTCTCTCATCAGGCCGCTTCCATTTCCATGACACATTCTTGTAGAAACAAGGCACCTCTGTTGAAGGAACTGTCTCAGTTTCTGAATTTCCTCTAGCAGTAAAGGTCTCTGAGTGTGTGAAACATGCATTTTGTGGGAGACACCTAAGAAATCCATCACCGAGCTCTGTTGACTTCACCTCCTTAGTGTCTCTTACATCTGGCCATTTCTCTCCATCTCTAACTTGTTAGCACTTTATTCAAACTATCCCCATCTTTATCCTTTACTATTAAAATGAATCCCTTACTGTCTTCCACACATTCTCTCTTGCTGTCACCACTCCCCACTCCCCACTCCTTCTTCTTATTTTTCTCCTCATTCTTCTCTTTCCTCTTCCTCTTCTTATTCACCTTGATACTTTATTTTCTTTATAATGAATAGTTCCTGTGATTATTATCAATGAAGAAACAGATGTCATCGAAATATTGTGGGCTGTGGTCATAGTGGATGTTGACATACAATGCGTGTTGTGAAACAATCATGGTTTTGGTTATAGACTGTGATATGAAGTAGTCATATTTGTTGCGATCCCTGGTACTGCCACTTTAGATTTGCCATTTAGTTGCTGTGGGTTTTGTGGTTGTGACTTCACATCACTTCAGACTAAAGAAACAGAAGCTATTGATGGTTTCACAATGCATCGGAAGATTCGCTTGTGTGGCTGGAAGGCACATGTTTGATGCTGTAGTTACAGAGACTGGGAAGTGTAGGATCAAGGTGTCAGCAGTTTCAGTGTCTGGTGAGGGCTGGCTTTCTGCTCTATAGATGTTGTCTCATTGTGTCTTTGAGGGTGGAAGGGGGCCTGTTTTCTTCTAATCCATTCTTTACAGTTTTGGTGGAGAGTTAATCATTAAGCACATTTGATCTTATTATTTTCCTGCTTAAAATCTTTAAGTACTTCCCATTGATCTTAAAACAAACAGAAATCCTCAAGGAGGCACTGTATTACTTAGCCCCTGTCTTTCTGTACTTTTGTTCTCCTTCACTCTCTGGGATCCAGACACACTGGGTTCCTTTAAGAATTCTGAAAGCCCCTCAGATTCTGTTTTGTTCTATATTCTTCCCTTTTTGCCTTGCCCCTCCTTCCATGCCTTCTTTTCATACTGGTACTTTAGAAGATGGGGGAGGATATTTGGGTGCACTCATCTTCATGTGCATATCTCAGCTCTGAGCCCCCTTCCTCCAAAAAGCTATCCCTGTTTCTCTAGACCTGGCAGGGTAACCCTGTGACATGTGACATGCATTCATAGAGCCTTCTAAGATTTTTTCTTTTTTTTAACCACTTGAAATTTTTAAATGTAAAGTATAAAACATATGTAGAAGCGTACATAAAGCATAAACATCAAATTTAATCAATAATAATAAATTGAGTTCCCTGCGACCACCTACCAGGTCAAGCAAAAGAACATCAGTAGGATCCCAGAGACACCGCTGCGTGTCTCTTCCTGACCACGAACCGCCCCCTCTTCCAGAGGCACTGCTTTCCTGACTTTGTGCTAATGGTTCCTTCACTTCTGAGGATTCATCATTCATCAATTTAGAAATATATACAGCTTATGTATATCAGAACAGTTTTTATCAAATTTGACCAAAATATTAAAATAATATACTAAATTTCATATGCATATCAACTTCATATGCAAATTTATCAGTTTAGAAATACACATGCCAACTATATGTATATGATATTATATACATGCAACTATATGTATAGTTATACTATATGTATACATATATAAGATTATTTAATTATTGTCTGTGTTTCCCAGTGCACTCGAAGCTCTGGAAGAGCAAGGATAGTGTCTCTTTGGCTCACCTTTGTATCCTCAAGTTTCTTCTCAGTCCCTGGCACATAGTAAGTCTACAAAAGGTATTTAGCAACCCAGTGAATGGAACAACACTGAGGTTGACTCTAGATAAAGTCTAAGCTATTAGGAGGGAACACAGGGGGACCCTTTTTCAGAAGGAGGGTGCAAATTGGGGGTTAGGAGATCCACTGTGGATGAGGAACATGTTCTAAACATCCATCATTTTCCTCCCAAACACTTTGAATAAGAAAGGTGATCGAGATAGGCATTTGGGAAATGGTTATGTCTATCTATTTGCACATTTATCTATTTGTGTATCTAACTGCTCATTTGTTTATCTCTCTGTCCAACCAACCATATAGTATTATACAAATATATAGTTACTAAAATATACTAGAGAAATAGAGCATCACAGAAGAACAGGGTGGGAAAAATGGTCAATCTCCTAAGCACTCGTAAGTCCTGGCCCTCATTCCTGACTTACAGCAATAAACCCTGTCCCCATCAGCAACTTCGACAAGAAGATGGTGAAAAAATAAACCATATCTCAGGAATTTGATTCATGAGAGAGAAAAACTGTGGCAGGATCCTGGAAACATATGAATTATTCACAGTTCAAGCCAGGGAAGGGGAAGAAGGAGGAGGGAATGACCAGGGAAGAACCATCATGGAAATGAAGTTCTCCAGGCCCGGGAGTGGCCTGGGGAGAGGTGAGGGATGCAGACCGAGCAGCCTCAGGAAAGGACTAAACTAGAGTAGCAGAGGCAGGACAGCTAACTTGTCCTGTGCAAGGGACATGAGAACACCAGGTGGGGGTGAAGGTAGTTTGCAATCCTGGAGTCAGTAAACTGAGGGCGGGTCCTTACATCTGAAAGCTATTATAGCTGGAGTAGCAGTCCTGCAGCTCATGACTGAATTTAAAAATAAATCCTGCTGCCAGGCTCACTGCTGTCCTGGAATTGCAAGAGAGGAAAAACGCACTGGCTGGGAGGCAGCCTGGTAGGCGGGGTGGGCACAGGGGCTGGCCAAGCCGGGAGGGGCTCAGAGAGAGGGGGTCTGGAGGAAGGGGGTGGCCACGTGCTAGGAAGTATTGATCTATGCCCTGGTTGTGTTTGGGTGTGTGAGGAGCAGAGAGAAGAAAAGGGCTGTTTCTCAACATCAAAGAGAGGTGTAGAGTTGTGCTAAACTGAGAGGTAGCCCATTGTGGGTAAGATGCACGGGGGAAGGTGAAGCCAGACCTCAGGCACTGACTACACAGGACTGGAGCCTGAGGGACCCCGAGGAGCAGGACTACAGCGAAGCCGCTTCCCTGAAGGCGCAGCGCGGGCGAACCTGTCTGCTCTAAACGGGGTGGGGCTGGCGCAGCCAGTGCATGTTTGGTTCTCCAGGAAAAGCCCAACAAATCAGTGTGCATCCAGGTATTTATTGAGCTTTTACTGTGCCAGGCTGGGTACACAGAAATAGATCCACTCCCAAACAGTTCTAACTCAAGGAGACAGATAATAAATGTGCAAGTAATTCAATCAGATCATTTAAATACTAAAAAGTGCTGTGGAAACCATGAGTTAGGGTACTAGGTTAGAGACTAAGGTGGTATGTGGGAGACCTCAGTGGGGTTGCTTTGAGGAGAGTGGTCAGGAAGCATCTCCCAGAGGAGCTGAGCCCTGAAACATGAGCCAGCCTTCTGCACAGGGCCGGAAAAGTAGAGCAGATAACTCAGCATGTTGCAAGCAATGAAGGCAAACACCAGAATACAACCAGAACCAGAAGACAACTCAAAATCCAGGTCCCTCCCATCACCAGGCCTGGCTTTCCTCAATCTGGAAGATGAGAAGGTCAGACAAGATGATGAATAGGTCCTGCTTGGGGTGCAGGACCTCAGGAAGTCCTCAGGAAGGCTCTGTGGGAAGGGCAGGACTTGAGTGGGTCTAAAGAAGGCTCCTCAAGAGCCAGTGAAGTCCCTGGAACCAGCACAGAGGTGTATGACTCTAACTGCGCTCACACTGTGGATATGAATCTTAGCTGGTCAGGGCCTTGGCCTTATGACTTCATTGACACTTTTTTATTTCCATAAAGACCCTACCTCCAAGCAGTTGCTGAGTGGGTTAGGTCTTTAACATATGAATTTGGGGACCACATTAAGCCCATAGCAGTGGGTGAAGATGTAGTGAGTGAGAAAGTGCTAGACACAGTCTGAATCTCCCTCTTTGGCCTGGGGGGTTCTGGAAAGGCAGTAGGGAAGTCACCTACCTATCAGGACCCTGCCACTCCAAGGATTGTCCTGGGAATGAAGAGACGTGGAGGAAAACACACTTGGCTACAGTAGGGCAAGTAACAGCATCAGAGCTTTGTCTGAACACTGGGGTGAAGAATGGGGAGGGTATTAGGAAAGTGGAAGGAAAGGGACAAGCAGTGGGGAAATAAAGAAGAGCGTGCTTTTTCTCAAAGGGCCTCTGTGGCCATCAGTTCCGCAGACACGGCATTTCTGGTAAGGGATGCTGGGTGTGACATCTTTACTGTGAGCCTGTGATCATTCCACTGGAGCCGCCAGGGCCAGGCAAGAAAAGCACCAAAATTGATGGGCACCCTTTCCGGTGCTTACTTCAGCCTGGGACTGTTCTAATGTTTTACACATAGCAACTTAGTACGCCTTCCAATTGGTTGCCTCATTGGGAAAACTAGGGGAGATAAAGAAGCTGCCTGCCTTCTCACAGCTGGTGATAGCTGCTGTCAACCTCAGATTCAAACTTTGTAGTCAAGTCCCAGACCATTATAGCATGCTGCCACAGGAATGGCACATGCTGCTGTCACATGCATCTTCCTGAGGGAAGGGTGCTGAAGAGCTCTCTGCTAAGCGGTGGCCTGGGCTTCTGAGATCAGACCCTCCCTTCCCGGGAGATGCTCCTGTGTGCAGCCCATGAGGTGAGCCCAGCCCTGGCACAGTTGCCACCTCTTCTGAGGCTCAGGGCATTGGACAGGTAGGCTGGCATCTCCTCTGTTCCCTTCCTTCGGGCTTTTCTTCACCTGGCCTTCTGTAGTGTGAGCCTGAGGTCAGGAGGAAGCAGGGAAGAGAGATCAGAGAGAGAACTATGAAAGGGATAGAAGCAGGGGAAGTGAGCCACAGAGTGGCCTGATGGCAACTGGTACAAGCCCACTGCAGCGCATGGGCCCTTGGCATCTGCAGTAGGCGGGCTGGAGAGGCAGGAGAAGCTGACATTCCTGCTAGTACCACTCAGAGAAGCTGCAGGCCAGGACTACTCCCCTTCCCCTTCCCCCTAAGATGGGGAGGAAAAGAGACATCACTAACTCTGTGACACGCATGACCTCACCTCCCAAAGGAGCACTGGACAGTCACATCTCTAGTCCTGCCTCAGCCATGAACGGCCTGTGTAACCGAACCACACAGTACCCTGAGTGTGTTTCTATGAAGTGGCCACACGATACATCTCTGCAGCCCTTCCGATGCTTATGATGTTCTGGGTTCGTCTGATACTCAGGGTCCTGGAGTCTCAGCTTCTCCGTTTATTTAGGACTTGATGAGAGCATTGGCAGATTTGTCACGGAGAGAATGAGTCTCTGTGACTTCGTGAGCTCAGCCTCTGACCTGCACAGCCTCAAAGCTCCAGCGAGTGACGAGCCCCGCGGCTTCTGTGGCCTCTCCTCGTCCCTCTCTGTTGCTTACCTGGAACTTTGGCAGTCTCGCTTCTCTGTCCAGGGCTGCAGTTCTTCTGCTTCAAAGGGACCACAGAGGTTCTCTGTCACCTGCTCCCTCCCTGGGGCTTTACGGGGATGAGCAAGATAATGTTTTCTGATTCCTTAGTGCTCCTCAGAGTGCAAGCGCTGTGTGTCAGGATAAAGGGCTCCTAATCTGCTTGGTTTCAGAGATTATTCATCCAAAAATATAAATGAACATTTAAATGAGAGCAAAAGTTGGCAAATGCCAGCCAGAGCAGGGAGGGGGTATGGCTTGGGAGGGCTGGGGAGCACTGGGGAGCTGCTTGGCATGTTGTCTTTTTCCAAGGGCTATTTTGTTTGACCCATGATCTCAGGCTCCTTAAGCTTCAGCTTTCCGTGATCCAGACTCATGCCCTTCTCCTGCAAAATACATTTTATTAACTCACTGGTACACCAGAAGGGACAAACTGTAGCCAGGCATGGTGGCTGCAGCCCGTAATCCCAGCACTATGGGAGGCTGAGACAGGAGGATCAGGAACTTGCCTGGGTGAGGCAAGTTCAAGCCAAGACTGGGCAATTTAAGACTTTGTGAGACCCTATCTCAAAATAAAAATCAAAAAGAGCTGGAGTTGTAGCTTTAGTGTGAAGGCCCTGGGTTCAATCCCCAGTATTTGAAAAAAAAAAGGACAAGCTTCTTCTACCAACTGACAGCAGCAATCCAAGCTACTCACAAGACAGATCTCCTGCGGCTCACTGCGGAGTGGAGACCATGATTCCTAGACTCTCGCCTCATCTCAGGAGTGTTGGTTCTGAAACCATTTGCCAGGGAAGCTGGCTTTCTTGATTATGTGGGCATCCATGAGACAGGAGAACAATTCATTAGTGGTGTGTGTGTGTTTGTGAGTGTGTGCATGTGTGTATGTGTGTGTGTACTAACCCATAAGGTCAGCAGAGAGACTATGACATCTATGCCTTGGGTTTTGACACCTGACAGAAAGGCCAGGGTTTAAATCTAACAGCAAGAACCCGAGACAGAGGCAGTTAGGGAAGCAGATGGCCCTGTGCCTAACTCTGCTGTGGACAGTGCAGGGACCATGCATGCTTTAGTGCACCTATTTTCTAATTTGGGATTACTTTTAAAAGGAGAAAAAAAAACTACGATAAAAATCCAAATTGTTAGCTCCTTTATTCAATATGCAGTTAGTAAGTGCTTAGTTTGTCCAAGTCATTGCCGAGCAACATAACGGGCAGAAATCATTCTTAGACCTAGAGGCTGAGGAGGGGAGATGGGGTTCCAAACCAGGCTGTCACAAGCAGCCAGGTTCAGTGTGAGCTGGATCTGGATGCAGGTAGTGCGATGGGGAAAGAAGGGTGAGATGGGCGAGAGCTCTTTGACAGGCAGTGTCCGTTGCCTGAGTACCCATGGGAGTGCTCACGTCCTGATGACAAAGGGTGTGAGCCTGGATGCCCTCCACAGGATTGTGGGCGACAGGATGGAAAACGGAGGCAAGGCTGGAAGGAGGGCATGTGGGGGGATGGTTGGGCTTTGGAGATGGTGAGTTTAGGGGTCATGATTGCTGGGCCAGCACACAGGAATGCACAGCGAGTGATGAGAGTGGAAGGCGTGGGTGAAGAATGGAAATGGAGAATCCGGAGGACTCCTCTGTGTAGAAATGGCAGCTGAAGCTGGGGTTGGTGTACAAGCTCCAAAAGACAGGAAAAGAGATACCAGAGGGCTCTGGCACAAATCCTTAGGTTTTGGAGGCAGAAGGACAAAGAGAAGCTCAGAAGCAATTCCTAAATGGGGAATTGTTCCATTTGCATGAGCCAAGGCCAGTGTCAGGGGGGCGGGCAGGCGATGGGCAGCAGAGTCGTTTTTCATGGACCAGCTGGCTGTAACTTGGACATTGATCCGCTGAGTCAATAGCTCCGTGCTCAGACACGAAGCCTGGTTGATGTGTGTGCAGGAAGTAGGGCAGTGGTGGCTCGGCTCCCCCGACTGGAAACGCAGCCTGCTCAGGCTCTGGCAGAGAAGTTGAGCTCATTTTGCCAACCTTGGCCTCCAGTAGCATGAAGGAGAAACGAATCCTCAACACATGCAGGTCATGAATTCACCTATCACTGAGAAGTCCTTTATTCAGAGCTCTCCTGCAGATAAATTCGGACCTGGAGAAAATAATTCAATCAGCCACCACTGTTTTAAGGGGACCCCTTGATTGCATTTTGTGTGACTTCCCAGTGTCATCTTAGAGGACCAATGTAGCTTGAGTGGAACCCTACAGGTGTCCTGAGAGCCATCCTTTGTGTGTCCCAAGAGCTGAAGAGGCAGCAATCAGGATAAGCTCAGCTTTAAGGGTCTTGGGTCTTGAGCCTGAATGTAGGCAGGTGGTCAGGCTTCATCCTGAAAGAAGAGAAGAGATTCAGTACAAGCAGCCAACTCTCAGACCCAGTTCACCTGCCCATGGGTGAAGCTGTGGAAGTGGAGAGAAAGAGTAAAGACACCATGGAGAAAGCAGAATAACACTTTAGCATGTATGGTTCCCTCATGCCCTAAATGAAAAGACTTTCAAGAAGCCCTCCTGGGTAGCATAAATATTGGCAGACCATGGAATGAGGACAAAAAGCATTGCTTCTGCTTCTCCCTCTTTTTTCCTTTTTGTGGTACTGAGGACTGAATACAGGACCTTCACACTAAGCTATCACCCAGCCCTTTTCAGACCCCTTTTTGTTTCAAAACTTTTGAGACTGTATCTCTCTAAGTCACTCAATTGTCCAGGCTGGGCTTGAACTTGCGATCCTCCTGCCTTGAACGCTGGGATTATAGGAGCATGCCACTGTGCCCAGCTACTAGCATGTATTTTCAAACAGTTCTTCTTTTACTTGAATGTGGGGATTTTGTTAAATGCAGAGTTGAATTCAATATGTCTATGTCAGGCCTTGGGGTTTTACACATCTGTATTGTACTGGCTGCTGAAGCTGTGGGTCCGCAAACTCTGCTTTGAGTAGCACGGTTTTTAGAGGTAGTTGACTGAATGAGGAGCTAGGGACAGAGATGAAAAGTTGGCTGTGAGTCCATCCCTTGCCCCCGCCAGTTCTGTCCTGAGATCCTTTGGGGAAAGGGACTGCGAGGGGAGTGGAGGAAGGTGGGCAGGGCTCTCAAGAGGCTCCCTTTGGGGCTGAGCACAGAATCCTCACCTCACACATTGCCCAGTGCCTGGCTGTCTCTGTTTATTGGCTTCTGAGGCTCCTGGCTTAGGCAGAGTAATTACAGTTGAGGCCCTGATGAATTGGGACCCAGTAATTAAAGTGCCTATTGATTTTCTACTTAGGAGTTCCCTGTAGCTGGAAACAAAGGTGAGGAGCGGAGAGAGAGAAACCATCTGAGGAAGGTATTTCCGAAGTGGGGGATGGTTCCCTATGCATTAACTGGACCTCCAGCTACTAAAGGAGGGGCTGTGGGATGATCATTTGTCACTGGACCATCTATCTAGAATTTGAAAATTGATTGGCTGGTCAATACATTTCTGGGGCTCGGTGCCGGCAGGAATGGGGACAGGAGGATGGTCTGCTATAAAGGGCTCCTCCTTCGATCTCCAAACTATGAATCTGTCTTGTTTTGCTGCTTCATTTGGCTTATTTTCATTATGTATTGATGCAATTGCCTCATTTCTATCATCTGCCTTCATCGGGCAACAATGGGCTTTCCGTCCCTGGGAGTTCAGTTTCTGAGGCCAGGCACCAGAAGGAAGGCCAGGGCGTGATGGGGAGGAGAGGAAGGGCTGAGAGCCAAGCAGGGACCTGGGAAGGGAGCGGGACCAAAAGGGCACTGAGGGTGGACTGGGAGAGTTTTAAAGAGAGGCAGTGATTAGACAGGACACCATAAATGATGAGGCAGGAGGGATGGGGAGAAAAGACAGCAGCAACAAGAGAGCAGAGAGACAATAGAAGGGACAAAGAAAGAAGCAGGACCCAGTGAGGGAGGGAGGAAAGTGGATGAAACAGGAAGAGGGCCTTTTTGGGGGAAACAGCACATTTAATTCTTATTTAAAGATTGCTTAAGTTATTTTGGTGCATTTAACTCTTAATTCATCTTCCTTTCACTGAGCTAATGTGAAGTGTGAAGGAAAAACTAATGAGAAGCGAGCCTAACTGGCAATTTTATTTTAGTCAGCTCTGAGAGCGTTCTCTTTCTTCCTTCATGCTGGGTCACTTGATCGAGATGATTCTTTTGTTTCTCATAGAAATGCCGCTCTTCTCCCAAGCCTTTCCCTTTGCCTGCCTGTTTCACTGCTGCAGCTGGTTTGGCTGCTTAATGGCGATGAAGTTAGATTAGTATCTGGGTTTTTGATAATGATTGAAGCCAGGCAAAGAGAAGCATTTTAGCATAATGCATGTTAAAACACAATTACCCATTATCCCAGTCAGGGCAGACAATAAGGGTGGTGGGGAGTAGTGAGTTGTGGAGAAGTAAGTGGGTTGTTACTTGTTGTAAGTTGGAATAAGAAAGAAGAAGAAAAAACTCCACAGAAATACTGAGTGGATTTATTCAGCTTATTCAACCTAATTGCACAATGTGCTTGCATCTGAAAAAAAATCTGCAAATACGTCCAATAAATGGCAAAAAGGAGGGCTGGGGGCAAGAAAGTAGTTTATCGTTTTAAGTAGCTACTGTGCATAGATGGTTCTGCAGGGCATGCACAAAGGAAGCCCAGGTCCTGCCTTCATAGTACTTAAAGTACTGCAGAGCTTGGTTATTATGTGTGACCGTATTTGTCTGGTGGGAATGTTAATAGCACCCGTATGCAAAGGAAAGCTCATCTCCTAAGCCTCACTGGAGGACCTTCCCTGTTGATTACAGGATCTTGTGCAGCTTCATGTCCTCCTGTTTCACCAAGAGAACTTTTGGTGAAGGGCCCAGACTCACTGGGGACTCAGTTCCTGACCATTCTCCTGTGTTCCTTGCCTTTGTGAATGGTACCACCCTCTGGCCCGAGTTCCCCCAGCCAGAAGCCCATAGGCATCCTGGGCTTTTCCCCTCTTCTCCCAATGTAGTGGGTCCCAAGCCTTGTCATGCTTCTTAGTAACACTTGGACCCTGCTTCCCCTTCCCATATCTGCAACTGCAGCTGATTTCATCCCATTTCATCCCATCTCTTGCTTGTATGCAGATTATTGCAATGGCTTCCTCACTGGCCTATTGCCATTCTGTTATAGCTGCTATGCTAGATTTAGGGCAATTTATCCAAAATAGACATATGACAGTGTAGTCTCGATTTTTAATGGCTCCTTACAGCCTACAGAAGGAAGATATTTCTAGCTGTGTGAGCCTGGGTAAGACCATTAAGTCCTCTAGACCTTAGGGTCTTCATCTGTAAACATGGGGATTATGATGATCACTTCAAGGGGCTTCTGTGAGAAGTAAATGAGGTATTGAGAGTAAATTGATTAGCGCAGTGCCTAGCATACAGACACTATCAATACACATCACCTCCAGTTGACAGTGAGGACAGAAGGAAGGAAGGAACTGGCTCATTGCTGTTATTAAGAGGAAAGTCTTCATGACCTGGGCCAAGATTTAAGCTTAGAACTTTCTCTTAAACTCTAGATTCATATACACAGCTGACCGCATGGCATTCTTTCCCAGATGTCTAATGAACATCACAGATTTAATGAGTTCAAAGCCAAACTCCATATTCTACCTCCCAAACGTCCCCCTCCTATAGTTTTCCAACTCAATAAATAAAAGTTCCTTTTTGTGTGGAAGCTTCCACCAGAAACCTTGACTGCTCTTATTCTCTCATGGATTCCACATCTAGTCTGTCTATAAATTCTGTTTCCTTTATCTGTAAAATCTGTCCGGAATGCAGCTCTGCATCCGTCTACTGCACCGGCCACTGTCCTGGCTCCTCCACGTTCTCCTGCCTGGATCACCGCAGTGGCTCTCTTCCCATCCTGGCTCCTGGATGAAGTTATTCTCCCGCTGTGGTCTGAGGCCACTTTCACAGCAGAAGTTGAATCCCTCCTCTACCCCTCCCCTCCATGGTGCCATGTTGGGCAATTCTCCATGTGATTCCTCCGCAGAATCCCTGCTCTTCCTTCCTCTCCCACGGTCTCCTCTTCCCCCTGTCTGCCGTGGTGTCTTGTTCTTTGAACAGTCTCAGCTAGCTCCTTTCTAGGGCGTATGTGCTGACTGTTCCTGGTGACCTGAAACGCTTTCCCCAGGAACCCACCCAGCTCACACCCCATCTCCTTCAAGTCCTTGTCAAATTATGACTTTTTAGCACAGTAATCCTCTCTTATCTGAGTTCCCTTTCTACAATTTTACTTACCCACGGTCCACCATGGTCTAAATGTGAAATGGAGCATTTCAGCAATAAAAAATTCATAAATTTTAAATTGTGTGCCATTCTGAGTAGTGATGAAATCATGCACCATCCCAGTCCATCCCACCTGGGATGTGAATCATAACTTTGTCCAGTGTATTTACCGTATACTCTACCTACCTGTTAGTCACTTAGTAGCCACCTCAGTTATCAAATCAGCTGTTGTGGCATGGGGCATGGCAGTGCTCATATTCAAGAAACCCTTATTTTATTTAAGGCCCCAAAATGCAGGAATAGTGATGCTAGCAGCTTTATTATAGCATATTATTAAAATTGTTCTATTTTATTATTTGTTATTGTTAATTTCCTACTGTGCCCCTAATTTATGAATTAAATTTTATTACAGATATGAATGTATAGGAAAAACATATTATATAGAGAGTTTGATCCTATCTGTGGGTTCAGGCATCCCCTGGGTGTCTTGCAACTTATCCCTCCAAGGGCAATGAGCAAGAAGCCTTCCCTGGCAGATTTATGTCAAATTGCAATCCCCCAGCCCGCTCACTCTCCTTATCTGGTTCTGTGTTATTTACATGGCACTCAGCACCTTTTGACATAGTATGTGAGTGGTTTGTTATGTTTATTGCCTGTCTCCTTCCTTTAGAGTATAAGTATTACAAGAGCATTGATTTTACCTGCTTTCTTCGCTGTTTTGTCTGGTATCTAGAATAGTACCTAGAACAAAGTACATGCTTACCAATCTTGTTAAATGAATTTCTTGCTATTCACACCTCCTACCAGCCCCATAGTCTACCCCAGGGAGCTCTTCTTTGTGTAAATTGGGTCAGTTGATTCAATGTCCTAGCTCTATGGGAACATAAACTCCATTTCCCCTCCAGGGCTGGCTCAGAGTGCTAGACAAATATTTGTACACATATTACTGATTGATTGGCTGTAAATAACTTGAATAATTAAGGATGCAAGTAGAATTTCCATAAAGTTCTTCTGAGATGAACTAAGGCTTCATTTGTCTGAAATGATTGGCTGACTGCTGAAATATTTCCCTCCTTAAGCCTGAAGTATGTCTCCTCTATCATTTCCACACATACTTTATGGTTCACTTGTCTGGAAGCACTGTAACTGGTTTTGAAGACTGGGGGAAGCTAATGTCCAGAGGTAGAGATCTGTCTCTTTGTACAGAGTCACATTCTTTTATTCTGTGCATTAAAACTCCCTTCACCATTCATTCCCAAGATGTAATAGGTTGAGAAGTAGAGGAGCAGAAGGTTAAATGTCTTAATCATGGTCACAAATATGATCTTTGATGAAAAGTGGAACAAATAGAGGGCAGCAGCAAACATGTCTATGTAACCTCAGGCCAGCTCGGCCCTCAGTTCCTGGGTGAAGTGATTATGCCTTACAGGGCATAAAATGGAGAAAACCAGTATAACAGGAGTCAAGCATTAAGAAAATTAGTTTTGTAATGTTGACAAAGGTAAATGGAAGTGAGAGAATAAGACCCATGAGAGCAGACTGTTACAATCATCTTTAATAAGTGGTCAGAGCCTAAACAATTTAGAGGAGAAAAAATTTATTTTGGCTCATAGTTTCAGAGGTTTCAGTCCATGGTCAGCTGGCTCCATTCCTTTTAGGCCTGTGGCAAGGCAGAAATGTCATGGAGAAAGGATATGGTACAGCAAGGCTCATCACCTCTTGGCAGCTAGGAACCAGAGACTGAGGAAATGAGTCAGAGAAGAAGGAGCCAGGGACCAGATACAGTCCTTAAGGTCATGCATCAGTGATCCATTTCCTTCAGTTTGGCTCTACCTTTTGTTTCCATCACCTTCCAATAATATCATCAAATTATGATATCATCAATGGGTGAATCTACTTGATGATATTAAAGCTCTTATGATCCAATAACCTTCTGAAAGTCTACCTCTGAACACATGAGACTTTTGGGGGAAATTTTAGATCAAAACAATAACATGAAAGTTAATAAACAATTACAGGGCTGGATAATTAGTAGGACTTAAGGAGATATCTGATGAGACCTCTTTGTTTATCATTACACATATTCTTCCACAGTGATTCCTTGGTTTAAGGTACTAGGAATCTCAGTAATTCCCTTGATTTAAGATACCATCCACAACTACCAAATATGTCACTCCAGGCTAGATGATTCCCTGACCCATAGATACTTCCTTGGCATCTTCCCAGGCGACCTCAAGGGACTTCATACTCAACATGCACAGGACAGAACCCACCATTTGTACCTCTTTCAGCCCACTCCACACCATGGCTCAGAAACAGTTTCACTGTCCAACCATGGACAAAGAGGTCATCCCACTCGCTCTCAATCTCCACTCACCAAGTCCTAACCATCATGCATAATATATCCACAGCATCTGTCCAATTCTTCTCTCTCCTTTGTCATTATTAGGGGTCTGACAGTCATTTTTTCCAGACTAAACAATTACAGTCACCTCCTACATGGTCTTCTGGGGCCACTCTTGCCATCCTTCAATCCATTCACTGTAATATTTACTTTATTTTTTTTAACATAACTGAGTAATCTTTGGGTAATTGTTAAGCTTAATTGTCACTGGCTTGGCTTGGGATCTGCCTAGGGGATTAGTAAGGGGATGCTTCTGGATGTGTCTGGGTGGGTCATGGAGGTCTATATCTGGCCCTGACCCTTTCCTTTCTGGCACTGTTTACATGCTGTGCTTCCACAGCACTGTGAAATGAGCAGCTTTGCTCCACCATGCCCTTCAGCCTTGATTTTTCTGCTTTGCAGCTGGATGACCAAGGAATGAACCCCCCCCCCCAAACTGTGAGCCAAATAAACCATTTCCTACTTAAAATTGTGGGTTTTGGGTTATTTGGTCCCGGCAACAGGAAAGTTGACTAATATACAAACCTAATCATAATTTCCAACCAAAAAACCAAAAAAGCAGAGTAGCTTCTCATTGTCCTTAGAATAATCCATGAAAACATTGCTATGGCTTCAAAGTCCTGCCACTGCAATATCAGCCCACATCTGCCCCATCCTCGCCCTGATTACTGCGAAATCCTCTGGTGTTGGCATCATCTGACGCCCTTAGCTCTCTGAACGCCGGGATCAAGCCTGAGCACCAGGCAGAGTGCCTGGCACGTGGGAGGTGCTAATGATGCTGTTGAATGAAGCAGTGGGGTGCTCAGTAGGATTAAAGGCTGCAAAGAGGCCCAGAAAAGTTGAACAGAAGCCACTGGAATTGGCATGAGAAGAAAAAGCAAGTCTGTACGGCAATGCACAATGTCTAGGAGGAAAAGGAGATGCCACCGAGAAAGCAACATCTTAATTTCTTGGCATATTAAGGGGTGAGCACTCTGACTAATGAATGTGTCTACTTAAGTTGAAGATCTAAGCTTTCCAGTTTCAACCCTTGCTAGCAAAATGATTTTTTTCTACAACAAGTATGTTTATTTTCTTACCTGTAGAAATTGTACTGAGCAATTAACTTCAGAAACCTAACTAATTAATAAATAGGGGATTTTTCTGTAGCTTTAGGACCGTGTGAACTTTGGTCAACTATGTTTGAAGCCCAGGTGGAGAATGCGTTCTAGACATCTAGATAGCATTTTCTATGCATTGTGGAGTTCTCTCTGCGTGTGCCCGTGTGCACATGTGCACATGCATGTGTGCGTGCGTGCCTGTATGTTTGAAGCAAGGGAGAAGGGCCTAATTTGGCTGTGCTAGAGAGAAGCTGTGGAAAAGTCTTTCATTTTCTCTGAGTAACATCACACTGACACCAATATCATGAAACTGTCACAAAAGTTACATGATGCGGCACACTGGAAGACCCCGCAGCCCAGTACGCAACATGTGGTAGATGCTTCCTTCCTGTCACATGACAATGAGCCCTAAAATGTGTGCAAAAGCATAAAGTCACATAATAAACTTTTGCCATATGTTCAGTGAGATAACGTCCACTGTTCCTTTCTTCCTTTTAAAAAAACCAAAAAACTAATGATTTGCATTTTACTCTAAGAAATTAACATAACAGCAACAAAAACTAGGTAATTAAAGGTTTTAGCTAACCCAAATTTTGCTTTCCGTGATCCATCTCCTCATAACTCCATCAGGGGATGCCTTGGTTTGCAGGAAGGGAGAGATCACGAGGCGTTTGGTCATTGTCCTTCCTCTTCAAGGGAAGGCTCCTCCAGGAGAATCTGTCCTTGCATAGGAAGTAGGTAGCCCTGCCCAGGTCAAAACAGTTGTCACCTTGATCCCAGGACAGGGCCTGTGGCTATGGCCCAGTGTCTCTGAGCCTCTGTAAATGGAAAATAGTCAGTTTTGCTGTGCTAACACTGTCCCAGCCTTGCTGCACGAAACAAGATGGAAAATTACACCTTGGTTTTTAAAAGAAGAAAAAAAACACACACGGGGCTCTTTGTACCTGTTCTTAGTCATTAAAAATGTGTTTCTGAAGTGCTAAATTTGTGGTTAATTGCACAGTTAATTCATTACGTAGCACTGTTTTTTCTTTATAAAATACCAAACTAAAGAGAGTCCAACCAATTACTTGAAGTCTCAGAGATATCACAAAATGAATGACTTAATTTAGTAAATAATTTTAAATAATTATTTACTGAGAGAATTTGCCATGTGCCTCAGGAGATTGCTTACTATTGGCCTTGTAATAAACCTTCCATGTAATTCCTGATTAATTACTTATACAAGCAACATTTTATTTACTTTAAACAAATTAAGTTTTTAAAAAGAGGTGATGAAATACCCACAAGTACACCCCAGCAGCACTTCTTGGCCTTTTGCAGGCCTGTGAAAGGAAGGGTGGGGTGGTAGATTCCAATTCTGTCCACCTTGAAGGCAAGTTGTATAAACTAGCTTTTGGGCAGTCTATATTTCAGTGTTTAAAAATTGGAGATTTTGTGCCATTTTGCACTATGGTCAAGCTCACCCACTGTGTGTGGTCTTGCTTGTGTCTTTCATGTACTGCAAGGGGTCATGCATCCAGCAGGCACTCAAATATATCAGGGAAGTGGAAATACATAGCAGTGGCAGTGGCAGCCTTTAAAAAACTATGAACAGTTCTGTGATACAGAATAGGAATCAACATTGCATTCAGAGGATATTAAGAAAATGCAAGATAATTAAAGTGTTTTGGAAATAGAAGAAAGATAGCAAAATGAGCCAATGATTCCAACTTGTTTGGAATTGCAACCAGGAATTTTGATAGTGTTCCTAAAGTGCTCTAGAACATACATTTATTTTTGAAATCAGTGTAAAAGAAAAGAGTGTTTAAGAATTTTGTGCAAACCAGAAATATCCTAAAGTGTCAGAGAAACCATATTTAGAGATCATTGCTCCATTTTTTTTAAACTTTTTAGCATCTTCAGCCTTTTGAGGGGGGCAGAGATAAGATTTATTGATGAACTTCTTAAGAAGGGGGGTTAGCACAGTGGAAGCCTTCAGAAATGCAAGGCCTGCCACTTCCAGGGGACCTCGATTTGGGATGTATTCCACCTTTAAATCAGGGATGAGGCCTTCTCGGCCACCATGTCTTCAAATTCTTCTCCACTGAGCTTGGTGAATGAAGCCCCACTTCTTGGAGAGGTGGATCTTCTGGCGGACAGGGAACATGAGCTTGGCCCTGCATAGGGCCTCGATCACATGCTCCTTGTTCTGCAGCTTGGTGCGGATGGACTCGATGACCTGTCCAATGTGAACCCTCACTACTGTGCCCTGGGGCTTCCCCAAGGCACCCTGCATGCTTGTCTGGAGCCTGGGTCGTGATGCAGGAGGTCAGATACATGAACATCCACCGGGAAGGAGTGTCTCCAAGGTCGCTCAGGGCACAGACTGTGTACACTACGGAGGCGCTTGCTGTTCACAGCCACTGCACACTGGGCACCCACCAGCAAAGGAACCCAGTTGGCTTAGTCAACTGCGGGCATCTTCAGGCCTTGTGTCATAGGTCAAGCCACACAACTTCTACACTCACGTGAACTGTGCAAGAAGAAAAGAAAAATAAGGCCTGCTCTCTGTGATAGACAGCTTTCTAAAGCCAAGAAAGGAGGTAGAGGGATAATCTTTAATAATAGCCCCATTTTATGGCTGTTTGGAGCTGAACATCCACTTTCTTGACTTATTTGGAGGGTTGTTTATGTAGATGAGGGATTAAAATTGAGCTGTGTGGCCCCAGGGAGCTAGAACCTGGGCCGTGGAGTAGAAGAGTCATTGAGAATGAGATTCCCACTTGAGGTGAGAACAAGTTTCTAATAGATGTGTCAGGAAGTGGTTCCCTTGGAGACGGTGTGTCCCTATCCTACCGTGTTCAAACAAGGCCAGGCACCCTCAGTTGCAGAGATGCTGTGAAACACCTGAGCTAGGGAGGATGGAGGTGTGAGGTCAACAGGTGGGAGTGGCCAGAGACCTTGGTCCTTCCCACACACCTTTAAGGCGTTTTGTTGTCATCACGGCCTTCATTGCTAGACTCTCAGGCCTGCTGCTGTTCTCCCAGTGCAGGGAGGGAGAACGACACTGTATCTGGCATCCCAAATTCAAGACAGGGTATTGACTAAGGCAATGCCATCCTTTCATTTGGACCCTACGTCTATTAACAAAGCCTGGACTGTGTTAAGCCTTCCTTTGTACCCAAACCTGACGTATGCCATTCTGACATTTGTCACTGAGTTTAAAGTTAGTCAAGTCCTTGCAGCTTATCTGGCCTGCTTTCAATGTACATCTCTGACACACTCACCTTAATGAATGGAATTTTATGAAATCAAAACTTTATGCTAACATTTTGCCTCATTGGTTTCAAATTATGGTTTTATGGACTTTGGGATGGGGCAGAGGAGGTAACTGTGAATGCGGATTCACCTAGGCAACAGGTGCCCCCCCATGAGGTTTTGCAAGCATGCCTTCTTCATTTTTACCCAGGTTAGGACTGGGCATTGACAATTCTTGGTAAATATCCCTTGAGAGCTTCCTTCAAGTAATACAATCATAAGCTGAAGAAGCAGAGAAGACTGTAATGGATATCTAGTTCAACTTTTTATTATTAGATGAAGAAAGCTAGATTTATAAAAAGAACAATCTAGGGGTAATGTTCAGTCATCTAATATTTGCTACTACCCTGACCATGCCTTTCCACCTGCCCAGGAAATGTTATTTTAAAAAGTCTTGCTGGAATAAAGATCTGTAGTAGCTATGGTATTTGGTATTAACACATTTTAATATAGCATTTACCTAAAGAACGGTCTACTTTAGCCAAATGCACAAACACACACACACACACATGCATGTGCACACACAACCATTGCAGTGGCATCTATTTTTGTCTTATTCTGGATTGAATGGATCAACTTTTTTTTCTCCAAGACCTCATAAGAAATATCTTTATATTTCTAGAATTTAGGTCAATCTTTATTTCTTTTTCATTCAGTGAGTTCTTTTTTAAATTAATTTTCTTGGTACATTTTACATATACATAATGATAACATTCATCATAGGGAATTTGTACCTGTACATGATATATCTTGATTCTTCTTTTTTCCCCATTCCCCTTCCTTCCCTTCAACCCCTCTTCCCTCCTTGTTTACAAAAGTTTTGTTTCCATTTTTTCCTTCTATTATTTTTTTCCTTTTCCTCCCTTCCTTTCCCTTTCCCCCTTCCCTAGTTCCCTTCCTATTTGAAAATTTTCTTGCCATTTCCCAATGTCTATTATACATTTTGGTCCTTTTTTACCTTTTCAGTTTCTCACACCAGAGAAACCATGCAGTATTTGAACATGTGTGTCTGACTTATGCCACTTAAGAGTATAGTGTCAAAGTGCATCCATTTACCTAGAAATGTCTCAAGTTTATCCTTCTTTATGGCTGAGTAGTACTCCATTGCATAAAACACCCCACATCTTCTTTATCTATTCATCACTTGATGGGCATTTGGGCTGTTTCCAAGATTCAGCTTCTACAAATTGTGCTACTATAAACATGAATGTGCACGTATAGCTGTGGTATGATGCTTTTATTTCTTTCAGGAAGATACCAAGAAAGGGAAACAGTGGGTCAAATGGAAGCTCTAGTTTTAGTTTTTTGAGGAATCTCCACACTGATTTCCACAGTACGTCAATCTTTAATGTAGAAAATACTTTACATTCAATTTCATAAATCCTAGAAGCAGTATAAATTCTGGATCAAAGTAGTTCACCCATTTTTTTTTCTCTTTAATTTTTGGCAAAACAAATCTAAAATTCAATTCAAGATACATTTTAAAAGTTGTTCTAGAATGTGTGGCCTACTATAGCTGAGTGCAAGGCTTTATCATGCTTCCCCAGATCCTCCAAAACCAGCATGTCCTTGTCTAGATAAAATCTTTCTCTCTCCTGGAGCCTGGGCTCGGCACTGGGCTATGTCAGTGAATGGGTGGCAGAAACCATGGAACATAGAGTCTGTGACAATGGAAGCTGCTGTGTCTATAGCCTCAGGATGAACCTTCCCTGTCCCGAGGATGAGCTCAGGGTAGATGATCCGCGGTGGGACCTTCCCTCCCTCATCCCAGGGGGAGGAGACTCTGCGTTCTTGCTCCAGCCCCACCCAACTCTCCTGTTTACATTTTTGTTTTCACTTTGTTAAGGAAATAAAACACCCCGCTGTCCCCTGCCTCCTTCCCTTGCTCAGACACACTACACAGGAGCCTAAAGGAAATTATCCCAAGAAATGAAGGGAGCCATTGATAAGCCTCTGTGGGCGTCTGTGAAGGCACACATCATCTGAATGACAGGTTTGCATGTAAACAGCTGCAAGTCATGAAAATAGTTTTAATCTACTTGAAAGGCATCTTCTCAGAAGGAAATCAAGTTCCCTCCAGGTGTGAGGATGCTCTTTGGAAGAGGAAACTGCTGCAGTGAAAAGACAAGCCATTATTAAATGCTGCTTTTTATGACCCCTGTCTTTTTCCACCCCGTCTACCCATCTGTGAAGCTATCTCTACAGGGCTTTTGACTGTGGAAAGAGGGACCCAGGAACTAGGGGAATAAGGTTCTGTCTCTCCGGGTATCAATGCCACTTTCCATCAGTGGGCACTGCTGGTGTTCCCAGGAAATGTCTATCTGATATTACTTCCCATCTTGTTTTAAGATGGTGCTCTAGGTAGAAAGCCCCTCCACAGCCTCTTCTTTCTCAGCCCGCTCATTCCGTCCTCCAAGTCTTTCCACCCAAATCCTGTGCTTCTTTTAAGAATTAGCTTAAATGTCATTGGTTTTACCCTCTGTGGTACCGACTGACCCCTGACTAGACTCTTCCGGTGGTCACATAGAGGATAAAAATATGTTCTTAAATTAAAAGTTTTTATTGCAGTAAAATGTACATAACCAAATCTACCATTTTAACCATTTTTGAGTCTACGGTTTAACGTAAATGTACCTAATAGGATATTCATATTGTTGTGCAACCATCATTACTATGCATCTCCAGAAATATTTCATCATTTTAAATTGAAACTCTATGCATTAAACAATAATTTCCCATCCCCCACTAAATTTTAATTATGCAAACAATAGAATACATTGCAAAAATGAAGTAATATAAATGCTGTAAAAACTCTATTTGACTACTACACCCAATACTAATACCTCCCTTACAGTTAATATCCCCTAAACAAACCTAAAATTTACATATATATCCACAACCACACACACACACACACACATATAAATATGTATGATTTAAATGACCAGTATCATAAAATCGACAATGTACGGATATTGATATTTTCACTAAGCCAAATATCCTAGAGATCAGTCTATGTCAGTACACAGAAATCTACTTTAATATTTTAAGTGTTATACAGTAAGTATCCAAAGTTATGCTATAGATAGCCATTCCTCAACTGAGTAGTTTCCAGATATTTTTTATTACAGATAACACTGCAATGTGTTTGAGAATGAAACAAACATACATTTTCAAGAGTACAGTTCTCAGAATCAATTACAAAGTCATAAGATATGCATACACTTATTTTTAGTAGAAACCACTGGATTACCTTCCAATTGGATTACTCTGACCATACTTACAGTAGAAGTATTTGCTTCAACACGTTCCTCAATGCTAGATATTAATAATAGCTATATTTATCAAATGGGTACTTTCTGTTGGGCACAGTTATAAATGCTTTATGTGTATAAAATCATTTAATGCTCACAAGAACTCAACAAGGTTGGTATTAATACTTTTACTCCTTTTCAGGGCCCTGTGAATTAAGGACATTGTCCTGGGGTATACATTGGCCAGAGCTAGACTTGGACTAAGTTGATTTCACTTATTTATTAGTTTTTATTATTAACATATATTAACTGCACAAATTCATGGGAGTCACTGTGATATTTCCATATATGCATTCAATGTACATTGATCAAATCCATCTGCCCTTCTTTTTCCCCTGACTTCTACTCCCACATCCTTCCCAGTCTCTAGTAATCATTCTTTTACTCTTAGGTTGACCTGTCTTTGTTTATTTATTTATTTGTTTATTGTCTTTCTGTGTCTGGCTTATTTTATTTACTATCATGTCCTCTAGTTTCATCCATTTTTCTGCTTGACTTTAGAGCTCATGCCCTTTCACATTATGCCATTTTTTCTGATGGCCGTCCATCTGGTGGATTAAACATGGTACCTCCTGTGTGCTTTAATTTGCATTTCCATGATAGGGAGAGCATCTTTTCTTATATGTATATGTATTCTCTTTTTTTGTAAATTACTTCTTCCTATCTTTTACTCATATTCAGATTTCTACTGGGTGGTTTACTGATTTGTAGTTAAAGGCGTGATTCCATTCTGACTTCTTAGGTAATGGGTCATTGCTTATACAGTGGTGCCTTGATTCATGAACTTAATTCTTTCTGTGATTCCGATCACAGAATTCATTCCATGTACTATGCTTGCAATTTGACTGTGACCAGAATTGTGGAAAGTTAAGTTCATGAACTGAGGTACCACTGTATCTTAAATAAAATAATCAGTACAGCCAAGTATTAACTGAATCCAGACCCTACACGAGCTAAAAAAGTGCAGAATGTATGAAATTTGAACATTTTTTTAGACATTCAAGAAATTTTCCTAAAACATAGATTCATTCATTCAGTAAATAATCTTTTAATGATGACACATCTGAACTAAGCACTGGGCAAGGTATAAGAAAAACTATTCAGATTTGCAAAAAGTGCAAAAGAACATCACAGATCACAGAAGGGTTATTGGAGATAAACAAAGTGTTATTAACCTTTATAGTAAATTGGTATATAATGAATGCACTACTAATTGTTTTCAATTGCTGTTGCCAACAGTCCTCTGGTAAAAATGTGGAGACTATCAATTAACCAACATAAGAATCTGCCAATGTAAATATTTTTAAAGTTTATGCATTATTAGCTTTTCAATGAAGAAAGTACCCTCAGAGAATATTTTAGTCTTCCCTCACCTCCCTTCTTTTTTCCTCCTTTTTTCCTTCCTTCTTTATTTAAATTTCTTCTTGGAATGTCGAAATTTGGTGCTCTGTACAGACCAGAGGCTAAGAATTATGGATGGGTATTTTAGATTACTATATTTGGGCAGGAAGCTGTCTGTGGTAGCAAATGGAAAAGTTCAGGAATAATTGTGCTTTTTAAATGAGGGCAGAGCCAGAGGGTTTTTATGTGTTTTGAGCACAGTCTTATCCTGAGGAGGGAGAAGAAATCTACTTCCTCATTTGGTATTGCTCCAGAACCACCCTGAAATACCGAACATTTAGTGGCTCCAGGTGTTGCTCTGTGTGTATTGGGCAGGTGCACTCATGGCAAAACTCAGACCTTGTGGAACTGCAGTACAGTCACTGCCTTTCGGAGAGAAATGGTTTCTTCTTGAAGCTCTTTTTTGGTAATACTAAGAATGTACACACACCTGCTGTGCCTAGAAGTAGGATTGTCTGAGTGCATCTCTAACCCTTTGCTTCATCTCAGCATGAGATAACCAGACACCGTCCCTTCCCATTTCTGTCCTCCTGGTCCTCATCTACCAAAAGGCTAAGTCCAGACTGCCTGGTCACCTGCCAAGGATACTTGCTTCCTGTCTCTGAGCCTGGAAGTTGGGAGGTGCTTATGCATCCCCACATCTATGTTTCTAGGCCCCTCTTTCTTTGGGTCACAAAGAATACTAGCTGGGTGACAATCCAGAGGTGGCATGTCAGTCTAAGGATAACTCAGAACACTGTGCACTTGTCTTGGTGGGTGGGGTATGGATCAGGAGCCGTGCTTCTGATTCGTCTGTGTTTATTCCGTTCTTCTCGTGCTTGGAAACTCCACTGTGGGGTCCTGAGCATGTGAAAGATACAATAGCCACAAACTGTGCCTTAGAGTCACCTTTAGAGTATCCATCTTTAAAGAACACCCTGAACAATGAGTAACTTAAATAGCCATTTATAGAAGACAAAAATAATTAATGGAAATGACTGTTTAAGGAGACTGTCAGTAAATAAAATTGACTCACCATCTACTGTGCCACAGAGAGCTCTCTGCACACCACTATAAATTGACTACCACGTACCTGCGTTCCAAAGCCTCTGATCTGGAGTTGGGAGGTATGACTGAGGTCCTCTGGATAGGTGGTGCTTATGTTTTAATATACATACAGATCATCTGAGATCTTATTGAAATGCATATTGTGATTCAGTATCCTGGAGGGGCCCCAATTTTTCATTTCTAACCAGTCCTCCCACACCCAGGACTGAGGTTGCTGAACACCCACACTCCCACCCAAGGATGGAATTTCTTCTTCATCAGAAGCATTGTTGATATAGTTGAAGTAATGTTGGATCTAGTATCACATACCTGGGTCCTAGCTCTGCTACTCACTAATGGGTGACCTTAAGAAAGCCACCTGTGGAAGCCATTCTTTACTTCCTTATCCTGAATCTCTAAACACCCTACCCCTTGTGGGTGCATGCAATATAGACCACGCCAGCCAGCTGGGGTTGGGGAGCAGGACTGTTGAATTAAGGGTTTGCTGTTATTGGCCCAGCCTTTGGAAGTGGATTTTGTTTTTGTTTTGCCTTTGCAGAAGAAGATAGCTTTGAGGTTCGTGAATTATTCAAGGCCAGAGTGAGAAGCAGTGGCCAGTCGGGCAAGTGGATCTGTGAGATCCAATTTGATGGTGAGGAGAGGAGAGTGGGAATGAGTAAGGAGAGGCAGGGGCACAGTGAGAGGATGGCATGCAGGGAAGGAAAGAGGGAAGGGATGAAAAGAGAAACTGCAAAGGCAGGAAGCAATATATTGTGTTAGTTGAGGAGGGGAATAACTAGAGCATGAACCATGTTGGCAGCAGGCATAAAAAGGACAGGGATGACTTGAGAGATAGTGCATGAATGACATACCAGGTGTCGTCAGGGGATATGGAGTGAAAAGAATTGCAAAGGTGCATTTTGTGGGGATGGTGCAAACTGCCAGGGACTAAAAGATGGGCACTTATTTGGGTGGCAGGCCTGAGAAAGCAGACTGGGGAAGGAAGATGAAGCCTTCGAGGTGAGATTTTGTGAAGACTGAATTTTTAGCTGTCAACGAGTAGGAAATATGGAACCATGAATCTGGCAGGACATGAAAAATGCCAGGTAGAAGAAAATAGCCCTTCAGTGGAGCCACGGAGTCTGGTGGTACCGGCATAGGAGTGATCAATGGAATCCAAGGGGGCCCCTGATCATACCTGTATGTGTGGAACACCTTGTACTGCTTCTCTCCAAGCCTGGCTCTTGCAGACCAACTGTTCATGCCTATTTTCACAGTGTTGCAGGCAGCATGCACAGTATATCCTCAGAGGCACAAAAACTTCCTCAAAGATGAGTCAATGTGGAGAACGCCACTGTGTGTGAAGGAAGCCAGGGATTGCACTTTGTCCCAAGCTTCTCTCAAGAAAGGCTCTGCACCCAGATCTTAGCAAAGGGGTAAACAGTTTAAGACAGTGAGTTTAAGAGTAGTTATCTCACTCCTGAGCTCGGTCCTGCCCCTGGAATGGTGTGGTATCTATGAGAATATGTGTCACAAGACTGTAATTATGGGCAGCATAATTGACCAAGGGTCTAGCTGCTAGATTCTGAAACTCACTGCCGCATGAGCTTGACCCCATGCTTCTCATGGGCTGCTTTTAGCCAAGACTAAGTGTGTCAGGCAGGCTAAAGCAGCCTGTTCCCAGGATGGCTTCTCCTCTGACAGATACCTTCAGGCTGAGGACTCCCAACAGCCCTCGTAGAATCTTTGAACCTCCCTTAGACTGCATAGCTATCCAGGATGCTTCCAAACAATCTCTCTCCTTCACTCGGGTCAGGCTTGATGGCAGCCTGACAGCTGTCCCTGTCTTCCCAAGCTTCCTCCTTATTTCCTCCTACACTGTTGTTTTCCGTGAAGAAAGTCTAGTATGCTTAATCCTTCTTTTCAGAGGACCCTGACTAGCACAAGTAGGGACCAATAGGGGGAGGGTAGACAAGCTAGATTTGCATCAGTTATTGATAATAAATATCAGAAAGGGAGAGGATTCTTGGAAACAGCACAAGCCAAAAAGGAGGAGGTGAACACATGGAGGAGGAATCAGGGAAGATAATGGTAGGAGTCCTCCATGTCCTAACTCATTCCCTTACACCCTTTACTATCAATTTCTACACTCCATCTGTAACCTCTATTTTAAGCCTTTTGTTCTGTAGCCACCCACCACCTTCTGTCCATTGAGCTCACTCTCTGGTGTCCCTACTCCAGCAAATTTCCCACCCTACCAACATGTACAATCTGCTAACATGCCAGCTAAAATTCTACTGACCCACACCCTGTCTTGCTTTGCCTCCTTTCTTACCCTTTTTATTAGTCAACTTCCTTGTGGCTGAGACACAATACCTGACACCCACAATTTAAAGGAAGAAAGGTTTAATTAGACTCACAATTTCAAGGAATTCAGTCCATGGTTGGCTGGCTCCAAGGCAGGAATGTCATGGTGGAAGAGTGGAACAAAGTGCTTAGTTGATGGCAGTGGGGAAGCAGGGCAGGGAAACAATATGAGAGAGGAGTGGGCAAGAACTATAATAGTACCCAAGACCATGCTTCCATGACCCACCTAGACACACCACAGAGCATGCTTTACTAATCTGCTAAGCATTTCTTAATCCAGTGAAGTTGACATATCAAGATTAATGGCCCTCCCTTTTTAGACATTGCTTTTCATGGTCAGCTCCTCTCTGCATGAATTCATTCTCTCCCCTGCCCCTTGTCCTTCACTGAACTAGGCAACAAATCCCCAGTTTGGTCAAATCCAACCCTTCATCCACTCCAAACCTGTGCAAATGCAACTTAAAATGACTAGAGGATAAACAAATAAACAATACCCCTGATTGTCACTTTAAATTCATGGCCATAAACATCAAGTTAGCTTCAAATTCTGGTGGACTATTGGGCTTCATTTTTCCAGTCCATTCACTCACCTGCTTCCTACATGACTATTTCTCATCTTCTCTCCTCTCAAACCTCCCACTTCCCTCTCTACTGTTATCTGATGCTCCCCTTTTTGTCATTTTCTCCTTCTCAGTAATGGTGATTCCATTCTTCTCGTCACTCAGACCAAAACCTTGAAGTCATCTTGGCCCCTTTTGTTCTCACATCCTATGTCCAAGCCATTAGCAAACTCTCTTGGTTCCACTTTCTGAATAGCTCCAAAATTTAACATTCCTTATCACATCCCCTCTCTCCACCAACTTGCACATGTCTGACTGCAGAGCTGCAAGCTGGCTTTCCTGCTTCTGTGTTCACCTCGTATTCCTAGTCCATTCAGCAACCACAGAGATCCTGTCAGAACTTGTCATCTTTCTGCTGACAAGCCTCCAATAATTTTCTAATTCGCTTAGTCCTCATCTCATGAACCACAGGGCTGGCTTAATCTCTCATGACTGGCCTGATTTGCTTTATCACTCTAGCCTCAGCAATCCATCATCCTTGACCATAGCACCTGCCACACTGGCCTCCTCGTGGTTTCTCAAACTCCCCAAGGACTTCAGCACTTGCTGTCCCTCTCCCCATAGTGCTGAATTCTTCACTTCCTCAGATCTTCTCTTCAGCAACCTTTTTCAGTATGGTCTCCCTGACCCCCAATGTTGAAGGGCAAGACCTCTCCCCACCCCAAGTGCTCTCTATCCCCCAAGTCCTGCTCAGTCTTTTCTCCTTGCTTAGCACTTACTGCCACCTGACATCTAATGTGTTTGTTTGTTCGTCATGTGTCTTCCTAAAGTAGAATTATGTACATCTAAGGCAGCTTCCATGCTTCACACAGAAGGTGCTCAGTAAGTACGAGGTGTGATCAAACGATATGGTGAATGTTTAAATTTTTAAAAATTTTATCTCAGTAAAAGACATTTACCTTTCAAGGTCATTTTGACTTTGGACAAGAGCCAGAAGTCCCAGGGTGCCGGATCCAGTGAGTAAAGACACATTGTAATGTTTTTATTTGCTGTTAATGTTTTGAATCAATTCAGAAAATTGAGGCGTACACTCAATTTAGTACGAGAACTGTTTTGAAAAGTATGAAATATGATGGGATAAGCATGTTTGAAGAGGGGGGAATATTCGGAGGGGGACTAATGGCAAAGGGTCTTTTACTGTAATAAATTTTTTAAAAATTTAAACCTTCTACATATTGTTGGATCACACCTTGTAGTTGCCAAATCGATGAATTAATGAGAGGTACAGGAGGGAAGGGGGTCCCACCAATGGGAAAAATGAGGAGAGGCCACTAAGGCTTAGGCCATTAAGGAATATTCTCAGGGAGACTATTTTGATGGAAAAGGCAAGAAACACTGGAAAAAAGAGTCTGAGACCTTATCATGGTGGAAACACAAGGCTAACCTGAAAGCGAGGGTTCCTGGAAGGAACAGAAAGCTCTTCCTCTAAGCTTCCATTTCCAGATTTGCAAAATGAACATGGTGGTACCTACCTCCCAGGCACTGCGCGACTGAAAACAGAGTGTGCGGGCATGAGGCCTGGTGAGTGGTGGGTTCTCATGGCGCTCATCTGAGCCTGAGTCAGGGTCACGAGTGGATTGATTCTTGGGTCCCCTCACCTAGTGGAACTTAGAGGGTCTATCAGCCACCATTTGCTCCTTGAAAAATTAATTAGATGATGGGAAAGCATCTCAGGTTGAGGGGCAGAGCCTTTAGGGTGGTGACAGCTCTGGGATTTGAAATCAACTGTGATAGAGAAGGCAGGGTTGAGGCTGGGTGAGCTGGGAGGCTGTCAGCCTCATGGCGGTTGGGCTGGGATTTTCCACCCTCTGCAGCCTGAGGAAGGAGCAACTTTAAGGGGAAACAAGTGGTGATGTATTTCTGTATTCAGAGCACTGACATTGCTCCAGAAAGAAATGAGAAGAGATTATGCAGGAAGGGAATTGAGTCTGTCATGAGCTTCAAGAAAGAAAGAAAAAAAGATGTAGAAAGGAGCTGTTTGTTGCTCTTTGTTCAAGTTTTTATCTCAAGAGTCTGTTTATAAAAATGTTCTCTCTTGCCCAGCCTCTTTTGCTCCAGCCTGGTGGCTCTTTCCCCCCTCACCTCCTCCCTTTCTTGCTCTTGTTTGAGTTAAAGCTCTTTCCTTGATTAAATAATGAATAAAAGCTCTTACTGAGTCTGGCTTTCCTGGACCTAGGGAGAAATTACAGATATATGTACATACATATACATGCAAAACAGTCTGAGATAAAAGAGGCTCAAGATAAACAGGCTTCTTAGTTTTTTCTTTCTTTTAAAGAAATGTCATTCATAAACAACACTTACAACACAAATTTAAAATACGTAAACCAGCCTAAATTCAGATAGTTTGACTTAATTAAAGCTCTTGTTTGATAGCATTTATTTTTATTTAAAATTATTATATTTATTACTTGTATTTTTGTAGTCCTGGGGATTGAATCCAAGACCTTCCAAATATAACACAAGTGCTCTGCTACTGAGCTACATCTCCAGCCTTTTTATTTTGAGTGAGGGTCTCGCTAAATTACCCAAGCTGGCCTCAAATTCTCAATCTTCCCTCTTCTCAGCCACCCAAGTAGCTGAGATTACAGGCATGATATTTATGTTTTAAAAAATGGTTTGGGGTCTCCTTCACTAGTATTATTAAATCAGGTAGGTAGTGAGCTATGCATGTTACTGTCTCTAGAAGGAAGATAATCCAATTCATAACCAACATTTCTATTTGGCCTTCTTTCTCAAGGCTAATCAATTAAGGCAAACTGTTTGCCACATGCTGTCTGTATGGCTATGTATCTCCAGGCTAGAAGAACTGGCCTGGCACAGTCCTTTCCCCCTTTAATCATGTCTCATAGCTGCAAAAAGGAGTAATGGTAATCACAGCCTCCCTGTCCATCAATCTACAGGGTCCCTTACCTTGTTATCTGCTCCAGATTTGGAAGAGAATCCTTCTCCACTGCTAAACAATGACATAATGGGATTTTGACAAGAAATTTTACAAAGATACTAAAGGAAGGTGAAATAATATTTTAATGCCACAGAATGAATGAGCAGATCATGAACAGATTTCTGAGCCTCGTTCACTTGTGTTTAGCTGCATTGTGGTTAACAGTATTTGCAGGTTCAGAGAGGATCCTGAAACCAAGAGGCTTAGCAGAAGCAGAGTTGTGAAATATAAAACTTGTTTCTCTAACACTGTGGCTAATATCCATCTGCCCATCCAACACTTGGTTATTAGCTGACTATATGGTAGAGTCACTATAGAGGTAAACAAAACCAGTACCTCCTCTGGCCTTAAGGAGTTGTAGGCTATGGGGGTGGAGAGCCAGACATCAATGGACAAATAATGAACTGAAGAAAGTGTTCTGAAAGGAAGGATCATGTGTTAAGGAGAACATCTTACTACACTTGGTGTCAGGAAATATTTCTCTGAGAAAATAATGCTGGAAATGTAATCAAGAGGATGAATAAGCTTGAGTAAGAAAGAGTATAAAGGTACATTCTATAAAGAGGGGTGTGGAGACAATAGGAGAGAGAGTGAAGACACAAGCTTGGAAGAGTAGAATCAAGCTGTGACAGTTATATATCACGGTACAGCAAATTTTTCCAGAACTTAGAAAATTAAAGCAACAAATTTTGATTGTCTTATAGTTTGTGTGGCTCAGGAAGTGCGGAGCAGCTCGACTGAGCAGTTCTGACTCAGGGTCTCTCTTAAATTGCAATCGAGAAATTTAAGAGCTGCAGTACCTGTTTGGTACTGTGGGATATGCTAACTTCCCTGGCTGGGAGCAGGAGGCCTTGATCCTGGCCATGTGGACCTCACTGTGGAGCTCTTGGAGAGTCTTTGTGATCTGACAGCTGGCTTCCCTCAGAGCACAAGCTCCAAGAGATAGAAACAGGAAGTAAGCCATAATACTGCTTATGTCCTCATCTTGGAAGTCATAAACTGTCACAATGACCATGTTCTATGTATTAGAAGCAAGCCCCTAGGTATAGCCCATGCTCAAGGGGTTGAGAATTAGGCTCCATCTTTTGAAAGGAGGAGTTTCAAAACAATCTACAGCCACCACACAAGCTGAGGAGGACTTTGTAGCCACGTTAGGATGCACTGAACAACAAAGGCTGCTGTAACAAAGCACCACAGATTCGATGGCCTCAACAATAGCAAGTGATTGGCTCACAGCTCTTGGAGCTGGAAGTCTGAGGTCAAAGTATCAGCAGGGCTGAGTTTTCAAGGCCACTATACTTGGCTTGTAGATATCACCTTCTCCCCCACATTCACATCATCTTTCCTCTACCTGTCTGTCCTGGTCCTTTCTTCTGACAAGGACACCAATCATATTAGATTCGCACCCTCCTACTGGTCTCATCTTACCTTAATCACCATTTTAAAGACCCAGTCTCCAAATACAGCTACTTTTTTGGTAGTGGGGTGAGGGAAATAGGGCTTTAACACATGAAATTGGGGGCACACATTGAGTTTCTAATGTAAGGACTTTGGTATTTATTCTTAGAGCAATAAGAAGCAATTGCAGTAACTTCAGTCTGGGGTGGCATTGTTAGATTTGCCTTTAGGGATCCAGTTATAGGGAGAGAGTGTATTAGGTTGACTTGAAATCCTTATAATGCCCAGGTGACAGGCGAGGGGTGTTGGAATCGAAGTGGTGGCACTAGAGACCAAGTGCAGTTGATGGATCCAAGACACATTTAGGATGCAAAATTGTTAGGGTTTTGGATAGATTGCCTATGAAGAGCAAGAGCAAGGGAGAGTCGGTGATGATGCCTGGATTTCTGGCTTCTACGGTGACAAAACTATTGCAGAGATAGTGTAAAAGGGCAAATCCACTTTTAGAGGCCGTGATGAGAAGATTATGAACTTGTGGTGGGTGTGCCATGTTGAGGAACCTAGTAGTCAACCAAGTTGACAGACCCCTTGAAATATTGTGTAATGCTTTTGTCTAAGACTGAGAGGAAAAGTCTGCACGTCAGGTATAAGTCAGTGAGTCATGGGCAGAGAGGCGCTGTCTGGAGAGAGGACCTTTGCGCAGCCATATGGTGTGAGCTAAAAGAGAAAAATGCCTGGGGCCGAAACTCAAAGGATGCTGGTGCATACAAACATTGGCTTTATAAGCTTCATTGGTCAATTTTTCATACACTGAATTTGAAAGCATTACTTAGCTAGGTCTTCATAGAACTCGATATCATATATACGAGAAGAAGTTAAGAGCAAGAAAGCAGCCCAAACATTCTGCAATGTGACTTATGATTGTATTGAACAAAAATGTTTGTATACATCTCCCTTAGTGCTAGACACATGGAAAGACGCTGACCTCTCCATCTCATACGTGCGTGTGTGTATGTGTGTGTGCTGAAATGAGACAAAATCGAGGTGTTCTCAGTCCTTCTGTATGGCAGATGTTTAAGCAGTCATTTACCGACACACAGTCTTGTCTCATCCCATCTCTCTTTTGGGTCAGAAATGACCCAGAAATGGGGCTATTGTGGTGATTGGCCAAAGATGGCTTCTGGGAGACCTAAGAGGAGGGAGGAAATCAATCATAACAGGAATGAGATTTCTCCTCTCTTGGCGTTATTTCAAGTCTCCTTGGATAACCACATTTCCCACATGTGACCCTGGGAGGGTGTGCGGGAATGGTGCTCCAAGTCCTCTTAAACAGACAAAGAGATCATCTCAGAGGAGGATTCCTGTTGGGGACAGAACGTGTTCCCAAACCAGAATGGTTAATTCAGTGTCACACATGGCTGAGCACCTTCTTTGCGTCCTGTACATGCACAGTACAGGTTATGAGGAAGGCAGTTGCCTGGAAGAAGGAGTTAACGGGATAAGGGAGGGGTGGCAAGTATAGAGGTGCCTGACGAGGCGGTAGAGAACAAACTGAGATTGTGTGTAACAATGCTGTGCATACTTTGGGGAAGAGAGTCTCTTTTAAAGACATTGCTCTTATTACTTCTAACACCCTACATATTTACCTTTTATTGTGTTTGTAGTTTCTTGTCCTAATCCTGTCACTTGAACTGTGACTCTACAAAGGCACAGGTCTGCAACTGTTTTGTTCAGTGGTGTAGGGCAAGTATTTAGATTGGTGTCAGGACCTGGTGGACGTTCAATAAATATTCGTTGAATGAATAAATGAGTGGCTGTTCTTCAGAATTCCATGAAGCAGGATTGATGTGGGTCCCCCTGAAGGAGGTGGTGACTCCAGGGCTTCACCACACCCAGAGCAATGTATAATAAAGTCTCTTTTCCTCATTAGTCCTTATGAGTCCACTGACATTGGAGGAAATAAGAAGGGCCTATCCTGTGGGCTTCTGAGATGCTTGTACCTTTCCCAGGTCTCCCAATAGCCCCCCTTTTTTTTGGGGGTACCGGGGGTCGAACTCAGGACCTAGTGCTTGCCAGGCAGGCGCTTATGCCGCTGAGCCATCTCACCAGCCCCAATAGCCTTTTTTTTTTTTTTTTGTGGGTACTGGGGGGTCAACCTCAGGACCCTGCGTGCCAGCAGGCGCCCATGCCGCTGAGCGATATCACCGGCCCCTTTTTCGTATGTGGGTTCCGGGAGTCGAACTCGGGCCCTCGCGCTTGCCGGGCAGGTGCTTAAGCCACTGAGCCATCTCACCGGCCCCCCCAATAGCCTTTTTAATGAAAACTTCCCCCCACTCTGCCCCTCACTGATGAACCCATTCCAGGCAATATCTCCTCTGGCCGCCTCCGCGCTGCTCACACCTGCCTGTCCCTGACTCACTTGACCTTTCCCACTGTGTCCACTCAACTGTGCCCTGGGAAAGGAGCCGTCTTGTTTATTGCAAAATTAAAGGCTTCTTCTTCAGGTGTACCAATTTCTGACCTTCAGCTGATGGGAAGATGGCTGAAGGGAACTTAGAGCACTTTGGAATTATATTGACCATTTCTAGGGCAGGTTTCTTGTGCAAATAAATTTAGTCCATTTCAGATGGATGGGACAAGAGCCAGGTCAAAAGGACACTGTAGTGGGCTCACTTCCCAGATAACTGCTGCTCCTGTTCTCTGGAGGACCAGTCAGGGCCACGTCTAGCTGCGTAAGAGCACGTCCCGAGCACTGTGGGGGCACAGAGCCTGGCCTTCTCCAGACCCTTGGTGTCCGGATGCAGCCGTGTCTCTCTGGCTCTCCTCAATGTCCTCTGCTCCTGTGGGCCTCTGCCCCAAGGTTCTTTGACATCTAATAGCATTTTTTCCCTCTCCTAGCCCTTTCTTAATATCTAGGGACACATTTTTCTCCCTTTGTTGCTATTTCCACCTTTGCTAATAACATTTTTGACTGAGAAATACGTCATGGGAGCCCAACTACTTTGCCAATACCAAGTGTAAAATTGAACCTAATTAAGCACAAAAATTAATTATATCTGAAATAATTTCTGAGGGATTGTAGAAATGAAGGTGGAAGGGAAGCCCCCTCAGAGGACATGAGACTCTGATGAGATCTTGAGAAAGAACTTGGAACAGTTTCAGGGTAGCAAGGTCCAGGCTGAATATCATTCAGTGGGGCTAGCAGCTGGGCAGAGGTTGGGCCCGGAGAGAAAGGTTTATGTTGGAGAAGAGAACAAAATAATAATAATATAAAAACCCGATTACCCTCCACAGCAGCAGCCTGCTCATCTGTCAGCTAAGCAAGCAGACTTCCCCTGATCTGAACATTGAAACCGACAAAGAGATTAATAAACCAAGTTCAAGGCTGAAAAAGGACAAGACTTCCAGAGAGCTCAGTCAGTACTTGTTTAAGCCTCAGAAGCTGATTTGTGGGGCATGGAAGGAATTGGTCATTGCTTATACCATGAGCACAAGACGTAGAAAGACCATCTTGCTTTTGAGTAGGCTCTCTGCCTCCGTTGTCCCATCTGTAAAATGGAGAGAATAATATGTCTCCTTAGGCTTGCTTTGGTAATAGGTCAAAGGAAACTCTTAGAACTAAGTCTGGCACACAGTGACCACTTTCTCCCCACTCCTCCTTCTTTTATTATTATTGTTGTTGTTGTTGTTATACTGAAACACTAAATCTCTTAATTTCCTGGCAGCAGATTCTCCAGGGTTCCTTCCTACCCTGGTGGTCTCTGATTCTCAGCCTGCTCTGTGGAGTTGTCCTCTCTTCTACTTTTGTATGGCAAGGTGTGGCCAGGGTAGAACTGTACGCTTTTCTCTCCTGTAGGTGTACATTCTCCACAATGATATCTAGCTCTTCCCCATATAGATGCTTAATTAACTTCTCAAGTCTTAAATGGCACAAACACAACTCTTGACTCCCCTACTGGTACCCCCCAACTGATTCGTTACCCAACACTCCAATTTTGACAATGGCATGGTGATTCACCAAGTTGCTCAGTTCCCAATGGCACCTGGGGTACTCTCTGGATTCTTCTCTCTCCCTTACATATCACACCTGATCTGTCAGTCAGTCTAATTTATCCTACTTCTTAAACACACCTGGAGTCATTCACACTTCTCTTATTCCTTCAGTGACTCGCACCTTAGCCTCAGTCACCGACACTACAGCCTCTGACTAATTCTGCCGGGTCCTTCTTGTGTCCCACTCTAATACCTCTCCACACAAAGCCAGAGGCACCTCCAACTAATTATGCCAGATCAAGCCCAATGACTTCTTATCACAGTCAAAATTAAATCCAAATAGTTTCCCCTGGGTCATAAGCCGGGCGCACCCAGCCCCGCTGCCATCTCCTGACGCCATCTCCCACCTCTTACCCTCTCAACTGCTGCTCCAGCCATGCTGGTCCCTGCGCTTCCGCAAGCCCACCCGGCCACTCCTCCCCTGGGATGGCTAGCTGTGCCTCCAGAGGGTCTGTTCACTACACAGTGTGATTGTCAGCTCCTCCAGGGGGCTTCCCTGGTCGCCCCATCTAAAAGAAACCACCCAGCCACTCACCTCTCCTCATTCTGTTTTAACCATCTGCATTCACTTATGTCTGAATAATAGTTTCTTGTTCATATATTTTGTTTTTGTCTTACAATGTCCAGATGCTGAAAGAAAGACTACATCTGTCTTAGTCACATTGATATCCTTAGAGCCCGTAATAGTACTTTGCACATAGTAATACATAGTCAGTTACATGTATTAAGTTGTAAGGACTTCAGGCAAAGTAATTGAGTAAAAGTACATAAAGTTTGGGTCCAGAACTAAGTTAAAACCCTGGTTATTACCTTGAGATTTTATTATGCTGCCCATAACCTTGGTTATATCTGTTTGACCTTGAACTTATCAACCACTCTGAGTCTTGATTTATTCATCTGTTAAACAGCAATACCACTTACCTTGCTGAATTTTGTGACAATTACACGAAATAATAAATGCGTGGAAAATAGAGTGCCTTGGCTATTATGGATCTCCAACAAGTGTTAGTTATTTTTATTAACATCGAACCTCTGGGTAGTAATGGAAACCAAGGCCTCAAGGCATTGAAGAGAAAGAACTAGGGGAAGAGAAGCTGTCTGCCCCTGGAGTCAATAAAAGGAAAGTGAAGGGAGAAAACACAACCTTCAGCCCCCCAAACTCCCTCGCTGGCCACGCTTTCATAATGCTGCTGTTGGCAGTGCTCTTAAGATGCACATAAATGTTGGTGCATTCTAATGGGACTGGCACGGAGGCTGATAAAGGCAATGAGAGACAAGGTTATTGATGTCTGTCTGTGGGCTTCCGTGGGACCCAAGCCAGGGCTGTAATAAGGATCCAAAAGTTGCATCAAGGCAATTGATTCTCTATCACCCCAGGAAGATGTGCATTCAGGGGAGCTGGCAGGCAGGCTAGCCATAGCCTGCACTAATGAAAGCACACAAATGGCTCAGCCCACAGCACTGCTGCCCTCCCTGGAAACCTGCAGGCCTCCAACCCAAGAGGTGTTTGGCACCTTGTATTTTTAGCCATGCAAAAAATGGAAGGAAAGCAAGGATAGACAAAGGTATCTGATGCTTGCTACCTGGTGTCTCTCTGACATGTTTTAGCAAAAGAGGAGGTGATAGGGAGGCTGTGGGACAATGCCTGGGGTCCCCCTGTGTAGCCAGGCTGTTGCAGAGCCTCAAGAAGAACACAGAGGTCCTGGAAGGATCCAGCTGAAGATTCTAGGCTCAGGCTTCTGGTCTTCTTTGGGTTTCATATGCTCAATCATGACATAATGTCACAGGGACACCCAGAGCTCTGAGCCTGCAATGTGCCTAGACAGTTATGTCTGTGTGCTGGCCATCTCCCCGCTAGCCGGGGTGCTCCCCAAGGCCAGTGGTTTTGTTTTACTCATTTACAGATGCTCATGGCCCAGCACAGTGCCAAGGTCACCCCACAATGCTTGTGGAATGAACAAATAGGTTTTGACAACACCATCTCTGGCTCTTGTCCTAAAAGATGTGGCCTTGGCCTTGTGGCACAGAAAAACCTGACAGGAGCAGAAAAGTTAGAATATTGTATAGGCAACTCAGGGAGAACTGGCCTGGAGGTGAGGGAGAAGTTACTGATGTTATGTTAAACTCAGCCAGTTTATGGATCACAGACAGCTCTGTGGCTCGCTTGTGGCTGGAGAAGACAAGGCCCCACAGGCCTGCTGGTTGGCAGTGCGATTTCCTCCCCTCTATCTGGCCCCATCTCCCGCTCCTCCCTGGGCTACTCAGGGAAGAAAATCAAAGAAAACATGGGGTTTGCGAGTAGCAAAGGAATTTGGCATCTCCAGCAGACTCATTGTTCTACTCATCTGTTCATTCACTTGGCTCAACTTTGCTCCAGGCACAGGGATTTCCTAGGCTTCCGTATGAAAGGAGACAACAAACCTCAGCATGGTTCCTCACACAGCTCCCACTTCTTTTACTCCAGGCCACTTCCTAAAGGTAGGGCTGGTTCTGAAGTGCCTGAGCTGCAGGTGGCTTTCTGCCACAATCCACCCCTGGATGAATGCTGTGGAGCCTCAACATGCAGCACAGGTAAGGGCTAATTTGGTGTAAGGCATCAGGGTCCTCGTTACTGAAATATCAAGAGGTGCTCATTAGAAGCTGCTCTGCTCTCTATGAGACACCTGCTTTCTTATCTTGCTAATGGTGGAAGCTGGGGGAGGAAGAGAGCTCAGCACTATGGCCCATCCAGTTTAATTTATAACTTATTGCACAGCAGCAATTAGTATGTATTGTTTACATTTCTTCTTAACACATTCTGCAAATCCCTGAGCGTTCCAGGTAGCTGGTGTATTCACGCCTGGCTTCTTGGAAGAGTTGCACGTGTTCTGGGGAGGGGATATGGGTATGTGGGGGGGGTTCTGGCAGCAGAAGATGGGGAGGGCCAGGCTGTCTTCAGCCTGAGCCATATGGGATGCATCTCACTTGAAGCACTGGATCCTGACAGGAGCGTCTGTCTCACATTATCTGTGGCTCGTGTTTTCTTGGTGTGGGGGAGCGGGGCACTTGATTAAGATTCAGTCTCCACTTTGTCTTCTGGGAAGAAAGGAAGGAGCTTGGGAGAGAAAACTACACGTGAGGAGTCTCGGCACATCACGCCTGTTGTTCATTTGGGGGTCGATCGTGGTTTGCCTACATCTAGAAAAGTTTAGAGATGGGGAAGAGGTAAACTGGAAGTTGCTGAGAGAAGAAGGGAACCTAAAAGACAGGAAGAGAAGGAACTTGTTTTATTTTGAATGTTATATTCCTTCCGTTATAGCATGATTACTTTTTGTGGGTGTAAAGAATTGAAAAGACTAATACAGATTGAGCTTTTGGAGAAATAAGCATTTGTAAGAAGACTGTAATGCAGGGGTAAAGGTTGGTAGCAGAGGATAGAGTGGGCAGAGGGCAGACCAGTCCGTGAAAGATGCGGAGAGTACGAATCAGGTTCTAAGACATTAAAAAATTCAAGAGAGAAGAGAAGTGAGATGACGCTTGTCAGGGGAAATGGTGATGCTTTTCCCTCCTCTGGTAAACACTTAGGAGGGGAAGGCAGGGCTGGTGCCAGGGCAGAAAAGAGACAGGGACCAGAGCAGGCAGAGCTGAGCCCAGGAAGACTCCGTAAACCTCATAAGGCTTAGCCCCTGCCGTGGTGTCCTGAGAATGTCTGGGGCTGATCACAGATGCAACTGTGTTCCATCATTCTCATCCCACTCTTGGAAAAGAATCAAGGATCCTAAGTGGTAAGTGAAGGAAATGAACTTTACAAATGAAGAATGCCAGAAACTCTGGCATGTATATGATCATTTGTATACAACCTTTAAATTAATGTTTGGTGCACATATTACTAGTGTTTTCTATGACACTTCTTAATGACTGTGTTAGGAGTGTTGTTTGTCTCATATTTTAAATATTCCCAGGTGTCCTTGGAAAGCAGGAGTAATAAGCAATATTTCATAAAAATAATTCCCCAAAGGATTCCATGAATACTATATCAACTTCTGAGTTTTTCCTTTCTATGAAAAAGCTCTGTGTGTGTGTGCATGTGTGTGTGTGCGTGTGTGTGTGTGTGTGTGGATGTGCAGTCAACACTGAGATTCAGTCTCACACCTAGTGGTAGCAAGTTTCTTGGGAAAGAGCCCTTAGCACTGATAATCCTAACACTGGCTGGTGAGAATTCTTTAAGGCCACTTCTCTCATTTCTTCAGGTCCCAGTGAAATCTGAGAAATACAAGTGAACCGTAATGGCAGGGACAATAAAGAAATAAGAGAGCTAACAGAAAAAAAAACCATGGGGTTCATTGAAGTAAAAGGGAATAAAAGATATGTTAGTCATTTTCTGCTGAAGTAACTATGGAATTTTGCAGACAGCTTCAGAGATTACTGGAGGACTGGGCTGATTTAGGGAAGAGCTGCTGCTTGGGTGTACTCAATGTGAAGGTGTCCCTAGTTCCAAGGCATGGACTTGTTCCTTTCCAAACACAGCCTCTGATTTTGTCCTTTTCACGCCCAAGGATATCCACTGGAAAGAATGTAGGCCACAATACAAGATCATGGGCAGAATGAAACTTTTAGACCCAACAGAGGTCAAACTCATGAACTTAACCTTACTGCCACAGTTCTATAACCAGTAGAATTAACTAGCCAGAGAGTGTAGGAAATTGGGCTTTAGTGTGGCATGTAATCTAGTGTTCAATAAGTGGTGTTTGCACACATGAATGAACTGCTCTTTGCACAAGTACATTGTGGTGGACAAAGGTCAGGAGCCAGTTACAGGATTTGTGATTTATCATAAGAAGATGATCAGAGAAATGTCAGTGCCTTTCCTTGATGAACTCATGAAAAGCAAGCTTGGAGTAAGTTGATTGGTTACTGAGGGACAGAGAGAGGTGGGGGAAGAATTGTGGGGAAAAGAGCTATTGAGAAATATGAAAAGTACTGGAAAGTTGAAGAAGAATGAAAATTCAGGTCTACTGTAACTTAGAGAAGAAGAACTAAAGTTCTTTGCAAAAAAGAAAACATGAAAAAAAAAAAAAAAACGAGTAAGGGTAGATCTAATGTGTAAACTAACAAGACTTGTACAATTTGGGATGTCCCAAAGTATGGAGGAATATGAATATGTGGTGTCAAGCTATGTTACATAAATTAAAGGGCTTCCATGGCCAGAGTGGTTTGGGAAACACAAAGGTAAACAACGATAAACAGCGTTCTTCCCCACGGAGCTCAGGGCCTTTAATATGATCATGTTCACTGTCAGCCTCCATAAGGAAGATACAGTACTGTCATTTTCCAAACTGAGCTGATGATAAAACATTTGTTTTCATGGAGCGTTTGACAGAGTAGATATTCAAAGAAGATACTTCAGGAATGTTGGATACATTTCATTCATATTAGGTCTCTTTGGACTGTGGCAGTGTGGTGTGGCAGGACAAGTGTTGAAAAGGAATAGAAATCATATAGCCCTCATCATTGCTGTATCCACTCCCTGTGTGACTTTGGGTGAGTTATACAGCCTCTCCTGGCTTCAGTTTCTACAAATGCCAAGTGAAGCTGAACTAGATGACACTGAGGTCTTTTTCTTTTCTTTCTTTCTTTCTTTCTTTCTTTCTTTCTTTCTTTCTTTCTTTCTTTCTTTCTTTCTTTCTTTTCTTCTTTTTTTCTTTCTTTTCTTTTTTGTAATACTGGGGATTGAACCCAGGGCCTCTACACAGAGTTACAACCCTGTCTTTAAAGAATTCTTTTTGAGACAGTGCCTCCCTAAGTTGCTAAGTTGCCTAGGCTGAGCTCAAATTTCTGATCTTCCTTCCTCAGACTCCCAGAGTGCTGGGATTACAGGCATGTGCCCTCATGTTTGGCTAAGCTTTATGCTTCTAATGGGCTCCCTTTGAACATCAGAACCACGTGTATATTATGAGATAAATATATGAAATCCATTCATCATTTATTTAATTCTCTGTTTCCCTCACTGCCCCTCTGAAAGCAGGGTATGTATCTATTTGTGCACCACATAACTATAGCACCTAACATAGGACTTGAGGCATAGTGGACACTCAAAACATTTCTTTGCATGAATGAATGAGTGGCTTCATATTTGATAAACTATGGTGTCATCTGTGCCAGAAAGGAAGATGCAATGCTAAAAGAGCAGACAGCCTTCCTCCAGTGACTGAGTCAGGCTGGAGGACACTCCCAGCACAGAGGCACCATCCATCATTCTTGGGACAGTGCAGGCCAGGCATGGGTGTGCATGGGAACTCTGGCACTTCAGAGACCCATTTAGCCTGGAGGCAAACTCTAGAAAGAGTTAATAGCTCCCATCCCTTGGAGCAGGGTGGCTCCTTTCCCACAGCAAGGAGAGGCCTGGCTCCTGCAATAGGTTCCTATTGGCACAGAAGCACGAAGCTCACAAATTGCCTTCTCACAGGACGAGGCTGCCTGACAACCAAGCTCACTGCTTCATTGTCAGCTGCTGCAGACTCGGTGGCTGGCAGTGAGAATCTATTTCTCCCACTAAATTAATCACTGTTGGAAGCTGATCTCCTGGGGTTTCCTCACACACTCTCATGTGCTTGCCCCTCTTTTCTCTTCTGTCCTTTCACTGCCTGGTCCCTCCTCCTCTGCTGCAGGTGTTTGGGCTGAGGTGGGAGACAGCCACACAGATGCCAGAATGGAAACTTCACAGGACTCTGTGTGATTGTCCAGTCTGAGCTGGGGATGGAAGATGGGCCACATCTGCTGGCCCCGCATTGGAGGGAGACAGATGAGTAGATGAAGCTACTGAGAAGTCCCACCTGCCAGACTCACCCTTGGCTAATGCAGATGCCTTCAGAGCCTTCTCTTGGAGAAGAGTGGTGATGGAAAATCATTCCTTCAGGAAACTTCTTCCAGTAAGAGCCATTCTGGCTTGAAGATTGTGAGGCTGGTCATTTCTAGACTATATTTGATCAGTATTGGAAGCACATTGTCATTTGCTGCCTATAAAATCTGGGCATTAACTTTATTTTTCTAAATTAAGCCTTTTTTATTATCCTCAATTAGACCTTTGTGGGCCTTAATTTCTTAAGGAAATAAGGTGCGTGTGCTTGTGTGTGTCAGTATGTGTCTGCACGTTTGCATGCATATGCACGTGTATAGTAAGGAGAGAAGGACATGGAAACTAGTTACAAGCAGATCTTTCTTGGGGTCGTCTGCCCATTGTTTGTCCCTTGGGTAGATAGAGGAAAGGAGAGGCAGGAACAGCTGTCACAGGCCCCCAAATACCTGTCTGCCCAGTGCCAAGCCTGGCCCGCAAACCCATCCATTGTTTCTGGCAGCAGTAATCTAGACCAGTCCAAATCTCACTACAGAGAAATGGTGCCCCATTATTTCGCAGGCTGTCTTTGTGGTTCTAGCCACACATGGAATGTTTCCTAGAACGTTGAGACCTCACTCTTCAAGCAGCTCAAAGAGGGAAATAGCGTCACTCCCGCAGCCACAAACACTGGGTCCCCACAGCTGGGAGTTAGCACCATCCCGCAGGGTTAGAAAGCGGTGGGAGTCAGGATGGGAACTGCTTTCCAGTGCAAAGAAATCTAAACTAGAATCTGAAGCGAATGGAAATCTATCTCCCTGAGAGAACCTCATGTAAATTGCAACATGGAAAGAATGGAGTCTCTGGGGTCAACTGACTCACCTCTCTGTGCCATGTCCTTATCTAAGAGGCAAGAACTGGCATCCCTGCTCCATAGGGTCCTTGAGAGGATTTAGCAGCTTATGGATATAAGTACCTGCACCCTGGAGATGTTTGCAGCGATAGCCGTGATTACAATATTCATAACCACAAAGGAGCACTGGCAGTTAGTAATTAATATGTTTTAACTTTTTCAATGTGTTCTTACGTTTGTTGCTCCAGGCTCGTTTCTAGTGCCAGGAGCCTGGTTTAGCACATATGGGGATTTCAGATACTGGATACCTACATTTTTCTCAGGGAAAATGTTGAGGTCTCCCCTGACTTGTGAACCACCTCTGATACCAGAGTCCAAAGTGCTGGTCACAGAGCATCACCCACTACACGCATGGCACTGCCCTCAGGCTTGCTCTGTCCCTTACACGAGCAGGATCCTCTTCCACAGGCCCTTGCGCCTCAGAGATCAGGACAGCCAGCCTCCAGTGGGGAGGGGTGGGGACATCCCTGCCACCTTCCTCCTTGTATGCTGGCACTGCTGCCCACTCCTGCTCCCACCTCTTCTCACCTTGGTTGTTTATATCTGTGACTTTGCCCTAGCGACATTTCTGCATCTTGCTTTGGGGAATGCTGTGTCTCCCACAGGTGTGCAGGTGGAAACCTTTGTCACAAAGGGAGGCATTTCTAGAAGTCTTACACTGGTGTAAGAAGAAAACACTCCATCCCTGGAAAGCAGAATGGAAGTGCACAGGGCTCAGAGTTTAATCTTCCCTCCCCTCCTGGGCTTTATGAAGGCCAAGGGCAATAGCTCCTTACAGGTGGAGCTTGACCCTCTTCCTCTGCACCAGTCCTTCCTGGTCCCTTGGCTACACGGACAGTTGCCATGAAAGCCAGGCTACCCTTGGCTTGGCTCCTGCTCTGCGGGTCTTGCTAGCACCCCCAGCAATTTGGCCTTCCGCTTGTTTCTCTGCTACTCCACTTCTCTAGAGTCTTTTCTGACACTGACCTGCATCTTCTTTCTTTTCCTCTTTCTTGGCTCAGTCTTCCTCAGTCCACCTGCTGTCCTGATCTATTTTTGGGAGCTGATCTTTCCCCCTCATCCCCACGGCTTCCAACCAAATCCTGTCTACTAAGATTGAGAAACTTGGAAATGAAAGGTGGGCCCACTGGTGGCTTTTCCTTCTCCCTGGGCCCATCGTTCCTGTCCCATTGACTTGTACGTGTCTACCATCGTGTGTGCACCTGCAGCCCTGAGTTTTGGCATTCTATGTGCCAGGAACTGTTCTAGGTACTACCATGCTATCTATAACACTTTGTTTAACTTTTGTGACAACCCTGAACTGAGCACGAATATTACCCCATTTTCATAGAGAGAGAGAGAACTGAGGTTCAGATTGTTCCCCTGATTTACCAGTGCCAGGCTCTTAGGAACTGATAGCACCAGGATTCACCTAGACAGCCTTGGTCCAGGGCCCATGCTTTTAATACCACTCACAGTGGTTCCTTTATGCAGGGACAAATGCAAGGCAGACTCACATTGGTACTTACTCCCCGCTCTGACCCAGCATGATCACAGTGCCCTTTACCCGCAACCCTCTCTGTGCAGACCCCTCCTTGCATTTCTGCTCCACCACAGGTTGCTGTCAGGCTCATTGCAGCTGTCTCTGTACCTCCTGCGTTTGCCAGCCCTGATGCTTCCCTTCAAGCTGTCTGCTGCTGTATTCTTCTCCTTCTAATTCCCCTATCTCTCTCCTCTCCCTGGGCATGTAGTTCTCACTGTCGCTGTGCCAGCAGCTCTTCTCTATGTCTTTGTCAATATCTCTTTCTCTCACTTCCCCCTTCCCATCCCATCACCCTCCCACCCTCATCCTCCTCCATTGTGCTTCTCTTTTGTTTCCCTCTCTTGTGAATTTAGTGGCCCCATTTATTACATCAGGGCACAACGAAGAGCATTGCTGTTTGTATCTCTGTCTCCCCACTCAGGCCCCTCCACCTTCTCTGAGACTCTCAGCTGCAGAGGGGAACCATGTTCAATCCAAGCCCTGTTCCTCCCCAAAGAATAACAATGAACTCGGGAACCACAGAAGCACAAGAAAGAACATCTCTGTATTTCAAGAGACATCCTGATCTCTTGGGACAAAATGACTTCTCTTGATTTATTTATAAACTGGGTTGGGGAGTGCCCTGCATACAGATGGGTCAGCTGGCTGGGGGTGGAGCCAGCTGGTGCTTCCTGTCAAAGTCAAGGCCAGTTGTGGTTACACAATTATGAGCTTGCTCTTTCTTCCCTCAGTGCCCTCAGCAGACAGAAACATGTGCTTGGAGGCTCTGTGAAGGGGTGGGTGACCGTAACCATACATGGTATGCCACTGATACCTGTGTCATCCAGACCAATGAGACACTGAAGCCAGATCAATGAGATGACTGGAGCTGGAGGTGGAATAGGACCTTCCTTCCACCTCCGCAGGCTTCCCTGCTCTTGCTTACTGCCTTCTGCTATGTGGTGTGATGGCAGAGAGCCACACTTGTTTCTTTTCCTAGTGCATGGCCTCCTGGTCTTCCCTCTACTGGCCTGGAGTGGGGCCTGTGCACACTTTCTTGCTTAAGCCTGTCCCCTTCTGAGAACTTTGACTACTCTAGCTCACTCCATACCTCTTTTCCTCATGCAGCCCTTTGTCTTTGGTCTAGATCTTGCTGGCATCGGTCTGTGATATCATCTTCATGGCTGGGGGGCAGTATCTCATGGTAGAATGGATATGCACTGCCCTTTTTACCTCCCTAATTAAACTGTAGGCATCTCAAATATATACATCACATCTTCTGTTAATATTGTCTCTCTTCCTTCTCCAACATCTAGCCTAGCATCAAGCACCTGTAGGCGTTCAGGCCCCAGACAACCTGTACCTCACCAGAAATTTGGAGTCTTTCATCCTCTTGTCTGGCCAAGCAGACTTTCTGCAGCACAGGGAGGGTGTGAGTGATGTCTTAACAGACTTTAACAAGTGGAAAGCCCAAAGCTGCAGAACTTTGTTTCCACTCACCAGCCATAGAAAACAGAGCCAACTGAGAAGGGTTACAAAAACCCCTTCCTTATTTTATCCTGACCCCTAAAGTTGAACTTGATCAACAGGAAAGCATACAGAATTAACTAGAAAATTCTATTATCTTTAGCCCTTCAATAAGTCAGAATCTGCTTGTTGGGAGCTGTTTTTCCACTCAGAATGGTGTCTAGATAGGCATAGCTACAGGGAGCCAGGTGGAACCCAGTCCTGGAAGCAGGATGGAGCACAGCCAGCCACAGTGGTCCATCTATACTAGGATGGTACAGATGGTCTTGCCTGAATGATGTCCCTTTATCTTTCTGCCTTCCCAAAAATGTCCAGGCCATGCTCACCCAAGGATTCTCTATCTGTCTTTCCAAAGCCACTGTGGTCACCCTCTTGGTCATCCTTTCTCTGTCCAGCTCTTTGGTTTATCCCATTTGTTTTGTTTATTTAGCTGTCAATGTCTCCTTTGCCTTTGGACTTTGTCTTCAAGACTGCCTGTTGCTCCATGCCTTGCAAGCTAGCTCACACCCAGGTGCAATTCCCAGGACTGTCTTTGAGTCAGAAGAGTGATGTCAGGTGTGAGAAGCAAAGAGGAGTGGTGGGAAAAACAAGGAGAATGAATATCCCAATGCTGTTTTCTCAAAATGGGACCTGACTTTGTGGATTGAAAGGCAGCTGGAAGGCAACCATGGCTGCAGACTTGTCTGGACTGTAAGAGTTGGAGGGCCTGAGATACAGAGATGGTTTTCAAACCTGGCCATACACAAGAACGACCTAGGGTATTTTTTTTTTTTTTTTTTTGTGGGTACCGGGGGGTCGACCTCAGGACCTCGCGCACCAACAGGCGCCCGTGCCGCTGAGCGATATCACCGGCCCCTTTTTCTTATGTGGGATCCGGGAGTCGAACTCGGGCCCTCGCGCTTGCAAGGCAGTCGCTTACGCCGCTGAGCCATCTCACCGGCCCAAGGGTATTTTTTTTTTAATGCAGATGTTCAGACCCAACTCTTGAGATCTGAATTTGGTAGGTCCAGGGTGGGGCAAGGGAAAGTGTATATTTAATACATTCAATAACCCCTCTTCCTTCCCCCAACCAGGCAGGTCTGGGTCTGGGAAACACAGAATTATTAATTCCAACCCAGGCTACTCCTGCAGAGGGGGGCTTTCACTCATTTCCACCTCCTTCATCCTCAGCATTGACCTTTCTAGGGTGGCTGAGGATAAGAAACAGGAAATTTTGTATACCAGGCTGGGGTTGGAAATAATTGAAAGGATTGCTATGATATCTCCCGATCAGAGATGCCACAAGCTAACACTTAAGTCTTATAATTGATGCCCATTAGGAATAGCTTTTCCTTTATGATTTTGTAGAAAAGAATGAACATTTGAAAGTGCCGAATGCATTTCTCCATGGGAAAGCATTCATTTCTGTTGGCACCTACTCCTAACCCTCTGGCTTAACCCTCCTCTTTCTCTGTCATTCTTGATCTTCCTCCTTCCACATAATAAAAAAATACCTTTCATTTTGGTAGCTCCTTACAGTTTTCAAGCCCCTTTTGTATATATTATTTCTTTCCAATAAGGATCCGGGGATGTGTGCAGAGATTTTTAATTCCCAGTTAATAAATGAAGTTCAGAAATGTTCAATGACTCAGCTAAGGTCACCTTACAAGGAAGCAGCAAACATGGGTGGGGCTTTGTTCTCCTAAGATGAGTCTTCTCCATCCATCTGCTTTTCTGGGTCCCTTTCCTCCTATTCCTTTTCTTCTCTGCCTGCCTCCACTTTTCCTCCTGAGATTAGATCGTCAGACAAACACTTGTTAAGATGTTTCCCAGCTGCAGGGAGAGGCCCGCGATGTTGTATGGAAGTGCCTCTGCCCTGTGAAAGGAAGGAGAAGGTGCCCTGACAACAGTCCCATTGTGAGGATATGTTTTCCCCTGTTGGAGCTATTGCAAGAAAGCAAAAGCAGAAAAACCGAGTGCCATTTGCCTCCCCCAACCAAGGAGAGAGTGGTGCCAGACACAGAAACGGTGAGGCAATGGAGAGAAAGCTAAGGAAGGAGCATGAAGCCAAGGGGGAGATGAAGCACAGGCCTAGACATGCTCCTAGACATGCACTCTGACCTCTGTGACCTGCTGTCCCCAATTTTGCATCCCACTGCAAGTACCCTCTGGCAACTAAGGAACTGCAGAGCACTTGTATCCCTGCGCATATTTTAATGCTCCAGTCTCCTCAAACAGTGGGAAGGTAGAGAAAGCATTGCCCTGGGAATCCACACCCCTGACCTATCTCAACTACTTTCTACCCGAGTGGCCTCTGGCATTACGGTCACTGACCCTCTGAGCCTCTGCCTCCTCATCTGTAACATAGGGGCAGCATTGTGGGAGGGCTGACCCAGACCTGTTTTCTTTGTGGCTTTGCACCTCTCATCTGCTCTGGGTGCAGGACAGCTCCAAATTCTTTTCCACATCCATATTCAACAATTCTATACTTGTAAATGTGCTGGAAAGTGGAAAAGGCCCATACAGATGTAAAGGACACAGTCACGTGCCCCTTAATGACTTTTCAGCCAACCACAGACCTCATTTACAACAGTGGTTCCATAAAATCACATCCCCTTATGATCCTGTAGCCCTCTTACTTTGTGTAAGAGCACTCCGTGACGTTTGTGATGTCGAAAACACATAATGGAACCTTTCTCAGAGTATATCCCCGTGGTTAGGTGACACACAACTGTAATTATATGTTAGGAGGAGATAAGTAAAGAAGGAAGGAGAAATGGGCTTTTCTCCCTGCCTGGCTGCTTCTCTGTTTTAGCTTGCTATCTGTTGCAGGTGGTCCTCTGGCCTTTCCAGGTATAATTCTCATCATGAGTTTCTTTTCAGCCCTACCGGGAGGCCTGTCCTGTATTTCTGTCCCAACAAGAGCTGTCTTGCCAGCTGTCCCAACACCTGCATATGGGACCAGGTCTGCATGGCCTGCCCCCCTCTTGCCAGTCCTGACATCACTTTCTAAGTTGGTTACGAGATGCCCAACTCCTCTCTGTTGTCAAGAGGCCCATGAGTGACCAAGCTGAGCCTGGAAGAGAATCTTGCACTGAGAAAGAGCCATCTTGCCCTCCAGGAGTTGATGTTCACAAAGCTCAGCATTCCGTCTGCTAAGATAAAAGAAAGCTCAATCCCGCCCACCTGCCTCATGGGTTTGCCCTGGAGATTAATGCAGACAATTGGTGACTGAGCCCTGGTGAGATGTCAAGTGTCTGGGAACTGCTAAATCACAGATTTGTTGCCCTAATCTATTACCTGCCATTACAGATCAGAATATGAAAGGTAACATTTGTAAAGCTCAGTGCCTGTCACTGTGCTGCGGAAGAGTCTCAAAATAGTTCTCCCTCCGCAGCAGTTACTATGGCACCTGCCTCAGGGATTCAAATTCCCATACCACTCCCTTCAAAGCCAGCCCTGACACTGAGCCCTTCCTTCCCCATCCTCCCATGATCCTATGTGGCCATCCCACTAGGAAAGCAGGCATTTACAGCTCAGGAGGAAGGCAGTGGGATGTCCCAGCTCAGGGAGCAGCAAGGCAAAAGCAAGGCTCTAGAGTGGACAGGAGAGGACTCGTGTGTGCATCATGTACTTGAGCGGGCTTGCGCTCCCTCCGTGGGTGTACATGGATATGCTCTGCGTGAGTTTCCGGGCCAGAGTCCATCTGTGACTGTGTCCTCCATGTGTGGGAGCTCATGTCTACTGCGTGCAACCACAGTGACACCTGGGCACTTGCGGTACAGCCTGCACTAGTGTGAGCATCTTGTGTTGCATGTTCATGTTATGGCTGTGTGTAAGCCTGCTTGTGTGGTTAAGAGGAGTTATGAGGGCTGGTGAGATGGCTCAGCAGCATAAGCGCCTGCCTGGCAAGTACGAGGTCCTGAGTTCGACTCCCGGAACCCACATACGAAAAAAGGGCCAGTGATATTGCTCAGTGGCATGGGTGCCTGCTGGCGCACGAGGTCCTGAGGTCGACCCCTAGTACCCACAAAAAAAAAAAAAAAAAGGAGTTATGAACATGGTATTTGTGTTCACACTGTGATCTGCTCTGATGGTGGGGGTCCACGGAGGACTGAGGGGAACACTAGCTCTGGGGTGGCAGTGCCAAGCTGTGCTACCCTCTGTGAGGCAGGCTCAGTAACGAGCTTGTCACACTCAGCATTTATCTGTACAGCTTTAGACGATCCACAAAGCCCTGTTTGCTCAGGCATCGCTAACAAGGCAGCGGCGACAAGCCCATGTGCACAATGGGACCAAGCAAGAAGCTAAGGAGAGAGGGCCTTGTCTGCTTGGCTGCTCTGCAACTCACCAACATTTTGCTTCCCTCTTGCAAATTCAGTGTGATCTTTCTGCATTTTATATCTGCACTTCCTCCTTCTCAGACAAAAATAAGCTCCACAGTCATTTTGCAGCTCCAAACATTCCCATTTCCCCAAATCCTGCTTCCCTTCCTCCTAGTTCTCCCTTCTCTATTTCCAAGCTCCCGCTGCATTAGATTAGTCACATTCTTAATTAACTATGCTGGTAAGAGCTCTATTAGGTATTAAATGTTTGTCACAGTCCAATTAAAAAATCCATCACGGCAGGACAGGTTTTCTGAGGCCCAGCAGATTGATGCTGGGGGCCCTGGTACTCTCCTGTCTGCCAGGGGAATGGAAGGAGGAGCAAGACCCAAGAGGCAGGGAGAGCCAGGGGAGGGCTGCTCAGGGAGGCTTCCTGGCCTGCTGCTGGGACATTACTCTCTGAGCATCCCTAATGCCTGGAGGAGTCAAACCACGGGAGGAGCCAAGCATCCTGATTGCCCGGGACTGTCTCAGTTTAGCAAAGAGAGTAGTAGCCATCATGGTCTACAGCGTCACTGTTTCCCCGAATCCCATAGGGTGATGGGGTAGGGCCAGGAGGAGTGTGTGTGTGTGTGTGTGTGTGTGTCTGTGTGTGTGTGTGTCTGTGTATCTGTGTGCGTGAGTACAGTGGTGGGCAGTAAGGTGGGCTGTGTGGGAAAGGACCAGACTGATATTTAAGCCTCGTGGGAGGTCTTTTGGCTCCAGCACACAGAATGGAATTTGATGGAGTCGGGCTGTGGTTTCCAGGGCTCCAGGTCTAGGGCACAGCTTCCATTCAGAACTTTTTCATTCAGAATTGTCTTTCTGCTCTTTCTTACGGGTCTTGCTCGGGAGGGGAGATATGTCATGGTAAAAAGAAAAGAAAATGGGCATTCACAGGCTTTCTTCCTAAACTTCCTTGGCCCCTTCTCCTTTTCTTTTGCCCCTTTTCTCTTGCCCCTTTTCTCAGGTGGGACCCTTCCCTTTGCATTTCCACTCTGGTCAGGCTGGACACCTTGTTTAATGGCCACCCAGTTGTAGACCCTGGTTCCTTGCCACACCACACCTATCTCCCCTACTTTGTCTTTGTCAGCAGGATAAACAACAGAGAAGAGGCAATCAGTATTATTACAGCACCCCACAATGCTGGCCTGGGATGAGAGGGTGACAGAGATGTTCGGGCATCAATGCCAGGCAAGTGCGTGGTGCCAGCAAATGCGCTGGCACCTCCCAGATTTGATTGTTCTGCATGCTTTGTCACTTCCAGCCTCTCCATGTGTTTCTGGGTTTCTTGTTCTTTGGGTACAACTTTTGTGGCCCTCTTCACTGTAATAACTACACAATGATTGTCTCTTAGTGTGGTTGGCATGCCAAAAAATATCTTTCCCTTTCAGTTCTTTTGAATCCAGCCCTCCATATTGGCACTTCTTAAAATTTAACCTTACGACGAAGCCTGTTTGGATCTGTCTGGCCAAGGCAAGTGTTTACTCGCTGGAATTTGGAGGTCCTGAGGAACAGGGGCGTGACTCACTCATCTGCCCATCCTGAGCATAGGCATTGAGCTGAGGTTCATAGGAGACATTTGTTGAGTGACTAAATGAATGAGTTTACATTAATACTCCTTTTTTATTCTTCCAGGGCCTCAAATATGCTTGTCCCTTTGCTTCCACAGAAAGCACTCATACCACTGTTTATCCAGTACCTGCACATTTGTCTGACTGCTTCTGTATTCTTTATCAGAGTCACCTTGACTGTCTTAGCTTGTAAATCCCTGAAGGGCAAGACCCTTGTCTGTTTAATTGTCTCCTTATAAGGCATGAACCCATGCTAATTCTCTGGACAAAGGAACGTCCTCGATGCTGGCCCTTTATTCCTTCCTCTGCATGCTGCCCATCCATCCAATGCTGACTCCAAGGCCAGCAGGAGCCCAGGCTTGAGAAGGCAGAAAAGAAACGCTGCTTTCTGCCTTTCCTTCCAAGAGCTCGCAACCAGGTTAAAGAGATGAAACATTCTGAGGTACCACATTTATGTGGTAAAATCAAGGCAGATTTTAATTCAGGGCTCACACAGAGGGATGCAGGAAAGTCTCCCTTAGGAAACCAGAGATAGATAAGGGTCCTGTGATTCTAGAAGCCGAGGATGCATCTGGCCAATGCCGGAATTACGAAAAGGCCCCAGAGCTGTGCAGATGTGGCCTTTCCAGGCCGAGGGAAGAGCAGGAGACAGGCAGACTTGGAATCTGCTAAAGTAAGAACGTTGATTGAGCGAAAGAGTGACAACTGCAGCCTAGCAGGAAGCAGCCTTTCCGAGGACATTGTAGATTGAAAGGGAAATGCGAGTGCAAACTGATGACAATGAGAAATCAGACCCGAGCTCTGTAGGAGGCACCTGCCTCTCTTTTTCAGCACACTTGCGGCTTGCTGGCAGCCCAAGGGCCACTTGGCACAGGAGTGATTTGGAAGTTTCTCAGGAGCTGACAAAAGGAGCTGTGAGTGTCCTCGAGCCTGCTCAGAAGTCCCTTCTGTGAACGCACAGGTTTGGCCTGGCCATAGCTGGACACACCAAGAAGGCACGCAGAGTAGGGCTTTGGATGGGGAGTGCTGGCCACCACTCCGTGGGCATCAAATGGGAGAAGAGCAACACTTAGGGCTGTCCCCTTTCCTACTCATTGCATTAAACAGTAACACTATCATAATGACGTGGTTGAAGTCAGCACATCTCTTCTGCTACTTACAGAAACGGTCTCTGGGGTCCAGACTCAGAGGGCGAAGTCCTGTCCACAAGAATCTCCTTCCTGGCCACATTGGCCACAGGGGACCTGGGCTGGGAACACAAGCTGGCTGCCGGGGCGAGCAAGACAGTGAGTTCACACGGTGGGAGAAATGTTTGTGCGTGGCGCTGTATATGGGGACTTCACTTAGCCTTCACAATATGTCTGCAAGAAGGTTTTATTTTCTCCATTTTTCTCAAAAAGAAATTGAGACTGAGTGCTAAGTGACTTGTCCAAAGTCCTTCAGTTAGTGGAATGGAAATTTCAATCTACATATCCATCTTTTTATTCAAATTTTTATTGGGGTCTGCTATGAGCCAGCCACTGTGCCAATGCCCAATCCCATGCCCTGCCCTGGAAGATCAGTATTCCCTGTCTCTCTCTGCCCCAGCCCACCACGTACCCAAAGACACAAATCACACGGCTTCTTTGGATAAGTGCAGCAAATAACAGGGCCCAGATATCAGCTAGGGCTGCCCACATAATTATTTTGCTGCTAACACAAGTGGCCTTAGCAGGATTGGGACCTAAAGTTAGGCCTTGCCTCAAATTCCTGTAAGGTTGCTAGATTTACCTAATAAAAACATGGGACACTCAGTTAATTTGAAGCTGATGAATAATGAATAATTTTTTTGGTATAAGTATATCCCATGCAACATTTGGAATACATTCATACTAAAATTTTTACTTACTGTTCATCTGAGATTAAAAGTAGACCAAATGTCTTGTATTTTATTTGGCAACCTTATCCCCTTGCCATGGGTCACTGCCACAATGCTATCTGAAAGATGACACTTCCATTCCCATCCAGGGGCCCTGGCAAGGTGGTGTCTGCTCCAGGGATGCAAAGTAGCTGTAGGAATCAGGTGGGAACCGCCCGCCCCAGTCTTCTCAGCATGCAGCTTTCCACAAGACAACAAATCTACAAATCTGCCATGCAGTGTCAACTTTAGGTGGGCTCTGTACTTTCTTCTCATGGCTCCTGAGAACTGGGCACCAAGGAAGAGCTCAGTGGGCACCTCCATCTGGATGGCCTCAAAACTTCAACTCAGTATGTCCAAGCTGCCCCCCAGCTCCCTCCATCCTATACCTCTTACCCTAAATGGGTTCACCCAAGTAAACCTGGGCTGTTCTCTCTTCTAGATCCCCCCACACTGGTGTTCGGTACCCACACACTCTTTCTTCTTCTGTGCTACCCACCCTGTTCTCCTCATCTCTATGTGGCCTGAGTTCCAGCCATCATCCTTTTTCTAAATTATTTTAATATCTTTGAACCCATTCCCCTTCAAATCCAGCCCTCCTGGAGCATTCTCATACGGATCACCTCGAGAAGTAAAGCTAATTCTGCACTTCCCCATGTTCAGATGGTCACTAGCTTGCCATTTCAGAACTGCATGAAGATCCCTAGCCTAGCATACCAAGCCTCTGACTATTTGTTCCCCACAAATCCCTTCATCTAGCATCTGAAATCATGTGTGCTTCCCTGAACACATCACACTCTTTTCTAACTTTATTTACTCTTCAAAATTCAGTCCAATTGTCCTCTCTCCCAGGAGTGCTTCCCTGGCTCTGAAATTTCCTTGTTGTTCTGTGTGTTCCCAGCACCCTTGCATGCTGATATCAATCACTTAGCACTATCACCTTGCTGTATATAGCCTTTTGTTCTAGCTGCTTATTTAAAGGTAGCTGAAGAAGTGAATGATTAAAAAATGACAAGGTTGAAAGCTTATTTCCTTCTCAACTCTGAGCTCATCAGTTGCCAGCCTGGGATTAAAATGCTTCTTTTCTCTCTGGTTGCTCAGATGCTACCCGCCTCCCCTTTCCAACTCCTTGCTGCAAGAGGCAGTAGTAGTAACCTATCCCTGGCTTTCCATGTCAGGCTTCGCGTCCTGGATCTGAGGCTTCTGACTGACTAGATCTTCGTGTTATTGAAATCCCCAAATGGGTTTTGACAGCTCTCAGGGGTTAATGAAGCACCAAGCTTCCTGCCCTTGGAAACAGGAAATATTGCGTGGCAGAGGTCACAGTAAGAGTGAAATGAATTTCATGACCTCAATCTGGTGCCTTTGAGGACATTTTCCTATACTCCGAAAACTCAGAGTGGCCTGTGACTGTGGCCGACTGTACGCAGGAGAGATGAGAGCATGAAAGGCTCGGGGAGAGCAGGTACTGCTCGCTGTGAGCTGTGTGACAAAGCACTCCGGGGCCTGTCCTGCCCCGACGTTCTCCCTCTGAAAAGGGCTGGAGCAAAATGCTAAGGGAGCCCCTGCTCCTGAGCTGCAGATGCTCAGGAGCCATAAAGGCAAGACAAGGGGGTAGTTCTCTTGTGAGAGCATAGAATGAATGAGTAGATTGCTGTTTTTTAAAGTAACTGTCCCTCCTCCTCTCTTCTCGTCCTCTCCGACCACCAGCTCTAAGGCTTTGCTTCCTCTCCCCCTGCACGGGTTACACCCCCTGAAGACTCTGGCTCAGCTGGAGACTGTTAACATTTACACTTGTATAGGGACCTTTTTCAAACATTTACTTCAGGTTCGGACTGTACAAACCCGCCTGTGTAATTACATGTCCATGACTGGAGAGTGTACAGTTTTACTAAAGAGCGTTTAACTCAAATGACTAACCTAAGCCATGGTGCGGTGGTACTCTGTGGAGGGGGAAGAAAGCCACTCACAGTTTTGGCCACTGCTCAGCTTCCCTGTCTCACGTGGCTCATGTGGATTCAGAGGAGAACCAGGAGCAGGATTACATGAGCTTGGGGTTTTCATTCATTTTCCTATCTAGCCACTGTGCTGAGTTCCAGTCCCTGTGCTTGGCACTGGGCCTTCCCGGGGACTGATGTCTGCTCTCAGTGGCAAGGAAGGAGGGAGTCTAGCGAACGCAGTAATTCACAGGGTTAGTGCATTTTATCTTTCAAGTGCTTTATTGTCATTATCTCTTCAGTACTCACAGTCTCAACTGAGATAATTAACTATCATTTACTGTTGCCTGCTGGGGGACTATGGGGAAACTGAGGCAGAAGCAGATGCAGGAGGCTTGTGACTAAGGAGCAGGGGTGTGGGAGCTATTAGAAAAGCTCTGGCACGGGGCTGTCTCCAGCCCCAGGTCTCACCAACCTCCAGGAGCCATCTCCATTGCAGAGACCCAGTTCCTGGAACAGTGACCTGCACCCCAGGGTGGCCAAGGAAGCCAGGGGCTGTATAGACTTCAAGGTTTGGGGTAAAGAGATCTAAATTCAAACTTCACCCCTGTCCCTTGCCATTCATGGGAACTCATGTGAGTCACTTGCTTCTTTCAGCCCCACTTGTTCACTTCCAAAAGGGAGGAAATGCTGCTTTCTTATAGAGCTCTTGAGGTCATTAGAGAGAATATGTGTAGTATTAGCATGGCACCGGTCACGGTAGGTTCTCCATAAATGGTGATTCTTAGGCCTACTACAGTGGTAGCCACTTCAAACCCTCAACTCTTTTGAGATGCTGGGTAGCATCCTCCATGACTGCCAGCACCATTTGGTTCTCCCCTTTGCCCAGTCCTGGGCCATCAATTCACTCTATCTCCTCCCAGGTGAACTGCATCCCAGGATTCATCTGGCGAGTCCCCGAACAGCCATGGTTAAGGAGCAGCACACTTCCTGCTGTGGGGATGCCACATTGTGTGCATTGGTGGCAGTGCAGGGACTCAGCCATTGGTGGGACGCAGCCCTGGGGGATTAGGGTGACATGAGACACCCCTCCTCAAGCAACTACTCTGAAATCCACCTGACCACTCAAACAGAGGTCCACAGGGTGTGGGGCTCCCCCTTCCTCCCTATATGCCTCTTGTTCTGACTTCTCTGTCAAGATGCTTTATCAGTAATCTCACTCATACAAAATTCTTGGGTACATGGCATATGAGAGATCCCCTAGTCTACATCCTAACAAGGGAGGACCCTGAATCTGCTACCACTAAAGCTGATCTAAATGTTCTAATCTGCATAATTGGCATAATAAGTAATATCTACCTTTCAGGGTTGTGTAAAGTTTGAGTTCAGTCATGTCCATAATATCCTTAAGGCAGGGCAGATACCCTAGATATTTGTTGTATCATCCTTTAAAATTATTTTATTAACTCAGGGTTTTAGGAGGGTTCTCTACAGAGTCTGGTCATTTCCAAGAGGGTGGGATGATCTTTGTCATTAGTAGAGTTCTGACAATAGTCAGTACTCAGTAAGCAGGACCCACTAGGGTCAGCTGTCCTGGACTCTTGCAACTAACAGAGGCATTCCTGCCCCATGTCCCAGTGCACTATGAGGGTAATGATCCTGGTGACACTTCCTGCTTATGGCCTGACTTCCCCACTGGACTGTAAAATACTTAGGACAAGAAAGGTAAAGACAGTTCTTTGCCATTTTACCTCCAATACCTGGAGATACATGATGAAAAAAATGTGAGTCATTTCCTTTTCACTAATAGAATCATTTCTCTTGCTTCCCAGAAATAAAAGTGCGATGAGCTGACTCCCAAACTTTGTGAATGTTCTTATTCACCCTGATGCAAAGAGTGTCACCCCTTACCCTCCACCAGCAGTCCCCTGATGGGTCTTCTGGGATATGAGCAGATAAGATGGGAAAGCACTGGCTTCCTCCTCCTAACACTCTCCACCTGTCTCCTGCACCCCAGGGAGTGCCATAGCAATCCTGAGGTCACCTCTAGAGACCAACCCAGGAGTTTGCTGACAGCAACCTCTTACACACAGGGAAACCAGCTCATGGACAGCTTCAAGTTGGGCCATGAAATTACAACATTAGGTCTTGAAGAACCTTTAGAAGTCAAGTAACCTCATTCCATACCTTAATTTTAAACAGAACCCTTGAAGAAGTAATGTAACTTTTCCCAGGGTTGTGAGGAGAGGGGAGAAAAACTGCAATAATGATTTCAAAGCATTATTCAGCACTGAGAAGACTGATTGGTTAATATTAAGATCGAGCAATCAGCATCTCTTCTTGTGTGAATATTGGCTATGACATTCATTTGCTTTGGTGGATAGGAAGTTATACCCACCCTCTTCAAATGCTATCCTCCCTTTATATTTCTTTTTGGAAGCTTCGTCTACCTTCACTGAACTAACACTTTCAGGCATATTGTCTTTGGGCCATCCCTGGAAGATTTCCCCTTCTGTTATTTTCTTGTCTTTAGTATTTTAGTATAAGATTTTTGGCAATCCCACACTCCAACTTCTTCCATCTTTGCTTTTTGGCAGTCTATACCAATCACATTTACAAAGTTGTCCTTTGAATATAATAAACAGAGGATGCAGGGAGATTATCCTAGCCTGAAACTTTGTTGACTGTTCATTTAACTGTTGACTCTTTACATGGTTAGTCATTAGAATATAGTACAGAGCAGATGGGAAAAGTTCACACAGCCCTAGGGAACTTTGGCAATTGTAGAAACCAGAGACCTACAAATGTTCTAGATGGTCTAAGAAGTCCTGAACTCCCTGATTTATTCAGAAAAGCTTTTCACAGGAACAAGTTCCATTCTGACCATATACTTCTCCTCTCCTTATATCCCTGATTCATAAAGGCTGAAAGTAGCCATCAGACCATATGCTTCTGCCCTATGCTCAGTCCTTTCTTCCCTCTAGTAGCAGACATTGACACCCGGACACCTAACGCAGAGGGTATTTGGCAAGAGGCCCCTCCAGTCTCCTCCTGGGCACTGTACCTCCTCCTTCCTGCCTCTTACTGATGGGAATTAATCCCAGCTGGGGCAGATAACCAGGTCAGCCTCTTCCCCCCAGGACCTGTATGGCCAACCCACATAGAGAGGAAGGTTTCACAAAGGGCAATTTTCAGTAAGCAGGTGGTCATTTCTATAACCATCTGCCACATCAGCCTTGCCTAGTTATACCCTATGATCCTGCCTATCTCCCTTTCTCACTGTTCCCAAGGTACAGAATTTTGCCCATAATCAAGTGGGCTGCAGTTGGTCAAGAAGAGAAACAACTGAAAGAGTTAATTATTCATCAGATATCTATTGAAGCTTAGAAGCTCCCAGGTCACACAGTCAAACCTCTATCCTAAGGCAGGAGTGACCATGTCTCTGCCTCCCCCAGGGAGGTTCAGGCACCATTTACACACCCACTGCCTTCCCCAGAGGCCCATCCTTGCACCATCCTGTGTGCTGCTTTTCATCCTTTGTTCTGTAAAGCAGATCTGTCTGCCTGTCCCTCTTCCCCCTAATCAATTTGCCCTCTGGGATCCCACAGATCAGAAATCCCTCTCTCACAACATCACTTCAGTTACTTAACATGATGCCCTTGGACTCTGATTCTTCAGTTTCCCTTACTAAAATGTTTCATTTCCCCAGCTGGATGTCACCGTTCCCAGTCCTCAGCCATCCTGGTTGTCCTCTTCTGAACACACTTTTTGTTTGTTCTGCCATTTGTAGCACAAGAGCCAGGCTTGAGAACCACATCCAACACAGAGTTTTGCAGAATGGGTGGAATAAATGTTTTCTTGGGTCTGGAAAACAGGTCAGAGATACCCTCCAACCCCATTCTGTTTAACATTATAGTGATAGAAAGAAGATATTCATCCTGCCTGCCACATAGATTTGCATGAGACTTATAATCCATTGATCAATCATATGCAATTGACCACCTACCAGACGCTCACACCAAGCCGGAGCCTGACCAGTTATAGAAGAAGCATTAGGCCCGTCTGTTCCTTACAGGAGCCCTCATTAAGAGACAAGACTTACAAGGAACAGCAAGAGAAGGAGACAGGACTGTAAATTGTCAGGAGCTGAGTCCTGAGATGGGAACGCTAAATGCGATGTGAATTCGTTCACCAGGCTCTATGGAAAAGAAGGGACCCACACTACAGCTGACAGGTGGGCGGCTGATGAAATGAGGGCTTGGGGGTCTTGGAGGAGATCACACAGGAAGAGGGAAACAAGATTTACAGACGATTCCTTGGGAACATGGACAGAGCTCTGTGGTAAGCATAGATATTATTAAATATCATGTTATAGTATCATGGCTATTCTCGCCCACATCTGGACATCTGACAACTACTCTAAAAACTCAAGGGCCTGAGCCCACCTCCCTCCTCACTCTGTGCTTTCTGGTTCTAATCCTTGTGCTCCAATCTTGGTTTCTTCTTCCTAAAACATGGAGGCAAACAAATATCAGGAGCCCCAGTTCACCTTTGGTGCTGGGTGGTGCCGGCGGTGAGGAATAGAAGTAGTAATGTCCCCTTGAAGGCCTGTCAGAAGAGTAGCTTGGCCTGGTCCTAAGTTTGTGAACAATGAGTGCACCCCCTTCAGGCCAGGAAATCCCCTTGCTCCTGAAGGTGAGACAGAGCTGGGGAGACAGAGCTTGAGAGGAGAAAGGGAAGGGCAGGAGGCCAAGATTGGGAAGAAGGGATAGTAAGGGGAGGAGGAGGGAGAAAGGATGAGTAGATGCAGAGGAGGAGAAGAGAGGGTGAAAAATTAAGTCAGAGGAGAGAATGTGCTTGCAGAGAGAAGAGAGGGAGGAGCATGTGTACCATGGGAGCTGCCTTAATCTCTTTAATTTTTTTATTCATTGATCAGGGATTTGCAGCCAAATCCCTTGCAATAGGAGACATTTGCTTTCCTCCCACTCTGCTGTCATACAGATGAAGGCCTCTCCCTGGATGGAGTGGGCGGTGCACTGGGAAATGAATAGATGAGGAGAAGTTCTAGAAACCTTCCTCTCAGTCCAGAGTTCCTCAGTGTCCCTGGAATAAGGTCCCCACCTCTATTCTGACTTCATGTTTCATTCTCTATCACACCAATATTAATTAGCCAAAAACTGCTTCATCATTTCTCAGGACCCCAAGGGTCAAGAAATCAGACAGGGACAGCAGATAGCATGTCTCTTCTCTCGCAGGTCCAGCACCTGGCAAGGATGGCTCCCCCAGCCACAGCTTGGGGGCCCCCATTCTCACTGCTGACCAGGCTCTCTGGTCCTCTTCCTTGAGGTCTGCTTGAGAACAGGAGCTCAGTAATAAGCACTGATGGGTGAATATGTGACTGAAGAATGGAATAAAAAACACTCTCTGGAGGCACCAAGTCCAGGGACTCTGAGGGTTAGGAAAATGTCCGCACACACTCTGAAAGGTGAAAGGATTTGACTGGCCAATGACATTAAAAAGATCTACAATTGCTGGTGTACTTCTGTCTCTGCTTATTGGGTGACCTTCCCACAGGGCCCAGGATGACTAAGGGCTCTGGGGACTGGCCCCTGGAGTTGTTCCCAGCTCCTGTGCTGCAGGGGCACTGCAGACATGGATTAAACAGCTCATGACAAATGGCAGAATTATTGATTTGTCTTCTTGTGTGTCCATCGCCTGGTCTTGCTTTTTACCCTAGTTGGTCAGGAAGTCTGGTTCATGTCTCACGCAGCCATTCATCAGAGCCTCTTCCTAGTTCAGTACCTTTGGAATAACGTGTTGAAACTCAGTCAGGAGAGAGAGATGAGACGGATTCCATCACTCAAGTTGTTAATGTCAGGAGAATCTAGGTCTCTTGCACACACTGTGTCTGCATCAGAGGTCATCATTTTCTGGCATTCATCTCAGATCTACCTCCAACATTTATATCCAGAAATAGTATGCTGAAAGAAAAATTAGCAACAGTGGAGGAAGAAAAAAGGTGCAAAAGGACCCTACGTAAGAGTCCAGATTTTTCTCCTAGCAACACTTACCCTGCACCCCATCTACTGCTTCTGGGGACTATTGCCCAAGTACCTGTTCTTGCAGCAGTGTGGCTTTTGGAGTTGTGGTCTCTGCGTAACATCGGATCTTTATGATAAAATGAACCCCGTCCCTTAAGGAGAGCTTGTGGGTCCATAGACATCAGCTCCTTTAGCCCTCAGAATGACTGCTGTGAGACAGGCAGGACAGGGGCTATTTCCCACTTGATGGATGGGAGACGGAGAAAGCAGTCCTGACTTCTGGTAAAGTCCTGGGCTTCTGAGGCCTTGCCATAAAGATTCACAACTGGACTTCCTGTTTTCCTGTAAAAAGGTCACTAGGAGGGTGAGTAATGAAGTGTATGGTACTCGACATGTTCAATCAGGAGTGAGGTAGAGCCTGTGGCCCAGCACATCTGGTCACCTGACTCTCTGTTCTCCCATCCTTGCTGACACTCAGGGCCTCCAGAACAGTTTGCTCCTGGCTGATATACTCATCCTTGGCAGAGACCTTGGCCTTTGTCTCCATCCATAATGGATCAGAGGGAGTCTGTTTCAGTGGGTTCTGACCCACTCTTTGCACACAAGCCCCCAGGCTCTTCCAGTCTTCTGGACATGCTGCAGCCCCAGCCTTCTTGAGAAACCATGATTCCTTTGCCAGCCTGGCTTACCCAATAAGGACGGGGACATCTGACTCTAACCAGCACTGCTGAAGGGAAATCTGAGCCACTGGGTGGGGCTTCTGATGGGCTGGGTCTTGGGGCAGTGCTGGCATCTTTGAAAGTGGAAGGAGGTTGGAGGTGGATAGAGGCAGAGGTGCCTCTGCCTCCATCACTGGACTCTGCCACCATCCTCTAGTTTAGCTCTCTCCGTAGCACCTGGCACTTCCAAGCACAGCACCTGTGGCTAGTTGGTGCTTTCAGTTTGTTGGCTTTCTTCCCTTTCCTTCACTGTGGTTGTTTCATGAAATGGGCTCCAGGGATTGGCAAAAGAGTGAGAGAAATTCTATCTTCTAGTATTGATTTCGGAGAGAAGAGAATTCCCTGTCTGTGAACCTCTGCTTTCAAGGAATCAATGGAAATGTGTTTATCATAAAGTCTGTCTGATCCACTGAAAGGTTGAAGTAGTGGTGTAAACGATTGGAAGAGCAGAAGAAGGGGAGAGGCATTGCCAGATCTGGACACTGGCTCTGAACAAGTCCTAGCCACTGAACTATTCCTGGGAATATTGTCTCTACTTGATAGATGGGGTCTATGAACTGCCTCCTGCCCCACCCTCATGAATGCCCTGCTCCTGGTGGGGTGGACAGAGATTACCTTATGCTTTGCCCTCTCTCCAAGGCACTCTGGCTTCCTGGCATTGCTCTTGGAACCCATTGACTAACACACCCACTGTGAAGCGCTCACTTCCCAGGAGTTGAAGCTCCTTTCAATTCTTTGGGAGGACATGTGGAGAAAATACTCAGACAATCTGCTTTCCTGCTGTCTGCCTGGGTTCTCTTCTCTGTTGAGGTCAGAGGGAGAAGGATCTCCTTCCTGCACTGTCCTTGTCCTGCACCAAGAACAACTGAGCACCTGGCCTGGTGGGGCAGAAGGTCAGGCTGAGTCCCACCCACCTGAGGAGCTGCTAACTGACAGTTTGCAAGGCAAGAGTGTAGTAGGCATCACTTCACCAGGGACTGAGTGACAATGAGAACCCTGGACGCGTGTCATCTGGCACAGTCCCATGTGGCCTGGGTGGCACTCTATAATACTGCTGGGACCTCCAGGGAGGCCGCACCCTGCTGTGGCTACTGCTTCTCTCCTGCCCACTATTAACGTGGGCCCTTAATGAGGATCTCAGAGCACCCATCTGGTAAAGCATGCTCCAGCCCTCTGCTTCCGAGAACAGTCCTCCCCTATGAGGCAGCTCTTCCCCTTTCTCCTACCCATTCCGCCTCCCCATTGGAGTCCTTCCTTCTTCTACCTGCCTCCTGACATCCCGTACCTTTCTTTTTCCAATCTCTTTCCCAAATGTCCTGTCTCACTCTCACCCTCAGTATGTCTAGCCACCTACAACAAATACACAGCGAGCACAACCACAACCTACGGACTCACAATCGTGGACATGCACACTCACATTCACATCCTTTCATGCACAGTCACACTATTGCACCACACACACCTCTTTAAGCACACACACCACACGTAATACCATCCTGCACACAAACACAGCTGCATACAACCTTGCTCAGAAAATGCCCTGCACCCAGGAGCGCTCATCTCCTCACCTCTGCCAGCTTCTGGCATAGGGCTGACATGACTGACAGTTCTGCTGTGATAGCTGTCACACTATGGGGACCAGCCACATCTCCTCCAGTGACACTCCTACCCCAGGCCGGGCTAATTGAGACAGGAGAGAGTGTGGGCAGTAGAATGTGTCAGAGGCAGTGCGAAGCCTGTTCAGATGTAGGCCCGAGCTGAGCGCCCCACACACAGGAGGCTGACTTCAGGTCGAAACCATCACCAGGAGCTGTGCTGTGCTGGCTGACTTAATGGAGCCAGATTTGTACTGAGGTGTCACTGGTTCCAACCCAGCTCCAGTAGGCAAGAACTAAAAAATATTTTTGTCTGACAGCCGATGGCTGCCTTCTGTCAGCCAGGAGCGGTTCTACCACCCACCTCACAGGTGAGGTCATCACAGGGTCTGTGCAGTACCTCAGCATTGGTGCTGGGCGAGCAGAGAGCTTGGAGAGCTGGTGGAGGCCTGGAACAAATTAGAAAAAGGTGGGCATGCCCCACACACCCCTTTCTCCTTCTCTCCCCATGCAAAGACAGACTTTTTAAAGTCTTGGCAGATGGGCATGTGGCCTGGTGATTTAGCATGACTGTGCCCCTTCCTAGGGTTTGTGCCCTCCCACATAGACAGGGCACATAGCTTTTTGAACAGAGCCCTATCTGGATTCCAGAATACTTAACTCCTGGGGCCTGAACCTGTGGGCAGAATAACTCACATAACCATGCAAGGTGCCCTGAACAGGCATTCCCACACCAACTCCATACCAGGCCCTACCAAGCCAGCCTCCTTGAGTCTTCTTATTATCCTTTTAGTGACAGCTCAGACCTAAAGGGTGACAAACTTCCTAAGTCCCTCTTCTTTTCTCTTCACAGGCCAGTGCATTGGCCCCTACTCAGGGAAGGACAGAGCAACTCACTTAGAGAAGGCCATGGCTGTCTCTGTTCTATTGGTGATGGGAGATGCAGCAATAATAACAACCATTATAAAAGTTAAATTGCAAATAGTCTTTTACAATTTTCAAAGTGCCATTGTACTCCTGTCCCATCAGCCTTGAGAAGGACCATGACCTTGAAGATTCCTTCAGCGCACACCAGCATCTTCTGTTTCGAGAGGTGCCTGGTGTGGTAGCAAGGGAATGGGGCAAAGCATTAGACAGATGAATCTGAATACCATCTCTGGCCAATTATGACCTGAATGCCAGCTTGTAGACTCTTTAAGCCTTAGTTTATTTGCAAAATGAGGACAATGCTGACTACTTTCCTGCAAAAATTAAATGAAACATTTTGTCCCGGAGGTGGACAAGGGATGAATGAGTAAAAAAAGAAAGTATGGAGGCCAAATAAGAGATTAACTTCACAGAAGAAGCAGAAACATAATGGGGGGAGGTGTTAGGAGAGAGAGAATTTTGCTTCTGATGTATTTCATGGAGTATTTGTGAGGTTCATATTGCCCATCATGTTCTGTGCAGTGCATGGATTGTAACAAATCTCAAGCCACCTGCAGTTGCTTAGAGGTGACAAAATCCCAATGCACCATAATCCTTAATCAGTCATTTGCATCAGAGCAGCAGCAGGAGAATAAAAGAAAGACACACCCACTGGGTGGGAGAAGGAAAACTTTGTTGGAGATGGTGGAAGAAATTCATTGAGATAAATTTTAACAATATTTGACAGATATTTTGTGGGAAGAAGGAAGTAGCATGCCAAGAAGATGGAAAGACTTAGACAAAGGCTCTCAATGCGGTGCAGTTAATGGTCCACCTTCACTGGATCTTGGAGTACATAGCACGTATTATGGTCTTCCTTGCGGTGAGCCAGAAATTGTGTGGTCCCGTGAAGTCAAGAAATACAGTGTGGGAGAGCAGTGTTACCTCTCAGGTTGGACCAAAAGGCAACCTGTGTCCTAGTTTACAGAAGCCACATAATCCTCTTCTCTCCAAGGTAAAGCAGGGCTCATTTATTTCTGCATTTACATATGTTCTTTGTATCGACAGCAAAACTACTTTTAGATGCTTTCCAAACACCTAGGACTTTCTGCAGCTAGAATCAGTATCTTTGAAGAAACCTGTTTGAAGACAATTTTTACATGTACACACCAAGTTGGGTGTCTCAGGGCCATAAAAGGCAGTATGCAAAAAGAGTATGAGTGAATTCACAAAAATACTCCCAAACAGGGAAGGAACAAAAAGAATATTCATATGTGTTGGCGCATCAAAACAGTGTGCCTGAAGAACACAGTCAGATCCCGAGGTAGGAAGAAGTCAACTTCTTAAGTAACGCTCCAGTAACAAAAAAAATCCCTGTGAAAAAATAGTCTCAGGACTCAGAATTTTAATTATTTCATTATTAATGGGACTTAAATTTATACAAACACAAAATTATGTACATATTTCCAGTGCTAAGATATTTTATATAATTATAAACAAATTTATATGTTAAATCAAAACTTTTTAAAAACGTACATTCAAATCAATTTAACATGATATACTGTTGTTTTCCTCAGAATAAATCTCCACTTACAAAGTGAATGACAAGTCTGACTATTGAATGATACCAATGATACCAATGATGCCAATTGTAATGACTTCGAGATAGCCATACATTATATAGTAATTTAATGTTTCCAACACTTGTCTTCTTTTTTCCTATAAACTCAAGATACAATTATACTCTTTAAATCATGGCAAACTCCTGATGTGTCAGTTAGAAAGTTAGTTAGGAGACTGCTCTCCTGTGTTATTTCATTTTATTTTTCTCCTTTCTTCCCCTTTGTCTTCCCTGTGCCTCCCATCCCCGTAAGTTTCCGCTCAAATGTGTATCCTCAATATCTGCTTTTTGGTTTTGTTTTATAAGGAAATATATAGTACTGCTTTGTGGTTTGCTTTTAGCTGATGTAAATGATATTGGGAAATGTACTTCATGCTGTTTCTCACATTATCATTGACTACCCTGTTTTTTTTTTTTTTTTTTTTGTGGGTACCGGGGGGTCGACCTCAGGACCTCGCGCGCCAGCAGGCACCCGTGCCTCTGAGCGATATCACCGGCCCCTTTTTCGTATGTGGGATCCGGGAGTCGAACTCGGGCCCTCGCGCTTGCCGGGCAGGCACTTAAGCCGCTGAGCCATCTCACCGGCCCAACTACCCTGTTTTGAAGAACTACCCATGTTGCTGAGTGAATTTTTTCTAAGTACTGCTTCTAACTGTGTGCAGTGTCGTCCTACGTGCTAGCTATGTGCTAACCCTCTAACTTCCTAGGGATAGACAACTACATTGACTCCGGTTTCCAGCCATGATGAATAAAGTTGTGGCAAATATCATCGTGGATTCTCCTGAAAGTACCTCTAGAGTGTCTCCAAGAATGGCCTGGGGTGTGCAATACCTGCACCCAGACAACTCCAGTGCAATTGCTTTCCATGGTCACTGTGCCTGCTTAGACTTTCAGCACAGCACATTACATATGTGGTCTTCTCCCTCCCTCCCCAACCCTATGGTCTTCACTTAAAAATGCTTGCCAGCTTGCTAGCTGTGAAGCATTGCATCAGTGTTTTAATTGGCTTTTTTTTAAATCAATAGTGAGATTGACCCTGTCTCCAAATACTTGTTGTCAGTTTGTTTTTTTTGCTGCCATGAATTCTCTATGCATAGTTTGTGCCTGCTTTCCTATTAGATTTCTTTTCTGTTCATTAGCAGAATTTCTCATGGGTTTCATATATTGAAAAATGTATTGCCATGTTTGTGACCTTTCTGAAAATTGTCTATGATGGCCACTAGTGAAAAGAAAATTTTAATTTTCATGTAGTGAAATCTATTAATTTTTCATCTTGTTCTTTGTTCCCAAGTCTTATTTAAAAGTATTTTGCTAACTCAAAGAGTCAAATGTATTTACATATATAAAAATATCATACGTATAAACACATGTTAACTTAAAGGTATGAGGTTTGCTCCAGGTTTTTGTGAGGTTAAGGAAGTCCTTAGTTTTTTTGAAAGCTATTTTAATATCACAAGTAGATTTATACTTCATCACATACTTCCTCTGAATATATTAAAATATTAGATAATTATCCTTTCACCCATGAATATAGTAATTTAGAACAGATTTCTCATGTTAAAATACCCTTTCTTCCTGGGATAACTCTTATTTGATTGTAATCTTCCAACTGTTTCAATTCACTGTTGTATTCAGTTAATTAATATTTTTCTTCCAGATTTTTTTGTTTCTATTTGTATAAAATGTCGGGAACTTATGATTTTTGTCCCTGCACTGTCCTTATCTAGTTCTGGGCTCACAATAGTAGCCACATGAAATGAATTGGGCATCTTTGTTTTTTCTATTTTTTTACACAATTTATATAATATAGGGATTATCTATTTCTTGAACATTTACTAGAATGTAACTTTATAAGTGACCAGATGTAGCAGTATTCATCAGAAGTTTCTCAATTATCTTCCTAATATCTGTTTTAAATATTATTATACATATAATAATATATGGATATATATATATCCATTTTACCTAGGTTTTTTTTTCAATTTTATTGACATATTCATGATTTTATTACATTATTTAAAGAAAATCTTTGTCATGCCTGAATTTTACCTCTTATAGCAAACAATCTCTAGTTCCTCTCTGGGTCTGACTTCCTTATCTGCCACCAATCCCTTTTCTTGCTGCAGAGTGACCCTTTCCATCCAAAGACATGTGAACCCTTTGACTGGGTAAACCTCTTTTAATGCCTGTATCTCTTGGTCCTAAGAGTCTAGTCCTTACCTTTTGGATGTGGTGCTGGAAAAGGAGCTAGTAATCAGATGGGGAGGGGTAGTAATCAGATGGGGAGGGGTAGTGAAGAGGGAGGGGAGGGGTAGTAATCAGATGGGGAGGGGTAGTGAAGAGGGAGGGGAGGGGCACACCATTCTGGGGTGACCACTGTTGGTTTCTCCTTAGCCTGTTCCTTAAGCCAAACTTACTTGTTGCCAAGTATGTGAGCAGGTGGCCAACTTCATAATCCAAGTTATGCTATTATTAACTACTTTTTAAAGATTGATATCAAAATGAAAGCCCTCCAGTTTTAAAATTCCCAAGGGTTCTCTTGATCCCTAGTTGGAAAGGCTCTACTTGACTTTACATTTTGCTGTGTTTGTTTTTAATATTGACCTTTTATCATTTCAACACATATTAGCATAGGGATGTCACAAGGTTTTTACAGTTTAAAAAGCAAATGTTCTCCAGGAAAAGGAAACAGTACTTGTAGAGAGATGGGCTAGTAGAGTGCAGGGGTTAATGTGAGGACAACAGGTGGAGAAGATTCTAGACACATGTGCAGCGCAGCAGGCAGAAAGCCTGGAAGGACAGCCTGGGGGTGGAGAGAGCACTGTGGAGACACAGAGGGCATGAGGGCTGTCAGAATGCAGGCTGGGTAGCAAGGAGCAGTGTTGGGAGTGTGCCAGAGGGAGGAACTGGGGGCTGCGCTGCAGAGCACTTACACCCAGAGGTGCAAAACTCACTTCAGGGTCATTCTTGTATCAATCCCATTCTCCAAACAGAGGTCCATGCCTAGTTCTATGGCTGCATCAGGAGGCAAGAAAGATTCACAGCATCATGGTGGGGAATGGACCTTGTATAAACTGTATTGAGGCAGCATAATTTTCAATAATCCAAAATCAGTACTGAATACTGAGAAGGAAACAGCAGACTGGTGTGATTAAAGTGACAGCAGGTAGGGCGTGATAGAAAGTGCTCTGAGGAGGGGACTGTCCATGCCCGAGACCTGAAGGTGGAGGAAGCTCGGGAAAGAGCTTTTGTGGCAGAAGGAGCCACAAATAATGGCCGTGAGATGGACAGTTATGAGGTGTGCTAAAGGAAACGTGGAGACATGTGAGAAGGAGGAGGGGCAGAGGCACCAATCATGGAGAGCCATGGATGGGCCATTGGAGGGCTTAAAGCAGGGAGGAGTGCAGCCTAACTATGCTCTGCAATCCCTCTGAGAGGAACCAAGGTCATCAGGGTAAGACAGGAAGCTGAGATCTGGTCTGGATGCTGCTGAGGTGGCCCAGGCATGAGAAGTTGTGTGTTGCAGTGGGGGTGAGGAGGCGATGGGGTGCCATGCTGGAGGACAGCTACGGATGGGAGAAATTAAGAATGACTCCTGAATCTTAGGATGAGCGATGGGGCAGATGGCAATACATTTACTGAGATAAGAAAATCAAGGCTGAGAAGGAAAAAAATGGAACCAAAGCTTTTGTAAATAAGGAGGGGAAGAGGGGTTGAAGGGAGAGTAGGGGAATGGGAGAAAAAAAGAATCAAGTTATATCGTGTACAGGTACAATTCGCTATGATGAACGTGATCATTATGTATACCTAAAATGTGCCGATAAATTTAATTAAAAAAAAAAAAGAAGAAGAAGAGCAAGGCTAGAAGAGGCCAGGGACATGGTGGGCAGAAGAGCTCAGCTTGTGGAGTAGAGAGAAAAGATGAATTGAAGGAGGAAGAAGATTTTTATTTTACTACGAGAGAAGACTGCATTTGCTGTCACAGAAGGACAAAGAGACACTGAATAGAGAAAGCAGATAGGCAAGAGTGAGAAAGGGCAGCCGATGTAGGAGAGGAAGACAGGCTGGATGTCTGAGAAGGAGCGAGCTGGGTGGGGGCACTCCCTTCTCAGAGACAGAGAAAGAAGGGGACAGCATTTGAAATTGCGCACACTAAAAGTGGACTGAGTCTCTCACCCAGGACGCCAAGGCATTTGCTGCCATTTGGTAAAGGACTGATGGATTGGTGTGGGGGCAGAGGAGCCCCTTTAAATTGTTTTAAACCTGGTGACTTGAGACTATTCCCATAAGTAACCTACATTCCACCTAGCTGGCATCTCATAGTTCCTTCCCAGTCCAGCAAAGCAGCTCATTTTTTAAAAGTAGAGTCCTATTTCCATTAAACATTTATTGAGTGCTTTCTATAGATGAAAAAAACTGCAGGTTTGAGGGTATAAACATAGCTGAGGCATTGTTCTTTGTCTCAAGGAACTCACAATCTAGTTAGGGATGGTGACAGCCAAGCCTGAGCTATAAAGCCTGGCAGAATAAAATAAGTGTTAGGAAGGAATTACCAGCAACAGCTAGCAGCGAGGAGATGAAGTAAAACATAATTCTGATGGGTGGAGGGGGCCGTGAATCAGCTTTATGGAGAAGAGCTCTTGCAGGGTGGCTGGAATTTTGCTTTCAGGTGAAGTGGGAAGGAGGCCAGCAAAAGCTACTGCCATCTGCACCTAAGGTAGTGGGGCAGGGGGTCTCCAGAGAGCCGAGTAGAAAGGGGCGGGAACCCAGGGCTTCGGCATTGGAGAAGAAATCAGACCAATTAGCGCAGAAGAAAAGGAGCCAATGGGCATCTTCCCTCGGGGGCTACTTTGGATTTCTTATTCCTGCCCCATGCTCCTGCAACCATGCGCTTCCCAGGTTAGGAAGCTGCCAAGAACACCCGCGCCTTGAAGGACTGAGGTCTGCCTGGGACGCAAGCTTTCGAAAGCACAGTGTGGACGCTGTTAAACTCTTTCTATTATAGTTACCATCATAATCGGCATTTCGCACACTGCCTGTTATCTCCTTCTGGTGTTTAGCAGCTTGGAAATGTTCTGCCTGTGATTTCTTCATCTAGGCAGAACTGTTCCCTCCAGCTTCCCCTCCTCCCTTTACTTTGCTTTTTCTCCTAAATAAGAGCCTGAGACCATGAACTCTATTTTTTTTTAGCATAAAATAGTGATAAACGTATTTTCAAAACCTATAACAAAGAAAGACCTTATGCGGTGGAAAGATACACTCTTAAGTAAATAAAACCCTACTTTCTTAAATTTTAAATCTGTCCCTCCCTCAAGAAAATATACTCGAGCAATTTTTGTGTGTGTGTGTATGGTGAACAATTGAACTTATTCATAGATTGGAAAGGGCTTTAAAGAAAAAACAATGCTCCCTCTTTTGCATAAGCCAAACATTTTTACTCAGGGCAAAATCAGTTGCTCTTTTAAGCAAATTGATTTTTCTGGAGGATGCTGTAAAATATTATCGCAGGCAAAGCCAGCCTGGGGCGGAATCATGTGAACAGTGTGATGCTTGTCTGCTGTGCTCTCCTGATCCATCTTTCCTGTTCAGGGCTGGCCTCGGCTGGTGCCCGTCCCACTCTGCCTGAGGTCAGCCACACAGAGCTCTGGGAGTCTGAGAAAGTGCAACCAACTGCTGGCTCAGCCACCAACCAGATGTGTGACCTTCAGCAAGGTCCCTTTCCCTCTCTGGGATATAAAATGAGAGTTTTGGATCAAATGTCTGCAGGATGAGGCTGGTTGTATGAATGGATGAAACAGGTCTGACAGTGGTGGGCACTAGGGTAGAAGTAGAAGCCCTGCCATGACTAAGGGGCAGAGGCTACTCTGCTTTGGCTGATTGCTTCCAGAAGGTAGTGCAAGTCCAGTGTTGCTAGAACTTACAGTTTTTTTTTTTTTAAAGAGATCTGAAGTTATGAATTTCATGTGAAAATTCAATTTTAAAATCTTCTTCAGGACAAACATACCAGCAGGCCTAAATTTGTCTACGGGTAGCCAGCTTGTGATCTCCGGACCAGATGATGTCTACAACACCTTCCGTTCTAGGAGTAGTTGGCAAAAGATTAAGGATCTCTTTCTCTCTCTTTGGAGTATTTTGACAGCAGCCTCTTAAAGACAGGAAGTCCAAAAAGTGAGTCTCTAGTGATGGAGCTGGCAGATTTACAACAGGCCATTGGGAAAGTTATTTGCAGCAAGAATTGTACTAAGCTCTGCCCTGCTTCCCTGCTGGATTGTGCCATCCTGGCAGCTTGGTGCTCTGCCCACATATAAGGTCAACATTTCTATAGTTTTGCTTCTAATGAAAAGTGACCCAGTCAGGGCAGTCAAATCCAGATGCAAAATTGGCCATACATCCTGAACAACACTTTAACAAAATAATCACCTAAATTGGATGGGAGGAGCTTCAGTAGGCATGGGGAAAAAGTTTGCAGAGATCTCAGTTTTGAGAGAAGAGGGAACAACCACGGGAAATGTAATTATACACAGAGTGTCATTTTATCTTCCTGCCCCCAGCACATTTTTATAGGTTTGATCTTGAATGTCCTCCAAATACCAATGTGTTAAAGGCTTGGTTCCCAGGGTGAGGCTACTGGGAGATGGCGCAACCTTTAGGAAATGGGGCCTTACGGGAGGTCCCTAGGTTGTTGGGCGTGTGCCCTGAAGGGTCATTTTGGGATTATGACCCCTTCCTGTTTCTTTTTCCTGTCCATGAGTGGAGAAGTTTTGCTCTACCGAAAGCTTTCATTATGATGTGCTGCCTTACTACAGGTGCTAAGCAATAGGGCCAATTACCATGGACTGAAAACTCCAGAACTGTGAGCCAAAGCAAAACTTTTTATAAGTTAATAATCTCTGTATTTTGTTATTGTTGGAAAGCTGACAGACACGCACATATACCCTTTAATAATGTACTGCCAAAAACTCATCTTGCCTTGATACCTGGACATTAGTGAAAATGCCCTTTGTTCCCATTTAAATATTTTCTTATGGTTCTTATGGGAAAAATAGTTGTTAGGTTTTTACTTTTCATAACTAAATACTAGCTTTTCCCTTTCTGGAGGTCTGATACCTAAAACATGACTCTTTCTTAAACATCTCATATTTGCCAATATTCAGTACTAAAGCAACTGCCTTTTAGATCCAGACAAAAGCTTAGATGAGATAACTGATAAATGTTAAGTTAGATCAAAATATATGCCAATCATTTATTTCTTAATGTTTATTAAATTTTCTCCTTGACTCTTGTTGGATCTTCACAAACTATATTCCTGGACCGCATTAACTTCATTCCTCACAGAAATATCTTTACTGAGTCATGTTGGTTATCATGCCCACGACTTTCATGGAAGCGATTTTAAGAATCAGCCAAATGAAAAACATTTCCACAAAAACTGTTGGGGAAGACAACTCATTGCCAGATTTTTTGTAAAAACTATTGTGGAAGATATTGTCCATTATGTTGTTCAATATTCCTGATACAATGATCCACGTTATAAATTCTTCTTAGAATTTAGTATCAGGGAAGTGTTTGCTTCTCTTGGCAAAATGGAATGCTTCCTATTACATGATCATGAAGATTCTAGGCCTCAGAATTTTCCATTTTCTGTTTCTCCTTGGCTGCTGGGAATCTTACAGCCTGCTTTCATGCTGGTGACATAATCTATATACTCCCAAATTTGAAGTATACTTATCTTTCTGCTTCATTTTCTTGGTCTTGACCTGCTGTTTTATTTTAATTGTTCTGTATACATGTGTTTTATGTTTGATAAAATAGTTTTTGAAGTAACAGCATACAAATTATATATCTATATCTATATCTATATATATATATAGATAGATATGATTGCTTAAAACATGTCATTTTATTGTTGTCTTCGAATTACTTCATTTGTATCTCTTTAATTTTATCAGCTGTAATTGTAATTTCTTCCAGAAAAATCTTTCAATTGTACTTAACACAGAGCTTTACACCCAGTTAACACTCAATAAATACCTGCTGATTTGCTCACCTCACCATTAACTAATGGCTCATTCCCAAAACACTGAGAGAAGGAAAAAGCTTAAATCACATAAAGAATGAAATTTCACTTGTAAATATTAAGTGAGAGGAAGGATGGTTCTCACATGCTCTGCTGCTGTATTCTGTAAATGAATAGGGCATCTGCCACAGAAACTAGAAGTGTAACCTACTCAGTGAAAGCCTAGATCCCAGTAGGGACTCCTAAATTGAAAGGGCATTTCAAGGCCAGAGAATAGGCTGTACTCGTTTAAGATCTCCCTTTAGCAAGATGCATTAAGTACTGTATTTGGGAAAGACAGAGAGGTGAGGAGTTGTTGAGTTTTGGGGGAAGGGATTGTTTGCATAGAAAAGAAGACAGATTTAGGGCCATGACTCACAAAGTGGCCCCAGGACATTATCAATGGAACCACCTCTCCCTTGAAATTGTCCAGCTTTGTGAACTTGGACAAGGGGTGCTGAAGAAAGGTGACAATGAAGAATCAACTATGTTCTACTTTACAACCTATGTCCTCCCACAACTCTGTCTTTCTTCATCTTTCAGCTGTTGGACCGCTAAGTCCAACACCACCATGTTCTCTCCCACAGCTCTGATCTGGGCAGACTGAGGTCTAACGCAGTTCCCACTAGGGATAGAGAAATGCATACATGGTTGCAGCTGTGGACTGTGATGAGGTGGCACTGACTAGATCTGCAATAAACTGAGGCCAGCTACCTCAGAGCTAAACAGTGTGCACTGCCAAGGGAGGAACAACATGCTGTTGGAAAATGTGTCTGTTGATGCTCATTTAACTAAAATGTTTATTGACCCTTTGCAGTAATATGAATATTTAACATCTAACACACCTCCTAATTTTTGGTGACAATGTCTTATAGCATATACACTATTAACACACTAATGCAATGTGTACCTATGTATTTTGACTGTTTTAGTAATAATTTGCTGAGAAACAGCAATTCATGGTCACAATTTATTTTGAAGGGTGTTTAGTAATTTAGCATGCATCTGTGAAATGTTACTTAATCCTGGTCTGTGTGCATAATTATATTTTAATTTGCACATGATTGCTGACTTTCATATCACTTGAACAATCAGGATGCATCAAATGACTGGCTGTTGTCTTATAACATTTTATTTTCCCCCTTGGAACTGTTGGAAAGAGACCATCACAGCCCACAACCATCTGCAATATCGCATGTGGATTGCTGAATATTGAATAGATATTATGAGTATTGAATTTGGCATCACTTCTGTGGTCATATTTCTATGTATTTTCATTGCCTACTGGAAAGAAAGTTAAAAGAAGGAGAGAAATGATTAAAAAGTTCTCTGGGCTTTGCAGAATGGACTTTGAATTTCTTGATCCCTCTCTTATCACCCTTTTCTTGTTTCCCTTCCAATAATGGTAATAATAATAATGATAAACAATAGTATCTTGCCTTTGCATACTATATGCACTTAAAAAGTGTTGCCCAATAAAGAACCATGTTTGGTCCTCACGTTGACTCTGAGAAGTGGATAGGCAACCTTGTGAAATACACTTTGTATATAGGAGAAGATAGGGGTACAGAGAACTGGTGAGTCATGGAAAACACCATCACTGTTACTCAGAGAGGAGAAGCCAAGAACCTCTGATTCTCACTTTCAAACACTTCCTGCTCAGTAGTGTTACCCTCTAACTAGAGGCTGTTGGAGTTGGGGGGAAGGTTCCTATCACAACATGGGAGAGCAGAGAGGCTAAGTCAAGATATCATAGTGATGATGGAACTGAGCATGAGGGGCTAACACTTATCTGAAAAGAGGCCCATTTTCAGGTGAAGGCCATGGAAATGCAACTGCTGCTTCTTCCCAGTCCCCTGGTGCATTATCACCTATTAGAAATTCAAGAAACATCTTAGGCTCTTTTCCCTCACCTTTCACCATTGGATTCCAAAGTTCTGTTCATGTTTCTTCCAGGATTCTCAAAACCATCTCTGACCCTGCTTTCCTATCGTCATTGTACCATTTCAGGCCCTCTCTTCATATTGACCATTACAACATCCTAGCCAGTCTCAAGTCTTCACTTTCTCTGCCATTGCATCCTAGCTGCCAAACTCTCCTTTTTCCCAGCATTGTGAAAGTAACATAGTTGTCAACATGATCATACCATTCCCTCACTTAAACCATTTCATTGACTCTTCATTGCTTACAAAAGTCTACACTCCTTTTATGAGAGTGGAACAGCCTTGGGCTGTCCCTCCAGATGAATCATCCCTGACTCCCTGCCTCTAACCTTTTCTCAGCAATATACCATGTTGCTCCTAGTCTCATGATTTCTTGTTTTCACATATCCTATTCCCTAGGTTTGCAACACTAGTTGTCCTCACCACAAACACATATACAGGTGTATGTGTGTGTGTAAGCAATGCCCATACACTTTTCTCACACTTTTGTAGACTGAAGGCAAGGTGGTAGTGGAGGTATTCTTTAGGTTTAGTTCATGGCTTCTGGGGTCCCTCTGGGCTAAGTTAGAGGCTCCTTGTCTTCATCGCAGAGTATCCTTAGGAGTTGGCATAGTCCTGGGTTGGGATTTTTTGGCTGCCAGTCTCCCCTGATTATGGACCTACTTGATAAATAGGGACAGGGGCTTATTACTCTCCACAGCATTAGCTTAATGGTACTTAATATATATTAGATTCTCAATAAATGTCTCTTGAACCGAAGTGAATCGAGCATGGAAATTCCATTTTCTTCCTGCAGTGATAGAGTCCAGCACCTTGGATAGTTCATTTCTTTACCCTGCATGGTGAGGGTTTTCTAGTCAAAAACTGAGGAACACATCTTCCTTCTTGGTTGAATACAGAGGATTCTCAGCACAATCCTAAAGCCTACAGCAAAACATTTGTAACCTGGCTTCATGAACAAAAGGCCACATTAGTGAAAAGTAGCTTCTTATTTCACTGTCAGACTTGGGAAAGATTTTTTTAAAGTCCTAGCTTGAAAGACAAAAATATATAAGGAGAATCACTGCACAGCTGAGCAGCCTCCTTCTTCTAAAAGCTCCATACCCCCTCTGACATTTTACCCTATTGTTCCATCCCCACGGTGAATGATAGAAATTGCTGTTGAGTACGTTAAGCCTTGCAGTACAGTGCCCTCCACTCGAGAATCCTGAGGAGAAGTTATTTGGTGTTCTCACCTGAATACTTCTCCTGGACAACTTAATTATTTTTATCTTATAGACGATGCAAGCCACAAAACTTATATTCATTCTCTCTGTCTCTCTGTCTCTGTCTCTCTCTCTCTGTTTCTGCCTCTCTTTGTCTCTCAGTTTCTTTCTCTCTGTCTGTCTCTGTCTCTCTCTGCCTCTCTCTTTCTCTCTCTCATTGGGTGTTAGGAAACTTAAAATTGAACTTGTAGTTGGCCACTTGCTACTATGTAAGACCTTAAACCATGAATTTGTATATTAACCTCACCTCTAGAAACATCTTTCTCCCTATTTATTTTCATTAGACCAATTTTCCCATATTTCGAGACTTTTATTTTGTTCTGTAGTGTATTTTTTATCCATTCTTTTGAGTCCTTTTCTTATCAGGGTAAGATATCAGTACATAAATACATGCCACAGAAATTTAAATGAGAGTATATAAAAGTTAGAAAATAGTATGGTGTAGAAGTTCAACATCAAACTAGGTTGTCATTCTTTTTCCAACTCTACCTAGGCCAATTATGATCTCCCGCAGATCCCATGGTAAGGCATGGGATAACTCTTCCATTCAGAGAAAGTTAACTAGCTTACCTTTTGTTTCTGGTACTTTATGGTAATTTTGCCCCTTATCATCCCACTGATAAATATAAACACATATATACATCATCGATTGTAACAGACTGTTAACAGGGTGAAATGAGTAGAATGGCTAAGAGTTAGCCCTGGGCCTCACAGGATACCTGAGAGCTTTAACTTGCATACACAAGAACATGCTTTACAATGTCAGATGCCCAGAGAACCCAGGGGGACTCAAAGAGGATGGCAGAAACCTGAACATGAGCCCTTCCACATAGTGAAGAACCACTAAATATGGGCCCTTAACAAAGTCTTTTTAAGGAAGTAGGGAAAAGCAAGCTTTTAGAATGAGAGTTCTCGATTAAATGGATAGGCAGTCTTACAGTCAAATCTGCCAAGAATCTCTGGCTGGCGTTTTGCTGGGGATAATGGTGCCAGCACCTGGCTTAACAACCAAGTCCCCCTGAATTCTCTCTTCCAGGCAGATGTCCAGATATTTGAGGGTCTTATTGTTACTATAGTTCACAGCAAATATGCCAGAAGAGTATGCCATTTGCCTGGTGCACATAGTCCATGTACAAGAAAGGGCAGAAGGAAGTTTGAGGACTGGGAAACTTGGATTCCATCTCCAAATCTTCACTGATCTTAAGCTGAATTAAGGCATAAAGGGTAAAATTGTCAGGCTGTCTCTTTAAAGAAAATTATCTCTGGAATTACCTACTTACCCATATCATCTTTCAAACATATAAGAAGCTTTATTTAACTGATTTTACTCATTCTGTCAGCAAATATTTACTGTCTATGCTGTCTACTAGGCACTGTTGTAGCTTTGGGGGATGTAGCAGGAAAGTGAACTGGAAAAATCCTTGTGCTCACTGAGTTACATTCTTGTCAGGTTCCGTGGAGAAAAACATGTAAGGTGAGGGGAGAAGGGAATTAGTTTAAATGGTTATGGGAACTCTTGTAGAAAACATATGAACAGAAGTGAAAAAGGGAACTATGTGAATATCTAGAAGAAGGGCTGACATGGAATGTGCCAGAAATCATAGGTGAGGTTAGAATGTCAGCTGGGACAAGATCATGAATGGTCCAATAGGTCAGCATGCTGTCCTTGTCTTTTGCTTGGTATGAGCTGAAAAGCCACCAGCAGTTCTGAGTGGAGGAGTGGCCTGGTGATGTGACCTGGAATTTAAAGGAATCACTGGCTGCTGAGTAGAGAATAGATTATAGACTGTTGCCTACAGTATGGCAAAGGTGGTAACAGGGGCCCCAGAGAGCTGCTGGTGGCTTGAATGACAGAATATGCAGCAGAGGTGGAGGAAGGGTTACATTCTCAATATATTTTGAAGATAGTGTTGGCAGCATTTGCTGATTAGATGTGGATGTCAAGAAAAAGAAGTCATGAATGATTCCAAGATTTTTTGTATGAATAACATGAAGAGAATATTTCATTGAAAAAAATACTATTCTCATAGGAAAGAATAAGAGTTTAAGAACAAATATGACAGCTTTTCTTGATATTATTTCTGATACTTCTGTTTGGGAAAAATATTCGAGGTGCAAACTATTAGGGATGGTTTATTTAAATTATGCTATAGAACGTAATTCAGCTCTAAGGGTGGATGATTTGCTGGAATTTAGACTTGGTGATTAGGTGTTTCTTTTTTTTTTTTTTTTGTGGGTACCGGGGGTCAACCTCAGGACCTCGCGCGCCAGCAGGCACCCGTGCCGCTGAGCAGTATCACCGGCCCCTTTTTTGTATGTGGGTTCCGGGAGTCGAACTCGGGCCCTCGCGCTTGCCAGGCAGGCGCTTACGCTGCTAAGCCATCTCACCAGCCCCTAATTAGGTGTTTCTTATGGTCAAAGGTAGGATCCTGCTAAAATGAGGAAGATGACTAGTGTCATTTTAATACCAGCTGGAGGCTTTGCTAACCTAGTCTTCCCTACACCCAGCATTCCGTTTTATGGGCCCTTACGACCTGCAGCTCTCTAGGTTCAGTGCCACGTTTCCCTCCTTGCTAGCCCTGGTGTGGAGGTCTAGAGCAGCACTTTGATGAACACTTCTTTGGTGAGACGTGGCCCGAGCCAGGTGCTCAAGAGACCATTTGGCCAAAGTGGGCTTTGGTGTCCTAATAAAAGAATGAGAAAGACACACACACACACACACACACACACAGCAGGAGAGGGAGAGGCAGAGAGAGAGAGATTGACACTTCCTTGAGGAAGGAAGAGGCTGGATATCTTCTGCAAGTCATGGAGGAGGGGGACCTTGGACCCTGGCCAAGAGTTCAACAATTAATTATTGTTTTGTTTTGTTTTGATTTTTTTGGGGGGTGCTGGGGATAGGTAAGCGCTCTACCACTGAGCCACATTCCCAGCCTTTATTATTTTTTTTATTTTGAGATAGGGTCTCTTTAAGCTGCCAAGGCTGACCTTAAACTTGCAATCCTCCTGCCTCAGCCTCCCCAATAGCTAGGATTACAGGCATGTGCCACCATGCCCAGCTCTGATTATTGTTAATCACTGAGAAAAATTTTTAAAAATTTGTTCTTTTGTCCAGCTGAGCAAGAGCAGATTTGTGATGCATCTTTTCCAATAGGATTCTGCATAAGAAGTTTGTTCTAGCTATTTCTTCCTCATACTGAGCAGAGCTCAACATCAGGGCCTTAGAGACATTTCCAGAAGGGTTGTTCTCCCCATTCCACAGGAGCCTGACTCTCAGGGACTCCAGTGTATGAGTTATGCCGGAGCAGAGAGAAGCAATTAGGTGCTCACATGCAGCCAAACAAGTAATGGAGAAACCTGGAAAGCACATGATGCCCTTCTATGGTTCACTAGAGATGGGGGTTTGGGAAGAGGAGCTTGTCCCCTCTGGGGATTGGTGTTCATTTTCCTCTCATTATATTCAGTATCCCCATCTCTGCAGACCAACATCTGATGATCATAACATATGTACAGATAAGAAGTCTGACCAAAGAGATCTAATCCAAACTCACGTCTGAGACAAGATTTAGGCAACAAGAGGAAGCCCAGGTGATTTTAGGTTTGACATTTCCCCCTTTATGGAAGCTTTCTTGGAGCCACAGAGAAGTTTCTCCAACACTTAATTATTTGGGCACTGATTAGATGATAACTGTATTATTTTGGTCCCCACAGATGAACCTATCATAAAAATATAAATTCATTATCTCTCACTCTTTGTCACCCAGGCACAGTCGATCAGGCTGAGGATTACCCAGTACTTCTATTTTCTTCTTTTGCTACTGTCTGTCTTATGATGATTTTATGCATCAGTCTCCTCTGCTTCCATGATAGGGTGAATAGGAGTAGAAAGAAGAGATACAGCTCAATGTAGTTCGTGTATTTGTGAGTTAGCAAATAAGATTAGGTATGGGAGAAACCAGTGCTTTAAAAATGATATTGAATTCTCTTTAAGTTTTAATTACCCATGTTATCTCCAATTTCGTTATTATAGATCCCTGAATGTTGGCAGTAATGGCTGCACAGTTGATAACAGCATCATGTAATAACAATATCTGCTCCATAATCATATTCCAGCTTACTATTTATCACCATTAGAATTCAGGATACTGAAGGGCAACAAAAATAAGCAAATGACAAGCCCAGAGCACCGTCTTGAATTCCTAGCCATTTTTTTTTTTTTTGTGGGTACCAGGGGGTTGACCTCAGGACCTCACGCGCCAACAGGCACCCATGCCGCTGAGCAATATCACCGGCCCCTTTTTCGTATGTGGTATCCGGGAGTCGAACTCGGGCCCTCGCGCTTGCAAGGCAGGCGCTTACGCCACTGAGCCATCTCACCAGCCCTCCTAGCCATTTTTTATTACCTCTCGTTTTCTTAAATAGCAGATCCATATGGACCAAGTCTATTCTTTCTTGCAAATTTTCAGAATCAAATCAAATACATGATGGAACTGCACCATTACACTATTCATTATTGGCTTAAATAGAGTTGGTTTTAAATCACACCCAGTGTGGGTGAGTGGTGGACCTAGCAGAAGGAATTTGGTGTTAGGCAATCTGATATTTTGTCACTGTTTTTTTTTTTTTGTGTGTGTGGGTACCAGGGATCGACCTCAGGACCTCGCACACCAGCAGGCGTCCATGCCACTGAGCAGTATCATCGGCCTTTTTTTTCATATGTGGGATCCAGGAGTCGAACTCGGGCCCTCGCTCTTGCCAGGCAGGCACATACGCCACTGAGCCATCTCACCAGCCCTGTCACTGCTTTTTTAAGACTCTAGCTTCAGGCTGAGATAAAGACATGGCACTGGACCTACAACCCAGCAAGTGTGGGTTTGTTGGGTGTGAGAGTCAGTGCTCCGAAAGGCCACTTCAGCCAAACATGCACACAGCAGATTTCAAAGGGCAGGGAGCCAGACCCCTGCAAGAATTCTACACAGAGGTGTTTTAGAAATCAAACAAAAGACAGTATTGTCATTATTTGGGAGTCCTGTCTGTAGGTGCCTTGTCCTGGTCTCCAAAATGGGGTTCATTCAGGGATAGCTCTTTAGTCACAGAGGAGAAAGAAGGAAAAGTAAAGAAATCAGGCAGTCCCCAAAGAGTCAAAGGGGCAGTTGTGGGGTTTGGGGCCTGGGAAAAGGGCAGGGATGGACTCAGGTGTTAGTAGGTGAGTTTATATGTGCACACAGAACATCTATGTACTTAAAACATAATAAGCCATAGGTAAGTGTTTACTGTTATTTTTATCACCACTACTATTATTTTCATATGACTATCCCAGTAATGCTACATCTGGATTGTGACAGCAGAGGAGGTTGTGCTTAATCTGGACACCTATATCTCAGTTCTGCAAGGTGACCCCAAATTTTGTGGGTGAGGCCTTTTAGATAGTATTTTTCATATCTCTGGATTAATGGAGAATTAATCTGAGAATTAGCATAAGGTTGATCCACCAGGTAAAGGGAACAGTAGGTCCAGTTTGGGGGCCTGGATAGAGAGGAAATGAAAGGTGAGGCTGGCATCCCTTGTGTGGCCTGAGAGTAGCCTGAAATGGTGACCCCGGGGCAGTAACATGTAATAAATTGCTCTTAAAACTAAGCACGCATAATTTCTGAGTGGGGACAATAAATTCTCTTGGATTGGAGTTAATATTTTGTATATCTAAAATAAACACTCAGGAATCCAGATAGAGATAACGCTAACTCTCTTCTCTGTGGTCTGCGGACGTCTATGGATGGCAATGGTCTGAGATGAATCCAATCTTCTTTCAGTTGAGGGTCTCTACCGAACACAGCACCACGCAGGGGTGTGGACACGGGCTTGACTGCTGAGGACTTCTGTAGTTAATCCGGTCCCTGTAGAGTTAACTCAGTCTGAGGCATACATTTCCAATTCAATCTGTATTGGTGCCACTGGATTTTGGGGAGTTTCTATTAAAAATTCTAAATTGGTGCTGTATAAGAGAACTACCTCCTTGCCACTCCGTATCTCCTGCCAAGTCCTTGATAAAATGTGTTCTACAAATGTAGATACAGAGTCATGATAAGAAAACTCACTCTTGCTGCATATTGGAATTATCTGACTGATGTTGCAGGCAAATAAATGTTAAAGAAAACCAGGACAAATCCCGACTGAAGAGTTTCTAAACTCCTAGAGATTATATATCACCTTGGGGGAGAGTTTGAAGGGAAAAATCAGAGACCCTTCCATTTGCCTATATGTTAGTGATCATATTCAAGATGAAATTTCCTGGGCTGCTCAAGCAGAACAGCTTTCAGGTATGTACAGGTCTAATCAAGACCTCAAAGTCGGGGCTGGTCTCTGAGGCCAATCCAAGTGATGGATCAGCTTCTTGTAGGATGATCCTTAACCGCAGGGTTATGGGCATATGGATGGTGAAGACCTCTTATTTTCTGGGATTCATCTTATTAACTGTCTAAGAAACCAGAGTCCCTGATGCCCATGATCAGCCTCACCCAGGCCTACAAAAAGCAGGGGAGAGACTGGGTTAGCGAACAGTGGCAATCACTGATGATGTGGGAGCATGACAACCTCTTTTGAAGTTCTGTATGTTTCTTTGGGGATGGGTGTTGATAATAAGTAGCACCAGATAAATTATACATGCTACAAAAAGCAGTAGTTTATCATAAAAAGGACATTAATTGGGGATAAAATATTGGGACTGACCTCTGGTGCTGTAGGAGTAGGAAATCTCCTTCCATTTCTGTGCCTCGCTTTCTGCACCCATAACGTAGGGTGGTGGCATTAGAGAAGATGAGGCTACATTGTTAGGACCCTTCCAATTCTAATATTTCAACCCCATGTGTCCTGTTGTGTGCCCCCTCCTGGTAAGTCCCAAACAACACCTACATTTTCATTTCCACTGACTTACATTTCCTCTGATACGTTTCATTTTTCTCACACACTCAGGTCATTGAGATAAACCACTTACCTGAGACAGTCAGACAATCATTTAGCCAGGAAAACAAAACACGAGAGAAGATGAAAGCCCATCAGCAGAACAGATAGCTTCACACACAAGGCAGAGAGACCCACAGGTGAGACAGAGGGCAGGCTGATGGGGAACCAGGATAAGAGATGGGTGGGTGGATGGATGGAGTGGAGGGAAGGAGGCAGAGCTGGTAACAGAGAAGCAAGTGTCTCATCAGCATCAGCATCAATATCACCCTAGGAGCAGAGACAATTTTTCACAAGACCTGAAATGCAGGTGCATATAACCCTGCCCTCAGTCACCCCAATATAAACAGCAAGTAGTGCTCAAAATCAAAGGAGAAAATTGACAATCACTGGGTGTACCAGGGCCCCTTCACTGCGTCATGTGTTAGCTTACTTCATTTGAATAGTGACCTCAGGGGGTGGACATTATTGTTATTGTCATTGTCATTGTTACCCATCTCTATGAATGTGGTAAAGTCAGCATGGTCCACTCAGCCGGTTAGTGCCAGTGCTAGGCTGAACTTGGGTTTGTCTGACTCCTGCGTGCACAGCCTTTCCCATTCTGTAGCCAGAGCCACTTCCAGTTGATGGAACATTACTTCGGGTGCATTTCCCCAGTGCTTCCTCTTCTCTTACCCCTTCCCTTATTCTGAGACAAAGATCTCAACAGATTAGAGAAGAAGAAAGCATTGCTTTACTCTTTTCTCCCCCCCGCCTCCATTTTTCCAAGAGTTCCATTTATAATATGGAATGTTCTCAGAGGCCATCCATCCATTTCCCTAATTTTTATGGCATTTGTGATTAAATCAACTCAGAGGCTGAGAGACATTTGGTAATTAAATAATTTAGGTAACAGAATATTTAATTAATTGCAATTATGTATGCCATCTTGAAAACCATTTCTATCTTAATTTTAGTAAAAGCTGGATTGTACAAAATGTGTTTTTTCTTTGCCATCAAAGCCCTTCTTTCCTTCTCTCCCCCCCTCTCCACTACCCTTTGAATCCTCCTTCCTTCCTCCTTGTGTTTGGAAGAACAGACTGGCGCAGCGTGCCAGCCTACCCTAGTTCTGTGTTCTAGGGGCAGTGGAAACAGGAGAACATAAGACAGTCTTAGCCTGCAAAGGTGAACGTGGTGCAGCTGAAGAGACAATGCATAAACACATTAAAGTAGGAGTAAAGTCAAGAGTCTCACAGACGGTAATTATAGGTGCAGTGGACTGAGGAGGGTGGACGTGGATTTGAACCAGCCCTGGAGATGAGTACAACACTTGTATTGATAAAGAGAGATAGGAGTAAGTTTCTAGGAAGAGCAGATTTTGTAGTATTGGATGTATAAGAGGTGATTTGTGTTTCTTTTCTCTCTATTCTCTTCTTCATTTATTGATTTATTCATTTACTCAATAAGAAAAAGATTTTTAGATGTTGGGAATTGAACCCAAAGCCTAGCACATGCTACCACTGAGCTGGATCCCCTCAACAAAGATTTTTTGAGCACCTATTGATGCCAGGCATAGCCACCAAAATGTCTATTCTGGACCCAAGAAAACAATCTGCATCTGAAAATGGAGAAAAAACAGAGCTGTGCCCTGATCTCCAGATGTTTCAGGCAGCCCAGCTACTATCATGGCACGCTGAGTCTGCCCACTTCCAGCTGTGATGGTTCTGGTCTAGTCTTCACTTGACCAAGGCAGGACCTCGACTTGAAGAATAGCACTTACATCACAGCTATGTGGGAACAAAAGAGGGAAAGCTCACCTCGTGGGTCCTCAGACCTTGTCCATTCACCCAAGCTCAGCATCTCAGTGGGGCTCTGACATTCCAGAGCCCTGCAGGCTCCCCATGTCACCTTAGTCTGAAATGCTAGGTCCCAAAGTCACCTCTTGGCTGGCATGAGACTCATCACGAAGCTGAATGTGCTCTGAATGTGCTCTGAGCATCTGTATTTTCTGGCTCCCCATCGTTTTTACCATCTTACACTCACCCATCAGAAGTAGTTCTAATTTTCCTCTAAAAGGAGACCTGAGTAGTGGCTATTCATTTGTATTTATTTTATAAATATGTCAAATAGCTTCTGTGTAAGAAATAAATGGATATAGCATATTATTCTCAACACCATAATAGACAAATGCAATATATCAGAAACACAAATTATAGCTCAGTGTAGGCGGAGTTTTACAATGCAGGAAGATACAGGATGTGTCTAACTCAGTTTGGAGAGTTGAACCAAGTCTTGAGATAAGTAAGAAATTATTATAAAACAGAGGACATAGTTGTCCTAGTAGCAGTGATGGCTTGTGCAAAAGCCATGAGAGATAGGTTGGGGAATGATATGACTTTCATCCTCTAAAGAGCAATATATGGCCAAGAGTCACACCAAAGATTATTTGTTCCTTTTAGGGAAAGGGCCATCATAACCTTATATGAAAAGGCAGTGAGTACAGTCCCCATTTAGCATTAGAAGTTTTGGATTTGTGATGAATACTTATGCTCTCAATTTGAATTCTAGCTCTTCCATGTGCCGTGGTCGTGGGGAATTCAAAAATTTCTCAACTCATTTTTGTCACATGTAAAGTAGGTGTAATAAGATCTCCCAGGACCATTCTTGAGACTAAATGAAATAAGGCATATAGTGCTAAATAGGCATTTAATAAAGGCTAACATCAATATTACTTTTATTTTCAATGCTGAAACTTTTCATAAACTATCAGGTAGTTGACAAACATAAAGAATTATCAAGTCTGTACAGCAGTTTTAGATCTCAGATAGTTTGTCGTTTAGCCTTATCTAACGATCTGGATAAGTGAAATAAGATCAGCTGGTGGTAAAATAAGAAATAAGAGTTTGTGCTGGAGCAGGGAGAACCTCGACCATCACGTGGTCAGAGTGCGGATGTCCCCTTCATCCCATCAGCACCCCACACAACAGCGAACTGGGGAGCCCCGGGAGCAAGAGAAGCCAGCTCTGCTCACACCATCCACGGTTGTCAGATTTCTAAACATTTTTGCCAAAACAGCTTTGTTGCCAAAGCTGCTTTTCTTTTGTTTGTGAAATTTCTACCAAGTGGGGCAACTCTGTTGATCATGAAACTGCACAGTATGCTCATTAAACAGGCCGCTCTGCCCCAAAGTGGGTGTGCTGCCCTCGGAGGTCCTGGCTGAGATCTTCCACCCAGCTAGATGCGTCCCTTCATGGAACGGCCTTTGGGGGGCTTTAGTGGTATTGACCTCAGCCTACCCCTGTCTCCTCTAACACAGATCATGTTAATAAGAGATCCCATGCTGATATTAGGCTATGAGGCTACACATGACTCCTGCTTTTTCTCAATAGACTTAAGATTTTTAAATTTCATTTAAAACAAAAAGCATGATATGCTTTTTATAATATATAAAAGAGCATAGAGATACATAAATAAAGAGTTAATATCCCTCTGACTCCTCTAATTCTACTCACGTGAGAAAACCAGTGTTTATAGTTTGGTATGTGCATCCTTTCATGGCTCTATGTTCACAAATTCACCACACGCGCAAACACACAAACACACATGCTCATGAACTCCCATATTTTACTGTTTGTTTGGTTTGGCAAGTGGGATTATTCACCACGTTACCCCACCATTTGTCCCGAACCTGACCAATCTACAGGTGTAATTAATTTTAAAATAACTACCTACCTGTCAAAATGTAGTTACCCATTCGCTGAATGATAAGAATCCATGTTGTTTCTAATTTTTTCACTCTTAACAAATAATGCCAGAAAAAATCTTTCTATATATGTATTTCATATATATGTGTGTGTCTAAAGATCTATATGCACACGTATACATTTCTGTAATGAACTCTTCCAAAAAGGGTTTGTTGATCAGCTGTGTGAATTTTTAGTATCAGTAGAATATCCTATGTCATATTCTGCAAAAATGGCACCATCAATATTTGAAAATACATTTCCAGTCCTAGATAGTAGTAGTCTTTTAAATTTTTTGGATTGTATGAGGCAGAAATTAATTCAGTTAATCTCCTTGCCCCCCTCCATCTCTCCAGCATAGCCAGATGAGAACTGTCTAATGCCAGTGGACCACGTGGGGGGCCAGACTCATGCCAACCCTCTTGTCTGGGGAGAGTTCAGCTGGTTATCCACAAGCTGCCCAGCTTACCTTGTTTTGCCAACAGACCTGAGTTCTCAGGTAGTTTTAGGAGCACCAGTAAATGCAGTGTGAAATAGCTCTGATAGCTTAAAAGGTTGTGTTTTATTCATTAAAAGAAGGCCTGACTGTGAAGCTAAGAACCGTGGTAGGAAAGAGTCCCCTGAACACCTGAGGAGGAATATTTGAAACAGAGGCCAAAACCCTCCTAATCTGCCAAATCCTCCTATTTGCTAAAGATGAAAGAGAAAGAAAGGGGAGGGGAGAAAATAAGAGCTAGGTCTCATCCTGAATCCTTTCAGGTTGCTGTAGGATGATGGAGTGGAGTATGTACGGTGCCTAACTCCATGCCTGCTATGTGGGGACTACTTAATAAACTCTCATTGTATTATTATTATTATCAAATAACAAACAGCACAGTCATTTTCAACCCATCATTTTCTACTTATAGACACTTCCTCAGTAAATTACAGTTTCTTTTTTTTTTTTTTTTTTTTTTTTGGTACCAGGAATCAAACTCACAACTTTGCACTTTCCAGGTAGGCACTGTGCCTCTGAGCTATTGTAGGCCCTGGCCCTACAATTTCCAAAACATTTCCATTCAAAGGCTTTATTGGTCTGTAGTTTCTAGGTATAAGGCCAGAGTCTCTCTTTTCTGCAGATCCAAAGACAAACTCTTCTCTCTATAGCTGAGTGAGAACTTCCTACTCTTCAGATCTGTCCTTGGACTCCAGGGCATCAAAGCAACATTTCTCCACCATACTTTCTGAGCCATGGAGTCCCTAGAGTCTTCCCAGTGGAAGGCCTCGTTCCCTGACTTGTGCAGGGTGGCAAGGATTCCTCTGGGCCCTGAGGATCTCTGTGTGCACTCAGGATGCCCTGACCAAGAGATCACAAAAGAAAGTCCTTATATAGGGTTTAGCATGAGTCTAAGGTTCAACCTAAGAGCTGATAACAACTTACTTACACGATGAGGAGCCATACCTCAGCTATTGCCACTTTTTATTTTCTACAGGTATTATGTAAAGTTTCTCCTCACTTACCCTACTAATGATTGCACCTGCTTGACTCACACTTTAAAGATCACTGAAGAATAAAAGTGAGCTTCAAGCACATCAAGCCTATTGTTTTGCAATCAAGCAGTGGGTTCTTCCCTCTAACCTTATTTCTCACCTGTAAAATCCTTGGCTTACTATCACAGCTTTGGCTTTTTTTCTCCCAGTACTGGGAATTAATCCCAGGGCCTTTACACTGAGCTATATCTCTGATAATTTTTTTAATTTTAATATTGAGATAGAGTCTTGCCAAGTTAATAAGTTGCCCAGGCTGGGCTTGATCTTGCAATGTTCCTGCCTCAGCTTCCCATGGTGCTAAGATTCCAAGCCTATACCACCACCCGCAGCTCAACTTTAGCCTTTTGACAGAGGTGTTGACTTCGGTTTCTCAGTGCCAACTCTGAGGTCAACCAGGCAGTCAGCCTTCTGCCCCTGGCAGGCCCCCAGCTCTATACCTCTGATACCCAGTGCCAAGTCCAAGCCTGGTGGCTACAGAGGAATAGGTAGGCTGGTCCCACCTGTCCACATACTCTCATCCCCATGTCTACAGCAACACATATTGCATTGGCCATTCACTTCCTCTCAGTCTCTGCAGTCCTTTCCTCCATATTTCTGCTTTTTGTGTGTTTATGAATGACTTGTTTGGAGTCACTTAAAGGGAACCATCTCAGCCTCACATTCCAGCCTGCTCTGGGAGCCTGGTTTGAGGGCCGTGAGGCTGATGTTGTTTCTAGTGATTAGAAAAGTTTAACTTCCCTCGGGAATCTGTAATAGAAACATCTTAGCCTAGATCTTTAAGACATTTTCAGTCCTTTGGTCCTGCTGACCATATGTTAAAGCAAAAGGATGACAAGATCAGTTGCTGGAGATGGAGAGGAGACAAACCATCTCCTCCATTCTCAGAGGCCCTGTGCATGGCAGACAGCTGGGGCTGGATATGCCTGCCACGAGAGAGTTCATGGGTGCTATCGAAAATCCAATCTGATCCATTCCAACTGGGCTATTACACTTTGGGCCTGATAGGATCATACTCTCAGAGCACAGGGTAAAATTAAATTTGAGAGAAAATGAGATTTCTTTTGTTTTGTACCAAGTCCCATAGATAAGTGTTCTTCACAACTTGACCTTGATGGCTAGGGGAAGCCCCTTTGCAGGCCCAGAGGGATCAAATAGATTAATTAAATGGATTGGTTATTCCTCTGCTTTCTTGCTTGATACCACCATTGGGCTCTTCCTTCTGTCTCCCTCCAGGCTGGCACCAGGCTAAATTGCAAAGTTCTATAAAGAAGATTGTCCCCAGCACCCTTCCATCCTCTTCCTGTAGCTCCTCTTCCCTTTGTCCATCACTACACTTCATCTATGAAGTGGAAGACACCAGCTCCAAATCTCATGTCCATGGGTTTCTCTAGTTCCCAACAAGAACCAAGGTATTCAATAAGCTCATTTGAGCTAAAATGTGAACAGTGACGCAAAAACAATCTAACTCTATCTCTCCCCCATATGTCCTTATAAGTGGCTTTTAAACAAAGGAATGTCTGGTATAGATTTCAAAGATCCTCTAGGAACCTTGCCCCAAATCATGGGACTTGGGGCTGCTCCCCTGGGAGGAAAGATGAGCCCCGAACATATGTTTTTATTGCTGACTTATAGAAGCATTTCTCAGTGTGGTCTGCAGACAAGCTGCATCACAATTTCCTGGGATGCTGGTGAAATGTTTATTTTAATTCACTACACAGAATTATTAGTTCAGAATCAGGAAATAGGCTTTCCACCTGCCTTTCACATGACCCTGAGGCACAATTTGAGAGCCACGGGCTATAGATGGGTAGGGGATTCTCCCAGTGGCCCTACGCCTTTCCCACCATCATATGTCTGATGTATTATTTCTGGGGAAGCAGAGTGCACTGGTTCCTTAGGCCTTTGTAGACCTAACACTGTTCCCAGGGGCTGCTATAGCAAGGGCCCAGGGCTATGTGGGAATTTGCAGCTTCCTCTCAGTCAATCTTCTTAGGTTCCCTCCCACAGGAAAAGTTGAGTCTTTCCAAAGAATATGACTAGATATATAAAAATATTAAAGAGAGACTCAGGCTAACTTGAATATAGAACTGACCTTACTCATTGGGAGTGGGGGAGGAAAAGATGATCAATAGTGATCATTACAATCACTATTTGTAGAAAGCCTATCAAGTTCTAGGCCAGGTCCAGATTATTCATAGTCATAATTTCATTTACTCTTCACAGTTTTCTTACTAAATGGTATCACTATGCCCTTTATTTTTTTATGTGGGTACCAGGAGTTGAACTCAGAACCTCATGCTTGCCAACAGGCGCTTGTGCCCCTGAGCGATATTATCAGCCCCTTTTTTTCCTTTATGTGGGTACCAGGAGTCGAACTCAGGACCTCGTGCTTGCCAGGCAGGTGCTTATACCACTGAGCTATCTCACCGGCCCACTATGCCCTTTTATTGATGAGAAAATCATTCCTCAAAATCACAGACCTTATAACCGATTTAGTAGTAGATTCTGAGACCTATCTGAATCTAGAAATGCCTTTTTCAGGTAGATGCAAATTTGTAGAGCTACAGCCCAGTCCCATCCATTGTTCTGATTTTTACACTGACCCTATGAGGTAGACAGAGCAAATTTTATAAATGAGACAGTTGAGGATTAAAGGAATAAATTATCCCAAGCCATGCACTAACAACAACACAGCTGAGATTTGAACTCAACGTATTTGTTCTCAATCTGGGGCTTTTTCTTTTGTGATACTCTGTCCTCCTGCCACGTTCACCTCAAGTGATACCCAAGAGGCACAACACTAGCACTGTACTTTAGATCAACAAGTGTGTGACTTCTGGGGGGGCTGCTGTAAGAAATCATCGCAGATATTGTGACTTAATACAATATACTTTTATCATCTCACAGTTCTGGAGGCCAGAATGCAAAATCAAAGTGTTAGCAGGGCCTAAGGTTCCTCTGAGGGCTCTAAGAGATAAACTTTTCTTCCTCTTCCTGCTTCTGGTGGTTCCATTTGTTCCTACAACTCCAGTCTCTACTTCCATCTTTGTATGGCCTTCTCCTCTGTGTCTGTGATTTCTCCATTTCTTCTTCTTCTTCCTTTTTTTCTTTTTGGTACTGGGGATTGAAACTATGACATTTTCACTGAACTACATCCCCAGTCCTTTTTAATTTTTTATTTTGGGACAGGGTCTTACTAAGTCACTAAGGTGCACCAGCCGGGGTTGAACTTGTGATCTTCTTGCCTTGGCCTCCTAGAGCGCTCTTATCTATTAGATTTAGGGTTCGCATGAATAATTTCATGTCAAGATCCTTAACTTAATTACATCTTCAAAAACCCTTTTCTAAATAAGGTCACATTTATGTGTTCCAGGACCTGTATCTTTTGGGACATATTTTCAGACAGAAATACTCCAGGAAACATAAATATGCTAAGCTCATTAGAAAGTACATGCTGAGGTTGGCTGTATAGCACAGTGCTCGAGCACCTACCTAGCATGTGTAAGGCTCTGCGTTCAATCCCTACCACAACAAAGAAAACAAAATAAAAGCAAACAAATAAATGAAAGAGATGAAAGAAAGCATATGCAGTTCATTTATATTTATTTCACTATTGCTTTCTTCCCAAACCCTAACTGAGGTCTGCCCTGGGAAACAGTTGTTAATGAGAATGAGGGACAAGGAGGGATTCTTTTAGAGCAGAAAGCCTTGGCTTGAGTTCATGGCTCTGAAAGGTGAGCACTCCACTTATATGGCAGACGAGGCCAGCTTAGCATATGGGGAGGAGCAGATGGGCAGCAGAGAAGGAGCTGGAGGTGGGAGGAATGCTTCTGGAAGCAGCTACTGCACAAGCATGGCCGGCCCAGGAGTTGAGGGATAGATTTTGGCGGCCTTTGCACAGTCCTAGTTATTGAATTCCACCTGTGGGTTTGGGAATTGTTTCATGTCACCCCAGCCTGTGGGGAGACGTACCTAGGTGGGCATGCGGGTGGGCCAGAAGCTTCAAAACCCCTTTCTGACCATTGAGCTGGGCTCCCAGCAGTGAGGGAAGCAGTCTCAGCTACTTCTGCTTGGTACTGCCTTTCCAGTTGACTTCTATAGCACCTACTTTTGGGAGGAGAGGAGAAGCTCAAAGTCATGGGGAGCCCTTTAACAGCAGCAGAAATATCCCTAGGGGAGATCAGTGTGTGATTTCCACGGGGAGGCTCTGCTCTGAGTCCTCCCCTTTGCACAGCAACTGCTGAGTATGCAGGCCTAGCTGAGCCAGCCAGGCTCTGGGGCCTCTGGGATCTCTGCTACACTGGTTCCCGCAAGGACTAGGGGCAACCATAGGTCAAGAAAACCCTTTTTCTCAGATGCTCCTGTCAGAGCCAGTACCAGAGAGCATCCCCTACCTCCACTCTACTCTGCTCCTATACCAGGATTTAAACCTTCCCTCTGGTGGAGCTGATCACCCAGTTCTGATATACAGTAGTTCCTGCAACCATGATGTTTTCTCTGACACTTAGGGAGATTTTACAGACTGAATGGCCAGAAAAATCACCCTGTTGATTTTCACAGTTGTGGGTTATTTGAAAAGAAACAATGAAGCATCCGAAAGGATTATCAGAGCTGACTTGGGAATCTTGGATGCCAATTTTGTGGCTACTGGGGGCTCTTGGGAGCTTCCTCAGATAAAAGAGGTCTCTTTCTCCCCGAAGTTCTTACACTGCAAAGGATGATTTACTCCTTGTTGTCAACACATCAGTACTTTTGGTCAAGCTTAAAATTTGATTCCAGCAGTGCCACTGAGCCTGCGCCCACCTAACCACTCCCAAGAAAGCTGGGGCCAATGGGACACCTAGAGGTCAGAGGTGCTTGGTCAAAGACTAATCTTCCCTTAGGAAAGGAAGAGGAAATTTGGCACCATCCTGCAGTGAGTCAATCCCAGAGTAGAACACAGCTGTCTTTGGAGCTCTGTTTTCCTTATACCATAATTTTCTTCACCTGCTTCTTGGTGGCACCTCATTCCCTGTCCTGGGAGCCTTTTAATTCTCTACAACAGAGTCCTATTGACTGACAGTTCTGGAGACTAGAAGTCCAAAATTAAGATGTCATGGGCCATGTTCCCTCTAAAACCTGTAGGAGAATCTCTCCTCACCTCTTTTTTTTTTTTTTATGTGTGTACCAGGAGTCGACCTCAGGACCTCGCGCTGGCTGGGCAGGCACTTATGCTGCTGAGCTATCTCACCGGGCCCTCCTCACCTCTTTTTAGCTTCTGTAATTTACAGGCACTCCTTGACATGACTGGCTTGCAGTTGGAATCTCTTTCAACTTCAGTCTTGGGCTCTGTCTTGTATAGTATTTTCTCCTTGTGTACCTCTGTCTCTTTTTCTCTTCTTATAATGATACCAGTCATATTGAGTTATGGGTCCACTCCACTCCAGTGTGACCTCATCTTAAGTAATTATATCTGCAAAGACCCTATTGTAAAATAAGGTCACATTGTGAGGCTCCAAGAAGAACATGAATCAAGGGTGACACAGTTCAACTCACTATACGTTCTCATCCATTTTCAGCAAAGTGTATAATCATATTCTCACTATACTGCTGATGACTGATAAGTCTGGATAGATCTCTAGATACATTAAGAGGTAATAACGGGTAAACTGGAGAGAGGAAGGGCAACTGGTGGGAGGGAAGGTCAAATATGAATGAATCCCTGAAGGCAGAATTTCATGCACTAGGGAATCACGAGAACTGGATTATTTTTAATCTCAGAATAGCTCCCATCTTCACATAACATTTTGTATACAAGGACATAAAATATCAGGGCACTCTTGAAAGAACAGGAGGCATAAGAGCAGGGTAGTACAGAGGAAAAAGTCCTTGACTTGTGTCAAGAAACTGAGGCCCAAGCCTAGGATGTATCTCTAACCAATATGGGCCCTGGAACCCTTCAATGAGCCTTGGCCTCCTCTGTAGTATGAGGGGACAGGACTGGAAAACCCCAAGTCAATCTTTCCACTAATACTTTATAATCATAAATGTGGGCCAATTAGACCTTCATCCCCAGGATCACTTTAATTACCCCCTGCCACTTCTTCCCACAGGTAAAAGAATCATTTCCTGCACCCCACCAAAGTGGGGTGCCCACAGCAAGAGGGCTGACTTGCAGCATTGGGAACATGCACGATGCTACATTTTGGCTCGGAAAGTCTTTCTGGAAAGTCTTATTCATTCATCCAGAGACTATGTCAGTTTCTCCATGCCTAAAAAGAGTGGTGAATTTGGCAGATACCGTTCTTGTCCTCCCAGTTTACACTCTGCCAGATAAATCCACCACATTGCCAGGAAGGCAGCAGTAGTTTGGAGGATGAATGACAGGCAGGATGAGACCCACTGTTGTGAGTTGAATTCTATCCTCTTACAACGCTATGTTGAAGTCCTAAACCCAGTACTCAGATGTCACACTATTTTACAGTAGGTCCTTTATCCAGTACAACTGGGGTCATTATAAGACAATGATGTAAAGAGAGAGCTACATGGAAAACACCATGTAAAGATGACAGCAGACTGTAGTAAGGTATCTGTTAAACCAAGCAACACCAAGGAGTGCCTGGGAACAGCTAGAAACTAGGAAGAGGAAAGTTAAGACTCTACTTACAGGTCTCAAAGGGAGTACTTCCTTGATGACATCTTAACTTTCTACTTCTGGCCTTCAGTACTCAGACAACACATTTCTGTTGCTTTAAGTCACTCAGTTTGTGCTACCTTGTTACAGCAACCTTAGGACACTAATATGCACCTAAGGTAGTCTAGTTTCCCAGAGGAGGATATGCCAAACTGAGGCTCAAGGACAAGTGGGATTTGACAAGGGAAAGGGTATGTGAGTTGGCTTTCAGTCACTATGTCACTGTAACAAACAGCTGAGAAGTTCAACTTCTAAAGTGGAAAATTTTATTTTGGCTCACAGTTTTGGTGGTTTCAGTCCATAATCAGTTGCTTTGGACCTGTGGTGAGGCAACACATCATAGTTACAAGCACCCGGCAGAGCAAAGCTGCTCACCTCATGACTGGAAAGTGAGAAAATGAGAGGAAGGGGAAGGGGCTGGGGTCCACAGTCCCTTTCCAGGGCATACCCCCAATGACCAGAAGACCTCCCAATAGGCTCTACCTCTTAAGTAACATTCTACCACCTGCCATAATGCCAAGTAGGGAACAAGACTTTAATACATGAGTTTTGGGGGGACAAGATCCAAACTATCGCAAAGGGTGTGAGTAGAATGTGAAAATGCATGTGGAAATTCGGCTAGAGGATGTCTGGAAAAGGAAGTGGCATATCCAAGGTCCTGGGGGAAGAAAGCCTGGTTAAATGGGGGTCATTGTGGCATGCTGTGGTGCTGATGGATAATGAAGAATAGTACATTCAGGGCGGTACCCAGGAGCCAGATCACTTGTTTCTCTTAGGGATTTCTCCTAAGCATGAATGAGAGCTGGGAGTATCACACACCCCAGCTCTATCGTGCCCTGCAAACACCAGATTCGCTGCTACAAAAGGACATCATGGAGATTTAATGAGGAAATGAGGGCAAGCAAGGCTTTGCTGCCTATGGCATTCCTTCCGGATTCAGTGACTCCAAGACTTACTCATTTCCCAAATACTTACTTAATGTTCAAAGTTCTACCCCAGGTACGTAAGATACAGAAATGTATCACCGTATCTAACATTTACCCCACATGCATTATGTACAAAGCACTATGCTTAGTGCTTTATGTGGATTATCTCACTCAATGCTCTTAACACATTCACAGCGTACATTACATTATTATTCCTACTGCACAGAGAAGGAAACCACACCTAAAGAGGCTAAATAACTTGCCCTACATGTTTCAGCCAGGAAGCTGTGGAGTTGAGATTTGAACAAAGGCAGACTCAATCCTGGATCATGCCCTTAACTCCTGTGAAATACAAATCTTTGCTTCTAAGGCACTTATAATTTAGTAGGAAAGTCATGACAACAATAACTCAAAGTGTGTTCAATGTAGAGGATTTCTAAGTGCTTAGAGAAGGAATAAAGGGAGGTGGACATGTCGTAGGGTACAAAGAGGATGGAGCAGGAACATCCAAAATAAAGAGGGTGAACCTGGACTCAACATGTAAGTTTGGAGAGCTAATAATATTAACAAGAGCTCACCAAGCAAATGCTCATGTACCAAATTCTCTGCCAATACTTTATAAAAACACTATGCAGTAGGTACTATTATTAATCCACTTACCAGGTTAGAAAGTCAAAGGTACAGAAAAGCTGAGTGCAATTTAGATAGATACATTTGGGAGCAAAGGCGGTGGCCAGAAGAAGAGTACCTTTACAGAAAGCCCCTCAGGGCTGAGTCTGGAGGCATGAGCAGCTGGGTTGGTTAGGGGTCCCCAGATCTGTGAAGGATGTTAGAAAGGTCAGATGGGTTCAGACCATGACAACAAGGGAATTCAAGTGAAAGGTTTAGACTTAGTCAGTAGCAGTAGGGACACATTAGATTTTAAGCAGAAAGATTGATCTTGCAACAGGACTCAAGCCAGGACAAGGACAGATGCAGGGAAAGGAAAAAGGGGCCTAGTACCACACGTTATAGTTATCAGTAGATCAACAGTCCCTGGCGGTCCCCACCATGTGTCAGAGTAGAAGGATCAGCTGGTAAGAAGAAGCCTCAGTGCTGCTGCATTTGACAGTCAAGGACAATGGCAAGGAAGACATGAACCACGGCAAGAGCTAAGGTGAGGGGAGAGGGCAGGAATAGTAGTGTTTCATGCCTAGAATCGACTGGACCTAGCAATTGAGACTAGCAATTGGACTAGCAACTGGACCTAGCAATTCAGACTGCTCTGGGCAGTTAGGAAATAAAAGTTGCCTGTGGATTAAGGACCAACCTGCGTGGGTAGTACTGTATGAGTGTAAAAATACCAATTTAACTTACAAAGCAAGTTAGAGTTTAGATGTCTTTCTTTTCTTCCTTCTTTCTCTCTCTCTCTTTCTCCCTCCCTCCCTCTATTCCTTCCTTTGTTCTTTCCCTTTTTCTTTTTTTCTCCCCTCCCCCCCACAAGCCAGATGCCTTTGCCCTGAACACTGGAGGACAGCCTTGGGCGTGGCGACAGAGAGACTGAGCCTCAGGAGTTTGCCGCTGGTCCTCGCCACTGGTCTGCCTGTTTGTATAGAGTTGATTCCTTCCTCCACTTGTCTGCCTCTCTCCACTCCCACCCCCTCCAGCCTTTGTGCCATGTCTGCCTGTTAGCAGTTTGGCTGGAGGCCTGGTTGTGGGGAGGAGGTAAGAAAGGCTCAGGAACTGACTAGTGTCTTTGGCTCATCTTGGCCACTCTGATGAAAGGCAGGCTAAGGGGAGGGGTTGAGATTACTGGGTCAAATTTTTCCCATCATGGAAATTATGTACTTTCCCAGCCTGGGTATTATGTATTCTCTATCCATTTCTCTTGGCTTTTGGGCTTCAGGGCCCAGTTTGTGCCCAGGTGAGGCTCTGTAACTGTGGGTCTGGTGATACAGCTGAGAACAATCCTCCTGGCTGGAAGTACACACTCATTGCTCTCAGCTCCCTATGCTCTTGCTCTTTGTCTACATTACTTCTCACTCTCTTACAAACCAGGGCACAAAGGTTCTGTGCTAGAATTCCCCTCTGGACCCCTGAAATCGCTTCTTGGACTTTCCTGCCCCCACAGCCAAATGCAGAGTTATTAGCATGGATGACTCTGCTTGTGTAAAATGTCCCATTATTGCAACAATTACATATCACTTTACCTGGCATTTTATTCCCTCTTTCCTCTTGATCAATGAGGTGAGTTTTATTATTCCCATTTCACAGATGGGTAAGTTTCAGTAGAGTGATCTACACAAGAGCTGAGCTACTTAGGATAAAAATGAGTTCGAGTGAATGTTTCTTACTCTGAAGCCATTGTTGTTCTCATTCCAAGACACGACTTCTCTGTTTGCACTGTTTTATTGGTAATTTGCTTTACTTTTTATGGCTTTTCTCCAGGGGAAGAACAGGGAAATGTGTTTGATTACTACTGATTCCCTGAGAATCATGATCTGGCTACTCTTCCTGGCTGAATTCTGACTATTGTTGGTTTCGAGAAGTAAACATCATAACATCTCTGGGGCTGTGTGTCTTCCGTATAAGACGGCGAATTTGGATTGAATAACTTTCCAAGACTCAAGTTCTAAATTCCATTCTCATATAGTTACCATTGTTTCACTTCTCTTTTCTGGCCCAAAGCTAGCTAGGGGATACTTGTTTTTCCCCCAACCAGACCAGTGTGAGAGAGACTGATGAACCTGTTAGCTTTGTTCTACCCAATACATCAGGTGACTTTTCTAGTTCCCTAAAACAAAAATGGTCCTGCAGTGAAATGACTCCATGATGTACCTGTTCCTCTGGGCCAAAGTCCTGGGCAGCGATTCCTAGGCTAGGATCCTAAATGATGCTGTTTTGTCGCAAGCTGGTAAAAGGTTCTGTAAATACTAGATATTCCCTTTGGCCCTTTGGGTTACAATAGGTGATGCTCTCATGCTCCTGGATTGTGTCTGTCTTCTATTAAGAAATGGCCAACGAGGGATGTGGAAGAATGAGGAGAGAAGTGAAGGAAGGGACCTCAGTCACTAATAGAGACCTGTCAGCAGCCAGGGCAGCCAAGTCTCTTTCCATGGAGGCCACTTGCTCTCTAGTTGCATAAGTTGCATGAGTCTAGTTGCCAGTCCTTAACCCAGCTGGACAGTGAGGCCCGGGAGGCCCAGCTGTGCACTAATGAACAGCCAGATGGAAATTGAATAGCAATGTTGTGTTAGTGACAGACAAAATCTTCAGCTATCCGACATAAATCACAACCTGTGTGTCAGACATTCCTGAGCAGAAAGCAAAGACAGGGTTTGATCAATGGCATTGCCCAAAGGAAAGCTTCAAATAGTCGTTGCACCTCCCTGACATGTCATCCCTCCTCCGTGACAAGAGGGGACAAGCAGTGTTTGGGTCACTCTGCAGAGTATGAAGCTGGTATATTCTGGCCAGTCAGGCTGAGGTTCCACTTCCCATGCTCAGTGATGGCTCTCTGGGTTTCTGTAGGTATCCTGAACAGGGCAGTACCCCCACACTCCTGGGGCTGGGGAAGGTATTGACCAGCAGGGTGAGCAGAAGGGAACAAATGGTTTCCTCTTAGCCGTTTGGGACAGAACCTCTCATGTGAAACAGAGCTGTGGTTTAATGACATGGAACAAAAGCAGCTAAGCAGCTGCCAGTATGCATCCAGTGGAGGCCAGGAACTGTAATAAAAACAAGAGGGGGAGGGGAAAGTGGCTAGCTCTGCCTGGTTGATTTGTAGTGTCTGCATTGATACGGCATTTATATTTGTGGGTTCTCTGAAGAGGAGGTGGGCTCTAATGATATCAGTTTAAATCTCAAGACCAGAGATATAATCGCATGCCATTACTCCCTAATAACATGGTAACTACTATGCCATTACTTCCTAACTCTAGTCTAATTGCAACTCACTTCTGATTAGCAGGCAATAAACATTCACAAATAGGGTCCAGGGTCCGAGATCTATTTCCATAACATTTACTCAGCTTAAGTGAAGGAATGCAAACATACAAATTGGGAGACTGCAGGGAATCTGCCCCAATAATTATTATTGACAACATTTGTTAAGTTTGAATGTCCTTCCAGATTAAATAACCTAAATTATTTTGGGGGAAATACAGATACATCTACCTGGGCATAACGCAGGATGTCAAGGTTTGGAGTTGAGTCTTGAATTCACATTCTTCTGTTTTATTTACTGGCTGTGTGATCTTAGTTAGGCACTAACCCTTTCTGAGTATCTGTTTCCTAATCTAAAATTGGAGAAATAATAAAAACTACTTTGTAAGACTATAGATTAAAAAGATCATTCTTGTGAAAAAGCTCTGTGAAATTGAAAAAGAATGTTGCATAGTTGTCACTAATATTCTCAGGGTGAAGAATGTCCTTTGATAGTGACAGAATGTGAAACTGTTACTTGAATGCCTTTGGCTAGTACTTCTTAGACCTCAGTGTGCATGCAGATTGCCTGGAAATTTAGGTTGCGATCAGCAGATCTGGGATGGGGCCTTAGATTCTGTATTTCTAACAATGTCCTAGGCAACGCTGATGCTGCTGGTCCACAGATCACAGCATGAGTGGAAGGCTGTAGGTCATCCTCACCCAAGGAGCCAGCTGTGGAACAGGGCAGGACAGGAGGCCAGGTGGGTAGGACAATTCTGTGACCATGTGATCATTCTGCCCCACATCCTCCATTAGTTTCTATTAGTTCCTCCTCCTGTGCAGATGGCAGCCACTAACATGGAAGCATTGTTGGGAAGACTGGCACACAGAGGCACCTACTGAGGTCAGGTCCTTATATCCAGGGCCCAACGTTAACAGGGGTAACTCTCCATGGGGAAAGGATGATGCTGAGGAAAAGATACTTTTCTCAGGTGATTGGTAGAGGTGTTTGCATATCAAAGAACTCTTGGTGAATGGGATAGCATGGCGGTCTTGGACAGGGGCTGCAGACAGGCTGTGGTACCTTCACGATCTGCAGGGTGTCAGGACTATAGGAGGGTCTCAGTTACTGCCTGACAGAAGGAGAAAAAAGAGAAGCACAGATGGAAGGAAAGGAGAAAGGAAGGGAGGGAAGACAGAAGAAATGAATTTGCTTTTGGTAGACAATGCTTCTTTCACGCATTTGTTAATGGCTGACACTGAAAAGAATACCAGAATGATTGATGTGGTGGGTGAAGCTGGGTGGTGTTCTTGATGTCCTCTTTTTCAGACTTTCACTTCATAGTCTAAAACATAGAGCCTCAGTGTGTTTTTCCTGCAGTCATACAGGGAACAGGTAGGAAAACTAAATCCCAGTTTCCCTAGTTCTCCAGCCTGCCTTATTCCCTGTGCTCCTCATACCAGATAAATGAAAATTGCTCCTGGAGCATCCTTTCATGCCAAGCACTCACCCAAGATGAGGTGCCACTGCTGGAGCTGAGCAGGGGCTACCAGTAGGTGCACCTCTCCTCGACTCTACTGAGCTTGATTCCTTCAGCTCTAAACGCCACATCTTTGATTTCCAAGAGAAGTGATTTTTGTTTCTTCTGTTCCCATCCTACAGCAGACAGAAAGTTACACCAGAATTTCAGGCCCTCAAAGCTCTGATTCAGAGAGGAGGCTCTTTCATATGCTGGAAACCCCAGCACACCTGGGGTTGCTTTCCAGTATCCGGGTAGGATGGGTGCCTGAACAGGGCCAAGGAACAGTGTCACTTTCCCAAGGTAGCAGGTGATATATCCTAAGAGGCGCAGTGCATCTCGGGTGATCTAGACTTGCCAAGGAAGGTGGGGACCTCACAGGCAGGGCCAGGCGTGGAAAAGGGATCCTTTGTTAGCAACCACAGGGATATTAAGGGCAAAGTGACCTTTGCATTAATAAATTTGCATCGCTAAGAGAACATTATTGAACAGAAATTTTGGAACCCTAAAATGCCTTTCAGGATGGCATGGGGAGAAGTTACTGACCTGGAAACCAATGAAGCCCATGATACAACTCTGCAGGCTCTTTGTCCCACATAGAACAGCAGAGCCTATCCACATGCCATTCTTCAAGTCGTTGTTTTAAATTACCTTAATCCAGGACCTATAATACACACCTTAGATGAACAAATTAACTATGGTACAGTATTGCTTTTGAAACTCCTGGCATTGAGAATGCAACATCATTAAATATCCTTTTAGCAAAAGACTTCAGTGTGATTTCCAACCACCATGTAGAGTAAAATCTAAATATACACGTGCATGAGATATTTTGGAAGCCTAATTAAAGGGTGCATGCTATGTTCATGATATAGATAGTAACTAAAGGTGTTTAAACTTCTGGCTGTGTTTCTTTTCTCCATTTTGCACAACTAAATGTGCCATTATTGGGAAGGCCACCCTGTCTTCATGCTTTTGTCTATATACCAGCTCCTATGCACACCGGAGGTCCCTAAAGTCCAGAGAGCTCAGGAGAAGACCACGCTGACTCCGTGACTGAACTGTCCTGGGCTTATTTTCAGTTTTTCTTTTGTTTTGTTTTGTTTTGTTTTGTTTCTTGTGTCAGGGATCAAACCCAGAACCTTGCACACACTGAGCATGCTCTATCACTGAACCGCATCCCCAGCTCTGTCTATGCTCAGAGCTCACACATCTAGGTTTCTCCCATGAAAAGATCCAGGGCTCTGACCTTGAATCTTAGTAGGAGCCTCAGTGAAGACCTTCGACACCCAACTCCCCAGGCCCAATAAAGTCATAAGGAGATGTTTCTTGCCATTTAGGAGGAGAGGTGGTCAAGATTTTGAAAAGGCTGGCTGGGAGAAGAAGGGGACAAATCTCTCCGTCTTGACCTGTGATGCTGGGCTTTCCCACAGTCCATACTGCAGTATTAGCTCAGCTTCATGCCCTCCTGACCTCCTCTCTCCCCACCTCATGTGGACATCCCCTTCTCTGCTCCACATTGCTCTTTCTTTCTACCACATTCCAATTCAACAATAGGATTTTGTGAGTAAACTCAGTACTTTAATGAGCCAAATTACAAAATGAACACAAAAGCAAGGTGTCATACCTGAAGCTTTTTGAGTGTCTGCTACATAAATCATTCCAAATAACAATAGTCATACAAGGTAGATACTTTTGCTCCAATTTACAGGTAAGGATGCTGATGCTTGATAGGTTGCCTAAGTTCACCTAGCTAATAAATGGCAGGGTCAGGACTTGACTGGGTTCAGGTTCTCCAAAGTACATGCCTTCTCAGAATACCTCTCTGAGGAGGTCCTGGGTGTTTGAATTGTGACAGCCCTTGAGCAGAGACAATGTCATGTCCATCTCTATGGAAGGTAGCAGATGATGATTTGATGAACATTGAATATACAGGAGGCCTGATTGTGATCCAGACTCACTTGCCTTGCCAAGGGAGAGGGCAGGAATGTGAGAGGGTCAGAGAGCACTGGCCTGGCTTAAAGTCCAGAGGGGAAACAGAGGGCCATCTGGTCAGGAGGTGGTTGATCAAAACCCTCACAGCAACAATGCAGCAAGCGGCCTGTAGATCCAGAGCCCAGAGGAGCAGCTAGGCCACAGAGGACAGGATCTGAGGGTGGCATAAGATTGTTGCAGGATGGAGGGACCAGGCTCAGAGGGCTGGAACACAAGCACTCCAGTGAGGTTGCGGCAGAGGAACACGCACACTGACTTGTAGAATGTGCCAATATCCTTGGTGTAGGTGCTCTCACCATGGCCACTTTCAAGCTACTGGTGTGATGTTAACTTGCTCATAATACAGTATTCCCCCAAATTTGACAATAAACTTTCACCATTAGAATTAGGAAAATACTGGCAAGGGCTGGGACTCTGGCCAGCAAAACAGAACCTAGCTACAGAGACTCAGAGGTCTGATGAGGACCCAGGAAGTTAGATGCACCATGGCCTTGCACTGGAGCACCAATGTAGAAAGTTGGCTCCTGCTTAAATGATGCCCAGAGGGGACACTGCAGTCTCTCCTGACCACCATTCACTGGCTTCCAACTTTCGTAAACCCACATCTGCACCAGATACCTTCAGTTACAAAGTACTTATCAATCCATTCACTTACCAAACATTTTTAAAGAAATTTCAAAGTGCCAGGGACTGTATTGGAACTATGGTTCCCCTTTCTCAACTGTAAATCTTAAAAGAAAGTGTTACCACAGTGCTACCACAGCGCTAGGCCAAAAATAATTGTATAGTTGTTAAGAAAATGACTGGAATCAAACTTATTAATGGAAACAAAATTTTAAAGACTTACAATACATCTTTAGAGAACTCGCGAGTGTTTTTATTTCTTCACTATAGGATTCTCTTTTCTTCAGTCTTTCTCTCATCCCATAAGTGGTTTGGAAGTTTAAAGACATCACAGAAAGATTAAGAGTACATTTATCAAGGTTAGAAGGTCCTTACGCCATTTGTAGAACTACTATTTTATATGTTTAAAAAGGTGGGCTTTTTTTTTTTTTTTCCTACTTGAAAACAATAATCTATCAGTGACAGCTGTGAAATGTTCCGGGCATGAAAAATCCAGTGTTTTACACTGCCTGTGGGCCCAGTCTGAATGACAGAGCAGGAGACTGACCCATTGACTGGTGCCTGTCTCTGTGGGGCATTTTTGAAAGAGAAGGCCATTGCCTACAACCTGAATGTCCCCTGCAGCTCAGAGGAGCTCCTATAAAATTCAGGGGACCGTAAAGAAAGGGACAAACCTCAGTGAAACCACAGGGGCCATTCAAAGGCTGAGAGCCGCCTTTACTGGAATATCTTTTAGCCCAAGACAGTGTATGAAACACCAAGGGGTGGTTTGGGGCCTAAAGGTGAGCCCCTCCACATGACATCCGTAAAGCCAGAGGCTCCGTGGGACTGTGAAAGGCAAAGGTGGATGGTGAGTGTCTTGGTTACTTTTCTCTCGTTGGTGAGACAGAATACCTGACACCCAAAATTAAGAAAGGGAAGGTTTATTTGGCTCACAGTTTGTAGAGGTTTCAGTCCATACTCTGCTGCCTCCAAGGCAGAGTGGCACATGGCAGAGGGCAACAGTTCATGGCGTTGGAAGGCAGCAAAAACAAGCAAGAACAAAAGGAAGGAGCACGCGAGAGAGAGCAAGCCTCTTTCCCTCCCTTATATTACATGCAGGCTACCCGTCCCAGGATGGGTGTAGCACTCACGCCCATAATCCCAGCATTAGACCATGAATCAGTCATAAACTCTAGAAGCCTGCCCCCTTAACTGCATGAGGCTTTGGGGGGACATCGAGACACAAACCATAACAGTGAGGGAACCCAGGCTGGTGCTGTCCCCAGAAAACCCACCTGTGAGCTGCTTCTCCAAAAATCAAGATTGGGTTTGTCAAATACCTTCCTAGGAAGACTCCTAAGCAGGTGCCTAGAAGATTAAGATCTGTATTATCTAGTCTATGACCTCTAAGGAAGATCTCATCTAAAGAGCCCTGAGGGAGATTGAGCATTTGATATAAAACATGACACATTTTCAATTGTTACTCGTCTGTTCTTTGTTCCCCCCTCCCTTACTGATTTAAATTCAATCTGCAGCACTTTATTTTTCTTTCATATCTCTATTACAGGATTAATCGTGTTGTGCTATATTACTTTATATGTCTGTCTCCCCTGCGCTCTGGGAGCTGCTCGGTGACTGTGCATCTGTGGATTTCCTGTGCCCGGAATAATCCACACTGCAAGACAGTTCTGTGCATGCTTGTTTAGTTAGTCAACCAATTAATTTCTTAATGGGTCAGGATGACGAGGGAGGAAGAGAAGGAATCAAGAATGAGCAGGAATGAAGGAAACGAAGACCAGGATGGATTCCTGTAGGAGCAAAAAGTACATGTTAGAAATGGCTTTGTGGACATCATTCCATACTCATGTGACAAAATGAGGAACAATCCTAGAGAGCCACAGACTTGGGGAATCAAAAGCTTGGCTGCTTTCTTCCCAAATAAAAGAAAAGTTTAAGCGAGTCTGCAACTTTTTAAGTTTAAAAAAGGTCTATCGGTGAAAAAGTGAGCGAAGGGGAAGGAAAGGATTTTCACAAAAACATCAAAGGATGACCACTAAGGGAGTTGGATAATAGCACCCAAGAGGTCAGTTTCCAGGCCAGCACAGAGCACCAAGCTGGCCGAGTGACTGAGTCAGGTAACATTTCCCACGCAAAGGAGAATACGGAAACGCCAGCACAGCGTCTGGCATCAGGCAGGGTGTTGCTCCCAAATCCTGCCTGTCTCTCTCCTCTCTCTTTCTGCAGGACTTGGGAGTTGCAGTGGCAACATCTCTTCCAGGGGGCTCAGAGAAGACGGAAGGGTGGTCTCTGAGATATGTCAAATAAAAAGGACAGACCAGGCTGAGTAAGGAGAGACTTCGCCAGAAGGTTTATTGCAAGGGTTGAAAGGGGCTATTGCAATAGATAGGGTGTGGTCATGGTGAGATCTGCGAACACCTCGAGGTTAGGGATTTTCTTTATAGGGAGGAGAAGCAAGGCTAGACAGAACTGGTGCTGAGAGGTGAGGCTGAGCGACTGTTGTGATGTGATGGGACAGCAGGTTGGAGAACGTCAACTCCGAGGCCAGCTTACTCTCAGGAGGAGCGGTTAAAGGGAAGTTGTAGGTGGACCAAAGTTCAGGTACCTGGTAGAAGAAGAGACACTTGGCCCAACCTGGTTCATAAGCACTTTGCTCCAGTGGCTCCTTGAGGAGAACCTCTTCAATCCCTGAAGAGACACTGACTGGGAATTCTGAGGGTCTGCCTGACCTTTCACAGGTAAACAAGGGGGGCATCCGTGAGTTTATCGAGGTCAAATGAGGAACAGTGTTCTTTGCAGCTAGTCATTTCCTGGAACAGAAATGGTTGGGGATCTCTTAACTTCATTGTTTTCCAGGATCCCAAGCCTCAGGTAATGTTCAGCAATGCCAGGTGCGTGACGAGCTCTTCTTGCACTTATCCGTTTATTCCTGACAGTCTCCAGGGACCAGGAAAATTTTTTCTGAGGTATATTTTTTGCGAGGTGGTTGGTTAAAATGCTATTTGTCTGGAATCAAGCTTCTGCTTACATTTGGAATTGTTTCGGTCCCTATCTTCAGTTTATCTTTTTTTCCCCAGGTATATTTAGTTAGGTGTTATATATGTATACAAATTTCAGCAGGTATATAATCCTAGTAACATGTTCCCATTAGCAAGACTCTCTGTCCTATGGAACAATCCATCAAGCTCTCTCAGTTGAGTGTTTTTTATAAGATCATTTAAATTCCTTTTGCTTCATCTCTGTTCCCATCAAAGCCACCTTCTGATTATGACTTGGCTTCCCATGTAGTTTGACTACAGGGGAAGGATGCACTAATCAGGAAGCTTTTTGTGGGCTGGTTGTACAACAATTACTTCTTATTTCATCTTAACCATTTGGCCCTCTGACATCTACCTCTGTCTCACACACTGCTCAGTTAGCTCAGTCCCCAGGGCCTCTGTCACCTGGCCAATGACAGAAGCTTGTCTCTGCTCTGCAAAGTGAAGGCCAAGTCCAGTAGCACAGGGACTTCTGCAAGACAGTCCCTGAAAATGGCACCTTTAATGAAGCCTCTACCATAGCCAGCTGCCATTTTACAAAATCCTCAAGTCTCTCCAACAAAAGACTGTCAAAAATGGGTATCTGCCAAATCATTTTGACCTCAGCAGGCACTGGAAAATGAGAAGAAACATGAACTCCACTTGTAACATTTGTTTTTTTCCTTCCTTTCATTGATCCATACTGTTTATCCTCAGTCCCCACTCCCATTCTCTTACACCCATTGGCAAGGATTCTAATGTGCTTCAAGAGTGCATACACAAACCTTACTCTTCAATGAACTAAGTAAAATTGGTAGTGTATCTATCTTAACCATCTTATATATATATACAATTTTGTGCCAATAATGTTTGGACAATTGAATGCTAATGTCTGGTATCCTGAATAACTAACTTAAAGATAGTAATACGTAATGTATTAACCATTGTTACCCTCCTATTATGTTGTTTTGAAAATTTGTTCTTCTTTTGATTTGTTTTGTTTTTTCTTCTCTTTAAAAAATAAATAAATAAATAAATAAATAAAAGAAGAAAAAGCAATTGCAGCCAGGGGTTCACCAGCAAATTAGAAGTCATTTAATCAGAACAATAAAATTCATTATTACAGTATTCAAATTCACGAAACTTGACAAATTCAGGCAATGATTCAGCCATTCCAAATAAAAAGTCATTGTATCAAAAAAAAAAAAAAAGAGTGCATACACTCTTTCGGAGTATGTTACTGATTTGTGTTTTATATCTATGTAAGTCACATTAGGTTCAAGTTACTCCTTTCGCTACCTCGCCCTGTATTTGGAAGCGCCATCTGTGTTACTATACACACATACCCCTTCCTGCTGCAAAGTGCTTTGTGCACAACGGAGGGTCTGTTCATTCCCCAGGGACAGACGCAGAGCACCACACCATATTTTCCAGCAAACAGCAGCCCCTCATATGTCTTGTAAGACCTATAAGAGGGTTTCCTGGGCTATCTGCCCAGGAGCAGAATTACTTCCTCCCAGGCCGTGCACACCTAAGTTGGCTGAGGACAGCTGGGCTGCTCTTTTGAGTGGCTGCTCCAAACTACACTCCTGCCTGCAGTGCGGACCTGAGGGCTCCCGTAGCCCACCACTCTGCCACCTCAGGGCCTCATCCAGCTCTTCAATTGTCACCCCCTACAGGTTTAAATTGGTATCTTATTGCTTTATTTTGCACATTTTTGGTTAATGAGTGGTTTGAACAGCTCTTCTTATAAGGCTTTGGGGTTGAAATGTCTATTTCTTATTCTTAGACTTTGCCTATTTTTCTATTAAATTTGTTACTTTTTTGTTGCTGATTTACAGAAGCTCCTTATGTATTCTATGTACCAACACCTTATCAGTAACTAGTTTTTTCCCCAGATATAATCTGTCAGTATTCACATTGTCCATAAATCCTTAATTTTTAATTAATCGAATTTAAAATTGTTGCTTTATGTTTTATGCTTTTGACCATCCCAAGGTCAAAGAGTTATTCTATTATATTTTCTTCTACTAACCTTCTACCAACCATTGCACTTTCTTTTTTAATCTGTACATAATCCTGTCTTTGCCTGTAATGTTCATTTAAAGGAATGTAGTTCTGGTTTTACCCAGAAAGCTACCTTCAGCAAATGTAGAAGGCAGATAAGTGTATGAAATCTGCTGGTTTTCTCAACATTGGCTTCTAAGCAATCTGTCCTTCCCCCACTGATTTGTAGTGCCACCTTTATCATATATTAAATTTCCAAAGTAATGTGCACTACCAGAAAGTTTACTGATTAGATTCACTTGTTTGTTAGAGTGTAGTAAGACCTCAAAAGATTTCTTGAAAATTGGAATGATAAAGCCTCTAAAATCCAGGGTGAGCTGAAATGTAGGAAATCTAGTACTTCCAAGGTTGGCTGAAATCTAGGAAAAACTTGTTCAGGTACCAAAGTTCCCTGGTTCTTCATAGTGAGGCATAGTGGCTTCAGGTCCAAGAGCCTCTTTTGTCCTTTCTCTGACCACAGACGTGACCAAGCTTAGAAGCATTCAGTTTATCAGTTAAGTAGCTGCACTGTGATTAAAACTTTCTTGATTTTATGAAGTACATTCCCTCATTAAGTATAGGAAAACTTCCTGAAGTAGCTTGTAGCATCTCAGTTTTATAGACAAGGGAGATGAGATACAAAATGGTTAAATAAACTTATATCAGCTTACCCAGCAGATAAGGTACAGAGCTGGGTTTGAATCTACATGTGCTTAACTCCATCACCGATGACTCTTCTCTCTATTATACGCTCATTGCACTATTTTATTCTTTCAGACATAGTATTTACTGAGTTCTGATTACTGCCAGACATCATACTTGGTGCAGAGAGGATTCTTCAGATGAGGGGTCTGTCTTTGAGGAGCATCTGCTCTTGCCTGTGTGATAAGATGTATCACAAACAAGCACAGCGTAGTGCAGGAAGGCGGAGCTCCCTTGGAGGATGACTGTGTTCTGAAGTTGCTCAGAATTGGAGAAAATGTTTCCGATTTTTACCTGTTCCCAAGAGGTACCCATCTCATTAGTCTTCCATGTTTGTTGTAGTCACAACACGTTTGGATATTGACTCCAGGGTTGCATAAATACTTAGTAAGACTGTGGCATCAGGGATTATTTTGGACTTCAAGAAATTAAAGGGTATAGCCTTCATCTGGCATGAAATGTCTTTCACACCTGAGCTGCTTTCAAGTTTGGCAGCTGACCTGTAATCTCAAGACCACTCAGTCTCGACAATTCTCCACCAGTGTCTAAGAAAACATACAGGCCAGAAACTCATAAATAGTGGGGACACAGAAAGGAAGACACAGGAAGAAAAGGGCTGGGTGGATATTTGACAGAACAAACTCTATTAACATTTTCTATTTGAAAGGTTCTCCAGAGGCCAGGTGTCTCCCCAACAAGGATATCTATCAAAGTGGCTCAGGAGAAACTGATCAGGGAGGGGGAAGCAGGACAGGGAAGGGAAGGAAGCCAAGCAAGGGTGACACTGCAGGAAGTCTTGGTCTCAGCCTGATCTAGCACAGGGCATCTCAGATACAACATTGCTGGGGCCTTGGTTTAGGCCAAGGATGACCACTGGGCTTAGGCCAGAGGGAGACAGGGTGGTGAGTGCCTTCTGCAGGTCACACTCAGAAGGGAACTGGGCACAGAGCAGTCAAGGTCCACAGGTTGGGGAGGGCGGAGCCTTGGAAGAGGAGCCGCAGAGCTGCTGTGGACCAGAGTCCGCACCACATCATCATCTAGAGCAGGAATCCTGCTAGGCTGAAGCCATTCCTAAGGAAACTATGTCTCCCCGCGCCCCAGTGCACAGATGAGAAAGTGGAAGGGCAGAGAGGTTAAAATATTTACCTAAAGTCATGTAAGCTAATTCAGGACAGAATTAGAGTATCAAGCTTCTAAATTTAGGTTGAGATCTCGTATAGCTCCTTCTTACCACCTCAAATCCTGGGATGACCCTGTTCCAGCACAGGAGATCCTATTTTACATTTTATTTACATCGTTCTCTGTCCTGAGTCTGGCTGCTTGGAGGTTCAGCATCCTTCTGTGCAGGCCTCAGCCAGCCCACCAAGCCCCACGCTGTCACAGACGCGCTTCTCCCCTTGACAGAGGGCCCGGCAGTCATCCGGAAGACTTATCTGGGCAGTTAAGGAAACCTTGGCGCCTGAAGAAGGCACTCAGAAGATGACAGGTCTGAATAGTCTGACAAATTTTTATTGCCCCCAAATTTCCAGTCCTGTATGTCATGAAATAAATCTCAGCCCACATCAAATAAATTATTGTCTGTTTAAGAACGAAAGAGTGGATAAAGCAAGAGAGCACAACCTGCCTCGGCTTCTCTGCTCTGCTCGGCAGCAGGATTTTTCAATCTAGAACTTTGTCTGGCCTTTCCCAATGCTAAATCTCTCCTGCTAACTCCTCTGATAGAGGATTGGGTCAAACAGTAGAGAGTCAGCAAGGGTTAAGCTTGCTCTGGAAAGATTGCAAGGATGTCCAGGCAGGAAGGAAAGAAACTGAAGGATGAGAAAGCTGTCATGGTTGCTGGTTGGGCAGATGAGGTGGCCAGCAATTCCTTAGCGCAGTAAAGATTTATCAGCCAAGGGGGAGGAAATCAATTGGCCTGATAATCTTAAAAGAGAAGGAAGGAGAAAAAAAATAAAATGCAAGAGACTAAGGGGACAGCGAAAGACTTTTTAGGAATGAAACAGAGGTCTTCTCTGGTCTCCCATGGCTCAGCCTGTGCCTCCTTTATCCTTGACTGTAGCAGGCTGAATTATAATTGTCAATTTGCTTATCTGTCTCCTTGGCCACAATGCCAAGTCCATGAGGAAGAAGGCCCTGTCTTTTTCGTTCATGCTTGATGTATGCCAGGCCTAGTACAATGTGTACTACATACTGTATGCTTGTTATATGCTTGTTAAGTGATGGAGTAAAGTCACGAATGAACTGGCAGATTTAAAGTGCATATATTGACCCAGGCACAGTGCTAGACACTTGACCTCCTTGACTCATACAATCTCTCAACGTGAGATAGATATTATCATAGCCATTTTGCAGATAAAATAATTGAAATTCAGAATGGTCAAATAACTTTCCCGGGGCCAAACAGCAAATAAATGGAAGAACTGGAATTTAAACTAAGGTCTATCTGACTCCAAAGTCTATGGATTTTATAGGATTGACTATTTAATTGTAGGTAGTTCTTTATGCTAGGAGGTCTGGCTGACCAATGTGCAAACACATTCCCATTTTCCCTGTGCTGCCTACTATTTTGTCATCCCACCCTTTGCCCACACTTCCTCCCTTGATACCCTGGAGAAAGGAGAAAAGGAAATCCAAGCCAATCCATTAATTATCCCCTGTCAGATGCTTCTCCTAGGTGTTCTATTTATGTATGCCTTCTCCCCGCTAGGATGTCAACTCCTTGGGGGTACAAGCCACATTTTGTGCTTCTCTGGCCACTTCTCCCCCAGGAATTTATAGGTATGATTCGGGTCACAGGCAGTCATGAATCCCTGGCTTGTCGCTGCAGCAGAGGGTGACAGAATGAGGGCGCCAGAGACCTAGGGGCTATGGCCTGTAAATAGGGGATGCACAGCAGCTGCCTTTGAAAGCCCTACCAGTAACAGATTCAATCCATCAATGGTACACAAAGCAGCCTGGTTCTGGAAGGACAAATGGGGTTTCAACAAAGGGAGAGGAGGGCATAGATGTAGGTTCTGGAAAAACTGGAGCACAGTGGAGTCAGCCTGTCTGTCTCTAATTCCCTTTCCTTCTCTCTGGGCAGCCAGATAGCATCGGCTAGGAAGTGTGTTTTTCTTCACTACTGCCCAGCCTTACCATGATGACCTTGGGAGACCTTCCCCCAGCTTGAGTCTTCTCAACGATAAAAGGCAGCCTGAAGTAAGACTCATTTTTCCAGCCGGGAGATCCTGGAAACCCCCTGCCTTTTGAGGCCTTTAATGTAACTGTTGCTTCTCAGGGCTGGTCAACAGCTAGGAAAGGAGGGAGTTACTGTGAAGGTCAAGAAGTGCTGAATGAAGCTTATTACTAGGACCACACCTGAACACTGGCCTGTGAGGAGCTATCCATGTCAGCCGGGCCGAAGCGACAGAACATGATTAAGAAGCTGGTTAGAGGGTGGGTGCCGCCTCCGTCCATCTCTTCCTCTGGGTGCTGCTTGACGAGTTCATCAGGAGAAGGCAGCAGGGAAGGGGCACTGTTGCCACTGTCCTTATCTCCCCACCTTTAATCCTCTCCAGTTGGGCCTCTTCATTAAGCGGGACAAGGTTGATTGGGGTCTGATGCATCCTCGTGTGGGAATGAGGTAATCAGCATGGGTACACCTCTCCTGAAACCGCATAGGAAGGGTTAACACCTTTTGAATCTACTCATTTGGAATAAAATAAAGAAACGAAGAGAACAACCCTCACACCATGCTGCTGGAGCTGGAAGCTTGCCACTCAGCCACATGGGCAGAGGATAGATAACTTCAGTATAATGTGGAGAGCTTGGGAATCAGGGTACAGCTGGAAACCAGGAAGGACTCCCTATCTCCTCCAGACCCTCTGGAAGGGGTGAAGAGGTGCTGGGTTGGTAAGAAGGCTCCCCACACCTTGCAACTTGCAGAAGCCCAGAGTGCTCCTCACCGATTGCTAAGCAGCCAGCACGCCCCGGGTTAAGCCCTGAGACAGGGAGTAGGTGAACAACGGCTATCGCTTAACCATTAGAGGCACTCGGCAGGTCTTGTGATTTCAGTCTGAATTCACTAGAGCATCATTTTTTAGCATTCTGTAGAAGTCTAACACTCCTAGCCCCTGCTGGTGTCCATTTAATTATTGCTACAATGACTGATGAGAAGGAGGAGATATTACCAGCCCCCTCCCAACTGGAAAAAATCCTTTATTAGTGACTCAGGCCATCTTTTCAGGTTTTTACACATTCATGCTGACCCCTTCCTATTTCCCTTGAGAGCCGAGTGACAGGGCTTGAAGCAAACTCATTTTATTGATTTCTCAGGTTGGATAACCTGACACCTAACACCAATGCAGGAGCCCAGTTATCTCAGTGCTTTATGTATGGGAAGCAGGAAAGACAAGAAAAAAGGTCCCTGTCGCTGGAGCAAGAAGATTTATACTTCAGTGCCAGGTCCAGAGCACATAGCTGGTGGATTGCGGGTAAATCACTTTTGTTACCTTCCGCACTAAAATAGACAAAAATACACATTTACTGACACTGACTTCTATTTCTGGGTTATTTCTTGTTTCCTCAGAACCAATGGACATCATTTTCACCATAATTTATTTCATATTTATGTATTTATTTATTGCTCCCTTGCTTTAAGTAGTATTTGAGAAAAGTTACACAAGAAAAAGAAAAGTGTTGAATAAAAATATGTGGCAGGAAAAATTAGTGCCCTATAACGCGCATCACGAGATTTTTGCTGTGTATACGAAATGGGCTGTTTGTGGGTTTTAGAGCTTTCTAGAGGCCAAATGAGGTCATGCAACCTGAAAGGAGCAAGTGCCCATATTATTCTGCTGATAAAAAACCAAGCAATTTCTCCTGTATCTGAGATGTGACAGGTTTCACTCTTGATATTCTAACTGAAGGACATCGGCACGTGTAGGAGTTAACATCCTCAACAACTTCACTGGAGTGAGACGCCAGAAACTTCTTAAGGCTGTTTCTGGTATTGTTGCTCAAAGTAAGGGACCTGGTGTCAGCAGGGAATTCATAAAAGATTCCCTACAGATTGGGGAACAAAACAGTGGGCTGTGGGTGTGCATCTCTCTGTTTCAGGTTTGACCTGTTGGTAAACTTGATGATGATTTAGACCACTTATTCTCAAGCGCCAACCAGAACCTGGAACATTAGTATCTCCTGGGAACTTATTAGAAATGCAAAAATTTGAGGTCCGGGCAGGTCTACTGGATCAGCAACTCTGGAGGTGGAGCCAGGAACCTGTGTTTTAACAAGGCCAGGGACACAGAGAGGAATGAGTAGACTGCATGTTCTTCTGACAATTACTGGAACACTATTTCTTGCCTCTGAGCCTTTAATTAGAGTGAGACAGCAGGTAGTCTGAGGATATATTCTCTTGGCAAAGCCTGGAGAGCCAATACTTGTCTTATTAATTTAAAGCAGACTCATAAACTTTCCAAACCCACTCAGAGGAAAGTCTGGTGGACATTCTCCTTCTGCTGCACGCTAAGTCACCCAGAGGGTCCTCTGGTCTCCTTGCTCTGTGCAAAGGGTGCCAGGGAGGCCGGAAGCAGGGCCAAGTGTTTCCTCTGAAGATACTTTCTCTGTAATGTGCTCGTTTCTTCACAGCTTCTTTTAAACTGTCCATATGTGTTTTGCACGTATATGCATTCTTTCCTCCCTACAGTCCTTTTTAGCTCTAAAATTCTATGATTATTCCATTAGATAGGAAGAGAATAAAAAAGATCCCTTAAGCTGAAAGGGACTGTAGAGATAATGTAACGCAACCTCCTCATTTTACAGACCATAAGCGAGTCAAGAGCAGGAACAATTTTCCTCTGTGTATCACTTAGCTCAGTGCCTGGCACATAAACACATACTCAGTGACTTTTATTTGACTGCATGTGGTGTTTCATAATTCTCACATGCTTTATAGCATCTTATCCCCACAAATATTCTGTAAATATTCTTATCCCTATTTTCAGAATAAGAAACTCAAGCTTGTGCAGTTGGATATTTATCAGTGTCACGCAGCTTTTAGCATCACAGATCCAGAGTTAGAACCCAAGGCTTCCTCTTCTGTCATGGAACCTAAAGCCACGAGGACCACACATTAAGACCTTCAGAGAACACAAACATATTAATCAGAATGACTGACTCTGTTTAAGAAGTGGCCATGGCCAAGCAGAGTCGTCCCATGGATACAAAGGCGAGGCCCTCTGCTCTCTGTCTGGAAGTGTCCTCCGTACACAGCTGCACTTCTGGGTAAGGTCTGTCCACTCCCGCATCCCACTCTCTGCGGACCAAATGCAGGATATGGGGGCTTTAGCCGGATTCCTCTGAAAAATATAACTGACTACTAGACTATCAAAATAGCTGAACACACACTGAAGATAAAGAATAAAGGCATTTGTAAATCTCCCAATTTCTACATTTGTAGACATATTTCTACACACATATAATATGGGTAAATACGTAGAAACCATATGTCATTTTTATTATGAGCAAAATAATTTATCTCTGCAGCAAAATTAATCTAAACAAATGCTGCATAATGTAAAACAAAGAGAATGAAAGAAGACAACAAATTGTCAGATTGAGAACAGGAAAGAAATTGTTTCACTCAAAACTACAAACACAAACTCAGGCTTCTTTTGTTGCATATGTTTGTTTTGTTTGTTTGTTTTTGTGGGTACCGGGGTCGACCTCAGGACCTCGCGCGCCAACAGGCACCCATGCCGCTGAGCGATATCACCGGCCCCTTTTTCGTATGTGGGTTCCGGGAGTCGAACTCGGGCCCTCGCGCTTGCCGGGCAGGCGCTTACGCCGCTGAGCCATCTCACCAGCCCTGTTGCATATGTTTTTAATCCAGGACCTGATTCTGAGTGAAATATCTTGACCATTTTTTTCTTTACTGTGACCTTCACTAAAGTCAAATGCTGCTGAGAGTGTGTAGGATGCCTAGATGAGAACTAAGAAAAGGACCTTCCTTCCTTCCTTCCTTCCTTCTGGCCACTTAACCCCATGCCAGGGAGCATGGCTTGGACAGTATATTTATTTATTCCTCCCTACTCACCTGCAGGACACAATCAGTTTACCTGTATGTGGCAGCCCTGTCTTCCCATGCAGATCTTTTGTGTACTGTAGCTGTGGGGTCATTTTATTCAATATAGCCAGTATTGAGGAATGTAGCTCATATAAGGCATAAACAAAAGCCTTGCTTTCTGCTAATCATCTGTATATCAAAATAGATATGGGTAGTCAGGATTGGCATACTGGACTGCACCTTCAGAGCCGTTCTCCAAACTGCAGTAAAGAACTACTCTTTCCAACTCTTTTACTTTATCACACCTCCCTAGTCAAGTCCAGAATGATAATAATGATGCTACTAGTAATAACTAACATATATGTAATGCTTTAACTCTTTGCAGATATTATGCTGAATACCACACATATTAACCTATGTTACTCTCATAACACCTCTTTTAGGTACTGATCATTATCCTTATTGTACAGATGCAGGCCTTCTTGAAAATACAGAAGGGCTAAGTAAGGTCACAGCTGATAAGTAGAAAAACTGAGATTCCAACTCCAGAGTCCAGTTTTGGAGTCTATGAGAACTAGCTACTCTAACCTACATAAAAAAGCTGGAAACATAGGACTGCCAGTATAGGTAGGTAGATGAAGGTAGTACTGTATAAGGGGGTTTTAGTTTATCATCTCGCTCACCCCTCCTCCTTCCTGGAAAATAGCCTGCAGTCAACCTCTCCAGGCTATGGGGTTGCCTCCTGCTTGAGTTGTAACATCTCTTGCCATGAGTCCAAATCTCCTTTGCTTTCTATCTGGGCAGTGCACTTTATGGGTTCAAGTAGGACAGAAAACAGTTGGGAGAACAGCATGTGGTGGCAGGAAACGTGCTGACCAGGACTTTGAGGAAGCCTGGGCTGCCTGCATATCCTAACTGCTCCAGTGGCCTCCTGCCTGCTCAGACCCCTGGATGAGCCACCACGCTCCCAACTTGTGCTCCAACTTGGCCTGTGCTTGCTGGTGTGTCGCTGCTCCCACCCACACCCAGGTGGCCCAGCTGCATGATTACTAATGCAAGATCCTGGCACAGCCAGCCATGCTGGCTGAGACCCCATTAATCTAGGAGCCCAGGCTGCTTGGTGCCATGATACCGTGATCCTCAAGACCCCAAGTTTTCCTGTTTCCCAGTATGACACTAATGGCCTGCTGCCATCACCATGACAACAAAAGCAATTCCAAAGAACCCTCTAAATACTTGAGGTGAAAGCAAAGAAGGACATGGGCCACTGTGCAAGCAGGACACTCTCAGCTGCTGTCCTTGGTGTTGGGCAGACCTGAGAGCAACAAAAAGGAGGAGAAATGGCTGGGTGGGACTCCAGTTGGCCAAGTTGATACAGACTCTTCTGAGAGCTCCTTCCCCTGGACTCCTCTTCCTCCCTTTTCCCTCAGCCCTACAGGTTGGGAACTCCCACTGCCACTCGGATTGGCACCCTCCCATCTCTCCCTGTTGTAGCTAGTCAGTCCGTGTGAGACAATAATGTGGGGTTGGGGTCTGGAACCACTATTCGATCCTGCCTCTCCATGACTGAGCATGGGACCCCTGTGGCTCCTCCAGGGCTGAGACCACCTAAGAGTGCCTTAGATTTAACAGCATGTCTCTCTAAGCCCAACCACAAAGACCCAGTGCGTGTCTCCTACTTGATGTCTGCCCTCATGGTGCTTACAGTACAGTAGAGCATTCCAAGAAGTGTGAAGACTTGAGGATTTTGAGATTTGTCAGACTGTTAGGGTTACACATGAACTCCTGAGCAGCTGGACCCCAAAATTAGTGGAGGCTTACACAATCCTGGGCTTTTGAGGTGCCTCCCTTAGGCTGAAAGACATACACACACATTACTAAAATCTCCGGACCAATGTCACATGGGACTCATATCCTGTCCTTCTAAAAACTAATTACAGAGTCCACACTCCTCCAAATATGTATCTATATTCATTTGGGTATATAGTTTAAAATTTTCATAATCTTTGTGAATTTGGATTTTAATTGTCATCATACTTAGTTTCATTGATGCCTCTTATTTATATAGCATCTGTATGTTCCATAAACATGCTCTGTGCTCATTTCCAAGGCCTTGAAAAGAAAACATGCTTGTTAAGACCATAACCATATTGGATCAGCATAAATCCCTACAGTGCTTAATATATACTTTATTTATGTACCATGAAAAGTAGCACCTTGAATTCTGGTGAGTTGTTTTAAAAAAAAAAAAAAAATGATGTAACCAACACTGTGATCTTGACCAAGTCACTTAACCTGACTGGCCTTTAGTTTTGATAGATGCTCTATAAATAATAAACTGAACTGAAATAAAGAATTGGACAAAATGAGGCTTACAATTAAATCTCCTAAAAGAAAGCACCTTGTGTTTGCAGGGGATTTTTATTTCTTAGAGCTGTCATATATTTGATCTCTAGAAACAGTTTTGCTCTTAAGTGCATGTCCTATTCACCTAAGGCAAAGAAAGTGTCCTGTGCAGCCTTACAATGTTCACAGCATATTCAGAGCTTGACGTTATGTTCTGCATGTAGTAAGCCTGTAAGAATTTTTTATTGATGGTAAAGGTGACCAAAGATTATCTGGTCAGTTGAGAATGCCTTGAGGAGCTGGATTTAAAGGCCCTAACTGGCTCAAAGATTTGCTCAATTTTACTGACCCTTTTCTGTCCTGTAGTGAGGACTACAATAGAAGTGACCCCAAAGGAATAATTACTCCAGAAGAGTGAGTGGGGAGTTCCCATTTATATTAAAATTCATTCTTTCACCAATGTCATCTACTTTCCTTTTGGGCCCAGCGCATCTCACTGTTCTGAATGTCAGTGTGTCAATGCTAAGTTACATAACTGGTCCAGCTAAGTACCCTGCCCTGGCTCAATGCACACATTCCCAGTAGACCCCTCAACAAGAGTTCTGCCTTAGTATCCCAAACAAATGGGGCTGTTTCCCAAGCCAAAGTCATCACCAGGTATGGGCATTTGAGAATGAGCCCCAGTGTCTTAAAAGTAAGGGAAAACCTCTGAAAATTCAGCACCACTGGGTACAACTTGAACTTTTAGCACCACAGAGTGCAGCTGGACATCTTGAGACTAAAGTAGCATTCATGCATTTAGCAGTAGCTCCTGAATGCCCCCTCTGTCCACAGTGCCCAACAATAGTCTCCAGCTGGGAGGACTGGGCATGGTCTCCCATTGCACAGGCCCCTGGAGGCTGTGGGAGGACACGTGGGGAACAAAGTCACTTCTAACTTCCCCGAGGAAATGCTGTTCCTCACACAAGTCTCCATCCAGCCTTTTACAGACCAGAGCTCTGTTTTCAGCCCTATGGGATATGGACTGGGATTATGGGCAGCTCATCCTACCCCATCCCTGCTTGAGGGAGCCTTGTACCTCAGGGATAATCTCTCTTGTGATTACTTGTCTCACAGGGATATTTGAGAGGATTTAATGAGATAATGTTTGTAAATCGTTCTGAGCTCCTCAGAAGAATGAATGGTGCTATATAAATGCAAAACATCATTATTATAGTGCTCACAGGAGCATTCACTCTAGTTAAAGGCAAGAGGGGAGGAACCTTGATTCCATTATAATCTCCTATTTACGAGAGCTGATAACGCTCTGAAATATGTGCCCCTTTTCCAATGAAATTCTCCACTTTTATAATCGGCTCAGAGGTGAAATGTTTGGGGAAATTTTTAGAAATCTTTCTTTAGTCTCTTTTGAGAAGGAAGAATGTAAAGTAAGCACACTTTGGCTGCTTACAAAAGAGCTGTTTTGACCAAAATCATTCAAAAAGGCTGAGCTTTATGACTTCAAATTTAGCTGGTCTTTAGTCCCCACTGAGATAAATGGAGCAGTGTTGAATCTGAAAGGGGAAAATTGGTTTGGCAAGGTTCTAATGTTTGAAGGCACTATTCAACAGTTGCAGAACAGAGGCTGATTTTTCCATATCGCGACAGTGTTTCTTTCTAGAGAAATTATTTCAACGATTTTTCCCACACTAGAAAATGAAGTTTGTTATTTTGACAATAATACATCCTTCCAATTTAGAAAGATCATTGATTTTCAGAAGATTCCCTCTTTCCCTCTCTCTCTCTCTCTCTCTCTCTCTCTCTCTCTCTCTATATATATATATATATATATATATATTCAGTCCCTAAGGAAGAGAAGAAAACCCTATTAAGCATTTGTCACAAACATAAGATTCTGGGGGCCAAGCAGTCAGCCAGATATTATAGCAGCTGAGTGTGGCTTCCATGTTGGTAAATGGGAGTGCTACTAGGTTTCTGGGATGCCAAGGTCTCCTTCTAGAAGTATTTTCCAGGTTCTTTCTGTTCCAACCAAAGAATTGGTCAAGACAAACTCAAAAGGTAGTAAGGTTTTATATTAAAGATAGTAAAAGAAACATGCTCTGCAGAGTAAGTACAGGCCAATTAAAAGTAGAAAAAGAAGTACACTCTGCAGGGTAAGAGTACACCACTGTGAAAGAGAGAACATAGTGGCCAAAAGCTTTATGATGACTGTTTTTGTGTTTTGTTTTGTTTTGTTTTGTTTTGTTTTGTTTTGTTTTTTGTATTTCCTACTCCTCAGGCTGATGTCAAGTCTAAGCATCCTATCCAAAATCTTGCTTGAGTTCTCGCAAGAAGAATTAAAGATAGCACTTTCCGATTGGTCCCAGGTCCAGAGCTTGGGCACATGTCTCCTGGATTGCCATGATTGACAGGTCACACCCACTTGCCCAGCCAGTTGGCCATGCCCTAATCTCCCATCTCAAGAGGGTCATGAGGGGACTGGACAACCTGCTGGAAAGACCCACCACCAATTAGCTCCCCCTGGCTCTGGCTATTTGGAAACACAGTCCCAGGGCCTTTTCCAGTTTTTCAAAGGAAGCCCAAAATCAGTAATTCTATATACCCACCTCCCAGTTATAGACATTATTAGTAAATTTTTTGATGCATTGTGTAGTCACACCAAATATCTGACCCATAGGATATTGTTTTCAACTTTGGTTCTAAACTAATGTGAATTTTCCAGTGAAACAAGAGTGGAGGGAAAAATGGGTTTATAAGACTAATAGAGTTCTAGAATAACAGAAAAATCACAGAATTCTGACAGTTCCTCCTCTATTACTGCATTCTCCTCCCTCCACCATAAGTTGCTTAATTTCTCTGTGCCTCAGCCTCCTCATTTATAAAATTAGAATAATAAGAACACCCACTTCATAAGGGTGTTGTGAGTAATAAATGAGAGAATATATATGGAATGCTACAATTCTGGCACCAGATGAGCTGTCAGTAAACTCTATCCATCATTATTATTGGTTCTCATTTTTCAACTAGCCAGACCATGGACTGGGAATCAAGCCCACTGCCCTTTCTCTTTTATACATCATCTCCATTGTCTAATTCACTTCAGTCCACTCTGTCCAATAATTTTGTGGGCCCACTAGACACTAGGCCCTCTTATCTGCTGAAGGTATCTTCCAAGACCCTCAGTGGATGTCTGAGATATGGACAGTACTGAACCCTATACACATACTATGTTTTGTGCCTACCATCAAGTTTAGCAACCTAGGCGTGCAAGTTATTCTTTCCTTACTGAGTGAAGCACTTTAATCTTTTCCCTTAAAAGAAGTACTTCATTACTTCTCTTTGACTTTCCAAATTCTTATTTTCATTTCTCTTGTGCTTTGGGTCCATTATTAAGTAAAAGGAGTGTTACTTGAACATAAGCACTGTGATACCATGACGATAATCTAATAACAGATGACTAAGTGACTAATGAAGGGCAACATACACTTATACAATATGAATACAATGGATGAAGAGACAGTCCATGGCCCACATAGAACAGATTGGGAGGGTTTGGGATTTCATCATGCTACTCAGAATAGCATGAAATTTAAAACATCTGTTTATTTTGGAGATTTTTCATTTAATATTTTTGGGCTTGGGTTGACTTCACATAACTGAAACTGTGGAAAGTGAAACTACGAATGAGGGAGGATTACTGTGGACTGAAAATGAAGAAAAATAGGGCTGACCATTGAAAACCATCACTTCTGAAGGTTGGGGGATGGGAATGGTTGCAAAGCCAACTGAATCAATGCAGTTACTCTGACTTTACTTTCACAGCTTATAAAAGGAACCTGAGAAGTTCATGTTCTGTTTCCAGAAGGAAATCTTTGATGGGGGTAGAGGGGTTAGCATGGGAAATAGAAAGCTATGACATAGGGCTTATGCTAAGTTTCAGTTTAGACATATGCTCTGCAATATCAAAGACTCCTTTTGTATTTTCTTTTGCATATCATTTATAAAATGAATGACTTGGCCCAGACAACCTCTAAGTTCCTTCCAACTTTAATTTTTTATGAGTCTGTGCCTTTGTGTGCTCTCCAGTGACACATTCCCTACAGATATTAGGCAATCATCAAAAATCTATTGTCAATAATGCTTCCTATCTTAAAAGAGTTTTACTCTCACTTGGAAAATTAATATTATAAATGTGAGAAAGAAAACAATATAAAATAACATAAAATAAGAGATGCAAAGAAATGCTTTAGAATACAAAAAGAAAAGATCAAAGAAATTAGACCTATGGTGATAAGGGAAAGACTTTATAACAGGTGATGGGTAGGAAAAAGAAGGGGAAAGAAAGAGCATTCTGGAGGAAAGATAAGACAGGATCTAAGAAGTAGGGAGTATTTAAAACATCTAGGAAGCCTTTTGCTTTTCTCTATACTGATAACATAAATTTAGAAGAGTGAAAATAAAAGCGATCGAAGAGGCAGAATTCCTACAGGTCCCAGGGTAACATTCCTACAGGCAAGATTCCAAAAAATTATAATACCTAATTGGTACTCTCAACTTTTCTCTGTTTCTATAGAAAGTATGCTATGGGGCTTAAGAAACCCTGGAAAGGTAACAAAATTCACAGCAGGAAACTAGAATCTCCTAGGAGATGCTAAGGTAGCAGGGATGGGCAGGATGTGAAAAGAAAGAGGCCTCTTTCATGGCAGCCCTCCTAAGATCTACCATGTAGTTTTCTGGACGAATAATCACTACAGAAATAAAGTCTAGTATAAGGAATTCAGCACTGCTGCCAACCCTGAGTTCTGGAGTCATCAGTGTGAAATATTCTGCCCAAGACTCATCTGTTTGGGAGGACACTTGGCACTGTGGAGGGGAATTCAGGAATGTTTCTCTGTCTCAGAGAAAACAAATGATCCTGGGCCCTACTTGTCATGAGGAAGACACCCACATGCACCTCCTCCGCACAGACAAGAACAGAGGACAAAGGTGATGAGGACTCTAGGCTGGCCATGCACAGGATCTTTGAGGGGCAGGCTGTTCTGAAATGTGATTTTATTGATTTCAGTTTAGTCAGTAAAGGAAGCTCGTGGTGATGAGGGAATTCAGAACCTATCAACCACACAAGTTCCTGAAATCTGTGACTCCTAAAATGGTCAGAGGTGCTGAGTTTCTTTGTTATTAGATTAGTTTTTGCAGAAATTATTTTTCCACAGTTATCTGGTAGCTCTCAAGAGGACCCTTACAAGATGGGTCTCTATTTCCTCAGTGCTTGTAGATGTGCAAACTGTTACCCTGGATTGGTTGCACTGATCTACACTCTCTTTGACTTTTCTGCTTGATTACAGTGCAGTGTGGGGACCAGGTTGGAAGGATCAGGACTGGTTTTAGCTGTTCCATAACCTCTCACCACTCTCCACCCAGCCATCACAACTAAACATGCTAAGGAAAAATAGGATGTTTTCTCTGCAAGGCAGCTTCAAGATGTGTCCCTAGATCTCTTCCTTCCAGCCAGATTGCGATCCTTAATCCCCTCCCATAGAGAAATTCTGCCACTATTGATTCGCCTAAAAGCATCTCAACAGGTGGCATGAAAAAAGAGCTCCCAGTCAGAAGGGTACAATGAACACATTGCCCCTGTAGCCACAGATAACGTGGATGTTTCTCCCAGCACTGTAGCTAGATACCCACTAAAAAGCAGCTCTGCACTGCAATCAGAAACTCTGAAAAAAAAAAAAAAAAAAAAAAAGAAACCTTGATTTTGCTGTTAATGAGGAGTAGGCTGGAAGGGAGGGGAAGGTGAAACTTTATGAATCACTGTCCAGTCTGGAACTTGAAAAAAAGAATTTCCAATCTAGGCAACTAAGCATTGAAAAAGAGAGAAGGACTGAGCCTTCCTAATGCTCAAGCCCTGAGCTGTGACCTTGGGGAAGTCATTTAACCTCATGAACCAGAGCTGTCTCATCTATAAATCTCATGTTGCTCTTAGCTAGATGATGAATAACAGTAAAATAGTGATGTAAAGGTTCTAAATGACTCACCCTCAGAAGTGTTCCTAGATACATGATGGACAGATGGGATAAGAGCAAAGACCACTTCATTCAGCATCAGCAGGAAAAATGAGAAAGCTATGGGGTGCCCTAGCCAGGCTCCATCATAGGCTGGGGTTTTCTACATGGAGCATCATCCATCATAAATAGTGCACAACTCAAACTGCATAAGCTCCTCAATCATCCATCACTGCAAACTGGTGAGGGGAAACACTGGCTGCCTCCAGGAAAAAAGATGGGTTGGACTCTGGAAGGAAATCCCACTGGCAAGGCATCTGGGACAGAGGTGGCCAGGACCATCTCCACAGGCTGGTATGGAAAGATGCCTCGCTCAAGCCCAGCAGATGGTCAGGGCCAGCTTCAGCCTTGTTCCCTAGCTCATGGGGCCAACAAATTCTAGTAAAGAACCCAAGCTGACAGAATTCACTCTCACTTTTTGGGTCAGTTCTCCTTGAAGAAAATCCAGGAGACAAGGCCTCATGCTTCTGCATTTTCTCTCTCAGCCAAATCGCGAGGCTTCTGATAGACACTGCACTGTCCTAGGCATTGAAGAACGTGGGGAGGCATGTAAGTAAAGCATCTTTGTCTTCAAGTCGCAAACAACTTCAGGAATGGGGGCTGGAGTTGAGGAGACTTGTGGACATGACAGACTAGAAAATTTGAAATACCTCTGTGTGTATGAGGGCACTACATGAGGGGGTGCATGCTTATGCTTAGAGGCTGTTATAAGATGTCCATGAGGTTGCCCTCTATGACAGCGCTGGAGGAGAGACTTCCACAGACCTGAGTGTGTGAGAGAGACCTGGAGAGGTGGAGCAGGATGGAAGGAGCCCTTGCCCACACACACAGAGTGAGACAGGAAGCTGTTGCTGCTCTGGGGGGAAAAGACAATCAGGGTGCATTTGCAGTATCTGCCTTGCTTACTCAAATACATACTCCCCTCTCCATACTTTAATGAGCTGACAAAAAAGAATAAACAAAGAACAGTATTTCCCTTTTGTCATACTGTCTTATTTTCTATTTCTTTCTGCTTTAAAAGGGAAGGGGAGAGGGAAGCCTCCTTGCAGAGTCTTCTTTCAGTAAATTACATTTACTCCTGGCCTTGACAAGCATTAAGATATTTTTCACCATGACAGCATACAGGAATCTGAGACAGGGAGTTTTTTGTTTGTTTGTTTGTTTGTCTGTATGCTTTGGGCTGGGCTGAGCAGGGTTGGAAGGGCAGGGGCCAGCATCCTGATCACTGCCTCTAGTTTGTCTTTGAGGAGGTTATGTCCTTCTGGACTTCAGTTTTTTCAATATAAAAAAGAAGGGTTTTGACTGTACAACTTTGATATAATTCCTGGCACTAAGGTTCAATGATTCCATGATACCATTTACTCATTCACCATTCAACAAATGTCTTCTGAGCACCTACTGCATACTGAGCTTTGGAACTACAAGTATGAACAAGTCACAGTTCTTTCACATACTCTGGGAAAGATTAGCTAAAAGACCCAGCAGCAGCTGCTGAAAGGAAAGTTATCAAAGAACACCAAGCAAAGGTGCAGCTGCCACAGGGTACCCAGGGATCAGTGGAGGGAGGGGAGTCAAAGCACACCTCAAGAACACGGCAGTAAGGATTCCAGGCAGACTTCTCTAACAGGGGTGTCTGCCAGAGGGTAGCAGGGCTCCAGCAGGTTTAAGGGGCAGGCTTCAAGCCCCAGACATGGGACAGCTACATGTGAAATTTCCTAGTGAATGCATTGGAAATAACATGTGAACCCACTTACCATTTCTGAGGTATAACATGGGGAAAGGGCAGCGCTCCAGGAAGGTGGCAGAGGCCCAGAAACTGGAACTGAAGCTCAGAGTAGGGCAGCTCTGTGGGAAGGCACAATGGTACTGCACTTCTCACTGTTGGATTAGAGTGGCTCCAAACACTCCTTCCTCAGTTGGACCTGGTCTCAGAGCCTGAGAGTAGGGTCAGTCTGCACAGAGAGGACAATACCTCCAGTTGGGATGGAGGAGAGCTTCAGACAGTGGGAGTCAGTTAGAGTCCAAGAAAAGGGGTGATGATAATATGACAATAACAATAACCACTCAAACTAACAATTATTGAGCACTTATTATGGACTGGGCATTTGCTAACGATTTCACATGAATTATCTCTTGTAAATCATGTACTACTTCTATAAGATAGGTATTACCCTCATTTTATGAGACAAGTCTTCAAGAGATTGGAAAACTTAATTTGTCCTGAATCAGTCAGGATCAGCTATGTTAGGCTGCAGTAACAAATAAGCTCAAGTCTCAGTAGTTTAAAGCAACAGTTTATTTTTCTTCCTGTTGAAAGTAGGCCACTGGGGGTTTCTCCTTATTCTAGCCACTTAGATTTATCCCCAGGATAAATCAAAATTGACTTGTGTTTTCTCAGTTGCTGCAGTAGGAGAAAAAGAGCGTGGTGATTTTTGTATTAGATTTTAAAGCTTCAGCTTCCACTTCTCTTCCCCTCATATCTCTTAGCCAAATCAAGTCACATGGCCACACCAACTCCAATAAGAGCAAGGCCACCATGTGCCCAGATGAAGAATGGGAATATTTGTCAACAGGCCTTTCATGGGCCATCCAGTTCACAGAACTAATAGGCATAGAATCCAAGTCCACGTCTACCTTGGCCGACTCCCAATCTGTGCTCTATCGTCACACTATTCTGAGAGTCAGCCAGGTGACAGCCCGTCTAGCCATACTGTCCAGGCAGCTTCTTCCCTCCCTTTCCTGCCTGTGGGTTAGGAGACAGGCACTGGGTGATTGATGGCTCCTAGCAATAGTTGGGGAGAGATTATCTAACAGCATGTGCTGAAGGAGCCATGGCTGGGAGCCTGCTCATAATAGCAATTGAAGTGCTAGTTTCTGCAGAGTTTGGAATGCCAGGGTCTCAAGGGCTTATAAATCCCACAGCAGTCCTGGGAGGGGTTCGTTGCTTCTGTTATTTATACCTTTTGCTGTGGTTATCCAGCAAGGAGAGTCAGCTGGGAATATGTGCCAGGGACACAGAACCCTGGCAGCCATCAAAGCCAGGGCACGCATCAGAGGAGGTGGCAGGGAGAATATCAGGGAGAGCCCTGGATTCTTTGCTAACTTCCTCAGTGCCATCCTTGCAGGCCACCTTTTCTCTGATCTCCTCTCCCCAGCTCAGAATGACTGACTACATTTTCCTTGGAACTGCTGTCCTCTTGCAGTCTGTTTCTGCACTTCTTGTTAGTTACCTGGCTTTACTATCTTTTTTCTGCATGACATGCCTTTTCTCCTATAACTAAAATGAGGTGCTGGGAGCATAGATCATGACTAAAGCTTTGTAGGGACACACAGAGCAGTGCACACATGCAGTGTTCCATCAGTGTTTGCAGCCCCAGACTCCTGCCAGCCTCTCAGAGCTCACCTCCTGCCTAGACCTCCTGGGCTTTCATTTTGCACAACGGCCAGCTGGACTGCATGGCTGTCCTGCAGTGAATTCCTCTGTGACTTACTCTACGCTTTTTCCTGGCAGGAATGCACTTCCTTTCCTCCTTGCAGCCACGCATCCCAACAGAGTGGACCCCTCCTTTCCTTAGGCCAACACTGTCCCTTACTCGGAGTTCTGTGATGAAATAATTATGTTCCAATTTAGTTGTTAATTGTCTGTCTTTCTCAGTAGACTGAGAGCTCCTTGAAAGAAGGGACATAATTTATTTATTTTTTGTGCCTCCTTATTAACATCTGAGCAAGTCCAGAACTAGGGTTAAGCAAATGAGGAACTTACTGGACATACAAAATGTAAAGAGGCACCAAAAGGACACAGTAGTTGAAATAATAACATTTGCTGTAATTTTTTCCACTTTTTCTTCTTTTATTGTTATTTTAGTTTATTTGTACATGTGTGTAGTACATAATGTTTACATTTCTTGTGGGAAGTTGGTATATTTTTAAAAATAAAAATGCAAAATCTGTTTTGAACAAAATATCAAAATTTTATTTTAATTTAAGGTACACAACCTGATGTTTATATATATATATATATATATATATATATATACACACATATATACACACACATATTAAATATCTACTACAGATAAGTAAAGGAACATACGCAGCATCTCCCCTAGTTGTGCCTTGTGTGTGTACGTGTGCGCGTGCGGTAAGGGCACCTAAAATCTACCCACTTAGCAAACTTCAATATACAATACAATACTATCAACTCCAGACCCCAAAATTTTAAATAAAGATGGGATCAATAACATTCCATGCTGAGTCCTACTGGAGCCTGAGGCAAATGAATAAAATCAAAACTACATATTCTGTCTTTATTCAAAATTTTGAAATTTTTTTCATCTTGAATTTTTTGCAATAATTCTATGCTTAACTTTTGTTTGTAAAAACGCTGCCTAGAATGTGGCAGGAGCTGTATAAATGCGTGCTGAATGAATGAGCCAGGGTGGGAGTGAGAGGCTGAGAGAGTGCTTGAGTGAGAGAATGAGTGGGTCAACTCTCCAGACAGAATCTCCAATTACACAACATTTCCGTATTTACTCTCTGAATTACCCGTGAGTGCTTACCAACTCCTTTTTCATTGTATTACCTGCCTTGTGGTGAAAGTTCTCTCAACTCTTATCCATGTTTGGAGGAAAAGAAGAAAAGCAAACCAGTGCCCCAAACTGAGTCAGTTAAATGTGCTTTGCTCTGTTAATTGGAGCTCCCCATCGTGGCACCAAAATTTGATATCCCATCTGTGTGAGCCACTTGCTTGGTTTGGACCCAATTGCTGCCCTTCCTCTCTTTAATACTAACTGGTCAACACACAAAGAGAGGGGCTTGGTCACTGGGGACACTGAATAAGAAACTAGCTATTGAGAACATCCATCTCCACCAGCAGAAATACAGAAGCGGCTTCCCCCAGCAGGAGGCTGTCATTTTTGGTTGAAATGAGTTCTTGGGCTTTTTATGCGTCATTTGTTGCCGTAGATAAATGCACAGGAACTGGTAGGACAGTCTTGTCTGAAGCTATTCTTGTTCCCAATTAAAGGATTAATGTGGGCTAGAGGGAAAGGCATGCAGTCCAAAAGAGAAGAGCTTGGGTCTGGGCCCAACTCTGCTCTTATGAGCTGTGTGACTCTCATTGAGTTACTCAGCAATTCTGAGCTCCATTTTATTCATGTGTAAAAAGAGAGTTATTTGCAAATTATAGTTTGTGAAGTCTACATTACAGGACTCTCGTGTTCTGAGCAGGTGTCCCAGGGGCCACTGATGGACTCATGAGGGAGATGGAGAGTGCCACTCTAACCCATTGAGAGCAGCCTCCCTTTGATCAGGAGTTAGGTTCCCAAGTTGGATTTGTTTGTATGAACAAAAAAAAAAAAAAGGGAAAACTCTATTGCTTTAAAAAGAAGACAAGGCATGAAGCACTGGTCTAGATGCTTTCAACTGTCCCACCAGCCACACTCTGTGATGGGTCTTTGGCCTTTTGTCACAGCTGTCAGGAGTGTCAAGTAGCCTCAGCTGTCTATAGGGCATGCTCACTCACATCTATGTGCTAGGAGGGCCCCAAGGTGCAGAGATAAACAGGGAATGATGGGTTGAGATTTTTCATCCTTTCACTTTGTCCACCATCTTTGTCCCAACTAATGATGCAAAATGAATTATACTGTTATCACCACTAAGTGTTGAGAGGGGCTGTAAAGGATGAGTCCAAATTCTTACTCAGTGCTTAAATACCTCTTGTCTATTATCACTAAGTTGTTATACAATGTCATCTTGCATTCCTCCAGTGATATGGCGAGCCCTTCCCAGTCCTTGTCATGGTCCAGGAAGTTTGTATTTGTAATGCCATGGAAAAGTTATTGGAATTCTAGAGAGTTAATTCCAATCTACCTCTTCCAGTGCAACCCACGGTGAGAATAAAGACACTAAGGCATATTTATAGTTCTGGGGAGCTAAGAGGCTCCTAAGTCCAGCCAAGATGGTGGTTACTGGAACAAAGACCACGACCCAGGTCCAAACCTGGGTTTTATTATTTCTCGAGGAGGGGAGCGGCTCAGGGATGAGTGACTGTGAAAGTGGCAGGAAGTGCGTGAGTACATGAGTACCCTGAGCTGGTCTAGACAGGTGGCCTGAAATCACCTTAGCAACATGCAGAGGGAAGGATATGCAGAAGGAGTAATCTGCATAACACAATTCAAGACAGTATCTAATGTTTTGGGGTCGGTGCTTCAGCTCTGATGTGTAATCTTCTATGTCCCTCTTACTGGAGGCTCAATCCCAGCATGGCTCTCCATCTCACCCAGCTCACACATGTGTTTTGGGAGCTATGGGGGTGGGGAAATATTGACCTGTTGCCTTGCTTCAAAGACAACACATCAGCGCCTGGGCTGAACCAATTAGCATTGCTTAAAGCCAATTGAAGGGATAAGGAAAAGTCCTAGCCAGCTCTGTACATATCAATACATGGAAATAGGGCCAGGCCTAGCCAAAATGGAGATAATTGTTCTTTCAAGGAGAGCCATCCAGATGGTCCTCCACACAGTGACTATGAACTCACTAAGGCTAAAGGTAGCTCATCCCACCTGTGGTCATATGTGACTTGAACTCCTAATTTATAGAGTTTTATCTCTTCAGACCATGCATGACAAGCCCAATCACTCTTCACACAGTAACCCTTCAAATAATTGGAGTGATCATCCATTCTTGGCTGTCTTCAATCACAAAAACTAATCACTCTTCATTCTTAAGATCTTCTCTTTATGACATAGATATAACCCCTTCCCCTGTTGAGTGGCCCTCACTCTTGGCTTTTTCTCTCATGATGGTCACACCAGAAGGGAATATAGCGTTAAGCACAGGCTGATCAGAACCCGGGAGAACAGGACAGTTTTCTTTTTCAGGTCCAGTGTTTTCAATGCTTCTTTTCACTAAAATTGCAAATCACCTGGGAATCTTTGGAAAAGATATTGTTTTCCAGGCTCCAACCATGAAGACTTAATTAGAAATTCTGAAGGTGGGGCCCAGGGTCTGACTTTTTTGTTCAAAAATGTCCAAGTAATTCTTTTGTGTGACCAGAACTAAGAACCCCCTTTGACACTAGGTGTTTGATTCTTACTTTGATTGGCTGATGATTTATTGGAACATGCTCTACATCTTGATTAGTGGGCTAATTTGAAGAAAGGAGAGAATGATTGATTCTGAGCATGTGCCATACCCAATTCTGAGCTAGACATTAAGAACAGTATTTCATTTCATCCTTGCCTGTGACTCAGGCGTTTTTGCCTCCATTTTATAAAGGAAAAAACTGAGGTTTAAAAAAATCAAACAATTCAGGTCACTCAGCAGGCTAAGTGACTGGGTTCAGATTCAAACCTACATCCATCTGAGTGCACAGCCTACCTTCCTCTCATGTCACTCTGCATTCCTTAATTCAATTAATTTCACAATAATGCATTAAGAATCAGGAGTTACCATATGTTAGATGTTCTAGGCCAGCAACTGTTGTAAGCTGAAGGTTTTGTGGTAATTTACCAAGCTGTGCTGGGACACGGAGCATTTTCCTTTTTCATTCGATGATTTGTTTATGGGTACATTTTCTTGAAGGAAAAATCATGTCGATATAATGCAGGCTTTGTAGAGAAATAAGTCTTTGGCATTTGGTTGTAAAATAAATGTCAGAATAAAATGTTTGAGAAAATAAAGCTGTATATGAAATCACTTCCCACAGAGCTGTAGAATACTGATGGACTATTGTTGCCGGTGTTTCATTATTTAAAGCAAATTTGGTACGTAAGGAAGGAGCTGCCATACTCTGGCCACAATTGATGCCAAGAAGTATGGTTCTTTGCCAGAGGTGACTCCAAATTAACTTCACATTATTTCAGCCGGAAGATTTATCCCACCCTTTACAGACCATGCCAGTTGGGTGAGTCTCAACACCTCAGTGACATGACCAGCACCCAGTGGCCCTGTGACCCTTTCATCATAGCGAATGTACTCTAGGAAAGCTGGCTACTTTTCTCAGATTGACTAAACAAGGCTACTTGTGGGGGTCACCTATATGCTGATGGTACCACTCAGGAAGGAATGCCCAGGTCAGTGGTCCAGACAAAGAGAAGGAGATACAAGGAAAAAAAAGTGAAATAGAGACAGAAAATTAAGATAGTTGAAGATGGTGTATGGAGTACCCAACATATGTACATAGGATTTCCCTGGACATAAATACCCTCCTACTCAGCACTCATCTCTCTCTAGGCTGAAATTAGATGCTGCCCTAGAAAGCTCCTCTTCCCTGGGAACTTCTCTGGTCACTTCAGATTAGGTCATTCTCCCTCCTATATTCTTCCAGTTCTGTATATCTCATTTTAGGACAGGCAATGTTGAATTAACATGTTGAATTAACATTGCCTCATTACTTATTGCAAAGCTAACTATCCCTTCAGGTAGGTTACAAGTGTACTCAAGCTTCTGCACAGCTGGGCACTTAGGGCATCCTGTGGCTGGAGCCCTGTGCTGCCTAAGCCTGTTTATCCTAGTACATGGCAAAGTTTCTCTTTGTGTATGTATAGAATAGTTGAGGGAACTCTGTCTAGACTCTTCCTTAATCAATAACAATAAGAAAGGAAGAGAGGGAAAGAGAGAGGGAGAGAAGGAAAGGAAGGAAGGGAGGAAGGAAGGAAGGAAGGAAAGAAGGAGAGAAAGTGTGCCCATGTGGGAATAGATTTTCCATGATTGGAGATAGTTGGGAACCACGATTTACTAGGTTGTTCTGTAAACGGCACCTGTCTGGATGGGATGTTACACTACTGGATATTTAAGGCTCCCCTGTCTTCTGACCCAGAATGACATGGTGAAAAGAGCATAAATTTTGGACTCAGAAAGATGTAAGTTTGAATCACAGCTCTAAGACTTATGATCTGAGAGATCTTGTTCCAGTTATTTAACCTCTCCCTGCTTCCACTTTCTCATCCATGAAATGGGAATAGTCATCGTTTTGCTTTTAGGCTTTTATGAGTGTTAAGAAGATAATGTTTGCACCATACTCTTGGCACACAGCAAACACCCAATATTTTCCCTAACCTTTCATGATTTTTTTTCAAACCACTTCAAGAACCACTTTGCAGCAAATGACAGTTAATGTAGTTTAGTGCTTAAATTTGAGTAGTTGAATTCGAAGTCTGGTTCTACATTTATTAGTTATATGACCTTACAGAAATTATTTAGCCCTCCCCCAATTCCTGTGCCTCTGTTTCTGGTTTTGCTTTGCATTTTTTTTCTCTAACATGTGGATAAATGCATCCATTTTATCAGTTTATGTTAAAAGAGTTTAAACAATTAATATGGGTAAAGTCTCAGAACATACCAGCACTTACAAACACTCAAGTTCATGTTTCCTATCATCAATATTACCTAGTAAATAACCAGTAAGCAATGACATGTGTAGATGCACACCAGCCCAGGCTGATTCTGTGCTATTGTGGAAGAAATCGCCATGAATCGTAAAGGAGTTGTATGCTGACAGTGGGGTGGGAGATGTAGGAAAGTTCATTTGCAGTTAATATATATTCAGCAGTGCTAATTAAAACAAGCCCCAAAGCCTAAAAATAAATTAAACCAGTCTTTCTTAAAAATGAGGCTGCAGGCTAGTAAAAATGTTGAGAACTTCTTTTCATTATTATTATTGTTCTACTTATTATAAGAGTGAAAATGATGCAAATCAAGGTTCTCTGTGAACCAGAAGATCCTAGGACACTGTGTCCAGTGTCATGAAGAGGTTTGTGCATAAAATAATAAGTATTTTATTATAATTTTGAGTTTTTTAAAATCTACTATGTGGTTGACCCTTTTCATATTATCATAAATTCAGACTTTGAAAGATACTTACATTAGTTTTCTCAGGTTGTCATAACAATGTGCCAAACATTGAATGGCTTAAAACAACAGGGATTTATTATCTCACAGTTCTCTAGAGGCCAGAAGTCCAAAATCAGGGTGTGGCAGGCCCACCCTCTTTCTGATTTATCTAATGGACAATCATCCCTTGCCTCTTTTAGCTTCTGGTGTTTGACTGAAAATCTTGGCATCTTTCAGCCTGTAAATATATCATTTCAGTCACAGAACTATTTCTTCCTGTCTTCTTACCATCTTCCCTCTGTGTGCGCCTGTCTCTCTGTCCAAATTTCCCTTTCTTATAAGGACACAATCACATAGGATTAGGACACAACCTAATTACTTCATTTTAATTTGATTACCTCTGTAAAGACCCTATTTCCAAATAAGGTCCTATTCTGAGTTACTGGGGGTTAAGACTTCAACATAGCATTTTCAAGAAATGTAATTTAACCAATAATGCCCCAAATAGCACCACTCTTCAAGTTTTGTATTATCATCCTGTTTTATAGATGAGGCAGTTGAGCTTCAGGAGGTCAAGAAAGGTGTCCAGGTCATATAGCTGGCATTTGGAGACTCCCAGTATCTTCTGGACCCAGATTACATCCCCACACTCCTTGGCCTCTGAGTGCCGACTCCGTGTGTCATGGTGTTTCAGGTTGAGCAGACACTTTTTGTGACCCTACCCTTCATTACAGCACAGTTTGTCTGATTAATCAGTTCTATGGTCTTTGTTTCAACTCTCTCAATGGCAGATGTCCTCCTTAAGCAGTGGCTGACTTTCACTGTGCCAGTCCACGGGTAGTCAGGGCACACCCTGAAATGCTGCAGGGATGGGGAGGTAGAGAAGAGGAGGACTGCAGATCTCTGAGCAATCTCTGCCCTTGCTTTTCCCCACTGAGGTTTGCCAGTTTCTTCTGATCACTGGCATCATGCTCCATCTCTGCTGTGCTTTCCCTGTTCACCGTCATCCCACTCTGGGTTCCACTGACCCAGACCATGCAGTCTCCCTATGCCTTCTCCTGTCCCTGGAAATCCCTGAGATGTCCTGGCCTCTATAAGTCATCTTCTTAGTGCTCTCTGGAGTGCTCTGGGTTCCTGAATGTGGGTAGGAGTGGGAATTTTCCATGGTCTTAGCATCATGAGAGAAGCTTCTGGTCCAGGGTCTCTTCTCTGCTGAAGCTTGTTGCTAGTGTCATGTGATTCTTGGGGCATGGTTGTCATTTTTCTGGGTCAGCTCAGCAGGTTTTCCAGTCAGCTGGGTTCCTACCTCAGCATTCATAGGCACTGTGTCTTTCTGGGGCTCCAATACCAGCTCAGCCCCTACTTGGGCTTTCTTGCCCCTGGCTGCTCTGGAAGACCTCCTGGACATCAGATTGTAGGCACCTCCTGTGTCCTGGTGAGGCTATAGAATCTCCTCTATGTCTTTTAGGAACCAGTCCAGCCTCAATGGGGTCATTTTATTTGCCCACACCTGTCCTATTGTTTAGTCTGTTTTGTGCTACTGTGACAGGATACATAAAGCCAGATAATTTATAATCAACCAAAACTTATTTTTCACAGTTCTGGAGGCTGGAAAATCCAATATCAAGGTGCCAACATCTGGAAAGGGCTTATTTGCTGCATTAGAACATGGCAGAAAGCCTCATGGCCAAGGGCAAAGAGGATGAGAGACATAAAAGGGGCTAAGTTTCCCCTTTTATAACAAACCCACTCCTGTTCCAAGAAATTCACAATGACAACATCAATCTATTCATGAAGGCAGAGCCTTCTTAGCATAAATCACAATGTGAATTTTGGAGGCAACAACATTCAAGCTGTAGAACCTGCCATCCCTTCTACCTGCACAGCTCACTCTTATAGCCATATGGGCACTAGGTCCAGTGGGTCAAGAAAGCGGCATGTAAAGGCCTCTCTACCCACTACGTGGTCTCCTCCACCACCCCTCCCAGAGATTCGCCCTTGAGGTGGCAGGAAGACCATGGTCCACCCTCATACTGAAACTCTTATACTCCTCTTCCCATTTTCAGGTTCCCCTGAGGTAGTGAGTTTAGTTGATTGATAATTCCTTTGAATGAGTATTAGATTCTGGTCTGTGGGAGTTGTTTGGTTTTGCTGTAGCCTGGGACCTCAGATAATAACCTTAATTCTGGGTGCCCACATTCCAAACATGTGCCCTTATTCCCCCAGTGGAGACATAGGTGCACTAGCACAGGACTACCATGATTAGAACCCAATGGGAAAAGTCCTTACTTCCTATCTGTATGACAGGGAAACTGTCTTTATAGCCACAGGTGTCTGCCTCTTCTCTGATTTGTGGTGTGAATTCCATGCTTGAGTCCTCCAGGCTTTGCTCCTCACAGTCAAGTCTATGTTTTGATATTAGAACAACACAGCAATAACTGGATGAGTCTTTCCTCTTGCAATTCCAAGACTTGGCTTTAGAGAACTCAACACCTAGAATTTGAGTTTCATTTCTCCAGTGGTTCTTTAACATCCTGAGCAATTACCCTGAGCTAATGGTCCTATTTCAAAGGTGAATGTATTGTAAGGTAAAAGGGAATTACCTGTAAAAGGAAATTCATGAGGGAATATTCCAGCATATTACTTGTTGTAGTCAGGGTTTGCAAGGGAAACAATAAAATACAGGACACACAATTTATAGTATTATTTTATAATAGTTACCCAAAGAGTCATATGCAAAAGAGTGCAGGAAATCTGTCCACACACTAAAGCCCCAAAGAATCCAGCTGAGGGCCTGGATTCTACAGCAATGTCCTGCATGAATCCAGCTGAAGACCTAGAGCCCATGGCAATGCCCTCATGAGTCCATCTGAAGGCCTAGGGCCCACAACAATGTTTCATGCTAGTCTGTTCCACGGATCTGCACTGGGAAGGCCCAAAGGTCAGTGGTGAAGCTAGAAAGACTGTGCCAGCAGGATGAAGGATCTGTGCCAGCAGGCTGAGGGATTTGCACTGGAGCCAGGAAGTGATGCTCAGAGTAAGGACCAGAGCTCCCCTGAAAAGTACCACAGCCATCCTCAGTGACAGTGAGGTCCCGAGCTCCTCCAACAATGAGAACAGCCAAGTTCCTATCAGGATAGCCAGCATGAGAAGCTCCTCATGCTGATATCAAGGAGGACCAACAGCACCACCTCTTCCTCTCCAGTTCTCCTTTTTATGTTGTTGGCAACAGTCCTCAGGTGGGCCCTCCACACCCAGCACCACGCTGATTCAGTTCAGCTGGGTGTTACAAGTTGACCACCAGTTGTCAATCCACATTACTTTACTCTTATTTCATCTTTTAAGACATTGTAGCCAAGAAGAGGATTCTTTCCTGGTATCTCTCAGAATTTGTGAGTTTGGTTGGTTGATGAGTTCTTTTAATGAGTGCTACATTCAGGCCTGTGAAAATTGATTGGCTTTGTTCTAGTCAGGAACTTCAGATAACTCTAATTCTGGCTTCCTGCATCCCAAACATGTACCGTTAGTTCCCAAATGTAGAATAGCACAAGCCGGCCCATGACTAGAGCATGATGGGTAAAAGTGACGGCTTCCTGAGCTACCAGCCTCATCTCCCTCTATCAGCAGGGTCAACACTATCAACCTGATCATCTTGTCCAGTCTTTGTCATTTTAAAAATGTTGACATGGAACCCAAGAAAAGTGAGAAAAACTGCCCCAAAGCTCCCAAAGCTTCATTGTAGGGAAGCCAATGCAAGGAGCCTTGGGCAGAGGAGCTTAGTGGAAATTCGAACTCCCACTCCATTTTCCTTCCCTACCCCTCTGCCAAGAGGATTCCTTATACTTCCCAACCAACAGATTGATTTTCAACTATAAATATCCCGTTTGGAGGAGGAGCTGGACAAGTGCTAATGCTTGACCCCAAGAACCCCCAATCCATCTGCTCATGGCTGCCGAAGATAGAATTTCTGACGAGCTGGGACCTGTTTCTTTGCCAAGAGACTTAAGCCGCATGCCAAGGAAGGCTCAGTTCTCTGCTTGGATAAGCCCCGTGTGAAGGAGCGGGGATCACAGTGGAGGCCGCTCTCGATGTACCCACGGCACAGCATCCAGCAGTCCGTGCTCTGGAGAAAGAGACCCTGGGCAACAGGGACAGATGGCAGATGGCAAGAATGATGGGTCCCCATCTTCAGGTCCAGCTGACAGCACTGCTGCAGTACCAGCCTCTGCAAAGCCTGGTTGTCCTCAACATCGCGCGGGAGTTTCTGTGGATTTTAAAAGGCAGCTGTCAGCTCGCACTGGCTCTTCTGAGCTTGCCATCCTGATGGCTGAGCTGGCAGGGTTCCCATTTGGAAACCTGGAAGGACTTACCATCAATCATAACTGGGTAACTTCTGCTCTGTTTTTATTTTCAAAGCAGAGACTTCCTGAGGATTTGAAACCCTTTGTTGTTCTTGTTAGAATATACAAGCTCTCCCCAGCCTGACCCTGGAAAGACCGTAGTGAGAATTTAGATAGTTCCACATGCCATAGAAAGGTGGGGTCCAGGATAATTCAAGCTCTCCTTATTTTGACCCTCAAGCCTCCAAGCACACACAGACACCTCTCTTTCCTTATGCAAATAAGATTAGGTAAAAATATTATGGACAACGTTGCAGGTAAAAAAAAAAGTTATGAAAGGGCTTCTTTGGAAGTGGGTGAAGACAGTCTTGCAAGCTCTCCTGAGCTGAATACTGCAGAAGGAGGGAGGAAATCATTCCATGTGCTCAGAGTGATTATAATGTAGTAAGACTGCTATTCTTGTGTGGCTCATTAACTAGCCTTACAGATAATTCTAAGAGAAGTTCAAAGGATATTTTGAGCAGTGGGAGAATCAGCAAAGGCATTACTTTGAATGACAGCCTTCCCTTGGATTTCTGTAAAAAGTTAATCACATTTCATATGCAAATAGATACCCCCAGGTATAGTGTCTGGCTTCATTCATTTATTCAAATGGTATTTCTGAGTTCTTACCCAATGTGCAGCATGGTGCCAAGTGCTATGGGGCATACAGTAAAGAAAAGGCCCTTTCTCCTGCCCTTGCTGTCTTTCGGGAGAGGTTAGGTTGGTACGGCGCAAAACATCCCGCTGATATGGCAAGACAGAATTGTCAAAATAATTGGCCACACCTCAGATAAGTGTGTCAAGCTGTCTTGCATCAGCTGCCAGAGCCACCTCCCCACTTTCTCTCCCCCAGGAGCTGCCTGCCTGAATGAATGTCTGGATGTCAAGTGGAAGAGTTCTTAGGGTCCACTCTGCAGGTGCATGCATGATGGTAGAGTCCTCACTCCGGCTTTGCTTTCCTTCCCTTATGCGTTTTGTACTTCATCATCTTTTAAGGGTTCTCTGATGTGTCTCAGTTGCCATGGGGACCAATAGCATCCTTAAAAACTGAAGCTGCCCCTTGGAAGGGGAAATGGAAGGGAGTGGGAAAGGAATGGAGGATAAAAGATAGAACCTGCCCAGGAGACAAATCAAAGTGGGATTTCATAAGGAGAAAGGACTATAGAAAAAGGAGAGGGTGCTATTGGCCCTCCCTTCTCAGGTTCCAAGGACCTGGATCCCTGCCCTTATCTCTGTGCCTCCTACTTCATGTCCACCTTGTCATTTTAACTCATCACCACCCAAAGCTGTACTTTCTCAGTGGATTATCACCAGTGCTGGATAAAATCCAAACTTCTGACCTTAACATCTCATTAATCCAAAATACTTTTCCTTACTTTTCACACTTTGCTCTTCTGGAGCACTTTGCTTCCACTACCTGGGTCTACAGTGATTGCCCAAAAACACCTTACATTTTCTTCCACTACATGCCACCCCTTCCTCTCTGTCCTGGCTCCCGCTGCCATCCTGGCTCATCTTCCTTACTGAACTGCCATCCTCCACACTCCCTGCCAAGCTCACCAGCCCGCTGTTATATAACAAGGGCTACCTTTTCACTAACTCTGAGGTGCAGGAAGAAAAAAGGAGAAGGGCAGGAAGAGAGGGAAGGAGAAAAAGAAGAGGGAGGGAGGAAGGAAAGAAAAGGGACAGGAAGGCAGGGAGACAGAAGTGGGTGTGGCCACCACACTACCACCTACTGGAGCATGGAGTCAACACAAGTCCCCCTTGCTCTTAGCCCAGCCAAAGAATAACACACTCATTGCCCTGGTAGCTCTCATTTAAGTTTCTCTCAATGGCAAGTGGGGAAAAGGTGACAAAATCCCAGCAGGACTTCCATTTGTTTTAATTCTAACTCAGCTCCAGGGATCTCCTCATTAAGCCACATTGTCAGGGTCCTTAGGAGCCAAAGCCAGACTGAGACTGCCTCACCCCCCCCCGACCCCCACAGCCATGCATTCATCTCTTCTCCTGTTCCTGGGCATCTATCTAGGTAATACTTGTCTTTTGTGACTATGTCATTTTTATATTCTATCCATTGGGCTCTTGCACTGTTTTTCCATCTACTTTGTTTTATGGCCCCTCTCCATCCACAACATCTATCCTGTTCGTATTGTGGTCTATTTATATTCCCCAGCAGTGCCTAGCTTCCTTCTCCTTTTTAATCTCTTTTATCAATCTTGTTAACTTTCTCTATCAGCCCCTTCATCTTGCTTTTTTCTTGTTATCCACGGAGTTAACTTGTTCCCCTCCACCCCTGTCCTCAGCTACCCTGGCAGGTCTGGCTGCTCCCCTTCACCCCACTTCCTGCATCTGACAAGTGACCCCTATTAAACTCCTTAAGGGGCAAGACTTGCTCAGCCAGTCACCCACTACTTTACATGGGAGGTCTCACCCATCCACTGCTAATAGCAAGAGCTTACACCTAATAAGCATCCCACACATCACGCACCGAGCTCTGTCTCTATTTCCTGCTTACTGCAACTTTTCAAGGCAATTTGCCCTTATACTACCAAGAAAGAAGCAGGGGCTCAGGGAGGTGAAGTAACCTGCTCAAGGTCACACAGTTAATATGTGGAATATTGACAGCCTACTCGCAGCTGTCTGCATGAGCAATGGCATGGATAAGCTTCCCCTGCAGAAAAATTTGAAACTCTTTTTGGCTCTGGAGTTTAGCACTTGGGTCAGTACATTTCCCTCCTGATGCTGTTTGGCTATGGCTGATAGTCAAATACAGGGCAGAAAAGACCCTTGTATGGAATGGTTTATTCCAGAGATTCTGAAAACACCTGTGTCTTAACGCAGTCCTCCACGGAAGTGACCGTGTACACAGCGCCATTCTCTGCCACGCGGAGATCCCGTGGGATGGCTGCCAGCCTCCTTCCTAGCCTTTCACTGCCAGCCCTTCATCCCCAGCTCTAAAATCAGTCTCTGCTCCCTGAGGACCCACACTGACTAAGGTTGTACAGTGTGAGGTCAGACACTGAGAGAGATCAAAGTGAAGGCATCCCAGGGTTCCAGTATAGTCGGCAACAAATCACAGAGAGAGTAGTGAGTGTCCCGTGTGTGTTGGGCAACAGAGAGACCCCCCAAACGGAGCTACCATGGGATAAGATGAAAATAAGTGAATCAAAAAGTTTCTAAATTTTAAATGAAAGGACATCTCTTTTAGACTAGGTGAGCTCCTAAAGCGAGGATCCCATGGAGAGAGAAGAGCAACAATGAAACGACCTGGCAAACTATCGAGGAAGTTACTGAGTTCTTTGAAGGCAGCTGTCCTAAATTCCTCCCTGGATTCTTCTGACGTCTAGAATTGGACCCAAACTCCCTTACCTGATATGCTAAGCCTCTACAGATGTTTAGCCCTCTGTCTGAACTCCTTTCCCCTGCCAGATTAGAGTAATACACAGTGCCTAAGTGCACCCCATATGGTGTGGAGGAATGAACTGAGACCCCCAGGGGACGTGCTTAAGAAAGAACGGATGGCCTTTCTTTCCTAATTACTAGAGTTTTTAAACTGAGCCTTCAGGATTTTACAGAGTGCAGTGGTAGAAAAACACCTCAGTTCCTGTGTGGAGAGGTGAGTACTAAGATTGTAGGTGTCATCAGAGTGAATTGGGAGAGGAACACACGGAGCTCTGTCCTGGTACAGAGTGGAGCGGTGGCATGTATGTGGGTTTTGAAAAATAAGTGGGATTTATGCAGACTTTCTGAGAGTAAGGGAGAGTATCAGGAAAGGACAGAGAATTTCACAGAATATTTATCAGCTTGGGGTGATGAGGCAGGGATGGTGATAGAGGTGGAAAAAAATGTTTTATGTGAGAATCTGACCTCATTAACTATAAATTCTTTTGGAGCAGAGCCTGTGTCTTTGTAGCCACTGTGCTTAGCACCATTCTGGTTGCTCCTTGGTGGATGTGTATAGTTATAGGTGACACAGTGACAATGGCAGTGGCTGTTGCTGATGCTGCTTCCTGAGATTTGAGCCACATCACAGTGAGGCTGAGGATCAAGGCTCAGGGCTGAGAAACCTGAGCGAACGTCTAACTGCACTGCCTCCTCCCTTCTTCTCCTCCCATTGTCTCAAACAAGTGGGGCATTGCCGAGCCACCTGAGACTCCCTGCCCAGAGCCATAGACCCTGTCACAGAAAAGTAATTTCTTGTTAAACTTCTATCCAGTGAAATCCCGCTGCTGCACACAGCAGGCCTGCGTACGCGGGCGTTGTCATTCAGCCACCGCAGTGCTGGGGAATAAAGGAAAATGCTTAGCATTAAATTTCACGTAAATCAGACTTTATTTGCTCTGGTGACAGGTCATTACCTTCTGCAGGGAATGAAGGGGAGAAATGGCTGCTGGCTGGAGACACAGCTCCCCAAATGAAGATGTCTCCCGTAGCAGCCCGTGGCAGGCCAGGGCACTTGCTTTGCTCCACCCTTTCCTCTCCCCCATTAGCACCTGCAGCTCCAAATTGTCTCAACTTCCCAGCACTGTCCCAACGCCCACTAAGGCTTCTCATTGCTGTGTGGGGGCCAGTATTTATGCTGACTGCTTTCTAAGCATGTTCTTCCTGCCCCCGAGCACTGTGGCTCAGGCTCTCTCCCACCTAGAGTACTCTATGCTTCTCTGTCCACCCCCTTAAACCTAATCTACTCCTTAACACCCAGTTCAAGTCCAAAATCTCTGGGAAATCTCCCTCACCATCCTGACTGTGGCACTCTTGCCCTCTGAGCTCTGCTCATCTTTAATCTCTGTTCCACAATCCAACATATCCCGACTGATGACTTGCTATCAGCAAGCACATTTATTGAGAATCAGTGTTTAAAATGATGGTTGGCTTCTTCCTAATGCACATAACTTTGCTGCTACACCACGTTGTGACTGGCTAATAAAGCTGATACTCACACATTTCTATCCATATACAATGCCTCACTCAGAGCCTCATGCAGAAGAGATTCTAAAGAAATGGGTTGGTGCCGCAAAGAAGTGTATCAGTCATGACAGGTTAGGGTATGGCTAGTAACAAATACCCCCAAGTTCTCATGATTTAAAATAATAAATATTATTTTCTTTTTTTTTTTGTGGGTACCGGGGGGTCAACCTCAGGACCTCACGTGCCAGGAGGCGCCCATGCCGCTGAGCGATATCACCGGCCCCTTTTTCGTATGTGGGTTCCGGGAGTTGAACTCGGGCCCTCGCGCTTGCCGGACAGGTGCTTAAGCCGCTGAGCCATCTCACCGGCCCTAACTATTATTTTCTTGTTCATGCTACATGTTTATTGTAAGTCAGGTGGAAGCCTACTTATTTTAGTCACCCATAGACCCAATCTAATAGAACAGCTGAGAAAATTGAATTGTTTAAAAAGATCTCAATTTGGCAATGCAATATAGCTCTATCCTGCAAGTGACACATCACCTACTCACAAGCCACATGGCTCCATCAAACAAAAGGGGTTGGAAAGTGACATCTACCATGAGTCCAGAAGGTAGAGAGCAAGAAGTACTTGGTCAATGTTATCAATATCTTTTAGTGCTGACTAAATTCTATGAGGAATGCTTTATGCCTACTTTGTGCACAATTGAATCACTGGCGGAACACAATAGGTACCCCCAAATTCTGAGCTCAATCTTGTCCTGAGCTTTATCTTTTTTTTTTTTTTTTGTGGGTACCAGGGGGTCGACCTCAGGACTTCACGCACCAGCAGGCGCCCGTGCCGCTGAGTGCTATCACCGGCCCCTTTTTCGTATGTGGGATCCGGGAGTCGAACTCGGGCCCTCGCGCTTGCAAGGCAGGCGCTTACGCCGCTGAGCCATCTCACCAGCCCCTGAGCTTTATCTTGATGAAGAGCTGAGCTCTTGTGCTTTTCTGGCCTTTGATCTGCCCTCCAGGCCTCTGTAGGCAATCAGCCTGGAAGGAAGAAGGCTTCCTTCACTGCTGTGCAGTCCTCACGCACAGGGTCAGGGCTGCTCAGGCCGGTAACCGTCTGCACTGTAGGAGAGGCAGGAGGAAGTGCCACTCTCTGTTGAGAATGTTACTTGGTAAGTAGACACTTTTTGAAAAGTGGGTGTATGTGAGTGCGTGCACACTGGGAAGAGTGGCAGGGAGGAAGACAGAAGGCAGTTTCACATTCCATTGACACACGTCTCTCATTAGCAGTTAATCAGTGCCATGTTCAATGCAATATCTGGGATGGGAGTTAGGGGAAAAGGCCTTGGGAAATGGAGGTACAATTCTTCTTGAAGTTCTGACTACTTCCTTACTGTGATCCATTTCTGCTCTCATCTTTTTCTCCATTTGATCCTCTTTCCCCTCTTTTCTCCTTCTTTCTTTATTTTGATTGTTTTACCTCATTACCCCAAACCACAGTTGCAAACAGCATGAGAAGAGGGAGAGGCTATGGCTTGGGAAGATTTGGGGAATGTGAAAACAGGACCAGGGTCTGGCTGGAGATTGGACAGAATATATAACCATGGTCATGGCTTGAGTGTCCTTGTCATGGTCACATTTAGATAAGATATAGTTTATCAGGTATAGAATCCTTGGTAGAGGAAGTTGGAAGCAGAAAATCATGCCAGATGCTTTTTCCACCTCTCCTCCACCACCTCTCATCTTCCTCTTTAAGACTTGAGATGGAAACAACTGGGATCTGATCCTACGACTCACATCCAAGAGAAGTTCCCTGGCAATCCATCCCATAGCCAGCTGAGGTGAAGAAGGCTGATGGCCCTACCAGCATGTCCAAGGCTTAGTTTGGGCTTTTCTAAAAGCATCTTTGATCAAGGACTACAGTCCAGAGAAGGCAAATCTAGGCCAGCAACATTGCTGCTTCCATAGTCTCCAATGCTGGATGTCTGCCAAGCTCACCATCTGTACCCTCCGGCCAATAGTATGTTTTGCCAGCTCCTGCATCAACCCCCACCCTCACTCCTCCACCCCAGTCTGTGCTGGGAATGTGCTAGCGCCCCAGACTGCATCATACAATCAGATAAGCTTTGCCAGGTTTATAACTGGTAATTTATGGCTTTCTTTAGCAACATCTATCACACTGTACAGTCGTTAATCCCAGAGTCTTTGCCCACTTTGAAGAAAATAGCTTGCAATTCCTTACAATGTAGCATTTGCTAACTCACCTGTCAGCTGTCAGGCTGGGTGGGTGTAACAAGCCACTCTCTAGTTACTTCTTTCCATCTTACTTTGCTTAGGTGAACCAGGCCTTCTCCCTCCAGAAAACAGCAGCAAGGGTCTTTATTACCCAGCTACCATTCTGCATCCCTTTGTTACTGCAGCAGCAGCAGCTCCATACCTAACCTCTAGGCTACCTGGAAAGACAGGAGGTCAGGGCACTAAAGGTAGGGTGGCTCATGACCACAGCAAAGGCACAAAAGAGAAAGCAGTTCCTAAGGGATAAAAACTTCTTCCCCCTTATTCAGAGTCAGAGAGGAGGAATGGTGTATAGTATATGCACACATCTGTATGCCATTGAAGGGAATATTAAATACCTCTGTGATCAACCCCTGCTTAGGCACACTAGTTAAACTCTCAACCTGGACCACTGAAAATTGCCAAGAAGTGCATCCAAATGATATAAAAATGCATTTGGCTTCAGGATAAATCAGAAGGTTTTATACAATCAACCTCTTAATTTAAGCTATTAAAATTAAACCTTCTCATGTTAAGGCATGTGTCCATGAGTAAAAGAGAAGGACACCTGGGAAATTCCAAATCACACTGAGGAAGGTCAGGTGAGGTAAAAGGATTTGGACTGCAATCATATGGAACCTAGATTGTATATGGGAATATATTTTCTTTTTTAATTCTACAGAAATAAATAACACAAACACACTGGAAGGGAACACAGCAAAAAAAATAAAATTCTTAAATTCAGATATTGAGCTAGATAGACATAGACATAACTATCGCTATAGATATATATCCTCTACGTATTATACACAATACTTATATATTATGTTGTGTATGTATCTTCTAATTTATTATTTTTCATATTTTGTAAATTTCTTATAATAAGCATGCATTTTTGTACTTGAAAGAAGCACAAGCACTGCTGATGGATGATGTTGCCCATAGCGATCAACTAAAATGACCTTCCATCAAGAGCAGGCACCTCTCTCCTGTACACTTGCAAAAAGTATAAAGAGAATATCAAGAGGTACATTTTCTAGCGATTTCTTTTCTTTGGGCCCATTCTATCTAAAGTGCCCCACTTCTTCTGTTTTCAATACAATGTTCTGACACTAAATTTAGGAAGAAATTTGCAGTCACTGAAGAACTTAAACATTGCCCACTTCCAATGCAGTATTTTTATGGCATTCGTATTGCTTAGCTCAGGGTGCTCAAGAAATATGAATGAATGAATTAATGAATGTAGTGGGAGTGGCTGCCCTTCAAGCCAGCTGAGGTAACTTGTTTAAGCAGATATCATTTTGCTGACTGTGGAGTGATTCATTGGCCTCAGTACCATGACTGGTCCATGGTCCCATTTCCTGTCAGCACAAACTGCTGAAGGTGAGGGTGATTTTTACACTGGGACTGCAGGCAAAGTGAGGTTCCCACAGAATTCACATTTCACCCTAGAGTATTTGTGTCCTTTGTTTTATTGGTGGCTCTTTCCTTGAATGAAAGTAGGCATTGAGCAGTAAAAGACACACATGTTCCTGTAGAAAGTTTCACTGGGACTCTGGCTATTGTGCAGGGTTGTTTTTGATGGTCTATCTTCTGCTTGGTAATATTTTTGGAGCATGGCTTCTCACCAATTAAAATGGTGCACATTAGACTTCAATCCAAGTATGAATCTGGAGTCTCATAAGCAAAGGCTGGAGTGCAAAGTGCAGCTGGTTGGATGGACTCCAGCCTGAAGGGTAGTGAGAGCAGCAAATGGACAAAGTCACAGAAAATTCTAAGGTCTGGCAAAGGGAGTGAAGTAGTATATCAAGGGAGTTATGGCAAGTAGGAAAGGAAATGGAGCAAGGGTGTTAATGGCATGGGCAAAATGGCAGGGTTTCAGCACAAAGATTAACAGCAACCTCTGAGGCCAGCTGCCAGCTTTTTAACATATTTGATAAGAGTGTGGCAAGTCAAAGAAAGTACTGGACTTCTCTAGGCTGCAGCACCCTCACCTGTATAATGAAGATAGCAATAGCATCTACATCTATACGGTTGCTGTCAGGACAAGTGAGATAACACACATAGGGCTTGGCACATAATGAGCATCCAGTAAACATCAGCTTCCTCATCACACACTCATCAAGACTGAGAAGGAGATGGGGGTAAAAGAACGGGAAGGAGAAGAGCGTGTGGTCAGAGAGTGAAGGGCCAAGCAAATTTTCTAAAGCTGAAGGAATCCAATGTGATGAGACCTTCCTTGATGGAGCCAAGATCTAGGGCTCCAGAATGGGTTTTGAATGAAGGATTTTATGTAAGAAGGTAAAGACTCTTTGAGTTTGAAGTGTTAGGTGGGCTATCCACGTGGTCATTAGAGACACCCATGATGATGACCAAGTCCAAGGAAAGCGATGTGCTCAGATTCTAAGCAGGACTGAGTCTAGAGGGCAGTAAATGACAGCAGTGAGCACAGAACATCCACCTGCCCCTCCAGGAATGTCAGTGCTATCTCTGGGTCCCCTGAATAAGTCAAGTAGAAGAAGGAGTCTCCACTGGAAAAAATCTCAAATATTTTGATGTTGTATAAGGAAAGTGATATTTTGGTTGTGGAAAAGGGTGGGAGAAAAACATTGAAGAATTGGAAGATATTGGTGTAGGCTTTGTTTTTTTACAAAACTCGAGAATGTGATTGATTTCAATACCTTTTTTTACCTAGATTTATGAAAAGGGGAAAATTAGAACTTAGAAAGAGAAAGAAGAAAAGGAGAGAAGGAGAATGGGACAAAAGACAAAGGAGGAAAATAAAAGGGAGAAAAGGAAAAGATAAAGAAGGGAGGGTGGGAAGAAAGAAGAAGGAAAAGATAAATTCTACTTTGGTACTAGGAAAGGCATCCATGCTGAGATTTGTGATGAATATTAAAGTATCAGTACTAGTACCCTAGTTCTTTGGGATATAGTTAGCTATGACATAGAATAAAGTCACAAAATCCATTTATGTCACTATGTCCACCTTACATGTGAACATACATGAACACACATGAACACACACAAGCCACATTCAGAGCCCAGTTCTCTGCCTCCTTCTCTTCCCCACCTCAGTTGCCCTCAGTCATCATTTTAATCAGTATTTGAGGAGCGAGGAGCTTGGGAAAGTTGTACAAATGACCCTGCCCCTCAATCTGAAATTGAGGTGAGTTTGTAAAGTTTCTTCTGGGCCTCTGCAGACATTCACAAAGCCCACAAATCAGCAGTTTGGTCTTCATCTCACAAAAGGGTCAAAGATGAAAGCAGCAGAGTTTAAGGGCCAGGAAAGTGTGTGTGCAGATCTATATGAAATTTACGAGTGGCATTCCTATGATGTTTATTTTTAGTAGTAGAAAGACAGCTTTTTAAAAAAATCTATAACTCTATGTGAGGCAGGGACTGGATGCATAAGGCCAGAATTGAGACCCATGCCATGGCTGACCGAGTGACTCAAACTTGTATCCACCGTCTCTGGCTAAGTTTAGAGGGTATTTTGGCAGACAGCACATGGATGACTAGCAGAAGCCATAGACTTGGATCCCAAGCTGAACAACTTGGAAGCTGGACAATGCTTAATCTTTCTGAGCTTCTTGTTCATCTTCTATAGACCTGCCTGCCCGCCTCGTAAGAATCCGGTGAGTCAGTGTTTATGAATGTGTTTTGCGAACTGTAAAGTTCTATACAAGTGCAAAATATCATTAGAGTAAGTGCTTAATAAGTACTTGTTGAATGAGTGAATAAATAGAGCTCCGTCATGGTGTGCCGTAATTTTGATGACATATTGATATCACCAGCAAGCATTTTATCAATTGCTGACAATTCTATGAGTACCGCTCAAAACAAAACTGCAAAAACCACAAATTTCATCACTGAGCAATATATGGCTTTATACGAGTTTTCTATGTTACATTTGTCTTTGTCTTGTCCCCACAATTATATTGTCGTCTGCTTGAAAGCAGAGATCTGGTCATGTACAGTGTGCCCAGCTTCAGCAACTCACAGCAGTTAACCTTAGTGACTCTAGATCTTTCACGGACAGAGTTTGGGGTGCTTGTGAGCATGCACACACATGAAACAGTCATCTGTGGGGTCGGCTGGAAGGGTGGGGAAGCAGAAGGACTAGTTCGAGGGACCTCTTCCCAATATGTTTACAGATGCCTTCAATTCTCACATACAACACACTTTTCCTCTAATTAAATCAGAGAAAAATGGGATCTCCACAGCTGGTGAAATTGAGCAGCAAATTTGTTCTGAATCTTTTGGGTGATATTTTGCCACTGCTTGATGGGGTTAACTAGTTGGTTTGCAATGTCTCCTCTCGTCCACCTCCTTCCCACATTTGCTACTGTGTTTCCATTCCTTCCTGGCCAGGCAAAGGCGCTTCCTTGGCAGTTTCTGGCCAGGAAGTAAAAGAAAAATTGAAAAAAAAAATACGGAGACTGGGGGAAAAAGCCTCTTACTGAACAAAAAGGAAGTAAGTTAAATGCAGTACATACAGCAAAAGAGGGAGAACCTTTATGGGAACTTTTACTTAGTCTCTGCACAAAAACGAGGAAGATGAAATTGCTTTCCCTCCATTAAATCTATGGGAAGCCTGTGTGGCTTCCTTCAAGAGCCTCTAGTCCCAAGATGAGTGTTCCTGTGAACTCCAGGCCCTGAGCATTGCTCTTCTCTGCATTGTGCCTCACAGTGGAAACTGAGCAGTTTCACTGTTCAGCGTCTCCAGCAATTAATTCAGGATTGGATGGGAGGGAGGGAACTCTATACAAAGATAACAGGCCCAGATACCCAGATAGTGAAGCTGAAGGGCCTGGAGGGCGATGGGAAGAGGGAGCACATTCAGTGGCACACACAGGCCTAGACAAGGGTACCAGTGAGGATGACAGGGAAAGAGACAGGGATGCAAAGGGTCCTCTCTATGGGGAGGGATGGAGCTATTAAGAGGAGGTATTGATTGCTGACTAATGCCCACCAAGCTTGTTCTGTGGACCCAAAGCTCTTTAAACAATTACATGAAACAGGTAAGAACTAGCTATTAACAAAGAAAAGAAAACCCAGAGGTCAGGCTTGTTTGTTTAAAGAGAGCACAGCAGTGATTTATCATCATACTTCAGACAGCTAAATAAATATTTGCTAAATGAGGGCAATAGTACATGAAAAGGAACCTGCCAAGCAGCCCCAATGATGGCACCCGTCCACTGCTGCACTGGGGTGGGAATTTGCTTTGGGACCCCAGGACTGTGGCATGGGGTGGATACGTCATCTGGGGTAGATACGTCACATTCAGCTAGGTCACACAAGAAACTTGAGACATTTTTTGGCAAGCCTATGGTATTATAAATATATCTGCTAGCTTATAATTATGCCCTGTTTAGGACATATGAACAACAGGAAAATTGAGATACTCTAAGTGCATTTTAATCATTATTTTCTCCATTCACTTTTTCCTCAGCTAATTTTTGTTGTTAAACCATAGAAATTAGGAGAATGGAAGAAACCCAATAAAAATACCTATCCCACTTTATTCACAAGAAAGTAACAAAGATTCCGCGAATGATCCACTTGGAAAGGCCTTGAAAATCCCCACCCAGTTCCACTGCCATTTCACAGAGGAGGTCAGTGAGTCCCAGAGCAGGAGGAGCTGGCTTCAGATCCTTGCCTCCCATCCTGTGCTCCCTTCACTAAACCACACTCCCACCCTTAGCTGAAGAGCTCTTAATGCTCCATAGAATCACAACAAGATGATTTTCATGAGCCTCTATTGGACCCCTGGATGTTTGAACTATTGTGGCCCCCTGGCTGTGGCTCCAAGGCCTTTTCTAAATAGCCATGTGACTTGACTGCTCAGGAAAATAGCACAAGATTCCCCTTTAAGTAAATTATGAAAAGAGCTCCTAGATGTGTCTAAAATTGCAGCTCAGTGTGAGAAGTGTTCTCGGTGCTGTTTTGGTCTGGGTTTAAGCTTCACTGTACACATCCTAGCATATCAGCCTGCAATTCTGTTACCTTTCAGTCACCCACTGGTGGTTTATCCAGTAAAAAGGCTCTACCTAATATCCTTTCTTTTTCCAATCCACACATCCCAGTCTTGTCTTTCCTCTTCAGGAATTTATATTTAAATAGTGTTCTAAACACAATTAAACATAATTACACACATAGATGACTTTTGGGAGAGCTGAGGTTGTAAAGTTTTCATGCTATTGCTTGACCAGAAAGAGTAATAAGAGGCTAACGACAATAGGCGTCTTAAAGATCTCAAGAAATCATAAAAAAATGCAAGTTTAGCTGAGGGGAACAGGACAGAAAATAAAAACTTAAGTAATGGTTTTGTGGAAACGAATATGAGATCATCAACGCCAATGGCAGACAGATGCACCATAATTTAAGAGGGCAGTGGCTATAAACTTGATTTGATACATTCTATTTCTATTCCTATTCCCTGAGGAATGCTGAAGGACTAAAGTTATCAGAGTTGTTTTCTCTGTGCGGACAAAAACAAAATGAAGATATATGATATTCAAGTGAGTAGAGAATGAGGACAGGAGTCTGCCTAATTCAACTGCTGTCTGGTCTCTTCGGGCCATTCGTGTGGCCTTAATGTCACCCAGAGACCTCACAGAGACAGCAGGGCTCGTGTTTTTTTGAAGAGAATTTGGGAAGAGGTAGATCCCTTTATGAGTCTACTTTCTGTTGCTTTAACAAAATGTCCAATGTATTGTGTAAGGAAAAGAGCACGTGGTTTTGGAGGCTCAGAGTCCAAGATCGTGCTGCCCCGCCTGTTTGGCCTCTGGTAAGGACACCCCTGACTACATCACAACGTGGCAGAGAAAGGGAAAGAAAACCTGCCGCATGCAGAGGGAATAGCATAGTGAGACAGGAAGTAAGACAGGCAGGGACTGTGCTCTTTTTATAAAAATCCATTCCTGAAAACCAGCATTAATCTTTTGAGGGCCATGGCCCCAGTAACCTAGTTACCTCCCACTGGACCCTAGCACTGACATTTTCCACCACCTCCCAGCCCTTTGAAATTGGGGCCACACCCAGAAATCTTTAGGGAACACATTCAGCTCATGTCCAAACCATAGCAATCCCTTTCTGGCTGAATTCTCTTTGTTACTGGAAATCCCAAGAAATCTAAGGAGTGGAGGGTAGGGTGGGGGGTGTCTGGCTTTCGGAGTAGATCGCTTCCTTCAGCATCTGTGCAATGCCTGCGTCTCGGGGCTGCCTATGTGTCGTGCAGGTCTCTGATCCTGGGCCTCTCATAGAAGCCATACAAACCCCACATTGTTAGCACTCTTTCCCGCCTGCCTTTAACGCCACCTTGGTCCGTCATTGTTAACAAGTAGCAAAATTAATTCATTAGGATTTTATCTTCTTTTTATTTTCCCTATTCACCCCCCACCATTTTATTGGTTCTTTTGAGGCAGGGTCTCACTATGTAGTGCAGGCTGGCCTTGAATTCTCTTGTGTAGCCAGGCTGGCCTCGAACTCATAGCGATCCTCCTACCTCAGCCTCCCGAGTGCTGGGTTACAGACATGAACCACCACCCCCAGCCGCTACCCCATTTTGAGGTTGCTAATAAACCACATCATAGGGTAAAAGGCTGGCAGCTGGGGGGAGGGGTGAAAATATAAGCACAGAACTAATGAATTAATTGGATTTTGATGTACTGAAGAGTCTGTAATGAACTCTCGATTATTCAGGAATATGTTCCCAACCTAACGTAGTCCTCTTTATTTTCTTCCTGCTCTACTTGAGGCTGTGTAATTTGGAACTTGTATAAAACAACAAGGATTTCTGTGGAAACAAAACAAAATATCATCCATGGTTTAATTGCCGTTTCTTTTCTTTTAAAAAAGCCTTTTCAAGATTCTACTGTTGTCCACCTGTTATGAAAGTGCAAGCTCTTGAGGGCCAGGTGTGTGTCTAAATTACATTCACATCCTCTTTGTCTCCCAGCTCATTCAATAATATTTTATAAGCAGATCAACAAAATAGTTCATAGTTTCCCACTGCATGAGATATCTTTTTATTTTCCCTATTCACCCCCCACCATTTTATTGGTTCTTTTGAGGCAGGGTCTCACTATGTAGTGCAGGCTGGCCTTGAATTCTCTTATGTAGCCAGGCTGGCCTCAAACTCATAGCGATCCTCCAGAGGATAGCCAGATTCTTATTATTAGACTCTTGGATAATCTTTCATTTTTCAGTGTCTCCAGCAGTACTTTGATGGACATCCTGAAACCCTCTGCACATCCTTAATTGCTTTTTGAGGATGTGGTCAGAAGGAAATGCTGGGTCAAAGTGGATATGTGTTTGTAGGGTTTTAATACGTGTTATCAAATCATAATCCAGAAGTAGTGTCCCAACAGTGTATAACAGTTCTTACTCCCCAGCACCCTCACTGGGTGGGGCCCGGGAGGATATTTCCCAGGTTCAGATATCACCAAGAACGAACCTCCTCAGGTCGTGGAGTTGCTCCCAGTGGGAGGCATTATCACTCAGCACCTTTACCCCGAGCTACTGGTTTTCAAGCTCCAGTCCTTTCAAATCCAATACTGTATATTTATAAAGGTCAATCTATTGTTTTCATCCTCCACTGGTTTGCCTGACCTCATTTGTAGATTCGCCATTTCCCCTCAGCAGTGTCATCCCCAGTAAGTCTGGGGTGGAGGAGCGGGGAGGGTGAGACTAAAAAGAGCTTCAGAAAAAGCTGGCACCTTCTTGCTTCTTCTGAGGCAGTTGCACTCTCAGTAACAACATGGCCAGCATGGGAGCACCACCCTGCCTCCTCTCGTTTGTAAAAAGGAAAAGAAAAAAAAGCAAAACTTCTATGACTCTCTTCAGTTCCAGAATTCCTTATAGGCAGAACCATCTAAAACAATTGCTCTCAAACTTGAAAAGTGATCTTAGCTGTTTAGCCGTGGGTGTTACATCACAATTCTGGTCTTGTGGTGATTCTTAGGCTTTCCTGCCTTCTAGCCAGTCTTTACTACACTGAGATCAAGAGGAGACAGATTTGGATACACAGCTGATAATGAAGGGAAGGGCGAGGATGCAGATGGAAAACTGAAGGGAGAAAGCTAGACTTGAGGGCAGGCAAAAAAGTTAGGGCAGAACAAGATGTGGGCAACGGGAGAGAAAATTAGAGTCTTATCAAAGACTTCTGGTTTCTCAGGGTCTGATTCAGAATGGCAAAAATGCAAGCAGGCTCAGAAGTCACTGTCCAGGAGTGCTCAGGAGGGGCTCAGTGTCCATCCAAACTTCTCTTCCAAAATCCACCTCAAATGAACATCTAACCTAGGTATGTTCCCTAAGTCCCTCCTTCGAATTACACCTTAAGTCTTCCTTACATAGAAATTCTAGACTGTCATCTGGATTATCAAAAGTCAGCATCAAATATGCAGCCAATACAAAATTCTTTTTAAATAGTCTAGGCCTCTAGGTACCATTTGATACATTAATTATGTAGTTTACTGATTAAGTGGATTAATAAAGAACCACTACTCGTGAGAGTTTCTAAAGCTCTTGTCAGAAGGGTTTGCTCCCATTCTGTGAACTACAGCGGGCCCCAGAAAGCAGCTCAGCTGAATGCCAGGGGAGAGGGAGACTCTAGTCCTTGGTCTGAACCCAGATGCCCACTGCCTAGCTGCCCACCTGGCTGCAGTGGTGAGGAAGCTGTGGACAGGCAGTTACGGCAAGTGGCAGGAGAGAGGACAAGTGTCTCTGCAGGTACATTTCACATTTCCTAGGCTGCTTGGTGCTGTGAAGAAGTCGGGGGCATGGAGAGCAGAGCCAGAATTATGCTGCTTGGCTTCTTGGTGTTCACAGGTCTCCGTGAGAACAATTTTAATGGTAATAATTGCTCTTTTGCTAATCTTTGTCCAGTTCAACAACTGGTGCTCTAGTTAGGCATATGGTGACTCTGTCTGAAGAAAGAGGATTCAGTGCACACTGCAGTGCACACTGCTCTGTGGTGACCGCAGAAAGCAAACCAGTCCAGTTCTTTCAGAGGGCTTTGTGAACTTTGGAGAAGGGTGACATAAGCTGTAGAGAAAGCACTTTGCTAAAACACAGGGACACAAGAGAATGCCTTTATCACCCAGCCAAAGTGTCAGAAAGGGCCCCCTTATTCATAGTTAATTAGAAAATAACAGTCAATAGAGAGCTCCCATGAACAATACCAGGGCTCATGGCCTTTCTTTCTCCTGCATTCAAATAGCAGAGCATTTTCCCAACAGAAACCTCCGTGTTGCTCCCTGCCAAAACCCAGCAATGAATTTAGAACTTGGGAAAAAGAGCTTAGTATATATGTCAACACTGTATAGTGCTTCGTAAAACTGCTCTTTTAAGTGAGGGATGCTCTTCATTAGGGACTAGGGGCTCTCAGAGTAGGCTGTGAGAGCATCTAGCTAAAGGAGAAATTGTGTTTGTCACTTGTTTTGTCCTCAGGACTAATAACTGGTGTGTTTTTAATACATTTTGAGAGGTCAGCAAGGAGCATGAAACAGACAAACCATTAGGCAAGGCCAAAGTTCAGGTTTCCATGGGAAACTGCTAGTTTGCTAAGTGTGGAAGGATCTTATCCAAAGGTGAAAGTGGGGGACTCCACAGGGGTTCGGGGAGAAACACAGCAGTGGACCAGTCAAATAAATACTGTGTGATGCAAAAACTGGTGATCAACTCCAGCCCAAGCACCCTCCACACCCTCTGGAGAGAGCGCTTAGTCGGATGCCATTCCAGGGAGGGGCTGTTTGAACCTAGGACTCAGAGCAGCCTCAGGATGGCTTCAATTCAGGGTTCTGAGTGTTATGTTCCCACAGTGACTGGGTGAGGGACAGCCACAGGAGACAGCCGTGGTCAGAGAGCTGCAGTCAGGATGGCAGGCAAGAGATCCCCCTGAAGTGTGTAAGTCAAGGGACACTGGCCCCACCCCCATAGCCAGAGGCCAGGCTCAGCCTGAAATGCCGTGGATTTGAAAGTCACACAAATGGTGCCCTAGCACTAATCCTACTGCCTGCAGGTGGCTGCATCCAACACAGATCTGGGGTCTGACTGCCTTCTTTATCTACCAGCTTGAGCAGGGGCACGTCTTGACTTGGACATAGCTCCAAAGTTGTAGCTCCTGGAAGAAAACCATACTTTCAAAATCCCAGGGAATGCGATCACCTCAAATTAAAAAGCTTCTGCACAGCAAAGGAAACCACCAACAGAGTAAAGACACAAACTACAGAATGCAAAAACAAATTGCCAGCTACTCCTCAGGCAAAAGACTGATATCTAGAATATATAAAAAATTCAATAAAATTAGACAACCCCCAAATTTAAAGACCCAATCAAAAAGTCGGCATCTGAAATGAATAGACATTTCTCAGATCATGACTTACCAACTGCCAGTAAATACATGAAAACATGTTCAACATTGCTGGCCAGTCTAGAAATGCAAATTAAAACAACACTGAGATTTCATCTCATTTCAGAAATAATGGTTATCTTCAAGAAATCAAACAATAACAAATGCTGGTGAGGCTGTGGGGGGAAATGAACCCTTTTCCATTGTTGGTAGGAGTGTAAACTGGTACAACCTCTATGGAAAACAGTACGCAGAGTCCTCAAAAAGGTAAAAACAGAAATTCCATTTGACCCAGCTATTTCCCTTCTAGATATATTTCCAAAAGAGTTAAAGACATCATACCACAGTGAGGTAAGCATACCTATGTTTCTAGCAGCACAATTCATAATAGCTAAATCTTGGAAGCAGCCTATATATCCATTAGTAGGTGAATGAGTAAAGAAATGAGATATTTATACACAATGGAGTACTACTGTTCCATAAAGAAGGATAAACTCGAGTCACTTGTGGGAAAATGGACGCACTTTGAGATCATAATGTCAAGTGAAGTAAATCAGATGCATGAGCTTAAATACTGCATGGTTTCTCTTACATGAGATACTCAGTATATAAATAAATTACAAAATAAAATACAGTCAATAGGAAAAAAGAGAAAAAAGTTATTGTAATCCAGAATGATTAATATACCTTGTTTAATACAATTGTCTTGTGTGTTTTATGGTTTTTAGTCTGTTTGACTCTTAATCTGTATGTATGATAATTAACTTATAGGACTTACAAAATAAACAAATGAATCTGATGCAGGCAAAAACGAAGGGGAGAAGGGAAGGGGAAAAAAGAATTCAGATGTGTTATGTACATCTACCATTCCCCACAATAAATGTAATCATTATGTTATCATTAGATGTTATCGTTAGATGTTTTACTTCTGGTGTTTGGGGCCTGGCAGAGAAAAAGCAAAATTGACTCCTCATGACAAGAACTAAAAGCTGGTAGCTCAGCATATCCAGCCAAGTCCCTCTGTCCCTTGTCAAACTGTGTACATCAGGAGGGAGACTTCCCAGCAGCAGCCTCTACTGAGCCTAAACAGCTGTCCCTTGGCTAGGCCATTCTGCAGCATCGTACCTCTCCTCTTCTGCAGGGTCCACCCTGGATTTCTATTTTTGCAAGAATTCCTTGGGTGTGTTATGTGTTCTCCTCGCTCAGTCATTCAGCCATAACCTTTCCATTTAGAACCCCGCCCTGTTGATGGTTCAGCTCCCTAGTTCAATATTTTACATTTATCTCTATTGAATTCCAGTTGCCTTCTGTTACAAGAGGCACTTAAATTATCCGACGCTCGCTCCATAGGCTCAGAGTCCAAGTCCAAGACAAATCTGTTTAGCACTTAGGGATCATTGGCATATGAGGAGTTTGGGAGTATAAATGTGTTTGAATCAGGTGTTTCTTACTGATGGTGAAGGCGACAGACTTGGGTAGAGAACATGAGAGCCACTGAATATATAAAATCTCAATCATGTTCCCTCAGTATTGGAGGAAAATGGACCAGGAAAATTATTTACAGTGAGAAAATAAATATAACTGTCTAGCCTGTAAGAAAGGCATTGACAGCATATTGTGAGCCCTTACTGAATATGAGCACCATTAGATACATCAAAAAATAGTCTTTTTTTGTCTTTTGTCAAGAAATTTATAGTATATTGTATCATTAGCTTTCTTAGTGCCCCTTCACTGATGATGGCAGGAAGCCATGATTTTCCTAATACTCCAAGCCTGGGGTGTGGTTCAGGAGCAGGAGAGAGCTAGTGATGTTCTGGGAGTGGTCCCCAGCTTAGCTGCACTACTCTAATATGCTTGCCAATGATCACGACCACTGAAAAGCAGAGAGAACAGGTCATGGTCTCAGGTGTTTCCAAATAAGGGTCTCCAGATGGCAGCATTATGCGTGCCAAGCCATTATTTTTTAAAAGTCCCAGTTCTAACATGGGAAGAAATAAATAATAGATAGTTCCCAACTAGCTTCTTTCCCAAGCTACACTGCTAATATTTTTCAATCCAGATTTCATTGAGCCTTTAATGTCTGAACGTATCCGTTTGCTGGCTTCTGTGTCTTTCTCCTCTGAAAAAATCAGGCACTGACTCAGGCTTGAGCTGATGACTATGAGATCCAATAAACACCTCTTGTACTAGAAAGCTTGACCAATTGTGGGGCCAAAGAGCTCGAAGAGGGTGAAAATCCCCTGCCTCCATCAACATAGGCTTTCTTCTGATTCTGACAAAAGCAATGATCACGCCGATTCCTAGCTATTTATCAGTCGTGTTCCTTCCAACTCCTTTACAAATAGACAAGAGGTAGCACTGTTACTGAGGAGAGATGGAAAAAGGAGATGGTATCCTGAAATAACACTGAGCCCACCTGGAAAATGCTTTGATGAACTTGTCTCCATGTACAAAAAATGGAAAAAATACATAACCAGGGACAAATACAAAGAAATACCATTAGCCTGTGAGGAGAGTGCCAGGAAGGCTAACGCTCCAAGTGAGCAGAGACTTCAGACACGTGGCAGGGACAACAAAAAAGCTTTTAGTAGCGATGCTGAGAATTAGAAGAACAAGGAAAGGATAGGCTCACTGCTTGGGGAGACTGGTGGAAGGTTAAAGATGAAATGAGAAAGGAGAACCACTCAGATTGTTTCTTTGTTTTTTTACCAACAGGCAAGATCTTTCCACAGAAGAGAATGGAATCAATATTGTCAAAAAATTTTTGAAACTCAAGCTGTATAAACAAAATATAAGTGGTCACCTGGAGGCTTAAAAGTTTCCAAACCTGACAAGTTTCATACCAAGATTTTTAAAAAAAACTTATAAATGTTCATAAAACCGCAATTTAGAAATGATTAAGGGAAAGAGACCAAAAAGCCAGACATGAGAAAAATCTGGGTATTCATAGAAAGAAAGTGGATTCTAGATTGTACAACCTAGTAGATTTGACTGATCTTCTAACAATTCTAGAATGAATTACTATTCCAATGGAGTATGGGATCTCGGAAAGGAAATAGTAATCAGTAGAGGATCACATGAGTTTAATGAGAACAAGGCAAAAGGTGAAATCCCATTTCCACCTGACCAGATTGCCAGATACGTAAATCAGCCAAGTACTGTAAATATGGCAAGACCCTTGACAAAATTTGTCTGGATATTCTTGGGTATTGGATAAAAAATTGAAGGCTGCTTTAGACTGTTAGTTAACATTATGGTTAACTGACTAGAAATGGCCAAACAATGGATTACATCAATGTTGTGAGGACATTTTGTAGTGTATTGAAGAGCTTCATCTTTGGGTCTATCCTCTTTATTGTATTATGGATTTAGATGAAGATGCAGAAAGCATGCTTATCACATTTATGGATGGATTAGTGGAGCCAGAACTCAAAATATCCTTACAGAATATAGGAATGGATAAAACTAGCAAGGTGAAATTCAGTATGGATAGAATTAAGATCCTGCACTTAGGTTTAAAAAGAATTAGTGTGCAGGTACAGATTGGGGCATCTGGATTAAGAGTAAATCAGATGAAAAATATTTAGGGGTTACTGTTTGCCTAAAGTACCAACAGCCATTACATTGTATGTGGCTGCTAAAACATTTCCTCCAGTCTTGGACCACTGGTAAAGGTATTGTGTCCAAGGAAAAGGAAGCAACCTGCCATTTTCCTGGAGAAATGTGCCTGACAAGCCAGATTTTCTCCAAGGAATGCAAACAATGGTGAGCCATCTAAAAACCTTATAATGAGAGTAACTGGGCAATAGCTGGTGGAGTTAAAGATAATGCTAGATATAGCTCGGAATAGTTCTTGCACCTGTGCCAAGAAGAGCCAGGATTCGATGAATGTTCCTCACAATATTCACTGTGATAGTTATGGACAGAAATAACCTGAATGTCCATCAACAGGACAATAGCTGAAGAAAATGTGCATATTCGTGAGTCTAACACACATAATTATAATGGAAAAATAAAATTGAATATCTGCAGCATAAAATAACTTATTTACATCTAAATCCATGCACAATAATGCTGTTTATTATTCAATGTAACATATGAATGAAATAAAATAATTAAAAATTAATTCAAAGGAATTAAAAGCTACCCAATCCAGAGTAGTGGTTACTTCTCAGTGGAAAGTGGGGCAAGGTTGTATGTAATAAAAACAGGGTTCTTACTTCCATTTATTCATCAATGTTTTAGTTTCAATTGGTGTACCATTTTCTATGTTTAAAAATATTCAGAATATATCAGGGGGGATTAAATGTATTGAGATGATGTTCATATAACATAAATTTAACTATTTTAAAGTGAACAATTCACTAGCAGTTAGTATATTTGCAATGTTGTACAGTCATCCCCCTTCATCTAATTTCAAAATATTTTTATTGCTCCAAATAAAATGATATACTCATCAGTAGTCTTTCCCCATACATTAAAGAAGGATTTTTGTTTGTATAAAGAGAGATTCACAGGAAAAAATGTGTGGAAAGGGCAGAGGTTTCCTATTTATCCCCTGTCCTCACTCATACGTAGCCTCCTCCATTACCAACATTCACCATGAGAGTAGTACTTTTGTTACAACTGGTGAACCTACACGGACACCACATTATCACCCAGAGTCCACAGTTTGCATTTGGGATTTCACATGTTGTACATTTTGCAGGAATGAGCAAATGTATAATGACGTGTGTCCACCATTACAGTATCATACAGAGTAGTTTCAGTGCCCTGAAATGCCTCTGGGCTCTGCCTATGCATCCCTCTCCATAACGGATTTTTAAAGAATATATTTAAAAAAAAAAACTCCTAAGAAGAAAAGAGGATTCATGATAACTGTCTTTAAACATTTCAAAATCTTTCCTGTGGAAGGGAAATTCAATTTTTATTTTATAAAACTCCCTAGGGATCAATGAATTGATATTAAAAGTAGGAACAGTTTGATTTGATGTAAGAAAGGGCTTGCTAACAAGATTAGAGCAGCACATCATAGTTCAGAATATGACTTCGAGTTAGATGCAGTTGGCTAAAGTCTAACCGATACATACTCATTCTCAGAGAGTTGTTTGAATTCACTGAACTCGAGTTTCATTGTATTTATAAAGTACATTATTAACCCTAACCTCATTGAATTATTATAAGAATACCTTCAATGAAATATATTAGATCATAAGGTAGTGAATAGCACAGATTAAGGCCTACATAAATATAAAATATAGTAAATATATAAAACAAATGGAGAACGTGTATAGACATGGAACTTCTCTTTTTTCTTTTTTCATTTTTGTTTTGGTTAGTACATGTTTGCAGTACATAGTGATTACATTCATTATAGGGAGTTGGTACATGTACATAACACATAATTCTTTTTTCACCCCCTTTCGCTTCCCTTTCTCTCCCCTCCCTCCACCTCTTGGTCCCCTTTTGCAAAAGATCTATCTCTGTTTCCTAGTACCTATCTTGTATTTTTCTCTTTAATTTATTCAGTTTGGATTTCTCATATAAAAGAAACTAGATGATATTTAAACTTGTGTGTCTGGTTTATTTCACTTAACACTGTGGTCTCCGAGTGCATCCATTGTCCCACAGATGATTCAAATTTGGAGTTTCTCAGTGCTACCAGCGGCTGGAAGGTGAACTCTCTGAGGTACTGGGGCTGGGGACTTTGGCAGCAAAGAAAGGATAGGGCTCACACTCTCTATTCTTCTCCTCACACACTGTTAAAACTAAACGTTTTTCTTAGAAACACTGAAGAGTCATAGTATTGGGTAATTCTAACTGTGAAGCCCATTAGTTATCTATTTTTTATAGTTTAGATCTAAAATGGCCCCCGAAGCCTCATGTGCTTGGAACGGGATTGGATTATAAGGGTGATATAGCTGACTTTTTGTTAAGTGGGGTCTGGTCAGATGAGGTGGACCTCTGGGGGCATGACCTAGAACAGTATATATCCCTTTACTTTCGCTGCTTCGTGGCCACCATAAGATGAGCAGCATTTCCCCCACCGTGCTCCTCTACCATGCCATCCTGCCTTGGAGCCAGCCAACAATGAACAGTAACCATGAGCCAAAATAAACCTTTCCTCCTTTAAATTGTGGGTGTCAGGTATTTTTCCCCAGTGATGAGAAACTGACTAAGACACTACTGCTGTGAGTAACATTATGCCAAATTTAGTGGTGTAAAACAGCATGCACTTATTGTCTCAGTTTCCTTGGGTCCAGACTAAAGGCATGGCTTAGTTGGGTCCTCTGTCTCAGGGTCTCATTTGAAATTGCAGTCATTGTGGAGAATACATCTGAAATTTCTTCAAAAGGCTCAAGTTGGGAAAGGTCTGCTTCAAATCTCAAGTGATTCTTAGCAGGATTCCTTTCTTCTGGCCTACTGTACTAAGGGGCTTAGTTTCTTACTGAATGTCTGTGGAAAGCTGCCCTTAATTCATGGAGATTGTTGGTGGGTGGTTGTTCTCAGTCATTTGTCACACAAGATTTCCCAATATGGCTTCATCAGAACCAGCAAGGTAAGAAGTCTGATGATGAGAAGATGTCACCATCTTGTATAACATAATCCTGGAAGGGACATCTCCTCACTTCTGCTATATGTCGTTGGTTAGAAGCAAGTCACATGTCTTGCCTACACTCAAGGTGAGGAGATTAACAAGGTTATGACTACCAATAATCAAGTATCATTGGGGGCCATTATCTGAGCCTACAGGAAGGGGACAATGCTAAGGAGTGCAGCTGTCCCCTTGCATACTGTAAGAGGGCAATGGAGGAGTTAGATACATTTGGATGAACAAGAGAAGAGCACAGCTGAAACAGAGAAGGAGCAAGAGGATTAGAGTTAGAGTGGCTGACAGGCTAAATAACCAGAAAAGCAGGGTTCAGGGAAGGTAAGTACCACAGGGACACTCATACTGACTGAGCAGCCATTATGGATAACGGGGTCCTGCCTGGCGTGAGGACAGGCTGTGCTTGGAAGTCTTGCCAGAAAAGGTCTTGTTTTTGCAGAGCTTAGAGAAATTTTTTCAGAACGTGTTTAGGGACAAGGTTCATTTAAAGAGGAGAAAAGATGTATGCCAAGATCAAGCTTGTTCTGCACGAGGCGGTAGACTACTAATCTGCTTGAGGATACTTCATTCTCCAGAATAATTAATTTTTTTCTCACTATACATGGCTAAGAGTGCCTGCCCACTGATCTGGGTGTGTTCAGCGTGGAGCTGTAGATTGTTGGCTCTCTTCCAAGGAAGAGAAAAAGAACCGAAAGGCAGGGAAATGAAGATGCAGATGGAGGATGGCACAGCAACCAGGAAGCCTGCTGTCAGAATGGTCCAGTGTTATATCATGTTGCCAGCAAGGGTGCTGGTCTTATTTGGAGATACAACTGCAAAAGCTCCTGGAAACGTAACTGTAGCCCTGGATAACCTCCAGATAGATACATATATTTTCAAATCTTTCTATATCTTTATTCTATTCTAAGTGTCCAGGCCTGTGACAGGGTGTCTGAGCCTATTGGCCTTTATTTGAATAGAGTCTAGAGAAACTTCAAATCTGTGTATAATAGATTCATTTAAAGCTGGCAGTGTGATGGTTGTGACGATTTGAGGGTCACACAGATCTGGATTACAAGGGATGTTCCAGTTGAATTCAAGGCTAAAATCAGAGATGACATGGGTCAGCTACTTTAGCTTCTTCATGGTTTTATGCCTTTGTTTTGGAGATGAGTAAAGCAAAGGAGAGTTTTAAATCTCTGGATGATGAAGGTACTGAGTTGTAAGTTCAGAAACTGGATACAGTAGCTTGGACTTAAGACAAAATAACCTTGACAATATTTTCTCAGATGGTCAGCTCAAAATGTATTTCAATGACCCTTCTCTTGAAGAGCAAATTTTTGCATTCTAGTAAGAGTCTCCATCTCCAGCCCAAACCCGAGGAGATGGCTTTTGCTGCTCTTCAGGAGTGGGTGAGTCAGCACTAATGTTCTGATGAATCAAGCAGCGTGGGTGGGCGAGCCACATCCATCTGGAACAGAGGGACAGCATCTCGGGATCTGATGCCTTCTGAGAATCCAGGGGAGATCTTGCAGGGATGGACCTAGCCTGGGAATTTTTGTCTTAGAATTAGAAAAATATTCTTTTAAAGGAGTATCCACCAGTGCCCCTCCTGACATCTGCAAACACTTGACCAATCCAAATACCTACAATTTTCCCCTTCTGTAAGTAGCCATAGGGAAACAATGAGCAAAGAGAAAGTGGGTGACTGTGGAATACCTCTTTGGAGATGCACCGCATAAGATTCTCTCTGCATGTTGTCTTGTTTGACATTTACTGTTCCCTCTCCTTTGTGTCTGCCTTGAGTTTTCAGCACCTGGCATTATGCTTAATCCATACTAAGAGTTCAATAGTAACTTGCTTAACTAAAAAGAATTAAATCAATGTGTACAGGAGGAAAGGACACTGGATTCTGGAGCAGGTCTTCTTAGCCGCTAGATGATCTTGGCATAACCAGCCGCTCTGAGCCTTATACTGTATTCTTCATCTATAAATTGGGAGAGTTGAAGAAGATGATTTCTAAGGCTCAACTAATTCTAACTTTAGTGGCTTTATGATTCAACAGGCATGGGGATGAGAAGATGTTAGATTTCACAGTGAAAAAAATAACTGATATAAACACAAAAATTCTCAGCATCTCAGCCCCTGCCCCTGCCGGATGTTGAACATATTCAAGATGGGGCCATGGGAATTATGGAGCCAGGGCCCTGTCCTTAACAGGGCCAGCAGCCTCCTGGCCACGCTCATAGCCTTAACCATGAAATAATGCAAGCTCTTGGCAAACACAGTTCTGCTCAAGGAGCCACAAAATAACAAGCTAAGGAGAAATTATTACCAAACTGCCTGAAATAATTACAATTTCTAACAAATAAAACTCTATGCTGTCAGTTCCCTGAAAAATACACATACACATAAAATTATAAGCAAGAACTATTTCCCTGAACACTAATGAGCACCAGCCTCAAAACCTTGGTTTTAAAAAGTCATAAATGCAGAGAGAATATCTTGTTTGTTATATAGAAGACCTTTTTGTTAATCCCTTTGGGTCCACATAAGCAAATATTTGTGACATGCATACATCCAGAGTTTAGAAATTGGAGAACCATCTCTAGAATGGGAACTATGGTGCCATTGACTCTTGACTCGGCCTGTAGCATTTGATTTTGTCTGGCAATGCAGTCCTCTGCCTCTTCTTCCTGCTAAGCAAGAGCAAAAGCTAATGCCGAGTGAACATATGCAGCAGGCCTTTGAAGAGTCTTGAAAATGCCAAGTCCCTGGGTGTTTCAGCATAAATGAAATGTGCCCAATTGCAGCCATCCATTAAGAGAAGGGAGGTGGCCTCTCTCTGCCCAACTTTCATTAGCACTCAGCTCACTGAGATTGTCCATTTGGGGGATGCCTAGGGTTTCAGATGATGCATTTGTTCTGCCTGCAAAATGGTAGTATTTCCGATAGTTCATTTTGAATCTCACTGCTCTCAGAAATGGATGGATATTTTATGTGTGTGTACGAGCATGTTTTTGTGTGCTGTGAACACATATGTGTTTGTGTGTAATAGTGCATGAGCATGTACAGAAGCATTCAGGCAGCCATGTGTACATAAGTATGGATAAGTGTACATAAGTGTGTGTGTATGTGTGTGTGTGTGTGTGTGTGATAAAGTGTTTTGAGATTATTTAAAATATAGTCAAGTCAGCCAGTGGAGTCATTCTTAGACCTACTTCATGTTATTGTATTTTTCTTTCTCTTTAAATTAAAAATGCCACAGAATGGAGAAGCTCTCTCGTCTTAATTACCAGAGAAATATTGCTAATTAGAAACAAGGGAAGAAGTGTTAGGGATTTGCCTCAGAATCAAAGACAGCATTATTTTCCAATGGATATTAAAAGACTTGCAAAACAGGCTAAGAAGATGTAGTAGATAGAGTTGTGAAGTGTGTTTAGGGTCCCAGTGGTAAAACGGCTGGAAGGGAAAATTAAATATCTGGGAGGAAACAGTTCTCAGATGTTGAAATTATGCCTGTGGCCATAACACTGGATGCTGTGATCCCATCTACCTCAAACACAGAGCAGGATCAAGAGATCTCCAAGGAACTGGAGGGAGGAAAAAGTGTCAGTGGCTCAAACCCAGATCCCCTAACCAGCTTGTCCCTTAGCAGGCACTGACAACGGGCACAACCCAAACGTTTTGAGTGTAGGTTCTTCTGTCTGCCCCTGCCCCTTTTCCCACCTGTGGTTTTACCATTTCTTTTGCCTCAGACCAAGTGTGCTTGAAGAATAAATCAGAAGATTAAAAGACCATGGAAAGCCCACCACTAGATATTTTATCTGTATGGCAAGGCCTCTATGTTTGTGGAAGGCAGCTAGGTAGTGAACTGAGAGCAGAGCAGGAGATGCGATAGTCTAGGTCTGGGGATTTAAAGGGTGAAGTCTCTCGGGTCCGATTCAAATTCCAAGGTTGTGCACAGACCGTGGTGACTGCCTCCAGCCACAAGGGCAGCACCATGAGCATAGTTCATCGGGTCAGTTTCATTGTTTCAAATGCTTCAGTTCTGAGGCTGAGAATTAAATCTGGGAACATCAGGATGAGATCTTCAAAGGCCAAAGATGAGGCCCAAACAGTGAGAATGGGAACAGTTTAGAAAAAGACAGGAACTAATGTGGTGAAAGACATAGAAGATGAAGAGTAGAAGGACTCAGTATTGAAGCCCTAAATCCATAGTGTACCACAGTTAGATAAATGACTTATTCCAAAAATGTGCCATATTTCCCCTTGCCTTAGATGGCTTCAGTTTATCCATAAACCAGCAGGTGGTTTGGAGTCCAGGCTGGGTGACCATAAAGAAGTCACCAATCTCTTTGAATTCCAGTTTTCTGTGTACACTATTTCCTGCCCTGATTTCTTCACATAGTTGCGATGACTATAAAACAGGGTGATGTCTATGCAAGGACTTTAAAAAAAAATACAGTATCATGTTATAGAAGACATGATTATAGCTGTGCCTCAGCACTGCATAGATGGACCATGTCACTCAAAACATTCAGGGTGAGTAGAAAGAACCAAGAGAATACGCTCACATACAAGCAGTTGGCTCTCAAACCAGGTCAGAGGTGGCAGAAACAATGCTGTTCCCCTGCAACGCCAAGCATAGGACAGGAGGGAAGCGTTCTTATTGCCAAAGTGCTAGGTAAATTACATAGTTTTCTATGGCTTCCTAATGGCTGATACAGAGTTAGTCTCAGCATGAAAGCAACAATTTTCTGGTTTATCCTTCTCCAGTCCTGAGAAATGTTCCTCAGAGGCACTTGACTACTTGTAGTCATTTACTTTAGTGTTTACCTAAATAAATTTAGATAATATATTGACATCACTATTTGCTTAGTGTGGTTTTGTATTTCAAATTTAGAAATCATATATTGATTTACACCTCTGGAAGATAAAAATTTAGCTTTGTTACAGTCACTGCTCCCTTCTACCTACCATACATATCCATACACACACGCACACGCACACACATTTCCCTTCCCATTCTTTCAATATAATTTATCACAATTGTTCTTGAATCAATATTTAGTGTTTACCTTATTTTGCCTTTGCATTATTCACAAAATGGTGTAGCATACACTTGTCATATTTCCTCTTTTGTATAACTTCTTGGTTGTCCCTAGCATTCAGTTTTTCACCTATTTATTTTCTTTGTGCCTAATTACAGTATTATTAAGCTCCTTGACCGAGCCATAAGACATAAAAACAAGCACCTCAAGCAATGTGTCGTTTCTGGGTTTTTATGGGAGATATTCTTTCCAGAACCTCAGTTTTCCTGCCGTGCCACTTGTTGACTGCTAGGTCTGTAGCACCTCAGTCTTTCTGGAACTTCCTTCACCTCTACCCCAGGATTCCTTTGTAAGATAGTCAACATTTTCCACCTTTCTGGATCATCCCCTTCTTTTGTGGCATACATTCTTTAGTAGCTTCCTGGGAAATGGTGTATCAGAGGTAAATTGTCTCCAGACTGACCTTGGATATCTGAAAATGCAATGGTCCCACATAGTGCACTGGTGGTATGATTGGGTATAAAACTTTACCTTGGAAATTATTTTCACTCAGATTTGGAAGGTATCACTTCACTGACCTTTAAAATCCAATATTGCCCTTGGAAGGCTGATACCATTCTGATTTCCAATATTTTAGTGTCACCTATTCTTTTTCTCTGGAAGCTTCTAAAGACAGCTCCAGATCACTTTATTTCTGGTCTTTTGAAATTCCATGATAGCATGATTTGATGTGGTTCTTATCTTTATTTATTGTGCCTGGCACTCAGTGAGCCCTTTCAATCTGGAAAGTCAGTCCTTCCATAGAAGAGAATGTTCTTGTGTATTTCTTTAATAATGTTCATAACTCTATTTTCTTTCTATTCTCTTTTCCTGACTCGTATTATTTGGAAGTTGGACTCCTAGGTCCAACTAATTTCCTTCTTTTCGTTCTTATTTTCTGTCTTTGTGTACTATTTTCTGGGAGATTGCTTCACTTTTATCTTTTACACATTCTGTTGATCTTTAATTTTTTTCCGTTATCTTAACTTTTAATACCCAAGAGCTTTTGTTGTTTGTTTTCTGAATGTCCCTTTGTAAACAAGAGCCATTTTGTTGTTTTACACATGAAATACTATTTTCACTTAGGTTTTTTCCCATTCCCTGCATTTTGTTTCATTTGAGTCTCACTTCCTTCTTTCTTTGTTTTTATCTTTTTTTGTGTGTGTGGGTACCGGGGGTCGACCTCAGGACCTCGCACGCCAGCAGGTGCCCATGCCGCTGAGCGATATCACCGGCCCTTTTTTCGTATGCAGGTACTGGGAGTCGAACTTGGGCCCTCGTGCTTGCCAGGCAGGCGCTTATGCTGCTGAGCCATCTCACCGGCCCTGTTTTGATCTTTTTATACTACAGACCTCAAATATCTGTTAATTCTTTTCTGTTCATACCTTAAATGTGAATGAGGCACACAAAATGTCTGACTAGGTGCTGTATGTATATCTATACACATATGCACACGTACAGTGGTGTGGGATGGAAAAGAGATGTTGTCAGCTTCATTTCTCGAGTAATTTTCCCAGTTTCCTTTATGGGGGTATTATTTGGGATGGGGAAAGTGTCTCATTGTACAGTACTGAATTTCATTCCTATTTTTAGTGCTTTCCCTCATATCTGCTGTCAGCTGTGACAGGTTTCCTAAAGTTCAGAGTCTATCTGATTCAGTGTCTCCAGAGAGGAAACCCTGGCCTCCATGGAGGGGAGGGTAAGAATGTTGTCTAGTTGGTTAAGGGAGGAGAGGGACTCCAGGGCGTCTAGCAGTCCTTGCACAGACTTTCAGTTGCCTTCCTGCTTGCAGCGCCATCTGCTCCCTAATCTTCAAAGACGCCTGTATCTCTCATTCCTGAATATTTCCCAAATCCCCAGTCAGATTGCTGCTTTTGGCTTCCCTCCTGCAAGTGGTCTCTCTGCTCTTCTAAACTGGTCATCTGTGTCACCTGCTTCACACCTTGCAAAATTTTGTTACCATGTCTCCTTTGCTGCAATCCGTCCTGTGCATTTAATTCCTTGTTCCTTATAGAGAGTGTACTCATTTTCTATTGCTACATAACAAATCACCACAAACCTCACAGCCTACAACAGCACAACTGTTTTAGCTGTGTCTTTGGCTTAGGATCCCATCAGGATGAAATCGTGCTGTTGACCAGCCACATGCTCATCTGGAGGCAGCATTCTTTTTTTTTTTTTTTTTTTTTTTTTTTTTTTTTGCAGTTGTAGGGCTGAAGTCCCCATTGTCTTTCTGGCTGTTAACTAGTCTCAGATACTTGCTACATGGGCATCTCCACTCAGCAAGAGTACCACTCTTGCATGAAATCCCTCTCATGTTTCACATCTCTTTGACCTCTCTCTCTGCAACCAGCCAAAGAGAACTCTCTGCTTTTAAAGGGCTCATGTGATTAGGCCAGGGGCACCCAGTTAATCTCCCTATCTTAATGTCAACTGTGGTACGTAGCATCACCTTTTCACAGGAATAGAGTCTGAAGTTCACTATCCCAAGGATTTCACAAAGTATACATAGCAAGAAGAGGAATCTTGGGGGATATCTTAGAATTTTGCTTACCATAATGGTGAGATCGTTACAAAAGAGCAGAAATAACTATGTCTATTTCATCCATCGTGTTCAGTCAGAAGTCTCTCAGACCCTAGCTAATGCATTGTTATTTTTATTGCATTTAAATGGTTAATATCAGTGTTCAGGAAAGTATGACAAACTTGACTCCTGGCTTTTCTAGGGCATGGTCCTTCCTTTGGTTGTTGCTCAGAAAGAATGAGATTTCTTCCTCCCTCACCCAAAGGAATGAGCCTTATGTGCCTAAGAACCCAGTGCAGAACCTGGATGTGTTCACGTGCCCTTCCGAAGCCATAAGACACTGAGAAGCCCAGGAACTGATGACTGTGTGGACTCTGTTCTGTTCTCAGGGGGCCAGACACAGAGTCAGGTGAGTTTGCTGCTCCTGGCACACACACACACACACACACACATATATATATATATATATATTTTTTTTTTTTTTTTTGGTGGGTACCGGGGGGTCGACCTCAGCCAACCTCAGGACCTTGCACGCCAGCAGGCGCCCGTACCGCTGAGCGATATCACCGGCCCTTTTTTCATATGTGGGTACCAGGAGTCGAACTCAGGACCTCGTGCTTGCCAGGCAGGTGCTTATGCTGCCAAGCTATCTCACCGGTCCCATGAAGATATTACTGATGAAAGACAGCACCTTGGCACAGGGACATGGTGATTTTTCTTGGTGTGGCAGATCCCGATGGTAGTTGTTGTTTTCAGTGACAAATCACTAATTTCTAGAAACCTTGACTGGAACCTGAAGGTAGGAGATAAATGTGAGTAGGGGTGTTTCTCTGAGCATTCCAGCAGATAAATGGCCAGCCATGACTACAGGATGGTTTTACATTTTCTGAGTGTAATCAAGTGAGATGTAACCAATATTTTGTAGTTCATTAGCCACACATCTCCTAACCTTCACTGTCGAGTGCTTCCTCATGGAGAGGCTCCCAGTCCATCCTAACTTTTTTATTTTTAATTTTAGTTTACAATAAAACTGGTGGGAGAGCCACCAGCAGCTAAGCAGCAACAGGAGGAAAAGTTCACACACAATTTGGTCTTAAAAGGGAGAGAAGAGAGGAAAGATTGAGGCAGGAACAGGGAGAAGATTGACATGGGGAAATAATCTGATTTCAGTGTCTTCGTCAGCTGGTGTATTTTTCATTACAGTCACCCGGGCTTTGGTAAACCAATAATGTGTGCAATCTCCAGAAAGAATTCAGAGAGGCATCTCTTCTTGCTGCTACTAGATAGTGTGGCAGCACGACATATTTTACTCCTTACTTACATACCATTTGGCCATCATTCCTAGCAAGAGTCTCTGAGCATTTCTTTAGAAGATACACTTGATTCATTCTCCTGTGAAAAAGAGAGGTAGAGGAAACAAGGTTCTGAAACCCTAGCCCAGGGAGGATGTGAGGTTCCTTATTACAGAAGTGCTCAGGGCCCCTGGGTGAGCACCACCTCTGCGGTGCCTGTCATGTGGTTTATAGGGACAGCAGTGAGGGTCTGGCTGTGATCTTGCTTGATGGAATTGCAGTAGCTTCTCACAAGGCTTCTCTGCTTCAGGTCTTTACCCACCATAATCTACCTGTCAGGCAGCCACCATTAACTTTCCAAAACCTGAGTCTAATGCTTTCAGATCCCTAATTAAAAATTCTTGGTGGATCTTATCGTGTACAGACTCAAAATGCCAGGCCAAATTTCTAAACACAGTATTCAATCCTATCTACAAAATGCCTTCAGTGATGTTATTTCCAGCTGCTGTGCACCAGATGCCTAAGCTTCACTCCCGCCTTTCTCTCCCTCTCACTGGATTCATTCTGTCCCCCAAGTTTTGTGCTTTTGCATGTGCTGTTTCTTCTGCCCAGAACACTCTTCTTTTCTTTGTGTAAATATCACAAAGTATGCTACTTATCCCTCAGGTGCCAGTCCCAGTCTCAGTTCCTCGAGAGATCTTTCCTTCCCATGGATTCCAGCTTGGTATTTTCTTCCTCGAGGCACACAGTAATCTGCAGAGTGAGCTAGAAAGTCATTAGGGGGAGGTTAAAGATCACATAGGCTCCAGATTGTGAGTTAAGGGTTGGCAGACTTGAAGGCTCTGCAGAGAGGGTGGCCCCGCCACACATGACGTGGGTGAGATTCAGGTGGGCAATGCCAGTCCCGTCCACAGGGCGCTGGAGCAGGAGATGCTAGTGTCAGAGATGCCTGACTGAGCTGTGGCTGGTGCTTCCCCCGGGCCAGTCCCTCTGAGCAGTTTGGGAAGGCGGGGGCAGGGCAGCCTACCAGGGAGACAGAGGCCCCTACCATAGCGAAGACAGCTAATGCTTGCGGGGTGTCTGTTTAGACAGCAATAGGCCTTAACTGGAGGGTCTGCATGAACTAGGAATTCAACGCAAGAAGTACAAAGGAAGGCAGGGGTCAAGTGGCAGGCTATTTGCAGAGCAGTGCCAATAGTTTATTCAAGTCCAGCTCAGCAACAGCCTTATCTGAAAACAAAATAGATTCTGGTTGATTTGAAATGAGCCTCTGCCCATTTGCTCATGTCTATGACCGACCTCTACTCCACTCACTGCCATCGCTGGAAATTCATTAGCTTCTCTGTACCTACAAGGGGGGTGGGAGGGGTCTTTAGACTTCTGAAGAGGCCAGAGGAATCCTCTCCAGTTCAGAGCATCCTCTGCACTCTGAGGTGATATGTGGTGACCTGACAACTCAAAACATGTCCTGCATACTCCGTAGTGATGAAAGGCACTCGCACTTTGAAATACCTTCTAAAAGGCACACCAGGCTTGGATACTTGGCCATGTGGGATCATTTTAGATTTTTCCAACTTTGAATTCTGAAAAGCAGTTCTGCCCACATGGTCTTTCTGCCTTTAGTCCAGGTCAGAGGGAAGTTCCATATCCCACTAGCAATGTCCTGATCCTCACAAGGAGGGGAGAGAGAGGAAATCTTTCACATGAGAGACTGCTAGGAATTTTGCCTCTCTATGGAATCCATGCCAGCAGATTCTATCCTTCTGTAGCCTGATTTTTCTCAGCCTTTCACACACCACACTTAATCTCACCTTAGTCTCACTTCATCTCCACCTTGCCTGGTACCTAAAAGGCTTTGTTAGAGAAGGACCAAGTCTTCCTTTCTGATCCCTTCGCCCTGGCACAGTGCCTGGCACATTCTGAGTCATGACCACTCATTGAAAGGGAATGAGGCTTCTTCTCTTCACTCATCCTTTGATTCTTCTGACGTCTTTTTAATCTAGTTTTCCCCTCCTCTCCTCCTCTTCATCTTATCTCATATCCTAATCCCAGTCAGGCTGGCAGAAGTTATATGGGAGATGGTTAGCAAACCAACCTGTTACCCCAGTGGAAGGCTCCAGGCCCCAAACTTTCCCATTCCACTCCCCAAGAGCCCAGAACTTGGGCCAGTGAGATGGCTCAGCAGCGTACGCGCCTGCCTGGCAAGCACAAGGGCCCGAGTTCGACTCCCAGATCCCACATACAAAAAAAGGGCCGGTGATATCGCTCAGTGGCACGGCTGCCTGCTGGCGCACAAGGTTCTGAGGCCGACCCCCGCTACCTACAAAAAAAAAAAAAAAAAAGCCCAGAACTTTCTCCTCTTTCCACATACCCTGTGTTGTTTCCTGCTGCATCCCTCATTCCTGATGCATATGACCCATCTCCTGCATGTCACCTTCCCAGGCAGTGCTTAGACAATTTCTGTACCATGAGAGGCCACATGGCACGTTAATTAAGAACTTGCTCTCAGAAACTGATGGCCTCTATTTGAAACATGACTCTGCCGCTTATTAGCTGTGTGAACTTGAGTGAGTTAATAAACTTTATGCCTCAATTTATCCATCTATGTAATGGGGATGACAATAACAACACTTCACGGAGTTGCTTTGAAGATTAAGTAAATTAGTGTACAAAGCAATCAAAGCAGTGTTGGGCACTTACCACTATGTAAGTTGGCTATTGTGTTTAATATTATGAGAGAATCACAGATATAAATATTGTCAGGCAAATAAACTCAATACTTATAATTTCATTCTCCCCATTTCCACAAAATTTTCCTTCTCAGTCTATCGCTTCAACATGTCTCCTGCCCTGAATAAACCTTTACTCTACTCTAACTGCACCTTAAGCTGTTTTTCCTCTCTATTTCCTTCTTCCTGCAGTCCACTTCATTAAATGAATAATCTACACTTACAATCTCCACCTCCTCACCTCCCATTCATGCCTCAATCCATAGCAATCTGGCTTTTGCTTCCATCACATCACTGAAACTACTTTCCATGAGATCACCAGTAACCTCCCTGTTGCTACATCTAATTGCTTCTTGGTCACTTTTGACCTTTCTAACCATTCATTTTTCTTGGAAATGTTTCCTCCATTTCTGAGACACTGTTCTTTTCTGGTTGTAACAATCAGCTCTTGTTACGTTATGTTATGTTATGTTATGTTATGTTATGTTATGTTATGTTATAAGTGATAATCCCCAAACCTCAGTTATTTACAACAATACAGGTTTTCCTTTATGTGCAGATTCCGTATCAGCTGAGGGATGGATATAAGTCTGCTTCATACGTCTTCTTCATTTGGAAATTCAGGATGAAGAAACAGACGGTCTTATGGCTGAGGGAAAGGGCAAATGCAGAACCATATCATGACCCCCAAAGCTTCTGCTCAATATAATGAACAAAATTTTTGCTCATATTCCATCAGTCAAAATAAATCACGGGACCCAAGCCTCATGATGAGCAAGGACACACAGTGATTTTCTAGGAAAGATAGCAAGTGATATGGAAGAATAATAACACACTGGTTTTTCTTCTACTTTTCCAATAATTCATTCTTAGCTGTTGTCCTTGGGTCTTCATTTTCCACCCATTTCCTGAACTGTCCAGAGCTTCCTGCTTACATAATGCTCTGTGAGTAATCTTATCCATGTCCTTACCTTAAACGAAAACCTATATTCTTATGACATCCAAATCTCTAGCATAGACCACAGCTGAACATATTGGTCAGGTCTCTTGAACTTAACAAGTCCAAACTTCAACCCATTTTCTTACCATATTCCCTTATACTTTTTCATGGTTAATGACAAGGTTGTTAACCCAAGTGTCTAAATTAGAAACACACAAAGGTTTAATTAATCCTTCCCATTTCATCCCATCCAATAAGTCAACTACAATTCATTCTACCTCTAACATAAACCTCTAGTCTCTTCCCCACTTTCTATTCACTCTGTTCTGACCTGGTTTTAAGCTCTTACTATCTATCTGTGTTAGTCAGCTTTTCATCACTATAAAATACCTAACACAATCAATTTATTAAAAAGGGGTTATTTTGGCTCTCAGTTTTGGAAGTTCAGTCCATGACCAGTTGGCCCCATTGCTTTGGGCCCATGGTGAGGCAGCACATCATGATAGGGGGTATATGGAAAGGAAAAACACTTATCTCATACACATGAAGAAAAAAGAACAAGAAAGAGACCAGATCGCATAATACCCTTGGAAAGTGCACCTCCCAGTGACCTAAAGACTTTTCACTAGGACCTACCCTGCAAAGTTTCCACCAGCTCCCATACTGGGGAACAAGACTTTAACACATGCATCTTTGGGCAAATATTCCAGATCTTTATTATCACACTATCACTTGCTTGAATTTTAGCAGTCAGTTATTCTCAAACTGGCCTACATGCTTCAGTTAATCTGCACTAGCATCCATGTCTGTCTTGCAGCAAATTTATCTCTTTCCTTTCCTCCAAACATATTCTTGCCTCTTCTCTAATTAAGAAAATACAATCACTCTCCCACTTACTTGCAGAAAAATCCAGGCTCCATGTTGTGGACTCACGGTTCTCTGTAACCAAGATCTTGCCTGTCTTCACACCATCTTTTCCTGATGGTCACCTGTTCTGAACTTCTCATTAGACTCAAAATGCTGATAATGTTTCTCATCCTCATGTACTTATTATTCTCTCTCCCCCAATTCTCTTTTCATTTTGTTTTCTTGGTGAACTTACTGATTCTTCAAAATTTAATGTTGGCCTTTTCTATAAAGCCTTTCCCAGTGTTGCCCATTTCCCTTGCCTCTATTCCATAACGGCCAACATCAGCTCATGACATAACACAAATCACATTACACTGTCAGTCACGTGCCTTTCTCTCTCATATAGAATATGAATTCCCCAGAGCAGAGACCCATGATTCTTTTTGAAATCGTTCAATACCTAAAACAACAGATACATATTGGATACTGAATGTTTGTTGAGGGAAGGAATAAGCAAATAATGACATCATTCAGTCTGTGTCACATTAAGACTATGATCAGATTTTGTTAGTTACCATTTTAGTCCCTGGCCACTTGCTGTCTCTGAGAGACATGGTCTCTTACCAGTGTTGGAGAACTAACTTCCCTCCGAAGCCCCAGCAGCTGGAATCTGACAGGTCTAACTGCACAGGATTCCTGAGCAAACTTCTCTTTCCTAAAGCCTTTCTTTCCAACCTAAAAGCCTCCTCTGCAGCTACATTCTCTGTTCTCCAGCTTTCCTAAATGAGCCCCGACACACACACACGAGGCAATTCAGGCATCTTTTTAGGCTCTCCCCTAGAGTTTCCTCTCTCTTTTTATCTCCACTGTTGTTTTTCTTACCATTTTTTTTCCTTTCCAGCTCTTCCACAACTAGCTATGAACTTTGCATGGCTCAGTGCAAAATGGAGATGTAGAGACCCTTATTAAGAATTTCAAAATGGCAGTAGCAAAACAATAACCCAAGCATAAAGTCCCCTGAGCCTCGGGCCTGGGTGACTTCACAGTTCTTATGCCTATGAAGCTGACCCTAAGTACTGCTTAGCAGTTCCAGGCAGCAGCTACATGCAGAGGGTCACACTGGGAACACTTCAGGAAAACAAGGAAGAGAAGCGCATTTTTGCCTACATGAAGGCAAAGCATTGGAAAGAATTTGGCAAAATAAGTTAATTTTGAATAAGGTATTTAATCAATGTAGTTGGAAACAAAGTTTAAAAATTATATGCATGTGTAAGGTTAATATATATGATTATTTGATAAGTAAAGGCTTTGGATCATTGCCATGTGGAAGTTGTTTTAATAAATATAAGCTGTCTCATCAGAACCATTTTGTAATTGTGAGGAAATTGCTTGTCAGTGTTTGCATCTAATTGGAAGCTGTAGAATGGTTGTGTTAACTCCATGGCTTGGCACTGTGGATACAGAATGCTTCATTCTCTGGGAGGGTTCTGTCCGGACACAAAAGGGCCAGTAACAGGACAGGTGGAATTTGAAAGCTCATTCATTTGTTCATCCATTTATTCAACTATACATTTATTGAGTACTATTTCATGCCAGTTACTCAAATTAGAAGGTTTATTCATAGCAGAGGCAAGTGAAAGATCACAGGTGGGCTGGCCCAGGAGCCACAGGTGGGCACAGTGCATCCAACCATACAGCACCCCTTTCTAAACCCACTGCAAGTTTACAGTAAAAATATAGATTAGCCTTTGAGGAACATTAGCAGAGGTGGAGCAATGACCTTTTGGAGAGATGTGGCTGAGAGGGAGGGCCTAGTTTGGGGTTGGAGAAATTCTCTTATTTCTTTTAATATTTCTCTTTTTTCTCCTTCCTTCATCCTAGCAATGGATAAGGTGCTTAGTTCCTGGGTTTGTCCCAAATGCGGCAGCATGCAAAGCTGAATACTACACTACCTTTAGTTGTTTCAGTTTTACTGTACTACTGAGATGTGCTTTTGCTGTCCCTTGAGTTTGTAGAGCAACTGTTTGCAAAGACCTTGTTTGATATGTTAAAGGTTGAGCCATACCAACTTGCCATTTCTGTTAGTCCATCTGTGGTCAAATGTCAGCAATTTCATGTGGTTCAATCCACTACTGTAGTAGTGTTATCTCCATCTTTCCATGGCAAATACAGAAGCTTAGAGAGACTTTATCAGTCTCTAAGAACCAGGCATGAGTTTTGGATCCCAAACAGAACTTGAACTCGGATTTGAGGTTTTTCCCCATCTTTGACATCCCATTAGTGTAAACGATAAATCAACAGCATGTAGTAAGACATATACAGGTTGGGAGACTCATGGTAATGTACTCTGTATTTTTTTTTCCCAACCCCAGATTCAGTAATGGTTCTCTGTACAAACTCATTCATTTTTAATCAGTTGACTGTAATGATTTGTTACAAATGATCTTTAATTCTCAGCTGTGGTTAATCAGTACCGAAAGGCACTTTTCCTGTTATTTTATTTGGTTAGGATTCTTAGTGAAATACTTGCCTGCCATTACTTAATCACTTATTTGTTTTCCCTCTGCACACAATTTCTAGCAATACTGCAGTATTTAATGTAGGCATTTTCCCTTTACCGTGTGAATTGAGTTCTCCCAGCTGAAGGAACAGGAGAGCCCTGGGGTTTCATGCTTTGCTTTGATGCTTATTGACCCTCTTCTGTAGGCCAAATGCATAGCCGAGTGCTCGGGATATGCTATTTATATGGGCAGTTGCAACACAACTTGGAAAAGGTGACTACACATATTAGTCACTTTCCTGTTGCTGGGACCAAATACCTGACACTCACAATTTTTAAAATGAGAGGTTTATTTTGGCTTCTGGTTTCAGAGGGTTCAGTATATAGTTCCTTGTTCCAAGGCAGAAATAGCATGGTAAAAGGACATGGCAGAGAAAAGCTTCTCCATCCATTCAGACAGGAAGCAGAGAGAAAAGGGAAGAACCAGGGACAAGAATACACCCTTTCACGTCATTGTCCTAGTGACCACCTCTTCCAACCAGGTCCCATCTCCTGACAGCACATTCAGCTGTGAACTCATCAGTGAATTAGTCCATTGATGAATGTAGCTCCCCCATGATTCTATTACTTTCTAAAAGCCCTACCTCTGAACACATGAGACCTAGGGGGACACATAATTCTGCTCCAAGTCCCCCAAAATTCTTATGCTCATCTCATGCAAAATGCATCTGCTCCAACTCTAAGAATTACCAAAGTCTTAACAGTTCCAGCACTGCTGAAGAGTCCGATTCCAAAGACTCCTCTGAGACCCAAGACAAACTTGTAGCTGTGAGCCCCCTGTAAAAATCAAAAAGAAAGTTAAAGACTTCCAACACACAAAGCACAGAGTAAATATTGCCATTCCAAAAGGAGGAAATAGAGGGATAGAAAGGAATGGACCAAACTAAGTTTGAAAACCAGCACGGCAAACATTAAACACTACAGCTCTATGTCCAGCACCTGGGGCAGGTTGTGGTGAGAGGTGAGCCTCAGAGGCCTTGAGCAGCCCCACTTCTATGGCCTTCCCAGTTGCAACCCATAACACCTCTCTCTTGAACTGGCTCTGCTGACAGCCTGCAGCTTTCCTTGACAGATATTCCATGTTCGTGGCATTTCCAACTTCCTGAAGTCTCCACTGTATCTTTGACTTCACTCTCACAGCTTTACACAGTGCCCCTAAGAGGGCCTTGCCTGGCTTCCCAGGCCTTCCTATGAAATGAAGGTGAGAGCCTCCATGACCCCACAACTCTTGCATTCCAAATGCCTGTAAAACCAGCACAATGTGGATGACAACAAGGTCTTCCACCAGCTTGAGCAGTAACTGGGCCCACATGGACCATAGCTACAGTAGCCTCTGAGTGCCTGAATGGCTAAACTCAGAGATTTACTCACAGGCAGCCCTGAATTAGCAAGACACTCTGGGGCTTTCTTCTCAAAGCAAAGTCTTTCAAAGGAGTTTACCCTTTTATACCCTTGGAACTATGATGGGTGGGGTCTACTCAATTCCTGAGATGCCCTCAAACCACCTTCCCTATTGTCCCAAGGCAAAATACTTGGCTTCTTTTCAATGGCATTGATCTTTTCACTAACTGTATTCTTGTGGCCCCAACTTTACAGATATTTCCTTTCTGGTGGCCAACATGCAATATTTTTCAGAGCATTCAGCTCTGCTTTTTGCTCGTGTATATCCAGCTAAAAGCAGCCTGTAGTACCCATCCCAATGCCTGAACATTGAGCTGCCTTGAAATTTCCACTGCTGAATCAATTAGTCCACCACCTTTAATTTCAGCCTCATAAAAAGTCTTAGGACATGAGCAAAATGAAGACAAATTATTTGCAGTCATGTCTTCTTGTTCAATTCCTAGTAGGGTGCTCATTCCATTCCAAAACCTCCTAATCCTGGCCTTTGCCATCTGCATTCCTATCAACATTTTGGTTCTCTGAGCTCTGACTAGACTCACCCATTGTCTTAGATACTTTTCTCATTGCTGTGACAAAAATGCCCAACACCCAAAGTTAAACAGGGAAAGGTTTATTTTAGCTCACAGTTTATAAAGGGTTCAATCCACAATTAGCTAGCTACAAGGCAGAGTGGCACATGGCAGAGGGGCAACTGTTCATGGCAGAAGAAGACAACAAGAGCAACAAGAGAAAATAAGACAAGTCTCTTTCTGTCTTTTATATTGTATCCAGTCTACCAGGATCAGGGCAGGGCCAATCTGACCAGTGGACTAATCCAGCAATCACCCACCCTTAATCCCTGCACCCTTAATTTCAGCATTTCACTACAAATCAATCACACACTCTAGATTCAGTCACTTCTGAAAAAACCCTATGACCCCATGAGGCTTTGAGGGGACATCTAGACACAAACCGTAACACCCATCAATCTCTTTTTACAACATTCTAAGGCTTCTCTAGCTTGACTCTCCAAACATTTCCAAAGTCCTTTCACAAGCCAATTCCAAAGGATTCTGAACCACATGATTAGGTACACTCATAGTAACAACTAATTTTATGTATTAGTTACTTTCTCATCAATGGGACAAAATACCAACACCTGCAACTTAAAGGATGAGAGGTTTATTTCGGCTGTTGGTTTCAGGGGATTCCATCCATAGTTGGCTGCCTCCAAGGCAGAAATTGCATGGTAGAAGGACATGGTAGTAGAAAGTTGCTCACATCGTGGCAACCAGAAAGCAGAGAGAGGAGAGGAAGGGAGGAGCTAGGAACAAGAACACACCCTTCAAAGTCATGCCCCCAGTGACCTACCTCCAACCAGGAGGCCCCACTTCCTAACAGCATATGCAGGTATAAACCCCTCAGTAGATTGATCCACTAATAAGTATAGTGCCCCCATTATCCAATCATCTTCCAAAACCCCCACCTCTGAACACATGGGACATTTAGGAGATGTTTTAGGTCTAAGTAATAATGAGAGAGTTCCTGGCATAGCCAGGAGATACAGAGGGAATGGCATGTCAGGGAGTCTTCCTGAAGGAAGTGAATCCTGGAACATAAGCATTAAGCCAGGCAGATATTTGCTGTCAGCTGGAACAGCCAATGCAAAATTCAGGGAAACAGTGTGGAGTGGGAATTTGCAAGTAGTGAGCACAGTTAGAATATAGAGAAGAGGCAAGGGAAGGTGAACATTAATAAGAAGCATGGGGCAGTAAGTGGGACCTAATTGTAACAGGCCTTGGGCACCTTTATACCTTGAAAGCTTTAAGAAGGGAAATGATCTGAGAGGATTTGTTTTTGATAAATCTCTCTGGGAGCAGCATGGAGCATGAATTGGAAGTGGGCTGAGAGTGGAAGCAGGAACCCTGGGGAGGAAGAAGAGGAAGTAGAGGTGGTGAACATCGGGAGATGACAGGACCCGGGATGGATGGGGATCTAGGGAGGGAGAGTGGGTAGGTGTGATCAGAATGATGGGTGCACAGAGGCATGGTTAAGGAACAAATGTGCCGTAGACTAGTGTCTGCCTGTCCTCTCTCAGGGTTGCTTGGGCATTTACTTGTTTTCAAAGAGCTGGAAACATAGCCCTAGACCAAGGTGACCTATGTGTAGGACTGGAATGCTGCAGCCAATGGAGCTGAGTTTGAGGCCTTTTCTTTAGCTGTCAGCTCTCTTGAACCAACTTGGATCTGCTTTGTGCAGTTCTTGGAGTGACTCTGACCAAGGAAAGGAAATTGAAGACCTTTCCTTTCCCCTCACAGCCCCTAGGTTTTGCTAATCTGCCCTCCCCGCAGGAGTTTGGCACCACCGTTTAGAGATGTGAATCTCACTGGATCATACTAGGCTACCTTCCAGGTGCGTTTTGTCTGGGAATGTGCTCAGCACTGCATCAGGCTGCTCCCCGTGCTGGCTGCAGGAAAGGGAAGCCTGCCTGAGGTTTCCTCCACAGCCCACCTGCAGAAGGGCTCTGAGTGTGGTGGTCACATGGAGTCTCTGCTATCATGGTGGCACTTGTCAGGGTGATCAGAGGAAGGACTGGCTGATGAAGGAATTGCCGTGGAAATAATGTGTTCTGACTACAAAAGTGAAAAACAAAACGCAAACACAATGCCAGCTCCCTCCCCACTTCACACCCAAGAGTGACTTGCCAGCTGACGACTCTTTTGTTATATTTTCTTGCAAAGAACAGAAAGTGAGAAGGAGATTTCATTTGTCTTCTTTATCTCTATTTTTGGTAGACTTATCATACTTCCTCTGTCTTTTTGTCCTCCATATCAGTCTTTAGGTCCTTCTTCCTTGATGTCCCAGACCAATAGCTGATCAGAGTAGTTTATGCTATAGTATGAGTGACATGATTTTGTTTTAAATGAAAATATCCTGGGAAGGGCAAATAGCAACATGAAGATGTGAATCTCATGTTACAAATGTGAGTTTCAGAAACAGGGAATTGGAGGCATTTGTAAAGACCCTCAGTGATGCTGCACAAGCAGCTAACTGGCATAAAGATACCTCTTAGTTGTCCTAGCTCATTCTTAGAAGGAATGGTGAGGTTTCTTTACAATTCAATGGTACACATTGCATAGTGCCTGTGTTTTCTTCAATCTCACCCTGAGGAAATGGATTCCAAGTAAAAATTCAGGAGCAAATGGGCCCCAGTACAGTGGGTTCTCTTCCTGAGTTGTTCTTTCCTGTTTCTGAGCCCTGGCACTTCCTCCATGTGATTTCTTTCCCCAGTGGCCTTTGGACCCCATGCTCAGCTTTGCTTGTACCTCCATTAAACCCCTGGAACAGAAGCCATGTGAGAATCTCTTTGCATACAGGACTGTGTCTTCTCCACGGAGCTGCTCTCTCAAGGGCAGGAACCTTTGCTATTCATCTCACTATCTCCAGAGAACTTTAATTATCATGGATAGTAAGAGACCAGTACATAAATGGCTTTTTGTATTTTCTTTTTTCTTATCTTTTCCTGAGTAGAGGGGCAAACAGAGGTCATCTGTGAAAGCTGAGTGGATCTAGATTTGGTTTTCGATCATGGCACTGGTTTCTTCTCAAGGCCTACTGCCATATGCATCAGACCCTCACTGACCAAAGAGACTAAAGTGAAAAGTTACTATCTGTGCTTTCAAGGATGTCACAATGTCAGTTCAAACATCAATATCAGAGTTGAAAATGTTAAAACCATGAGGATGGTCTTTTCCTTGAAAATCCACTTACAGACCTGCCTAGTCTAATTGCAGGGTATATGGAGGCTCCCAAGCATCTCCTTGAGGTCCCTGAGCATAAACCCAATATCTGGGAGATCAGATTACCTCTCTCTAGGCTGAGAGAGGAGCTGGCTTAACCAGAGGTGGTCCTACATGCCACTTTTAGTATATTTGGAAATGTGTGTGTGGGGGGATAATTCTGGTTGTCAAATCCTTGGCAGAATGTTACTGGATTTTGGGGTGCTGAAGTCTTTTCTAGAGGTGGTTCTTTCTGTCCTGACCGAAGAATTGGTCAAGACAAGTGCAAAAGGAGAGAGATTTTACATTTATTAAAGGTATGACAAAAAAAAAAAAAGAAACATGCTCTGCCGAGTGAATTTGGTCAACTAAAAGTAGGAAAAGAAGTACATTCCACAGGGTGAGAGTGGACCACTGTGAAAGAGAGAGCACAGTGGCCAAGAGCTCAACAGTGGCCATCTTTTGTATTTCCCACTCCTCAGGCTGACATCAGTTCTAGGTCATCCTATCAAAAACCAGCTTGGGTTTTTTTCAGGAGGAATTGAAGATAGGACTCTCTGACTGGTTCCACATGCAGGACTTTGAGAACTATTCTGTGATGCATTCTGGAACTTTATAATTGACTGGTCATGCCTACTTCTCCAGCCAGTTTGCCACACCCTAATCTGCCTAATCTGCAGTGTGAATGGAAACCAAGAATGAAGGTCCACAGGCAATACCCAGACAGTCTCAACCAGGGAAGAGCCAACTAATCCAAATAGCGCATTCCCTGAAACACGTGGCTAGGGGACAACACTGTGTCATAGCAGACTTTGAGAATTCAAGATTCAACATAGAATATTAATTTTTACAGGCCATGATGCTGATTAAAGAAAATTTCATTTTTTAGGGTCCATTTCATGCTAAACACAATCAGCACACACACACACACACACACACACACACACACACACACAGTACTAGATTAAATTCCTCTACCTTCATATTTGGAAAAAGATTATTGGATTAGTATCTTCAAGCTTTTATTCTCCAGGAGACTTTCTGACTTGAACACAAGTCCTGCTGAGACTGAGACTCTACTCAAGCTATTGTATCTCGAGGGACAGTGGCCAGTCACACCACAGGTGGCCACTTTCTGTGCTCCAATCCTGTACCTCTCCTTCCCTTTACCCATCAGGCGAGTATCTGAGCAGAACAACTTTGAGTACCTGAGACCTGTTGTGGCCTATTGGAGCCCTTTGATATTGTTATGCCTTGTACCCAATTTTCGGGGATGTTCCTATGTTCATCAAGCTTTTCTACTATATTTTCCCCTGACTCAGATTTCTTAAATATTCTACTTCTCCAGAATTTAACCTTGGAAAGCTTGGTGAAAAAAAAAAAAAAAGAATTATCCATTCAAAATGGTAATTGTATCCCCAATGGATTTGCATTTGGCTCTTGATAAAATCTACTTCCTGTCTGACAGGGTTACTCCCGATGTACACATTTTCAGCTCACAAGCTCCGGAAGTAGCCCTTGTCCCAGTACCTGACCAGGCGCCTCACAAGGGAGAGGGACTGAGTGCTATCTGTGCCCTCTGCTGAGAGTCCTATGTTCTCCTGTGATGGGAAAGCAGCAGGGGCTTGGCTCGTAGCCCAACCAAATCCCACAGAGAGTTCTTCACCAAATGCTTGGGAAGTTTATCTTTTATCACTCTAGCAATTGATCCTCCCTTAATCACAGATCCAAGGGACATGATGATATCAAGCAAATTAAAATTGAAGTTGTTCCAAGAAGAGAGAGACTCCTGGGCCAGTCATCAAGTAGAACTCTCAGGTCAAGTCCTTTGAAAGGAAATGCTATCTTTGAGGAAGGCTTGATAAATATATCAAAAAAATGTACTTAGTCTCTGGTATTGAAGGTCACACCTTTACCGACCAAGGACTGTCCCCAAGATTATCTGTCCCAAAGAGCCATTTAAAGGAGAGAAGAAATACATCCCTATGTCTATACTTGGGCAAGAAATAGTTTTATATCAGAGGAGGAGAAAATCCGGCCTCACCTTTGATCCGAAGTTCTCTCCTTCTTCTTCTGGCTTCATTTTTTGTTACTTTCACTGAGGAGTGAGTGCACAGGAGCTCAGACAGGAAATTGCCCTCCTGATTGATGGCTAGCAAATGCAATTAGGCCCAAGTTAAGTGCTCTCCAAGGGGCGCCTTTCCAATGTGGTGTTCCAGGTTTAGTGATCACTTAATGACCGTGCACCCAGGCCTCCTGGTTATGAAGCATTTGTCTTTGTCAGGCTTCAGGCCCCAGAACTTCCTGCTGCCTTCAGATGCAGAGAGGCTCTGGGCAAAGGGATGAGAATGGAAGGTGGAACAGGGAAGAGGCAGAGGGGCCTAGGAACGATCCCCAGCAAGAGAGGGAGACACTTTATAAATATCGCCCTGTTGGCCAAGGACGTACAATGCCTTATGACTCCCAGGGTAAGGCTAAAACATGAATTTGAGGTCAGGGGGTACATTCAGTGGCCAAAAATCTATAGTATTTACTAATCATCTTAGTGCTCAGAGCATAATTCTTTAATTCCGTTATGATAGGGACTTAGGAGAGATACACAATGAAAAATAGTCCAAATCGTGCACTTGGAGTATTTGCACTCTAGCTGTAAAGTCAAACACACCCCATGAAACTTGCAGCCAGACAACAGTGAATGGCTTGGCCACACATAAACATATGAAGTAGGACATTAAATATTGACTCATCTGTGGAGGCAAAGGAAGAACAAAAGAAGCCATATGGATCCAGCCTTCCCTAAGCTCTCATCACTTAGAAGCTGAATAACCTTGAAAAAGTTACTCTACCTCTTTGTGTCTCAGTTTCCTGACTGCAAAATGAGGCTGTCTTACATAAATTTTATATTGCTATAACAAAATACTTGAGACCAGGTAATTTATAAAGACTAGAAGTTTATTTGGCTTATGGTTCTGGTTCAAGAGCAAGATGCTGGTATCTGATCAGCGTCTGGTGAGGACCTTCTTTCTGTATCATAACATGGTGGAGGGTGTCATGGTGAGAAAGAGCAAACACGCTGGCTTGGGTCTCTCTTCCTCTTCTTATGAAGTCACAAATACCACCACTGGGAGCCCACTCTCGTGACCTCATCTAATCCTAATTATCTCCCAAAAGCCCCATCTCAAAGACCATTAACATGTGAGTTTAAGGATTAGATTTCTAACTCATGTACCTTTCTCAATCCATAGCAATGAGTAATACTGGTGCCTTCCTTATAGGCTTTCAGTGCACAGGAACCTCAGAGTCTTGGCCATGGCAGTGTCAACAAATGACAGCTTCCTTTCTTCTCTCCTAATCCAGGGGCTCTGAAACTTTTCTACATCATGAACTCCTTTGGCAGTCTGGTGAAGCTAGAAGTCCCTTCTCAGGATGGTAGTATAAATGTATAAAAATAAAATATATAGTATTGCAGAGGAAATGGCACCTTTATTGAAATACGGTTATCAAAATACTAAAAAATCAAATTTGTGGTATAGTAATATATGTGCTTCTTTATTAACACAGTAAATAACAAGATCTGTTGGCAGGCCTAATAACCACTGTAATTTTGAAGTAGTAATAAGCTTAAACAATATTTCAACATATCTGCAACAACTGTAATGAGATATTAAAAAATCTGTGATTTCTATTTGTGACAAAATTATAGCTACTGCTAATACGACTGTGGCTTGTTGCCTACATTCAAAATTAGAGAAATTCCTGAATTTTTGTGAGAGGTTGGTGAAATCAAAGATGCAATTTTTTATCCAGCTGAGTTTGTGGACCCTCTGTGGGTCACCTCAGGCTAAAAATGATGGCTGTAAGGATTGATAAAAATAGGTTACAACTATGATTTTCAGTTTTTTTAAAGAATGCTTATTTTGTCAGTACTAAAGCAAAATACAAACATATAAAGAACTTAAGAAATGTAGATTGGGGGAAGAAGACAAAAAAAAAATTTAAAAACATCAGCCACTGAGCCGCTGCTAACACTGGTCTAGTTAAGATGTGGAGCTCATTACTAATCCATTTTTCATACACTGCATCTGCTCCATTTAGGATTATTGGATTGTAGTTTCACTCAAAGAGATGTTGAGGCTCAGGAATACTGATCAGGGACTTCAGGAAAGAACAAACCCTAAGCACCATGAATATACATCAGAAATGACAGGAAGCCCATTATGGAAAAGGGCTGCTCCCTTCGCAGATCACTCACTATGGGTAGGACAAGCAGTCCGTGCCTTCCCAGGCCAGAGGACACACCAGAGTCTCCAGCCCTACTTCTGCAAGCTGTCCCATTAATTTCAAATCTCTTGTTAGACCTGATGAATTATCTCCAGTCTGAACTGTGAATTGTGAAAAATGGAAATCGCCCACTTGATGAGGGAAACCAACTGACTTCACTCAAAACCTGCCAGATATTCAGATCAGGTCCCTGTCTCATGAAGCAGAGTGTGAGGACTCATCCAAATAATCCACTTAGAATAACGATAATGAGGCAGCACTAAATCTAGGCAGCTCATACAGTTTATACAAGCACATACCCATGCGTGGGTAGAGACAGTCCCTTATTCTGCCCAAAATGATTCTCTGTGGCAACTGCAGGTCTCCCTGGGGTATGAAGGTAGTTTGACACATGGTCACCTGTCCCAGGTTAATTCTAGAAGATGGCAGGCTTAGACTGGAATATCTTGTCACTGGTAAACACCTGTGTGCCTTCAGAATAGGAAAAATGCCAGGTCTGTCGTGTCTTCCCCCACCATCCCCTGTGACCCTGCAGCCATGGCCAGCCCCTGGCCCCTGATATGCCATCCGCTTGTGTGAGCATGGAGGTATTGAGCTGCCATCCTCAACGATGACTTCTTGCAACTCCAGCTTGGAACATCCAGGGGACCCAGCCAGTTATCACTATAGCAACATTCTAAAGCACCTCCTTCTCTTCCCCAGGTCAGACCTTAAAGCTGTGATCTCTTCTGACCTCCAAACCAAGACCTTACATGGAGGAGTGACAGGGGTGTTAATGAAATGCTGCTGGCGGTCATCAAGATGTGACTGTGTGCTCTCTGGAGAGACACTGCAACCTCAAGGTGGCATATCTCTCTTCCTCTAAGCCTAGGTAAAGATCACAGCCAGAGATAACAGGCCAGCAAAGCTCCTGAGCCCAAACACCACCACATTTCAAAACATCCTTAATAAAACAATGTGGAAAGGGCAGTCCGTTCATTTTGATTCTCCACTGGGCCATTCAATTAAATGTGAGATTGTGGGAAAACTTGAACCTGCTGACCATATTTTCCATTAGTAATAATAATAAAAGATAATTATTAGCCTGTCTGTCAGATATTTCAGACAACAGTGCCTCTCTCAATTAATTGCTAATTAAGATATGAAAGAACTGCAGTGTCTCTTACACATCCAAACTTTATTAAGCCTCAGGAAATCTTCCGTGGGGAGAAAGAAACCTAAATTGTCAAGGCTGAGCCCTTCCCCGGTTCAGCAAATCAGGCTGGAGGGGGTTGAGGGGAGAGGAAGCCCACTGTGAGAGGGGCTCATTTGACCACATCATCCAGTTGTTTCCTGATGACCCTGAGAGGAAAGTGTTAGGGGAAGGGGAATTCCTACTTTCTGCTCCACACTGAGCTAAACCTTTTACATATAGTAAATCTTAAGTCTTCACAGCAGTCCTATAAGGGAATATTATTATCCCCATTTTACAGACTAGAAAATGAGTGTTTAGTGAGGTTAGGTAAATATCTTTTCCAGAAGTATGTGGTTAGTAAGAGAAAGATTTGAACCAAACCCCATGCTTGCCATTTGCTGTTCTGGGGAGAAATAAGAAGCTGAAAAGTCTTTTTCCATGTCTTTACCATCATTGACAAAGCAAATAAAGCATTTGTGGTAGCTAGCCTTCAACATGACCTCCAATTGATCCTTGCTTTCTAGTATCTATACCTTGTGCAAGCTCCTCCCACATGGAATGCAGCCAACCTGTATAACCAACAGAATATTGCAGAAATGACAGTAAGGTTAGCCATGAAAGACATGGTGGCCTACACCTTGCAATCTTGTGGACTGCTCACTCTGGGGGAAGCCAGCACCATGCTGTGAGGACATGCAAGCAGCCCTGAAGAGGTCCATGTGCGGAGCAACTGAGACCCCCTGCAGTGACCAGTGTCACATAAGTGAGCCCTTGTGGACAAAAGTCTTCTATCCTTAGCAGGTCTTCAGGTAACTGCAGCCGTACTCAACATCTTCACTGAAACCTCCTGAGGTACCACCCAGATAAACCACTTCTGAATTCTTGACCCATAGAAATTATGCAATAATAAATGTTGGTTTTCTAAGCCACTGAATTTCAGGCTAATTTGTTATGCATCCATAGACAACAAATTGAGAATTCATGAACTTTTGCACCCTGCTGAATTGCAAAGACTTGCCAATACCAGTGGGTCACAGAAATCCTCTAGCATTCACATTTGTATGCCCAAAAGCAGAAATATGAAATAACAGTCATTCAAGATCCCTATTGGTGGAGACCTTGCGAGTTTAGGAGAAAAATGGGTTGTATCATCAATAGTTGCCTGAGGTTCTAATTTTCTCATTAAGGTGACTAAGTACAATTTATTGATCATTCACAATCTGGCCCATTGTTCAGCTACCAAATGCTGTGAGAATTGAAGAAAAAAAGAATAAATCATATTTTCAGGTGTTGGGTAATTCCATTCAGAGCTAATCGGCATCCTTGGAATCAGATGACTATTACTGGAACAACTCCAGCGATTCATAATACAGAAATCCACACCATCCAAGCACCACAGTTTACACTGAATATCAAAATGAACCATGACTATGGTTTGCAACCTTGTCAGTGTTGACTGCTGTGTCTCACCTGGCCTGGCAGGTACCTTTCTTCTGCCCATAATTTACCTAAGTCAAAAAGAGCACAAGATTTTATAGAAAATCTGTGACTGAACTCAACAGTGCCTCTTGGGCTGTGCTCTCTGGATTATGCAGATCCTCATATCCTGCCTGGGCAGTCAGGGGCAGGGAGCCCAGGCTACAAAGTCTAAGCCACGCTCCTCATGTGGCTGAACTCACCTCCACTACAAGAAGGTCAGCATTTCATGGGAAGGAATATGTATTGTATATTTTCTGGACATGTTTCAGATAAAAACTTTTTTTCCAAATATGAGCTATTATAAGTTGACCCTACAAAATGCTGGGCATGGAAGAGAGAAAGTGTGGGTGAATGAGGGGGCAAGAGAATGCCCAGGACACATCTGTTTGCCAAAGCTGCTGGACAGTCAGATCCACATGCTCTCAAGTATCTCTCAGATGCCAGTGCCCTCTCCCTCACAGCCCTCTGGAGGTGTGCAGGCTAAAAGCATTTGGGAGCATCAGCCCAGTACCTGATATTTATCTCAGCCAAGGGCTTCACCTCTGGAACATACTATTGCAGGAATATATGCCTGTGTTGTGACATTCCAGGTTCAATTCCTGTCATAATAATCCTTCACCTGGTCTCCAGTTACATGAAAATCAACCCTAAAGATAAGCCCATTGTATGATATTTTAGGGAAGTACAACTTGTTAATCAAATTAAATGGATCTGCTACTGAGGTAATGTGCGTTCTATCACAAAGGCCAGTATATTGGGTTCATGATAAGCTTCATTCTAACAGAGCGAGTGTGGTTATGACTTCAGGAAAATCAGCACGGACTTGCTCAGATTTAATTTGGCCACTTCTCAGCCCAGTTTGAGACCTATTTTTTTTTTTTTTAAATACTGCTTTAAAGGGAAAGTCCACAAGCTGGAATATAGAGACCAGTGTTCTGGTTCTAATCCTCTGAATAACTCTTTGTCCTCCATGCCTGACTCCAGACAGGACCTGCCCTCCTGTGTTTCACACGCCATTTCCATCGACAGGAGTTCTCTGAGGGCTGAGGCTGTGTGCTCTTCTTTGCATTCCCACTGCTTGGTATGGGCACTGCCAATGACCAAAAAAGTAAATAAACTCCTGTACGCATATTCACACATGTCTGTATGTGGGTGGATGAGTGCGAAAAGAAGTATATAAGGGTCTGTTCCATGCTGTCAACATGGGGGTTGAGGATAATGTAGATGGTACAGGGAAGGACAGGAGGTGGGGAAAGCCAAGCAACAGAAAAAAGATGTCCTGAAAAGGCCTAGATGTGTAATATGATCTTCTTGTAGAAGTATGTGTATGTATGCGTAAATAAATTAAGGGGAAAATGGTGCTGTGTATACATTAAGGAAAAGCAAGTTACAGACTATTTCAGTTAAGAACTACAACAAAAACATCCCATATTGCTTTTATATTGCATAATTAGGTTTAAATGAGCAAAAGAGAGGGTGTGTGTTATGGGCACATCTGCTGGGAGTGTTGGCTGCTGATGGCTCACAGTTGAGTCCCTCTGTAGCTATTGCCCGCAGAAAAAAAGGAACTTCTTTACCCAAAGTTGTGCCCATCTCCTCTTTACAGGCAGCTCACGTGAAAAGACTGGACTATATAGGGTCCAAAGGCTGGATCCTTTCTCAGTGCAGGTCAGCTCAATGTACCCCATGGCTGGTTCTGCTTCCTGCAATTCCACAGGTGTGGTAACAGAAGCACGAGTCTGGGGAAACTTCTAGGTGCATATTCAGTCTCCACCTGTTTTCTGAGAAACTATGACTGGGTAAAGGATACATACCAGTCTATTAAAATATTACCTAGGGGACAAAGATAAGGAGAAATGATTAACTTTTTTCTGTATGTATCTTCATATTGATTCCTTTATTACCGTAAGCATGTATCACCTTTCCAATTTTAAGAATATTAAATGAAGACATTTTAAACCATAATAAACATATATTAGTTGAATGAACTGATGAGTGAATGTGTCTATATCTTGTTGGAGAAATAGATAAATACTGTGTTGGAGGGTATTCAGTGTTTAATGGCCTGAACTGTAGGAGATTTTGCCAACACTTTTGATAACTTTTGACTTAGTTGGTTCAAAAGAGATTGGACCAGCTTTCTGAGAGTAAAAGCTACCTTCACAGATAGGATGAGGAAAAAGGCAATAGATGGAAGAAAAAACAAGAGGGAGTTTTAATTCCATGGAAGGAGAAATTGTCTAACATCAGAACTCTGTCTTCAAAATAGGTTGAAAATTTTGTGCAATTACTATCCAAATGACAGTGTCCAAAGAACCTATGATTATTTTCATTTAGCAAACAGATTAGAATTGGAAGAGGAAAATACCAGGCACCTTTGTGATCTCCAACACCTCTCTATCTCAGGCACCAGCAAATCCTAGGACTACTCTTTCCCAAATGATACAGCCTCAGAATCTTTGACAACCCCACTCTGCAGGCAGCCTGTTGATGTACTGAAGTGTCCACCAGACACAGAGGCTATGTGTCTTTTCAGAACTGAATGACGTTTACCCTTCCTCCAGTTCTGAGGTTCCATGAGCTCCTCCATTCATTCTAGGAACAATGTAAATGATCAAGTCCGTGCCTTAATTAAATGCTTGCTCCTTTCTCCCTCAAACTCCAATCAAGTTTTGCAAATGCTTCTTCTTTAGATGCTTATAAATGAGATCCTTGAGGCTTAGCAGGGTTTGTGAGAAGGAAGCCCTTGACAGCATAATTATTAAGCTACCAACTATGTTGACAGATATTAGGAACTGTGTAGGGGAAGTCATTCATTCTTTCTTTCTTTCTTTCTTTCTTTCTTTCTTTCTTTCTTTTTTGTGCTGTCATTGTGCTTGGGACAAGAGCTAAAGCAGGGAGTGGGACTAAGATTCTGACCTCAAGGAGAGTCCAGAGAGTGCTTGAGAGTCAGGACTGAAAGTAACACACTTAAAATTGTTTATGATAAATGGGTAACTTTCATGATATAGGACTATTCAACATGCTGAGGATATTAAGGACATAAAAGGGGCTCCAGCTTGGGGAGAAAGGGGATTGGCTGGGAAGAAGCTTCCTGGAGGAAATGCAAAACATTTGTCGTAATCGGATCATCTAAGTATGTGCTACAGTCATTTTCAAAGAGCCTAGATTTGTTGTATAAAACACATTTCTGGATTTATAATCTTTCTATAGAATTTCTACCTTAAATATTTACCATGTTATTGAAAAACTATGCAAATGAATTTTAAAAATTACTGAAATAAATTAAACTCTGAAGTGAAAAGAATAACTTAATAAGCAACTGTTGTCTTTGTTTTAGAAATCTTAGATGATACGATCCCGATTTGATTTAAAAGAAAGTAAAGTGTTTGGAATAGAAAGGGAAACTGAGGTTCCTTATTTTGAAGCCATAACTGTATTTCTTCCTCGCTTTCTTTCTCTTTCAGGTATCCAAATCATCCTAACTGTACAGAGAACAGATATCTTTTGGACTTAGGGTTAAAGAACGTGTGGTCAAGAGAAAATATCGGAAACACCATCACAAAAGGTACTGTTTGCTGTGAACATTTATCATTCATCATTCCAATGGCCAGTTTCAGCCTTTCACTAGTAACTGCATCTTCCCAGGGCTCTGAGACCCTTTGCCACTGAAACAACTCCCTGGGGTGAGTAGTCTCCTCTAAAATGAGGCGGGCAACAGCATCTGCTCCTCTGGGCTGCATGTGGTCTCCGAAAACAATGGAGAAACTGGATACTAAGGTTTTTGGCTTCTCATAAAATATTTCTGAAATGCATTTCATGATACAGTTGGTAATAAAAGTGTGTTACTGTGCTCAGTCCCTCCAAGAGGCTAGACTTGCTTCCCAGCCCACCGCGCCTACACTGGGCCTTCATGAATCAGTGCTAAATTATTCACCAGCCTGACTCTAACATTTCTAGAGTTCCAAAACCCCTAATAAAGTATTATGAAAAAATATCCATCTCTTTATCTCTATCCATAACTATTTATATGGCTGGAGGAAAAACCTGTCGTTTTATTTCTTTTAATTTAAAAGCTTTCCTAATTCCTTTTTCCTACCGTGTATATATGTCTAAAGAATTTTCAGGTTGAAATAATAACCTCTAAAAAATGGTCCACAGGAGAAGACTCTGAGGACTCACAGCATTGACAGGCGCAATGAATATTTTGCTCCCTTAATAACTTTCCATGGCACTCAAACCTGCTTCGCTGGATTAGGAAGGTCTCAAACAGGCGTGGCCTTTTTTTACTGCACAAAACAATGATAATGTGCTCCCCAGCCTTCCCTCTCTATTTGTTTATACAATTGTTAAAATTTGTTCCGAAAAAACTCATTTCCTTCCTGAGACTCACCGTGTACCCAGTACTCACCGTGGTACTCTAGAAACACAGGACAAGTCTTTTCTGAAGCTTTGTATGTGAATCAGCCCGAAATATCCTCAGCAGTGTCTTGCCTCACTTGGAGACACTTGACCACTGAGTACACCAGGACATTTAAAACAGTCTTTTAATATTCAAAATCACAAGAGGCATCATCACATGAAGCTGGCTGTCAGCCATCCGTATTAGAGGGTAAACTGGTTAATTTGATGCTTCTAGGCTACCAGCTGGTTGAGATCAAGTTCTCTACAACCAAATGGAGCTGGAACAGGACAGACCAGAAATTAGGAGAACCTGTCAAAAAAGCATCACTGGAGATGTACTAGGATGGAGATATTTTCACTTATCAGCACTCTGGTCAGAGAAAATACATCTATAGAGAAGGGAATATTGGACAAACCACTTGCAGTGGAGTATTAAACTCCCCATCCAAAGAAATTTCTCTGACAGAAACACTTGGCAGTATACTGACTTCTTAGTAAAGGTTCAATGTGAACACATGATCTGGGGTGCTGTCATCCTCTTCTAGTAAGATGTTAAAGAAATAGTTAAAGAATGTTGGTTTAAATATAGGACAAGTAATTAACGTGACAGGACATCTATGTATTTTCATCCACTCCTGATATCTGAGGCCTTTGGTGGAGGGGTTGGAAAGATGAAAGAAGGAGCCCAGGTCTTTGAATGAGACTCTAGTGGGGGCTGGGGGGGCTGCAGGGAAATGGTGTGCAGGCAGTGGGAGAGGGAAGGACAGCAGAGGACAAGTATAACCATTACATCTGGAGATGGCTTCACTCCAGGAACCAGGACCATGCCCTTGGTTTTACCTTTGGAAATCAACCCACAGGCTGAGCCAAGAATGCTCATGAACAAGATGAGCTTGCTGTTCAAAGCATGGGAAGGGGCAGGGGAGGATTATTATCCAACATCACACTGGAGCCGTGTGCACACCAGGGTCAGGGTCCATGTTAGTGTGAAGCTCACAGAAGTCCCTGAGCCCAGGGAAAGGCAAACCAAGGCGAATGGGAGGGGCTGACCTTAAAGGCAGCTAACAGCCGCCAGGGGGCCCAGGCAGGTCTGGGGGGTCCGGCTGGCTCCTCAGCTTGAAAAGCGGTGCTCAGAGATAGTCTTTAGAAGCACCAGCTGTTCTGTCTATTAAGTTTGAAAACCACCCGCTGGCACAGAGGCCATCTACCTTTCCCTGCTGGGTCTCGTCCCACATGTGCGATCATCTTCACAGGAGAACACTACCTGTCCAGATTGACTTTCTGTGTCATGCATTTACTTACAAACTGCTTTTCACTAACATGGCCTGGCGTTGGAACTGCAGAAGTTACCAATCAGGGAGGCAGGAAGCTGTTGCACAGCTCTATGGCAATTCAAACCAAGGTGCATTTATCAGGCGAGTCTGAACTACCTGGTTCAGCTTGCTTCTATCTTACCTTCAATCCCCATGCATCTGCAAGCAGCTTATTTTAAGAGCTGATTAGATGAACCTTAATAACATTAGAACTTAAATGGTCCCAGATAGGCTTTCAGCTTCTTGCCAAATTGAGATAAATGTGATATTTGGGGAACTGAGCTCCCAGCTTTGTGGCTCCTCTGGTCTGTGCACAGGTTCTGAAGCACTCTACTTTCTCCTGTGGCTTTTTGCAATGTAAAATTGGTTTTGTGTACATCTTTCAGGTCCTTTTCTTGTCTCAGCATCTATGATTCTGTGTGTAAATGAATCTCTATGATCATGCATTTTCAAAGAAAGCTAGTTTGGGGACAAGGGACCCCAGACAGAATTCTATCTTTCAATTATGATAAAACTCTTTGTGCCTCCACACCTTCTGGGAACTTTCTTTCAGTTTAGGCAACAACTTTTGCTGGGCAACTATCATTTTGTTATTTAATTCAATGTTAATTTTGTTACTACCACCCTTCAACCAAGAATCATACAAAATGGTCAGAAATGTGAATGTCTCATTGCACCAAGATGTACAGCACCTTTGTAACTTATACGAGTGGGTTCATGTGCCAGAGGAACAAACTCACCCATGGAGCAGATAGGTACAGCCTTCTGATTTAATACCCTTCTGTGAAGTTTAGAAAAAGTTAAAAACAGAACATGAAAAAGCCAAGAAAAAATAAAACCAACAGTAAATATAAAAAATTGCTCAATGTTGATGTAAATGTATTCTTACAAACAACAACAAAAAAATGAGTTTTCTTCTCTTACTATCTTCCCCCTTCCAAACCAGATATCTAGGTATCCCCAGAATATCTGGAAACTCTTGAAAACACGGTTTGCTTTTCTGAATGTGGGTGGCCATTCAAGAAGTGTCATTGAACCTAAGTTTTTGAAAGCTTTTGGAAATCTCAACAAATGTAACCGCAATTTCAGCTTCTCAGAAGAAGTTAAACTTTGATCTTAAACCTTGTATTTGATTTGCATTTGGGCAAATACAACCTGCCAGGTTTTCCTGAATGGCAGCTAAGAATCCCCCAGGTGCCACCCAGGAGATGGGAAAGCTGAGGTGTGGGCAAAGCTGTGTGCAAACCCACTCCTCTTGCTCTGGCCCAGGGAATCCAAAGCTCATGCCAGCCTTCGGGGACCACTGAGGGGTTTTGAAAGGATTTAAACTGTGGCTGGAAAACAGAAACCACAGTTGAATGTGGGCTGCCTGGTAAAACTGGGCCTATGGGAGCTCAACAAAGTACAGCTATAGAATCACAGTGTATAACTCTACCCCAAATTCCCATCAGCCAGAGCTCATATGACTATTCCATATGGGTGGGAAAAAAGAATATCAGAGATATTGGCAGAGCCTTCACGCTTAGCCCCGTACCCTGAGGAAAGTAAGCATCCCATCCTGCTATGATACGCTTTCATAATGAGCATGTTATCTAAGAGGTCATTGCTCATGACAGTACTTTTAAAATATTGTACTTGTGTTTTCTCTCAGTATCTTGTGATTTACATGTAAAAAAGAAATTAATGGTATTGAGGGTCTTAGCCAGAATTTTGCCTCTTCTTTTGCTAAGCCTGGGGACATATAGAAAGAGCCTTCCTAGCCCGCACAGTGGTTCACACCTGTAATACCAGCACTTTGGGAGGATGAGGCAGAAGGATCACAAGTTAGAGCCCAGGCCAGGCAACTTAGCATTTAGACCCTATATCAAAGTTAAAAAATAAAAATGGGGTCAGTGCACAGGCCCTGCATTCAATTCCAAGTAACACACACACACACACACACACACAGCCTTGTTAATTTCCCTCCTGCTCTCCCTCCTCTGGATGTCTCTACACAGACATCTTCCTTAATTTGCTTTCATCTTGTCTCTTCACAGAGAAAGCATCTCCCCTCTTTGCCAATGGCTACCTTTTCCTGACCCCTCTGTGCCTGCCTTATCCATCTCCTCCAGAGCCTGATCAATTCATTGTCCCTTTCCATTGTCCTTTCCTCACTTATGGTTTCTCTCAATTTCTATAAGCCCTTTTTCTCCTGCTTATAAATAAGTCTTGTCACCATTAAAACAAACAACTCTCCCTTGATTTCCTCACTATCACCTCCTCTTATTCTGAAGTATGTGGAAAAATATTCTATTTCACTTCTCAAACTTATTTACCTTTTAATCCTATAGAAAATGGTATGTTCTTCCCACACATGTGACAAGTTCAATGCCATTTGGGAAACAGGCTTTGAACACATACTATGTGCCAAGTCTAGTCTGGATCCTGACCACAAGCAGAACACACTCTTACAAGGAAGGCAAGCACACCTATCCCCTGCCCCAAATGACAAAACAGGGCAGTATGTGGAGAGACGACACGAAGTACTACGGAGAGGCAGGATGTGAACTGTCAGCCCTGCCTTGGAGGAAGATTGCAGCAGGCAAGTTTCATAGGAGTTTCAAAATGAGGAATTCAAGAAAGGAAAAGGGAAAAAGAGAGAAGAGGGGTCAGTCTAGGTAGAAGGAAGAGTATGGACAAAGTCACTGAGGTCACTGGGGCCCAAGCAACATGGCACGTGGCTGGCAGCATGTGTGTGGCGGGGAGACAAGGCATGTTGAGGCTACAGAGGCTGACAGATGCTTAGAACTTATGTGTGAGATCTTGAGGAATATTGAGTCGTTCTTACAGACAAAGGGAACATGGGAGGGTTCAGAGCTGGGGAGCAGCACACTTAGATCACCTGTAGAAGATGATGGGCAAGCAGCAGTGACAGGTGACATCAGGGAGGAAGCTGCTCCAAGGGTCCAGAGTAGAGGTGGAGTGTTCCTGAACAAAACAGCAGCACTGGGGTTGGAGAAAAAGGGCTCCTGCCCTGACCTCCTCCATCCTCCAGGACTCCACCCAAATAGCTGTTCTTTCTTGTGTTCTAAACCCTCAGAACATTTGTTATGCTTTTCTTACTGTGCTTATTCAACTTGCATTATAGTCATTTACATATTTCTTTAATGTTCCTTATCACATTGTATCTTTATTTCCCCTTCCTCAAAACACAATACCTGCCTCATTATAACAGCTGAAGAAAAGGTGATTTAGTTGAATTGAATTTTCAAGAGCTTCAAACCGTGAATAATTGAGGAATCAGCCATGTATAAGTATTCATCATTTACATAATTGTGTAAACAAGCTGATAAAAAGTTTTTATTTTTCCCATTATTTTTATGATCCCAGAATGCTCTGCTATCTTCACAATTCTCAGGGTAGCAGGGAAATATTAAATAAGTATTCTCTAATAGGCCCAAGTGCTCTGTTCTCACCTCCCCAGGCAAGAGAAGCAGTGGAAGGGAGGGAACAGATGATTGCATTGATTGAACATGAAAGCCATGTACAAATATTGAAAAATATGTTGTCTGAAAAGATGGAGAATTGCAGTGCACACTGCTTGATGGAACGAGGAACAGAGTCCCAAAGGTCAATGCACAGATACAAATTGATTAAGCTAAGTACTTACTGAAATTGCTTCCCAACATACAGATGAGAATTGATCATAAGGAGAACCTGTATTTGTAATGAAAAAAACTTACATAAAATTACCCTTTGGTAGGTCATCAGAGCAAATTTAAATCGTACAGATTTCCCCAAGTGGAAATATCTACAGAGTAATTAACAAATATGTCATAAAGAGTTAACTAGTGCTTGTAGTTTTGTGACTGAATTTCTTTATGTGAACGCAGTTGTCCCCGAATAGCTTCTCTATTGTGGCATCTTTTTATGACACTGAGGTTAATCTCCTGCTCTCTCTCTTTCTCTCTCCCTGAACCGATGACTCTGACTGGCTGTGAGTCAGCTCTGTCTAGGGTGGCACCCCCACTGTCACTCAAACACAATCCCCTAATCTGGAGTCAGAAATCCCCTAAGCCTTGACCGTGTCTAGCATGCTTAAGGAACAGCTGTGAGCACCACTGTCCTGTGGCATTTAGGCTGCAGAGGAGAACAGAAAAAGTGGAGTGAGGTGGATAAAAGAAAAAGCAAGACCGATAAGAGAGAAATGAAAGAAAAGGTAGGAGGTATAGTTATCAAGTCTTTATGGAGAAATTTTTATGTGAAAGTAAAGATTTGTACCTCAGGCCACATGAAAGAAGTACATATCCTGCCTCCTGCTTTCAAGGAGCTTAGGATTTAGTCAAGAAGGCAATTCTTACCCTGGAAAACAAACAAAATAGCAGCGCATGACCATATAATCAAGCACTTTGGCTCTGACTGTGTTACTGCACTGAAAACCAAATAGGGCCAGTGTCATAGGATTAAGGGAACAGGACTGAAGAGAACCTCATAGGAGAGGCCACAGCACTGAGTTGGGCCTGGAAAACAGAGGTGATGTGTACCCAGGAAGGCCCAGTGCGCGAGGCACCTGGACTATGGAACAAGGAAGACTGAGAGGAAAGGAAGAAACAGAAGGGATCAGAAAAATGGAAAGGTGGCCATGAAAGTGATGGAGAGAAGCTACCACAATTGCCTCTCAATCCCTGGGCACCTGTGCCACCCCAGGGCTTCCCTGGCTGCAGACCAATACTTAAGAGGCGGGAAATATTTACAAGGTCTCCATCACCTGTGCAGTTGGACTCAGGCCATTTGTTTCCGTTGTCTCCGTAGTGGCACAATGAAGCATTCTTCCCCATGTTTGCTTGAGAGGAATGCAGTTTACATCGAAAATCCCGCACCTTTCAGGTTGTTCTGTTTTTAAATAAGTTTTTATTTCTAATTAACATGTAGCAACTGCACATATTTATGGGATATAGAGTGACATTTCAATGCATGCATAGTGTGCAATAATCAGAAGAAGGTAATTGGCATATCTATCATCTCATACATTTATCATTTCATTGTTGGGGGCATTCAAAATCCTCTCTACTATCTATTTTGAAATGCTCAATTAATCATTTTCAACCATCATTACCCTACTGTGCCACAGACCATTAGAAGTTATTTCTCCTTCTAACTGCACTCTTGTACCCATTTACCTTCCTCTCTGCATCGCTCCTTCCCTCACACTCTTCCCAGACTCTAGTAACCACTCTTCTACTCTCTACTTCTATGAGATCAACTTTTAGCTTCTCTACAGAAGTGAAAACATGTTGTCTTTCACTTTCTGTGCCTGACTTATTTTACTTAGGGTAATCAGGCTGATTTTTGACAACTGAATTTTTGTATTACTAAGAGTTGTGTTAAAGAAGCCACAAAAGTTCCAGAACCAATGAAATGGCTTCATTAGCTGAAGGTTCTGGGACCTTCTGCAGGAGCTGAAGACTTGTAAACCAAGGAAAATATACTAAATGCTTTTCAAGGATGTTCTATAAAAAGCAGAATATAGCTAACAAAATATATCTTGATTGGCACAGTGAAATCTCTCTACCCTAAAAATTCCTATCCTCATCCCACCTGCGCCCCACCCAAAATTTTAAGGAAAAGAAACAAACAAATAAATGCAATGGTTCTGCCAGATTGTCTGAAATTCTATCACTTGAGATACACTCTTGTAAAGGTGTTGCTTCTGCCAGAATTCTGCAAGACAGGTGTCTCGTCAAACACCTGCTTATCCACACTAGAATGATAATTATTACAGTGAGTTATTTTTTTTCTAAGTTCCACTGGAGAAGAAAAGTGCAGAGAAAAGGCAAAGAAATAATGATAGGAGGAGAGGGAACAATAGTTTTAGAATATGGTGCTCTGCCTGGAAAGGCAGAATTGAGAGTAACTAGCATAAGTGGTGAATGGTCTAGGTGAGAGAGTAGAAGAAGAGGTAGAAAATAATTTGAAAGAGAGAAAAAGAGAGAGAAAAGCAGAAAGTCTCTGTGGAGCAAAGTTACAATATAACTTTGCCTCCTTTGTAGAATGGCTGGGAACAGCCCTGTCTCATTTCATAGCTCTGACATTCACATCGGACATATTCAAGGACCACCTGAGAAAGCCTCAGCATTGTTTAAAAGAGAAAAACAGGAAGAAGATTGGAGAAAGGTAAAGCCATTTGTAAGGCTTTACCAGTCTGAATATAGGTGTATGCAGGAAAGTCAAGTTCAGCCATGGCAAAACCTCAGAAAACCTTTCATTAGGTGCAGGGAAGAAAATGCCTGGAGATCACCCCCCGTGCAGAACGACTGTGGCTCCGGGCCAGGAGAGTGCTGCATTTCCCTGCTGAGTCCACAGAGAACAATAAAGCCAGGAAATGATTTAAGACTTTAATGATGAGAACTCTGCAAGAACTCTGATAATCCGAGACCGTAATCACAGACTCTTCAAGTGTTCGATCCAGGATTTTAGAGATCATTCCGGTCCAGGGCAAAATTGGCCCCAAGAAGTTAAGATTCATTGAGTGTTCTCTGTGTGCTAAGAATTGTTTGTATTATTTTATATGTATTAGCTCCTTACTCTTCTAAACCACCTGTAATAGTAGGAACTGTTATTATCTCCACTTTACAAAAAGAAAATTGAGGTACAAGAAAGCCAAAGAATTTCTTTGAGGTCCAACAAATTAGAACATGGCAGAGCTTGGATTTGAACCCAGGTTTTGAGCTCAGAGCTCCTTCATATAAGCACTGGCTTAAACGATTTGTGCAAGATCACATAGCCAGACTGCAACAAGGAAAGAAAGTGGTCTTTTGTCATTTGAATTCCATCTCACACAAGGTAGACTGGGAATATCACTCGTGCAATGATAAATACTTGTTAGGAAAGAGATGCAGCAGATCTGCTGGCAAAGATGCCCTGATTCCTTGGAGATGAGGGCTTCCGGATGGGGCTCAGGGTGCTGTGGTAGAGAAGCTTATCTCTTTTAATCAAAGAGCAGTAATGGAATGTAATGGAGCCACTACAATTGAAGCATGACAATTATTGAGATAATTGTCCAGGAGTGGAAGAGTAGGTGTATCTGCCCTGGAAGAAGAGAAGGAGCTTCTGGTAATAAGAGGAGAAAAAGTATATCGATGAGATTTTGATAGCAATCAATGCAGGAGCAATAGACTGTGAGTGTAAAGATAAAGGAAGAGTGGTGATGCATTTAGCCTTTCAATCAACCATGTTTTCTGAATACTAACTTTGTCCAAATGCTAAACGTTCATGGCAAGAAATGAGGTCTAGTCCACCATGAGCTTAACATTTAATGGCTGAAACAGGACAATCATAAACAACTTCCCATCCCATAAAAACCTCACTGGAATATCACCAATGCCAGTGTGCATGGCCAGTTACATTAGTATGGCCTGGAACTGCTTTGAAAAAGACATTGGTGGTTAGAATTCTTGGACTCAGGCAACTGTAACAGAGGATTGGGCAGATGAGAACTCTTTAAGATGAGGATTATTACCGTTTGGCTGTCACAGAAAGAGAAACGAGGATGGGATGCAAGAGTGAGTTGTAAATGAGGGTAACAATGACAATAGTGAAATTGCTGTGGAAAGTGGCAGATCTTTTGTAGTTAACGTGATCATGGGTGATTTGATGAAGGAAAAGAAGGGACTTCTAACATTAATGGAAATGTTGGAGTACATGTCTAGTGTATAAAAGGGGATGCCTGTAGCTTTATCAAAGGTTGCCAGGGTCCTGCATTGTAGAGAGGTAGATAAAGACATCAAAATTGTTATGGGAGCAATTATAATTGTAACTGAGGTGATAATAAAGATAATGTACCAGTAATTGAAAAGCTGGTGGCTGTAAAGGAGAAGGTGAGGGCAACTGAAATGTAGAGAGGATGATATGGGACGTAATGGTGGCTATGTGAAAGGTAATGGAGTTATAATGTAGATGATGCTAAAAGGTAATGGAGTTATAATGAGGTGATGACTGCAGAGTGTGTGTGGAGCGGTGGGGAGAGGGGGAGATGATCATTTTAATGGAAGCAAAAGAGACTGTGTGATGCAGGTAAGAATGGTATGCAGAGCATTCATCACAACAGCTGCAGTTGTGGGTGACCAGGAAAATAGTGAACAGCTACACCCAAAGTTCATTACAGCAGTTCTAATGGACCCCAGAATAAGATAATGACATTAATGGAAAAGAGGATGACTGCCATGAAAATCAAGAGCCTTGTGATGGTATTTAGAATTCTAGTGGGAGAGACCAGAGGAGGAATAGGGGTCGAGGGTAGACCCATATGGACATGTTTGTAATCTCGTGACTCAGGAAGCTGAGAAATTTTCACTAGGCAGCTGTGTAGATTATTTGGCTTCATGCAGCTGCTCTTGCTTGTACAAGACATTTATTGTGCATGAAGCTAGACCAGGATGAACAGACCTAACTGAAGCAACAGCCTGAGCTTACAATCTAAATTTTACCCTTAAATTAGCTACAAAGATACAGTAGCTAGTTTATAGTACTTCTGTGAGACGATGTACAAATGGAACATGTGGAAAATTTGTGAGTTTCCGGAAAAAAAAGTAAGTGAAAAGAGGGATATCTATCTATCTATCTATCTATCTATCTATCTATCTATCTATCTATCTGTCTATCTATCTATCTATCCACACACCTACATACGATTGACATTCCGCCTAAGCAAGGAAGTGCAAGCTGCTTCTCCAGGGCTTACTGTGTAGCTCTTGAGTCCTTTAGTGGGGAAGAGTGTCTCGTGCTGACCCAGAGTGCTGGGATTTCAGAAGGATCCCAGGGAACTGGCATGCACAAGAGTCCCCCACATTGCTGGTGTTTCTGCAATGAGCAGCTTGCAAATATGAACAGAGAAAGACCATCTACAAACAGAGAGATGATCCCTGAGCCCTCTCTGGCATTCAGGAGATGTAGTGAGGGCAGAGTTTATAGTGGATCAGAGACAGCCAAACAGATTTATCATCTGAACAAAGAAATATAAATGAGACACAGATGTTCCCTGTCTTTGGAACCTAAATGCCAACTCTCAGACCAACTATATCAAAACCACTGGGGAAGCATTTACAAAAATTCAGATTCCTGGATCACATCTCATGGAGTGTCATTCCATTGATTAGAGGCAGAACCTGTGGCTCTGTATTTTTAAACTTCCCATGAAAATTTTCCATTTTTCCACTAAGTGTCAATCTACAGTGATACCACAGTTGTTGAATGGCTCCAAGCTCGAACAAAATTTGCTTGGTGTTCATAAGTTGGCTTGAGAGTCAAACCAAAAATCTGATTTGAAAATACCTGTACAGGCCAAGAGTGATTCATGTGCTGCATCTTGCTGCGGACACAAATGTGACGCTTCAGTCTAAGTGCCGCTCTCGTCCAGAAAATATAGTGCTTGTGTTAGTGCATTTGAATATTCATCACTGTGCCTTTTTTGCACTTTATTTGCATAAAATATTATAGCCATGGCTGCAAAGAAAGTTAGTGATACCATCAGTAAAGCTAAGAGGAAAACTGATAACCACGATACAGTTAAAGAAAGAAATCATTGCAAAATTTGTTAAAATCCTGGAAAAATAAATTTATAAGTGTAATTTTGAGGCCTCAGAACCAACTATTCGGTTTTCCATTATTTCTTATGGGAAAAATATGGTCAGTTCTCGAACTTTTCGGTGCTTGAACACAAATTTGGAACAAATTACGTTCAGCAACTGAGATATCACTATATATCCATTATAAAGAGAAGGTTAGGGAAGAAAGGTGAGGAAAGCATATTTCTTGGAAAGAGGCCAAATCAAATTTTGGAGTATCTCTCCTAACAGTTGAATTCGAATATCCCCTGCTTACCTAACCCACCACTTGCACATGGAGTGTTCTGTCCTCAGTGAGGAGTCACACAAAAGACTTAGGCAGTCTTCCAGCAAGGGACTCCAGAAATTCCAAGTGGCAAAATTCAGCACTGTTTTTTCTAAAATAGAAGGATGAAAGCATATAGGAATTGAACTATATGTAAGGAGAGTAGAGGAGGGCATGGTAGGAAAAAGGAAAATTTTGAGAAGTAGACATTAAGTAACCCTAGCTGTGGGAATGGAGGTGAAGGGCTGGTATCCCCCCTGCTGTACCTTCAAGTCTCTCCCTCTGACCCCTCACATGTATCCTTATGTTCCTCAGGACTCTTCGGGATGCAGAAGTGTCAAAATCATGAAAATATTCAATTTATGTTTTGGCAAGTACAAATTTATGTCACATAAATTGTGTACATCTTAATTAACAAAATTAGAAAATGTATATAATTGCTAAACAATGCATTACAAATAAGATGTTTTATTTTCAATTGCTGAATGGAATGATCAAATTTCTCAATAACCCATGTCCTTATCTTTCTTTTTCCCTCCATCAACTCTTAAAGAGATCAGCAACTCTTAGAGAGATCAAAAAAGTTCTAGTATACCATCACAGTCACATCAAAAGAAAAGTTGAGGTCCTGATGGCACTTAGTTAACCTAGATCTGCCTAGGAGAGACAAAAACCCAAAAATTGACCCCATGTTCCCAGAGGGAGCAGTGAAGTTCAATACTTCATCCACTTGGGACTAAACTAAGCAATAACATCCATGGTGTTTTGCAGTGATTTCATGAACAGTCACTTCTCCCTCTCTCCCTGCTCACCACTCTAATCAGGAAGTGGACCACACAGTCTTCTCAAAGCTACTACTCATTTTCTCTGGGATGCTGACCCACCTTGTGAGAAATACCACCTTTCTCCTGAGCTATGTTGTCATCTGTTAGCTGCTAATCATCCATTAACCTTCCAGGTACCCTATAGAAGCCAGGACCTCACCTTTGTTTGTGAGAGTGGTTTGCTGGGTCCACCTTTAATAAAATTACAACTTCAGGAAACAAATCATTTGTATCAAACACAACCCCATGGCTTCCTCTTTTATGTTAATCATTTCAGGCAGGTGTTATTAGGTAATTCAATCACTGGGCTACAGAAAGCTGCCACTGAATTAATGAGGAATGAACTCAAATTCTGAATAAGAGATTTTTCTGAGTAAATGGTTCTGAATAAAAATAGAGGAGCCAAGCCTATAATCACAACAGATGACAACAATATAAAATTCCATATTAAGTACAGTCCTAGAATCCATCTACACTCAGCCTACAAACTCTTTTGGAGCCAGAAGAACATGTTGTGACCACCACCAACAGTCATCTACATTCATCTCTTTTCTATTATTTCCTAATGTATTTTTCAGTTAAGCCTAATCAATTTTGAAGTCCTCATTCCAGTTTAGAATACATTTTAACTTATCCCTAAGTTGAGTTTTTCCTTACAAAAAGCACCTGCCTGTAGCCCCATGATGCTGAAATTATTTTCCTCCCCATCAGGTGTACTGTTTGCATCCTCTCTCTCCTCCATGAAACTTTCCTCACAGCCAACAGGGCAATCATTCCAAAACTCAGATCTGACCACATCGCATCCCTGCTTAAAAGTCTCCAACCATCTTCAGTGTCCTTGCTATCTTAGCAAGTCATACACAATTTGGGACCATGTCTCTGCTTGCTTTTCTGGCCTCTGCTCTTATTAGTCCCTTACAGGAATTTACCCTGTATTCAGCCACACTCAATCAGAATATTCTATGCTGTTTCATAGCACCTTGCTCTTCCTCCTACTAGGATGCCCACTCCAACCGGTCTAATTCTCATCTTTTAAGTTGATCACAAACATTGTGGCCTACTTCAATCCTCTCTGACTCCTAGACTGTTACTAGGCACTGTTTCTCTATGCTTCCTTAGCACTTGGGAGCAGAGGTCGATTATTGAACAGAGCATGCAATACTATAACACCTGGAGCAAGTCTTTCTCCAGCCAGACTGATGTCTCCTTGAGAGCAGAACTACATAGCATTTAACCATGTACTTTCAATGCTGAGCTTATGGTAGATGCATAATACATATTTGAGGAATGAATGAGCCAATGATGGAATAAATGAAATCATGCCTGAATAAATGAGTGAACCCAGTGGCATGATTTATGCTAATTCAGGCAGTCACACTTCCATTATCCAACTCTGGGCAGAAGCAATTGAAGCTCCTTTTCATAAACTGAAATTCAATCAGTGAAGACTTGGCCAGAATAAGTGGGTTTCCCAGCGGCTAGTGATGCACCATCACAACTTCATTCTCCCACTCTTTAGTGAATATATACCGAAAAACTGGCCTTTGCAGGATGGGCGGGATGCTTTCTTGTGGTAGGAAGACACTACTAGCACAAAACACTTGGTGACCCAAGCCGCCTACCTTGCATCTGAGCCTCCATCTCCACAGGAAAGCTCCCCCGCTCTGTACACTACATTTGGTTTCACAGACTGTGGTCGGCTGGCATTTGTCATGCTGTGCTTCATCAGAGATTTAATTAGGTTTGAGTTTTTAACAATGTGCTCGTCATGCTCACTTAACTTAAAATCAAGTCTGTTCAGGCATTAGTTGATCCTATTCACTCAGTCTGGTAGTTTTGGCATTTAAAACTTGAGAATTTCTCATCAAGAAATCCTGTATGTCTTTACCAACCATCCCTTTATTCCCAAACCTCTTAGGCTGGTCCCTTGGTTGGAATATTCCAGATACAAAGATTATAAATGCTGTCAAGGAAGTATCTGTATATTAATTTTCTATTGATACCATAACAAATGACTACAGGATTGGTGGATGAAAACAATACAAATTTATTATCTTAAAGATCCGTAGGTTGGAAGTTGGGCGTGGGTCTAAACCGAGGTGTCTGCAAGGCTGCATTCTGGAGGCTTTAGGAAGACTGTTTCCTGCATTTGTCCACTTCTGCAGTTGCCCACATTCCTTGGCTCATACCCATTCCTCCAAGTTCAAAGTCAACAGTGATTAATGAGGCCTTTCTCACACAGCATTATTCTGATCTTCTCTTCTGCCTCCTTCTACACTGAAGGACCTATGTGACTACTTCTGGATTACCCTGGTAATCCAGGATAATCCTCCTATTGTAAGGGCAACTAATCAGCAACATTAATTCCCCCTTACTGCAGAAGGCAGTATACTTGCAGATTCAAGGCATTAAGGCCTGGACATCTTTGGGTGGCCATAATTTTGTAGACGGCTCTTTTACATAACTCTAGTGGGTCTAGTGTGGACCTATAGCAATACCAGAGTCAACTGGAAGCTGTTTAGAAATGCTGACACTTAATCCTCACCCTAGACCTTCAGATTCAGAATCTACATATTTACAGATGCCCAGGGAATTAGGAATATGCCCAGCAAGTTAGAGAACACCTGCTCCAGAGGGTCTCTGAAGGGACTGAGGAAAGAGACTAGACTCTGAGGTTGATCAAAGGTCTTATCTGGAAATGTGTCATAATGGAATGATCTTGTAGAGCTCAATATACAGCACTCTTCTTTGCTGTCTGATTTCAGAACAAATGGAGACATAAGACAAAGAAGTGGTCCAGGTGGGGACCAAGATTCCAACTTGGTAGACTATTTAACAAGGTGACTTTACCCACAGCTCTAACATTGAAGCTCCTGATGAGGAGGACTTCTTCCCACCAGGCAAAGCTGCACTAGGCTGGGAAGCGTCTTCCCACCACGCCTCCCGGAAGGAAGGGCAGAGCCTGTGTGGAAGACTCTCTGGCATTTGAGAGTGCATGTGCTTCACCAGCCTGCTAGGTTCCAAAAAGAAGGAAGAGGAGGAGGCGGGCTACACGTGCCTGTTTTATCCTTCCAAACTCTGCAACCAGATAGGTCACCAATAATTAAGGGGATAGATGGGAGACAGGAGAGTCACAGCTATCAGAGCTCCCTCCACATGGAAGAAAGCATCAAGAGGGGGGATAAATAACACTTCCATCAGAGATAAGCGGTGAGGAAAGTGGTACCGTGCATGTGGTAGCACTTGGTAGGAGTGAAATAACGGGGATTATCATGTGCTCCCACAGGTCTACAACCTGGTGACCCATTAGAACCTCCTAAAACCTTGTGACAGAATGTGGTTTCCTTGACCCCACCCTCAGGGATTCAGGTTCAGTTGGTATAAGATAGGTCCTTATTATTTTAGAAGATAGAAAATGTAGGAACATGTATTTATAGACTAAAACATCATCATGATAAATATGACATTCTACAACATCCAAGTGAGTAAAAAGCTGATTTCTTGGTCCCTCTGGTCATTTAGCAGGACTTTACTAAATGAGAAAGAGTGGATATTAGCCAAGATTATTGTAATTGCAAGTAACAGAAACTAGCCTGCCTAAAAGAGGGGATGCGGGGCCAGTAAGATGGCTCAGCAGCATAAGTGCCTGCCTGGCAAGCGCGAGGTCCTGAGTTTGACTTCCGGTACCCACATTAAAAAAAAGAAAAGAGGGGACGCGATGGAGGACCCATGGGTTTCTTACACAACAAAGGGCAAGGGCATGTGTAGGGAAGACTCTGGCCTTACAAACTGGAATGCTTCCAGTAGCCTGCAATGTGCTCTCTCCCTGATCCTATTCCTGCTTGTCACAGTGACCAAGCCATCTTCTGTGTTGCCATGCATGTGGGGGACAGAAGATGGACTCTGCATAACTTCTAAAAGTGATATGTCCCTGGACACTGCAGACAAATTAGCACCACTCTTCATCTCCATTCTAAATCCCCAGGACAGAGAATCTGATAGTCAGGTCAGCTCTCCCCACCAGGTTTAGGAGCTTACTTCACAAGACTCATCCCTCCATGTTTGTTTTAATTAATATGCAATAGTTGTAAATATTTACGGGGTACACCGTGATAATTCTGTGCCCATATACAACATGTAATGATCGAATCAAGGTAATTAATGTCGCCTTCTCCTTAAACATTTATTTTCTTTTTGTTGGGAGCCTTCAGACTCCTCTATTCTACTTCTTTGTAAAATATATGCTGAATTATTATATACTAGTCACCTTTCTCTACTGTAGAACACTAGACCTTATCCTTTCTATCTCTGTTTTGGCACCTGTTATCCATCCTCCTTCCCCCTAGCCTTCTCAGCCTCTACTGACCTCCAGTCTACTTCCTACTGCTAAGAGGTCAACATTTGTTGCTTCCATGCTCATCCTATAGTTGTAGAAACTGCTCAGTGGCTGGCTATGGCTACCCATGTGTGTTTGTTTACTTAGGAATGAATGAATGTTTGTTTAGGAATGAATGTTTGTTTACTTAGGAATGCTGTTCAGCATCAGTTCCTCATGTTTAGTGAGAAGTCAACATGTATCAGGAGACAATGCCAAGAAAGAATCCCAAAATTCAGAATTGCCCTGCCTTTCTGAGAGAAGAGTCCATGATCACCTCACTAGAGGTAATAGGAAGGAAAAGGGAACTCCCAGAGATTTAGCTGTGTGAGATCAGGCCTGGGAGATAGGATGCGTGACCTCACAACTCATAAATTAAGTTGTCCTTCAGGCCTCCTTCTGTCCCTTATCTCAGTCTCCTCAGTCTTCTTGCCCCTCACTATGAGATGTGCTTGAGGCACTGGGGCCAGGAGTGTTACTGCTCAGAGGAGCCAACTGGCAACCGTCCTAAGTCATCCCAGGAAAAGGGGCACACAGATCCTTTATGCATGTTTATTTTAATTGCAGTAAAACATAACGTTAGACTTCACTATTTATCTTTCCAGTGTGAAATCAATACCACAGGGCTCAAATATCTTTATCGTGACAATATTTTATTCTAAAAATGTATTTTCTAACTCCTAAAATAATAAAAAAAAATAGCTGTGGCATGACAGTTGCCTGACACAAATGAAAACACAATTTAATGAAATGGCATATTCTGAATTTAAACTGAAGCAAATATTTGACATGCTTTATTTAAATTAATTTGTTGTGCATGCTCTGCTGTTTTGATAGCAGGCAAGCTTTGTTTTATTATTTGTTTACTGCACTGGGCTCTGAGACTTGCTGGTAAGAAATAGAAGATCCAGGGAGACCGGATTCTGAGAGTCCCACAGGTCCACACACTGATTACATTGGCAGTAAAAACTGGCAGCCTTTGGGCAGGAAGTTGTTTAACAAAACTCCTAAGTGCACTTTTGCAAGGCAAGAGTAGGATATTCACCTGCATGTTGGTAGACTTTTTGCAATATAAACATCTAGTTTACCTGAAAACAGTCTCAATATCCGTTCTTTATAAATTCTCAACTGAACAATTTTTTCTGTGTTGTAAAAAAATTCTTCCTAAACTTTCTAGAAAAAGCAGTCTGCCAACTCTGGGATGCTATTACAGTGGCCCTTCCTTACCCTTGGGGGAAATATTCCAAGACCCCCAAATGGTGTCTGGAATCACAGATGGTACTGAACCCTATATGTACTGCATTATGGCTTCTCCTATATGTCCTCAGCACTGCACACAGTACAAAGTAGTCTGTTCTTCCATGTTTCGTGCTCTTGTGCCTCCTTTGCAGCACTACTCTTGTAAGAGTACTGCACGAGCGCTACTCTTCTCAGGCCGTTAGTAAACAAATAAGGGTTGCTTGAACATAGGCGGTGTGATGTCATGACAGTTGAACTCATAACCAAGATGGCTACTAAGTGACTAAAGGGTGGGTAGCATATGCAGCATGGATACTCTGAACCAAGGGATGACTCACATCCTGGACTTGGTAGGGCTAGACAACGTGAGATATCCTCATGCTGCTCAAAATAGTGCACTGTAAGACTTCAATTATTTATTTCTGAAAATTTCCACTTAATATTTTTCAGACCTCAATTGACCATGGGCAGCTGAGATGAAAAGCAAAGCCCTGATAAGAGAAGACTACTGTCACTTCAGAGAAAAACTGAAGCACAGATGTTAATTTACTACCTAGCTTTTAAAGCAAAAGTGTGCCAACCCTGGGTTTATACAACAAATTTGACTTGAAAGCCAAAATTCTGTTTGGATTTGAAATTTCAGAATTCTATGGTTTGGATCTGGAGTGTTCCATAAAGGCCCATGTGTTAAAGCTTGGTCTCCAGCCCATAACACTATTCAGAGGAGGTAGGCCCTGATAGGAAGTCTTCCGGTCATCGAGAGTGCACCTCCAAGAGGACTGTGGGAGCTGACCACTTCCTTTGTCCCTCTCCAGTGGTAAGATGAGCAGTTTCTACACTACAGGCCCCTACCATGATGTTCTGTCTTGCCCCTGTTCTAAAGCAATGAAGCCAATCTGTCATGGGCTAGGACCTCTAAAACTGAGGCAAAATAAATTTCTTTTCTTTATAAGTTGATTATCTCAGATATTTCTCACACTGACAGAAAGCTAACACACAAATAATCCAATTTCTTCTTTTTACAGCTTCCTAAATCAGTAATTTATATATCTAAGAGCTTTCCAACAGCTCGTAGTTATAGGTACTGTATGTGATTATAGTTATTGCTTGTTTTATGCCACCACTAACCTAGAACAATGACATCTCCCCTGGAAGAGGGTCTGAAGCAACAATGAGGGTTCTGATGATTGCTGTGACCAGGTCATGACCACCACAGGATAGAGGTTTTGAGCTGGTCATGATCAAAAATAATATGTAACTTTCACATATGGATGATAACTTGTGGTATCTTTTTATTTTTTATTTATTTTTTGCTGTTGGGCACAGGCAGGTCTTCACAAATTCTAAGACTAATTACATTTAAAAGAAGATGTACTTTATAGACAAAGAATTTTAACTTAGGAGAGGAAAACCTAAATACATTTTTAAAAGGAATTTCACACTCACACTATAAAGCCAATATTAACCATTTGGAAAATTTTAGTTCCATTCACGGGGGAAGAAAAGGAAATTTATAAAGACAGTACAAGATGGGTCTTGAGCTAGAACACTATGTATTTACCAATGTATCTGTTCCTCATTGGTCAGAAAAGTTTACATGTAGCCCTTTCCAACTAACATCAGAGGGTGTGAATTGCTAGTTCCTTAGGTTTTCTGTGGAGCCAAGCCATGGAGCTGACTGGAAAATATCCCTCTTACAAGCCCATCCTCGATGCTAGCATTTTCTCAACCCTAGGGTTAATTATCAGAGGGGAGGCATTTCAGAAGTGACATAAAAAAAAAAAAAAAACTCTTGAAAATAAGAGGGACTGGTGGGAGGAGTCCTTCAGATGCCCAAGCAACTGTGAAATAACACAAGGAGATAAGAACCAACAAAATCAGGAGGCAGGGGGGGAAAAAAACTAGAAGCAGAAGCATAAAGTGGATTACATTTTTCTCAAAGATAACCTGGGAACAAGCTTTATCATCCAGAGACCATTTTCCCTCCCAACTAGGAACTCAAAAGAAATAGAGAGGAAGGGAGAGAGAGAGAGAAATAGAGAGAGAGAGAAAAAAGGATGAGCTCTATGGCGAAGTTCAGCTTCAATAACCTTACCAGGTAATTGAAAAAAGCTTTCAAGTGTTTGGTTAAAAACAGTTTTTTTAGTGTTATCAAATAAAAACACCACTGGTGGAAGGAGAGACTATACTTTCTGGGCAGGTTCTGAGAAAAGCTAGCATTGGAGAACAGAAAGAATTGCAAAGTAATGGCTCCTGGTTTTCCAACAGAAAATTTTTAAAAAGTCTTCTTGAGTTAATTCAATAAATTCTGTGGAATTATTTATCTTACTTTCAAGATACAGTGCCTGCCCTGAAAGAATCAGTAATCTACCTCTGGGGGTAGGCCTGGCTCACATCATTAGTGGACAATGTCAAATGGTTTCTGTTAACATGCTCACTCACATGGTGCTGGCGGACTTAGAAGGGAGAGGTATCAAGTAATTTGGAGTACATATCTGTGTTAATTATTGATTGCTGAGTAACATACTTAGCCTAAGTTAAGTAGCTTGAAATGACAATGATCTATTAATCACAGTTTCTGAGGGCTAAGAATCTGGAAGCATCTTAGTTTGTTGGCTCAGGGTCCCTCGTGAAGTTGCAATCAAGCTGTTATTTGGGACTGTATGCACCTCACAGTCCAACTGGAAGAGGATCCATTTCCATACTCACTCATGCGGTTGATAGAAAGCCTCAGCTCCTCACTGCGTGAGCTTTTCCACAGGGCCACTTTGCGGTGTGGTTAGCTGGCTTCTTCTAGAGCTAACAGAGAAAGAGAGAGAGAGATAGAAAGAAAAAGAGAGAGAAAGAAGCAGAGAGACAGAGAGTGACAGCGAAAGACAGAGAGACAGAGAGAGACAGAGACAGACGCAGGGAGACAGACAGAGACAGAAAGAGAGAGAGACAGAGAGATCAAAAGCCATAGTCATTTTATAACTAGGTCTTGAAAGTGACAACCTATCACTTCTACCACATTCTATTTGTTAGAGCTGAGTCAATAAATTCAGCCCACACTCCAGGGGATGAAATTATACAATGATGTGCATACCAGGAAACGAGATCATTAGGGGCTCTCCTACAGTCTACCTACCAATGTAGCCAAAGATATTGTACCTGAGGTGGGGTTAGCAAGGTACGGCTGAGAGTCTGCTCAAGGAGTCTGCCACATGATTTTGTAAATCAAGTTGTATTGGACCACAGCCACATCATTTGGTTACCTGCTGTTTATGTCTGCTTTTGTGCTATAGCAGTGGAGTTGAGTAGTTGTGGCAGAGATTGGTTGATTCACAAGCTTAATGTATTTTTTCTCTGAACACTTACAGAAAAGTTTTGCTGAGCTCTGCTCTAGGGCAGAGCTTTTCAAAATTTATGTGCATAAGATCACCTGCTCAAATATGGATTCTGATTCACCAGGTCTGAGTAGGTTCCTGAATGTCTGCATTTATATTAATTTTCTGGTGACACTGATGCTGCTGGCCTGAGGACCATACTTTGAGTGACAAGGCTCTAGTGAACCACAGGGAATGAGAAAGCCTTGGGTAGGTGTGAAAGGCCTTAAAAGCATGGGGGAATGGCAACAGAAAAATTGAGAAAGGAAAAGGCGTGGTTCCAAGAGTGGAAATAAAAATATCAAGCTGTCTGGAGTAGAGCAGAACATATGGCCCTATTCTTCCCAAAAAGAATGACTGTGAAGAGCGACTATTAGCCCTTCAGCAATGGAAAACCAACAGAGAAAATGATACAGTTTGCATTCTTATTTCCAGATACAATATTTTTTTAAAAAATGGATAAGACTAGAATCAATTGTTTATTCAACAAAAAATATCAGAATTGAAAAAGAAAAAAGAGAAATAAATTTATCCCACTTATATTTATTTAGAGGCCACTGTGCATCATTGACATACCAGGTGCTGAGGATGCCGAATGAATAGACAGGCCCTCCCTACCACTCAGGCTGGTGATGGAGAGAGATGTGTGAGTACACTGGAGGTGGTGTTTTAGGAGGTGCTGCAAGGACATAAACAGGACAGAATCTGGAAGGATAGGTAGGAGTTTTTATGCTGGGTGGGTAGAGGAAGGATTTGAGACTGAAAAACATTACAGAGTCAGGAGAGACCAACAAGGAGTAGCGGTGGCATAAGCACGGAGCATGGAGTGTGTGTCTATTAGAGAGATGGGGAAGGGAAGAAAGAAGAGGTCAGATATAGCTGTTAGACAGGAAGGGAAAGGCTGTCCATGGCCTCAGAGACTGTAGGTGGCTTGAACTCTACCAGGTAGTGACAGATAATCAATGTAACAATTCTGGCACATGTACGTGTTCAGTTATCGTTAGTTGTGGTTCTACTTTAGACATAACTGCTGGCAGAGTAGCGAATGTCACATCTGGGAAAGCTAGAAGAGAAGGCCCTTCATTCATTTGGTCTGCAGGTGAACCCTCTTTTGGAATCTTGGAAATCAGGATTCCCAGACAACCACTCATGTTGGCTTGTGTGACACCATGGTTACATCACAGCAGTTTTGTCTTGCTCAGCTGGTGTCCCCACATGTTGGCCGTGCCCATCTCCGGCGGGGCACACCTGCCACTGCTGAGAAGGAGACAGAGACTTGGCTTTTGTGGCTGTCTCTATCCACTGAGCATGGGCAAGGTCTTTGCGAACACTGCATAGTAAACCTGAAAGGAGACTTACACCAATCCCATTCAGACTTGGCTTCCTAGTCCCGGCACCACCAGGACCCCGTGGGCTGCACATTCTCTATGGTGGCAGCTCCTGGCTGTGCTGCTGTGGTCTATTTTCTCGTCTTTCTCCATTCAGTCAAATATACCTGCCTTTAAGCCCTTTGAGTGCAGAGACTATGACACGTTCCTCCTTGGCCTGGTGTGAATACCTAGAAAATATGAATCAAGTGAGTAGATGAATGAAAGCAAGGCTGATGCTATTACCTACCTCATTGTTCATTGTAAGGGTTATGTTAGTTAGCTCAAGCTTCCACAGTAAATTACCACATACTGGTGGCTTAAAAGACAGAAATTTATTTTCTTATAGTTCTGGAGGCTAGAAACCCAAGATCAAGTTATTGGCAGGATTGGCTTCCCCTGAGGTCTCTCTCTTCGGTTTGCAAACAGCTGCCTTCTCACTGCCTTTTGCTGTGGTCTTTCCTCTGTGCACATACATTCCCTTTCCACATGTCTGGATCACCTGTTCTTTAAAGGATGCCACTCAGCTTGGCCCACCCTAATTAGTGACATCATTTAACTTAATTATTTCTTTGAACTCTTATCTCCAGAAACAGTCGCATTCTGAGATCCCTTCCCATCCCGTCTCACTTAGAATTATTGTGTCCGTCATTTGCAGAACACAATTTGTCTGTTGTTTCGTATATATTCTTTACAAATAATGCTGTTTGGCAGGAATTATAATTTTACAAATGGAGAAATGTGGTCCAGAAAAGTAGAGTGACTTGCTTAAACTCACTCAGCCAATTAGTGATAGAGCCAGGATTCCAACCCAGCAGTGTCCCCGCAGTACACTGCCCTCTGATGAGCTGCGGTTCCAGTGTGGGCATTGTCTTCACAGAACAGAAGCTCCTGCTTCAGCCAGGGGCCTGCTGACACCTCTGGCCTCACACACTGACAAAGTAAGGCAGAGGTCCTAACTGGGCTAGCTAAGCTGGAACCTCCCCCACCCCGGGTAGAAGAGAACGGGGAGAACACTGCACACTCCGTGGGTGGGTTCCCCACCTGCTCTGACAGCTGCTGCCTTGGGCATCACTCAGCTGCCTCTCAGCCAGTCGGTCCTTCAGTCAGTCCCACCCCCTGCCTGGGGAAGCCAGAGATAACTCAGCAGGAAAGAGTTCTGCAGAGGAGGAGGCTTCCTGCTGCCTGTCAGCAGGGAGGTCTCCAGGAATACCAAGCCTCGCGTAGTGGCCGCCAAAAGTGGAAGGAGAGGAGCAGAGACACAGGTTATAGGAAGAGATGGGACATGACAGTTGTGTGAGTTTCCTAGGACTGCCCTGACCAAGCACCACAGTCTGGGGGGTTGAACAGTGGAAACATCTGCCTCCCAGTCTTGGATATCAAAGGTCAGCAGGGTTTGTTGCTCAGAGGGCCTGACTCCTTGGCTTGCACGTGTCATGTGTCATCCCTGTTCTCTTGCATGTCTTCCCTCTGTATGTGTCTGTGTCCAAACTTCCTCTTTGGTTCAAACTTCCTCCTCAGGTAGGACTAGAGCTCATGCCAACGACCTCATTGCAGTTGAACAACACCCTCCCCATTCCTTTTAAAGGCCTTATCTTCAAAGGCAGTTCTATCCTCAGGTTCTAGGGTTAAAGCTTCAACACTGAACTCCTGGAGAGACAGGATTCAGCCTCAAACAAGGCTGACCTTGCATTTCTAACTAAGCCTTTCCTTATGGAGGCATGGGCCCCATGCTGGAAGTAAGGAAACAGCACAGCTCTCTGGCCCTGGGGAGGAAGACTGGCTGGCAGGGCAGAAATGCCACCTGACAGAGCTGGAAACTCACTCCACAGTGAGCAGACATGGAGGCTGACGGCCTCGGCCACAGTGGGGCTGAGAGAGCACCCGAGCCACAGCGAAAGCATCAGCAGCTGGAACAAAAGAGCAAGTAGAAGAGCCTCTGTGGGACAGAAGATGGTGGCCGCAGCACAGAGGTGACACCTATGAGCTATTCCCACTGCGGAGCTGTGCTTTTGCTAGAGGTGGGGAGAAGAGTCCTCCATTCTCCTGTAACCGAGGTGTCTCTGGCTATAAAGCAGGCATAATGGCACCTCCCTTTGTGGTGCGCAGAGGAATGAAGAGATAATGTACACAAAGTGCCTAATGCAGGGCCTGGAAAAGGCAGCCACTTTGAGAACACTGGTTAATGAAAAGTGACAGCTAGAGTCACAATAATGTGAAATATTAAGACACCAGTTGAACCACTCAACCCCAGGGATATTTTTCACCCTAGAAAATGCAACTCTTTTCAAAGACCACTCCTTAGGACAAGCTTCATCATGGGCAAACCAACTAAAGATGTTTAAAGACTTCTTAGGCATCAGTCTACTTCATACACCTTACCACCTAACCCATCACAGTGCCTGCTATGAAGGCTGCCTTTTGGGTAAGGCCTTTGGAGACCAGCTGGCATCCCATCCAGAGGGCATTCATTCCATAGGGGCGCAGTTCTGTCTGGATCTGATTTCTGGAGGCTTTTCATTATGCAACAGATTGCTGCAAAATTCAGGCATTCCTGAAAAATTTCTGCCTGTCTCCTCCTTCTTCCTCTTTGTTTTCTCCCTCCTCCCAGGGTCTGCTATAAAAGCTTTATTTCCCTTAATTTACACTCTGCAAATTGCCCAGCTTGCATACTCTTATTCCCCAGCTCCGTGAATGGAGAATGTCGAGATGTCGGCCCACCTGCACTGCACGCAATGCTCCTTCTGCTGGGAGAGAGCTGTCCGTGCAGAATGGAAGCCAGGACCTTCCTACCCCAGGCCCAAAGTATCTTGTGAGATACCTAATCTTGCAATTTCTCATTTGTACAGGGATTTACAGTTGCCAGAGCATAGTCGTCCCTATCGGCTCATCTACATAAACACCATAAAAGAAGACATAATACCTTTCATCTGTATAGCTCTTTTTCCATTTACCAAGTACTCATATATATTACCTAATTTGTAGATAATATACGATAATGTAATATTCTAAAACTATATTGATTTCTTCCATATGAATAGTGCTACTACAAGCCATTACTGAAAAAGAGCATGGGCTTGCAGGTTCCTTATACTCCAAGAACCAAGGCGTAAGCCCTGTTCTTGTCGGGGTCCATCCTTGGGGCTGACTGCAGTTGGAATGCAGCCTTCCAGACGTCCCTTCAGCTGGGCCCTCTCATTTACACAGCCTCTCCTTCCTTCAGCTATGGGCCAGCAGCTCTGTCCCGTCATCTTCAGCAGCGCCACTGAGACAGTTCACAAGGACCTGTGTCCACTCATGTACAGTGGCAGCAGGGCCTCTGGCTTTCTCCAACTCTCACAGGTGGCAGCTGGCAAGCTGGGGCGAGATGAGCATATGCTGCTACTTGTCAAGACTTAGTTCCTGGCACTCAGGCCCTGCTCTAATATTTAGGGGATGGTTGTAGAATTCCTTGAAAAAACTTAAAGGATACCTTTTGTTCATCCAGTAGCCTTAATATACTTTATCAAGGGGAGATCTGATCGTGTTCCCCATACTTTTGCTCTTTCCCATCCTCCAACTGTATGCCTCCACTAAGTCTCCTACCCTTCCCTAGAGCTGAATAGTCTTCTCATCTGTGCTTCTGTACCTGCTGTTCTCTCTGACTGCAACCCTCTTACTTCATCTGGTTATGCTAACTCTTATTCACTGCTTTAGACTGGTTTTCCTGGAAACAGATTCTGGCCCAGGCAGATGTACACAAAATGTTTTTAAGAGGAAAGTCTTGGAAGATAGACTTGGATGGAGGTGAGGAAGACAAAATTGAGTGATGGGAGGAGCTGGCTCTTAATATGGTTCTAATTGAGGCCTCAGTTGGTCCTACCGGGAACTTTGGGCCAGGAGTGAGGGTCAGAAGACAGAAGCCAGGGTTTTTTGTCCCCGTGAATGTGTGGGAAGGTGGCCTTGTGGGGGAGGTTCCCTGTGAACCAGGGCAATTCTCAGGGAGGGACACAGCTATAGGCCTTTGGCAGCCAACATTCCATGTGTAAATTTCGATGTGTCTGCCCCGAAGAAGGGTCTGAACAGAGCACCCAAGCAGCCACGATATCAGCCATTTCCAAACTTTGCTGCATGTTTGGATCAACGGGTGAGCTTTAGGAGATGCTAATGCTCACACCATACACGTATCATTTAAATTAGACTCTCATGCTGGATATTCTGATTGAGTTAGTTTGAGGTACCACTGGAGTACTGGAAATTTTTAAATTTTGCCAGGGGATTCTAACATGCTACCAAGTTTGAGACCCACTGCTCTGTACTTCCACTAAGAAACTCTCCTTTATTGCACAAAACTGCTGTGCATCCCCTCAGCACCGCCCTATGTAACTGCTTGTCATAGCACCTGCCACGCCAAATTATAATTGTTCATTGTCGATATCACCAGGATGACGTCCCTGCAGACCACTGTGCTCTGCTCACCACTGTGGCCCACACCTGAGCACCGTGCCTCACAGCACTGGGTATACGATTGAAGACAAGAAAACATGTGTGGATGGCCCAATACACCAATGCGGGATAAATTTAGGCATGAATATATGACAGAAAGAGAAAGAGAAGGTAGCTAAAAATGAAAAAAGGAAGAAGGTAAGAAGAAGAAAATCAAGAGGTCAAGGATATCTACCAAATTTGAATCCTTAGCTGGATGTATTTTTTGTTTTGTTTGTTTTGTTTTTACTGCTGTATAAAAACCCTCACAACATTAGTGGCTTAAAACAACAGCCTTCTGGGGCCGGTGAGATGGCTCAGCGGCTTAAGCGCCTGCCCGGCAAGTGCGAGGGCCCGAGTTCGACTCCCGGAACCCACATACGAAAAAGGGGCTGGTGATATCGCTCAGTGGCACGGGCGCCTGCTGGCGCGCGAGGTCCTGAGATCGACCCCCTGGTACCCACAAAAAAAAAAAAAAAAAAAAAAAAAAAAAAAACAGCCTTCTGTGATTTCATTGTTTCTGTAAGTCAGAAGTCTGGGCGTGGTATAGCTGCTCCTCTGCTCAGGACCGCATAGGAACATAATGTTTCTCCACGGTCACGCTCTCCTCTAACTGGAGATCAGGATCCTTTTCCAAGCTCATTCAGTTTGTTGGTAGAATTTAGTTCTTCGTGGCTAAGGATTGGGTTCCCATTATCCTGCTGGCTGTTGGTCAGGGGCCAATTTCAGCTCCTGAAGACCACCTCTAGGTCCTCATTACATGGGCACATCCATAGTGCATTCACATTATAATTGCTTCCTTCCTTTTTAGCTAGTGGTTCACATATTTGAGCTATTTACTTTCTTCTAAGCCAGCAAGAGAGTGCGTCTGACACTGTCTTTTTTTAAAGCCTCACCTGCTTAAGGCCTTTGATTAACTCAAAGTCAACTGATTAGGGACCTTAAATATATCTGCAAAATTCCTTATGCCATATCAGGCAACATGACCTTGGGTGTGATGTCCTAGCATATTCAGGTGTTCTTCACTACGCTCCAGGAGAAGGGATTATACAGGATGTGCATATCACAGGGCAGAAACACTGGAGCTACCTCGAAATCTGCCAAACAAACTAGAGCGTAACCCACTGGCATCTGGCCTGGCCCTGCTTTTCTTTTTTGCCCATTAGGTCTGGAAAATTACTTCTTTGCCAAGATCTACATTTAGCTAGCAGCACAACTACTAAAGGGGAAAGCCAAGCAAAGCGTTAGACATGCTTCTGCTCCATGCTCCTTCTGTCCAGCCCCTTTGAACAGGAAGACTCCCCTTCTGTGACCTGATCTTAATCAGGTTTTTCTAGGGCATGATGCATTCCTTGCCCTGCTGCCTCCCTGCATGGAGCCCTCTTTTTCCTAATTTATTTTCAGCCCTGAAGCGGAGCTCAGAGGCAGCATCTGGTTCTGCGTTTAAAACAAAGCTCTGGCTGAGCTGGGGAGAGAAGCACAGAAGTCAAATACACACTTGTCCCCAAGGTCACTCAGCAACAGCCCAGCTCTGGTCCTTCCCTGCCCACACTGCCTCCTCCCAGAATCCTTTGTTGTCAATACACAACTTCTATTCCCCTGGGCCTATTATAGGGTCCTGGGGCTATTAGGTCTGCAGCTAGGTCAGGGCCACTGGGCTTTGGAGGCACTGCAATCCCCGATTCCACTTACAAATTCCACACCCATACACAGAAAATAGAAACCAAGAAGAATGTGCCTAGTAAGGCCTGAGCTCCACTTTTTTATTTTCTCTTTTTTCAAGTGAATAACTCACCTGCATCTCCTTGAGCTCGATTTTTCAATATCTGGAAAATCAGGTGACTGGTATGTCATCACAGTAGCTAAACCATCCTAAAAAGTCCTACCAGAAGAAGTGACTCATTCCTGATCCTAGGTGGTGAGAAGGCAGCCTTTGAGCTCCACCAGGCTCAAAGCCAGTTCTGAGTTGGCTATGCTCCCCTTTTGGTTCATGTCTCAGGAAGATATTGATGCTTTCATGGAACAAGAGTAATCATGGATTCGGGAGAGCAGGAGAGACATGTGGCATGTTATATGCAAACTCAAAACTCTCTAGAGGTGGTGGGAGAGACTACAGATACATGGATGACGGTCATGGTCTCAGGTGTTGTGTTTTCTGGGATAATTTTCACTTTCAAATTTCCATTTTGCTGCACCATTATTTGTGCTTGTCAAGCCAATTTAATCAAAATTTTACAAGGTAGTCCCTGTGGTTATGTAGTAGATTGATTGGGAATAAGAGCAGAGAAGATGGGAGAGAAGACAGGTGTCCTTCTCTGAGAGAAATCACAAGGAAATGTTGGTACTTCCTTCACCCTGACCCTACAGCTATACTCCCCCAGCCCAAAGGACTTAGAGGGCACAGAACACTGAAGCCATCCTATGGAGGGAAAGGGCAAAACTTTGCCCAACCAATTACAAGGAGCAGTTTGCATGGTTAACCTCGTCTTCCCTGAAAGCCCAGTCTAGATGAAGACTCTCAGAGCATGGAACACCAATGAGATGAGGCAAGGCGTGCCTGCTAAAACAGGGGTACAGGGATCTGATGGTCTCTAGAAGGGAAGGGGCGAAGGAAAGTGAAGAGAGGTAGCAAACACTAAACATACCCAGGTCTTAAGTTCAGCTGGCAAAGCAAAAGAAACAAAGGCAACAGGCCAAGGAGCAGGGAGAAGATACATCAAACCCCACCACCTCTGTATAGAGAGCCCAGCTTTCCCTCCAACATTTGACAAGTGTAGCCCTTGGATTTATGCTGGACCCATATTAAACACTCAAAATGTCAGTTATTGTTATCATAATTATTATTGTCGCTCATGAGACATGCTTTCCTTTGTTCTTTTTAATCGAAGGGGAGGATAATATTGCTTCCAATTTCTACTCCAAAGAAATATTTTTCTACCTCTTCTTTATGATTTGGAAAGGAAAAACCAATAACAAAAGCAAAAGAAAGGCTGGGGATGTAGCTCAGTGGTAAAGCACTTGCCTAGCGTGCACCAGGATCTGGGTTCCATCTCCAATACCATAGGGTGGGGGACCAGGGCCTTTCAAAGTTTAGTTAGAAGCCAGCAACTAAACTTGTGATTGGAGATGATTGCAGAGCTCCCATAAAATATCAACCTTGGAGGAGCCAGAGCCCGAGGCTTTTGCCTCGTGGTATTGCAGCTTTCACGGGTTTTGTTTCTGGTTAATGTTTCCTCTGTTGTTGTTTTTCTTTATAATTATGATCAAATGACTTTGTTATATAAAGTGTGGTTCCCTGAATATGAGCAACTGAAGGCTGAGCAAACAAAGTTTAATGCCGTCATCAAATGCAACCTACAACCACATTAATATGGCACATATTATTGATAGATGATGATACCAGTGGTTCTCTGTGCTGCATGGTAATTGGCCACACTAAATAAGCAGTTCTCACAAGCTGCTTCAGTTACTCCTTGGAGTATGATGTTGATAGAGTCAGGTTTGAGTGCCCTCCTCTCGTACCCTCTACTACCTTTCCAGCATTTGTGTACCACCTCCATGGGATGTTCCGACACGACATCCCTTCATTGATTAGCTTCAAACTGGGGCATGGAGCTTCCCTGCCTGTACTAGGAAGGAAGAACATACATTTAGAAGTAGGATTGAAAAGGGTACTTAACAAGAGCTATGGAACAAGTAGCTAACCCACGATAGAAGCTTCTTTTGGACTCTCATGAGATCCCAGGTTGGGAGTTCTTCATTAGCAGATAGTTTTTCTCCTTTTGATGGTCAAAGATCTGAGGTTCCTTCATCCATCTTTAACATCACTATTCCATGTTTCTTAGACTCCTCAATCTCCAGCTTCTAGATGGAGAGGTGAGGAGGAAAGACAACCCTGTGTACCTTCCTTGGCCTGGCAATGACACACATTACTCATGCTCATACCCCACCAGTGACAACTTGCCTTGAATGCTAGGGGCCTGGAAAATGTAGCCCATGGTGAGGTAGCTGCTTATAGCAACCAAGTCATGCTATGCAAATGTTGCATGAGTTATTAGTGGATGCTTGGTCATTTGTATTACAGGGCATTTTACAAGACCAAAGCAGGGCACTTTTGGTGCAAACACTAGTTATCATTATCTAATACAAGCACCAAAGCATCCGTGGAATCTGCTAATGATACTGATGAGGGCCTAAGGTAGAGAATACATCTGAGCCTCAGAGAGTCCCAGAAACCTGTTTCTTGCACAAAGTAGAAGCCTATTCCTTCCCACACAACACAACAGCACACCCACAGCTGCCCTAGGCTTCAGGATCCAGGCTCCAAAACTCCCTGAAACACAAACTCCTACATGATCGCCCTTTACAGTAAAACTTTGTTACTCAGATATTGGTTTTCCAGAAGGATGCGTGATTGGAAGCAATTGTTGTTCCCCAGCTAACTGATACCTTGTCATGCTCCAGTAAAAATATCAGATTATCTGAACTAGTTAATTCAAAATCCATTTTTTCTGGTCCCTTGCCTTTCAAATTAATGACATTTGCTGTCACTGATGGTGAGAGAGAGGGAAACACGGCATACAGAGGCACACATGAGCCCTGGAAGTTAGTAGCTTCTCCTCCCACACACTGAGACTAAGAGGAAGAGGAAGGAAGAGGAGAAGGAGCAGAGAAGGGCTGGTCATAAAGTAGGCATTCTGGAAAATTAGATTTTAAGCATTTTTCCCTCTGAAGGACTCTTAACAGGAATCAAGGAGAATAAGAACATACCTAGACAGCCGTGCAATCAGTATTGAAACTCAGAAAAACCTGGGCTTTGTAACATCTTGGTGAGATGTGTTGGGTTGGAGTCTCCCTTGCAAAACTCTTGGCTTAGGCAAGCATGACCTCAAACCCAGGAACCATGTGAGGCAGCAGAGTGATTTGGCTCCATCATTTACCAGCTGATAAATGTAGGCAAGTTATTTCATCCCTCTGTGCCTCAGTTTCCTTATCTGTTGATGTCAGATAGTACCTATCTCACAGAGCTATTGTAAGGATTGTGTGTTAGCATTTGAAAATGTGTAGAGTGGTATCTAGAACACAGTAAGCCCTATACAGATATTTATACATTTTTTAAAACTTTTGGCATAAAACCCCTCTGCCTCCTGTTAATAGCTAGGAGACTTTGACTAGTTCATTCTAACTCCTAGCCTCAGTTTCTTAGTTGCAAAATGAGGGTCATTTTATGGCCTCCCTGAATGTCTCACCAGTGGGGAATACTCTGAGACCGAGAATGTGGACGTGCCTTGTCAGCTGCCTGGCACAGAATCAGCCCTTAATAAATGCTAAGTGCTACCTTTGGCTGAATGTTTTCAGTATTCCCAGATCCCAGCAAGACAGAAAATGAGAGACTTCAGCCAACAGTGCCAGGGATGCTCCTGTGTATGGCAGCCACAAGTCACCAAGAAGAGCGTGTGCCAGCCAGCACTTTAATTTTTCTGTTTTTCACAGAATAAGGAGCCATGTATGTGCATCTCTCTAATAACCACCCAGGTTATTAGAGAGATGTATGTAGCACATCAACACAGATTGTCAGGATGGGAAAACAAGGAGCAGCTAGGAAATACCTAGTGAAAGTTATTTAAATAAGTTAGATGAATTCGGCTCCCACAGCCCTCACCAGCATGTACACTAGAGAGTTAAAATAGTACAGAGACACAGCCACCATTTTTGAAACTGTGCAAATCAGGCACTCAAAAAATAAGAACGATGAGCCTTTCTATTTTAATAACAGGAAAACACAGAAGAACGTGAACTTCCGTATATAGAAAAACAATGCAGACTTTCTAACATCAATTCCAAAATGCTTTCGAGAGAGTGGGATGTTAACATCAGCCAGAAGGATGTTTAAAGACTCTCCCTCAAAGTATAATCTGGGGTCTTCCTGTGACACAGTGACAGGATGTGGGGAAGTGACACAATATAATATTCAAAGACATTAGCAAGATTCTGAATATGCTTCTCTTCCTGAGTGAATGCAAAAAAAGATACAGTCTGAGAGTGTAGGATTGATGTGATTGCCTGCGCAAAAGGCTCCGTGCAGGTCTGGCTCATCCTGGGCATAAATGGCATCCATGACTCCGTGACAATCACGCTGTCTTGACTGATACAGCTAGCAAAAGTATAATGGTCCTGGAATACATGGTGGGGGGGTAACTGCTGGGTGGACAGTTCTTGATCCTATGTTGTTCAGCTACAGAGGCACACAATGAAAAATTAGAAATTTTGTGAGTACTTAGATATCCCCATATGAGATACACTGGAAGTATTATAGAAGGGAAGTTCAGAAAATCTCAATGATTTTGAGGAACATACTCATTCCTTCCCTGAATAATTCTTTGTTTCCCCATTAATTCTCAGCTCCTGGACTGCAGGGCTCATCTGTACATCTTTGTGTCCTAAGAGCACCTTCATTCACTCATTGATTCATTCATTGATTCATTCAATCATTCTTCAATAAACATTAATGAGCCCTTGCTATGAGTCAGGTACTGTGCAGCCACTAGAGTTAAAATATGACTACAAGAGAGTCTTTGCCCTTGAGGAGCTCAGAAGTGTCTTCAAATATCATCTGTTCTGTGAGGTGCTGTCATTCCTCCTCTGAGTGCCCGGAGCTCTTTGCATTGACTAATTAGCGCTGTACCTGATGTATCTGTCTCTCTTCTGCACCAGACTGTGAGTTCTCCGCAGCAAGCAGGGAGAACAACTCATCTCTTCATCGCTGCCTGGCATGGGATAAGTGAATGGGAGAGTGTCAGGGTGAGAAGGAACGAATGGGTGCATGAGGTCACCTCACACACACAGGCCATTCAAGCTAACAGTGGTCTTACTCCATGAAGACGTCTCACCCAGAGCACATCAGGCCTGTTTTTGACTCCTCTGAACTATGAGGAATTTAAATTCATCATAGGGAAGAGCCTTCTGACACCAAAATATTTTAGACACTGAGACCAGTGTCCTCCAACAATCTATACTTAAGAAAGAGTCTAGATTTTTCCATTACCTGATATCATTGATGCATTATTGAGACTTCATAAGGATGCCTGAGTTTTAGTGGCCTAAACAGAACAGATACATAGAATGTCACCTTTAACAACAGAAAGCAAACAGATCACCAGCAAGTGTTTAAGGAGCCATTCGGTACATAGCCAGAATGTTTTAGCATTCAGTACATAGCCAGAAACATAAACACAGAAGTGATAAACAGGCAGCCAGGAGCCAAGGTCAGGTACCTGCTTGTTGTACAGGCCTGCTCAGGCCACCAGCCAGTCGGCATTCAGTGTGGTGACTGCCCCACAAGAACACGTCCTCCCCAGGAAGATAGGTGGTTTCTCTCGCCAGAAGGCTCCACCATGTGTCACCCCCAAAACAAATGCAAAATCAATGCTTTCTTCTCACCGACATTTCCTGGCTACCCAGCCACCACTCCAGTACGTCCTCCCTGCCGGACTCTGCCCAGGAGCAGGGGCTGGGACTATGAAATAGCTCCCACCCCAGATTAACATTCAGACAGAGGCCTTGGTGATGAATATTTTAATATAATGTTGACTGTTTACTCACATGAATAGAAAGAACTTGCATCTGCCAGTGCCACCTGTGCCCATAGAACAGCAGCCCAAACAGCCGTGTCCCCAGAGAGCCCAGCTGTGCACAGGAAGGAGGGGGCAGAGTGGGAGAGGGGAAGAGAGGAGCCGGGCAGGGAGTAGGGGCCAGCAGGAGGAATTAGAGAGGCAGATGGAGGCACAAGCAGAGAGATAGGAAGAGGGCGCAAGACAGAATCAGAAGATGGGCGGATGGGACGGGGAGCTGAAGTGACAACAAAGCAAACCAGGTTGGGAGGGAGGGCGAGCATCACAGAATCCGAGAGGCTGTAAGGGCCCCCTCGCCAAGAGCGGATCTCAGTGCCTGTGTCGGGGTGGAGGCAGAGAACAGTGTGTCTGCTCACACACGCAGTGTTTCGGGCAGTGGGCGTCGTGCTCAAGTTGGTGCAGTTATTTGTGGCCACGCAGCCATATGGCATCTCTGGAAGACAGGCAATACTCTCACCTCATTGCCCAGGCACTGGCTCTACCCAGAGCTGCAGCACCTGCTGCAGGAAGGAGAGAGGCGGACCCTGCCACCCCGGGAGCCACTCACAACCTGAGTTCAGAATATTTTTGGCTGTGGAAGGCTCCCGAAGGGACTGTCCCAGCTGGAAAGGGAGCCATCGTTTCTTCCTTTAAGGTTGTTAAAGGGCCTGTGGATGTCTTCGTGGTGGTGGGGCAGAGCCAGCTGCTCTGTCAGAGAGGCAGCCAGGTCTCCTGCTGGCCCAAGGCACAACCTCACCTCTTCTGAGCACCTGCCCATTCCATTAGCAGGTGGACGACCCAGGAATGTCTCTTCCCTAGGAGATGAGCCCATCTTATCTACCTCAGTGTTTTGGTCTATTTTTGTCACCCTGTCATCCTTCTTTCTTTCTTGGGTTATACCTTAGATTAGGTTTGGGCCTCTGATTCAGTGTGATTTTTGTACACATTTGATTTCCACCAGCCCATTCTCTGATCATATTTCTAGATTCCAGGGAACACCCATCTTGGTACTTGGAGGGGGTCACCAAGTGTTTGAGAAGGAACAAGGGGAACAGGTGACATTTGCCTTCTAATAGGAGACAATGGTGTGTCTCTGTAACAAAAGAGAATAGTGTACAACTGGGAGAAATTTCCCAAGTGTTCTCTCTCTCTCTCTCTCTCTCCCTCTCCCTCTCCCTCACCCTCTCCCTCTCTCCCCACTTTGCTCTATGAAGGACCACCCTCCCGCTTCCTGCTCCTACTATTGCTTGCTACTCATTAAAAAGAGGCCTAATAATATTAATTATACTTCTGGTGGCCCATATGTAGGCACAGATTTTGTTTTCAAAGTTTTATTTGGAAAGTTTCAAAACTACTTGAAAATAGAGAGAGTTAGTGTACAAATCACTTAGCTATAACAATCATCAACCTTGTATCTTTCTTGTTCCATCCACAACTCCCACTCCCCACATACCCCCACTCACCCATATAGGAATTTTTTGAAGCAATTCTAACTAATCGTGCCATTCCCTCCATAAATATTCATAGGTGCACTTGTGGTTACATCATTAAACATCTAAATGCTCTCAGGCCCCCAAACCAATTCATACCTTGACAAGCACTTGCCTGTAAGGATGGGAACTCTGTGACCCCTCAATTTTTAGGCATGTGTATCACACTGTGCTTCTCAGAAAACCACTGTTAGAAATACGTCAAGGCCCAGCTCATGGACAGCCTCACCTCAGGCCTTGGACAATTTCCTGTCTTTGTTCCCCAGAAATTATTTTGTAAGCATGTCAGCCGAGCAGGAAACACACCTGCATGCCAGATGTGCACAGCTGTATGTGAGCAACTGCTGATCCATCTGCAGAACTACTTAAACAAGGAGACATGCAATCTGATCGTCAAATGACTCTTGTAAATGATAGTAGCACACGCGCTATTCAAAAGCAGCAGGCAAGACAAATGTAGGCTTTCTCCAGAGGAAAACTCTGAAAAGTAAATGCCCTTTTTTAATCTCGAAAAATTTAATGAAATCTGTTTGCTCATTGAGCGGGAAAACAAAATTGGTTATGGATATAGCTACTAGGAGGCCTGAATTTGGGCCTCTCATCTGACTGCCATTAATGGCCCTGAGCCCCCAATGAGTGGCCTTTCTTTATGAAACTTTTAAATAATTCACATGACCTGCCATTGAGAAGTTTATGGCTTAAAAGTCTGGACCTGGAAATTTGGACTTAATTACATGGATGCCTGTGCTGTGACAGAAAGTGCATTATTTAAACTCAGAAGGTCTAGATGCTTCCACTAACCTGTGTGACCCTGAGACAATTACTTTACTGCTCTGAGGTGCTGTTTTCTCATCTGTGAAAATGAGCAAATCATCATAGTTCAGTCTTCCTCACTGATAAGTAGGTAATGAAGTTGGGAGGTAAAATGCTAGAGGTATACTGTGAAAGGAAGAGGAAACAAATTAATACTTGAATTCATTAGCATACAAGAAAACTTTATGTCATAGATTAAAAACGTACACTTCTTTTGAAGTTGGAAAGAATATATATGTATATATTGAATATTGAATATATATATATATTCAACTTTTTGAAAAACACAAAAGTACCAGACTCTGAACAGTGTTATTAAAAACTAAACATTCTCCACCATGAAGGGCACTCAATCCACCATCACCATTTCCTCATCAATGTTCTTAACATCAAGGTACTACCAAGTAGTGTTGAGCTTCAGTGCAGTCGGGTTTCCCAGGGCAATGAGACCACAGGGAAGAAATAGGATGACCTGTCGCTCAGGAAGTTCCCATCTCCACTCTCATCGCAGCCTTTCATGAGTAACACTTACCAGAGTTCAGCTCGGACTCACAGCCTTGATTTACACACGATTTGGGATCACCATAGTCTTTGCATGGACCCTGAAAGTGATCATAGAACTTCTTAATTTTTCCCCTGCCAGGATGGACTCCAGTCATAACTCCACCTAACCTCCATCTGTGGGGTGGAATAGTCATCCTTTGCAGGAAATTTGGACAGCAGACAGCAGAATACCTGGGTACAAGAATTATTCACTGAGAAGGGGACCTATCCTATGTAAGGGGTAGGACATTGAACTGGAATTCAAGTTGCTCTGGGTTTTGTTCCTGCCTTGTCCTGGGTGACCTTAGACTATTATATTTTGGAGGGTGGCTCAGTGTGCCCACACGGTCAGTGGAGATAATGTCACCTTCCTCCACCCTCATAGTGTTGCCAGGTCACCTAAACTATTGTGAAGTTGCCAACAAATAAATTAGTAACATCCTCTATAAATTGAAGCTCTAGGGCTGGGATATATTCATCACTACCTACCCCCCAGGGTAGACTTTAAATTCACTTGCAGGTTCAAACCCCATGAACCTGAACATCCCTTTATCCTCAGGATTCTTATTATTTTTCTAAACTCTTTGTCTTGTGAGATCTATTTTCAAAGTGCGTGCACTCTTCCTCACTGTCAGTCAGCTTTCCATTATTGTTACAAAATACCTACAATGACTGATTTATAATGAGAAAAAGGTTATTTGGGCTTACAGTTTCAGAAGTTTCAGTCCATGGTGACTTGGCCCCATTGCCTTTGGGCCTGTAGTAAGGTAGAACATTGTGGTGTGGAGCTCATGGTATAGGCTGTTCATGTTCTGGAGGCTGGGAAGCAAAGAGAGAGAGGAAGGGGCTCAGGTCCCAATATCTCTTCAAGGGCACCCCCTCATGACCTAATTTCTTCCAACTAGTCTCTACCTCTTTAAGATTCCACCACTTCCCAACAGGGTCAAGCTAGAGACAAAGCCTTTCACACATGGGCCTTTAGAGGACATTTCAGATTCAAACTGTAGCATTCACTTACCCTATAACCTTCCCGGTCCAACATTCTGGGGGCTAGCAAATGTACTTCCTTCTCATCCCCTGTCCCTCCTTTGACAAGCCAGCTTTTTATGGTGGCAAGGGCACTCTGGGAATTTTATCTTCTTCCTTTGCTTTGAGTGACATGTTTACTGGTGCAAGTTAGAACTTCAGTAGCAGCTAGGGATCCATAATCAGTGCTTTGACCAAGTGACTTTCATGGAGAGAAATGTCTGGGAAGCATTTGAAGCTGGGCACAAGAGCAAGTCTGCCCAACTTACCACTAAAAACTTGCAGAGCCTCTGAGTATCCATTGTACAGCTCTCCTTAAATCAATTTGCCAGCCCAGCAGAGAAACTGGGTAGGGCTGTATTGAATCTATTCCCCTCCACTGCCCCTCACTGAACTCCCAAATCACATCTGGCCTCTAGCTTCTTTTCCAACTGGTATTTAATCCTTGGTGGTGATCCCTTTAAGAAATTTAATTTCATCCTCCGCTCCTTCCTCCCCATCTAACTTTGCCCATAAAAAAAAACAGTCCTGGGAATTTCCAGATTCTGACATCATATAAAAACTTCTTTTTTCTGCAAAGTACTCATTTTCAGTGCCTAATCCATCTCCCAGCATCATTTCCCATGATGCACTGCACATTCCCAGGGTTTATAGATCTCTCATTTGCTGGCTGCTTCTTACAACAGCCTGGAAGTTCAGCCTTTTAAAAATCAATCTGCCTTTCTGCTTTCTTGCACCTCACCTCACAGCTTGCACAGAATGCCAGTCTGTGCATTGAAGTCTCCGGAAGATATTATTAGCTCTTATTTTTGGAATCACCCCTAAGCCTGCCAGGAAACAGCTCAGTGCTCTCACCCAAGGCCCACATGGGCATGCTCACAGCCATCCACTCAGTCTCCTGCACAAGCTTTCAGACCTTTCCAGGAGAAGCATTTCCAGAAACATGAATGGTAAACTTAAAATTCCAGGTACCATCAGAGAGTCGTAACTAGAATCCTATGATTCTATAAGCAATCAGGGAAATAATAATAATAATCAAAGTAACAATTCAAAAATGCTATTAAAAAGGGGAAGCATTATTTTTTTAAATTGGAAACCTAGCATATACTATGCACAGTGCTAAATGCTTTACTTGAAAAATAATCCTACAAAATCTTTGGTGGGAGGTCTGACTATTGTCCCTTTTTTTCAGATGAAGTTGAGGCATAAGGGAGTAAGCAGCTTGCTTGAAATCGCACACCAGGAATTAGTGGAGTTTGGGTTAAGCTTAGGCTATCTGACTGCAAAGCTCTTGTACCTATCCGCTACACTATGCCCCTTTCCTAAAATATCAATTTGAAGTACCTGAGGCAAAGGGGGATCTTTATTAGAAGTACCGGTACCCTGGAAGTCCTGTGGAACTCAGAATAAGAAATTTGGCCTCTGCATCAACTGAAGCCAGGGACATGAAGGCTGTCAGTGTGGTCTGAGTATGTGGTTCATTTTCAGTCCTCTCGTAGCAAAGCAGGATTTCACTCCTCCAGGTCATGTGCTGGCAAATATGGCAGCCATTAAGCCCACGTGTTCCATGTTACATGTTCAGCCTGATCCAGCTTTTTTTTGCTCTGGTTCAAAAATGCCCTGAGAAGGGGCTGATTAGCCAGGAGGAAGAGTCAAAATAAACATAGTAGTCATATGGGTAAGGCGGAGAGAAAAAGAGCAGTTCCCAGAAGAAGGCAGACAGTGGCCCAAAGAAAAGGATGCTAATAAGAGCATCAAATGGGTGTGCTTCAGAGTGACCTTGGATGAGCTAAATCTTGTCATTCAACTTGTTCCCCATCAGAAGGATGGTGACGATAATACCCTCCTCCTAGAACAGTTTCAAGGGCAAAATACAAAATTATAAGTAAAATGCTTGGCATAGTGCCAGACACATGGTAAATACCCAATAAACGTTAGCTATTACTATTACTAAGTCTGAGCCATTGCAAGCTCACAATGCCTGCCTCAATTTTATTCCTTGTAAATAAACATTATTATACTAAATCCCATGACACACAAGATTCTCACAGCTAGTTCCTTTTTTATCTTGGAAAAATGGGGGAGGGAACTGTGATGTCACCAGAAGAATCTGCTCTGGGTTTGTCATGGGTATAGCAGGCATGTTGGGAAGAGCTGGCAGTGAGTGTCACTAGTTCTCTTTTCTAAGCCCACACCATCTATGATAATGAGAGCAGAGATCTGAAGGCCCTGAGATCAGATGTGGCTGTCCCATCTCTGGCCATGCCATCCCCAAGTCTTTCCTCCTTGCCAGTGTCCCGCGTCTTCCCATTGCTCAGCCTTTGCAGGACAAGGCCAGGAGGATCTGGGAGCCTATGGCTATAAGGAAATCAAATGGATTCTTTTCTACTTACATCTTCATCCTCAAACCATCTATGGTTAGGAAAATTTCCAGTGCTGTCAAGACCTCTCCCGCCTACCCTCCTTCCTACCCTCCTTCACCTCAGCGAGTCCACCATTAGAAAATATTTTTTGGTTGGTAGGTTGGGGATGATGGAGGGAATCAGACACTCAGAGCTCTAAATGCCAAATGCATCAGTCTAATTTGTTCAGACAAGTTTTCTTCTGGGTATTTTCTATACTATCAAACTCTGTATCCTTCAGTGAAGACATTCGTCTTAGCTGAATAAAATCTCTTAATGGTTTAATAAAAAGCACTTAACTCAGTTTTCCTGGTTTTATGAGTGCCTTGAGGTACTTTAGGAGAGCAAACATCTTTGCTGGGATCATTGAGGGAAACATAATTATTTTTCTGCCTTCTGATATATATTATTTTCTGGAAGGAATAGTTCCAGATGCTCATCATATGCTCGCAAACTCTCTGAAGCTCCATCAAGGAACAGAGTATTCTCAGTGATGAGCAAAGTGGTGTTCCTCCTTCCTTCCACCGCTGACCTGCAGTCCCTTCAAAGACATCTCTACATCTTTATTCCTTACTTTGCTGAAATAGCATCAGTACCATTATCATCTCCTGTTCAGTATAAATGGAGAAAAGAGTCTGGAGGTCAGTTAGAACCAAATGCCAGGAGCAAGAAGCCAAGCAGGAAATTAGGTTAGTAGAAATTTCATGAGGACAAAAACAATTGAGGGAGGGAAGGAAGAGTAAATGGAAATAAGGGGGGGGGGGAAGAGACCCAGGGCAGGCAGGAACTAAGATACAGGCAAAGGGAGAGCAGGATGCAAAATGAGACATTAGTTAACCAAGGAATGAGAGTCACTAGGTAGAGAAACCAAGGTAAAGGGCAGAGCTTGAACCCAACATGTGTGCAGGAGACTTGGGAATCACAGAGAGGGGAAGAGCCAAGAGCAAGAATGTAGAGAAAAGAGGAGGGGGTTAAAGGGCTATGTGGGGCAGGTCAGAGGAAATGTGATATACATTTAGGTATTATGGATCATTGCAATGGAGAGTTTCTTAATTAGAAGGGAACACAGAGATGATCTTCATTTTATCAATAAGCAAACAAAGGCTCAAAGAGGATAAGCGACTTTCCATCAACTTATTCAATTGGACAAATATTTGTTGAACATTTACATGTACTTTAACTAGACAAACAACCCCCCCAAAAGGAATTCAAAGCTGAGGGGGACACTGTAGGACAAGGGCTGGGAGGGTGCAGGGGCCTTGGGCACCTGTGGAGGAGGCCCCTGGCAGCCAGGTGTGTGCAGCACAAGCAGCGGTGCTAGTAGTGGGAGTATAGCAGGCAGCCCAAAGGGAGCCACTAAGAGCCCACTGGCTGTAGGGAAGTTCCATGACAGAGCCCAGTTTGCAAGCCCAATTTCCTAGTCCCCAGTCCCATATATCTGGCTGTTCTGCTGTCTGATTTCATCTCCTTTCAAACTCCAACATCCTGACCTCTCTAGCTGGTGCAGAGCATCAAATCCAATAGCAGCCCCCTTTCCCAACTGTCATGGAGTCCTTCAGTGGCTCACTGTTCCTTCAGGATGAAATCCCAAGTCTAACACCCAGGCCCTTCTCCCTGTGGCCTGTGTTACCCATTCCCCACGCTCCCTGCTGTGTTCTAGCTGTCATGAAATGATTGCAGGTCCATGAATGAGCCTCTGTTCCTGCACAAGTAAGTCTCGCTTTGTGGGGGTGTGTTCCTTGTACCTGCCTCACCCACTTTTACAGTGCCCTTAACATACACATCGAACTCACCATACCTTCAGCTCAAGCTCCACCTCCATCCTTTTCCTCCCACAAAGCTCTCTCGTACCAGCTTCCTACTGTATGCCCATGTGGATCAGGAGTTTCTTCCCCTGGGTTCCACTGTGTATCTCTCATAGCAGTCACTATGCCTGATGCTCTAACCATCTCTAGACTTGTCTGCCTTTCCTGTAGACTACAAGGGCGTTGAGGGTAGGGACCACAGCCTTTCTACTCATCTCTTGACCACCAGCACTGGGCACAGCCCCTGTTTTACACAGTCTAATGAATGTTTAAGGAGCTGACTTGAAATGAGTCCCAAGTGAGTTGAGTTGCAGGTAATATTTAATTCAGCTCAGGGGAACTGGACAACAACTCTTCCCTCTTGAGACAAGACAAATTTTGATCTACAAAATAGAATGGTAGCCTTCCCAGGGGCATCCATCAAGTCAGGTCTTTACAGCAGAGGTCTTGGTCCCTCTCCTGGCTGTCTTAGCAGATAGACACAGCCCAGGGAGAGTGGCAGGCTCGTGTACCCTTGGTTCTAGCCCTGCCATGTCTAGAACCTTAGAGAAGTTTTGGGAAGTTTGTCTCCTATCATCAGTCACAAAAGAAGCACAGGGATATTAATGCCTTTGTTTATTGCATGTTCCCAGCTGGTTAATTTATTCATACCCTCTACCAGCAACTGTAAAGCTAGATGTTCACTTTCTTGCTGTATCTTCTCAGCATGCATTTATTTTCAAAGGCTGGAGGTGCAGAGTATTACTGTTCTTTGCTGAGTAAACTTTAATCAGCATTTTCCTCATTAGCTTACAGTAGCATATAAGCTTATGGTTCATGCAATTCATTTTATCCTTTTAAATTTAATAAGACACAAGTTGGATGGTCATTAAGGGTCTCCTGTTGTGCATGCAAAAGCTGAAAACAAACACGGATAAAATTAACTGTGGTTCATTATGTTCAATGAGAAAATTTCCATCCCTTCTGGTCATCACAGCAATAGCCACAAAGGCGAAGTCTGGGGAGAGCCCTTTCCACTTTCCCTGCTTTTCTTTATCTATCAGTGTAAATCATGTGACAGTTAAATACTAGGTCTGGTTAATTTGGTCATCTTAGCCCCTGATTCAGATCACCGCAGTGCAGCCTGGTGGACCTCACTCACACTTCCCTTCATTAAATAAATACACCGATGTACCCACACCTGTTCCTGTGCCAGGTCCCAGCCCACAAAGATGACATAAAAGAACACTGACAATGCCTGTAAAGAACTCACAGGTTGTATACTTAGACACGATGATAAATGTGCCCCTTGGTGCTCGTGTAATGTGACCACATCTGCAGTGGGGTGTGCTTGGAGATCAGGCTGAGTCAGGAGCTTTCTCAGAGGTTACCCCCTACCCTTTAGCTAACTGGCTGTGGTACTGAGGAGTGGCAGCCAGAACAGATATGGTTCCCACTCCCTGCAGGATGCACTGGGGCAGCACTTTGGGGGCAGAAGAGTACGTCTGTTCCCAGGAAAAATTCTGAGCGAGTCTGAATTCCGAGTTCCCAGAGTAAAGGTTTGAACTGGGGTATTCTATAGGATACTGTCTTCCAGCAGCACTGCAATCAGCAAGACCCTCCCAAAGTAGAGAACAGTAAGTTACCAGTAGTCACCTCCCCATAAACAAACACACACTCAATCGCCGTCTTCTCCCCAGAGCCACCCACAAGAATAAGCTTTGCCCAACTCTCTGCCTGACTTTTCTGCTGGAATTGTACCTCACTGTACTGTGCATAGCACCACAACAGCAGCGGTCACCCACAGCTCTCTGCCTCTCTCCAAGCCACATGGACAGCATTTCCCTTTCTGTCCCTGAGAACTCTCACTAGGGGTGCGGAGGGGGCAGGGAGCACATTAAAATCCACCTCAGAATCCCTGCAATAGAATCAGCCTCTAGGATAACAGAATTTTCCATGCCCCAAACTCTCCTTTCAGTGTTTAGCCCTGGCACAGGCATCGGAAAATGTGAACAGTGGCCTCTACCGTCCACACGTGGTACTACCACATTGATAAATTGTCTAAATAGTTACATATTCGTTTGTTCAGTCAGTAACCTTTCAGCAAACATTTATTTATCACTTGCTGTATGCAGGGTGTATTAACTCACTTACTATATGAGTTAATACACTCAAAGAGTACAAGGAAGAGTGTCCTACTTTCTTTTTCCTAACACCACATTCCTCACTGGTCCAGAACCAAGGGCTGAAGTTTGCTAGTGTCCCTGTCCATGGTGCTAAGGCATAGTAATTCACCGTGACAATTCAGAGGACTTTCCATATAAGATAAAATATTACTCTTCCGTAGTCATTTACACATCGTTAGAAATGAATTATTCTATCGGAAAGAAGCATACATAGGGTAAATAAATACAGAACCATGTAAATTTGGATTAATAAAAGGATAAAAATGTTTTAGGATATGCTTCTAGCGGTGAAGTAGTGCAATAAAATTCAAAGAACTAGAAGAAAAGAAATTAGGTATCTGAAGGAAAGAGTGATGTCAGAGAAAAGTCAGTATAGTAGTGGCTTTGGAGGATATGTTCTGAGTTCAGATTCTGTCTCTGTCATTTACTAAACCTTAGGTGAGATTTTTATTTTTGTTTTCTCTTTAGTTATGTACATTTTGGGGGTAAAATGTGATATTTTGATACACATATAAAATACATACTGATCAAATCAGAGTAATTAGAATTTCTGTCTCATTATTTCTTTATGCTTGGAATCTCTGAGCTCTTCTCTTCTTGTTCTTCAGAAAACATAATAGATTATTGTGAACTATTCAGGTACGTTTCTTAACCTCTCTAACTTCTCCCTAAAATCCTCACTACGGCTGTGGGAATTGAGTTACATAATTCCACAATCGATGCTTAGCCCAGTGCTAGGCATAATGTGAGCATCGGTAAACACTGGTTGTTGAGATGACTGGGGAGGAATATCCTGCAAGGAGGCTTTAAGAGTGGCAGGGACCAACTTTACCTCTCACATTTGTGACTAAAGTTACCATTGCCTCTGCTCATCACATTCCCTGGCCAGTCGCTGGCCTGCCTCCTCCCTTGTGCAGATCTCCATGAAATAACACAGCCTCCAGGGCAGGTCCACACTTCTAACTCTGCAACGGGATGAAGGGTTGTGGGTCAGTGCAGAGACCCTTCAGAGTCCTGCAATCATGGCCAGCTCTGGGGCTGCTACGCAGAGGTAGAGGGAAGGCTTCCATGGAGACTCTACTGGAGCTTGGTGGACATGATAGACAGGTCCCTGTGGCCAAGCCTGCTGCCCTGCTCCTGCACATTCTCCTATGTGGCTAGTGTCACCCCATGCCTTGTTGCTTCTGAAGACACAAAGGCAGAGCTACTTAGTATTTATCTAAGAATCTCACCAGAATACTAATCCTGGAGATTTAATGTCTATTTATCAGTGATTATACATCTTCCAAAAGTAGTATGCTTCTGGCCTGTCTCAGAAGTGAATGGCAAATGCAACTATCCACAGCAGCTAGAAGGGTTTTCCAAGGGAGCTCACAGCCACAAAACAGATCAGATCAGAAGATATATTAGTTAATTTTGTGTTACTATACCAAAATATCCAAGGCTGGATACTTTATAAAGAAAAGAAATTCATCTGGCCCATGATTCTGTGGGCTGGAAAATCCAAATAGCATGGCACCAACATATGTCCAGGACCCTTGAACATATCACGGCATGGTGGAGAAATAGAAAGGGAAATGAGTGTCTGCAGAAGGGGCCAGGCATGTGGGGTGGCCTAACTTTATAACTAACCTGGTCCTGTGAGAAGCACATTAATCCCTTCTGAGATTGATGCCCCCTCATAATCTAACTACCTCCCCATAAGCCCCACCTCTTAGAGACACACCACCCCTGCACCATCACACTGGGGACCAAGCTTCCCGCACATGAAACTTTGCAGGACACATTCCAACTGCACCTAAATCATAGCAGAAAGACCTCACAAGATCCTTAGAAACCCACATCTCAGATTCTTCCTCTGAGTGTCAAGGGATCAAGTACTGCCATTGTTTTAGCTTGGTCTCAAGGATGGTTTGGGAGCTAATGTGAATTCCAATCTCAGAACCTTGGCTGCCAAGTCCAGCCAGGAGACCCATGTGCAATAGGAGCCATGGGCTCATGGTGAACTTAGAATGCTTAGGGAACTGAGTTTCAAGTACTAAGTCAAATCTCTAGGAAGGAGAGGAAGAGGAAGTCTACCCACACAGAGCCCCCAAGTGGGCAGCCTAAGTATTTTAAGGTTAGGGACTGAAGTAAGTCAGGTGCCACCTAGGGACACTCCTTGTTGGTGGGAGGCAACTTCAGAGGTGCCCCTGTGAGGAATTTACCCTACTGCTTGAGCCACAATCTAAAACCAATTGAATGTACAGGAAGTTCATAATTAAAAGGAGAAACTGAAGCACAAAAATATTAAGTGATTTCCCCAAGGCCAGACCGTGAATTACTGTTTGGGTGGAATCCTATTTCTTCTGTTGCTGGACCCCGCTTTCTAAATTCATCCAACTGAGTCCTGTTCTGCTCCATTTCCTTCAGTTCCACTTTTTCTCTTCCTCTCATACTAATGCTGCTCATGTGGACAATATATGCACCCATACTGAAAGCTGGTGCAAGTTTTCTCACCCCAAAAGTGTAAGAATGTTATATAAATTAAACCAGGAGTTTCCTATAACCCACTCTAAAGAGAAATGCCAATGAAGTGTAAACTCCAAGAGAGCAATTACATATAACCCCAAATGGTTTAGTTTTAGTTTGAAAATAAAATATGTACCCCTCTATTTGTAGCACATATAATTTCTCTACTTTGCTTTGCTATCACTAATACTAAAGTGAATTTGCATTCCTTCAGCACCCAACCAGTGACAGCATAAGCAGTGAGCCACCCAGAAGCATGCTGGGTGGCAGAGGAAACCAGCTGGAGATTAAACACTTCCTCTGCAAAAGTCCACACTGATATGTCCTATCTCACCACTGGGGGTGATCAATCAAGAGCCTGAAGGACTTTTGTTTTTAGGAGGGAGTCAAACAGTTGGGGAGATGGAAAAGACAGGGAATTTTGTAGGGTTCCTTCCAATACTGCACTTGTGTAAGAACTGAGTAAGTATGTGTTGTATGTGTATGCCTCAATCAGAACTTTTTTTGCCTAATTTTCTTCCCAATACCACCTTCTCCGTCTTCAGATTCTCTGTATAAGCCCTGATTCCCAAACCAACAGCATCTGTCTGGATCTTATATTTGTATGATTTCCAGCGTTTGGGGCTTGTCCATTGTCTTTAAATGTACATTCCACAGGGGCAGGGATCTGGGTCCCCTTGCACTGGCAAAGCAATGTGTATGCCCAGCCTCTCATAAAGAAGTTGGCTAACACTTCAGATAAGCAGTTGACAAAAAATCCACATGTAGCTGGCATCATAATAAGAGGTAAAAGCACAACTCATCACGTGGAGTTACAGAAAGCAAGCACTTCAAAAAGATGAATGTTACAACCTAGAAAAATTCATCAGCAAAAATATTCTGAGCAGGTTCCTCCAAATATGTGTGGAACATATGAAAATGGCATATCTTGTCTTCACAGAGCTAGAAAAGAAAATGTTATTAGTGGGGATGACATATGTGAGCTTCACTGTGAATAAATATACAGTGTCTCTCTATATATAATATGCATAATAATAACACCTCAAATCTATATGGTGCTTTTCTTCCTAGGAACTAAAAATGATCCATGGTTATTATTATCTCATTTATACTTTCAGCTTTTTTTCACTTATATTTTGTGAGTATATTACCAAAATATAGAAACATTTAAAAGCCATTCTTTCAGCTCTTCTTTCCTATGCAGTTCTACCTTTCCATTATGCTCTCCTTAAAATGTAGTTAGGGGAAGGAACTGTAATTCTATTACGGGATCCTGCAATTTATTCATAGGCCTAGATAACAGATGTCTCCATGGTGCTGTTATGGGCCTCTAAAAACTAATAATTATGAGTTTGCTGCCCCCACCCTCATTCTGAGCTTTCAGAGTGCAGATTCCCCAGTGGGTCACCATTTAGGGTTTGAGTAATAAGGGTTTGAGTAATAAGTCAGGTAATGTTTTTATTACCTTGCAGAGGGCAGGTTGCACACTAGGCTGTTATACCTGCTAATGCTTTCTGCAAAAATCAGTTAGCAGATAAATTAATCCACTTTCCAGACAGCCCAGAAGGGGCTACTGCTGAGTAGAGATTACTGAATTTTTGTTTTGTTTGTTTTGTTCTGTTTACTGAATGGGAGGTGGGGCTTGGGGGGAATGCAGAATGTGAACCTTTTCAGAAGGCTCCAAAGAACTACGGCCCTGAGGTGGTCTTGGGAGGTCCCTCAGCAGCAAGAGGGCATTGGGAACTGTGAATCAGGTGCTCAAAAGGAGTTAGATGTCAAGAGAGGGAAGGGAGGAAATAAAAAGAACCCAAACCATCTACAGATTATTAGTTCCTCCCAAACACAAAATGGAAATCTGGACAGTGTTCAGGGTTGGAAAAGTATTTAGTTCTCTGGGCAATCTTGCAAGCCAGACTTCAGAAAGCCTATTGCAAGCCCATGAAAAAGCTGAGAGACTATGGTTTTCCTGAGTTCCCCCCGTCCCGTGATCATGGCATGCACTGAGCTGCTTTTAGGTTCTAGGAGACAGTTATACGGTCATCGAAGACTCTCACCCTCTGTCTCTGATGCCCAAAGATGAACTCAGAATAAAACAGCAGATAACCAAGCATAGGTGTGTTGATGAATTTATGGCCATTGGGCTGGCAACCAGGGGCACCTTCCCTTGCTTCTCCCACTTGGCCTGCTCTCTTTTACTACCGCAGACATCCTTACACCACTGATTTTAATGCTCCCCTTTTACTGCAGAGGTAGCTTGCTCCTTAAAATACCATTTTATTAAAGAAACCTTGAAGTTTGGAGGAGCAGCCAAATGCCCTGGAAGAATTGCCAGTTTTAGTCCTTAGATAATTTTAAATTCCTCATTATGCCTTGTATTCTCCTTATTATACTTACCGATTGATAATAAATGAGGTAGGAACAAGTTTGGGTTTTTTTTTTCCTGATCCCAAAAGGTAACAGGAATAATTGCAGGCTCTAAATTCTATATGAAGAATCATTAGGGAGCCCTTCCTAAAGCAGGCAATCTGGATTTTGAAAGATGAGCACTCATTCATCAAGGCACAATGAGAAGAACAGTGTTCCAAGGCAGAGTATGTATAAGGTAGGACATGTGCAAAGGTCCAGTGGCAGCAGCCCAGGGCTACATTTCCTGAGAACTGTGAACATTTGCATTTGTGTAGCGGAAACTTCATGTAATATGAAACAAAGCCAGAGAAATATATGAGTGGTCAGATTGTCAAGGACACTTTTGTGCCAAAGTTCTTCATTTTAAGCTGGGCATGGTGATACATGCCAGCAATCCCAGTACTGAGGGAGGCTGAAACTAATAGGATTGCAACTTCAGGTCCACCTGAGCAATTTAGTGAGATCTTTTCTCAAAATAAAAAACAAAAATGTGCTGGTGATGTAGCCCAGTTAGAAGACCCTGGATTCAACCCCCAGTACTGCAAAGTCATTGTCATCTTCCCCCTCTTCCTCTTCTTCTTCCCCTTCCTTTTTTCCTTTCCCCTTCTCCTTCTCCTCCTTCTTCTTCCTTCTTCTTCTCCTTCTTCTTTTTCTTCCTCTTCTTCCTCTCCTCCTTCTCCTCTTCCTCTTTCTCCTCCTCCTCCTTCTTCTTCATCTTATCCTTTTCACTCCAGAAAAGAAGAAAAGGCAATCTATCCACCACACTCAGCCTATCATTTCATGAACTGCCCTAACCAACTCACCCCCCTCCCCCACTCCCTCCCTAGGCCCCTGGGTAATGGTGATAACAGCAGAGACAGCTGTGATACTTAGGATTTTATTTTGGCAGGAGTGGAGAAGATCAATCAAAGGAGGTGATGGTGGGGCCCAGGTAGATCAGAAGGAAGATGCTGGAATGCCCTCTAAGGAACCTCTAGAGGGGAGGGAGGAGCCAGGGGACACTGAGGCACTAGCCAGGGCCTGGTGTCCTGGATGTTAAGAGTTCTTGGGCCATGCTGGATGTCTTAGAGGTATCCTGGCCTGCTGGTGTGCGATCAGCAGTCACAGTGGACTTCCTCAGCCGAAGGCCCAGGCACTCGCTCACTTACCAAACAGCACACTCCACATCTGCCAGGCATTGTCTGAGCCATGGTGGCGCACTTATGGCACCTGTGTTATTATGTTTTTCTTTTAAGACAAAAGATGTTAATGTAGAGTTGTTTAATTCTAAACTAAAACCTCAGTACTCGGGTTTAATTGCAGTGTTGGCACTTGGCAATAAATAAGTGGGTTTTGGGTCGCAGTTTGGCACTCGGTCTCTAAAGGGTTCACCATCACTGTTCTAAGTGCTTGGAAAACATTAACTAAATTAATCCTAACTATGGTTCTCAAGGTAGTACCACTGTCCCTACTTCACAGACGAAAAGACTGAAGCTTAGTAAAGACTCCCTTAGTAAAGACTGAAGCTGCAGAAGCCACGTGGCTGTAATGTGGTAGAGTCTGTGCTTCTAACAATGATGCAAGGCTGTCTCTCTCTTCCTCCAGCGACATTCACCAAATGTCACCAGGGCGATTCTTTACCTGTCCAACTCTTGACCTTTGGTCGTAAGCACAGCCCCTCACACAGCTGGTTCTAGGGTTATTCCTTCTTACCAGTGGCAGCATTTTTGGCTTTGAAAGACAGTGTTCACCACACAACTACTGCCCTCATTCTCCACCTTTCAGAAGTTTCAAACATCCGCAATGATCTCGCTCCAGTGCACACTCAGCTACAGGCCGTCCTCTCATGGCCTTGGATCACTTTTGTCTCCCAAAGAATGAACTCAGAGCACACTGTTCCAACCTCAAGCTTAATATCTTCCATTGATTTGATAGGGCTGCCATAATAAATTACCACATGGGTGTCTTTAACAACTGAAATACATTTTCTCACATTTCTGGGGGCTGAAAGCCCAAGATCAATGTGCTCACAGGGTTAGTTTCCTCAGAGGCCTCTCTACTTGGCTTGCAGATGGCTGCCCTCTTGCTGCCTCTTCACGGAGATATCTCCCTGTGCACACATATGCCTGGTCTCCTCCTCTTATGAGGACACATCAGGGTGTACTAGGGCCCACGCCAATGGTCTCACTTTAATTTATTAGCCACTTTATGGACTTTATCTCCAATTATGATTACATTCTGCGGTACTAGGGGTTAGGATTTCCACATACAAATCAGAGGGAAGACACAATTCAGTCTATAGCAGGCCTCTTCTCCCTATCCTCTCCACCTGTCTGACTCATAGTCAATTTTCTCCTGAAGACATATCTCTAGAAAGACCCCATATTATGGATAAACAATGAATCAAACTGCAAATATTCACTAGTAACATGGATCTTTCCAAAAAGGAGGAAATTTTGTGTGTGTGATTCCTAAAACGATATTCCTCTGCCTCACTTCCACAGAATGGTTTGTACTCCGACAGCTCAAGGGGAGGCCATAGTGATAAAAGCATACAGGCTAACCATGAATCTCCTCATTTTAGTGCACTTCATTAAAACCAGCATTTTTGTTGCAAAGACCTGCCAAAATGAATATTAGACAAAAATGCATGTTAAGCTGCCATTGATCTCTCCGGGTAGATTGTACATTAAAGGTTTCATTTTCTCACTCTGTTAGCTGCTCACACATAAAATGGGATGCAAGAATCAAAGGCAAAGTGCTTTAGCCTTATTCTTCGAGCATCACTATGGCTACCCAGTAGGGTTGAGTGGCAGAATCAGGCAAGGGGTAGAAGCCAACCAGATCTCCTTTTCAAGGCTTTCTACACCTTTGGGCCTTGGCCACCTTCCCTACCCACTCCACAGGCCTTTCTCTATGACCAGCATGTTACAGTCAATGTCCTACCTGAAGCTTCCAGTTCAGCCTAAAGCATGTCCTAAATAATGCTTCTCCCATCTAGTGGGTGTTGGTTTATGATAAGGGCTGGGAAAATCTTGGGGGCATCTGCTTTTGATTAGCATGGTGTGTATATGCATGCTTGTGCTACCATATGGACAGAAGATTCATGGAAAAAATAGAAAAATGCATTTAGCAGCTGGGGAAAGAAGCTGTATGAAGAAATTGTGTGTGGGGGATTTCTACAGCTTGAGATGGAGTCACAGCTCGTCTTCAAACAGTCAACAATTCTTACTAGAATTCCTGTCTGCTGAAATACAATTCAAGAGGAGCATGTGGGGTTTAAGTGTTAAGAGCTAATCCTGTCCAAGCAGTTTCTTCCAGAACCACTGTTTATTGTAAAATAATCACCTCTCTCACCACTACTGTATTCTCTACCTCTACTACAAGTCCTTTTGTCCTTATACCCATCTTAACTTCTGCCTCCATGTAACCTTCCAATATTACATGTCCCTACCCCCTCTGGTATACAGATAAGCTATGAGATGGACCACAACAGGGGCCTCCGGTGCTGGTTTGGAAGGGCAGACGAGATGCCTGAGTCATTATCAGCTAAACCCATGGTGGTAAATGTTAGAAATCAGAAAATCAAGCACCCAACCAGAATTCAGATCACTGCATACCCCTTCCTCCAAGATATCACCCTTCCTGACTTAATAGCTCCTCCAATCCTTGCAAATCAAGACACAGCACAAATTATTAATATAGCAACAAGTGCACACTGGCATGACCACTGTATCTGTCAAGGATCCCAAATAAAGATTTTTACAAGATGCAATGCAACAAATATAGAGATAAGCAGGGAAGGACATAAATGAGTTCATTACTCAGACCAAAATATTAACCACAGTCTGTTGTGACTCATAAGACAGTTTTCTGTTTTAATAATTGTGGTATATTTATTGCCCTTTTCTCTTTGCTGTAAAATTCAGATATATCAAACAAGAGCGCTGTTGTTGACAATACAGCCTGGTGTTCCTCCCCCACCTCTGCAATCCTACCACCTTACCACCACCACACTAACACTGCACCAATTCCTAGTGTATTTGCTTACCTCACTCTTCAATTTGCCTGACTCTCTGCAACATTTGGTGCTCCTAACCTCCTATTCAATTATTGGCATTCCTCATTGAGTTTCCACCTTGTGCCCAGCCCTGTAACAAGGTTTTGGCCAACAGGAATACAGGACATGGCCAGTGACTGTCAGGATCCAGAAGCTAAAGGAGAAATGAGTAAATAAATAATCACAGGGCACAGAGAGTCTTCCTATGGAGGGAGACCTGGAAACACCAAGGCAATCTACTGAACGCACATTTCTTCTCTTGACTTTTGTGATATTCCTTTGTGCTGGTTGATACTCTTTTAACTCCTCCATCACTCTTGCTTTGCTCTGTCTGTAGGTTGACTTCTGCTGACCATTTCTGTGTTGATGAATTTTCCCCTGCGTTGACATCTACCTTCTTTTTTTTTATTCTATACATTTTCTTCGAGTGACATAATCCATTCTCTAAAATTCAACTATCACATTTATACCATGATTTTTAAGTCTGAGCCTTTCCCCTGAGCTCTAAACCCACAAACCAGTTACTTATTAGATTTCCCCATAAACTCCTCATATGCAACATATCCAACATTGAACTCATTCTCTATACCCATACCTCTCCACAATTTACTCCTGCTCATAGTTGTTTCCATGGTGACCTTACCATCATCCTGGTTAGAAAATGCCATCCCTGCCTATTCTATGCCACTCCTTTCAGTGATTATCATTGCACATTTTCCCTGTGAAGGGTCTCTGCATTCACTCTTTACATCTTGCTTACTTGTAGCATCTGATGCCTTCATGCAAAATCTTCTGCTTGGACCACTGTAGTAGTCTCAGGGCTGGTCTCCGTGCTTTTGGTTTCAGTATCTCTTCACTCTAGTCCACACACTGTACTGATACCAAAGAAATCTGTCTCACCTAGCTCTCCTATTTTTTAAACCATCTGTAGATCCCATTTCCTCTAGAATCATGACTGAGCCCTTCTAAGTTGCCTTTCAGTCTGGTTCTAGATACCTTTACTTTATCCTATCCTGCCCTCCTAGTTACCAAGCAGCTTCCAATTCAGCCACAAGAGGCCACACGACTTTCCCTATACCCAACATTATGGCTCCTCCACATCTTTGTGAGTCTCTTGCCACCGATTAGAAAGCTCTAACTGCATGCGCAGCTCAGACTCCTGCTTGGTGAAATTTTACTCACTGTTGTGTGGGGGTAATTCAAAAATTTCTGTTCTCTGAAACTTTTCTGACTCAACTGAACATCATTAATTGCCCTTTGAGGTTGTGGCCACTATTATAATTTTCCATTTGGATGCCCAGCTCCTTGTAGGACAGTATATTTGTCACTTTCCCATCTCTGGAACAAAATACCTGACATAGACAATGTAAGGAGGAGCGGTTTGCTTTGGCTCGTAGTTTCAGAGAGTTCATTCCACAGTTGGTTGGCTCCAAGGTAGAAATGGCATGATGAAAGGACCTGGCAGAGAAAAAGTGGTCACTCCATGGCATCCAAGAAGCAAAAAGAGAGGAGGGAACAGGGACAAGAACACACCTTCCAGATCATTCCCCCACTGACGCTCCTCTTCCACTTGGCCACTACCTCATAACAGCACATTCAGCTACGAAACCAATGGATTAATCCATTGATGAGTATAGCACCCCCATGATCCAGTCACCTTCCAAAAGCCCCACCTCTGAACTCATGAGACTTAGAGGGGATATTTTACATCTAAACCATAACAGTCAGTGAAATCCCCAAAGCCAGAGACTGTGGCATGTATGTTGTTGGATCCCTCAGAACATCTAACACCAGGTGCTTATCTGCAGTCCAGCCCTCTACCGCCCACACTCACTGGTCATCTCCAACAGCAGCTGCATAGGTCTATCAGACTTGACCAAGCTGTGTCTACCTCACAAAACGAGCCTCTTCCCGAATTCTGTATCTCAGGTGCTGGCAATTCCCAATTGAAGCTCATTTTGACTCTTATTTCTGTCCAAATTTCTCCCCAAGTGTCTTTCAAGTTTCTTCCCCCCTCTCCGTCTCATTGCCAGCACCCTACTTTTCACTTCACTGATTTCTCCTGTCTATTCTAACAGCCTTCCAACCAATTGCTCTACTCCAATCTCTACAAGTTCAGCTTCCCATACTGCTAACTTCACGGTTATTTTTGTAGATGAGAACCCTCTCCTTTTTACTTCTCAAAAAAGATCCACTGTCCTTAAAGTGAGCCTCTATGATCATTGTTGACCACCAGTGTGGCTTCATCTCCTCCTGCTCCTGGCTCCACCTCACACTGCAGCCACACTGAAGCACCTCCAGGTCCCTCCAGACACCACGCTAAATCTCACCACAGTGGCTTTGCTTACGCAGACCCCTTCCTTGAATGTCCCTTCCTTTGGCTACTCCTGCTCATGCTTTAGACTAAATGTAATCATCTCCTCCTGTTGGTAACATTCTTAGAGTTCTTTCTGTGTCTTCAGATTGAATTAATTCCAACTCCTTTGTGTTTTCATAATGTCCTCTTCATGTTGTTGCACTTACCACAATATCCTACATTCCTTGGGGTCAGAAGCCATTTAACACTTACTAAGTACTCAGTGCATGTTGACTAAATAGACTTCTTTTGCTAAGGGACTGTCTAAAGCTAAAAGAGATGAGTAAATAGTTATATACCAGATACTTAGTTAAATTTCACAGGAATCCCATGGAGCAAGTATTGTTGTACCCATCCATATACAACCAAAAAAATTAAAGCTCGTACAGGATGACTTGCCTAAAGATGGAATAGGGATTCAAGCCCACATCTGGACCTTTATTCCATGTCCTTCCTCCAAATCATGCCACTTTCTTCTTTATAAGAGCAGCTGTAGCAAGCTCTCATATTCGCAGAAGATCCCAGGAAGGAAGGTGTCCCAACTGTCCCCAGTGCAATATACCCTGTGCCACTCCAGGAATTCCTGCCCTTCTGTAATCCTCCTCCTTGGCTCTGCCTGTCCACAGGCATGGAGCTGAGCACAAGCACTTGCTGCTGCCATATCATATTGCAAACTTCTATCTAATTTGCCATTCCCTCGCTCCCTAGGGACACATTTACTTTAGTACTTTAAAGGCAAGCTTCTCTCTGTGAAGCAGGCACGAATCCATTTTTCACTAACATTCACATTATAGGAAATGCAGTGCTTTACATATTAATGAGTAATTTTCTTTGCCCAATGCAGTTCAGAATTCAATAAATGCTGTTTAAGCCTAATCTCCCACTTGTAGGTCAAAGAGCAGGATTGTGGGGGTGGGGAAAATTTCCCACATATTTCCTTTCCTCTTCCCTGGCTTACATCCACCTTCCGTAGGTACCAGTGTGCTCTGCATGATTATCACTAATAGTCAGTATGCCAGCTATGATTTCCAGCCTCATGGGTCAAGGTGGCCTCATCTCACACCTCTACAAACTCATGGTTATCTGTCTTGTGGCTCTCTGGACACGAACCCACTTAACATCTCCCCACTACTAGGCTGAAAATCCGACTATTAGGGAGTTCTGCCTCTGAGTTAAGTATTGCTCCATTTTCTGTCCTCTTTTAGAATGGAAAGTCTCCAAAAGAAGACTTGGTTACACTTTAACATCATAGAGTTCATTCTTTGTTTAGTTTAGCACCATTTTGTTCTGCAAACCAAGTCAACTTGGCATTTAAACTTGGGTTTGAAGGGTTAAGGAAAATGAAGAAGCAAAAGACAAACTTCTCAGTTTTTGTCACTCTTCCGAGTGTTGATCCCAGTAGCTGGGGTTGCAGAAGGAGACAGGATAGGCTGACCAAGAGGCTGCTTCTAGTCTCATGCTGGGAGGGAGTGGACATCACCCTTGGGCAGACCATATTTGCCCAGCCCTTCTTGCAGAATTTCTAAGGCACTTAGGAATATGAGTCCAGGTCTGCTCTCTGTAAGAAATAATAATTCGGTAAAATCTCAATTAAAACCAACTCATAAATCACATTTAATGTTGCCCTGATGGGTCGAATCTAATATGCCAGACCTATTAATCATTTGCCAGACCCCAGAATCCCAGCCTCCCTCTTCTGAGGATTCAGGGGTTAAGGCCTAATTTCTCCCATCCCTGATGCAATTTAATTAGAACCCAGAGAGCAGAGGGCAGGGAGGTTTGAGACTGTGTCGTGTCTCAAACGTGGAGCTTGGCAGCTTGAGTAGTACTGGGAGCCCAAGAGGAGAGGGGAGCCCAGATTTCTAGACAGGCTGGCTTGGCTGCTGATGTGGAGCATGCCAGAGGGTGGTAATGTGCAAATGCGGGAAATAGAAGTGCAGTCTGGCAGTTAAACAAGTTCTCCACAGGGTCAGACGTGGTAGGTGGACCTTCCAATGAGAAAGGGACCCAAGGGAAGAAGCAGGATTAACTGACATAGATCTGTGGAACAGAGTCCCCACATAGAGAGGTGGTGGACATTTGGCCACCCCAGGAAAATTAGGCTGTGGGCATCAGGGCCTTATAACTGGGCAGAGATTTAGGTCCAGACTTCAGTCTCTGAGAAGAGCACTAAGTCCAAGCCCAGGAAACATGGGGCATAGCATAAAAGTCAACAGCAGCCAAGTGGCCAAATGGTGAAAGTGAGTTCTGCAGATCAGGAACTGGGGTGGGGAGCCTGCCCCATGGGCTCAGGGACTCTGAGAGTCAAGTTGGTATCCATCAGAAGAGCTGAGGCTAAAGAATGACTAGAATACAAGGCTTGAAGGTAGACACTATCACTTGAATCCTCTCTGTATGGCCTTGAGCCAGGCATATCACCTCTCTGAGCCTCAATTTCCCTACCTATAAAATGGTTTCATAATATTTAATTCCCAAAATTGTTTTGACTATTAAAAGAGAGACACATAACAGTGCCTGGTGTCACATCCACATGTACTAAGTGGTGAGGGGGGCTTAGTTGGTTAAAGTTCTAGTGCACACGGAAAAGGCCACTTCTACAAAGCAACTTCAAGTGAACAGAGGTAAAACTGAGGTTGAGGTTGTAGAGTCAGGATCCAAGTTAGTAAAACAGGGCTGGGGTATGAAAACATGAGGACCAAGTGTGTGTTAGCTGTCTCAGTCTACCTTGTACCACTGTGGGGACCCCCAATGGTTATATCACCAAACAAGTACTTATAAGGGGACGGGGGCTTAAGGGGCCAGAGGTAAAGTGAGTGTGGGCAGATGGGCACCCTGGCATGCAGGTTGTGGGGGGAGGCAGTGCTGGCTCCAGAGTTTAGCTAGGGGGCTTTGGGCCAAGTTTCACCAAGATGAGAATGAAGTAGGCCTCTAGGATACTTCTTCACTCCCTCCTTCTCTTTCCCCTTCTTTCTCACCTATTTCCTTTCTACGTATATTTCTGCATCCCCTACTCTATACCATGCATGAAGGGCTTAATGCTAGGAACTTGGGTGGAGCCAAAGCTGCAGGAATACTGAGCCTGAGAAGCAGGGCTCCCCAACTCTGAGGGAAAACAAGCATCCTCTCACTTTTGAAAAACCTCATTTTGAAAAATCTCAAGGACCCTTAGCTGCTTTATGCTTAACATACATTAAAAGCTACTTATGCATTTGTTATCAAGTCTAGTTTTGTGCCCCAGACTGGCACAACATAATACAGGTGTGATCAAAACAATGGTAAATGTTTAATTTTTTTAAGTTTATTACTGTAAAAAATAGTTTGCCATCAATCCCTCTCAAAAGACTTCCCCTTGCTTTGAACCCACTTATCACGTCATGTTGCCGTTTTCTGAAGTAGTTCTCCAAGTCCTCATTCATGACTTCGCTGCTCTATCATAGCTGCTTCAGTGTCTTGAATCAACTCAAAACATTTACCCGTCATGGTCATTTTGACTTTGGGCAAGAGCCAGAAACCACAAGGTGCTTGATCTGGTGACGCTCTAATATTTTTTACAATCCTGCCTTTCTGTTGGATGGCGCTCAGCTGCAGTAACCATATTTTTTATCATACCTCCGAAAGTCACTCGTGAAAGACAACTTCCAGAACTGTTACAGAATGTGGCAAGAAGAGTGGGATAAGTGTGTTCAAAATAAAGGGGAGGGTTTTTAGGGGGGTTAATGGCACTGTGTCTTTTATTGTAATACTTTTTTTAAAATTTGAACATTCAGTATGTATTCTGATCACACCTTGTAGCTAGCACTTATGGAACATTTGTAATGTGCCAAGCACAGAGCAAAAATTTGCAAGTGTTGTTTATTTTAACCCTCTTGACCTAGGAGCTTCAGTATCTTCATTGTCCCCACTTTATATAACAGGAAATGGAATCTGTAAGAAGCAAAGGAAGTTTCGCAGGGTCTTACAGTAAGGAAGAAGACAGCTGGGGTTTCAATCGAGGCCTGCTGAGATTTCAGTGTCTATGTGTCATCAGCCCTCCTTCCAGGGCCAGTGAGAACTGCTTGTTGCTCCAGGATGCAGGGCTGCCACCTAGCACCCAGCTTGGAGAACTTCAATGTTTCTCCTACTAGTCTATGCGAGGACTGAAACACCTAACTGAGTGTGTCTGAGTGTGGCTTCCCAGGGCTGCCCAGACTCAGTGCCCACTTAGGGACCTGCAGGGCAGGACCAGGCTTGTCAAGGCTAACAGCCCTCTCCCCTCTCCCTTCCAAGACAGTCAAAACCCACTCTTCAGGAGCAGACTGCTAGTTAGAGTTCTCAAGCTATTCATTTGAATAATTGTCCTCATTTGCAGTGCCCTTTCCATGCTACCAGAATAGGAAAAAAATTAAATGAAGTCAACTGTAGGGTGGAAGAAAATGAAAAACTAATGTTTTCTATTATAAAGAGCATCTTCTGGCTACTGTTAATGCAGTGTGACAGAGGAAGGTCCTGAAAGGGCTACTTTTCTGCTCTAGAAAATGGCATGAACTGTGCTTCATGTACCTCCTTTCTATTCATAGCATTTGCTCTGCCTGTCACTAAAGAATGGTCCACCATTGCCCAGGTGCTGGCTTGCCTCTGTCCTAGGTGTCAGAGCCTGTCCTAGCAACTCTTGCCCTTCTTTCTCATTGCTCATATCTGCTTCTCTGCTTCTTTTAGCCTTTTGGTCAAGGACTAAAATCTTTAGTCTTTCTCCTCTTCCCTGGAGTTGGCAGTCTTCTAGCTTTGTACCAACTACTGTCTTTATTAATGGGCTCCTTGTTCTTATTCAAGATTGTTTCCATTTTACTCAATAGTTCAATTGTAGGTATTGGATTTCTGAAGGCCTATGACTCCCAGAACAAAGGTTAATCCAAGTCTATTTAACCTGGTGGATGAAATGGATTTGCTCCTCATTCAGAAGTGCTGAGTTCAATGCAGTTGGGATTTCTGCTATTACCAAATAATTATTTTCCTTGATTATTCCCCTTTGAGTCCAAGGCTTTCTATTAAGTGTTAGGTGGAAGAGATTTGTGGTTTAGATTTCGTGAGGGAAATAATTAGTGATGTGAGAATCAAGGAGCCAATTATTCAGAATTAACAAGACTCTGTTACGACTACATATTCTTTTTGATAGCATATCAGTGGTTCAGATTCAAGAACCCTGACACAGGTCAGACTAGAGAAGAAAACAGCATCACTTTCTCTTCTTTGTACATACCTGGCTTTGCTACCAACTCCACTGGAAATTATATGCTTTGTGATTATCTGGCAATCTTCTCTCATTTCATCTTTGCAACAGAATTCCAATTTTGTTCAGAAGTCTAATGCCAGTTTAGGAGGATTCTGGGTCTTACTCCAGCTCCTGGTCAATGATGGTATCTCTGTTCCCTCTTGCAAGTAAGTGTCACAGAAATGGGCATGCAGCACAGTTCTGACCAATGAGCTATGAGGTAGCTTTAGGGAACATCCTCACTTTTAAAAGGGGATGAAAAGAAGGGAAAGTCCCTCTTACTCCATGCATAATCTTTGATGTTGCTAAGTGAGGAAGTGACAACTGGAGCTGTGACAACTATTAGGGAATCAAGAGGAGTCTAGTTTGAGAACAAAAGCTAGCATGATGAGAACATTGGCATAAGAAGACAGAACTAGCCTCATTCCATGATGAGGCCTGGAACTGCTAAATAAACTGACTTTGCCCATGCGTTGGCTTTGGACAAATCCATATATTGAAAGAAGGGTAAAAGAAGGAAGGCTGAGGATGTTACTAAGAGCATACTTAATAAAGTTTATGAATTAAAACCAGGAAGGGGCTGAAATTTCTGGAAAACAGGCTCCTGTTGGAACCATCCACATAAGAAAACCTAATGGGGCCCTATAAAGTCATATGCTATCTCCAAATTTTGGACTCCGGGCTCTCTGTGTGTGAGAATAGATACAGAACTGTCTCGGGCAGAGTTTCACCGATGTGACTCAGAGAAAACCGTCCTTCCACTCTGGTTCCTGACTTCTAGAAAGTTACCCTTGGGGCCGGTGAGATGGCTCAGAGGCATAAGCGCCTGCCTGGCAAGCGCGAGGTCCTGAGTTCGATACCCAGAACCCACGTACGAAAAAAAAAAGGGGCCGGTGATATCACTCAGTGGCACAGGCGCCTCCTGGCGTGCGAGGTCCGGAGGTCGACCCCCGATACCCACAAAAAAAAAAAAAAGAAAAGAAAAGAAAGTTACTGTTGGCCTGTTTCCTTCTCTAAAAACTGTACAAAACAATTCTACAGAAACAATTTCTAGAACGGGGCCCATCCCTACGTTAAAGAAAGGATAAAAATTATCTTGTTGGCAAACCAATCATTAACCAAAAAACTCCTGGCACAGCAGGTGCAAACATTTTTGCTCTTCCCCCATGGCCCTTTCAACCATTGCTCACGTTCTCTGACCCACTCTTCTTGTCTTGTTCCCTTGGTATTCTGGGGGGTGGGGGGGTGGGACATGCTTATCATTGACAGGGGTAGTATAATTTTGAAATCATCAAATTTACCCTGTTTCTATGAACTAAGTAAGTTTGAAGGCAAAAAGGACATCCCCATATTTAATCATCATTACAATTCCACAACTGGTTCCCAGTGAACCCAAATATTGAGACTGCTTGTTTTACTACAGAATCCAAATACACAAAATTAGCAAGATCAGCTCTCAGAGTGTCAGCTGCTGCCAAATAAGAGCTGGGTAAAGTCCTGCGTATATTATTAAATTGTGCATAATGATGGTGTGTGTCTAGAAACCAGCTTTCATGGACGAGTACATCTTTATCTCACAGGTTCTGACAGCTTGTCTGAACCAAGGAGCACATTTTGATTTTTCTCCTTTCCTGTTATCATAATGTCGTCAGTATACACACAGAGCGTGAGGAGCCTGACCCTCAGTCTCATCACAGCCTCATCATCCCCTTCATTGTTTAAGTTGCTTCTGTGTTTTCATTAGAGTCAGCATCAAATCAAACCTACTTTCTTTGTGATCTTCCACACAAACCAAGTCACGAACTGATCATCCAAAGCGAACTGATTAACCCGTGCAACCTGGTGCAGGGAGATTAATGAAGCAGCAAAAGACTAAGAGCAGACACACATCCTAGGAGAAAGCAGCAAGGACAACTAGATATTCTGTGAGCACCAACCATGTGCCAGGTCCTAGGACAAGTGCTTTCAAGCAGGATCTCATCTCGTTCTCACAACAAATCTGTGTGGTGTGTGTATTAACCCCATACTTCAATGGGGCATGGTGACGCACACCTGTAATCCCAGCACTCAGGGAGGTTGAGGCAGGAAGATTGCAAGTTTGAGCCCAGCCTGGACAACTTAGCAATTTAGCTAGTTGTCTCAAAAAAAATGTTTTTAAAGAGACTGGGATTCTAGCCCAGTGTAAAGGCCCTGCGTTTAATACCCGGTATCACAAAAATAATAAAATAAAATGTAAAAAATAAAAATTTCAATGTTTCAGATCTAGAAACCAAGGCTCTTGAGCAGTGAAACTAGCTTGCCAAGGTCATGCTGCTACTAAAGTGATGAGAGTCCAGGGTCAAACTTATTTTCACCAAGTCCCCACTCTGCCTAGACCCCCTCCCTACAAAGGATGGGGGAGGAAAAACAAAGGCTAGGATGAAGAAAAGGCCCAGGACACGAGGAAAGAAACAGCAAAATCACTGGCAGAAATAAGAGATGATTAGAAGGAGACTATTAAAATTCATAGGGTTAGAAAGGAATAAGTTTCATTGAAAAGAAAACAAAAAATTGACAAAAAAGAAATCTATGAGCCGAAGCAGTAAACACCTCAAAACATGAAATAGTAAGATTTCCCAAGAGATGTCAAAGAAGGAAATCAAAGTAATGAAGAGAATAAAGGAGAATGAGGAGTGGAAGGAAAAATATAGATGTAGAAAATTCATTTTCTGTTATTTCATGGAAAGTTCCTTGTAGGTTATTTGAGTGGAGAATCAAGAAATCACCTCTGATAAAGCCACAATTCAGCTCTGACATTAATGTTATCTAATCTTTGGGGAAATGAATCTAATATTTAAAATTTTAGACAGTATCTTGCCTCTCAGCATGATTCCTTAAATCTAAAGGTGATCCAGGGGAGGTAAAACATTTTCTTGGGAGCAAAAACCATCCCTCCTGTGAGGTAAATTACATCTTCCTGGACACTGAGTGCTATAAATCTTAGTCCCAGCAAATTGTAACCACTGACTGCTATGAACCCCAACTAAAGGTCAGTGGCTAAAAGAGGCCTTGCATCATGATTCTCCAAAATTGCAGACCCCTGCAGTGTGGAAATCATTTCCTGGGGCTCCTGGGTTTCTCCCCCCATCCATCTGGGATTGAGGAGAAAGTGATTCTGGAGGCTTTGAGTGATTTTTCACCAAAGCAAAGGAAAACAAGCTGAATAGCAGAAACCTCCCCTACTGGGAATGTCCCTTTGGCTTCAACCATGGGAGTGTTCATCCACATGTGTGCACATGAATTATACCATGTGTGTGCACGTGTAGGGTGAGTGTGTATACACAATGTGTGTGCACGTGCATGAGTGCAGGTGCATGTGTGTATACCATGTGCACATGTGTGTTGGTGTGTGTATACCACATGCGCACATGTCTGTGTGCATGTGTGTTCACCACGTTTGCACAGAAATGTATGAGAGTGTGTTGTTCATATGCATTTGTATGGGCACATGTGTGCACACACCCATGTGAGTGGGTGCATGTGTGTACCTTCATGTGAATGTGTGCATATGCACACGTGTGAATGCACTGCCCACCACCCCACCCCTTGAACACAACAATAAGATCTCCATAGAAGTGTCTCTAAGGAGGCAGCTTAGAGTAGTAAAAGCACTGAGCTTAGAGTAGTAAAAGCACTGAACTTAGAATCAGAAAACCTAACTGGAGCATATTTTGAATAAATTCTTTCTCTTACTTTCTTTGACACCAAAGATGAGCCACATACCCTTTCTGAACCTCAGTTTCCATATCTATCAAATCGGGTGATAATTCCTGTCTCATTATTGTGATGAACAAATGAGGCTCTATGTGACACATGTGAGTTCTTACTATTTTAGAGGCAAAATGGAAAGTGAGAGAGGAAGGTCAATTACCAATAGTTCCGCATGTGCCCAATATTTGTCTTCTTTAAATCCAGATGTTGGCTGGAGGGAGAACAGTAGATAATCAGGGATAATGGCACAGATATCCTGGTGCCTCTTTCCTGCAGGCAGAAGTGAGGGACCTCACAGAGCCTTGGGAAGACCCCCAGGGTGCACATCCATACTCTTTCCAAAGGCCAATGGGTGTCCTGGACTGGCAATGATGCTAAGGGGAAAGAAGTTAGCAGGAGGCAGCCAAGAGCAACACCTTCAAGACACATCATCCCTGCCTGCCTGAGTGCTGCTCTCCTCCTTGAGCACAGGTCATCTCACCACCTCTTCCTACGATCCCAGAGCCAGGCAAGTCCCCCACCTACCTCCAGCCTCCCCTCCCCTCCTCTGAAAGGCGAAAGCGCCCTGACTCCAGCCCAGGGGAAAAGCCAGATTAACCTTTCTGACACTACAGCAAATGTTAACAGTCTGCTTTGCCTTTCATAATGCCAATCCAGGCACTAGTCAGTCACCATCTGTTAGAAATACAGAGAATATATGTCAAAACTCACCCGCACATGCTGAACCGGAAAAGAGCAGTTATTACTGCCAACTCTATATACATTATTTATCAAATGAACTCTCGGCAGTAGGAATACAATTCATTTCTCTCTCTCTCTCTCTCTCTCTCTCTCTCTCTCTCTCTCTCTCTCTTTCTTGTTCTTTCATTTCAATAAGAGATGAAGGAAACCATTTATAGCATCTTTCTGGGCATTTCTCATGCAGCAGTACCCCTGGCTATGGTTTAAAGTCAGCACTGTCTATTGCCTGAAGGGATTGGGCTACTTGAAGTGGGCAAAAACAGACCCTGTCTGCCAGGCATTCACAGGTTCCCCTCTCCAGGTTCACCGCCACCACTACCACCGTACCTTCTGGGAGTGTGGATGGACGGATTTCCCTTCAGCTTTCCAGGCGTATGCAGGGAGGTGAAAACCTTGGCTCAGAGTAAGGCAAATTTTCAATGCATTTTCTTTGTAACATCAACTTTAACAAATGATCACAAGGTGGGGAAGTTGCTCCCAATTGGACCTGTTTGGGGTCAAGTTCAGCTTCCACTTGTTCTCACAGTAAAGAACAGAAGAAATAAATCTCTTACTCACTTTGGACTGATATAAAGCCTTAAAACGAAGACCCTTCATTTCCATAATCGTGTTGCCTCAAAGTTAGGAGTTTTGCCTGTGGTGGTGGTGGAGAAGATGGTGGCAGTAGTGGAGGTGTTTGTAGTGACAGTAGAGGTGATAGTGATGGTGGTTATAGCAGAAGGGACGGTGATGCAGAAGTGGTGACAATGGTATTGATTATGATGATGGGGGTGGTTTGGTGGTGCTGCTAGTGTGGTGGTGGTGATAGCCATGGTCTGCGTGTTACGGAACAGTGTGATAATAGAATACCATATTCAGAAGAATTTTTGTTAAGAGCTAGGATGATTCTTTTGAAAGAAGCATTTTGCCCCTATGTCAAATCATACTTCCATAAAATCTTTGTCTGAATTTCTGTTCTTCTCAGAGTAGAGGGTACAAAATGAAAATTCCATATTTGAGGGACCGACTGCCTGTTGGTGCCCACAGTGCTTTCTTAATTTACAAACTAGGTATCTCAACCATCTTGTTTCCTAAAAGCCAAGTCCTTCTTGCTGTTCATCCCAGCTCCTGCTGCACCCACACCTCTGGCCCATAGGGGGTCCCTCCTCAAAGTTACTCTTTGGGCTTAGCTCATTTAGTGCCTTAATCATTATTTATCTAGTTTGTATGTGCTGATGACCCCAACCAGATTATAAGGTCTTTGAAAGCAGGGCAGTCTTGTCTTTCTTAGATGCCATACACTTTAAGTAAATATATGCAACTAATGCATGGATGGATGGATGGATAGATGAATGGATGGATCTATGGTGTTATTTTCTCTTCAAAAATACGTGGCATAATAGTGTCTGTAATAGTTGAGAGATTAGGTTACACATACAGTTCTTCTTAGCTCTTGCCTAAAAGAGGGAATGTAATTACTGTTGCTGCTGCTACTGCTGCCACTATTGCTACTACTACTACTGCTGCTGCTGCTGCTGCTGCTGCCAGCATTTATCTAGCTATGCACCAGGCTCTGCACTAAGTATTCCACATACATTATCTTCTTTAATCCTCATAATGAGCATATGAAGTGGTTACTAGTTCTCCACTTAACAAATGGAAAACTTAGGAGCAAAGCATCCAAATAATTTGTATTGTAGTCTCATGGTCAAAAGTACTAGCTTTGGATTCAGAGACGTGTTCAAATAAAAACCATCATTTCGCAGTTGCCTGACCTGTTCCCTCATCAGAAAAGTGGGGAAATATCACGTAATTGTACAAAGGAGGATTAACTGAGGAAATCTTTCTTTCTTACATTACAAATAATAATTAATATAATAATATTATTATAGATTTTACATACACATATATCTTTGCTCCTTGCCCAGGACCGAAAATAAAGTGCTCAGTATAGCAGTTCTTTTTTCTTTCTCTATTTTTCTGCTGAAGGGCTTCTAGCTTTTAAGTAATGGGAAAAAGTTCAATTACAGATCAGACTGTAAAGCCCCTGCTTCCACACACGGTCTACTCAGCCTCAGAAATGAGTTATTACCTTGAGCGCAGAGGGTGGGTCATTGAAGTGAGGATGCCACATGATCACATCAGTGACGAACCAGGAACCCCGGATTAGTCAGCGCGCCCAATAGGCTGTAACTCAGTGCTCAGCAATCCACCTGCACATACTGGGATTGAACCCTGGGAGCACTGAGCCGCTGTAGTCACAGCAGGAGGGTTGCAAGTTCAAGGCTACTCTAGGCCACTTAGGCACTAACGTCTCTCCTGCTGCCTGAGCGGCCTGTGAGAATGGAGTCCTCCAACACACCCACGTGGTGTGAGTACATCTGCCAGGAGCCAGCGGCCTAGGCCTCCCCAACCACGTGCAGCAGCTGTGGGGCTACATTTCTCTTCTGCTGCTCTACCCAAGTGTTAAAAATTAATTTAACTCTGATCGCCCTGACAGGGGAAAAGTTAATAGAAGTTTTATTTTTAATATATGAGGAACTTTAACAGGATTTAAGCTTAATGCCTCAGAAATGGGAAGGGCTGCTGACAATTTATCTACCAGAATCTGCAGACTTTAGTGGGCAGCTAAAGAAATGGAAGAAGAGTTATTCCAGCAGCTAGAGGCAGGACTGAAATGCCCCCACAGCGCTTGGGAGGAATCCCAATAGTATGGCAACCCAAGAAATTGACTCACAAATAGCCCAAATCCTCAGTTTCTCCTTATTATCTTGACCTCCAGCTTTCTTTTCTATCCAGAAAACATATCATTTCAATTTTTTTAAGATATAATAGAGCTTGTCACTTAGAATCATAGAATTTTAGAGCTGATTTCTTCCAGCTATAATAATTTATGATACTAAGAGATGTGGAGGGAAAGTTTATAACAGAAAATTGTGCTGAATGCAGGCCATATATTTTGTTTTAGACGTGGCTCTTGGCTGTTTTCGAAAGCTACTAACTTAAGAAAATCTCCCATGCAAAACATTCTTCAGTACACTTAGACCTGAATGCTCAAATCGTTCAATGTTAGAACTCCTATATTTCATTAAGAAAACCATCAACCGCTTTCACTTAGAAATTCTTTCACCAGATATTTATTAAGCATCTACTATGGAGCAAGAGGAGATGTGATCAAAGAGATACTACTGACCTTAGAGCTGGTATATATGTAGCGTGACCCCACATCTTCAGTGCCCAGGATGAGCCCAAATTAGGCCTGCTGTCTCGGAAGAATTATTAATAGTGCCATGTTCGCTCTCAAAGCACCCTAGTTTAGGTGACAAATTATACAGTCACTGTACCCAGGGGCCACGTTTAGGACTTTGGGTTTTACTGTGAGCATGTGGGAAACCATGGGAGTCAGAGCAGAGTAACAGGACCCGACTTCCGTCTTCCATGACTCACTTGGGCTGCTGTTTGGAAGAGGCTGAGAAGGAGACACAGGTAGAGAGGAGGAGGGAAGCAACCTCAGAGAGCTTTGCAGAGCTCGAGTTGATGTGTCTGCCTCTGTAACCTCTCTCTTCCATTTGGTCTGGCTGCTGATGGCCCATCAACCCGGCTGGCACTTCAGAGTCTAATTTAAACATTTCCTTCTGAAGATTTCCTGAACTCAGATTCTTAGCCCAAATCCTCTCAAAATGAAAAAGCTCCTTGACTAATTATTTTTGGCATTTTGTTTTCAAGCCTATTTTGATGTTTACACTTTGTATTTAGTTATTAGTCAGTATGCCAACTTCTGATAGACAGTGAAGATCTTTCCTTTGAATGGGGAGATGCCTTTTCATTGCAGCCTTAAAACAGGGTAGATGCTGATAATGTTCTGCGCTTTCCTTATAAAAACACACATCAATGCTAAGGAATGTAATATTGACCCCATTCTGGTCATCAATGCAACAAACCTCCCCTCATGTTAGGATGCACACAATCAGTCATTCCATTTTGTGGGTCAGGAATTCAAACGAAGTCTAGCAGAATGGCATCCTCTAGCTTGCAGAATGGTTGGAGGCTACCAGAGCCAGGGCTTGAGGACCTGATTCCAAGATGGTTTCTTTGCTCCACGTTTGGCCCTCATGATGACACCTGGACGGGCCTCACTGGGAAAGTCAGAATGTTGACCTGAGTCCCTACTCACAACCTCTCCAGCATGGCAGCTTCTGTGGTGGCTGAATGTTCCAGAGAATCAGGAAGATGCTCTGTGGCCTTCATGACTGAGCCTCAGAAGTCACATAGCATCATCCCAACACACTCCAGTGCCTGAAGCACCAAAACCCTTCCCGGATTCAAGAGGAGGGGTCATTGACTCCATTTCTTAGGGGGAGGGTGTAAAAGAATTTGCAACCGTAATGCAAAGATTCCACAGCTTCCACCGAGCCAGTGAAGAAATCAAAGTCCAGAGAGTATAGGTGACTTGTCCAAAATCACATAACGAAGTATGTTGGAACAAATTCTCAAAATGCCCTGCTTGGGCCAATGAGACAGCTCAGCAGCATAAGTGCCTGCCTGGCAAGCACAAGGTCCTGAGTTCGACTCCTGGTACCCACATAAAGGAAAAAAAAAAGGGGCCAGTGATATGGCTCAGTGGCACAAGCGCCTGCTGGCAAGCGTGAGGTCCTGAGTTCGACTCCAGGTACCCACATTAAAAAAAAAAAAATGCTCTGCTTTATAGTGAAGCCCATGCTCTGTCCAACTTGTCCAAGTGCCTGGTGTGGGGCACCGAGGACGTCTCAGTTCCATCCCCTGTGCTTAGTGGAGTCCAGCACACCGTGAGGGAATTAATGGATTAATGAACGCGGCCTGTGCAGCAGTTCCTGAGTGGCTTTTTGTTGTTGTTGTTGTTGTTATTTTTTACTTCTTGTAACCTAAATGAATGATTGTGGTGAAGGAAATGTCACACAGTGGCGAGAGGCATAGAATCCATTTGGGGCTGTGGGGATACATTTTGGGTAGGACTCTGTCTACTTAATCACTTTTAACTTAAAAACATGTTCTTACTCCCATTACTGGCCCCAGCAGGAAGATAACCAAAGTCATTTAGAAGATGGAGAAACTGAGCAGCCACCAGGCGGCTTTGGTAGTAATGGGCTAACACACATCTTCCTTCCCCCGTAAGGGTACTGAGAAGCCCGAGAACAGGGAGACAACGCCTATCTCTGAGAAGCTCACCTTGCCCACCTATCCCTCACCACAGGCCTAACTTTTTATAAAGATGGAGTGTGGCTAAAATGAAAGCATTTTTACCCTTGATCAAAAACTGCAAATTAGAGACCTGAGCCTAAGGAATGCAATATTGACCTCATTCAGGTCATCAATGCAACAAACCTCCCTAATGTAGCAGGAAAGAGGAGCCTCAGGACCCCAAAGAGCTGACAGGAGAGAGGCACAGATGGCGTGGTGTTGGTTCCTATCACATTTCTGCCTCAGTTAAAGTTCCTGCTTCTTCTTCCCTTGGCCAATGCTGTGGCTGCCTCTGAGTGGAAACCTGGGACAGATCAACATATGCATGGTGGTGTACGTTTGACACACTGATCCCCAGCCATGTCCCCTCTCCACTATGTCAGGCTGAGTTCTCAGGGAGCTTGCAGCTGACAGGTGAGCCCTGGCTGGGTGCACCCAGAGCAATTCTTTACAGAAGTGCACCTCAGTCACCACACCACATAATATACAGAAAGAGAGGGTCCATTAGTCTGTGTCTCTCCAATGTTCAAAATGCTAAGTCATTTTTCAGGCTTGGCTTGATTTCTCCTCCATCAATGAGAGCTACAGTCCTGCCAAGCTAGAAACAGATAGCTCTACCTGCTGCTGAGACAGGCGAACTCCATAAAAGGCTAAGGAGATGCCCACTGCTGTACAATATGCAACCGGTTCCACATAACTGCTCCCTAGGCTGGGATGACTTCCACTAGTGCCATAGTGACAAAATCCCCCACTGGAGAGACATAACCAAGGGTCCCCCTTCTGGAAGCAGCATAGCATGGTAGAAACAGGACCAATCTGAAGGCCTGAAGATCTGGCTTCTAGATCATCCCTTCTACTAACTAAGTGGCCTTGAAAAGTCTTTAAACTCCTCTTTGGGTCTCGGTTTCCCCAAATGCAAAAGCAATTGGGCCCGATGATCTATATGATCCTTTCTGGCTTAGAAATTCCTAGCCTTTAAGCTCTTTGGTCAGATAGAGCAAATGGAAGCAAAGAGAGATACGGGATAATGCAAGAACTGCCTTCATCCCCTTCACTGTTCTGCCTGGGGCTAGCTTTTAGGTGAGAATATACCTCAGGAATTGAAGGGTGAATTTGTCTTTGTGGAAAAGAAGAACAAGAGAGAAAATTACTCCTCCTCCCCCTAAAATGAGCACATAAAACTCTGTGGGTGGCCACAGCTTTCTCCTGGCTATAAGGACACAGCTGCAGGTGGCCATGGCAGCAGGCCACCCCTAGGCAGCAGGTGGCTTCTCAGGACTCACAGGGTTTTCATGGTTCTCTTCAGGAACAGCCCCTGCCCCCGATGGCTCTGTCCTATGCAGCTCACTGGGTCAGGGCCCATGCTGGATGAAAGGTGGGCTTCATTCATCAAACCAAATGCCCTGAGGACTTAATTTGTGCTGGGCATAATAGCTCCAGAGATATAAGATAGAGTCTGTGCTCTCCAGGAGCTCACTGTCCAGAAAGACAAGTAAATAGAATGAAAAGCCATTTGGATGTGACTCTTGCTAGAAACTAGTAGCTGTGGGAGATGGGGGCAGAGAAAATAACCAGCGTTGGGAGGGATCTTCTGCTAACAGAGAGGTCTCCCTGGAGGAAGTGACATCTAAGCTGTGTCTTGGGGAATTCTAAACATTTTGTCATTGCTAAAGGTTAAAATTGGTTCACAGTTGACAGTAGCCCAAGGGCTTGGGAAGAGGAGGGAGTGTCTGATGGGGGAGGAGCAGGCAGCGGGACTGTGAAGCCCCACCACATACTCAGCTGAAGCTGGCAGCCCAGAATCTTCCACAGCACCAAACGACAAGGTTAGAAACTTGTTTTCTCCCCACTGTGCCATGTAAGGTAAAGCTCCTTGATGGGATGTTGAAATTTATCCAGAAGATGCACTTATGCATTTATCCAGGTGGATGGGTTTGCTGACCCCCAACAGGATGGCCATTCACATCACAGGCCCAGGCAGAAAAGGGAGGGAAAGCAGGAGGGTGAGGACCATATGAGAAAACAGGCATCCTGGGACAGGGAGCCAGTGTTGTTGGATGTGCAGGTGTTTCAAAAGGCAAGCATGGGGCTGTGAGGATGTAGATGAAGTTGATCTGTGTCAGGCAGAAAATCTGAGGCTTCCCCAGTTACAAAGAAGGAAGCTCTGAGGAGGGAGGCTGTGCCTCACAAATCTCCAAAGAACAGTGGCAGAATTATCCTACTTCCTGAACTTGGAGGCCTCGCCTCTCTCCTATGTGAGCAAGTGAGAGGGGATCTCTTCAACAGTTCAGCCCACTTCATTTGGGACCCAACGTGCTAACCACCAGTTGGGAGCCCTGGCTTCCTCTGAAAGGGTAACAAAGCCTTAGCATTGCCTTATATATCCACTGGTTTTTATTCCCACCATTCAGCTTAATCTTCACAAATGCCTTTTCAGGGATGGGTAGCAACCACGAATATCTGGTCTTCAGGGATATTCATTTAGCAGCTGACCCAGCACAAAATGTTACTTTGTCCTAACTGGTCTGTAGAACCATCCAGTACATTCAAGAATCTAGCATTTGTAGGGGAGAAAGGAAACGATGGAAAAGGGAGGAATGATGGCCTTAAGACATCCTGCAAGACTAGCCCATTGCTGAGGTAGTCAGGGTATGTGGGTCCTCAGGCATTGCTGTGAGCATGAGTATGTTCATATACATGTGCATGGATACGTGTTTGTGCACATTAGTACATGTGTGTGCACTACGTGTATCTCTGTGTGTATGGACATGTGTGTGTGTATGGGCGTGTGTGTGTGTGTGCGCCTGTGTGAGAGCAAAGGAGTTAAGAGCAGTGGAGGTCTGCAGGGGTCTTTCAGTTAGGTTGCATGGGCACACAGTGGTTTCTATGGTGTTTCTTGTAACTCCAACTGGTCCTGACTGCTGCACGTAACAGACAGTCCACGGTCTCTGCAGAACCTGAACCACCCACTGTCACTTCACTGTGTCAGCAGGTGGCAATTCCAGCAGGCTGATCAGAGGGTTAGACCACATAAAAAATAATCCTCTGAGATTGACGCAAGTTCTTTCCCGACTGAGGAAGCACTAAAGTATGCCCCGGAGACCTCAGCGTTTCCTGGGCTGCCCCTGTGTGTTGGTGCAGTGACAGACCAGGCTGCTCTTGGCACAGAAGAAAGCAAGACAACATAGCCCACACCCCACTTGCTCCCCGTGTGTCCTGCTTGCCTTAGGGTAGGAACAGCTCCAGGCCCATCCCAGACCACAGCTTCTGTGGTGGGCTTCCCGGACTCACCAAAGCAATCAGGACCCTTGAACCTAGAAGCACCTGCCTCCCGCCTGGAAGGATGTGTGATTGGTCCACTCTCTCCCACGGCTGCTGGTTGCCTCTGATGCTCCAAAGCAGAACCAAGACACCTAGATCTCCATGTATCCCATGTGACATTCCACTGTGGCCCAGTCAAGGGTGGACAGGGTGCACAGTGGGCCACAGACCAGACTAGGAAGACAGAAAAAAACCTGGATACTCTTGAGAGCAGGAGGGAAGGGAAGGCTACCTGCCAGGGTTGAGGATGCCCTGGCCCCTGGAAGCCAGGCACAAGAACAGCACAGGTGGTCACCGCAGCACTGCCGGGGCTTCCAAGCCATCTCTGTCCACTGGCTCAGAAAGGTGAATCGAGGCAGCTGCTTTCTTTTCCATGTAGAGAACAAAGAGCAGCATGGTAATGACAGTAGTAATAATTATAATAGGTAACATTTACTGAGCGCTTCCCTCACACCAGGCAGTGTGTTAAAGGTTTCTTGTGGATTATCTTATTAAATCCTCATAGCAATCTTAAGTGATAGGTTTTCCTATCACACATAATTGGCTCCATATTACATGTGTTGGGGTGAAATTTGGTGATATTAACTGAGAAATTTTCCCGTGAGCTCCACACAGCTCTCTGACCGAACGGAGCTAATTCCTTCCTAGCCTCAGAAACTCACACAAAATTAAGAATAAATAACAACCAACAAAAAAACAGACAACACAGACAATGTTTCTCCAAATAAGCAATGTAAAAAGTCTCAGCAGGGGCAAGAGGCTTGAAGTCTAGTGCTTTCGATTCTCAAAAAACTGAGACTTTGCAACTTGCTGGGTTATAGAGAAAATGTTTTCTACATTTCAAAACTTTGGTGATTAAGAGTTAAAAGAGGAAGGAACTGAAAGTTTCAACCATGAACGTGGGCTGGGAGGAAGGCAACATGTGGAATGGTATAAGAGCCATGCCCTTTCCCCTTACCTCCCACCACCAAACAGGAGCAGGGATAAAATAAAAGGGGGCAAGGAGGAGAAAATGGAGTTTGTAGAGAAGCAGGGAAGACCAGGGAGAGGAGGGAACCAACTTCACTTCACCGCAGGACTCAGAAGGAGCATGGTTGTCCCTTCCGCACCCTTTTAGCTGCCAAAACTCGCCCTGCTCCAACCACCACCACTTTCAGAAGGTAAGAACCTCGGTTAAACTTCAGGAAATCCTGATGAGGGGTCCTGGTTCTGTGATACAGGGAGCAGCATGGGAAGGTTTTGTGCGTCTGGAACATGGACACTCACACAGGCACATAAACAGGAGCACACACCACAGCAAACATCCAGGGCTGTACACCCAGAATACCTAGGGGCCAGCAGGTCTTGCAGGCTGTCTTAATACCCATCCTTCTCCCACTCCCCAGCTCACTGTGACTGCCAGTCCCTTGCTCTGAGGACCAAAATGCAGTGCCAGTGTGCCTGTGTTTGTGTGTGTGTGTGTGTGTTTATGTGTGTGTGGTACTGTCCCAGGCATTGAACCCAGGCACTCTATGACTGAACTACCTCTGAGCCCTATTTATTTATTTATTCATTCATTTTTTAAAATTTGAGACAGGGTCTCTCTAAGCTTCCCAGCCTGACCTGGAATTTGTGATCCTTCTTTCTCTGCCTGCCAAATAGCTGGACTTACAGGTGGGTGCCACCACGCCCAGCTGAGAAATTTATTTTTTGTTTTGTTTTTTATTATTATACAAATAACTCAGAATCATTGTAAAATGTTAGAAAATATGGATAAGTAAAAAGAATAGTTAAAATCCCACCATCCAGAGATAGCCACTATTAACAATTTATGTGTATGTGCATATCTATCTGTAGGTCTACACATATGATTTATATCTTTATAGCAATATTGTTTGCAATGGGGTTTAAAGTCAGACAGAAGAAGATGAGAGCTGTAAATTAGACTGTGCCACCAACAACTGTAAGGCAGCCTTTATCTCTGGAATGTCTATATAGCCCCAGAAAGCTAAAATAAAGGAAAAAGAATAGTCATTTTATAAATGGAAAAGTATGCCTCAAGGGAACCCAAAGATTTGGTGCAGAGCCAGGCCAGGCCCTGCAGGTGGCTCCTGGTACTGCAACTTCTGGGTGCCAGTGTCAGGCCAGCCTGAGTGGCTGAGATGTCACATTCTTCCTGCAGCACATAGACCAAGGACTTTGTCCATGCCCAAGTATTTGCAATGCCTTCTTTTTTTTTTTTTTTTGTGGGTACCAGGGGTCGACCTCAGGACCTCACGCGCCAGCAGGTGCCCATGCCGCTGAGTGATATCACCGGACCTTTTTTCGTATGTGGGTTCCCGGAGTCGAACTCGGGCCGTCGCACTTGCCAGGCAGGTGCTTACGCCACTGAGCCATCTCACTGGCCCTGCAATGCCTTCTTGCAAAGTGCTCTGATTTAGAAACTCTCCTCTCAGGATCTGAAAGACTTGCACTGTGAGGCAAGAGGGACAGATCGATTCATAGGAAAGTGGCAGCCACAACTCTTTAGACCTAGAATATTTGGGACCAATATCCAAACTACAGTCTTAGGTATCAGCATGAAATAATTTAGGAAGCTAGACACACAGGAACTGTGTGTTCCCCATAATGGTGCAAATGAAATTATATAGTCCAGAACATTTTGAAAGCAAGAGCTTGTTTCAAACAGGGGCACATCGAGGCTACCAATGTACACTGTTGAAAACTCAATAAAAGAGAACATCTAATGAAAACAGATATAATATACAACTGCAATCACAGATCATGCATGAATTATTAACCTCAGGGAGTTTTCTATCAGTTCTGGGAACTATGGATTGCATCTCTGGTATACAATTTGGGAGATATTGGTTCTCCATTTCATAAGACAGGGCTTGAAGCAGGAAATGTAGTTATTTCTTCTTTAAATATACACTGTAATTACTGGTCAGCAATGACTAAACGTTATCATCCATCCGTTGGCCATTCAGGGACCCATAATGAGGGAACCTTAACAGGTTCACAACTTTTTCTGTAGCATAGGTGGCTGCAGGACAAACACACCCACACCCATAAAATGTTGAACATTTTTACAGAGAGACCAAAAAATGAAAAAGTCATTGAACAAGTTTAAAACTTCTGCTCAAAATCTTTTGATAAATTTGCATGACATTCAGAATATAATCTAATGGAATCTTTTGTTTGGCCTCTAAAGCCTTAAATAATACGATTTGATTCTTTCCCCCCAGCTCAGCCTCATGCTTGCTGCCATATTAACTGCTTCAGCCATTCGGCTTTTCCAGAGTCTTCAAAATTCCCACCTTCTTTTCCAACTCAGGGCCTTTGTACATGCTTTCCCCTCTCCCTGAGCCGTTCTTTGCTCTCTGCATGACTTTCTCATTCTTTAGGTCTTAGTTTAAACATCACCTCCTCAGTGAGGCCTCCCCTGGGTGCCTTTTCTTAAGAGGCATCTGCCTACCCTACAGAGTTAGTTTACTCCATTTCACTGGTTAACATTCAGAACAGTCTGGTTGTAGATTTATATGCTAAGCTGCTCTCCCCTCTGTGGGGCAAGATGGCAAAGATTGTCTGTATTATTTACCACCCTAATTCTAGCAATAAGAATGCTACATTCCATTTACTTATCATAAAAATTGATGAACGATTTTTTGTTGTTGTTGTTGTTATTTCTTGGTTGTGGTATGTGAAGGACAGTTTGAGTGAGGACTTATGACACAATCATAGGGACCAGGACCCAGGAAGTTCTGCACAGACCGAGGACTAAGGCATCAAGAAGTGGCCCGCCACACTTCCTCTGCTCCCAGCATACCTGTTTATGCCTGCCTTTCTCTTTACCCACACCAAAATTCTCCTTGGCTGACCCAAATCCGTAGCTCTTCTGTGGCTCCCAGTAACTCTCCCTTCTTCCTCACAAAAGTCTTTGACTGCTTGGTCAGAAAACCAAGCAGCTTCCTAAGACCCTTCCTCATCTTGCAGGGCTCCTTCCTCTCCTTCTGACTAGCCACAGTACTAACTCTCATCTTACCACTTAATTATATTCTGTCTCTAACAGACACTGTATCTTTGCATGCTGGTTTTGATTTCCCTATCAGGTTGTTTTGACTGGAGTGTCTGAATAACCCAGAAGTTGGCTGGAGCCTCCCTATTCTAAGAGATGTAGATTAATGGGCGCAGATGCCCAAGTCCACAACCAGATGAAGCTTAAGCTTCCCCATGGGCTTATGGTTTCCTGAAACTGCTGTTTCAATCCATGTCAGCTAGAAGTTCAATCTTCCATCACATTCCTCTGCAGATGCCCTCTGCCAAAAAGATCAACTAGAACGGATCATTTGTAGGGACAGTAAAATTTCCTGAAGATCTTGGTAGTGGCCAAGAAGAAAATCGCATGTCAAATCAAAGAGCAATCAATCTCAGAACTACATTCCTTTCTTCTTAAGTCATTCCCAACTATTTTATCATTGTCCTTTTCCATGGGCCTTCCTTTATTTTTGCCCACATATCTCCCTTCTTCCCTCTTTCTTGTACTGATCGTATTTGGAAGCCAAAGGATATGCTTACTCTCTACCCCAGACCCTTAGCAAAGCTTTTTAAAACTTCTTCCACCAGACTATAATCTTGCTTCAGTTTCTCCCCACAATCCCTTTCATAGAGCCCAGCACTAAATAGGTCATCAGTAAATGCTTGATCTGGAATTCTTGGGGCACAGGTTAAACATCACGAGCACGTGATAGAGATAGAAAGACCTAGGCCAACATTCATGCCCTTGAAACTCCAGCTGTACAGAGAACAGCAGCCTTCTCCAAAACGCTAAGGGTGGTGCCATCCAGAGACAGAAAATTCATACTTCAAATTAAAATAAGATGGCAATAAAGTGACACACAAATATCTAGTTGTAAATGCTAAAGGGACTTAACTTAATCAAGTAAAAGGGCACAGTTTTTCTATTGCAGCATAATGTAAAGGCATTTTATTACTCTGGCAATTGGCAAAAAAGTCAAATGACTTTATGGGGGCTTTTCCTGAATTATGTTTATTAATGCATGTAATATTATTGAAAAATATACTGCGGAGTAAATGTCCCATTGAGCTACAAGTTGCCTGCAGGAATGTGTTGTAAAAATACAAGGGTGAATATGTTACTATCTTTACAACTCATTTTGCACTTAAAAACCAAACTAGCACTAAATGCTTGGAAAGGGTTGGGGATTTTATAACAAGTATACAACGTAGGTAAATTTGTAGGGTCTGGAAATAACATCAATTGTCCGTAAGCATGTTAACCTGTGTTGGAGTTGTTTCAGGACTACATTTTCTCCTATCTTTTGCATCTTTCTCCTATGTTGACATTTGCTTTTAGAAACCTATTCTGGCTGATTTAAATAAATATGGGGACAGGGGGCAGTACTTTTCATATTTATTATACTTTAATGTTTGGAAATAGAAGAGTTAATCGCTGAGGCATGCCAGGGGTGATGTGGGAAAAGCTTTTCTCCTCTTCCCCTCTGGTTGCTGTGTGCATCTACCTCCGCAGACAAATGCACATAGTCATGGTTCGGGGATTCCCCACACAATCTCTCCTGACCTCTCCAGTCAGCTCTGAGGCCACGCTCCCACACTAAACATTGCAATAAGCCAGTCAATACCATTGCAGAGCCCTAGGATTCCACATCAGTGTTTCAACCCATCTCTCTCCCAGTCTACAGCCCGTCCTTAGGCTTGACCTTAGGGCCACTCTGCTTTTAGTAACTTTCATCTTGTTGCTGCTTAAGTCCCCAGCCACTTTTGTGGCTCTAAGTCAGACCGATGGGAGTTGTCTTGTTCTCATTTGTGAGGCTGCTTTACATGTCCTGCTGGCTGCTTTTCACAGTGAATTCTACAAATTGCTTGAAGATGGAGATGGGGAGGGGGAGAAAAGCCAAGGGAAAAATCAGTTGTGGAAAAAAAAAAGTAGGTCAATGAACCAAACTCGAATTGAATGCATTGCTTACTTGCTATCTTTCCCCAGAGCTCCCAATTGGGAGAAGATAAACATGCAGCCCCTCTGCAGAGTGAGGCCACAGCATCTCAGAGAATCCACCATCTTCGACAGATGCCAGCTTTGCCCCCTCTGTTCCCACTGCAGCTCAATCCGGGCTGAGAAGACTTCCAAAAGCAGAATATGCCATGCTTCTATATAATTTTTTTAATTCTGTGTTTAGTAATTCACACTCTTCTTTCTTGCTTATCTAGCCTCCACTGCCTGAGTTTTTAGAATTTTTTCAAACCTTTCCTCATGTCCTCTCTCAGTTTTATAACATAGTATTAAGAGGGTACAAGCAATTGAGCAACAGCTGATAAGAAATCATCAGCTAGGAAAGGAGAACAGGGCACAGTCCTACCCAGCACAATTTTAGGACTAGGTAGATGGGTGTAGTCATTTCTTTAATGGAACTAGAAGGGTGACCTAGAGACCCCCCACCACCTCATCTCCTCCACTGGTCCTGCAAAGACCTGATTTCTCACAATGTTTAATTTGGCTTAATTTTTAAAGTATGTCTAGGTGTCTAGGTAACGTACACACAAATACACACACGTGCATACAATGTGTGAATATTCATCTCTCATATGTATTTACATAAAACCATGTTCTTTTCTACCATAGTATCATCTCTTCTTCTCTTGCACAATTAAAACAAATATTCTGAACGCATAAACAGCTCAAAAATAAAGAGAAGTTACATTTTCCAAAAACCAGGGGGAAAACCCATAATGTCGTCATTCTGCAGAGCTTCGGTTCACTCACTTCCCAGCCTCTGTTAATGCTGAACACAGGTCAGGTAGCATGTTAACCGCCGGGGACACAGAGGTGAATATGGGTGCATGCTCACCTTCGGTCTCAGGTGATGACCTGACTTCTTACTTCCTTGAGAAATGGAAGCAATCAGAAAAATAGTTATGTCCACTACCACTTTACTATCTGCCAACTAGTTTGCTTTTACAGCCATATACGCTCTGCCTTCCCCCCAGTGACGAAGCTCTTACCTAAAATCAGCCCCTTCAACTTGAATACTGGATCCCATTCTCTTTCACCTATTCAAGGACTTCAGTCCAGCAAATATCCTCTCTACTTTGCACCATCTATTTTGCTGTGCTCTGAAATCGCTTACGACTTCTGCACTGCCAAACCCCAGTGGTCGGTCCTCAGTCCTCATCTTCTGGGGTGTAACTGCAGCTCTTACCACAGATGAATCCTCCTCCCTCCTTGAAACATCTTCATTTGGCATCAAAAGCCTCATTGTCAGTTCTGCTTCCATTCAGAGGGTGCTGCTCTTCATTCTTCCTCGGTGGCTCCTCCTCATCAATTGAATCTCTAAACCTTGGTGTGCCGAAGAGATCAGCCACTGAAATCCTTTTCTCCTGCTATAGCCACCCTGCTCATTTCCATGAATATTCACCAATGACTCCCAAATGTATGTCTCCAACCTAATTTCTCCCTTAAATTCCAGATTCATGTATGCCACATTCTTCTCAGAATTACCTCCTGGTGTCCTAATAGTTATCTCTTAATTCCATATGTCCCCAGTTGAGCCTTTGTTCCCTCTTCTAAACCTGATCCTCCCCCATCTTGCCCACCTTAGTTAATGCAAGGCCAATCTTTCATTTGCCCAGGCCAAACATATTGGTACCATGTTTAAACTAAATTTTTCACCTCCTATATTCAATCCATCAACAAGTCTCAGTTCTCCCCTCAAAATGTATCCAGAATATGACCACAACATACCTGTTCTTCCACTCCCCCCAACCTCCTGGTCTAAGACACCATCAGTCCTTGCCTATCCCACTCAACAACCTCCTAACTGGTCTTCTTACTTCAAACACTCTCTCTCTCTCTCTCTCTCTCTCTCTCTCTCTCTCCCCCTTCACACACACACTTATGAGACCATTCTCCGTTAGCAGCCAGACTGAGCAATCAAAACACAAGTCAGATCATTTCCTCCTCTGTTCCAATAGTTTCCTGTTCTACTCTGAGAAAAATCCAAGTTCTTACTATGACTTCCAAAGTCCTATGCAGCTAACCCTGCCCTCAGACAACTCTCCGATCTTACCTTGTGCTGCTTTCCCTCTCACTTACCTGCCTCCTGATCATCTTGGACTATCCCACACATCATTCCCTCTCAGGGCCTTTGCACTTGCTGTTTTTTGTGTCTGGAAGTTTTCTCCTCCAGATTACTGCCTGGTTTATTCTCTAACTTCCTTCAAGTCTCTGCTTAAATATTTTCTCATCAGAAGTGCCCATATATCACCTAGCACTGCTTTACTATCCATATTTACTCTATTTTAATTTCCTTTATCTTGCTTACCATTATTTAATACATTTCTCTCTTCTTCCATTAGAATGTAAGCTCCTGGGGAGCTACTTTTTTGGTTGAAGTACCTGCAAGGCTTAAAACACACTCAATAATGTGTGGAGTAAATGGAATGCAAATCTCAATGCTTGCCTTTAACAAGCTCAATTTCTAGCAGAGAAGATAGAAATATAAAAGTACATTCACAAGGCAATGTAGAAAGAACAATGACAGAAAGCTGGCTGGGAATGAAAAGGAGACACAATTACTGCAGTTTGGGAAGCATCACAGAAAGCTTCCTGGAAGAGGTGATATAAGTCTTAAAATTGAGAAAAGGTTAGTTAAGTACAGCAAGAGCAGTAGGGAAGTAAGGAAGAAGGCAGAACTGTCAAGGGCATTTTTTTTTTTTTTTTTTTTTTTTTGTGGGTACCGGGGGGACGACCTCAGGACCTCGCGCGCCAACAGGCACCCGTGCCGCTGAGCGATATCACCGGCCACTTTTTCGTATGTGGGTTCCGGGAGTCGAACTCAGGCCCTCGCGCTTGCCGGGCAGGCGCTTAAGCCGCTGAGCCATCTCACCGGCCCTGTCAAGGGCATTTTTGACAAAGGAACAACAAAAGCAAACTTAGAGAATTCAGAAATTCTATAGTGCAAATCAAAACACAGTAGGAACCAGAACCAGTAGGTGTTGCGCGCCCTTGCCAGCAAGGAACACACGAAAGTGGAACTTGTTATTAACAATTTATTAACGCTGTACAGGGACCGAAGTCGCACCCAAGCCGGTTCTCAAGCTAAGCTAGCTTCTTCCAGCTTCTTCTTCACTCTTCTCCCCCGGGCACTCTCCTATATAGGAATCCATCTCCAATCACCCTCTGCCACGAATAGCACACCCATTGGGCGCCGCCGCAGGGATCCGCCCGCTGCCCAAAACCTTCCCTAATAAGGGAACATAGAAATGCGGAACATAGGCTGATCAGCTGATAGGAAGCAGGCTATCCACGCCACGTTGGTGGCGCAGTAAGAAAAAGGCTCCCAACAAGTAGGAACATGCATCCATGTTCTGAAGCATGAATCAAGAGGCCAGGAACATAAGGGATGAGGTTCAAAATTAAATAAAGTCGTCTCACAGGGCACCTTCATTATCGAGTTAATAAGCTTGGAATCGAGATGGGAGGGAGACATTTCATGATTGTAAGATGGTAGTATTTGCTCAGGAACTCAATAAACTCCTTTTGAATTAATACAGGCAGCGTGCTTACTGCTGGCCAAGTGGCACAGAGGTCACAGTGTCACCACAGTGACACAGTGCTGTCAGGGAGGGATGGAGTGCCGTGTTGCCAGATTACACCCTGGCAGCAAGGAGGATGGCTGGGAAGGAGACACTGGGAGTGGTACAAGGCCCCATTGGAGGTGTCATATCCGATCTAGGCAAGATATCATCAGTCACCAGGTCCAGGGTAAGAACATTGTTCCCAGGGACAGTTGACAGCCCATATGCTGTCATGATAAAAGGTGGAGCTTATCTGGAGTCTTCACTGCTTCCCATGCTCTGCCTCACACCTGCTGTCTGGAAATGGATGAGCATTGCCTCACAGGCTGCCAGGGCCTTCCTGGGAAAAAAGCGTGTGGATGAATTTTGAAAATGCGATCTGGCTGCATCCTGAGAGCATCACATGCTGGTTCCCCGGGACCACACACTGAGACACTTTGCAAGAAAATTTAACAGAAGACAGATGGCAAGTGTCGTGAGGCCTCACACAACTGAAAAGACAAAGGAGTAAACCAAAATGCTGATGCATTGAAGACTAGAGTTCCTAGAGCATGCAGAGAAGTGGCCACCTCCCTTCTGCTTCTTTCCCCACCTCCTGCTGGAGCAACGATCGTCTCCATGACCTGATGTTTATAGATTTATGGGTGACCTGTCCCACATTTCTTCATTCTGAATATGTTTTGAGTTTATTACGCCGGCTCAGAATGAACACTCTAAATTTAGACCCACACTCTTTCATGTTTCCAAGGGAACTGTAAATTACTTTGTGAATGTACATACAACAGAGTGAGCAAAATCTGTTTGATGAAGCGCCCCTTACACTCAATGTCAGAGGCACCTCGTAAATTGTTGCCTTGTCCAAGCTCCTGGACAGTAGCTGACAGACTCAGACATGGCCTTTGCCTCCCCATACGCCACTTGTATAGAAGATTGCTGTGAACACTAGGGACTCAGGCCCTTCATGGCTGCAGCTCTGAACTCCTCAAAGTCCCCCATGGGGCCCCTGATGAGTTTGTTGGATAGAAAGCAGCATCAGGGATGCTGCCCTCAAAGCACCACGTCTTCCTGATAAAGAAGACAGAAGAGTAAATGATCTAAGAGGGAATAGTGGAGCATGTGAAATATATTTGGATGAGGTTGGTGGATCATTTAGGGCTGAGTTCTTCTATGGCAATGAAGCTAGATGTAGCAATGGCCTAGACAACATAGATATTTGTTCCTTTTTCATTTGTAAGAAGCCCATTTGTACCCAGGTCAGAGCTGATACAGTGAACAGAGTGCTATGGGTTTGGGCTCCTACTGTCTTCTCTCTTTTCTTTGTATTGTGTAGTTTTCATCTTCGGGTTTACTGTATGGTCTGAGCTGGCTTCTATAGCTCCAGACATCACCTCTGTGCTCGGTCAGTGGGAAGGAGGAAAGTGAAAGGACAAAAAGAATGCAATTCTAGCTGGTCAGCTTCCTATGCAACTATCCCAGAGTCCCACAAAAGCCCCTACTTATATTTCACAGTCCCTACCTTGATTGATCACTTGGCCACTCCTAATAAGAAAGACTGAGAGAAGTAGTCTTTTTCTTCAGATTTTGTTTTTTTATGACCACATGTTTGCAGTACATAATGATTACATTCCTTGTGGGGAGTTGGTACATGCACAAAACACATCTCTATTCCTTTTTCAACCCCTCCTCCTCCCACTCCCTCCATCTCTTGATCCCCTTCCCCCTTTGAAGAAAAAAAATCTATCTTCTGACTTCATATTATCTATCTTTTATTTTGCTCTTTATTTATATTTTGGGTTTCTTATATAAGAGAAACCATGCAATATTTAAGCTTTTATCCTGATTTATTTCACTTAACATTATGGTCTCAAGGTGCATCCATTTTTCCTACAAATGACTCAAATTTATCCTTCCTTATAGCACAGTAGTACTCCATTGTGTATAAATACCACATTTTCTTTATCCATTCGTCTGTTGATGGACATATAGCCTACTTTCAAGATTTAACTATTATGAATTGTGCCAGTATAAATATGGGTATACATGTGTCACTGTAATACGATGTCTTTAACACTTCTGGGAAGATACCTGGAAGGGAAAAGCTGGGTTAAATGGAATTTCTAGCTTTAATTTTCTGAGGCATCTCCATACTTATTTCTATAGTGGTTGTACTAGTTTACCTTCCCACCAACAATGTAGAAGTGTTCTTTTTTCCCCACAGCCTCACCAGCATTAGTTGATATTTGATTTTTTTATCACATCCACTTTCTAGAGTAAAATGTAATCTCAGTGTTGTTTTAATTTGCATTCCTACAATGGCCAGTGAGGTTGAACATTTTTTCGTGTATTTATTGGCCATTTGTACTTCTTCTTCTTCTGAGAGGTATCTATTGCCAATTTTTTGATTGGGTCTTTAAATTTGCAGGGGGGTGTCTAATTTTTTTTTTTTTTAGTTTTTTATGTATTCTAAATATTAGTCCTGTGATGGAGGAATAGCTGGCAAAAATGTTTTCCCATTCTATAGATTGTTTCTTCACTCTGTTGGTAGTTTCCTTTGCTGTGCCAAAGCTTTTTCATTTCATATGATGCCATTTCTTGATTTTTGGCACTATTTCTTGTGCCACTGGGGTTCTGTTCAGAAACTCTTTGCTTACAATGCAAGTTTTACCTATTTTACCTTCCAGCAGATTGTGTTTCTGTTTTTATGTGTAAATATTTGATCCATTTTTATTTTAGTTTAGTATGTGGTGAGAAATATGGGTCCAGATTCAATCTTCTGCACTTGGTAACCAATTTTCCCACCACCATTTCTTGCACAGGCCATCTTTCCTCCAGTGTATGTTTTTGGCCTCTTTGTCAAAGATCAAAGAGCCTAATATGTTTGGAGTTGTTTCTGCTTCCTATATTCTGTTTCGTTGATTCATGTGTCTGTTTTTGTGTCAGTACCATGCTGTTTTTATCACTGTTGCTTTGTAATATAACTTCAAATTTAGGATTGTGATACCTCCTGCTTTGCTTTTGTTACCCAGGATTGCTTTTGCTGTTCCAGTTCTCTTCTGGTTCCAAACGAATTTTAGGATTGTTTTCTCTGGTTCTGTGAGGAATTCTGTCAGTATTTTGATGGGGATTGCATTAAATCTCTATATCGGTTTTGCAAGTATGGTCATTTTGTCTCTAGTGGTTCTGTGAGATAGGTAGTCTTTTAATTGGAAGCAATATGACCCAAAATAATATTATGTGTCTACCACCAAGAGAAAAGAGGAGAATGCATACTGGCGTGTCATGGCCAGCATGTCATAGTTCCTGTTAGGCCGTAATCATATGAGGAGTAGAGGCCCCTAGGCCCCTAATATGATACCATAGAGCCTAAAATAATAGCACAGACCCAGGAAGAGTATAAGCCCTGATGAATGGAAGTTCTGGGAGAAAGAAGCAAAGAAAGACAGAAGAAGGAAGAAAAAAGGCAAGAAGGGAAGTAAGAGAAAGTAGGAAAGAAGAAAGAAGTGTAGGAAAGAGAAGGCAGAATAAAAAAGAGAAAACAGAGAAAGGTATAGAAAAAAGTGAAAGGAAAATGTAATTCAGGTGTTTCAGGGTGCCTGTATTTTCCATCTTTAGGAGTGACTTGTGTTACCCAAGCAGGTTTTGGAGCTGAGGGTTTTCTTCTGTGTGTTCCCGGCTATGGGGCTCCCTGCTCTATGAGTACCCACAAGTGTTCCAGCTTCTTCCCTTCAATGCCTAGAAAAGGGGACCACCCAGGTCCCTCTGTCTTTGAGCTACCTCTGACCATCTGCTTTCTCCAGATCAATGCTCAGAGTTCTTTACCACTGGGCCAAGTGTATCACAAGTGTTGACATTGCTGCCAACTTAGTGACCTCTATCAGACCAGCCTCAGCAACAGTGTTCTCTGTGGATGTCCCCTCTACCTGCAAACTGTGGCCCTTGCTTTAAGCCTTCTGGGCAGTACCTCATCCACTCTCCATCCCTCCCCATAGGAGGAGGTCATGCATGATTCTTTCTCGGATCTTGCCAGTTAGGGCAAACATGCCTCAAGCCTTGGCAGGAGACACATGAGTCATCACCTCCATTGGCAGCCTGCAGAGAGAGTGACAGTGGGTCCCCTGATGAGAGCTGAGGGCTGGCTGATCCCCTTACTAGGTTACTTAGGAAGTAATGACCTCTCACCAAGGCAAGCATTTGTTTTCCTCAGCCTTTAGCAAACAGAAGACAATTTTCACCATAGTTACTACTCCCCTCTGTGATTATGCTGAAAGCCTTAGCTCTTCCTCCTTTGCCTGAGGCCTGGCCCCATTATAAGAAAAGCTTCATCACCAGAGGAAGATTTCCTAGCCACCTGGGAGGAAAGGTACCCACATCAATGAGAGTATCTTTATTCTGGACCTTCCTAGAACCTAAACCACTGAGTAGATGCTAGTTCAGCGCCACCAGGGAAGGAAGAGAAGAGGAAAAGGGAGAACATCGCTCATGGTCTCACCTTAGAATGTAAGCTTGTGCAGAATAGAGATTGTGCTCTTAAATACATTTTTCCATTTACATCAACACCAGATACATTGTACTCTGCACGTAGTAGGCACTCAATAATTCTTGTTAGATAAATATGAGAAAACATCTGTTTGTCTGCATCAAATAGTTGAGACACAAATCTAACCATTTTAAACTACAAATTTATATGAAAATTTCCAAGGAAAATTTCAGGTACTGATGTTTCTTCCAATTGATTTATTCCCCTCTGAAGGTCCATTTGATACAGTCTCCAAGTGAAAAGGCAGTTTTGAGAATGTCCGATACTGAATGTCATGCAGATGATTATGCAGAATGCAGGCTGTTCCCTGGCCCCGTAGGGAGTTGTGAACAGCTGCATTACCGGAACATGTACTCTGACGAAAAAAGCAGACGATGAGGTCAAATGCCTCCCCAGTCTGTATATATACACACGCAAAAAAGAGTGCCCAAATTGGACCCCAGAGAGACTTCAAAATACTTGGAATAAAATTAAAGCCAAATTTCCCTTCCTTATAAAATAACTTTTATTTTACTACAAAATATGAAAGAAACCATTATTGCAGTAATAATTTTTCTCAAAGTACTGACATTTCATTGTGCCCTCTTATCTATATAATAGGTACAAACAAATTTTATCTAAAGACAGTAAAAGGGGAAATAAAAACATTGAAGGATTCCAGTGAAAAATATGGCATTATTCAGATGGAAAGAAAAAGTATCTGCCAGCATCAAAGGAGGAAGTTTGCGCAGTAGAAAGAGCTTGAAACCAGGAATCAGGAGGCATACATTCTAATCTCAGTTCTATCATTAAGAGTCAGAATCATTTTCTCACCTGTCAAATAAAAGTCTAAGGCGATTCCCTACATGCTGCCCTCTTATGCCATAATTGGGAGTCTGTACCCATTGAAAATGTAACTCAACTATTGTACCCATTTCACAGATAAAGAAACTGAAGCAAGATAGGCCACCAAACTAGCAAGTGTTAGGGCCAGGTTCATTCTGCTGTTCAAATCTAGAATCCATTCACTTAACCACTCCATACTGCCACCTTCCTTCTCTCTATATATTTATAATCTGCATCTTCCTCTTCATGTCTATCCCAAATCTATATTTACATCGAGATCTATATCTATCTTGATGACTCACAAATCACATTTGCATGTTAAGGGCTCTGGGAATTTCTTCTATTAAAAAATCTACTGAACCCTGTTGAATTCTAAGATTCTTAAATTTATTTGACACAAGGAACCTCCTTCCGACACTTTTTCTGTCTTTACTTAGCTCCTGTTAACAACCCACATCATAGAATATTCTAGAATACCATGAAAATATGCTTCTCAGGGCTCAGCTATAAAAATGGAAGGAGGAGGCTTTCTGAAAGATGAGGATCTTGAATCCTACGTTCAGCTTTTCTGCTTTAGTTAGATCAATATAAATGTAACTAGTTTACTCAATATCCCAAGGAAAGTTGTCCCACTTTTCAGGTATTAAATGAGTTTATAGGGGGTTGGTAAATGTAGAAAACAGAGTGGACTCTTGTATTAGTCATTTTCCCATCAGTGGGAACAAAATATCCACCACCCACAACTTACAGAAGGAGAAGTTTACTTGGCTCACGGTTTACAGTAAGTAGGTTCAGTCTAAAGTCGGCTGGCCCCAAGGCAGAAGGGGGATGGCAGAAGGGCCTGGCAGAGGACTATTGCTCATCCCATGGCAGTCAGGAAGCAGAGAGAGAAAAAAGGAGCTAATAGACAAGAACATATCCATTTAGGCCACACCCCCAAATACTCACCTCCAGCCAGTCCCCACGTCCTAACAATACACTCAGCTCTAGATTCACAGTGGGTGAATCCACTGATGAGTCTCACGCCCCCATGATCCAATCACCTGCCAAACCCATGAGACTTTTAGGGCATATTTTAGGTCTAAATCGTAACAGCTCTACTCCTGAATACCCAGTTAGTTGTTCAAATGATTGAAGATAGATTATAGACAGAAAAATCAAGTAAAGCCAGGAACAAACTAAGTGTAGATGGTGAACATTTCCACTCACATGAAATAAGAATAGTGTGGCATCAAAGAAAAAAACTTGAAATTTGAAAAAAGAGATTTGCATTTAAGTTCAAATTTCAATCAATAGCTAGAACTTTATTTCTTGTTATATTACATAACGAACATATAGTATTGTGCCTGGTAGGTGCTCAGAAAATATATGTTGATTTGAACAAATGCATGATCTTGAACAATTTGTTTAATCTTCCTGAGCCTTAGTTTTCTCATATATAAAATGAAGATGATAATAATAATTCCAGCTTCCAGGTTTGCTCATAAAATTAAATCTGGTGATGTGTTTGTAAGCAAGTTTTAATTCTGAAGCCTTGATGTAAATGTCAGCTTGCAAGTCATCGCCAACAATAACAAACTTAGCAGGTTTTGAAGTATGAGTTCACTTCAGTTCTTTCAGCTTTCTCTCCCAGACTTATACACCATAAATAGGAGATTTTCATCAGTGGTGAGTATTGAGAGACTGACAAGTCCCCTAGTGTAGAAAGAGTTAAATAAAAGCTACAAAGACAAAGGACAGACAATCCCTCAAACTAGTGCAGAAAGAAAGTTTCCTTTAAAAAACACTTAGATGCCTTGGTTTACTACCAAGCAGCTGCCCAGGGTTTACTGAAGACGAAAATGTCCTTCTCCTTAACCTTCCCCTTGACATACCTCAAAGATGCGGGAAAAGATAAGATTTTATGAATAAATCCAGACCACAATCCAAAGTTCATTCTGCTATAATGAATTTCTTGGTGCTGGGAAATGCAACTTGGAAAGAAGCAAGCAAGCAAGGAAGGAAGGAAGGAAGGAAGGAAGGAAGCAAGGAAGGAAGGAAGGAAGAGAGAGAGAGAAAGAAAGAAAGAAAGAAAGAAAGAAAGAAAGAAAGAAAGAAAGAAAGAAAGAAAGAAAGAAAGAAAGAAAGGAAGAAAGAAAAAGAAAGAGAGAGAGAGAGAAAGAAAGCAAGAAAGGAAGGAAGGAAGGAAGGAAGGAAGGAAGGAAGAAAGAAAGAAAGAAAGAAAGAAAGAAAGAAAGAAAGAAAGAAAGAAAGAAAAGAAAGAAAGAAAGAAAGAAAGAAAGAAAGAAAGAAAGAAAGAAAGAAAGAAAGAAAGAAAGAGCAGGAGAAAGAAAGGGAAGGAGGGAGGGAGAAAGGCATGGGGAGAGGGTGGGAGGGAGGGAAAGAGAAAGAGAGAGAAAGATATGTTTCTATACTTCATCCACCTGTGCACACCATGACAAACACTTGATTCCTCTTCCCAGAGTAACTGTGCCTCTACAGTTATCCTGTTCAATACCATGGCTGCCAGACCCGTGGGACTGGTGAGCACTTGAGATGTGGCTGGTCCTGCGCTCTGAGCGTAGATATGCTCCGGATTTCAGAGATTGGTATGGCAAAGAAGCAAAATATCACACTGGTAATTTTTATATGGGTTACATGTAAAAATGTATTTTACCTATATAAAATATTTTATGAATACAAAATATAGTATCAAAATTCATCCTACCCAAGTTTTTTTTTTTACCTGTTTAGTGTGGCTACTAGAAAATTTATTACATACATGGCTCACATTCAGTGGCTTGCATTTTAATTTTATTGGACAGTACTGCTCCAAAGCAATGATTTTCAAATTGTGGGTTGTGATGTCTTCATGAATCATGAAACCAATTTAGCGGATTATGACCTATATTTGTTTTGAAGGCAAGTAAAATATATAGACTGGATTAGAATGCATGGCATTTAGCAAAGGTAAGTACTGTTCTATGAAACTTTGGCTTCAATTACACATATATTAGTTATGTATCAGATAATTATAGATAGTATTAGATAATAAGTTACAAAGAAAAGTGTAGTTTCACAATCAATAAAGTAAAAGCGTTTGAACACTCCTTTTCTAAATTATCCATGATGAGACGGTACTTTCTCGAGTCAGAATATCCCAGCATAAACTATAGAGGCTGTGATTTGTATCTAGGGAGATTCAGACATGAGTTAGGTCAAGTTCTGCCCATGGAAATTTGCAGTATCTCCTGATGCTGCACTAAAGTAGGAGAGAAGGGCAGCTGCACTGCCTATTAATCCATCTATGAGTCATAAAAGAACAGAGGCCGGCAGAGAAAGCAGCTGCAGCATGGACATAGATCTCTCAAGGCAGCTACTGGGGCCCTGGTAGGTGAAGGCGGAGACACAAACACAGCATCCCAGCATCAAGTCACCCAGGGAGCCAGGGCAACGCCAACACCTCTCAAAGGCAAATTAGACCTGGAGTTACTAATTTTATCCATAGAGATACGCTTCCTCCTCCAACACATCCCAGCATGGCAGGAAATTTTCCTCTCCAGACTTCTCAGGGAATCCACGACTCCAAACACTTTGTCCCTCAAGGTAATTAAATTAGAAAAATACAATTGCTGCACATTCCTAGAGGCTGTTCACTGATCTCAGCAGGCTCCTGAAGCAGCTTCCTTCCGAGGGTCAGGGGCTCAGCTCCAGGTTGACTTAGGGCCCAACTACAACATTGCAATAAGCCATGGTTAAATAACGCTTGCCTTACAGGGGGCAGGGCTGAGGCCCACCCAGAACCTTACCCTGGTGTTACAAGACCACAGAAGCCACAGAAGCTATGGCTCCTGCACTGTCACAGCAACTTACCCTCTGTGCTGCCCTGGAACTGTTGACATTATTCTTACCTAATTTCCCACTTAGGGAGGAAGGACCAGAGGGGCCCTTTGTCCCCAGAGGGCCAGGTCTATGGGGATGCTGGAAAAATGCTACTCTGCAAATTCAAGTGCAGTGGCAGCAGGCAATGTATAGGGAGAATGGATTAATTACATCTCATTGCTCCTAGCTGCCATCATTGTCACTGAAGGCCATTTTCAGAGCTTCTGAGGACATTGCTTCAGGAACTGACATCACAGGTCTTGATAAAAACCCAACTGCACTCCATGCTCGTGAATTTCCAAGTTTACCCGTATCAAGTGCCCCTGAGAATAAGACCTCAGACAGCTTAAGGCTCACAGAGCACCTCAGAAGACATTTTATTTAGGGCACATCTTTCATGCCAAGCCCTGCATTAAATGCTTAATACCTGTCGTGTATTAAATGCCTAAAACAGCCATGTTTAGCTCAATGCTATTATGACTCCCACATTACAGTCAAAGAAACTGAGGCTCAGAAAATATATCAGATGCATATAATCACACAGCTAGCACAATAGGACTAGGCTCCAGGCACATACGATTCCCAAGTCTCACACCTATGGCACCATCTCATCTCCCACTTCAAGTACTCTTGAAACAAGACCTTAGAAAATGGTTTGATCGGCCCAAAATAACATCCATGAACCTGAGTCCTGAGGTCTGTTTGTAGCATGTGGGGTGAGAATTGCTCTCAGAGTGTCTGGAGAGGGTGAGAACCCATCCTTCCCTGACACAGGCTGATGAAAGCAACATCCCAAGAGCCTTCTGGTCTAAGTCACCCTCCGGGGGACCTTGAACCAACGTTTCTGGCTTGGTCTCAAGTGCCTGAAGCTCTTGCTGAGGATGCTATCCATCCTGGCCAGCAGCTTCTGTTTCTCTCACACTTGCCCACTGTCCCTTCCTAACTCCCTTTGGAGCCTCAGTTGCCCTGGTGGGAACCAGCCTTTACAGGGTGGAGAATAGGAGCCCAGGAGCTCTCCATCCCTCTCTGTCCTGTCCACTCAGTCTGCACCTCCAGTCACTCCCATTCCTGCTGAAATTTCTCTTCTGCAGAGCTTCAGGTCCACCTGCCCAAGGGCCAGGCTGATTGGGCAGAAGTGACAGATTCTGGGAGGGGAGAACACCCTTTTCTCCTGTAGGGCTCTCTCTAGCAGACCTGATTTATTATTCTGATGAGAACCAAAACAAAATGTCCCTCACCGTGGCTGTAAATTCAGACACAATTCCACACTCATGTTAATGAGGAGAGCTGTGGAGAAGCTTGTCACCCTGTCAACACTTGCTGAAGCTCCACAACTGACAGAGACTCGCTTGCTGCAGGGGCAGAGGGGCAAATGCAGAAGCTGTTCCCTTATTGGGTTTTACTCAGCTTCCCACCCCTATCTGGCCAGGTCTGACCTGTTGACCCTGCAGCCTTGCTCCAGATATGAGACCAGGGTGGTCGGGGACTCACCCCCCAGACCTGCCATGTCCAGACAGAATCATCAGGTGACATCTCCGCAAAGATAAATACCCCGAGGTACTCGCTTGTTTAAAGTATCAATTCCAAAAAGGTACAGTCTCAATTTGGAAATAAACCCAGTGAAAAAAACTGAAAAATATACACCAAAATCAATGACTTCCACTGGGTCAGGATATTAAAAAATCACCTTTCTGTATGCTATGGTTATTCTATAATGAATATGTATCATTTTTCTAATCAGAAAAAAAGTTTCTTTAAAAATAGAGACTGAGGGCCAGTGAGATAGCTCAGAGGCATAAGCACCTGCCTGGCAAGTGCGAGGTCCTGAGTTAGATTCCCGGTACCCACATAAAGGAAAAAAAGGGCTGGTGGTATCACTCAGCGGCACAAGTGCCTGCTGGCAGGTGTGAGGTCCTGAGGTCGACTCTGGGTACCCACATAAAATATATATATAGACTGAAACAGATTCAGCTTGAGGACACTGATGAGAAGATTCGAACTCCCCAGGCTCATGGTATTTGGCTGACACACACATACCTGGACCCCTAGTATATGTAGGGTCCCCATCCTTGTTGTTGACGTACCTCTTCTCCTTTTGGTTCTGATCCTTATGGCTCTAACCTAGCTCTGTGAATGTCAACTGATCTTGACTATAACCCACATGTACCACATTATTGTTTGAGGCCATTTTCTGTTGCTATAAGGAAATACCTGAGACTGAATAATTTACAAAAAATGAAAGTTTGTTTGGCTCACAGTTCTGTAGGGTAGGAAGTCCAAGAGCATGGAGCAGGCATCTGCTGGGCATCTAACGTGGACCTTCTTGCTTCATCATCACATGGCAGGTAGAGCCATGGGGCAAGACAGAGCAAGTGAGTCAGCTCAGGTCTCTGTTTCTCTTCTTCTATAGCCACTCATGCCATCACAGCAGCCCTGCCCCAGGACCTCAGCTAATCTCAGTTACCTCCCAAAGTCCCCACCTCCATACGAATGTGGGGTTTACATTGCCAACACATGAACTCTTGGGGAAAATACTCAAACCATAACATTGAATCCTAGCATCAGTCTTGCCTGGGATCATGCTCAAGTCCAGCTCGGGATAGCCCTGTTCTCTGCAGCCTTGGACCCTGATGCTTCCCTTGAAGGCCTCCTGCCCAGCTGCTGTAGCAGCTTCTACCCTGGGTGCCCTTCTGGCTTCTGAAAGTCCAGTTTCAGGGATCCCACAGCCCAGAAACGACCAAGAAATAATTTAAGCATCCTCATGATTCCCAGGGGATTGAGGTCTCAGGTTATATTCTCACCAGCTCTGCCATGGAAAGTAGAGTTGGCTACTGAGGAGTGTTGATCATCTATATGGCACTTCTCAGTGCTTGTGGGTCAAGATGCACCACCATTATTGCCACCAAGGGATTCATCACCCTATGTCACCCCAGTATCCTCAGTTCTACTCAGTTCAACAGTTAATTCAGCATCCAGTTGATTCACCTTCCCCTGTCACCTGCTCTTATGGAGGAAAGATGATCCCACAGCTGGGTGTCCCACAACAAACCTCTGACCTGTGGAGAAGTAGACAACATGTCTCTCCTTATTTTTCATCTGCAACACTGCTGACACCTTCTCATCAATTGCGTACCAGTTCATAGTTTACAAAATACATTCGCACGTACTTGATTCTCATTGTAATTAATCCCTCTTCGCCAACAAGGAAACTGAAACTCAGGGCAGTCACATGACTACTCAGGCTCATGAAGCTGGTGATGAGAGTGGCAGGAGACATAGACAGACACTGTGTCTCCAAGGCAGGATCTCCTGTCCTACAGGCAATGACCCTTCTCCAAAATCTCCCGGAAGTGATCCTCCTGGAGGGAACCATCCATGACCCCCTTCACAGCCGACAACTTCCGTCAAGTCCAAGGGCAAGGAAGGCCACAGATCACTTCTTCATTCTTTGGAGGAAGCAAGTAAATCTATAGGAGACTGACAGGGCTTGAGTAGTCAGAGAAACTAGCTTTTCAGCGAAGATGGACATGTGGAAGATAAAGATAATTAAGGGGTGTGGACAGTCTGACAGGTACCAAGGTCAATAATAAGAAACAATGTGACAGGCAGGAACAATCAAAAGAAAAGGGGGGGTTATAATCCTGGAGTTCCAGTGAAAGACTGGAACTCGAGTAGGCAGGACATTTGTTACCCTCACAATAAACTCTGCTGATGGCTGACAGGACAGTGTGTCCTGACCCTCTCAGGTCACCTGCATACTCCAGCAGCAGTTCTCCCGGAAACCACAGCAGAAAGGAGCATTTCAGCAGCTTTGGAAGGAGAAAAGACTAATCCATGGAATGTCTGGGACACCTGAGTAGGCAAGGTTGGCTGGACTCGTATCCCCTGTACTACGTGTATGTGTTAGAGGCAGGGGCTTCTTACGTGTGGGGCTCTGCACCAAATACTGGGAATAAAGATAATTAGTTTATAGAGCCTGCTTTCCGGGAATCTTCCCTTCAGGGGATCAAACAAACAACTCTGCCAACAACTACTAAGCCAAGTATAGTAACAAGTTCTTCAGGGGTTCACAGAAGGCTTCCCAGTCCATGGGATCCATTCCTTGAAACTGAAAGACAACTTCGGAGCAAAGCATTCGAACCTGTCACCCTCGTCTAAAAGCTCAGTGAATCTTAGACACATCACTTAGCCACTCTGCCTCAGTTTCCTCATCTGCAAAATGGGAGCAATGTCAATGGTTTTTCCAGGCTGGAGTTGTCACTCAGTGGTACAACGCATACCTAGCAAGCATGAGGCCCTGGGTTCAACTACTATCACCTCAAAATGATAATAATAGCAACAGTTTGATTGCTGTGAGAATTAAACGAGTTAATACATGAAGTTCTTAGAAGACTACCTGGCATGTGGCTGGACTATTTACTTGTCAAAGAAAGTCCTTTTATAGAGCAACCCTGCATATACATTTTAAGTAGGCAGGATGCCCCACTGAATCATATCATTCTATCTGACAGGCTTTAGCCCAAAGGTGGTGGGGATTTCCCCTTCCTAATCAAATGCAGCTGGTTTGGGCAAACCGAGCCATCAGTCCCATGTCTGTAGTCTTGTCATCTTGGAGAAAAGCAATAAATATTCATTGTTGACTCAATACTGTGGACTCATCTTGCAGATCAAACGTTTAGAGCCTTCTACACACATTTGCGGGTGAATGAAGGTATAATCTTCCAGAACAGTCAAAGGATGTGTCACTGCACACCTCATAATTATCTTCAAAACCCGCAACTGATAAATAAGGCATGGAAAATTATCAGAGCCACTCTAGGAAATCACTCGCCTGCTTTGAGCTTTACATTTAGTGAATTAAACTAGTGTCTTGCTCCCCAGGGAGAATGCTATTATAATGCTTTCCCCAGCAGAAATCCTTCTTGCTAATGCAAACTAGGATCAAAGGGACAGGTTTTCCCATTATAGATGCCAGGAAAGAATCATGTTTTGAGTTGTTGCTAGGGAATCTGAGGGGCATAGTCCTCCAACCCTGGAGCAGGAGAGCTGTTGCATAAACCCATGGAGAGAAACAGAAACAGAGAAGGGTTTCCTCTGCTCTGGTGTACAGGGGCTGGTATCTCCACTTGCTCCCTCTCACCCTGGTGGCCAGACCCCACCCCACCGCCGGCTCTGCAGCCAGAGTCAGCGCTGGTGAGTTCAGCCACCCCCACCCCAACCAGATGCTCACTCAACCACTTATAAATGTCCTGAGAGTGAAGAAAGTAGAAGGATAAAACTTGTTTGTTTGTTTTTTAATTTAGGGAACACCCGCTCCATACCTTGGATTTTTGAGACAGGGTCTCTCTGTGTAGTACAGATGGGCCTTGAATTTATGGTCTTCCTTCCTGCCTCAGCCTCCAGAAAGCTGAGATCACAGACATGTGCCACCACACCTGGCTCAGAGAATACATTGTTGAAAAGAAATAAAAACAGATAAATAAATCTGGGCCTTTATAATTAATTTGTTTAATGTCACCATATTTTTCTGTTATTCCTGCGAGGAAAGCACACTGAAGAGTATAGGGACTAGATTCCTTTTTACACCACAGATTTCTCAGAAATAGTAGAGATGACACTCAGAAAACATGGTTTCTTTTTTTTTTTTTTTTTTGTGGGTACCAGGGGGTCGACCTCAGGACCTCGCGCGCCAACAGGCGCCCGTGCCGCTGAGCGATATCACCGGCCCCTTTTTCGTATGTGGGTTCCGGGAGTCGAACTCGGGCCCTCGCGCTTGCAAGGCAGGTGCTTACGCCGCTGAGCCATCTCACCGGCCCGAAAACATGGTTTCTTTACCACCAAATTTATGGCTTGTTTTTCAGAAGAATGAGCCTTCATTTACTCATCTGTAAAGTGGAGCCATACACTCAGTATACTTACCTACCCTGCAGAATCGATAGAAGGAACAACCTAAGTGACGTTTAGGAAAGCATCTTGAAAACTCTGATGAGCTCTAAAAATGCCAGGTGTCCTACAACGCTGACTCACTTTAATGCTTTTCAAAAGCAGAAAGGTAGAAAGACCATTTTGAGAGAAACTGTTGGAACATTTTACAGGCCATGAATCTTATTCTCTGCCACAGCATGAAGCCACACTGAACCATGGCCACTGTTAGGTTAGTTGAAGGCTGTTGTTAAAATGAAAATGTCATGGTTATTTATGGTTTAAGGCTTACCTGTTTCCAAATAGGCTTTCAGAAAGCATTAATTTATTGCCAATACTGTGTCTTGTATTACTTTGGCATTTGAGAGAATGAGGAAGCAGGGGGAAAATGGGTTTTAAGCAGAGTTGGGACTAGGAGGAAACATTTGGAGTAAATGCCCTTCCTAGGAAAAATAGGTCCCTGTAGGAAACTTTAGAGACAAGCCCAGGATGGCCACAGCTGCTCAGCAAGGGCTCTGGGTCCAGGCTATCTAGGGCTCATGGAAGCTGAGCCTCAAAACAGGCAAGGAAGTTGGGCAAGAAGTTACCCGGAAAGAGAGTCAGTAGTGTGGAGCTGGAAAGCTGTGCCCTTCAACTGAGGGGTGCAGCCAGCCCCAAGGTACTCAGAGAGCGGGCAGGGACCTCTCTGTCTTCCATGCTGCACTCTGGCCAGGCTCCCCTTTGGTGGGGGCAAAGCTCTAGGGAAAGAGATCAGAGAGGAAGGAGGAAAGTGGAGAGTACTGAGAAGGGCAAATGAAGAGCTCTAGGACCACGTGCAGAGAAGAGCCAGGTGCAGTGGGGTGCAGCGAAGACTGGGAATGGCAGTAGAGGAGAACTGGACTTCACATTATCTCAGGTAAAAATCTCAACCTGCTTAAAGCATCCTGCATCCTTTTCATGGGCATCTTTGGCATCCCATATAGATCACACACGAACTTTAGGAATCCTCAAAATGTGTTCTGCTTACCAATGCTGTACATACCCCAGCCCCGCTCAGAACACATTAGGCATCATCTGTATTCTGAATTCATCAGAAAGGCAGATGCACATAGCTAAATGGTCAATTTTTCTCTTTTTCCGACTGGAGACATTTTAAAGTCCAGTATTTTACAATACATATCCTGAACTTAGCAGTTAATAAAACATTTGAATTCCACTGGTGCCCCCTTTTAACAATAATGAACAAAGATGATGCAGTATAACTTAATGGAGAGCAAAATGCATTTTATCAAGAAAGAGAGTGAGAGAAAAGAAATTTAAGAAATTATGTACCCTGAAAAACCACTCTCTAAAGTAATGAGGAAGGCTAATCTAAGCCTTGCCAACTAAATAACTGTAAAATAAGATAAACGACAAGCAAAACAACTTTCTTTATTCAAGTTGAAATTCATCTTTGAGTCCAGTTGCAACTGCAGGTGACAAAGGGTTTCTTAATCATGTCAGGCCCTGTTTTTACACCGTGACAGCTCACCATGCCGGCAGATACACTGAAATTTTCTAAAGATGCCAATTAAGGGTCTCTGATATCTCTGTATCCTTCACCCCTGGACAGAAGCACCCCTACATTCTCCCACCCCAGGAAACATGCCCCTCCATGAGCACTTCCTTCCTCCTTTTCCACTCCCTCCACTTCATTTACCTTTCCACTGCCTTCTTTCAAATTCTGTCTCATTCTCCAAGATTTAGCTGAAGGCCACCTTTTCCACCGACCTTTCTCTAGAGTCTTTCAGTACAAATACTTTCTTCTGCTTGGCTCCCAGAAAAATTTCCCATACCTCTGATATGGTACTTACTATGGTCTGCTATTTGTTCTTGCTATATAAATAGCATTCTCCCAGGTATATGTGGCATTTCCTGAGACTTCTCTAGCCTGCTCTGACCATCTCACATGGAACCTGGCCCAGTTCCTGGCAGTGTATAACTGAATTTAATTAAAACAAGTTTTGTTCCATATACCACCACTCTCAGAGCTTCCTCAAATTTCAGATAGAAAATAATTATGTTATTTCATGCACTAGAAGTTATAATTCACCTGCTTGTAGTCTCTAGGATAGGGTGGTGCTATTTCATGACCTAAAAAGCATAATTTACACCTTGAAGTAAATAATGCCTTTAGACCACTAGAGCCGAACTTTAATAAGTTGACACCTCCAACATACAAGGCATCTGAGGAAATTAATGGATATCCAACATGAAAGCAACTATTTGACTCCTGCTGGAAAGATCAACTCCGATGCAGCTATGTCATATAATTGGAAATAGCATGGATTTGATATTTGAGTCTGTCCTTAGGTATTTTTAGAGCAGAGGAATTTACCAGGTAGTCTGGATGTGAGTGAATATAATTTTTAAGGGTGACTACTCCTGAGATTTGTTTGTTTCCACAGTTTCAATGTCCTATAAAGAATCAAACAGTCAGCACCTATATTGAGAGTTCTTGTTATTAGCAGTCCCATAGCCATGTTTACGTGTTGGCCTGGCCCTGATGTGGCCCCCAAGACCCACTGGTCAATGGACAAGAATCTATGGGAGCCTTGCTGATGTGTGACCAGTCCCTTCTCTAAGGGCAGCCATAGTATACTGTATTCTTTTCATAATCTAGTTTGAAGAGAATTTAAGTCTTCATGAAGACTGAAGATCCAGAGGACAGACTTCCTTGCATTTGGCCTTGGGAACCAGTTAACCCTGTTTACAATGTACCTTTTGCCCCTCTTGCTAACCACTCCCTAAAATTCTTATCCACCTTCCAACATCACATTTCCATCCAACCTTGAACAGCACTTTTTTAGGAAGCCTTATCAGGTCATTTCTCCCACAGTGTTCGCCTATGAGATGCCTGTTAAAATGAGTGGTCTTTGTTTAATACATAAAAGTGGGCAGTCTTGCCCTGTTCTTCAGTTCCACCTGCATTAGTCTAGTCATCTCAACTACATTATAAGGCCGATGAGGATAGAGACCTCTTCTTATATTCTGAATCAATTTCTCAAAGTGTTCTAAGGGTACCTTGGGCAGCAAATATAAACCATCATTTTGGCCTGTAGGCTGGCTGGCAATCTTTCTTGCCAAGGAACTTTGTGGTTTATTCAATGTAAAGAAGAGAAAGATGAAAGGCAAAATGACTCTTCAAGGAGAATAATTGAACAGCAAATGGTGACATGCTGTTCTCCAAGCTCAAAAAACACAGATGAAAAATAGACATTAATGATAGCAAAAGGTCAGACTCTTGGAAGAATTTTTGACCAAAAGGGTGGAGATTAATTAGGAATCCATTATTTATATCTTACCTACTTTCCAAAGGATACAGGCAGCTGATAGAGGGAGGCTATGGCACTTACTTCTGAATTAAGAGTCTGGAAATCCGATTCAGGACTTAACTTGGATATACTTACTGTGTAATTGGAAAAATCCCCATATTTTAAGCCTCGTGTACAAAATGAGAATAATCCCATCAACTGTTGTGAACCTTAAATGGATATGTATTTATATATATATTTGTCAAATGTTCTACAGATTTTAAGAATTCTCACCTAAGTGGGATTTCTATTTACCAAAAATCACTGGGAAATATAGATCATACATCATATTATCTTTGAGCTAAAATTACAAGATCTGGGGCCAGTGAGATAGCTCAGCGGTGTAAGCACCTGCCTGGCAAGCGTGAGGGTCCACGTTTGACTCCCGGATCCCATATACGAAAAAAGGGCCAGTGATATTGCTCAGCAGCACGGGCGCCTGCTGGTGCGTGAGGTCCTGAGGTCGACCCCCGGTACCCACAAAAAATAAAAAATAAAAATAAAAATAAATAAAATTACAAGATCACTTTCTATCAGCCATAGCTGCTCAAAAGGAACTACGAACCCCCAGCAGTAAAATTTCCCCAGCCTTGCTAGTCACAAAACAAAGTGGGGATTCCAACCTGGATGATCTCATATTCACTTCCAACCGTGAGATTTTCATTGCTTCCTGTATCATTCCCTTGATTTATATTCAAGACTGCATTTTTCAGATGAAGAAGGAGCTGTTCTGAAAGGTCTGGTCAATTGGAGTTCTCCCAGATAGTGCAAGACAGAGCCAGAGGACAAGACCAGCAGCCAGATTCCACATCTCAGCCACTGTGGTTTCTCTAATCCACACTGACATGAAGCTGCAGATATATTGTGCTCAACACGTGTGCCAAACAATATATGTAGACTCATCAGGTCCTGAGCCAAAGACCTTTCCTGCAGATTCCCACACAGGGTGCCTCAAAGTGTGTGTGGCTCAGGGCTCTGGGCAGTAAGGGAGGCCTGGTGGGATGTGACAGCCCAGCATGGCCCAGTGCATCACCCCACACCACCCTGCATTCTTGCTGTCAGCTGCCGTCCAGCCGTGGAGTCCTGTCTGCTGGGAGTTTTCTGCCCTCGGGTTCTTTTCAGAAATCTGACAGGCCTAATAAAGGCCCAGCACTGATGGAGCTGGGCGGGCTCTGCCTTCCCCCACAGCCCAGTGCTGCCTCCTCAGCTGACACAATGGGGCCGATTGTAATCACATCACACCCTCTCGTCTTTCATAATTACCCTCTTTCTCCAAGTGGCAGGGCATCCCAGCAGCAGAGAGGGAACTATTTTTAAACTAATTCCAACTTTTTTTAAAAAAGCACAAAAAAGAGTGTCATTTTCCACAGATATGATTCTAGTTTACAAATCCCCCCTAGGGACTAAAGTTGGCAGAAACTAGAAAATCCAAACAGAGCACTGGCCACCCACCGCTAGGGATCACCTCTGCTACCTGCCCAACAACCCACACACTCATTTCTCCCATTTTTCTTTTGCTGGGGTCCCTCTGCTCCGTGTTGGTCTCTTTCATCCCCTTCCTGGCTCTACAAAAAAAAAAACCCAAAAACTCCAGGAAACACCCAGAGGCTGTTGTCACTACACACACCTTCTAGCTTCTTCTTTTCCTCACCTCTCCTCCCCTCCCCACTTCAATCCCTACACCCTGGACTCCAAAGACCGGTCTTCCTTCCCTCCTCCTCTGCATCTGGGAAAGGCGATGGCTCAGAGAATGTTTTCTGTAACCTTCCCAAATCTCTTCATTGTGAGGAAAGAAAGCCAGAGGAGGGTGAGGGGAAGGGGAAGAAAAAGAGAAACCACCTAAGAAGGACTTTAGGTGAAGTCATCTGGCTTCAGCCAAGCTAGGGTGACCCCAGCTTCTCCCTGCAGGCCTCCCCAGGAACATTTTCAAAACTGTGCCCACAAGCATCCCCTAAAAGTGTGAGGGAGTGACCTCCTGCAGAGCAGAAGACATTCCAATGGAGGAATAGGAAGTGGAGGTGGAGAGGAAGCCAGGAAAGGAAGCTTTCAGGGACACAGAAAGAAAAGCCACTTTGAAATAATTATTAAGTGACATGAGCTTAGCCAAACTAAGTTAAAACTACAGTATTTGTTAATTAGGTATTTAATAAACCTGAGTTTCCCTTCCTGTCCCCTTCAGCAGGCGTCAGATGGAGCACCTCCTGTCATTCAGCCCATCTGCTTTCATTTTCCTCTAGAAAAGCCAGTGGAAGAGAAAAGGGGAGAGGTCAGCGGTAACAGTGAATAACGGTTCGTGCCTGAGCTGGGTGGGCACCCGCCAGAGAGAGCTCAGAGAAGTGCAGGAAGCCAGAGTGAGCCCACGCCAGGCCCTGGTTTTCTGTAACTGCTAGCTCAATAGAGTACTGTCAGGACAGGGCAAGTTTAAAAAATACTTCTCAACTCCTCCGGGACCAAGGTTTACTGGTGTAGAATTATTCCTGATTCTTGGGACCAAGTGGCAGCTGAGTTCTTATCAATGAAAAGTCATCAAACAAGCCTTCTCTCAAGGGGGAGAGACTGAAGAAGTTTCTAGGGAAATCACCTGGATTCATGGAGAAAACATTAAACTAAAAGTCATGGCTGTCAGGAAGCCCTAAATCTGAACCCCGGAGAGGAGAATTCTGATATGTAAGAGCTCTATGTGGCCGCTAATTAAAGCTGGCTGAAAAACAGCAAGGGGAAGCACAGACTCTGGTCAGCCAGGTCTGGGTTCAGCCCTGGCTCCTATCCTCATTAACTGCACAGTCTTGGTCAAGTTCCTTGGCCTTTCACAAAGCTTACTTTCTTGTCTTAAGTAATGGAAATGAAAAGGGCACCTACCACCATAGCAAAACCACCACAAGACTGTCCTCAGCAAGTCTGATTGATTGAGTCCCCTTTTGGTGGATTGATGCCCCGTTCTGATTGGTTGTTGGCCAAGCCACACCAGTACCATAAATATCCTAATTCCTAAATATCACTCCTGCCTAGTTTATAGCGTTGCTGTGAGAAATGAGCAAAACAATGTAAGGAAAATGCTTAGTTTGGACCAATTTCTGTTGGTATTTGTAATGGGATGACTTGTATCCCCTAATTGTTCTGGATTGAAGTCCTAACCTCCAGTACCTAAGAATGTAGTGTCCTCTGGAAATAGGCTCATTACAGATGTGACCGGCTGTGTTTGAATGAGGTAGGGCACCTGCTGAGGAGGCATCTAACCCAGTACACCTGTTGTACCTATAAGAAGGTGGCCATGTGAAGACTTAGGGAAAGCATAAGATAATAGAGGCATCTGGAAGGTAAGGGATGCCAGGGATTGCCAACCATCTTCAGAAATCACGAGAGAAGAATGGAATATATTCTCCTTCAGAGCCTTCACAAAAAACCAACCTGGCCAACACCTTGATTTTGGGTTTTTAGCCTCCAGCACTATAAAAGAATATTGCTGTTGTTTTAAGCCATGTATTTGTAGTTGTTTGTTATGAAAGTCCTAGAAAACTATTGTACTATTATACTGGGTATGTTCCTAAACGCCCACTAAGACCATGAATTCATAAAGTATCAGGGAAGAGAAGACCTTAACATTCATTTTAGTTCCATTTATTCACCTTTGATGCTTGGAAACCCCTTTTCAGCATTCTCGCTAAACTGTGTTTGGCTTGTGCCTGCATAACTCCAGTGATGAGGAGCTTACCACCCGGGATGACAACCAGTGTCTCTCACTACTGGAAAAGCTATTCCTTATATTGGGCCAAAGTCTCTTTTCCTTGCAGTTCCGCCCCTTTGGTGAAAACTTCCTCCCTGAGACTTTCTACCACATGAAACCCCAATCCCTAGCATTCAACAGCCATTCAAATTCACAGTCACTGAACAAGCCATGTTCTTGCACGTATCAGAGTTTCAGCAAATACAATTTCTTTTTTGTATAATGAAATTTTCCTTTCTCAATCTAAAGAGTAATCTATTAAGATCCTTTCTGGTTTTATCTCCTGATAGTATATAAGTTATGCCATAAGAAAAAGCAATCCCAAAGTCTGTTCTTCAAAAACCAAAGGATTCTCACACACTGCTCAACCACTGTGACTCAGCAGGGGGACTCTGTTCACTGTAGTCACTCAGGGACCCAGACCCATAAGGCAGCCACCATCTTGAACACAACCAGTCACCATGGGAAGGAGAAAGCTCTGGAAAGTGTCCCCTCAACGATCAAAGGTGCCAGCCCACAAGGGATAAGCACCATTTCCTCCCACAACTCATTGACCAAAACTAGTGACAAGGTCCCACCTAAACAAAAGAGAGCTGGAAAATGTGATCCTACTGTGTGCTTGGAAAACCAGGCCAGAAATACTCGGCAAAGGGACTGGTGAGATGGCTCAGCGGCATAAGCGCCTGCCTTACAAGCGCGAGGGCCCGAGTTCGACTCCCGGAACCCACATATGAAAAAGGGGCCGGTGATATCGCTCAGCGTCACGGGTGCCTGTTGGCGCTCGAGGTCCTGAGGTCGACCCCCCGGTACCCACAAAAAAAAAAAAAAGAAAAAGAAATACTCGGCAAAGGCCCTGAAGGTTGCTCCACCCGCTCTGTGTCACTCTCCCTGCTGGCTGGGCAGTGCCAGCACTTCGCATATCTGTTAGTCATGGTCATTATCTCATTGTGTTGCCATTCTACTTACTTGCATTTTCATCTCCTCCTTGAGACTGAGAGTTTCTCAAGGACTGGAGTAGATCACAACAAATGTTTGATGGAAGCATGCATTTGAGAACAGTAACCATAGGTCCACAGGAAAAGCCAAATTCCTTGCATGGTTTCCAGGGCCCTACATGATCTGAACCCCACCGCTTCTCTGTGCTCTCTCCTAGCTCCAGCCGTACTATCACTGGAACTCAGCGGGTCCACCCTGCCTCAGCCTTCACACTCACCATTCCCCAGGGCTGAGCAGCACGTCCCCTGCCATTTGCCTGGCTCAGTACCCCACTTCCCTCATCTTATCAGAGAAGCCTCTCCAGACCTTGTTCTACAAAATATCACCGTGCTCCCTCCACACACACCCAGTTACCTCCTTGGATTCCCTTGTTTTTTATTTTTCTCCATAGCACTTACCACTTACTGAGGCAAACACCCACAAATGTATGTTACATTATTACATATTAAATATCGTCTAGTATACATTACATAAGTATTTTTGGTATTCATTTATTTATTTACTGTCTGTTCCTCAACCTGGCATCCACATCCACATGGATGTAACTTTAGTGAACAAAGGGCCAGGATGCAGCAGGTACTCAACAAATATCTGTCAAATGCATAAGTGACAGAGGAGCAAATGTATCTCCTGAGTCTCCACATCTCCGGATCAAAATGCGAAATTCCTCCCTCTCCTATGACAAGATTTTAAGCCCTTTCAATATATGTGCCACCCAGAAGTGATCAGTGATCACAGAGCAGAATGACCCTTATTTGTGTGCTTTGTATTTCAATTAACAAAGCCCAAGTTTAAGTAATAATTTGAGAGTTTCAAGATTCTCACTATTGACTGTCATAATGTTTATTTACTAACTAAAACCTTCCATGTTTTTCATATATAAAACTGTAACTTTTCCTCTCTCTGGAATCTTTTATTTTGGACCTAACATTTCTCCCTCTTGATATACTTGTCACTTGTCTTCCTTTTCATTTTTAACATCATTTATTCTTGCACTGATTTATTGAGTGTATACTATGTGCAAAACCTACATTAAGTGCTGGGGAGTATTATATGATAATTTTATAATTCCCATACGAAAAAGATGGATCAGATAGATGGACTTTAATTTAGCAGGAGACAAAACAAAGGCCCCTTCTCTGAGTAAATGGCAGATGGCAGAGCCATCAATAATAAAGGGCAATATTGATACTCCAGAGATGCCATGCCTAGAGCCCTGAAGATGAGAAGGCAGGTAAAGCCCCAGAGGAGAGGGGTTTAGGAAGATCGTATAGTTGTAAAGGCAGTTTGGTTTAGAAACATCACATATCTTCAAGATAGATTTACCTTCTCTGAATGTGTCCCACAGCACTAAGGACCTCACCAATCTTTGTTCAAGACTGTGTTAAGGATTAGGCTTTCCCGGTGTCCACTGATAAATAAGACATGTCATATGTTCCAGCAATTTCAGGGTGGCCCTTGAACAGAAGAAGAGCCAGGATAATTATTCTACTTGGTTTCAAACCATATTTATTTATTTTAATGTCAGTTACTGGCTAAGTATTGTACATAACAACTTAATTGTCACTCCAACCCTACGAGGTAGGCACTGTCATTACCTCCATTTTATACATAGGGAAATTAAGAGACAGAGAGGTTAAGTGATCTTCCCACAGCTGGACCGTGACGAGGCTGAGCTTTGAGCCTGAGCAGTCTGACTCAGGAGCTGATGGTCTCAACAACTCTAGTCTGCTTTGCTTCCTCGCAGTTGGAAATAAGGACAGACTACAGTCCAATGTATCACATAAGGGCTGAGTAACAAACATGTTTTTATGCTAGTCACTAAGCCAGGCCACTCCTAATTCAATCAGCCCTCAGATATTGCCCAGAGCTGAAATTGAAGAGAACGGTGAATAACTTGGGTTAATGGAGAGGGATTAAATGAATTGGAGGATGATTCAACCTTTTATTCACTGAGCATTTACTCATTAATTCATCTTCTTATTCATCCTTTCGTGTGTCTGCCCCTCTATTCATTCAAAATCTATGTACTGAGCACTGTCACTGTCCTGGACACACAGCCACATGCTGCAGGTAAGACCACATCTGACCTAGATGGACCTTGCAGTCCAGGGGGGGAAAAGCAGGCAAATGAAGCCAGTGGTGTAGCATGGTAAGACCTGGAAGAAGGGCACTTGTGGGAGTTTAGGGGGCTAATTCCCCTTGCATTTGGGAGAATGGACAAGGGGCCAGGAGGGAAAAGATGAGTGAAGAATGCTTCATGGAGAAGGAATATTGATTCAACCCCAGACAAAATTTTCTAATCTTAATATTTCTGGGAAGAGTCTAAAATTTACACAATTTCCATCAGTGACAAGAGAGAAGACTGAACACCCTTTTCAAGAAAGTCACTGGGGACAGTCGTTGAGGCACAGGTGTGGAGGCCAGTCAGGCCTGCATTCAAATCCTTACATCTCTAGGCGGAAAATGCGCACTGAAAGATGAGTACAATCATAACACACCATTATCACATTGCACTGAGAGCCAAGTAAGGTTGTGTGTGAGGTGCACAGCACAATTATTATCAGCTGACGTTTGTTACCTTCTTTTCAGATTTGTAGTCACTTTTACTTGTTCCCTTAGTTCTTCACTTTCTTGGTAGCTCTAACGTTGGCTCCAAGATCAAAGTTTGTAAGTCTCTTTTCTCTTTTACATGGGGAATAAAAAGGGAATATAATTTTGTTAAACTGATTTTTATTACTGCGAATTTATTGTGTCCCATGGTTCTTGGTGACTAGGTAACCAACGGACGAGCTAATTTATTATTTTAGCAATTTAAACAAGACTTAGGAAGGAAGACACCCTGTGATCACAGAGCACTGGAACTGTACTAATGAGAAGATTAAAAGAAAGTTCAGCTCACAGAGACCCAGATAATCACAAATGTACCCAAGGATAATTAACAGTCACAATTACCTGGAACTATATTATGTGCCTGGTTGGTTGTTCTAAGGTCAGCCTGTATTGAATAGATGAACTTAACAGAGGTAATGAATAAGTTATTTGGAAGTGGCTGGTGGGGCTCCTTCATAATAAATATCTGGAGAAATATGAGAGGACACCTAAGGTTCCACGGTCCCTTCATCTTAATCGTCATCTAGGAACCATGTGCCTTCCTGCTTTGTGTGCTTCTCCTTTATGCAGAAGCATCATCCGCCAGGGATCCAGTCCATCCGAGAACAAAGTCCCGAGCCTTCTGACTCTGACAGTTACTGTCCCTTCCCAGCACCGCCTTGAGGACCTCTGTAGGACAGCGGAGAGCTACGGTGCCAAGGAACAGGTCTCAGAGTTTGTATGGTCCCTTCATTTCTTTGCAGGCTCCTTCCACTCCATGCTGCGCACTGCAGGCTGCTCCTGAACTGAGCCCAAGCGGACAGGAGAGGATGGGCACAGACGGGGACACAGTGGTCCTGAAGAACATGCTCCTTGGCGTCAACTTGATTCTGCTGGGCTCCATGCTCAAGCCCTCAGAGTGTCAGCTGGAGGTGACAACAGAAAGGGTCCAGAGACAGGCAGTGGAGGAGGAAGGAGGTGTTGGCAACTACAACAAATCCAGTAAAGGGCAGCCTGTGGTCTTCAACCACGTGTACAACATTAACGTGCCCCTGGACAGCCTCTGCTCCTCGGGGCTGGAGGCCTCGGCTGAGCAGGAGGTGAGTGAGGAAGACGAAGCTGTAGCAGAGTACACGGGCCAGACCTCAGACCACGAGAGCCAGGTCACCTTCACCCATAAGATCAACCTCCCCAGAAAGGCCTGCACATGTGCTGGCTCAGGCCACATGCTACGCGAGCTGCTGAGCCGGATTGAGATGCTGGAGAGGGAGGTGTCGGTGCTGCGGGACCAGTGCACCAACTGCTGCCAGGAAAGCGCCGCCACAGGTAGAGTCTGAAGGGCTGGCAGTGGGGTCCCAGGTGGGGAAGGAGAGGGCAGGGTGGGCAGAGATGGGGATGAATGAGTGAGCAGGGGCAACACCCAGCATCTCTTTCCACGGCCCAAGGAAGAAAATGTCCCCGCTCATAGCTCTCAGTTAATGTAAGATCTAAATGCAGTCCTTCCCTGGGGATTCAGTTCAGGGATCCTCTACACTGCTTAGCCAGTTTGAAATACATTAACCTGATTTTGGGGGGATGAGTCAAGTAATGGTACATTGGTTCAGCACAGCGACTTGGCTGGCAAGCAGGGAATTTGCTGTCTGTCTTCATTCATCTTTGGCGTTCACAGGCTGTTGGATTGATACCTATTCATGTTAACCTGAGGGACTAGGGAATGCAGGTGCTCTGTTCATTCAGCCGAAGCCTTCTCCCATCTGAGTAATGATCGTCATCAAAGTCTCGGAGGATCTCTTCTCATCTTTTCCAGCATAAGCACTATGCTGCTTATGTCCCCTGCCCTATCCATAAGCACACACACACACGTGTGTAATGTGTACACACTACACAAGCACACATATGCTTGCACACACACTTGTAGAGCTAATCTCACTCCCAAAAAGCTGAAAGGGGATTTTCTTCTAGCCTTGCCCACCCCCTAACTAGTAAAACTCATGAGTTCTTATCTGTACCTTTCTGTGAAACACAATCAAGTCTCTAGAGCTAGACTCCCTGCGTTCAAATCTTAGCTCTGCTACATTTATGCCTGTGACCAAAGAAAGTTGCGTAGCTTTTTCCTTCTCTACAAGCAGTAACAGACTAGAGCAACAGGGGCTTGTTAACTATAAAAGCACCAAATCAGATGAGAGCCTGGTTTCTCTGTGCACCATAAGAACAATAGCTGTTACCAGCAGAGCCCCAGTCAACTTCCTGCCCAGCGTTTCTTATCCCACGCAGAGCTGTCTTTGATGGGAAGGGGCATTAGCTGTATTCTCTTGAGTGCAAGTGTTCACTCTTGTAGGATCCAGTATCTCAGGGTTTTCTCAGGGTAAAAAGCAAGGTGAAGTTTTAACAGCCTTTGTGGCCCACAGCCCCCAAGGATAGCGGACAGGCTCTCCTGAGTCACAGCAAGATGAAGGTCAGTCTTTGAGTAAGGAAGTGTTTCCCTGGTTTTTCTCACTTCTCCTCCTGATAAGCAACACCATAGACAAACACTCTAAGACTAGAAGAGGAAGCGCAGTGGTTCAGTCTCCTGTTCCGTTAGTGGGGACGGACAGGTCAGTTCATCTTTTCAATGGAGCTAGAGAATGAGGGAAAGTTATAGCTATCCATGGACATGGTCTCTCTGTCGCTCAAGAGGTCAGGGTGGCATTTTTTCTTTTTTAATTGAGACAGAGTCTTGCTAAATTTTTAACCAAGTTGCCAATACTGGGCTTGCACTTATGATCTTCTTGTCTCAGCCTTCCAGAGTGCTGGGATTAGAGGCATGTGCCACCATGCCTAGCTCCAGGGTGACTTCTATAAAAGAACTTTTGACCAGCATCCCACCAGGATGCCTGGCAGATTGGAAAAAATCCAGAAGGAAGAGCTATGTTAAACAACAGCAGTGAAGTATATTTTTAGGCCACTGGGGCTGCATGAGGTGGCAAGGTGGGCTTACGAGATTTCACATCCTCGGGTCCAAGGGCAGAGAAGGATGCCGAGCAGGTACTCAGTTTGAGTTTTTTAATAACTTTATTTAGACAGATAAATTAACTGCTGTAGCTGTGCCACAATAAGGACTTGGACAGGGATCCCAGCAAACAGTAACTAACTGAGTCCGAGGTTTCAGGAAGCCTGTGGAGTAACCCTGGCACTGCCTTTTGATGAATGAGCAGTCAGTGATGTCAGGGAGAGGTGGAAGGACGGGCTTGTAACCCAGGTGGCCTTCCCCTGCATAGCAGACTCAGGGCTCACTCCATCCCCTCTTATCGCCTTCAATCCCCAGAGCTGGCATCTTGGTCAGAGTCCTCTCCTCAGTCTGTTGGAACCCCATGGCCTGCCCAAGTAGAGACTGACAGGCCTCAGGGACAGCCCTCAACCCACAATGACATGTGACCTGCACTGTGCCCAGAGCACCCGCAGGATTGAGCCCAAGTTCCTCTCCCTGGGACTTCATTCGAAAATGCAACCTGACTTGGGTGCCTTTCCTTCTCCATCTTCCCCTCTTCCCTACCAATTTTTCCTGCAAATATTTTCCAGTAAGTCCCCTCTTAATGAATCTTCATCTAAAGTCCACTTCTAGGAAACCCAGCCTAAGACACCCTGAGGGTGAGCTCCTGGAGACAAGGGACCAGCTCTTCTTCATCTGTGCCCCCAGCACTGTGCTAGGCACAGACAGCCACACTAAGTGAAAATATTTGTTAGTTTATACATACCAGACTATGTTGAGCATCACTCTCGGCAACTCAAATCAGATCAGAGAATGAGTAGAGATCCCTGCCCTTGCCTCCCCGGCACCATTTATAGGAGAGGCCACTGCTGCCCTCTGACCTTCCCCTTGACCATTCCAGGACAACTGGACTACATCCCTCACTGCAGCGGCCATGGCAATTTCAGCCTCGAGTCCTGCGGCTGCATCTGCAACGAAGGCTGGTTTGGCAAGAACTGCTCAGAACCCTACTGCCCGCTGGGCTGCTCCAGCCGGGGCGTGTGTGTGGACGGTCAGTGCATCTGTGACAGCGAATACAGCGGGGACGACTGCTCCGAGCTGCGGTGCCCGACAGACTGCAGCTCCCGGGGGCTGTGCGTGGATGGGGAGTGTGTCTGTGAAGAGCCCTACACGGGCGAGGACTGCGGGGAGCTGAGGTGCCCCGGAGACTGCTCAGGGAAAGGGAGATGTATCAATGGCACTTGTTTATGCCAGGAAGGCTACGCCGGTGAGGACTGCGGGCAGCGGCGGTGCCTGAATGCCTGCAGCGGGCGAGGACCTTGCCAGGAGGGGCTCTGTGTCTGTGAAGAGGGCTACCAGGGCCCTGACTGCTCGGCAGGTAGGAAGGGGAACACTGTGGGTGCTGGAAATAATGACAACAGGCCACCATCCTTGAGGGGTGAAGGTGGTTATTATCCATTATTTCTTTTGCCAAAGCACAAAACCACACAATGGGTGAGTTATAAAGAAATGGCGTTTATCTTGGCTCACAGTTCTGGAAGTCCAAAGTTTAGGGGCTGTATCTAGTGGTGGCTTTCGGGTGGCAGAGTACCAAGGTAGTGCAGGGCATCACATGGCAAAAAACCAGGAGCATGTGTGGATCTCTTCTGATCTCACTGTTTCATATAAAGCCACCAGAATTCAATCGTGGGGACCCTACTCTGACGACCTTAGCTAATCCTAATCACATCCCAAAGACCCTCACCTTTAAACACCATAGCCAGATTTAGTTTCCACTATCATAATAATTCATAATGAGAATTAAATTTTGCCTCTGAAGCCGTGAGGGACACACTGAAACCACACCCAAGTCATACCAGCCAGGGAATGAGGTCCTGGGACCATCTTAGCGAAGCCATTCTCAAGCTCACAGGGATTCCAAAGAGTTGCACCTGTGCAAAACATCTCCCTCATCTGTCTCAATATTCCAGGGACATCTTCTTTACAGTGCCACTCAAGGGATGATGGTTAGGCTGTGATGCTCCCTGAATATCTTGGAGTTTACAGATTTCAAGATCTTATTAATTTACAAAATGATCTGGTGTCCACATGGAGAAAAGTGTGTGTAGGCAAGAAATTAAATGTAAACAGGAACAAAATACTAAAAGCAATAACTAACATTCTAAGGAGCATAGAATATTAAAAGCGTATGACTTATTTTGTTCCAGATGACTACAGCACAAACAAGAACCAACCCCGTGTGTAGTCCACACTGTGGAAATGGATAGGAAGGAGGTGTGCTAAGGTGGAGGTCTAACTCCAGCAGTGAGAAAGATGCCAATATCATAATAGGGCTGATGATTTTGCATTCAGATCAGGTTACTTTCATTATTTCACTATTTCTTATCACCTCTGAGTGAATTAGTGACTATCACTCATAAATTTGTGCTTTAAACAGTACAGATTAAGTAACTGATCCTTCTATTTAAAGCTCAGAACATCCACTGGAAAATTCTAAGATAAGAAATAACAACACTTTAAAACCTTCTAATTGAGTAATTCTAGGAATTTTCTAAGGGAGGAATCCTGGGAAACCAGTGTCACCAGCCTACTGTCCTTCAGAGGCATCAGCAATTCCCACCATGTGGCAACACATGATTTCAACTTAAATTCTTCTAAGACCAGTCACAATTATGAAATGGAAACAAAACAATAATCCATTCCTTAGGAAATTATTTTTTCATTTTTCCTATACTGTATTTTCTATATTCAGATATTTCATTTAGCCTCTTGGTTTTGTTCACTGAATAGGAATATCTTTCTAAAAATGCAGTCATTATACCAATTGTTCCGAAGCAACATTCAAGCAGAAGTTAAGCCTCACTGTTTCTGAATTCAAAGTCACCAGGCAGTTACTGAAGGCAGAAGCATAACCTAGTTCCCACATAGTGGATGAGACCCCTTGAGGCCCATTTGGAGAATGGTAAGGTTCAGTGTGAGCCATCATTGTGTTAGTACCGTGCTGTAGCACACATGCTTCTTCATAGATTCAGCATTTGTGGACCTGCACATACCTGGCACGTACTTGACCTGCTTTTCTCCAGGGATGGGTCCATTTGTAAACAAAATCTTGATCTAAGCTAGAGCCCAACCTGAACTAGAAACAAAACCTGGTCCCATCAGGAAAGACTGAGCAGCTGTTAGAGTAACTACAACTGCGTCGAATCCAAACTGTGAGCACATGTTACCTCCAACACGTTATCTCTGAGGCTTGAGGGAGATTTTTGTAGGCCCTGATAAATTACTTTATAGGTTCCCAGGGCATGTGAAGAAGGACAGTTGCATAATCTCCATCTGTTTCTATAGCAACCCTGGAGCCACCTCTCATTGCAGGAGGAACTGCTCTTAATGCCTGCCTTTAAAACCAAATGCTACAGGTCTCTTCCTGAGAGGTATCCAGGTCATTCGCTAAAGTGCTCCTTTGCTTGCTTTTTGTGAAAAGGCTGTAGGAGAGGGGTTGATTTTCCCACCGTTTGACATTTCTGTCCAGGTGCACACATGACATCACTGCTGCTCCCATTGCTTCCAGAAGTGCAAAGAGGAAAGAAGGGTCAGGAAGGAGAAAACATGGAGAGCACAGAGACTTCCTTCTAGGTCACCATTTTCTCTTAGGCAAGGACATGAAAAATAGCTGCCCATTGTGTAGATTTTATTCTGAAGCTCCCCAGGTCCCCAGGACTTGAATGCAACATAAGAGTGACAGCAAGGCCACTACATTTGACTCTTAGCCTTGATCTTCGTTTACTGTGTGCCATGGGACAAGATCTCAAACTTTCTGCCTCCATCCCCTTTTTACGTAAAGATAATAGAACAAAAACAAAAAAATCATGAATGTGAGCACTTAAAACAGCCCTTAGAAAGCTTCTTATTTTACAGATTTAAAAAGCAGCAATCCAGAGATACAGAAAGGTTTTCCCTGAGCCAGACAGCTCATTAATGGCAGAGTAAGAATGAGAACCCCAGTCTCCTACCAACTCCTTGCTGTTTTTAATCCTCTCTGAGATGCTAAGTAAAACAGAATTGAGGAATAAAAATGTTAAAGCCACATACACAAAGAAGTAACCTTTTGATATGAAAGCTGAGCCCTACCAAATGGTAAAAAATGATGTGTTAGGGATGAGGTGAAGAAGCATGCGGAAACACTTGTCTGCATCTGCTCCCAGTGGTACTGGTGAGGGGCAAGTGGCCAGTGAGCTGACCACAACTCCCTGTGAGTAATAGGAATGAAGGAACCACCAGGGCAGGGTCTTGAAACAATCCAGAAAGTTCTTCCCTTGACTCAAATCGACCTGCAGAGATTCAGCATCATAGGCTTTGCCTCTGTCAGGATTGCAGCCAGCCCAAGCTTTGGCACCTGAAGCCACTTGCTCCTTGGAGCAACACATCATGGAACTAATTCCAACTGCTCTCACCTCCTAAGTGCAAAAGTGATACAAAATCTAAAAAGTAAATGGTGTGGCTACTTCACAGTTAAGCAACCCTGATTCTTCAAACCACAGGTTCTTCTTTTTTAGCAGCCTGCTCTTGCCCAAGGTCAAAGTTGGAACTCCAAAGAAAGTAAGACTAAAGGCTTTGCACCACCATAGGCAATAATAATTAAGGCACAAGTCTCTTCTATAGTTCGCTTTGTAGTTAAAGATCATTTTGTTTGATTAGGATTACTAACACGCAATGTGTGCAGCTACTGCTAACTTACAGGGCAAGTGGCAATGGTCTCCTCCCTCAGGCCGCCCCTCCCAAGAGTGCTTCCACCATCAATGACACCAGGTGTTCCTTTCTGGGTCAGACGTTAAGGTAGTGTTCACCACTAGAATCAGGTCTCCACAAAGTTGACAAGATAAAAACTTCTTCTGTCATTACCTTCTGCTGTCATTATTAACTTTATTTTCTGGAAAAAAAAAAAGGAATACACTGACTTGTCCCACATGCCCTAAAAGTTGTTGATGACTTGCAGTGGCCATTTCTGTCACTATGACAGGAGCAATCTTGCAAAAGATACTCAGAGTCAGTGTGTGCAATCACAAGAAGCAGGTACTAGAAAAAAATGTTCTAAAGAGTTTTCTCATCGCCAGGATGAGCACCAGTCTGTAGATCACATCTTGTAAGATCATCTGAATGATTTCTACTGTGTATATGAGGAGGGAGCGTGCAGAGATGAAGGCAGCCAGCAGGTGAAATCTATAACCTACTCTATAAATTGTAGGAGTAAGAACTCAAAGCACAGAACGTATGGGTTTGAGAATCAGTTCTGCTACAGCCCAACTCCCTGACTTTTGACCCATCCTCAACTGAGCTTTAGTTTCTTCTCTTGTGAAGTTGACATAATCAATTACATCTACCCAAACCATCTCGTAGGGCTGCTATGAGAGGATTTTAAAAAATGATAGTCCGGCATATAGGTAGATGGTCTGTCGACAAACTGTCGTTAGATGATACAGACTGAAACAGGATATACATGTAAGCCGGAACTGAGTACTGCTTAAGAGATTTTAGAGTCATTTTGCCTGGATTCAAGCCCCAGTTTCTGTATTTGTTTACTGTGTGACCCAGTTTCCTCAGTGATAAGGTATTAGCAATAATAATTACTAGCCCTTTATGTTGGTAAGCTGAAATGAGATGATCCTTGTTAAAGTGACTAGCATTGTGCCTGGTACATAATAAACGCTAGATATAATCACACCAAATACTGATAGGTACTGTGTACCAATTCTTCCCTGGATCCAGGAGTCATTCTATACATGTTATACAAGCAGACCTAAAGGTCTTAGAGCAGTTCATAGCTTCAATAATGTCAGAATTATAAATGATACAAGCTTATAAAATATCACTTGAGGGTTTAATTATTTAAATTTCATTTGTTTTTTAGTTTTATAAATTTTTAAATTAATTTTTAATTTTTGTTTCTGCTCCTATTTGCCATCTTCAATCAGAATAAATTCTGCTTTCCAGCATGTTTTGTATAGTGAATGATTGTGAGCAAAAGCAATAAGAGGAAATACCTGGCATTGCAAATATATTCTGCTAATTTCTCTTCCTCAAGTCTAGAATCAGTTAAAGGGCTTCTCATTTCTGCCTTTGCCAAGGATTTGAGGTTCCACTGCGAGCACGAGGAGCCAGGTGCTCTCCAGTCACATGGGCCTGTGAAAAGCAGCTGGCCTAGGCACACTCACTTGGAAAAGTAAAAGGATGAGATTGCCCAGAGGAGAAATGCTAAACCAACAACAACTCTTAAGCCAACCAAAGCCTCTATTACTCATACATGTAAATGTATAAATTAATTATAACCATTTAAATATTGGCTTGATCTTTGATTTAATCTATGAGCAGGTCCAATCATAGACACATTGAAGTTAGCCTCCTAATTAGTCTTAAATGTTCAATTATTTGATGCCACACTGTGATGAAGGTTCACTTCCCAAGGGAATCATACATGAAAGGCTATTTCAATGTGGTTTAACCTTTGGTAACTCCAAGTAGCATTTGAGAAGTCAGACAAGAATGAAAATCAAAGCTTTCAAGAATGCTTCTTGGTCATCATCTCCAAGGTCAAGGCTAATAAAAATCAGCTTAACACGAGTTACATTTCTTTCAAAACTTAGTCTTCTTTTAAAAGGAAAAACACTAAATGCCTTAATCAGGCCATAAGTATGTAGGACTTATGGTTTCAACTCTTTATAATTTGCAAGATAACTGGAATGGGTACGTCTACTCGTCAAATCAGAGATTGGCTCTCTGGGCAACCTGATAACAGTAACATATTAAACACCAAAACTTTTGGCCAATGGTGTGCTGGAACATATCTACAACTGGCTCCCTGATGGGGAAAAAAAATTAAAACCTCGATTTGTAACATTTGCTAGTTTCCATGGTGTAAGTACTTTCCTTGTAACCAATTTCAAACCACCAACATGACATCACCAAATATGGAGATACTGAGAGATACAACACATAAAAATTACTTTCAGAATAGAGATAATAGTAAAATGTATTTAAATGATTTAAAAGTGTTGTGTCTTGAGTATTTATTACCTTTGTATGTTTGTTTTTAATATAATTTACTTCATTGTAAGTTTCATCTTTAAATACCATGGCTAGATCTAACAACAGTCTTGCAAAATTCCTGAAAATGTGGCAGTCAGTTTTTACAAGCCGGTAACAGCACAGCACTAATGTGTGGCCTATGGAGACTGGGATATAAGGACAGAAAATACAAAATCTGTTACGAATCACCAAGCCGTTGAGCCCAGCAGAACATGTAGACATGGCATGGGGGGAGCGACGTCCAGGGTGGGAAGGCAATCCTCTGAGCTCATGCTGTCTGTGTATTGCCTCCCGGTAGTTGCCCCTCCAGAGGACTTGCGAGTGGCTGGTATCAGCGACAGGTCCATTGAGCTGGAATGGGACGGGCCGATGGCAGTGACGGAATATGTGATCTCTTACCAGCCGACGGCCCTGGGGGGCCTCCAGCTCCAGCAGCGGGTGCCTGGAGATTGGAGTGGTGTCACCATCACGGAGCTGGAGCCAGGTCTCACCTACAACATCAGCGTCTACGCTGTCATTAGCAACATCCTCAGCCTTCCCATCACTGCCAAGGTGGCCACCCGTACGTACCATTCCCCCGTCCCACTTCATTTTTCTTTTCTCCTACATGAGACCATGGGCATTCATGATAGTAGTGTCTTTTCTCAATTCTTTGGGGATGCCTACAATGGTTTGATCTTAAGGGAAGATGCTTCAAAGATGACCCACTTAGAAATGGTATATTAAAAAGCCAGTTCTGATTAAGAGTTTCCAAACACAGGCAGCTTCCATAAATTATAGAACCGAAAGAACAAAAAGTACTTTAATTATTGGATACTGCCTTGATATAAGCGAGGCATTTATTTGAAGTCAAGGAAATACGAGATTTATACAGACTTTGAATCTAGTTAGGGATTCAAAACCAGGAGATATAAAATAGATAGCATAATAAGCAAGTGCTAAACGGTATTGTACAGATGGTAAGTGTATAGCAGAGTGAGAAAAAAATCTTTAAAACCACAGCCGACAACATCTACTTCTCATAGAGAGGTGGTATAATTTCTTTATAGTCTTTTGTCTAGGAAAATATCTTGATGATCCACTTTAGTTATAAAAGTTGAGGTTCTGGAACATAACTGAGAAAGATTCAATGAAGTGGGGGAGAGAAGAAACAGACACAGGACAAGCTAAACTTCTCTCCATAAGAAATGAAGAGTTTTCATTAATACCAGGGAAATACTCCCGTAGGTGTATCAATACTTATATATTTTATGTATGTTTAATATAAGCTTAGAAAAGTAGAAAAGATTACTTACCAATTATTAACATTTAATAGAAGGAGACAGAGAAACAGTATTGTGTTTTTTCTTTATATACCTCTGAATTCTTAAATTGTTACGGTAAGCCTATATTACTTTGGAATTTCAAAAACCAAGCTAAAGAATTTAGGTGAGAGAAATTTCTAGTAGTTTGGGTACCATGCTATACCTTGTCACCCCAAATCTACTGAAAAAGCCGCATGTTCACAAATGCTTGTGTGCTGAATGTGAGATGTCTTTTGGGGATATCAAGGAAAAGGGCCTCTGTCTGATTAAATTCTGGAATGAGAACATCCAAAGGCAGTGAGGCCTAAATGACAAAGAGATTTTAGCAGTAACAAGAGACTGGAACAAGAAGTATGACCATGAAAACATCAGCCCTTACAGTGAAATTTAGAAAGGCCCTGGGTACATAAATCACCAGGTAAGGGATAAAAGATTTGAGCTCATTTCATGTAGGCCTCAAATGACAAGGTGGTATTTGGGTAACAAATGCCTAAAGTCCAGGAAAGGAAAAGGTCAAGATACAAAGAATGAGCTGTGAAAGTTTCATGGAGGCCCAAGGACCTGAACTGAGCTTAGGAGAAGGCAAGGACAGGGACTAACAGAGGGATAAGACTAAGGAGTCATCTTGTCCCCTTGTTTTTCAGGTGACAAAAGTCCTTTTATAATATTAAACTCCCCCTATGAATGTTGGCTCTATTAATATGCCTGTAATTATCTCTGTTTATATTTGATCCTTTTTAAAATAATTCCTCTGGTGCCTGAGAACTAGTTCTAAATATCTGCAGAGATTGTGGGGAGGCAGGTCACCATCTGCTGCTTTTCCCACCTTGCTCGGGGATGAGTCACCACCCTCAGTGTCTGGCCCCACTCCCAAGCGTTGCCTCTCTGATCCACGTGAACACACAATGATGAGGTTTCTATCTCCGTGGTGTTTATTATGCCAACTCAGGGCATCCCCGTGGGCAAGCTCCCAGGGAACAAGGACAAAATCATGTAAACTCACCTGACAGGCCTTCAAGTGGGTTCAGAATCAGCCCCACCATCACCAAAAAGCATGAAGCAGCTTCCAAACAGGAAAGATGAGAATCTGTCAGTTTTCCAATGGGAACAGCCCACAAGAGGCAAAGCCAAAAAGGGAGCAGGCTCCCTGGAGAGCTGAGAAAAGTCACGCTATCACATTTCAGGGCTGGTAATTGGAACTCCATTAGGACAAGCATCCTTCCACCTCACTAAACCTGTGCGTGCATGCGTGCGTGTATGTGTGTTTGGGGGAAAGGGCTGGAGGGGGCACGGAGAGAAAGAGGGAGATTAAGACAAGAAAAATAACAAGAGGCAAATGTAGGTGAGGAAGAGAAGGGAGAATAATGAAGCAACAACTGGAAGAAATTTGGAGACAGTGAAATGGATACAAAATTCCCAGTATCTGGTATCTGCCATTGTCCTTTGAGCATGCCTTCATTCTGCTTGCATACATGAAATGGAAAATTCAGACCATCCTAGATTTAGTACTGTGAGGTAAGCAGAATACTTTCAGTGCACATCAGATGATCAAGAAAAGCATTCCTGTCTTTGTTCTGCAGTTGGCCTCTCCATAGCCAGCCTTCCTATGCCTCTCTCTTCCTGCACGTGAGATGGAAACACTGCTATTAGCCACTATTTTGCCTCTTAAGGCTCCTGTACAGCTTCCAAGGATAGGGTTTGAGTTCTCTGATAAAAAGGCTTTTTATTCAATGCCAAGATTTACCACATTAGTGAGGAAAGGAAACCATGACTGTTATATTTTAACACTGACATTTTCTGTTACGTGCTAAAAAGCAGAAAAAAATGGCTGTGTTTATCAAGTTTGCTCACGTATCACCAACACTGAGCCCCAGCACCACAGCACAGTGGGCCCGGCCTGTGCCTGGGACTCACTGTGTTTGTAATAGGATTGGGACTGTCCACTACGCGCCACCCACACCCACGGCGTGGGGGGAGTTCACACGACAAAGCACCAAGCTGCACTCTCTGTCCCTGCTAGGAGCCATGACACTGTCACCCACATTGCTGTGTTCCAGATCTCTCCACTCCTCAAGGGCTGCAATTCAAGACCATCACAGAAACCACCGTGGAGGTGCAGTGGGAGCCTTTTTCCTTCTCCTTCGATGGGTGGGAGATCAGCTTCATTCCAAAGGTAACAACGCCAGCCTGCTCCACAGCCCTCTTTGGAGACCCTCAACTCAGACCCTCAATTTGGAATGAGGACCACCAGGGAAGGCCCTAACCAACGTCTCTCTCTCTGAGCCCTTAATGACACAGGAGGCATTTCCTGAGGGTTTGAGCTTAGAATCCTCTTTCACAAAGACCTGAGGACTGACTGACAAGAGTGGTCCCAAGCACAGCACCTTGGCCTTAGATAAGCAGAGCTGTGGGAAACAGCCACTGCTCTAGCTCTCTGGTGAGGGTGCACCAGGATCTGGAGAGCCATGGTTTCTGTGAGCGGGAAAACCAGACACTCAAAAAGTTAGGGCTTCTCTTTCAGACATAAAAAAGCCAAAGGAGCCAGGCATGGTGGTACATGCCTATGATTACATCAGTCTGGACGCTGAGGCAGAAAGATCACAGGTTCAAGCCTAGCTTGGGCAACAGCCACTTGGCAACACCCTGTCTCAAAACAATGTTTAAAGGGCTAAGGCCCTGGGTTCAATCCCCAACACCAAAGAAAGAAAGAAAGAAAGAAAGAGAAGAAAGGCCAAATGGAGCCAGTCACAGAATGAGCCCACAGCTTCGGTCTGTACAGACAGACACAGGAAACGTCAGCCTGCATGGCTCCGGTTGCTGAAGGTTACAGAAATAACACAAAAACACCCTGGTTTTCCTGAATTATTCAGATGAATCTGTAACCTATTAATTAAACAACAGTTTCTTTAAATAAATTTACATTATCTAGTCTATCAGTTTAGAAGTATCCTAAGATTCCTTTCTAGTCTTTAAAGTGGTATCTTATTTTATTAATCCTAAAACTGCTTCTAACTCGCCAAGAGGTGCCTGCCCAGTTCTAGTGTGTTGACCCTGTAATATTCTCCCTAACGACCAGTTCAGTCCCACTCCTTTCCTTAGACAGCATTTTCTTCAGTCATTCATCAGATTTCATGACAAATGCACTTTGGCTAACTAGACTGATTTTACCAGTTCTTCTATTCCAAAATTCTTAGAGACATGGACTTCTGGAGCTACAAAAGACCTTTAATTTTACGTTTATTTTATAGAGACCAAGACTCAGAGAACATAATGTCATATACCTACTTGGTGCCAGGCTTGAGACAAAATCCTTAGCTCAGCTTCTCGTTCTGGGGCTCTGTCCACTATACCAGGACACCTTATTCTTTTACATGGATGTAGTTATATTACGTCAAGTTAACTACACCTAAATAGGTGCTCTGTACCTGTTAGTTATTGCATGTCTCATCTGGGTTAAAATGACCAAGAAGAGTGGCAAGCAGCTGGGTTTATAGAGAGGCAGAGAGAATCATGTCACCCAGCTACTAAGGCAGAAGGAGTTACGCCAGGCTTTCTTGTTTTGCATGTAATATGTAAAACTCTAAATAAGAAAGGTGCTGGCCAAATTATGCCAAGATCAAATATATGGCCACGTGGCATAACTATTGTGACCTATAGGTTGAAGTCACTGGGGGACATTTATCACACTGATTAGTAAGAGTATAGCTATAAATTCTATACAGGGCATTCTCTGGATGACATAGAGACCAAAGAATAGGGAAGAAGGATAGTGTCACAGAAAGGACTGTCTCCCCTCTTTCCAAGATCACAAATAAAAATGTATAATTAAAATATAGATGATATATATAAGATAGAGATAGGTGGAGAATACACCCTGGACACAACATCAAGTTGCTATTTCTCATTATCTCCTCTACCAGTTTGTCTCTTTCCTCTCTCCTTTGCAGCATTCTTTGTTCTCTGCTTCCTTTTTCTTTTCTTTGTACTTCATTGCTGTGTCACTGAGTCTTAACTCATCTGGGTAAAGGGGAAACTAGACAATGACAGATTTGCACCCAGTGTAACACCTTGAGAAACTCCAAGTATAGCAAAGTAAAAACTCCAGCTCATAAAAAAAAAAGTCTGAAAATGTCTTAGCTTGAAATATGTCATGTGTACATGTAAAGATGTTTACACACATAAACACACAATTATACTCTTCTAAATAGCCAAGGGCATACTCATCACAGTAAGTGCCAAAAAAAATAATAATAATAATAATGGATGCAAACTGTAACCATCAAACATTTAGTCTTTGGCAAGAGCTAATCTATATCTCTTCATGATTAATTTTTATTGGCAAACTCAGAAAACTCAGGAGAAGCCAAAGAAATGTTCTTGAAAATTAGTTCTTATTGAGCTGCATGGAATTGTTCCTGGCCCCAGACACTCAGCTGGTAGCATGGAGGGAGTACTCATAGCCTTCTTTTTTTTTTGTGGGTAGTGGGGGTCGACCTCAGGACCTCGCACGCCAGCAGGCGCCCGTGCCGCTGAGCGATATCACCGGCCCCTTTTTCGTATGTGGGATCCGGGAGTCGAACTCAGGCCCTCGCGCTTGCCGGGCAGGCGCTTACACCGCTGAGCCATCTCACCGGCCCCTCATAGCCTTCATTTTTATGTCCAGTTCACAATCAGTGCTCTACACGTTTATCTTCCTCTCACACGAGTTCTCTCATGGTGACTTTGCTCCTTTGCTTTCTCTGCTTCTGCCACTCTCCAGAACAATGAAGGAGGAGTGATTGCTCAGCTCCCCAGCGATGTTACCTCCTTTAACCAGACAGGACTAAAGCCTGGGGAGGAGTACATTGTCAATGTGGTGGCGCTGAAAGAGCAAGCACGGAGCCCCCCCACCTCAGCCAGCGTGTCCACAGGTGAGTGCCTCCGACCTTCCCCTAGGGCTGCTCAGTTCATCACTCAGGAAAAGCAACTGCAGAATTACCTAGGGAATAGAGAAGCAAAGGAGGGGTGAAAGTTCCTCCTACAGCTGAGGCAATGTGAGGACCTGGAGAAGGATCTCCTCTGCCAGAGGCTTAGCTGTTCATATTCCTCATTGCTTAGCCTGGTAAGCATAAAAACTGGGGGAGTGTTCCATGGTGGAAACTCTCTGTTAAGACTTTTCTGATATTATTCATCAAGGGGCCTCTTTTGTCAACCCCCTAGTGTCATTAACTTTGGAACCAACAAGAGTTGGCTCACTTTTACCTAGTATGAGATTTGGAAAAATTCAGCTAAACCTTCCCAAACCTCAATCCATTTTGTGTAACTCCTCCTTCATTGAAATGATATAAAGATTAAATTAGATGAAGTTCACAAAGTGATTAGCACTGTGCTGGTAAGAGTGAGTGCTTAACACTTGGTATATACAACTCTATCCAGAACACATGCTTAGAAGTGAAAGCAATAGGAGATAAACCATTGAAAACCAGTAGGTAAAGTTGGACCACTGTTCAAGGTGACGATTTAAGTTGATTATTCTTTCATGCCCACAGTTCATTTCATTCAAGATCATTGTATTTGTAGGATTAATTCATTAGCTGTGCCATATTTGGCCTTATTGTTTCCTTAGCTAACAAGGGATATTCAACTTCCATGTTTTAAATTAGCCATTGTGGTGCATATGTATGTGCTTTCACCTAGAATTTCTCAAAATTTAAAATTAGCATATGCTATTAATTTTTGTTTTTCAACTTATTCATAAGACAGCTGAGTAAGACTTTCTTTTCTAAGCAACTTTTCTTGTCAGTAACAAAACTGAGATAGTTGAATATTGGTACAGTTTTACTTTTCATAAACAGAAACTGATACCCTTAAATCTAGGATAGGCCAGGAGAGAGAGAGACAGAGACAGACAGACAGACAGACAAAGAACAAAGATTATGTCACGAGACCTTGTTTATGAAATAGCGGGTTATACTTTGCTGTTTGGAGGCTCATGCGCAGCCCAGGAAACCCTTGTTAAAGCCATTATGGCACCAGCTTCTGTTCCAGTCCTGCACTGAGGTTCCATGGCTGTGCCCTGAGGCCAGGATCTGGTGGAGATCCACACCTCTAACTATTCTCTCTCCCATGTGCCAAGGAGGGCAGTTCTGCTCCCAAACATTTTATATTTTGTACAGCTGTTTAAGATTTTGTCCTTGAAACAAATTTTTTTCACTCAAAAAGAAAAGGCTTTAAAAAGCACTGTTCTAACCCAAATACGCTTGAGAAGAAACCCCATGGCCTGAACTCTAAGTGCTCTTCAGGCATCTCCAGAAGGGCCAGGGCACAGCTCAGCCCCAAGGTCATGCTGGAACCTGAAGAATTGGCATTTGAAAACAAGCACAGATTTTCCACTTCAGTTAGGGACTGGTTCAGGATCCCCAAGCCATTTTTGTGATTTGATATTGAGAAATCATTAGTAGAGAAAAAATACTGGAATGGGGAGATAGTTCACATAGAACATGACAGTTTTCTTCCCAAGTATTAAAAGTACTTGGAGAAGGGAGTCCAACCCAGTCTTAGCCTTACATTCAAATCACAATTTCATAAAATTTGCAGTATTGGGTGGGGGACGCTAGAGATTAAAATTAAGTTTCAGATGCCATGGTAAAACTAGGCAGATTTTTTTCAACGAAGAAAAAAAACGTCCTATTTTTGGCATTGTATACAGTAGCCATGGAAAAAAAATGGAAAAAAAAAAAACACATAAATTCCAATTTACTTTATGAGTAGGGTTTATGTTTGTTTGGAAATTAGGGCCTAAATTGAAAGCAAACCAATACTTCTTTGACTGGAATAGGACATTACTACCAAGTGACCAACCAAAGGGCAGAATCCAAGGGTGGCGACAGAAAAGATGGCTGGCTCCCAACCCTGTCTGCTGTTTTTAGGAAACGACTGTTTAATTATTTCCTTCTACTAAGGTCTGACCTACACCAACCCCCTCCTGGGAAGCACTGAGTCCTCATCTGCACTCAGACTGGCTTTTTCCAGACAGGCCATTTTGTGAATGCAAATACAAGACCTCCTGCAGCTAGAGCCCTCTGTGCTACATAATCACATTCTAATATGGTCAATCCATGATGATTAGGGTTTGGGGATCTAAAGAGTTGAAGGACAAAAGCTTTATGTGGTCATTGGAGCCTTTCCTGGTGACTTTTTTTTTTTTCTTTTCCAAAAGCTCCAGTTCACTGAAATTCTGCCCTTTCTTCCTCATGGATGAAGAGGTTCATCCAGTCATTTCATTTACTCCACGCTCACTGACCGTCTACTTTGTCCCAGGCATTAAGCTTATACCACAACTAGGAGGCTATTCCCCATCTCATAATTCAATTAAATGAAGTTTAAAAGGTCCTAGTTATCTAAAACCACTGAGTGCAGCATGCCAAATAGAAGTCGTCTGAATGTTTCCTATTACATCACATGACTACCTCAAATATGAAAACCAGGACTTGTTTTAACACCAAACCAGATGTTTCTAAAATGGTCTGGTGATTTTCATTTTGGCTAGTGCTACACCAAAAATCTGAAGTTACTTAATACAAATCAGAAAAGGGCTAGTTCCAGGATGAGGCTGGGGTCCCCAGGGAAATACTGACCTTTGAAAAGTTGAGGGACTCAAGGTTGGTCTGGGACAGTGCCGGGGGAGAGACCCTTTCCTGGAGACAAAGTAGAAGGTAGTCCAGGAATTGCTGGTTAAAAACAAGTCTTAGTCAAGACTTTAAGGTAGGGCCGGTGAGATGGCTCAGCGATGTAAGCACCTGCCCGGCAAGCGCGAGGACCCGAGTTCGACTCCCGCAACCCACATGCGAAAAAGGGGCCAGTGATATCGCTCAGCAGCATGGGCGCCTGCTGGCGCGCGAGGTCCTGAGGTCAACCTCTGGTACCCACAAAAAAAAAAAAAAAAAAGACTTCAAGGTATCAAGGAAGGGAAACCTACTTTACCTAGACGAAGCAAAAGAGAATTTACTAGAAGGACATAGAGCATCTCACAGAAACCTGGGGCCAGAAATTCATGTGGGCCTCATAAAAGACTTGCATAACACAATGGAACATTAGGAGTTGAGTTACTCTTTATATCTTTCTAAAAGGTCCACATGGTCATTTCTGCTTCTGTCTATACCTGCTCTCTCCTCCTCTCTTTTCATTTCTTCCTCTCCCCATCCTCTCCTCCCTTTCCTTCTCCTCTCCTCTCCTTATCTCCCCTCAGATGCTTCCCATTTCTATGAGAATATGGTAGAGAATGGCCTCCCCAGGCCTCGCTCTACATGGTCCACCATAGGCTAATTAGAGGACCAGAGTCTCTGGTGCCAATTCCCAATCTTTAAAGAATATTAATAGTATGCAGCTCCAGCCAGAAGGCTGGAGTCACAAAGCAAATGCAAACAAAGAGGCTAGGCTACTCTTTTAGCAAGTAATGAACAATACTCAAAGAAGGGCATATTAGCTCTGCAGACATCCCATGAGAAGTTCAGAATACCATTTTCTGTTCCCACTAAGTCCTTTCTTTTTCTATTCCCCCTCTACATTATCTCACTTCCCCTACTCAGTGTAACTCAATATGAAAGGACCCCAAGTGGGAGCTGGAGCCATGGATGGTGGCCCTACAGATCAGCCAGCTTTTCCAGATGTCCTGTCTGCTGTATGCCTGTGAGGGGCATGTCCTGGAGAATCTGAGAGCCTGTGTGTGCCTGCTGTGCCCTGCTGGCTTAGAAATTTGCAACCAGCAGGGGAGAAAAATGACCCACAGTGGCCACTCCTAAGCTGGGGTCCTTTCTAATCAGAGCAGCACATTTCCTCAGAATGCATGTCTCAGGTCCACAGATGCAAGTATCTGTTGGGTTTGGGTACAGTCAGCAGCTGGTTGGCTGTCCTGTGAGTATGGCTGAACAGGGACAACTTTTAAGCACTCCTTTTGGCAACCACATCAAAGCCTCAGAAGTTTAGAGAGGGTTATCATTTCCTCAGGGCTCAAGGAAGGGCAGAGCTGGGCTCCAGGCACACTCTAGAACTCTGTCCTCAGGTATTTGTCCCATCACATCCAGAAAGAGATGTCGGTGAGTACCATTCTCCTGCCCTGGAAGGAAGTGCCAGCACCTGAAAGCTATAGCCTGGTATAAGGAGACTTAGTCCAGGTATCAGGGGAACTGAGCTCCAGTGTCATCTTCCTGTGCCTCACTTTCTCCATCTGTAAAATTGGGTGATGATATCTCTTATCTCTTTGACCAAACTAGTGTCAGAAAGAAAGAAGAGAACTGATGTGAAGGCTTATTTCTCAATCAACTTCTTCTTCTCTCTGAATCCTCTCATCTAGTCATTGATGGGCCCACACAGATCCTGGTGCGAGATGTCTCTGACACAGTGGCCTTTGTGGAGTGGACCCCTCCTCGTGCCAAAGTTGATTTCATTCTCCTGAAATACGGCCTGCTGGGTGGGGAAGGTGGGAAAACCACCTTCCGGCTGCAGCCTCCCCTGAGCCAATACTCAGTGCAAGCCCTGAGGCCTGGCTCCCACTACGAGGTGTCCATCAGTGCAGTCCGAGGGACCAATGAGAGCAAGTCTACAACCACACAGTTCACCACAGGTAAGGCTGGGCCAGGCAAAAGGAGTGTGAAAGGAGCGAGAGAGTGTACTGGGCATCCACATCCTTACAGCTGCTGCAAGAGGGGTGTGAGAATTTGGGGGGCCTCCTGTGGGTGCTAGCATCACTGGGTAATGGAAAAGCAGTGGGGAGAGCTAGCTACTCACCGTAGTTCTGCTGGCCACATGTACGCCTCCATATAAGTCCCTTCTTCCTATGGATCTCAGGTTTCTCCTTTACAAAATGACAGGCTTGCCTTGAAGATAGTTAAACTCCCTATTGCTAGCCCAAATGGCAATTTTGTGAGCATTCGGGGAGGGTGCCTCTTCCTCTAGACACTTTACGCCAGTTGCTGAGAATTGTTGTAATAATGCTCTAAACCTATTATGACTGCACGATCACAATGGTGCACCTTATCACTGCACAAAGCCAGCCTCTAAACCATATAGACCTTCCCCTGAGATCCACTACTCTCCCGCCATTTGTGCACACCAGCAGTAAGGGGAACAGGAGGCCAGGTTCCCACAAACAGGAAGCTGAATCAAGTGCATATGAATACCTCCTGCCTTGCTGTGATGACCACTGCCAGCCCTTCTCAAGGCTGTTGGAATTCAAAGAGTATCCCACAGTCAGGAAAGGCCAGACCTCAGAGCGCCTTGTCTCAGTGTCCATCAGTCCGGCCAGCCAGTGGGTAAGTAGAACAGGCAACATCAAGCTTCCTGATGAACTCTCTGGCTCAGCAAGGTCTGTGATCAGATTAGTGACAGATTGTTGGTCTTGGCCTCTCTCCCTTGGGGAGGTCACATGTCAAAGAATGTCTATGCCAACTTCAAATTGTCCCAGGAATCAAAGGAAATGATGATATCTGTAAGATCAAAGAACCACCACCTTCTGACAGAATAGAAGAATAACTAAGTCGAGTGTCCTATACTATCGTGGGTCGTAGCCTAAGAGCCCATCACAGCATGGAGTCCAGGGGCCTCCAGGAGCCTCAGTAACTAGCACTCCCTGCTCCACTTGGGTTTTAAATCATGATAAATAAGCCAAAGAGTAAGACAAATGGACACCAACCTATCTCCAAGATCGGAGCAGATAGCTTAGTGGTAGTCAGAAGGATTTACACACTGAACAGCCACTGTGGACCGGAGCTGGTGCGTCTACATGGCCGAAGCGGGAGACTGCTCAGGTTAGAGACCTGATCCCTTAGAGCAGCCCATCCTAGGAGAGAGAGGAGCCAAGAGGCAGTGCCCAGGCCTTGCTACAAAACTCGGCATTAGTTAAATCCATTTCCCCAGCAAAAAAAAAAGAGGCCAGGACTCTCCTGATTGAGCTGCCTCCACACAGAAGTCTCTCCCTTAAAAGGAAACAAGTGTAGCAAACTGGCAAACTGCAGAAGGCAGGGCTTGATTCAGCAAGAGCTGTACAGCTCTCCCTGCAGCACTTGTACCAGACTTCAATCCCTCACCCCGGGTGTGGCCAGTGGTATTTTTCACTATGCACATCTTGGGATCCCCAGAGACCCAAGTGTGCTTTTGGGAAAAAGGAACCAAGTTCTGCCCATTTCTCTTCCCTTCTTCTCCTTCACTTAACCAAAAACGTTCCTGGGACTGCATGAGCCAGGAATCCCTTCTTAGTTAGAAAATTCAAGGTCAGCCTCCCCCCACTCCCACACATAGTACCACTTGCTCAGGGTGGTTGTATCTGCTCTGGACCATGAGTCCTGCATTGTTTCCTGCATTTCCAGATAGATTGGGTTTGAAAAGTGGTTTCTTTGTTCTCTGCCCTGATAAGGAGTTTGAAGAGGCAAAATGGGGGAAGAGGGCTCTCAAGCAGTAGGATGAAAAGCAAATTCTTGATGTTCAGGTCGACAAGATGGCAGCAGGATTGGCTGGTGGCCCAGGAAAATTTCAATCAAGACAATTACATTCTGCCTCCTAGGAGTTCCCCCTGAGCTTCAGTTTGCTGCCGCTCCTTCACCCTCCATTTCCGGTTGCCTGGTGGATTGGCAGTAGTTAGGAGGCTGCCTTCTCCATGCAGACTCAGCCTGCACCTTGGATCTACTCTCCTCCATCCCATGACTGGGAGAAGCCATGGGGTGGGAAGACACAAACCGTTTTGCAGCAGACCCTCAAAGTCCAGGGTTAGCAGGTGCCAGCTAAATGATGAAAGGGTACCCAGACTCTCACGGTAGGGCTCTCAGTCATTGCAAAACTCCACTTAAATTCAAATTAACCAAAATGCTTTTCCAGGTGATGGCTTCGACACTAGGAGTGCACTAATTACACAGGCAATTAAAACAGAGATTTGCTTCCTGCATGGTGCCTGGTCTTACAGCTATTGTAAAAAAGAAAGAACCCTGATGCAAGTGCAGCAAAGCCAGTGGCAAGAGAGAAACCAGCCAAGAAGAATGGAAGCCACCCTCAAAATCTCCCCACCTCAGCTGTCCTGCTTTCAGCTGCCCTCCTGGGGGACTCCTGGGCCTGTCCTGTCCCCTGATGCTCTTTCCTTTGCACATAACCCTCAGTCTTGGAATTCAGCCACCACCACATCCAGCCTGAATGCTCCAGACCTCACTTTAGTGTTATGGGCTGAATCTTGTCTTCTAAAAAGGTATTAAAGCCCTAACCTTCAGGTTATATGGATGTGACCTTATTTGGAGACAGGGTCATTGCAGTTAGGAATATTAAGAAAAAATCATTAGACTGAGCCCTAATCCAAGTCTGATTGTGTCCTTATAAAAGAGGAAATTTGGACATAGAAACAGACATGCACACAAAGAAAGTGTCATGTGAAGTTGAAGGCAGAGATACAAACCAAGAAATGCCAAAGATGGCTATCAAATCATTAGAAGCCTAGAGAGAAGTACGCCACAGCCTCTCACAGCCCTCAGACACCAGGATCTTAGAATTCCAGACAATGATTTCCTGTGAAGACATCCAGTTTTGAGTGCCTCATATGTCAGCCCTTAGAAACTAATATGACACCCAAGCCACAAGGGTTCAAGCTCCACCTCTTGGCAGTAATGTCCCTCTGGGATTCCCCCAAGAAGTTCCTCCACAAGTTCAGTCTGGATGGCATTTGCCAACTCAGTCAATGGTCTGGCTGAGACAGCAAGAGGGGGCTTTCTCCCTTTGCAAGAACAGCTGCCCTTGTCAAAGCTGCCCTTTCCCCTACACTGCTCACCCCAAGCGTCCTCAAAATCCCACAGCTAAAATAGGTAACAAGAATTTTCCAGAGGCTTTGTGGTAGCACACAAAACAGAGAAGAGATAATATTCATCTGGTCATTAATGTGCATTATTGAACTTCTGCTGGGGTCTAAGTACTGTTCTAGGCACTGAGGCTATAGAACAAATAAGATAAACAGAATCCCAGTATACACGAATGGCTTCTAGTGGGGGAAATTAGACAATAAAAAGAAAAATACATTTCAATCATGAATACCATGATGAGAAGAGAAATGGATGAGATAGAGGGAGGCTCCATTGGATTTAGGGATTTGGAAAGACCCTAGGAAATTACATTTTAACTAAGGCCTATGTGACCTAAGTCATGGAAGGATCTAGAGAACAGCATTTTAGGCAAATAGAGTGTAATGCAAAGATAAGTCCTGAGGTAGGAATTACCTTGATGTGTTTCAAGAGTAGGAAAAAGGCAGTTCAGCTGGGCCATGATGAATAAAGGGTAGAAATATTAGGAGGTGATGTCTGAGAAACAGACTGAACCAACTCACTCAGAGCCCTGCAGGCTATGATTAGGAATGTTATTTGGAGAACAGGAAAGTTGTAAGTAGGAGAATTTTGTGACCTAACCTATGTTTTAGAGAGTAGATAGGGCTATTGCCAGTTCTCACAAACCCAGTGGTCTTTGCCTCATCCTGGCCTGCTGGCATTTTACAGATACCAGTTCTGTTCCAGCCTACAGGGTGTCTTTCAAATGGCCCTCTGAGACATCAGGTTTCTAGATGCAGAGAGTCAATCATTTCTCCTCTCCCAGTTCTGAGACTCACCTTCCAAGCCTGCATTCTGGGAATGACCTCTTAGGATTATTGGCATTGAAAATATCCAGTCCCTTTCAGAGAAAACATTGCCCTCATCTACAGGGTACAAGCCCTGTGACCAAAAATCCCAGAACCATTGGCAGTGATTCTACTTTGTGTCCTTATACAAAGGAGAAATTTCCAAGCTATCGGGTTTTGGTTGTGAAGAGGGGTAAGTCTCAACTTTAACCCTAACCCTAACTTCAGCTGCTTTTGCTCTAGCTCAGCTCTGACCACACACCCCAAGCCCAGCCAGGCCCTTTGTCCAGCCTCTTCTCCTGCCTGAGATTCAGAGCTATGCTGCCTAGCAAGTCCCTCCACCTGCCTCTCCTTTCCAATTGCTAGAGAAATAACGTATAGAACACGCCAAGAATGTACAGGATCCAGCATGCTAAAGTACATTGAATGAAGAAACACTTCTCAGAAAAATAAGCTGCAGAGACATAAATCTGCTAAAAGATTCACCCAATTTACATCACTAAACAGAATACTTCTCACACACGGAAGCTTCTGCTTTCAGATTGATTCACAGCATTCTCCTCTTTGCAAGAACAATTGACGGATACTCGCCTTGCTTTTGCAAATTACAGCAGTCCACTTGAGGTTTTCTCAGAACAAATGGCTGTTCCACTCCAAATTAAATGCATGTCTGAAAGACAAGAACTGTCTGGAACTTTTTAAGTGACAGATTTTCAGGGCGGCACCTTATTACACAAGTTGTTTATGGCGTTCTTCCCCAAATGAGCCTAAGGAGATGGCCAGTCCTGGGGAAGAGAAGCAGCTCCCTCGGGTGGTGGGAGAGAACCCAGTGCTGATATTCCCTTCATTGCATTGGAATCCTGAGAACCCCAAGAGCAGCTTTGGGGGCCATATTGCTGAAACTCGGGAAGAGTTTAAGAGGCCACAAGAAGCCAGCCCAGGACTTGGGCATCTATTTTTGTACCAGGCAACTTGACACACATTGTGTAATCTCTTCAGCAATGTGGAATATCAGTATTATTTGCCCCTGTTATGCAGGTGCCCATCAAGTCCTTATGAGAGTGAAAAACATGTCCATGATCCCATTACTGCAGGGCCTAGAGCTGAAGATCAAACTCAGGCCTGGCTGCAAAGCCCATGTTCTTCTTACCCTACCACATCTTCTACTTATATCTTAATTTTCCAACCTGATAACCTTCCAGCTGTGTGTATACTGGTAAATCCAGGAGAAGACATCACGAAATCAAACATCTCCTTTTTGCTTCATGGTCAAATATGATATTGCTCTATTCTACTGAAATCACGTGGGTGTTATCCCTGATTTTCTCCTACTGAAGTTTTCTTTGTTTTGTTTTTAAGTCTGTAATACTAATTTGTTCATTTTCAAGTTTCTAGCACACCGCTGAAACTCTTGAGTGGTCATGGTGGAAACGTACAGTATACTGATATCTAATTCCCACGTGAAACCCTCTGACCTGCCAGGAGTTTGTAATGGCAGACTAAAACCTAAGGGTGAGCACGGGGTTCACTGGAACAGGAAGCAGAGGGTCAGAAGGCGTGGGCTCTCACCCACAGGCCTTTAAAGTTCAAGATGCACCACGGATGCACATTACTGTGTACAGTGTTGGTGATGTCTGTCTATTTTTAGAGATTGATGCTCCCAAGAATTTGCGAGTTGGTTCCCGCACAGCAACCAGCCTTGACCTTGAGTGGGATAACAGTGAGGCAGAAGTTCGGGAGTACAAGGTTGTGTACAGCACGCTGGCAGGGGAGCAATACCATGAGATGCTGGTCCCCAAGAGCATTGGTCCCACCACCAGGGCCACCCTCACAGGTGAGTAAGACCCATCTCTTGGGAACACGATGGTTGCTGAGTCTACACTCTCATAGCTCTCTCTCAATTTACCTATCCCATTTCCAACCCATCAGCAAACCCTATTGATTTAATTGCTTAATTACCTGTCAAATAATGTCTGTGACTTTTCATGTCAAATATGTCTGTTAATTACCTACCAAATGTGTCTACTGCTTTCCACTGTACTGCCATCATCTAGTCTAAGCTGCTCACATCTCTTCCCATAACTGCTCCAATAAGTTCCCCACATTTTCTTCAGCCCCACCTAATCCATTCGTCACCTTATCCAAATATACTTTTCAAAGTACATTTCTGATTATACCATCATGTTATGCATTCATTCCAGGGACTTCTCATTGCTCTTAGGATAAATTCAAACCCTTACCGTGGCCCCCAGGCCCTGCCTAGTTCCCCTGCCTTCTCCTGCCCTGCTTTTCCCCATCCCCTGGTGCTCTCTGTGCTCTGGCCCAATGGGTCTGCTTCCTTAATTCCTCCAACACACTTTCCCTCCTGCCACAGGGCTTTGCTCTTTGCTTGGTTCACTCTGGAGTCCCTTTGAACTCCTTGTTTACAAGGCAATTTGGCAGGAGCCTGTGTGATTCCCTAGTGAGGTTAGATCACCTTATCCTACGGCCCCATCTTACAAGTTACCTCACATCACCTCTCAGCACTGCTCAAATTATCCTCTGAGCTGTGTGGCGGTGATCATTTGATTATTGATCTTCACCTTAGATCTAAAGCTCCATGGAAGTTGGACCATGTTTTTGTATATCATTGAATCACCAGGGCTTAGCACAGTGTCTAGTATGTACTAGATCCTAGACCAGTAACTTTTGAATGAACACATGAATTAATTAAAAGTTTACCATGATGGGGGCATAGGATGCAAGAGGCCTATGATAAGATGAGAGCCTGGCCATGTCTTACACAGCCTATTAAAATTTTGGGTTTGTTCTAGAGGACAAGGGGGAGCCACCGAGGGACTTTAAATGAGGCAGTGGAGTGAGTAGGTGTACACAGAGGAAGGCAAGGGCTGAGGCTGGGAGACTGGCCAGGAAGCTGTTGCTGGAGTCAAAGAGAGGATGGTGGTGTAGACAAAAGCAGTGTCCTAGGTCACCACAATGCCTAGCTGAGAAGCAGACCTTGTCCCCTTGGGGTGTGGAACTCAGTCAGTGTTCCTTTGGGGACCCCCACTGAAGATAACCAGCCCACTGGGTCACCCCCACGGGTGGCTGACTGCTAATGCAGGGTATGGTTTTCAGATGAAGGAGGTGCTGTGTGGAGCAGTGTGAGCCAGGGGCTGCCCACGTGCTCCTCAGCACTCTTTTTGTTGCGTCTTGGCTTCCTGCAGAACCATTTGCCAACTCACTAGACAAGGGACACACCACAGAGTGTGTACAGTAAACAAGGGCAGTAAAAAGCTGTTTTTCCTCTGAAGCTGAAATCCCAGACCTCCTTGCCAAATGAAGTCAGTTAAAGTAAATATAAAAAATGCTTTCTCCAGACAGGCGCACTCCTGAAACACAGCAAGGATATGGGAAGTTATGCTGACCAAGCAGGTTAACGGTAGTGAATTAGACACAGAAAGGACAGACCAGCTGGTGTAAGGGCTTGCAGAGAGCTAGAGGCGTTCACAAAAATTAAGCCAAACAAAAAACCTGAAAGGTATGAGAGGAAGTATAGCGCATCGCTGCCTATAGCCTCAGGCTGATTTGGCAATCAGCAGTTTTGTAAAAATGACAGCTCGTAGTTTGGGGGAAGCTATGCCATAATATCCTGAGAGCTGTAGAGAACCAAGTCGTATCCTAGTTATTGTTTCCCACTACCAGGAAAAAAAAGAAGATTCTACATTTATTGGTCTTCTATCCTATTCCAGGCACTTTCACACAGTTCAATTTAATCTTTGCAAAAACCTCAGGAGATAGGTGTTGTTAGCATTCCCATTTTATGGATGAGAAAAGTGAGGTTCAGAGAGTCTGAAAACATGCACCCAGATTCACAAAGCTAGCAAAAGCACAGTCATGACTCAAAGACACTTAGAACTTCTGAGTTCCAGTCCAGTGGATCCCTTCCATGGCTGCATCTACTAGACATATAAAATGTAGTTACTTTTTCTCATTGCCTGGACAAAATACCCAACACCCAAAGTTAAAGGAGGAAAGGTTCATTTAGCTCACAGTTCGTAGAGGTTTCAGTTCATACTTGGCTGGCTCCAAGGCAGGTTGGCATGGGAGAAGGGCATGGCAGAGGAGAAACCAGTCATGGCAGCCAGAAGGCAGCAAAGTAGTGAAGAAGCAAAGCAGCAAGCAGCAAGGGAGAAGCAAGGACCCTCTTTCTGTCCTTTATTTTCCATCTAGACCATCCACCCTTAGGGCAGGTAGCACTCACCCCCAGGGTGAGGCACCCTTAATTTTACCCAGAATTATGCCAAACCAATCAGTGGGACTAATTTAGGAATCACTGCCCTTGATCCCAGCATTACACACTCTAGATACAGCCACCCTTGAAAAGCTGCATGAGGCTTTGGGAGGACATCTAGACACAAGCCATAACAGTAAGGAACAGTCCAGATGTAAATGAAACAGACCTAGAAAGAATGGGAAAATTATTGCTGGGTAATGAGTTTGGATAGCTTGATATTTTGCGCTAAGAGTTGCACTTATAAAAAAAATGTATATATGTATATATACATATCACGAATATATACACATACATATATATGTGTGTCTACCTCACATAATTATCCCAGAGAGCTCACTGCTGGGGAGATTTACGGAGGGATTATAGGCACAAAGGCAATCAAGTCTAGTACGTGCACCTTGTGGAAACAGTAGTTATACAAGGATTGCTCACTTCCGGCTGCAGTATCTGGGGGAAGGGAAGAAAGGGCCATGAAGGAGAGGAGGGAGAAAGGGACAAGTTCAACTCCAGCTCTAAAATGTTGTGCTTTCTCCCTCCCTCCCCACTTGGACTCTTAAGAAGAAAGTCTTTCATCCTTCGAGACCTATGTGAGACCCCAGAAAGACCCCTGTCTTTTTCGAAGACTGGGTTCTGTGTGACATATTCGGGGCCCAGGCTTTGGTCATATATGCAAGGCCACCACTTCCTTTGTGACTTGGGGAAACTGACCAGCTTTCCAAGCCTTTGCTTCTTCTTCTGTGGAGAGGGGAATAATGTCACTAACTGCATCATATCATAACGAGGCTTTAATGAGGGGATGTGTTTAGTGAGTTCGAGGCAGTGCTGCTAATAGAGCAGCTGCTAAGGAAATGAGCAGTGATGGCGAAGAAACAAGAGGAGCTGAGCCCTGTAAGCGAAAGCACAGTTTAGGAGGACCTCCTCCAAGCAGCATGGCACCAGGTTGCACCATGGAGACCTGAAGTGTGTGGAGACCTGGAGAATAATGACCTCTTTCCCCAGTCCTGCTGAGCCACAGCCTGCATGTCAGAGCCCTAGGGAATTCATAGGCGAGAAGCGCTCATTCAGAGCCCAGTTTGTGACCTCACCTACTCAGGTTTGAGGTGTACAGCTTCATGGATGTGTGTCATTGGGTGAATTCCTTAAATTCCTGTGCTTTGGTTTCCTGTCCTGAAGGACCTCCTATCTACTCACAGGGTTGTCTAGAAGATGAAATGAAAGCACGTTCACCTCGATGTGTGAGCACTGAGCATGGAGTCTGGCACACAGGGAGACCTCAATATCCACTGTGTCTTTTAATTTAACTCACATCCACAAAGCTCAGACATGGACCCATGGCAGCCTAATCTTACCCTGGCCCACATTCAGGTCCCCTTGATTCCCACAGTTGACCTCAACCCTTAAAGATGGATGGCACCTGTATCTCTATTCCTTGCAGAAGGCCTTGTCTTGAGGCCACCATTGATGCTTTTGCTGAGAAAATCAGGCCCTTCCTGACCCTGGGGATTCTAGGTCATTCAAAAGGTTCACAGCAGTGCACCCCTCCCAGTCCTCCTCACAAACCTCACATTTTGCAACACAAAGCCCAAGCCAGGCTCTCAAATATGAGATATTTCCCCCACTATTCTCTGTAGGCTGTGGCCAGAGAATTCCCTCTGGAGTATGAATTTGTTTCTGAAAAACGGACTGTTTGGGCAATGACTTTTCCCTTGCTCTGGTGGCTTCTGTGTCCTTAATGATAAGTCCTTTTCAGGCTCAGTCTCTTAGCTCAGTTAAAGTCTGTTTGGCCTGTGTACCATATCTAGAGCCCCACCCGGGTCCCCAGGTCTACATATCTTACAGGCTCATCAGGCACCTCCACGTTAGAAACTGGCACCATGTGACAGGGACTGAAAACACCACTCACCGTCTGGGTAGCAAGGAAAAGCAACGAGCCATATGGAAAGCTGCCAGAAGAGGGAGGGAAGGAAGGAGGGAAGAAGGGAAGGAGAGAGAGAGGAAAGGAGTGGATCACTGGAATGTGATCAAAAATCAGCCTCCCACCAGGTGCAGGGGCACATACCTGTAATCCCAGTGACTCAGCAGGCTAAAGCAGGAGATCACAGGTTTGAGCCCAGCCCAGGGAACTTAGTGAGACCCTGTTTCAAAATAAATAATAAAAAAGGATAGAATGTAGCTCAGTGGTAGCATATCCCTGGGTTTGATCCCCCAGTACCTTCAAAAAAAAAAAAAAAAAAATTTAGCCTCCTTGCCTAAGATTAATGTAAATGTAAACGTCATTCTGGCCAGTTTCTGCAGGGACCCCTGTGATCCACATCAGAAAGGAGTGTGTGGCCACAGCGTTGTACCCAGAGGACAGAAGACTATGCCCTTGGCCACAGATGCTCTGTCCCCAGGCCTCTTTCTCAGCCAGGCCACACTTGAGGATCCCTGTGACGGGGAAACATGGCAGAAGGAGCCAGCTCATGTGCTTCCTCATGACGCATTTTCCAGCCAGTGCCTCCCGGTGCTGTGACTGCCTCTATTCAGCATTCAGCAGGCTGTTAATCAGAAAAGCCAACAACCAACAGGTGAAAGGGAGAGCTGGTGTCAGCAAGCTCACCTCAGTCAAGTTATCTGGTTAACCATCTTCGAGTTCTCTGGTTGCTGGGGGACATAAGTGGAGGCCACTGACCAAACCCCGTAGTTCCCCCTCAGGGCTGAATGGGGTCATCTCAGGTGGTCTCCACAAGGGGAGCAGGTAGGAGGCTTGTTCACAAGAGGATTTTCCATGAAGAAATCCAAGATTCCAGAAGGAGTCAAGCTGGCTAATCAGCACTGACCAAGGCACTTGCTGTCCACGTCGGTAGGTCTGCGTTCTCCCTACAGGCCAGTGCCTAAAACCATACAACATAGGCTTTCAAGGCCCTTCTGAAGGGAGGATCTGGCACTGGCCTGGGGGCTAGAACTAAGCTGCACTCAGCCTCCTTTGGGCAAAGTCACAGTGACCCCAAGTGGTCACTTTGGTAAGGCAGCCTCTAAACACCATATGACTTATGGGGGTGTAGGAAGGTGGGCAGAAGAGGAGGGAGCCATCCACTACCACCTCACAGAGTCAGGACATAAGAAATTCTGTCCATTACTTGGGTAAAAGACTGGGGATATAGGAGCCAGGAGAAAAGCCAGGTGGAATGTTTCAGATTCCACTTTGGCTTCTTCAGCAGAGAGCACTTGATTCCAGTAAAGGCCCAGAAATGGGGTGTCCCTGAAGGACAAAGGGTGATGAGCCATGTTCCTCATTAATTTCACTGGCAACAAGAAAGTTCCACCTGGGAACACTTCTTAGTTGTATTAATTTTCTTTCTAGATATGGGTTTTAAGTCAGGGTAGAGTGGACCGCCTTTCTTGCTAGTTGAACATCATCCACACTCCAAAAAGCAGAGAGAGGTACTCAAAAGCCCAACTCATTCAGAGAACCCCAAAGAAGCACCTTCTCATGTGAGGAGATATGAGTGAGGAACCTGTGAGCTTAGCTTGCATTTAACTAGAAAGCACATGGCTGCCTGTCTTATGTGATTTCAGGGGCTCCTAGAAGAGCCTCTGTAACCAAATATGTCTCCACCGATGACACCTCTGGTCTCCAAAGTCTACCACTGGGAAATTTCTCTGTGGTGCAGCCTAAGAGAATTCCAGACTCTTTGGGAGCCTGTCAGTGATTCTTTGTAATGAACCCCTAAGGGATTTCCTCAGAGGCTTGTGCCCTTTAGTTGGACAGTTTTAATATTTCTTCCACCTTCCTGGAGTCCATCAGAAGTCATCCTAAGATGGGAGCCATAGTTCTAGACCTAAGTGATGAGCTTAGTGGGGGCTACCCATGCCATTATATTAAAGGCCGGATGGCCCTATATACAGAGAAAAAGTCCATCCACATAGCCCTCTAGAAGGGACACCAGCGTCTATATAGGGCCTCAGTTCCTATCGATAAAACTGAGGTGTGATCCTCGTATACAAAATTCAAGAAATGCTTTAAAGACCCATGCTCACACTGTAGCTCTCAACTACATGTTCCCCTAATTCACAGTTTAAACAAGGAACGTCTCTACCAGTTCTAGCCAACCTGAGACTCTAAGCACACAGGCATCCAAACTTCCGAAGGTCACTGACAAAGGCAGCCTCACTACCCTTCTGAGACCTGCAGCAAAAAGGAAGCTGGGCATGGGCAACTTCATCTTATTGGCTTGGTATGGATTTCCTAAGTAGGAAAATGGGACTTTCTAATAGATAAAATTAGAAGAGGACTCAGGGAAGACTAAATATAAGACCTGAACAGAAGTCTAAGATTATTTTCTTCCCTTTCAGCCTTCCCCACCCCCGACACACACAGAGAATAATGTTTATTTCTGCATCTACTGATAGATCTGGTACCTGGCACTGAGTATGGAGTTGGAATATCTGCCGTCATGAACTCACAGCAAAGTGTGCCAGCCACCATGAATGCCAGGACTGGTGAGTAGGAGGATGGCGAGAAACAGTAAGTTAGCCTGAAAGCTGAGGAGCCATAAGGACCTGTTCTGCCAGGACCTCTCAGAAGTCTATGTCCCCAGTGAACAGGGCCCTGGTGACAACCATCAGCCTAGTGACAACATTCACCTATGAATAACCAACTTCTGATGTCAGACATGCAGGATGGAATCCCATCATCTTTCCCATAGATCTGTGCTTGGTCCTCCCAATGTAAAGGCCTAGCCAGAGCTGTGCAGGGCAGAGGTGGAAAATCCCAAAACACTGATGCTACGGCAGGCTGTATTTCTACCTAGATCATGTGACAGCAGGCAGAATGGGGTGAGTGTCCTCAACCTGCACAACAGAAGCCCTCAAAAAGGCCAATGGAGGGAATAACCTATTAAATCTGAGAGCAGTAAAAAAAAAAAAAGTCCACTTGACACCCTGCTGCTCTGGAGCCAACTGTTTTGTGTCTAAATCCTAGGTAATTCCAGTAGCTCAGCTATAAGCAGTCTGGGCTGAGTTGTGCTAGGAATTTTGGACCAATTCTTATCCCCAAGGTTCAATCTAGCACAGACAATCTTACTAAAAAAGCACACAGACAAGAGTCTCCAGGAGTCCTCAGGTCAAGTCATCTGTACACCCATGGTTAGGTCAAGTCAAAAGGACCTCACAGACAGAAACAGAAGGAAACCAAGGAAAACTTCTGTTGCCAGGAATGTCACATTCCCAACTGGTGGTGGCTCCAGTTTTGTTCTGGTTGACTTACTGAGAAAGGCTGGGTGAAAATTAATATGGAGAGTTTGAAAACCCACAGCCAGCTTTGTCCCAGAGGTGGATGTATTCCAGTGATGTCAGACCTAATAATAATGTTTGCTGAGCCATTGGCCATCTTTCAAAAGGAAACTGCTTGGCAAAATGTGAGATGAGTGTCAATGATGACAAGCTAGAACTCATGGTCAGCAAGCTTGCTGGTATCTTGGAAACACATAGGGTGATCCAATAAATATTGGTCTTCCTGAGGAACCTGTGTAAAATAAGCCACTTATGTTGATCCACAGAACTTGACAGTCCCCGAGACCTCATGGTGACAGCCTCCTCAGAGACCTCCATCTCCCTCATCTGGACCAAGGCCAGTGGCCCCATTGACCACTACCGGATTACCTTTACACCATCCTCTGGAATTGCCTCAGAAGTCACTGTGCCCAAGGACAGGACCTCACATACACTGACAGATCTGGAGCCTGGGGCAGAGTACATCATCTCCATTACTGCTGAGAGGGGTCGGCAGCAGAGCTTGGAGTCCACTGTGGATGCCTTCACAGGTACTAGGGTGGTAGAAATCTTAGCTGGGTTCAAGGATCAGTGGATCTTCACATGAGAAGGTCATCCAGGGAATCCACTCTTCCAAAGTCCCATTTCCTTTAGAGAAAGGAGAAAAGATGGGTAGAAAAAGAAGAATAGAAGGAAAACTAATACATGCATAAAGTGGGAATGGTTAGTAGTAAAAGGGAGAGGTGAGCAAGGATGCCACATGCCTGAAATTGTATGTCTGGTGTCCTAGAGCCTGGACACAATAGTTGATTCTGTCCATCTTTCTCTTTCTGCACTAACTCAGTGGGCAATCTGAGCATCCATGGGATCATGTTAAATTCCTTCCGGAACAGAGGTTTTAAATCTGAATCTGTATAATGAATAACTCACAGAGGTATTTCTCATTTATCAGAATTGATTTTTTAGCATATGGCTTGGGAAAAGTAGAAGAGACAAGACTGGAGTGTAGGGAGGTGGGGCCTCTGGGCCAGTGAGTGAGGATGTAACTCTTTTTAGCAAGCAGAGCAGATCCGTTCACTCAAGTGGCTCTTTTAGCTCAATGGCTGCCACATCGCCTGTGTTTCAGAACCGTGCACCTTCTATATTTTCCAGGCTTTCGCCCTATCTCCCACTTGCACTTTTCTCATGTGACGTCCTCTAGTGTCAACATTACCTGGAGTGACCCATCTCCCCCAGCAGACAGACTCATTCTGAACTACAGTCCCCAGGATGAAGAGGAAGAAATGATGGAGGTCTCCTTGGATGCCACCAAGAGGCATTTTGTCCTGATGGGTTTACAGCCAGCCACTGAGTATATTGTCAACCTGGTGGCTGTCCATGGCATGGTAACTTCTGAGCCCATCATGGGCTCCATCACCACAGGTAAGACTGGAAGACTGGGCAGCAATTGATGAAAGTGTTTCTCACAATAGCCCTTGACAAATCAATGAAATGTAGAAAGAAAAATACTCAAGCTGTAGGGGACTTTCTCTATGGCTAGAGAGGGTCTGTGAGCTGCTCTTAAACAGCTACTTCTTCCAGTGCTGCATAAGATGGAAAACTCCAATTTGGAAGACAGGACAGGTCCAGTGTCTTGAGGATATTCAGGCTTAAATGCATTGGTCCAGAGATCTACTGGCCTAAGAGAAGCCCCTGAATAAAGCTCATCTCCAAGAGGAACCCCTCTACAGTGAAGAGCCATCTGTTCCCACTCTGGAGAGATATCATTTGACTGCCCAGCAAGGTCACTAGTGTAAATGATGCTTCCTGAAAATAACATAAAACTAGCATGCAACTATATAGTGACCTTGCACTCAAAAATTGGGGTTGATTTGTACACTGTTTGGAAAACACAATGTATAAATCTCAGAGAAAACTACTGAGATGAATTGAATTATTTTTATCTCACCATTTCCAAATCCAATCCTAAATTTGAGGCTTATATGGCTAAGAACATTGTTTGGGTAGTCCTACATACTGACAAGAACTCGCAAACTAGACTAGCGGATTAAACACTCATATGATTCAACCCTGCAATTCCCTAGCAGGAGGTAAAAGAAAAAAGTATACAGTCTAAATGAAATACAATTTAGGAAAGTGGATTTGTTCTGGACTTGTGCTCTGAAATCCCACTACAGTCAATAGACGAGTTTTCCAAATTGAACCAAAGTGGCTGCGAAAAAATAAGGTATGGCAGCAGAGTTGAGTTTTTCCAAAAGAAGTTTTCCCCAGAGAAAATAACTATGTTATTCCCAATTCAAAACAAATCATGACACTTACAACAAAGTTCACAGTTGGCCTTCAGATAGGTAATATTTGCTGCATGGACACAGCTCTTGCCATCTTAGCTTTCTGTTGCTAAAATGTTCTCCATAAATATCACTTTGGCCATATCCACAAGTTTCATGGGAGACATAAGACTGACCATGGTTTAAAGGATGATCAATTACATAGTAACATCTTAGCTTCTGGGACACCACTGACTCTAGATCAACATAGAACTAGATAGGAATTCCTTTTTCACCCTGTTCTTTCTCTCTTTTTCTCACAACCACCTGGACCTTTGCAGGAATTGATCCCCCCAAAGACATCACAATTAGCAATGTGACCAAGGACTCAGTGATGGTCTCCTGGAGCCCTCCCGTTGCATCTTTTGATTACTACCGAGTATCATATCGACCCACCCAAGGTAATAAAATGATTGGAGTTCTCAAAGATAAATGGGACTCAGAGCTTGGTGCAGATTATTATGGGAAAACTATTATAGCCCACAGGACATCAGCCCCTGCCTGCATTTTTTCTCCTCTCTGTAGTATGGTCCCTCAAAATGAGAGTGTGTCAGTGAAGGACGGACTTACCAAAATCCCTCAAAATAGGCTGGACTACATTCACCCAGAAAGTAGGCCCTTCACTAGCAACGGTAGCAGTCACCATTATCTAGGTCATGCAGTAAGAAACAAAGAGCCCTAAATGAATTTGCAAAGAGCCAGGCCATTTTTCTGAGAAAGTCTAAGACTCAAACTCAACAGAGCTAAAGACCCAGCAGAGCCCGATGGAGTCTTGGAGAGGACCACGGTGACATAGTCCTGTTTCTGCCATTCCAGCCAACTTATGAGTCAGAGAAAGTTGGCACAGAACTTGCCTGAATCCTGCCAGTTCTTGCTGGTGTATTTGGCATTGCTAACAGACTAGAAGGCAGGCTTAATTCCAGTCAAGGTAGAACAGCTTTCCAGAGTATCCTGTCCCTGGGCTGCAGATGTGCCCTCTTTGCAGATGTGCCCTCTATACTGCATGAACAGAGCTGCCTCAGAGACCAACTTCTTAGAAAACCACCTAATAAATATTTCATTTCTCTCTGCTCCAAAAGCTCATAAAATGAAGGATGGGGTCAGCATGCAAGGTCTCTTCAAACTCCAACATTCCTGGCCTGGGAAACACTTATCCCTCCTTGCTAAGTTTTGGGTCTCACACCCATCTGTGCTTCATGACTGAGTGCCCCCATGTAGACTGTGCCATGGACCACGTTGACGAGAAAGCAAATACTAACCATGAATTCTGCTTTTCCTTAGTGGGACGGCTGGACAGCTCAGTGGTGCCCAACACTGTGACAGAATTCACCATCACCAGGCTGTACCCAGCTACTGAATATGAAATCAGTCTCAACAGTGTGCGGGGCAGGGAGGAGAGCGAGCGCATCTGTACCCTCGTGCACACAGGTAAGCATATCTCCTTGTGTGTCAAATCAGGACCCCAGCTGAGGACCTACCACAAACAGAAGAGTGAAGTTGTTCTGGCTCATACAGAGGACACTGGATCCAGGATCAGGGTCTGTGGGTCTGTTCCCACGGTTCCTCCAACTGACTATCATGCAGGACAATTTGCAAATTCTTTCTCTACTGATAGTCCTGTCTAATAAAAGGAGTTCGTGAGTCATCCCCTAGAGGAGTCTTTCTGGTTTACGTTAGAAATTTATATGGAACTTCCAAAACAAATAGTGCCCTTCCAAAGACACACGATAGAAGTGAATTCCAGAACAGATGAGAACATCTTGTCTTGTTTAAAAACACTCAGAGAAGGAAAGTTCACCTCAAAGAAAAAGAGTTGTTATTCAAGTAACATGAAAATTCTGGTCATGAGCTTGCTTATCATATATGGCCAGAACCCACCAAGTAGGTGCATTTGCTCTTGCTTTATGCTCCAGAAAGGAAGAAGGCATGAAAGGCCATAACTCTCTCGCCTGTGATAAAGGTCGCGGAGGTATGCTCTTCCCTACAGCATCCTCAGCCAATGTGCAGGGACCGTGTGTAATCCATGTTCTACCAGCCTGTAATCAGATCCAGGTATCCTCTGCATTCTCAATCAAAAGGGAGGTAAAAGGGGGTGACCATCTTGCAGTATGGGAAAGTGGGGAAGAAGTCCCACTCACATATCTTCCTCTGGGAAAGAAGCCCCTTGGATGAGCCTGTGGCCAGGTCTCCCTCAGTAGCTCCCCTGTTCTTTCTTCTCTGGCCCCTCCATTACTGCACCATGCAGAATTAACAAAGATTTGCTATTGAAGTCACTAGAAGGCACAGCCAAAATTTTATTTCCTCAACCACCAGACTGAACCTCCCAGTTAAGCCACTATTCCTACAGCAGATAGTAAACATCTGGCTTGCTTCGTTAAGAGAACACCTGGATTTCCTGAGACTGCTTATTTCCCTGGAAATAGTATTTCCCAAATGAGGGAAATGTGCCTTGGAATTCCCCACTGCTTTTATAGATGTTCTCACAAGCTTTAAATCAGCATCTCTTTTTTTTTCTTAGAATGGCCAAAAAAGTCTTTCAGAAACATAAAATTTATTTTTTAGAGACAGCACAGAAAATTCTAATCTTTCCTAGTTTCCTTCCACGCGTATGAATACAAATAAACCAGTCATGTTTTTTTAATTCAATCTTGCCCTAATGCCCAAATTACCTATGATCATTAATGTATCTGGTCAAAAATGTTGGCCAGAAAAAATATCTGATGAACAAGAAGTCTCCTTCCCACCTTCCTGAAAATCCTAGAAAATTATGTTAAAGAAACCGGGCTTTTTCTCACTGAAGACAATAAAATGGATTTTAAAAGCCTCCTATTCCCAAGATGAAAAAGAGCAGCAACTCCAGTCAACAGCTTATTCTTCGGGTTCTTGGCCTGAAGCGCAAGTATTTCTAAAGCAGATGTTCAGTGGTGCACCAACCCAAACTGCTCTCCTTCAAGTTCAAGTAGAGCTATTTCGACAACTTCCAGTAACTTGCTTGTCCTCAGAAGTGTCTTTGTTTGTTTGTTGTTGTTTTAATGCAAAGTCTCTAATCTCGCAACTTTTAGAAAAGAGAGTTCCTTCAGGCTATCAAGCTTGTCTCTGAGAAATCAAGCCAACTGTAGTTTAGTAAAGGTTTTATTTGAAGAACTCTGAAAGCACAGATTATGGATAAAATTCAAACTTTAAAATTATAAAAATATTTTCTAGCTGTCTCTTTGTGATGAGAGACATAGGCAAGCGAAAACAAAAACAAACCCTTCAATTAGAGAACAGGGACAGATCAATAGCATATCTTGGTTCCCAAAGTAAGTTATATAAGTCGTAAATACCTGAACTATTGTAATAACCTGAACTATTGTAACCTGAACTATTGTAATCCCAACTTTATGGGATTTATGGAAGAGAAGCACAGTAATAAAGCAAAAGCTTATAGCATGGGCAAGTAAGAATAGGGAGATGGTCCCATGATGAGCAAATTCTGTTCCCCCAACAGGCATTGTTGGCCTTCCTAAGCCTGTAAGAATCCTCTTGGCTCTCAATGCAACAAAAAAAGACACCATGGACTCAGTCCAGAGTGAGCCTTGTGAGTCGTGAAGCAAGAATTCAGTAATTGCATGTGACCTGAGAGGCAACCTGAATTCCATGCAGCCATTCCACAATCCTCACTGAATACCTTCTGAGTTCTCAGCACTGGGGAGACCACTGCACTTCCTGAAGTTCATCAATGGAGATCTTTCCACAAGGCACACCCTACATTTATGAAAGTGCAAATAGACCAGAAAGCATAGTTATCTCATTCACTAAAGAGTTAAAACAATGTCTATATGTTCTTAGGTTCTGTATCTATAATTAAGTGTCTAAAACACCAAGATTACCTGGAAATCCCCCATAGCAGTTTCTACAGTGCTCTGCAGGTAAACAATTGATGAAGGAAGAAGGTGGCTATTGAGGGAGAACTGGATACTTGAGAGGAAGGAAGAAAGGCAGATGAAGAGGCTGATGGAGTCAGAGGGGAGAAAGAGCAGAGGTCTATACCCCATTGTACCCCACTCTACCAGCACAGCAGTAGATATGCATCATCGGTGAAATTTCTGATAGTTTATTGCACTTCCACCCTGCAGCTCCTCTCACCCTTACCTGATACCCTCCCATTCTCTTTCAGCCATGGATAACCCTGTGGATCTGATTGCTACCAACATCACCCCAGCAGAAGCCCTGCTGCAGTGGAAGGCACCTGTGGGTGAAGTGGAGAACTATGTCATTGTCCTCACACACTTCGCAGGTGAACATCTTCAGGCCTATGGGGATGGTGGGATGGTGGGGACCGGGCCGAACATGTCAAGTTGGGCATGGTGGAGCTCTCCCGTAATTCAAGCACTCTGGGAGGCTGAAGCAGAAGGATCACAAGTTCAAGCCCAGCTTTGGCAAATTAGCAAGAACCTGTTTCAAATTAAAAATTTAAGAAAGGTCGGGGGTGTAGCTTAGTGTGAAGGTCCTAGGTTCAATCTCCAATGCTGCCAAAGAAAGGCATTTTCTCAACCTGAGGGACAAATTAGAAATTTCACTGCTTCCCTGATTCCCTGCTTCAGTTATACTATAAAGCCCTCAAGATATCCTCAAACTCTGCAAGCTATCAACTATAGGAATTGCAAAAGCTAAATCTGAAAGGTGTAAGAAAGGCATGTACCAAGGGAAAATACAAAATAAAAAGAGAGAGAGAGAGAGAGAGAAATAACACTAGAACTCATAATTGAGCAAAAACTTGCCCTAAAGTACTACAGACAAGAAAGCAGAATTTTTGGCTGTGTACAGAGCAAGAAAAACATGGAAGTTATAGGACCAAGCTTGCAGCAGATAATAAGTGATGAAAAGTGACAAAGGATTCAGAGCTGCTAAACTTTTCTGTAGTTTTGGTCTTCTCCACCCATTCCAGTCCAAAAGGCTGAACCAACATGAAACCTTGAATTTCAATGTCATCTACATCATTCTTGTTCGCCTTGCATTATCTGAAGTTGAATAGAGAAGCTCAAAGCAAAATAGCATTGTACACTCCTAGTCTCTAGGCTTAGAAAAATTATTTCCCTTCCTAAATTAAACATGTGATCACAGAATTGTTGCAGGTTATATTCAGAAATATAGAGAACAAAGATATCAGAAAACAGAAGGCAGGCAGATGTCTTGACTTTTTAAAAAGTGGCAGAAAAAGCCAATTCTGTAAGTTGCAAAGAACTAAAATTATTGTGAAAGCATGGGAAAGTAAAAACTAAAACAGATTATTAAAACTATGAAAATGTTAAAGGAGTTAGTGATTGCTACATATCAACTTGGGTTTACTAAGGGTAAGTTCCATCAAAACTGCTTTTTGTCCATGTTTTTATTGGCAAATCTGCTGGCATATCTGTGTTTCAGCAAGGCATTAGAAAACTGCATATTACTTAGTCCTTAGTTAAAGATGGAAAACACATGATGGATCATATTTGGAGTTAGATGGAACTGTAGCTGATTGAGTGACTCTCATCAAAGAATGGATATCACTGCTGTGGATATATCTGAACCTCTCTGTAGTCATGCACAGCTGATCTCAACTCCCTCCACCCTTCTGTGCATGTCATGATCTGGCATTCTTCACTCTCATCATGGTTTCTCAAACATTTGCACATTTTGTTTCCTCCACCAAGAAATTATCTCCCTGCAAGTCTCCCTAGAAAACTCACCCTTCAAATCTTAGCTTCAACGCTATCTTCTCTGTCAAAGCTTTCTTGCTTCCCCTAAGGCAGTAAGACACAGGTACAAAGCACAGTTCCATCACAGAAATTCGCTTCTATTCATTCAACAAACACTTCTGATTCCCTCCCATGGGAAATATACTCGATAAGCTTATATAGATTCAGAATCAAAGCATGAGGTCTTATCTTCATGAAACTAATGTCTAGTGATGATGCGGAGAAGTAAGTTCTTACAACGATGTGTACAGTATCATGCTATAGGCAAACATGGAACATGGTGGACTACATCGGATGGGCCACTATGATTTGGGGTCAGGGTTGAAAGAAAGAAAAGAGGAAGAAGGTAAAGTCAAAGAAAGTGAAGAGGAGATAAAAGAGAATTCTAAGAAAAGAACAGCCTGTCCGCATTTTCAGCGGGTATGAGAGAGCATGGGAAGTTTGAGAAGCTGCCATTGTTTGGTATGGCTGAGGCAGTGACTGATGACAGGACACCACCAAGGGGGGTATTAAAAAGGTAGTCATTATGTATGTTCTTCCAAAGAGTTAGCTTGTATATTAACTTGTTTGTATGCTTTTCTATATGTTTAGACCACAATTAACTTGAAACTTCAGGCCCTACCTAGTTTGAAGATGTCCTTAATAAACTTGGTTAATTGCTGAATGATTTTGAAATATTCTAATTGCCCCATAGAGGGGTTGGCCCTGACATAATGAACATTTTTATCAACAGCTTGAATGAATTCAGAGAAGATCTGCTTACTAAATTTGTGTATAAGACAAAACTGGGGATAACACAATCCAAATTCCAAAATACTTTAATAACTAAAATAGTGGCCCAACTCAATCAACAAGGCAAAAAGCAATAAATATAAATGCAAATCTCTGCCGGTGGGTGTAAAAAATCAACTATAAAAGATTGAATGGGGTGGTAATAAACAAGTTCTTTGATTAGTGCTTATCTCAGAATGTGACAACAATAGCAAGTGGTTGCCCTAAAGCTTAACAAATTAATAAAACAACAGAAATAGAAGCAAAGACTGACCATTTGTTTGATTGGCCAGTGCATCTCAAGTGTTATTCTCAATTCTCCTCCAAGTTTTGCATTTCAGCAGGGATGCTTACCAGTGTCCTGATTACTTGTTCAAAGAAAAGCAACCAGGATTGTGAAGATTTTAGAACTGTCACATTAATGTAATGAGAGGTAAAGGCTGAATTTTCTTAGTATGAAGAAGACAGCACTTAATTAGGAAGCGTTGTAGGAAGGAAAATCTTGTAGAGACCAAATATTTGGCTTATTCTTTGTAACTATAGAGACCTGAGTAGTAGGGAGGAAATTTGGCCTCCACATAATGAATATTTTTCTCAAGATGTTAAGAGGTGAGGTTGGGATTGTTGTAGGTATAACATGCTAAGCTCCATAACCTATAAAAGTTAGTCTGAAATTCTCCAACATCCAACGTTTGTGAGAGCCTTTTAGATTTGATAGGTCTTTGCTAAGTCACATAGCCTTATTCAATCCTTATCCACCCACATCTGACTTCAGTTGCTGGAGAAACCATCCTGGTTGATGGACTCAGTGAGGAATTCCAGCTTGTGGACCTGCTTCCCAGTACCCACTATACTGTCACCATGTATGCTGCCAGTGGACCTCTGACCAGTGGCACCATCAGCACCAACTTCTCTACCCGTGAGTACATGGTCCTCTGCAGGCCTGATATGCCTGGAGGATTTTATGGATCCTAAAAATGACCAGTGTTCATGTAATAGCTAGATCACAGTTTATAGGCTTTGGACAGCACAGCTTCAAGCTCTTATTTTGGCCAGCCGTGGCCCAAATCCAGTGAAAAAGTGAGCTGCAGCTCTTGGCCAGTGGACACGTGTCTCTCTTCTGTTCTCCCTGAGATCTGTGTGACAGTGGTAGAACCAAGAGAGCCCAGTACTAAAAATGCATCTGGCCCAGAAAAGTCTGATGGATACTAAAAAGCTAGATGTCAGGGAAAGAGATGCTGAGTGGGATCATGAGCAGGAAAATAATAGACAAAGGTAAAATGTAGAGTGTTTTAACTTCAAGCAGGAACTCACAGACATTGTGGTTGCACAGGGTCAGGGTCCCAGGACTAGAAGCTCAGATTGGAAGACGTCATTCCCAGGTCTTGGGGCATAAGTCAGGGAAGTAGGAGGGTAGCTGAAAGAATGGTCACCACTCTGAATGACCACCTTCTGACTCAGGAATGCCCTTTTTGTCCCTGTCCAAGTTAGAATTGGGGTCAGTATGTGAGCAGCCCTGTGACCACAAAGGTGGGCAAAGAGACCGCTGGGTCTGAAATCAAGTAGGGAGGCCCTGGAGAGACAGGCTCACCCTGGCATTTTCTCTCCTTTTGCAGTCCTGGACCCCCCGGCAAACCTGACTGCCAGTGAAGTCACCAGACAGAGTGCGCTGATTTCTTGGCAGCCTCCCAGGGCAGAGATTGAGAATTACATTCTGACCTACAAATCTACCGATGGAAGCCGCAAAGTAAGAATTTGCTGGAAAGGGGCACACCCATTTCTCCCTTGCGAGAGCATGTGGAAACTGACAGAGGAGTGTCCCGTGGAAATTGGAGGGAGGGAGAAGAAAGCAATTCACAGGAAACCAGCTGGGCTTCCCATCCCGGATACACAACCTCCTGTTGAAGAGAGAGCCCTGGTCTGCAAGCCCCACACCCTAGATGCCCATGACCCCTGGCTCTATACAAGTTGAGGCAGAGCACTAGTCTTCTCCAAGCCTTGGTGTCTTCTCCAGGCTCTAGTCTACTCCTGCAACTTCACTAGGTGTGATGGTGCTTCCAATATTATGACATAAAACCCTGGAAACTTCCACTACATGGTATTGGAATGATTTTTCTAACAGCCCAAACAAATGTGAGCTGGTTACCAAATTCAACTGGATTTCATGCCTCGACAAGCATTAGAAGGGCAATATCTATATAGGCTACAGTAAAGAATGAAAATTTTTATTTTACATCATCAGTCAACACAATCCACTAGAGCACAGGAGTTCAAATTTTTTATTTGCAGTGGGATCCTTCTTAAGAAATTATATGCAAAATCCAAATATACAGAAAAGATTAAAGCAGAGCTTGTCTTTTTGACGGGAGTAGAGAGCCCTAGGATCCTACTTCCTTGGTTTTTTCCTATGCTCTCAAGCAAGCCCCACGCAATCTGAAAACCACTGGGTTCAATAATCCAGGTGCCTAAATCTCAGTGTACATCTGTGAGCTAGGAGTTGGCCTATATCTCACATGAGAGCCGTCTTTTCTGCTGATTGGCACAGTTTTCTCCTCATTGTGGGATGGCGAGGACAACAATGGCCACTGACCTAACTGACCATAGAATTTGAGCTTCCCTTCCCTGGTTTCGCATATCACAAGCCAGTTGCTCCCACCTACCTCTCTTCCTCTGGCTCTGTGTAGGAGCTGATTGTGGATGCAGAGGACACCTGGATCCGATTGGAAGGCCTATTGGAAAACACGGACTACACAGTGCTCCTGCAGGCGGCTCAGGATGCCACACGGAGCAGCCTCACCTCCACCGCCTTCACCACAGGTGAGGCAATTACAGCCCTTTGATGGCTTCTCCCCTGCATGACATCTGGCTCCTCAGCAGCCTCTGCTGAGCTTGGGCTGGGGGGAACCTATCAAAGACACTCCTCCTTCCTTCCCCTTTCAAAGGTAATGACAAGAGCCAGGGACCCAAATCCCTGATCCTCCTGGACCAACTAATGCAACAAGTAAAGACACCAGGTTCCTTTTTGTTCCGTTTTCCTGTCTGTTCTTCCAGAAAAGTTTTTCCTTCTCTTCTTCCTCTACCGCTCATATTAAGAGACTCATAGCCGTAGTAAACACTCAATATTAAATGGACATCCCTTTTCCATACACAAAGCATTTTTGCATCCCTGTGGCCTCAAGCCAGTCCTTAATACAACTGGTAAAGAAGGCCTTTGTTATTCATTTTACACCTAATGAAACCTAAGTGCACGGAAGTCAAAGACTTGCAGTACTAGTGAGTGCCTGGGTCAGAATTTGAACGAACACTTTTTACTTTTGCATTTAACTGTCCCTCCAGCCTTACTCCTTTAAGTCAGCAGAAGACATTTTGAAAATACCCTCAAGGGATCAAACTGTTGTATCTATAACAGGAAATAACTTTATATTTACACTTTGGCACCATTTGCCAGGCATTGTCCTAACTGCACTACATCTATTATCTAATTTAGTCTTCACAATAACCTATATGGTATGGTATGGAACTATTATCTCTGTGTTTTAACAGATGAGGAAACTGGCCGCAGACATGTGAGGTAACTCACCCAGTACCCCATAGCTCTTAGGTAGCAGAGCTGGGATTTGACTCAAGATGTTCCAGCTCTGGGATGTATGTTAATATTCCTCTCTGCCACCTTCCCTGGTGCCTTTTTATGGTTTGTAATGTGGGACTTGCCAGCCCAGACTGAATTCTCTCATTGCTTCATACTCTGGAGCATGAGTGTGCATGTCTGTGGGGCAAATGTGAGCCTATCCGTGCCCTAAGATGCATGTCTGCCTGCTTTCTCAAAGTACCGGGATGATTAGATTCCTATCCATGCCCCAGAGCTTGTCTCTCCATACCCAGAGGGTGATAGGAAGTCTCCCAGCTCCACTCAGATGCCTTCCTCTCAATGTACTCATTCTCACTCCCAAATGAAGACACGGATCAAATGCTCCACATCAAGCCCAGGGGTTCTGTAGGGTCGTGTGTTTATGACTGAGCTCTCTTTTCTTTTTTATACCTTTCCATACTTCACAAAGTTCCTTGTTTGCATGCACTAATCAGGAAAACAAACATTTTATTTAATTAAAATATGAAAATAAGCCGTGATCACACAACCAAGACATAAACCCAAGATGAATTTTTACCGAGTGGAATTTAGAGGACACCTGATCTCTTTTCTGGGGCTGAAGTCAATTACACTCACCTCTATGCTGCATCAAAGGTGCCTTATGTAAGAATTAAGGTGTTACTCTCCTTGTTTAAGCCCTTCCCTGCACATCTATAGGTTAATTAAAGGGTCTTCCATGGTCCCCTTTCCCAAAATACCACTTAAAAACCTATGGGTTGGAGTTTTCCACTGAATTAACAATTTCTTTCCCATACATAGAACACAGATAACAGATACTTAAACAGAGCTCCCACTTTTCATATTTATTAGGTTAAACTAATAATTTTATCCCCCAATGTATGGGTCTCAGTGCTTGCTCAGGGCTGTATTAGCTTTTCATTCCCATCCTTGTGATGCCACAGCGAGGTGTGATGAGCAGAAAGACAACCTGTGCAAGGTCTCTGTGGTGTCCTGCAGCTGTGCCTCACCCCACCACACCTGGAAAGGTGCACCAGCTCCCAGTGCACCAAGGGAGGTTCAATAGTTTGGATGTGGGATTACAGATCCAGCTAGATCCAGATCCAGTAGGATGAAATAAACCAAGGGATAACAACTCACATGGAAATCTGGAGAGGAGACCAGGATAGTGGTTTTGTTTGATGGACAGTGCAAGGGACTATCAGGATGTATTTAGGCTGTTAGTTTATTCATTTGCTTTTTATAAGACTGCAGTTGCCCCTGGGCTCCTGGGGCATCAGCTCAGTAAGGAGAAAACTGAAGAGCTGCATTTCCTATGCAGTAAATATAGTTACTATGAGCTGCTTGCTCCACGTAGAGTTTGGGGGACCAGAGAGACTCACCACTACTACCTGGTACATAGCAAGAGGTATTCATGTTTGGAAGTTTTTGCAGTGTTACTAGAAAGTGCAAATTTAAATGAAAGTCATGGATACATACAAATCCTGCTGGTTTTGTCTTGGAGATTTACCAGAACCCACCAAAACAACTGGTTGCAGAATAAAAAATTCTTGGGCAGAAAAATGCATGTAAAAGTCTTTTGCACAAAGCCTGACATGTAACAGACATAATAAATGTTGGTTGAACTGAAGAGCTGCACAGAGAAGAGAAGGTCTGTAGTGAAGCAAAACTGAAGGAGAGGGGAAAGTTTCTTAATACTCCTTGAAGGAATCACACAGGCAAGGAAGTACAGCCTGGAGAGTATGATGCCAAAGTCCCTCTGATTTCAGGCTCTGTCTGTTACCCTGATGCAAATTTTCCTGAATAAATTACACTAGGCTACATAGTCATCTGCTTGTTAATATTAATGAGTGTTCATTGCCAGTGGCCAGTCCCTTCCCCCTACTTTTTCTACTCCTGCGGAGAGCAAATTTTATTAAGGAGGAAAAGAATACAAGGGTATCAGTTTCCTAAAGGTGGGGGTGAGGATGTTACCAAAGGATAAGAAGCAGAAATGAAGAGCAGAATGTCTGCACTTACACACAAGATTTGGAGTACTCCCAGTCTGGACCCCCACCCCTCCCCAAGGCACGAATTACTCCTGCTGTGCCAGTCTGGGAACACTGGAAGCTCTGTGATGGTAAACCAGGCAGGATGGATTTAGAGGCTTATTTCCTTTTAGCAGCTAACATCCTTTCTGTCTTCATTGTCAATACCTGAGTTTTACACTTGGCAGCATCCTATTCTTAGGACGTGTTGCTCCCAGCTGATTCTTCTGGTGTTTTCTATGCCTTCTGTGATGGAACAACAGAGCTCAAAGCTTGGCCCCAAACTGACCTGCATCCACTGACAACCCCTCAGATGCCTACTTAATGGTCTGGAACAGAGTTGAAATGTCAAAAAAATTAATAATAAAAACTTTAAAAGAAGGAGAAAAGAAAAGATCTGGCCTCAAAACCTCAAAACCCTCCTTTGATCAAGATGCCTTCCCTCGCTGTGTTCCTGCCACATACCATCAGACCATTTCATTCTTTCCATCATGTTAATAGCTTCCTGTCCTCTTGTCTCTGGTGTTTGCACAAGGCTCTGGGGGGAATTAAATACTAGTGTGGAAGAGAAAAAAATGTGGATACATTATTTATAATTTACTGTCGCCTGAAATTTGATCCAAGGTCTACTTGTCTTTTAGAGACATGAATATAAATGAGGAAACAAATATTCCCTGCAGAGCAACAGAGACTTGGTGAAATAATCTTCTGAGAGGCAATTTTCATTGTCTCTTTTAATACTATAAAAAGCAAACAAGTCTCTCACTAAAGCTCATCCTCAGAGACAGTGAACACTATAAAATAGGTTGTCATGACCTTGAGGTTAAGCGAAGACTATCATTTGCAGAGGTAGCCAGAGATGGATAATGGGAAGTTTTCTTTTATTGCCTTTGCTGTAGTCCCTGCTACTGCACGTCCAGGCTGAGCTGCTCTGTGGGCTTTTCAGGCTAACTCTGGGGTCTCCTCTAACACAAGCATCAGTTTTTGAGGTGGGGAAAATTAATGAAGATTGACAAAGTCTAGACCTGGAATAATAGATGGTGGATCATGAAAATTCGGTTATCAGATACTTTGATTGGAAAGGAAATCCTGGTGATCACTATTCATTTCTATCGACTTATATGTGTACCACATGTCCCCACCACCAAAGGGGGAGCTGACAGGGCTTCTCTTTGCTCCATGGCTTAGAACCAGCTTGAGTTCTTTTCCATTAAGGCAAGCAAACCAGAGAGAAAGAGAGACAGAGAGAGACAGAGAGAGACCGAGAGAGATTGAGAGCAGGACTTTTCCACGCACGTCCAAAATGAATAGATGGGAAGGTGTCAGACCAGAGCTTTGAATTAATCACACTACCCAGTTTATCACAAATCATTGATATCAGTCTCCAAACTACTTATTTCCTTTTGCCCCATCTCTTCTTCCACCCTCCATATGCATAACGGGTAGCCTTTGTATGTTTTGGAAAACCCTGTCCTCGTAAAATTATTTTGAATATATTTTAAATGTATGACAATGGTATGGGGTTGTATAACTTATTCCCTATTCTTATATATTTTACTCAGCACCATTTTCTAGACCCATCTGTGTTGTTTTGCACATTTATAGTCTTTTGCTTCCAACTGTTGTGAAACACTGCACAATGTATACTTATCACATCTTAGCTTTCCATTCTCCTAAAGATGGATGTTAGTTTGGCTCCAACATTCCACCCACCCCAAATGTCACTGCAATAAATACCTTGTACTTATGTATCAGTATAACACCTTTAAGTTATATGCCCAGAGGAGGAACTGCTGGTCATAGGATATGTGTTTACATAATTTAACTAAGTACCACTCTCTACCTGTGCATTTCCTAATGGTGTATGTCATTTTTAATGATTTAACATGGTCCAAGATGGTAATTTCTGACAGTCTCACAGATATAATTGCTATTTCATTGTTCTAGTTGAATTCTTTTATATGAATATATGAATTTGAACATCTCTTCTTACATTTGTTAGCTTTTTGAGTTTCCTTTTTCTGTAAATGACCTGTTCATATAGTTTGTCCTTACTTTTCTTTCTTTTCTTTCTTTCTTTCTTTTTCTTCTTTTTTTTTTTTTTTTTTTTGAGACAGGGTCTCACTATGTAATTCAGGTTGGCCTTGAACTCACCGTGTAGTCTATGCTGGCCTTGAACTTGTGGCGATCCTTCTGCCTGAGCCTCCCAAGTGCTGGGATTAGAGGCATGTGCCACCATGCCCAGCTTTTGTTTTTGTATTTGAGACAGAGTCTCACTATGTAGTTCAGGCTGGCAATTTGTCCATTTGTCTATCGGAGTTCTTGGTAGTATCGGCTATTATTATTTGAGCTTTAGGAGTCTTAAATAGTCTTCCCTGCAGCAGGCAATGCTATTGTTCAATACACTCTTTTACTTATTTTCCAGACTTTTTATATTTAGTCTGTGTTATATTTGTCAATAAGTAGTGAAATAGTTTCATTTTTCTTTCCATAGTAAACCAGTTTTACTAACATCGTGTACTAAATATTCCATCTGTTCTTCATTGATTTGAGCACTTTATTATACTGTATCTGAAGTTCCCACATGCACGTGACTGTGTCTGAACTCTGAATTCCCTATTTGAGTCCATGCTTTATTGATCTGTTTTTTGCAAACACTATATTGTATGTTTACATCTATAGCTTATTATTATAATATTAATATCATAATAGAGGGTAGAACAAGTTTCCTCAGGTTTTTTTTTCAAGCTTGACTTAGCTATTTGATACTTATTTTTCCATATACATCACCTTGGTTTATCAAATTTGATATATGAAGTTCTACAAAAGGAATTTCAACTTGAATTCAGATAAGAATTGCAATGAATTTACAGATCAATTTGGAGAGAACTGACATATTTATAGCATTAAGCCATCCCTCCTAAATGCATGTATGGGCAATGTATCCTCATTTATTTAAATCGTCTCTATGTTTTCAGAGTATAAATTTTTTCCGAATGACAATCTTCATATTCTTGGCTAATTTATGAACATTTTGTAATTTCTTATTGCTTTTTTATTTTTATTTAATTTTTAAAAATATTCTGTAGTTATTGCTGATGTAAAAAATATTGATTTTTATATATTTATCTAGTATCTAGCAATCCTGCTGAAGTCTCTTATTAATTCTAATTACCTACTGTTTTTGAAAAATTTTAGATAAATGTTGTATGTAATCTACAGATAATGACAGTTTTACTTCTATTATTAAAATCTTTACCTCTTAATTATTCTTCTATCTTTAGTACATTGTATAGGACTTGCAGAGCTATGTTAAATAATGGCAGCATTAGTTAACCTTGACTTGCTTACATTCTTAAAGGAAATGCAATTAAAGTTTTATGCTGCATAATTTCACTAACCCTGTATTTTTCAATGTTTTTCACTGAAAATAGCCACTTTTTTCCCTAAAATATAGAAAAATATGTAATTTGCTAACCTTAAATAAACAAGAACATCATCTCCTTAGATTTCAGGTTTAAAACATTTAGCAAAGTATGAATTTTTTTCCATTCCAAGTGAAGAGTTTTTGAAATAAACTTTAGGTAAAGTTTAGTTAATTATATGATTTTTATTCTTTAGCTTACTAATGAGATAAACTGCACTGACAGTTTTTTATACATTTATTTACTAACCTTGAAGAAACCTCACCTGAATATGAGTTTTTAATACATTCTTAATTTGGTTAGCTACTATCTGTTTAGACTTCTTATATCTACAATCATAAATAAAACTGACTTAGACATTTTTTTCTTATATATACTTCCTTAAGGGCTTTGAAATCCATATGCAAACCATATGCATAACTTCATAGGAAGAAAATCTAGCCTGCTTGCCTGTTTGCTTGCTTTTCTCCTCCTCTTCCACCTCCTTCTTCTCCTTCCTCTGTTTTTTAAAAATAAGATGCTTCCGGCTGGTGAGATGGCTCAGTGGCCTACACGCCTGCCTGGCAAGCGCGAGGGCCTGAGTTCAACTCCCGGAACCCACATACGAAAAAAGGGCCGGTGATATCGCTCAGCAGCACGGGCGCCTGCTGGCATGCGAGGTCCTGAGGTTGACCCCCGGTACCCACAAAAAAAAATAAGAATAAGATGCTTAAGACAGAATATTTGATTACCACTTCTCATTTATAAATATTTAAAATTAAATATGTATGAGGTGTGTTCAAAAACTATATTGAATGTTTAATTTTTACAAAATTTATTGCAATAAAAGACACATTGCCATGAATTCCCCTCAAAATGCACTCCTCATTTTGAACACACAGCCTATCATTCTTGCCACTTTTTGGAGCAGTTCTTGAAGTCCTCTTTGGTGAGTGACTTTAGTTCCACTGTTGTGACTGCCTTAGTGTGCTGAATTGATTCAAAATGTTTACTTTTCGCAGTCACTTTGACTTTGGGGAAGAGCCAGAACTTGCACAGTGCCAAATCCGGTGAATAAGTTGGATGAGAGCACACCACAATGTTTTCATTTGACAGAGATTGCCATAAGCATTTGATAAATAAAGAGGTGCTCAAAAATACTGTGAATGTTTAAATGAAAAATTTTATTACAGTTAAAGACACATTGCCATTAGTTCCCTCAAAATAGTGCCATGGCTTCGAACTTCTACCAGAGTTAGTGGCAATACGTCATTTACTGTAGTTTTTTTTATTTAAATATTCAACTTATTTTTCCATCACCTCCTCCTCTGAATCCTTGATTTCTTGAGCCAGTTTTGACTCTTCATAATTTTATAGGAATTTATTTATTTCTTCTGAATTACAGAAGTTAATAGCATGAAATCATTCAAAAGATTTTTTTAATCTCTACTGCACCTGTAGCTACTTTCCTTTTATTTTATACTTTTATCCTTGCTATTCCATAATCAGTTTACCTGTGATGTATTTCTCTTCTTAGTATTTTCATAGACTCAGCTATTAAGATCTAAGATCCATATTCATGTTTTTCTACCCTTATTTATTTCTTAAGTGAATCATTACAGTGTCTTTTTTATAAAAATCTAAGTACCTGAACATGCTCGCAAACCTCTCTGGACTCCTCGCTGCCCACCTCCTCCAAGGACGGACTAGATTCTGTCTCTCAGTTGTTCTCGATAAGCTTTCCTTTTTCCTATTCTCTGATTACAGTCTTTTATTAAAACAAAGAAACAAAAATAGACATTTTCCCCAAGTAGTTAATCATCCCCTACTTTTCATAGCTCCAGAATTTTTCACTCTGCTTATTTGTGTGTTTGTTCTAAACTTTTAATATGGGATTTTATTTTCTAAGGCAAACCTGCAGCCTCATACTCCTCAGGAATTATTTGTAATTATACCTTCACATTTGAATTAGAAGTTGATCAGACATAAAATATTATATATAAATGTTTGTTTCCATCATATTTACAATATTATTCCATTGTTTTCTCATAAGCAGTGATGCCGTTGGGAAGTGTAATGTCAATCAGATTCTTATTTTATAGATGATTTGTTCTTTCCTTATATAAATGTTAAAAATGTTTTTCTGTCTTTTTTGACAATCTTACACTTCAATCCATGTCTTACAGTTCATTTATCTTTTCATCTTCAATTTGACACTCAATGAGCCCTTTAAATCTATGATGCTTTATCTTTAGTGCTGACGTATTTATCTTCATTGCTTACTTAAGAATTTCCCGGGCCGGTGAGATGGCTCAGCGGCATAAGCGCCTGCCTTGCAAGCGCGAAGGCCCGAGTTCGACTCCCGAAACCCACATACGAAAAAAGGGGCCGGTGATATCGCTCAGCGGCACGGGCGCCTGTTGGCGCGCGAGGTCCTGAGGTCGACCCCCGGTACCCACAAAAAAAAAAAAAAAAGAATTTCCTCTTATTTTTTCTTTTTCTTTTAGGAGTTCCATTAGCTAGATTTTGGAATGTATGTGCTATCCTCCAAATTTCTTAGCTTTTAAAAATATTTTTCAGGCCGGTGAGATGGCTCAGCGGCGTAAGCGCCTGCCGGGCAAGCACGAGGGCCCGAGTTCGACTCCCGGATCCCACATACGAAAAAGGGGCCGGTGATATCACTCAGCGGCAGGGGTGCCTGCTGGCGCACGAGGTCCTGAGGTCGATCCCCGGTACCCACAAAAAAATATATATATTTTTTTCTTCTCTTAACCCTGTCCTTTATCCTCTCAAAGAGTTCCTCAATGGTATCCATTCATTTATATTTTAGCTATATTTAAATCCCATATTCATCTTTTCTACTGTATTATGTTGTTCATACCAAACATTTCTATTTTATTTCTTGTTCTTCTTCGTGTAGTTAATGTCTTCCCCCACTTCCTTAAATAAAGTTATCATGCTTAGTTATAATTCTGTTCTCATAATTCTGCATCAGATCATCAGTGTCATATTGTCTGGGATCTTACTTTCACAGTACGTCTTACTCTTTGGTGAATGCACATTCTGTCCGATAAGCTAGTGATCCTTCAGAGTTATCAGCTCCTCTCCCTGGTAATGTATAGCTGAGAAGAACCAAATGCATGTGACTAGGGAGGTGACAATTTTCCTATGGCAATATGAAAGAGAAGCAAGAATAGGACTTCAAACCTTCTTTCAATCTATCCTCTCTTTTCAGTACTGTTTGTCTTTGGTTTGTTTGTTTGTTTGTCTGTTTGAATCAGAGTAATTACGGCCTCACTGAATGAATTGGTGAATTTTCCTTTCTCTTCTATTTCCTTGAATATATTATATAAAACTGGCAACATTTCTTTTTTAAATTCTCAGTAGAATTCAACTGTGAATCCACTTGAGACTGGAGATTCTTTTTGTAGATGTTTTAGTTACAAATACAATTTTAAAAAATAGTTACCAAGCCAGGTTATCCCATTTCATGTTAGGTGACCTCTGGAAGATTGTTATTTTCAAGGAATTGGTCCATTAACTTAAGTTTTAATTTATTTACACAGAGTAATTTATACTATTCCACAGGACAGGAAGATGTGATTCCCCCTTTGGGTAAATGGTAAATTTTATCAAACAGTAGCACAAGTAAGGTGATGTTGTAAATGTTATAGAAGGACCTTACACATCACTATATGTGGGATTGGATTTGGCCTATTTTAAATTATGTTGTCCCAAATGTTTTCAGAAAGCCTATTATTAACTTCCCCTTCATAATCATAGGAGAGAGATATAGTGTTCACATGGCATCATACATTTAACAAATATTTATTGAGCACTTACTTGGGATCAGATACTATTCCACATGCTGAGGATAGAGTGAGGAACAAGGTAGTCAGATGACTATCCTCATGAAACTTGCATTCAAGGGGGTAAGAAAATGGGTGAGGACAGCTCCCACAGTACGAACGCTTTCGTTATTATCAATTACCATTTCCTCTCCCAGTCCCAGCCCCTGGTGTTAGCTAGGGTGGTCAGGAAAGGGCTCTATTTGAACTGAGACTTGTGAGCCAGCACTTGAGTAAGAGTGAATCACTCACAGAAGAACATTCCGGGCCTATGGAAGAGCAATACTGCACCCCAAGGAAGGAATGTTTGGCCTCTTCAAGCCATTAAAACAAAACCAGTGAGGCTGAAGAGCAGTGAGAGAGCAGGAGGAATGTAAGACAAAGCTAAAGCAGGAAGGGCATGGTAAGAATTTTGTATTTTATTTGAATTGCAGTGAAGAAGCCAGTAGGGGGTTTTGAGCAAGTGAGAGCTAGGATGAGACAAGATCACATTTGCATTATAAAAAAGATCACTCTGGTTACATTAGGATTTCTGTAGGCCCAAAAGAGCTGCAGAGAGACCAGATTGTAGGCATTACTATGCCCAACCCTCTTTGCCATGTTGAATCAAGAGTTAGAGAAGAGTCGTGTTGGCAGTGCCAGTCTGTGATGAACCTGATCGGCCATGAAATTGGTCTTCTGATATAAGTAAGTCTAAAGAACAAGACAAATCATTTCATAAAATTCCCCTACTATTAGTTACCTTTAGCTGACCTTCGAATGAATATTCAGACACTTACTGCATTTGCCCTTGGGCAGAAGCCGGGTGGTTTGCAGAGCTCCAGGACCATCCTCAATAACTCAGCATAGGATGAATGCAGCCAAGCTTTCTATTGCTCAGGAGATTCTCCACTGGCATTACCCCCTCAAAGGTTGCTGGCTCCTCTTCCCCTGGATTCCTACAACTATCTCCTGAATGGGGTCCTGCATCCAATCTCACCTACATATAATTCATTCTCTGTGCTGCAGAGAGAAAGGTTTTTCCAAAGAATCGAGACTAATGTCCATCACTGGACTCTTCATCCAATAGACCTTCAGGGAAGAGCCAACCCTGTGCATGGCCAGTCAGCGCCTATCTTCTCAGCTGTACCCCCGGCTCCTTGCATCCAACCAACCCAATTACTGCTTTGTTCTCCTGCTAAATCTTCAGTTTTCCAAATAAGCTGTTCTTTTACACAGGCCTGGAGCCTCCTTCTCCACCAATGTGCGACTAACCATCAGTTCCTAAAATAAGAGCCCTTTCAGATTAGCATTTGGCGAGCCCTGCTCCATCCCAGACCCTCACTTCTCACCCTGTCTACCAGCCCCCAGCTTCACTGCATGCCCACACTGATATTTTGCTACCTTCCTGTGTCTAGCTCTGTCCCAGAGCACTTAAAACTCAAGATTGTATTAGTCTGTTTCTACCACCAGAGTGTGAGCAGTCTGAAAGGTGGGACTATCGGTTTTCTTTATATTTATAGCTCTTAGCCTAGTATTTAGAGCCCACGAGATACTTCACTTATGTTTGTTGAATGAATACATAAAAAAAAAACCAGGTAAATGAATTGGAAGATGCTGTGAGAAGGCTAAGATGGTTTCACATGGGCTGAACGGGGAACCTTGCCTTGTCATGAACTCAGACTGCCCCCAACAGTCTAGCCAGCTACTTTGCAAATGTGGACCATTAATTTTAACATGGGAGGCTGAAGGGGAGCCAACGAATGACAAACCTACTTCTGGGGGAATAAATCAAAGCGCTGGTAGGCACAGGAGGTCACCTGTACTTCTGTGAAGTGCCACGCTTTGTCCGGCACTTACAGAGAATCCTGCTGAGGCTGTGCTCAGAGAAAAGTGCTGATGTCACGGCTTCGGTCCTGGTGCTGAGGCCTTTAGAGTGGGCAGCGGGCAGATACTCTCCAGAGCTTTTAAATCTGACCATTTAAAGACTGCGCCCAAGCACACAACACAATGAAGGGCAGGGCAAGGACGGAGAAAGTCTCTTCCTCCACTCCCAGCCGGCGGGGAGACATCTGATGGCACTGCGCGTCTCACAGACAGCTGCCCTCCACTCAGCATTCAGCCTCTGATGCTCAACACAGTTTCTGAGCAGTTCTTCCGGCGAGCGCCCTGGTCCTGGTGATCTCACAGTTACATCTGGAAACTCCTCACCACGAGACACTGCAGTGTACTGACCGCTGGACACTGCTTCCCTGTGAGCTTGGTAATCACCATGGACTGGGGAGGCGGGAAAAAAAGCTTCTTTGTCAGGCCAAGCTCAATTTATTGCACTAAAGGGGAGACAAAGCTTCCAGGTTTGCTTTGGAACTGAAATTTCTGCCTTTGATGACATTAACTGGGATAATCTGTGTTAGGGTTAAAAATGAATTTCTGGTGACGATGGTTAAGTGATGTCGCATCCAGTCTGAAAGGGGATGAAGTCCCAGTGCATGCACCCTGAGCCAGCAGAGTAAGAATTGGTGCACTCTTAATTATTAGCCAACCCAAAGTCCAATAACCCCCAAAGCAGAATAAAATGGTAAGAACTGAAACACAAAGCTTGAATAGAACCTCTTATCCCCTCTCCATCCCATCCCATCCAACCTAAGTCTTGGGAAAAGCCCACTCAGGACATAACTACCAGGAAAGAGAACAGGAAGGAAATGGAGGACAGAGGGAGGAAGGTGGTAGAGAGAAAGGGAGAGAGGGGGGGAGGGAAGAGGAAGAGAGGTGAGAGGGAGAGAGACAGAGACAGAGAGAAAGGAGGTATTCAGTCAATTATCCACCCAATCACATGAATCTAGGCAGAGAAAGTAGACCACAAGCCACAGGCCCCCTTGGAGCATTATCTAGTTTTTCATTCTACCTTTGGGGCTCTCTGAGGAGAAGAGGAAAATGTACACTACAGATAGAGGAATTCAAATGCAGCTGGTCTTCAGACTTACAGAGGCGCTGTAGTAAGAGTCTTGGCGCCCACCCCTTGACATTCGGGTTTCATAGATCTGCAGTGGAACACAGAAATCTGAATTTTAATAAAGCCCTCAATTTGAGAACTATTAAAAGCCTCTGCTTTCTCTTATCTGATGAAAAAGAATAATAGTTTGATCCAGGACTGGTGAGTATGCAGCAAAACTTTGGCAGTGTTGAAAGCTAGGATGGGTTGGAGAGAAGTGGTTTCGTGGTAAGCGTTGTATCTTCTCCAAGTTCCCAGGATGGGCGAATCCCAGGTTGCTGCTCCTTAGCGTCTATAAAAGCAAAATGCTTCTTGATTGTCTTTCCACTAATGCCACAGACTCAGTTGCAGTAAATCAAATCTATAAACAAACAGATGGCCTTGCAATTTATCACAGGTACAGCAAGCACACCCAGCAACCATGCACCAACCTCAAGCACATCCGGGGAGCGCCTCTACCAGCCAGCTCAGCACAGGGCCTAAGAAGGAAGAAAGCGTGGTCCTCCCTCTCCCTGGGCACCACCTGTGACCTTTATCCCAGCCAGTGTTGATGCCTCTTAGACAACATGTTTTTCTCAAGTTGATTTTATTCCTACATTCTGACTTAAAAAAAAAAAAAATCCTTCTTTTATATGACAGTTACTCATATATGTATTTTAAATTTCCCTTCTCCAGGACAAGTCATCTCAGTTTATTATATTTTTTGAATTAAGTCTAACTTTAAAACAGTTAATATGCTTGAGGCCTTTTAAAATATATGTAACATATTAATCAACATTATCAATGTGAAGAAGCTTATATAGGATCATGTACTTCCCTTTTCTGAAGGTTGGTTTGGTTTTATTGGTGTATTTGAATGAGGTTGTTGTTTTGAAGTTTGAGGGGAAATGTTTTGTTGAGGACACACTGGATATTGGGGAGAAATTTAGGTTCCTTTAAGAAGCTGAACTGGGATTTAATTAAATTTTCCTTCATGAGAAAAAGCTACTAGTGCATAAGGTAGGACCAAGGTGAAGGCCAGGAATAATACGTGCTGATCTAAAATGAGAAGCTCAGGCAGTTAGAGAAGAGGGGAGAGAGAAGACCGATGTACTTGTTGCTCCAGTTACCAGATCAAGAATGGCCTGGAAGCCAGATGAAGTGGCACATGCCTGTAATCCCAGCACTCGGGAGGCTGAGGGAGGAGGATCACCACAAGTTCAAGGCCAAACTGGGCTACATAGTGAGTTCAAGGCCAGCCTGAACTCCATAGCAAGAACCTGTCTAACAACAAAAAGAACAGCCTGAAAATAGTACCCATGCTCCCAAAGCAATAGGGAGAGGGGACAGAGGCCACTGTCACCTGTCGCCTGAAATGCAACTGTAACCTCTAATAATAAGTGGAATCAAGAACTTTAAAGAGCTCTAGGACATGCTGGAGATGAAAGGTAACAGCTTTTCTGCAGCTATAAGGAAGTCAGTTTGAAAGGTAAAGATTTAGCTTGAACATAGAACCTTTTGAGGCAACCTTTTGGGGTTTTATATGCCTGTGAGATAAATATACACATCAGCTAACTCTTTACCAGGCAGATAGATGTAGGCCTCCAGGAACCAAAGTGTACGTCACATTTCCTCTTTTTTTTTTGTACTGGGAATTGAACTCAGGACCTTGTGCTTGCCAGGTAGGCGCTGTGCCGTAGAGCCATATCCCCGGCCCTCGTTTCCACTTTAGTTGAGTACACAGAGCATGTGACTGGGGGTCTGCAAACTTGAGATCAAGTGATCTGAGTAAGTCACGTGATCATTCTGAGCAATTTCCTTCTCAAGTCTCTGATTATACCAATCTGCCTTCCTCTCAAGTTTCTCACAAGAATTAAGTAGGAATAAAAATGCACTTTGTAAAGTACAAGTATTGTAGAAACATAATGTTACTCTCTGAATTGGGCAGTGCCTTTGTCCCAAACCACCTGAAATGGGCGCTCCCCTTAACAGTGTTGGAGCCACAAGCCAAGGGACAGTCCATGTGCCAGGAGTTAACCCACCTCCAGAGAGATTTGCATGAAGTCTGTCAAACTCCCACAACCTCTTCTTAACACAGGACACTTCACTGATGACCTGTGACCTGGCTTAGGTGACCAGGTCCTTCACTGAGGTTACTATGTCACCTTCCTTGTGAAACATGCAGTGACGCTCTGACCCACCATCTGGTCTTTCAAGTGGCCCTGGGTCACACCTGTGGTGTACTTGTTCTGCCAGTAGGGGACATGGTAGTGACTGTCATGTAAGGCCCCTCTACAGCCTCTCTTCATAACTGTTAAAGGTTCAAGGATACAAAACCATATCAACTACACCATGCCTTCATTTGCCCATGAGATCATTGTATTTGCAGGGCACTCAAACCGCTATTCCTCACACATCAAGCTCCACCTTCAACTTGCTCTATCCACCCCTGCTGTCCAGAAAATTTCTTCTGATTGGCTCTCTACTTCTTGGCTTCCCTGCTAAGCACTAAAATGTGTCCCAAAGCTAAGCTATTCAAGATGCATGATTTAAGCTTCTCTTTCAGCTAATTAGATATTGTTCTACAAATTGGGCTGTTCTTTCTGAAAGATGAGCTGCAATTTACTTCCCGGGCCCTCTCCTTAAACTTAAATTGAACTGTAAAACATAGCCATTTGATCGTTTAGTACAATCAGGAGATTGTTTTGCACAAGGAATAGATATCCATCTTCTCACTAACGCTGAGGTTGTTTGGCCATGCCTTAATGGCTGCTATGAAGATGATGGAAAGCTTCGCTTAGATGCCTTTCACCCTTTTGGAAGGCAGACTCCACACTGATTTGTTGGCCCATTCATCTGTCACCATCTCCTAAGTATCCATCCCATCACTGGCTATATTAAAACATCTTCACCTGCAAGGGGGAGATCTTTGTTACCCCCCATTTTACTGGTGAGAAAGCTGATGGTCAGGGAAGTTGGGCCATTTGCCTAAAATCGAGCAAATAAGTTAAGTAGAGAAGCCAAATGGTGAATTCGGCTCTTTGGTCTCCATATCTCATGGAACTATTGTCCAATAAATGCAGCATCAGTTGAAGAGAGGGATCACAAAGTAATACAGAGTTCTCACACCCATGCACTGTTTGAATCCACTGAGAATTTCTTATAGTTATTGCTGAAATAACAACTATGAGGCCCTTTAAAGCCTTCTCTGATCCAAGCAGCTCTTATGCACAGTGGGGGAAAGGACATTGTCTAGAAATTGCCTCTTTTCTTGTGCAGAGGGCCGCGTGTTCTCTCATCCTCAAGACTGTGCCCAGCATTTGATGAATGGAGACACTCTGAGTGGGGTTTACACCATCTTTCTCAACGGGGAACTAAGCCAGAAGTTGCAAGTATACTGTGACATGACCACGGATGGGGGCGGCTGGATTGTAAGTACATGCGGCTGCTCTTCACACGTGCAAGTATCCTCAGGTTCTGGTCTGACAGCTCAGCACCTGTCCATCAAACTCCACCTTCCTTCTGGCCATCCTTTCATCCACCTGTCTGTGTCCAACTTGGGATTCTTCATTGTCTCAAAGGCCTCAGGCAACGCCCCAATCACAGATGGGGTAAAGCAGAGACAGGAAGTAGCGTGTGAAGGCTGAGGTGGCCTGGGCCAAAGTCAGACATTCAGGATGACTGCCTTCCCTTCTGCTCCTTTTTTGAGGAGGGTGCTGGGGAAAAGCAGTAGTGACTCAGGGAAACCATTCTGATCTTGCCTGCTGATGACAGCAGCTATAATAAAGCAGTGGAGGAGGCAGCCCTTGGCACAAGAGGAGCCTCCCTGTAGTGAGGCATTGGATACTTCCCTTGGAGGGTGGCATAGAGAGTAGCAGCTCAGGAGCAGAACTTAGATACCCACCCCTAATTTCAAGGGCTGTCCAATTCCTCATCCTTCCCCCAGACCCCTAGTCCCTCCTTAAAGCTGTCTTAACCTTCAGGGAGCACTTGATTTCAGGAAAAGAAAGATACCACTTCCTATGGCTGCCTTCCTCCCATGCCTGCCAGGGGCAGCCTCACAGCCCCACCTCTCACTGCAGGGGAGTTTCGCAGTGCAGCCTGGCCCCTGACGTGATCGGTGGGGGTGCAAACCCAGCCCCCCCCCCGTCTCCCGCACATGTTCCTCTAGCACTGCTAAAACGCACAGCGCTGGATTCTCCATGTTACAAAATGGGACATTTTTGAATAGAGTTAAATGGTGGCTGTGCTTGTAACACCCACTCTGGGGAGACATTTGCTTTTATGTTTCTGACATATTTGTGCCTCCTTCTTTAAGCATAATTGGAAATTCAAACCGTGGCTGACGTATTGGAGGTTCAGTGAAATTAGCACTTCAACAGCTCAGAATGTGAATGATACACAGTGGCTTTGTGTGCGCTAAGATGGTGACAGTGACTAGATGATTGAAGTTGGTTCTATTCTTTTGGTGAGAAACGCTTTCCTACTCTGTGGTGTGAAAGAGTAATTTGAGAGTCAAACTTACTTCCCCTGACTATTTGGGAGCTTGATATGAAGCCTTAATCCTTTCGACATTGCGAAGGTGCAAGTGGGCATCAACATCACCCTCCACCTATTCATCGAGGGCCTCTGCTCTTCCACGGATGGGCTCTGAACGTCCCTTCCACACGCTGCTGTGCAAATACCAAGCTCTGTTCTGAGATGATCCTTATCTACAAATCTTTGTCATTGCCTCTATAGAACCTAATTATATCAATTCTATTCACTGCAGTTTATTTTCCTCAGTCTCTCCTCATTCTCCCCGCTTCTCTTCACAGGTATTCCAGAGGCGTCAGAATGGCCAAACTGATTTCTTCCGAAAATGGGCTGATTACCGTGTTGGCTTCGGGAACCTGGAGGATGAGTTTTGGTTAGGTAACGCCTGCTTTCTGCTTTCCTTTGGTGTGCCGATCTGCTTTTTGCTCATCTCTTTCCTTTCTATGTTTGTCTGGGATTATCAGAAACCTCCTGTCCATTGAGAAGTTGACAGCTTGTGAATTGCTTTCAGTGCCTCTTGCTCTGTTTGGCTCCACTATTGATCTGTTTTTATCTTATGGCTGTGTTTTCCTCTTTGCTCTGTCTCTTCCCATCCTCATTAATAGTCTCTTATGCTGATGGGTCTCGACATGAAGCAGGTCCAAAGGCAGTGAGCTGCCTGGCAAGGGAAGGGGGGATGAGAAGTAATGCACAGGCCAGCCTCCTCTCCAGAGCCAGGAATCAGCCAGCATGCAGGTCAAGAGAGAAAGGAGACCAGTACCTCTGCTCAGGTCCTTGGAAAATGTTATTACCTGGTGTGGAAAGGAAAGGGGAAAAGCAAAATATCTTTAGAGGCGATTAGCGATTTCCTAGATGTCTGACACAAATAGCAGGTTTTGATGGAGAACTGAACTGGAATGAGAAGGTTAACACATGTCCAAGCCAGCCAGGTGGCAGTGGCACCAATCCAGAAAGCAGTCCGTATATGATTACCTACCTCTCCTGCTTGGTTAGATTTTCATAGCAGTTAATGAAGAGGGGCAGAGCAAAAAGCTAATAATCGTGTTCTGTATTGTGGTCTCCTTTTCACTTCCCCTGCCATCATCTGGTTCAAGCTTCACCGTCTTCTCCTGGGCACCCAGCTAACAAGTCCTTTACTGGCCTCCCAGCCTCCCAGGCCAGCCCATGGTCCACACAGCTGCTACAGTGATCTTCCTCATACCCCAGATTTAAGCAAAGGTGAATCATTTCAATGACTCCTCATTACCACCATGAACACCAAACACCTTGCCCAAGATACAAGGCCTTTCTCCTCTTCCTCTAGAGCCTAAGCACCTCACCCACTCCTCCTCCTTTCCTCCCCAACACCAAGCTGCAAACCCACAGAACCACTGAGGTTCCTATAAGGAACACTCTCTCAGCCAGCCCCACCCTTATCCACCATGGTATCCATCTGCACATATCCAAAGGCTAAGCTAAACTCTTCTGCTTCAGAGAAACTGTCCTAACCATTTCTCTCACCTGTTCCCCAGGGGAGGATTGCCCCATTCTCTTTTGTGGCCCAAATCATAGTGCCCATGTTTCTTCCTGTCTTTCTTGACTATATAAGCTTCTTTCAGGACCACATCTATTTCTCTTTTAGCATCAGGTTGCCTGTTACATTGCCTGGAGGACGGTTGGTACTTGAAGAGTAGATATCAATCAAGCAATGATAAGAATTTATTGAGTAACTATTGTAAACTAAATCTGTGTTTGCCAGTGTAGGCAATAAAAATAAAAGGTAAAAGCCGTATAAACACATTGAGAGAGGAGTCAAACAAATAGGAAAATATATTTACCTTTAAAGCATTTGCAAACAGTGTGGAAGGCAAGGGAAATGCTCATGAATCAGTGTATCCATAGCAGATGGGAATTCTGTCCTAAACCTAAGCCACTGTGTACCAGTTTCACAGTTTGGGTCATATTTGTGAAATATATAAACTATCAAGCACTCAAATTTTCTATATACCACTTTTTTATCTAATTAATATCTAAATTAAATGAATTTTCAAGGAAATTTTATAGCATTGCCAAAAATGCTAGTTATCACATAAAAAGGAAGCCTCAAAAATAAACACAATAAAATGAAATAATGTTAATGCTATTCAATGACATTTAAATTCAGCCTATTGTTGTTGCTGCTCATGGATATCAGGAAGTCCTGTGTGGGAGCTCCAGTGGTGCAAACAGTTAGCATGCGGTACTTACACAGAAAGTCCTGAGTGTTAAACAAACCACAAATACTTCAGCTGAACTGAGACTGCGAGTTGAGGCTAGGGTGGGAGAGAGCAGTTCTCCATCTACTAAGAAAGACTGAGATAAAATTTGGAAATATCTTTCTCCCTATGCGTTCAAGGTCATTTAGTGCCTTATTCCCACACATTTCTCATATCATTGGAAACTCCCTCCCACACTGGGAAACACTGTGCTAACCTGTGAGCTACCGTTAAAAAGTCCACCGAGATTCAGAGGAAAAACAGCAAATTCATGGCAAAGGCACTGAGCAATGAGCCAGAAGAATGGGGGAGGGAGGCAGGAATCCTCCTGACACAGGCAGACTGGGGGCAGGCGGGAAACCCTTCCAGCCACGGGGCAAGCGCAAGTCAGGAGAAAAATGAGATCAGATGCACTGAGTGAAGGCACATTATGGCACTTAAAAATCAGAAAGAGAGGTCTCGATGGTGTAATAGAGAGCCAGTGAGGGCTCTTGAATAGAGATGAGGCCCAGGGATGTGTAGTTTGGCGGCAATACTCACGTTGGAGATAATACTGTCATCGGGGGTTATGTCCTAAGGTGAGTTCTTTAGAAACAAATCTTGAGACAGGGATTCTTGTTCAGTTACTTAATGGGGCGAATTCTTGTTCAAGTGAGTTATGGGGGGGTTCTATGTGAAGGAGAACAGAAGCAGGATAGAGCCAGAAAAACTATTAAAAATGAGCCTTAGATGGAGACTCACTTCGCTCTCATCCCAGGGGAAGCTCTGGAGCATGAACTGCTCGTGAAAGTCAGTCCCCACTGGTGCGAGAAGGCCAGACTTCTGAACCCCCACAGCAGTCACTGACCAAGGTCTACTCCAATGCATGGAGGAAGGAAAGGATTAAATGAGCCTCGTTTCCCCTCCACCTGTGCGATTCTCTGATTCTAAATCATGACACGCTAGAACAGATACCAGATGTCACAGCAGAGCAAGATGACCCCCCTTCAGTAGGCAGTTAGAAATCAGGAAGATTAGGAGATCACTGTGCAAGGTGAATGTTTCGAAGTTTGGCCAGGTAGGTCAAAAATCAAAGATTCTCAGAGGAAGGGGACAAGAAAACATACGGGAAAATATCACCAAGAGGGATCTGGGCTCCACCCAAACTCCAAACTTACAAGGGTTTGCACCTTAGAAGAATCAATTAGCCCAAAGCCAGGGATGCTTAGCGGCCAAAGAGAGGGCACGTGAGTGCAGGGTCGCTGGCCAAAGACCAGTGAAGAGGCGGCAGCGCAAGATGTGGCAGGCAGATTAGATGGGAGGGAACTGGAATCGGGAGGCGGAGAAGAATACAGATGCCCCCCCAACTTACGAGAGGGGTTACAACCTGATAAAGCCATCCTGAGCTGAAAATCTTTCGAAGCTGAAAATGTCCCTACCCTAGCGAGCCTCTGGCTTAGCCGCATGCTTGTAGTACATTGTAGAGTCGGGGTTGTTTACCGTCGCGATCACACGGCTGGCTGGCAGTTGCGCTCACTCCACCGCTCAGCATCAGGAGAGAGCGCCGCACAGCAAATCGCTACCTCAGGGAAGATCAAACTTCAAAGCTCCAAGTGCGGTTTCCACTAAATGTGAATGTGTAGTCGGAAAATCGTAAGCCGAGTCACCAAAACCCAGGAGGATCCACACTCTCTGACCTGGCTCTGGGAGCCCCGGGAGGCCTGGAGGCAGACAGGAGGAACGGTGTAGTGAAAGACACAACCCAGAACCTCCTTCGCAGACTCCTAGGAAATGCTACGGTGTCCAAATATCTAGGATGCTCCGAGTTCCTCCAGTGTTTCTGTGTCTTGCTTTCTCCTGCTGACACCAAAGACTCACACCCACAGTGCCGCTTGTTGTTTTCTGTTCATCCCATGAGTTGGCATAGAAGGTAGCAGGAGCCAGGGCCAGGGAACCTCGGGCTCAGGGCTTGTCAGTTACTAGGTCAAGACTAGAGATGAGGACCTGAGCTGTCCGAGGTGACACTCATCAACAGATCTGGAAGCTCTTTGCAGCAGAAAGTGCAGAGCCTGTCAGAGGCCGTTTGAAAATAACCTGAGAAGGGGTGGGGGCAAAAGCAATCCTCTTCCCTCAGCATCTGTTTCGAGGACACAAACAATCTTCCCTCCTATCTCCCAAGCTGCTGGACCAGGCTCAGCACAGCCTCTGTTCTTCCCCATAGGACTGGACAACATCCACAGGATCACAGCCCAGGGCCGCTACGAGCTGCGTGTGGACATGCGGGATGGGCAGGAGGCCGCCTTCGCTCACTACGACAAGTTCTCTGTGGAAGACAGCAGAAGCTTGTACAAACTCCGCATAGGAGGCTACAACGGCACTGCAGGTACCTGGGCCCTGAGCACACCCCGAGGGCAGTGGCATGCGGCAGACCAGGGGCTGTGGGTGTCAGGCATAGCTGCAGTGGGAAGCAGCAGTGCCCAGAGCTCATGAACTCTCAGCTAGCTGCTTAGGCCACCCAAAGTCACTTTCTCAGGACTTTAGTTTCCTCATCTGGAAAACTGTAGTAATGATGTCTGTCTCACTTCACAGAATAGTAAGAAAAAATTCAATGAACGCCATGAAAGTGCCTTTAAAGTTTCAAAAAAAAAAAAAAAGAAAGTGTCATGAGGGAGAACAAAGGATTTTTTTTCTTTTTTTTGGTACCAGGAATCGAACTCACGACCTCATGTGTGCCAGGCACTTGATGTGCCGCTGAGCTATATGCCCGGCCCAGGATTGCTTTTCTTGTCTAGATTAATCAATATGTTCCCTTATCCAGAGGGAGCAGAGCCAGCTCTCACCTGGGGAAAAACCTCTCTGCAATGGCATCTAGGAAACCACCTCTGAACTGGTGAAAATAATACAGATGCCCCATTCTCTGCGATGCCCCCTCTCCACCCCCACCATCAGCAGTCGTGATAATGCCCCATGGAGGAGCAAAGACATCACTTAAATGCCCCTCCTCGCGTTTCTCCTGCCTCCCAGAGAACCACGTGCACCATCAGGTTTTCTTTATGGCATCTCTACGAGCAGAGCAGCCATCTCGGCAAGCTCTGTGGCATTTCGTTCTATCAGCACACAGCATCCAGTCTGCTTCTCAGGCTTTGCTAGTCTGTTCCATGCGTTCTACTATAACACTTTCCATAAAGTCTGAGGTGCCAAATATTCTACTGTTTGGTACATGGAGTTATTGGCCTTTTCATTAACTCCAATTTTAGGGCTAAAGACTGGTGTTTAAATTTAGCAACATTTGGGGCCGGTGAGATGGCTCAGTGGCATAAGCGCCTGCCTGGCAAGTGCGAGGTCCTGAGTTCGACTCCCAGTACCCACATATGAAAAAAGGGCCGGTGAGATGCTCAGCAGCACAGGAGCCTGCTGGCGCGCGAGGTCCTGAGGTCAACCCCTGGTACCCACAAAAAAAAAAAAAAAAATTTAGCAACATTTTTATGCTTCTTGGAATTAAGAAGAACATTCAAGGTGTTGCCCTTCCAATGATGGCATCTGCTCAATTATTTCTCTTCTCAGCCCAGTATTGTTACTTCAAATACACACTTGCCTTTGTTATTGTTCATACTGGAGATCATTAGCAATGGCAATGAGATGAGCCTAAGGAGCCTCAACAAAAGCTCCAATTTGTCACTTTTTGAGCATAAAATAGCTATTTGAGTAGATGCATTAAACAAGATATCAGACTAAATTTCAAAAATAACCAGATGCTATTCACTCCCCAGGACTAAAATTCTGCCTGCCGAAAAGCCATTCTTATTTCTCCTACAGGAAAGAAAGCAAGCCCTCCCTCTTCCCTGCATTTTCTCCCTTCCTCCCTCCTCTTCCTCCCACCCCAAGCCTATGTTTTATCTAACTTAGGCCTGGGCCCTGCTACCTCTGTGCTAGCCCTGCCTCCCTGCGAGTCCCCACAGAGGGCAGAACTGTTGGGCTGGATTTGACTCTTATGTGACAGAGGCAAATTCTCCCAAGATCGTGGCTGGTCATTAAAAGTTAATTATGATATTTCTTCATCTTGAATATTCAGCTCATCTTCAGCAGATAAAAATGTCAACCTATTTAGGCTGCATGCCTCTCTGGGCAACCCCATACAATGGCGGTTCTTTCTGGATCAGCAGATTTCCGGGGAGGAATGGCCCTCCCTTCTCTGTCTGGCATTTTTAATATTACCCAGTTCCCTGGCCCTTATATTTACTTCTTGCTCAAGCAGTACTAGCCCCACTAGCAGAACACTATCCCGGGCACTCCGATCCATGTTCAGATCCTTCTTCTACTCCCCTTTCTCAAGGCGAGTCTCTAAGCAGGGCTGTCCTTGAGTTAGAATTGAACATTCCAAACCACGTTATCAGTAAGAGGTTGCTGAGCCAGTCCTAAAGGTTTATTGTGCAAGTTGTGGGGACTCAAAAGAAACATAAAACGTGGCCTTTTAAGAACTAAACCAGTAGCTTAAAAAAACAATTAGGAAGTCACTACACAATAAATGCTACTCACTTTCTGTTTAAGGGGTGCTTGGAGAAGGGGTCTGTCAGTTGAGTAAGGTTTCCTCATGGCAGCTGCATTTGACAGACCCAAATGGTGAGGAAAGCATCCCCCACATGAGAAGCTGCAGAAGGAGAAGGGAGGAGGCTGTGACAGGCATGGCCGTCCCAGGCAAAGTAGAAGCTCAGAAGGAATGAAAGAAATTGGTGGAGGAGGGGGAGCCAGATCCTGACAAGACTTCAGCCTGAGAGAGCAGAGAAAGTTAGTCTTAGCGTGGTAGGCAAGGGGTGCCCATGTAAGTCCTGAGGGCCATGGTGGAGGCGGGGTTTGAAGAAGATCAGCGGGGCAGCCCTAAACAGGATGAAGTGAATCTGAGAGAACAGACTAGGCGTTGGCTGCTACACCGATCCTGATAGGAGAGAATAGGAGCCTTGACTCATGTGGGGATTAAGAGACAGGTAAATGTGAATGTGTTCAGGGAGAAACAAGGACTTGGTTAATGTGCTGAATAGATGAGGCAGCCGTGGGGAAGGAGGACATGAAGACAGCAGCAGGCAATATCTAAGTGGAAACTGGAGAGACTCGTTCCAGGAGAGTACTGAGGACAAATTCCAGGTCACAGAGGGATAAGCAGGGATGAGAAGATAAGAATGTGGGAGTAGAGACAACATGGTCAAGGAATTGGTGGTTAAAGAAAGGATTACTGGAGAGCAGGATTAACCCAAGAATCTTGGGGTACCGTCTGATCGGGACTAGGTGAAAGCCAGGCCAAACCTGAACGGTCCATCAGCTTGGCTCAGCACTGAGGCAAATGGAACCATGGATGTCCTGTGTCCCCATCCAGGCCTGGAGGAAAAAGACAAGGGACTGTGCGGACAGAATTCTCAGTAAAATGTCATGGGATGAGGATGTGGTTGGAGAGAGCAGCCTGAGGTAGTGACACCAGGGATAAAGTACAGAAAGAGACAGCCTAGGGATTGAGTGGGAGCAGGAGAGAAGGTGAAGGTTCCGTATGTGGAGTCTAGGTTTCCTGGGAGCAGGTCAAATATCCAAAAAATCCTGGAAGGAGGGACAAATAGCACAGCCTCACACATGTTCTTTTTTGCAGGAGACTCCCTCAGCTATCACCAGGGACGGCCTTTCTCCACAGAGGACAGAGACAATGACGTTGCTGTTACTAACTGTGCCATGTCATACAAGGGCGCTTGGTGGTATAAGAACTGCCACCGGACCAACCTCAACGGGAAGTACGGGGAATCCAGGCACAGCCAGGTAGGTGACAATCTGCTGCATTGGGAGTGGCTCAGAGCTCAGCACCCATGGCCCCAGCTTTATTTTAATGCACATGTGAGTCCTACATTTCTCTTTTAAAAGAAATATTTAGAGTCTTGGAAAAGACTATTATTATAAAGGGAAAAGTATAACAGACACTGGGATAGGGACAGCATAGAGTAGAAGCCAGGGGAAGGTCCAGGTGCTCCTTTCCTTCCTCTGGGAAGCATCTAGCACTAGAACTCACTCAGACTGGCCCTTGATGACAAGACAGCCTCCCTTTCATTTCCTCATGGGAGGAGCTTATCAATTCTAGAAATAGCTTCAAAGGCTCCACTTCATCCTAAGGGCCCCAGGCAGGGAGAGATCAGAAATGTCCATGAGCTGGGCTGTTTTTCCCCAGAATGCAAGTCCACAAGCGAGGCTGGATAATAGGGAGACAGCTGGACCTATAAAACTTTCCCAGTTTTGACACCAAAAGGCCTTAGGGAAAGTCCTCAGCTCTGGGCAAATCCAGCTGGTCAGTCATCCCAGGCAGAGGCCACCTCAGTCTCCTATCAGGAGTGAGCAAATACTCTCTTCAAAATGCTTCCACACCACTGGGATTTTGAAATTCACCACCATTGACTGGTGCATGCACAATTCCTGAAGGCCAAAAACGTACAACTGGCAATTAGGAGCGACCTGCAATAAAGATCCAGGCCATAGGAATGTTTAAGGGGAAAGCTGGACAGAGACTGCTCCTTTCTCTTTAATGGGAACTCAGCCATGAAGCTACTTGCTAACTGAAATAGAAAAACCTACGTCTTCTTTGCCTATTCCCATCATTTCCCTTCTTTTCAAGCGGGGTGTCCCAAGGCAAGGGAAGAGCGAGCTGATATGTTTATCTGTCTCATGCCCAGGGGATCAACTGGTACCATTGGAAGGGCCATGAGTTCTCCATACCCTTTGTGGAAATGAAGATGCGGCCCTACAACCACCGTCTCTCATCAGGAAGGAAACGGCGGGCCTTACAGTTCTGAGCAGTGGGCAGTTGCAAGCCAAACGATTTTTCTGTCATTTGTTTGTATTTTATAATATGATACAAGGGGGGAGGGTGATAGCAATGTGCTTTGCAACATTTTAAGTGTGTCTGAAGGAAGCAGGGCTGCGGCAGGGGTCAGCTGACTACTGTCTGCTGTAGTTTCTGCTGCTTGGAGCCTGGCCCCAAGGCTGCACTCTCCCTCCTAACCTGTCATCCCTAACATTCCCCTCCTTTCCCTCCAAGGGGGAAAAGTGAGACGTTCACTTAAATGATCAAAGACAAGTCATGGAGTACAATTGTTAGGGTGATAGGTGCGCACCTTCTTTTTCTACCCTCTCGAGATGCCTCCACCTTCCAGGTATCGCTAATCTGGTCATAGCCCTTGATGATCAGGTAGTCACACCAGCTCAGAGAAGAAGTCTTAGCAAAAGAGTCTGGCCAACAATGCCCCTAAGAGGGAAGAGATCAACCATACCCTGACCCAACAGCTCATGTCCTTTGGAATGGGCCAAAGTTCTCATTTCTGACACTCTTATCTTTCCAGAGCAGTGGCCTTTTTTCTAGCCATGCTCAGTCCTTTGCCTAATTTCATTCTACATCAGAGCCTACAATCTCATCAGCCCAACCACTGTTTTGAAATCTAGTTCCCAGGATGTTGCCTACTACTGGCCCTGGGTTATGCAGGGGCTCTGTCCTTGTGGGTCTCAAGCCACTTCCCCTCCCTCAGGTCAGTCAGACAATAACTTTCTTCTGGGGTGGAACGGGGAAATGGCCTTTGTCTGTAGCACTTTGGGTCAAGCTCTGAGGAAAAGACAAAAGAAACAGAAATAAGGGCAACTGCCATGGAGATTATAATTCCCATGGAAAACACAGATCTTGCCAGTTCCATTTTTACTATTTCTGTTCTGCTTTGTCATGGATTATTTTTCTGAATTTGCAAACTAAAGGCCTTATTTCTGTCATCAACCAGGCTCTCCTTGGTGTAGGTAGCTTAATAAGAGTCAGAAGAAGTTATATGACAAGTGAGCCATTTTCCTATTAATAGTTCTGGGAGGAGATGGAATATTTGCTTTTGGAGCTTTTATTTTTTTTAAATTTGGTCCTGTGGGAAACAGAAATGACCCCTTAATGAGGTGAGATCATGAGAAGCCTTTCTCCATCTTCTTTTATTATTCTGCTTTTGAAAGGAAAAATGAAAAGTGCCAGAGGAAATTACATCCAGAAACCCAAAGGTGAAAAGGGGAGGACCGTGGGCCTGTCCCCCGTGTTATGAGATGTGCTGTCTCCGCCAGCATGATTGGATTTTTAAGCCCAGGGTTCTCAAATCCATGACCTTTCAACTTCTCCTCCAAATCAAATGCCAGCAGCAACCATCCTGCAGTAACTATCCGAATTCATGCCCAGGGCCCACAGCTGCTTCTCCCTTTCTTCTCCCATTCCCCAGGGCTCCTATTCTATTTCCTGTGAGGACCATGTTTGCCAAACTGGGGCATCTGTGCCTTTACCAACCAGTGACTACGTAAGCCTGAGATTGGTGATTTTCTAATAGAAACATCCACCTTCTGAACAAGCTTTAACAACCAGGAACGGATAGTCCCTTAGACTGACAATTGCACTTCCGGGGGTGTGAGGGTACAGTCAGCCTGCCATGTTCCATAGGCACCCTCTCTTCAGTAGTTTCCAGCAAGAACTCATCTACCACATGCCTGGATCAAAAGAAGTAGGTGGTACTTTTATTTTTCAGTTCACAGTAGGCTTCAAAAAACTAAAAGAAAGAGGAAGAAAGAGAAGCCTGTACATTAAATAAGATTTAGCTAGAGACTGGGACAAGTATGAAAAGAAGGAAACATACTGAATGAGGAACTCTGGCATTGTGCAGCTGTGTGACTTTGGATAGGTTGTTTCACCTCTCTTGGCCTCAGTATCCTCACCCATTGGATGAGAGATTAGACTAGAATAATTTCTTATTTCCCTGTCAGTTTTAACATCAATAATGCTCATCTATGGTGTGAAAATCTGAGTAGGAATGTGTATTCATGAAAGAACTCAATTAGGTCATGTGTGGAAAGAACAGAAGGAAAGAAGAAAGGAGGGAAAGAGAAATTGATTCAAAAGTCAGAAGTAACACACACACACACACACACACCCCAGAAAAGATAATGCCAAGGAAGAGGCTGAACTGTGTCTATAGAAGCAGTACCAGGGACCTGGGTGTGCTAGGACAGCCCACCTCATCAACAGAACTGAAATGGAACAGGATTGTATGTCATCAGTTCAGGCGAAAGTCAAGAAACATCAGTGGAAACCAAAGCCTGCCTTTCACTGGAACCATGTTATCCTATGGAGCGTTTCTATAAATAGTACCAGCAACATTCCCTAGTTGTGTTTTAGAGAATTTTAAAGCAAGAAAGGATCTTCAAAGATCAGCTTACCCAACACTCTATAAAAAGATTTATAGATTCCTTTTTTTAAGTAAAGTACTTTTCTCCTGAGGTGTTTTTTGTTGTTCTTGTTGCTGTTGGTTTTTTTTTTTTTTTTTTTAACCATCTTTAGGAGAGTGTTCCACTGTCTTCCCAAGGCCCATGGTCAACTTGACTCAAAGCTTTTTAACTTGACTCACCTAACTTGTGCACTGAGCATCTTAGATGATGCTCCCTTGTCCTGTCCCTCCAAGCAGCTGTGCTTTTCCCAGGGGAGGATGTCAGAGAGATGCAAGAACACCAAAGGCTCCCGTAAGGGACTCAGGAGGAAGAGCAATGGACCCTGCCATAAAGGCAGTCTAATGAAGACATATTAGAGTATATACTTATACCAAAAAAACACAATAGTACCAAAAAGATCAAAACCAACTATCCATGACTGCAGTAGACTCACTGCCAGACCCAGGCAATTTCTCTTTGTGTTTCCTGTCATATTAGGATCGTTTCCAATATATTAAGTTCATATTCTCCAGGGTTGCTTCTGGGAGGAAAGGAGTCAGATGTAAAGATGGGGTATCAAGAATGACAATGTTTGGGGAAGTGGTGGCCATTAGGACAGATTTAACAGAGAGGGGACTTACTAAAAATGACCACAAGGTGGCGCACACAATGCCGCCAAAGACCCAGGGGAAACACTGAGAACCTGGCCCTTCTGGTTTCCAGGAGACCAGGTTGCAAACCAAGAATCAGGACTGATCTGTATGGAGGATAAATCTGTAAAAGGACAATAACAAAATAACAGCAAAGAGATGAAGAGTAAACTTCCATGAATATTTAAATCAACTCTATCCCTCACCTATTACCAACCCAACTCAACTATTCATAGAGAGATGGACATCGGACACCCTGTTCCTTCTTCATGGGAACCGTCCAGCTCCCTGTGCGCCACAAACTGCTATTTCAAAGTCAAGCTCAAAGGACCAAGGTTACCAATAAGTCCTCTGCCAAACCAAAGAATCCTAAACCCATTTTTACTTTAAATATCTAGTCCAAGAGCAGAGCGATATAAATTAAGGGACAAAAGGCCATTATAGAATCTTTTCAAGGACCTCTTTTTGTTGTTGTTGTTCCGGGAATCTAACTCAGGACCTCGCACTTGCCAGGCAGGGGCTGTGCCACTGAGCTAAATCCCCGGCCCTCAAAGACATCTTTTTAAAGCATCCATTGAGAAAGGGTTTATGAGCTCTTCTCTGTCCTCTTCTCTGGAGAAATAAAAATGGAACCTGCGAGAACAGTGGATACACCAAGCTTAGCGGCTTGTAAAGAGACTAGCTAGTAACCGGGATTTACAAATGTTCCTGGGCATGGGCCTGTCTCTCTCCCTCTCTCTCTCTCTCTCTCTCTCTCTCCTCCTTCCCTTTCAATTCCTCCTTCCCTTCCCCTCTACCTCTCTCCTTTCCTCTGTCCACCCAGAATTTCAGATGTGAGACCACTTACCCAGGCTGTGTGATTTTCTGTTCCTTGCTTTATCACCGAACTCCTATTCAGTCTAATTCCCTAATTCCATTTCTTTCCCTCCAAAGCAGAGGGAAAGAAGGGAGGAGATCACTTTCCAACTCTATTTGCATCTCACTGTCCACTCTTAAAAATTTGATAAGGAAACTTGAAAAGATTGAAGTTCAGTTCAATTTCAATAATCCCACAAGAGGTAGGGTCACTTGTTTTCACACTTGCCTCAAATTTGCCACGGCTACAGAAGCGTCTTGGTGACCTCTGTGAGTTTTGTTGATCTGCTTCTCATCCAGATTCAGCAGGGCTGCATCTCAACCCTGCCTAATCCTCCTAGGTGGTCCCTTTTTTTTCTATTATTAAGTTTACTGGCACAATTTAGGTATGCATATTGATCACATTCTCATAGGGAATTTGTACCTGTACATGATATATCTTGCTACCATTTTTTTTCCCATTCCCTTCCGCGTTTTTTTTTTTTTTTAATGTGGGTGCTGGGAGTCGAACTCAGGACCTCGCACTTGCCAGAAAGGCGCTTGTGCCGCTGAGCCATCTCACTGGTCCTCCCTCCCCTTTTTAATGCAGGTGATGATGACAGAGAGGTTTTGTCCTCTGGGGCAGTATGAATCACAGGCCTGGCTTCTGGGTATTGCTTACAGCCTGTCTCTAGCTGTATACCGCAGGGTCCTTTGATCAATTCCTACAGATCTCTGGTTAACTGCTTCCCCAAACCTTTGCACCTTCCTTAACCCAACCCCTCAAATGTGTGTTAAAGTTCTCCTCAATAACACTGGAGCATTTTGACACCGTCAGGTCAAATGAGAGCTCACAGATGAAATGAAAACTTCTAAAAGCAAGTAGGGAAAACAACTCTAGTATTTATTCTAATTTGTTGGTGTGGATTGAGGTCCAGTTAGAAACGATGACTCTACTTTATGCTAACTGCATCCACACTGCATTTGCTTAAGCTAGTTCTGTATTCTTCAGCTTTGAAAAACAGCTAAGAAGAAGAATAAAATTAAAAATTAAACAAAAGAAGAAGCTGATGTATCATCACAGATTAAAAAGAAGCCTTCTACAAACATTCCCATAGTAAGAAAGCTGAGATCAGGTGTGAGTGGCCATAACAGATTTATTTCTGAAGGGCTGGCCTCCTGCTTCAGAGCTCCTATCCATTTGCCCATTTCACTGAGGAAAAGCGAAGGCACCAGAGAGGCCCTATTACACCAAAGAAGAAGCTGAGGGACTTTGTTTGTTCAACCCATCCTGCCTGGGCCACTCTTTTCATCGCCAGCACTCACAGCCTGATTTGTCATCTCTAGCATTTCTGATTTATTTTTCAAGGTCGCCCCTGGCCTGAAACATGACTTCATTGCACCTGTAGCACTTCATTGTCCAAATGTCCTTGGCAAACCTCAAGATCTTTGGACAGTGTTGCATTTTCTCCACACAGGAAATCCTCCCTCCTTCCCCAAGCTTAGTAAGGCTATTGCAGAGCATCCAAATAACACAGCTCTTGTTCCTCAGACAAACTTGGCTCCCTCTGTTAACTTAATAAAACAGCCCCTATTGCCTGGGCTGTGAGCTGGGCTAGTACTAAATTCCCAGTTCAGAAACACTTATCCCTTCAGCCCGGGTTAGCTCTCTCCGGCATTAGCACTATGGGCGCAGTTGAGGAAGTGCAAGTATCTTTCTCTGAAAAGTAACCATGCACCCAGGAGACCTGGGACACTAAGTCACAGGCCAGGTGCAAGGCCAGCAGGTGAATGAGTGCATGGATGAGAACTGTATTCTTTCTCTAGCTGGTTTAGCTGCCCCCAGGGAAACCCTGTGATGCTTTTTAACCCCATCACTGTACACTAATGCGTTCCTGCCCCCGAGGTGAACGTTGGGAACACACCTTCAAGCCAGAGGGAATTCTAGAGTTCACCTAACAGAATTCCCTGACTTCATACTCGAATAAACTGAGGCCAAGATAGGATAGGCAGCTTACCCAAGTTCACACAGCCAATTAATAATGGGGCTAAGGTCAGATCTGGTGTAAGCTTTTTAATTTGTTTTTCTTCAAGGGAAAGATTGAGAAAAATAGTACAATTGTATACCTACTATTTACCAGATACTGTGCTAAAGGCTTAACATATTTTATTAAATCTTTACCATAGATTTAACCATTTTACAGAAAAGAGAATGCAGGCACAGAAAGTTTCAGTAACAATCTCAAAGTCACACAGCTACTAAAGAAAGCCGTAGAATCTCTTCAGCTAATTCAAAATCCCTTGATTTTTCTACTCATGAAGCTGCCTCTATTTATATTTATTATGCCATGTGGATACATCTTGGATTTTATTCATATTCTCACAAAGGGGCCTCTGACGCCACTCTCTCTTTTTTCTTTCCTTTGAGAAAGGGGAATTCTTGCATTGTTTGGTCCCATACTCTGGGACTCTCAACCTCGCATTTGGAAAGGGTAAGAAACATCCAGGCAGCTCTTTCTTTTTCTTTCTTTTAATTTGGGAGGTGGAAGAAAGTGTCCTCCACAGGCTTGGAGGAGACGATAAAAACCAGGACACAAACATGATTTCTCCCACTCCATTCTTTTGGGAACATAGGAACCGCTTTCTTTTCCAATGTAGGAAGGGTGGGATATTCCAGAGTCAAGCTACTCAAGCTGGAGCTTGAGTGTAGGTGAAACTAGACAAGCACAGGTGACACTAGGAGGGAGAAACCCCAGAATAAACATGGCACAAGCAGCGGGAGCACTGATAACACTCTAGAATTTGGGAAGAAAATTTTATATTATGAACATATTCAAACCAGTATGCATGGTTGGCAAATGCAGAAACCTCATGAATTTTTAGGCAAAAATCAGCAGGTTGCAGACAGATCTGTACTAGCCCCTCCCAGACTCCCAGAAATACAAACACCTGCAGGGTGCCCTGCACAGGCATATCTGTGAAATTTTTTTGAGAAATGAAGCTAGAAGAAGACAGAAAAGAAATTACTTTTATTTATCCCCTGGTTTCTTTTCCCCATTCATTACCTGCTTTACATCGCCAGTGGGTGCAGTAGGGGGAGGGGTCTCAGAGAACTGCTGGGCACAACCTCAGGTCTCTTTGCTACTTTGGGGGATTTAGAAAGAAATCCTTACTTGGCGGTAAGTAACTTGGTGGTTTTGATGCCAGGCCAAAATTTCAGAAGTGATCCTCTTTTTTGTTGTTGTTAAACAATGCTTATATAAAGAAGAATGGATCTTCCCACGAGAAAACTCTGCCTTTTGTGGTCCCTTGCCAGGGCAGGGGTTGCTCAGACAACCATATATGAGAGGCAGCAGACACCATGAGTCCTGCAAAAATGTCAGTCACTAAACACTCCTGTACCAACTCCTTCCCGCCTGTCCCCTGTGAGGCCTAGCCCCAGGCCAGGGTCTCACAAACCTGTAAGGGTCAGAAGGCATCTGAGTCTGTTCTTAACCTGGAGGCTCCTCCTGTCATTTACACACTTCCAATTATTCCAACCTTTATGCCCTCTAGGCCCACAGGAATTCCCAGGTACCCTACACAAGTCATGTGACTTTAGGGGAGGTCGGTACCTGGAGCCCCAGGCAGCTGAAAACTAACCCTGGTGGAATCTAGACGGTTGTTCTGAGAACTCATAAACACCAAATCCTCCAATCCCTCTGAATTTGAGTTTGTCATTTAAACCTTTAACAGCCTTTTCAGGTAAAAAAATAATAACAAAGACTGACTTTGTAGCTACAATGTACTTGAAAAAGCACTTACTTTAAACAAAGTCTAGAAGGAAGGAAAAAGAAGAAAAAAAAAAAGAGTACAAACTCCTCAGGTGATGCACACTTTAATGACCTAAAATAAAACCACACAGAGCAAGGGAGAGGGAAAACCAACCTGCCCCACCCTTTCATGGCACTGTAGCTCAAAGACCGGAATCTCTGCTTGTTAACCATTGATAACTAGTATTTTTAGTCCTGGTTGCTTTTAGCCTCTGTATAGTTCCTTTTTTAAACACATTTTCTATACATTAATAAAAGATCCTGAAAGAATGGTGTGTGTCTCTGAGTCCTACGGGGAAATATGGAGGTGGGGCCTTCTTCATGACTGGCCTGCCTGTGTCTGGACCTCGTCTCCTCTGCACTTACCGGCCACCTTCTGCCAAAGTAGCTCTTCTGCGCCACCCTTCTGGGTAAGCTCTTCTCATTCCTAATGGCCTCACACCCCCATCTACATCCTCAGTCCACCTCTTCCTAGTCCCTCATCATAGCCCTGCTATCTCTACCCTCTTCATGCTCGTCATGCTTCCCACCTGTTCTTCCTCTTCTCTCCTTTCTTTGCCCCCTCACTCTTCTCTGTCTCCCACCCACTATGCATTCTTCATCTCACCCTTTGCTTTTATCACCAGGAAAGGTTGCTGATGGGTGGTAGCCTCTCCTGTCCAGAGTCACAAAAGACAGTGACTCACCCCTCCCTCCTGCCTTCTCTCCTGGCTCTCTCAACCCTGGAACGCCCCATGGCAGCCAGATCTCCAAATCTCTAGTGCCATCTATGGGTACTGGCTGAGAATATTCAACAGACCCAGCTTGCTAAGCCTCCCCTCTGAGTCCCGCCTGCACTGACAGGCCTTGTCACTCCGACTGGGAGCTGGTCCTACTAATTCACCATCAGCCCCTCTGATGCTGGCTCTCGTGACCACCTCCCCTCAGACTTGGTCACCCGAGAAACATTTCTCATTTTCTCCTTTCCAGTGCAGAGTGTAAGATGAACTCTGACCCCTAGGTTACATGAGGTAAGACTTCAACCAAGGAACAGTTGCAAGAGGAGGGTGATGAGGGAAACTTCCCTCGAGTTCAGCTGCACAGCGGAGTCCAGAAGGATCAAGGTAACTGGACAACAGTCATAAACCCAGACAACCTCCTTCCCTATCGGAGTGGAGAGGGGTTTTTAGGAGCCAACCTGGAGGATGTCAACCTGGCCAGGACCTGTGACAGGGAAATTGTCCTACAGAAAGGTGGGGAGGGAAGAGCACAAACAGGAGTCAAGGGGCACGAAACGGCATCACCGGCAGGATCAGGGCCAGGAGTGGTTTAGCGCCTGTGTCTGCCGGCCCCCTGTGCCACATGAGGGAGTGTGACAGACAACACAGCTCCCCTCAGGCCACTGGGCACAGAGCAAGATTTGTGAAATTCTAAGGCCAAGAAAAAGAGACTTTCTCCATTTTCTTCATTATAATGGAAAAATAATGAGTACTTGAAAAGAGGGACAGAATCCCAACCCTGGAAATAAAAAAACATAACAAAAAATTCCATTCCTCCTAATTCTGGGGAGGCACTATCAGGCTTTTTCAACCCCTGGGGCCATGTGAGAAACAGAAAATCCCCTCTCCCAGCCTCACGACCATCTGCTACTGAAGGAGTCCTACAAGAATGAAACTGCTGGGGACAATTTCTTAGCCTAGTCCCTGCGCTTCATTTCTTCTTTCTTTTGCCATTTCCTAATAAAATCAGGCCTCTGGAGTCCCGACAAGGAAAGCCCTGTAAAAACAGCCACAACCCTTCTCATTGTGTTTTAAGCAAGCCATCCTGGTCACCCACACCTCAGGATGACAGTACCAGAGGAGTGACTATTACAGTATTGTGAAGAAAGACTGCCACCTGAATCTTGTCTTGCCTGTTATCTGGAAAATGCAAGTGGAAACTAAAGGGATCTAGTGGAACTTGAAGGAACTTCAGTAATTAGTATTTTTTCTGAGATAGCTGAATGCTAACATTACATTCTAACTTAAATGAGTATAATTCACCCATTGGTTAAGACCTTTGGGTGCATTTATAACCATCTGAACATAGATTTCATTATTGCTGTGTTGTGGGAACTAAGAACTGCCATGGGTAAAATTAAAAGTGGATTTTTAAGCAAGAGAAATGTTAGCAGCATTAGTAATCAATGCAATTATCCAGTAGCATGTTCCCTCCCATAATGCCCCCAGTGGCCCTAGGGACCTGTGCCTCGACAATGGCCACTTTGCCAGTCAGCAATAAAACATCACCACAAAACAAGGGCCCTCTGGGCCTGTATCCTTCCTCTCACGTGACACGTAAAATGTACCCCATTGCCCAGGCTTTCAAGGAATTATAGAAAGAGTGTGCGCTGAACGCATATTCTCACATTCCAATGTGCCCCCACATTCCGCTGTGTCTCTCAGTCCTCTCCATTCACCTTACCATCCACACTCAATGAATGCCTATGGTGCACCAGACCCCGTGCTGGCCTGGTTAAAAAGATAAAGGACTCCTACTCCCCTCGAAGGGATTTGTTCTCTCTTTCTCTCTCTTTTTTTCCCAGTGAAAAAATATTCTTTCATTTACTTTTTCAACATACAGTTATTGAATCTATATTCTGCGCCAGGAATTTTGCTTGGTACCAGTTTGCATTATAGTTTTCCAGAGAAACAGAACAGGAGATAGATAGATATAGACAGACAGATAAGATTAGATAGAGAGAGATTATAGACAGACAGACAGAGACAGACAGACAGTCAGGAAGTGGCTCACATAGTTATGAAAGCAGAGAAGTCCCATGATCTGCCATCTGCAAACTGGAGGCCCAGGAAAGTGATACAATTCTGGCCAAGTCCAAAGGCTTGAGAATTAGGGGACCTGATGTTGTGAATCCAACTGCAAAGAAGAAAAATGTCTCAGCTCAACAGGCAGGCAGGAAGAAATAAGAGGGAAATTCCACCTTCCTTGGCTTTTTTGTTCTATTCATGTATTCAACAGATTCAGTGCAATATTCTTTCTTTAGTTCAGCAATTCCACCACCAGTCTCACCCAGTAACACCCTGACAGACACGCACAGAGAAATCATGCTTCATCTGGGCACGGCACGGTACAGGCAGGTTGACACATAAAATCAACCATCACATTGGCACAAGGTTGTAAACCAAGCAGAAATGGCTCCTTTCCTGTAGACCCTCCTACCATGGGGACCTCACACTCTAGGACAAAGATTTAGCATTTATTCTCCTTTTGCCTCGTCCTTTTTCCACCCACTTTCACTAAGCTCCCTACATTCCAATCTGGATATTCCATATACTGTATATGTGAGTAAGGCCCCTCACTTCAAAGGTTTTTAAAATAGAATATAGAAAAATTTCCAAACTTACGTTTATGTATACATGAGGAACTGGAAAGAGATATACAGGGAAAGACATGAGTTAATTAGGATGAGGGTTGTCATTTCAATATTGAGATTTCTTTTTAAAAGTCAGACACATCTCACTAAGAAAAGTGGCAATTAAGGAGTTTCTGGAATCCAAAAGCTAACAGAACCTTCGCAAAGGACTGATTATATGGAATCCTCCAGGGGTGGTACTGTCCCAAAAGGTGGTGGCACTTTTTGATATTGACGCCCTTTAATGCTTTAAATAAACATTACTATCATCAAAGTTTGCCACTGAGCATTCAATCATGGTGCGTGTGTGTGTGTGTGTGTTTGTATGAAAGCTTTGGGTCTGCCCTGCGTGACAACAGTAAGCTCTTATAGAGGTTTCTGGGAAAAAATCAAGAAACGCAGTAGCAATTATGAAAATTCAATATGCTAGCTGTACAGGAAATTTAAAGATCCAAGAAAAAACAGTGAGAACTAGGAGGCAATGTATATATTATGTCAGTATGCAGGCAATACCTGGCTTGATTTGTGACCCACATGCTCATATTTTATGACTTTTTCGCCCATAAATAAAACAGAATAATAACCAAAACTCATATTTATAGCCATAGCTACACTGAAACAATTGGCAACAGTGACAACCTAGATTGCTATTAAAGGCAACTCAGTAGACCTACTGACAAAGAACATGAATCGTTCAAGAAGTCAGTGTGGAACTAACCACTCTCCAATCCCTTCCCCAACTTTCATCACATAATATTTAAAGACTCAGAGAGATATTCATGCAAATTATTTTGCAACCCACCCCACCAACCCTTTCACACACAGACACCCCCCTGTTTTCCAAAAATGATCTGAATTTTAACTCAATTTAAAATGCCCACACTTACCACAGAGCAAGATTTCAATACAGCAGTATTATTGACATTTTTGTCAGATATCCCTTTGTTGTAGGAAACTATCTTGCACATTGTAGAACATTTAGCAGCATCTCTGGCATCAGTCCACTGAACTCCAGTAGTACTTCACCACCCTCAATGAGTTGTAACAATCAAAAATGTTATTCCCAAATATCCTGGGTGGAGAGCAAAATCACCCTCAGCTGAGAGTCACTTTTATAGAGAGACTTGTCATAGAAGACAACTTCATTCTAGACTTCATGAAAGCAACATTCTAAGAAGCTTCAGCCAGTCTGTTTCAGTCCAAAACACAAAAGAATTCCCCCAATGTAACACTGTTTGTTTTTCTATTAAATTTCATTCTATAAATGTTTGGAAAAGCATATATCTGCATTTTATTTTGTTTTTGCTTTTTTCTTTTTTGGGGGTTATTACTCTGGGTATTTCTATAGTATGACATTAGAGTCCAAGGTAAGGAATAAAATTTACAAGATAGTGCTTTTAGAAAATAAAAGTTTGACTTACAATGGTTCTATTTGTTATGGCTTTCCAGGAGTCAATTAGGTTTCAAATCAAGAGCCACTTGTAAATTAGACCTTTGGCTTTGTTGCTTTACCTGCTAGACAATAATAAATGATATTGATTATTTCAGATCCTCAAATTCCTCACCATCTCCTACATCCTACAGGTTTCTTAAGAGGAAAGAAATCAAGGGTAAGTTTTGCACTAATAATAGAAGGAAGGGAAGTTTTTTGTTTACGATTTTGCTTATGAATGCAGCCCAAGTCCAGGATTCTGGTCATTTGAATAAGGAAAGCCAGTGTCACCTGCCTATGCTCCCGGAAGAAGGTGGATCTCAAAGGCATCTGATGTTAGGGAATGCAAAGGATTAATCAGACCTTTAGCCTCCAGCCTAGAAACACTGTTCCTGTGTCACAAAAACAGAAATGGAAGAAAAGCGGAAAACAGATGGTTGTCCGTAGAAGAAATCCAAGGCTGGGCTCGTGCCTACCCTTCAGCCCACTCACGCTCCCAAATGCACAGCGAAGCACACAGGCAGGGAGGTGTGGAGGGGCATTTTTATGTCCAGCTTTTTCAGAAGTTTGAAATATTGCTTTCCTTTCCTGATGACCAGTCACACCTTTTGGGCTATTTGGTTCAGTTTTGTGTTTGAGAAAATGTAATCACCATAGTCTGTAACATCATGTTTGTTGTGACGGTCATCCGATATCAGGAACAGTCAACGTGCAAGTGTGACGGATATCGCTGGACGTTTGCTTCTCTTGGCCTGATGGACATGTCTGCTTCAGTCTCTCAAGACTCTGTTGAGGTCCCTTGCTGCAGAGGTGTGCACAGCACAGAGCTCAGAGCAAAGGAGAAAACCAGGGCTTCATATCTTGGTGCTAGAAGAGATGCGCTGTTCATCACAATCTTTTTCACTATGGGATCTTCTTCCAGACCAAGAGCTACTGAAGCGGCTCACTCCTTCTAGGGTCTGGCTCCCACCCATTACCAGATTTTTAAACCTTTTATTTTTCTTCCATGGCTAAGCCACTCTCAAGAGGCAGGGATCTTCAGACTGGCAGAGCAAAAAGCTTATTTCTTTCCAAAAGGCTGGAGAAAATTAGGAAGAAATTGGGAAGGGGTCACTGAGGAAAGAATTTCCCTCATCTGTGAGTTCTCTGAGGGGCAGATTCTGGGTTTTCCACATCCATCCCCAGTATTGGGCCCCAAACACTGTATGGACTCAGTATAGAATTTATGTTATCTGCATTGAATCAATAACTTACCCCTGTGAAAGATACTCAAACAGCTTTAATTGTGCTAAATTTAGGATAGTCTCTAAAATATTCAAGAAAAGCATACCTTGAAACTCAACAAAACACAGAGAAAAGAACATTGGACCTGAGGTAAAAAGGCCTCTGTGATCAAACCACTTCTGCTGCTCACTGGTATCATGCTCTGAGCAATGTCTTGGGCTCCCTGGAGCTTCATGTTCTTATCTGCAAAATGGGAACAAGAATAACCAACCCTCTACTTACAGACTATGTGAGGGAGGGCTTTCAGCAGAAAATGTTTCGCAGCAAGCATTCATTATCACTGGAAACAGGATAATATTGTAGAAGTTTAAAAATGTTGAAAACCAGCTTAAATCTCAAATACCTTTCCAGTAGAGTGATGGCCCTGAAATTTGAGGAACCTGGCTGCCGAAAGGAACTTATTGCCTCAAGAAATTGCCCAGGGCAAAGTTAAGAGCACCCACTTGCTCACAGCTCCCAAAGAGCAGGAAGGGGCAAGGGTTGGGGAAGGGGTGCAGATTAGAAGGGAGCCAAGACAGAGGCCCGCACTCTGTAGTTACAAAACATCTCCCAGGAGGCCACGCCTGGCATGGGAAGGGTTGGTGGGTTCCAGCGTCACCTGCTTCCACAATGTGGTTGGCAGCTTCTAAGGAGGGGGTATCTGGCTGCCTCCCGAGGAGCTGTGGATTTTTGTTCCTTGGGGTGTCAGGGGTCAGAGTTGAACTGCTTTTGAGTCAGAGAGGCTGAGCACTGACATCAGTGCCATCCTCCACATCCCCCTATATGGGGCTACAGTCTTAGCTATACTTCTACATGAACATGAAGCAAGTGTTTAAATAGTGGTCTGCAATGACAGTTACTCTAAATGTCCATGTGACTCCTCCCAGCCTCACCCTCGAACTTGCACAGAAGCCCCACACAGGAAAGTGTCTGTGTTTCTTCTCAAAATGGATCCAAAGCTCCCCACTTACAGATGCCCCTGCCCTGCCCCCATCCCCAACCCATCCCAATGAGGGTGACCCAGACCTGGTCATTCACCCCTCCTACCCTCTGCTTCTGGGGCCGGGATTAGAAGAACAGCTTGTCACACCCATCCCTAAGCCCTCACTCTGCATGGTTCTATAAAGAGGCGCAGGACTCATCGCCACCTTCAGTGACACTCATCTGCCACGAGTGTCAACCTAAAAAGAAAAGGCACAGAAACTATCACATTCACACCCACTCCTCACACCCAAAGGTAAAGATGAATTTGCAATTTGTGGAGCCTGTTTTCACCCTGTGGTGTCACAGGGACAGTGACAAGTGTGTGGGAACACTGGAGCCTCTTTGCTGCAGTTCTCTCCATCAAGGCATGACATTTACACATTCAAAGCAAGAGAGAGTGCCTCCTCATGCAAAGGATTTGCCAAAGAGAGCCCTATCATGGCAGAAAGGGAGACCATGCCCTCCAACGCAGCTTTGATTCTGAGCTCCTAAGCACCCTGACCTAGAGCATCCATTTTCTCCCTCATTCACTTGCCCATGCAATCATCCTTGCAGAGATGCAGTGAAGTCTTCCTGTGGGTCAGCACTGTGTGGAGAACTGCAGGGAAACCAGCATGGCTGGAAGACTGGTGGGTGGGGCTGGGGACACAGGTACATCTGAGGAGGGCAGGCCCTACTCAGACAGGGCCCTGCAAGCCACATGTCAATTTTGATCATTTTAAGAGTCATGGAGAGTCACACAAGGATCCTAAGCAGGACAGTGGTGTGATCATAACTGCACTTCACAGTGTTGGCTCCTGTGGTTGTGTAAATGGGGAGGGGATCACTTTTGTCAATCTTTTACTTTCAGTCTGTTTCTGTCTGTAAATCTAAAATGTATGTCTACAGCATAGTTGTGTAATTTTTTCATCCCTTTCACCAATCCTTGCCTTTTGATTAGTGTTTAACCTCTTTATATTTAATATAATTGCCAATAAATTAGGATTTACCTAAGCTATTTCATCCTTTTCTATATGCTTTATATTTTTTCTGTTTCTCTGTTACTCCATTACTAACTTCTTTGGTGTTAAACAGATATTTCCTAGCGTGCCATTCTAATTCACTTCCTTTTTTACTATATGATAGCCTTGGCGATTCCAGTTAAAAGCTGGAAAGAGGCTGAAGTAAAAAGGGGCCTGAAATGGAAAAAGTACTGAAGAAAGAGGAAAACCTAGGAGACTGTGACATGCTGAAAACCAAGAAAGATTAAAGATAGAGGGAGTGTGCTATTGTAGTGAATACTGCTAGTAGGAAAGCTAAGACGAGCTCATCAATAACCTTGACAAGGGCAGCTTGGAGAGGTGGTAGTGATAGTGTGGGAACCTGAATAGAGTAAGAGGCACTCCTAGAAGAATATGGGGGGATCTATGTTCGAGGGGAACTGGGAAGAAGTCAGATTGCAAAAGAAAAAGTCACTTCAGATTCCCTGCTTCTTCTTTCCCTTAGAAATCAAATAAAAATGGCAAAAGAACACCTGTGTCTAGATGATGCGATGGAGTCAAAGGACATATCCAACACTGAGTTCTCTAGCGGTCCTTGTCACGTGGACCTCTGCAGATCTTTCAGGCATTTCATTTCAGGGTGTCTGAAAACAGTTCGAGAAAACTCTTTGGCAGGCCTCATAAGTATACAGTTGGCTACAAATCCAGCTAGGAATCTGGGGCCAGGAAATCACAGAGTACCTACTAATTCAGGAAAATCATAATATAGTGATGTCTACCTAACAATTTTTTTTTCACTTTCTCTTTAGATACTATCACACTTACTTTTTAATGTAAAGGGAAAAGATTTATTCGCAGTTTCCTGAGTGGAAATTGAGAGCAAATGAAATATACTTAGTTTTCCACAGGAAAGGAATTCCAAAGGACCAGAATGGGAAAATGTATGTAAAAGGTGTAATTCTTGCCTCCACCACACCCATTCCCTTCTCTCTTCCTACATTCCCCAATTCCATTCTGACACCCACAGCTTCCTGTGGGGAAAAGTTTCTGAGCCAGATCCTTCTCCATTGGGAGCTTGGGGTGAGGGGTGGGCTTCCTGTGCACTGCCGCATTGCAGGAGGCTTAGCACCATCTCTGACTTCTACCTACTGGATGCCTGTAGCACACCTCCCTTCCTGGCAGTCGTTACAGACAAAAAGCCCCAAGCAGGAAAAACCGTACCTCCTTGAAAAGTCTGTTGCAGGGGCCGGGCACATTTGCCTCGGCCTAAGCCAGTACACACAATCCCGTTGTGACCCACAGTTATCGGTTCAGCAGTGAACACATGTCCCATTTCAGTCAGGAATCTTACAACAAATGTTTTTTGTTGGCTTCAAGGAACAAAACTGTAACTCGCCTTGATTTTTGTAGTGTGCAGATAAAACCCTTAGAACTAGCACATCTGTTTTCCCTCCATGAAGAAACAAAACAAAACATAGCCAGGCTCAGAGCAAAGCTGACACCACAAGGCTAAAGAGAGAGGTAGAAAGAAACTGGGTTCTGATTACATCATTAAGGTGCTGAATCAAATCTGACCTGCATTTATGAATACATCCTCTTTTTTGTTGAAGCCAGTTTCAGCTGAGTGTTCTGTTATTTGATACTGTTAAGATTTTTAGACAAATTAAATGTAACAGTTTAAACAAAGAACAATTCACAAATCCTGCGGTCCTCAGAACCAGGGGAGATTCAGAGAACCTTGCTTTGAATGTGGGCAGCAGTGTGTACAGACAGAAACCAGAGTGAGTTTCAGAAACAGTTTGATTGGTTACAGCTCAGCCTGTGCCATATCTGAACATGGTCTGATCCCTTGGCCACCTGTGACAGAAGCCTAACTACTGTGATTGGCTGACAGTAAGCTACTTGTTACACAAATATATTCCTGAATTAGGCATTCAATTATCTTAGTGCTCTGGTAGGTTGCAGTTTGTGAAGTAAGGGCTCAGTACAGACGTAGTGATAGGCCAAGTTTAGTTTAACAATACTGAAGGCATCTCAACCTATAAAATGTGATAAATTCATGACATTTAGTCCAGGAGAATTGTGATACAGTCTAAAAGAAAAAAAATAAGGGAAGTTGAACATCAGCCTCTTTCAAGATATTGCAAGTTACGACAGCTGTGCACTCACACAGGTTACGTCAAAAAAAGCTGCATCTTCTAGGCCCCATCAAAATGTCCTGACTACCAGATCAGCCAGGATTGCTTTGAAAGTCTTTGTGACAGGAAAAAAAATAGCTAATGAACACCTGGATTTCAGGTGTTTTCATCGTTGCCTTGTTGACTCTGGGGAAATCACCCATCGAAGAGCAGCAATCTGTGAGATCTTATCAGCAAACCCACAAATCCAAACTATTTTTATGGTAATATTGAGATACTAATTCATTTCATTAATATTTGTATTTATGGTGGACAAAACAACAGGGGCCTTAGAACAAATCAAGACAATTGCAAAAAACTGTGCTCATAATAATTATATACTTTACTCACAGTAAAAAAAAAAAAAAAAAAAATACTGGATTCACTTAAGAATGTCCTTGACAAAAAGTAGGAACTGTTAATTTTATTACATCTTGACCATGAATGCATCATTTAATTCTGTGTGACTAAACAAAGGATGCTGGAAGCGCTTCCACTTCCACAGTGGTCCCAAGTACAGGGATTGCTCGAGGAAAAGAATTTGTGCTATTGTTCCTGTTGCCAACTATACTTGTTTTTTTCATGAAACACCATTTTTGCATGAAAGAACTCTGACAAACTATGGGTTTTTTTTAGATTGATTATTTGGCTACATTTCCTCAAAAGTAAGCCAGGTCAGCCTGTCACTTCAAGGAAAACAATCAACAGTATTTGTAGCCGGTGATAAGATTTGGGCTCTCAAGAGAAAATTAGAACTTTGAGAAACATCTGCTACAGTAAGCGTGATGACAGCCCCTAAATACTTAAGAACTTTTCGATATCAGTGCTGATGTTCAAAAATGTGACATTTTTTTGTATTCCTATAATAAAATATGTCAAATTTGGAAGATCTACATAACTCATTAAACCACTTTCCTACTAGACTGCCTGTCACCTTCTTGTTGATTTTGAGGTTTTTTTATATATCCTACATAGGAGGCATTTGTCAGTTACACGCATTTCAAAAATCGTATTGGACTTTTGTTTGCCTTTCCACCTTCTATAGGGTGTCTTTAATAAAAAGAATCCTTCGGTTTCAATGCAGCCAAATTTATCGTTTTTTTTTCCCTGATGTTAACTGTTTGTTGGTCTTGTTTTTTTATCCGGAGAGATGAATTTATCCTACCATCTTCAGAATCTTTATGGTTTTGCCTTTCATATTTAGGTTTTTAATCTACCTGGAATTTTTTAGGAGGTAGAATTACATGAAATTATCCATTTTTGATTGTTTTTGACCTACAAAATGGCAATTCTATGCAGTACAACAAAATATATGATACGATAATTTTTCTTTCTTTCTACATGAATAGGCACATTGTCCCACTACAATTTATTTGAAAGTCTGTCTTTGCCCACTCATCTGCAATGTCACTGTGCTGATGTAGGTCTTTTTGCCAATCCTAGCTCCAACACCACACCACCTCAATTATTATGGCTTTAAAGTATTTCTTGATATTTGTCTAGCAAGACTTCCCATTTCATTCAAGAGACTTCGTCTATTCTTGGCTTTGCACTTCCAAATTAATTTTCTAATCAGATTTTCAAGTTCTACAAAAAAAGAAAAAAGCAGAAAACTGTTGGAATGTTTACTGGAATTGCGTTAAATAAATTTATACATCTATTTGAAAGAATAGGCTCCTTACAGTGTTGGGTCTTCCAAGCAATGAATACAGAATATCTCTCGACTTCTTATGGCTTCTCAACTCTTTCTCAATAAAGGAGTATAATTTCCTTCTACTTCACACATCTTTTATTAGATTTACTGCCAGACACTTTTTGGTTCTGAGATTTGATTTTTTAAACTTACAAGCTAATAAAGCTAATAAGCTAGCTCATTTTTGCTTCATGGATGCTGGCAGAAGACAGAGACTCCTGCAGAGATGGAAACCCTGTCACTCATGGAACAGCAAGCAGCACGCGTAGCAGCTTCCTCAAATGCTGAGGAAGGCCGTGATGGATGCTATGCACAGAACACTCGCTTCACAGCTGAGGAACCCGATCTCGGAAACCCATTGTTCTATTGCAAGCAGCAAGCAAGCTGGCCCTTATTCCACAGGAAGGCATTATCTCATCCTTCAAGAATTTTCGCTGCAATAACAACCTTAAGTTGTAACCCAATGTAGTGTTGTCAGGGTCTTGCATTCATGGAACATCATCCAAGAAATATAGAAATATGAAAGACCCAAGGGGCAGTATTCCCCAAAATCTTGTAAATTATTACCTTTGTAAATATTTTATTTTCATTTTGTTTTTGTTATTGTTTTGAGACAGGGTCTTATTGTGTAGTTCAAGCTGGCCTAGAACTCACTATGTAGCCCAGGCTCGTATTGAACTCTCAGCAATCCTCCTGCCTCACCCTCCCAAGTGCTGGGATTATATGTGTATGCCACCACGTCTGGCTGTAAATATTTTCTTCTCTGTCACTCAAATATATCAATATAATTGAACTTTGTAACATCTAGCAATGTTACTAAACTTACTAATTCTAATAATTTATTCTGGGATTCTATAGAATTCTCCACATTAAAAAATCCTATTTTGAACAATAAAATGTTGTTTCTTTTGTTCTAAACCTTGTATCTTTTTCTTCTTTTTTCCTGTTTTATTTCATTGGCTTAAATCTCTAAAGCAATGTTGGCAGAAGTGTCAGGAGTAGCGCTCTTATTCTTTTGTCTAATTCTTTAACCTCCAAGAAAAAAGGTTCAAAATTTTACCATTGTAAAAAAAAAAATTTACCATTGTATATGATGTTTTCTCTACCCCTCTTTCTTTAATACCCCTTATTACACTAAATAATTCTTTTCTACAATTAAGTTGCTAAAAATATGTAATAAGTGAATAATATTCTTTTCTGCATTTTTTGAGACATTACATAATTTCCCTCCATTCATCTAGCAATGCTGAAATAAATTTTCTGTATTAAATCTTGTATTTTAGGGCTGGGAATGTTAGCTCAATGGCAGAACACTTGCCTAGGATACAGAAGGCCTAGGTTCGATCCTCTGTACAGCAAAAACAAGAAGCAACAAACAACAAAAACTTGTATTCTTAAGCCAAAATCAACTTCACAGTAATATACTATCATTTTTTATATTGCTAAATTTCATTAACCTTTCTTTTTACTTCTGTTGACATTTTAACTATAAAATTCTCTCCAAGTTCTCCCTTTCCTTTATCTCACACATTTTGATTTGTAGCACTAGTATCATTCAGTTAAAAATATTTTCTAACTTTCGTATTTCTTCTTTGAACAAAGGATTACTTGGAAGTGTTTTTAAATTTGAACTAAATGATAACTCTTTTAGCTATTATTTTATCATTTTTTTAGTGTAATTGAATTTCACTAAGACATCTCCATTTGTATTTTTCAGCCTTTTAAATATTGTCTAAATTTGCTTTATGGCTCAGAATATAATCAATTTTGGTAAATATTTTCTGTATTTTGAGAAACCTGCCTATGTTACACTTAAGACAGTGATATATGTCTACCAAGTCTAGTGTTTCCATCACATTGTTCAAATATTCTATATTCTGGTTGATGGTTTTAATCTGCTTTTTCAATCAATTATTGAGAGGTATTAAAATGACCCACTATGGTTATTGATACATCTATTTTTCCTTGATGTTCTATAAAGTTTTGCTTGAGTATTCCAAAGTCCTGTTACTAAAATACACATAATTTTAAATTATTTCATGTAACTGTAGCTGAACATTTTATTTTTGTGAAATGGACCTCTTTATTCTCCAGTCAGGATTTTGATTTTTCTGATCATAAAATAACCTCACCAGCTTCCTTTGGGGTATGTTTTTTCCGATATATCCTTTTTTTCATTCTTTTTCCTTTTGTCCTTTTTATATTCTTATATTTTACATGTTTCTTTTATAAATAGCATGTAATTAGATTTTCTATTTTACTCAAACAGACCATCTTTTTTTCTCTTGTATGCTACACTTACTCCTTTATTATAAGACTTTATTTTTTAGGATAGTTTTAGGTTTACAAAATAAGTTTCAAAGATGGCACAGAGGTTTCCCATATATCTCACACCCAGTTGCCTGCCCTACTAACATCTTACAGAAATGTTACCTTTGTTGTAATTAATGAATCAACATGGATGTATTATTATTAGTCTGTTCTCTTAATGCTTGTGTTCATTTGTTGTGGTACTGGGGATTGAACCCAGGGAGCACCAAAGTACATTTCTAGTCGTTTATATATTTATTTATTTATTCAGTCTTTCATTCATTCATTGAGAGACACTGGCCTTGAATTTCTGATCCTCCTGCCTCAGTTCCCACCTCCTGGGATTATAGGTGTGTGCTGTCACACCTGGCTCCCATACTTCCTTAGATCCTATTTAATATCCTTTTTCTGCAACAAGATCCCATCCTGGATACCACATAGTGGTATTAGTCATAGGATCTCCTTAGGCTTTCTTGGGTGTGATAACTTCTCAGATTTTCCTTGTTTTTGATGAGCTTGACAGTTTTGAGAATGACTGGTCATGTATTTTACAGAATGTCTTTCAACTGGGATATGTCTGGTATTCTGATGATTAGACTGAGGTAGCTTGTTTTGAAGTAGAACATCACAGAGGTAAAGTGCTGTTTTCACATCAAGAACACATACTATCAACACGATTTCTTATGACATTGACCTTAGTCAGTTGGCTAAGGTAGCGTTTACCAGGTTTTTCCACTATTAAGTTTTTCTTTTGTCCCCTCATCCACAGTGTATTCTTTGGAAGAAATTCACTACACACAGAACACATGTAAGCAATGGAGAATTATATGTCACCTCCCTGAGGGCAAAGAATCTGACAAATTATGCATAATTTTCTGCATGAAAAAATCACCTTAGCTTACATTTACTCATTCAATAGTTTATTTTTATGTTTTCAGGTTCATGGATATTTGTTTTATACTTTGGGTTATAAACCAATACCACTATTTTACTTTGTTGCTCAAATCGCTCCAGTGTTGGACATTGGGAGCTCTTCCATTTGGCTGCCTATACCTGTTTGATCTACTTGCATCATCATGGAGTTTCATTATTTGTTTGTATTTAGTTTCAAATACTTGCTCTTTTGTTTTGTACACTTTGAACAATTTCTGGCCCTATAAGATATTCCAAGCTCAACATACATATTTCATGCCACAGTCTTAGAATTAGCCGTTCCTTCAGAGAACCTGCTTCTATTATTGGATGATATTACATACTGTAGTGGTTGATTGTGTCAACTTGAGAAGTTTAGAAGCTTAACTAAGTTGGCTCAGCAATTTTACACCTTAGGGTGTAAAGGACCTGCCTTAGGGTGGCTGTCTGCCCCTAGGGTGTAGAGGACCCACCCTAGGGTGGCTCATCCCCTGGATGGTATAAAAGGGAAATAAGGAAGGGCAGACTGGCTTCTGTACTTTAGAGGAGCTCCTGTCTTTGCCTTCAGCTTGGACATCGTTTCCTGGCTTCTAGCACAGACTCTTTGGCTTCTGCCTTGGATCCTTCAGCCTTCCAGCATAGACTCTTCAGTTCTTCTGTCTCAGTGAGCTCCAGACTTTGGACTGAAACCTTCAGTCTACAGTGTGTGGACACCCTCTGCACACTTCCTCATCCAACTCTGTGGCTGACCATCATAAGCCAATCTTGTAATTTCTTATACATTTGTATTTCTTGTGTTATATCTGTTTTTCTAGTAAAACCCTGACTGATACACATACCAAGATCTAGATGTTAGGTGTGTTCAACATTACTGGGGTATCACTGCTTTCAGGCTTTTTCAGCTGACAGGGCAGAGAAATACATGTGTGTATGTTAACCTGTGTGTAACCATTTTTATCTATAACAGACTAAACCTGAGTTTCTACTAATATCTCCAACAGTAACTATTACCATATGGATCTTTTATGCCAGCCTCCTCTCCATGCTTATATGTAAATTTCAACTCCAACAGTAAAAAACCTGGATGCTAACATCTGCCAACCATTTACTCAATTATTCAATTCCAGTATACATGCATATTCATATCAGAATTATTAGCATATTCCTCCATAGAAGGCAATTTTATCAACTAGAGCACAGTGCTTTGTTCAGTTATTTTTGTCTTTAATCTTATAGACATCATTCATTTCCAAAGCTACATAGGTCTGCTCCTTTTCTCCTATCCCCTTCAGTTAGGTCTTCTAAAATGCATTTGTGATATAGTTAATTCTATTTTCACTGTTTCCATTCTTTCCTGGGATCCCCAGACTCCTGAACAGTTTTCTCTTACTTTGCATGCATTGAGATTTACCATGTTCTAAAGATCTACAAGTTTTGACTAAAGCGTAAAGTTAGATAGCCACCATCAGAGTATCATACAAAATAGTTTCACTGCCCAAATATAATCACTCTCAGGGCCGGTGAGATGGCTCAGCGGCATACGTGCCTGCCTGGCAAGCGCGAGAGCCCGAGTTCGACTCCCGGATCCCACATACAAAAAAAGGGCCGGTGATATCGCTCAGCAGCACAGGTGCCTGCTGGCGTGCGAGGTTGACCCCTGGTACCCAGCAAAAAAAAAAAAAAAATCACTCTGTGCTTCATTATTCATCCCTTATTCTCTCCCCCTAATTCTCTTGCAGTCATTGATCTTTCTTACTATCAATATAGTTTTGCCTTTTCCAGAATTTTATGTAATTGTAATCAAGCAATATACATGCTTTTAAGACCAGCTTCTTAAATTTAGAAATATGTATTTAAGGTGTTTCCATGTCTTATTATGGCTAGATAGCTCATTTCTTTTTGTCACTAATGAATACTCCATTGCATGGATACACCAGTTTTTTTATCCACTCATCTGTTGGCCATCTTAGTTGCTTCTAATGTGGAGAAATTATGAAGAATACGGTTACAAACATTTGCATGAAGACTTTTTGTGTGGATAAGTTTTCAGCTTAAGTGACTGTGGAATGATATGCTAAGACTGTTTAGCTTTGTAAGAAAGTGCCAAACCCTTTACCATTTTGTATTCCCACCAGCAATGGATGGCAGTTCTTGTTCCTCTCAGTCTTAGCCAGTATTCTTTTGCAATTTTGGCCATTCTAATAGGAGCAGTGGCATCTCATTATTGTTTCAACTTGTAATTCCTTAATGGCAGATGATGTTGAGCATCCTTTCATGTGCTATCTATCATCTATCTTCTTTGTAAGCTTCTTTTGTCGCCTATCTTCTTTGGTGAGCTGTCTGTTCAGATCTTTTGCTTTTTTTAATGGCTTGTTTGCTTTCTTACTGTTGAATTGTATGTGTCCTTTGTATAGTTTAACTTATTCTTTCTACATTTAATGAAATTGCTGTACATGCATTCTACATTTTTCCTCCATTTTATTTTGTTCTTTCTTTATGTTCTACTTGTTCTGTTTCTTTTTCTCTCATTTTGCCTTTTTTCTCTTTCCTTTTTCTTTCTTTCCTTTTCTTTTCCTTTTTTTAGTAGTTATTGAATGATTTTTATCCTCTGATTTTTCTCTTCTACTAGTTTGTAAATTATACGCTATTGCCCATTGTTTCAGTGGCTACCATAGAAATTATAACATGTATATTAACTTATCAATGTCCAAATTTAAAGAATGCTTTACTCTGTCTGAATAATATACAGACTTCTTAACACTTTAATACATTTATCCTCCTCCAGACTTACATGCTATTTTAATTAAAGTAGTTTACTTTTGTCTTACTTTTAGAAATGCATTAGTCACCATTCCACTGCTAAGACAAAATGCTTGACATACATAACTTAAAGGAGACCCCATTTCTCAGTACCAATTTTCTGTATTTGTCATGCATTAGTCACCTTTCCCTTACTGGGACAAAATACCTGATATACACAAGTTAAAGGAGAAAAGTGTTATCTCCATCTTATGGTTTCCAAAGTTTCAGTCCACCATCGGTTGGCTTCAAGGCAGAAACATCCTGGCATTAAAAAAAAAAAAAAAAGTGCCAGTGATATAGCTCAGCGGCATAAGTGCCTGCCTGGCAAGAGCGAGGTCCTGAGTTCGAATCCCGGTATTCGTATATTTAAAAAAAAAAAAAGAAACATCCTGCCAGAAAGACCTGACAGAGGAAAGCTCCCCACCTCGTGGCAGCCAGGAAGTAGAGAGCAGGGGAAAAGCCAGAGGGGAAGGGGCAAGGGCAAGATACAGCCCCAGGGTCATGCCCCACAATCCCTCCACACATACGCCAGAAGTGTGATTTACTAATCTCTTAGGCATCTCTCAAGCCAATCTAGTTGATAGTGACAATTGCCACAGGAAAAAAAAAATCACAAATATTATTTGTAGCATTTTATGCAGTCAGTAGGTATTTAGTTTTAGCCATATATTCACCACTTTTCTCTCTAGCATACCTCTGTGATCATAACCCTTCCAAATGGGTTGCATCCCTTCTCTCAAAAGCCAGCCCTTAGAATTTATTTTATGGAAGTCCTCTGCCAGTAAATTCTTTTGGTTTTTCATTTCCTGAAAATGTTTTTATTTTATTCTTATTCTTGAAATATACTTTGCCTGGGTGTACAATTCTATGTTAGTAGTTTTTTGTTTTGTTTTGTTTTGTTTTGTTTTGTTTTCCTCAAAACATTATGCTTTGATTCTAGGATTTTATTGTTTCTTTTTGAGAAAAAAGAAAGAAAAAGAAAGGAAGGAAGGAAAGAAGAGAAAGAAAGAAAGAAGGACAAAGAGAGAGAAAAAGAGAGAGGGAGGGAGAGAGAGAGAAAGAGAGAGAGAGAGAGAGAAAGAAAGAAAGAAAGAAAGAAAGAAAGAAAGAAAGAAAGAAAGAAAGAAAGAGAGAGAGAGAGAGAAAGAAAGAGAGAGAGAAAGAAAGAAAGAAAGAAAGAGAAAGAAAGAAAGAAAGAAAGAAAGAAAGAAAGAAAGAAAGAAAGAAAGAAAGAAAGAAAGAAAGAAAGAAAAAGAAGGGAGGGAGGGAGGGAAGGAAGGAAAGAGTGAGAGAGAGAATGAACAATTTTCTGTCTGAATGTTATTTCTTTAAAGACAATTTGTCTTTTTTCCCCGTCATTGTATTTAAGCTTTTTCTTTGTTGGTGGTGTCCTTTATTACAAGGTGCCTAGATGTACATGCATTTTTCTCGGGATTTGTGGTGATTTTTGAGTCTACATTTTAGTCTTTAACATTTATCCAAAAATCTCAACTGCTAGCTCTTCAAACACTTTCCCTATTGCATTTCCACCCTTTCTGAACACTAATGAGATGTTTGTCAGATACTCACATTCCAGTCTCCTTATCTGTGGATATCTCTGTCTTATTTTCTCTTGCTTTATGTCTCTATCCTGCTCCCTAGATAATTTATTTGACCAATCTTCTAGTTCACTCATTCAATTTCCTCTCCATCTAATTTTATGTTAAACTTATCCATTGGGGTTTTTAATTTTGTTATTATAATTTTCATTCCTAGAAATTATATTTGGTTCTTCAAATCTGCCTAGACTATTACTATAATTGTATGTTCCCTATTGATAGTTAAGCTTGTCTTTTATTTATTCAAACATGGTAATTATATTTATTTTGGATTACATACTTGATAATTACAATATTTAAAGTCTGTTCAGATCTGTTTCTTCTATCTACAGGTCTAGTTACTTTTAACTGTTAGCTGTTCTTTTTCTTTTCCTGGTAAGAATTAGAGGTCTTCAGTGAAAGTGGATTTCTTCAGAGAGGATTTGAGCTTGTTTTCACTAATGTTTGGGGCATTGCCATTGTGGGAATACTTCATACCTGACTTGAAATTTTTTGGATCGCCCAGGTCATGTGAATTTGACTAACATGTCTGCATGAAGATCCCATTAAGATTTCAATTATTAAAAGAGCTGTTTCTTATTTTATCTTTTTTTTAACCTCTATTTTGTCTTCTGCTTAAGCCTCATGCTTTGCCCTGAAATTTCCTGTGTAGGGGAGGGATAAAGTGGGGTATAGTTCTGGGTCGCATTTACATTTAAAATGTGATTTACTGAGGTTCCAGAAATTGGGAATAGGCACTGGAATCTGCTGCGTGCACATGCATACATGCGTGTTTCTCTCTCACACAATCAGAGGTGCTTATTTTATCTTAAATATGAAAATCAAAGGTCAAGATCAGCAGTTTCAGCAACAGTTCTCAGCATAAAGAGTTTCCAAACTTTGCTTCCTTTTCTTGGTTCCTGATTTCCCTTACATGCAGGACTGATAAGTCCCTGCTGCCATATTTTACCTGTTCTTCAATGCTTTTAAGACTTTTAAAAAATATTAACTACCTTTTTTTCATTGTTACTGACAGAGAGATTATTTCAGTGTTCCAAGGACCTAGCCATTATATTACCAGAAACAGAGCTATGCATTTTCTGAATGTGCAGGTTTGCAAAAAAGGAGAGCATTCAGAGTGAATTTCTACCAAATAGAATAAAGCAAAGATTTGTGGCTTGATTTTTCAAAGGAAACTTAAAGAAATATTATGGTAATCACCTTTAAACACATATATAACAAAGCAGAAATTTCAGGCTGGTGGAGATTAGAGGTTCAACCTCTCTCTGTGGGGCTCAGGCAAACTAGTTCTTCTCTAAGGAGAAAGATTTCATCAATTCAGCAAATATTTATAGTACAAGTATTCCACTGTTGAGGATACAGCAAAGGAAAAAAGCCAACAAGTCCCTATCTTCATTGAATATGAGTATAATAAATGTGTAATATAATTATAAATACTGCATGGGAATTCATATCTGTGTTTTTCTCAGTGCCATGTTCTAACCAGCAGAGGCATATAGCACAGTTGGGATACAGCTGTCAGTGAATGTCATATTTCCTGGGGCCAACTCAGCACGTGAAAAAAACAATAGAGTGGTAAGTTTTTATTTTTCCTTTAATAGCCAGTGCTCCACAGATGATCCATTACTTTTCATTCCTCTGAATTAAGCCTCTTTTAAATCTCTGCTATTCCACACTGGACATAATTGGGAGCAACAAGTCTACTTTGTGTCCATTTGCATGGCAAATTCTGCTATCACTGGTCTATTTGAGCTTCTTCCTTTGAAGAAAATCAGGTTCTGTTTCCTGCTTTACAGTCCATGTCAACTCAACTGTGAGAGATCTCACCCTTAAGCTTGGGGAATAGATGGAAAGTTACATATGCTTTTTGGTGAGTTCGAAATGTCCACATAAATTTATTTCAGGATTAGGAAGTCTTGGCCCTAATTTCAAATCCTGACAATCTGCTCCTATCACAATATATACATGTAGGGCTGGTGATATCGCTCAGCAGCACAAGCACCCGCTTGCAAGCTCAAGGTCCTGAGTTCGACCCCCGGTATCCCCCCCCAAAAAAAACATATACATGTAAAGACTAAGTACCAAGACATGGTCCACTAACTCTGGGCAGTTGTTCCTACCTTCTAATTAGCAAGATGATCTCAGGTTAATACTTAGAAACCCCAGAGACCAAAGAAGAGAAGCTTGTTCCATGCAAAGTCTTGTCGTCAAAGTCTCTATGATACAACATTTGAAGAAGACAACAGGGCACAAGATTGCATATATCCTATGACTACCATTAAGGAGATGACTTGGATGTGCACGTGAGCATATGGCAGAATTTCACAGCATGTGCTCCTCAATATCCCTTGAAATGTCCCCCAGGGGGGTGTAGTTGTTTGTCCCTTTCTTAAACCTTTTCAAGTACATTAACATAATGTCTTAGTTACTTTTCTCATTGCTGAGACAAAATACCAGACACCCAAAGTTAAAGGAGGAAAGGTTTATTTGGCCCACAGTTTGTAGAGGTTTCAGTTCATAGTTGGCTGGCTCCAAAGCTGGATGGTATGGCAGAGGGGCATCACAGAGCAGAAACAGTTCATGGCAGGCACAAGGCAGAAAGCAGCAAGCAGCAAGTGACAAGCAACAATCAGTGACCCTCTTTCTGTCCCTTATATCCTATCCAGACTACCCACTCTTAGTGCAGGTAGCATTCACACCCAGGGTGGGGCAGCCTTAATCCTAGCATTGCACCATGGATCAATACCAGCATCACACCCTTGATCCCAGCACCACATACCCTATATCCAGCCACCTCCAAAAAGCCTTACCTATGACCACATGAGGCTTTGGGGGGATATCTAGATACAAGTCATAACACATTTTTTTTAGTGTCCGTAGTCTTTATAACTTATAACCAGAAAGCATGGTCATCCATCAGACTGGATTTTCTTACATACATCAGGTGATTTTTTTTTTTTTTTATCAGGTTTCTGGGTAACAGGAGTTGATGGGCTTTTCATCCTCCCTTTTTGATGTCTTTGGGAAGCACTCAACTGGGTTGTTTCTAAGTGAGGTGACTTTTGGAAAGGCCATGGCAACTCACTCATCAGGGCTGATGGTCCAATTTACCTCAGTCAAAATGTGGAACTCAGAAGGAATTACTGACAGTCATCTCAGGTGGGTGTTAGATGACGCCATCTGACCAGGATAGGCACATCTCAGGGGGGTAGAGCTTTGTGGCCAAATACAGACAATGGCTAGTTGGAACCAGTTCAGTTGGCTGGAAGTAGACAAGTCAGGAGCAGGGAGTGAAGCTGTATGTGTTGACAGTAACTGTGGTGGCCTACAAGGGTGTCAAGGTGGAATTCTCAGGAAGAATGGGTCGCTTTTTTCCTTTTTCCCTTTTTTTTTTTTTTCTTTGAGACACAGGGAGTGGTTTGGTTTCATTTTTAATTCCATGAAAGCCCTTTTTTCCTGCAGTCAGGGACTGTGAGTTTTAACTAATTAATTCCCATCTCTGAATTCCTCCGTGCGTTGTGGATTCTTGAATTATGTTGCAACAGACAAAGGGTGGATTCCCCTCAGAGAGAGATCATTCAGATGCCTGCCTGGCCAGGCCCCTCAAGAGGACTTAGGCGCAACTGAGCTAAGAAGGGTGTGAGGCCTCCGTTATGCCATATGTCAATTGCCACAGAACCTCAGGTGAGGGCCCAATCAGCCACCATGACCAGTGTTTCCCAGTCCTGGTGCACAGACGCAGCAGCCTATTGTTTACACTGTCCATTCCACTCATTCACACGTTCATTCAGCAAGCATTCAGAGGTTAAACATTCCAACCCCCTGCCCTTGAGGGTGGTCCTGACTAACAAGAGTTAATCAGACTCCCCTTCTGCTTGAGCTGAGCAGGACTGACAGACTGACTAACTGGGGTGCCCCTTGGGGTCTTACTGGAATCAGGCAGGCAAGCAGGCAGATAGGCAGATTGTATCCTCCTCCCTTTGGGGTCCAACGTGAGCCACTCAGTGGGGAGCTAAGGATCCTCCTCCAGACCTCCAAGGGGACTCCAGAAATCTCAAGGGCGCACCTTCCCATCGGGACCTGGAGAGGTCCTTGCTCCATCCGTAAGGGCCACGACCAGTGGCCAAAAAGGTCAGCACAGTCAGTCTTCCCAACTAACACACCAACAGCAAGCAGAAACACCAAAACGACACCCAGAATTTGGAGGCAGATTTATTTATGTCAATGGGCACCGATCGGGATCATTCCCAGAGTATCAGGCCCTGATCTCTGGTGGTCTAGGGCTTACATGAAATAAGCAACCAGGAAGTACAGAGGCAGAATAGCTTGTCAATAGGGAATTGGTTTATACAATGTGCATCATAGTGACCAGCGTTTCTAAGAGACAGGAGCAACAGGAACTATTACCTGGACAACGAACAAACTGAAGTGTACTGGCTGGGGGGGGGCATTTTTTGCTATATACCCATTTGCCTTTTAAAAGAAAATTCTATTCATTTCTACATAAAAATAAATAACATACCCTCCAACCTGACTTCCAGCCAACTCCCTCACAGAGCTGGCTGGCTGAGTTGCTGTTGTCGTGAAGTTAGGTAACATTTTCCTCAAAAATTCCTGTGATTCTCCAGGCATGTTCAAGGAACATCTTTAATGCCAGAAATTATTAAAGGGCTAGGGAACATTCTTTTGGTGGAGGAATCCACAATTAGCCATACGTGGGGGTATTATAGTGGGGTGGGGTCTCTCCAGAAATGCTAAAATCGCTTCCTAGGAACAGGCCTGGTATGTCCAGAGCCCGGCACCAAACTCAACAGTCACAGAGCTTGGTGGTGAAATGAGCCTTGCACTCAGAGGAGAAAAGGTTCAAGAGGAGTGTGACAGGTAGCCTAACATTACCCCACCAAGCCTGGCCTAGAAAAGCTGTCCACACCGGAAGGCATGGGCTGCAGGGCAAAGGAGAGGCTGTGGTGCTGTGGTGCTGAGCTCCAAACCTCTGCTGTGCAAACCCCTCATGACAGAGCTGATCAGATGAGAAAGGCCTTTCCCAGCTGCCTCAAAAGGAGAAGCCTGCCAGAGGCCGAGAGGCCAGCTGAAGAAATACACAGCATTCCTGGTTGGCTGACCTCTCTGACCTCTGTGGTTGTTAGAGCTGCTGGCAGAATCCCTGATTACAACTGTGAGAAATGACTGCCCCCCTAGGTTAGCCCCGGGAGACTACAGAAACATTTGAGATGCACAAACAAATTCTGTGAGAGAGGGCACAGAAATACTTGAGAGGAGAAACTCGTGGAAGCACAAGGATTTCTTCCCATCAAGGATGGATGGGCTCCGGCTGGTGAGATGGCTCAGCGGCGTAAGCGCCTGCCTGGCAAGCATGAGGGCCCAAGTTCGACTCCCGGAACTCACATACGAAAAAAGGGCCGGTGATATCGCTCAGCGGCACGGGCGCCTGCTGGTGCACGAGGTCCTGAGGTCGACCCCCGGTACCCACAAAAAAAAAAAAAAAAGGATGGATGGGCTCTGTTTATGGTTTAGATCTAGAATGTTCCCCAAAAGTCTCATGTGTCCAGAGGTGGTGCTCTGGGAAAGTGATGGGATCATAGTGGTGACACACTCATCACTGGATAACTCACTAAAAAAAAAAAAAAAAAAGCTGAAAGTACTGTTAGTGGGTGGGGCCTGGTCAAAAGAGGCGGGTCACTGGGTGTGACCTGGAAGGGTTTATCTCTGCCTCCTGGCTGCCATGGTCGAGCACCTTTTTCTCCACCATGCCCCTCTGCCATCCTGTTTCAGCTTTGGAACCAGCCGACCATGGACTGAAATCATGATCCAAAATTAACCTCTCTTCCGTTAAGCTGTGGGCGATGGGTATGTTGCCCCTATGATGAGAGTGACTAAGACAAGCTCTAAACATTGATGTTGGGGTATTACTGTAAATCTGATTCAATTTTATGCCACATATGAGGAAGATATGAACCTTTTGGTTACAAGGATTGAGGTTCCTTTTTTAAATTTCGATGTGCTCTTTGAGCACCCAGCAAGCCAGAAGCACATATGCACCCCAATTCTGAATTCCTTTCTAGGGAGTAAAATATTGTAAAATATATATTTGGTCTTTGGGCCTGTATCCTGGCATATAGTTTCTAAGACTCTTAGAATCTCCAAAGTAATAAGTGTTTTTGTATGCTAATGAGATAACTGGTGTCTGGGAGCCCCTACATAGCTTCACTTTCGGGAGTTGGTAATTGGAAAAACCAAGGCAGGATTCGAGGTGAGAACTTTCAACCTGCCCCTTACCTCTGGAGCAGAGCAAAGGGCTGAAGGTTGAGTTATCACCAGTGATGTCATCAGCCACGCCTACAGAAGGAAGCCTCCATAAAACCCCAAAAGGACAGGGTTCCGAGAACTTCCAGATAGCTGAGCTCATGGAGGTTCCTGGAGGGTGTCATGCCTGGAGAGCACGTTCAAGGTCCACACACCTTCCCTCATACCTTGTCCTGCCCATCCGCTGTTCGTCTGTATCCCTTGCAACATCCATTGTAATAAATGAATATGTATAAATAAAGTGTTTCCCTGAGATCTGTGAGCTGATCTAGTAAGTTAATTAAACTCAATGTGGAAATCACGGAAACTCTAATTTGTAGCCAGTTGGCCAGAACCTGAGGCTTATGGCTGGCATCTGAAGTGAGGAGCAGTTCAGTGGGACCAAGCCCTCAACCTGTACCATCTGATGATATCTCTATGCTGACAGTTTCAGAATTGAATTGGATCATAGGACACCCAGCTGGTGTCCCCTGGAGAATGCCCTGCAGAATTGCCTGGTTGTATGGAAGACAATTTGTTGACCGAAGTTGCTGTGCTGTATTGAATATAAGAGTAAAGAGGAGAAAACAATGGCTTGTTTATTTTCCCCCTATCCTCTGGGGAGTGAGCCTGTCACAAACACCAGACACAGCCACAGACAGATATTCCCATTACCCTCGTTGCACATTAGCCTCACTACTCTATCTGAAAGCAGTCCTGTAGGTTGAGAGTTCACTACCCACACATCCCTGGAAAGACTGAAGTCACATTCAGGGCAGACAAGAGGCAGAACAGTTGACACACTTGCTAGGAAATGCCACCTCATCTTAGTTTTCCCAAGTATGGCTGATTTGGATAGAAGGCTCCCCACAAGAGGAATTTTTCGTAGCCTTTTATACCCTGCACCAGTGTTATTTCAGCACACAGAGCACCCCTTTGCTGTCAGCTTCTTGAAAGTACAATACATATGGCTCCATTTATCTCTATAACTCTTAGGATGTTGGTAAATATTCAACTGAAAAAAATACATATATATATGACAGCAACACAGTACTACCAGAGGTTCCAGTGACAGATCAGTACTATCCACTTATGTTACGGGGAAGCTCTTACTTTTCCAGATGAGAAGTTCCTGGCTCATGCCGAGTAATTACTTGAAGGGCAAGGTAATTCAACACACTCTTCCCCTGGTCAGTTTCAGTTCTTTTAACCATTTAAGGTTTCACATTTTAAAAATAATACAAATAACTAATCTAAAGAATTCAATAATAAGATTGGCCAAGGCTCACGAATCCCTAAAAATGTTCTCACAATGTCCTTGTAGGAATCCAATGTTGTGTGTCTAAGTGGGCTCCTGGGTGAAAACACAGTTTCCTTGTGACTTGAAGCATGAATGGAGTTATAGCACAGAATTAAGAGAGATGGTGTGGTGGATTGACAATTGGTGGTCAACTTGTAAAACCCAGCTGAATTGAATCAGTGTGGTGCCTGGTGTGGAGGGCCCACCTGAGGACTGTTGCCAACAACATAAAAAGGAGAACTGGAGAGGAAGAGTTGCTGCTGTCGGTTCTCCTTGAGGAGCTTGTCACGCTGGCTTTCCTGATAGGAACTTGGCTGTTCTCATCGTCGGAGGAGCTCGGGACCTCGTTGTCGCTGAGGATGGCTGTGGTGACTTTCGGGGGAGCTCCGGTTCTTACTCTGAGCGTCGCTTCCTGGCTCCGGGGTAGATCCCTCAGCCTGCTGGCACAGATCCTTCATCCCGCTGGTTCAGACTTTCTAGCTTCCACCACTGACCTTTGGGCCTTCCCAGTGCAGATCCGTGAAATATACTTGCATGAGACATTGTTGTGGGCCCTAGGCCTTCAGCTGGACTAATGAGGGTATGGTCATGGGCTCTAGGTCTTCAGCTGGACTCATACAGGACACTGCTGTAGGATCCAGGCCCTCAGCTGGGTTCTTTGGATCTTTAGTGTGTGGACAGATTTCCTGCACTCTTTTGTATATGACTCTTTGGGTGACTATTACAAAATAACTCTAGAAGTTATGTGTCCTGTATTGTATTGTTTCCCTTGCAAACCCCGACTACAACAGATGGGCATCAAGAAATAACTAGTTTCAGCCAACTGATTCCTGGGTTCCAAGTGTACTGCAAGCTGGGGATAGTGGCACATGCCTGTAATCACGGCTACATGGGAGATGGAGGCAGGAGAACTGTTAGTTCAAGGTCAGCCTGGGCAACATAATGGGATCTTGTCTCAAAATAAAATTCTTCTAAGTACACTACAATCTAGATTCTAAATATCATCCACTCCAACAGACCTGCTTCAACCAAGGTCACTAACAACTTCCTTATAGGTACAATTAGTGCCCTCCAAATAGTTCTTATTTCACATAACTTCTCTGCCGGTTTTGCCCTTCCCACTCACCTTCAAAATCCCTTGTGGGGCCGGTGAGATGGCTCAGCGGCATAAGCGCCTGCCTGGCAAGCGCGAGGGCCCGAGTTCGACTCCCAGAACCCACATACGAAAAAAGGGCCGGTGATATTGCTCAGCGGCACGGGCGCCTGCTGGCGCGCGAGGTCCTGAGGTCGACCCCCCGGTACCCACAAAAAAAAAAAAAAAAAAATCCCTTCTGTATCTTCTAGATGCCATACTGTCCTGTGTTTTTGACTTACTATTCCAGCTACTCTGAAGTCTCTCTTGCCCTGCTCATCTCTAACCTGTTGTTGTCCTCTAGTAGCTGTCCTTCGTCCTCTTCCAGCATCATCTGCTCTCCTGACAATGAATCCCAATCTCAATCTCCCATCCTACTGATCCAGCCCTTCTCAGTTGGCTTTTGCATGAGCCCTGGTACCCTTAGCGTTTCATTGCATATAAATATGATCTTCTCTCTTATGTGTCTAGAATGGGAGTAGCTATCATCTCTGGGAGAAAATTGAGAAACGAGTCATGAAAATAATTTCCTGAAGGCCTTAATTCTCTCCAAGAACCCATTATTGAGCTGGGTGCCATTAAACTTATACAGCCAACTGCCTAGTGGACATCTTCACCCAGCTATATCAGGAGCACCTCAAACACCACACTACAATGTTAAATCTTATTACCTTCCCTCACAATTCCTCTTCTCCTGTGTTTCCTATCTTGATAAACATTATCACCATATTAATACCTCCTGATTTTTTCACTGTTAGGCATACCTATTGATTTTCTATTGTGGAAAGGGAGGGTAGCTTGTTCTCTGTCACATATACCCCTGCTCCCAACATATGCTTTCCATCCCTCCTTCCTACTTACAATTGAAAAGTTGGGTAGCAACTTTGCATTATTATTATTATTATTATGACTATGATAATAATATGAGCATTAAGCCCTATGTATTATTATGACTATGTAAATATGGTTTGTAATTGAGCCAGGTAATATTCTATATTTACTTTTCCTTTCATGCACAACCTTCTTTTTTCCCTGTAGTTGTGTTGTATTTTGTTTATTTGCTTATATTTCTATTAACATATTCTTAGATTTTTCCATGTACTTATCAGTAATGCAGCTGGAAGCTCTGAGTCAATGGGTGACTTCATTGCTGCTATTTCCACCAGTTGTGTAAAGCTTTTTCGGAGTACTAGGTATGCTATCAATTTCTTATCAATTTCACTTGTTTGAAGAACTCATCCTGAAGCCTTGTAACTTGCTCCATTCTGAGCCTCCTGCTCTGCAGGTGTTACAAGGTTGTCATTTGGTAACTGCTCACCATCATCATGGGATTTCAACTAACTGCTCTCCCGGGCTGGAGCTTCTGTTTCTTCTGTTGCATAGTTTTCTCTTCCATGGTATCCATCCCTCATTTTGTCGGAACACGTCCTCTGTGAGCTTCCTGCAAAAGAATGTATGCTTTGTAGATCTTTAGAAACTGCATGGCTGAATGTTATTCTATCCTAAGTAGGCAGTTGGCTGGTATGGAATTCTAAATTGTATCACTTTCCCTCAGTATTTTGGAGGCATCATTCCACCATCTTTCTGTTTCCAGTGCTGATAGCTATTTGATGTTATTTTGAATCTTGATCCTTTGTATGATGTCATTCCTTCCCCTTTATTCTCGTTTTCATTTTTGCTCCTATAGCTCTGAAATTTCACCGTGTGGTTTTATTTTCATTCATTGTACAAAGCTCTAGTAAATCATGTCCTTGAATTCTAAGAAATTTTCTGATTTACTTGTTGATATTTTTCTTCTAGTCATTTCCTCTGTTTTCTCTTTAAAGAACTTGTTCTATTTGGATGTTAACAGTATTTTAGAAAATATTTCTTATTTCCTCTTTATTTTCATGTTCTTCCTTCTGGATGAGTTCATTTAACTTTTTCTTCCAAAGCTTCTATTGTAATTTTCATTTTTTTTTATTTCACATCTTTAATTTCCAAAGCTCGCTTTCTGTTATCTGGGTGTTAGCAGCATATTCCTGCCAGATGCAGTATCCTTCCTTACTTCTTCACACATATAAACAATATGATTTTAATTAAATTTTCTTTTCTTTTTGGAGTTCTATCTCTTCTAAACTGCTTGTTTCTGTTTATTTTAGCCTCTATCTCTCATATTTGTGACTTTTCTCAGATATCTAACAATCATCAATGTTGTAAGAAGTTAACTGGAAGCTTTAAGCCTACGGGTGGAACCGTAGTCTTCACTATTAGCATCTCACTAGGTTTCCTGGGGAAGACTTGATGTCTGTACATTTAGGCCATTTTTCTAAAATTTGTCCCATTTCCAGAGAAGGCACTTTCAATCTCCTTCCTGGGTATAAAGACAGGGTTGTCAAAATTCTGAGAGGCTGGCAGGAGGAAAAGATGGGGGTGTCTCCTGATCATGACATGTAAACTTTCAGTAACACATATTTTCAATATGACATTCCCACACTCAATTTTTCTTGGTATCTAATTTACCCTTTTAAAAAGCTATCCCTCTAGTCTTCTGTCAGAGTGAAAGTGGGAAATCTTTTTGCACAGATGAGGAAATGATTTGGGGGCCCAAATTTTTTAAGACTTTGAACTAATTCTCCTGGTTTTATAGTCTCCTTTACCTCTAGTGACAGAGTGTCTGTTACTTCTGATTCCTGAGATTTTGTGGGGGAAATTTCTGGTCCAAATAGCTCTCTACTTAGTTTTTTCCACTGTTTTCAGATTAGAATTCTATTTTCTCCAGTCCGCTAAATCAAGTTTCACTCTTCCATCTACTACCTACCTAGCTTCTAAAAATTTTTCTGGTTTTTTTTTTTTTTTTCTCTCCTGTTCTGTTTGCTCTTATGGCTTATATCTGTATAAAAATCTCATTATCATCCTTTTGATAATTTGGAAGGGAGAAGATATAATGCATGTATTTAATTTTTCTTCTTTAAATAACAGCCCCTGGCCTTTTAAATACATCCTGTGTTATCCTTTCTTGTTAACACTGCTTGGAATTTATACTTCCCAACTGTATTAGAGTCTCTTCAGCTCCATTTCTCCCTCTTCCCTTCTCCTTATCACTCTCCCTCTCCCCTTCCACCCCCCTCCTGTGTCAACTTGATTCACTTGTTGATTGGCTTGGGAGACACCCAGGGGATTGATGCAGCACATTTCTAGGTGCATCTGGGTAGGTCATGAGATGTGACCTTGAGTACGATATCTGGGCCCTTGCTCTGTCCTCTCTGGTGCTGTACCCCTCCTCTGCTTCCCAGCCACAGGGACTAAGCAGCTTTGCTCTGCCACACCCTTCCACCATGATGTTTCTCCCTCGGAGCCATCCTATCATGGACTGAATCCCCAGAAACCTTGAACCAATTTAAACCTCTCCTCTTTAAGTTGTGAGTGTCAGGTATTGTGTCCCAGCAACAAGAAAGCTGACTAATTCTCTCTCATTCTCTCTCTCTTTCTCTCTCTCTCTCTCTCTCTCTCTCTCATTTTATATGCTACTCTATCTGTCCACATTGCCCTTCTTATTTCCTCCTCCCCTTCTCCACCTGAGGAACTATTGCTCATCTTTCACCTGCAGCTCTCATCTCCATTGGACACTTCAGTCCTGCTCCCTCAACCCCTGCCCACCACAGCACACATAATAATAAGTGCTTATTTATTTTTCAGTCTTACCTGCTGGACTGTAAAGACACTTACAGATCTCTCACGAAGTCTCTTTCCTCCAGGGATGCCTCTGGCAAAAGGAGAGGGTTTTTCACTAAGTGGGAAACTAGAGACTGTATGAGATGCTCCCCTAAGGCAATGTTCCAGACCAAGAGAAGACTTCAGTCCAAGCCGTATGAATGTATCATTATTATTATTATTATTATTATAAAAATGTTTTCCTAGATTAGTCCTTAAAAGTTAGAGCATACATTAACTACTCTAGAAATTATGTATACTATTTTGTGTAGCCAAACCACTTTCACATTTATCAATTAATTTTGATTATTTACCATCATTAGCCAGCTAATTAAATTTGAAACTGAGCCTCCAGAAGAGAAAGATCAATTTGGAAAGATTACTCCAGGCAGATATCCATGGGCTCAGCTCTTTTCTTGAACTTCCTAAAAAAAAAAATAATAATAATAACAGGCTCCGGGATGGAACTGGGCCAAGCAAGGATCCCGGGGCTCCTCCTCCTCATTAGGCAGTCCCAGCGCCACACTGGTCCTATCCAGGGCTTCCACAAAAAACAGCCTTGAGAGAGACCTCCGAGATGTCATATCCGTCAGAATCACAACATTCTTATTTTCAGTCAGAAACTAGAGGCTGTTCCTACCGCAAACATATACAAAATGCAGCACTCCTCTAGCCCTTCATCTTGCAACAAAAAAGGAGAAAAAATGGCTACAGCTGTAAAGCTGCTCAAGCTTTGCAGTGTTTAGAGGACGCTTTAGAAATCCTAGGTGGGACCTCTGGGAGGGAAGTAGTTGGAACCCTCACAAATGTGACAGATGCCTTCATATAAAGAACCTCAGAGGGCTCTCTCACTCTCTACCCTGTGAAGATACAAGAAGACAGCAGTCTATAGCTCAGAAGAAAGCCTTCACCAGAAACCAACTACACAAGAACCTCGGTCTTAGGTTTCCGAGCCTCCAGAAGTGTGAGACATAAATTTCTGATGTTTCTATTTAACAGACCTGGAGGAGTTACTGTCTGCTGCTAAGTGTTCCACTGCAGATGCATGAAATAAAAGTGTTTATGCTTTCTGTCTGATTACCGCAGCCAAAATTGAATAGAAGAACACAGGGGGAAACATGGAGAGAGAATTTTGCAGTTTGGGAAAAACGTTGCAAAGAGTAAAGAACCTGGGTTACCCAAAGAAAAACCTAGAATTTGAGTTTCCATGAGAAGTGTCGGAAATTTTTCCCAACCACCTGGTTGATTACATCTTTAAGAGATTAAAACTAAAAGCAAACCAGTAAACCAGTAAAGTGTACATAAATCTCTGTTGTTTATAAGTCACCCGGTCAGGATCCTGACTAAGACAGTGGCCCCACGCAGGGGTGTGGGGAGGACGAAAGCCATGAAGGTCCTTTACAAAGCTCTACTCGGGGAGCCAATACTCTCCAGATACAACACAATTGGGAACTTAAATCAGAGACACAACATTTCCATACATTAGAGACACAACATTTGACCTGAAATTTGTGGAACCATACATTTCTCGGTGGAAAAAAAACCCACAGAGAAGTAGTGTGTGTTGCAGCCCCGACACGCACTTAAATGCTGGGAATACGCCCAAGAATGGCCAGCCCCAGAAGCAGTCTACTGAGCCCCTCTTGCTTTTATTATATTCCACTGAGGAACTGCTCCACCCTAAACTGTAACCAGCCCAGCTTTTCCACATGTGCTCTTAGGAAAACAGGCAGGGTACAAATGTGCCAGGATGAGCAATTTTCCTGGAAGCAGGTCAACTTTGAAGCATTCTCACTGCAGACCACTCATGATGGAACTTTATTATGGCACTGTTATTATTATATGTCACCTAGTATTAATAAGTATTATAGTAATAATAACAATTTTCATGTATTTTCATATTTTGTGTTCAACTTCAACCTTGTGAAATATGTATTTTATTCTCCATTATTTTAAGGAATTAGGCTCATAGAAAATAACTTTTCCAAGGTCACAAAGATAGCTGGTGAAATAGCTGAGATTCTAACCCTGATTGTTTGACGCCAGTTAGAGCAAATCCCAGTCACTCTATATTTATTGAGATGCTTCTGGCTACAAATAAAAGAAACCCCAGATGAAGGTCCAAAGGAAGAGCTTTGTTGATTCAGTGCCTTGATGGCATCACCAAGGACTGAGACTCTTTTCTTTCTTCTTTTCTACTACCCGCATTGTGCCGAACATCTCACTGTGTCAAGATGTTAGCACAGTTCCAGGCCTCACCTCACCCATAGTAGGCAAAAGTCTAGAGGCAGAAAAGGGATAATTTCTGTAATGTGTCCCTTTTTAAAAGCAAAGACAACTTCCCTTTATGTTTCATCAGTCACAATTTCCTCACATGCGCTCACCTCAACAATCACTTGACAGGTCTTGAGTAGCTTAGTCCAATCAAGATTCAGTGCCCCTGGGGCTGTCAAATGGCCCAGGCCCTGCTGAAGAATATCGATTTTCAGAAGACGATAAACAAAATCCATCTACAAAGAAGAAAGTATAAATACTATCACCACCCAACAATGACTCTCACTACCAGCAATATGGCAGATCATTTATTTTCTAAAACATTTTGCTATCAAATAATGAAACAAAGCATCCAATAATTATATAACAATAATGGATACAAAAGCTTAGTGGAGTATGAAAGCAAAGTCAAAATTTAATGTGCTAGGGACATAAAGCTACAGAGGCAACTCCACTGACCAAGGGTGAAGAGAACTGGGTTTTGATTTCACCTCTGACACTAAATAGGTGTGTGATTTCAACCTGCCAAATCTGGATTTTTTTCCCTTTTTTACATTGAATAACAATGCCTGTCTCACAAAAATCTTTAAAATATTAAATGACTTACTAAATAATTATTGCCATGAAACTGAAGTTATTGTTCCATTGAGTAAACTGGGAGATTTGTGGTTTCAAAGGCAATTTGAGTGTTAATCTTACTGGGCATTCTCCCTCCTCACCCTCCTCAATTCTCAGACCAACCTGGGACCGGTGTTGTGGAACTTCTCCTCTTGGTTCCTGGTCCTAGATCAGGACTAGGACTAGGACTACATGTTGACTATTGTCAGTCAAAATCTGAGAGGCCCTTTAGAATGCACTAGAAGGAACACATGTGAACCCATGATCTGCCTTCGCATTTAAGAGAAGCTAAATGAGAGAGAGGGTAACAAGGGTCAGAGTGACAATGTGTCCTCCAAATGAAGCCAAGAAGGCCCACCAGGAACCAAAAGAGGGCTAACAATGGGCTGCTTTTTTTCCTTTGCACTATAAGGGCTGCTTCTTTAAGTATCTTCACTTTCTGGATTCCTGGTTATCTCTCTCCATTAACCCTCCTTCCTCCGTCTCTGATCACACCCTTTAGACTGAGATTCATTCCTTGGCTTTCACCTGGTTCTGCTTCCCTTACAGAGTCACGGAGTCAGACTTCACTGCTTAGTGCCCACGTCTCTTGACGTTTTTCTTATTTACTACAATAGTTCTTGTGATTGCTTCACCTTCATTCCTGTAACACAGGAAGTGCTGGCTACTTGCCTGTGAAAGAGCATGTCATATAACCATGTGAAATTGAACTGGAAAAGACATAAAGATCACCTAACCTTTTAAAATTAAAAAAAAAAAAAAATATATATATATATATATATATAAAGATCACCTAACCAGGTGTGGTGGTGCACGCATGTAATTCCAGCACTCAAGAGGCTGAGGCAGGAGGATCGCTGCGAGTTTGAGGCCAGCCTGGGCTACAAAGTGATTTCAAGCCAGCCTGAACTGCATAAAGAAACCCTGTCTCAAAAAAACAAAACAAAACAAAACAAGACAAAAATCACCTAGATCCTTATTACTCAGAGTGTGGTTACACAGACCGTTAGCACCAGTGCCCCCCAAAAGCTTATTAGAAATGCCAAACCTCATGCCAGCCCCACACCCACTGAATGCCAATGCAGCAAACTCCTCAGGGGACTCATATGTGTGTTAAAGTTTGAGAACAGCTGATCTAGACTTACCACCTCCTTTCACAAGGAAGTTAAGTGACTTCTCGACAGTCCCACGGAAAATGAGTGGCTAAACTGGACTAGGTCTCAGGCCTCCTGATTACTAAAGCTGCATCACATCACCTCTTGGATACCATTTATTCATTTTTACACTCGCATAGTTTATCCACCTTTCACTTCCTTATGAGGTGGTGGACACTGTCACAAAACAATGCCAGTATTTGGCTTTCGAATTCACTTCTCATACCCATTCGTACCTATTATTATGATAGCATAGCTTCATCTTTTTCTGCAGCCTTTTTCTCTTTCATTTCTTGATCGATAATTATCTCACTAGGGCCTCAAAGTAAAGAATCAAGCACAACGTGTCTTTAATGTCTTTCTACTCATCTTTTCCTTGCATGCCTTCCTTTTAAGGCTCCCTCAGCTGATTATCAACTAGTCTCTTTGTCTGCTAACATTTTATTTAGAATCCCTATTCCTATATCTATAAATGAACACAGCCTAAAGATTTATTTCACATATTGACTATAATCTTGAGATTAAAATTATGGTTGCTTCATAAAATGAATTGGGAAGTTCGAGAATTGATTTCAGAACCTGTGGACTTCCGAAGTGAGGGACATGGTGGGTTATGATCTATCTGTATTTTGAATACTTTTACAACATTATCCTATCTGCAGAATCATAGCATCCTAAAAATCAAAAGCAGAATAATATTTCCTTAGACAAACTATACCACCAGGTTTGCACCTTTGAGATTTCTGCTACCCCCGAGGAGATTGGGGGAAAGAAAGAAGGTTGAGAAGATGCGAAGCTCTCCTCAGACCCCACTACCCACATCCCGAGGCACACAGTCCCTTCTACGTGCAAAGCTGCGCATTTACAGACTGTCTCCGTCCCTGAGACCTCCATTAGCACTTTTCCAATTCCTTTGTCTTTTACCAAATCACTAAGGAACCTCATCTGAGAGCCATAGGATCCACTGAAGTACATTCTTGGGATTTTCCATGTCAGTCCCCTAAACGTAAGGAGAGGGGACATGGACAGCTCACAGTCACACTCAGGTCATCAGACAAGGCGTGCTTGGGGGCATCTATGAGTGATTCTGCAGCCCTCCTTGATCTGGAAAGATGCACTCATGACTCATGTTTCTGCAGCATACGGCAAGAGGAAGAACAGATTCCACCACTTATTAGTAAATGTCCCTGCTGTCCTTGTCCTCACACACTGCCTTTTCCATTTTAAAATTGTTCCTTAACCTCAAGAACGGCCTGCATTTGAAAGTTCCTGGGTAAACAATAACAATAGTAATAATAATAATTTTATCACTACCACTCTTGCCCCTCATTTTGCTTTGTAAGATCTTTGTGATTGGAAGCAGCTAATGAACACACAGGAAGTCTAAAGAATCTTAAAAATTATTCCTCAAAGACAAATGTTTCCCTATCTTGATTAATAGGTCAAGTAGATAAATGCCTCTAATGTGGCCTGAAGACATATATTTTAGAAAAGGTCTGCCTAACCAATGTTCTTCCCTCTCTCTGATATGAAATTCTGCTGATTCCACTTAAATATTTCTCCTTTTCTGACTGTATTTCAGGGGAGGAGCAAACGTGAGACAGTGCATCTGAATCCATATATTCCATATTTGCCCAGGACTAACCTTGCTATGAATTTTTCACAGATGTTCAGGAGGGTAGAGAGAGTTCCAGGTGGGGAACGGAGGCTTGAAATGTGGACAGTAAAAGGAGAATAGAAGAGAATATCTCCCATAGAGAGGGGAATCTCCAAACTGGAAACATCTCCCATCCCAATGCAATGCTCTACAAAATCAAGGAAGATGCGAAGTTTGCAGTGACCACCGTTTTGTTTCTCGGTCTTCTCCAGCTCCAAGGTATTCTCTCCTTTGATGAGGGGTTTTCTTCTTATCCAGCATCTGTAAGGCAATGAGAATGGGAGGTATAGAGAAGAAAAGAAAATCGGAAAGTAACATCCACCATGGCGGCCTGAAAATAAACATAACAATTTATTTATGCACATTTTAGGTTTATACAAATTACTCCAGAATCATAAACAGCATATATTATTTCCTACATGTGGATCCTTGGAAAAACCTTCCTATATGCCAACCGCAGAAGAATAACCAAACAAACTGAAAATTACAATAGGACGGGAAATACAGGAACAGCAAGGCAGTGATCTCAGAGCACAGTTCTTAATTCATGCTTCATACTCTGAGTTGAAGCTCAGAGGGGCTCAATCTACAGGCAAATCTGGGAGACCGAATCCCCTAGAGGACTTGTTTACTTATCTATTCATTCATTCAACAAATATTAAGGAATCCCTACTATGGGTCAATAACTGCCACCCCAGACATTAATAAAACCCTTCTCAAATAGCAAAGCCTTGGCATAGAAATAAAAGATGGCATCCAACTTAGAAATTTGATAGGAAATGCAGCACATGTGTCTATGTGTGTTTAGGTGTTGAGAAATAATATGGTGTGCACAGAAAAAAAGAAAAAAAGAAACTCCTTGATGTGGAAGAATAAATAGCAATGCAGAATGCCAGGAGTCAAACTTGGAGAAGCAAGCATAGTGTCTTAGTCCATTGTATGTGGCAGTACTGAATACCACAGCTGGGTAGTTTATGAAGAAAAGAGAGTGAGTTAACTCATGATTCTGAAGGCTAGGAAGTCCCAGAGCATGGCTCTGGCATCTGCTTAGCATCCAGTAAGGGCTTTTTTGCTATATGACAGAGGTCATTACACTGTGAGACAGAGACCGAACAAGCTAAAGACAGTGTGTTTTTATAGCAAAGCTGCTCCCATGATAACACATTAATCCGTGAATGGATTAATCAATTCATAAAGACAGAGCCTTCGAGATCCAGTCACCTCCCAAAGGTCTCACCTGCAAATACCGTTAACATATGAATTAGGAGATTAAGTTTCTAACACATTAATTCTGAGGGACAAGCATTCAAACCAGAAGACAGGGGTTGCTCATGAAAAGACCTTATGCCATATTAATGTGCACACACTTCACCCTGTAAATAAAAATGGGAAGCCATGGGAAAATGCAATCACGAGCATGTCACAGTCAAACCTGATTATGAAGATGCAAACTTCTGCTGGCTATGTGGAAGATGAGTTGGAGCAGGTGGAAAATGGAGACAGAGAAAGTGATTAGAAGGCCGTTGTTGTTAGGAGAGAGGTGGTGGGGACTAAAGCTGAAGGAGTGACTGTGGGGATTAAGACAAGACAACCAGAGTGACACAGTGCTGGGACAGAAGGCTGGAGTGACAGAATAAACTCCAGGACACAGTAAAATATTACCCTTTGTAACATAGCATGTTTCAACAGATTCATCATAAGACCATGATAAAAACCACAAATGCAGGATGTTGGCATGAAATGAGATATTGCTACAAGAAAAAACCTAAATACCCCTCTACTTTCACTTGTTCTAGGTTAATTTAAAATCACTAATTTTGGAGGTCACGTAACTGAGCAACACATTATTAGTTTCCCATTGGCTTTGCTGTAGATGGCACCTCTCAGTGTTGGTTATGATAATCATTGCCTGGGTTATTTTTCAGGGATCCAAATTCTAGGTTTGCTGAGAACACTGAGTCTACAGATGTCTGATGGGTGACTAAAGAAATTATACTACAGAGCTACTGTGATAAAAACAGCATGGTACTGGCAAATAAAACAGACCTGAGGATCAATGGAAAAGGTTAGAAGATGCAGAAACAACTCCAAACACACTTAGCCACCTCATCTTTGACAAAGGGACCAAACATGCTCACTGGAAGAAAGACAGCCTCTTCAATAAATGGTGCTAGAAAAACTGGCTTTCCACAAGCCTAAGACTAAAATTAGACCCATGTCTATCACCATGCACTAAACTAAAATCAAAATGGATCAAAGATCTGAATATTAAAACAGAAACATTAAGTCTGCTGGAAGAGAGTATAAGTAGAACTCTTGAAGACATAGGTGTAGGCGAAAACTTCATGAACAAAACCCCAGTTGCACAGGAGATATTACAAAGAATCAACAACTAGGATCTCACCATATTAAAAAGCTTTTGCTGTGCAAAAGCAATCACCAGCAGAGTGAAAAGGCAACCCTCACAGTGAGAAAAAATCTTAGGCAGTTGTTCCTCAGACAAAGGACTAATATCTAGAACATATGAAGAATTGAAAAAAAATCAGACCCCCCTCAAATTTAAAGACCCAGTCCAAAAATTGGCATCTGAAATAAATAGACATGCCTCAGATGAAGAAGTACAAACAGCAAATAAATACATGAAAAAATGTTCAACATCACTGGTCATTCAAGAGATGCAAATCAAAACAACACTGAGATTTCATCTCACTCCATAAAGAATGGCTGTCATCAAGAAATCAACCAATAACAAATGCTGGAGGGGCTGTGGGGAAAAAAGAGCCCTTCTCCACTGTTGTTAGGAGTGTAGACTGGTGCAACCACTGTGGAAATCAGTGTGGAGATTCCACAAAACCTAGGACTAGAAGTCCTATTTGACCCAGCTATTCCCCTTCTTGGTATCTTCCGCAAAGAATGAAAAGCATCATACTACAGTGATACATGCACACCCATGTTTATAGCAGCACAGTTTGTAATAGATAAATCTTGGAAACAACCCAAACGCCCATCAACTGAGGAATGGATAAAAAAGATATGTTTTTTTTTTATACAATGGAGTACTACTCAGCCATAAAGAAGGATAGACTTGAGACATTTGTAGCTAAATGGATAGACCTTGAGACCATACTCTTAAGTGAAATAAATCAGACACACTTGTGTAAATATCACATTGTCTCTCTGGTGTGAGAAACTGAAAGTATAAATAAAAACCAAAATGTATAAGAAATATTGTGAAATAGGAAGAAATTATTCAAAAGATAAGAAGAATTAGGGAGGGATGGAGGGAGGAAGAAAGGGAAAAGAAAAAAATGAAAAAAGAAGGATAATATGGAAACAAAGCTTTGTAAATAAGGAGGGAAACAGGTGTTGAAGGGAGGGAAGGGGACTGGGGGAAAAAAAGAGGAACCAAGATATATCATGTACCGGTACAAGTTCCCTGTGATGAATGTGATCGCTATGTATATGTAAATTGTACCAATAAACTTAATTTAAAAAAAAAAGGTTGGCATCTCTGTCTTCACATTGTGGCTGTCCGCTTTGTTGTTTTAACCCTTGAGTCAGAATCTGCTCAGCTCTGCATGTAAACATGTTGATTTTTTTTTTTTTTTTGTGGGTACCGGGGGTTGAACTCAGGACTTTGTACGCCAGCAGGCGCCCGTGCCACTGAGCAATATCACCAGCCTTTTTATCATATGTGGGTACCAGGAGTCGAACTCAGGACCTCGCGCTTGCCAGGCAGGCACTTATGCCGCTGAGCTATCTCACCGGCCCCCAACATGTTGATCATTTTAAAAGGGTTTGTCCTTGGCCTATTGCCTATTGAAGCAGTTGTGTGTATTTCTTTTGCACCACCATTGTGCTTTCTCAGCAGCTTAAGCACTGAAAGCCCTTCAACCCAATTATAAAACCAGTGTATTTATGGAAAGTGACAGTATCAGCAATAAGTGTAACTCAGCATTTTCTGAATGAAGCTGGGTGACCTGTTAGCCCACCAAGCACTGGGTCAGGATGTTTCATGCAGGATGATGGAGCCAGATACAGGAAAATTCACTAACCTCTAGAACAAGTTGACCATAGCCACCCACGGGTCTGAATCCTTCACAAGAAGAAATATATTTTGGAATCATTGTGCTGGTCAATGGAAATGACTGGAATTTAGCCCACTCCAAGAAATCAATAAAAATATGCTGCTCTCTTTGTTCTGAGAGCAACAGTTTGGTCCCTCTTTGTCTCTCAACAAGTTGCTGGCTCCCTTCACCTGAAGTTCTGATTTGACTGAAGGCCCCAATAAAGCATAAAGATTTGCCAATGCAGGAGGGTGCGTGCTTGCAATATTTGGCCCAGTCTTGTTTCTACCATCTCTGGGTCAAAAGATCCTCTTGTCCGGCATCAAGAATGGAGAGGCAGAAGTAGCATTGAGAGCTACACAGGGGGCAAAGCCAATCTACATTTTATAATAGACTAAATGAGAAGGGAAGAAAATGAAATGTTCAGGCCTTCAAGTATCTTATGTAAGTGATTAGTAGATGATGAGGCTATAAACCTAGCTGAAAGGAGGAAGTGCGCTAGGGAACATGATAGATTCAGCTTAGCCACATAAGGTTAAGGGGAACTGAATGGTATCTTGGTGCACAGTTTTAGCAGGCCATTCAACAGAAGGATCTGGAAATCAGGCAAAATGTCTGAGATTTGGAGACCAAAACCAGCAAGATGGGAACAATTTCAATCATAAAAGTGAGTGCACTGCCTCAGAGACAATATGTAGAATGAGAATAGAGCTAAGTCTATGGTGTAAGAAATAGCAAAACATAGAAATAGAAATATAAGAAAGAAGAGAGGATATCCATCCATGGGAAAACTAAAGTTATAAACATGAGGGCAATGAAGAGAGTGTGGCTGCTGCGTGGATGCTTAGATACTACAGATATTCAATAACTTGCATCATATGCAGCAGAGGTGCAATAAAACATGAGCTCTTACACATTCCATTGGATGTGGTGGTTAAGAAATCACTGGTAACTTTAACTTGACCACTTTTATGGAATGGGAAAGCCAGAAGCCAAATTGAGGTACTTGAAAATGGGAGGTTAAGAAGTAGAGCTAAACAGTAAATTCACTCTAAAAAGTTTGCATGAGAAGGGGAGATGAGAGTTTTGTTGAGAACTAGAAGATATGGATTCAAGAGAAGCTTTTTTTTGTGTGTGTGGTATTGGGGACTGAACAAAAGACTTTCACGCTGAGCTACAGCCCCAGCCCTTTTTCTATTTTGAGACAGGGTCTTGGCTCAAACTTGCAATCCTCCTGTCTCAGCCTCCCAGAATGCTGAAATTCAGGTGTGTCCCACCACATTCAACTCAAGGGAAGCTTTTAATATTGGAGGCAATTTGAATAAGTTGATATACATAACGAAGGAAAAGTAGATGGGGGTGAATGATGTAATAAAGTTCTAGAAGGGACAGAAAGCAAGGAGATCAAGACCACAGGCAAATGAATTGAACTTGAAAAGTGGAGATACCTCAGAGTCTAGAAGAAAAGGCTAATATATGTAGAATGCTTTTACTGGCAGCAACATAAAACCCAACAAAGAAATTTAAACAAAAAGAAAATTTTACTATTTCACATATCAAAAATCAAACAATGGGGGGCCAGTGAGATGGCTCAGTGGCGTAAGCGCCTGCCTGGCAAGCGCGAGGGCCCGAGTTAACTCCCGGAACCCACATACGAAAAAAGGGCTGGTGATATCGCTCAGCGGCACGGGCGCCTGCTGGCGTGTGAGATCCTGAGGTCGACCCCAGGTACCCACAAAAAAAAAAAAAAAAAAGAAAAAGAAAAAAATCAAACAATGGGATGGTAATAGATAGGAGCTGGCTAATTCAGTAGCTTAGCAATGTCATTAATGATTCAGGTTCTTTCCATATCTCTGTAATGGCACCCTCAATATTCCATCTACTCCCATCCCAGCCAAAGATCATGCAGTAGCTCCAATCTGCACACAGAACAATATCCAAAGACCAGAGATAGAAGACATGAAGACCAGAGATGAAGACTTTGGTCTCCATTTTTTCAGGGAGAGAATCATTCCTAGAATTCCTCAATAGACTCCAATTCAATAGTCAGGATGTTGTCATGTGCCTAAGCCACGTACTGACAAAGAATAACCAGGCTAGACCAATTATGACACAACCACTAGGGCAGGCAAGAGCCAAGTCTCCCTGAAGAACATGGCCACCAGTTACCTAAATTAATGTTCTGTTATCAAGAAGGAATGCATGTGTGTGGCTATTTAATAAGCAACCAAATATGACTGCCACATTGGGGCATATGTGGAAAAGTTTGTAGTCAAGGGTAGAAATTATGGTTAATATTTTTGATTGTCTGTTGATAGTAAAGAAGGGCTGAGTATGAGGTTTGAAGAAACGGGTAAGATTTGAAAGTCATTGAAAGAAATAAGGGAAAGAGTTGACTAAAGACAAGAGTTGAGATGAGCACTCTTAGCCAAGCTGAGACAGAAGACCATAAACTTCTCCACATACTAACCTGTGTGATTATATAATTATTTTTCCAGTATATTCTCCTTCTCAGATGAGGAACAAAGAATATAGGGAGCAATGGTACCATTGATTCTAGGATGGGATTTTACTATGTGGTAAAGGAAACAAAGATGTTTCTAAAAGATTTCTGTGTAACTTACGGGATCTAGATTATATAAAGAAAAAGAGGAGTCCGTTGATTAAATTAGAGAAAATAGAGTGATAAAGGGTCAGCAGATGCATATGAGCTCAGAGCGTAATGACAGAGATAAGTGAGGCCCAGACATTGCGATCAGAGTGTAGGATACTGGTGCACGGCCCCAAGCAGAGGCTGGTTGAAGAGGAAAGAAATGAAGGACATTGGAGTCGACAATGTCCAGGAGTTTGCAGACCAAAAAATAAATGAAGATCATGACTGACACTGAAGATCCCAAAATCACCAATGAAGGAAGAGAACTAACAAAGCAACGAGCAGATATCAGTCACCATAAGGGGAAAAAAACATGAGATAAGTGAGAAGTACGGCTTGGAAGGAAAAAGAGTTTCTGCCTGAAGCCTGATGAATGCTGGTCTGGAGGTAGAGGTGGATCAGGCCAGCAGCAACCTTTCTCCTGGGCAGGAGCTGTAGGGATGTTGAAGGCTGGTTTGTGAGGACTGCAGAGGAAGTTGAGTCTTTCAGCAGATCTGGCTCTCACTTTTAAAGGGAAGGGGGGTGGGGGTGCAAGTCTTCTGAAACCTTCTGGGGGACATAAAAGAGTATGTTTTAACAATGAAAGGAAGACCATAGAGCACGAAAGCATCCTCAGGTGTGCTGATTCAAGCTCGTTATATGTTTCACGAAGTGGTCAGAGTCTTCCATCTACTGAGGGAGGATTTGAATGTGACCATGACATCTACACCTGCTAAAACATTAACAATATAATTACTAATTCAAAGAAAGCTTCTTATGCTCGAGTAAATAAAAAAATAAAAGGTGTGAGTTTAGATATGAGACAAGGTAGCTCTGAGCAGGAATTTGTGTTTCTGCTAAACTGGCTCCTATTCACTCATCCCTTTGTCTTCTTCCATTTGCATTTCTTGTTTCTTTTCTCATTATGGTCACTATTTACTTGAGAGATAATATAACCCTATCTGAGGGTGGAGCACAATTAGCATATAAACAAGATTTTAAAAGAGCTAGAACAGAGAAGAACTTTACAGCCTACTAATCTCTGGAGACTTGACCCCAAAATAATCAAGAGCAAGTAGACTTGAGTAAACCCCAGGCAGGCCTAAAAATGCTTCTGCCTTGCCTTGTGTGACCTAAGGTGTGTCACCATTTAAGTCAGCTGCAGGCTGCCACCAGATTCTTCACTTCACTTTAATATTCTAAATAAAGCCTTAGTAGCAAGAACATAATGCTTGAAGAAAATGTGGTAGAGTAGAAAAAGTGAAGACCTTTAGACCTAAACAAACCTAAGTGTGGACACCAGTTGCCTCATTTCCCTGGAAAGTTACTTGCTCTTTAAGTAATAATAACAAAAGTCATCACTAAAGGTAAGTCAGCAATGGGTCAACTTCTTTATGTGCATATGCAAACTATCCCCAATTCCACCAGCCTCCGGGGTCAGCCGCTTCCAATAAAATAGCCAGAGCCCCTACTTAACATACTAAATTGCAGGTTTTTTCCCAGTGTTTGTAAAATGGGCTCAAATATTCTTCAGATTCCTGCTGAGAGTTCCTTTCATACCTCCTCCCTCCATCTTCCTCCTAAGATATCCTCTCTCCTCTTTCAACCAAGGTTATCTATGGCACCTTCTCCTTAGGCCTGCATATAGCACTGACACAGAGTTTCTCCTGAAGGTTTGGTGACAATGGAGGCAGTTACAGAAAAGAAAATGGACTGAAGTTTAATATCAGACACAAGGCCAAACAGAACATAGTCCTCCTCTTCCAGAGCTTAGCTGGTGGCTGCCATTTCCCTAGGATCTCAACCTCTCACTGTGAACTTTCCTCTAAGCTCCAGGGATAGAAAACAGATATTTTCTGTGGCTTTATTATGTGGGACACTTTTAGATCATTTGTCTCATATTGAACCCTGGGCTTTGCCTTCAACCACCATAAAGTGCCCCTCAATGTGAATTTCTACTCCGGGCTCTACCCCAAACAACATAGAGAATAATATGAAGCTATGAAATGGCAACTTTTCTTGCATATCCCTCAGATCACACTTCAGCTCAAAGATCCCTCTCCTATCAATAGTTCAGGTAAGCTGAAGAAAGGAAATAAAAAAAAAGTTGTCTTCCTCTATCCCCAGCAAACTCCCAGGGCATGAATTCTGAGATTCCATTCTCCTCTTAGATTTCACTTTAAAACCCTCACGACAAAATTCTAAGTACGTACTGTTATCTCCATTTTACAGATGGAGATGTTTAAGCTTAGAGAATTGAAATAATTTGCCCAGGGTGACAAAGCTAATAAGTAATAGAATCTAGGTTAGAACTCAGTATTTGGAGTGCTGCTCCCTCTTAGAAGCCAGCTTCAATGTAAAAATCTACCTACCTTGAGACCACATGCTCTAAGGAAGCCCAGGTAACAATGAGGAGACAGAGAAGGATCATAAATAGCACTGAGGGACCAGACATATGAGTGGAGCCTGGATCCTCCAGCTATTTGTGGTACCCTCTGAATGTAGATGAATGAATGACTCCCAGCCAGTGTCATATGGAACAGAACTAACTGGTCAGACCCTATCCAAACCAGTGTTTATTTGCAAGCCCAGAAGGTGAGAGGCCTTCAGGGATCTCCCCAAAAGGAGATGAAGCAATTAAACACCAGACTGCTACATCACAGATGCATTACCCCTGAAGAACCTGTTGAGCAGTGGCAATAAGTGACATAGCCCTTGTAGGGCCAGAAGGACACTCAAAGGCAGAGAAGATTCTGGAAGGCAAGTGGTCCAAACCATGGTTTTGAACAGCAAGAAGAAAAATGTAATTGCATTTCTGTCTACCCATGTCAGTGTGTGTGTGTGTGTGTGTGTGTGTGAGTGCATGCCTGTGCCTGCTGTCCTCTACACAGACACTGCTAGAAACTTCAGACAGTAGCCAAGAAATTCCCAGTGATAGGGAGACTATCGACTCCACAGCAAAGAAAGCCATTTTACTTCTTGTGTTTCATCTCCATAAATTTGCGAAACAGGCTCATACATGCATTCATATATGTAAAATGCATTCACTAATCATCTACAGTGTGCCAGACACTGTTCTAGACCCAGCGGGTTCCATCACAGAAAGGGAAGACGTGACCCTACTCATGTGGATCTTCAACCATGATTCTAGGGAGACAGACGATACGTAAAGAAACAATTCAATGAAGTATAAAATTTCAGGCGTAATGGAAGGAATTCTAAAGAAAAGTAAAGTGTGACCCAGGGATAGAGGACAGAGCAGGGTGGAGATGAGGAGGACAGAGAGCAGGGTCTATGCTTTGAGCCATTGGCTCTGGCTGCTGTGAGAAGAGCAGACTTCAGAGGGGAAGGAACAGCAGCAAAGAAGCTGGCGGGGAGGTTACTGTAAGTGTCCAGATGAGCGATGATAGTGGCCTGACCATGGGCAGTAAGGAGTGAAAAGATGTGGGGTCTATTTGAAGGTGGAATACCTCAGTTATGTACACATAATCATTATTCAAATTGAGTCCTCAGCTCTCAGAGTTGCAAGAAGTTCCACTTTTTAAACCTGTGGTTGAAAGAGCTGAGCTGGGTACTCCATCAACTCCCTGGGAAGTGATGTTTGGCATCCAAGCCACCCACTGAGTGCAAAGAGACCCAAATCACCAGGATAGCATGACAGTGAGGAGGTGAGTGGGTTTTGTCTGGTACAGAAGAAAATCTCCACGGAACAATGCACCAGAGCTGCCTCTTGCTTCCCTGCTTATGTGGACAGGCCAGGGACTTCTCAGTCAGTCATGTAGCTCTCTGTTGAGTTTGTCTTCTTGGCCATATTGGAGGAGATCTTAGTTTTCTGACCTGTTCCTTGAGGAGCAATAGAATTAAGCTTTTTATAGCCTGACATATATTCCCTGATATGCAGAGATGGCTTCTAAACAAAGAGAAAAATGACTACTTGGCACAAAAATCCCAGGGTCTTCTGAGAAGGAAGTAATCTCGAGTACTATACAACTTCTTTAAAGATTTAATGCATGCTGGCAATCCCACCCTCCTGAGAGGCTGAAGAAGGAGGATGACAAGTTTGAGCCCAGCCTGGGCAACTCAATGACTTAATAAAAAATAAAATAAAAAAAATAAAAAATAAAAAAGGGGTCTGGGACTGTAGCTCCTTGCAAAGGCCCTGGTTTCAATTCCCAGTATTACCAAGAAAACAGAAAGATTTAAAATTAGGAAAGCAGGATGATCCCTGACCATATTTTGTTGTTAGGAAAAGATTCCAAAGGGCTCAAAGAAAAGATGGGCAGAAGGACACCATGCTGGAGGCCCGGGGTCTTCGCTTGAGCTTGAGGTTTGCAGAGCTGGGACAGGATGTAGCTGAGGCAGCAGGAGCCACAGAGTGTGGCCACCAGGATTGATGGCAGTGCTTTGGGAACCAGGCTCCAGAGTGACAGAGTGAACTGGAGAGCTATAAACTTGGAGCTGAGCATGGATTCCTCAAGAGTAGTGAGGATGCTGTAGAACTGAGAAAACATCACGGGATTGGTGAGGAGTTTTCAACAGTGACACCACATAGCAGTCAAAAAAGTCAGCATTGGGCCAGTGAGATGGCTCAGCAGCGTAAGCGCCTGCCTGGCAAGCGCGAGGGCCCGAGTTCGACTCCCGGAACCCACATACGAAAAAGGGGCCGGTGATATCGCTCAGCAGCACGGGCACCTGCTGGCATGCAAGGTCCTGAGGTCGACCCCCGGTACACACACACACACAAAAAAAGTCAGCATTGCACAGATCTGACCCTGACTAGTCACCTGCTGGTTAGATGCAGGACAGGGTGCCTTTGTACTGAGCGACCCTCTCTTGGTCACAGACAATGGAAGAGAGAAAGACCTCAAGTGATCCCTAGGGCTTCCTGCAGACAAACCAGATGAGGACCCTAGTGGTTCACTGATGAAACCAAGGCACTATATATAGCTAGTGATGACCACATATATGGTGCACCATGTATATGCTAAGTGACACATTAAGGTACCTACTTACATATACCTTATTCCCTTACGCTCATGAAAATTAGGCACTGGCTGTCTCCACTGGTGGGACAATAGTTGTTTTTATTTAACTTTTTAATTGTGTGGATTTTCAAATATTCTACAAAGTTTTTACACACATTACTTTTTCAAAAAGAAAAAAGGAAACCAAGTATAAAAGAATCTTTTAGCCCACAGCCCTCACCCTGACAAACAAGTGCCTCAGTGGGTGACACCACCGACCTATAATTACTGATGAGTTCCTTTCTGTGCTTTTGTGGCTCCCGTGGTGGCTGTAGGTGGCAAGGGCCGTGCTAGGAAGCAGTCAGCACCTGCGCTCCCCTCAGCCAGAGTCCTGGACGGCCTGTCTTCTCAGCTTCCCCACTGCGTTACAGGTTGAGGACCAGGGCCCTCCCCTGTGACTGACTAGGGCTCCCCCTCCAGTTCAGAGGGAGGTGACAATGGTGGCACTGGTGAGGTGACCCCTCCTCGCCCTGGGGCAGGAATTTCCCACACAAGTGCTAGGGCCACCTGTGCGCTCGTGTCATACCCACACAGCAACAAACACGCTCTGGCTCCTGTGATTTGCATGCCACCTCCCCTCCTCTGGGACCTCACTGTCACAAACATTTCACATGACCGCTCTGAGCTGAAGGCTGCAGGCCACCCAAAGGTGACAGCTGGTACTCTCTGCCTTCACCAAGCCTCCAATCCAAAGGGGACTCAGGAGACAGAAGAGTCTGACACAAGGTAAAAGATACCAAGTGTTAAAATAGAAATGAGTGGCAAAGCTCAGGACTGACTTCCTCCCACTCCTGCCAGAATTTCTTCTACCAGGTGTCAAGTGAGTCCCTCCCATCCATTTCTGCTTCCTCCTTTGCAACAGTTCAGTCCTCATTCAGTTCTTCCCAAAAATTTTGCACCAGCCTCTGGCCACCTTTCATTCCATCCTTCATACATTGACAGAAGAAATTTTCAAAGATCTGTGTTTTTCTCTTTCCATCTTTAAAAATGCCAGCCACCTCCATTACCTTCTGTGGGAAGTGTTAACACTTCAGCCAGGGATTCAGTGCATTTCCCAAGGTAAATACAATGTATCTTTTCCAATTGAGATCTCCCTGTAGATTTTTTTTTTCTTTTTTACCTCCAGCCCCCAGAAAGCCCTTAATGGCCATCCCCTACCCACTACCACACACAGCACACAACACACACACACACACACCTCTCTAACAAGGCTAGAGTAACAACCTTCCTCAAGGACACCCAACCTGGAATATTGTTCTTCTCGATCTCTGCTTGTTAAACTCTACTCACTTTTCAAGATACTATTTAACTGAGCCTTACGACTGACTAGAATAGAGCCTTCTTCAGACTCTACATCAGAAGTACGTCCCTTCCACCTTCCTGAGTGCACTCATTACTTTACTCTTTGACCTCGCCAACTTAAAATTTGGGTTCCCAAAAACAAATATCATATCTTTCCCCTGTGTATCCCCCATAGCACAGGGCATTGCACACAGCAGACACCTGCTTGTTACTCATCAAATCAAGAAGCAAGTCATCCTTATCTTGTTTGTTATGCAAAAAAAATGGTTAAGAATCACCAAGGAGGGGCCGGGGTGATAGCTCAGCGGCACAGCACCTGCCTGGCAAGCACAAGGTCCTGAGTTCAATTCCAAGTACTAAAAAAAAAAAAAAAAAGAATCACCATGGCTTAGAGAATAGTTTCCAGTTTCCAGATGACTGCAAACTATTAATTGATCCAAAGATTGATATCCTAATATAACACTTTATACTCCAGTTTTGTTCAGTGAATTTATTTACATTGATCTCTCTCTCTCCCTCTTTCTCCCTCTCTCTCCCTCTCTCTCCCTTTCTCTCCCTCTCTCTCCCTCTCTCTCCTCTATATACTTCCCCTTACCCCCTTATCTTGGGGGATACATCCAAGAACCTCAGGAAGTGCCTTAAAATACTGATATTCAGGATAGTACTGAATCCTATGCATACAGTATTCTCCTATATATACATATCCATTACAAAATTTAATTTATAAACTTTAATTTATAACTTGTTAATCTTTAGGCACAGTAAAGATTAACAACAATAACTAATAATAAAATAGAACAATTATAACAACATATTGTAATAAAAGATAACTAAAACATGGAAAGCAAAACTGTGGCTAAGGGGCTACTGTCTATATATTATAGATCCCACTGGTTCTGTTTCCCTAGAAAATCCTGACTGATTCAGCCTCAGCAGCCCAGAAGACTAAGGAATTCATGCCAGTGTCAAAGGCTTAGTCTCAATAGATGCTGGATGGCAATGCAGTAGTACATTTGTTCATGCAGGAACACAGTTTCCCAAGCTCCTATGTTTCTTCTACATGGAAGGACATCTGTTAATGTGACACTCTTAATCCTTCCCACCCCTGCTAAGCTTTGGAGTAAATTTGTCACCCATTCAGAACTCTGGGCAAGGAAGAGACAAGGCCACACATATATCTGAACTTTATAGCTTCTGAAGTGTACTTATCTAAGGAATATTCCACAGTGGACCCTTGGAAAACTCCTACGAACATGGGATGACAGAGCTGAGGTGGCCTTGAAATTGTAGAGCACAATCCTTCCTGGTACTGAGGAGGATTATTACACTTGCTTCTACTTTATAGGAAGTTATGAAGAGCAAATAAGAACACATATGTGAAATTTCCTGTAAAGCCCATCCCAATCTATGAATGTGCTGTGGATTGTGGTCCTACTGATATAGGATCCCAGAAGCCCACCCTGCCAAGCTCAACCCAAGTATTTCGGGAGTCCTCAAGACCTGTCTCATGTGTGTTCCCCCAACCATAGAAGCAGCTGCCAGGTGGCTCTTGAACCATCCTCCATCATCTACCAAGTACTTAGATAACCATGGGAAGCTGTCTTGCAGAATGTTTTCCTCCCTGTGTGGTGGTCTCAGGATTACTCGAACAGAGATCCTCTCAACTCTGAGTTTCCTCCTGCGTTAATTCTCTCTCTCCTTAAAGATGGAATCAGGACTGGGCAAGATTTTCCTGACAGACACTGGGCTCACACCGTCACTCTACCCCTCCGGAGTCTAGGGCCCGTGTCCAGGCCAAGACTGTGGTCTCTGCCACCATAGGTGTTGAATCTTCCAGGGCCCCTGGGTCCCTGTTTAGCTCGCTGGACCAGAGATGCCCAGAAATATCTAAATTCTAGTGGTGGATACGGTACACACTACATTTAAAATAGTGATTGACATGACCGGGCCTAGAGTGTCCCTGAGGCAATTTCAGTAGTGCCCTCAATAAAAAGGGTCTGTCGGCCTTGCATATGTTCTCTGGCCCACCCACTTCCAAACTGATCTCACAGCTCCTCCTCTCCTCTGTGCCTGTCTCTGTCTCTTTCTGTCGTCTTTCTCTCTCAATTTGGTACTGATTGTCCCTCATCTGGACCACGGCGACCTCTGACGCCTTAACCTCATCCCTGATGCTGCATGTGGCAAATGCTGTGACTGTAAATTCCTAAGGAAAGAGGTTTAGGCAAGCAGGGCCTCGCTCCGCAGTAGGCGAGATCACACCTGGAGCTACTTCTGGGAGGACATTGTCTCAGGGGGAACTGGAAGGTGCCTAAGAGAGTCCAGGGAGCCCTGGGACCAGGATGCTTTGTCCATGTGAGGTTTGGTGTTACCTTTTTTCCACGCTCTTCCCAGCTATCTTCCCTACTTTGACAAAAACAAAACGTTAAGTAAGAGAAGTAACAGGAATGACTATTAGTCCACAGACTTGGTTGCACTTTAAATGCAGTATAGCTTCGTGCCCTTTCACTCTCCTCTGACACAGAGTCCCTCTACCCTCAGTCTTGTGGAACATCCAGTCCACAAGGTCCCTTAGGGCTGTACTTCTTAAAGCTATGCAAAGGGCCTGGGGATGCTGACACTATACAAAATATTTGGCAAGGCCCCTCCAGCCTTGTAACTGGTTACTGCATGGTACCCATCACATGATCCCTTAGATTCCAACCTCGCTGAGTCTTTTGACCTTAGAGAGGACTGGGAGCCCTAAGCCCCCTGTAGCCACAGTATCGATCTTCCTGTGTGTTCTGTACGCTCCCAAAGTCTTAGCAGCTCCCCAGAGGCGTTATTAGGGAGAAGACAGGGGATCCTACTCTTTGGGAGATGCTCTGGCCTCTGAGAGAAAAGCATTTCTCCCGCTCCTCTCTTACCACTTTCTCCTCAACAGTCCTAGCCTCTCTGGCTCTGCCCTTCAAGATACTGTGGATAGTATCTGCGACGAGTTTAGGGTGGTGACCCCAAACTAGAAGCTGGCAGGACAAACAATCTGGCAATACCATTTATTTGACCTACTCAGTATTTTAAGTTTTTAAAATAAGGAAATGTATCATTGGGAAATGATTCTTAAAATATGAATTTTTGACTTTCCTCTAAAACTCAGAAAATATGGAAAACTAGGCCTTATGGATAGAATCTGAGCTGTCCACTCAGTCGGCAAATATTTTTTGAGCAGTGTTATGTGACAGATGAGAATCTTGTAGGCTCTTGTGTTTAGAGATTAACAGGGAGCTATAATGGAGCTATAATGGTGCTATAATGGTCAACAAGGTAGACAAGATTCTTGTTTTCCTGGAGTTTACCTTCCATTTTAAGTCGAAGGGGTAGAAGCAGGCATTTCTGCAGAATGCTGGGAGATGCTGCAGCACATGGAAACCAGTAATAAACTAAGTGATAAACAAGATCCTTTCAGAGGGTGGTGAGGAATGGGTGACAGATACAGTGGATGAGAGGAGGGAAAGAGTGAGAGAGTGCTGTTTAGACTGAGCACTCAGAGAAGATTCTCTGTGGAGGTGGCATTTGAGCTGAGATCTGAGTGACAAAATGGAGCCTGGAGCATAAGGTTGTATGAGAAGGGCTTGCCAGGCAGGGGATCACCAGTGTCAGAAACCACAGCATGGGTGCGAACTTGACTCCTGAGCAATGGACAAGAGGCAAGTGGGGCCATTTGACTAACTTCAGAGTTGGGGTTTGGGACTTGGATTCAAGGTGGAAAAGAGAACTCAGGGGAAAAATATTACTGCAGAGGAGATGAGCAAGTCCCAGAGCAATGCACCAGGCTGGGGGCTAAGGAGAGAGATGACCAGTGAGGGACACTAACCGCCCTCACCCCCTGAAGCATGGCCAAGGGATTCTGAGCACTGGTGACTGATCTGCAGTATTAAGCTTCCCTTTTCTGGCTTATGAATCTCTCATGGTTGCATCAGGTCCTTGATAAAATGTGTGAGATAAGTGCAGGCTTAGTGTGAAGGCCCAGGTCTTGTCTTGAAACTAGAGCAAGGGAAACTCTAGAGAAGTGGTTAGAACAAGGCCAGAGCTGGTCAACATAGCCATCTAAGTCAGTCCCCACTGCAGAAAACGAAGGTGGCACGTGGAACATGTGGGCACTCCTTCAAAAACCCAGGAAGGGGCAGGTTTCCCAAGCATTGTAGTGGGGACCTCAGATCCCAACTCTTGACAGTAAGTGTGGCGACCACTGGCATCTGCAGTCTCTGGAAGGAGAAGTAGAGCCAAATGAACAGGTGGAATTTAAGTCATATTTGGAAGACTACAGTCGGATCTCTAAACACAAGACAAAGGCTTCTTTCACGAACTTCCTTTGCTAAGTTATTTCAAAGCTGTAATAACCGAGTTCCTGGAAACTCTGACCAGCATGGTCACGTGTCCCCTCTCTGACTTGGCAGCATCGGTCTTCCTGGAGTTTTCAGGAAGGAAGGTCCTCTACATCCAAGCTTGCTTAGAGGACTGGGCGCAGCTTCCCTGACTCAAGGCCAAGGGTGACACTCAAGCGAGGGACAGGGGAGGTTGCTCAAGCAAATCCCTGAAGAGGCTGGACACAGAAACAGAGAGGGGCAGGGTGACTTTCCAGCTCACCGCACCATTGATTTCACAGGCGCTGTTCTGATAAAATTGATTCCTGCTCTCATGGAGCATTCATTCTGATAGGCAATGACAGCTAATAAAAGTAAAATACAGTAAAGTTAATCATACAGTATGGTAGAAGGCGATGAATGCTTTAGAAAGAAAATGTAGGACAAGATAAAGGAGATTAAGGTATGTGGAAGAAAGCCAATTGCTCTTTTAATAACAGGTCAGAATAAGGTAACATTTGATTAACATTTTGGTAGAGGAAACAGTCAAAGCAAAGGCCCTGAGGTGAGAGTGTGCCTTTTAAAAACAGCAAAGAGAACCGAGGGATGGTGGTGCATGCCAACAATCCCAACTTGGGAGGCTGAAGCAAGGAGATCTCTGTGAGTCTGAGGCCAGCCTGAACTGCATAGGGAGTTCAAGGCCAGGCTGAACAACATAGCAAGGCCCTGTCTCAAAAAACAGAACAAAACAAACAGATTCTAAAAATCACAAAACAAAAGAACTGCAAATTGGCCAGTGTGCCCAGGGCTGTCAGAGGGAGCACAGGATAAAGTAGGAGATTAAGTGCAGAGGAAACAAGGACTGAGTCACATGGGGCCTCGTGAACCATTGCCAGAACTTGTAATCTACCAGCTGGAACAGAAGTTCCGTGAGCTCACAGGGCCTGTCCACTTTCGTCTCTGCACTCCTAGTACCTGGCACATTATCTGCACCTAATAAATGCCTGTTGCATGAATCACTGCAAGTGAAGCGCACCCAATATGATGCCCCAGCACCCATGTCAGGGCTGAGTTATTACCACGGGACCCTATTCCCCACCCCACGCCACCTCCCACCACCACCACCCTGCAAGCGTCTCTGATGCAGCGAAAGATCGATGCTGTCACCGCTCAAAGGTGGCTCCCTCACCCACTCTGCAGGACAACACCACAAGTCTCCAGAGACCGTTTTATACCAAATCCTTGGAGAAAAGGGCTGGAGATGCAGGTCAGTGTGACCACATTCAATAAGTCACCAGTCAGTTGGTCTTCAGGACTTGCAGCCCTGACCCCACCTTCATGGCTCAGGGTCAGCTCCTCCTCTCCTCCCCACAGCATCTGTTCACAGAGCATCAAGATTTCCTGAGGAGGAATTCCTGTGCAGGGTTGAAGCATGCACACGACACACTAATAAGCGAGGGAAAGGGGTATACTCATTCTGTTTTCTTTGTCATTGTTGTTATTGTGGTTTGTTTTGTTTATTTGATTTTTGAGAAAAGTTCTAGCTATATAGCCCAGATTGATCTGGAACTTGGAATCCTCCTGCCTCAGCCTCCAGAGCACTGGGATTACAGGTGTGCACTGTCACACCCATCTTCATTCTATTTTCCACTGAGACAGTACAAGTCAGCATATTAAATTTGTCCTAGGTTCTAATCTTGTCAGCCAACAATTGAAAAAAAGGAATTTTTAGGGCCCCACTCCCCTGCCCCTCCCCCCACCGCCACATGCCTGACAGGGACCTACACTCTCCTGTGAGAGACAAGGGCTCAGCCCAGGACAGGATATTCTTTTTTAAAAAGATTTTTAAAATTAAATTTATTTTAAACAGATACATAAATTTCTGCATATTAATGGGGTACCAAGTGATATTTGAATACATGTATATATTGTGTAATGTTCCAAACAGGTTAAACACATCTTTTCCTTAAACATTCCCCATGGTGAAAACATTCAAAATCCTCTCTTCTAGCTTTTGGAAATACACAGTTCATTACTGTTATCTATAGTCACCCTATGGTGCAATAGCACACCAGAGCTCCCTAATCCCACCCAAATGTGGCTTAATACCCATAGATCACCACCCCTGTCCCTCCCTCCCCTGCTCCACTCTCCCCACCTCTGCTAATAAGACCTCTGCCAGTGAAAAATCAGAGTGGCCTGCCAGTGAAATAAAGAGTGCCAGGGCTGTCATTCTTGGGGACTGGCTAGGGCTAAATAGGAACCTCGTAATGAAACTTTGCAAACGATTTTCATATTATCAGTCTCCGCCAAAATTTATATTTGACTCTCAGGTGCATTAACCTCTTCCCTCCCCACATTTACTAAAAGTGCATTTGCATGCTCCCCAGGGACCCCCTCCTGGGCAGCTGCCATCTCACAAGACTAAGAAAAGGCCAGCACCTGCAAGCCCTGCTAGGTCACGACGCCTGTGAGCCCAGTCACAGGAGGACAAATGGAAACAAGAAGAAAAATGCTCAGCAAAGTAAACACTTTGTGGTAGACATTACTCAGAGGTCAGCAAGGGTCATTATGCTCCTTAAAATATACATCTTTTTGGCTCAAATTCCCATTGTATGTCCTAGGAAAAAACCCAAATGCCTGCCTCGAGGTTTCTGCAAATTTCAAGAGAACCTATATTCTTTTCGCACCTCTGGCTCCAATTTCCTGCCCTCGCTGAATTCTTATTCTCTGCTCTCCATAATTCTGCACCTTCTTCACCCAGCTCTATCCTCTCACCTAAAAGCAATCATTTCTAGAAGCGTTGCACGTTAGCAGAATTTTTATTGATGATTTGTAGGTCATGAGGGATGGGTTACATTTTCTCACCATAGGGCAAACAACCTAACATCTGATACTAGCTATCCCATTTCTTGAACATCCTCTAGGGATTCCTCACTGGCCATGCCTTGCTATGGAACAAGCTGGCTCTTCTCTCCCTCTCTCCCCCAGGAATTCTTCCCACAGCTTTCTCACAGCAGGATATCTCTCTCCCCTGCTCTGCATATCTGAAGCTTACCTAGCTATGCTGTGGAGGTAGAATCCTCTGGGTCCGTTAGAAGCACCAGCTTTCAAAGACAGCTCCTTTAAATGGTGGCCCCTTTCGTTTGTTTCACCAACATTATTATAACTTTAATTCATTCCAGAGCAGAAGACTCATTTCACTTTACAAGCTTCACTCCCTGATGTGTAGCATCCTCTGCCCTGTGTCCTCTGGGCTGTAAGCTTCTGAATACATTCATGTTTAATACAATGGATACCCTTACCGCACCTACCCACCCCCAAAAATGGCATCACAGCTGCTTCTTACAAATCATCCCAAGACATCATTTCAGACTAACTGCTGTAAATGCCCCTGCCACCAAATGATCTAAGCCAAGGAGGCTTAACCTGGGGTCGCGGAAGCCCTAAGGAAGTTCGTATGACTGCAACATGTCTGTGGATCTCCTAAAACAGCATATATTTAGGCGCCTTTTTCTGAGAAGGCTCATAGCTCGAATACAATATTAACATGCATCTCCAACCCCGCCCCCAACCCAGAAATGTTGTAACCACTGTCTGGTAGCCAGTGAACGGGACCACTCCGAGCTCTGGGTGAACATTACAGCCCAGGACGGCGAGGTAGCCTTAAACCAGGTCATTGTTTAATTGGCAATTTGGGAAATAGAAGAAATCATTATGAAAAGATTTAAATATTCAAAAATACCTGCTATGGAAGTTGTGAAAATCAACAGGGGTTAAGAGCAAGGAAAATAAAGACACAAAATCTCTTTTTAAGAGACAGTTTTTAAAAATGTGATTCAATAAGCTAATGCCTACAAGCTAATATCTTTCCCCAGGCATCAAAAAAGTAATTCAGAAACAGAGATTTTCACTCCTATATTTCACATTCTGAAGAGTTTGGCTTTATAATTTTAAAATATTAACCATAAAAACAAAGATGAATCAGATACATAGATTTATTGTAAGCATTGGAGAAGGACTTATCTTATATAAAACAATTGCAACAAACGAACCCAAAGTTAAGGATGGATGGAAGCCCAGAGCCAATTAAAACTAAATGGGAAAGAGATTTAAGTCTGAAAATTGAAGATAAGGGTTGGCAATTATCCTGTCATCTATCCAAACACAGAACTGCTACTGCTCTGGATAACTTGATGTATTTTTAATTATCATATCAAGCATTTGACTTTAGTTAGAAAAATGAAATAGACCATTAAAAAATTCGGCACTTTCCCCAATAATTCAGAAGGAGAAATATCCCTCTCTGCCCACAGTGTCTCTATCCAAAAACACAGTGGTGCAGTGCCATTAAAACTGTGTCATAAATTACAAAGAAAGAACTCTCACTATCTCCTAATCTGTGTTTACCTCATATTAATTCTCAGTTGAATGTGGAAATGTTTAGTTTTGCTTCATTTACATTGTTAATGGTTTTATACTAGATTACAAGAAAACAGATGAGAGAGAAAGCCCTTAAAATATGGCAAGGAGCTCACCCAATGGAAGACAACACTACCTGCAGGCTCTAGGCAAGAAGGTCCTGGCCCAGGGCCTATGTGCTAAAAAGTGTCCCATTTCTCACACATACACACAAGTACACTTGTGGAAGATCATGTGAACATCTCTGTCGCTTGGGGTCTGCTGCTCAGCGCTGACAACTTCCAGCCACTTTTGTTTTCTAAACCAGGCCCTGGGGAAACACTTCACATCTTTCCCCATGTCCTTGAAACAGACAGCAGCGGCATCTGCATGCCAGGAAGGTTTGTTTGTGGGTTTTGTCCTACGGACACTGAGCCATTGGGAGAGGCTGAGCAACAAAAGCACTTAGGTATAAGAGAAAAGACAAATTAACTTGTCAAATCCTTCCTTTCAGCATAATGTGATACTTCTTGCATGCTAAATGATTTGTTTCCTAAAAAAGGCTAGATGTCTATTTTCTTTCTTCTCTTTATTTTCTAATCTGAGGTCCCAGTAATATTCACAAATTATCATAGTATTTGTAATAGATGCAAGTAGCAGCTGAGGAACATTTCGCAACATTAAACAAATCATATTACCTTAAACTTGTACAATGAGTGAGGCATGATACCAATATTTCTATTGGTAACTAGAATAGTATTAAACATTAAAACTATAAAACTATTTTTAAAAACTTTTAAAATATTTTATAAAAGTGCTTAAAATGTGTAATTAAATTTTAAAATAAATTAAAAATCAGCTTTGTACAAAACTTTTATTTAAAATATTTACATTCAATGCTTTGGCTTTAAGGAAGATGGAGTAGATATACTTAGACTTGTCTATTCTTCCCACTAAGTATAGCAAAAAGCCCTAAGGACTTTTTGTAAAATAAGGACAAGAGGACACTGAAAGGCAGACTTGTTAGAGAACTCAAAACCCAAGGAATGAAAGGGTGGTGAGTTCCTTGAGTTTTCTTTATGCCTAAGGTATCCCAGGCCTCCACCGTATATAATGAAGTGGTAACACCTCACTCTACCACCATGATACCAAAAAACACACAGAAACCAAACATTCAAATGAAATACTGAGTCTCAGAATGAAATATGAAAATGTTCAGGATTCAGTTGAAGATCACTTATCATACCAACAACCAGGAAGATCTCAGGCTAAATGAAAACAATCAATAGATGCCCACATGGAGATGAAGGAGATATTAGAATGGCCTGACAAAGATTTTGGAGCAGCCATGTTAAAAGTGGTTCAAAGGGGAATTATGAGGACACATGAAACAAATAAATATGTAGAAAGTCTCAGTAAAGAAAGAAACAAGATAAAGAAGAGTCAAACTGAAATTATATAATTCGAAAATATAATAACAAAAATAAGAAGCTCAGTACATGGGTGTTGTAGTCAGGGTTTGCAAGGGAATAGATTTAATACGGAACACATAATTCATTGGATTATTTTATAATATTCACCCAAAAAGTCAAATGCAGAAGAGTGTGGGAGATCTGTCCACACACTAAAGACCCAAAGAATCCAGTGAGGGCCTAGATCCCAAGGCAATGTCCTGAACGAGTACAGATGAAGACCTAGAGCCCATGGCAATGTCCTCCATGAGTCTAACTAGAGGCCTAGTGCCCAGGACAAGGTCTCATGCAAGTCTGTATCAAGGATCTGCACTGGGAAGGCCCAAAGGTCAATAGTGGAAGCTAGAAAGTCTGCAACAGTGGGATGAAGGATCTGTGCCAGCAGGCTGAGGGATGTGCCCTAGAGCCAGGAAGCGATGCTCAAGGTAAGGACAAAAGCTCCCTTGAAGAGAACTGCAGCCATCCTCAGTGACAGCAAGGACCTGAGCTCCTCCAATGATGAGAACAGCTGAGTCTATATCAGGAAAACCAGTGCAACAAATTTCTCCAGGAGAATCAACAGCACACTATCCTCCCCTCCAGTTCTCCTTTTATGCTGCTGGCAATAATCCTCAGGTGGGCCTTCCACACCCAGAACCACTCCGATTCAGTTCAGCTGGGTGTTACAAGTTGATCATTAGTTAATCCACCACAATGGGCTAAACAGTAAACAGAAATATAGGACAGGAATTATCTAATCTGAGCAAAACCTGTAGGACTAGAACAAAATGTCTAATATTCTGATCGATGGGGTTGGAGTGGAAGAAGAGGGTAGAGCTTAGGAAGTACTCCAAAAATAATGACTGGCATTTTCCTAAATTTGGCAAAAGACATAAACCTACAGATTAAAGAAGCTGAGCAATCCCCAAACAGGATAGCCAAAGGAATCTATTCTAAGTCACATAATAATTAAGCTTCTGAAAACTAAAAACAAAGAAAAAGTCTTGAAGCCAGAAAAAAATGGTACATAAAATAGAATAGATTTATCTTCTGTTGAATTTCTAAATTATACTCGATGGGTTGAAGCAAAAGTTGTAACACTCTCTGATAATTACTCTAAATGTATGTAGAGGAAATATTTAAGGCAATCATATTCTAAATAGGGAACAGTAAAAGGATATAAGGGAAGTGAGGTGTCTATATTTCACTTCAACTTTACAACACCAATAGACTTTAGTAAGTTAGGTGAACAGTGGACCCTCCTTATGTACAGGGTATACAGCTCATTCCTTAGTGGATACCTGAAACTGTTCATAGTAAAGAACCCTATTTATATGTATCATGTTTTTCCTATATGCATGTTATGCTTTGGATATACTACATCCTCCAAACTCATTCAGGTGAAAGCTTGGTTGCTGATAGACTTTCAGGTAATGATTTGATCATGAGGGCTCTTTATCAGTGGAGAAATAATCCATTGGTGAGATCGTAATTTGACAGCTTTCTTTGGGATGTGATGGAGATAGGAGGTGGGGCTTAGTTGAAGGGAGTGGATCATAGGGGTATGACCTCGGGGAATATATCTGCTCCTTGCCCACTTTCTCTCAGGTTCTTTCATTCTCTTTCTGCTTCCTGAACCCTAGAAGGTGAGCAGCTTTCCCATGTCACACCCTTTTACCATGATATTTCTGCCTCACCACACTCCTAAAAGCAATCTAGCAGGCTGACCATAGACTGAAATCTCTGAAACTCTGAGCCAAAATAAATCTTTCCTCCTTTTAGGTTGGTATTTTGTCACAGTGACAGAAAGCTGACTAATACAACATTCATGCCTATGATAAAGTTTAATTTATAAATTAGGCACAGTAAGAGATTAACAATAACAATAATAAAATAGAACAATCATAAAAACATATTCTTAAAAGCATTATGTAAATGTGCTCTCTCTCAAAATATCTTCTAGTACTGTACTCACCCTTTTTTCTGTGATGGTGTGAAATGACACCATGACAGTGTGGTGAGAGGAAGTGAGGTGAATGGCATAGGCACTGTGATAGGCAACTAATGACCTTCCGAAGATGCGTCAGAAGGAGGATTATCTGCTTCAAATGACCCTGAGTCACCGAGTTACGCAGATGTCAAAGGCTGTATGTCAAGAAAAGACAATGTCAACAGCCAGAGATTCTTGGTAGCTGAGGAGTCTTTTACTGAATCCTCTTGGAAGAGCATGGTAATGGGAAGTTGTCATTTTGAATCATCAAAGTGTTGCTGCAGGGGTCTAACACTTCAATGATCATATGGGTGGCTTTAATGCTGCATTCCCCTCCACGAATCATATTCTATGGTTTTGACCTTTCATATCTGCGCAAAACTCTTCAGCAGAACTCATCAATGTCCACATTGCTGCTTCTGTTTTTGGTTTTTTCTCCCTCTTCCTTTGTAGATGGCTCATTCAAGTTCTTGAATTCCTGCTTTTTTAAAAACACTTTTGGATGGTCTTGAATGTATTCTTCCATTTCATCATGCATGCTGGCGAGTCTTTCTCTACTAACTTGTCTAGCTGTGTGGATGACTTTCCTCACTTCTTCATCAATCCCTAGGAAGCCTTTAATATCATTCATGACTTTACTTCATAAATTCTCCCAGCAGGCATTTACAGATCCTGGTTTTAAATCATCTACTGTAGATTTGATAAATGTTACTGTGTCAGCAATAGTGAATGATTTCTAGAACAGCATTATGTCCAGATTATGGCCTGTATCAAATATGATAAAATACCAGGCAGGTAGATGTGGCCTTGACAAACCAAATCATTCCCTGTACAAGGGACTGAAGTAATGAGGTTGTATTCTGATGTAAAAATACAACCTTGTCATTTTCATTTTCCTAGGAAACAGATTGAGGATGGCCATGTGCTTTGTCTATTGTTAGTAAGAATTTAAATTCCAACACTTCCTCTTCCAAGTATTTTTTCACTTCTGGAATGAAGCACTGGCAGAATCATTCTATAAACAAGATGTGCCAACCACAATCTTTTATTACTTTGCCAGAACATGGACAGATAAATTTACTTTTGAAACTGTGTGGGTTCTATGCCTTGTGTATTGTACCTGGCTTATCACATCCTGCAGAATTGCCACATAGTGTCAGAGTTAATCTGTCCCACCACATTTTATGACCCGGGGCCTCCTTTGTACTTTCAGGAATATAGATTCTACCGAGTATCTTCTTCCAGAGGACCCCAGTTTCCTCACAATTGGAGAATGGCATTGGATGGCATCTTTTCTCCTTAATCGATTTCAATTCTGCCAGAAATTCAGCAGCAACTTCTCCATTGGCAAAAGCAACTTTTCCAATTTTAAAATTTTTTAGTCTGACATATTCCTGAGTCTGTGCAAACATCTTTTACTTGTGCTAAATGGGTTAGTGTCACTTACTTGAAGAGATTCCTTGCTGAAGTCTTTTTAATGGTTCCATGCTTTCTGGTGCAAGATGTTGCCATCAATTAGAACATGTTTTATGTTCACATCTCCCACCCACAAATTTAATGCATTTTCTACCTTAACTACACACTTCCCATGCACTGTGGCCATCACTTTTGTAGTTTAAGGTATGACAGAACTAGCAGAAATATATTTCTTTTTTTTTTTTCCCTCGATAGTCATGATAACCCACAGTTCCTCTATGGAGATGTCAGTCTGGCCAGAGGGAGAAAGCAGAGAGTGACTTGGGGCCCTTCAAGACTTCAGTCTTCTGAGACCAGCTGGTAAGATGGGTCTGACCCCCGGGACCTCCATCTGAGGGGGCAGTCTGACTTCTAGTGGTCACCTTTGTAATCAGGGCATGGCTCAGTAGGCCTCTTGTCATGATGGTTTTTATCACGGTCTCTCTTAGGGTGGCCTGGCTTTTTGCAGTGGTAGAAGGTGAGTTTAGTCATCAAGCACTTCTTGGAGCCCCAAGAATCAAACTTAGAGTCTATTTCTTTTATAGGCCACAACCAAGGTAACCACTTTCTGTTGGTCTCTTTGATTTTTTCTCTTGGCCTCTTCCTGGTCTTGATTATAAAATACTGAGGAGCCAATTCTCAGTAAAGTATCAAGTGAGCTATCTGGAGCAAAAGCTATCTTTTGTAGCTTTTTTTTTAATATTTGAGGCTAACTGAGTGATAAACTTGTCTTTGAGGATAATCTAGCCGGGCATGATGACACATGCCTGTAATCCCAGCACTCAGGAGGCTGAGGCAGGAGGATCACTGTGAGTTCGAGGCCAGCCTGGGCTACAAAGTGAGTTCAAGGCCAGCAAGAACTGCATAGTGAAACTCTGTCTCAAAAAGACAAAAAAAAAAAAAAAAAAAAGAATAATCTGTCCTTCTACTGAATCAGGAGCCAGATATGTATGTTTCATCAAAGCCTCTTGTAAATTATCTAAGGCAGAGGGGTTCTCATCTTTTCCTGATGAATTGTTAACAATTCAAAATAATCCTTTTCAGACCTTTAAGAATATAGGTCTGAAGATGTTTCCTATTGTAATCTCCTATCTGGTTGGTAGACCAGTAGGGATCTTGTGTAGAGCCTGCTTGGGCTCTAGTAGGAACTGGCTATTCCCCTGGCTGCCTGTCTTCTGGCCTTTTAAAATTAATATGATATTCATCTCCAAATGTAACAGCAGCTTATAATGTTGCTTATTTCTCATTAGAAGTCAATGTTTGATTTAAGAATAACATATCCAAGTTCATAGGTCTGAGTAAGTCCCCTAAAGACCTCAGTGTACTTGTCAGGGTTATCTCAGATCTTGTTTGATCTGTTTGAAGTCACTGAGAGAAAAGGACACATGGACATGGGTAGGGCCAAATTCTCTACCCACTTCCTGTAAAGGATACTGTCTTTGAGCTTGAACAAAATCAGATAGGTCTGGATATAGCCCAGCAGAAGCTTGAATTAAGGTTGAATTGGAAGTCTCACCTTTAGAGATCAGAGGGCAAGTGAGGGGAACCTCAGCCTCAGTAACAGTGAATGAGGCTTTGATTAATGTTGGCTTGGAAACCTCATCCTTAGGACGTGAACAGCAAGTGAAGGAAGCCTCAAGTTTAGTAATAGTAGGTGAGGTTTTAATTAAGTTTGCCTTGGAAACCTTGTCTTTAGGATCTGAAGGGCAAGGGAGGAAAACCTCAGGTTCAATAATAGGAGATACATCTGATTTTGCCTCAAGGGCAAGAGATGTCTGGTTTTCCTATAGCTTATATTTACATCCTGAACACAAATAAGGATTATTTTGTAATGCAAAGTTAGTCTGAACATAAGGTAATTTTGGCCATTTTCTCTCTCTCTTATAGTACAATTCTAGTTGGAAATAGTATCATAATCAATACTTCTCTCTGTATTTCATTTTCCTTTTAGGGGGTAGGCAGGCCATGTGTGGGTGCAGAAAAATATTAAACAGCTCTTTCTCAATATGTGAGGGTTGAAAAATTTCCAGTGTTTAACAATACATTCTAAAGGAGTAAGAGAATTTAACATTGAGTTTCTCATCTGCAAAACAGCAAGGGGAAAATAGGCATCCCTTTTAATCCCTGCTTGGTTTCTATAGCTTCTCAAAGCATCCCCTGAGGTGACCTGCTCCAGAGCAGGTTGCTGCTATCTGGAGAGTGACCAGAAGATAGGTTGGGTGAGACTGGCTACCCTTACTGATTGGCGCCTTTATCTTCTCCAGAAACTCACACTCCTGACTCCAGCATGTGTTTTCAAAAGCACAAGCCACAGTTGATTCCAGCTATAACAGTCACATTTAAAGAGGAAGCATTGCTAGAAAAATTAAACCAATAATCAAGAGATCTGAATAACTGCTTTCTAATTCTTTGAAAGAGAGTGAAGGGGAAAAATATCAAAGGGCAAATTGGAAGTGGTTGGAGCACTTCCCAGTTGGCAAAAAAGATCACCTCCAGAGATAGGTAGAGGCAAGTAATGGCTCGTAAAAATCCTGCCTTGGGCCCTAAGGCAAAGAAGTCCCCAAAACATTTGTGTTGTCTACCTAATCACCTAGGCAATCTTTCCTAGTGGCAAGACAAGTCTAAGTTTTATTCAAAATCTACTCTAAAATTTCTATGCCTCTATATCCGTATCACATTTATAAAACTCACAGGTTAAAACCTGTACCCAGGGGGCCGGTGAGATGGCTCAGTGGTGTAAGCGCCTGCCTGGCAAGTGTGAGGGCCCGAGTTCGACTCCCAGAACCCACATATGAAAAAAGGGCTGGTGATATCACTCAGCGGCAGGGGCGCTTGCTGGCGTGTGAGGCCTTGAGGTCGACCCCTGGTACCCACAAGAAAATAAAATAAAATAAATTAAAACCTGTACCCATCATTCAGCAACCACAACTTACACATTAGTGAAAGTACTTCCCTCTTCTACACACAAAAGATGAGAACCAGGCCTAGGAGGGGAGAGAGAGCCAGGTGGTTGGGGATTCTCCCTTAAACTGAATGTGTTTTGGTCCCTTAAATTTTGTGCTCTAGAAAATAGTTCCTTCTGGTCTTACCCAGAAGTCCATTTTTTCTACAGGGTCTCAGGTTCAGTTTCCCATACCCTGGAGACAGTGCCCAGAATACTAAGCAGGGACATAGCTTTTATGTGTGTTCTCTTGAATGGGCAAAATTCCAATGTCTCATCTGACCCACAGATGTGTTCCTCACCTAAGATGACTTCCCTGTCTTTGGCATTACCAAATGCTCATTTTCTATGGGCTCAATTGAAAAATTCTTATTTGTTGGATAGGAGGGAAAGGTTGAGACAGTTCAGGGTTCCTCCCTCTCTAATCTTTAGCAGAAATATTGCTCCAAAAAAGGAAAGTACAAAGTGACAGGAAAAGATCAGATATGAGGTCAGAAAAAGGAAGTTCATGGTGAGTTATTCAGACAATTTGCCCATGAGTTGTCACCCTCAGCCTGGAAAGGCAAGACTGGGGAATCTCAAGAGCAAAGATTGGCTCTTCAACAGTGAAGATCAGACTTGAAACTGAGAAAGAACAGGCTTGACATTCCCCTCCACAGTGTAGAGAGGTGGTCAGGCCAGACTGTCCCAGTGAAACCTGTCCTCTAACTCTTAAGAACGGTTGCTAGCCTATTGACTATTAACTGGCAGTTGGAGTCCCATGATTATTAATAGGCATGCATATTTCCTAAATATAAACTAGATTTTATAAAAAGACCCATTGTATAGCATTTCATAAATTCACATTTTGGTTAGTATCAAAGTCCACTAGGGGATGCTCTCACATTACTATTCCCTAGTGCTGCTGTCTAAAATAAGACAAGAAACCACAACAGCCAAAACAAGTCAAACAGGTCAAGCAAGGAGCATCAATAAATTCAGCAACTAGTAAGTCCAAATGTAGCATATACAAAAACTGGAATATAAAACCTTGCCTGCAAAAATAAAGTGTTCTATCAAAGAAACATCATAATCTTCCCATGTTCTCAATTTAAATTTATCATCATTTTAACAAAAAAAAATGTGTAAAAAAGACAAGTCATAAAAATTTAAGGTGTAAGCAATTGACAAACAAGGACGACAATTTCTGATTACCTAAAGGAGTCACAATCCAGAATCCATGAAACAAAAGCAAACTCTTACCTCCCTCCAATTATCTTAGTGGGACCTCCAAATGATATAGGGGAAGTAATAAAACTCCCAGCCTGTTATATGTCAGATATGTTGAGTTCATGTGCCCCAAAATTGAAGAATGAATTCCAAGGAAAAATGGAGGATAAGAGTAGGAAAATTTTATTGAGACAGATAGCTCCTGAGAGACAGGAGGGGACCCAAAAGTGGGTTGCCAGTGAGCCCACTTTTCAAAGGAGCTTTATAGAGCAAAATCACAAGATGGGTACAAAATCACAAGGTGGGTACAAAATCACAAGGTGGGTATAATGAGGCTCAAAACTATGATCAACCAATAAGATTACAAGTATAGCTTCTTAGGTAATATTGATCCAATGGGGAAGCAGGTCGTGTAGCAAGTGTACATGGAAAGAAAAAGGACCTTTTCAGGAAAGGATGGATCAGGAGGTCCTGGTCACCCACATGGGTGACTGATGTCTATCTAAACTTTATTGGAAGAGGTGATACAAATTATAGTATCATCTTCAATTTATTGTTTGTCCCTTGCAGAGGGCTTTGACAGATGTGCCTCTAGCCACAGTTGTAATGTGTTCTCATCTTCTTCACTGACTCCCTCAAGGGCCTAGTCCTGTCTGAATGCCTATAATACTTTTATCTAACTTAACTATCTATAATACTGATACCAAAACCAGATAAAGACAATATGAAAAGAAAATAAGAAAACAGATCACTATCTCTCATGAATATAGACACAAAAGTCTTTAACAAAATACTAGCAGATAGTGTTCAGTAAAACATAAAAAAGAATCATGCACCATGACCAAGTAGAGTTTTTATTTCAGAGATACAAGGCTTGTTCAGTATTAAAAAGCAATCAATGTATTCCACCAATCTGTTGATCAAAGAAAATTATGTGATTATATTAATAGGTACAGAAGAAGGTTTTGGCAAATTCAATATTCATTCATGATAAAAATTCTCAGGAGAGAGGAGAAAATGGCAGAGTAATGGTCAGCAGTGAAAATCAGCCTCTCCAAGAGTCAGAATCAAAACACCTGGAAAATAACAACTTGACCAAGAGAAAAAAGGAAGTAGATTGCTGGGAGTTGGGAAGGAACTGACAAGAAAATTAGAAACTATAGAAAAATTAGAGAAACAGACCTCTACACAAAGAAAAAAAAAGCAGTCTGTACACTGACCCTGGCTCCTAGAAAGGGAAAGTTGCTTCCATGAGCTCAAGGTAAGTGCCCAGGGCCAGCAGCTCCAGAGAGAAATGTTAGACTGAGCCAGTGGCTTGGGTCCCAGGAGGAGCCCATGGCTGTTGTGAACTGCAAAAGCAGAATGGGATTTTGCTCCAAGGTGACCCCTATCATATGGCAGGCAACAATCAGAGACAGAATCCAGCATAGTGCCTGACATACTCATGGAGAGTGCTTAATCAGGCACCATTTCAGAAAGGGGTTGATTATTTAAGTCTGGGACTCAAAACAACTAAAAAATGACTTCACTTCAGGATTCCCAGTGTGACCCTCCCACAGTGACCAGGTGAGAGACAGCCATGGTAGGCAGTCTCAGACAGCGAGTAAACCAGATAGAGAACTCCTGAAAAGTTTAAGATAAGGCAGGGAAGACACAAGCCCTACCCTCCATGGTGAGAAGCCAGGCCAGGCTTGCCCTATGCATAGAAATTGCTGATTCTGAAAGTGCCAGCATTAAGTACTTGAACCATCATCCTGCTGCCTACATTTAGCACAGATTTGAGATCTGACTGCCTTCCCCATCTACCAACATGAGCAAGGACGTGCTTTGGCTTAGATGGTTGCCACAGCCTGGGGAAAACATAAGGGCCTTTGGAACAGGGGGACACCTCACAAACCCACAGCTAGGTGGAAAAAACCTGTGGCTTGCTAGAACCCAAAATTGCAGATCCTGGAAAGAAACCACTCACTCAAAAATACAGAGAATTTTTTCTACTTTTTGAATTCATTTTCTTTCTTCCTCCTTTCTTGGGGGATTCCCTTGGCAGATTTTCCCTTCTCCTTTGTTTCTCTTCCTTTTCCTTTTTTCCCGTTAATTTTTTCATTTTTATTCTTCATATTTTACTTTTATCTTTTTTTTCTTGTTTATTCTTTTCTGCCTTGCTTTTCTCTCTTACTTTTCATCTCCCATTGTTTAATTTTTCAAATTTTTCTTCTTCCATTCTTCCATTCCCAACCCCTATATCTTAATACTATAACTATTAAGCTTTATTAATCTTTAGCTATTTAGTTAACTTTTTTTGTGTGTGGGTTCCAGGAGTCGAACTCAGGACCTCGTTCTTGCCAGGCAGGTGCTAATGCTGCTGAGCTATCTCACCGGCCCCCAACTATGTATTATTACTATTGAATTCTTCTCTATTGTTAGTGGAGGTATACTTATCTTATTTACTAGGTATTTACTATATGTCAATATTCGATTTGTCTTAGCAATTCTGGGCAACAAGGACAAGGTGTGGGGGGTTCACAATCCTGGACTTCAAGTTATACTACAAAGCTACAGTGATAAAAACAGCATGGTACTGGCAAAAGAAAAACAGACATGTAGATCAATGGAACAGAATAGAAGATGCCGAAACAACTTCAGGCACATTCAGCTACCTGATCTTTGACAAAGTGGCCAAAAACTTATGCTAGAGGAAAGATAGCCTCTTTAATAAATGGTACTGGGAAAACTGGCAATCCATATGTAGAAGTTTGAATCTAGACCTATATAAGTCACCACGTATTAAAATTAAATCAAAATGGATCAAATATCTAAATGTTAAAACAGAAACACTTAATCTACTGGAAGATAAAATACATAAAACACTTGAAGACATAGAAGTAAGCCAGGACTTTCTGAACAGAATACCAATTGCACAAGAAATAGCACCAAGAATCAACAAATGGAATCACATCAAATTAAAAAGCTTCTGCATAACAAAGGAAAAAATTAACAAGAGTGGAGAGACAACCTACAGAATGGGAAAAAAAACTTTTTTGCCAGCTACACCTCTGACAGAGGACTAATATATATAAAATATATAAAGAGCACAAGAAATAGACACCTCAAAATAAAAGAGCCAGTCAAAAAATGGGCAACTAAAATGAATAAACACTACTTAGAATAAAAGTACAAATGGCCAATATACAGGAAAAAGATGTTCAAAATCACTGGCCATTAGAGACATGCAAATTAAAACAATACTGAGGTTTCATCTTACTCTAGAAAGAATGACTATCATGGGGAAATCAAATAATAACAAATGCTGTTGAGGCTGCAGGGAAAAAGAAACCCTCCTACATTGGTGGGAATGTAAACTAGTACAACCATTATGGAAATCAGTATGGAAATCCTTCAAAAAACTAAAACTAGAAACCCCATTCAACCCAGCTATTCTTTTTCTATATATCTTCCCAAAAGAGTTACAGACATTCTATTACAGAGATACATGCATATCCATGTTTATAGCAGTACAATTCACAATAACTAAATTGTGGAAGCAGCCTATGTTTCTATCAGTTATTTTTTTCTCGTTGCTTAGACAAAATATCTGACACCCAGAGTTAAGGGAAGAAAGGTTTATTATAGCTCACAGTTTGTAGAAGTTTCAGTCCATAGTTGGCTGGCTCCAAGGGAGGGTGGCATGGCAGAGGGGCATCACAGAGGAGAAACAGATCATGACAGACAGAAGGCTGCAAAGCCATGAAGTAGCAAAGAAGAAGCAGCAAGTGACAAGTAGCAAACAAAAACAGCAGACCTCTTTCTATCCCTTACATTCTATCTAGGCCCACCCAGGGTGGGGCACCCTTAATCCTAGCATCACACCATGAATCAATCCCAGCATCACATCCTTAATCTCAGCATCATACCCCAGATCCAGCCACCTCTAAAAAGCCCCACCTATGACTACATGAGGCTTTGGGGGGACATGTTATGCAAGCCATAACAATGTTCATCAATAGATGAAAGGATTAAGAAAATGTGGTATACATACACAATGGAGTACTATCCTGCCATAAAGAATAAATGAGTAGTTTGCAGAAAAATGGATGCACTTTGAGACAATAATGTTAAGTGAAATAAATCAGATGCACAACCTTAATTATGGTATGGTTTCTTTTATATGAGAAACCCAAAATATAAATAAAGAGCAAAATAAAGATAGATAATAGGAAATAGGGAGACAAATCTTTTTCAAATGGGAGAGGACCAAAAGATTGAGGGAGGAGGGAAGACAGGTGAGGGAAATAGGATAAAAAAAAAAAGAAGTAAGATGTGTTATGTACCTGTACCAACTCCCCAAGAGGAATGTGATCATTATGTACTATAAACATGTACTAATAAAAAATTCTCAGAAAAATAAAAAGTGCTTATAAAAACCTACAGCAAACATTTACTTAGTGGTAGAAGACTGGATAATTTCTCCTCTAAGATCTAAAACAAGGCAGAGATGTCTGCCCCTGCTACTTTTTCTCAACATAGTGCTGGAAGTACTCACCAGTGCAATAAGGCAAAGGAAATAAAAGGCAGACAGAGTAGAAAATGATAAAATATGTAATAAAACTGTTCCTTTTCACAAATGACATAATTGTCCCATGAAATCTATAAAAATAAGCTAACCACCCCCCCAAAAACCTTCCTAGAACTAACAAGTGAGTTTAGAAAGGTTACAGGATTTAAGATAAACATATGAAACTTTTTGTATTTATTAGCAATAAACATATGGACACCTTAAAAATAAATTACTATTCATAATTGCACAAAAAATCAGATACTTAGGTGTAAATCTAACAGATCATGTGTAGAGCTTTGTGCTAATTATTATACAGTGCTGATTCAAGTAATCAAAGATCTAACTAAATAGATATATCATGCTCATAGTTTAGAAAACTCAAAATAATAAAAATGTCAGTTCTTCCCAAATACAGTTTTGACACAATTCCTGTCAAAACTCCAGAACGTTTTTTTTAAATATAGACAAAACAGCCTAAAATTTATATGGAACGGCAAAGGAAATTTGAATACCTAAAAGATTTGAAATAAAAGAATAAAGTAGGGAGAATCAGTCTAGCTAATTCTGATACTTACTGTGTAGCAACAGTTACCAAATCTGTGTGGATTGGTGGAGGGCAGATGCAGAGACCAAGGGACCAGAACAGGGAGCTCAGATATGGCCATACACTATTACACCCAACTGATCTTTGACAAAGGTACAAAAGCGATTCAATAAAATAGACACACACACCCACACACAACTTCACCCTAAATTGTATACCTTATACAAAAATTAACCTCAAAATGGATCACAGACTTAAATGTAAAACAGAACTACAAACTTTCAGGAAAAAAATAGAAGAAAAATCTTTGTGACTTAGAGCCAGGCAGAGAGTTAAAGCCCCACACAAAACAGAAAAACATGAGAAATTTTCAAAGATTAATAAATGAGTGGGAGGAAGTGTGTGATTGTGGAGTATGTCTGTAGAACATAAACATTTATAAAAGGGCAACATAAAGGATCCTTATGGTGAGGGAAATGTTCCATATCTTGACTTTATCAATGTCAGCAACCTGACTGTGAAATTGTACTGTAGTTATATTATCAATGGAAGAAACTAGGTAAAGTGTACATAGGACCTCTCTGTAATAGTCTTCAAAATTGTGTAATTATCTCAAAATTTAATTTAAAAATTATACTCATTATCTATCACTGGTATTTCTTTATTAGCATTAACATAATTGTGAATGCTTTTGAAGAATTAACATACATAGAAAATAACATTAAATTTTCACTTTTTACATTTACTTCCATTCATCTATCTTTGATGAAAGTGTGCTCATATGTCATTCTGATGATGTCATTCCATTGTTTAAAAAATCTTCCCGTGGCTCTCCAGGAACTCTGAGATCAAACTCCATAGCTTGGTAAACAAGGCCATTCTTGTTCCATGTCCTCACCCGCCAGCCCACATCACTCTTCACCCTGTCCACCTTCACATACTTCTCTCTCTGACTGTTGACCACTTGAAGTTCCTTAATGTGCCTTGCTGTTTCATGTTCCTCTCCAGATCACCCTAAAAGAATCACCCAAAAAGTATCTTTATATCATTCAGAACTCAGCTAAACCAGTGTCCTTAGGAGTCTTGCTCACTCCTCTCCAAAGGCCCAGCTCAAAGAGAGTTCATCTTCCTTCTGAAGCTGCATGGTAATTTTAATCAGGTCTTTGTACCTACCACTCATTTGGTTATGTGTCTTTTCCCCTTTTCTAATCTATAAGCGCTTTGTGACTGTGTACTACCAATCTTTGCATATCCAGGGCTTCAAATGGTGAATGACACATTTGAGATGTTCAATACCATAAATGTTTGTGGAATGACTAAATATCCAGGAAGTGAATCCTTAGTCTGTGGATTTCATTGTTCTCTGCTTTTTTCATCCTTCTCCCTATATAATTAGTTTCTTACTCTCGTGAAGACCCTCAGACTTTGTTCACAGGACCAATATAGAATAAATTCACCATCTCGCACTCTGCTGTCTGCATACTGGCCTCAGAGTTCTTCGAGGGTGGGCAGTGTGTACCTTTCAGACACTCTGTGGGCACATCAAAGGACTCAGGAATAAGTGCTGAATGGATTAACAAATCAATGAATAGCTGCATTGTACTTTACATGTTACACATGTAGGAATTTTTTTTTTTTTACTTTTCTCCCTGATCTGAGAGAAATACAGATAAAGATGCACACACACACACACACACACACACACAACTATATAACTTGGAAGGAAGAGCTCTATATAGCAGGAACATAAGAAAAAAATGAATACATGGTTAGAATAATGAACATCACTGTGCAGCTTTTAAGTTTGGGTTAAGTCCTGCAACTTGTTCTTCGTGACTGATGGAAGGAGAGAGGGTATGAAATCTACACATCATTTCTAGCTGCCAAAAGAGGAATCCCAGTGTGAGTCCTATTTTTCACATATATGAGAAAATCGAAAAACAAAGACATGTCAAAATCATCCAATGACACATTTAAATTTTATGCATAGCTCCAGCCTAGAGGAATTTACAATCTACTTTCAATTGTAATCATTCCAAATGTTTGCCTTCAGATAAAATTTGGGTGGCTTAATGTAATAAGAAATATAATACACAGAAAAGAGTATGAGCTTGTGATTATAGGATCCTGCCAACTCTGAATCTAATTCCTTAGCTGTAAAATAAGAACATCCACCTATCAGATGGGTTTGAGAATTAAATAATATGATGTATATCAATTATAGAACATAATGCCTGACACATAGGAGGCCAATAAATTATAACTTTCCCTTTACTCAATGACAGCACCAATCTCTGGGTTATGAACTTCAAGACAGTTTTATGTGAAATATTTTCCTCATTGAAACTGCACTAGAAGCCAAAGTTACATCACCAGGAGAATACTTAAGAAAAATGTGATATGCAAAAAAAAAAGTTATGTTAGGCACCCCACAGAACTTTTGATAAATACTTGTGTCTGACAAATATGTTGTCAGGGCATAAAATCAAATAGATGGAAAGAGATAGCAACATAAAAAAGTAATTTGGAATCTACACAGGATAATAATCATATTTCAATAACTATTTTATTTTTTAAAGCAATAGTAAAAGAAACTGGAAATCATTTGAAAAAAATCAAGTTTTCTTCAACAACCCAGTTTACATGAACACCTATAGGCACAGCAGCATTGGGCCCAAAATAATGGCACCTTACTGGCAGAATTGCTAGATTGGAAGCAAAGGTGTGCTAGGTATCAAAAGATATGTTTACTTTTGACATTTGTGGCCACCTCTTTCCAAAAGACCCAGGGAGCCAGAGACCTGGCTTCCCTATATGCCTATCACTGAAGAGCCAGCTGGAACTCTTCCTTGAACAGCATCATCCTGAAGACAGGGTTCACCTCGTAAATATCCGTTCAGCTTCCAGGTACCATGATAGACTCTGAAACACCAAAATGAATGGAGCATGATCCTGGTCCTCGTGTAGAAATATAGATACAAGTAATCGCAAATAGAGAGTGGCCGGTTATACATCAAGTGTCTACAAGGACACGTGGTGGCACAAAGGAAACAGCAGTCGGTTCCACCTAAAAGACTAAGGAAAGATTTCTCAGAAGTGGTAACAGTTGAGCTCACTCTAAAAGATAAGAAGCTCACCACACTGACAGAAGGTAAAGACAATCCATGCAGGAGTATACCTTGAACAAATGCTCAAATACTGGAGTGAAATCCAGGAACTGTAGAAAGCTCCAGAAGAACTGAGACATTTGTAAGTCACACATATTGTGTATGTATATGGATATATGTTTGCACGTATAGTATCTTAAATGGATAGTATGAATGTATCTCAACATTTTTGTGCAACTGGCACCAAATGATTATTCCCATTTGGCTGATGCATGAACCACAAACTTTCACTCCCTATTATGTGAACTCATCAGTTTCACCTAATATTTCTAAATTAAATACCTCAAGTTCTGATTGGTTATAGGTCATAAATTGTCTTCCTTTATGGATGTGTTTCTCCTCATGATCCCTTATTCCTGGAGAGGGGTGGCAAGGAAGAGAGGCTGAAAGATAGAGGGACACAAGTCTCCAGTATGGGGATCATAATAGCAAAATAACTCAACTTCCTGGAAGAATAAATATTTTGGAATTGTCAGAAAATGACAGAACTGCTAGTGTTACCTGAATCAGCTATGCACACTGTAAAATCTAAAACACAGTCTCCTTCTCTCACAAAATAAAAATGGAACTTTTTCCAGCAAGATAAAAAATAAAAACAGAGACAACATGTGCCAATTTGTGGGAAAATCTACAGCACTCTAGGGTTTTGTGCCGCTGGAGATGATCTTACACCACAGAAATAGCCAATATATTGCATGCGGGCCTCCTCTGCAGATATCACGAAGGGATCTTAGGATATTTTCCCACTCACCTGAGAGAAGAGGTTAAACATGATCAGAAAATAGAATGAAAGTATTCAACACTCTTAAAAATAATGTATTTTACGCACCACTGAAATGGCCTTTTGGTTGAGTTAAAATTAGCACTTCACAGTATCGTTTTCTCAATTGCATATCCCATACCTGCCACAAAGTGGTTCTGCCACCTTTCCCCGGGTCATGTAATTTCTATGAGTTTCTAATTCCTCTTCTGTAGAGCAAAGAAATGAACAGATAACTTCCAAAGTTGGTTTCTTTCCCAACAATTCATAATTCTGGATTTCCTCTTTAACCTACATCAGGTTATCTCTCTATCCACACTAAGAACCACTTGTCTTGAGCTATAGAAATGTAACTCCTCGTCCCTGAAGGCACATGAGTGGGTTCTTGGTCCAAACAACATGCTTCCGTTGAGGTGTCCAAAGGGCTCAGTTGCTCAGTGTCTCTGCCCCTGATCTTTGCAAACATTCACTAGACAGGACCAAGACTGCTGCCCCAAAGTGTTAACCTGAAAATCAAGATCTCGTTTGCTCTTTGTGGTTTCACTTCCTGCCCGGAAACAGAACTAAGGGGTACAGATGGGGCCTAAAATGGCAAACACTTTTAAAGTAAGTTTTGAATTCACCATGGTTTCATTTTCTGAGAGACGCTGGTAAACACAAGTAGCCTCTTCTTTCTTTGGGGTCAAGCAGAAAGCCGTTGCAGTGGATGCCACTCTGGAAGCCCTAATTCTGGATGAAATAAGTGGGAAGTGTATCCTAGAATGTGAAAAGCATCCTGGAATTGTGGTGTTGGGCGGGGCCCCCAGGAGTGATTTCGGCCTCCAGGGAAACCAAGGATGGGAAGAAAAAAGGTCCTGGAGTGTTCCAGCCATTAGGCAGGAGGTGCCAGGAGCACAGTTGCACTTTCTCCTCCAGGAGGAACAGAGGACAGAGCCCACCTCCAGCTTAGCAGCAGTGGGGGCCAAGCCTTCTCTTGGCGCAGTGGACTCTGTGCATATTTGTACATAGGACAGTATTCAAAAGCATGACTTGTAATGCCTGTGATCAGGGTTTTGTAGCCTCTGTGACTTGAGCTGTCCAAACCTCATCTTTCTCATCCATAGAATCACACAAACAGAATCTAATCATAGAGATTGCTGTGTGAATTAAATAAGACAATGTAAAGCAAGAAGGTATAGCATCTGGCACACAGCACTGTGCTGACATTTACTGGAGTCTGAGATGGAAAAATCTGTAATAATGATTCAGTCTTTATTTAAATAATATAAGTGTGTTAACTAAGAGTTTATGTATTGATTTTGATTTCTTAAAATACTGCATTATGGCCAGGGATGTAGCTCAGTAGTAAAGCACTTGCTACCATGCATGAGGCCCTGAGTTCAATCCCCAACACTGAAAAGAAGTTAAATTAAAATATTACTTACCTTGATGACTGGGAGGGTTTTTCACACTCCTTAAGTTTTGCACATTTACCTAAGAACCAGTATTTTTTTTTAACCATCACCATACAATGACTTTATAGTACAATTTAGCACTTGATTATCTAGTGTCTTGTATTAGTCATTACTGTAATTCCTATGTCCTGTTTTCCCAACTAATTTGTATATTTATTAAGGGCAAAATTATGACATATGTCTTTTATCCCTAAAACTGCTAAGTACATAAGAGGCTCAAGTGGACATTTGTCCACTGATTCCATATAGCTCATGAAACACAGTTTACCACTCTGCTGTTCTGTAATTGCTTCACTTATTTGAATGTTTTGTTTTATGATCCTTCAGGGCATGGATAACATTTGGCATTTATCCTGTGCCATATCTGACACAAAGCTCGGGGACACAAAATTAAAGCACTGGCAGGAGCCTTTGAGTTTATCTAATCCCAACTGTCACTTTACAAATAAATCATTCGATGCCCAAAGAGGTTGCCTGATGTAGCCAAACCAATCAGAAATCAAGGGGGGATGAGATTTCAGGTCTTTTGGGTTCTTTCCACTCTAGTACTTTGTTGGAATTTTTTTTATTGCTCCCTCCTTTTTCAGTGTCAAGCATGTAGGAAAAATTCAATAAGTGATATAGATCATTGACTTCTGGAACTTGAGTAATCTTTGTTTAAAAGAGGCATGGAGAGTCATTGCCTGGAAAACTGCACATATATCTTAGACATATATTTATCAGTTATGCGTACATTCTAGCTTAGTGTGGCAAGACAGGTAAGAGAATACTGGAGAACTCTGAGTTCAAGTTCTGCCTTCACTGTTTTCTAGCTATGTGACCTTGAATTAATTCAATTTTTAATTTAATTTGAATAATTAATTCAAATTTTAATTTAATTTAATTGAAATCCTGGTACTTACCACAAAGAATTATGAGAAATTACATAAAACAAACATGTAAAGATGGCAAACTACTGAACACATAGTAAATTTGCAAAATATTTAGTAATTATCACTGTTCTAAAAGTAATCCCTAATTGTCAGGTGAACTCTAATGCCAGATAGATGTTATGCATATGATTTTGCAATATACCCATATTTTTGTATTAGCATGAATAAAGATTGAGAATGGAGAGCTAAATTTTGAGTCAAGCAGGTATGATTAGGCTATATCTTTTTCAGGAACTCTCATGAACAATTTTTATTGGAATCATTCTGTGAGATCTCAGTTCTACATAACTAAGACAGAGAGCCCCAGCATCCCAGCTCCTGAAATTTTATGAATTCCTCAAAGCTCCAGGAGTCCAGATCAGTAGACTATGAAAAGAGACTTGGTATAGACTCAAAAACACTTAATCATAATTGCATTTTTTAGTTCCATTTAAAGAGAAAACAAATTATATTAGCTAGGATGCCTAATCAATAAGCAGAAGCCCAGACAAATATAATACAGCATTCCGTGGTTTGGAATATTGCTAGCAGAAGCCTGGTGCTGCGCACAATGGATTGAATAGCTCCGAGAAACCAGTCACACAAGTAACTTCACACAACGCCTCACCTCTTATTCCCTTTTGCCTTCACCACAAAGCAGATCTCTGAGCCAAACTTGTATCACTCTACAGGAAGATATGAGGTGGAAGATGAAAAATATCCTGTTTTTTAGGACTTAGAACTGGAGGGGGGAAAACATATCTGAATATTCCAAATTTCTAATCAAAGATCACACCATTCTGCATTTTTGCAGTATCTTTACTCCAAAATACTCCAACCACTTTGCATTAACATTCCAGTGAAGCATTCAAGAGCTCGATGAAGCCAAAAAAGTCTTTAAAGAACACTTAATTTTCAAATCATTGCGGTTAGAAAAATAGGGAGAAATTACAAATAAAAACTTTTTTTTATTCTGAGTCAAACCCTCCACTGGCAATTGGAAATTTCTCTTAAAATGCAAGACTTCTCAAAAACAATGTGATAGGGCCGGTGAGATAGCTCAGTGGCATAAGCGCCTGCCTGGCAAGCGTGAGGTCCTGAGTTCGACTCCCAGTACCCGCATAAAAAAAAAAAAAAAACAATGTGATATCATAAGTTGGATCTTAAAACAAAGAAAAGGCATTGGTATATAAACTGATGAAATCTGAAGAGCCCATAGTGTAGTTAATATTTATATGCCAACTAATTTCTTAGTTTTGACACATGCACCATTGCCAACAGTAGGAGAAGCTAAATAAAGATCAGACATGCTCCTTATATTTTTGCAACTTTTCTATAAATTTATAGTTATTCCAGTGTTTATTTTTAAAATAGCCCCATAAACTACATTAAGGTTCTTGTGGAGTTTTGTTTGTTTGTTTTTTGTTTTCATTTTGCCAAAGAACTTTTATTTGGTGGGTAGGAAGGGTTTTGATTAGTATTTTCTCTCTCCAGTAAAAAGAATACTAAAAGGACAAATATCTCCAGCCTTTTCCCAGAGGTCAAGCAAAAGGTGGTGGCCAATTACCCTTCTCAAGGTAGTAACATTGGGAAGGTAAAGAGAGTTGGGAATCGGATGCTGCAGTTTGTAAAGTGTGGATAAAGGTATCTTTCTCAACAGTTACTACAGGGAGGAAAGGAGATAAAGGTGAGCGCGCTCATGCTCCTTCTCAGGACAGCCCCACAGGCAACTCCATCAGCCCCATCACAGAGCTCTCAGAGGGAGCCTCGATCAGTGGTAGCAGCTGTTCCTCTGTCTTGTCAGGCAGGGCTCCTGTGTTCCTGCCCCCGCAGAGCTGCTGGATCATTGACCCCTGGACAGCCAGCCGTGGTCTCTCCACCCATCACACTTCTAGAAGGCAGTTTGCACTCTGCTGGACTCCTGCCAAACCTCCCGCTAGCAGCTCTGTCCTTGCATCACTTTTTAAAAAAACTCATCACTGTGTTGGGAAAGAGAGACTGAAAAACTTATCCCCGGTTACTGGTTTACTTTTCATTTGGAAGCAAGAGGGGAACATGAGCCCCAGGTTAGGTTTAGGAGCTTAGCCTCTGCTCCACACAGTGGTACTTGGTGGCCTGTCTGTAGAGCAATCCTTGCTCCCCTTGGCTTTGGCCAACTTCAGGTACATCCACACTGACTCAATTGTCTTTGCTCCAAGAAAACGCTTACATTAATTAGATCTTGTTGTTTTGTGACAGTGTAGAGCCCATCTTTTCTTCCTGGCTTTGTCTGGTCTTGTGGATAGAATTTGTTTGGCAAAAAAAGCCAAGTTTCTTGTCCTACTTTTATAGGTTGTAAATTTTCTTGAATGATCTCTATTCCAAATATTCTTCCTTACTGTTCTTTGAAATCATCCAAACATCCCAGAAATTAAAAGTATTTCATCACGTATGTAAAGCATTCTCTCCCACACAGCCTTGTCTACCTAAAGGTGGCTACATAGTCTGTGCTGGCCCATAGGTTTTCTGCAGAAGTGGTCAGGTGTGGGTTCTCTCAAGAACCTTTGTCATGCTTTTTGTCCACTTAGCATCTAAACCCCCTTCCTTTGTTTGGGGGTCCCTCTCACTGTGAGGCAGACCAGCTCTCCCTCTGTGGAGGCTAGCAATGACAGATTTGTTTCACCAAACTCCTTTGCAATTGAAGGGCCAGCCTTGAACTAGGCTCCACCAACCAAATGCGGACTTTAAGCTTTAAACTGTGATACAAAAAGGCCAGAGTCACACAGAATCCACTCCGGCAACAGAAATAGCTCCTTCCAGCACCAGTGGCAATAGAATCAAGGGTAATTTTTGGCATTTATTGTCAGTGTGGCATGGGGACGAGCTGCAGCATCTGTGCCAAGCAGAGGCAGCCTGTGTTTTCACCAGACCAGTGCTCCAGCACAATTTGGAAATAGTTCCTGGCTGCCTAGCCATTGAACCTGGCCCTTTGAACTTTCTGGAAATTCTATGAGCCAAGACAACTTCACAGGCATGTACCCTGTGCAGTCAGTCACACAGGGTCCCAGATTCAGCAGGCCCCTATATTTGTGTAATGGTCTACTCTTGCAGCCTTGCAATTCTTAAGATTTGTTTTTTGGACAAGAGACCTCACACTTTCCTTTTGCTTGGCCTCTAAAAATTATATAGCCAATTCACTGAGACCTAGCTAATATGCTTTAGGTCAAAAGAGTTCTTAACCTTTTATGTGCATGAGCCCTTTGCTGGTCTGGGGCAGCCTATGAAGCCTGGGAGAATATTTTTAATGTACAAATCAAAATATATAGAAAACCAATTGTACTGAAATATAGTTTTAATTTTAAAAATATATATGATAGCATAACATGTGTGTCTTTTTATATTTGTGCTTTAAATATATCTAGTGACAGAACAAATATTTTCTGTTAATCAGAAGTAGTAATGCATATAAACAATATTTGGAATATCTACAACAACTGAAATTGACTTGGAAATATGAATTCCAAAGATGATAATGTTGCATACATTCATAACTTAAGGAAATACTAAATTCAGTGTAAGTCTATTGAGGAAAAAAGTCATCTGATCATATTACAGAGCCCCTAAATTTTAAACAAGAAAAGCAAGAGCCCCGGTTGAAATAAATTCCTTTTCTACTTAAATCGGCCAACACTATCACTTTGTGGCTTACAATCAAGAACTCTGTTCGACAGATAACCAGTGTGATCCAGGCGCCAGGACAGCCCTGGTACCATAGTACCTCCAGAGAAAATGAACAAACCCAATAATCATAATGGTTCCACGCAAGTCAGAGGTGTACCCAATAAAGCCCTGCCTTCAGCCATGTGGATCTCAGAGGTGAAAGCATCAATGATGACACCCCAGGATGCTCTCTGAAAGCATGTGACTAGCACTATGTGTGTGGTATGAGCTCAGTGATCTAGATGGCTGAGCAAGTGGAGATCTCTTCCACCAGGGACAGTCAGCTATGAGTAATGGTTTTTCACTACAAGAAGGGAGATAAGAAGCACAGTAATACAACCCTCGCTCCAAAGCCCACAACAAGCTAACAGAATGATAAATATTTCTCTTCCTCTATTTCTCAAATCCTAACCCAGGATTCTTTATTTTAACCTAAACTTTCTCAGGTATTTCAACTTTTTTTTTTTTTTTTTTTTTGCATACCATGAAGGAAATACGATGAGAACATACCTCCCCATGTACTCTTCTCTCCTCCTTCCACTCCTCTTTGTAGAAGAGGGAGACTCGAGAGCCCTTTGGTCAAAAGGAATATCTGTATCTTTTGGACACAGTTAAAAAGCCTGGATTTAGCAAAAGTAGAAAGCAATCCATTTACAGATATCTGAAACTTTTCAAAACTGTTTCATTCTCATTTATTTCACTTGAGTTTTAGGCATCTACTGTTATATCTAATGCATAGATGAGGATACTAGAGTTCAGAGAAGTTGTAGTTTACTCAGTGTCACAAAGTAGCATATCAGAACTGGAACAGAAGCCCGGATTTCTTGCCTCTTGGCCCAGTGTCCTGTCCTACTGCCACGCTGCTGCTATGAGATCATAACAAAAGGGAAGGTTGCTCTGAAGGAGAAGTACATGCAAGCAGATCATCTAAAAACCAAGAAACACACACCCTAAATCCTAGAGAGTGGGTGTCTGCTAAGAAAGGAGAAGCTCACAAAGGAAGACAGATCACTCAGTCCTCCAGCCCCTCCTGGGCTCAATTTGAGCCCCCACGTAGCTAGCAGTCACTTGGCTGGTGACCAGTGCAGCTCATCCCCTTCCTGCCTGGGAGTTCTACTCATAACAACAGCAGCAGCAGGAAAAGGGTTTCATGAACATAAAAATAAACAAACTTTCTATTTTTAGCAGGGCTGCAGCTGTGAGAGCTTCATTCTTTGCTTTTAGCTGCAGCATTCTGAGGGAGCAGAGGCAGGGGTGGAGGGGCTGGGGACCAGGAAAGTAGGGGCAGTCCTACTGGGAGGCAACTTTTCCTTTACTCAGCTTAATTATATGCAGGCCACAGAAACCAATGTCCAGCCTGGAAGTCTCTGGAGTCTGCAGGTCTGGAAAAACTGGAGCGTGTCCACCAGGAAGCCAACCACATGATTGGGCTATTTTCTGGCCATATATAGGAATAAATAATCTTTTACCCACATGATTTTTACAGCCACTGAAAACTAGGTTAGTGACTCCATCAGAGGAGAGGAAGATAAGTGGGTAGATTCTGCCCCCTCCTCCCATCTTCACTTAGGCTTTCGTTGGAACTTGTGTGAATCTCACAGGAACAGAGACCCAGCATCTTGCAGGCTGATATTCTGTGTGCAGAATTCTTGATGAACCTGCAGCACTTTTCCTCCCACCCCAGCCCTCACTGACAGCTGGCAACGTCAGGAACCTGAGAAAGGACAATGTAATGCTGAAGATGGGGAGTAATTGGAGCTGTCATTCTTTTCTGTTTGCCTGGAACAGGACTGGATAGGGAGAGAAGGGGATTCCAAGGTCCCCACCAGGGAAGGACGGAGCGATCCTTTCTTACGGGTGTCACGGTGGCTTTAGGGAAAGTCTACACGTGACCTGGCTTCAGAAGTGCCTCTTTAGCCTGGTCCCTGCCACATCCTGACTCCCAGCCACTTTTAATTATTTTCCTTTCCCCATTTATGGCCTTCTCATGCACAGTCCCAACTATACTTCCAGTCTTTCATAAGGGGGACAGAATTGCAGCACCAAAGAAGAGCTGAGGAAGGAAGGAACTGCATGCTTTGGGCGTCTACAAGGAGCCAGGCATATTAGGAAAGATGTCATGTGTATTCCTGCTCAGAGAAAGTTTCTAAAGGTCCCCAGACCTGGCCCCGTGGCTGAAGGTCTTCATTCAATGACAAATGTTTACCAAGCCACTTCCAGTCTGCCAGACACTGTTCCTGCCCACAAGAGCTCACAGTGCACTGTGGGGAATAAACAGGCAATTTTATTACTGTGGGTTGGCTCTATGATGAACAAGCACAGAGTCCTGTGGGAAAACAAAGGACTGACTGCTGCCTGGCTTGGGGAGCCTAGGAGACATTGTCAGAGGAGACAATGGCTGAGCTGGGAGCCAGGCAGGTAGAGACTGGGTAGGGACAACTGTCAAATATTAACAGCTAAAATATATAAGAACTTAGCCCTGGCATTTCAAAGTGAGCTGATTTTTATCACCTAATAAAATTTACTGTGATAGTTAACTGTGGTGTCAGCTTGAATAAGAAACGCCTAGCTGATTGGTTTAGCATAGTTCTGGATGTGTCTGGATGATGGACTTTCTGAACAGGGAAGACCCACCCTGGGTGTGGGTGGCACCAACCAATAGGATTGTAGCCTGGATGGAATAAAAAGGGAAAGAAGGAAGGCTCACTTCTGCTTCTTTGAAGGTGCTCCAGCCCTCACCATTGCCTTTGGATGTCTGTCTCCAGGCTTCCAGCGCGAACTCTTCAGCCTTCCAGTGCAGACTTTTCAGCATTCCAACACAGACCCTTCAGCTTCCTGATATGGACTCACATGGGTCTTTGCAGTGAGCTCTAGGTCTTCCACCTTTGACTGGATCATCCAGCTCTCCAACATGCAGACAGCCCTTTTGCAGTCTTCCCCACCTGACGCTGTAGGTGGCTACTGTAAGCCCTCCTTGTAAATCATATATATATAAAATCTGTTCCTCTAGTGAACCCTAACTGATACAATTTACCGTCGTGTTACTCAATAACGTTTACTAAGCAAAACAATTGGCTGTCAAATTATAACAATGAGAAGAGAGCATTATAATTTATTCAAATATGAATTTCCACAGTTAACAATGAAATACCTAGAATCTTGGAGTTGAAAGATGTTATATGGGCTATTAAATCCTCCTTCCAGGTGTAGTAATCCCTTCTATGCATCCCTTTTAGGGGAGTCATCCAGCCCATGAGAATCACTTCAGTGATGGGGAACTCACCACTTATCAAGGCAATGTGTCAGTTAGCACTCATTCCTCAGTTGGTTTTAAAGGTAGCAGCTAGAATATAGAGACATTTTACCCATTGGAATTTCTGGCTCCAGCCTCCCAATCTCTCCCCACTCTAACAAATGTTACAAAAAGTCACTAGATTTACTTTCTTTTAGAGCAGTTAGTCTATTCTTCCAAATCTGCAGTGACCTCAACTACCTAGGTACAAATTCTAATCTCTTGAAAGACTAGAATAGTCCATACATAAATGTTATACTGATTATCTTTGGCTACCAGGATTACGAATGATATTTTGTTTTTCTCCTTCATAGTTTGACTTTTTAGTCTTTCCCTAGTTTTCTGCGAGAGACAGAAATCAATGTTACTTACCAAAAATATCCTATCATTTTTATTCCTCTTTCACACCTTTGTGCATGCTATGCCCAGCTAGACACCTTTCACTCTCTTTCCTCATATTTGAATTCTTCTATACCTCCTGGAGTCTGGTCAACCCACCTTTATCAGGAAGATTTCTATCAGCCTACCAGCCCTTACTGCCCTTGAATTCAAATTACAAAATTTAGCATCTCATTACAAGCAGTTTTCTGCTACCTGCTAATCATTTTGAGGGTCAGTGCCACATTAGACTATGAATTCCTTAAGGGCCATATCATATCATATCATGGTACCGACCTAGCAAAGTCCAGAGGCTATTGGACTCAATAATTTGCTACTGGGTAGATGGATGGATGAAATTCCATGGGTTGTATGTATCAGCTTAGTGGTTAGAGCAGTTTCACAGGTCATCTCATTCCGAGCTTCTCTAACCATAGTGCAGACATCCCCAGAGATATATGGAAAAATGTGTATGAAACCACAAGTTACTAATCAATGTCTTTCTAAAACAACAATTTCTTATCCTTTCGGAATATACCAGTGGGAATTTTTGAGATCCACTCTTGTATCCCTTGCTTTCCCAAGAGTAAGAATTCCCTCCAAGGCTGATACCCATATTCTGCTTGAGTTTGTCAGCCTCAATTCTGCTTCTACATATTTTCAGATGACCCTTCTCAGTATTCCACCAAGAAATGTTCCTGGAATGCATCATGCATCCTGCATACTACAAGTAGAGACCACTGGTGCCCGAACACCGGGATGTAGAATCAAGTTACACAACTTCCAGGGGCAACCAGCCTCTACAAGCCCCAGCTGCTCAATTACTCTGCTCACCTACCAAAGACTGGGTCAAATTAAGCAATACATGTGAAATACCTTTGTAAATGAAATTTACAAAGCCCCAGGCATTACTATTGTTGATGGTATCATCCCAGAATCAGTTAATTGGATTTTGTCCCATGGACACTCTAAACCTGTACAAATGATCAAGGTGGACAGCACTGAGCTCTGAATTCAGAAAATCTGGGGTTGAAATCTGACTCTAACATAAGATCCACCAGACTAAAGTCTCATTTGTTTTTACATATTTAGTGTATTGCACAATACTGGGAATATATGTGCATGGAATAAGTGTTTCTACATATTGAATTCTCTGTCTGCCACTTACCTGAACTTTGATAAATTTTCAAATTTTCCAGATCTCAGTTTCCACATCTAATAGATGTCTAAGATAGCAGTAACTCACGGTGTTGTTAGAAATTTAAAGGCAACACATAGAAGTTTCTTGGCCCAGTGCCTGGCATATAGAAAGCAACAAGTAAATACCAGTTAAAACAGAGTGTGAGTGTATTCTACAATTTAGTAGAAGGCTATCCCATTGTTTTAAGATGTTTTTGTCAGCCCTTCCTTTCACCTGTTATGAAAGAGCCAGCCTAGAGACAGGAAGTTGGTTTGTTGCAACATTGATATTGTGAGTCACTGAAGTAGTTAAGGAAGCAAATTTCAAAGCCACAGTTACCTTATGGGCCCTTGAGGCAAAAAGAGTGAACAATTTTAGCCTTCACAAATACTACTTCAGGAATGAATGTGCTGGGCAGGGCGAGCTGGGGCCTTGCAGGGGTCACTTTGTCACGCGGACTCTGTTACTTAGGCGGTGTAAATGCTATAGGAAACTCACAGTGGGCTCACTCAATAAATCGATAAGCAAACCTTCCCCAAGAGAAGTGCAGACAGCAAGGGAAACCACAAAGAAAGGAGAAATGAGAAATCATTAAGGCTCTGCTCCTACCCCGAGACCACTGCCACAAAAATAGACTCCAGAGGCCTACTGTTTACATTTGAACAAAGCCAGTGCTGAATCCCAACAAAGGGCCCTGAACAGTATTGCTAGCCGGTTTACAATTATCAGAAATATACTATAAAAATAACTTTAAAGACACAATAGGGGGTGGGGAGGAGTGAGCGAGAAACAGAAATGAAAACGGAGCCCCTTAGTGTCCCAGAGGTATAAACAAAGAGCCTTCTAAACCGCTACAGCACACACTCATAATCTACAGCCAAAATGAAGAAGTAATGCAGCTCAAATAGGCTTGGGTAAGAAGAACAGGGTTTTGCTCCTTTCAGAAGCAAAGGCCATGGAGACTGTAGTAGACAGGGAGATCGTGTTGGAGCCACCCATCAGCTGGAATCCAAGCTCCATGAGAGAAAGGAACAACTATGGTGGAACAGTGGTGGAACTGAAGGCCGGGATGACAAAATAAACTCCTGGGCACAATAAATTACTACCCTTTGTAGCGTGGCATGTTTCAACAGACCCATCATAAGACCCTGATTAGGCCACAAAAGCAGAATGTTTGCATGGAATAAGAAATGATTACTAAGAAAAGATCTTAAGCCCTCTAGCTTCACTTATCCTAAGTCAATTTAAAATCACTAATTTTGAAGGTCAAGTGGCTGAGCAATACATTGTTATGTTTCCCAGTAGCTTTGCTGTGGAAAACAGCTCTGAGTGTGATCTATGGTAACAGTTGGCTGGGTTACATCCCAGAGACCTGAAGCCCACTTTTTCAGAGAACACTGACTCTTTGCATAGGCTAACAGATATCAGGTGGGAGACTAAAATGGGAAGAAAGGCCGGGGCTCTCTTTCTCCATACTGCCTGTCCCCTTTGCTAAATAACCCTTGAATCAGAGTCTACTCGGCTCTGCACATAGACTTGATCATTTAAAAAGATTTCATCCAAGACTATGACAAAGGTTAACTTAGCCTGTTGCCCATTGGAGCTAGTGCTTCTTCTACCCTATCCCTGGGCTTTTTCAATAGCTCAAGCACTGCAAACCCTTCAACCCTATCATAAAACCAAGACATTTGTGCAGAATCGTGCTGCCACCTGTAAGAGTAACTCAGCAGTTCCTGAGCGAAGCTGACCACCGGTTAGCCCACCAAGCACAGTCTGAAGGTGCCAAACACGGGGAAATTTGAGTTGACCATGACTGCCAGCTGGCTCGTCTGTCACCAAAAGAAATATCTTTTGGAACCAAGCCCCTGGCTAATGAAAATGATTAAACTTTAACTCACCCTCAAGAAATCAATAAAGGGCCAGTGAGATGGCTCAGCAGCGTACGCGCCTGCCTGGCAAGCGCGAGGGCCCGAGTTCGACTCCCGGAACCCACATATGAAAAAAGGGCAGGTGATATCGCTCAGTGGCACGGGCGCCTGCTGGCACGCGAGGTCCTGAGGTCAACCCCTGGTACCCACAAAAAAAAAAAAAAAAATCAATAAAAACCTTCTACTCTATTTGTTTTGAGAGCAGCAGCTTGATCACTCTGTAGATCAATTGCTGCCTCCCTCCAGCCAAAGCCCCTATTTGGCTGAAGCCCCTTAACCCCCGTAAAGCTTTGCCTGTGCAGGAGTGTGTGTGTTGGCAATATTTGACCCAGTCTCATTTCTACCATTTCACGGTCAGAAGATCTCTTCTGGCCAGGAACACCAGGATTCTGTCATCCACACAAACCTTGAGGTACGTACTATGTAAGGATCCTTTGGGTCACCCTGGACTCCTAACCATGTGGAATACTCCTTCTCTCCTGCAATTCCTATGGCCCTGCCATTTACACATTCGTCCAAACCTTCTGGGATCCATTTGCATTGCCATTTGTGCCACTTCTGGGAGACAATCCATTCCATCAATTCATTACCTGCTGCATGAAATAGTATTTCCACTGGCTTGTCCTGAACTTGCCTCCCTGTTCTCAGACAGTGCTATATTTCAGGATCTGATGAACAAGTCTCTGCGCATCTTATCCACACCATTTATAGTCTCATCATCCCCTGCTAACAGCCTTCGCCTTGCCAGCAGCCTTCTGATTTCTCATCGTCCTGGTTGCTCTTCAGGGACATTCTCTAGCCCTTATACCATGCAGCTGGCAAGAATATTTCACAGTTTTAGATGAGAGTAAGACTATGTCCTCAGTGGAATATTTCCCACACCTGCCAAAGGTGCAGTGCTGTCCTGGATGCAGCCTCTTGTATTAAACTCAGACTTTGTAAACTGATGGGAACTGCCTCCCACCAGTGGATTTGCATGGATTTGCATGCTGGCCAAAGCCTCCATCCACCTATCTAAAGCGAGGTATCGCCAAGAAAGCAAAGCAAGTGTAGTCAGTCTTAGCCTTCAAAGCAGCATAAGTTCAGTACCTAATAGCCCACTGATTTTCACGTCTGAGAGGGTGGCAACACCATTTGTCCAAAACACACTGATGTGAAAACAGAGGTTATCAAGTGTTAAAGTTGGGGGGGTGTCACCCAAAAAATGAGCTTAAATTTCCAGTCTCAGCTCACAAATCTGCTATTTTGGAACTTTCTTTTCTTAATTAGTTGCTAATGCTCTGTTTCACTCCATTTAGAGCCCACTAACCTCTTGGCCATCTTTGAATATCCTTACTGAAAACAAGAAAAATAATGAGGACTAGGCACAATGTAACAGCACTGCGGTTGCCTAGGGCCATGCATGAGTTCATAGGAGTTGGGATTTTACTGCCAACTGAATAAAAATAGTAGGTGGGTGCTCGAACCTGCCTTTTCATAAAGGATGCATCATCCATCCAGAATGAGAACATTCTGGCCAGATGCCCACTCCTTTCCTTCTACCATAAGTGCATCTTCCTGGTAACGTAACTGCCTCAAAATACTTTGCAGCCATGGCGATCCAGTGCTACAAATCCACCATCTTGCCCATCTGTGAGTCCCTGATTTGTCTGCCACAGAAGCTACTGGCTTTTGGCACTAGACTTTTCTCCTCATGAACTGAGATAGCCCAGAGGAAGCACGTTATAGGTAGGCCTCTGGTTTTCCTTCTGACAGCCACATCTATGAAGCTCTAAGAGCAAGTTAATTACCTCAGTTTCTCCCTGTTTTCTCTTAAAAGCAACCTGTAATGTTGCCCAGGAAAGAGTTTTCTATAGCCTTCACCCAGTAAGCATTATTTCAGGCCTACACGTCACCCTGCTCGGGTGTGAAATTCCCTCACATACGCCATTTTCTCCTCTTCTGGATGACAAGGTGGTTAAAGGATGGATTGGGAGGTTGGAAACACTTAATTCAAATCTGGGCTCCACCATTTCATAGCTGTGGCCTTGAGGAAGCTACTGTCCTCTGTACCTCAGGAAAAGGAGAACAATAAATGTGTAAGACTGAATGCTATATTGCGCATAAAGGTCCAAGAGGGAAGAGATTGCCATTCCCTTATCCTCAGGTCAGCATTTAAGCCCTTCTGGTCATCCCCACCTCCAGGTCTGTCTCCCTCAATGCTCTAATCTCTAAACTCTGGATCCTGGCTCCTGGAGTTCTAGAGGAACCAACACTATATAGATAGATGATTGCAGGTCAAGGTGTCATTGCAGACTGAGCTTTACCTACCCGGTCGCACACCTACTGTGGAAAGCCCCTCGGTCTGGCACTCCCAAAACATTGCTTCAACCCACATCTAGGCTCTGAGTCTCCCTGAGGGCCCTACCTGACTACTGGCTACTCTGCCTATTTCTGGGGGCTCCCTTCCCTTTTCTTCTAATTCAAATCTAGATTGAGTTCTTTCAGCCTAGATTTCTGAGATTTCATCTAATCTCCCTTTGAAAGAATACTGGTTCGGGTTTTTTTTGTTTTTGTTTTTGTTTTTTTAGTTTGGTTGTTTGTTTTTCTGTTTCCCTAAATATCTTGGCATTTCTGGCTAGAGTGCTGAGTTTTCTCTTTAGCCTCTCAACTCAGAACCATTTGGCTTTTCCTGCATAAACAGAAAGGGTTCTCTTGTTGCTGGTTTGTAACAGTTGGTCGCACTAGTCATTTTAATGCCCACACGCAGGGGCCAACTGACATCACTGCCCAGGCAGTCAGAAGAGACTGAGTCCCACTCCGCACCTGGCACTTGCTCACCTGGTACCTCGGCACCTGGCAATCGCAGCCAGGAGAGCAGACTGTCGCATCCACGCCATGGAAGGACCTCCCAGGACCTCTGGGAAGGCCCCAGACACTCCACAGCCGGTCCCGGCATCACCGCCTTCCCGACCCACAGGAAGCTTGGAGACCGTGCCCTGGACCACGAGATCTGCGCCTGCAGTCCTGCATCCAGCAGTGGCACAGGCCTCCTCATTCACCAGCGGTCCAGTTGCTGGGAATTAGCCCCAAGCAATCTGAATAAAAAGTAAATGGGAGAGCAACTAGGTATGACAGGGAAGAACCCCGGGGAACTTGCTGAACGTAGCCTTCCCCTCCATCTCTGCTTCTGACAGTCCCCAGGGGCGCACAGTTTTCCTTAACGCCCTCAGTGAAGGGCAGTAACTTTCCGCGGGTGTGGCACGCGCCCCTTGGAGGACACGGGGGCACTGGGGCCTGTCTTGTTCGTCGGTCCAGTCAGGGCCCTGGAGCCCTCATCCACCCTGCGCCCGGTCTCCTTCTCCAAGGCCTCCCACCCCGTTTCCAAGAAGGCTGCTCCGGGTCTGCCCCAAGTTGCGCGTCCCGTCCGGGAACACTGGCGCGACTGTGAGAGCCACTGGCTGGCTCCTCCGGGAGGAGGCGCGCTCCGGGACGGCACCCGGGGCAGGAGCGCGTCACGGCGGGGCGGGGAGGGGACTGGCGGGAAGACCGCGAGCGAGGGCGCGTCTGAGGCGTGTGCGCCCGAGTCCAGGGGCACCGGCGACCCGCCGGCTCGGGGCAGAAAGCTCGGGCCGAGCCAGCGAGGAGGAGAGACGGCGAGTCGGTCCGGGAAGTCGTGTCTGTGACGCGCGGGGCAGGACGGGGCCGCAGCGCGCCCTCCATAGGTGCGGCGCCCGCCCGCGGGAGGAGCAGGTACACGCGCGGCGCGGCGCGGCGCGGACCCCGCTGACCTCCCCGGCGGCGGCGCCCCGCCCCGACCTGGCCGCGGGAGGCGGGGAGGGGCCACGGCGGGGAGCCCAGCCCACCCCCTGAGCCGGGGTCGCGGTCACCCCAGCCAGCGCCCGCGTGTCCCCGGGCCACCGCGCCGGCAGGAAGCCCTTCCCAGGACCCGAAGGTGAGTTTCAAGACTTTCTGTTGTTGCCGTTGTGTTTTTTCAAGATACATTTTAGGCTGCCCTCTGTTAGGAAGGGGAATTCCCACTCACTTCTGTTTTAGAAAAATGAGACCCGCCCTAGAGAGAGGCAAGAGGGAAGGGTTACTTCTAAAAGCCTTGGCTGGATCGGGACTTCGGTTCTGCTTTGCGTCCCCCCTTTGTGGAGCTCCCAGCAGTCTCCCGTCTGCTTCTGGCCTGAGGCCACATGGCTCCCCGGGAGTTTGGGGTGGGGTTCTCTTGCTCCACTTGACCACGGCTGCCTGTAGGAGCAGCCTGAGAGGGACAGAGAGGGACAGGTAGACAGATGTCTTGAGAAAGCCAAGGCCTGTGACCTTCCAAAAAAACATCCTGGGCTAGAGTGTTTTCTCAATCATTCTAGGTGATGCCAAAGATTCAATGAGGCCAAGAAAGTGGCCCAAAGGAAAATGTGGCCTGAAGCCAGGGGTGGACTGAGACCTGTGTGCTCTTCTGAGACACAGATTGTTTCCCAAACTTGTGGACTCTTCAAACGGCCCCACTGTCTGACCCTCTCCCACCCGTGAGGGTAGAATGGGGGACACAACAGGACCTGTTTCCCCAGGATTTTGAAGAGCCTAGTGGAATACTTTGTATAAAGATAGAGTTAAGGATAGATATTAGCTGGGGTGAACGCCAGCCCTGAGTAACTGAAAGGGAAACTGAAGCAGAGTCCAGAACCTGGCCTAATTTAACGTACAACACCAGCGGCCAGGTGCTTGATGACTGCGGGACTGCTCCCTGGATTATGCTGAAGGAGAAGTGGGGGGGAGGTGCACTTGCCCATCTTGGAAGCCCCTGCCCTCCAAGGCACCCTGTGCTTCATTCACTCAGGTACAGCTCATAAGAACCTGAGGCTAATTTTAAGGACCACTGCTCATTCGGAGGTCCTGTTGGTTAATGGGAGAACCTTGAATTGCAAAGAGCAAAACTTAAAGACACCACTGATGCGTCTGTGTCTCACCCTTTTACAAATGGCCTGCAAGTTCTACCTGAAGGATTCCACAAGGGTCTTACTGGCCTTTAAGCTAATTCAGTTACCTCAACCACTTAGATGGGACCATCCTTTGCCGCAGTGCGGGGCCACAGAGGCAGCTACACAGGGAAATCTGATCAAGTCCTTCCTTTTGTCTGAAATTCCACCTCCCCATCTCCACCCCAGGTACAGTTTTAGGAAAGAGGTGAATTGCAAAACAAATGTTTCTCTGGCCTTTGTACATTGTCAGTGGTCAGCCTGTAGTGTGAAAAGATGACTTCTGCCCTTCACTTTCCAGACTAAACCCAAGAGGATAAGGGACACTCAACAAACTACATTGTTGATTTTATCAAAGAGGGAGGTACGTCCACCCCCATCCATTCAGCATTACCGTACCTACTGTGTGTTGGGCAGTATGCTAGGGCCTTGGAGTCTGTAAATAGTGTTGAGAGAGTTTCCACTTTTAAGGAGCCCTAGTCTGGCAAATAGACAGCTACAGAAACAAACCACAATTCGGAATAGCAGTGAAACCATATAAAGGAGGGAGCAGGAATTCCTCCCCCAGGAGTCACATGAGAAGCCAACACCTCAGAAGTGATGCATGAGCAGGGGTCTTAACGCTGATTAGGGGTTCCCAGGGAAAGGGTATTTTGGCCAAAGGTAAAATGGTAGGTTGGAAGAACAGCATTTAATGGGGATTATGCTACTATACCATCAAGGGTGACTACACTTCCCACTCCTACAGCAGTGGGAAGCCATTTTTGTTTGTTTTTTTGAGACAGTGTCTCTGTATGTAGTCCAGGCTAGCCTTGAACTTGCTATGTATCCCAGACTGGCCTCAAACTCACAATCCTCCTGCCTCAGCTTCCTTAGTGCTAGAATTACAGGCATGCACCACCACACTGGATCATTTTTGTTGATTTTTAAGTGGGGAAAGGGTACAGTCTAATCCTTATCATGGTTTGTGTTTAGACAAAGAATTAATGGCCAGATGGAAGCTGGCTTGGAGAGATGAGAAGTAGATAATGAGGATCTCCCTGAAGGCAATGTAAATAGAAACTGATGAAAAGGAACGGATTTTAGTGGTATTTAGGAAATAGAACCAAAAGTATCTAGTGACCAAGGGAATGCAATAAGGGAGAATGAGTGGGACAGAGGGTGGCTATACAGTGCCATTCATGGAAATCGTATAAGCTAGAGGAGATGTCTGGGCAGTGGATGGTGGGAGAAGGCAGCAGTTAGCACCTTAGTCATATTTAGGTTGGATATACCCCCAGAGGTGGCCACAGAAAGGTGGAAGGTAGGCGATTGGGTATACAAGTCTGGAGCCCAGGCAGAAGTCAAAGCTACTCCAATTTCATTGTCCCAGGAGCTGTGCAGAAAGGCAGTCTTGAAGACAGCTAATGAGGCCTGCGATGGTGCTATCAGTGAGGCCACATGGACGCTGAAGAGGCTTGACACTCTCCGTAGTGACGCCCTGTAGGCATTATTTTCATATCATATGGAGGGATAACTCTCTCCACCTTCAAGGCTTTCCTGAGATGCCTGGCAGGGTAATTCCTAAAATAGTGGAGAGAATTCTGGGTTAATGGCATACAGTTAGTACGGACGTGTTTAACTAAATGAGTGAATCCCCAGGAATCAACTGAAAGTGAATATTTAGCGCAGTTGTAAGATCTGCCAAGACCTCTCTAGAACTCATACCCAAATCTTTATAGTTGCTACACCTGTGAGAGAGAGTCCTGCCTTCATTATAACAAGGAGGATGGGCTGTTCAGACACACCTTACAGAGTCCTTTTGGTCTGGCTGCCAACGTCCTGATTAGGATCTTATGCAACTTGAATGGGGAAAAAAAACCTTGAATTTGGAGCTAGACAGATGTGGATTCAATTCCTTGACCACTTATCAGCTGCCCTTGAACAAGTCTTTGAATCTATCAGCTTTATTGCCCTTGTATTTAATTTGAGTATAATTATTACTCACCAGGGCAGTGGTTAGAATCAGAACCCAGTTGAAAAAGAAAGTACACTTAATGTGCTACATAAATTGTGAGGCTCTATAAAAATGTGAGGGATTTTATTATTATTACTAATCTTACCTCTTGAAGCTACCCAAATCAGATGGGCTGTGTGGGTGTAGGATCTGGAAGGCCTCAGAGGCTCACACTTGCAGCTTTTCAGTTGCTTGAAATATTTTAAGGGAGTAGTGATAAAAGTTTCCTTCCATTATATCAATGATATGCATCTATTCTGGTCAGAGCCCAAAAAAGCCACTGCTCTACTAATATATTTATATGCTAGTTGTTCATTGTACAAGGACTCCTGGGAGCTCATGGGGCTGAAAGTGCCAGGATTCCACCTGCTAGGCCATGGACCCACCCGACTCACAGCTGAGCCCACCTGGAGGGGACACTGTTTTCTAATCCTTATCAAGGTGCTGGTTAAACCCACAGTTGTGCTGAATTGGAACATCAGTTAACTGCTTAAATTTATAGTTTTCCCTTATTCCAGCCAGGGAAGTCTGATAGATTCCAACTCGGCGGAGCTCAAAGTTTATGCCAGCATCAAAATTTTCAAGTGAGCAGAATTCTAGTAGACGTTGGTTGTTGATAAAGAAGAGGAACTAACCACAGATTCAGAGACTTCAGATGGAAAAACACTTTAGAGATGAGCCAACTCCACCCCCTCATTTTGCAGATGAGCAAACTAAGGTTCAAAGAAGGGAAGTGTGTGCCCAGTTACACAGCTGGTTAATGGAGTCACCAGAATGCAAGCTTCATCTCTTCCTGCTCAGGAATACCCAGTACCATCTGGAGTCCCTATTTCCTGGATCTTCTGCACTCCACTGCAGGACACATGCAGACACTCGAATACTGGCAGAGTGGTAAAATGGAAGGCCTGCCCTTTAAGGTTGAACCTTCCCCAGCAGCCCCTGGGGCAAACCTGGAGCAGATCCTGCAGAAATGCAGGTAGATATCATCCATTAAGATAGTATCCATATGGGCCAGTGAGATAGCTCAGCGGTATAAGCGCCTGCCTGGCAAGCGCAAGGTCCTGAGTTTGACTCCCAGTACCCACATAAAGGAAAAAAAGGGGCTACGCTTGCTGGCAAGCTCAAGGTCCTGAGGTCGACTCCTGGTACCCACATTAAAAAAGTATCCATATCACGCCCATCCCTTCTGTTTCCTCAGCTTCAATCCTTAAATTTTTCTCAGGAGTTATTCAAGTCCCCTCAAGAAGGGAGAACGCACTGAGTGCCTTAATTAGCTAAAACCCTTGCAAGGGGTTGTTAAGTTGTCCTGTGGACTGTTTGGCCTCAGAGATTAGAAGGTGCTGGAGACCAGTGCATGAGTCAGCATTACACATCGAATACCAATACATAACTTACAGATGTTGAGAAAGATGCCAGGTGAACAACTTGTACTATGGAACAGTTTCAATAAGAGAGAGATAAGGACAGGAGCAAAACAGACTTTTCCTCTCTAAGCAGCAAAAGGAGAATCTGCAGCAAATTCTTTGAAGAGCAGTCCCTAGGGCAGCAGGACAGCTCAGGTGTCTGGTGTTGTCCCCACATCAATCTGAGCCATCTGAACAGAGCATCTGAACAGAGCTGGGGACCTGGGTGGACATTCAGTGGAGGCTGGGAGATGGGAGATGAGTTCTAAAATGACCCTCACACAAACACAAGATTCCTTTCTTGGGGCAACTCCCAAGGGACCAATCTCCCGGGAAGAGATTGGCTCCCACAATTATAAGCAAGTTGCTCCATGGAGTTTGTCTCTAAGAAATGAAAGAAAACATAACCATCACTACATTTCTTGGCCAAAATTGAAAATTGTGCTTTTAAGCCACTGCAGACTTGCTCTTAACTATCTTGAACGCCTCTCTCCCCATAGGATGGATTTTTTAGTTGAGAGTTTTTCTCCTCAAATATGACCCTCATTTCAAGAAGAATAGGTTTAAGGAAAGCCAAGCAGGCCAGTGATATCGCTCAGCAGCACGGGCACCTGCTGGCATGCGAGGTCCTGAGTTCGACCCCCGGTACCCACAAAAAAAAAAAAAGGAAAGTCAAGCAGCAGCCTCTTTTAGTTTTCTGGGCAAATCAGAAAAGAAAACTGGCATAAAAGAAGGAAAAATATAGAAGAATAGCAATAGAAAAATTGCATGTCATAGAACTTGTGGTCTTTAGATTGTCTTGAGAAAGAAAGAGTTGGGGGTCGTGGGCTTAGAGAAGGGTGTGATGCGTCCAACCTGTGGTCCTTGGGCTGCACCGAGTGAAAAGGAATTGTCTTAGGCTGCATATAAAATATATAATATGGTTAATGTATGTCAGTAACGTTACTTTTTTTTTAAAAAAATGTTTATTATGCCACAATCATGTCCAACCCACAGGCCAAAGAGAGAAACCGTGAGGGAAGTTCCATTAGCTTTAGCATTATGGGAGCAGAATGACACAGTAGACATGCTGTGCATTGACCTAAATGACATGTGACCGTGTCTACTGTAAACACGAGAAAATATTGCTGCTCTCTGAGTCTGGAGCCACTTATTCTCTCCCTGACCCAAGTAAGATGCTGAGTCTACGTCCTTCTGCTGTGGTTTCTAATCTTAGACTCTTATGCACCTCCACTGGAGGAACCAAGTGCAGGCCGTCAAAGCCCCTCTGCGTGTGGTCATCTGTCACCCAAAGCCCAGGCCATAGTCTGCAAGCTCCAAACAGCCACTCATATACCCTGACCTGACACCACCCAGGAGCAAACACCAGAGTCCAAGTGACCTTCCCAGGGATTAGGAGCCTGGAGTAAACAGATGTCCATCTGAGCTCTCTTGGCTCCCTAAGACTTTCTGTATGAATGCTAGGCTCTCAGTAGCCACTTATTCAGTGGTGATGCTGAGGATCTGAAGCAGACAAAAATGACAGCCATGGCTGGTCCCCACCCACCAGGTTGTCTTACAAGCACATCACAACATATGTTGGTTATTCAACATTATGTGGGAGAAATTTCAAAGCCAACAGAAAATATGCCACTCTTAAAGCCACCCCTGCAGATTTACCCCAACTATTAAGCCCCCGTATTGTAAATGACAGTGGTTTCCACAACCCCTTCTGTCTTTCACTCCTGACTTGTAATATCCTTTCCTACCCAAGGCCCACAGTCTGCTGAGTAGCACTTGCCAGTACAGCACAGCAGGGCCTAGTTTAAAGCATCCAGGCTCATTACATGGTGACCTACAGCATCCCATAATGAAACCTCCACTGGGAAAGGGGAGCATATTTGTCTACTGTACCACCCTAGATGTAGCCTGCTCTGAGTTATTCCAGTTTACAAATTAGAAACTGGGACCCTGCCCTGCAGGATGTTTGGACCAAAGCCTTTGCTGGATAAGGATAAAAGCAATGCTGTGCCAGGCGCCGGGGATCCTTGCTGATTTCCAATGACTGCTCTCCCAGGTTTGCATGAGGTTTGCATAAGGAAGACAGAGCTAGGCTCTGACCATTTTGGTGGACGGACGGCACAGCTTTCCAAATCTGGCCATGGAAAGAATACCTCACTTCCAGGCAAAGGCCCTGCATCCTCCCACACTGTCTAGAACAAGGGACGAGACATAGTCACAGGGCATGTGCCACACAGAGAAGAAGGTCAGATGCTCTTGACTGACATTTTCCAGGAATAAGCTTTTGGTGGTTTGAAAAAATATTATTCCTGCAAGGTGGGGCCTCAAAGTGAGGGAAAAATACTTAACCACTGGTTGTATGGTCAGTTAACATTTGCTATTGGACTGAGTTAATAAATAGACACCAAAGAGATCTTTAACATCATTTTATGGTTCTAAATGGTTAATGATAAGAGCTATCCCATTCTTTTCCATGTAAAATCTGGCACTTTTTCATGAGATTTTGCATTATCTCCCTATATTTTTTATTAAGGTGAAATTCACATCATATAAAATTAACCATTTTAAAGTGGGCACTTCAGTGGCATTTAGTATGTTCACAATGCTATACAATCACTCCTTTTATCTGGTTCTAAAATATTATATTACCCCAAAATAAAACCCATCAGCAGTTTCTCCTTATTGCTTCCTCTTTTCAGGCCTGGCAACCACCCACCTGCCTTCTCTTCCCATGGAGTTACCTATTCCAGGTACTTCTTGTCAGTGGAATCAGACACTCTGTGACCTTCAGTGAGCGACTTTTTCATTTAGCATAATATTTCTAAGGTTCATCTGTGTTGTAGTACATAGTGGTACTGTATTCTTTTTATGTCTGAAAATAGTCTGTTCTGTGTACACACCACAATTTGCTTACCTGTTCATTCGTTGATGGATGTCTGAGTGGTTTCTATCTTTTGGCCTTTGTGAATAATGCTGCTGCAAACATGTGCCCACAAGGTTCTGAGTGCCTATTTTCAATTATTTGGGACATACGCCAAGGAGTGGAACCGTTGAATCGTATGATAATTCTGCATTTAACTGTTCCATGAACTGCCAACCTGCTTTCCTTTCCCCCATATTTTTACCAACATACTTATCCATTCAGTTTCCCTTCTTGAAGATAATACTTATATTAATATATTCCTATGCCTGGTCCCTTATTTGATGCCTTTGGTCTTAGGCTTTCAAAAGCAGAGTTGTTGGGTTGCTTGAGATAGAAAATATTTGGGGTAAACTAAAAATTTTTGGTGTAACTGAGTAGGAGCCAAAAGCAACATTTATAGAGTCCTGTATGTGTGCTGGGCATCACATGGAGCCTTTTGCCTACTTCCCCTCATTTAACCCTCAAGACAACTCCACAAAAGATATACTGCTGTTATGCCCACTAGACAGATGAGGAAACTGAGGTTCCCACCAAGGACTAGGCGCTTTCCTCCTGAGTCCTACACAGGAACACTCCTACAAAGAAGCTACCACTGATGATGAATAAGAAGCTGTTCTGTTTCCCAGGAGCTCACAGTCTATTTTGGCAGGATATTCCCAGGGCACAGAATGTGGCAGAATAGTTGCTCACCAAACGTAGGTTAAGAAATATGTGTACTTCTTCAGCTGGAACTTCCATCCCCTGTCACGCTGTTATGGGACTTCAGTGCCTGGCACCTATATTTCAACTCAGTGGCTTTCTCAAAAAAGACGTGAATCAGGAATCAGGAAAGGACACAAGAAAAGGCTTAAAATGGCCTTTGTTGTTCTCTTTACCTCTGAATGGCTCTGCGTACATGAGAAGAGAACAGGAAGAAGAGGAAGGAGAAGGGCAGGAGGTCTTTCTAATGGCATTGTGCGGTGGTCTTTCCATACCCAGAGATGAAACTATGTTAGAGTGGCGTGGAATCCAAAAGAAGAAATGTACTGGTAAACCTCTTTCCAAAACCGTAATTTCTCCATTCCATCTCAAGGTCTTATTACTCCTTCAAAGACTCCAAGCTTGGGCCTGCACAGGACCTGAGGCAGCACTGCAGCCTGCAAGGCACAAGAAGCAGTAGCCTCCTGGGGAGGTCTAGACTCCCATGGTAATTCTCACCCCTCTTTCCCACGGTCAGAGATCTGGGTGTATCACCTTCCATCAGTCATTTTCAGCTCCTCTTTGCAAAAGGAGAACTATAAAAACTCTTAGAAGGTGTGGTGGCCTTGCTCTAGATGCAGAAGCTGCCCCAACATGACTCTAGCTGCATTTTTAAAACACACATTTCTGAAACAAAACAAAGCAGAGTCCACCGTCAGGGACCTACCACCCAGGAGCCTGCAAGCACCCGACTGCATGTCCCTCCCCTCTTTCTTAGAGCTGTGAGAAGCAACTGCTTCCCTGGGATGAGTGTCCTGGGTCTTTGCTCACTAGTGCCACCATCTCCTCACATCCCACCCAGGCTCAGGACTGTACCATTCTGGAATTCCTGTCACCTGCTTTGTCCCTGCTCAGGTGGCTTCCCAGATGGACAACCTAGTTACCTGAGCCATAAGTTGTTGCTTTGGACTGCAGTCCCAACTGTGACAGTTTCCCACATTGCAAGGCCTTCCTGTTGTGCCCGGTCCCCAAGCCTTGTTCCCTTACCCTACTGCCCCCTTCCCTGCTCTCCTGCCCCATGGGCTGGCCCTGTATAGATACAGGAGCTCAGGTTGCCAGTGAAGAATATGGGTACCCTGTCCCTGTGTAGGTAACACACAGCCCTCACAGAGACTTTCCTAACTCTAGTTCTTTTCCATTCCCACCAGTCAGTTGGTGAATCAGTCAATAAGTATTTATACACCCCGAACATTTGAGCACCATACTAGACACTGGTGATAGCCAGAGGAAGAAGTTTGCAAATGACTTAGTGTCAAGTGGGAAGTAGACATGAACAGCTTCGGTAGTATTAGGAAACAATCATCTTTCAGGCATTGTCAGGGAGGTGAGGTGGTAGAAAAGGAAAGAGATTTTCAAGGAAGATGGTCTCTGTGTAAAATGTGATTCCAGAAAAGGGCCCTAAGCTATCAAGTCCTCTTTTCTTCTCACCTCTGTCTGGTGGGAGCTATGTTAAGAGTCAGTCTTTGCTACAATTTTACACTTCTCACTGGCTATGAAAAAATGAAAGCCATCTTCCCATGACATACACAGGAGTCATCATTGTGTTCCCTCTGCACACTTGAACTCCTCACCATTGGACAGTAGGCATCACAAGCTCAAATGCCCACAGTGAGCCTGGTAGCTAAAACTAACATTCACTGAACACATTCTCTGTACCAGGAACTGTTTTAACTATATTACATGCACTATTTAACTTATCTTATATCCACAATAATCTTAGGATGGAGGGTCTATTCTTAGCCTTCTTTTTTAGTTCAGTAAACTGAGGCATAGAGAGGTAAAACGATAGTCAACTAGCTAGGGAGTGCTGGGCCAGCCTTTGACTCAGGCTGCTCCATCTAGAAGGTTGGTGCAGGCGGCGTAAGAGCAGAGGGACAGTGCAGCATGCAAACTAGAGAGCTGCAGATTGAATGGACTCCATTCACTGGTCACATCTACCTTGTGGGCTTCCTATTTGCAGCCTCAGCTCTAGGTTTGTTCATCTTGAGGCAAAAATCTTATGTAGTGTTTGCAAACCTTGTGCTAAACATTGGCAGTGTTGTTATACAAGCTATGTGAGTCGCAGTGTGTGTGTATGTGTGTGTGTCTCTGATAGAGAGACAGAGAGAGAAAATAGCAAAGATAGAAAAACAGAGACCCCTTTGAATCAAGCTTTGGTTTCCCAAAGCCTCATGACAGATTTGAAGTTAGGATTATCACCAAACTGAAGGATATACAAAAAGATGAAGTATGGTTAGGGTGGGATGAAGGCAGGAGATAGAAAACCCACTATTCATTCATGTTTTCCTTGACACAGTAATCTACCTTCTTGGTCAGCCATGAAAAGTGTCTCCTGAAGGTCCTTAGACCAAGTCATAATCAGCCACCTCTCACTCCCAGCCCAGGAAGTTCATAATACCTTATGAGGTATGGAGGGAAAGGAAATTTCCCAGTAACAGTCCTCCTCCACAGGCCACAGCCTGGAGGAATGCCTGCCCCATGCCAGGCTGCTCCCTGGAATGCCCTGGTATTCAGAGCAGCTGCTAGAGAAGGACCCAGGGAGTGGAGGGTTGGAGGAGGGAGCTGCTTGAGCATTGCCATAGTAACGGGGGGAGGTTGGAACCCTCCACATCTGGGCTGCAGCCTGAGCCACCTTGATTGGATTTTTCCTCTGAGCCACCTGTGCTGTCTTGAGTAGCCTAGAATCCCCTTTCTTTTTCATCCTTGTTGCTTTTAAACATCCTAATCACTCCACAGGTGCCCACTCAAATCTCACCCTCCTCCAAGGCTTCCCTAGAAACCTCACTGGAATTAACAGCTCCCTTCTCGCTGCTCCCATAACCATTTGTTTGAATTTCCTGTGGGACATTTAACTAGTCTTGCCTTATGCTCCCCAAAAGAAAATAAATTCCTGGAGTTCAGAGTCTCTGCCTTTAATTCCATTTTGAATCCCTTATCCAGACAGCTGGCGAGCGTTTTACTTCTCTTCATGCAACATTATCTAAGAAAAAGACTCAGCACAGAGAGAAGTGCACGTAGTAGGTACTGAACATATACAAACAGAACTGAATTATCTGCTGCTGTACTACAGGGAACAGAAATGTCGGTTTGTGGCTTCCTAGGCCTCAGACATGTCAACAACCCAGGCTCAGGGAAGAAAGAAAAAGGGGAAGGAAGGCAGTCCTTCTTTCTAGGAAAAAGGGTAAATTTTTTTCAGTGGTAGTAGTGGGGTAGTGAGATGTGGAGCATAACACATAAGCATACTTGACCCAGGTAGCTCGGCAGCCAGAGGTTGCCAAATGGAAGGCCATCAACTCAAGAACACTGAAATGTCCAGAACATAGCCAATAAGGAATTTCCAAAACATAGGGTAGTCTCACTTCCAAGTGATACCATTTTAATATTCATTATGGCACCCATGACAACAAGGCCGACGTCCACTGAGGCCAACAATGTTTGCAGTGTGCCTACCCCATAGTGTCCAAAAATATCTGGTATCTGAGCATGTTGCCCAGGCTCAGAGAGCCTCCAACCCCAAATACTGAAATTTCAGAACCACTAAGTTCCTGAGTATCTTCTTTTTCTGACCACATTTAGTATGTGAACCTAGAAATCAGTGTGGCAGTGTGGAAGAGCCATGAGATATTCAGAGGTGGAAGAACTATTATGTCATCTTTTAATACCTGGGAGACCTTGGACAAGTCGTTTAATTTCAGAGAGCCTCAGCGTTTTTTCATCTATAAAAGTTTAACAGATATTTCCCAAGGACAAAATATGTCCTAGATGTTAGGGAAGCTGTAATGGAAATAGATTCCATGTGGAAAGGAAGAAAGATGATTAAATAAGCAATTACCCTAATACAGTGGGTTGTGGTAATAGGGTAGGTAATAGGGTAGGTTTGGTGAAGGACACAGAGCAGGACCTCTGACATTTAGTGAGATCAAGGAAGGCTTCCCAAGGGGAACAAGGTTCCAGCTGAGACTTAGGGGAAGAAGAGAGGCCAAGAAACTCAGTGGTTAAGGTGGCACTGGGGTGATAGTTGGGGAATAATTGTGGTTCCACGTACAGAAGTTGCTGTGAGACCCCAAAACAAGAAGAGAGCCACAAATCTCATGGAGTTTGAGAAATGAAGGCTTTGTCAACTGTGGCTGTGCTTGGTGGCCACTGCTTGCCCCCCCTTTTTCTTGCTTTTAAACAGTGACTGTAGTGAAGACAGCGTCACACTGGGAAACTGGAAAGTTGCAACCCTATCTGCCCCTGGCCACTAACCAGCTTCGCAGTTCTGAACAAATGTTTGCTCTCTAGATTACTTGCCTGTGAGGTAGGGCAAGAAATCCCTCCCCTTTCCACATTACAGTGGATTTAAGGAAGAAATGTTTGCAGGAGCTTTTTAAAAATTCAAATGAGCTATAAGTGGTTGCTCTTGCTAGGACTTTCCCCAATCATAAATAAAACCAAGCCCATTCGTATGTCAGTTCAGAGACTGGAGAAGTGATTGCATCAGTGTTTTTACCTCCTGACTCCCATTCCCAAGGGATCAGGAGATAAATAGCAGTTTCATTCTGATTGGTTTGGTGATATGTCATTTCAGGTCGTAATCAGATTTTGTCCAAAGGAGAAAGTATGCTATTAATAAAAGGTTTTTCTTTGATTGCAATATCTGTGATTACTCTGCCCAGCTGGTTAGGGCAGACTGCCAACGAGCCCGGGGTGGGGGCTTAATCCTGCATAATCCCGAGCTCTGGCAGTTATGACTGAGATTAGGTAAGAGAATGTGGAGACTGAAACTAAGTCTCATCTGCTCATGATCTCTGGGGCCCACTGCGTCCAACCTATCTGAAGCCTTCAAAGCCCCTGTAACATTACAGTCTTGCTTGTACCATCTCCTTTCCTATTCTTTCTCAGGTTTCTTCACTACCACAGCAGTCTCAACCTCTGGGCATGCTGGCCTCTGCAGCTAGCTTCCCATCCTATCCTACCTCAAGCCAGCTCCCTTTCACCCACCAGTATGCCCAGCCCCACATGTGACAACAGGCAGCACAGGGGCCAGCACAGCCTCCATCTCCTCCAAGCCAACCTTGATCTCTCTCATTTCTAGCACTGCATGACTTCTGGCACTTGCTTGTATTTAGTTTAGCATTTAATTACTTTTTTAAAAAATTGCAGGGCATCTCCAGATTATAAAGAACTCACCTGAACATTATTATTTGACTTACATAGTAACACGGGCCAGTGAGTGAAGTCAATGTTATTATTACCTTTCCATCTCAGAGACGAGGAGCCTATGAGGTCCTGTGACTGACCCTACTACCTGGCTCAGCAGTGCAGGACTTTCGGTATTCTAAGCTTTATGAAGAAACTGCATTAGGATAAGAACCAGATCATGCACTTCTCTTCCCCTTCAGCACCATGTCAGTCACATACTTAATTAACACTTTTTGAAATGCAATCCATCTGTGACTACAGGGAAAATAATTCAAATGGTATTTTTACTGAGGAAAATAATTCATTGTTATTAGTTTTATGAGCCTTTTTAAGTATAAAGAACAATATGTTTGCAGCATTATTTTTATTACAGTAGCTCAGTAAATGACTTAAGGTAGACTCATGTAATCTGTGCAAAGCTCCCCGCCCCTGACCCGGGGGTCATCAGAGGGCAGCCAGAAATGCAGTTTTACTCCCTCTGCTCACATGAGCAGCCCCATGCCTCCTGGCAATGGATGGAATGTGCTTGTCAGAACTTGCTCGGCAGGATGGACATGCTGGGCCAGCCCTTGAAAGCCTGGAGTCCCTGTACAGCTGGAGGACCCAAGTCACCTGCACTAAGCCAGCAATGGGCCTCAGCTCCACTCCAGAGCTGTCCTGGAGAGAGGGGAGAGCGGTACCCATCCGTGCATTTTGGGTTGAAGGCATGACGACCTCCCACCTTTAGAGCAAATTTTCCAAGAATTTCAGGACACTTTGAATACTGGGGAGAAATGAAAATGACTTTTTTTCTTTTTTTTTTTTTCTTTTTTTTGTTTGCCATGCTCCATCTGCCTGGAGTAATACTAACTATGACTTAGAATATTTGTGCAGTTCCCAATAGCCCAAGTGCACATTCACAGACATTATCTGCTCTGACCTAAGGACCCTGGAAGGAGGTGCTTGCCTGCTTGCCTCCAGCTGTTTGTTTGCTTTAGGAAGTATGTGCATTCGATCAAATATTTAGAATGGTTCCAAAAGACTAAGAAAAGCCAGTCTCCTTTCCAGCACTGTCCCCAGTTTTCTTCTAAAGAGGCAACACACGATATCATTTTCTTGTGTACTCTAGATTTTTCCCAAGTTTGGAGATAAAGAAAATGAGGCCAAAAGCAGCAGAGTGACTTTCCCAAGGACACGTACTGAGTAAACTTTTCTTGCTTCTCAAACTAGAGTCTCCCCTACACGTGTGGCTCTCAAACTGTCCTTTAGCCGAAACCCAGCTCATATGAAAACTTATAAGAACACAAGCAAAACCAGGCTTCTTTGAGAAAGGCACTTCAGAGATGGAGAGGAAGAGGTTTGGGTACCTTGAAGGGATCACGGAAGCTAGTGGAGTTTGGGAGTGACAGTCTATTTATAAGGAGGCAGCTGCATTGGATGAGACTAAAGACATACCATCTATATCAAAACAAGGAATCAGGGCCGGTGAGATGGCTCAGCGGCTTAAGCACCTGCCCGGCAAGCGCGACGGCCCGAGTTCGACTCCCAGAACCCACATACGCAAAAGGGGCCGGTGATATCGCTCAGCGGCACGGGCGCCTGCTGGCGCGCGAGGTCCTGAGGTCGACCCCCTGGTACCCACAAAAAAAAAAAAAAAAAAAAAAAAAAAAAGAAAACAAGGAAGCATAAAAGCAAAAGGATACTGCTTGCCTGGCACTGGGTGATGTGGCACAGTTACTATATTAGCTCATGCATATATGTTCTGTGCATTCATCAATTATTATTTATCAAAACTATGGAAAGGGAAAAACCTCCATGCAATGTTAGGAATGCAGATCTAAACCCATTCGGAGAAGTGAGTTCATCTGCAGTCAGCCTCGAGTCCCCTGTGCAGCCCTCTGGGACAGAGGTGGCAGCCCAAAGCCTGGTGACTCTGAAATATACCACACTGAACATTCCTCAGGATGTGTTATCATTAAAGTGAGAATACTTCTCTTCACTCCCTCTATGATTTGGCCTTTGCATTTTAAGCCTTAATATTACAATAAGGTAGCGTTTGGCTTTTAATGGCCTTGAACTTTTGTTAACATTAAATGAAGGGAGGAAATGGAAAGGAAAATAGAACCATATCTGCACTGCTTCTGGATTGCATAATTGTATATTTTTGCTACTCCATTAGTTTTCAACTATTGCAGCCTGTAAACTTCTCCCCCATCACCACTGAGAAAAGAAATAAGTCAGTTATTCTGCTATTGCTGCAAAGTTTGCAGAACTCTGAATTCCTTTTTCTGGTATTAAAGACAGTGATGCAACTTTTAATTTAAGGTCTGTTTTTTTAATTACCACCTGTGTGGGAGACCCTGAATCACACAAGGGTTTGGTTGTCCTCTTGCTTTTTCAAAAAACACTCTTTCCCTCCAAGAAGCAATGACGTTTGAGGACTTAAGTATCCTTGTCCCTTCATTTGTGGAAGCAGAAATTTCCCTTCATTTGTGGAAAAGAAAGGCACTACCCCATCCCAGCCACTCCTAACTGACAGATGACCTCAGAGGCTCACACTTTCCAAAAATAAAATCTCACCTAGTTGCTTTACCGCACCCACAAATATTGGCTCCAAAATCTACCAAACAGTTTTGAGCAGTAAAAATAAGAATTGGCTAACCAAGGTCTTTCACCGTAACCATGGCTACAGGTTTTATTAGCACTAATACCAGGATGTGGTCAGATTGGATGTATACAGAAGTATGAGCGGTATCAGAGCGTGTGCTCATAAATTCTCCACATTGGAGGCACAGCTCCTGATGACTATGATTCATAAAAGATCTGGGAGAAAGGGAGGGCGGGGTGGGAGGGTAGAGGGCTGCATCAGTAAGAAAAGCTCAGTGTTCTAATTTTAGCTTTAATTCAGCTTTTTAATATCCCCTAACATACCACTACCTTGCATTTAGATTGCTATTTTATTTTCCCTTCTCAGCATTCTTTCGCAAGTCTTGTCTGTTCTTCACAACAATCTTGAGAGATATCCAGGATGGGTAATAACCTCATTTCTTAGATGAGGAAAGGGCTCAAGAAGCTTAACTGATTTTGTCCAAGGTCAACAGGACGGAACAGGGACTATTACTGGGTCCTCTGACTCCTTGCTTAACATTCTTCTACTCCACATGGCCCAGCGCCAATGTCTAACATGTACTCGTTCCTCTTGCAAACCTCCCTCATTTTTATCATTTGTCTGAGTAGCCAGAGACCAGGGTCAAACAATCAAAATGGATATGCAGCTGCTAAGAAAGGCTTGCCTTTGTCCTCACGTGTATTTTTCAAGCTATTGCATGACTGATAAGTGATCGCACAGAGAATAGGCAGTGTTGTCCCTTCTCCTGAGGGCTTAATGGTGCAGGGGCTGCAAGCGTTGTTCATCTGCAGGGATCAGGTGGGTGAACCGGACTAGGTGAAGCAGGTGAGGTGGGGGATCAGAGAGAGCACAGGCCTTTTTAAAGCTGGCTGCAGCAGCTTTATGGGAAGTTATATGACTATGAGGGAAGTGAGTGTGGCTAAATCTTAGGACTAAGATTGAGAATTTTAGATAAAATCAGAGGAGGCAGAAAAATAATTTAAAAAATAAAAGCACTTGTGTGTTAGATACAGCTCTTGGACTGCCAGTGAGCACTATGCCTACTCAAAGGAGTTTCCTGCCCCTGGGGCCCATCGCCCTTGTCGTATGTGATGCTGTACTGCACTTCTCTACTGGTGCGTTAGGTCTTATTAAATCTGAGCTCCTTGAGGCCACATTAGCCATCAAGTCAGGAATACAGGTGGCAGCTTTCAGATGTTGGGAGATGAATGCTTGGGTGAATACACCACAACGTCATCCTGTGAATGGTGGCTGCATAGTGAGTGATTACAGCAGGATCACTGAACTCTGGAAGGACTGAATTCAAACCTTATTTTGCCTCTTAGTAACTCCATGGCCTTGGGCAAATTTCTTAATCTCTGATAGCCTCAGTTTTTGCTTCTGTACAATGGGGACAAAAAGGCTTCTGCTGAGTTGTTGCATGAGACCTTGTAAAGCCTTGATCACACACAGAGTTGTATACTAAACAAGGATTCGACAAATGGTGGCTTTTGATTCAACAGATGATTGCCTGCTCTTGTAAAAGGCAATAAAACATTTGCCAGCCCTTTGTTTTGAGGCTTTTACCTCTTGAAGTATCAAGTCTAGAGAGGTGGATCAGAGGAAAACAAGTGATCATTCTAGCTGAAATGAAAAGGAGAAAGTTGATAGCAATGGGCAAAACAAGGCTCCCCTAAGACATTAGATCCTGGAGGTCAGGAGGGCTGAAGGAGGGAGCAGCAGCTGGATGAGTGGAAACAAAATTAGCAAGGAAGCAGGGAGAGCAGAATGTGTCTGCCCCAATTCCCTGAGACAGTCAACTTGCCCTTTAAGCCAATTCAGTGAAAACTGATCAAACTGAGGTTAGAACAAAATAATTCCTTAATAAAAGGATGTTGCTACCTTTCATAGAATATGAATCATATAATAATGAAGGTGCTTTACAGTTTTAGCAGTTTTAAGGCACGCTCCCTGAAATATACTTAACTTCCTGCTTCACACACACTGTTTCATTTGCTCTACCCAGAAATGCACTCATTCATTCATCTGCTCAGCAAATACTGCTGGCACACATTGTGCCAGGCACAGTGCCAGAAAGTGATGCGGTCAGTGGGTAGAATATCAGATCCCAAGGTGCCACTGCCTCTGTCCACAGAAAAGAAAGCTGTGCTTCTGGTGTTTACACGAGTGTTCCAGACACCGCTGTGTTAGAGATGGAGGCGAAATCCTTGGTTATGAGTTTTCTGGTTTATGGGAAGAATTAGGAAATTTCCTTGCTGATCTCAGGGAGGTAAGTATGAGGAGGCGCTGACTTCTCACAGCCTGAGACGTCGTGTTCCTTTACATCTAGCGTGGTTGAAATTTGCAGGGAATTAGAGAGACACCGTTTCCAGTGGATATGGCTAAGAGTGAGCCAAAAAGGACAAATTATTCTCAGAGTCTGCGACCTGGGTCCTTTGAAGACAATATAATTGGGGATGACAAAAGACAGAGAAGAAGAAGGAAGCAGGGAAAGGAAAAGAGGAAAGGATTATAAAGGAATTAGAGATTCCCAGCACTCTATTTTTCCATAACAGAAAATCAAAGGAAGTCCAAATGAAAATCTTTTTTTAAACTATTTTGATTGTTCTTTTTTTTTTTTTTTTTTTTTTTTTTGTGGGTACCGGGGGTTGACCTCAGGACCTCGTGCGCCAGCAGGCGCCCGTGCCGCTGAGCGATATCACCGGCCCCTTTTTCGTATGTGAGTTCCGGGAGTCGAACTCGGGCCCTCGCGCTTGCAAGACAGGCGCTTATGCCGCTGAGCCATCTCACCGGCTTGATTGTTCTTAAATCATTCTCTAATAATTATTTTCTTGGCATCACTGTCGAGAGGAGAGAAGGTATCTTTTACTTTCCCTGCATGTCCTAGCATGGCTTAATTAATACTTGATTGATTGAAAGATTGACTCATTTGAACCTGAAGTAAAATGGAGCTTTTTAATTTTCTTTTCTGTTGAACCTGAAATAGAGCATATAGTAATTAGGAAGAGATCCCTTGTTATCAGAAAGTCCCAGCTATAATAGGCTTTTTGTAACTGAACAAAAGGAAGGTAAGTGATTACTTAGGAGCTGATAAAACAGACACACACCCCTCTCCCACTGCTTTTAGTGATGATGGGATTTTCTTGATCATTATTTCCCCCTCAACTGAATTTTGTGGCTAGAGGGTCTGACTGGACAGTTCACTAAATAGGTGGGCAATTATTATCCCAATCCAGCTACAGCTGGCTGTGCCCTTCACTACTTCTGCTCTTTCTCTCCAGTGACCTGGATTGACTGACTGATGTTTATCCAAGATTTCATTTTTTGACATGACAGAAAACTAGACCTTTGGAAATGGGGAAGAGGATCAGAGGGAGGGGGTGCGGGGAAGAAGGGAGTTAAGGGACAGAAAAAGATTGATGCGTTAAATGCATTTGCCAATTTACCAAATGAACCTCACCATTCTATATAACCAACATGCATATAATAAAAAATTTAAAATTCTTTAAAATCTCACTTTTCCTTCCCAACCCTTGAGTTAGTTTCATTTATTCATGCAGCTACATGGTGTATTCTGGGCATCCAAAAAGAACAGAATAGTCAGCAGTGGCCCTGTTCTCATGGAGCCTGTATTCCAGTGGAGGAAGACAGGCTTTAAACATGTACAGCACCATGACCTGGGCATCATGGGTGAATGGGGAATTCTAGAGTAGAGAATACCACAAAGGCAATAAGATGAGATCGTGTGACAGAAGTTGACTGGATTAGGAGAAGCCCCTTGCTGAGGTAACATTGGAGGAAATTTAAATGGAAATGCATTTGAGCTGAGATCTGAGTATTTTGAAGTACTCATGCCACAATCTCAGAACAAATATACAAGGCAAAAGGGCAAACAAGTCCCTGATCAGGGGGACAGAACAAAAGTAGGTGTGGTCAGGGCACAGAAGACAGTAGGGAAAGCAAGGCAGGGTAGAGAAGGAGCAGGGACTACATAATGGAAGCAAGGGACAGGTGATGAGGGACTTTTGGGATATAATAAAGGATCTGAGATTTTACACTTCAGGTGATGGGAAGCCATAGGTTATAAACTGGAGGTGGGAGCAACATAATCTGGTTCATGGAGGAAGAACAGACCATAGTGAGGGAAGAATAGACCTGGAAGATTGATAAGGAAGCTGCTGCAGTACCCCGGGTGACAGACAACAGTGACTGAGACACAGAAACGGAAGGAAGTACATGGATTTGGAATATGGGGGTAGAGTGTATGAGACAAGCTGATAGGATGCAGGTGAATGTGAAGCAAAGGAGAGAGACAAGGATGAATGGTCCCTCTACTTAGTCCACATGTTAAAAGAATTCATTCATTTTTTAAATATTTACAAGCACCTCTTATGTGATAGGCACAACACTAGACTTTCAGGTCATACAGAGGACTGAGACTCTCTCCACTTGAAGCGAGTATGAAAAACAGATCAAGTACAAGAGAATGTTTAGAATATAGAACCCTTTGTATTTTTCTCTATTCTTATGATTTTTCAAAGAAACAAATAATTATAATACAGTGAGATCAGGCTCTGGAGGTAATTGCCTCTAAAGAAGCTCACAAGAGATAGAAATCAGTTTGGGGATGGTGGAGAGGGAACTGAGAGAAACAGAAGACCTCACAGAGGAGGCTTGAATAACAGGAACATCCCAGTGTATTAGTCAGCTTTTTTCACAGGACACGGTACTAACACCCACAGTTTGAGGAGACGCTTAATTTGGCTCATGGTTTAAGGGGGTTCAGTCCATGGTCTGCTGGCTCCAAGACAGGAACATCATGATGGAAGAACACAGTGGACCAGAACTTCTCACTTGATGGTGGCTAGAAAGCAGAGCTGGAGAACAGTGCCAGAGAGGAAGGAGCCATGAGCCAGATACAGTACTCAAGATCACACCTCCATGAGCCACCCATATATACCCAGAAGTGTGCTTTACTAATCCCCCGGACACCTCTCAAGCCAATCAAGTTCACAGTCCAGCTTACCCAGGATTAGCAGAGCAAAGCACAGCAATCAGAGACAGCAGGGAATTTGGGGAAACTTAGGAAAGTGTGGCATTGTAGAAGATGAGACCAGGGTGATGGGGGGGACAGATTACAAAAGACTTGTCCTCCTTGCTAAGGAGTTATATTTATTATGTAAGTGACAAAGAGCCAAGGAAGGGTTAAACAGACAAGGCGGGACCACATTCAGATTTTAGAAAGATGAATTGAAGGAAGGAAAAGCTGGAGACCAGTTTGAGGGACTAGACAAAAGCAGTAACAGTAGACATGAGAAGGTGGCACCCCTACATCAGGACCCTTTCTTTGCCTTTCCAGCCCCACCCTCCATTCATGTACCAGGCAGAGGGACAAATGAGGTCCCAATCAGATGAACAGCTCCCTCCCCAAAGCCCTCCCTCACCTTCCATGTTCACCCAGTCCAGCTGCACTGCCTCCCTCTCTCCTGAAAATGCCATGCTCTTTCCCGCTTCAGAGCCTTTGCACTGACTGTTTGTGCCACCTGGAAGGCACTGTCCTTAACTCTGCACAGCCAGGTCCTTGTCATCCTTCAACTCTCAGTTCAAAGTCACCTCTGTGGAGGTCACTGCAATTATTTGCTTTATAATTTTCCTTTATAATTATATTACTGACATAATTGGGTTCACTGTCTTCTCCCAGTAGAACTCTCCCAGTACTATCCCAGTAGTACCGTGGTTTATCTTGAATATATCTGCAGTGCCTATGACAGTAACTGACATGTACTGACTAGGTGCTTACTAAATACATTAGCAGAAGGGAAGAAAGGAGACAACAAAAGGCCAGCATAGTATGGAAGTGAGAAGGGGAACTTGTGTCCCATTCCACACAATTCCACAGACACAGGGTGTCTGTCTAAGCCATTATAATTCTGCCTCTGATGATGTCTCCAGTTTAATTTTGAGATGGCTGCTTTGAAAAAGAATGATGAAAGAAATAATGTAGAGCCTCCTTCCTACAGGAAAACTAGAGAAAGATGGGGAAAGGCTTTTTAAAGGAGACCTGCATAATCAAAATCATGACTCCAGAACCATTTGAAATTTGAAAAAGACAAAGAAAACCATTAGCTGATGAGTAAAGGGATGTTTATTTGGACCACCCTATTTGTTTGGGTCAAATCATCAGGACTCACATTTATTGTCAGGCTAGGCTCCAAGGTACTGATTCATTTAATCCTTACAATACCCTATCATTATTAATTCCATTTTACAAATGAGAACACTGAGCCACAGACAGAGAGGTTAACTTGCAGTGTGGTACAGCTAGTGAATAGCACAGTCAGAATTCAAATCCAGGGGATTTGGTTTGGAACCACCACCCAAAATCACTGAGGTGAACCACTCATGGGTCCAAGCTGTCCCATGGGACAGTTGTTGAAATCATCACAGCTTTGTTGTAAGCATTACCACAGGAGCTTTTTTGTTATGTGTATTAGTCAGGTAAGGCTAGCTGCTATAGCAAAACCTCCCCAAACCTCAGTGGCCTCACCCAAAAAGGTTTATTTCTCACTCACTTTGCCATCCATTGTGATCATCAAAGGACCTCTCTCCACAGAGCACTTAGGAACACCTTCCATCACTGCTGTCCCCGAGCTCTTGGAGTCCTTCCCTGGGTCCTTTGCAGATGGCTAGAGGAGCAAGCAAAAATAGGCAAGGAGCAGTCACAGGGCCACATAGGGGTGGACAGATGGGCTAAGGGGGCAGTCTTGCTTGTGCTCAGGAAGAGTGTGGTGTGTCTCTTGCAAAGCACTGCCAAGGTACAGATTTGTCAGGATTTTTTTAGGGGAACCTGGCAAGAAGGTGAACCGAGAGTCAGAGGACCTTGGTCTAGCCCTGATGCTACTAGGGGTTGTTAGTTGGGGTAACCTCCAGCAAGAGGTCCCAGATGTCTCATCAATAAAGTAAGAAACTTCAATCAGGTGACCCATCTCAGGGTTGTTCTAATCCACAATGCCCATATAATTAAGCATCATTTTATTATTTTTAATAACCATAGTACCTTAATCATTTCTGTATTGATGATCTATTTGTGCTTTTGTTCAAAATTGCAACCATATTTATAACATCGATCCTGAGAGAAAATACTATCTATTTTTCCTTGACAGTCAGTATCTAGTTACACATCACATATGCATGCTCTAGAGAATAAAACAGCCTCCAACTTTTATTAGGACTAGTTATTTGAAGCAATTAATTTAATTGGGGGAAATATAGTTACCTATTTTAAAATGCCTACAGCTGCGTTTAAGTAATAAACATAATGTTCTACAAGCAGACTATTTGCCATGATCTGACAATTTTTGTACAACACAGTGCTTACATCTATTAGAGGGCATCTAAGCATGCCAGGTTAGCAAGGTGAGACCCGTCAAGAAAATATATCCCCAGAGCAGCAGAGTAATAACCACAGACTATTGTTTCGCTCGGTGTGCTCACAGCCAGAGCCTGGGTGTCTGATGTGTGTGATGTTATCATCACTATGGGGATGTTGCAAGGCAGGGGAGTCGAGAGCTGGGGCGAGGTTTGGATGGACAGAATGGAGAGGGCTAGGGCTGAATAAGATGTTTTAAGCCTCCAGGAGAGATGGCAGGAGTCAGGGACTGTTTGACAGGATTCTTACTTTGGGAAAAAAGAGTGTGTGTGTGTGTGTGTGTGTGTGTGTGTGTACCTAGATTTGGAGAACTCACAGCAGACTAAAGGTAGAAAGAGAGTAGAGCCACACTGTTCTTTTGGGTCCTTTTTTGGGAGAAGCAGTGGATCCAGCTGTTCATCTCATAAAAATCCCAGTGAATGTATTTTTTCTCTGGGTTTCGACTTCTGGAGGACACTCGATAGTGTATTAATAATTGAAGTTGTTGCTGTAAATGTAGATGCTCACCTGGAAAGGTACCCGAGGGTTGAAGAAAAACATGCCAAGCGTATTCTTGGAAATGCTTTTAAATAAATTTCTCTGTGTCTCAAGACGTTTCAGACAACCTGACCATGTGTTCGCTGTCTTTGTAATTCGGGTGGTAGCTCAGTTTCACCCACTCAGAGCTTCCATTGCATTCCCCATGGGTCACTTTTGCCTGGCGCCTGAGTGCACAGCGCTGGGAGTTTCTTCCCATGGCACTTACCATATTCATGCTTTCACTCCTATCTGGATGGTTCTCTGATGCATATTTGCTTCCACACTACACTTCTTTTCATACGTGTCTGCAGTACATAATGTTTATGTTCCTTGTGTGGAGTTGGTACGTGTGCATAACACATCCCAATCCCTTTTTTCATCCTCTTTCCCTCCCCTCCTTCTATCTTTTTATCCTGTTCCCATTTGAGAAAGATCTGTCTCTTTACTTCCTACTGTCTATTTTTTATTTTGCTCTTTACTTATATTTTAAGTTTTTCGTGTAAGAGAAATCAGGCAATAGTTAAGCTTCCGTGTCTGATTTATTTCATTTAACATTATGGTTTCAAGGAATACCTATTCTCCTACAAATGACTCAAGTTAATCTTTATAGCAGAGTAGTACTGCATCGTGTATAAATACCACATTTTCTTTATCCACTTATTTTTTTGATATACATATAGGCAGCTTCCACGATTTAACCAGTATGAATTGTGCTGCTATAAATATGGGTATGTGGGCCGGTGAGATGGCTCAGCGGCTTAGGCGCCTGCCCGGCAAGCGCGAGGGCCCGAGTTCGACTCCCGGAACCCACATACAAAAAAGGGGCTGGTGATATCACTCAGCAGCACGGGCGCCTGCTGGCGCACGAGGTCCTGAGGTCGACCCCCAGTACCCACACACAAAAAAAATAAATAAATAAATAAATATGGGTATGTGTGTAGTGTGTATCACTGTAATACGATGTCTTTAACTCTTTCTGGAGGATACCAGAATATGCTGCGTCAAATGGAGCTTCAAGTTTTAGTTTGAACACTAAAAGGACAGGGATCTGGTTGCTTGTCCTGAGATGGTCAAGCCCCAGTGTCATTCCCAACATGTAGTGAGGGCTCATAAATCACTGCCCGATGAGAGAGCAGACATCTTGACTGTTGTTTTGTTTTCCTCATTTTCCCTTAATCCTCTACATGCTGACACACCTGCCCCTTCCGCCGCACTGCTGCCATAGCCCTTCTGTCCCTTGCACACAGCTTGGCCACAGGACTCAGAGTGCACTGCTGCTGTTTTCGTTTCTCTGCCTTGCTAGACTGGGAAGGGCTCTGGATGACCTCCAGGAAACCAGTTCCGGCCCAGATGCCCTGACTACACACAGCAAGAAAGAACGCCGAAGGAGGTGCCGCACACAGGCCAACCTGTGGCTGTGTGAGGAGGCGGCCCTCTTCACTGCCGCTCCCGGCCACCAATTCATCCCCTCATTCCTGTGCTCCCAGATGGCCTCGCTCACCTTTATAATACTTCGCACAAAGCTGACAGTTATCCAGAAGCACTCAAGCTGCTTATTGCAAACATAAATTCCTAGGTTGATGTCAGGTCTACTGGATCAGGATCTCTAAGAGTGGGGCCTAGGAATCTGCATCTTTAACCCCCTGAGTGACAGCCTGGCCAGAAGTTCGTCTGGCTGTCCTTGGAGGTCACTGGGCAGAAGAGATAAAGCAAGCACAACGATAATCCCAACCCGAGACAAAGCACAAAGGAAGGACCTGAGGAGAGGCCCTAGGGGAGGCCATTGTCCCCTACTTTTAATTATAAAATAGTCCTGTGTGCCTGCCCAGGAGTCTGCAGCTACAGCAGAGGAATCTCTTACAGTTCTGATAGAGACCTGAACCTCTCTCTCCTACAAGAAAGCTGAGGATTTGTGCCATTTAGAGGTCACTCTGGGGTTGGTCTTAGGATTTAATTGGATGCCTTCATGGTCCCTATCCTGAACATTTCTAGAAAGCACTTACTATTGGACAGACACTATTCTAGAACTTTACATGTATCTTTTATCTAATATGCAGGAATAATGAGTGGCTGATGCAGATTAGAATGTCCTAACCACCCCCCACCATCTTGGAGAGTTCCAGAAGAACACCAGCCCCAGGCAAGCCCAGAACACGACATCGCAGCAGCTTTTGGCTCACAGAGCATGGATCAGACCTCCCTGAGGAATGGCTCACCCCTGTACACTTCCCAGGTTCCCAAAGCCTGGGAGGGAGGCTGGGGCCTACAGACAGCTGGTCATTCTCCTCAGGCCTCACCTATGAGCTCAACAGTCCTCCAGACACCAGCAGATATTCCCCAGGTGACCCTTCTCCATACAGTTATTGGATGAAAATCTAGAATCACAGCCACAAACCTACAGACCAGCCATAAGCAGGCTGGTCACTCATGAATTTTCATTTGAATGAGATGGGGGCTTGTAGTTCTTTGCCAATGATGATTGGACTTAGAGGTCAGGGTTGGGAGGAAAAGCTCAAGGCTGGGATTAGTCCATTGTTATTTGGAGATAACCCACTGTTTTATGGATTATGTTTGTATAGTATTTTACAGTTTACAAAATGCATGAAATAGATTGAGCCTTCTTAATCCTCACAACATCATTATGAGGGAAGCTTATTAACTTCTTTGTGTAGCAGAGGCTCAAGAACTTGCCAAGGTCATGCAGGTTAACCCAGGGCTCAAACCCAGGTCAATCTTCTGGTCCCGGTATCTTGCTCCCCATCAATACCTTATACAGATGCAGACAGAAGCTAGAGGAAAAAAGAAGAATGGCTCTCTCCCGATCCCCCAGACATTACAGAGGATATAGAGATAATAATATTTGGTTTCCAGAGAAATGAAGGTAACTCCTCCCTTCTCTCTTCACACCCGTCCCCCCACAACCACAGTCAAACAGTGAAGGCTGATTGGCACCTATTGTTGGTTTTACAAAAACAGATGAATTCTATTTCAAATAGTGTCAGCGATACTTGAAAGCCAACAAAAGGCGAAGGTCTCCCAGAGTGCATTCTACAGCGCAGAGTGCAGCTTCTTTTGCAAAACATCCCACGGAAGCGAAGCACCAACTTTTAATTCATACCACCAAGGAGATATTTGATTGTTTCCTGGAAATGCTAATAATGCAAAGCTCATAAATACTAATGAAACACTATAGATTAGCAGAGCTCAGCAAGTAACCTAGGGGGGCCTAGAAGAGAATTATTAGATTAAAAAATATAAAGAATACCTTTTAATGGAATTTTCCCCAGACTAGGTTCCCAAATGTTCATGAATACTCTCTTTGGCTGTGTGGAGAACAGACTCAAATAAGTACTTTTAGGAATGCAGAAGTGAGTTATTGACTTAGCCTTAGTTTGAAAAGAAATCTATTTATTCAAAGGCTATTTTAGGTGTCATGGGATGGATGAGTTTAAGACAAAGGTGGAAGGGGTAGGAGGCCCTGGGACACACAGAAAAGCACGTAATTCAAATGCATGCTTTTACTTCAGCCAACTAAGCAACCTCAGTTGGAGTTTGCTTATTATATTTGTCTTTTATGACATGATCCTTCAATAATAATAACTCTCCTAGAATATACACAGCTCCATGATGTCAGAAACTATAACTCTTTCATTCATTGCTGAATCCACACCACCTAACAAAGAGCATGGCACATATTAGGTGTCCAATAAATGTTTGTTAAATGGATAAAGAGCTCTTCTAAAACATTTACCACCAGTGCCAAAGAACTATTTATCTCTTTACATAGCTAAGTATATTTTCTTTCTCTGAGAAGTGGGAGCAACACATAAAAGCATAAATGGTTTTCTCTTTTTACCATAAATGACAGGTAATTCAGAACTTATTTTATTACATAACTCATAAAATCTTTAGGTGACCTAATAAGTTATTTTTCTTTAAGAGGAAAAATAAAAACCATGTTCCAGAGCTTTTTATATCTTTGGATCTTTTCCTAAAGGGCGGCTCTGATCACAACTTCTCCTGTTACAAAGCTCCCAAATGAATACCCATCTCTACTCTGTCCCTGACGTGCCCGTCTAGCTTATCTTCAGTCATCTCCTCTCCTACCCTGAGCCCCAGGTTCATCAGAAGATGTCATGTTCTCCCGCTCAGGCTCTAGAAATTTCTCTGCCTAGAATGTCTGAACATTCTTTTCACCTATATTTCTCTGTCAAAACCCTACTTATCTTTCAAGATCCTTCTTAAGTGTCTCCACCTTCATGAAAACTTTCCTAATATTCTCCTAAAGCTCACTGCCCTTCCTCTCTCCACAGCTGTCCCCAGGAGTGGGCCTTTGGTGCCCTTCTGTTCCCTTCAGAGATAAATATCACCCTGATGCAGAATAATTTATCAGTAATTGTGGTGATGATCATCCTCTCACATGAATCACTGATTATACATGCAAAGGTCACTTGGTCCCAGGAGGGCTATGTGTAGGATCAAAGTAGAGAAAAGGACCCAAAGTCTTCCACAACAAATGTGCTAAAATTTCATGGGCCACAGAAGTCTAAGGTAAAAGCAAAGGCCATAGCCAAGGGAGAAGGTAAGCCCAGAAGAGAGGGAGTGTTATGAAAGGAGAGCACCGAGGGGTTATAGGAGCACTGGGGACTGCTTTTCTCTACAAAGAGCCAGGTATCTGGTGGTGTGTGGGCAGATCCATGACATAGGATGTCCCCAAGCCCCAGGAGGGGCTTTGGAAGAGGCTCCAGTAAGGGGATGTAACTTCTTTTCTCTGTTGCATGCTGAATTTAAATGTGGGCAGCCATGTGCTTTCTATAAACCTGCACTTGGGCAGGACTCAGGTTTTATTTTATGTTTCTTTCAGCATTTGGCAAGTGCCTAACAATGGAAAGTAAATCTCTGCAGTCTTTGCTACAATAGACTGGGAAAAATGTTTAAGTCAGTCTGGGGAAGAGCCAAGGACTGTAAGATACTGCAGATCCTGGGCTCCTCGCCAAAAATGGGTTAACTCCAATACAGAGGAGTAGGAGGCCCCAGAGCAACGCCTGTGAATAGCTCACCTGTTAGAGATCCGGAGCCAAACTCCCCAGGAGCAAGGCCAACTCGGCCACTTGTGACTTGTGTCTCCATCTCTTCAGCTGCGGAATAGGGGAATCATGGTACCTATTTCACAAGGCCGTAATGAAGATTAAGTGACTTAATAGGAGTAAAGTGCCTAGAACAATGCCTGCATAGAATTAAGTGCTTAATAAAATTTAGCTAAAAGTATTATTGTCTTCTTATAGCATTACTTCAGTTGCTGTAGGCCAAAGGGCACAGTAGTAATTGCCAATTTGTATAATTGCAAAAATTGTACAAATCAGGAGTAGGGTAGCACTCCACCCAACCAGGACTAAGGTCAGGTGGGGCCTGGGAGGTGCACAGGTCACTGAGCACGTGAGACATTTACAGAGCACATTGTCCAAGGAATGACACCTCCAAGGACAAGCCCTGGGGTACTGTGTATAACACACCACCCGAGAGGGCCATACCTTTATCCTCCAGTACAAGGCAATAAAATGAAGCCTGAGCTAACCTGCATCTGTCCACGATCGCTGCACCATCCTGTTGCTCGCTTAAAAGATAAAATGCTTGTGAAAGTGACTAGGAAAAGTATCGAGTGAAATACCTCACAAAATAGTATTATCATCATTAGTTCTTCCACTTGCCCGGCACCTTTGCAAGACACCTGGACTCATTATCCAGAAGTCTGGCAGCTCTGTGTGCCCCAGACATGTCACCTCCCCATTCTGAGCTTTATATTTGTCATCCTTAAGTGAGAGTTGGTCAGGATGATTTCTAAGTCTCCAGCCTAAAAATCAGTGACTCTGATATTTGGGTCCAGGGCAATGTCTTGCACCAAGAAGTCTTATAAATTTCCTTGAATCATATTCCTCCTCAAAGTCTTGTTTGGACCCAAGAACCCATGGATTCCAGATCCCAAGGAAGCCTGTTGTACTTAAGAGCTGAGCCTGGAGAGGTAGAGAGGTGACAAAGGAAGAGGAGAATAGTCCTGCTCTACACTGAGGTCAGCAGAGGAGCAGGGAGGCATCCTGACTCCACCCCAGTTCCCAAGGAACTTCAAGGCCCCTTTCCCCCTGAGAAGAGGGAAGGAGACTTGGGAACCAAGCAACTGAAAACAGAGATGAAGGTAAGGAGGGAGAAGAAGGTAGAAATTAGAGGAAAGCAGGCACAGAAGCGGGACATAAGGAGGGGAGGAGGCATTGAGCAGGGAAGACAGCAAGCAAATAGGAAGGCAGGAGGCAAGACAAGGACTGATGACCTCTTAGCCTTGAGGAAGCTCAAGTGTCTCCCGCCATAGGCAGCAAGATGTAGCCGTTTCATCCTGTGCTTCAAAAACGGCAAGGTTTGTACACCAAATTTCAGTGGAAAAAAGAGCAAAAGAACATTGTGTAGAGTCTAGGGAGCCACCCCCTAACCAGAACACTGGACATACACATTGATTCATTTATTCAACAACTCTCGATCACTTACTGTGTATCAGCCCTGATATCATATTAATTCTTTTATCCTAAGCTTAATATCGTGTCTACATAGCAGGAACTAGTTAGTGCTTATTGACTAAATGCATGAAATTACCTTGTTTATTGAGTCTTAGCACAATTTCAGTGGACTCTTTGGAAATCTGCAATTTCTTCCCTTTCCTAAGCCTAAAATCAGTGATGCTGTTAAAATTATAGACCAGTCCCATTGCATTTCCCTTGAACTGTCTCTTTTAATCTCTTCAGGTCTTATTTGTGGCATGCTCAAACTCAAAGCTGAAAGAGGAGTAAATTCCAAGTGTCCAAGGAAGGCTGTGTCTTCTTGAACCCAGGACTTGCTACTGAGTTGCAAGGAACATCTGTCCCCATACTAGCCAAGCACCATGGAGAAAATCAGCTCCTTCTTCAGCTCTATCTGGGACACCATCATGACCAAACACGAAGAGGGCATCTTCAACACCATCTGCCTGGCTGTCCTCCTAGGGCTACCATTATTGATGATCCTCACCCTCCTCTTCGTCTGCTGCCATTGCTGCTGGAGCCGAGCAGGCAAGAACCGCGAACAGCCAGAACGACACAAGAAAAGGAAGAAGAGGGATGAAGAAGACCTCTGGATCTCTGCTCAGCCCAAGCTTCTCCAAATGGAGAAGAGGCCATCACTGCCTATCTATTAGCAATAAGTACAGGTGTCCTCCCTCCGGGCCAAACCTTCCAACTACACAGAGACTAGGGAGAAGGAGTCCCTGAGATGACGCACTCATGTCCACAGAGTAACTACTCAACCCAGGAACAAATCTCAGACTGAGTGTCCCACCGGAAGACACTCCCAGGGGAACACATGGACAATTCTTGCACTGGCTTGGCAGCGATGTATCCAATAACAATGCTTCCCTACAGAACCAGATGTGCATTCCACCTGTCCCTGGCATACCTTAAAATAAAAACACAAAGAACATTCATCCTTACATGTTGATATGGCTTCCAAGGGTACACACACACCAGTAACACTTACGCAAATGCAGACAACAGGTATATTCTGTTCATCAGATGGCCATTAAATGCACACTTCATGCAAGGCAGTGCATTATATACACATGCAGAAATGTCTCATGAAAAAGTATGCCCAGATTTAGGCACATACACGTAATTATATAGCCAGGCCAGACTCCAGTGCACTGTCTGTTCCATATACCACTCAGGTTGGAGAGGTATGCTTTCCTATTCCTATATTTACGTAGCCTTTTACTGGAATATTCACTTTTGGGCATTCCAGCAACCTGGTACACTTCCCTTCCAGTGTATATTGATATGGACACACCAAGTTCCTGTACTTCTGGCCCCTTCCCTGTGCCTAAAAGTTTCAATTATGATGGATTAAAATCCACTGAAAGCTCTTTTCTTAGAACTCGTGACAAGGTCCTCATTACCACTGATAGACATTTAATGTCATCCAAGACCTCTCTGGGATGCTACCCCTTAACCAAGGTGGACTTTTCCAAGCAAGAATAAACTACTCTTGGCAGTGACTGCTAGAAAGCTATGGAAATCCACTCACTCGCTTCAGTGGGCTGCAATCATGTACCTGTGTAATGTATATTTTACAGATGGAAAGGGTAATAAGATGCTACACCTGAGCTAGGTGTCTTCTTTATAACCAAAGGTTTTCAGTAGGGAAGGAATTAAAGACAGTCTCCACTGGCAGTGATTTTATGAGTATGCAGTGGGTGCATGGTATGTTGCAGGAGTGCAGGAGTAACAGAGTTTCAGTAAAACTAGGCTGACACTATAAAACGTTTACTAATACTTATCTTGACTCTCAGGCAAATGGGTACTCATAACTGTGGTTGCTGTTGGCTATGTGATAAGGTTAAGGGTAAACTTGTAATACCTCACCATTCCCCAAAGTGACCTTCTCTTCAGCAAGAGCCCCCTCCGTGCTGCAGTGGACCAGACTAGGTGTTGATTTGCAGGACCATATGTGCAGTACCAAAGGTCTACAGACACATGTGCCCTGAGGTACGTGAGGACTGAGGACGTGTAAACAAGATGTGCAGTGAGCTGAGGGTCTCTCCTCTGCCCCAGGCTGAGGTTGGGAAGCAGAGTTCATCCACCTCTATGATGAGCTGGTTGTGTTTTGATTCTGTTGTGAGGACATTACAAAGATAGATAATTCCCAACTTGGGAGTAGATTGTATTTTAACAGTTCATTTGCAAATCTGCCAGGGAGCTTTCTTGAAATAGTTTCCCATGGAAGCTGTTCTAGACAGTGGCAAAATCACTGTCTAATTAATAAGATAGCTAAGCTATGACAGTTATAGTAGCAAAAAACCAAATTCAGTAAGTATGTGAATGGAAAGATGTGCCCCGTTTGCTCACTTGGGTCACCTGGAGCTCACCTGCCCTCCCAGCGTATCCCGGCCCATGGAGAGAGGGGATCGGGCAGTGCCTCTGTTATCAGGGTCTCCCCAGAGGTAACTGTATGAGTCATAATTTAGGCCTGCATACATTTTAAAGCCAGTCACCCTTTCACTGTACATGGCCCTAAATTCCCTAGGCATTCAGGCATAGGCATTCTGATTATCTGTCCCCTATCGCAGGGACAGCTTGTACTGGAGCACCCAGCTGTCCCCTGCGTGTCATAGGATGGCCAGTCATCTCCCACACCACATGCTTCCCACGTCTGCTGCTACCCACTAGTTGAGTTTGTCTTCCCATCTCCAGCTCTCAATACCCCTAAAGCAGATGACTTGGAGGAGATATGGGCAGCAAAGATTTCAGCCAAGATGGAGTGTCAGATATGATCCAGGAGAGAGGGTCACCTGGATCAGGTACCGTGGTCTCCATGGCAGCTGGCTGCCGGTTTGAGTTAAGGCTGCAGTCAGCTGTCATTGCAGTGACAAGGCCACTGTCTGCAGGCACAGTATCCCTGCCGTCTCCTGATCAAATGGACTTGCTCCAACTCCAGGCATGAGACACCCAGAAACTTACTTCTTCATTGCTTGCACAGTGTGGGACCCAGAACCCCCAAACTTGAATGGGATTTATCACCCACCCCAGCCTTTACAGAGTGCCCAGAATAGTGCCGGGCACATGATAGGCCCTCACGTTCTTGTCAGATCAATGGAAACATGAAGATCTAAGGCAAATGTCCTTTCCTTTTTCTTCTCACTTTATTCTTATCTTTCTTTCCTATTCTTCTTTTATCCCCTCTTTTCCCTGTACTGTGCCAGTTTTTTCCCTTTATTCCTTTTTGCTTGTACTGGCAACCAGTGGTACCTCAGAACCGCACAGGGGGGAGGTAAGTTAATGAAGAACAGAGGTGATTCATACAGAAGAGGTTTCCTAAGCCAGCACAAGCTCAGAGAGGACCCCCTCACCCCCACATCTTGGCCTGTACTTCTGAACAGCCTCCGCCAGACTCAGATGACAGTCAGAGGTCTTTTCTCCATTGCTCAATGGACTCGCTTTTTGTTTTTTATTTCTTGGGGGAAGGAAAGGCAAAGAGGAAAATGTAGAGAAGGGGCAGTCACCTTTTAAAGAAGAATATAAGTGATAAAGGTGTATAGTATTTGTCAGTATTTTTCTGTAAAATTCAGACACATAAAAAGAAAAATTTTATTTAAATAAATATTTTTAAAAATTAAAAGCTGTGCCCAGCCTCCTTATTCGCTGCAGTCAGTTACCTCCTTAACATTAGGTGTTACTCCTGCTCAGTCATCACTCAGAAATGATGGACACAGGGACTTTCCCTCTGGGACACAAAAGGCCCTGCTCTGCCTGGTCACTGCTTTCTTCCCGTAGAGTCAGAGGTTGGAAAACTAGGAACGTGACTTTCTTACCCTCTTTGCAAAGCAGACAACCTCAGATGAAACCCTTCAGAGATGGCAGCTGCAGAAAAGCACGGTGATGTTCCTTGACAACATGGATCAGTTTTCATCTCTGGGACACTCACCATTTAAAGGAGGAGAGGCAGGCCGGTGAGATGGCTCAGCGGCGTAAGCGCCTGCCTGGCAAGCGCGAGGGCCCGAGTTTGACTCCCGCAACCCACGTATGAAAAAAGGGCCGGTGATATCGCTCAGTGGCATGGGTACCTGCTGGCGCGCGAGGTCCTGAGGTTGACCCCCTGGTACCCACAAAAACCCACAAAAATAAATAAATAAATAAATAAATAAATAAATAAATAAATAAAGGAGGAGAGGCTTATTTTTGGCTCATGGTTTCAGAGGTTGCGGTCCATGGTCCACTGACTCCAAGGCAGAGAGACATCGTGGCAGAAAAGCATGGCAGAGGAAAGCTGCTTACCTCAAGATAGCCAGGAAGCAGAGAGCAGGTGAAGAGCCAGAGAGGAAGTAGCCTGGGACCAGACATAGTACCCAAGGTCACACCCCTATGACCCACTTCCTCCAACCAGGGCCCACCTCCAAATAGCCAGGTTAGCTATGAACTCATAAATGGGTTAACCCATTGATGCGGTTAGTGCCCTCACAATTCAGTCACCTCTCCAGGAGTCTCTTAAGCCAGTCAAGTTGATGATCACAATTAAACAGCACTTAGGAATTTTCCCTTCAGTAAGATCGATGATTCTTACAGGAAAGGGGGAGAACAGCAAAGATTTCAGCAAAATTAGGCCTTTGGATTAATCTGGTTCTGGGAAAGGAGGATCAGGAACCTCAATAGTAGCCACTAGGGACAGAAATACATGTCTGTGTGTGTGTGTGTGTGTGTGTGTGTGAATGTACACCTTGTTTTCAGGCTTGCCATAGCTTCATGTTGGTTATGAAATGAAATGAAATGATTTAGATACTCCTGATCCCTGTCTTGATAACGCTAAGCCTGCCATCAAAGCAGAAGCCATCTAGAGCAGTACTGTCCAAGAGAACCAGGAATGATGGAAATGTTCTCCGTACTGCCCAGTATGGTACCATTAGCCACACATAGCTGTTTAAAATCATTAAAATCAAGTAAAATTAAAGATCTACTAGCTCAGTCACAGAAGCCCTATCTCAAGTGCTCAGTAGCCAGCTGAGACTAGCAGCTCCCATCCCGGACACCATAGGCCTTTAGTCTCATGGGAAGAGCAAGCAAATGCATTGGGAAAATGCTGTGCTGACTGCATTTAGAGAGGGCGTAGGAAGGAAGGCTGCAGCACACACTCACATTTTTCCCTGTTGCCTACCAGACAGGTGATTTGTGTAGTTCTAGCTGATTCCTGGGCTCCCTTCCCTGTCACCAACACTCATGACAACCAGGGAACAGAGACTTCATTCACTTTCCTATTTGTTTCTTCAGAACATTCCTGGGCCTTCCAGTGCGAAGGAGGGATGTTGCCCAGAAATCACCCGGGGAGGGAGGAGATGCTGCTGCACACCTGAAGGAGACTAGAGCTAAATGCTATCAGCCACCCACCCAGGCCTGGCCACACTTCAGTGTTTAAATACAGATTTACACGATGCCATCATCCATCAGCATTCTCGACTCACTAGAACATTTCTGCTCTGGCCTCTTCCCCTTTGACCTTAATATGATACCCAAATTCAAAGTCATAGGATCATAAGACTAAACAAAGAATCATTTCAACCAGACTTCCGTTTCCATTTTAGTTTCACAGGGATGTATTCGAATGCCTCTGTGGGCAGCCCCACAGAGAGACACTTTATTCAGGAACGGCTGTGTGTGCACACTCTAGCCCCCTCCTCAGGCTATTTATTCCATAAACAATTTTGACTGCTTACTACATGTGACGATTAATCTTGACTGAATTTGATTGGCTTGAGAGATGCCTAGGAGATTAGTGAAGCACGCTTCTGGTGTGTGTGGGTGGGTGTGGGGTTGTGATTTTGGGGACTCTATCTGGTCCCTTATCCCTTCCTCTCCATCTCTTTCCCTGCTCTCTGCTTTCTGGATGCCATGAGGTGAGCAGCTTTCCTCTGCCATACCTTTCCGCCATGAAGTTTCTGCCTCATAGCCAGCTACCCAAGGATGGAACCTTCTAACACAATAAGCCAAAAATACATGTGTAAGTTTTGTATGTCAGATATTTGGTCAGAGCAACAAAAAAGCTGACTAATACACTATCCACAGAGCATATTAGGTGCTAGTGATATGAACTCGTCCTGGAGGGGCTCACAGCCTGGCTGAGGGGACAGACAAGCACATAACCCACTGCAATATAGTGTGTTCGAGCTTCTTTGGAGGGAATCCCATGGCCAATATCAGCACAGGCTGCCAGGAGGACACACAAGTACGGAGAGTTACACAGGACAAAGCTGAGAAAGGAAGCACATGTGGTTTGCATGGCCGACAACAACGTGAAGGTGCGCTCTGAAGTGGCAATGCCGGGGACAGCCTGACAAGGACCATTCCGAAAACTTCCTAAGTGCTGTAGGATGGGACTCAGGACTAGAGAGGTCCCAAACCTCATGTCAGCTCCCACTGGTTATGTAATTTAGGCTGGTGGCTTAATCTCTCTGTTAAGACTTATCTGCAAAGCGGAGCTAGTGATAGTCCTTATCGCATAGGAAAGAGAAGATTAAGTGAGATCATGCATATAAAGCACTTAACACAGGGCCTGGCTTACACAAAGTCCTCAATAAATATTAGGTATTATTAATAAAAATAGAAAGGAAATCCTAAGAGAATTGTGTCCTAGGAGTCAAAGAGGAGAAACTTTCAGGAAGAAAGCAACAGCCTATACAATCAAATGCTGCAGACAGGTCAAACGAGAAAGGGGCCCTCCTTAATGTTTACCACCATTTCTCTTTCTCACCCTACCCTTTCTCTTTCTTCTTTTGTGAACCATATCATCCTGTTGGCTATTCATATCCTTAGAGCTGGCTAGAGATATACCTCCATCAAGGAAAACATAACCTCAAAAGTTAGATCCAAACCCACTATCTAACCATCCCCGCGGGCTTTATAATACATACAGAGCACTTTCATTATCTCATGTGAGTTCCACTTTATGAATGAAGAAAATGAGGCCCAGAGAAGGGAACCATCCTAACCAGACTATAATGGAAACTAAAGCCTTCGGATTCCTGCCTCAGTGCTTCTGTACACCAGGCACCCCAATCCGGGCTGATTTGGACCCTTCAAAGACTGTTGAACTAGCAGGGGTACCGCCTTTGAGTCAGACTTACTGAATGTAATCAGGGGTCTGGGTATGAGCCTATAAAGTGCCCAAATGTCTCCAGAAGTTTCACAGAAAGCCCCATCTGCCAGCTCAGCCTTCTCTGATTAAACCTAATTCTCTTTACTCACCAAAATAAAAAATGCTTTTCCTTTCATTTCCTTCTTTTATTTAAATTAAAATACTACTGAACTACTATTGTTTTCTATTTCTGTCCTTATAACTACACTGCATTTCATCTATTTTCTGAATAAACAGATTTTTATGGAATGACCTAGGAACCTAACTTCTTTCTAGAACATTGGAATTGAAATGCAATACATTTTCCCCATAGAAACGACCAACTAACAGCAGACGTTGGAAACAATGTGAAAATTAAGAACTGCCTGAAATTCCTTCCAGGAATTCACCTTTCTTCATGCTGACAACCTCCACTGCCTGTCTCATCCCCTACCCCATACACCACGTCTGGGGATAGAGATCAGTTCTCACCAATCTCTTCAAGGTGGTGCCTACTTACTTAATTGAGCATTAGTCCAGCAACAGCACTGCCTGAGCAACCACCAAGTGCAGGCGGGATGCTGAGCTGGACCCCACTGGCTGGCTTTCCAGATGATGCGACCCAAGAGAGGAGAGAAGTGGGGAACCACAGCCCCAGAACTTTATGGGGTTGAGAAGAGACACTGGGGTGAGAGGCTCCTGATAGGACAACACCGCCCTCTCCTGGCTAGACTGAGTATAGCAAGCCCCTTCCGTTCCTGTTGACATGAGCCCCTCCCGGCCCTCTCCACCAGCCTGTGGAGTGGCTTCAGGTACTGACTTGGACAGTTTTTCGGCAGAGGACCTTTTCCAGTAACTGACTAAATTTCGCCAATAACTTTTCACCAGTCTTTTTAGTTTTCCCTTTGACATGCTCTTGCTTCATTTGCTTTTCTCCCTGTCCACCTTCTCTCTTTTCACGCCTACACGTGGTCTTTTTCCTTCCTTGATCACGATCCTTTTAGTCATTCTTTCTCTCCCTCCCAAGCTCCTTCAGAATTTTCTGTCTTTAATAATCTTTGAATCCCTGAGAATCCTAAATTACAAAGTGGCGTTCCTGACCTCATTTAACAAGCGTAAACTTTGGGACCCATTCCCAGGGGAAGCTGCTATCAAAAACAACCAGTTCCAAACACCGCCAAGGAAAGAGCCATCCTCCTTGGGTCCTGCCCACGCTCCTTCTTCTTAAAGATCGCTTTCAGCTGTGCCCTCCTCCCCTTTCCCATCGTCTCTGCCACAGGCCAAAAAGTCATCACCTCCTGCCTGAGCTATTACAAGAGCCCTGGCTTGTCCCTGAATCTTTATGCTTTGCACTCCCCCCTCCCCAGAGGATGGTTAGTGGGTACAGGGGTGCCCTGGACAGCGGGACTAACTTCCGATGTTCCATAGCGCGGTAGGATAACCATGGTTGGAACAATTAATTGCATATTTCAAAATAGCTAGTAGAAATGATTTCGAATGTTCCCAACACAAAGAAATGATAAGTGTCTGAGGTGATGGATGTGCCAATTACCCTGGTCTGATTGTTACACATTGTGTACATGTATTGAAATGTCACACCACACCACATAAATATGTGCAATTACGTGTCGATTAAAAATAAAAATGTATTTTTTGACCAACCCTCATTCTCCAATCCTGCCACCAGACGTATTTCCAAAATACAAGCTTGACTGTGTCGCTCCACGGTTTAAAACCTACAAGAGTACTCCACTGTCCAAACTCGTCCATGCGAGCCCTGGCCCCTGGCTCTCACTCCCGGCAGGACCCCAGGGGAGCGAGGAAACCTCAGGTGCACAGGACTCACCTGAGCCGCACGGAAGTGGACTCTGGAAGGGAAGCTCACACTGACTCTGACAGCAGTGTGAGCTGAGAGCCGCTGCTCCAGCACGAATCCCTCCAGCCCAGCTCCCCAGCTCTCCTCATCCCTGACAAACCACTTTTCCTCCCTCAACACAGCACGACATACACCGTGCTCTCATCTCTGTCACTGAGTTTCCTCCGCCCACCATCCTTCCAGATCTAATGCTGACATTGGGTCCATCAGATTTCTCCAGCACCCTGGGTAGTATCAGTCACCCTCACTCTGCTCCCCATCCCCCCCACGATCCACTCCCTTGTGCTGCCACTGTCCTGGTTCATTCACACACTGTCCCCACCACCCTGTGAGCCACTCAAGGGCAGCAGCTTGTTTTGCTCATCACCACCTTCCTTGTGTCTTGCCTGGAGCGGGCAGTGCTCTAGAAACTTTAGCACATGCTGTGTGACTTCTGCCCTGCTCCCAACCCCGGCGTTTCTACACAAATTTCTCCCTGCTTTGGTTTGTCCTAAAGGGTAGGAATTGCTTCCTGTAAGCTGCAAAACCTTGATGGCTGATAACCTGGCTCTAAAAGTGGTTGACCCTCTCTGAAAAGGAAATTTATTCAGACACCCTTTCTATGGCCTATGTACAGCTACCAGAGTTGGAGCTGCCAGTGCTGGTCATGTTAAAATGAGGTTAAGCACGGAGAGAAGTCCAAGTTTTCCAAAGTCAGATAAACATCCTTTGCAAATGATCTCCCCACTTCCTTCCCCACCCCAGTAGAATTTGAAGGACAGTTGAGGATATTTATGCCCCCCCGGGGGGGGCAGCATAAGGCCTATGGGCAAAAGAACACAAAACCAACTCCAATTTCCCAAAAGTCCTCTTCATAGATAGCGGTGGAGAAATCCTGGGGTCAAGGAATCTGGAACATGAGCTCTGTAATCTGCTGCTATCACAGACTCCTCCAGAGCGAAGACCACCAGCGGCCCCCACATCCAAGCTATGTAAACTGTGGTGGCCAGTTGGGCAGCAGACCCCAGCCAACACCTGCTGGCTCGGAACATCTAAGAAGGGGCTCAGAAATCCGTATTTTAACATACATGTTCAAGAAGCATTTTCAAAGTTGAGACGCACTACCGTCATCCACCGTCTCTGGCTCTGAGTCAGCCCCTGCGGTTGGATTCACTTTGCCAAGATGACATTCTTTACTGAAGAGCCTGGACTTAGCAGGGATGAACTCAGGGCTTCCAAGTCACTGAAGTACGTGCTCTTCTGCAAATAGGCACAGCATACAGCAGAAGGGACTTCAAGGAGAGGACTTGGAACTGAGTAGCTATTCAAGGGCCTTTTAAGATAAGGAATTAGCTCAGGCTTGGGTTCCTACAAAGCTGGATCAAGACTAAAAGAAATCTGACAGGTCTCTGCAAATACCTCCACCTCAGAGAGGCCTCCATAGACTCCCAGCCCCGATAGAACACCACCGTTATGGTTTATATCTAGATGTTCCCCCCAAAGCCTCATGTGCTCGTAAGTGGGGCTTGGGGGAGGTGATTGGATCACTGGGGTGTGATTAGTCCACTGATGAGTTTATAGGTAAATGAGATGTTGGGAGGTGAAGCCTGATGGGAGGAGGGGTGGTCACTGGGGCTGTGGCCTGGAAGGTTCTCTCTCCCTCCCTTCTTCCTAATGGCTCTCTGCTTCCTGCTGCCATGTCATGAGCTGTTTCTCCTCTGCCATGCTGACCCAGCTGACTATGGACTGAAACCTTCACAAACTGTGAGCCAAAATAAATCTCTCCTTCCTTAAACTGTGGGTGTCAGATACCGTATCTCAGAGACAAGTAAACTAACTAAGACAAACACTTCCGGGTTTCACCACCAATCACCACCTCCAACTCTTAATCCTACTTTTTCTCCTGCAGCATTTATCACTTCTTGCAATTATACATTTATTCATCATTTATTGTGAGCCTCTACCACTGGAATATAAGCATAATTTACTTGTTGTTTATCATCAGTCTCCGTGTCTAGAATATAAGGACTAGAATATACAGACAAAATGGATACACAAATATTTTGTTCACTTGAATAGGTCCAGTGCTTAGAATAGAACCTGGCACTTAATAGAATTTAATCAATACTCATTGAGTGAATGAGTGAGTGAATGAATGAATGCGTGCACACCAGCTCCATTAGCATGAGAACTAGATCTGGCTTGCCCACCTCTGTTTCCTCAGTGCCAAGCACACTGCCTCATTCAAAGCAGGCCAACACTTAATAGATTCTCGATCAATGAGCAATGTGCAAACACATTTTTTATAGAGTAGCCCCAACATCAACATTGGACTTCACTCAGGCCACTCCAGCAATTGCAGTGGTGTTGCTCATTGTGTCTGTCTGGGAGGGGCTGGGAAAGGAGAGAGAGAAGCACGCTGAAAACGTAAAAGGGTGACAAAAATGGTTGCAGGAATATGGCTTGGCATTTTCCCAGAAGCCAAAACCTAGAGAAACCTAGATACCCCAGGTGTGGTAGGGCACCGTGGCTTCTAGAACATTTGCCTTCCTTCCCCCTCATGCACCTCTTCTGCATTCCAGATGTCACTATTCACCATCACACAGGAGGGAGACAGGAGCCAACCAAATTCCACAAAAGCACACAAATTGTACCTTCACTTGTGCTTAGATTAAATTTATAATTCAAGTGCACTTATGTGTGGAAAATAACACATGGCAAAAAAAAATTTTTTTTTAATCAAGTGGTTTATTTTCTTGAATAGGAATTTAAATTACTTCAATGGTCACTGACTTGGCTACAGAAAACCTTCCAAAAAGATAGGAAACAAGAAAAAGAATCTGACTTGCCCAGCGTCCAGTCAGACAGTAAGCCTCTCAGTGCCCCACTGCCTGGAAACTCAGGGGCCCAGCAGTGCGGGGTCCAGGCGACGAGAGAGACCGAGGGCCTGGTGGGAGTGACAGGGAGTCAGGGAGGAATCTTGGGAAGGAACTAGGTATTTAAGAGAGTCAAATTATTTAAACTGAAATGAGTGAGACTTTATTTACAACGTATGCAGATCTACGAAAATGATTATGCAAATGACTGGAAAGGGGGCAGTTAAAAATAGCAATAAAATGGCAGCTTTGGTTTCCAGCATGCTGGAGACCGGTCAGAACCTAGCTAAATGTGAATACATCTTGGCCCCTTTTTATTCTCATTATTCTTCCTCATGACACCAGCAATTAAAAAGGAGTGGGATTTACACTTTCTCCCTCAAAACCCAGAGGAAGTGGGAGGCAACAATCAGCAAGTTACCTCAGCCCTGACTCCGGGGCAACCGGAACCTCTCTTTGGAGCGCCTTTCTAGAAAGATTATTTGTATTAGCAGAGATTTTAAACACATATGTGTGCACCAATTCCTAGAGATTTCCATTCAGTGAGGTCCCGGAGGAGTCCTTTTTCCACCCTAATCCAGTATATTTAGTACCGAAAGTGGGCTGAAAAAACCGTGCAGATTTCCACCCATACAGACTGAGCAACCAGGGCGGTGCTGACTCTCAGGCCCCCTAGCGGAGATGGGCAAAACTGCAGGTGGCAGGGAAGGACCCTCTGCGATTTAAAGACAGCTGACCTCATTTGCTCTGTGGGTTACCCGAAATCTCAGACACGAGAGGCTATGAGCATCCTCCAACCTTCCGTTTCCCAGCCGCCGCCACCCACCGGCCCCAAACTTTCGCAGCCCCGACCCCAGCTGGTCTTGTCTCCTGCAAAGACTGCTGGACAGGCCATCAGATCATCCTCGTCTTTCCTCCCAAAGTCCGCTTCTTTCTGCCGTGGAAACGCTCTCTGCTGTAGCCATGAGGGCGAATTTTCAACTCCACATAAGGGATGGAGAATTCATGTCCTTTCCACGGCTTCCAGTTCACTCCCTATGCAAAATAATAATAATAATAATAATAATAATAATAATAATAATAAAGCTGCACTTGGGAGGAAGAGAGAGTGGCTTTTGGTACTAAGGAATCATTCTTTGGTAGTCAATCCATTTCCTTTCTGCCGAGCGCAAAGAAAAGAGGCGCAAGGGTTCCCAGGCGCTGTGACCCGGGAGGTGAGGGCCAGATCTAAGAGCATACGCCCTCTGCTGGGACCCTGGGGTTAGACAGGCAGAGGGGACAGAAGCCAGGGCGCTGCAGGAAAGTGAAGGGTTTGAGTCCAGGAGGTGGCTGAGGCCAGGACAGACGCAGAGCTAACACGGGGATCAGCCAGACCAGACATGTGCAAATTAGGTTTGCCTCACTCTTGCTTTCTCAAAAATTAAAGGCAAAAATAAACATATTAATTGGCCAATTGTATAAAATCATTTTCAATTTAGACTGTTTAGGTATTAGCTCTGGGGTAACAAATAGCCTGCTGAAAACTAAATTTCATTTTATGTCTTTTGACTGGTGAGTGCAATAATATTTAATTCACTTAATAACCTTGCAACCTGGCCAATAAAGAGCCCAAGTGACCAATTTTATGTATTTTAATTTGTGAGATAAATAATAAACAAGAAGCTAAATGCCTTGCAGACTGCGAAAAGCACATTAACCAGATGAATGTCTTTTATTAGCAAATATGGGGATGGTTTAGGGCATGCTGGCTGCCCATTTCAAATATTTGATCTCTGATCGCAGGCTTCTCTGAGCGGCCCCTGTACTGCCACCATGATTCATGGGCCACCTTCCCTGGCTTCCCGGGGGCAAATTTCTCTTCCATTTGAAAAAGCACATAAGGAGCTGATTAGGACCAAAGTAATAAAAATGCACCTGGACTGTCCATCTGCTGATATTGACAGTAATATTGGTACGGGGTAAGTTCTGGGGAAAGAGGCCTCCCTAAGGCTAAGATCAGGACCTAGGAGGCAAAGGTAGAAACCCAGAATCAGGAGGGTGAGGTTTAGGGAGAGCAGGGATTAAGGATAATTAGAAGCAAAGATGCAATTTTCAAGAAGCTGTGAGGAAGCAGGCAGGAGATGCACAGCAGCTGGCGAAGAGTCCAGATGATACGCAAGGGTTGTGGAGCTTCAGGAAACTGCCAGTAGGAAGGCTTCCGAGCAAGACAGGAGAGGAGCCCGCGTGGGCTCCCAGCCCTACACACTCCTGACACAGAGACCGAGCCAGCACGATGCTCTAGGCAGACTCTAGGTGGCTTTGGGTACAGTGGATCTAAGGAAGGCTCTGACTTGAAGTAGAAAACTTTGTTTTCCTGGTGATCAAAGGACTTGAAAAAATACTCTGGTTTAAGGAGGAGAACAACTAGAAAGTACTATGAAGTGTCTGCTACGGACTGAATGCTTATGTTCTCCCAAAATTCACAGGTGGAAGCCCTAACCCCCAACGTGATTGTACGAGGAGGTAGACTTTCGGGAGGTCATTTAGATGAGATCAATGTAGAGCACTTAAGGATGAGCTCAATGTCCTTATTAGAAGAGGATAAAGTCAGGACTCCTCTCTCTTTCTCTCTGTCACATGAGGATATAGTGAGAAAGCGGCTGTCTACAAGCCAGGAAGCAACCCCTACTATCCAGCACCCCACCCTCACAAGAGTCGAATCTGCTGTCAGTCATTCCCAGCCCCTAGAGCTTATTCAAGCTACCCAGTCTGCAGCATTTTGTTACCGCAGCCCAAGCCATGACAGCATCCACATGTGAACTTGTAAAATGAGATGGGGTGTGACCTACGCTGCCAGTTCACAGCAGGGGGGCAGCCCGAGCTTCCCACCCACCTGCCTCTAAGAAAGCGTGCAGCACTGGAATGTAGAGTAGGCAGTGCCCTGACTGGGAGCCTTACAAAGAGAGGGGCCGCCAGACCAGCCTTCAGGGTGTCTCTTTGGAAGCTGAATGTGGACAGAGCCTGAGACAGAGATGTTTGCCCGTCACGTACCTCACTATGCTTGGTCTCCCCGTATTTGCCATTGGGGTTGGCCAAGTGGCAGTTCTTGTACCACCAGCCCCCATGATGCGTCAGGGCACAGTTGCTGAGGGCGATATCATTGTCTCTGTCGAAAGTTGTAAACTTCCATCCATTGTGGTACGTAAGAGCATCCCCTGCAGGAGAGAAGAGGGGAGGCGAGAGCCTTTACTGAGCCACCTAGGGCTTGATCACACAGTCTGGCCTGAAAGAAGATCCAGCAGGAAATGGCTAGGCATGAAAATGCCAAGGATCCAGCCAATTACACCACTCTCAAAATGGCCAAAATGAGAATGCGACACAGACGAGCAGGTTCTCTGGCCTGTCACCCAAACTCCAGGCCTGCTTCTCCAGTGCCCATGACAGCTTTTTCGCTTGTAAGCTCCACAGTCTCCACAGTCACATAACGTCAAATGTCTGACCACCCCTCACACCAAATAACTGCTCTCTGTCTTCCTATCTCCTCCATGGTGACCCTTCTCCCTGCCACCCAGTCTTGAAATCCCAGTGCCATGTTCAACAAACCCTTCATATCTTTTATCCAACCTTTCTTTCTCAGATGGTTCACACACACTGCCTCTCTGCCCCCACGGCCGCCAGCCTAGGGCTCTTCTCACCTCTGTGGGCCCATGTGAACCCAATTACCTTCTCCCCAACTTCTTGCTTGCCAACCCCTCTGACATTCAAACTCCCATTTTCATCCTCTCATCCTTGTGTCCTCCTTCCTACCATCTTCTCATTTTCATCCTCATGTCCTCCTTCCTACCACAGAGAGGTGAATGACTCCTCCTTGCTTTTCAGGCTTGTCCCTTTGCTGTCCCCTCTGCACAAGCTTGGATCCCAGTCCTCACCAGAAACCCTCCACTTTTGGAAAGGGAAGGTCCACCTCCAATAGGGCTTCTCTCTGTCTTCCATTGGCCAAACTCTAACCATCTCTCAAGGCCTAACTCCACACCACACCTGAGGAAGATTCTCACTGGTCTCCCTACCACCCTCCTAACACAAATGCACACACACACACCTGAACTTCTAGAACCTTTCCGAGGATATATGTACAGTTCAGAACTTCATTACATCCTGTCCAGGATCTATCTTTTTCCCTTGCATTACACTGATTTCCCTGTCACATTTGTCATCCTGTTACAAGTTTACTTTCTTTTTCAGCTCATAAAAGGCAATAAGGGCTCATATCAATCACAGGCTTAAGCAAACTCTGTTCCTGCCATAGCGCTGATTCCATTACACCTAACCTCTGAATCCACAGATCATCTTCACACACGTTCTCATCTGATTCCGTGAAGTGGGCAGAGCAGCTCTTGGTCACATGACAAAATAAATTCACAGGGAGTTGACTTTAGGACTTGTCAAGGTCCCATAGTTCACAAATGAGAGCCGGGACTCAACTCTCAGCCCTCAGATTCCAAGACCAGGGTTTTTTCTGAGTCACCAACTGTGCTAGGAAAAGAAAGCCATCTCCAACAGCCAACCACCGTGGTCCTCCAAGTGAGGTCACCAGATTCACCTGAGAACTTGTTAGAAATGCGCATTCTCAGGCTCACCCCACACTTACAGAACCAGAAACTACACGTAGGGTGGGCCCTGCAACCTACATGGTGCTCTTCCAATGACTCTGACGTGGGCTACAGCATCATTCATTTTCTTATGCAGAGAATATTTACCTTCTGTGCATCAGCACCACGTTAGGTTCTGGTAATAAAAAAATGAGGATGTCCTTGCTCTCAAAAACTTAGTTGGGGTGAGTGGGGCAGGATCATAAAGAGTTGCTAGGGGAAGGGAGACATAGCTCAGAGGTTGGCTGCATGCTTAGCAAGGGCCTGGCCCTGGATTCATCCCCAGCATGGCGATAGAGTTGGTAGTACCTTGTGTCCCAGTTTGCCCCTCTGGCTCTGCAAGTTCAAACAACAGCTCCTTTCTGCCTCACCCAGCAAAGGCAGGAGGAGCAAGAACAAAGCCAGAGAGGCCACTTCACTTAGACAGCAAAATGGCTCTGCCCCATCAGTTGTCCCCAACTGAAGAAAGGCACAATGTCACCTCGTCCATGCACGTTTCCTCCTCCCTCTAGGTTTCGTGCACATAGTTAACTACAGCTTGAAACAACACACAAGGGTGCCCTTAGTAACATCCTTTTAATGAGCACCACTTACCTATTTGCACACAAAACTCCCAGGGCTGTTTTCAAAGACTCTGGGCAGAGCCTTTCTTAAAGATAGATTTTTGGTTATCTGACCTTGGGCACTGGGCTGAAGATGGGTGAAGCAGGTTTAAGTCTATATGGAACCTTTTTTTCTGCAGATGGATTTTCTGCCTTCTAGAAACTGAAGCCATCCTAATGTTCAGAATGTAGATAGTGAGTATACTCATGAAGAAGAAAATAACTTTAGTCTGGTCATCAGGGCCTAGCTAAGACAGCATTCTGATTTATTAAGCTTATTTCCCTAAGTAAAATGAAGTAAAATAAAATAGTCAAGACCATGGTGCTCAGACTCCCTCCTTCCTCAGAGTTTTAGGAAAAAGCACCGCATTAGAGATAACTCCAGAGTGATTCCAGTACAATGTCGTCAGTGAGAAGCTGGAGAAGCTGATGGCAGCCATAAAAGGTCTGAACCCTAGCTCAAGGTAGGGCCATTGGGGTGGTCTTCAACCATCTCATCCAAATTTCATTCCAAGACTGATTCTCCTCCTTCAGCATTTCAGGGGACAGACAGGATGACCCAGACAGCTACCATATCAGACCAGAAAAGCCACTACCATCATATCTCCATAAGTTACATATACCCCCAAGACCATATGTCTGGGCCACAAATGTCTTTTATCTTGGGATCACGAGTAAGCAAGCAAAAGATTGATAAGTGACATTTCTGGCTTTCCCTTTTATACACATATCCATTAAGGTATTTTTTTTCCTCTTTCTCAAGTGCCAGCATTTAAAAACCCACTTCAAAACAAGGAATGTACTGGCATTTGAGATGTTGGGCATCCCTGGCCCCAGCCCACTCAGTGCTGGTACAGATCCCCAGAGGCTGGGCCCATCCCCAAAACCTGGGCACAACTGAGCCCCAGAGAGCGGGAGCTTGAAATCAGCTGTAAACAATTGGTTATCCCATTGAAATCATTCGGCACTACTCTGAATGTCTATTTATGTTTCCATTTTCATCTCTAAATAGATGAATAGTATCTTGAAGGTAGAGAGTATCACACAGCCTCTGTGCCCCACTCCAAGACTTAAAATAAGAAACTGAATTTACACCCCATCGCCCCTGCAGTGCTTCCTTCATGAGGGAATGATGGGTTCTCGGATATGACTTCAGTGAGACTCAAAAGTCAAGGGCTCCACCTGGACAGTCTGAGGAGGGGACAAGCCTTGAACCACACGTTCCCCTGGGGCTGCGCAATCTCGGCTCTGAGCAGAGCTCTACCAAGTCAGAAGTGGGGAGAGCCCGCACGTGAACAGAGAAATCAAAGTACTCACCTTCCATTTAAATGTCTTTCCTCTAAATAAGGCCTCCTAATTTAGGACATAAGAAGCCAGAAGCTTCCTAAATGTTAAAGCTCCCCTCATGGACCCATCAGCATATATAAGGAAAGCTAAAACTCTACTGATCCCCAGCGTAATTCAGACTTTAAAGGTAGGAATGATCATACGCACAGGAAGACCAGATTGCCGCCTAAATGCTGTGTGATTTGAAAGCCTCCCAAGGCTTCCTATTAAAAAATATATCCTCCGCTGACTGGCACTGTTGCCCTGAACAAGCTTAGAATGGGAACTATCCCCTAATCACGGTTAAAATGCAAATAGAGTACCTGGGAGGAAAATCACAGTAATCCCCAAATAATGTTGACTCCCTTTCACTCACGTTCCCATTAGCATCAGTTCATTTGCTGGATTATGTTAAACAGGCCCAGAAAAGGCAATTTTTAATGTTCTAGGAAAGGAGAAGGGACAGCCTGGGAGGACAGGACTGAAGAAGGTCCCCAGGAGGCCAGCAAGGGGTGCTATGTCTTGAGGAGAGAGGTGGGGAACAGGGTTCAGCAGGAAACACCCAGCTTCATATGTTGTCCAGGGATCAGTGGGCCAACAAATAGCACCTGTGAAGGCAGAGACAACAGCCTGAGGAAAAAAAGGCTAAGGCTGATGGCTGTGGCAAGAGAGACTGGGCTGGGTGTCTTCTTTTACACCAAAGGGTCGAGGACCCTTCAGGAAGCCATCAGCTATGCGGTCAGATCTTATTTAGAGATGGGGCGAGATGGGCTTAGTCCTACAAGACATGAACAGTTCTTTGCACACTTTTTGCCACCTAAACCCTGCTTGGAATCCTTGGACAGTTCTATGTAGCCTAAACTCCTTGGACTCTAGTTAAAGTGATCACCCCTCCTACTTCACGCCTTCACCAAACTCACTCCCTCACCGAGACCTGTGGAACCTCTTGGGTCTCAGGAACTACCCTGTAAGATATTAAACATCTGCGAGATTACACCAAAAAGTCTGGCTAGCGATTTCATATTTTAAACTCATTTTCTCTGTGCCAGGCTCTGTGTTAGGCAAGGGGAAATAAGAGCAAAATTTATGTGATGGTTTTTAAAAAGTGAGATTACAGATCTCAAAGAAATTCAAAGTTGTTTGCCATCGGGAGACTGCGGACAATTTTGAGAAGTCCTGTAAGACTACATTCCAATACCCTTGCTCGGCTCAGTCCCTGCTCTCACGAAGGGCCCCTCCCTTCCTCCCACCTATGCTCAGCTCCTCTTTCTGAGCATCTCCAGCCCCTGCCCTGCAGGAAGCTCCCTCCATCCACACCAATCCTCAGGGCACCCGCTCTCTCCACTCCTTAGCTCTTCACTGTCCTTACCACTTGGTTGACTCTGCAAAAGTTACCTTATACTTTTATTCTTCTACTTACATGTGAGTCTGAGGACACAGACTGTGTCCTCTTGGCTGGTAACACCTTTCTACATCGTTATACAAAAGTGGGAAACACAAAAATCAAAGAATAGACTTACTTGGCTTGAAAACCATGCATATAGATTTTAAATACTAATATTTAAGCAATAACCACATCTCCCCTTTGAAATGAAATATTTACTGGTATAATTCCAGCATTTCCATTAAACTGCTTATTTTGTTCCTTTCCCTCACAAATGAACACATCATCAACGAGCTAAAATCCAATGAGCAGCTAATCGAGGCTAAGGATTCCCTGCTTTGAGCTGAACTGCTGATTTCCGGTTGTCACAGTTGTTTTAAGTTAATGAGACCTAGCCTTCTTATTGTTCGAATCAGCACTTCCATTTTTCTGTCTTCATTTATAGCAAAGTACCACAAAATTCTTAAATAATAACACACACACACACTGCCATGCAGACAAAGACGACGGCCACGGTGCCGAAGCCTCACGAAAGGTTGAATGTACCAGAAAATCACGAGAAAGGCTAATGTCAGCTAACTCAAACAGCCTGAGCTGGGGAAGTATGAGAGAAGGGGTTTTATTGGAGGTGGGGTACAAGAGTTCCAGATGCGTGAAGGTCAAGGATTGCCTTAACATCTTTGTTCACCCCCAGCCCCCTGCAGGGGGCAGAGCCCCAACTGTCAAAGACAATTCATCTCCACAGAACCATATTCCACCCCCACCCAGATCCATGCCACCTGGCAAAACAATCCTTAGACAACAGAGAGCGTGAGACCGTAACAGTAAGGAAACACTCTTACCTGCGGTGCCTCTGTATTTCCCAACTGTCAGCTTATATCGCTCCTTGGGGGAGGCCACTTGGAAGAAATCATACACGGCATAGGCAGACTCATTAGAAGTCTGTAAATCCACTCTGACCTCATACTGGGTAGGCGTGCTGGTAGTGAGGTTGTGTAGCTTGTCAAGTCCTAAAAATACAGAATGGAATTCTAGTGACCCCTCCAAAGCCTCTAGATGTCCCCGCAAAGCCTCATGTGCTCATAGGAGGGGCTCTTGGGAGGTGATTGGATCATGGGTGTGTGATATTCATCAGTGGATTACTCTACTGATGAGTTCATAGTTAACTGCGATGCTGGGAGTGAAGCCTGGTCTGAGAGGTGGGTCACTGGGGGAGTGGCCTGGAAGGGTCTGTCTCCCTTCTCCTCCCTTCACGGCACTCTGCTTCCTGCTGACATGCCATGGGCTGTTCTACTTTGCCAGGCCCCTCTGCCATACCATCCTGCCTTGGAGCCAGCGAACTATGGACTGAAACTTCTACAAACTATGAGCCATAATAAACTTTTCACCTTTAATTTATTGGTGCCAGGTATTGCATCGCAGCAATAATTAAAGTGACTAAGACACCAACCAACCCACGTATGTGAGCACTCTCCATTTGCATCTGAGACTTTTTTTTTTTTTTTTTTTTTTTTTTTTGTGGGTACCGGGGGGACGACCTCAGGACCTCGCGCGCCAACAGGCACCCGTGCCGCTGAGCGATATCACCGGCCCCTTTTTCGTATGTGGGATCCGGGAGTCGAACTCGGGCCTTCGCGCTTGCAAGGCAGGCGCTTATGCCGCTGAGCCATCTCACCGGCCCTGCATCTGAGACTTTAAAAGCCAAAAGTCACCCTAGCTTTTATGTTTTTTCCCAATAAAGGGCCCCCAACACTTTCTCTTTGGGGGGAAGGGACCAGTTTTCTCAACCTATTATTATTTTTTTTTTTGGGCATTGTCATACTAATGACTCGTATGGAAGGGCATAGTTGGGGGATGGGAAAAATCATGGGATAAATCTGCCCATCAGCTCCATCTCTCTAAAACAAAAGCAGTTCTTATTGTCCACACACCTCACAAACAGACAACAGATCAATACTCATTCTCAGATCCCTGAAGAGATTTTGTACCAAGCAAACCACAAACATCTTCTACTCCATTAGACACAGAGCATTCAGATTACGATTTTTAAATTTTGCATTTCCCAATTGATGCTTTGGCTGTTTCACTCTCTGTGAACATCTGCTCCAAAGGAGAGAAGAGGGAAAAGGGGAAAAAGAAGCCTGTAATGCCTGGCATCACCATCAGAATTTCAGGGACTACTAGAATATCCTTCTAATAAGAGCCCAGAATCCCAATCAAACAACTTCTTTTCTACTATTTGTAAGAATTTCAGGCCCCAGGTAGATCTTGCAGAGTTTACACACAGCATAAAAGCCACCTGGGGCAGTCCTACCTCTTAACAAGTCTGGAGTGCACAGGAACCTTCCCATTGGCAAGGGATCACCCACACAGTGTGTCCCTGTCACTTGGACCTCTCATTGAGCTTCCTGACCAGCTTGTTAAGGGGAAAATTATTCACAACCTCACCCTTCTGATTCTCAGAAATCATACCAAGCCAGAACTCCTGCATAGGGTCCCCAAAGCCTTCCACATAGCTCCGCCAACGCTTGAAGAAATCCAACTGCCCAGTGTTCCGTCTCTGGAAGACCTGAAAAGGGACATGGATAGTTTACCACGACACACTGAACAGAGAAAACTGGGTGAAAAGTGGATGATATTTGTATTTCTGAAGGTGGTATCAAGAGTCAAGGAGGGACTCTGAAGCTGCCCATGAAGTGACTTCCCCCAGCAGCACCACATCTTTATTTTTCAGAAAGGATTTTTATTTCTATATATGTAGATTCACTATATTTGTCTATAATATTAATAAAAAATTCCTTAGGTACAAAGAAGCATGCTAGGTACTAAGATGTGTAATTTCTAACAGAGAAGATTTCTGCCCTCAAGAAGTTTCAGTTAAGAGCACAAAAAAACTTGGAGAAGGGGTGATATAGTTGCCAGTGGTGGATTGTGTAGGACAAAACTTCCGGATTTTGCTGGCTCTGGCCCATAATCTTCAACATCTATTCAACTCGACTGGGGCACATTATATTTATATGTTGTCTTCTTTCTTCCACTCTATATAGTTTGAAAGTGGGAATCATCTTTCAGTTCACTTAATTCCTAATGTAGCAAGTATATAAATTTATGGAGAACAAAGTTCATCCAACAAATATTTTTTGAGCATCTGTTATGTAGCAGGCACCATGCAAAATGATGTGCAAAACTAAAAAACCAAAAATGGTCCCTCACCTCATAGAGCTAACTGTCCAGTAAATGACACAAACATGAATTAAATAACCAAACATGCAATTAAAACAATAAGTGCTATGCAATAGGACTGTGAGAGAATTAAATAGGAGAACCTAGTCAAGGAGCCAGGAAAGCTCCCCTGAGGAAGTAACTGAGAGCTGCAGCATACATTAGAGTATCAGGCATGCTCACATCTGTCTAACTGCAGTGTAGAGAAGGGACTAGCGGGGCAAGAGTGGAAGGCGGATGGTCAGTTAGGAAATCACTGCAGTGGACTGCGGAGAGAGGATAGTCACTTAGACTAGAAGCTGCCCTGAGGATAGACAAAAGTGGACAGAAGGTAAAACTGACAGACATGGTAATAGACAGAATGTGAAACTGAAGGAGGAGAAATTCAAGACTGATTCTTACAGTTCTGGCTTGGAGAACTGGACGACCATCACTAAGCTATTCACCTAGAGGGGAGATTCTGAGAGACAACAGGTTTTGTGAGTGCACCATGAGCTCCTCTGGAAATGTAGTGTGAGATACTTCTGAGGTATGGAGCTGTCACATAAGCAGTTGAATGTAAGAGCTAGAGTCCTAAAGAGAGGTCTAAGCTATACTTTAAAGTGGGCTGTGTCTGAGAAAACACTAGTAGTTCTCCAAGTCCCATTTTACTCTTTTTTTCCCAGAAAGTCTTTCTTTTCAATGCCCCTGCAGTTAAGGTAGAGCCATGTAATTTCTAACCAAAAGGCTCCATAAATGGGAGCACAGGAGAGAGGGTGGGAATCTCCGTGTTATCTTCTACTGTCCTATGCCATGGTACCACATTGAAGGCCACGCGTTGAAATGACAGAACCACAAGATGGAGGCAGCCGGAATCCCAGAGTCACCACTTAGAAGTGGCTGCCAAACCTCCAGAGGACATTGCACACATGAGCAAAATAGCTTATTGTTAGATCTCTGAAATTTGGGGGTGGTTTGTTACTGCAACATAACCCATTCCATCCTCATGACTAGAAAGCCACTGGGACAGAGGGAAAAGTGAAGTCATGGGAACAGATGAGGCCATGTAGGAAGAAAATAGGAACTGAAAGGAGAAAATGGCCTAGGATCAAGCCTCAAAGACTTCTAATGTGTAACAGCCACATGGGGAAAAATTATTTCATTAAAGAGAGAGAAGAAGTAACTGGAAATATAAAAAGAAAACTAGGAAAATGTGGAATCCAAAGCCACAGAGAAATAATGGTTAGTAGTGTCAAATACTCATGACACAGGAAGGACTAGGAGGTCAAAACTGTCCCTAGAACTTAGTGACATGGGATCGCCAGTGATTTTAGCAAGGGCTGTGTAGGTGAGAGACATGGGTAGAAAAGCAGGTGTGAAATGAGATGGAGTTGGGCACTGTGCAAAAATGGCTACTTTCTTTACAAAAAATTCCTCTATTTGGAGGAGGGAAGTTCCCATCAGAGTAAATTAGATTCTTTTATATGAAGTAAACTTAAAAGTACCTAAAACCTAAATACACCTTTGTGCACTACTGGACTTGATCATACATAATTCCACTTGACCTTGAGAGCCAAGCTAAAAGCCATCCTAGATAACCTCAGAAATGATTACCACTAACCAAAGCCAAAATTGCCTCTTTCTACCAATTTTCCTCCATTTTCATTCAAATGCAGAAGCCCCAACACAAAATCTACTATTCCTGGCTTTCCACCAGCCTTCACAGCATGTGCCTTGAAGTAAAACATATTATCTTGAATCTGGTAAGGTAAACCTTCTAATATTTGTGCATTCTTTATATTTTTCTCTGGGAAGAGTCAGAGGGAGCAGAAGATAGGTTACCTGCAATGGTGCTGACACTCCACATGGGTGCTCACCTTTAACTCCTCCTGAAGCATTGCTGCAGGCTCACTGACCCAGGAGGGGCTGAACTAAGGCACCGATGGGTAGGGACAGGTTCCAGGCTCCGAGTCAGCCATAGCCTGTCCCTGGCAGAGGGGTGGTGAGTCAGGCATTTCTGCTCCTGACACTCTGCCAACTCATTATAAAACAGGGATAGAAGTGGGAAAGAAGGGTCTACCACAGAGAGTTGCTGGAAAGGCTAAATGAGATGGCACATGTCCTATGAAAATGTCCTACAAATGGGAAAGATCTGAGAAACAGAATTTAGGAATGACCGCAGCAAACAATTACCCACTGCATTAACACTGACTGTCCCGTAGTTCTAGTATCCTCCATTCTTCTTCATTCATTTACTCATTTACGTAACAATCATTTATTCAGCACCTGTTGAGTATTCACTCTGGGCAAGTGTATATGATGCCACTTTGCAGATGTGAAAGTCCAAAAAAGCAAGTAGCTGGAGTCATACGGCTAATTACTTAGTGACTAAAGCAAGGATAACACACATCTCCTCATCTCTCAGTCAGACACTTTGAAAATACCAGCTCTACCAACTATATTTCCCAAACACCATTTCTTAAGACCTAGAAAATTTGTTTGTTTCCTAGCAAGATGCCCACGCCAGTACCTTCCCCAGGACTCTCCTTGTGTGATGTGCAATGGAATCCTAGGGTGGATGTGGAACTCATGTTTGCTTCTCCATCCATCGTGTCAAATCATATTCCTACCACAAGGTCAGGTTCAAATCCAATCCTGCCCTTCTAAGGACAGATGCATGACAAAGGCATTTGGTCTCTATCTCTAATCAATAAACATAATGCCCAGCTCTAATCAAGCTTTCCAGCTGATTTTTTAAAACAATACTGCAGCTTGGCCAGGCAAGCAGATTCTGGTGCTCTCTCCTCATTGATTAGATCAGATCCACGCTTCCTAGCTATGTCCTTCAGCAAGGCAGTCAACCTTGGGAAGCTTTGCTTTTTAAATATCAGATCAAGATGATAGTTGCTCCTCTGTCATGGGCTGAAACTGAGGCATCAGCAAGGTCATTAATCATAATAAATCATAAAATATTTAGTCTAGAGTCCAGCACATATAGATAAGTTACTATTATATCTCAATAAATGTTAGTTTGCTTTTGATTATATCGAATTCAAATGAGCTGGCACATAGGCATCATTTCTACATCATGAGCAGGCAACCTTCACTCAGAATCTAGTTCATTCTCATTCTGAGTGAAAACACTATAATGAACTATTTGGGAATAACAGGATCTCCTTAGCAAATAAGTCTCAAAAAGGGAAAAAATTCCTTATGTCTGGTTCCATACTCCAGAGTTGTCATTACACTCAAGAACTTAAGGTCCTTAATGACTCAATCAGGAAGAAAAAAATCAAAATTGATTTAAAGACCGGTGGAAGGAGCCTCTAAGTACAGTCTTTAAGACTTCCAAGATGGAAAACGAAGCTGGAAATATTTGAGACACTTAAGTGATCCCTGATGTTCTTTCCAGCTTCCCAGCAGCCTCTGTTACCTCAGGGCAGAGACTCTCTGGCCTGTTCACCAACCAGGGTTCCTGCTGCCTGGTGTGGAGAGTTTCCATAAAAGGATGTTAAAAGTTCAAAAGCAGGGTACCCGTAAAACATGAAAACTGTCAGTAAAATATGTGGTGGCAAAGTTTTCAGACTCCACATGATTTCTGAAGCTTGGAGGAGCACCCTGCAGAGTCTCTTGGATTATTTCCAGGAATCTGCGTCAGAAAATAAGACCTGGGGTGGGGTGCGGTGGCAGACTGGTGTTGGTTACACTGCAGAGTGGTTTCATATTTCTGGAACTGACTCTGTTGAGCCAAGGTCATTTTCATGGGCAGGTTACAGAGGACAAGCTCCTTAAGTGCAGAGATTTTAGTCTGATTCTTTCACTGCTGGATTTTAAGTATATAAAACAGTACCTGACGCATGGTAGGAGCTCAATAAATATTTGTGCAACAATTCGTGGACTTCCCAGGCAGACAGACTGACAGATCTCTTTGCTAAAGACTATCCTAGACAAACATCTCTTTCCCTGTGTGAGCTTGGTTTTCAAAAAGGCCATACTAGACAGTACAAATGTCCTGCCAATGGTCAATTACAGACACAATGGCAGGAAATTGGGCTTCAGGCCTGAAGGGCCCGAATGCTTAGAGTTACAATGGTGCTGATGAAAAGCAGCAGGAACAACCCTATGGGCCTGGTCAGCTGGAAGAGCTCCCACGTTACATTCTGTTCAGTTATTTTACAAATCAATCAGGAATTTCTCCATCCAATCCAGTTACTGCCTTTCAGCTGTCAGATGCCACTGTGCAGATAATAACTTTTCTTCATTGCTGCTCATCAGCTGGCATCATTTTACCCAGGGCTGCTCAAGTGTCTTTGGTTTCCCAGACCCCTGAGCGAATGTGTAAATGAATGTAGTTTGAGCACCATGATATCATGCTTTCTCTTTCCCACAATGAGTTGCAGATGCACAGCAGGTGAAGGCTGCACACTGGTTTGGGACATCAAGAGCTTCTATCAGTTTGGGCACAGAGAGAAGTGCAGGGTGGGAGATGGAAGGATCAGATTGCAAACTTCAAAGGCAGCTCATCATATAATTGGATCAGCATACAATCAAAGAAGATGCCATGTGGTTTAAGCAGACAATGACCCAAGAGAATAAAACCTCCAAACAGAACAGGAACCACTAGGACACTGCCCAAGCTTCCCTTTTTCAGGTCTTAGTATTTCAAATCAAAGCCCAAAAGGTCTTGTTTCTGTCCTGTTGGAACCGAGGCACAGAACCTGGCAACAGGCTCTAATTCATAGAACCAAGCCCCTAAAGAGCCTGTCATGTTTCGTCTTGGATGACCCAGTGGGAAGACCAATGAGTTAGGAGGCTGGAGGCCTAAAATCTAGACCCAGCTTTGTCACTAACTTGTATGACTTAGACAAGGTACTTTTCTCTGTGGGCCTCATTTTCTCTACCTGTAAAATAGGAATAAGAATCCTTTCTCACTCTAAAGCTATCATGTGAGGGTCATGTTTTTCAAAGTGCTTTGAAGTGGGTACAATTTAGGTAATAAACACACATAGGGCATTACTGGATGATGATAAACCCACAAGACTATAGAGTCTTCCACCCTGGTTTAACCAAGCCTGTTCCATGATAGGTGTTAAGTCCTAGGGTCTAACCTTACACTATCTCAAAACAGCTGCAAGTAACCAAAGATCCTCTCTCTGGTGGCTAAAGAATAGATCCCCCAAATGCTCCAGGGGCAGCTGTGACCAGCTCTCTGGGCAGAAAAACAAGGTGCTTCATGGAGCTCCCCAGGGCTCTGTAGGACTCACAATCCAGCCGCCTCCGTCCGTGTCCATGTCACAGTACACCTTCAGGGGCCGGTTGACATCCCCATTCAGGTAGATGGTGTAGAGGCCACTGGCAGCGTTGCTGTTCTGCTGAACCTGACTGCAGTCCGAGGGGTGTGGAAAACGGGCATCAACTGGGAGCCAAGCAGAAGCACGGTGTTGTTAGAAGAAAGGCAAGGAAGAAAAGAATTCTTTCTTTCTTTCTTTCAGGCTTCTACTTTCTAAGGCAATTTATTTTGTTTGGAAATTATTTCATAACTCCCATTATCTTTCTTCTTCTAAATCTTGACACATCTTTTTTTTCTCCCTCACTCTGCTCTCATCAAACTCTGCAAATGCACCAGAACCAAGGGTCAAATTCATAACACTTCTTGCCCCAAACAGTCCCCCGACAAAGGAACATTCTATTTCACTCCCTTCTGTAGCCTCTTGCTGTGGGTAGATTTCTTTTGAACCCATAACCCCATTTTCATTTCCCCAGAGGAGAAATCCATAGCTGTATATGCATTTGCTCCTCCCTGCCTCTCGCCTGCTCAGCTGCTATTGCACTACCATCCCAATGGCAGGATTCCACATTACCTGTGGAGAGGGAGGTGGATACACTCCTGCTCTGCTGATCACCCTTAAAAGCAACCAAGGAAGCAGGGTAGGTGATGCCCTGCTCAAGGCCTTGCAACTCAAACCTCTGCTCACCTCTTCTAAGTTTCACCTCCTACCAAACAAAAGAGATAGTAAGTAGAGAGACAGTGATCAGTGTATGATCCCCCAGCACCCTAGGTGTCAACAGCATTCCCTGGGGCTACGGATAGATGCTCTCCAAGGGCCCAGTAGCAGCTGAGAAGCCCCATCGGCCCCAGTCACTTCTCTGGAGGGCTGTGTCATGGAGATTCAATCCTACTAGAAGCACTAGCTGAGATACCACACCATGTACTGCCTCTTGGGGAGCACAGGCTAGTCTTTCCAGGGATGTCCGCCTTCAGATACACACTGCGCACTCTCTATAGCCACTGCGAGCACCAAGGAGTAGACAATGCTGGTCTAAAGAAATGCTAAAAGAGGGCATGAAACTTGGCCATTGATATCTGTGAGACACAGAAATAGTTGGTATTTCCGTACATCCTTCTGAATCTGTCTTACTTCCACTATAAGCACAGGGCTAACTTTATTAGCAGACTGTCAGAGTATTAATTGCAGTCACAAATAAAGCACCCTTCCTTTTTTCCTTCCTCTTTCTTTCTTCCTTACCAAGGAGAAAGAATGACAATTTTCCATCTGGACAAGTTTTACACATTTGCTGGCCCTCAGATTCAAGGGGGCAGTATACCCTTGAAGTAAGTATCTACCATGTGCTAAGCACAATCCTAAGTACAATAAACAAAACAGACAAAAATTCCCTGCTCAGGGAGCTTGTATTTATTAGGCCAGACCAACAATAATAATAATTTTTTAAAAGCGCAGATATATGTGGCCAGCAAATATACAGTGGTCAGTAGGAGCAGGCGCAAAGGTCAGTCCTTAATGAGACCACAGTGCTCACAAATGACCACGCTTAGCAGTGTCCCTTGCACATAGCAGGTGATCAATAAGGGTCAACTGATTGATCAGCAGGTTGCCATCCAGCCAGCAATCAAGCTGACTTGCCCAAGTCAGATGCTTCACAGAGAGGCTGCAAAGAGAAGGCACCGAGAGAAAAGAAGAAAGCTCTAGTACCTTCACAGTACCATTGGGGAACTGGTAGGTCAGAATGTAGCCATCAATCTGAGCAGAAGGGGGCGTCCAGGTCAAGGCCCCGCCAGAATGTGTTACACCAAATGGACGAAAGTTTTGGGGAGGATCGAGTTCTATAATTAAAAAATCAAGTGATTACTATTACTAAAAATACAACCAGCCAAGGTAATTCTTGAGCTATTAATTTATACTTTCTTCCTTCATATTCCCATCCCTCTTCCTCCCTCCAAACAGGTAGTGAGTCTGTTCTTCCTTGCTATGGAGCTTTTCCTGACTCTCCTGACCTTTATTTCCAAAAATAAAGACCCACTGAGGACAAGAAGATTAAGGAATAGGGCACTGAGCAGACTGACAGCAAGGGGACGTGGGCCCATTTCCCAGCAGATTCCCAGGGAGGTGTGGGCTCTGTGCAGTCTAGATAGCACATGGGTTCTCCAAGAAGGCAGGGCTTCCAAAGTAAGGTAGAAAGATGAGAGAACCACCACTTAAAAGAGCCCAGCACACAGAAACCAGGGCTGACTCAGCAAACACCTGCTTGGAGAAATGACAAAATGCCTCCAATGCCTGGCACTGGGAAACTCCTGAGGACTTACACAACCTGAGCTCGGAAGGGCGCAACTCTTAACGGCCTTAGATTTCTGACCATCAAACAGAATGGGGCTTACGATGGAAATTAGTACAGAAATACCAAGTTATACTTTTTAAATATCCAAGTATGTGGCCTTAGATGTACAGCCAGTACAGAGAAAAAGGCAGACAGGAGAGTGTTTATAACAAAGAAAGAAGCTGGGTAAAAAAAGCAGAGAGCTTTTCCTGTACATATATCTCCACCCAAACACTAAGCATACACGATAGACCAGGAAAACTAAAGCTCAGCAAAAACACTAGTCACCACTATAACAACTGGTCAGACGGCCCATTTTTTTAAGTAAATAAAATATGAATGGAAATTTCCATCTTGAAGAAATATCATAGAAGGCAGTTTTAATTTAGAAGCTCCTAAAAAGATGTCTCCAGGCTATTTTCTACTCAGTAGCATTTCAGCTGAGAACTAAATTGCAATATTTTAATAGAAATGATACAGCTGTTTCTTTGAATTAGGTTGTTTTGACAAATTTTGAGTTTCTATAATATCAGCTTGGTTTGATTTTCTAAAGCATAACATCTGGCATGGATCTTATTCTATCGCATAGAAAAGTGGATTTTCTTTCAAAATGAAAGCAAAATTGTAACTATTTAAATATTTTAAATTCATTTCTGCCCCCTCTTTCACTGCCCACCATCCCCTGGCCATGGACTTGAGATGTCTGTCTTGGTTACCTTTGCATTTCTATGGAGTAGAAAGATGGCAATTTCATTATTGTCTTTTAAAATGGGGAAAGTGAAGCAAAGAAAGATAAAGAAGGAAGAGATAATAAAAGGAACAAGGGAGAGGCAGAGAGAGAAAGGTAGATGGAAGGGTGGAGGGAAACACTGGTTACTTGTTGATTCTGGAGAGCCACACAGGGTACTAGGGCTTCTGGGTGGAAAAAAGAGACGTTTTCTTCACACACTTTCGTTTAGTTTGAAACTTGTTTGCTATAACAACATACTAATTTTGAGATTTAAAATGCTGGCTAATTTTCACTAATAAAAAATATGATGAAATTTAAGGTACTTCTAACTGCAGGGGCCCCGGTTAGTGCACTTGACCATGGAAGGGATGAACAGACCTTGCCCAGACTCTCCGATGAGCCCCACAGACCTTCCAGGTCCCACTAAGCCTGATTCCACGATGTTAAGCCAAAGCTGGAGGCCACATAATGCACACAAAATATATGCAGCCCAGGCATCTCTGACCACCCCCTGGAAGCCGCATGGAGGGGCTGCTCTACCTTGGGCCCCACCCTGCCTCTCTCTTATCCCAACTGGACCCAAGGCCCAACCAGATTCTGGGCTTGACAGCTGAGCTAAGTGGATGGGGCTAAGGGAAACCACCTTGTACACAACCATTGCACCACGTGCTCTGCACTCCGTCATCTTATCTGAGCTGTTATGCCAAATCACCTCCTCAAAAGGTAAGTAAAGGCACATTGAGAAATGTCTTCAGATGAAGCAACAACCCTTCCTGTTCCCCTCCCTGGCCCAGTCATAGAGGAGTCACTCTTGAAAAGTGTGAAGGGTTCCCCTGGATTGGTCCCCACAGTACCTGTCAGAGCCTTGGTGTTGGCCTTCTTGCTCTCCCGGGCTCCTTTCACGGCCCACACTTGAATCGTGTGTGCCGTACTGGGCTTCAGCCCCGTCAGAATGGTGCTGCTTTGCTCCCTTGCCACAGGAATCTCCTTGGTCTCTCCATCCGCAGGTGTGTAGCGCACCGTGTACCTGTCAATGGAGGCTCTCACCGGGTCCCAGGAGATGGTGGCTGTAGTCTCTGTCACCCGATTGGTCACCAGGTTTTTGGGGCTGTCAATTTCTTTTTTAAAAGAGAGAGAAAAGGCTGAATTTAGAACCAAGGGAGCTCTCTGCTCTGGTTATCAATAATAGTGGTATAATTCCATTTAAAACAGGGGTAAGAGGCCTACAGGTTCCATTTTCCAGGGAAACAAGCCACTGGGTATTAAAACTGGAAGGAATTATATCTTCTCTAAGTTTACCAAGATGGAAATTTTTTGTCCCTGTAGTTCTTCTCCAAATAACCATAAAAATCTTAGCAACAAAATAAGCCACTGAAACTGCTGGTGAAACAGCTTCTTTTGGAACCTCTATGGTATCTACTGTCAGTTGTTTAGATGAATTTGAGAGCTAAGAGCTTCTCTTCCACTTGATTTACAAAAGCACAGAGAATGGAGGCCCAAGTTCTTGTCATTTTCTTGTGTTCAAACCAAGACTAGACCCTCTTTGCTCTGAATTTTGAGGCCTCTCAAGGACTTTGCTCCTTTTCATATGCCTCTTCCCTCCTGCACCATCAGGCTCTTCTCTACCATCAGTCCCAGACAAGCCAGCTCTAGGATCCCATCCCTCCCTGTACTGTTTCATTGCTCTACACCACAGAACTGACAAACTCAAGAGAAGGGTCTGCATAGCTCAGCCTCACTCACCTCCCATTCACTCCTCAACTCCATCATGTTTCAACACCACACCACTAAATCTGTTACTCTAGGTCACCAGTGTTCTAGAAGGACATCTTTCTAACGGACACCTGGCATGTACACTTTACTCAAATTTGAGTGGCATTTAGCAGAGTTAATGTACTCCCTCCTTCTTGGGACATTCTCAGTTCTTGACTTTCATGTCTACACACTACCCTGATTTTCCTCCTAACTCACTGACTCCTCTGTCTCCTCCTCCATCCTTTGTTAGCAACTTTCAAATATCAGTGCATCCAAAGCTCCCTCTTTTCCTATTTCTCTACATTTCTCCCTAGACAATCTCCCCCATGTCCAGCTTGAAATTTTAACTAGATACTCGTTATTCCATAAGAGTATCAGTTCTGAGCTCCAGGCTTATATCTACTATTACATACCCACCACAGTGCCTGGTCTGTATTAGACACTCAGTAAGTATTTGTGGAATTATTAAACAAATCACAGAATTAATCAAGGAATCTAACAAGTAACTCAAACTTAAATCTATAAAAGTCTTGACATCCCCCATAGTCTCCTTTCTCAAAAAATTGTACATAATTTTCCATGTTGCTCAAATCATACTTGATTCCCCATTTCTTTGTACCCATATCTCATAGGTCAACAAGTGCTATCATTTGTACCTCTAAAACACATTCCCAGACATCCTCTTTTCTCCATCCTTATCACCACCACACTTGCTCAAATCATTGCCATCTCTCACCAAGATTTTTATGCTAGCTCCTTTACTAACCTTCCCACTTCTACCCTTTTGTCACTTTCATTTATTCTCCTCACTCTGACCTGAAAAATAGTTTTAAATGACTACTGCATCATGTCATTTTTCTTCTAATAAATATAGCACACTTCCTCTTTTAGGTGTCATGTGCTTCTATATGACCTGACCCTGGCCCTTCCTGCCTTGTCTCAGGATTCTTGCTCCCTCAATTTCTACGCTCCAATGATACCAGCCTCTTTGCAGTTCCTCAACTATCTCACGTCTGTTCCAGCTTAGGGCCATCACATGTGTTCTTACCTATGCCAGAAATGGCTAGTTTCCCCAGTATCCATCCTCCCTTTCTTCTACAAGCACACTGCCTAGTAGATCTCTCTGCAATGCCATAAATATTCTGTAATCTACATTGTCCAACATGGTGGTCATTAGTCATATGTGGTACTGACCATCTGAAATGTGGCTAGTCCAACTGAGGAAATAAATTTTTATTATAATTATTTTAATTAATTAAGATTTAAAGAGTCACACTAGCTACAGGAGGATATTTAATTTCATACAACAGTGAAACAGAAGTTGAACCTGGGCTCATGGCCACCCAGCTGAAGACCTCATTTCCAGCCTCTTTGTAATGAGGTCTGGCTCTATGTCTTATTTTAGACAGTGAAGTGTGAGAAGAATGGATGTGTGCAATATTCCAGTCATGCCCTGCCCTTTCCCGTGCCCCTGCCCAGCAGCAAGAATGCAGATGGGGTGCTACCATGTAAATGAAGGCAACTCCCTAAGGATAACTGAGCCACAAAAAAAAAAAAAGACAAGAAGGCTGGGTCTCCTGTACAGAGGAGCTACCCTATCAACCCTGGCTCACTTATCCTCTGCCATTCTATGGGGATGAATAAATTTCTTTATCGTTTAAACAACTATCATCTGGGTATCTCTTTCAATGTGTATCCTATTACTATTCACCCCTTTTAAGAACCATCCTCACCTGTTATTCTCTACACCTATACTGCCATCATCTCCTTCATAGAACTTTCATAATTGATAGTTATGAATTTGTTCTCTTGTATATCTCCCATTGGACTTCAAGAGACTAGAGATCAATTTGTTTTGTTTACCACTGTATCCTCAGGCCTGATACTTAGCAGATGTTCCTTAAAAGTGAGCTGCATGTTGAACACAGGGGTCCAGCTTCACAGGTTAACATTTGAAACTTTATACCACACAGTATCTTTTAAGTCAAGCCCATTTAAAATAACCTGCCACAAAACAGTTCTCTAATTTTGTAGTTTTAAGGAATTTTATATGGGTTTCACATTATTTAGTATAATTTTCTACTGCTGAGAGACACAAAACTTGAGAGGGTTTAAAGACATTAGTAGGACTGCTCAGCAAAGGGTCTAGTACTATGCTTTGTTCTTTTTTTAGGTCAAAGAGAGTTTTTTTACAGCAAACTCTCAGCTATGGTTTGACTCCGAAACCCATGATGAAATTTAATTGTTACTGAGACAGTAATCAGAAATGGATTCTTCGAGAGGTGATAGTGCCATGAGGGTTCCGCACTCTTGGATGGATTAATGCCGTTACCGTAGGAGTGGCCTACTACCATGGGAGTAGCTTTAATTTCAGCACCCTCTTGCCCTCTTGCTCTGTCTCACGTGCCTTCACTTGCCCTTCTGCCATGTCCTGAGCAGCACGAAGGTCCTCACCAGAAGCTGGCACCATGCCCTTTAACTTCTCAGCCTACAGAACTGTGAGCAAATAAACTTGTGTTGTTCATCATTTACATAATCTGTGGTATTCAGTTATAGCATAAGATGCGCTAAGGCACTCTCCTAAAGTAGTCCACAGCCCCTGAGATCACAGATCCCAAAAGCAGCTGCATCATCATTCAGCAGCATTAATTACTCCAGCCTGCTCTTCTCTTCCCTCCTATTATGTGATAAGGTAAGAAAAGGAAAACAAAACTTGACCTCCCATAGATTTAGCATGGCGGGTGTTACATTCCCAAAAAACATTACCTTCCCAAATATGCATTACCTGTGGGGGCCTTGGTATTGGCCTTCTTGCTCTCCCGGGAGCCCTTCTGGGCCCACACTTGGACGGTGTAGTCGACGCCCGGTCTCAGGCCAGTCAGGACAGTGCTGGTCTCCTTCTTCACAGGAATCTCCCTGATCTCGCCATCGGCAGAGGTGTAGCGCACCACATACCTGTCAACGTTGGCCTGCACCGGGTCCCAGGAGATAGTGGCTGTATTCTCTGTCACCTGGTTGGTCACCAGGTTTTTGGGGCTATCAATTTCTGAAAGGAAAAGTACTAATTAATATGTGCTATGGACAGGCCCAGGGATGCAGAAACTGGTAGCCATGTTGCCCAGGATGAGACCCTTCATGTTTTGTGGGTTTTCCATTGCCTGTACTCTTTTCTTGTTTATTAGCTGTTTCATGGACATACACCTTCTCTCCCCAGACGTACTTGTCTCCTCAAGCAGAAAGCACAATTGAGCAGAATCTGAAGATCTGGGCTATGACCTCTACCAAAATTTTAACAAAACAAATCTCTGTAGTCATTTAGTAAGGTATATAGAGCCCTCGCTCTGTACAAGGCATGCCCTAGGCAGGGTACAGCGTTCGGAGTTGAAGAAGACCTGGGCTCTGCTTACAAGGAGCTAACAATTTTCTGTGTACTCTCATGGCAGTGAAGGCCTCCCATTTCATATTTTAAAAATTCTAAAACACAAATCCAAATGTAAGCTCTGGGAAGAATAGGGTTGCATCCCATTGCCCTCTGTGTTCCCAGGACATAGAAGAGGATGGGACACATAAAACATGCTCAGTACATATTCTTAAATAAATCTGCAAAAATTAAAATCCTTTTAAAATATTTTTTAGCATATATGGATTCACTTGCCATGGTGATTTGCTGATTAAAACAATGTGCAAAATACGGCCATATATCTCTTTCACAATAATAAGATATGAATGTAACACAAACATTATCCTTATCCTCAAAACTCTTGTACTCTGCCATTCTACAGAGATGAATAAGTGTCTCTCTTGCTTAAGTAACTGTTATTAGGTGTTACTGTCAATTACTACTTAACCTATACAATCTAAGAAACATTCCTACCTCATTATTCCCTATACCAATATCATGTGCATGTCATCCATAGAGCTTATCACTACTTATAGGTACAAATAAATTTTGTAAATTATGATTAATTCATACTAAAGCAAAGCACATACACCTACTTGCTATAGATGTCAAATCTATATTTTCAAAGTCAAATCACTACTGCACCATTACAATTAATATTTTTTAGCTTCTGTTCCCACTCACTAAGACACCATCAGTATTGTCTCCAGCAAAAGATCCATACACTTAAAAGAGGTTTTGATAAAGACAGCTGTCCAAAAAGAGTTTAGAGCGTGTATGAAGGTCTGACTGTGTACTAAGGAAATCAGATAAAGGGAAGGGAGGAACGGTACGTGTAATCGATAATGAAGGAATTCCATCCCGCTGGTACATATACCATAGATGTCTGCCTATGTCACAGGAAGAAAACAGAATTTGACTTCCCAAAGGCTTAGCATGACAGGTGTTATATGTCCAAAGAACAACATCCATTACCTGTGGGGGCCTCAGTAGTGGCCTTCTTGCTCTCTCGCGCTCCCTTCTGGGCCCAGACATCCACCTTGTACTCCACGCCTGGCCTCAGGCCCGTCAGGACGGTGCTCCTGTGGTCCTTTCCCACCAGAAACTCCCTGGTCTCTCCGTCGGCAGAGGTGTAGCGCACCACATACCTGTCAACGTCAGCCTCCACTGGGTCCCAGGAGACAGTGGCAGTGCTCTCTGTCACCTGGTTAGTCACCAGGTTTTTGGGGCTGTCAATGTCTAAAAGAAAAAGGGCTCATCAATACAAACCACCAACGGGTACCAAACAGCGAGACCATTAAGCTTGAGCTAAGATAGTTTTTCACATCTCATACGTTGGTTCTTATTTGTTTCATGGACACAGACTTTGTCTTCACAGTGGATTCCTGGATCTTCAACGAGGAAGCACAGGACCACCTCCAGCGTGAGCATCACATCCACAGCCAGAGGGGCTGAATTCTAGGCTCAGGCCAAGAGGCAGGTCTTGGGAGCAAGAAGCCCTCTGGTTTGCAGCAAGCAGACCGGAGACCTTATCCTAGATCTGCCATTAGCTGGTGACCTTAAACAACTCAGCTGCCTCTGACTGTACCTTGGTTTTGCCATCTGAAAATGTGGGCCTTAGACTTAGGTAGATGTTAAGGTCCCATAATAGTCCATGACTATTTCATGGATCCAATATGAATCACCAGCGAACTGTGTGACTTGTAGAAATCACACAACTCACTGTGTTAGAGGATTCTCAATTGCAAAATGGGAATACTGATTCCTGCTCTACCGACTCAACAGTAGGTATGTAAAACGGCATAACCAGAATGAAAACATGCTGGCAGTTCCTCAAAGATTAAAGATCGAACCACCACATCATCTAGTAATTCCACTAATAAGTATATATGTCCACATGAAAACTGGTATAAAAATATTCGTAGCATAATTTCTAATAATAGCAAAAGTGTGGAAACAACTCAACTGTCCAACAACTGATGAACTGATAAAGAAAATGTGGCACATCCATACAATGGATTATTAATTTATAATAAAATTAAGTGCTGATATAAATTACAACATGGATGAACCTGGAAAATATTACATTTCTTGAAAGAAGCCAGTTGCAAGGATTATACATTGTATGAATCTATATATATTAAATGTTCAGAACAGGAAAATCTATAGAGACAGACAGCAGCTGTTACCTAAAGCTGGAAGCAACAGGGATGAGGAGTGACTGGTATTGAACAGGATGTTTCTTTTGGTGATAAAATGTCTTGAAATTGATAATGGTAATAGTTGCACAACTTTATACTACACTACGTTATGCTACGCTACACTATACTATACTATACTAAAACTGCTGATATAAACTTTTAAAGGGTAGACTATTAAGATGTATGCAGATAACATACAGATAAGGCTGTTGCTAATAAAGGAGGAAAGAAAAATGAGAAACTTTAAAACTATGAACCTTTACTGTATATTGTTGCAACCATAGGATCCTCAGAGCAAAACACGCAGTACTCAAAAGGGAGTATTCGCTAAGAAAGCAACATCCCCTTCTGTTCCAAACAGATCACAGTAAAAGACATTTCCCTAAAGGAGTGTATTATAGTTTGCAGATCCCAACATGAACATGGTTCCTTCATATCTCTTCCATTTAAAGGAAAAGATTTTGAGACTGAGCACAAAGGAAATACAAAATTGCAGAGACACTGGGTGGATGTGACCAATCACTATTCATCTTAGGAGACTAAAGAGCAAGGCTGATATCCTTATTTCATATTAAAGGTACTGAGGGATGGCGTGAGTACTGTGACAAAAGTTTACCATAGACTTAGCGTGACAGGTGTTCCATTCCCAAAAAACAATGTCCATTACCTGTGGGGGCCTTGGTGTTGACCTTCCTGCTCTCCTGGGTCCCCTTCTGGGCCCACACATCCACCTGGTACTCCACACCTGGCCTCAGGCCTGTCAGGACGGTGCTGCTCTGGTCCTTCCCCACTGGAACCTCCCTCGCCTCTCCGTCGGCAGAGGTGTAGCGCACCACATACCTATCGATATCTGCTTCCACTGGGTCCCAGGAGACAGTGGCAGTATTCTCTGTCACCTGGTCAGTCACCAGATTTTTGGGGCTGTCAATATCTAAAAGGAAAAGTACTCATCAATACAAACCATCAACAGGCACCAAAAAGTAAGATCATTTTGTTTGAGCAGAGGCATTTTCCTGCACTTGCAGTTTTCTCATCTCAAAGTTTGGTTTTTTGTAGTTTATGGAAAAAGACCTTGTCTATGCAGCCAGGCTTGAATTTCAAGAAGCCAGCCTAGGACCACATCCTGGATGAACATCAGATCCACAGCTAGAGGAGCTGAGTTCTAGGCCCAACCAAGAGGCAGAGCTGAGAGGCAGGAAGCCCCCTGGGTGACAGCCAGCAGACTATAGATCTTATCCTAACTCTGCCATCAGCCAGCCGTAGCCTTGAATAACTTGTGCCTCTGACTGCATCTCGGCTTCCCCATCTGTGAATGTGGACCTTAGACTAAATAGATGTTAAAGTGCCATAATATTCAATGAATATTTCATGACTCAAACCCCAAGAATCATCACCCAGGTTAATAATTTGTAGAAATCATACACTTAACTGTATTTGAAGATTCTCTACTGCAAAATGGGGATACTGATTCCTGCCCTACTGATTCAACAAATTTATCTGGAGACCAAGGAATTGAAGAAAACAATCCTCATTCATGGCCAGTAGGCATGTAAAATGGTATAACCACAGTGGAAACATTCTGGCTACTCCTCCAAAGTTAAAGATAAACAACAAGTGAACCAGTAACTCTATTTTTAGGCATACATCTTAGAGAAATGAAGATGTATATGCATCCAAAAACCTGTATATGGTAGGGCTGAGAGTATAGCTTTGTGGTAGAGCACTTGTCTAGCATATGCCAGGTGCTGGGTTCAATCCTCCATAGAGCAAAAAAAAAAACACACAAATGCCCCAGCATCATCATTCACAATAGCAAATAAATAAATAAATAGTGCAACAGCTGATGAATTGATAAGGGAAATGTGGTATAACCATACAATGGAATATTAATTTACAATAAAATTAAATATTGCTATCAACTTCAACATGGACAACCTGGAAAATATTATGCCTTGTGAAAGAAGCCAGTCACAAAGGCATCTATAAATCTCTATATGTTAAATGTCCCAAATGGAGAAATCTATAAAGACAGATAGCAGTAGTTACTTAGGGCTAGAAGGAGCATGGATAAGGAGTGATTGGTAATGGATCTGTACGCCTCTGTGACTATACTAAAACCAATGTTCTGCAAACTTTAAAAGGATGGATTTTACAGTATAAAGATACATCTTAATAAGGCTGTTCCTAACAAAGGAGGAAAGAAAAATGAAAACCTCAGAACTGTGAACAGTTACTGTATATCACGGCAACCATGGGATCCTCAGAGTAAACACATAGTACTCAAAAGAGGATTATTCACGAAGAAAGCAACAACCCCTTTTTGTTCCAAACAGATCACAGTAAAAGACATCTCCCTAAAGTATATAGTTCACAGATCCCAACATGAATATCTCTTCCATTTAAAGGGAAATATTTTGAGACTGACCAAAAAGGAAACAAAATCAGAGAAATACTGGGTGAGTGTGACCAATAACCATAATAATAGGAGACTAAAGAGTGAGGCTGATGCAAGGTCCTTATCATATATTAAAGGTATCAAAGGATAGTGTGAGTAGTGTGACAAAGGTTTGCTATCCTGGTCTTCTACTAATCGCTGATTTCTGCCAGTATCAGAAAAGGAACACAAAACTCGGTCTTACACAGACTTAGCGAGAAAGAGGTTACACTGCCATAGAACAATGCCCATTACCTGTGGGGGCCTTGGAGTTGGCCTTCCTGCTCTCCCGGGTCCCCTTCTGGGCCCACACGTCGACCTCGTACTCCACACCTGGCCTCAGGCCCGTCAGGACGGTGCTGCTCTGGTCCTTCCCCACCAGAAACTCCCTGGTCTCTCCGTCGGCAGAGGTGTAGCGCACCACGTACCTGTCAACGTCAGCCTCCACTGGGTCCCAGGAGACAGTGGCAGTGTTCTCTGTCACCTGGTCAGTCACCAGGTTTTTGGGACTGTCAATGTCTAAAAGAAGAAGTACTGATCAATAAACACTATTAACAGGCTCTAAGAATGAAGCCATTTTGCTGTCACTGAGACAGTTTCCTGCACTTATAGTTTTCACTTCTCGTATGTTGGTTTTCAGTTGCTTCACAGACACAGACCTTGTCTTCAAAGCGGACTCTTAGATCCTCCAGGAGGCAGGGCAGCATCATATCCTGGCTGAGCATCACATCCATAGTTAGACGGGCTGAGTTCTAAGCCCAGGCCAACTGGGCTACAGCCAGCAGAGCAGAGACCTCATCCCAACTCCGCCACCAGCCAGCCGTAGCCTCAGACAACGGGGCTGGCTCTGACCGAACCTCAGTTTTCCCACCTGTGTACATGGGCCTCAGACTGAATAGAATTTAATATACCATAATATTTCATGGCTCAAACTCCACTAGTCATCAGCTAACTATGTAATTTTGGGAAATCATGCACTTCGCCAGATTTGAGGATTCTCAACTGCAAATTAGTGATATTCGTTCCTGTTCCACCAATTCAACAAGTTCTTCTGATGACCAAGTAAATGAAGCTGATAACCCTCATTCATTTCTGGTAGAAATGTAAAATGATGCAACCACTTTAAAACTGTTAGTGTTTCAAAAATTAAAGACAAACTTCTAAATGATCTAATAATTCCACTCATAGGCATATACTTAAGAGAAATGAAGGTGTATGTGTACACAAAAGCTTGTACACAACTGCTCATAGTATCTTTAGTAACAATAGCCAAAAATGGGAAACAGTTCAAAAGTCCAATAACTGCTGAACGGATAAACAAAATGTATATATCCACGCAATGAAATATTAATTCACAATAAAATTAAATATTTATATGGCTAAAACATGGGTGAACCTAAAGAATACTATGTTTCATGAAAAAAACTGGTCACAAAAGGCCACATATTATATGAACCCATATATATGAAATGTCCTGAATAGAGAAATCTATAGAGACAGATAGCAGTTGTTACATAGGGCTGGAGGGAGTACAGATAATGAATCTGTACTAGTAATGGGTATGAGATTCCTCTGGATGATGAAAATGCTCTGAAATCTACAGTGATAATAGTTATGGAACTGGGTGAATATACAATGAATTTTACATTTAAAGAGTGTGGATTTTAAGTGTGTAAACACACCTTAAGGTTGTTTTCAACAACTGAGGAATAGAAATGAAAAAGCTTTAAAATTGTGAGCTGTTACTGAATATCATTGTAACCATAGGATCTTCAGAGAGAAATCCACAAAACTCAAAAGAGGGCTCACTCCTTCAGACAGCAATCACTCCATCTTTTTCCAGAGGGATCACAGCAAAAGCTATTTCCCTAAAGTAGTTAGGTCGCAGATCCTTACATATGTGGTTTCTTTACATATGCTCCCTTTCAAAAAGAAATATTTTAAGACTGGCCTCAAAGGAAATACACAATTGGAGAATCAGTGAATAGATCACTGATAATTTTTATGTGACTAAAGTATGAAGTCCACATTTTGGGATAATGTGTTAAAGGGTACTGAGGGATGGTGTGAGCAGTATGACAAACGTCTACCATCCTGGTCTTGTACAACCCAATGATTTCTACCAATGTCACAGAAGAAATACCAAACTTGAGCTCCTATAGGCTTAGCATAAAAGGTGTCACATTCCCACAGGACAACATCCATTACCTGTGGGGGCCTTGGTGTTGGCCTTTCTGCTCTCCCGGGTCCCCTTCTGGGCCCACACATCGACCTCGTACTCCACACCTGGCCTCAGGCCTGTCAGGACGGTCCTGCTCTTGTCCTTCCTCACTGGAACCTCCCTGGTCTCTCCATCAGCGGAGGTGTAGCGCACCACATACCTGTCAATGTCGGCCTCTACTGGCTTCCAAGAGACAGTGGCGGTATTTTCTGTTACCTGGTCAGTCGCCAGGTTTTGGGGGCTGTCAATGTCTAAAAGGAAAAGGGTTGATCAATATAAATCATCAACAGGCACCGAAAAGTAAAACCATTTTGCTTCAGCTGAGACATTTTCCTGCACTTGTAATCATCTCATCTCATATCTTGGTTTTTAGTTGCTTCATGGATACAGAGCTCATCTCCCCAGCAAGGTTCTTGGATCCCAAGGAAGCAGCACAGGACAATGGTGTGAGTACCACATCCACACCTAGGGCAGCTGGGTTCTAGGTCTAGGCCAAGAGGCAGATTTTAGGGACAGGAAGCCCCCTGCAGCCAGCAGACCAAGGGTCTTATCCTAGCTCTGACATCAGCCAGTTGTGGCCTTAGACAATTTGGCTGCCTCTGTCTGTGTCTCAGCTTCTTCCGTTCTAAAATCTGCAGTTGGATGGACTTTTAGGTTGATTCTTTACTAACATTCCAAGCATGTGTCTACTTTCATAAATTACTAACTTGTTTTATGACCTTGGGCAAATTGTTTCAGTTTACTTCTATATTTGTAAAATAGAAAGTTTAATAGTTATTGTATATAGCTCTCTAGTTAGCTCTGGAAATCAAGATTTTAAAATGTCACATAGAAAAGGAGCTTTGAAAATGTTAAAGTATTACAGCGTTCACTGTTCTGAAGCCATGAAATATTCACTCCATAATTCAAACTGTAATCAAGGGTAAATTAGCCTCTTTCCATCAATTTCCTCCACAGGAAAAAAAACCAAAGGGTGTGGGATGTGATATTATTCCTCCATATCTTGTAGAGTTGTTGTACTATGTAAGCTAATAGTGTTTCTCTTATGACTGCTCTTACCACTGACCAGTGACTATGAACTATCATTATTAGTGATATAGATTTGTCGACACTTTGTAAATGCAAGGTATTAGGCTCCTGCATACCACACACAAGGAAGGTGCTCAAAAATGTATTTTACCAAGAAAATAGTACTATTCTTTTTTCTAAATAGTTCATTGCAAAAGCCATTTTCCTAAAGTCATTTGCTCATAGGTGCTATTACATATATTGGTTTAGGCTATGACTTCAAGAAAATGGATATCCAATTCCAACCTGAGGGTTCCAACCAAGGCAGAGTCAACAGTCTCATAATCCTTGACTGACCAACTATCTCTGGCCCACAAAAGAGGTTGGAGAGGCCAGTAAGGTAGGCTTAAAGAATTATCTGGAAAGAGTTATACAGTTGGTCCCACGAGTGGAATCCAGGCCTTAAATACACAGACTCAATGTGGTCCCTTATGGAGACTATCAGTCTGTAGAACAAGAGAGCTCAAAAGGTGTGATTAGCAATGTCTGAAGACATTTCTGATTATCAAAACTCAGTGTAAGATGGGGAGACTACTGGCATCTAATAGGTAGACACAAGGAATGCTGCTAAACATCCTACAATGCAGAATAAAAATCCCTGCAACAGAGAATTACCCACCTGAAAGGGTAAATAGTGCCAAAGTTGAAAATTCCTTCCTAAAGCTTGGGGAACACCATGAGCTAGTGTCCATTTTAGGGTAATACATCCCTAAAATATCTATGATGAGAGAACTACCAGCTGTTCTGATGCAGGAAAAGAAGATGGAGTATTGCAAAAGACCTGTACATCCAGCTGAATAAATAAAGGATACATGTGATTCCTCATAGACCATTCTGCCCACATCCCAATGGGCCAGATGTGGGCCAAGCAGAGGAGGGCTTGCCTGGCTTGTGCTAGAAGCTGTCCTAGGGGGCCACCTAGAGGAGCAAGATGACTCCATCAAAGGTGCTGGGGTAGATGCCCTCCCTGTGTATGTGTGGAAGAAGGGGAGCAAGAGACCAGAGGAGATAAGCATTTGCCCATAGTATCATTACACTGACAGACCCCCAGAGAAAGACAAGCACAAAAGTACTCCATAAAAGAGTCAGCTTTAATACTTATAAGGTCCCACAACAGGCCCAAAGCAGCCATGATTTTTATTTGGCTTCTGTGATCTTCCACAGGCCCTGGCCTCTCTTACCTCATAATCCCTGTTATGGTCTAGATCTAAAATGACTCCCCAAACTTCATGTGTTCAGAGGTGGAGTGTGGTCAGAAGGAACCAAGGAGAATGACCTCAAAAGGTATATTCTTGTTCCTGGGTTCCTGGATCCCTTCTTTTTTCCTCTTCCTCCTTCCCCTTTTCTCTCTTCTCTTCTTCTTCCCTTCTTTCTTCCCCTCTTTCTCTCCCTTCCCCCCTCCTCTTTCTCCTTCCTGGTAAGCAGCTTTCTTCCACCATGCTGTTTCTGCCTCAGAGCCAGATGACCATGGACTGAAACCTCTGAAACTGTGAGCCAAAATAAATCTCTCCTCCTTTAAATTGTGGGGGTCAGGTATTTTGTCCCAGTGATGGGAAAGTGACTAATACAGAAAATTGATACCAGGAGTCATGTCAGTGCTGTGTATTGTACCTGACCATGTGGCTTACAAGCCTTTGGAAATGATTTGCAGGAGTTTGGTAAGCTTTGCAGATGAAGGCTAAAAAAGCCCTAGAATGATGTAAGCAGAGCCTAATGGATGATTCTGGTCAGAGCTCAGAAGGCCAAAATGCTGATAGGAATGTACACAATAAAGTCCAGGATCAGGAGGTTTCAGTAGGGAACAAGGATAGTGTGTGTTAACCTCTGTCAAAAATTGTGTCTTAATTTTGCTCATGTCCTGACACTTTGCGGGAGACTGAGATTAAGGGCAGCAGAGATCTAGCAGAGAAAATGTCAAGGCAGCCCAACATTCAGACTGTGGCATGGGTACTGCTGGTTCCTTTTAGCCAGATTTATAGTGAGAATCAAACAAAAAGCAGAGGTGAATGATTTGAAAATTTTGCAGTTTCATCAGAAAGAAAGCACCTGCAAAGTTTGGGTCAAGGAGAGCATGGTTGCTGAAAAGATTAGCATTAAAAAGAAGCCAATGGAGCCGATGAGATGGCTCAGCAGCGTAAGCGCCTGCCTGGCAAGCGTGAGGGCCCGAGTTTGACTCCCGCAACCCACATATGAAAAAAGGGCCGGTGATATCACTCAGCGGCACAGGCGCCAGCTGGCGCATGAGGTCCTGAGGTCAACCTCCGATACCCACCAAAAAAATAATAATAATAAATAAATAAAATAAAATAAAAAGAAGCCAAGTACTTTCTAACAGGACAGTAGGAAAGATGGCTTAAAGGCATCTCAGGAATTGGCCAGACCTCATCCTTCAAAAGCTCAAGGGTGTAAGACGGTAAGCTCCTTTGAAAGTCCTTGCTTTGAGAAAAAAGCCCCAGGATGCTGTGCTCATTCAGTGTTGCCTAGAGAAGTGTATCCCTATATCCAGCTATCTACATACTCAGAGGCTGTTGTATCAAATGGGGCCAGATTTCTTCTTGAGCTGACAGAAGACCTTGGCATCACCCATGTGCTGCTGGTTTTTCAGGCATGCAGAATGCAAGGGTTGTGGGGTCATGGAAGCTTCCTCCAGATTTCAAAGGAAGGTTTGAGAGGCTAGCCAGTGTGCCCCTGAGAGGGCAATGTGTGAAGCTATGAGAGTGAAGCTGAAGGTGCAATGGAAACCCTAGGATGTTGGAAATTCCAGGAACATGACTTATCTGCTGAGGAAGGCTGCATGCAGTGAGCAGAGCTAGGCCAAGAGAGAAGCTATGTGGGCTGCAATCAGCAAGGCCTTAGGACAGGGGTGCTCTAACCCTTTGGAGCACACTTCAACACAACTTGCCCCAGGCTTTTACCATGGAGCTGCAGGACTTAATGTATCCCCTGTTGGGTTTCATTCTTGCTTTGGTTTGATACCACTTTATCCCCTTAGTCCTCATCTTTGGAGTGGGACTGTTTACCCTGTGCAACTGTATGTTGAAAGTGTTTAACTTTCTTTTTTATCTCATATTGTGGCTAACAGCTAAGAGTTTGCCTTGAGTGTCAGAGGAGACTTAGACTTTTCAGCAATGCTGAAACTGTTAAGACTATGTTAACTTTTAGAGATGGAGTAAATGTATTTTACATAATGAGAGGGACATCAGCTTTTGGGGACCAGGGTGAAATGTTATGATTTACATATAAAATGACCCTCAAAATTCTCAAGTTCAGAGGTGAGGCCTGGTCAGAATGGACGGGTCACTAGGGGAGTGACCTGCAAAGGTACATTCTTTTCCCTGGCCCTTCCTGTCTCTCTCTCTCTCTCTGCATCCTAGCTGCCATGGTCGAGCAGCTTTACTCCTCCATTCACCATGCTATTTCTACCTCATAACCAGCCAATTATGGACTGAAATCTCTGAAATTGTGAGCCAAAATAAACTTTTCTTCCTTTAAGTTGTAAGTGTCAGGTAGTTTGTCCCAGCAACAGGAAAGTTAACTAATGCAATCCCTCAACCCCCTTCCTCCTGACCCCGGCTTCTCCTCCTCCTCCTCCTCTTCTTCCTCTTCTTCCTCCTCCTCCTTCTTCTCAAGCTCACCCCTATTCCTTCTGACCTTTGACTTCTCATCTGCTTACACCTCCCAGCTGTGCCAAATACAAATGGGTCAGAAACTGTACTTAGCAAACTGGAAGAACAGTGCTCGAAGTACAAGCAGGAACACACAAGAGAATCTGAGCCATCCCTCCTCTCACAGCAGGCACTTACTAGGCAAATGGTCAACAGTCAATGAACAATGGACTATTACATGGAAGTGGACGTTACTAAACAGAAGCAGACATTTTAGAGACCTATATTTGCTTGATTTAGCTAACAAAAAACACAATAGTGATTTTGGCCTAAAATAGTCATCCAAAAGGCCAAAACAAGACAAGCACCATAGAAAGGGTTTAAATAGGTGGAAGGTTAAAAAGGTTGGTTTTGGACCATAATCCTCAAGTCTGGCTTTCTCAGCACGACGGTTGCTCATGCTTTCTTCATATTTATTCTTTACCAAAGCAAAGAGGCAAAGAAGAAGAAGGGACCAAGAGCAATAACCATCAATCTTTAGAGACCAGGACTAGAGATGACAATATGAGACATACTCTAGAAGTCATAAAGGAAGTGAGAAATACATAATTTACTATGAAGAGATACCAACCTCTAATCCATGAAACCTCCCTGTCTGACAAGATCAAAGGAGGAAAACCAACCTAGCAGACAATGAGTCCAGCAATGACACGGTGATGACAGACGCTCCATTACCTGTAGGGGCCTGCGTGTCAGCCTTCCTGCTCTCCTGGGCCCCCTTCTGGGCCCACACATGAAATCTGTACTCCGTGCCTGGCTTCAGGCCTGTCAGGACGGTGCTCCTCTGTTCCTTCCCTACTGGAACCTCCTTGGTTTCTCCATCAGCAGAAGTATAGCTCACCACGTACCTATCAATGGGGGCCTGCACGGGGTCCCAGGAGACAGTGACCATATTCTCTGTCACCTGGTCAGTCACCAGATTTTTAGGACTGTCAATGTCTGAAAGAAATACGTTGGGAAAAGCCTTAGCTCAGATATTATGGAAGGCACATTCACCACCCCATCATCCTGATTTTCATCTTCTGGAGTTCTCAGCACAAAGCAAAGGGATTCCCACCCTGGGTCTCGGGTAGGAGTCAAGGGAAAAAGTAGCCTCTGGTTCTCAATTTCAGAGGAATTGTTACAAATTTGGTACCCTTTCTTGGCTTTCAGCTCCCTAAAATGTGGAAGGAACAATGTCTCCTTAGTAGCATACGGCTTATGAAGACTGCCCATTAAACATCCGACATGACATCAGGATACCTAATTTATCATTTTATCAAGGGCTACTTCACTGGGGAGCACTTTAAAAGTATTATCACAAATACTGCAATAACCAGATCCTATATCTTGGCTACATATGCTAAAAACATTGCTACTATACAACTTTACTTTTCCCTTCTGGTGGCCAAGAAGTTTCACGAACCTCATCACCATCAGGGAAGATCAGCCTACAGAGAACACTTCTCAAGCTCACTGCCAGCCTTGCATCTTTAAGATTCTAATTACAGAATCTCTCATCTCAGGCCAAATCTTTGGTACCATGGTCACTTCAATCCATACATTCAAACTTCAATTCCAATTGACCACATCTCTCTAGTTACCTGTGGGGGCCTGGGTGTTGGCTTTCTTGCTCTCCCGGTCCCCCTTCTGGGCCCACACGTAGACTTTGTACTCCACACCCGGGCTCAGTCCGATCAGGTCAGTGCTGGTCTGCTCCTTAGCCATCGGAATCTCCCTGGTCTCTCCACTGGCAGAGGTGTAGCGCACCACATACCTGTCAATTTCAGCCTCCACTGGGTCCCAGGAGACAGTGAGTGTATTTTCTGTTACCCGATCAGTCACCAGGTTTGCTGGGCTATCAATTTCTTTAGGAAAGATACAAAAGAAGAGGGTAGCTTTTACCACTTTGGAGTTCCTAAAAAGCCAGCACAGATACAGCCAAAATGATGACCTCAATAAATTTCCTTCTGCTATATACCGATGATTGAAATGAATTATGGGTTTAATTAAGCAAATGGTCAGAAATTCCAAGAATGGGCTATTAGCATTTAATGAGAAGTAGTTTTCAGATCAAGCCAATATATAGAAACGCTGTAAACTTTTCTCATAAGTTGCTTTTGGATAAAAGGAATTGATTTTCACATACAAATTTCTCCTTTACCCAGCATTTACCTAACACACTTTCATTCACTTCCTAACTCCTTGGACCTGAAAACAATTATATTTCAATAAATATCTGCATCTGCTCTAATATGAGGTGCTATAAAAAAAAAAATCCAGTGAAAATGCTGTCCAGCGCCATCCACCCAGAAGATAGGGATCTTCAATACAAGAAGCAGTGCTTCAGACCTTAGTGTGTGACAAGTTTCGACTTGTTCATTACAGTCAATCAGTTGTGAGCTACAGTTGAGAGAAGGTATGTTTTAAAGTATGCCATAAACCATGAATCACAAACAAAGCATTATCATGAAATTGTGTCAATTTCAGTTGGATTTGCACCATCCTACCACTTCAGAGTCTGGTTTTTTAAGAAATGTCATCATGAAAAATGAAACTTGTCTTTACGCTTAGGATCCTGAGACCAAGACTCAGAATAAAATTCACCCAGTTCTTGTGTGAAAAAAGCACATCAATCAAGATCCAACATCCAGGTGATGTTGATTGCGTTTTCTGTCCATGATGGAATTGTGTGAGCTGACTTTGTACCCAGGGACACTACAGTAAACTCTGAATAATATAAGGGATTATTAGAGAATATAAGAAACAATTTGTGTAAAAAAAAACAGCCTGAGAAATGGACAAACGGTTTCATCCTCCATCACAACACTTGATGTCACACTTCACTTCTGGTATGGCAATTTTTGTCTAACAAAACTCTACAGTGTGTCCTCATCTACCTCATTCACTGGATCTGGCACTGTGTGACTTCCAGCCTTTCCCCAAATGACCATGTAAAGTAAATGTTTTGAATCAATTCAGGACATTGAGGCAGCCACAAGTGTGCAACTAAAGCCCCTCATGAAAGAGGACTTCTATAGCTGCTTCAGAAAGCAGCAAGAATGGGGGCCGGGGATATAGCTCAGCAGGTACAGTGCCTGCCTGGTAAGCATTAGGTCATGAGTTCGATTTCTGGTACTAAAAAATAAAAAAAAATTTAAAAAGTGGCAAGAATGATGGGCTAAGTGTGTTTGAAGTGGGGGGACATTGAAGGAGATCAAAGGCAATGGTCTTTTACTATAATAATTTTGTTTCTATTTTAAACATTCACCGTATGTTTTGGTCTCACCTCATATTTCTTCTATAAGGATAATACCCTGTGAGTAGGAGCTGTCAGTTCTTTCCATATAAAACATTATGTCTGTGGCTAGAGATCCAGGAGAGTTTTAAATTGATGTTATCTTAGACCTGGACCAATAAAAATAAATCCTACTTGTGGACTCTAGGTTTCTATGTGACTCAACTGGGTTAGAACCTGGCCTCCGCCATTTACTGGTTGCCCACACGTGGCAAATTATGTAATTTAAGTCTCTGTTTCTTCACTTCTATAAAAAAGGAAATATTACTACCTACCTCATAGGCTACGATGAATACTAAAGGAGATATGGTACTGAAAATGTTTATGTGAGTTGTTAGTATAATGGTCTTTGACATATGTAATGACACTTTATTCTCAAAGCATAAGCCCTTAGAGAGAATAAAATAATCCAAGTCATTTAGTATATAGTTAGAAAATGATACGTCTCTATTACCCTGTTTCAAAGACCAACTCCTCAAAAAACTGAGCTTTCTGGGAAAGCAAATGCACTTCAGACCCGTACCCATCATTTGCCAAACATGGCAGGCCAGCTCGGTGGAGCACACAGCCAAGGGAGACAAACGGCCTTAAGGATCACAGAGTCGAGAGTACACCACAGACATCTGTGATGCAGGGACAAAAGACTTAGCTCCTGAGACTTTGAGTTGGTTTTAATACTGCAGCCTCATCCTTCACTCTTGAACCACTTCATAGATCTGCCCACCACCAAAAGCACTTACAATTCTCTCACCTGCCATATTCTCACACCTGAGGCCTCTGCACACACTGCTTCCTCTGTTAACTCCCACCCATCCTTCCAGGCTCTGGTCAGATAGCCCCTCCTCCCACTGCCTGCCATGACCTCTGTCAGACCTCAGGCTTTTGTTGCTACCATTTTTTTCCCCTTAGGTTCCCATAGCTGCAGGAATATCTATTTCCTTTAGAACATAACTCAGTGTACTTTGTATTTCCTCACTAGTCTTCTCAACCCCGAGGACTGTGAATACTTTAAAGACACAGGCATGAACTCTGTTTCTTATTTTTGTTTCCATGCCCAAACACCTCCCCCAGCAGCCATACCACATCCCTAATGGTGGGGTGGTGTACCTGAAAGAAGGAAGATTCTTCTCTAATACAACCTCCATTGTCTTAGAAATTCTGATCCACATGCTCTTTCTTTGCATGATGCTAAAAAATCCTAATAAACTGAAAGTCGCCTATAATGTAAACCAGGAGGTGGCACTCTAGTCCACTAGCCAAAATCTAAATCACTGCACATAGTTCATTCATTCATTGAGAATGAGTGAATGATCTTATTCTAAGTTACCTAGGCTGGGTTTAAACTTGCAATCCTCTGCCTCAGCCTACCAGGATGCTGGGATTACACTTCAGATCTTCCGGCTATGATACCTGCAAGCACAAGCTGAGCAGAATGAGTGGAAGAAATATGGGGACCCTTAAGTTTCTGAAAATGTAAAGGCAAAATCAGTACTTTCAGTGACTGTTGACTCAGAGAATGCAAACTATTTCCATGGTCTGAAAAAGAGCTCCAGATTATATGCAAAGTGCCTAAACAGCCACTACAAACTGAGGTAAGTATTCAAATTCACTGTCAGTCTGATGTTTTGAGTTTTCACATTCAAAAACTAAAATTGGGAAAATGTAGCTCTATTCTGAAAAAGTCGCATATGGAATTCCAGCCCAAACAAGAATGACCTTCCCTTTCAAATAAAAAGTCTAGTCTCTTCAGTTTTAGGTGAGGAAAATAATAATTACAAAACTGAAAATTGTCTTTGCAAATTTCCCCCATCCCTACAAACAAAAGAGCTGATGTCAAGTGCAGTGACCTCCCGATTCAAAATCAACCTTCTCCTTTCCTTGTCATGCTTCCATTCTTCCATTACCTGTGAGGGCCTTGGTATCAGCTTTCTTGCTTCCCTGGCTGCCCCTCTCAGCCCACACGTAGACTTCATACGCCTCTCCTGGCTTCAGGCCTGTCAGGGTGGTGCTGCTCCGGTCCTTGGGTACTGCTGTCTCCTTGGTCTCTCCATCAGGGGAGATGTAGCGCACCATGTATTTGTCTATGTCAGCCTTCACTGGGTTCCAGGAGACTACTGCTGTGTCTTCTGTCACTTGATTAGTGACCACATTGGTTGGACCATCAATTTCTTCATAAAAACACATAAAAAAAATTAGACAAACCATTTGGCTGGTCAAGATCACAGATGCTTTAAGATCTAGTTCATCTGGGTAGCTTCATTCAGTAATCTGCCCAATGCAAGGGGGTCTCTCCGTCATTCGTTGACAGGTGGACATCTGGCCTCTAAGGAAGGGCTCCTTAATGAACAAAACAATCCATTCTATTTTCAGATCACTGAACACATTAGAGAAAACTCCTTCAGGTGTAACCCCTTAAAGGGTAACCACTTCAAATGAGTCTACCTTAGACAGACAAATAGAATCCATCTAATTCCTCTTCTAGGAGAACACCCAGCAAGTTTTCAAGAGCATTTATCATTCCCCTTCTAAATTTTCCTCAAATCAAAACAACTTACCTCTCTTATCTATTCCTTCTAAATTTTAGTTTCTAGACTTGACAGTCACATGTGTACAAAGGTTTTTCCTTTCCTTTTACAAATAAAAATCCCCAAAGCAACAATTCATTGCACATCCATTATGTGCCAGGGAATGTAATGGCACTCGGCACTCATGAATGAATAAAACAGTCAGAAATCCCAGCCAGTGTGGCACTTATATTCATAAAAAAACTAACCCAGAACAATATGTTGGCCATATCCTAGACACACGTGTGCTTTCCAGGAACATATCCATGGCCTTAAAAGATCCCTAATCTTTTTCACACATGTTTCTACTAACCCAGAGGTTCTAAACTTTTGTCAGTATCTGCTAAGTACCACCACTAGACATTCCACTTCAGAATGGGTAAATTCTGGTAAATCTCTATTTTTAAAATAAACTTTTAAAACTCTCAAGTAGCCAGGTGTAGTGATGCATGCCTGTAATCCCAGCACTGGGAAGGCTGAAGTAGGAGAATCATCATGAGTTCAAGGCCAGTTTGCACTACACAGCAAGACCCTATTTCAAAACAAAACAAAACAAAACAAAACAAAACTAATAATAATAATAATAAAATAATGAAAAAATAAAGAAAAAGAAAAAAAGAAAAGAAAAGAACTCTCAAGTTACTCTGATGCATATCAAAGGTTGGGAACCTCCATGTTAAGACACATTATAGCAAGTTTTTACATGTATAATATATTTCCTGGACCTGACATTTACTGTTGTTATATTTTTGTTTTATAGGTTCAATTTATAATTTAGTCCTTCTCAATACCACCTTTTCAGGTCGACTTTCCTGTCCAACTTCTTATCATTGGAAAGCTTTATAAGTAAGCCATCTGAGCACGTCCTTCAAAGTTGCTGATAAACACACTGCACAGAACAAAGCCGAGGCATTCCACCCGAGCCTCCCTACATACAGATCGGCATCCTCTTGGCAAAAGACACACAAAACAGCTTCTTACTCTCAAACACATAAACATTTTCCTTCCTCCCCATTCTGCTCTTGGTCTCTTGGTCAAGGGCTCTCCAGAGAGAAGGTACAGCTTCAAAGGGTCCCATCTGGTACCATCAGCTTCGATGCACTTTCTCACACACACCTTTCTCAAACACAGCATTTTATTTTTATGTGAAGATGAATGACGATCCATCACCAGAGGCAGTGAATATTTCATTTAGTAAATCAACTGCCCACATACTGAGCATATAATTAAGTGTCTGGTGCTTTTTATACCTTCTTTTATCAAATTCTATAGAAAAAAATATAAGGCATTTATCAGATTTCCTGCACACCAGTTTAGAAAATCAATAAAGGCTACCACTTTTAAACCAATAGCTACACGCCAGACTGAGAAACATTAGATAATCCATTTAAAATGACTCAGCTTAGGAGTCACTGCCTTCTTCCACAGTCACCGAATGTCATGATTTGAATTGTGCCCCCACACACACACAAAAAAAATGTTGAGTGCTATCTCCCAATACCTTAGAATATGACCTTATTTAGAAATAGTCTTGGGCCGGTGAGATGGCTCAGCGGCTTAAGCGCCTGCCCGGCAGGCGTGAGGGCCCGAGTTCGACTCCCGGAACCCACATACGAAAAAGGGGCCGGTGATATCGCTCAGCGGCACGGGCGCCCGCTGGCGTGCGAGGTCCTGAGGTCGACCCCCCGGTATCCACAAAAAAAAAAATAGTCTTTATAGAGATAATAAAGTTCAAATGAAGTCATCAGGGTGGACCCAATCCAATATGACTGGCATCCTTGCAAAAGGAAAAAATTTGGACACAGAGACAAACATGCACAGCAGGACAAAGATATAAAGACACAAAAGGAGAGGACAGCCCTGTGGCTTGATGTACCTACAAATCAAGAAACACCAAAGTTGCCCACCACAGACACACCACAGGCTAGAAGATGCAAGAAGGGATTCTCCCCTCCAGCCATCAGAGGGAGCCCTGGGGACACCTCGATATCAGAACACTAATCTCCAACAGTTGTGAACAAAAATTTGCATTCTCTGAAGTCACCCAGGTGTTGGTACATTGTCAGCACAGCTTTTGGGAATTAATACAACCAATAACCAAAGACTCTCTTATGGAACTTACTTTCTCTCGGGAGGAGATAAACAGTAAACAAGGAGTACAGTAGTATGAGGACAGCTATGACAAGACAAGGAGATGGCAGAATGATGAACAAGGCTAGAGGTGCAACCCAGTGATGGGCCACTCTTAGCATTCCCTAGAGTCAATCACCAGCACCAAAAAGACAAAGAAAGAAAATGATAAGCAAACAATATTCATGACTTTAGGCAAGGAATTCAGGAAAGATCTCGCTCATTGAAGGGGTTACATCTAAACAAAGACCTAAAGGAAATGAGGCAGCTGGCCAGGTATAATTCTGGGGAAATTCATCTAGGCGGAAGGAGAAGCAAGTCCATAGGCCCTGCTTCATCTATTCAGAGAACAGCAGGAGGCCAATGTACCTGCACAGAGTAAGTCAGGTGGCTAGAGGTGAGGCCAGCGAGGTGAGGGCAGAGTGGATGCAGAGCGCCTTGAAGGCCTTTGGCTTTTACACTGGATGAGATGAGAAGTTTCTGGGGTTTTGCAAAGAAGAATGATGTGCTCTGTCTTGTATGGTAAAAAGACCCCTCTAGCTGCTATGCAGACTACAGCAGGTCAAGAGTGGAGGTCACCTAGGAGATTACTTAATAGTTTATGTGCAAGGTAGTAGCACTCGGACAACTGCAGCAGGATGAAGGTCGTGGGAAAGGTTGGGTTTGGGGATTTGCAAAGGTAATGCTATCAAAATCTGCTGATGTACTTGATGTGGGATACAAAAAAAATGATTTGTTGGTTTGAGGCCGGAGCGATTTGAAGAATGGAGTGACCATTTACAGTGATGGGGATACCTGAGGGAGGACAGTTTGCAGTAGGGGGTAGAGACAGGAAGGGACCAAGAGTTTGTTTTGAGACATATTAAGTGGTAGAGTCAAGAGTTAAACCCATTCCTATCTATTACACATTTCTACTTTCTGCCGCTGTATCCTGAGCGTGCTACCTCTAGTCTGTTTGTATGGAATCACTACAATAATAGGCACAAATAAAGTGTGATCTGTAATCTGAAATCCAGCAAGCACAGTAAATTAGAATTTGGAGAGACAACTAAGGAAAGAAAATGATCTTGACCTGTTGGTTCTGGGAAACAGAACCTGGGTACACGCCACTGGCAGCGTAAGCGTCAAGGGAAAAAAGAGTGGACAAGCAGGATGCAGACACCCACAGGGCCCCATCCCGGGCTGCAGGAGGCTCAGGCAGGCTCTAAGAGGATGCCCAGGAGAAAGCACGCACAACAGGGAAGACTCCCTCCCTACGCTGTTGGCCCTCTCTGTTCAAGAAATGATGCTGCACGTGATAGGGAAGGGATGATGAGAGCCCTCCAAAAGAAGTATCTCAGTCTGGGGAAAGTAATGATGAACGGGAATGGGAAAGTAAGGGTGAGAGAAGAAGAGTGCAAGAACATCCTAACAGCCCTGCTCCTGAAGTCCCTGGCCCTCACGCTTTCCAAAGTGGCCCACATCCATACAACCCAGAGTGCCTCGCACCTCCTCTCCCTGCCCCAGGGCAGTGCTTACCCCCAAAACTCCCAGGCCCCAGCACAGGTCCACAGCTCGGCAGGGTGGACGTTGCCTATGTGTGCTGAGAGGCCCATCATATCCACACAGGCAGACCAAGCAAACAGCAATGGGCCCTGGACCACCTTTCCCTCAACAGTCCCAGAGCACTGGAAGGATGCAGCAAAGCCAGGAAAAGAATTTTTGGCTATGAAAAACAGGAAGACAAAACAGAATCATCCCATGCCATGTATGATAGGAGACACAGAAGTTTAACTCAGAGAGGAAACGTGACTTCGCCAAGCTCACAGAGCCAGCTAGAGGCAGAGCCAGCCTAGAACCCAGGGCTCTCTCCACACTTCCACTCTCCTTTCTCTTAATTCCCTAAAAACAACAAACCCAAAGGTAGCTCTGCACAGAGCTGGTCTCCGTGACTTTCAGGATAGTAATGAAATGCTGAGACACAAGAACGGGGAAACAGCTCAGAGATGCAAACCCCCCACAATCCACCAGCTCTGTAACACGAAAACCTCCCTCTGCAGCAAGAAGGGATATGCAGATCATTAAATAGTTTTTCCACAGCAAGAGTCTTCCAGTAGCTGCAGAAGCTGGCCAAATCATCGATGAGTCACAGTCGTACCTCCACTACAAGACAAGCTCTCTCCACCTCAGCCTGATTTCCTCATCGGGCTGCAACTTTCTACCTGCTGGACAGGAGCAGCTCTGCTAGATCTTTCTTGGAGTTGTTCGAGATCAGAGGAGTCAGAGAAATTTAAGGCAGTATCTGTAAGATTTATTTTTTTTATACTGAGGGTTGAATGCAAAGCCTCTGCACTGAGCTACATCCCCAGCTCATTTTTATTTTTATTTTGAGACAGGGTCTCATTAAGTCATTAAGTAGCCCAGGCTGGGCTCAAACTTGTGATCTTCCCGTCTCAGCCTCCCAAAGTGCTAGGATTACAGGTGTGTGTCACCACACCCAGCTTTTAAAACTTTTAAGACTTGATAGGTGACTTACCTTTGAGTACATATGTTAGTTAGAAGAAAGGTGAGCCCCAACTCAAAGAGATCTAAATTGTAAAAACATGAATGTGTAGAAGAGGCTAATTAGAAGCTCTGTTTGCATGAAGAAAGTTTGTTCCACTTTATGCCAAGATTCACTATAGGGCTGAGTAAGGAATGGCTGTCTTCAGCCTATGTTGTAATGCTCGACAGCAAATCTCTACACTCCAACATACAGCTACTGGCATTAGGAACCAGTTTCTACATTCACAGTGGATAGCAGAAAATGGAACAAGCAGGATGCAAAATCTATCGAGATATGAGCTTGGGGCCAAAGATGGGAGGCTAGGTCCTATCCTACTGATTTGAAGGTGAGTTCAAATCACCTTAAACTAGTTACCTACCTTAAACTACCTTAAAGATGCCTTAAACTACTGAGACTATGCGTTCCCCTGGCTTGTTTTCACAGACTTTCATGACCATCTTTCCATGGTGGCAACGAAATTATTCGAAAGGCACCATTTGTAGAAAATGTGCTTAGAGAGATCAACCCTTCTTCCTGCTCTCCTCTAGCTCTTCTTTTGGAAAGGTGAGCAACTGCGGTCTCAAGTGAATTTGAGTTCAAGTGGCAGCTCAGCTATTCACTAGTTCACCCTGAGTCTCCTAAACTTTGTAGGCTTCAATTCTCTTACCTATAAAATGAAATAATACTTAAAATACTATTATAAGGGCCACAGATAATATTTATGAAGCTTCACAATATAGAGAAGCCCTCTAGAATACAGTGGTCACTCAAATGATAAAGATTGTTTGTCAGCCTCTGGTATTTGTGTCGGGTGGCTACCGTATGTGGGTGGGAGACAGGAGTTCTGAATGTTGACCGGAGCTCATCTTGGAACAGGAAAGTTTGGGAAAGAAAGTATTAGAGACTAGGCCACTTCAAATAGAACACTGTTTGGAAATCAGTAAAAAGTGAAAAAGACAGAGAAGTAAAACTTCTATTTCATAGCATATATCATGGTTTATATTTAATGTCTCCCCAAAGCTTCATGTGCTCACAGGTGGAGCTTTGGGGAGGTGATTGCATCCTGGGTGTTGTGGGATACGCATCACTAGATTAGTCCACTGGTGAGTTTATAGCTAAATGTGATGTTGGGAGGTGAAGCCTGGCTGAAGGATGTGGGTCACTGGGGGCGTGGCCTAGAAGGGTCTATCTTCCTCTCTCCTCCCTTGATCCCTCTACCCACTTTTTGCTTTTTGCTTTTTGCTGCCTAGTCATGAACTCTTTCTCTTCTGCCATGCCCCTCTGCCATGCTGCCCTGCCGTGGAGCCAGCTAGCTAACTATGGACTGAAACCTCTACAAACTATGAGCTAAAATAAACCTTTCCTCCTTTACCTTTGGTATTGGGTATTTTGTCCCAGCAATGAGAAAGTAACTAAGATAGCACAACCTCAGGGGAAAAAGGTCTCGGAAAATTGTTGACAAGTGAATATGTTAGGCCACAGGTTCTATTGTGCTTGAGGACTTACAAAATTATAACAAAGCAACTGTTTTATACTATCTATAGCAGCGGTGACAAAAAACAGACACACCAATCTTCATTCTCTAGATGGAGAAACTGAGCACAATAGTTAGCTAGCAATCTGCCTTTCTTGTCACCAGTTGTGAATTGTGGCTGGGCAGGCCTATGGGGGAATCCAGAGACTTCTCTGAAGCTTGCTGCCCTCAAGACTGAGCCACTTCTGAAGCTGTGCCTTGCCGGAAGGTGCTCTGTACTATATGTTAACAGGATGAGAATTTTCTATCAACTCTGTCCCTTTTGTAATATTAGTTTGATAAAAGAAAAATTCTGAGATCCGAGATAAACTTAATTTAATTACAAAGGCCAAGGGGGGCTGATATATGGGAAGTTAATCAGTTAACAGTGGTGGGTGGGTGGAACTCACAATAAGACTTTTTCACATTTATAAATATATATTGAAACCTTGACTTAAGTCCCATCACTGACCAGGGCCACCATGCCCTGTTTTCTTATAAACTTTTGGAATTGTAAACCCCAACCAATCAAGAAGCAACAAGTACTCCTTCTTATGGGCCTCCCTCCTATTACAAAGCTTTCCCCATAATCCCACCCTTCTTACCCAGTCAGTGCAGGTTCTGTGTAAACAATGTATGCTTTCCTTCCCCAAATTCAAAAACTTATTCTTGGCTCTGGGTCCTGCAGACATAGATAGCTCCAGCTGCTACCTGGCTTCTCTGCTGATGGTTGCAGGACCTTGTCCAAGGATCTGGACCTTTTTTTCTGGCAAGCAGCTGTAATAGCTCAATAAACTCTTGGTCTCAAAAGGTTTGGTTTAACAAATTCCACAGGTGACTTTTTAAATGGAAAATACCTGAGCTGTGTCCTTTCCTCTCTGCACATCCTTATGCTATCCTTAAATTCCGGGGTCTTTTTCTACCTTGTGAGATACAAAATGTTTACAAGAAACAGATCATTTTTCCCCTTAAATTAATTAACAGTCTAGCCAGGTTTGAAAGTATTTCCTCCCCTTAGAAATTATAGTATCTTTTTCTTTCGTTTGTTAATAGAATACATGACACAGATTCATTTGCAATCCAGTAAAATACCCATCCTGTTTTGAAATATAATTGGCAATCATATCACTTCCTGGGCACTAATATCCTAGTTGGGATAATATACTTGAAAGGTTAGCTAGCAATGCAAGGCCACATGGAATTAAATGTTCTGGAACTCAGAGACAGAGACTGCTGACATTTAATGTGGTCACAGAAGGCTTGCGTGGAGCAGCTGAGGTTTGAGCAGAGCCAGGAAGGATCAGTGAAGTTACTGCTGTGAACCCTAGAGGGCAGGCATCAGGACGTATCATCTTTGCTAGTTTCTAAAGAGACCATGTTTCTTTTGCTCAACTGTACCCAGCAACAAATATTTGTTGAATTAATTCATAGGTAGAGATAATAGCAGAAGGTTTTCTAGGCTGAAGTAACAATATAAACAAGTGCACAATGTCCAGATAAGCCTTCTGTGCTGGGATAGTGAGAGTAACAAAGACCTAGGTTGCACAGGCCCACGGAAGCCAAGAAGAATTAGACCGTCTCCTAAGGCAGTGAAGAGTCTCAGACTTCTTTCAGTTAAGGAGTAAGCAGTATGAAAATTAACCAGCTGTAATGGACAAGAAGGAAGAGAGGTGTGATACTGCATAATATGAAATGCATACTTGGTCTTTGTCCCCATTTCCTGGCACATGTCTCCTAAAACATTTATCATTTCCAATGTGATTCGTGTCTTTTTTGTTTTTGTATACGAAAGAGATGAATGACGGCTGAGGGCTCCTGGTATCTTCAGGAGAGGAGCTGGTTGTAAAGGCAACAAACCATCTGATTAGAAATTTGGACCTTTCAGCCAAACTCCCCTTGTCCTTAAGACAGGGTGGAGAGGAGCGCTAAAGGTTTACTTCCTGGTGGCCAATGATTTAATCAATCATGCCTACCAAATGAGGCCCTGAACACCCAAAGCTTCCTGGGTTCCCAGAGCTTCCTGGCTGCTGAAGATGTGGAGGTGCCTGGAGAGTGATGGGCTCAGAGAGGCATAGAAGGTCCATGTCCCTTCTCCCACACCTTGTCCTGTACACCTTTTCATCTTATCCTTTGTAATATCCTCTGTCATACATGAGTTATGTAAGTAGAGTGTTTCCCTAAGTTCTGTGAGTTGCTCTAGCAAATTAATTGAGCCCAAGGAGGGAGTCATATTTACTGACTCCCAACCACAAATTTGTTGTTGGTTGGTCAGAAATATAGGTCGCAACCTGGATGTGACTAGAATCCAAAGGGAGATGAGTCTTTGAGCGCTCAACTTCTCTATTAGATAGTGTCAGCACTCAACTGAAGTGAACTGAACTGAACTATATGACGTCCAGTTGGCATCCGATGGAGAATTACTTGGTATATGAGGAAAATTCCCACACACAGTTTGGAGATCAGAGGTGAATTCTTCTATCTTTTATCGACTACATAAGAGAAGAAAAAGTATTTATCTCTTCCAAAGAGTAAAACTGAGAAGGGCTTTACCTTTTGGCTAAACCCAAAGACTTATATTTGTGCAACATGCATTCTACTTCAAGCTCTATCATTTCCTAGTTGTGATCCTAAGCTTAACTTCTCGAAGCCTTAGTTTTCTCATGCATGACACAAAAATAGTAATACCTACTCCATAGAATTCCTGTGAAAACTAAATGAGATAATTTATGAAAAGTGCTTAGGAAGTATGATGCCTGGTACACAGTAAACTCTCAGTTCATAGCTGTAAAGAAAACCACTGGAAGCAAGGAAGTACTTGCCATTTTCCAACTCTCTGAAACTTTTCATTAGTCTACTATTCACAGGCAACACAACCTATATTGTCCAGTTTATAAATTACCTTACATCTTATCCTTCAAAACTACCCAACTACAACTTTCATACTCCAGATACGCAATCTGTTATGAAGGTGAAATAGTGAATTCAACCCTCACGCCTTCTCTCCTTGATTCTCACCACCTCAACTAGCTACTTCCAGGACCGAATTGAAAAGAACTAAAACACTTTTCAAGCAAGACTTAAAACTCAAAGATCCCTTCATGGCTTCAAGGATTATCCTCCCCCAGTTTTCCTTACATTCTAGACCACAGGTTCCCCGCCTGGGGTAGGAGCAGAGTTATTACAGGAGGCTCACAGTTCAATATGGACTCAAGCAATGTTAAAAAACAAAGTTACATAGATGTCTATATGTCTACAACATTTTCAAATTCTGCTTTGATTAATAAATTACAAATTATGATTTATAACATTCTGTCATTATCTATTTTCTCAATATACAAATGCTAACTAAACCATCACTCCCATGTCAGGGTCTTTAATATCTTTTGACATTTCAAAGCAGATTGTCCAAGTGTGGGCATCAGGAAAAAACACAATGCATCAAGAAAAAGAAATCAGAGACCACCTTTTGTTAGCGTTGGGCATTGAAATAAGTAAAAAATAAGATGTCAGGGCCGGTGAGATGGCTCAGCGGCTTAGGCGCCTGCCCGGCAAGCGCGAGGGCCCGAGTTCGACTCCCGGAACCCACATACGAAAAAGGGGCCGGTGATATCGCTCAGTGGCACGGGCGCCTGCTGGTGCGCGAGGTCCTGAGGTCGACCCCCCGGTACCCACAAAAAAAAAAATAAATAAGATGTCAGAAGTCATCTTTTCCCTTGTTATCAAAGTTCTGGGGGAGATTTTTCTATGGTAAGAAAAATTGGATATAGAAGTTTGCCTTTCCCTGCCCCAAAATAGATGTCCATACATAAAGGGGTAGCACCTCTCTACATGTAAACCCCAGAACTTTCATTCAGAAAGGAGTCATCCAAGAAACACGTGAGAATAAGAACATAAGTAAACATCCACAGTGCCTCCAAATAGCTTACCTGTCCTGCCATTCAGGAGAATTGGCTTGCCCTCTAGATCTCCTCTTATGGGGACAACTGTGATCTTATAATCCGTCCCGGGCTCCAGACCTGGAAACAAGCAGCCAGAGCTGGATGTGAGGACAGGCTCTGGTCCCACTTACAGCACTGCTTTTCCCCTGGATCCTTCTTGTGAGGGGTAGATGAGGGGTTCTTCTCCCATGATCAGTGGGATATGTGGCCCCATCAAGGGGGCTTGTCCATTGCAGGAGGACCAGGACAGATGAGGTGCAGTTGGTGGAGTGTGTTTTTTTGTTGGGTCATCTAGAACTTACTTTTCAATTTTATTTATAGCCCCAATGTTTTCCTGTTCCCCAAAATCATCTTCTCTTAAAAGTTCCTTTCCTTTTCATTGTAATAATTAGCCTAGATTTTTCCCCCTTTTCTTTTAAAGTTATTCTCTGTAGAAGCAACATGAATGAATCTTCCTTATGGCACAATATTCAGACTCCACTGGTAAAGGCAGTCAAACAGCAGTGTGCACAGGGCTCCCACTCACCCGTCCCATAAATATTGAGAACGCCAAGAGACATTCTCTCAAGAAGGAACAGGGGAGTGGGTGGCAGAAAAGGATTCAAGGAGGGTTAACATGTGGCAAATAACCCTCAGAGCCCTCAGTTTCATGGACCTCTTCCAAAGCACTGTGCCTAACTAGGTACCCATGATTGTGTACAACTTTTTAAAAGAGGGCCCTGAAAATTGTATAAATTTTGAGCATTGTAAAACTTGACCCACCCTTGTGTCTTCATTCCTTGAGTTCCAGCTCTCAGCAGAATTAGCTCAGAGTCCCCACTCCAGGCCTTCTGACACATCCTTCCGACACATCCTTCCAGGCATCATGCTCCAAAAAGCAACCTCAACCCCCTCCTTACACTTCACACACACACAAACACACACACACACACACGCACACACACACACACACACTCCTCCAAAAGGAAGGTCTGTGCTACCAAATCCGTCCTAATACGCAGACAGGGTCTTACTTGAGAGAACATTTCAGAAGTGTGCTCTGTTAACAAGGTGTTCTGGGAGTCCAGCTCTGTATGCTGGAAGTCTGCAGGCCTCGGAAACAGGCCCATGTCTGGCAGTTTCAGAGGTCAGCGCTGAGTGTGATTCCGAAGGTCCCAAGACCCTCTGTGCACACTGCCCCCACCTCAGCATCCACAGCATCGTTTCACGCCCCCCTTGTTGGCTCTTACCAGTGATGTCATATCGACTCTTGGGTTCATGGCTCTTGGGTACAGTGACCTCAGCCACCTCGTGCCCTGTCAACGGGCCATACCACAGCTTGTAGTAGTCCACTTCAGTTGGGGGATTCTCCCACTCCACGTCAAGGGAGTTCTCAGTCTCTTCTGTCACCCAGGCAGTGCCGACCACAGCAAGATCTAGGCCAGGAGTCAGAAGAGGGCAAGAGAAAATGATTAGCAGAGGTCTTGAAGGTGTGAAAGAGGTCATCAACTACCAAATCAGCTCCCTGACCCACTGAGAGCTGGCTACAGCCCCGGGACATAGAGCTTAAGGGGGCTCTCAGAGCCACCCAAGTAGCAACTAGCTGTTGTTTCAGATTCTCCATGGAAAGAAACTGTATTCTGGAAAACCTCTGCTCCCCTATCCCAACAAATGCCATGCAGCCCTTCTTGTCCAAGCTGACTGTGGCCAAGCCTGAGCCACAGCTCTCAGGCCAACCATGCGTTCCACCCAGCCAGGGCTTAGACTGCTCTAACTAATGCCCACCCTTTGGTTACCGAGTCTCTGCCCTCAGAGACAACCTCAGAATGAGATACACTGGTCCTTCCATGTAAAGTTGGGGACATGTATTTCAAGTTTTCTATACCAGCTCCTTCTTCCATCACTCAAGTTATAGCCCTTTCCCTAAAATTCTCCACTAAAGATTGACTTAAGGCAAAACAATAAAGTAGGTGACTTTTAACTTGGTTTTTCTATGTATCCTCCCCACCCTTCTACCAGACTTTAGTATTCCCACGTCTCTTCTAATGTACTTGTGCTGCCTCATCTATCTGTCCCATGAATAAGAAGTTATCACACATCCGTATTGATAGTAAAGTACTTAGGGCTAAATGTTTGCCCTTCCACTTGGAAAAAACATGAAATCGTAATAATTAATACAAAGAAATAGACTGCTGCTGCAGCTCTCAGGAAGAGCATTCAGGAGGGCAATACGAAGATCTCTGAAGAGCACTTTGAATTCCACAGCCATATCTCAGGCTGATGATGAAGCTTGACCTTGAAATTTGGAACAGGGAAGACTTAAGTCCCCTAGATTCCCAGCCCTGTCCCCTCTGCTGTCCCATCTCTATCTTAACTTTCTGCCCACGCTGGCTGACCACTTGTCAAGGAGTGGGACAGGAAACCAGTACATTAGGCACCCGTGAACTCATTGATCTCAAGGTTCCTCAGCCCTGAGTGGCCCTAATTTTCTGTTATGGACAAAGAACTTCATTGCACCTTTCCTCTGAAGCATTTCCTCTCACTGCCAGCTTCTGCCTGCCAACTTGCCCTCCCCATTCTGTCTCTAGATTTCCTTCAAAGATGGAATTCCCTGAGGGTCAAGCGAAGAGGAGAGTAATGAAGGTGACTGAAGGGTTGGAGAAGAGTCCCACGTGGCTTAAGAGAATTGGGAAGGATTCACAAATGAAAACACAGGAATGCAAAGAGAGTGTTCAGGATTATGATGGGAGCTACTGCTCAGTCTGAGCTTCCCTTAGGAAGCAAAAAAAAAAAAAAAAAAAAAAAAAAGAATGAGTTGACTAAGATTAGACAGAAAGACAAACTTCACAGTAGCAGCATTTTACACAGTAGCAGGATTTTACAAGTCTCAGAGGGGTTGCTAAGACTTTCAGAACACGTGTCCCTGTCTGTCCCTGGGAGGCTGGACACTGTCCTGGCTGTAGGCAGACAGAGACACAAACAAAAATGGAGGAAGGAGCAAAGCAGGCCCTGCTGGCCAGGAGCTGGCCTGGCTCTCACGGCTTGGTGTTCTCCCCCTGGATATAAACCATTTCAACATCAGCGTCAGACAAGGCCACTCTGTGACCACACTAGACCAAGACAAAAACAAGCCTCTTCTGTGACCATGCCCGAACACAGACAAAAACATGGCTATTGTTCCCACTAATGGCCAAGCACCCCCTCTTGTGACTAATGGGAATGACAGCTACTTCTTTCCAATTAAAATTTCAGCCTGCCTCTAAACGAGATTCACTAAGATACTAACCACAGAATTACCCCCACTTCTTGACAGCATCCAGTTCAAACCAAATATCCACTTCCTTAAATCTTCCCCCAAATTAGCTACCCAACCCCAAATTCTATAATCACTCCATTCTTGCACCCTCTTGCTGGGACGCCCCACAATTTTCCACGGTGTGCATTCTGCCATGCTAAAATAATCCACCCAACTTGTTCTAATACAGGGGTGTTTTTAGGGGTTTCCAGCTACAGACACTGACACAGGCTATCACAAACTGTGCCCTCAGGCTGCCAAGTCTCTCTCTCTTGGCTTTTTCCAACACTGCCCATCCCCACTCCGCCCTATTCCTGCCACCGAAATGGGACATACAGCCTGATGTTTCTGCAGACAAGTGCATGCCGAAGTTCCATCCCCCTGGGCCTTTCCCCAGGAGTTTAGGGCAGGAGGGAGGCAGTGAATTTTTATCAGCATGTAGAACTGTGCCTGCCACATGGTAGGTACTCAATACAAATGCGTTGAGTGGAGGAATGGATCAGACTCACTCAACTGAATTTCTCCAAACACTTGAAGAGCTAAGCTACTTTAGGAACTTTCATGAGGAAATAAGACTTTCTACAGAGTATAGCTGCTAGACAGACTACTTTTAGGGCAAGCTCCTGTACTTACAAGGGGAAACCTGCTGCCCTTTAAGACTGTTAACTGCCTTCAAAGTTGTTAAAGCTGAAGACCTCGAGAGAGATGGACAAGAAACCAGACAAAATGGCCAAGTCACTCCGACTCATTCTTTTTCATTATAATACTAAATTCTTCATGCAGAGGCATTCGAGTCTGCCACTTTTTTTAGCATGAGATATATGACCCCAGACTGAGCATGCTCAGGAATGGGTGCATTTCTACGTGTGATGAGGAGTATTTCCTACATGAATAACTGTCTCCTTGCTCCTTGCTTTCTTTGGTCAGAGGAGAACACTGCCTTTAGAGTTACCTTTGGGCCTCTCCTTACTTGCTGCAAGTAATAAGCCTCTCTCCATTATTTTATCTCTTGGTTGTGCTTCCTGGCTTTGCATGAACCAAGAGGCAAACCTACTGCATTCGTGTGGCAGTTAGGGTGAAGCATCTACTTGATTGGTTTTAGGACCCACCCAGGGGATTGATGGAGCCCACTTCTGGGGGTGACTCGGTGGGTCATGGAGATGTGGCCTTGGGTTCATATCTGGTCCCTCGTCCCTTCCTCTCTGGCACTGTTCTGTTCTGTTTTCCTACAGGCATGAACTAAGTAGCTTTGCTTCACCACACCCTTCCACCATGATATTTCTGCCTTGGAGCCAACCAACTATGGACCAGACCCCCCAAAACCATGAGTCAAATTAAACCTCTCATCCTTTAAATTAGGGGTGTTGGCTATGGTGTGCAATGATGGAGAAACTGACCAATACAATTGGGTTACATAAGCATGATGCTTCTCCTTCCAAACATGTTGGTGATACTAGATGTTGCCCTGGAGACCATGTCCTTCCAAGCCAGCCTCCACCAGTTCTCAGTCCTGCTGTTTCTCAAGTTATGACCTCTAGGAATTAATTCATCCAGGGCCCTTCCCCTCTGGCCTCTGAGTCCTGCCAGTGGGGGCCACCAGCAGATCAGAGAGCAGGAGAGAGTTCAGGTGACTGATCTTCACTTCCTCCCCACAGGAACACAATGGGAAGCCTGCAAGCCTCTACCAATGCACCTATAATGTCCTACAGCTTTTCCTGGGTCCAAATACTAACACCTACTGTTTGCCCCATTCAGGATGGGGTGGATCCCACTGACGCTAGACCTAGAGTGTTGCACTATCCAAACCCTACCCATACCTCTGTAAATAACCCCTTCCTTAAACTGCCCCATACGTATTCTCTTCCTGCTGAGATGGATCTAACCGATACAGGCAGCTTTGGCAGCTTCATACCTATACTTATACTTGCTAAGTGGCCTTGGAGGCCCAGGGAGGGGCTAGGGATGTAAGTGAATTCTTTAGCTTTCGTGGGGTTTGGGGCAGGGTGCAGAGCAATCAGACCTTACTAATCTCAGGGACACAGAGACCTTTTTTTTTTTTTTTGTGGGTACCAGGGAGTCGACCTCAGGACCTCGTGCGCCAGCAGGTGCCCGTGCCACTGAGCGATATCACCGGCCCCTTTTTCGTATGTGGGTTCCGGGAGTCAAACTCGGGCCCTCGCACTTGCCAGGCAGGTGCTTAAGCCACTGAGCCATCTCACCGGCCCCACAGAGACCTCTTGAACCCCAGTGGGGCAGGCTGCCACTACTGGCTTGGAGGACCCAATAATCAGGGAGAGGGGAGAGAGAATTGAAACTCTTCTCAGAATCTAGGACTGCAGCAGCTCTAGTTTTCCAAACTGAAATTAGAACAATGCCCTGATCAGCAGAAGAGTATTGTGTCTGTGGGGAAAGCAGGAGAAAACATTTAACATGGGGCCCTTCCCGAAAGAGTGGAGGCATCTGGTTGCCTCCTCACCTGTGGTGGCGAGCAGGTGCTGGGGGCTACTGGAGACGTCTTTCTTCACGTTGCGCAGGGTGACTATGTACTTGGTCCCAGGCAGCAGGCCAGGAATCTCATATGTATGCTGCTCCTTGGGCACCTGGATCTGCTTCCCAGAGAGCTCCTTCCCCAGGGGATAGTAGCTCAGGAGGTAGTGGTCCACATCGCTGGAGGGCTCCCAGCCGACCAGCAGGGAGTTCTCTGAGCTCTTCAGCAGCTGCAGGCCCTGGGGGGGGATGACTGGTGCAGAACAGGGACAGGTGAGAGAGGGTGAGAACTGAGGGGCAGAAATCCCTGCCAATGAGCAACCACTGAGCACTGCTGCATGCTTAGCACTGTGATGGTGGGCCGGGAGGGTGCAGGCCTGCGGGTAGCACCCTTCTCGACACACACACCCCAGTGAGTTATGATCTGGCTAGGAGTCAATACAGACTCTCTGCACCCCAGTGGCCATTAGATCACAATTAAGACCAGGGGTCCCCAAAGCTCAAGCCCAAACCAGCAGCATCTGCATCACCTACGACCTTGTAGAAATGCAACTTCTCAGGCCCCGTGCCTTTTTGTTTGTTCGCTTGTTTAGACAGGGTCCAACTAAGCTGAGATCAAATTTTTGATCTTCCTGCCTCAGCCTCCCAGAGTGCTGGAATTACAGCCCCGCGCCACCACCCAGCAGTCTGTTTAACGAACCCTCCAGAGGATTCTGCTGTAAGCTAAAAGTTGGGACCACTGCACAACACTGTGTGTGACTGTTCGACCGATGGTTAAACGTTCAGTGGAGACCTCGGGTGGAAGGAAAAGTGGCCGCAAGGACGCATCTCCACTCTCACCCTGGGAGCAGTCAGGACCGGTGAAGCCCAGCTCGCAATAACACTCGCCGGTGTCGCAGAAGCCATGGCCGCTGCAGTCACCGGGACAGCGCCGCTCGCTGCAGTCCTCCGACGTGAAGTCTTCGTGGCACTGGCAGACGCCGCGCACACACACGCCGTGGCCGCTGCAGTCCTGTGGGCAGGCGGGGTAGGCGCAGTCGGCGCCCACGTAGGGCTCGTCACACAGGCAGCGCCCGTCCACGCAGCGACCGTGACCGCTGCACGCCCCGGGGCAGGTGGGCAGCTCGCAGTCGGCGCCCTCCCAGCCCTGCTCGCAGTGGCAGCTGCAGGTGTCAGGGGAGAAGGTCCCATGGCCGCTGCAGTGGCGGCTCAGATCTGCGAGGAAGAGGAGAAACAGGATGGGTGGATGGAGAGTGGGTGGAGGGTGGGATCCTTGCCTGGAGACGGGTTGGAGAAGGCCCGTGGCTTCTGGTCTGTGGAGGAGGATGGGCTCCCCAGGGGAGACCGGGCTGGCCGTTTCCAGCTAGGCGCTTCTCATTTGCCTAAGGAGCTACACAGCTACCTCTGTCCTTTCCTCTTCCCGAGTGAATTCCCTGCTTCCTTCCGACTGGATGGTTGTGATTACTCAGTGCCTTTCTGTGAAAGGGACTTATGTGCTCCACTGGTGGCTGGTCGCTGCCCAGGGAGGTGGGCCGAGATCCAGACAGGTGGGAGTCTGTCTTCTCCTGGGGAGTAGGGTGGGGCCTGAACCTAGCAAGGCCCCCTTGTCAAATAAGCCGTGTTAACGCTGAAGAGGTGGACTTCCAGAGGCTACAGACTAGCCCAGTCTCAACTGTGGGTATGCGGGTGGGCCAAGGGATTTAACTAAGCTCGCCTCTGACCTTGCATGCAAGGGGCAGCTGGAGGGCAGGCAGTGCAAAGCCTTCTGCTTCTCAGAATACCCGTGTCCCTTCCTAAAGACCCTCCCAACAAGGAGCTCCTCAGAGCAGGTCCACACTATTTTATTCACAGCCACATCCCTGGCTCCTAATACTGTACCTGACATTTAACATGGGCTGATCACCATAGCAATTTCTTGAGATATAAAAGCGTATATGAAGTATCACTCATTGTCGTCTAGTTCAGTCTGGGCGGTTTATGTTTTGAGAAGGGTGGGCAGAGGAAACTTTACTATGTAAAAATGAAATTGTAGCACTTTATAGCTAACAGCTCCAACTTCCTGACTATCTACCATAGGCCAGGAATCTGAAACATATCATCTCTAGTTCTCAGAACGATGCTAGCTGGTAAAATTATCCTCACTGGACAGTTGACGGGACAAGAAGTTTGCCCAAAGTCACATTGGGCCCTCTATCTTTCCTCCATAGCCACTGCCTCTCCTTTGAAAAGAGATGGGAGCCACAGGTAAGGGGGCCCCTGCAAGCATTCGCATCCGGAAGCATCAACCCTGGAGTCTACTCGAAAGCTGCTGGTCCCTGTTCAGGCCTCCAGATGTCCCTGAAACTAGCACCCATCAATAAAAAGCAGGGAGGTGGTCCCCTCGAGAAAACTCAGAATGAGAGGTGGGGACAACAGACCGAGAGTGTCCATGAGGCTGATGGAGCACCTAGAACATAGTAGGTGCTTGTTAAGTGTTTGTTGAATGAACACCAGGTGGTAAACTCACCAGCAGCCCCTTGGCAGCAGCGCTGGACATTACACTGCTCCTTCATCTCTGCCATCTCTTCCTCCAGTTTCTTCACCCGGGCCAGAAGATCCTGGAAGCTATCTGACAAGTCACAGTCCTTCTGCGGCGCCTGAAGGCGGATGTTGTGCCTGAAGATGAAGTTCTGTTCCTCTCCCTCCTCCCCCATGGCCAAGAGTGAAGTCCCATTATCACTGAGCGACTGTGGGTCGGCCTCCACCTGCACCAGGGCACACTTGGGCATCTCAATGTTGTAGATGTGGCTGACGGTGACCTGTTGGTCCTTATTGCTGTAGTTATGAGGCTCCAGCATGGCCGGGGCAGAAGTCACCAGGAGCACAGAGCCAAGCAGGAGCCCCAAGGGGAAGCCGAAAGTCTCCTGGAGACCCATCCTCAGAGAGGCGGAGCAGACCCTCCAGGAGGCCTGTGTCCAGAAAGGTGCAGAAGAGAGCCATGAGATTTGCTGAAGGAAATTGGTATTTTTACCAGATTCTGAGAGTCCACAGGAAGCTGAGAAACCGGGAGAAAGAATTCATCCCATCTCTCCTGAGGCTCTGAACCAAATATCTTCCCTTCCTTCCTCACACATCGCCCATTCCCACCCCTTCTCTAAATGTCCACTGCTCACGCCCCCGGAACACCCTTCTGAGCACTTACTACATCTCAGGCACTGGCGCAAACGCTCTGCGCATAGAATGGAACAGTCAGGGGCACACTTCTCACTGCCTGGGGACTCGGACAGTGGGTAATAAGGTAGCTGCTCTCGTAGAAGGCAAGAGTGAAGTCAGAGTGAACAAGGGGTGGCAAGAAAGAGACAGGTACCTGATTGGCCAGGAGGAATTTAGAGGCGGGAACTTGGCTGGAATGAGCTGCATGGCAGAGACAGGAGGGAGGCCTCTGTGGGAGAGGTCTGTGCCTCGGATTTGGAGAGGCCAAGTTCGTGCCAACCAAAGAAGGCACATTAGAGCCTCCAAGAGGGCAGCTGGGTTTGTGGCATGGGTGGGCACACATACCCTGGGCAACCGTAGCAGGAGGTGCTGGCAGGTAGGAAGGGGAATCTCTGAAGAACCCACCTGGGTTGTTAAAGCAGCACTGGGGGTATTTGTGATCACAAGGAGTTTCAGTCCCCAGCTTCAGCTGGGAGAAAAGAAAAGAAAAGAAAAGAAAAGAAAAGAAAGGAAAAGATGTGGTCCGGAGGGGACTGAGGCTCTGATATTGAAATGGATTTGCCTTCACAAAAGTGATTCTCTTCTAAGACCAAAAGCAGCCAGAAAAGCTCAGGGATCAGCTTGCGATTTCTAGGAGAGGGTGGGGGCGTTGGACAGCAGGTGTAGGGTAGAAATAATGATGTTTCACAATTGCCCTCTTAAAAGGTTCAGCCAAGTAACAATTCTCCACTTAATGCTCAGGATGAGAACTGAGACTTAGCACAATATCCCACTAATCTGCTGCTAATGGGGCAGACCACAGATTCAGACCCGGGGGCAAAGTCTCTGGTGTGGAGCTGTTAACCCCTGTGTGCTCCCAGGGTCCCCGGAGCAACACACCGTGATCACTAAAGCACCTACTGTGTTCAGTGCAGCACATGAGTTTCTGTCGTCCAAACTCCGCCTGTCAGACAACAAGAGTCAGAAAAGCCAAACTCTCCCCCCACTGCTTCTGTCCAGCACCCACCCCCAGCCGCTGGATCACTGTCCCTGAGACCTAAATGCAGTGCAGATGTTTTTCTGAAGAAGTTCTTGAACGAATACAAAAAAAGGCAGGGACTCTTGCCATAAACCACAGCAAGGCTGCCCAGAGCCCCATCTCACAGCGTTTGTTTTTGAAGCCTGGAAATGAGAAACCCCAGAAGCTCCTGTAGAAGCTCTCCGTGTCGCCTGTCCTTCTGCACTGTAAGGAGACGTCCTCACTAATTATAGCCTCTCGGATTCCACAGGTTGAGCTCAGATTTTCCTGGGCAGGGTGATTGCTCGAAAGACGAGACAAGGAAACCCTCGACCTAACACTCTGTCAAGTGTCATGAACAAGAAGAGAAGCTGCTGGTGCTCACTGCAACACATGCAGGAGACTCTCCTCCTTGAACACCACGAGGAAGGGGCGACTCCGTCCACTTTCCAGTACACACAGCACAGCACAGATGGAGGCAGGTGGATCGCTGTGAGTTCAAGGCCAGCCTGCCCTACATAGTGAGACCCTGCCTCAAACAAACAAACAAAAAAAAAAAAAAAGGAAAAGAAAAGAAAAGTAACTCAAAGCATACTGGGTACTTAATAAACCACTGATAAATTGATAACTAGGGGCTGGGGCTAGGGTGTGGCTCGGGGGTAAAGAACTTGCCTGTACCCACACTTTCTCTGAGCAGTATCAAGATGATTCTCAGAAAGATGAATTATTCCCTCACAGGGAGGATAAGTCCAGTCACTTCTGATGAGAAGCTGGAAATTCCCTTCCTCAGAGACACACAAGTGCACCAAGACCTCTGTCCCCTGGGGCTGATGTCAACCAAGCCATAGTCAGCAGAGGACGGACTCCCAGTGATGATGGTCCTCTCCAACCCAAGGGTTGGGTGCCGTCTATGTCGCCTCATTCTCAACAAAGAAGGACACACACCCTGGGTCGGGGAAAAAATACTACTAATTCTAAAGAGAGCAGCAGACAACTGCTAGCCACCATTACAGATCTTTCTAGTTAAATTCTGGGCTTTCTCTGGCTCCCACATTACCTCATCCTGACTTTATGGTTAACCTCAAGCAAATAAGAGCACTGCTTTGGAAAAACTGTATTATCATGGATTTCCAGTGCAATCACTTAAGATATTCTGCACCCAAATGACAGGGTAGACATCACTGACCTATGAAGGAAAATGAAAGAAGTAGGCGGCTAGGGATGTGTGGATGTCACAAATGTCACTGGCAAATGTGTCACTCTTTCCTTAACTCTGTTAGGTGTATTTTGCGAGTGATCCACAACCTGGGCCTCGTGTGACTCAGAGGTCTTGCAACCTAAGCACTTGTTCCAGGACAACAATTTCTCAAGTGGCTGAGGAGCAGACCCTGGTTCAACTCATCTTGAAGTGGAATCCTCAGGCAACCAATGCACCTTGGTCTCTTTCTCCTTCAGTATGCTAGAGTGGAATGTGTCCAAGGCAGCACTATTTCTAAGTCAGCCCCCATCTGGCTGAATCAACTACAGGACATACAAATATTTTTATCTCTAGTCTCTGTGATGCTGACCTGTCTACACAGGTGTTCTTGTAGGATACAAGACAGGTGTGGATGAGAAGGAAAACTTGTCTTAGTGTGAAAGGCTTAATCTGCTCTATCGAGACATCCTCTTGATAGAGTGCCCCTGCACTCAGAATTCAGTGGAGTCTGCTTGTAGCTGACTCTCACCTCTGTGCAATAACCCTCTTCCAGAGAACTCTCCATGGAGGCTGCTACCCACCAGAGGCAGAAAAGATAAGGTAGGAGCCTCTGCTCCAGCCTTGGCACTCGATCGCTTTCTCAGGGGTCAGCACACACTTGTTTTGTTCTGCCAACCCAATTTTAATCTGTCTGGCAAAGGCCCAAATGGAGGATGATTATGGGGTCTACTGTTCTCTAAGCACTTACAGTGTGCCAGACCCTAGTGCTAAGCACTTTTAAACCTTCCTCTGGGCCTGGGGGAGTAGCTCAATGGCAGAGCCTGCCCTAGCACACACAAGGCCCAAGATTCAATCCCTGGCACTGAAAACAATCAAAACAAACAAAAATAAACTTGTCCCTGAACACCAACGACGTTCTTTCACCCATATAGGAATGAGTTACTTTTTCACAGAAAGACCTTCCTTTAGCATTTGGATCAGGCTCAACCACAGTGAGAACATAAAGCAGACATAGGTTCTAAATTCGGAGACCTTCCTTCCCCACATCCAACCAAATACCCAGTTCCCAGAATGACTAAGTATTACTTGGTTCACAATTAGCCCTATTCCTCGTGGGCCTGAGGGGCAGCTGATGGCAAATCTGCTTCAGCTGAATGAGAAGGAGAGGCGAGTAATGACAAGTTACACTTTCTCTCTCTAGTTTAACGTGGTTTTCCACATACTGGACTAACTTTAAAGCTCCAGCTTTCCATCAAGGAGGAGTGGCTTTGCTAATTTCCAAGGATTTGTGCTGTTCCAGCTACACTCGCTGGGCACATTTGTAGATGGCAGCTGGCTGGCATTAGCATGAGTCCACTGTGGTGGAAGCAGGCAAAGCCCCTGTCCCTCAAGGATCAGGTCTGAGATCTTAACATCATCAGCTCCGAGACTGGTGGCTCCAGATGCTGCTACAGAACCTAACCCACAATCTCATGTCTGCAGCCAGACCCTCCGGGAGCCAGAGCTCTGGCATGAGCGGTGGATGGTGAGAGTTTCCATGGGCCTGGGCGTGTCAAACCATGAGACAGCGCAGGAATGGAAACCAAAAGCCATGGGATGATTTGGAGTTATCTGTCTTATTTTCCTTACTTTGGGAGTCAGCTGCAGCCCACAAACTTGGGGACACAGTGGGACTCAAAGTTGTACAGAAGAATGTCGGGGTTTTCTTCCCTCCTCTCTGGGAAAAGTGATCCCGGCAGTGGTGCTACTTCTCCGTGATTGCCTTCTCCCAACACTGTCGCCTTCACTGAGTCTGCAATGAGCCCTCAACGGCCAACGGCACTGAGTCTTCTGTGCAGATCCTGGGCTCTGCCAGCTACCAGTGCAGAGCTCTGGCTGAGCAGGTGTCACCAGATAACTTGGTGACATCTGGCTTCTCTAAGAATCCAGTAGCCTTGAACACTGGTGCTAGTCTATGTCTAGATGTGGGCTGTTTGTTATTTTTATGCTGAGGCATGTTCTTTTCTTTCATGCTTATATAAATAAGTTCCATGTCTTAAGTGAAATACTTCCTATTCTTGCTCATTTTTCTCCCTCCTTCCCCTAAGTTTCTCCCAAATGCAAAAGTTAATATGTACATAAAAAGTCAGACCTCTAAAAACTAGTCTATTGCATCATTCTTTTCTTTTTTCTTTTTTTCTTTTTCTTTTTTCTGTATTAAAGATTGAATTCAGAACCTTCGCACTGAGTACATCCTCAGCCCATTTTTATTTTTTATTTTGAGATAGGGTTTCACTAAGTCACTCTTGAGATGTTTCAAAATGGTTTCTTTGAGACATTTTGAGAGCATTTGTATGGGAACTTGGGGAAAAGAAATTGTCTTCTTACAAATAATAATTAAAATCTAAACAATTAAATGTATAAATCTCAAAGCCCTTTAAGTGAATTTGCAAACATCATCTTAATTGGTATACACACACACACACACACACACACATACAAAAAACAGGGGCCGGGGATGTAGCTCAGTGGCACAGCACCTGCCTGGCAAGTGCAAGGTCTTGAGTTCAATTCCCAGTACAAAACAAACAAACAAACAAAAAATAAAAAACAGAAAAAGGGAAAGTTCTAACAGTTTCATGATCGTGACTAAAAAAAAAAGTTCTGTTTTAGGATTTAAGAGAGCAATAAGACAACAGATAAGAAATTACAAAAACAAAGAAGACGCCTCTGACATTATAAAGAAACCAACAAAGATAAAACATGAGAAGGACATGCCAGACTCAAACCTTTTATCTAAAAATGTACTGCTCCAGGTAGAAACTGGTTCAACACAGACTGCACCTGGCCAGGTAAGGACAGAGCCCCGACAGAGGACAGAATATAACACTGGACGAGGACGAGCACACAGGTCCTGAGAGATACAGTACTTTCTACCTCAGATCTAACCTGAATGACACTGCCTGCGAGCCTTGACCCCGGTTATCCCACCTGGCACCTTCCTCTCGCAGGGAAGCTTCGGCAACTGGCTCTCTTACCTGGGAGGCTGCCCGGCACTGCTTCCCACGCTCTGCCTCCTGTGAGCGAGCGCCCGGTGCTGAGACCTGGGTGTCACAGAACTTGGTGCTGGTCTGCCCCTTGTTCTCTTCTCTCTTTGGTTCTCTTCTCTGGGTTTTTAAATCCTGTCTAGGGCAGAGGGGGAGCCAATAGGGACTCTGGGTGTTTTCCTCCCTTCCCAGCAGAGCTCCCTTCCTGTTAAGGGCTGAGCAGTTCATTCTCTTATTCTAACTAGGAGAGAAAAAAAATATACATTTCCCTCTTCTTTTTTACTTTGATTACACAGCTGCTAAAAATACTGGAGGCTGTTTCCATTTAAGTGGATCCAGAATAAGGGTATTAAAAAAAGTTTGCGTGTCTCTTGGCCAGGAGCTGAGTCTCGGGGTTTGAGCGTGTGTTTATAAAGTCACCTCCTCTTTTTCCTGTTCCAGGCACTCTAGGACTTACTGTCTCCTCCCTTTAAAACAGGAAAGATAGCACGGAAAGAAATGAGCAGAGACCCATAGGGACAGACCCTGCTCTGACCCCCACCTCTGCCCTCCATCCTGTCCCACCTGTAGAGAGCGAGGACAGAGGTCGGGGGCTCTCGTGGCCACACCTTCCAGATGCCTCTGCACACCAGCCACACAGGAGCCAGGTAAGAACAGCGGCACCCCACCAGGCACCCCACCAGGCACTCTCTTTTGCCATCAGATGGACAGGCTTTTGTCCTGTCCATAAATCAGAGCGATTTCAATGGATCACAGGCTGCTCCTCCCTGCCCTGCCTGAGGTAGATTCTGGAAGAGGCCACAGGGTTTCCAGTTTGCGCGTGGGGCCATCGAGTGTTGCTGGCAGAAAAGAAGAAGGAAGACGACAGGAGAGAAGAGGGATGGAAGAGTTGCCCTCAGCAGTTTTGCTACTGAGCCAGCCCCATTTCTGCTTGTTATTCAGAAGGCCAGTACTGAAGTAATGAACTTGTTCATTCACAAGGCAGCCAAACGTGGGGTGGGAGAGGGTCCCAAACCCTCCTCCTGAGGACAGGATTCAGGGATAATGAAGAAGCAGAGTGGTCTGAAGTGTGAGGAAAGGAGACTGGAGGTAAGGACAAGTGACCTAATCAGGAGTCCGCACACACAGAGCCAAACTTCCTGGATTTTCCCAGGATGTATGTTCACAAGATGGTGGCGCTAGTGTGCTCTGAGGGGGAGTTTTGGCCCTCTGATGCCAAAAGATCACCCCTCACACATTTGCACAGGCCCAAGAGAACGGGTGGGTGGCTTCAACAAGTTTGAACTGACACAAGTGGCCTCCAAGTTCCTGAAAAAGGGCTTAGGGAGCCATTACCATTGTGAGCCACACATTGGAGGAGTTAGTTACCCGGAGCACAGCTGGTGGGAAACTAGTAACCTATTGCTTAGTTCTGTGACCAATAAAGCTATGGTAAAAGCAAGCAAAGCGAGTCACATGATTTATTTGTTTTCCCTCCGTTTCAGTTGTATGGGGAGCCAGAGTGTCCGTATCTGAAGCTTGTGTTCTCTACCGGCAAATGACTTTGACTCAACCTCTTTGTGCCTCTCCTTACTCCTCTTTCAAGTAGGTATGTCATAGTTACTGTAAGGACTAAGTGAGTTGATACATGGGAAGAACTTAGACTCTACCCAAGGACACTGAGTAAGTATCAGTTGCTTTTGTTGTTATGGTACATGTGTGTGCGTGTGTGTGTGTATGTGTGTGTAATACTAAGGACTGAACCCAAGGCTTTTGCACTGAGCCACATCCCCACCCCTTTATGTATTTTTTACTTTGAGACAGGTTCTTGCTAAGTCACTCAGGCTGGGCTCAAACTTACACCCTCCTGCCTCAGCCTCCAAGTGTGCTGGGATTATGGAGGTGTGCACCACACCTGGCTTTATTCTTCTTAGGTATCCCACTAAGTAGTCTTTGATCTTCTCCTCAGTCCAGATAGAGTCATAGTTTTCTGCCCTTCTTCACTTAAACCAAAATAGTTCTGCCTTCTGCCTCTTATCATACACGGTGGTGACTGGTCTAGAAATATGGCCCAGCCCCAAACATCTCTCTTCTCCCTTGTACCTTTTTCTCTGCTTCTTAAATTTGAAAATCTCTTCTGGGGACTCCTATGCCCTTAGATTGTTCTATTCTTAATTCCTTTTCACTAATTCTCCCCACAAGAGTACTTTTCACCTACTCTATCCATTACCCCAACTTCCATGTGCTTAGTAGATAGCGCTAAACCAGCGCATCAAGCTCCTCAGCTCCCCCAGGGCAGCAGCTTAACAAAAGAAATGTTTCCCTCTCTCCCAGCAGTGCAGGAAGGCAGTCCAGAGCTGGGAGGGCATTGCCACCTGTCTTCAGGGCCATCCCCCAGCCAGGGGGGAGGGGAAAGAAATGGGGCAGAGGGGAGGGCATGCTCATTCCTTAAGGACGCACAAAACAATCCAGCTGCAGTGGCACATGCCTGTAATCCCAGCTACTTGAGAGGCTGAGGCAGGAGGATCACAAGTTTGAGGCCAGCCTGAGCAACTCAACAAGACCTTTTCTCAAAATTAAAAAAAAAAGAAGGACTAGGGATGTATCTCAGTGATAAAGTGCTCCTGGGTTCAATTCCCAGTACGTCCAAAAAAATGTGTAATTATTTCATACTTGCAGAAAAATTGTGAAAATATTACAAAGAATCTCCATATAACCTGGACCCACATATTCCAAATGTTAACATTTGTCTTAGTTACTTTCTCATTGCTGAGACAAAATACCCAACAACCAAAGTTAAAGGGAGAAAGGTTTATTTGGCTCACAGTTTGTAGAGGTTTCAGTCTATAGTTGGCTGGCTCCAAGGAAGGGTGGCCTGGCAGAGGGGCATCCCAGAGGAGAAACAGTTCATGGTGGGCAGAAGGTAGCAAAGCAAGCAAGGGGCAAGACAAGCCTCTTTCTGTCCCTTATCTTGTATCCAGGCTACTGGGATTAGGGCGGTGCCAAACCAATCAGTGAACTGATTTAGTTCACCTTAATCCTACCACTGCACCGTAAATCAATCACACACTCTAGATTCAGGCACCTCTGAAAAAGCCCCACTTATAACTGCATGAGACCTCAGGGGGATATCTAAACACAAGCTATAACAACATTTTACCATATTTGCTTTATTAGTGGGGTCTTGGCTTAGCCCCAGTCTCCTAAATGAGTAGACGGCAAAGGCTTAAATAAATGAGACAAGTGGTATGATTTTAGGGCTCCAGGAGTACCAAAACCCTCTAACAGAATTTGAGGTTCTCTGGGGGTTGAGACAAAGAACTTCTCTGGGCAGCTAGTATTTATTTGGTTTACAAACAAAGGGAGAGGATACTGAGGAAACTGAGCAAGGCCTTGGGAATAGTTCAAAGACTCCCCCAAGTAATAAATTATGTTAATTTAGGAGAACTATCTTATCTCCAGGTTGACATTTACTGCAGGAGTGAGATGCCTGCAGCTACAGTCTTTATCTAGTTAATTGGGGTTGGAGCCAGGTATCCTCAGCTGTGGTTATCTTGACTTTAGAGCACCATGCATATGTTCTTTTCCAACACAGCCAGAGGTCCCTGTGCTTAGCAGCTCAACCCTGTACAGCCCAGTCTCCAACACTTTATCACTCATTCTTTCTATATATTTTCCTTAAAACTTTTGAATATAAGTTATAGTTTGCCTCTTTACCCATTCATCCCTAAATAACTTTAGTGTACAATATTTCTCCAAAACAAAACCGTACTCTAACCTAACTTTGATACAATGATCAAAATAAGAGATGCAGTTGACATAATGCTATTATTGTCTAACTTACTGACTGTACTTTAATCCCATCCATTTTCTCTTTTTTATAGGGAAAAAAATTACTGACCCAGGATAACTCATTGCATTTAGTTGTCCTATCTTTAGAGTCTCCACAATCTGGACCAGTTCTTCAGTCCTACCCTGCAGGACCCTGACATCTACGCAGAGGGAAGGTCAGTTATTCTGAAGTGAAGTGAAGATTCTCCTCAGTTGCATGTGTCTGACGTTTCACACTCATTGGCCTGAGTTTGGTCATGTGTTCATACCAGAGGCTGGCGTATCTCCGTGGATGATCGTGTGTTCAAATGGAGCTGAGGAGTAAAGAGAGGAAGGCAGAATAGCATTTGTGAACAGCTTGATGTCAGCCAAGCACCCACCCACACACCACTGGCAAAATGTTCCTGAATCAGGAAACCTCATTGTACTACTCCCCTGCCCAATAGTTTCCAAAAACTCATTATTTATAGGATTGGGCTTCTAAAGATCTCTGTAATTGCTCCATCACACTGCTTCTTTTTTTTTTTTCTTAATGGAATAAAGGTAAAATAAAATTTCACAACAAAATAATAGGAGAATAACAATAGTTAATACATTACATGTTGTTCTCTTTAAAGTAGTTGCTCAGGGTACAAAATACGGGCATAGAAATTCTGTAATCGATATTAGCACAAACCTTCCTTTTTAATGAACTAAGAGACACTAATAGTATAACTGACTTGCATTTTTTCCCTTTTCCCTACTGTCCTTTCCCTTTCACCCATCCTAGTTCCTTTTTCCTTTTGAACAATTTCTTCCCATTTCACAATATCTATTGTACATTTTAGAACTTATTTATTCTTTCAATTTCTCACACAAGGGAGACAATATGATGTTTGCACATGTGAGTCTGACTTATTTCACTTATGAGTATGGTCTCAAGTTGCATCCACTTAACTATAAAAGTCTCAAGTTTATCCTTCTTTATGGCTGAGTAGTACTCCATTGTATAAAAATACAACATCTTTTTAATCCATTCCTCGGTTGATGGGCATTTGGGTTGTTTCCAAGATTTAGCTATTACAAATTGTGCTGCTATAAACATGGGTGCACATATATTGCTGTGGTATGATATTTTTACTTCTTCTGGGAAGATACCCAGAAGGGGAAGAGCTGGGTGGAATGGGACCTCTAATCCTAGTTTTTTGAGGACCTCCATACTGATTTCCACCGTGGTTGTACATGTATACACTCCCACCAACAGTGGAGAAGGGTTCTTTTTTCCCCACAGCCCCTCCAGCATTTGTTATTGGTTAATTTCTTGATGATAGCCATTCTTTCTGGGGTGAGATGGAATCTCAGTGTTGTTTTAATTTGCATTCCTCGAATGACCAGTGATGTTGCACATTTTTTCATGTATTTATTTGCCATTTGTATTTCTTCATCTGAAAAGTGTGTATTCATCTCAAATGCCCATTTTTGGATTGGTTCTTTGAATTTGCGGGGGTCTGATTTTTTTTAATTCTTTATATGTTCTAGATAGAAGTCCTTTGAGGGACAATTGGCTAAAATTTTTTTCCACTCTGTGGGTTATCTTTTCACTTTGTTGGTGATTTCTTTTGCTGTGCAAAAGCTTTTTAATAAGATGAGATCCCAGTTGTTGATTCTTTGAAGTATTTCCCATGCAGTCTGGGTTTTGTTCACGAACTCTCTACCTATACCTATGTCTTCAAGATTTCTACCTACTTTCTCTTCCAGTAGATTAATGTTTCTGTTTTAATATTTAAATCTTTGATCCATTTTGACTTTAGTTTAGTGCATGGTGATAGACATGGGTCTACTTTTAGTCTTCGGCATGTGGAAAGCCAGTTTTTCCAGCATCATCTATTAAAGAGGCTATCTTTCTTCCAGTGAATATGTTTGGTCCCTTTGTCAAAGTTAAGGTGGCTGAGTGTGTTTTTAGTTGTGTCTTCATCTTCTAATCTGTTCTATTGATCCCCAGGTCTGTTTTTTTGCCAGTACCATGCTGATTTTATCACAGTAGTTTGTAGTATAATTTCAAGTCAGGGATTATGATGCCTCCTGCCTTGCCTTTGTTGCTATTTTAGGTCTCTTTTGTTTCCAAATGAATTTAGGAATGTTTTCTCTAGATCTGTGAGGTATGCTAATGGTATTTTGATTGGGATTGCATTAAATATGTATAACAGTTTTGGGAGTGTGACCATTTTCACCATGTTGGTTGTTCCTATCCATGAGCAAGGGATATCTTTCCATTTTCTGATATCCTCTACAATCTCTTTTTTCAATGTAATTTTCAGTGTATAGATCTTTTCTTTCCTTTGTTAGATTGATTCCTAAGTATTTCATTTTTTTGGATGCTATTGCGAAGGGTGTGGTTTCCCTAATTTCTCTCTCAGTGAGTTTGTTGTTTGTGTACAGGAATGCTATTGATTTTTGAGTGTTGACTTTGTACCCTGCTACGCTACTGAATTTGGTTATTAATTCTAGAAGTCTTTTGGTGGAGTTTTTGGGGTCTTCTATGTAGAGTATCATGTCATCTGTGCATAATTATAATTTAGCTTCTTCCTTTCCTATTCTTATTCATTTTTTTTCTCTCTCTTGTCTCATTGCTCTGGCTAATGCTCCCAGAACTATATTGAATAGGAGTGGTGACAGTGGGCATCCTTGTCTTGTTCCTGATGTTACAGTGAAAGCTTTCAGTTTTTGTCCATTTAGTATGGTATTGGCTGTTGATTTGTCATAGATGGCTTTTATCAGATTGAGGTAAAGACCATCTATTCTGATTTTCTGTAGGGTTTTTATCATGAATGAGTTTTGGACTTTATCGAAGCTTTTTCTGCATCTATTGAGATGATCATGTGATTTTTGTCTTTGGCTCCGTTGATGTGGTGTATTACATTTATTGATTTGCATATGTTGAACCATCCCTGCATTCCTGGGATGAATCCCATTTGGTCATGATGTATAATCTTCTTGATGATTCGATGCATTCTATTTACTAGTATCTTACTGAGGATTTCTGCATCCATGTGCATTAGGGAGATTGGCCTATAGTTTTCTTTTTTGGTTGGGTCTTTCTCTGGTTTTGGTATCAGAGTAATACTTGCCTCCAGGAATAAGTTAGGGAGAGTTGCTTCCCTTTCGATTTCATTAAAGAGTTTGAGGAGTACTAGCATTAAATCTTCTCTAAATTTCTTGTAGAATTCAGCTGTGAATCCATCAGGACATAGGCTTTTCTTTGTTAGTAAGTTTTTACTTACATTTTCAATTTCATTAACTGATACTGAGTTATTCAGAATTTTTATATCTTCTTGATTCAGCTTTGATAATTCATATGTTTCTAGGAATCTGTCCATTTCTTCTGTGTTTTCCATCCTATGCGAGTAAAGATTTTCAAAGTAGGTATTGATGATCTTCTGAATTTCCACAGGATCTGTAGTGATTTCACCCTTTTCATTCCTTATTGCATGAATTTGAGATTTTTCTTTCCTATTTTTGATAAAGCTGGCTAGGGGTTAATCAATTTTATTTATTCTTTCAAAGAACCAACTCTTTGTTCATTAATTCTTTGTATTGTTTTCTTAATCTCAATAGCATTAATTTCTGCTCTAATCTTTATAATTTCCTCCCTTGTATGGGCTTTGGGCTTGACTTGCTTTTCTTTTTCTAGAAGCTTGAGGTGCAACATTAGGTTATTTATTTGTGCTCATTCTGTTTTCCTAATGTGAGAAGTCACCGCTATAAATTTCCCTCTTAGGACCACTTTCATTGTGTCCCACAGGTTCCTGTAAGTTGTATTTGCATTTTCTTTTAACTGTAGATATTGCTTAATTTCTTCTTTAATTTCATATGTGACCCATTGGTTGTTCAGGAGGTTGTTATTTAATTTCCATGTGTTTATGGAATTTTTGTGCTTTCTTTTGTCATTAATTTCCAATTTCATTACACTATGGTCAGATAATATGCATGGGATAATTTCAATTCTTTTGCATTTACTTAAGCATGTTCTATGAGCTAGTACATGGTCTATTTTAGAGAATGTCCCATGTGCAGCTGAGAAGAATGTGTATTCTGATGATGTGGGGTGGAAGACTCTGTAAATGTCTACTTAGTCCACTTGTTCACAGGTTTGGTTCATTTCTGTTATTTCTTTGCTGGTTTTTTGTCTAGTTGATCTATCTCTTTGTGACAATGGGATATTAAGGTCCCCTGTTCAATTGTGTTATTGCTTATTTGATTTTTCATGTCTATTAATAATTGTCTTATATATTTGGGTGCTCCCATATATGGTGCATACATATTTATGATTGTTATCTCTTCCTCTTGAAGTTTTCTACTAACAAGTATGTAGTAACCTTCTTTATCTTTTTTGATCATCCTTGGTTTGGAGTTCACATTGTCTCTAAACAGAATAGCTACCCCTGCTTTTCTCTGAGTTCCTGTTACATGGAGTATTGTTTTTCATCCTTTGACTTTTAGTCTATGAATTTCTTTTTGACTTAAATGTGTTTCTTACATATAGCATACTGTTGGATCTTGTTTCTTGATCCATTCTGCCAGTCTGTTTCTTTTGATTGATGAATTGAGGCCATTTACATTGACGGTTATAGCTGACATGTATTGGCTTGTCTTTGTCATGTTATTTTCCTGCTTTGATTCCCTACTTTTCCCCTCTGTTTAATTGCTTGCCCTGCTTGGTGGTTTCTTTCTGTTGTTCTTATAATCATGGTCATTTTTGTCTCTGTCTAGAATATCTTTCATTACCCTTTGTAGTGTTGTGTTGGTGGTCATGAATTCTTTCAGTTGTTCTTTGTCATGGAAGTATCTTATTTCCCCATTAATTTTGAAAGATAGTTTTGCAGGGTACATCAATCTGGGTTGAAAGTTGTTTTCTTTCAGGTCTTGAAATACTTCACTCCAAGCTCTTCTTGACTTGAGGATTTGTGTTGAGAAGTCTGCTGTGATTCTGAAGGGCTTTCCTTTATAGGTGATCTGTTTCTTTTCTCTAACAGCTTTTAATATTCTGTTCTTGTGCTGAAATTCTGGAATCTTGATTATTATATGTCTGGGTGTAGATTTATTTTGGTTATGGCTAATTGGAGTTTTATATGTCTCACTTATCTTTTATATCAGATTCTTTTCCTATGTCTTGGAAATTTTCTGTTATTACTTCTGCAAATAGTTTTTATGTCATTTGTGTTGACTCCTGCTTTTTCATTGATACCAATTATTCTTATATTATTTTTCTTTGTGTCATCTTGCACCTGTTGAATTGTTATTTTCAAGAGATCTTGGGGGCTGGTGAGATGGCTCAGCAGTGTAAGCGCCTGCCCGGCAAGCGTGAGGGCCCGAGTTCGACTCCTGGAACCCACATAGGAAAAAGGGGCTGGTGATATCGCTCAGCGGCATGGGTGCCTGCTGGCGCGCGAGGTCCTGAGGTCGACCCCGGTACCCACAAAAAAAAAAAAAAAAAAAAAAAGAGAGATCTTTCCTTTCATGATCGCTACCTGTGATCCTATCTTAAAGGTCTGAAAGTCTGTCTTCAGTTTCATTCAAGCAGTTTTGCCACCTTTCAATGGAATTTTTAATTTCCTCGGTATCTGTTTGAATCCATTTATTGCATTCTATTGCTTTCCTATATTGATCATTCACTGTTTCCATCTTCTTCCTATCATCATCTATTTTTTTAAATCTATCTCTACTCTAGATTTGCTGAGCAATTCCTTTATAAATGTTGACATCTTTTTTTACCTGAGAGATTATTTCTGATCTGATTTCCTCTATAGCCTCATGGATTTGTTTACTTTGGTTGCTGTCATTTCAGAAATGTCAGGTGCATCACACCTCTTCTTATTTACCCCCATATCCAAACTCTTCTCTCATTATTTACAAATAGAAACCATCAGGTTCAACCAACTCAGACTCCTCTCTATCCCAAATAAGCATGATGCCCCTCCCTGCCTGTGGCCCTGGCCATGCAGCCCCTGCTTCTGGAGACCAATTCTATCTCTATGTCCATGAAGTTAGCTCTGGTTTCTCCACCATATCACCTGAATCAAGGTGGAATGTTTACTTTTTTAATAACTGGCTCCAAAGTTTTTCTTAGAGATGCCTGTCTTTGTTTAGGAAAATACTGGATTTTAAGGATAGGCTTACAATAAAACAAAGAAACAACACCCACCCATCCACCCCCAAAAATGCTAAACACCGTGCATGAAATGAATGGGAATTGACCAGGGAAAAGGAAGAAGAGTGTAGAACTGGTGAGGCTCAGGCCTGGGGAGGAGTAAAGCCAGTAAGAGAGTCCTTAGAAATTGAATAACTTTTAAAAATAAGAATATTGAATAACTTTTAAAAATAAGAATGTCTACTGAATATTCAGTTGTTTGCTTAAATTTATATAAACCCTCCCTCATGGTTCCAAACCTTAAATTGGGTTTTCTACCCACACAAATACTTTTTTCAACTGGTTGGGGGGATGGAAAAACAAATAAAAGACGAGGAACTAGGTCATATCTTGGTCAGTGCTGCCCAAAGAAAAGGAAATGGCCATGCGCTCTAAGACACAGTGCCACAGAGTGCAGAAGAAGAAAGAATCCTGAGCCAGCTATGAGCACAGGATGTGAACCCCTTCCCCCTGCCCAGGACAGAATTCGCAGAAGTTGGCGATGGTGGTAGAGCTGGAGGGTGCTCTGTATTTTCCATAGGTTGTAGAACTGAAGTTGGAGTTTACTTTATTTAACTTCTAGGAAAGGTGACTTCAGCTGGTTCCCCCATTACAGAATTTCTTGAAAGAACCTTCATTTAGAGAACTTCAGTGCTGCTTGCCTGTCAGATGTGTCCATATAGAGGCTCCATAACTTCAATATGAGCTGGAGTAAGAGGACTCTGTTTTCCTTTATTGCCCTCATTACTTATGCAAAGTGTAAACTGAGTTACCTGAAATTCCATCCTGACAGATGGGTTCCTCAGGACAACCTGAGGACAGGATAGTTTGCCCAAACATATTGGGCCTAAGCCATGGTGGCAGGCACTGCTTTGTCTACCTAGCAACAGCCTTGCTCTTCCCAGTGCCCAAGGGAACCCAAACTTTATTTCAACATCTACTCCTGTCCTCCTGATGTGGGACTTCAGAGAAGTCTGGGCACATCCCCTGGCCCTGGTAGTGGATTCTGACTATTCTAACCCAACCAGGATCATCCCATCGCCTTTGCCAGTGATGAATCATGCAAACACCTGCAATGTATTTGGGAGTCAATAAGACATAAAGGAGAGGGCACTGGCAGAGATTGAAGGAATGATGGCCAGAGACAGAAAACACATCCAGGATGGCAGACATGAAGTAGAAGGAATCTGGGTTTCTGACCATAGTGCCAAGCTGTTGGATGAAACTGTCCCTCAAGTATCCCTACTTCAGAACTTTCTAGAGTCAGGATTTTGTCACTTAGAGCAATGACTATTCTACAGATTCAACAAGAAATGGCTAATTTCTTAGTAGTAAAGGGATTTATTGACACACAGCTATGAATATAAAGAGAGCAAGCCAGGCATAATCCTAGCACTCTGGGAAGTTGAGGCAAGAGGATTTCAAGTTAGAGCTTAGGAAAATTAGCAACTGAGTGAAACCTTGTCTTAAAATTTTAAAAAAATAAATAAAAAGGGCTAGGGGTGTAGCTCAGTGCAAATACCCTGGGTTTACTCCTCAGTACTGCAAGGAGAGGGAGAGGAGAGAGGAAAAGAGGGAGAGAAAGAGAGAGGGAGAGAGAGAGAGAGAATTATATAAGGAACTCCAAGAGGAAATGGAGCATCACAGGCCACAGCACAGAGGCAGGGACGTCCAACTCCAAATGTTGCCGTCCTTTTGGTTCCACTGTGTTATCTTCAGACTGAGAGTCTGCAGTAGATTAAAAATGGCCCACGGATCCTTTACAGCTCCTCCCCTCAAGAAGATGAGTCTCCTTGCCTGAGCCTGGACTAGCTTAGTGACTTCCTCTCCCCGCCGGATACACCTAAGGGACATTATGCTTCTGAGCTTGGGCCTCCTGGTGGCCCTGCAGCTTCTGCCCTCCCCCTGTTGGAACAGAGCGCCCTAAACCATGAGGAGAGAGAGGCCCAGCCAGCCTGGACGAGGCCAGACATCTGAACAAACCCAGCCCGTACCAGGTGAGTGATCCTGGCTCAGTCTAGCCCAAAAGAAGTTATAGCAAACAAATGATTTGAAGTTACTACAGTTTGGAGAGATTTGCTATGCAGCAGTGGAAAAATGATACAAGAACCTACACCCAAACCAGGGGAATTCATTTAATGTGAAAATAACTTCAACACATCATTTTATCCATTCCAGAGCAACCTGGAAAAAAAGTTGCTGGTTCAAGTGATGGTTCAACCAACATATTATTATATCATCTTCTTTTATTTGAGAAAAATGTAGGATAAAGCATTCCAGTTGCAGACATCTGTAGTCATCTCCCATTGTACTTGTTCCTAAAAAGAAAAAATAACCAAAACCCCAATAGACTGATGTGCTGGCTCTGAGGAAGAATGAATCAATTGTGTATCGTCTGGAGAATTGGAGCCGGTCTCAGCTGGTTTTGGTGTGCTTGAGCTAGTTGGAAGATATGTCTTAGTATCTCTAATTAGGATGCTGCTGAATCTAAAGAAGTTTAAATCAGACCTGAACAGACGTCCACTGTCAAAATCTTAACTTGGCATTCACCGGCACGTTCTCTCTCTGTTCTCCTCCCTCGCTCTCTCCCTCCCTTCCTCCCTCTCTCCAATAAGTTATATTTATTCTGCACCCATAGGGTCATCCTCCTCATGTTCCCTTTGTAGTAAATTCCAAATTCATGCCTCTAACACTGCTTACAGAGATGCGCCATCTTTGACTTCAGATGTGCAATTGCCTATAAAAATAGAGAAGAGAATATGGAATTCAGCAAACGGGAAGGTTTATTACTCCCTTCAAGGCAATGCAAGACCTTGATTCTTATTCCATCAATATTTTTTCCTCTTAGGTCAATTTTTTTTTTTTTGTGGGTACCGGGGGGTCGACCTCAGGACCTCGAGCGCCAGCAGGCACCCGTGCCGCTGAGCGATATCACCGGCCCCTTTTTGTTATGTGGGTTCCGGGAGTCGAACTCGGGCCCTCACGCTTGCCGGGCAGGCGCTTAAGACGCTGAGCCATCTCACCGGCCCAGGTCAATATTTTTTGATACCCATCTCAGTAGAAGTCAATATCTTCTTATTCTCTTTTGGCAATAACAGTTGCTATGAGGCAATGACCTGAATTGTATGGAATCAGAGAACTGAATTTACAGCTCAGGGCCTGGGATCTGGTAGGGGAGGAAGTTTTCTTTAGAAGGCTCTTTATGTATCACAGGCTCAGAAGTCAATATTTTTAAATATCATTATTATATTCATGATAAAAACAATTTATTGTTATAGACTAACTAGAAAATACAAAAAACACAAAGAAGAAAATTCACATATCTTATAATTACCATAACCAGGGAAAACCACCAATGTTTTCCTACAAATGTATAAATATGTGGAGAAATGTGCACATCTATGCACACATATGAAAAACATCAAACAATTAAGATTATATTATACGGAGCACTTTTTATGCCTTTCATTCTTTATATAGTAATTTTTTTCTCCATTTTCTTACATATATTTTCAAGGGTATGCTTTTTAATGTTACATAGTATTCTAGTATGTGCCTCTAATGTATAGGAGAAACAGTTAATTACAAAGGAACACAAAAACTTGAGGAGGTAATGAAAATGTTGAATATATTGATTGTAGTGGTTGTCATAGAACTTTATACATTTGTCCAAATTCATCAAACTGTTTCCTTCCTCCCTCCCATTTCTCTCTCCTTCTTTCTCTCTCTTTCTTTTCTTTTCTTTTTTTAATGGTGCTACAGATTGGACCCTGGATGCTCTATCACTAAGCCACAGCCCTAGCTGCGAAACTATAGACTTTAAAAGGGTAATTGTGTGTGTGTGTGTGTGAGAGAGAGAGCGAGAGGGAGGGAGGGAGAGAACCCTTTTTATTTCTTTGTTTTGAGACAGAATCTCGCTAAGTTGCCCAAGCTGGGCTCAAACTTGCAGTCTTCCTGTTTCGAGCCCCCAGAGTGCTGGGATTACAGGTGTGGACCACCACATCCAGCTGTCAGAGGTAAATTTTCATGTAGATAAATTAGATCTCAGGGCCGGTGGTATGGCTCAGCGGCACAAGCGCCTGCCTGGCAAGTGCGAGGTCCTGAGTTTGACTCCCGGTACCCACATAAAATAAATAAATAAATAAATAAATAAATAAATTAGATCTCAACCTGGGCATGGTGGTGCATGCCTGTAATTGCAACTGCAACACTCTGAGAGGCTGAGGCAGGAACACTTAGTAAGGCCCTATCTCAAAATAAAAACTAAAAACGGGCTGGGGATGTAGCTCAGTGCCAAAGCCCTGGGTTCAATCCCCAGTAACACAATACCTCAGTAAGTGAGACCAAAGATGAAGAAAAGATATGCTGAAGGATCAGCACACAATCTGACCCAGTGCCGCCCACGTCTTGGTCTACTGTTTAAATCTCTCGCTCTTGGCAGCACATGGGAATGGCAGAGATTTTAATAAAACGTGATGGCCATGTTAGGGGTGGAGGGAAGTTGACATGGCCTACACTGGGCCCAGGCACTACTAGTTTCTAAAAGCTCTAATGGTGGTTCTAGAATGTGCAACATGCACCCAAGGTTGAAAACCACTGAGCTGCACAGTAAATCACTTAGACCAATCGGCAGGAAGAGATAAAATGAAATGGGTAAGTTTCACAATCATGAAATAGTTTGACAAATTCTGCAAAACTAAACATTTATTACCCCACTGATTTTTTGTCCTGTTTCCCCCAAAGCCCTGCAATAGTCATATAAATATTTTTTACTGAGAAATAATGCGTATCACAAAATTCACTCTCTTAAAGTGTGCTGTTAAGTGATAGAGCAGTGGTTGTATATTCTCAAGGCTGTGCAGCCATTACCATTTCCTAATTTGAGAACATTTCATCAACCCAAAAAGAAACTCCACACCTATTGGCAGTCACTTTCCAGTTCCCCTCCCAAAGCCTATGAGAACTGCTAACCCACTTCCCACCTCTGTGAATTTGGGTGTTCTGAACATGTAAGTGGAATCATACAGTATGTGGTCTTTTGTGGCTGGCTTCTTTCATTTAGTAGTGTTTTCAAGCTTCATCTGTGCTGTAATGTGCATGAATACTTCATTCCTTTTTATGGCTGAATAATATTTCATCATGTAGCTATACCATATTTTGTGTATCTATTCATCAGTTTATAGAAATTTGGGCCATTTCCACTTTTTCGCTATTATGAATAATGCTACTAGGTGTATAAGTTTTGAAGGATTTATGTTTCATTTTATCTTGTGTATTCACCTAGGAGTGGATTTGGTTACTGAGCCATAAGGTAATTCCACGTTTAACTTTTTGAGAAACTGCCTGTTTTCCAAAGTGGCGAAACCATTTCATATTTCCACCAGCAATGTGCCAGTGTTCCAGTGTTTGCAAGTCCTTGCCAGCACTTGCTATCATCTGTGTTTTTTATTATAGTCATTCAGGTGAATGTGAAGTGATGGCTTGAGGTTTGATTCACATTTCTATAATGATTAATGATGCCAAGCATCTTTTCATGTGCTTATTGGACATTTGTATATCTTCTTTGGAGAAATGTTTATTTAAACATTTGCCAATTTTTAAATTATGTTATTTGCCTTTTTATCACTGAGTTATAAGAGTTCTTTAGTTATTCTGGCTACTAGGCTCTCAATAGCTACATGATTTACAAATATTTTCTCCCATTTTTTGGATTGTCTTTTCACTTTCTTGATAGTGACCTTTGGAGCAAAAACTTCATTTTGATGAGGTCCAATTTCTTTTTTTTTTTCTTTTGTTGCTAGGGCCTTAGGTAAAACTGTGGTTTGCAAGCATACACTGTTTGGGAAACATGCTTGTAATTCAAAGCACTTATATATCAGAGCAAATTTCCCCATAAGAAATAATGGGAACTCAGATGATGCATTCTACAACCCAAAATTATTCATATAAAAATGATGCAATACAATAATATAATACAAAATATAAAAAAACAAACAAATTAATCTGCACTTACCTTTGAAGACCTTCATGGCTGGTATAAGGGAAACGAGAGAGGAGGGTTACCGTGTAGGACAACTTTCACTATCACCAGTGGAATCACTGCTATCTATTGGCTCAGTAGAATCTTTTTCTTTTCATTCAACTTTAACAAGGAACCTATCCAATGACACTTGCTTTGCCTCCTTTCCAGGATGTTGCAGAAATGTGACACTGCATTGTCATTAAATAGATTCATTGCTCGTACTGATACAGCCTCATTCAGGTGGTGCTTTCCTACAAAATTTTGCATTGCTTCTCACATTTTATACATCTCCCTAATCTCATTTGAAGTGAGGGATTCTGCCACATTTTTCTCCTCCTCTTCCATCACCTCTTGCTGTTGGGAGATAGTCATCCCCATCCTGCAGAGGGAGAGGGACAGGGAGAGGAGAAGGGGGAGGGAGAGAAGGAAGGGGAGGGAGGGTCAGGGAGGGGGAGGAGAGGGAGAGAGAAGAACCACTGACTCAGTTGTGATCACGTGACGTTCAGCGTCATGTACTACTCATATTGGAAGATGTTGCTCATTTGTCAAGTTAAAATTTATTAGAAATGTTTGTTCCTCTTACAGAACACTTGCAGAACAAGTTACAATTCAAGGTTTTACTGTATTAGAAACCATTGACTAACATGGTCATGAGATTAATGGGTTTTCTCCTAAGGTTTTTGTTTTTTGTTTTGTTTTTTAGCTCTTACATGTAGGTTAATGATCCATTTTGAGTTAATTTTTTATACAATGTGAGGTAAGAGGTCAACTCCCTTCTTTTAAGTACTACTAAGGATAGTGCAGTGGCTGGATATTCATAAAGTATGTGTCTACGTAACAGCGGGCCTAGTGCCCTAGAGTTGTGACTCCTTTGCACCAGGTTCTTAACAAATACTTTTCGATAATTTGATTTTGAGGTCAATTTAATAAGCATAGAATAATTTGTTTCTGATCAAGTTGATCGGTCTGATTCAAGTAGGTCTCTCTGATCTACCAAAAGAACCACACTGACCTAACAAGTTGACAATCTTAGAATTGGAATAGCAGAAGAATCCTTAGGAGGACAGTTGCCTACCAAGCAGGACCACAGGACTGTCCGGGCACTTGCCTGTCTCCCATGTGACTCATGGCTAAATCTGGATTTATTCTAGTATGCGTGCTGCCGAAGCGAGCACATCTGGATTTATTCTAAACCAATCATAGTAGCTCTCGTCTCCCTGACATGATTTGACTTAGGAAAAGATATTTTACCCCGTTCTACCAAATGGGTCTTCTGGAAACAGTTCTCATGGATAGGAAGAGTTGGCCAGTCTCCTGCTAATGGCTGTTGCCCATGCTTGCCTAGAATATGGCAGCCAGCTTATGACTATGAGGGGAGCTAAACAGGACAAAGGATAGCACAGCCAAAATACGGGAGGAAACTGGATCTTTTATGCCATTCTTGGTCCTCTGAATTAATCAATTTTGGTGCATTCCTACATTGGGATTTCTCATTGTCTATGATCATTAGTCTTTTTACTAATTCAGCAAATTGGATCAGGGTGTCCTGTTACTTGTACTCAAATTCTAACCAATACAGACCTCCAGACTTTTCATAGAAAAGTGCCCTTAAGACTAAAATACTTCAAGGGGACTGTCAAACTGAGCACAGAAACCTGGGGATCTCAAATTCTCCAAAAGGAGAGCTTTCAAACTTAGCCCAGATGAAACTTCCCTGAAGTCTAGAACAGACTTGTCCTGCTCTTGGCTGGGGATGGTTGGAAATGGGTTGTACATGAATTGAACTCCATTATCAACCCTAGGTCACTGGCTTCTTCAGGGAGGACAACTCATCTCTGTTGCTTTTCTAAAAAGTGAGTAAAATCTTGGTATGAATGTGGTTCATGCAGTCTTATCCTCTAAAAATGTTTGGCTCTGAAAGAAGCGCTTTTACATTCTAGGTGGAATGATGGAATCTGAACATCTGTGGACCAAGAAGGAGTGTGGCTGAGGCCATATCCACCCCCACAGTGGTCAAGCCAGGGGCTGCTATCCTGCTAGGAAGGAAATTGTGGTGGTGAGCCAAAAGCCTAAATGGGCTTTCAAAAGCCAATTATAACATCTCTTCCTAACATGACGTTCAGTGACATCACATGGGTAATCTAAAAATCAGGCGTTGTTATAGCCAGGTATGGTCGTGCATGCCTATAATCCCAGCACTCTGAGAGGCTGAAGCAGGAGGATCCCAAGTTCAACCTCAGCCTGGGCGACTTAGCGACTCAGCAAAACCCTGTCTCAAAATTAAAAAGTGCTGGGATGTAGCTCAGTGCAAAGGCCCTGGGTTCGAACCCCAGTACTAAAAAATAATAATAATAAGGCATTATGGGAGTATTTCTACCATGGAAATCAGTAAAGTGCTTTTCTCCCTGGAGAACTGGCTGTGCTAGCCCAGCCTAGAAATCCCCTCGAAATTGGTTCTGGGGTTAAGAGGTTCCTTCATGTCATACTATGTCCAAGGTGTCACAATATCTCTCAAACTTCTGGAGTGCAAATACTAAACATGAAAATCCCCACTGGCCTCTCCTGAAGATGACAAACTGCTACAAACAACAGGAAAATCCAATCATTTTCCTTACCCACTGAGTCACAGCCTCCCCATCACATTTTCCTCCACGGCCTTGCTGTTCATGCTTGTTTTCCTTCTCAACACAAGTTTGAGTCTCCCTAATAGCCAATGTTTTGGGGTTTGTTTTGTTTTCTTAATTGTTGTTTTCTCAGAGGGTAGGATTACAGTGGGCTGTGCTGCTGCGACCGTATCACTGCACACAGGGGCAAAGCCGTGAGTAATAAGGTCTTAGTGTGGAACTGCTGAGGTCGCCATCTGAGGCCGTCTGTGGTCCCCACAGATGAGTCCAGGGTCTTTCCCTGGGGATGAAGGGCAGAGTCCCACTGGGCACCTCTGCATACTCACATTCCTGTGCCCCACTTCCAAATCCTCCGGCCCTGTTACCCCACGTCCGCCCCAGACCAGCCTCGGGGACTCTCCTTTCTCCAGCCCCTCTTGCCAAGAATGGGTTGAGCGACGCTGATGGGCGGGGAAAATCCTTGTCAACCCGCCAACTGCACTGGAGCCTAACACTGAGGGGCGATTTCTTTAAAACCATGAAACATTTCAGATATACAAAAAGGTACACAGAAGAGTATTATAAGCAGTCTTGTGTCCCTCTCCAGTTTAGGAAATAAAATATTATAAACACTGTTAAAGTTCCGGTGTGCTCTCTGATCCTGTCACCCTCCCTCCAAGACAGAAACACTTTCCTGAAAACAGGATTATCACTCCGATGCACGCCTTTGTGTTTTTACCGCATGTCTATATGCAAGCTTAAATACAGTTTTTTTTCCTGGTGTATTTTTTGTTTTTGTATAATCTAACATTTTTTATTTTGAGAATAACAAGCTTGAAATGATTTCCCTCAACAAATGTCATAGATACTCAAACCTATATATCTAGTGCTATCAAATGGCAATAATGATTTAAAGTGGTTATTATGTTATAATATGCTTTTTTTTGGAATGGGACACAGTATATTCTTCATTACTGATATTTTCTCCTTCCTTGTACTTTTCTATTAACTTACTTTCTAGTATTTTAATATGCAGATGTTTTTCATTTTAATTTGGTCAAATTTACCATCCTTTCCTTTTATGGTTTATTCTTTCTGTGGCTTATTTAAGAAACATTTTCCTATTCTGAAGTCATGATGATAGTCATCTATACTTTCCTCTAAAGATTTGAAAGCTTTACTTTAATACATTTAGGGTTATGATTACCTGAAATGTATTTTTGTCCGGGGTACAAAGAAAGTGCCCAGCTTTATTTTTTTCTACATGGATACCTATATTCAATGAATGACGCTAAAACAGCTAGATACCATATAGAAGAAAATGTTTGCCTCTCTAATAAGCCAAGTCACCTCCCATATTTCAAGTTTTCTTGTATGCATAGGTTTGCTTCTGGATTCTCTATTCGGGCCTATTGATCTGTTTGTGATTCCTCTACCAATACACTCTTCCTTAATTATGTTATTTCATCATAAGTCTGTGTATCCCATCAGGCATGTCTTACCATCTCAAACTTTTCTTCAGAAAATTTTTAGTCTATACTCGACCTTTACTTTTTCATGTACACTGAGATTCAGATTGCCAAATCCCATAGTGGGATTTGGTTGGGATTGCCTTATTGTGTAGTTTACTTCAGAGAAAGTTATTGGCTGAATAATGCTCCTCCAGATTTATGTGTTGAAGTCCTAACTCCCTCCCAGTACCTCAGAATGTCACTGCAATTGGAGACAGAATCTTTAAAGGGGTAATTAAAGCTTAAATAGGTCAATGGGATGGGCTCTAATGCAATACAGCTGGGGTCCTTCTAAGACAAGGAAAGATTATGTGAGAACAAGCCAGAAGGCAGCCAGCCACCTGTAAACCAAGGAGTGGGGCTCAGAAGAACCAACCCTGCTGATCCCTAGACCTTGAACTCCCAGCCTCCAGAACTAAGAGAAAATAAATTTGTATTGTATTTAGCCAGCGCTACATGTTGAGTGTTCCTCACCTGAAATGGTTGGAGCCAGAAGTGTTGCAGATCTTTGAGTTTTTTTTTTTTTTTTATTTTGGAACATTTGCATAGACTTAATCATTGAGTACCCATAATCTGAAAATGCAAAATTCTCCAGAATCCAAAATTTTGGGGGAATAGGGTCAGCAGTTAAAAAGTGTCAGATGTTAAGAGCATTTGGATTTCAGATTTTTGGATTAGAGATGTTCAACCCGTACTTTGTCATGGTAACCCTTGTAAAGTAAAATAGAACATAGACACTGTCACAATATTGAATTTTTGGTCTACGAACATGGGCTCTCTCTCTGTTTACTTTCTCTCTCCACCTATTAGTAGCCTCTTTCAACAAAGTTTTATAATTTCTCCTTAAAAATCTTATACATCTTTTATTAGATTTATTTTCTATGGTACTTTATAATTTTTTTTTAATTCTCTTCTTAATTCCTATAACTCTCCTTGATTTTCACAGGTTTTGGTCCCGCTTTCTGAGGGTCTGCTTCTAAAACGTCAAGATCATGTTTTTCTGAAGGAGATTTTGCCATCTGGCACCCTGCAGCATATGCTTTTTTAAAAGCCTGCCTGCCCACTTTCTTAGGTGCATTCTCTCTCCTTTCCCTCCATTACAAGCTATATGTTCTGACCCCCACATCTTGGAAATAAAGCGAACAAATGTGGCAGCTCACAAGAAGATGATGATGCTGGTCACTGATTGGATGGATGGTGTATTCATATTTTGGTGGAAAATCTAGATCCAAGAAATAACTGATGGTTAAGGCCTACACATTACCATCTCAGATCATAATAACAATAATAGAAAATGTCTACAGTCTCCTTTTACAACTCCCTCTTAAGAATATCACTTCTTTGGCACTTTATAGTTACATATCCAGACCAGACTAATTCAGTTGGAACCAGGAGCAATTTCTTTTTTTTTTTTTTTTTTTGTGGGTACCGGGGGTCGACCTCAGGACCTCACACGCCAGCAGGTGCCCCTGCCGCTGAGCGATATCACCGGCCCTTTTTTCGTATGTGGGTTCCAGGAGTCAAACTCAGGACCTTGCATTTGCTGGGCAGGTGCTTATGCCACTGAGCTATCTCACCGGCCCCGCAATTTCAAAAATAAGGCCTTGATTGCTTCCCACATTTTGATCAAACTACTTAGGTTCACTCCCTAGTCCCACCACTTATTTATATGGCCTTGGACAATTTTCTTCTCTCCTGCGTCAGCTGCCTGAGCTTTCAAATAGAGATCATAGTAGTGAATACCCATGTATGTGTGAGGATTAAATGAATCATTAACGTAACTCACTGCAATAGTGCCTGGCTCATAGCAAGGATAAATGTTAGTTACGCCCGTGGAATGGCCACCTTTCCACTGTCCTTCAGTTCCTGAGTGGATTTTACGTTTCTTTTTCCTCATATATCAAAAACAGTACTTAAATGTTACTCTGTCCCCCATATGCTTCTCTTTGCAGCCTGCCACAGAATATTGCTCTAGTCTGGTTGTAAACGTTTATCCAGCCCTGCCTTTCAATAGTCACTTTATCATTTTCTTTGCTTTTACTTATTTTTCTTCCTAGTATTTAGGGTCAGATGTAACTAGCTTCCAGGCCACCTTTCCACTATAAGTAAAATGCTGAGCAAGAAGCTGACAACTCGGAAAGGACCAAGCCGAGCCTGACTATAGTCAACGGGCTGGAAATGCTGCACGCCGGGAGAACCCCGCGCAGGCCTGGCTCACAGCCCCACATTCCATAAGCCCTAGTGTTACACTGGGAGCCCAGCAGCCTTGGTGACTTCGTTGACATTCATGTCAAGGAATGGGGGTTGAAATGGAGAATGACCCGTGTCACCTCCTCTCAGTAAAATCCACCAAACACTGAAATTACTGACCTTAATTTCCAGAAGGGCTCCCACTGTTGGTCACCATGTTATGCCAACACCTGGCACCACTGCCTAACCCCTGCTAGATATTTAGCAAATAAGTATGAGTTTATAGTAATTTCTCTCTGCATCCAGCCCTATCGAGGCTTTACACAGCTCTGGAGATGGGGTAGATAATGTAGTAAGTGTTGGTGAGTTCTTTGAGTGGTGATTGTACTGGGACGGACACTCACCAGTACTGTAATACTCTTCTGTTACATGTGTGTGACTGCACACATCTGCAATAAACCACTGTAGAGGAGGAAGTAAAATCACTAAAAAAAAAGATACAGCTGTGATCACTAAGTAAGATGGCTTGCCTAAAGTAATGACGTATTGGACGTCACTGTCTTTCTCAGCACCAGCAGATGTGTGCTGAGGAACTAAGCCAGGCAAGGCACTGGTCCAGTGTGAAGGTATAAAGGGGCACAGGACACAGCCATAGTCCCTGAGGGAATTCAGTGAGGCTTCAGGAAAACAGAAGCACAAATGCAGAAGGAGATCAAGAGGGACAGGAATGCACAGATTGGCACTCAGGTTTGCCTCTACCTTTTAGAAAATCCAGAATTGCAGGAAGCCACTGCTAATGGTCTCAGCTGTGTACAGCACCACGTAGGAAATTCTCAGGTACATTCCATACATGGGCCTCCAAAGCCAGAGGAGCAACAAAACCCTCCTGCCTCTCTTCACTCCAGATCCTAGGGGGGTGCCACTCATTGATGGAATAAAACTCGGGGCACTGCCAGCAAAGGATTCTGGAAAATGTAGTTCTCTGGCTGTCAGTCCCCCAAATAAGGGTGGCATAGAAAAAGAATGACAGGATATCAACAGATAATTCAGCACCATTTCTAAGGTTAAAAATTGAAAAACATTGTTCCAGTGCAGCTACTCTTCTCTGAGAACCTGAGGAGCAATACAATCTATGCTTCAATACAGGTGCACTCCTGAGAGCTGGAGGCTTTGAGGAAAGCTTAGTCAGAAACCAGGACGAGGCTCTGTCAATCAGGTAATGAGAAAGAATGAGAAGGCACGGAGGCGAGGACACATGCATTTGTTCTCTCACCCACACACTTGTATTGGTAAATGTTGAGGTGGACACATGGGCTCCTAGGCAGTGGAAAGATGGTTTTTAAGAAAGGAAATGATATGAGATTTTTAGTGCAGGGAGACCATGTCAAAGACACATATGACCACAGACAAAGACAAACAGACAAAGTTGACCACATACCTCAGTGTTAACAGTGCCGGCCTCCAGAAGGGGAGATCGCAAGTAAATGATCTTTTCTTTACCTCTGCATTTTCAAATATCCTACAAGAGTATACATTACTTTTCAGAATAAAAAAGCTCAAACTTTTAACAGTGTGGAGCTCCCACATTTTTTTTTTTTTTTTTTTTTTGGTGGGTACCGCAGGTCGATCTCAGGACCTCATGTGCCAGCAGGCTCCCGTGCCACTGAGCGATGTCACCGGCCCTTTTTCGTATGTGGGTTCCAGGAGTCGAACTCGGGCCCTCACGCTTGCCAGGCAGGCACTTACACCACTGAACCATCTCACCGGCCCCACATTTTGTGATTTGATGTTTGCTTCACCTTTTCCTATTTGCTTTCTGTTCAGTTCTCAGTTGACGATCAAATCTTCCCTTCGCTGAAAGCTCACATCTCAGCCCCTGCTGTTCCCCGCCATGTGTCATTCCGACAAGCATGAGGTGTCTCGCTTTCTCGTGAGAAGGCGACCCCCCTTCTAGACAGGCACCACATCTGCCTTGTCCACAGATGCTTCCCAAGAGCTTGTGTCCATCCTTCATTCTGCTGATATTCTTAGAGAAGTTAATAATAGCTTTAAAGGATGTAAGTGTGGAGACAGAAGGACTAGAAAGGAGGCGCTCACCTGTGACCCTAGCACTCAGGACACTGAGGCAGGAGGATCACTGTGAGTTCGAGGCCAGCCTGGGCTACATAGTGAGACTCTATCTCAAGAAAAAAAAAAAAGAAGAAGAAGAAGAGGAAGAAGGAGGAGGAGGAGGAGAAGGAGAAGAGTGACAGAGGACAAAAACAGCCATGGACATGATGGTATAGGACCTAGAGAAGCTGGTAACTACTTGGAGTCATTCAATAAGTAGAGGTTTGGAGAATATTTTGGAAGTAAAACTGGCGTGGTGGCCAGACATGGTGGTATACACGTGTAATCCCAGCACCCGGGAGCCTGAGGCAGAAGGGTCTCCGGGAGTTCAAGACTAGCCTGCGCTACATAGGGAGTTCAAGTCCAGTCTGAACTATACAGCGAAATCCTATCTCAAAAAGAAAGAGGGGCTGGTGAGATGGCTCAGCGGCGTAAGTGCCTGCCTGGCAAGCGCGAGGGCCCGAGTTCGACTCCCGCAACCCACATATGAAAAAGGGGCCGGTGATATCACTCAGCGGCACGGGAGCCTGCTGGGGCGCAAGGTCCTGAGGTCGACCCCCAGTACCCACAAAAAGAAAAAAAAAAAAAAAAAGAAAGAGCCTCAGTTCTAGCTGAGAGGTAAAGAGCAAGGAGGAATGGATGGTGAATCTAGGTTCTGGATTAAAGGTCCTCCTCTAACTGAAATTATAGAAGGTGAACCAAGCTCAGGAGGAAACACTGGATTCTGTTGTGGACATGTTTGATTTGAGCTGTCCCTGCTCAAAGATCCAAGCATTTCCAATGATACTGGATATCACCCACGGTGTGCAATGATATTGTAATGATCTAGAATTCAAGACAGGCATCTGGGTAGAATAGTGATATGGATATAGAGATGGTAGTTAACGCCATCAGAGTAAATAAGAATGTGTAAAATGAGAAGGACAAAAAAGAGACCAACATCAAAGCACTTGGGAGACTGATATTTTCAGAGGAAGAGGTGCCCTAAATGGAGATTGAAAAGAACTAGTAGATAAGAATATTAGCTAGGAGGGTTGCACTGAAGCTGAGACAGGAGGATCATCATGAGTTCGAGGCCAGCCTGAGCCACATAGTGAGTTCAAAAAAAAAAAGGAATATTAGGACTTTATATGAAAAAAATGAGAGCCATTTTGATCACAGCAAGAGTCCATAGAAGGAGCCAATGAGATAGCTCAGCGGCATAAGCGCCTCCCTGGGAAGCATGAGGTCCTGAGTTTGACTCCCGGAACCCACATACAAAAAAAGGGCCGGTGATATTGCCCAGTGTCACAGGTGCCTGCTGGCGCACGAGGTCCTGAGTTCGACCCCTGGTACCCACAAAAAAAAAAAAAAAAAAAGAGTCCATGGAAGTGAGCAATTCACTGCAGGTGTAAGCAGGAACCAGATTTGGGGGGTCCTTGAATGTCAGGCAAAGAGGTTGACTCTTTAAACAGCCTTTCATGATCAGTAGTGATGACAGATTGAGATCTGCTGGCTTTTTGGGCTGAGGCTCCTATCCCTCTGGGGAACAAAGAAGCATTATGGGTCAGTCAGAGGCCCCCAGTCTGAGATTTAGAGGTAGGAAGCAGAGAATGTCCTCTTAAGAATATATTTCTCATCAAAAAATATGTCATCTAACCCAAATCACCACTGGCTTGAATAAGCTGGAGAGTAAACCCCAGAATTTCAAGGGCTGTCATTATTTTTGCTTGGTTCTTATAACCAGTCCCTTGGCAATGATGAAGGACAAAAAAATCCCCCAAGAATCCTGCTGGTCTAACCAAGTCCAAAACCAACAGCAGCTTCTCCAGCAGCCTCTGTGACAAGCCTCTGTCACAGAGCCTTGGCACCTCCAGAACCAGGGAGCTTTAGTTTATGTTCCAGAGGGAGCCATCAGACATGAGCAGAAAAATGTCTGTCCACCTTTCCATTACAATGTCCCACAGGAAGAACTAAATGGCCTGAGGCGAGGGAAAGCAGACATCATGACTCTTTTAGACTTTGGCTGTCTTGCCAGTGTGGTTTGGGGAGAGGTTTAAAAGTAAGCTTCAAAAACAATAACAGATGAAAGGTCTGGTTAAGCACAACCACAGAGGGAGACGGAGATGATCTGGATTTTGCAGAGGTGTTGGGGTACACAGTGAGAGTGTGAGCCTGACTGTGGGGAAAGGCATCGCAGCAGATGCCTTGGTGGGTGCTGTGTATTAGGGAGTGTTCATGGCACAGGAAGATGCACCCCTCTGTGTGGACTGGGAGACGAACAATGACTCAGACCGATGGAAAGATGGTAACTGGCAGTGTGTTTATGAGCGTCTGCATAAGGCTGTGCTTGGCATAAACTCTTTGCAGATGCACATTGTGCCATTGCTTTCTGAAAGTCCTGAAATTCCAGCCACTGACAAAAGTCAGGGACTTCAAAGACTCAACTGAGGGATGAGCAGGACAGATCTGCTGCCCTAGGAAAGGCCTGTCCTGGGAACCCTCTGCTTGGGAGCTGGCTGGGGAGAAAAGGGAAGAAGGAAGAAGATCAACACAGTTGATCGTGACATTCTGTGATCAAAGGTTTGGCCCATCTTCTCTCTAACACCCTCCCCACCCCAGTTTCACTCTGTGCTAGATTTTTCTTCTTAATGAAAGGTGAGGTAATAGGCAGAGAAATCTTCTGGAGAGGATGTAAAAGTTAGAGGCTGAGGAGCTGATTCCTAAAGCGTCAGAAGCATGTAGTTGAGCTCGCTAGCCTTCCTCCAGACGCACCATGCTGGAGAGGACAGGCCTCTTCCTCTTGGCTCATCGGTGAGGCCAAACGTGTTTGGCAAAACCACCAGAGGGAAAGTCCCAAGTGAACAGGGACCATGAAGGGGATAGGAATAGCAATGAATCCTAAAGTGAGGCTTACTGCTAAGAGTATGGAATGGATGCCAAAGGGAAAAGCAGACAGGGAGCAGAGACAACCTCTGCCAGTCCTGTCCTGTCCAGCAAATATACAAGCACTAGGCACCACGCTGGTGCTACAAACCAAGAAAACATGGTCCTGAGCTCATGGCTTTCTAGACAGCAATCTATTGCAGTGTGATTGAATGTGCTTCAGTACTCGGGCGCTTTGATTCAGTAGTATGAGAAGTACCAGAGGTGAGCCCAGGGTCCTAGGAGCAAATGAGGCGTGCTCTAACCCTGCCTGGGATCTCCAGGAAAAGCTTCTTGAATGGGATGTGGAGAGATGCTCTAAGAGCAGAAAAAATTATGGTACATGTGTGCATGTGAGCGCACATAGGTGTAATAATATGTCTCTCACAGTCCCTGCATAATATTCTGCATATAGTACATACATAATAAAGGTTACTTTTTAAAAACTTTTTCTACCTCTCTGACCATTCCTCTGCTTTATTCCTAAGTCTTCCGCCTCTTCTTTCCTTTGCTAGAAATGCTCATAAGGTTTCATTCGGGGGTAACATCCAGTCAATCCGATGTCAGTCAGATATCGGATCTCAAGCAGAGGGGATGTTAGGAAAGGATATCTGTGGCCTGCAGTTAGAAGGGGACATCACTGTTATTGGAATCATCCTAGAGCACTTATTGAATACTTGCTGCATACCAGGTGCTTTAAGTATGAGATGTGCTGAGTCCTTTAGTACTCACAGTAACCCAGTGAGTTGGGTGGTATTCAGGTGAGGACTGCAGTGCACAGGGGTCATGGGGCTTGCTCAAGGTTGCAGCCAAATCAGCAGTGCAGCCAGCACAGTTCAGGCCCAGGGCCTGCAACTCAGACTGCATCCCATACTCAGGCCTAAAAAACTAAAGGCAAAAGCACGTTGAATTCTCACCCCAGTGGATAGGCCAGATACCACTGATTATTTTAAAAGCTTTGTAAGCTACATAATCTCTACCAGCTCATTCATCCCTAATTGCTTCTCTTTCCCTATGGGGATTGGCAGGTCCTAAATTTAAAAAGTTTTATTGATAGCCACTTTTCCCAAGGTTTTTTTCTAGTAGAAATAAACATATACCAAGAAAGAAAACACTACAAGATAGTTAGGCTCATGGAATTACCATTTCCTTCATCAGAGAGTAGGGACAAATCAAGATCCTCCTGCATTCTGGCAGTGGGAGGCCAGAAAGTCTGGGGACTAGGACAAAAGAGCACAGTGTCAGGATCAGCTTTCTTGGCACCAGGTAAATGTGCACGCTTCATTCTCACCAGCTGGAAAAAGGAACAAATGATGTTTCGGCCTCACTGAGCACTGCAAGATGACCAGACCTATGCCTGTATCTGAGAAGTCTGGCACTTCTTAGAGAAACAAAGATTACCAAGACTTACTTGTCTGTATTATACACTAATAAAAACTTGTGTCAACTTTTGATTCTTCCCAGTACTAAAAGCAACATTAATCAGAACCCAAACTAAGAGTTAGTGCAGAGGGGTAAAGAATCACTAAATGAAGCGAAGTGGAGAAAGAGAATCCTCTGGGAAACCGTGGACATCCCTCACAGACAAATGTGTTCAACGGGGAAGAGTCCGCATGTGTGGGGCTGCTCTCTCGTCTTCATTACCTCAGTTTTTCCACCGCCTCACCACTCCTCCTCATTACTGCAGATCTTCCTCCTCTCCCAGAAGCAGACCCCTGCGGTTACCTGGTTACGAGCCTGAGGTTTTGTGCCGAATCCCACACCAAATCAGAGTGGCAGACATGGTCTGATGTGAAACCCCAAGGATGCACTCCAGATGTATGAGAAAACTGGTGTATAATTTCTACTTTGCTGATGACCACAATCTCTAAGATTGTATCAAATACAACCTGAATCCTATTTATTCTTCCTACACGTATTTGTTGAGTGCATACCATGTGCTAGGAATTGCTCTGTGAGATGGGGGATGCAGAACGGAAGAAAATAAACTCATTATCATCGCCACCACCATCGTCATTATCATCATCTCTGCCCCTGTGAAGTTTACATTTCTAGAGGGAAAGACAGACTAGCACTCCCCGTAGGAGAAGGACTTGATATTAATGAAGTGTTGCTCTGTAGTTCCAGGAGAGAAGCAAGAGAAGTAATGAAAATTTGTGTTCTTCACGTATCTTTGAGGGCATGTACACTATACTTCTCAGTACTGTACAGGACACTGAGAAGATACAACGCTATAACTTGTACCCTATGGAGAGGGAGCAATTCAGGTAGTCACCACTATCATTTTTTCCCTTCTTTTCCTATATATAACAGAGACCCCAAGAGTACTAGTTCACAATGAATCACAGCTAAAGAAAAGAAAACAAAACCCCAATGGAAGTTGAAAGCAGATATCGAGCAAACAGAATTCAATTTTTTTTTTTTTTTGTGGGTACCAGGGGTCGACCTCAGGCCCTCACGCGCCTTCAGGCGCCCATGCCTCTGAGCGATATCACCGGCCCTTTTTTCCTATGTGGGTTGCGGGAGTCGAATTCGGGCCCTCACGCTTGCCAGGCAGGCACTTATGCTGCTGAGCCATCTCACCGGCCCAAGAATTCAATCTTATAACTTAATTATTTGAAAAAAAAGGGGGGGTCTATTCTGGGAGGTTGAGGCAGGAGGATCACAAGTTTGAGCCCAGCCTGGTTAATTTAACAACTCTAAGAGACATCGTCTCAATTTTTTTAAAAGGGTAGGGGGCAGCTAGGTGAAAAGTCCCTGGCTTCACACTCCAGAAAGAAAGGAGATCAGGGTTTTACCCTAGGCTGAATGCCTTATGTGCGTAAGCCCCGTGCAGGGCCCTGAGAGAAAGTGCTATGATATGAATCCTACTCTCGGAGACAAGATAGGAAACAATTAGTGAACACAGCAGAAGATTCTGTTAGCTCTTTTGACAGCAGAGAACAGAGAGTGAAAAATAGTCTAGACATACAATTTTAATTTCCTTTTCTAATATAAATCAGGATAAGATGTAAATTTGCCTGTTTGACTGACAACTGATAAACTCAGCAGGTGAGCAGGCATATCTAGGAACATTTTGCTTACCCTAATGTAAGTTACCCTGGATATGGGGTGGGGTAGAATTTAAGGATCTCTCTGGGTTTTTGTTTTTTTTTTTTAAGATCCGGCCCTGGGAGAAAGATGCGGAGAGTGTGTCTTTGACAAACACAAAATGTAAGGGGAACATTCTCCCCTTTCTCCTTCCCAGGCCCTTCTCCTTCTCAAGCCCCCAAATTGGCCATGGACATAATGACGTGGCACACAGTTCTGCTGCTCTGAGGCTGCTGGGTGGCCTCAGGATATCAAGGACCATGCATTCTCTCCAGGAAAAAGGACATCTGTCTTGGGCTGACATCATCAGGACTCAGCCTGTGGTTTTGCTGAAGTGTTCTATGCTTGGATCCCATTAATGTACGGCTTTTTGATATTAGTGTCCCCATGACTACCAAAAGCAACGCACTTAAGCTAAATTGCTAACATTTTGCCTTTTCATGACATGGGTTTGGAATTTAGAGGGGAGGGAGAAAAACAGAAGCAGAAACAATGTGGAAGAAAGAAAAAGCTTCTTTCCTATTGACTGTTTATTTCCCCAAATGAAAATCCATTAAGGACATTGCAAAAGAAAGCGGGTGTGACCTTTTCCCTAAAACCACACAAAACATTTTTTTTCAGCCTGGGCCACAAGCAGCCAGAGAAGAGTTCCTAAAAGAGCACTGAGTCAGATGCAAAGGTCCCAAAGAGTAGATTCCTCTCTGCTGAGAGGAGAAAGGGGCACCCACCCCTCGAGAGAGGCAGGAGTAAGCAGCTGAACCCGCTTGACAGTACAGAGGCCCATGGTTTCAGGCACCCAGGCCACAGGACAAGGAAGTGCTGTGGTCTCCTGGAACTCTGCTGAGGCAGGACATCTGGAACCCATGAAGGCCCCTTAGCCCTGGGACTCCTGTCTCTCCAAGCAGCAGGCAAGCTGTCTTGAGCATTCCAGAGGAGCGCAGTGATCACCCCTGCTTCACTATCAGTCAGCTGAAGGTTATGCTTTGTGACCATCACCACTCTCCCCACCATACCGGGCTTGTTGGGTGCTGGCCCTGTCTGGAGCAGCCTGCTTGAACCCATGAACACCCAGACCAAGCCTCATCTCTGTCTCCCAGACTTCATTTTCTTCCCAGAAGGACAGATGTACACTTCGTGGCTGTTTCAGAGGGGCTCGTGAAAACCCTTCCCACCCCTTGCCTTTTTCAAGGTACTTTTTTTCCTCTCTTTCTCTGGAAGAGACAAAACATCTAGGTTGCCACCATCATCATGGTAAGCATGTTTTTTGCCATGGCTGGTTGTATCCACAGAGGCTGAACTTGAAGGGAATGTCCAAGAGCAATGAAGAGAGACTTTGTGCCATTTCAGTCCTTTGCCTTTCAGAGTGGCAATGTCCGGTTGGGATGCAGTCACAGGTAAGAGTTTGTATCATTTCAGTCCAAGAAATATTTATGAGCACCTATGACATACATACCAGACACTCTGCTAGGGATTTGAAAATAACATGTTGCCTTAAGAAACATTCAAGTAAATCGGAGAAAATACTACAAATATTGTATTAAAACAGTTGTGCATAAATATATCAGTCCCTCCCGCCCTGACTTTGACTACCTCTATGAGAAATTCTACATGTAGATGCTTACTTTGCACATATTTTAGAAATGCAGAACAGCCAAGTCTTGTACACACAAAGTATGAGTCACTCCTAAGGGAGTTAATTAGGGAAAGAAGAACTGGGAGTTGAGAAGTGAGAAAAGAGGTAAAGTCGCTGACATAAGAAGTGGAGGTGCTTGCACTGAAGTCCTGATAAAGCAGAGCGGTGCTTGAGTTGATCAGGATCCCCTCAAAACTCAACCATGTGGCCTAGTTTGAAAACAGGGTCTTTTCAGCTAAAACTAAGGTGGAAGTTGAGTTGAGATTGTACTGGATCAGGACAGGCCCTAGATCCAAATGAGAGTGTCCTAGTCTGAGGCAGAACAAGCACCTAGAGTCACACATAGAGAAGGGGGCTGGAGAAAGATGGAAGTGGAGACTGGATGGGCTTCCCCACGCTGGGCACACCAAGTGGAAAGGGCGAGGGAGTGTCCTCCCCCAAGCCATAGAAGGGAGCGCATCTTCTGACACCTTGATGTTGGACTTTTGGCTTCCAGGACTGTGAGAGAACATATCGCTGTTGTTTTAAGCAACCAAGTTGGTGGCAATTTTTAATGGCAGCTGTAGGAAACTCATACATCAACGAAAAGTAAAAGAGATCCTTAAACTGAGAATTAGCTCAATTTAAGGAAATCTCTAACATTGGCAAAAGGAGTCGTCGGTATGTGCTTCTGCTCACAAATGCCAAAGCTATGACTGAGATTATAAACCCTGGGCGCTGGATAGAGGGGCTAAGAACTCACCGCTGAGCTGTGCCCCATTGGTTAAATAAGATTATCCTAAAACCATTTACATCTCAGACAGTCACTCATTCAACCTCTCTGACTGTCGGGCCCCTGTGCCCCTGGCCTGGGCATGTTCTACAGCACCAACCTGCATGCTGTGTCCACTGGTCCTGCAGGCAGAGCTAGAGAGATGGAAAAGTGACAATTCCAAGGCCTCAAATCAAGAAGACACTGCATATATGGATGGAAAATGAGACTCAGAAAGCAAAACCTTTTTGCATGCAACCAATCAAAACAAATCTGCAAGGGTCTTCCTGAAAATGCTGGGAAGAAAATTTAACACGTTTTGTTAAAGTCAGAGGTGATAAGTGGAAATAGGGTATCATATCTGCTACTACGAATTTAAAACGTGCAAAGTGTCAACTGCATTATCTTTATTTAGAAACCAGTCTTTATGATTAAAGATGAAAAGGCATTTCACACATATTCCCTACTCAGAACTTTGCCACAGAATGTCAAGTTCTGCAAAGGCAAATTTTGTCTCCTTACCAAAATCCAAGCAGTGGCTCTTTTCTGGTGAAAAAGCACTTTCAGGCCTTTAAGCTGAGGTAAACTAACAAAAACCTTTACATGGAATTGTGTTCACATGGGTTATTTTCTGGAGCACTACCTCCCAATCTTGTCACCTGCTCTCCACCCCTTGGTTGGCTGAATCAGTCAAGCATTTGATGAACTGAACTGCAGGGGAAGGCTGGGGGAGGCTGTGAGAGGAAGAGTGACTGAAGGACACACTTGACAGATGAATGATCCACTGTGGCCAGAGGTGTTTAGGGGGACGGACAGCGATAGCATCCCAGAGATCTACTGTGGTCATGAATTTTGCACTAAAGAGTTTGGACTTTAGTTTTTAGTTGACAGGGAACTACCAAAAGTGAGTCATTGTGGTATTTTAGAACATTCACTCTGGCAGCAGAAAAGGGTGGACGTTATTGTAGGGGAGGTAATGGGCCAAGTTTAAAAAAAAAAAAGGGCGGGGGAGGCCAACGGAGCTCTGGGGAATCCAGTTAGTTGTAGTACAGACAAAAGATGAAGAGGGTCTGATCGAGGGAATAGGAGTAGGATAGAGAACATTAAAGAGGCCATTTGTAGCAGAATCAACAAGTTCAGGACAATTGGATGCTTTTATTCTTAAATCTTATCCTGAGTTCTCCCCACCACCCCACACAAAAACAGACTCTGAAATAAAGGTTTATGTGCAAGTAATTTATTTGGGAGGTGACCTGGAACAAAAATGAGGCATCAGGGAGTGGGAGAAGGAAGAATGGACGAGAACAAGGACGCCACTCATACTACGTCTGCGCAGGCCAGTGGTGCTCACTCGATCTCTTGAGACCTGAGCTCGTACAGGGTGTGTTCTTCACACACTTCCACCCCACTGGTTCGGGGTGTCCCTCGGGTGTTAATTCCCCTGACCAACGAGCGGTGCGCACCTTACTACGGAGCAGCACTATGGCTCCTTGAGGTCCAAATCAGCACCAGAAAAGCCCCAGGGCAAGAAGTGAGAGGTGAACCCAAGGTGTCTTTTACTGCAGCTGAATTAGGACAGTGGCAGCCACTCAGAACTGGCCGGCCACCCAGCAGCTGGTGCAAGAGGCGGGGCTGGGAAAGTTTGCAGTGGTGTCCAGTACAATATGAAGGAAAAAGGACCAAAGGTGACTGAGATGCTTGGTGATACTATTAACTAAGTCATGGTGGCAATTTAAGGAAACGGCCTTCACTGAAGCCCGTGCTGGGAATGCACAGCTGTCCGTGGCCTATCCGGAAGCCCCCACTGTTCTGCCCTCACCTGCCTTCTCCCTCTTACTCGCTTAGCTCCAGCCCCGGCCTCATGCTGTCCTTAAGCAGCATGCACACTTCCATCTCATGGCCTTTATCGCTGCTACTCCTTCTGTAGCTTGGAACATTTCTTCTCCAATGCCTCTTGGCTCACTCCTTCTTCATGTCCTTCAGGTCTTTGTTCGAATGCCATCTTATTAAAGTCTCTCTCCGATCACATTAAATAATAGCACTCCAACCATAATTCTGTCCTCCTTTGCTCCCACAGCATGTCTCCACTTGATGTGCACTTGCATATTTCTGAATGGACTCTTCCCCATCCTCCACTACAGTGTAAGCTCTGCCAGGACAGGGGCTTTGTTTTGAACACTGCTGTATCCCCCACTCCTAGGACAGGTGTGCCCTGGTACTCAGCAGAGACTCTCAACAACTGCTTGTTGTTTCTTGAAGGAATGGCTGCTCACGTCTCAGACTGGCATAGGCAGGGTTTAAGGTGCTCTGACTTCTGGATGAAAATGACTCCTGGAGATGCAGGCGAGGTGTGGAGTAGGAAAATGGTGTGGAGATGGCTGCATTCAGGCAGGCCTGTGGCTGGCTGGTTTCATGGGCATGTCACCTGTGGGCCACACAGGACTCAGCATTCAGAAAAGCCCCATGCTTGGTTTAATGTTCTTTCTGCTGTTACTATTTTTCTCATTTACTTTTCTTTCTTTCTCTTTTTATTTTTTGAGATGAGTTCTCACTCAGTGCCCAGGCTGGCCTCAAACTTGCAATACTCCTGCCTCTGCCTTCCAAATAGCTGGGATTACAGGTGTGCACCACCATGTCCAGGTCACTATTCTGAAATCCCTAATAATTTTACCCTCGACCTTGTGCCTTGGAAGTGAAGTCCGATGGGACAGTGGTGTGTGTTCACAGGCAGAGGGGATGCGAACCCGTGTGTCTTGCTGCTCCCTCTGCTGATGCCCCATTAGCACAGGATCCTGGCACAGCCACCAAGTGCAGGAGATCAGTGAGGCTCAACGTGGGTCTGATGTGAAAATTATGTCTCTGACTGAGTAGGCTGGGAGCCCAGTAGCCCCAAGGCCACCAGATGTTGATTCCTACCCAGAAAGAAAGGATGGCATTCTGGGGGGAGGGGAGAGTCCCTTTTCCTTCTATTCTTCCTTTACCAATAATAAGCCAAAGGTAGATGTTGGTGGAATGTGCACATATCAGAAGTGAAATAAAGGCCACTGAGTTAGTTTTATGCAATGATTTCCCCATTCTGGTAAGAATGAGATGCAGAGGCATGTACATGCTATAAAATATGAATGGTGTCGTTTCACTGATTGTGCATTCCAGTTAAATGCTCTCATATTTGCATTGTTAACTGGCATTACACAACCTAAAGATGAGTGGTAAAATGCATGCTAACGATTGTAAATTAAATTTAATGGTTTAATTTTTACTAAGAACAACATACAAGAGCAAATTAAAAGCTCATGACAAGTCAAGAGTCCGGGAAAGAATGAAAAAGCTTTGATATTTTGCTTCCTTTAACAGCATTTTGTTTCCTGCCTTTTGACAAGGGGCCTGAGCTTTCATTTTGCATTGGGCCCTGCAAATCACATAGCCTGGTTTGCCCGTGATTCCTACAAAGAATATAAACCCAATCTCAGAGATCCCACCTGCTGGTAGGAAAAGTGTCTATTTTATCTGGAGTACAGCTGTGGGGGGTGTGTGTGTGTGTCTGTGTGTGTGTGTGTCTGTGTCTCCAGTTTGCTTCAGGCAGGGTTTGTGGGACCAGGACAGGATGGTGGGTGTTGAAGCACAGATGTAGCATTACCGCCATCTGGCGTCCAACCTTGTGCACAGCATGCAGCTCCAGGAGGAGGCTCACAGGCAAAAGCCCCAGGCTGCTTTCAGAAGCTCGAACAAACTTCCAGAAGCTCGATCACTATTTGGCTGGTGGTGTTTGCATGAAGGCAGACATGTAATGAGAGCAGAGGTTTCATCCACTATTCATATACACCATTTCAGACCCAGGGTTGAAAGTGTGTGTGTGCATGTGGGTCCCTTTGCCTTTCCATCTCCCCTCTGAGTGCCCAGGGGAATCTGATTCTTTTGAGTCAAAGCACACCCAGCTGTCACGAGGAAAGCTGCTGGCCATGGCTTCTCGTGGGGAGCAGCGTCACTGTGGAGCCCTGCACGGGCAGATGAGGAATGTGCTCAAGGCCAAGGGTGCTGGGGACTCAATGGGCCAGACTCTTGGGACCAGAACTCTTGGGACCATGCTCTTACTGTGCTATTCTAGGGGCTGCAGCCAGATTAGTTCTATTACTTATCAGTTACAAAATAAGAAAAAGGAATAGTTAATTAACCCTCCCAAACACAGAGAAGTTAAGGTAATGAACCATCCTGTATTAGGTAGAGACTGTGTATCAAAGGGACAACAATTCAGTCCATGGTAGACACTGAACAAGAGAAATGAAGACAAGGAGAGTAAATGACATGGCTCTAAAAATGAACAAAGCAAATATCCGCAAATTTTAAATCTCCTGCTTCTTTGATCACAGGTCTGATTGCCTCATCCCTCTGGATAAGTGGAGGATACTGATGGGAACCAGGAATGGCCCTTTTCTTCACCACTGACAAACATAATTTTTAAATATTTTGGGTAAAATAATAGAGGCATCAAAAGACAAGAACTGTTAATATTTTTAAGTTAAATTCAACATATGTGAGTCTAAAATTAATACATGTATACTGGAGGCATCACAATACTTAATTTCAAATTATACTACAGAGCTGTAGTAACAGAAATAGCGTGACACTGGCACAAAAAGACGTGTAGGCCGATGGAACAGAACAGAGGACACAGAAACAAACCCCACAACTACAGCCATCTGATTCTGGACATAGAAGCCAAAAATATGTACTGGAGAAAAAATAGCCTCTTTTAACAAATGGCGCTGGGAAAACTGGGTATCTACTTGTGGAAGACAAACTAGATCCCTGTCTCTCGCCCTGTACAAAAATCGATTCAAAATGGATCACAGGGGCCGGTGAGATGGCTCAGCGGCGTGAGCACCTGCCTGGCAACTGCGAGGGCCCGAGTTTGACTCCCGGATCCCACATACAAAAAAAGGGGCCGGTGATATCGCTCAGCGGCACAGGCACCTGCTGGCGCGCGAGGTCCTGAGGTCGACCCCCAGTACCCACAAAAAAAAAAAAAAAAAAAAAAAAAAAAAAAACCAAAATGGATCACAGACCTAGAGATAAGACCTGAAACTTTGGGGCCAGGGATATAGCTCTGCGGCACAGCGCCTGCCTGGCAAGCATGAGGTTGTGAGTTCAAGTGCCGGTACCAAAAAAAAAAAGACCTGAAACTTTGAAACTGCTAAAAGAAAACACAGGGAAAACACTTGAAGCCATTGGCACAGGCAAAGACTTCCTGAAAAAGACTTCAATAGCAGAGGAAATAAAAGTGAGAATCAACAAATGGAATTCCATCAAATTAAAACTTTCTGCACAGCAAAGGAAACAATGAGCAGAGTGAAGACAGGAATGGGAGAAAATTTTTGCTAATTACTCTTCTGACAGAGTATTAACATCTAGAATATATAAAGAGCCCAAAAACCTTCACACCAGAAAATCAAATAGCCCAACCAGTTAAGTGGGCAAATGCATTGAACAAAGTACACACGGTTAATAAGTATATGAAAAAATATTCAACATCTTTAGTCATTAGGGAAATGCAAGTCAAAACTATATTGAGATTCAATCTTACCCCAGTCAGAGTGGCTATCATCAAGAATACTAAACAAATAAATAAATAAATACAAAAATACATAAATGAAAAATAAACGCTGGTGAGGATGCAGGGAGAAAGAAACCCTTCTACACTGTCAGTGGAAATGTAAATTAGTAAAGCCACTATGGAAATCAGTACAGCGCCTCCTCATAAAATTAAAAATAGAGCTACCATTTAATCCAGCTATACTACTCTTTACGATATACCTAAAGGAATTAAAGCCAGCATACCCTAGGGACACCTGCATACCCGTGTTTATGGTGACACAATATACAATGGCCAAGATGTGGAACCAGCCGAGGTGCCCATCAACAGATGTCTGGATAAGAAAATGTGGTTATATATGCACAAGGGAGTATCATTCAGCCTTGGGAAGAAGTACGTGCCATCATCGCAGATAGATCTGGAGACCAGGATGTTGAGTAAAATAAGTCAGCCTCAGGAAGACAAAAATTGCATGTTCTATACAGAATCTTTAAAAAAAAAATGACAAGAAGGTAGAAGAGAGACTATTACTAGACAAGAGGAAGGGAGTAAGAGGGAGGGGAGAGTATAAAGGGACAGATATGAGCAAAATATACACATCCAAAAAATGTGAAAACATGGTGAGGGGGGGCAAGAGTGTGGGGAGGGCTGAGAGTAATCAAAGTCTGCTATGTGCACATACACATCTGCCAAGATGAAACCAAGAGCCTGTATAACCAATACAAATTAGTGGGGAAAAAAACCCCAAAAATCATAAGAAAATTGGAAAATTTTACATCTAAAAAAAAAAATCTCCCTTCTAACCTTTTTTCTATCTAATCTGTATCTATACTTTATCTATAAATACGTGTATTTTAAAATTTGAAACCCATCAGATTTTTTAAATTTGTATTTTATTAGTACACATTTGCAGTACATAATGATTACATTCATTGTGGCATCAGATTTTTTAAATTTAGAATTGTAATTTTATTTAATTCATTTAATTCTCTTTGTACGGCTATATTTATTTGCTCTTGTTATGAATAATCCCATGGTAAATGTCCTTATATAAAAATTTTAAAGTTTCTCGGTATTTCCTTGGAAAAGATTCCTCAAAGTGGTATAACTGGATCAATGTGTATCAGCTTTGAAGAAAACCTGCCGAACAGTTCTGTAAGAAGGCACGCCCATTTCTATTCCTACCAGTAGAATATGAAATTACCTGTTTCCTTACACCTATCCCAACGCTGAATTTTTTAATCCTTTGTTAATTTGTTAACTTCAATCTATCTCATTGTTTTAATTTGCATTTTCTTGGAAACTAGTGAGGCTGAGTGCTTTTAATGTTATTAGATGTTCTGAGAATTGTCTACTGGGATTTAAATGTTTAAAAAATACAACCATATTTAAGTCTTTAAAATTTATTTTGATGCACAGTAAGAAGTATAATTTAGGGCTGGTGAGATGGCTCAGCGACTTAAGCGCCTGCCCGGCAAGCGCGAGGGCCCGAGTTCGACTCCCGGAACCCACGTACGAAAAAGGGGCCGGTGATATCGCTCAGCGGCACAGGTGCCTGTTGGCGCGCGAGGTCCTGAGGTCGATCCCCCGGTACCCACAAAAAAAAAAAAAAAGAAGTATAATTTAGAAAAATTTCCAAAATCTTACCCTGTTACTCCAGTACCACTTATTCAATGATTTTTATGCTTTAATGTATGATCAAATTCTCATTCTATTGGGGTTTCTTTCTGATCTGTCAGTCTAGCTCATTTAGCTATCTGTTGACTTGTTGCCAGGGGCTGGGGGAGAGAGGAATGAAAAATTGTTTAATGTTACGGAGTTTCAGTTTTGGACGATAAAATTTTGGGGTGGATGATGATGGTTGTACAACAATGTGAAATGTAGTCAACGTCACTGAGCACTTAAAACCATCAGGATGGTACATTTTACATTATATGCTTTGCTTTGAGTGTGTCCCCCAAAGTTTATGCGCTGGCAATTGAATCCCCAGTGCAACCATGTGAGAGGCAAGACGTTTAAGAAGTGCTTAGATCAGTTCCAGGGTGTTCATGTCGCCATCACGGGAGCAGGTTCCTTGTCTTGGGAGTAGGCTGGTTATAAAACACGATAGGAAGCAGGGAGACGGACTTTGTGGAGATGAGAAGCGGATCTCGGGATGGGGCGGGGGAGTGGAGGCGAAGGGGAAGTAAAAGGATCCACATGCGGTATGTCTGTATATGCACCAACACTCCATGGTGAAAATACCGTATTCGCTATGTATCACAAACATATACTAACAAAAAGCCATTTGCTCTTTTTAGAAAATGAAATAAAGACAGACTAAAAGATATTTTTAAAAAGTGAGCTTGGCTTTCTTGCTCACCCTCATAATCTTGCCCTTCTGGGATGACACAGTGAGAAGGCCCTCACCAGATGCAGGTCCGCTGATTTGTATTTCCCAGCTGCCAGTATGGCCTTTAAAAATTATCCAGTCTTAGGTTTTCTGTTATAGCTGCACAAAATGGGCTACGATCATTGCGCATTGTACCACAATTTTTAAAAACTCACTAATGCCATGTAAAGGTGCTTTCAGGAATTTCTGGATAGATGTAGGTGTGGAGGTTCCCCAAGGGTAGAAGGGCCTGAAAGCTCCGTGCGTCTTCCCCTACACCAGTGGTGGCGAACCTATGGCCCGCCCGCCGCAGTGGGCTGTTTGTATCACTGAAAGCTCTAAAAGGTTTGCCATCACTGCCCTATACCTTGCCTCACCCACCTCTTCCAACTGGCTGTCCACCTGTATCCTTTGTAATGTCTTTTATAATAAGCTGGTTTAAAAAAAAAAAAGTTAAAGAAAATGCTGGTTATATAGCTCAGCGGCACAAGTGCCCACCTGGAAAGCACAAGGTCCTGAACTCGATTCCCGGTACCAAAAAAAAAAAAAAAAAAAAGAAAGAAAAAGAAAAAAAAAATTTAAAAAATAAGCTGGTAGGGGGCCGGTGATATCGCTCAGCGGCACGGGCGCCTGCTGGCGCGCGAGGTCCTGAGGTCCACCCCCGGTACCCACAAAAAAAAAAAAAAAAAAAAGCTGGTAAACAGCTGGCAGGGCTGCACTAGCTGCTTCCAAGGTATGAACACCCACCCCACCACCCCTGAGAGCACTAGATCCACGCTTACCTCTTCATCCATTAACTTACCACTGTCAAAATAACAAACACTTTGGTTCACCTGGCTCCTGTGGCTTCAACTTGGCCTTTCTGGCCACTTCTCAGGAAGATATGGCCTCAGTCTTGTGTCTAGTCCAGATGTATGTAATCCTCCTGACTGCATCCTATGGGATTGTGGAGGTGGGTTGTTGGCTTTGTTCCCCATCATACCAGTAATGTAGAATAAAAACATCACTTACTGGAAAATAAAAGAGAAGTTTCTAAAACTAGTTTTGAAAAAAGAAAGAAAGAAAAGGAAAAGTTCACAGTGCACCCATTTCACGAGCTAATCGCAGGAGATAACCCTCAACTGGAAGGGAGAGACAAAGTGTTACACGGGTTTGAGACAGATGCCTGCCTGACACTGATCTGAGACTTTTCTGATTCTAACAGGGGCTCATGTTGTCTTTTCCCACCAGCTGGTCCCTCAGACCCTCCCCTACTCCATTAGATATGTTCCAATACACTTGAACCTCCAAAGAAAGGAGTTTGCATTCATTTCTCCTTTCTCCCAGAAGGCTCCACTGTAACACTGCGGACATAAATAGCCATGCAGACATATATCCACCAAGTCATCTGTGACATAGGTACTCGCCAAGCTAACATATGCTCCTTCACACTGTTCTAACAGGACTGTAAGGGGTGATACTTGCCTTATGTCCAGAGGAAAGGGCCCCTCAAAGGTTCATCCCAGATCAAAAAAACAAAAAACCCCACCTGCTATGAAGATGACCTAAAGTTCCCTTTATTGTACTGAAAACAGCAAGTTTTAAAGGGCGATGCAACCCACCTGCCCCCAAACAAAATGTTTAAGCCCTGAAAACCCAATACAGATATAATGTATATTAAAAACCCTAGACATGTATGAGAACTACCCTCATCACACCATTATAGTGGAGAGAAAAGAGGGATTTGCAGGATCTACAGGAAAGATGACAGAAAAAGTTGGGAACAATTCCTAGCTTTCTGCCAAGTAGTGTCCCACACTGAGTGGAGAATAAAAGAGGAGCAGGTTGGACGGGACCGAGAGGGACCCGGGGTAAGAGAAATTGGCAGGGCGGAAGGAAAGGAGGTAGGTGAAGACGTAGGGTGTTTAAGGGGTGTGTGTAAAGTGGATGGAAAGGGAGCAAGAGGCGCCAGGGACATCAAACTCATCCCACCTTTGTGATTTGCCTAAATTCCGTGAAATACCGCGAGAGCTCAAACATCTACCCCTCCTTTAAGACCCGCCCGCCGCGCTGCCCCGCCCCCTACGGCTAGGCCCCGCCTCCGCGGCCAGGCCCAGCCCCTCACGCCCTGCGTAACTCCGGGTGTCAATAAAGTTGTAGCGATTTGTTGTTGCGGTGGACAACATGGCGGCTTCCATGCTGGGGTCGCTGCTGCGGACTTTCCGGCAGGTCAGGCTTGCACCTTTACCTCCACCCCGACCCCTCACCTCTGAATTCCGTAGCCCGCGGTCCTCCCACGACCCTGCCACTCATAGAGCCCATTGCGGACCAATCCCTGGGCCTTCGCTTCTCTCCAGCTTGGTTCAGGGCAGGTCCAAGCTACAGATGTAAATTCGGTGTTATTCAGCAGATAAGACTCGCACTGAAAGCTGCGAGATTGACTCTGATACGTGTATAAGGTACTGAGTGTAGACAAGGAAGAGAAGGGGTCCGAAAATCGAGGCCTTAGAGACTCCCGCCGCGCAAAGTGACTGAAATCCATCAGCCAGGGAGAACGAAAACCGGGGGAATGTGTGGCCTGGAAGCGAGCGATGACCGAATTTCAAGGAGGGAGTGGGCAGCGGACTGCTGAAAGGTTAGCTAAAAGGAGTGAGAATTGGCTGTAGAGTTTAGCAGTGCGAAGGTTGTTGGGACCGTGAATAAAGCAGTATCGATGGTGTGACAGGGGCAGAAGCGGCTAAGAGAATAGGAGGAAAGAATGTGCCAAATTGATACTAAAATTTCTTTCACGCTTGTCTTATTTACAAAAGGTCATTTTAGAAGCATTGTATTTCCTCGTGGGACTTTTTGTTTAGTAGTGAAAGTGGAAAGGGGCTTAGTTTCCTTTTTGTTAATAGACTTAAAAAAACTGTAATGAACTGTAAAAAAAAGTTGTCTCCCCTATTCTCAGTTTTCTATTTTGCTATATGTTTATGTATTTCTTCTATAAACAGCTACAGAAAGCCATGGTTATTTTCTATAATTATAATTTAGTTAACATGTAGTATTTCTTCTGGTTTGAAAGAGACTTTTCTAGCAGTCGATACCCCTTTTGGCTGTTCTGTCAGAACTATAAATTATTAGCGAACTACTGTTAATTAGTATTTAGTGTTATCAGTGATAATTTCTAAGTACTCTTTGATTTTTGAAATTCTGCTTTCAGTAATTTATCCTGCAGATCCTGAAGTGATTTATATGTTACTCATTGTAGCATTGTTTATAATGATAAATGGTGAGGTATGTTGTATAGTCTGACTGTATAGTCCACCAATAGGTTGCAGATTAAATAAATTATGATGTATCCATTCAGTGAAATATGCAATTTAAAGAAAGTGAGAAAGTTTTTTACATACACATATGAAAAGATCTCTCATATATTAAGTGAAAGGGGGCTGAAAATGGGAGGAGGAATGAATACATGTATTTGTAGAGACAAAAATCTCTGGAATGATGTATAAGAAACTAGTAACTGGATATTCATGGCAGGTGGCTATCACTGGGCAAGTGAGGAATGAAGTGAGAGGGAAACTTCACTGTATATTTTTACTTTTTTGATATTAGCCTAAGTCAAACAGTTACAAAAATTTCTAAAAATTTGTCACCTTCCAACACACGTTATTGACCTCATGTTAATTACTGCCACTCTGACTTAATGTATGTTCATAAAAGTTGCTCTGAAATAGTAAGTCTGTTATTTTGAGTTATTAAAGTAATGCAGAACAACTGTGAAAGAAATACTAGGTCACAATGACCGGAAGACTTCAGGACTGGGGAACACTCACTGAACCTAGGCCTGACTGTCCTTACCCTTCACACGTTCCTTGCCTTTGTCTTTTAGGTAGTTCCTTCATCAGCTTCAGGCCAAGTTCGAGGTTACTATGTAGACTGGAAAATGTTACGTGATGTGAAGAGACGAAAAATGGCCTACGAATATGCGGATGAGAGGCTGCGCATCAATTCGCTCAGAAAGAATACCATTTTGCCAAAAGATCTTCAGGTTAGCTAATGAGTCTCTTTCTACAAATCTTTAACTCACATCAGATCACACTATTGATACTGTTTGTTGTGACTTAGTACCAATATAATTTCTGAAGAGTAAGATCAAATACTCCAAGTCAGCATACACCAATAGCCTTTAAACTGACTGGTAGGTTTCAGACTAAAGATGACTATTCACTCCTAAGTAGCCTTTTAGCCATTTCCTTATCCAATCCCAGGAAAGTACTGATGAGTGATGACCACAGAGAAATTGGGGTATTATTTTGACCCAAAGTCTCCCCTGCATTTCATCCCTGTCCTTCATCTCTCAAGGCATTGGGAGGCATTGGGAGGTGTTAGTGATGATGTTAGGTGTTAGCCAGAGCATTAGCGTCTGAAGGGAGCCACAGGTGGGGCCCGGGGTGCTGATCATGTACCTTTATGGTTTTTCTTAGGAAGTGGCTGATGAAGAAATTGCTGCCCTTCCCCGGGATAGCTGTCCTGTTAGAATCAGAAATCGCTGTGTTATGACATCCCGTCCACGTGGTGTGAAGCGGCGCTGGCGTCTTAGTCGTATTGTCTTCCGTCACTTAGCTGACCACGGCCAACTTTCTGGGGTCCAGCGAGCAATGTGGTAAATCAGCTCCAGAACCTACCGAGTTTTCAGGGTAACCAGTCCCTGTAAGAAGAGACTTTCCTAATAAACAAAACCCTAATTTTTCTAGGGGTCCAGTGTACTTGTCTATGTTGTCTATAATTAATTACTTTTAAATTTTATATGAAGAGGGCTGGTGAGATGGCTCAGCGGGTGTAAGCGCCTGCCTTGCAAGCGCGAGGGCCCGAGTTCGACTCCTGGATCCCACATACGAAAAAGGAGCCGGTGATATCACTCAGCGGCATGGGTGCCTGCTGGCGTGCGAGGTCCTGAGGTCGACCCCCTGGTACCCACAAAAAAAAAAAAAAAAAATTTTTATATGAAGAAATTTGGATGTTTGTCAGTGAATTTTTTTTTTACATGGGTACCAGGAGTCGAACTCAGGACCTCGCACTTGCCCGCAGGCACTTGTGCCACTGAGCGTTATCACCAGCCCTTTTTTTCCTTTATGTGGGTACCGGGAGTCGAACTCAGGACCTCGTGCTTGCTGGGCAGGCGCTTATGCCACTGAGCTATCTCACCAGCTCAGTGAATTACCTTTTTGATTTTTTTTTTTTTTTTTTGGTGTGGGTACCAGGAGTTGACCTCAGGACCTTGTAAGCTTGCCAGCAAGCACTTGTGTCGCTGAGCTATCTCACCAGCCCCTACCTTTTGATTTAATAGATTAGTCATACTGTTCCCACATGGAGCAAAATGTAGAATAAAAAATATGTTCTATGAAAACATGCTATGATTTCCTTTTCCTATAGGGATTTTTTTGTTTTTAAAAGAATGTTATTTCATAAACAGTATTTTCTTACAGATAACACAGCTAACTGACAGGTTATTCATCTATGGCATTTTGTAATCCTGGGCTGGCTTCCCTGACCTGCAGAGTTTACCTTACATATTAATTATGGTTAGAGAAACAACAGATTGCAAGTAAAAGCTGAACAAAAAGAACCACTGTTTTTCTGATTCATCTAAGGGCCTCCAATATGAAATATACCTCTAAGTCCCTGATAATCTATACAAAGAAGAAAAAAGTGTTTTGGAACAGTATATATCCCCTCTGCTCCTGTTTATTTACATGCTGTAACAAGTAAGGGTAGCAAAGGTTGACTTGTGGAGTAACTCAACAGTATGATCAGCCCAGTGATGAAAAATATACATAGTAGTATGGAAGAATGTACTTAGGACCAGGAAAATATTCACGGAGATGACACCTGAACTTAAATTGGGTGACAAGAGATGAGAGTCACTGCAGTAGGAATAAAGCACAAGGAAGCAGAGAATTGAATGTGTCAGTGGAACTAGTCACTTCAAAGTATCAGAAATATGAAGCATAAGACAATAAGAGCCATATTTACAGAGCATTTTACATATCCAATACCAGGTATTGGAGAGTTTTAAGTGACATTAAAGCCAGACGTGGTGATGCACACCTGTCCAGCACTTGGGAGGCTGAGGCAAGAGGATCCCCTTGAGCTAGCCTGGGCTACATAGTTCAAGGTCAGCCTGAACTACATAGCTAGCTCCTGTCTCAAAAAAAAAAAAAAAGACATCAGTTTATTCTATAGATCATTGATACCTGTGTGGATAGATGGTCGTGAAAGACATAGACTACAGACAAGACAACCTGTTAGGATGTCTGAACTGCAAATCTAGAGCCTGAACTAAGGTAGTCAATGGTAGCAAAGAAGAGGACTTATTCTAGGAGGACAGTTTTTTGGTTTTTTTGTATGGTGTTCTTTGAGACAGGGTCTCACTATGTAGTTCAGGCTAGCCTTGAACTCACGGTGGTCCTCCTGCCTCAGCCTCCTGAGTGCTAGGATTATAGGTGTGTACCCTCACACTCAGCTAAAAGTACTTTTTAGAAAGACAAGACAAATAATTTAAGAGGTGATGCTGGCTTTGTGGGTTCCTGCTAAGATAGATGGCAAAGATAAAAACTCCAAGATAAAAAATATGAAAAATAGATTCAGGAGAAACAAGATAGGAGTTGAAGTTTCAGTCATGCGGTGTTTGGGATGCCTAGTGGAGAAATCTAGTATGCAACTGAATAGCAGTCTGGAATGCAAGGGGAGATAGGAGGGAATTATCACGATGTACCTTAGATTTGTATTTCTTGAATTCACATGGCAATTGACCAACTGGTACCCTCTAATATCTCAAACTGTAACTAGTATTAAATCATAAGTAGAACAAATTTGATTTCTGGCATGTTATTGATAGAATACCCCATCCCCTCCCCAACTTTTGGATCATTTGATCCTAAGCATAATCCATGCATTTCATTCAGCTGCCATTTCTCTGCTATCCTTTTTGCTTCATGAGTGCCTTTCTTACCCGCTTCTCCTTTGTGTCTTTCATTTGTTGGAGAAACCAAGCTGTCCAAGATTTTTGGCCATGCTTCTTCATACATCCTTTTTTCTTGTGTCCTAAGTTTCCTGTAAACTAACAGTTATATCTAGAGGCTGGACTAGATTCCGGTTGTTTTTTAGGGATAAATGTTCATTGGTGGTGTTACTTTTCTATCATATAAGAAGGCGTATTATCTGGCCGCCGAGCTTCTAATGATGCTTAGATTGATCACTGAGTTCAGGTCTGGTCAGCTTGACCCTTGCATTTTAAGTTCACAATTAATTTCTTGCCTTATGGTTTATGCATTTTATTGATGGTTGTTACCCTGGTCCTGTTGTTTAAGGGTTGCAATAGTGGTTTTCTGATTCCATCATTTTTCTGCATTAGCTAGAAAGTATCACCTTGGAACCAGAAAGCAAGCCCTTACCAAAAAAACACTAGCACTTTGATCTTGGACTTCATCTGCAAAACTGAGAAATGCTTTTATCATTTAGAAATTATGTAGTATAAGGTTATTGTTATAGCAACAGGAATAGACCAAGAAAGTGAGTTAGGTTTCAAATTTTTTTTTTTTCGAGACACAGTCTGTGTAGTTTAGGCTGGCTTTGAACTATGTAGCCAAAGCTGGCCTTGAATTTGCAACAATCCTGCCTCAGCCTCCCCTGAGTGCTGGGATTACAGGTGTGCACCACCATGCCCTGCTGCTTCTACTTTTTTCAACTGTTAAATTTTATGATTCTAAAGTGAAAACTGTAGGAAAAGGTACATTTACAGAAATATCACTTTCATCTCCCTCTACCTTCTTCCCCATGGGTAATAATTTATTAGTTTTGAGTTTACCATTCTAGTTTCTTCCTGAAATATGTGTATTTACATTTTTAACCCTTTCTTATACTGATAGTGTTTTGCAGTTTCTCCACTTAGCTCTAGCCTGATGATCATTGTTATCAGTGTAACCATTGTGACTGTTAAGTACTCCCTCATATGGATATACCATAGTATATTCAGCTAATCATTCTTTGACGTTTCAATCTTCTGCATGTATCATTGCAAATTTGTCATTTTTGCATAGATCCTAGAAGTTTTGAGCGAGAGGATAAATGCACATTGTTATGGTTTATATCTAGAGGTCCCCCCCAAAGCCTCATGTGCTCATAGGTGGGGTTTTGGGGAGGCAGCTGGATCCCGGGTGAGCGATACTCCTCACTGGATCAGTCCAGATGGGTTTATAGTGGGGCGTGCTGTTGGGAGGTGAAGCCTGGAGGAGCTGGGTTACTGGGGACTGTGGCCTGGAAGGGTGCATCCCTCACTCCTCCCTTGATCCCTCTCTGCTTCCTGCTGCCACACTATGAGTTCTTTCTCCTGTGCCATGTGCCCTGCCTTGGAGCCAGCCAAGTATGGGTTGAAACGTCTACAAACTGAGAGTCAAAATAAACCTCTCCTTTAAATTGCGGGTGCTGGGTATTACGTCCCAGCAACAAAACACATATATGACAGATAACACCAAATAACTTCCATGTGACCTTTTCATTTCACGTTTTTTTCCCTAGCCTCAACACTCAATCAGTGTGTTAAACAAGTTTTTCCATTGAGAGGAAAGCAGTTGTGGTTTCTTAGTATTTCTTTTCTTGAACAAGGTGAGCACCTCTTTATTTATTAAAGGTCATTTATCTTTCTTTTCCTATGAACTATTCATAATTGTTGGAAACACTCAAATGTGTTGTGATCATAGCAGGTTTGTTTCTTACCATGTATTACGTAGTTAATATTATCAAGATTTAATTTTTTTTTTTAGATTTCAAGTCACAAAGTATAATTTTTCCCCAATCCTTGGTTGCAGTGAAATTCCATGTCTTTTAGTATTTGTATACTTTCATTTTTACATTTATATCTTTTGATGCTTATAGAATATATCCACAGGGCTGTTTTTTGGTTTTATTGTTTTTGAGATAGGGTCTCGCTGTGTAGTTCAGGCTGGCCTTGAGTTCACTCTGTGTAGCCCAGGCTGGTCTCAAACAGTGCTCCTCCTGCCTCAGCCTCCCAAGTGCTGGGATTACAGGCATGTGCCACCATGCCCGGCTAACAGGGCTATTTTTAATGATGTTGGTCTCATTAAAACCTATCTTTGGGCCAGTGAGATGGCTCAGCGGCATAAGCGCCTGCCGGGCAAGTGCGAGGTCCTGAGTTCGACTCCTGGAACCCACATAAAGGAAAAAAAGGGCTGGTGATATCGCTCAGCAGCACAAGCGCTTGCTGGCAAGCGCAAAGTCCTGAGGTCGACTCCCAGTACCCACCCCCCCCCAAAAAAACCTATCTTTCCTCTACTGTTTTGAAGAGCCACATACCATATGCCATATTCTAAAACTTTCATATGCATTGTTTATTCTGTCCTTTCTAGTCTTTTTATTCATGTGCCAACACCATAGAAAGACATTATGTGTTTGAGTATTTACTAAAGGCTATCCTATCTACAGGCTGTTTTCTGTACATTAATTTTAAATTCTACCACTTTTACCAAATTCTTATTAACTGTACTTTGGGTTTATACACTTGATTTTTCCTCCATGTATCTGTTTTCTTTTCACCATACTGGCTATTACCTCCATTACAATATATTGATGAAGATCACTGGCACCTTCCTCTGCCTTCTGATTTTAAGAACGTCTAACTTTTCTGTGTGACATACTTCTGGACAAACACATAGTAAAACTATTCTGTTACATAAAAACCCAACTTTATTGAACATAGGAATAGATGGATTTTCAAATTAATTAGTTTTACTTTATGGTTATTAGTTTTGAAGCTATCTGATCCATGGTAGAACTTACTAACTGGTACTATATGAAGATGTTTGTCTATTACTTCAATACTGTATTCATAAACAAATATATTTAAATCTAGATAGAAACATTTGTGATTATATTAGTGCATGGTAATCCCTGCTATTTGCACTGCTCAAGCTGGCAACAGGGGATCAACTGCTCTACAGCAAATTTGAAGCACAAGCACAAATTTGAATTTTATAAAAAATTCAGTTTTACTCTTATTCTTACTTTAGTGGGAGCTGACATCTGTAACTTACAGGCAAGCAAATACTTTTGTTTTCTACCTCCTAGCTGAACAAAAATATACATAATGTATTGTTTTCATTAAGCAAGACTTGCTTTTTATATTTCAATGAAATGCCATGTAACCCTTTTGTGAACAAAATGACCAGGGCACTAATGAAACCATCTTTGGAGGAAGTACTTAATATGTATATCTTATTTAAATAAATCCTCCAGTAAGAAATGGAGAATTCACCACCTTTACTCTGAAGGCTTTGTAGTTATCTGTCAAATTTCTATGTGCAGCCTACCAACACTCCCTTATTGGAAATATCAGTATTTCCGTATCATAGTTCTCAAAAGGACTTGAAAGTCTCAAAATTCTGTCTCTCCTTTGGCTTGCTTCTCTCTTGATTCCACCCAGGCTTTATTAATGGTTCGCTTCATATCGTCATCTCCATCTTCATAAATTTTCTTTAGAACATTCATTAATCCCTCACTAGGATCTGTCTCAGCATCGTAGGATGGCTTTCTGTTAAAAAGAAAACACAATAATGAAAAAGTCAACACATGGAACCATGTAATTTCAGATTGTTAACAGATGAGCAGAGATAAGAGGAAGCCAGATTATCTAATCAAAATATTCACAATCAATACAGCACAAAAAATTCATCTTAAAAAAATTAATACACACTTGCACACAGTGCAGGGAAGGAGAGGTCATCGAAATGGTAGGTGTTACCACCGAATGGTGGGATTTCAAGTGATTTTTTTAAGCAGGAAAAGTATTTTCTGACTTGCTTTAATTTTTAAAACCACATTTTATTCACATTAAAAATACCTTTTATGGAAAAACCACAAACATTACACATGGACACATACTGACACTCACACGTTAGAAAAGCCTTTCTCTTAAGCCTGAGATACATTGATCTGAGCCTAGTGGTTAAGAACATAATCTCAGAGCCAATTAACCATTCGTTCAATTCGTAATTATTATTCATTCAGTTCATAAAACAGCAGACTGTATACTGGTCACGAGAAATACAGTAAGACAGGGTCCTCCTGTACTCAGGCATTTCAGCCTAGATTTAAAATCAATTTCACGGATAGTCTCATAAGCTAACTCTAACGAACCACATCCCAAATGCATGCTGGCCACCAGAGGGTAAGAAAGAAATGTGGACAGCTATGTGACTCAGTACAGCACATTACTACTGAAGAAGAAAATCTAAAACAGAACTGACCTAGAATGGAAGTATCTTCTTTTTTTTTTTTTGGTGGTGGTGGGGTTTTGAGACAAGGTCTCACTGTGTAGTTCAGGCTGGCCTTAAACTTGCTGTGCAGCCCAGGCTGGCCTCAAACTTGGGGCACTCCTCCTGCCTCACCCTCCCTAGTGTTGGAATTATAGGTGTGCACCCACCATGCCCAGCTGAAGTATCTTTTTTTTTTTTTTTTTTGTGGGTACCGGGGGTCGACCTCAGCACCTTGCGCACCAGCAGGCACCCGTGCCGCTGAGCGACATCACCGGCCCTTTTTTCGTATGTGGGTTCCAGGAGTCGAACTCAGGCCCTCACGCTTGCCAGGCAGGCACTTACGCTGCTGAGCCATCTCACCGGCCCCCTGAAGTATCTTTTAATAAATATTTTTTAAACAGTCATTTTTAAGGATAAAAGTATTCTAATATTTTTCACTCTAAATCAATGATAATAAAAACTATCAGAAATGTCCCCCCAGAAGTCCCATGTGTTCAGGGATGGAGCGCTCAGAAAGTACGTTAACCCCACTGAGGGGTTCATAACTGTATGTGCTGTCAGGCCAGCCGGGTGCAGGCGGTGGGGCAGTGGGGATGTCCCTTCAGAGACTGTCTCTCCTCCTCCACTCTTCCTAACCTGTTCTACTTCCTGGCCACCGGGAGCTGAACCGCTGTGCTCCACCACACCCTTCTGTGATGACGTTCTGCCTTGAAGCCAGTTCACCGTGGACTGAAACTGAGCCAAAATAACCCTTCACCTTTAACCACTCAACGGTTTAGCCTGAGTGTCACTCGGGCAGCATGTCTGCTTCCGTACTGACCATCCTGAGCACGGCTCAGGCAGGTGTCATTTCAACCACCTGATACACTCGTACATCTGGTCATTTGATTTATAGACTGTTTCTGCGTATTTTTTAATTTAGAACACTGTTATTTGCCTTTGATGTTTGTTTCTAGTGAAATCTAAGAAGTAGTTCTGGTTATTTTCTTTTATTAACTCATGTTTATTTTATTTGTGAAAAAAGTACATTAGATATAATTTTTATACTTCTCCAGAACTCAGTAATATTCTTTTACAACACCAAACAGACGTGTTTGGGACACTGAGACTGAATAGGAAGGAAGTGCCAAAAGATCTGGAAAAGAAAAAACTGAAAAAGGGAGAAATGTTAGCATATCAGAGGAAAAGTCTATGTTATGAAATGGAAAGACAAAAAAGACGTCTCCTTATTGTCGACTATTCATAATACAGAAATGATAGAACTTGAAGAAGAAATGAAGCTAAAAATTCCAATGGTGATCAATGATTATAATAATTCTATGGGTGGTGCTGACACAGTTGACCAACATTTAACAAGCTATCTTATAATCAAAAAGTGAGAAAAAAATATTATTATAAAATATTTATGTACCTTCTGGACCAAACAATATGAAACTCATTTGTTATTTATTCAAAATAAGGGGGTTCAAAAAGTCATCTACAATTTAGATTAGGTCTAACAGACCAAATAATTGAAAAATATGGGATAGCAAAATGCCAATCAGGATGTTCATCATCGACATCTTCACCATTACATTTAGTGGGGAGACATTTTATTGAAATTCTACCACCCACGTATCTTCCCAAAAGAATTAAAAGCATCATACCACAGTGATATATGCACACCCATGTTTATGGCAGCACAATTTGTAATAGCTATATCTTGAAAACAGCCCAAATGCCCATCAACTGATAAATGAAGATATGGTTTTTTATACAACGGAGTACTACTCTGCCATAAAGAAGAATAAACTTAAGACATTTCTGGCTAAATGAATGTACCTTGAGACCATACTTTTAAGTGAAATAAACTGGACACACGTGTAAATACATTGTTTTCTCTCATGTGAGAAACTAAAAGGATAAATAAGGACCAAAATGTTTAATAGATATTGTGAAATAGGAAGAAAATGTTCAAATGGGGAGGGGCACTAGAGAGCAGGGAGGGGGAAAGGAAGGGAAAAGAAAAAAGGAAAAAATGGAAACAAAGCTTTTGAAAATAAGGGGCAGAGACACTGAAGGGAGGAGGGCAGGGGAATGGGGAAAAAAAAAGACTCAAGTTATATTGTGTACAGGTACAAATTCCCTATGATGACTATGATCATTAGTGTACTTAAAATGTGCCAATAAACTTGATAAAAAAAGAAATTATACCACCCACAGAAAAAAAGGAAAGGCCAACAGGACAGTGCAAAGCGTGTTGTTCAAAGACACTAATGCAAAAGAACTCAGAAAGACACTAGATACTACTGCCCAGATTGTAATGCTGCATTGTGTACTGAATGTTTTAAGATATATCATACACAAAAATTGCAGAAATTTGATAAAATTATTGAATAAATTTGATAAAACTGTCATTTTTATATTTACTGTTATCTTATAAAAATTAACCAAAAATTATTTAAATAATTGGACTGGTAAGTGGTTAATTGCAGGTGTCAAGGTATTTTGTCCCAGCAATGGGCAAGGTGACCAATAAAAAAAAAATGTGAGGAATCAAAAAACATAATATGGACATCTGAGCCTTTCTGGAGCTCCCAAAACAAAGTACTGGGCACTGGACCAACACACGGAGACACACCAGGAATAAGAACCGGTACTAAAGAGTCAACTGTAACCACAAAAACCTTACAAACCAACTCGCTAGGCTATGTCCTCTTCAAGTAGGCTCTGACAGTTGAAAAGAGATTAAGACAAAGAAGTCAGTGAATAACAGGAGATAAATGGTCGAATCAAACTATGAAGCTCACTCTATTATTCACAGTCAAACTATAATCCCAGCCAAGAACATGGTTAAAATCCTTAAAAAAATGAAAAGTAGACTCACTCTTTTTCTTTGCATTCTTTTTCAACCTGAGTCAAGTACTCCCACCGAGTGTTTTCCGCCTTCTTTCTACACAGGATAAGAACTGTATCCGTCTTGATCTAGAAGAAAAGCAGGAAAAATACAAGCATGGTTATTTAGAGAACCATCATTTTCTCAATCAAGTGCCTAGTATGTGTAGGACTTACTCTAGGTGCTAGTGATACTTTTACGAATGGGCTAGAATCTGAAAACTCATTGAGGGGAAAGACCGTAAGTAAAATTTCAATACCATCAACAACTGGTAAGTGCAACCCTCCCCACAAAACAACACAACAAATGGTTACGTGTAAGCAAGATAAAAGAGGGTGTTAACGGGGAAGGGGTGGGCAAGAACTTCATTACGAAGGCGTCACTGAAATATGAACGGAAACCTAAGATCCAGGACAAGGGCTTTCCAGGCAGTTGTAGAGCAAGTAGAATGGCTCCAAGATGAGCTGATCTTTATGTTTGAAGAAAAGGAGCAGCTGAATTTCAGTGATTAAACAAAAGAATGATATACAGTAAAGTACTTGGAGAATGGGAAAGGAAGGAGTAACACATAATTCTTTCAACAATGATCAGTGTAACTCCTAGGAGTCTTCTGAGTATTCCTTCATCTATGGGATTGGTGGAAGAAGGCAGCAGTGACACAAGCTAATCACTAAACTATAATTTAGTATTACTTTTAAGCTGTTACATATAACACAGACAGTAGAATAGAGTATATATATACCCAATGTACTAAGTTTCATTTATTTGAACTGAATAGAAAACAATTGTGTCACTAGTGAAAGGTATGAATAGAAGTTTTGTTTTGTTTTTTTAATTTCAAGCCAGGCATGGTGGCACACGCCTGTATTCCTAGCACTTGGGAGGCTGAGACAGGAGAAGCTCTGTGAGTTTGAGGCCAGTGTGGGAAGTGAGTGCAAGGCCAGGCTGAACTGCATAGTGAGACCCCCTCTCAAAAAGACAAAAACAAAAAACAAGCAAAAAAAGCTTTCAGTATTTTTATAACTTCTACTGTAATTAGGAGAAGCTCTATGAGTTCGAGGCCAATGTGGGAAGTGAGTGCAAGGCCAGGCTGAACTGCATAGTGATCCCCCCTCTCAAAAAGACAAAAACAAAAAACAAGCAAAAAAAGCTTTCGGTAGTTTTATAACTTCTACTGTAATTAGGTTAAGTACTTAGGATTCCCTGTATGTATCAAAAACTTATGCACAGTATATCTAATAATAGTTGCCATTAATTTATGCCCCTTCTATCCCCCATATTTAATGCAATATTCTTATAACAATCTATTCCACAACATGAGCTGGCAAATATTTTCTGTGAAGAGCCACATAGTAAATATTTTCTATCATGGGCCTCATGGATCTGTTGTAGCTACTTAACTCTGCCACTTCAGTACGAAAGCAGCCAAGAGCAATACACCAAGAATGACTACGTTCCAGTCACACCTTATTTATAAAACAGGCAGTGGGCTGCAGTTTGCAATACCCTAGCACAGTGGATAAACTAATTCTGCTTATCTAGTTATCTCAATTCTAAGTCAGACATGTTCAATTTAATGAGGTATCACAAAATTATGACTATCAAGAAAGAAATCACACTCACTTTTTTTGAACTGCCTTCCACTGAGATGGGTTTCAAGAGATTGTTCACAATCATAGAGTAGCTCTTCCCATTTAGATTCTTTACCAAAAGATCAAATGACCTAAAAACAACGGTGAGTGCATTACCTTTACAGTTCTCGTATTAAAAAAAAACAGCCACCATGTACATTTGACTAGGCCAGATGATTTCCACACCCCTTCAAAGCAGGTGTAAAACGTAACTCTAAATTTGAGTAGAATTTTAGCAACTGTACAGTAAAGAATCCTATAGTAAGGCTGACTCCTATGATCACCGTCTTTCCCATGATGAGCAGAACTCACCTCTCTGTAAAATGCACCTGCACGTTCTCAGCAGGAACTTGATGAACTCCAGTTAAGGTGATGTAGATTTTCACAAACTTATCTGACTGATCCCATCCTACCAACAACAAGCAAAAGATGGGTCGCAAGTAGGTCTCTCAAACCATATCTGAACACCGAAATGCACGGGGCTAAGAAAACTCAGTAACAAAGTAAAAATATGAAAACCCAGTAAGAGAAACCAAAAGTAGTACAGCTATTTCTTGTTTAATAACTTCTCGGTTTTGTGGTCTTTTTTCTTTTTTACAGTTCTGTACATCTTCACAGAGCCTCAATGTCGTTTTGTACAGTAAACCTTGTTTATACAGTAATTTTTGCTGATTATACTATGCAGTACTATCGTTTTTATGTTCCGTTACACAGTGGTACTTTGGTTCAGAACTTAATTCTTTCCAGGATTCTGGTTGCAAACCAAATTGGACAAGAACCAAATCAAATTCAATGGCTAGGTTCAATGTTGACCTTACGGGGGAATTTGATAAGGTCCTTGTCCGAAGTAGGACCAAAATCGTGGAACGAATTAAGTTCATGAACCAAGGAGCCACTTTATATTACAGTTCTGCACGTAAGAGTTGTGCAAATAGGGCCGGTGAGATGGCTCAGCAGCATAAGCACCTGCCTGGCAATCACGAGGTCCTGAGTTCGACTCCCGGTACCCACATACGAAAAAAGGGCCGGTGATATTGCTCACAGGTGCCTCCTGGAGCACAAGGTCCTGAGTTCGACCCCCGGTAGCCACAAAAAAAAAAAAAAAAAAAAAAAAAAAAAAAAAAAAAAGAGTTGTGCAAATAAAAGCAAAGTCATCAGCAAAGTTGGGAGTTTCCTTTGACCATTTCTTTGCTCTGAATATTGGAATGTACGTACTATATACAGTTCTTCATTTAGCAACCAATTCATTAGCAGTAGGACCTCAGAAGACCTGAATTTGGTCATTAAATAAGGAGTATCTGTAAAAATTTGTTGGAAGAAACTGATCCTCGAAACAATGAAATACTTGAAGTTAGGTATCTAACAACCTTTAGAACTTAGTTTCAAATTCAAATTTTAACACAAAACCTAGGTTCTTTTTATTCCTTAGAACAAAATATGATCATTATATTCTTTAAGATTAGCCCGTCAGGTGTGTTCCCAGCACTTGGAGGCTGAGGCAGGAAGTTCACTGCTGGTCAGATCATTTTGCAACTGTGTTAAAATAGAAGGTAAGTTAGCTATAACAAAAAAGACTTCTCATCTCAACCCACCAAAGAGCTAAAAATTAAGAAGTTCATCAATATTTTGAGGCCAGCCTGGGCTACACAGTAAGTTCAAGGCCAGTCTGACCTATATAGTGAGACCCTGTCTCAAAACAACAACAACAAAAGGTAGCTCATTTACTCTGTCTGGGAAATAATTTTGACTTATACCTAAATATTGATAATTCTCCGCTAAGCTAGATGGCTAAACATCAACACTGTCTAATTCTGTAATTTCCACTTCTCTAAGCAGTCTAAATGCAATTCTAGCTTCCTCAATTCCTCTTCAGGACAAGGTAACATATAACCTTAAAAGACTCCCAATTCTTCATCAAAACTTGTTTATCTAGCTAAGCTACTAACATCTAATACATACCATTGCAGTATATAATGTCAACCTGCAATCTAACCTAGATGAACTCTGTCAACACAAAAAATATACGAGCCACATAAAAAGTCTGAATCAACAAGCAGGAGGGCACTTTCTGCTCGTGGAAAACAGAGGGGGGGTGGGTCATACCATAATTACTGATTTTCACTGTATATCCTGTTGTGATGGGAGCAACCACAGCAGCTGGTTTGTCACTGTCAAGAAGTTCTGGTTTCTTCTGTGATTTTTGTTGCATCTTATTCTTTATTTCTGTTTCAATCTTGGATTTTTCAGCTGTCAGGGCATCACGTGTTCTCTTCCTAGTAGCCTTTTCCAGCAACGCCTTTACCTCTTCTAGATCACTCTGCAACTGTGTTAAAATAGAAGGTAAGTTAGCTATGATAAATAAGACTGACTTCTCATTTCAACTCACCAGAGAAGAGCTAAAAATTAAGAAATTCATCAATATTTTCTAGGATTGAATTGCAACTTCAGTTTTTTCCTCTAAATTACTGAATTTTAAATAATTCAAGCTTCCTGTTTCTTTTAAGGAAAACTTAATCTTGAATTAACAACAGGTAATCAACCCTAAATTTTCCCATTTGTTAACTTATATGCCTTTATTTAGAACATTTTATTTACAAGAAACTTGGAATATTTATAAAAGAACATAGAAATCCTTTTAAAAAGGGGGTTCAGAGATTTCCTTGTAACATTCAGTCTAGTATCACAAGTGGTTAGAAACTTTTTACTATTAAAAGAGAACCCATTCTGATTGTGGTCAAGCGCTACAGCTACTTGGCTGAGGTAATGAGTGCTCTACTTTCTTTTAATAATTGGTCCTCATTGATCTTCCTATCCACATACCTCACATAAAAAGTTTGAATTTTTAAGGCTAAAAAAATTCTGCTTTTAAGAAAAAGTCTTGCTCGGCTCTTACGTCAGTCTTACAGTCAGAAGTCTGAGCCTGGTTGCACAGAAGGGAAACCCTGGACAAATGCTCCAAAATGCAGTGAACTCTTGAAACTAACTGAGAGGTTATTGTGTTCTTCTCACACATCACTTAATACATCACCTGTAAGTCTTTCCTACTTTCTGGAGATACGCCAACATTTTATGAAAATTTAGTTAAAGATACTTAGAAAATTAATAGGTTTAAGTTCTTTTTCATAATTATGCTGACATAATTATAAATTAATACTCTCCATCTTTTCAAAACATTGATTTCTGTCTTGATACAAGCAACATGACTGAAAAAAATGGTATCTAACTATACAATAGCTTGACATTAAGTAAAAGGCTCAAGATAAAAATCTTCAAACTGGGCATGGTGGCACATGCCTGTAATCTCAGCACTCTGGGAGACTGAGGCGGGAGGAGTGCAAATTTAGTAAGAACATGTCTTCAAAAAACAGAAAATAAAAATAAAATAAAAAAAAAATAAAAATAAAAATAAATAAAAATAAAAGGGTGGAGGAGGAAGGTGAGTGTAGCTCAGTGTGAAGGGTGAGTCGTTCAATCCCGAGAGGATAGGAAAAAAATCCTTTAAATGGTTAAGTTTATAATATCAGAAATACAACAAAATTTTAAAGACTGTTTCTTAATAACCTAATGCACTAACAGAAAACTAGTTTCTCCATTACCTCATCTTGTATATCATTTAATTCAGATGCCCAGTTTCACCAATCTGTAACAGATTAACATGGTATAAAAAATCCAACAGTACCCAGTGCCTATCCACAATCTCCCCTCCAAAACACCTCATTTTACACAGACCCCCCCCCCCAAAAAAAATCTTTTGAAACTAGAACCAAGATGTTTCGGTTCAAAATCTTTTTATTATAATGGTTTCAAAAAATCCATGCCAGGCCAGTGAGATGGCTCAGCGGCGTAAGCACCTACCTAGCAAGCGCGAGGGCGTGAGTTCGACTCCCGGTACCCACATAAAGGAAAAAAGGGCCGGTGATATCGCTCAGCGGCGCAAGCGCCTGCTGGCAAGCGCGAGGGCCCGAGTTCGACTCCCGGAACCCACATACGAAAAAGGGGCCGGTGATATCGCTCAGCGGCACAGGTGCCTGTTGGCACGCGAGGTCCTGAGGTCGACCCCCGGTACCCACAAAAACAAAAAAAAAACATTAATGCCGATTCTAATTCCAACATAAAAATACTGATACATAAAATGATTGTACTTGTTCTCTGGGCAGGGGTTCATTTAAAAAACGAATAAAGGAAAACACTAAAGCAACTTCTAGGTTGTATCTCCTCAGTTCTTGTACCTGCAGACTTGAAAAGAGCAAGGCCCTCTCATCAGTCAGCGCAGCTTCTGCACCTACACTCTAGTCATCCTAGGCAAGTACTTTCCCACCTCATTAGCATGCCATTTTCCTCCCCTTCTTGGCATGCATTTGCTTTGTGTATGAAAAGATCTGCCTTCTATTCCTATTCGATTATCTCTTAACCTACTTCATCATTATTCACAAGGGGCCTTAAAAAACCAAATTGCCCCCCAAATGGGCAAAGAACCTGAACAAACTTTTCTGTGGATGTACCGATGGAAACCAATCACAAGGACAGATGTTCAACACACCACTTCACCTACCACAATCGCACCATAAACACAAAACCAGAAAAGCCCCAGAAACTGGACTCTTCATAACATTTCTTGTGGAAATATAAAATGGTACAACCACTTCGTAAACAGTCCAGCAGTTACCACAGGACCCAGCAATCCCACTTCTAGGTATACGCCCCCAGAGAACTGAAAACATGTTCACAAAGACTTGTACACAACAGTCGCAGCATTATTCCTAACAGTCAAGAAGGGGAAACAACTCAGATGGCCACCAACTGATAAAGAGATAAGCAAAACATGCTGTACTTGTAAAATGAAATATTACTCGGCCATAAAAAGGACGCACTACTGATGCAGCTTACATCACAGATGAACTGGAAAACGTTACGCTAAGTTAAAAGGGCCAAAAACCCAAAGTGCCACACAGAGCACGGTTCATTTAAATGACATTCCTAGAACACGCGAATCCACAGACACAAGAGGTCTCCTGGTAGCCAAGGGCTGGAGGGAGAGGTGAACGGACACAACTGTGTAAAGGACATTTAACCGGTTTTTACATCTTGGGGTGATGAAAATGTTCTGGCGATGGCTGCACAATACTAAAAATCACCAAATCGTACCTTTTAAAATAGTTAAAATGATAAATTTTCTCTCCAAACAAAAGGAAAGCGGCCCGAATGTTTACAGATCAACAGGAGCTACCCACCTGTAGTAAAGCCATGTCTCCTGGGGCACATGGTACCCAAGGCGGGTCCCCTACTACACATCCAGACTAGTACTTCAACACAAACCCTGAATTTTTCTTCGCTTACGGTACTTTCTTCTTCTTTTTTTTTTAAACTTAAAGCAAATTTGAAATTTCCCAGTACTTGTTCTTCAAATCGAGGGGCATTTTCTGCAGGCAAATCTTAATTAATAGATCCTCAACACTGAGTAACAACCACTACAGTATCACGTACTTGCCATCCTACACGGGCCAGGAAAAGTGCAATGCCATTATTATTCCCATTTTATCGCTGAACAAACCAAGTCTCCTACAGTTATGTCACCTCACCCTCAGAGTTTACAGAGCTTAAAAAAAATTTCCTATTATTAACAACTAACTTTCCAACTGTTTACTTTAAATAAGCATATAGCAGACTGCTGTTCGCCAAGCACTGGCTTAAACGTTTGAAAATAATGCCTAACACAGCAAGCCTGAGAAACGGACGCCGCGGGGGCACAGAGAAGAACCCGCCCGAAGCCACACGGCTGCTCGGGGCACAGAGACCGCGCCGCGCCCGCTCCCGCGGGGCCGCAGCGGCCTCTGCCTCGGTCTGGACCTCAGGACGCCCCCGTCCCCCGCAGCTCGACGCGAGCGGAAAGGGCCTCGGCAACGCGGGGGGAACCGGCGCCCGCCCGCCCGGCAGCGCCGCCGGCACAGAGAACCCCGCTCGCCCGCCCGCGGGCCCGGCCGGCGAAGGGGCCGAAGCCCTTACCTCCTCCAGAGCCGAAGCCATGGTCGGGCGGGGTCGGACCGAAGGCCCGGGCTGCAGGCGTGCACGCAAGGACAGGAACCACCGGACCCAGCGCGCTCCCCGCGAGCGTGAACCTCACCAAAGCGAGCCGCTGGGCCGGCCGCCGTGCGTGCACCCGACCTGCGCGAAACCGCGGCCCGCGCTCCGCACGCGGTGACTCTGGAACCTTCGCGAGGCCGCCGCCGCCGCCGCCTCCGCCCACCGCGAGCGCCGCCCGCTTCACTCAGCCCCGCCCCGCTGCGCTTGGCCCCGCCCTCCCGCCGAGCCTCCTAGCAACGTCTAAATCTCGCGAGTGCACCGAGCGCTTCGAGAAAAGTAACGCTTCTTCCTCCCAGCAGGCAACTGTGAGCGGTCTACTAGCACCGCGTTTGCCCCGGCTGCGCAGTCGCAGCTGGGAACCGCTACTTTAACCCAGCCCCGGAAATAACGTTCAGACCTTCCGGGTGCAAGTCGGAAGTTGGGTAGAGAGAGCGCTGAGTCCATCCTCTTTAGGACACCGGGCTAGCCAGGCAGCCATCTTGTCTAAGGATGGTCTATGAGCTACTGAGAGAAAACGACAATAAAGGGAGAAGGAGCAGCCTAATTATGTTAAAATGGGAAAAAAAGATCATGTTAACAGTAGAAGGTTACTGGAGGTAACAGTTTCTCAGTAAATTTTGGCGCGCTGGAGACGTCACGCGCCTAGCATTTCCGACGTGGTGACGTCACCGCTGACGGTGAGCGGCTCTGGTCACGTGATGGGCCAATTTAGTGCTGCCCTTTAACTGTTAAAACGTTCTTTTCCAGTACCTTCCTCTTTAACTGGCCTTTCTGTGAGTATGTAGGTCTCACGCGTGTTTGGATTCGATATAAGTGAGGCATTTGACCATCAGGAAGTGTGGAATGACTTCTTGCAACTGTTCTCCTCTTTTGGTTCTAGCAGCCGAGCTTTAAGGCGCAGAGAACCCCATTTTTCAGATTTTAGTTTCTGGACTCACCAAGACGTTTGCAACACAGGTGAAACATAACACAATAGCCTTGAGAGGTTAAATAACCAGCATTCAGCTCTACAGATCGGCGATTAGAATCAGCAAGTCAGAGAAGGAAAAAGCTGCTAGAAAAATGCAGGCTGGCTGTTATCGCAGTAAAAAATCGGAAGTGCCCTACATACAAATGATCACAATGCACGCAGAGTGACATTAAGGGAAAGAAGCCAGACAAAAGAGTTCATATTGTTCAATTCTATTTAAATGAAGTTAAACCAGCAAGTCTATAAACTGATGTATTAAAAATGAAGGTAGTCTTTCCTGGAGTGGGGAAGACAATGACAGGGAGGTACCACCAGGGGGCTTTTGAAGTTCGGGTAATGTTTCTTGATGTGTATACTGGTTATAGGTGAGTGTGCATTTTATATAGAGATTTTACTGAGCTGTAAAATTATATTTGTGCACTCTTTTGTGTATTATACTTAAGGCCCAGGGGGGATTTTTTTCCAAGGTGATAAAAATATTATAAGCCGGTGGAAGGCTGAGGAGGATTTCTTGAGCCTACAAGCTGAAGACCAGTACACATAACAGTGGATCCCCGTGAACGTTTATGGAATGAACTAAAAGCTGTGTATTTTATTATACGTAAGTTTAAGCTCAAATTTCTAAAAACAAAGTGTCCAACCAGTAGCCTGGAATTAAGTACGTAATTGAAACAAATATCCCATTGCAAACGCCTTAGTTGCTCAGGCCAAAGGATCATATTGAGTTTCAATATCAGCCCCTACATCCTATCCTGTAGCAACTCTGACTGGCTTAATCTTCAAAATGTGTTGGCAATCAAACCACCTCTCACGTCCCCCATGCTGTCACATTTCCTTCTTCCCTCTTTCTGCTTTAAAAACCGATGATTTTCTTATTCCTTGAACCCACTGGGTTTGCTCTTACCTCCTAGTTTGTACTCTGTGGTTCCTTTCTGCCTAGGATTTTCTTAGAGGTCACGTAGATCCCTTTCTTATTGTATTTAGGTCTCTAAAAAGTGACACTGAGGAGGATTGTAAGACTGTATTAGTCCAAGTTCAATCAAAGAAGCAGAATTAATAGGAGAGAATGAATGAATAAGGAGTTGTTTTACACAATGGTGGGAACTGCTTAAGCAAGTCCAAACTCTGTAGGCCAGGCAGGCAGGAATGGAAGATTACAGGCAGGCTGTGCCCCATGAGAACTGGTAGCTTTTATCCATGGGAAGTCAGGGAAGGAGCATGAACTGGGTGGAATTACATTCTTCTCCAGGAAACCTCAGTGATGCTTTTAAGATCTCCAAATTGATTCAATCAGGGCCATGTGGATTATCCAAGATAATTCCCTTACTCAAAGTGAACTGATTAGAGATTTAAATACATGTGCCAAGTGTCTTCATGACTAAATTTAGTGTTTGATAACAGGAGTGTAGACTAGCCAAGTGTACATATCAAAAACCACTGTACCAATTTCAGCCTCATCAGCCTTGACATTTCTCTCACATTCTCACTCTCCTTTTCTTTATACTTTTTACCGGTGAGATTGGTTAATCATTTTCCTGTTACAGTGGTTGTTCTCAATTGAGTGCAATTGTAGATATTTTGCTCATTCCTGTCTCCATGCATTTGGCAATGTCTGGAGACACATTTGGTTGTCATAATTGGAGAAATACTACTGGCGTTTAGTAGGTAGAAGCCAGGGACACTACTAAATACTGTGCAATGCACAGGACATTTCCCCACCCATCCAGAAAAAGAATCAAGGGGCCCAAAATGTCAACAGTGCTGAGGTTGAGAAGTGGTATTTGAGTGTAAGCTCCTCAGAGGCAGATTCTCTCTGTTCATTTCATTTTCACTTAGTCTCATTTACAAGAGACTGGCACAGTAGGCAATCTGTAAATACACTTTAATGGATTTAATAGACTAGATATTTTTAACGCATCCTTAAATGATTTTTATCAAGGAAGTTTACGAAACCAGCCCTCGAAGTTGAGTAAAGACATTAGATTCTTAACTTCATATACAGTTTCTACATCTTACTAGCCATATATTAGGACTATTTAAAATCTCAGAAGCCTCTGTGTTCCTATGTATAAATGGGGACTAGAATACCTAATAACAGTGTTTGGTAATTAAAGTCAAGATACAAGAAAACCACAGCACAGTTCCATAAAATATATTATGTATATATGCTATAAATATTAGCTCGGATTTTGTAACTCAGATGTCTTCATCCATGACTATGCCTTAGACCTATCATGTCACAGAACTGCCCATTTCTAAAGTCTTAAACTCTAAAGTCTATGCTCTGAAGGTAGTTTTCTTTTTCCAGCACTCCTGCTCTCTCACTACTACATCAGTATGTACTGTAGTCCTTTGGCATCTCCATTTTATTTCCTACTGGCCTGTCATGCTACATTTATGATTGTCAATTTTATCACTCTTTTCATGCCTGGATCATCCCCTGGGCCCTTTGTCGTTCTAATACACCTACCCTGCAACCCTTCTGCTTTGGTTTCCCATAAACAAGACGTGACTACCCTCATTTTTTTTCTTTTTACCAGCATTTAAAATAGTTCAAATCTTCCATCCTTATGAGTTAACAAAACAAACTCGATTTGGCTTCTCCCTAGCTATATTCTATAACAGTCCATACACCTGCCATACAGAAGCAAAACTAACTCCCTGACTTGCTGCCATTCTGAGTAAGTGGCCACAATGGATCCCAGAAGTGAAGAAATACCCACCACCTCTACCTTGCATCCTGAGATAAAACTAGTGATAAAAACTAAATATAAAAAGCTAAAGGTAAAATGTGACACCACAACCACACACACATCTGGGTTATTGTCTAGTTCTGGTCCCCCATGTAAATGAAACCTTAAGCCTTAGTCTTTCCTGTAAAATTAGACTCCCTAAAATCAATGGAACAAAACTTTTACTTCAGCAGTGCTGTTTGTAGATAGGCAATGAGAGTGTGAAGATCACTTTTTTCCCATCATGAACCAATTCTAGACTCAAAAACTTGAAATCGTGTGATTTTTTTAAAATTTAAATATCATACTTGTGATCTCTATTTGGTTGAGCCAGTTCTTCTGAAGCCTAAATTTCCTTGCCAAATTTCCGAACTCAGGACCTTGTGTGCCAGCAGGCGCCCGTGCCATTGAGCAATATCACCTGCCCTTTTTTCGTATGTGGGTACCAGGAGTCAAACTCAGGACCTCGTGCTTGCCAGGCAGGCACTTATGCTGCAGAGCTATCTCACCGGCCCCAATATTTTTATTTTTTATTTTTTGGTACTAGGAATCGAACTCATGATCTCACGCTCGCCAGGCAGGCACTGTGCTGCTGAGCTATATCCCCGGCCCTGAGTAATATTTTTAATGACTGAATTCTAAGAGGAGCTGGCCAATCTCTTAGCTTTCACTTAGGTTCCATGGATTCACAGTACAAAACGCAAATTCAGAATAGACGTCGTTGGAGTTCTCTGCACAATGTCTCCATTTGTAGGAGAGCCTCTGGAGTTTGAATTGTGTAAAACAGTACTACCCACTTTGATGCTCCTTGAAAGACTAGCAGCAGCCACCTGACCCAGAATTACCAATTAGAATTATGCAAGAATTTGGACTTGGGACACTGAGATGGCTACTCCCTCTCTGCTGGCCATTTGAAGGAAGGACTTGTAAACTTGGTAATCATATACTTAAGAGCAGAGAAAACTTATTTTCTGAGAGAAAAATGAAGCAGCTAAGGGTCATCTGAAAAGATAAGCAGGAGAGTGATAATGGAAAAGGTTTTAGTTTCTGGTGGCATTTCAGTCTCTGGCCTCAGCGCCTTATCAGGCCCAGTGTTTGGTCTTCCAATCCATGGTACAGGTGCCTCTAGTTCCTCTTAATTACAGCAATTGCCTTTAAAAGGATTTTTCTTTTTACTTGCAACCAAGGAGCCTCAACAGAAAGAACAGGGCAGTTGGCAGTGGTGCTGCACAGGACATTATTTTGCAGGGACACTATGGAGAAAACTCCTCTGGATGTTTTCTTTATAAGTTGACTGCAGCCTAGTATCAGATAAGAAGTGTTAATATAAACCCTAAGTGTGGAGGACCACCTGGATGACTCTCCTTGAAAGAAGAGCAGTTATCTCCATTTTGGCTAAACCTGGCCCTGTTTCCACTTACTGATATGTACAAAGCTGGCTAGGACTTTTCCTTATCCCTTCGATTGGCTTTAAGCAATGCAAATCGGTCCAGCTGAGGTCCTGATATGTAGTCTTTGAAGCAAGGCAGCAGGTCTGTGTTTCCCCACCCCTGGCTCCCAAAACATGGGTGAGCCTGGTCGGATGGAGAGCCGTGCTGGAATCGAGCCTTGAGAAAGAGGCTATGACTTCCCAGGGCATAGATTACACATCAGAGCTAAAGCACCGACCTCAAAACATTAGATACTATCTTGAATTGTGTTATGCAGATTACTCCTGGATATCTTTCCCTCTGAATATTGCAAAGGTGATTTCAGGCCACCTACCTAGCCCAGCTTATGGTACTCACGTACTTCCTGCCACTCTCACAGTCACTCATCCCCGAACCACTCCCCTCCTTGAGAATTAATAAAATCCGGGTTTGGCCCTGGGTCAAGGCCTTTGTTCCAGTAACCATCACTCTCGTTGGACTTAGGACCCCCTTGGCTCCCCACAACTATAGATATGTCTTAGTATCTTTATTCTCGCCGTGGATTGCGTTGGAAGTGGTAGATTGGAATTAATTCGCTAGAATTCCAATAACTTTTCCATGGGATTACAAATATAAACTTCCTGGACCGCAACGAGAGCTGGGAAGGGCTTGTTATACCTAATTTCAAATGATTCAGAATAATGTCAACTTGAAAAAAGCAGACACATATATGAACTTCAGAACAAATGTTTATTACGGCTTAATGGGGCCAAAGGGGCAACACAAAGCATCAAAAACATCACCGGCTCACAAAAACAGGCACCTTGTTACCTTCTTGGTTGCATCTGTTTATTTCACAAGGCTTCATTCACACATAAAAACAAGATACTAATCCAGTTCAAGTTCATAACAATTATAAAAGTAAACATTTGTTGGGACAATGTACAATAAATTGCACTTTTCTTAACAAGCATTACATTTACATTTATAGAATGTACTATACATAATACATGGAATTGTGGAAACATCTAATTGGTGTTCATAGAGGGAGAGGCTGATACCTAATGTTTCTTTTGTAGTCAATTAGCACTGTTTGTACTAATCAACTCCTTTATTCTATAACCTTATTACATAAAATATGGGCAAAATTGTAAGTTTCATAAAAATAGTTCAGAATTTCTACTACCTCCTCAGCAAGGGAGAGGTAGAAGTTGGAAGGAAGGAAGTGGGCCTGACTGGGGAACTTTTCCCCTTGTTTGAGCTAAGTATCCATGCATTATGCAAAATACCAAAAATAGAGAAACTGATGAAAAAGGCTATTGGGACATCTTAGATTCTGGGACCATCTCCAGCTTTATTCATGTGCTTTCATGATACCAGTCTTTTGATGCATTTATAATCTCACAATTCAGTTTCCTTTATCTTATTCCATATATAATATATAGTTATTACAGTTACAGCTTAAGGAAAAATTTTTACATGTTAAAAATCAGTTGCCAGTGAAAAAAATAAAGTAACTTAAAATGTTTATTTTCTTCTCAATGATTCATTTTTCTTAAACTTTTCAGAATATAGCTCAGGGTAAACCAGGGATAGAAGTAGGGAGCATGGGATATATTGAAAATATTTTTATTTATTTATTTATTTTTAACTTTTTGAGACAGGGTCTCACTGTGCGGTTCAGGTTGACCTTAAACTCACTATGGCCTTGAACTCAGGGCAATCCTCCTGCCTCACCTTCCCAAGTGCTGGGATTACAGGCATGCACTATCATGCCCAGATGAAAATATTTTTAATAGCAGGTAACAAATTCATTTGGAGACAAGCTTGACATACAGCTTTTGAGATGGAAACTTGATACACCAGACAGCTGACTGTAATCACTAAAATCTCATAAACATCTGCTTTTTTCTTTACAACTCAAGATTAACATCACCATTTTTGTAGATTTTGAAAGGTAAGGAAGTTGCTAAGGTAAAGACCCTTTATTGTATAAATGCCACGCTCAGACAGGAAAAAAGTTATCACACAGTTCCAGCTCAGTGTGACATAAGCAGGGTGATTTGAGAGTTACTCATGTATCTGGTAGTTGGAAACAGGCTGCAGAGCTATTGTGTAGCCTTCTGGTTTTGACCACTGTGTCTTGACATATCAACATGTATTTGGCTGTATCGTATCAGTATACAAAAGAGGCAGGTATACTCTATATAAAATACCACTAATCACACACACACAAACAAAAACCTAAGTGCTCAAATCATACAACAGAAATTGATCATTCTCTCATTTCCTTATAATGGAATAAGAGAATCAGAGCTATTATAGTATTTGTAAGGATAAATTATATAATACAATCATCTTGCTAAATAAGTGTTCTTTCCCAGAAGATAAAACAAACAAGGTATTTTTATGTTCTTTTTGCCCCCTTACGGAAGTCCTAAAAATCAACCACCTTACTGTGTGATTCACGTGTTGGTGAGATACAGACTTGATTTCAGCTACAGTAAAGGAAAGCTCAGTCCCTTAGTCATATACGTGATTCTTATCCGAGGTGACCGACTCCTCTGAGGATCTAACTCTTACCTCCTGTGCCTGCATCTTTGTGTTGTCTGTTTCCTCACTTCCGTCATGAAATTAAGCCACTAGTTATTAACTAGAAAATATTTGAGGAACATGGAGTAGAAGTTGGAGAAAAATAAATATTAAGATACAGTAGGAAAGGATGCACTTTAAAAAAAAACCAAACAAGAGGAATACTATTAATTTCCCAACATCAGTACAAAGGTTGCTTTTGTACTTGACTAAGAAAATTTAAGAAACCAAATGAAGGAGAAATTAGAGCTAGGAGAAAAGAGTTATCTTCATTGTATAGAAACATAGGTCATAGTACTGTATGACATTTCTACTAATGTTCGTGATAGGAATTCATATACCGAACATTAGGTAACTGAGAACTTTGCTTAAATTATATGTACCTAAATCTAACAAATGGCTGGGGATATAGCTCAGCGGCACAGTGCCTGCCTGGCAAGCACAAGGTCCTGAGTTTGACACCCTGTACCAAAAAACAACAACGACAACAAAAACAACCAAATTGTGATGTGGGAAGCTAGCAAACATATGCACTGTGAAATTCAGCTTGGTTTCTTTCAGCTTTAAAAGAATGTGTTAAATAAGATTTTCAAGATACTAAAGCTAATGAACTGAATTGCTGATATTTATTTTACGGTATTTAATGAAAAGAGAAGTGATCATTTTTCAGATGTTGCAAATATTAGATATTTAAAGTAATGTTTTATATAGTGTACATTCTAGGAGAAGGATGAGAATCACTGGAATGTTTGGGAATCTGGATATCTGGCTGATTAATCCCTTTCTAAAAGGAATTCAAGAGAGGAGTTGCAATCCTTAAATATATCCCAAAATAAGTGAAATTAAAACTAATAACTGCTTTGTGTTGGGATGCATGAGTTTTCAAACAGACATCAAAGGACATGGGTTTGGAATATTGCTATTAAAACATACTGTATGAACACATATCACATACCACATTTTTCATTTCCTTTCTTTTCAGTCTTTACTATTGCTACTGACTCAAAGGCAATGCAGTGAGGGAAAATTTAAACTAATGTATATATATATATATATATATATATATATATATATATATATATTATAGGGTTAAAGAGAAAAACTACATATTGCCCTTACAATCTCTTGTAGAAGTTAAAATAAAACTCAAAAGATAGCTTCATCAACTTTTAGAATGTATTATCTTGGTGATTTTCTTTAAAGAAAAAAAGAAAAGGGATGACAAAATTGAACCAGGTCTAAGATACAGACTTGACCTGAAGCCATTATTTTCTCCCTCAACTACAATTTAAGGAAAGCTATGTAATTAGGCATTTTGTGGAATTTATTTGAGAAATCAAAAGGTGCTCTTCGTGGTACTATGAGGTTCACAACACAAAAGTGTATTTTTAATTTAGCTGGCCATTTGAAAAGGCAATTTTGTACAGGGTTTCTTGAACTCAAAGTACCAGTAAAGTTAGTAGACTATAGTAAATGATTTATAGCAATGAATGCCAAAATATAATTTTCTAGCCATTATGTATTACAAAAAAATTATTAGCTTATCTAAACTGCCATGTAGGGAATGTTAATGTCAACACATACACTTGGAATGCTGGATTTTTTCCTATTTGGTAAAAACAAATGAATTTATGATGAAAGATATCAGAACAATAACAGAAGATTTCTGTAATAAAAGTATTGTTTTGAAAAGTATAACACATACCAAAAAAACCTGATCAGTTTTATGGGTTGTAGACATCATAAAACAGATGAAGGGGATTTCACTTTTTAGAATTTAAAGATCATTTAGAGGAATGGATCTACCATGAGCAACTTGTAGTGTATCCTCTTGGGGTATACAAAGGCTCTTATTTGATCCTAACTTTCAAGGGTGTCTTATAATTGCAACATATGGCACAGAGAACCATTCTGGCACTACAGAGTTTAAGATCCTTTGCAAACAGTATGTTCACCAATGAAGCCAAGAATGAATATCAGTAAGTGTTACTGTACATAGCCAAAGTAGTCTGGTTGGTGAGAAAGGACCAGATATCTTTAGAATAGCTTACAAATGGGAAAGTTAGTTTTACCCTTACCACAGAATTTCCTGCAAGGACTATTTGTATAGGCATGTTAAATGTAATTTAAAAAATACTGCCACCAATTCTTAAACAATAGCCTCACCTTTTCATGAGATAAATATTTCTATAAAGGTTCTTATATTCAATCAAAGATGTTACAAATGCATTTGTGTCTCTTCACCTACAGGTATAAAGGGCGTTATTTTTAGGGTGCTAACGAGATCAAGAAAAGTTCCCTAACATTAAACTAAGACCATGTGAAGCTGACCTCAATTTCCATTTCAATACTATGTCTTTTAACAAAGTTACAAAATATTACTGTTTCTTTAGCAAGTATGCCAACATCAGATGAAATTACTCGTCGGTGGTTCACTAGCATGTATTCCACTCTTAGCACAATGGCTGTACCTGGGCCTTGCCAGACTTCCGTGGAGCAGGTTCCAAATCTGCAACTCACAATACCCACCTTTCACTCTGCATTTGCCAGAAGTCAGATCTGTGTTTATAAATAGGCATACTAGGAACTTGCAAGTCCCATGTGGAGTTCTGAAAAAGATCTGCTAGAATACCAGAGCTAAAATGATTTTATTGTGTGTTTATCAAAATCTCAGTCCTGTTTATATAGCGTGTATTCTCAACAGCTCATCTATCCCACAGTTCTTGGCACTTTGTTTCCAGATGTACCTGACATAAAATAAAAATAAACCAAAATCTCTTTGGAGACTTTTCAGTCCCTGGTATGTTCTTTCCTTGGGACAGGAGTGTTGCTACCCTGGGAATCAATTTCAGGATGAAACCTGACAGTGGTCATGACCAGCCCCACAGTGTGCTTTGTGTGAAAAAATCCTGGAAAGTTAAAGAAGTTTAGTTTCAAAAAAAATTTTTTTTGCATGACAAAGATCTTATCTCTTCTACCTTAGTATAACAGATGTCTCCAATTTTATGTAAGATAAAAATTATTAGGAATAATTAGTTCTAAATAAAAAGCATTTAGTTCTGAATTACTAATTTCCAACTAAATATCAGGCATATAAAATAATGTGCAATATTATGATGGATCTGAACATGGCCTTCCACTGAAGAAGCTGGAAAACAGGTTTTCGACATAAATGAGGTGAATTTAAATAACATCCCTTTGAAAAGCGTCATAGAAGAGAGAGCTACTGGAAGATTCTGGTTTGCTTTCTGGCCTCCTTCGAAGGGACCCCAGGAAGAATCCTAGGTTTTCGTTGCTTTGATCATTGTGCTCTTGTGCTCGAGTGAGGCTGGGACTATGTGCTCTCCTTGGGCGGCTGGGTAGCCAGTGGTGGCTGCAGTGGCTGCGTGCCCGTGGCCGTTTTAATAGAGTTCAGTGTTTTGCTGAACCAAGAGTTTTTTGCAGCTTGGATTTCATTCATAAGGGCTCCTCTCTGATGTTCAAGTTCCTAATTAAAGAAAGAAAATCATTTGAGTTATATAAATATTTTCTCTCTGCTAAAAGAAATTGAGAGTATAGCTTTCTGTAATCCCCAAATCTATACAGCCACAGTTTCCCTCCCTCAAAACCCAGGGAAGATTTAATTGTCTTCTTAATGGAAGGAAAAATTTTAGAGCTAAAAGAGTTACCCCTGAAAGCCAGACTCTATGCTTTCTCTGAAAAGTAAAATGAAACCTTACTACATTTTTTCCCTCCTGCAATCTAGGTAAAAATTTAAATTTAGGTTGAAACCCAAAATAACATACTTAAAACCACAAAAAACATATGGATGTAGTGAGTTTTTACTGTTAGTGTAAGCATGAAAGAATTCCCATTCCAAAGACACAGCCTTTGTTCATGGAAATATATAGGGTTCCAGATCACACACTAGTTAAGGATGGCTGTACGACACAGGTTGGTGTCATGGCAGGACATGGTGGTGGGCAGGGATCACTGGGAAAAGGAAACGGGGAACAGTCCTTGAGAAGCCATGACTGATTTTCTAATAGTTATTCTCTAATATGGAAAGAGATAATGGAAAAGGGTACATGGCAAAAATCAGCTGAAGATAAAATGAAGCTCATAAGAAAAGATAGGTATTGCCAATGTTCAGATGCTGAGGTAAAGATAACAGAGCAAACTGGCCTTTCATTTTCAGGATCAGCTACCAAAGTGACCAAAATCTTAGGTTAGATTAAAAAAGCATATGCTTAAATTCTCACAAGCTATAATTTTAATGATTAAATTTCATTTAATAGGCCAGGCATGGTGGTACACACGTATAATCCCAGCACTTGGGAGGCTGAGGCAGGAGGACTGCCATGAGTTCAAGGTGAGCTTGGACTGCATAGTGAGTTCAAGGCCAGCCTAAACTACACAGTGAGACACTGTCTCAAAAACCCAAAGTAAATAAGTAAATAAAAATAAATAAAATTTCATTTAATATTATGTGTTCGTTTATATTATTATTAAAAATACATGGTGTAAAATGCGATTTTGCAGGACACATTAGTGGACAGAAAACATATACAACTAATATAGTAACATCTTATGATTCTGGCCTAGATAGACATATACTAAAGTACCAGGACAGCCTGAACCATGACTGTTGCTTTTTCCTTATCGACTGTCAGTCAGCTCACCAACCTGGATTTTACACTTGGCCTCTACCAGCTGTAGTTTAGTTTGTGCCAGTTCCAGCTCCATCTCCCTCAGCTGCTTCTTAAGCGAGTCCTTCTCATCATCTGCTTCAATTCCCTGGTCCTCTCTGCTTATGGCTGCCAGTTTCAAAGCACCTTCCTTGCTGAAAATGTCACTGCAGTGTTTGCATGCCATCATTTTACCCTGAAATACCCAAAAGACATGATCAACATCAAACTGTTTTTCACAGGATAAATCATTTCCTAAACTAATACATGATTTGGCCAGGGGTACTGGGGATTGAACCCAGGGCCTTCACTTTGACCTATGTCCCACTCCCTTAAGTTTTGAGACAGGTTCTTGCTAACTTGCCCAGGCTGGGTTTGAATTTGCAATCCTCCTGCCTCAGCCTCCCAGAGTGCTGGGATTATAGATGTGTGCCACCACACCCAGCTGATATGATTTTTTAAAGATATTCCTTATTGCTATTGAATGCAGTCCCATTTCTGAAGTATTCTTTTTCTTGTTCTGCAATTAAAATGGTTAGAGTCAGCACAAAACCCAACTATCCAAGATAGGTGTTTCTTTTTCCTTAAGTATCTTTAGAAAGACCCTAGGAACATTACAGCTTGTCTTTGCAATCTGTTCTAGAAATTTGTGCTACCATTACTCTTACTAGGCACCAAGCACCACACCCTGTACTCTACTTGTACTATCTCATTTACTCCTCACGCAAGTAGGATAGGCATGATTCTCATCCCATTTTATAAATGAAGAAACTCAGAGTTAAAGGAACTTGTGTACAGTAGGTGGAAGGTCATCATGCCTGACTTAAATTACCCTTACAACAAAGTGTATGTCTTATTATTCAACTTTAAACAAATGATCTTTATTGTTTAAGGTAATAAAAACAACTCCACTACTTTCACAGATTGCCAGTCAAACATAGAACAGTTAACAATAGCAACCCTTTCAAGACAGTGGTGCTACTGTTTTTCTAAAATATCTTAAAAATACATTAGAAATGGGGATAGAGATAAGAATGTAGCTCAGCAGTAGACCTTGCCTAGCAAATGCAAGGCCCTGGGTTTCATCCCTAGCACTATAAAAATTAATTAATTTTAAAAACTTAAAACTTAGAAAATATACTACACAGTATTTCTATTTTGTTGTCTTACTGTTACAAGTTCAGTGTGTTCTTAACCATTATTAAACTTCTCTCTTCACACATACATAAAATAACTCTACCATGCTGCTCTGTCCCATGCTTATGTCACTCCATCATTCAGCCCTGAAGATTTGGGTGTCATCTATTCATCAGCTACTCCTGCATCAAATTCTTCCGCTGACACATCCAAGATTTTCCCACCCAAGGCCCAAATACCTGAGTCACCTAATCTGTCCCCACTGACTATTTTCTTATCATGTTTGTATCATGCTTCATATTCCTGACTGCATATATTCATCAGATGTGTAAGAAAAAACACATGCCATTCTCTTTTAAGAATCTATAAAAATAATTAGCCCAGTTCTGGCACAAAATAGCTATACTGCAAATACTTGTTGTATATTACAGCTTTTGATCTAGGTCCTAAATGATTAAAAGTTTATCAAGCTTTGTAAGTAATTTTATTAGGCTGAACCAGAGAAGGAATAGACTAATATCATTAGAGGGAGGACAACATTATGGTAGAGAAATTAACATGCAAAACTGTAGCACCTTCTGAGAATTTCAAGAATCTAGAATGTCCAAGCAGAGTATAAGTGATACAAAAGGGAGGGGTAAGAAGGGAATTGTATATTCTCTGTGGCCGGGCTATAAATGTCCTTAAATATCATGCCACTAAATCTTGATTTTATCCTATAGAAAATGCATTCATTCCCTCCACCTGACCTTGCACCACATGTTGCAGATAGAGCAATCAGCTCCATGAAGCTGCAGCCTATATGCACATATGCTAAAAGGTGGTAGGATCCTGCTGAATCCACCTAATAACCTTCCCTGCTTCCTTAGGGATAGACCTTGATTTTATTTGAGCTGACACGGTATCCAGATATATGGTAACATTTCTCAGCCTCCAAGATAGGTGTGGCTGTGAAGCTAGTTCTGATATGTAAGCAGAAATATGGTGCAAAGCTTCTAGGAAAGCTGCTTAGAAAGTGCTTAACCAGCTGGAATAAGGCCCCTATGTCCTTGCATCTTCTTCCAGCCTACAGTCCTGCCCTGGGGTGTGGGTGTGATGACAGAAGCTCCAGCTGACAGTTTTGATCTTGAGGTGCCACTGAGGATGGTCACCAGTGTGGAGGTCACTAATGACTAATGGGCTTTAGTCAATCATGACAACCAAGAATCCATCTTTGTGGTCCTAGACTGCTTTTACATAGCACAATCAACACCTTTTTGTGCTTAATCCAATTTTATTCTGAGTTGACTATATGTCAGAATAACTCTAAACTGATAACCAGAAAGACGGAACCAAATTTACATTTGTGAATTCTCATTCAGATTACAGTGTATGGGATGAGGGGCAGCAGTGGTAGAGAAAGGATGTTACAGGAAGCTGAAAAAATCAGAAGCTGACACATCACACCAAATGAGATGAAGAGGAAGCAGCTCTGGAGAAAGGGAAGGTAGAATAGTCGAATGGAGCAGAACATGGACTGGGTTCAAGTCCTGGAGCTACTGCTTACCAGGGGTGTAACCCTGATCAAAGAATTGCCGTTTTAATCCTCATCATCACTGTCTATTTTCTAGGTAGTTATAGAATTAAGTGGCTAATACATGTAAAGCCTTAGAACAACACAGAAAAGAGCACACAGTAAGTGTTAATAAACACTGTCCCTTACTGCGGTTAACACAGTTCATACTCTTCTCTTGGAAGTTCAGGGCCTTATCTAATGTTTTCCTCTCTCTTCATATATATCCTGATCACCTGTCTCTCCTTAATGAGACACTGAAATGCTCATGCTGGGTCTGTGCTCATAATTTCTTCCAGAATACCCTTTTTAAATGTTTTTCTCAAATGATTTCTAACCATCCTGCTTTAGTCCAACCTCCTCCAAAAAGCCTCCTTTGGTCTGAGTTCTTCTGATTTTGCTTTCTCTACAACTCTGACGCCAACACAATCCACCTCAGCACCCTTGAACTGTTTCCTAAAAGAAGCACAAAGGTAGATCAGAAGAAGAAGAAGATATGACCCTAAATTCTAGTAGGTTTAGAGAGGCAGACCACCAACCCTTTACTCACTAATAATCTCAGATCAATGTACTGTAAAATAAGAAGAAGAAGAAGAAGAAAAAAAAACAAAAAAACCCACTTTTTTGGGGGGGTTGGGATACCAGGAATCAAACTCAGGACCTCACACTTGGCAGGCAGGCATTGCACCATTGAGCTAAAACCCAGCCCCCAAACACCACTTTTATAATACAATGTCAGAACAAGTTCGTATTTTCAGGTTTTAACATAAAATATATATTTACTGTATGCCAAGTACTAACCTAAGCACTGTATATACATTCTTATTTAACCACCAAAGTGGACTGTATGAGCCAGACAGTTATCTCTATTTTACAGAATACAAAATGAAGATTAAAGACATTAAATAACTTTTAAAAGTTGTTAATTATATGATAAATTGCCTAGAACACATTTATTTACTAGTATGAAACCTAAACATATTCAAATAGGAGAATGTCACGTTTCTGTGTCAGGACCCCAAGAGTTGACTATGCCAACACTGCTTCTTCAGAACACAAATCCATTTGGTTTATTGTTTCTAAAAAATAAGCTCTTTTTTTTCAAATACAGCAAAAACATGAGTGTTGCCACCAGGGGACAGCATAAAAATAAACGCTACAGGTTTCCTTTAAAACAAGCCACTGACGGATGCATCTTGAGATCATACCCTTAGGTGAAATAAATTGGACACATATGTAAAAATATCACATTGTTTCTCTGGTGTGAAACCAAAAGGGTAAATAAGGACCAAAATGTATAACAGATATAGTGAAACAGGAAAGAAATGTTCAAATGGGGAGGGGAGCTAGGGAGGGAGAACGGGAAAGGAAGGAAGGGAAAAGGAAAAAAAAGAGAAAATCAGTAAAAAATGGAAGCGAAGCTTTTGTAAATGAGGAGGGGAAGAGGGGTTGAAGGGAGGGGAGAGGATTGGGAAAAAAAGAATCAAGATACATTGTGTACAGGTACAAATTCCCTATGATGAATGTGATCATTATGTGTATCTAAAATATACCAGTAAAATTAATTAATTTAAAAAAAAAAAACACTGAAAATTTGGTTGAAGAATCAGCTGGTTATCTAACATATACTATTCTCCCAGCCAAATTCTACGTTGCCCATGGGGTTTACTGTTCAAGAGAGGGACAGGATGACACCGCTGAGTCCCACACTGATTTATGGGAACACAGCCTCGCAGCTGCCGGGAAAGACAGTCACATTCCAGGCAGAGGGGGCACACTCCACTCCACCACAGAAAATGGGGAAGGCGGTCTCTCCAGGTATTCACAAGAAAGCAGTTGAAAGTGTTGAAAGCAGCTGTGTGACAGAATTAGATCACTCCTTACCTTTACTACTTCCAGCTCCTCCTTGCTGGCTGCTTGCTGTTTCTCCAGCCTGGTACTTAATTGGGAACAGATCTAAGGCAAAGAAGAGAGTTTGTTTACTAGAAAACAGAACAACTCACTACATGTTTATGTACCTAATTGTTTATCAGCTCATAAAGTAGCACAGCTGATCTTAGAAGAAATTTGCAGATGAGTGGCCTTGCCACTTCTGAAAGGAGCACAGAAAGCCTGAGTTCCACGCGTAAAACACAATTCTGTTCGAATCACTAGAAGCAGACTTGGGACAGATTTGGTTTCTTGTGTCATTAGCTTTCTCTGACTAATTCCAGTTAAATCCTGGCCTCACTGTGGAATTAGTCTATAGAATCTTTGCTGAGTATCTACTTCGTAAGGTGTTATGCTGGGAATAGGATGAAGAGAATTCTGAACTGGAAACATCTCCCATCAAGTCACAAAAAGAAATGAGAAAAGTGACTAAGACAGGCCACTAACCATGCAGGGGAAAAAAAGAACTTACATTCTGTACTGTGACAGCAAAAGGTGCATTAATGGCCTAACTACTGCCATTTAATACAACTATTAAACTTTGCTAAGAGGCAAATTTTACTGGTTGATCCACTGGAAATTAGCTTTTGAGTAAGGCAGGAACAGGATTTCAATGGTAATAATATTTCCCATCTCTCTAAATCTACCAAACAACCAACAGATTGCTTTGACCAATTATACCTCCCAAGTTATTAGCAAGCATATCCAACTGCTGCCTATTTCACAGGAGAGAATAATCCACCAAATTAATAAATCTAAAAAACAAACAAAAAGCAAAAGTAGAAAGTAATTACTTTTATAGCAACAAAATCCACAATGGCACATTACCTGTTTATACTCAGCAATGATAGCTGTAGTCTTTTTTATTTCATATTCTGCTTTCTCTAGCTGTTTCCTGAAGACTTCTTTTAACTAGAAAGAAAAACATTAGGTTTCAGGCAAAATCTTAATAAATTTCTACAAACATCTATGTTCAAGTCTTCCTGGCTCACAGTCAGTGACAACGGTAACATCCATAACTAAATTATAAATTTTTCTCACTAAAGTTGTATGTTGATAATTTGAAAGCCTAATCATTTCCAGAGATGTAAAAATCTTTCTTTTCTGTAAAACGGGAGATTTATAGCAACCCTGTTATGAAAGTGTTCATGTTTATGACTTCCTTGACAACCACATTGCTAAGTGTCCATTCGGAAGCTGTCTATTATCAAGGAAATACGGCATGGTGAATTTGTTCCTCTTGATGCTGTACTATAAATTACTGAAAAAAGCATTTTAGGCCTTCTACTGGCACTGCTATTACTTCCCTGAAGGCAGGGATAGGTGGCTTTGGAGTCAGGAAAAGATGGAAGGAGAGAAGAATTCTTGAGTAGGACCAGAGATTCTGGGAGAGTTTAGAAGGAGCTAAAGAGGCACATCATGCAGGTACTTGTTACAGTCACCGAAGGGCTAATTTACAAGTGTTGTTCTTAAACCCACAGATGTTTTGTGGCCCAACAGCTCTAGAATTGTGAATACACAGAAAGGTAAGTAATGAAAAGGCTCAGTTGCTAACATATAAAAAAAAGAAAGAATTCAATTCTGCCAAATTGTTGACCAATCAAAATACAACTCTGGTTAATCAAGTACATAATCAGAATAGAGATGAATTCTCCAAGGCAGCATCCCAAATTACTAGTAGGGTATATTCCATACCAGTGAATTCATTAATTATTGCAATTATATTAGACTCTATTATTAGAAGATTTCTAAATTTTTCATATCTGTTACATTCCAAAATTTTAAAACTGTATGAGACTATACTGATTCAAAATTAGTTGTTTATATAAGCCTCTGTCTGTCTTACATAATTTAGGACATAAACAATAACCTTCCCCTTTCCTGTGATAAGGCCACATTGACTACAGGACAAACTTAGACAGCTGAGATGCTTTGAGCAAGTGTCACTAATTTTCTCTAAGCCACAGCTTTCTCATGTGACAAATGAGCATGATCTCTATTTCACAAAGGTGCCCCAAATAGATTGGAGGGAGGGAGAATGTAAAATATCTTGCATTGTTCCTGCCACATACACACTAGGTGAGTATTCAACAAATGTCATCCTTCCCAGTTTAGGTTGCAGTTACCCATGGGCTGCTGTGTATCTGCGCAACAATGGGGCAGGGACAGCATGGGTTAAGTTAATTTGCCAATAGCTTCTTCTTCACCTAAAGTACTAAAGTGGCCCAAGGAAATCCAGAGGTAAAAAAAACAAAAACAAAAACAAAAACGAATCCAATCAAGAGGTCTACAGAAGCCACAAACTGGATAATCAGTCCTTCCAAAATTTTTGAGTAGGTTAAAAAAAATGCTTGGGCCACACTAAATGTCAAAGATTCATTTTAACATTCTAACAAGGGGGAAAAAAATCACAGAACACTTTTTATAAATCTTAGAAGGTGTGAAATGACACATCTTTCCATGTGTCATTTCACTGAAACTTTTCTTCTGGTTACTTGGATGAAGGTCTTTGAAGTGCTTTATAGTCTGTTTTATATTTAGGATTACTGATTCCACAAAATGAAACTCACTACTTGTGATTTGAGGAGATTCCTCACTTTCTAAGTTAGAAATATTAATAAAAATACAAACAAGCTCTTGGCAGCAGACTTCAAGGGTTTGTGAGGAAACTAACCTACAATAATCTTCAGTCCCCTGGCAGGGACAGTGGGCAGGACACTGGCCAAGCAGCCTGCTCTCTCTGGGGGGAGCAGAAGCTCAACTCCTCTCTGCCTATCCTGCACTTCTGTGATGGTGCTGGCTTCTGGCAGACTAGCCTCCCACCTCACACATAGAGGGCAGGGTGCTGGTTACCCAAGAGCTTATGTTCCCCCAGGGAAAAGGCTCGAGAGCTCCGCCAGGAATGCTGCACTCCCTCTTCTAAGGCGTGAGTCAGGAAAATGAAGCGGAACTGACCGAGGTGGAGGCTCTGTGGCAACCCTGAGGAGACCACTGCTGGCTTTCAGTGTCCATGCTCATCACTACTACCGAAAAGTCACTTATCTTGGAGACACGACATGGAATTTCCAGATTCGTCAAAGCTCTTGGATCATAAACCTAAAGTTACTAAACTTAGCATAAACTCAACACCTTGCTAAATATCTCAGGGAAGGCAAATTCCTAAAAGCTGCCTGAGGGGAGAAATACTGCCGCCTCTTCTAACACCCTTCAGGAGAAATGTCAAAACTCAGCTACTTACATTCACTGCTTCAACATGGTCCTTGACTTGGAATAAAGTTAATTTCACTTTTTTTTCACAGTCTTAACTCCCTCTCCATCTTCCAGTGTACAGAAAGTCCACCTGTGCCTTTTACCTGGGTAGTCTCTTCTTCCTGCTTCCTCTTCTCCTCCTCAGTCTCCACCAGCCTCTGCTTGGTCAAGAGAAGCTCCTTATTGAGCACATCCGCCTTGTCTTCTGCCTGCAAGTCAGGGCACATCACAGCCGTGAGGAAGGAAAAGGATGCGTGTGCTGTCTCCAAACCCAGCCTCCATTCAGTGTTCCATAATTACGGAAAGCCTTTCGTTTCTCTCCCAGCTTGCCCAGGGGACAGATGCTTTCTCTGGCCAACTATGCGCCCAGTGCTTAGCACACATTCCTACTCCTCTTTATCTAGATAATGACAGTGAGGTTTGGAGAGATCAAATGAACTGTTTTGGGTCATACATCTAATATCAGAGTCACGATCTGAATTCAGATTTGACTGACACAAAGCCCAGGCTCTTTCTAAACACTTCTTACACATTTTCAGATGTCATGACAATATTCACTCTGTGGAGATGGATCTGAGGAGGACACAAGAGCCCCATAGAGAAGCTTCTAACTGGTGGAGACTGGGGGAGGAATCAGAGGGGACAAGTGGACAGGTTGACCCACAATCAACAGCTAGGTGAGAAAATTCAAAGACTTGCTGAGGTAAACCAGTCACATGGCCTCGCACACAGATCAGTGAATACAGTAACGAGAAATTAAAACCAAAAAATGTGTGATAGAGAGATCCATGTGGGAAACTGAAGTACAGAGCAGGACTCTAGAATGGCGAGGAAGAGCTTGGAGAGAGTGCTCTAATTTTAACTTAAGACACAGAGCCAAAATTACCTACAAAAGCACTGTATGTGTATTTGACTTGGTTAACATTGTCTATGCTTTTTCTTTTTTCTTTTTTTGTAGTACTGGCATTTGAACCCAGGGCTTAGCACTGAGCTAAATTCCTGGCCCTTTTCAACTTTTTCTTTGGTTTTAATTTTGAAACAGGGTCTTGCTAAGTCATCCAGGCTGGGCTCAACTTGTGATCTTCCTGCCTCAGTGCTGGGAATACAGGCACAGTATCACACACGTGCCTAATGCTGTCCATTTTATAGTCTAGTGTCCTCTCCTTTCAGTTTGAGCTTCATGTTCACATAGCAGTGAAGAGCTGAACTCTGCCCTACTCACTGCTATCTGAAGCAGCTCTGCTGTTTACACCTCTCCTGCATCCCTTGATAGCGCTGTAATAGGTTACGTAAGTGATTTATTTGTCTTGCCCTGTAGACGTTAAGCTCCAGAAGAACCAGATCTCTCTGCTCGTCACCACCTGGATGTGGTTCTCTAAGTCACTGCAGAAGCACACTGTGTGCAGTGGAGGTGGCAGAGGGAGAAAAACCCTGCCGCAGAGGAGAGACAGCTATTTGAAGCAACTATCCCTGACCAACAGCAGTCAAACGTTATTCAAGTGATCATGCAAATGGTCCAGGCGCCCCGGGCTTTCGCTGTATCTCCCACACATCCAGATGCCAGGCCAGCACAGTCTGCTGGATGCCAGCAGGGAGCGGCAGCCCAGCCTCTCTGTTCCCACTGCCTTCCAGCTCTTCTGATCCCATGGCCCAGTGGCCACAGTTCTGTTCTCAGAGCATCTGGAACTATGGAATAGGTTAGGTGAAAAAGTCCCTCAGAAGTCTTAAAGACTCTAAGATTTGTTCTAATGCATTAAATTTTAGAAGGGAAAATCTAAATAGCAAACGGACATGCTAAAATTAGAGGCAGACCTAAAAAATGCAACTTGTAAGTGGTGCAAATTAGTCTTCATAAATTGTAGGGTATCTGCTATTGATTATGGAAGCTCAAAACTGAATTCTGCCAGCCAGATAACTCAGATTACTCTCAAAGTGGGGAGATCCTCCCAAGTCTCTGGTGGATGGTCCTGGAGTGGTGTATTAAGAGCTGCTGTACTGACCATGTCAGTGTTCTTAATCTCCACCTACTCTAACTCCCTGTAACTGCAGCTCACTGGTTCAAGCTACGCCCCAGAACGTCTGAGTCCTATCAATAAAAAAACCTGCAACTGAACCTCCTCTTACCATACCCCCCAGCAATTCCCACTTTGAAAGAGAATAATCTTTTATAACATGCATTGTGACACTCTAAAATAAATGTTTTTATAAGTTTGATCTCTTGAAGAGATTCATCCAAAATTATAGCCTTTTGGAAACTTGAATAGTCAATGTTACATGACTTCAGGAACAAGCTACTTGATTCCTGCTGTTTTATAATTTTGGAAACTTCTGTAAGAGGGGAAAAAAAACACTTCCCTGAGAAATTATTTAGAAACACCTACATATTTATACCATTGACCCTATTAGTTTTATTTACATGTTTTCGGCTCAGTAGTCTTTGTTAAGTCAAGATAAGGCAACCTTACTTATTTCTCTTGTTATCATATCCACCATCTGGAGCAACTGCTGTCGCTCCTAGTAGTACTAGGGAGAAGTTGCACAATTTTCCAGGAAGCTTCTCCAGAAGTTTCTCCTCTAGGTTACAGTGTAAAGTAAGAGCTATTGTCCTGCTCATCAAAATATACAGTAGTCTGATCTGAAATAACTTGGGTCTCCTTATAAAAATAGGCTCTGGGGCCGGGGATTTAGCTCAGTGGTGCAGCACCTGCCTGGCAAACGTGAGGTCCTGAGTTTGATTCCTGATACCAAAACAAAAACAAAAACAAAAAGAGGCTTCTGGGTCTTTGTACAGCCAACCATTATTCCTAATTTAAACAGAAATTATCCTTACTGTTAAATGAACATAATGTTAAACAGACAGTTATTCCAATTCTGCCTTTGGACAAAATTTATCAAATTTTCATCATGATAGTAAGACTCAGCAGAACACTGTCATTATTAAGTTTTGAATCACTTATGAGCATCTTATCATATCTTATTGCTATTGAAAGTTCTGACTATAATCTAAGGCTACTGTAACAGAAACAGATGAGAGAAACAAGTACTACAAGATGCACTTTAACATGAATCAACCGACAACCTGATCCCTGATGAAGATCTTTCAAGAATGATTCCAGGGCCGGTGAGATAGCTCAGCGGCATAAGCGCCTGCCTGGCAAGCACGAGGTCCTGAGTTCGATTCCCGGTACCCACATACGAAAAAAGGGCCGGTGATATCGCTCAGTGGCACAGGTGCCTGCTGGCGCGCGAGGTCCTGAGGTCGACCCCCGGTACCCACAAAAAAAAAAAAAAAAAAAAGATTCCAGAAGAACTAGCCAAGACAGTCGCTCAATTTAAACCAAACAAAATAATGTACAACTTACTAGTTTCTATTCTAACACTGAACTTGCTATGGTTAAAAGAAACACACATATAGTCTTTAGTGACATAGTCTTTTGTGTCTTTTTTTGTTCCTTGAGGACAAGGAAAGACAAGGGCTGAAATCAGGTAGCAACAGAAACTGAAATGGAGATGTATCTTTTTTCCTTTCTAATCCCTGAAACATCCCTATTTAAGGAGTTAGAAGAAAAGGAAGGCGCTTTCTGTCAGAGAAACTGAAGACTCTTTGGTCCCCTGGAGGCCTGAAGCCAGCACTAGAATGACAAGGATGAGAAAAGACACCTAATTACCTTATCAGTGTTGGTTTACTTTACATAGTCTCACATACAGCCCTCTTTCCCGTTTGTTTAATGTTTGCAGAAGCTTTGCTATTCTGATTAAGAGATCTGAATTTAATAAACTGGTAATGAAAAGGTACTGGGCAAGGCTGGGCTTTCACTTGGGCTGATGCCCTGCCAGAGGGCAGGACACTTAAACTACAGGGAAGACTGTCAATGGCAAAAAGTCCCCACTGAGGCAGAAACTACAAAACAGAAGTTAGGAGGAGATAAACATGAAATAGCAATTTTTATTCTTTCATCTAGATAATTAGGCCCAAAAAGCAGGATCTAGGTCTTATTGCTTTTTTAATAGAGAGAGAGAGAGGCAGATAGAGGCACAGACAGAGAGAGGAGAGAGGAGAGAGGAAAGCAGGGACAGAGGGCTGAAGGATCTGTGTCTTTAAGGCTGATCTCATACCCCCACCATGAAATACCTGGGTACTAAATAATCCATTATTCAGGAGTACCCTCTACTAGCAGTCATTTTAGACTGACCCACAACAAGGATTCTCTTGGAAGTGAAATGCTTTTTTAAAATAGTATTTTTTTTCTGATTATTAAAGTTATGCATATTATATGTAAGAATAAAAAATTATCTCAAAAAGGTATTTAACAGATGTACTATCTATTCTCCCTTACTACTGGACACGCACATTTCCAGTTTTTATTCTTACAAATAACACTGTAGTGAACAACTTTGTATATGCATTTTCTTTTTTTTTTGTGGGTACGGGGAGTTGAACTCAGGACTTCGCGCTTGCCAGCAGGTGCTTGTGCCACTGAGCGATATCACTGGCACTTTTTTTCCTTTATGTGGGTACCAGGAGTCGAACTCAGAACCTCGTGCTTGCCAGGCAGGCGCTTACACTGCTGAGCCATCTCACCGGCCCTGTATATGCATTTTCTACTAAATATTTTTTTAAGAGTAGCTTTACTAGTCAGAGTACAGAAATGTTTGTTTCCTCATTTTTAAAATGGGGGATTTAAAATGACACTTGTTTCATGGAATTAGGAAGAGACAATAAGAAAATGCTTAAAAATTGCTATGTTTGGTGATTATTCCATAGTAAGTACATGGCAAAAATGTAATATTTTTATATGCTGAAACCTTAAATAGGCTTAATGCATACTAATACATACAGTATGTCTCTCCCTCCCTTCCTCCCTCCTCCCTCCCTCTCTCTGCTTTTTTGAGACAGGGTTTCCATATGTAGTCCAGGTTGGCCTTCAACTCATACAATCCTATTGCCTCAGCCTTTTAGTGCTTGGATTACACGCGCCACCATGCTTACCTTCCCAAACAATTTTCAATTTTTTCATTTAGTCAGTTACCTTATGGAAATTATTAGTGGACAAAAGACTCAAAATGTCAGAATCAGTTATGCGTCAAACAACTTTGAAAGCTCATATGTAACAAAGAGTTGTACTTTCAGTAGTACCGACTGTCTGATATCTAGCTGAGCTTGGCCATGTCTGAATGGAGATCCTTCTACCTTTTTGGGTTCTGGCGCTCGAGGACACTTTCCGCACACTACTTCTCTCAACTTCCAAATGGGCTGGTTGAAGGAGGTTTGTGGTTTAAGGGACCAATTTTTTTTTTTTTTTAAATGGGCTGTTTTTTCTACCTCCTGCATCCTGTGCCTGAAACAGCATAGTTTTTTTTATCACCTCAAAGTCCATTTAGGGGCTGAAGGTTTGGCTCAGTAGTAGAGCACTTGCCTAGCATGAGGCCCTCGGTTCAATCCCTGGCACAGGGGGCGGGGTGGTAGTGGAGGTGGTTAAATTCCATTTCATGCTCATTCCCTCAGCCTCCTCTTCTCCCTGTTAGCCTTCCTTTCCTTAACACTTGGGTCTTATCTCTCACAGTACTGTGGTTAAAACTTCTGAGCTGCTTATGTAAGGGAAAAAGAAGTTGTGGCAGAGGCCGTTTTTAGCTATCCTTCCATTTTAAACACATGCGCAGATCTGTGTTATTAGCTGGTTGGTATTTTAAATCCCGTCAATGCACAATCACAGGATAGGTAATGCTTCTTTCTTTCCGACTCACCAATGTGAGTTTCAATTTTTCTGACCCTGTACCATCTGTTAGGAATATCTACTGCTCAGAAGTCAGAAAATAGGGTAATAATTTCAAATCTGCACAAAACTGCTTCCACCTTGCCAGTCATCTCTGAAAATACCAGCAGTAGAAAACAGGAAGTCCTGATACTGTCAGCACTTTTAGAAGCGCAAGGAAGCTAAACAATTCAAGGTATTCCTAGCAATAACTAACATTTATTGAACACATACTGTTGAAGTGCTTCAATTCTTACATCTCCCTGTAAGGGAGATACTTTCCTGTATCTATGAAGGTAAAGAACTGCCCAGGGTCATTCAGTTAGTAAGCGGTTGGTGCCAAGATTCACATTCAGGCAGTCTGGCTCTTAGCCACTAAAATGCCTGTCAATCCAACAATCCAGCTCTTAATGTATGTACTTCATATAAAACTTCACATTCATTATAGATGAGAATTCCTACTGGAAGAAAAAGTAAGGTTCCTACAAATGTCAGAGCAGCATTAGTATACTCTTGGGTGACTAATATTCTTAGGTGATTATGCTGGCAGTTCTTGGTTTAGGAAAAGTACTGATAGAAGAGACATCAGAGAAAATTAGAGGTACAAAAAAATATGTCAGGCATGCTATTTGGAAATGACCCAAACTGTTCTCAAAGGCTTCACTTTCCAGTCTCTCCAGTTTGTATGAGATTGGGGAAGAGCTACAGCACTGACTATACTGTTCTCCTCCACCTGCCACCCACTCACTTGGCTATCAAGCAGAAGGAGCCAGGGGGGATGTGGGGAGAGCAACTTGATCCCTGCCCTCCAAAAGTTGCCACAGACTCAACTCTACCTAGTGAACTACAATTTTACCTGATCCAAGTCATTCCGCAGAGCAATCTTGCTGGTTACGAGCTCATGGGCAAGGTCGTCATTCTCTTGCTCCAATCTCATGCTGGCTTCCTGTAATCTTCTGTTCTCCCTCTGCAGAAAAAGAGCAACAGCCAGAGGTGGATATTAGTATCTGCACATACAGTAGGAACAAAAGGAACTAATGGGAAAAACAAGCAACAGCAACAAAGTGAACTTTCATAGGTGTAAAAAAGGAGAAGGCGCAAGTGGCACAGGAAGGCAGGATTGCTGTCTGGGAAACAACAGTGAGTTTAGCCAGCAGTGCGGATGCATACACTACCCAGAAGACTGAACAACTGTCCCTCAAATCCTCCAGAGAGAACTTAATTATAAAAAGTGAACCATAGGAGCAAAATTTCCAGCCAGACTCCCAATCCCATGAGGTTTTCATAGAGACCTAGAATACAGACACAAGCAATTCTTTGAAACGTGCACCGGAGCTCCACCCCTGACTGCAAGAGAAACTGTAAGACACAGTAGGGATGACACTAGACATTTATCAAACTGTTTTTCCAGGATCAGGGTTCACACTGATTGAGAATATTTAAGAACACTCTAAATCAAGTCAAGATACATGGGTTCATGATCTTGTTATTAGCTAATTTTAAAAAATTCTTTGAGTAAGAATATTTACTTTTCTGAAAATATATTTTTGTGTTAATAAGAGCCATAGTATCTATAAAAAGTTTCTAAATGTTTAAAAAATCTTTAAACTTTGGATAAAAAGATTCTGAGTAAAATAAATTACTGAGGTATCTTTTTTTTTTTTTTCCCATACCCTTGAACTCCCAGAAAAAAAATCTGAAACAAAATTATGTGATGAAAGTACCAAGTGACTAATTCTTACTAAGCTAAGTCTCCCCTTAACTGGTCATTATGAACTTGGGATGTTTACATTTATTTTCAGAATAGCAATCTAGTGTCTTCCATTCCACAGTATCAAAACTGTTGTCTTTGCTACTGTTGACAGTTATAAGAGATTCAAGAGAGCTGACAGGAAAGCTTCCCGTGACGATGGCTTGCTGGTTTTAGACTTATGCTGCTAACTGTTTTCTGTAAGGGTAGCAAACCAGAGAAAGGACTGATAAAAAAGAAGACAGAAGACAAATCATGTTCTGGAAGAGAGTGTGTCAAGCATACTAAGGGGGTGCAAAGTTAATTTTATCTGTATTTTTCATACAGAAAGAAGAGAACCTAATCTGTCTTTTCTTTTTTGATTTTTGCTGTTTTCGTTTTTAAAGAAAGACTAAAAACAGACAGTAAGGGGAAAGGCTGAGGTTCTGCTGGGGCAGAGGACTCATAAACAGGGATGGCTGGCAGAAAGGTTAAATGACAAATCTGTACTTTGACTATATCTTCTGTGTGTGTGTGTGTGTGTGTGTGTGTGTGTGTGTGTGGAACCTGGCAAAGCTGGGGATGTCAAAAATTCCTTAGAAAGATATCTACTAAAAAAAATTCCATATCACTTAAATATCTTTAGGTAAATTCATGGCAGAATTCCACACAATAGTAAAATATTAGAAAAATTAATAACAGAGGAAATACTTATGCTATCTTATAGGAAAAAAGATATAACTGGAAAATCCCATTTTTATAACGATATAAACAATATATATAAACAGGGTGGGTGGTGGATTATTTTTAGTATTGTCCTTATCCTTTTAAAATGTTTCCAAGTTATTTACACTGAATATATATTTGTTTTTTTTGTGGGTACCAGGAGTTGAACTCAGGACCTCGCGCTAGCCAGGCAGGTGCTTATGCCGCTGAGTTATCTCACCAGCCCCTGAATATATATTTGTAACAGGAATTTTTAAAAGTTTTGCTTAAAAGCAGGCAATTTAGAATTTAGAAATGAGAATAAAAATATTAAGTCCACTCCTGATAGAAGGTCACATTCTACACAAAACCACAGTGGATCATCCTTTGTGACAGGCTCAATGTAACCTCTGAAAAGTGATGCCTCGCAAGAACTCTTTCCCCAAATTCTCTGAGAAGACACCATACACATCTGTAGAGTCAACATGTATTCATCAAATTCTGCCTGTTCCCTCAGTTTACACAAATTCTACCCTCCCACAGAAACACAATAAATGTGGGAACTAGGCCAGAGCTTCTACAATTAACCTTTTGATCTTGGCGAAAGGAGCCCACTTTCTAGCAAGGGCTGGAGAGTTAGTTTTTATTTCTGATATATCTATGACTTCTTTTCACGGAAAGAACTTACACACTTAGAGAAAACTTAGATTTAAGAAAGAAAAAGGTTTCAGAAACTTTTTCAATAAATTTCCTTCTTGCCCGGAAAGAACAGCAACACCCAGCACAGTTTCAACACAACGTATTTCACAATACACATGCTTAGGTGGGGAAGAGATTTTTAGCATTTCTTAATAAATCCTTTCAGGAGACCAAGACAAGCCTACTTCAATACCTAATCCTGAGTGAAGTGTCCTATTTCTACTGAAATTGTACTCAAAGAACTACAAGGTATGAATTGCTCCTTTAGCTATCATTTACATTACATTAAATTGGCACAAGTAAAAATGTCATAGCTACCAGTTTTTCAGGTTACAGCTACCTGTTTAGAATTGCATTACGATAAGCTCCAGGTAAAGGCACATGATGTTTGTGGCAAAGTATTTTATTAAAGTATTTAAAAACCATACCAGGTAGCTACTTCACTACTGATTAAAGACAAATATCTGATGGATTATATGCTACAGAAGAAAGATGTGAGTGAACTCAGCTGAAATTCTGACTGGTAACTTCCCATTACAATGACTGCTACAACTTAAACCCTTCCTCAGAGACACACATATAAAAGGGTAGGGGTGTGGCCGGGGAAAATGGGAGAAACTGAGTGTCTGAGGATCCCTCAAAAGCAGAATAGGGGGTGTGTCTACTGGCTTTTGCTTTAGCAAGAAGCTTCAGTTTGGTGTCTGCAAAGCAAGCCGCACAGTGAGAAGTGTCAGACTCCTGCTCTGCACTCACAGACAAGTGGGAAAGCAAGCTTCAGGGCCAAAAATGCAGTATCATCCTCCAAAGTATGAGCCTGAGCATACCCACGTGTACTCGCAAGTCCTCCAGTGCCATTGAGTACCACTGAGTGCTACAATGAAACGCAGCTACTGAGATGGAGACTTCCAGTGAAGAACTTGCCCCATACAGACCAAGAGTTAACAGAGCGTACATTACTTAGCTGTCTTTCCAGCCCTTTGCAAGGAGCCAGAACTTGCCTTTACATTGGAATGGAGAAGGAGGTTGGGTTTGATGGCTTGGAAAAGGTAGTAACCTTTTTTGGTTCGTTTTGAAATGTTGGCAAGGTCTGCCCACAGGACAGACTTAAAAGTTAGCCCCGATAACCTCAGCCTGCCCAGAGATAGCCACACACTGGAAGTTTGCAAAAGCAGATGTGCTGAGTGCTCAGAGCCTGTAACAAAACAGGCAAATTGCTTCCTGTGCCTTTCAGAAAAGATTATGAGACGTTGGTTACATAACCCTTATAACTCACACTGTACAGTCTGAAACATACTCCATCTCACACATTGGCACCATTTGAACAAAAAGCAGACAACAACTTTCCTCATAACTTCCTTCCCCTCTTCCATGGAAGGTGGACTGCTGGGAAAGTTTGGTTAGTAACTTTTGGGAGGAGGATACTGCATTTTTCAAAGAGACAGACGCTGATACAGACATACATAGATTAAAAACTTACCTCTTCAAAAGTCATAGACCAACTACCGTTTTCAACCATAGGTACAAAGACAATTGAAAAAAAAAAGGAATATCCAGTGAAATTGTACACCTACTAATACATTTAGGAAATGGCAGTAACAAAAATAGACACTTGTTAATGCTATTTTCCTGTTCTGTTTTCTCTTAGAGTGTCATATACTCTAAGTCCTCTCTGTGACTCCAATTATTCAAGGCAAGAAAGTATACTTCAGGCAGCCAGTGGGCAAGTCTCAACTCAGGAAAACTCATACTTAAAAACTCCTCCCTCCCCACACTGCTATTTGCAGTTTGCATGACTTATGAAAATGCTGCCTTTGGAACTATTAGCAACTACAGCGTGAGTTGTTTATGCTGTGTTATTAAGGCTGGGTGGAAGGAACTTCCTTGTATGACAAGATCAGAAGCTTTGCAAAATAGTTCTCCAGGCAGAAGAATGAAATTGTTGAGCAAGGAAATGTGAAAGAAAAACTGTTGCCACTTCTCACTGGCTTCTGAACACTGAAGTCTGCGTGAAGCAATACAAGGGATAGAGAATGTCATTTATTCCAAGATGAGAAACTAGAGAAATGTGAACTGGCAATCAAAAGAAAATCAACTAAGCTTTAAAGGAAAAAATGATGGGGAAGGAGGTGGCTACATAAACCCTACTAAGTATTTTGGGTGTGTTGTCTGCTGCTATGATGAATTCTTGGCACATGTTTTTAAAGACATTTAAGGGTCAGGAAAAATGTGTTTTTAAAAGACCCAACACAGTGTCATTAGCAACAACACATTCAATTCTTGCATTAAAAAAAAAAAAAAACCTTTAAAAGAGTTGACAACCATCATATTTAAATTTTCAGCAGTTTTTTGACAAAGTGCCTATATATGTTTAAATGTCTATATCGTCAGTAAATAAAGATTTAAGAAAGTATGGATATTTTAAACTGCTTTATGCCTTCCTCCTTTCCTCACTGGATCCAATTTTATCTCCTCGTTAGAAATTTTAAATGTCAAACTAAAAACATAATTTTGTCAGTAATAACTGACAGTTGGCAAAGCAGACTGCATTTCTTTTAGCATTTAAAAAAATAATCTCACATTATACTCAAGCACACGGGTCAGCAAGCCTTCAATGTAAGTAGCCAAATAGTAAATATTTTGGGCTTTGCAAACCACACATCTATGTTGAAATTACTCTGCCACTGTCATGTAAAAGCAGCCACAGACAATAAGTGAACAGAAAGGTGTGGCTGTGTCCCAATTAAACATTATTTACAAAAACCAGCAGTGAGTCCGACTTGGCCCACAGGCCTTCATGTGTGGATCTCTGTTCTACTCTTGCACACAGGTAAGATTTTCAAGAAGCAAATGGGTCGCAGAAGATGTAGAAACATATTAGTGCCATATAATTTCCTCAAGAAACAGGAAACAAAACTTTCTCAAAACTAAAGGGTTGGAGAATTCTGAAGATCATCAGTGAACACACTTAGAAATTCTTTCTGGGTTTAACATGCATACTTCCCCCACGTGTTAAGTGCAACTGAGTCAGGGAACCAGCATCATCAGAAACCACCTGCTCCTTTTTAGCTACATTGCTTCGGAAGCTTCAAAAGGGCTCAGGCTTGCATTCTTCACCATCCTACAATAATAAATTCACTGTTATCCAAGCTCAAAAAGAAAGTGGAAACCTTCTCAAGTTTATCATTAAGTTATCACAGGCAGACCAAAACAATCACGTCCATTACTATTCATCAAAAGCACATTATTTCATAAAATAAATATTTCTAAGTCAGCAACGGTCTCTGTGATATGAAAAACAGACTAAAATGTAAGCTTATTTTCATTGGTAGAACATCATTTTTCAAATATAGACTCACTTATCTTGACTTCCATGAGTAAGGTAGGGCCTAGCAGTGAGGAAAAAAAAGTACCCCTCCCTTCTTTAATGAGTAAGAAATTTAACATAATGTAAACATGTTCATTAGTCAAGTTTTAAAAAAGTGATAGATTTTAATAGATATGTAAAGATGGCAGATAATAAATACAATTAATCTTTACTTCAAATATTTTATTATTTTTACTATGCATAATTAAATAGGTTTTAAAAATTATACACAGCAATTTATGTAGTTGTGCTACATAAATAAGTATGTGGAAGTAAAACTTGGTGTAACTTTAGATGAATCATTTTCTATTTGGAGTATTTTTTTTTTTTTTTTTGGATGCAGCACTAGGGATGGAATCCAGAGCCTTATATACCAGGGAAGCACTCTACCACCCCTAACTCTTGAATTATATTTTGATTTTTTTTTTTTTTTTTTTTTTTTTTTTTTTGAGTCAATGTCTCACTCTGTAGTTCAGGCTGGCCTTGAACTCACTATGTAGCCCAGGCTAGACATGATCTTGCAGCAATCCTCCTGCCTCAGCCTCCCGGTGCTAGGATTATAGGCGTGGGGTATCACGCCTGACTTTATATTTTCATTTAAAAAAATTAAGATTGGGCTGGGCATGGTGGCATATGGTTGTAATCCCAGCATTCAGGAGGCTGAAGCAGGAGGATTGCTGTAAGTCTGACCCTGGCCTGGGCTGTATTGTGAGTTCAAGGCCAGCTTGAACTACATAGTGATACCCCGTCCCCCAAAAAAACAAAGAACAAAAAAGATTAAGATTGGCATGATGGCACATGCCTGTAATCCCAGCTACTTGGGAGGCTAAGGCAGGAGGGTCACAAGTTTGAGGCCAACCTGGGCAACTCAGTGAGACCCTTACTCAAAAAATAAAAGTTGGATGTGGTGGTGCATGACTGTAATCCTAGTACTTGGGAGGCTGAGGTAGGAGGATTGAAGAGTCTGGACTGTGTAGGGAGTTTCAGAACAGGCTGAACTCACAGTGAGACCCTGTCTAAAAAACATAAGTAAAAAATAAAAAGGGCTGAAGATGTACCTCAGTGGTAGAACACTTGCCTGACTCCTGGGTTCAATCCCGGTACTGTGTATACATACATACACACATACATACACACATACTAGGTCTAACTAACCAAGAAAGAAGTTAAACATTCTAAACTTAATTATACTGAACTGGGATAAGATATTTCAGTATGAAATTATGTACATAATATGATCTGTATATGAAGCCCAAGAGAATATAAGCATTCCAGATTCTTTCTAGGATTTCTCAAGCTGAACATGACACCTTTATTGTGCTTTGGGAGATTCACTGAATTTAATTAATTAGCTATGTTTTTAAAGGCTTAAATTACATTTATGAAAGTAGTTCTTTAATTAAACAAGAAAAGCATGTCATTCTCCGAAGGTAGATGAAAGCTGCAGTTCTTTAAATTGATTACATCACACTTTTCCCCACAATGAAAACAATTCATTTCCTAAAGAATGAAAACAGTATTTTGATTTCTGAAGTTAGTATCTGCTTGGGTGTTTGGTTACTAGTTTTAAAAATGTTCTGAAACAGGGCCGGTGAGATGGCTCAGTGGCTTAAGCGCCTGCCTGGCAAGCGCGAGGGCTCGAGTTCGACTCCCGGAACCCACATACGAAAAAGGGGCCGGTGATATCGCTCAGCGGCACAGGCGCCTGCTGGCGCGCGAGGTCCTGAGGTCGACCCCCCGGTACCCACAAAAAAAAAAAAAAAAAAAAAAAAAAAATGTTCTGAAACAGCTGTACATACCCATGAATGTGTATTTGCTGGGGACTCGCACAAAAATGAAAATTACTTGATGTATTTCTACACTCACATTTCTCTTCATTTGAAAATAATCAATACATTTACAAAATTAATTATCAGAGTACATAAAGAATATTACACAAATTTGGCCAGGCACAAGTTAAGGAGGATATCAAAAGAGGTTCAGAATAAATATTTTGTATTTGTCTTCCAGTAAGTTTCCTTTCTGTCTTTTAGCATGGTCATGAAATTAAACAGAAAGAGAACACTAAAGGCTATTGGCGGTCATTATGGGGTTCACTGAGTTTCAAATACAAACTGAGGCTGAGAGCAGGTGGTACAGGCAGTGTGTACATGTGTGTTATCTATTCATTTATGTAAATTATCTTTATATGTGTGTATGTGTGTTCCATGTACAACATATATTCTACCTAGAAATTAATGAGGATTACTAAAAATGGATGCCACCCAATTGTGCTGGTCTTTTGCCTACAAATATGGGCACACATAGGATCAATGATCACTAGCTGGCTTGAATTTTGATAGTAGGCAGGTCTTACTCCCACAAGTATGGATTCTACACCAGTACCTCTGGTGTCGCTTTGGGTTCCTGAAAGAAAAATGGTGGGCCAGAGGCTCATCTTCTTGGAATGTTTTGCTTGTTTTTGGAGGAGAGCGGAGTGACTTCATTTACAACCTGCAAAATCATGCTGTTAAATGTACAATTCAGTGGTTTCAGCATATTCACAGTTATGCAACAATCACCACTGCCTAAATCCACAAGATTTTCACCATGCTCACTGTTTTAAGGTTTAAATGTATACCAACACTATTTTTCCCCTTCCTTGTGGTTGAGATTGAAGTGTTGAATACAAGTGAATGTAATGATAGAACATGAGAATGTAGATGTTTGCATATGTTATAAAAATAGGCACAAAGCACATGTTTAGATTGATACAGCAAGAGGCATGACTGCTGAGAGCCTCTGTTACATTACTGGGTCTTTAATTCCAACTCTGGCTTTTCTGAAATTGTCCTTTCATCCATCCCTTTTTTCTTTCTTTTTTTTTGTACCGAGAATCAAACTCAGGACCTTGCACTTGCTAGGCAGGCGCTGTGTCACTGAGCTATATCCTTGGCCCTATCCCTTTTCTGTTTGATACTGGGTCTTGTTATGTTGCCCAGGCTGGTCTTGAACTTGTGAGCTCATGATCCTCTTGCCTCAGCTGCCAAGTAGCTGGGACTACAGTGTGTGCCACTCATCTATCTGCCTGAAATATCCCTACCAAATCCAACAGAAACAGCATCAAACTGAAATATATCTTAGAATATCTTGTATGCATCCTTCATGACACTGCTGGGCATTTAAGAAAAATGATTACCACAGTGTCCCTAACTCTCTTGCCATATGGCAAGAGAGAGGCTGGGCATGGCTCTATAAGCAGTGTGAGTCCCATAAGGAGGGGTGCTACTGATCACTGCAATGCCCTCAAAGACTTTCCCCAGTTGTTCATAAACTAGGTTCCCAGTCCCAAATCTAGGAATTATAAAGTGCTCATTCCTAGTACAGAGATCTTATTCTTGACAAGATTAAATTTAGAAGATCCTGAAAGGTATTTTCTAAGATACTTTACTGCTCTAATTCAGGTAATTATAATTAGTTTCTTAAACTAGATATTGATCATGTGAAGGATCAAATCTGTTGATGGTTAGAAACTATGCTGTCAGGGGCTGGGGATATAGCTCAGCAGCACAGCGCCTCTCTGGCAAGTGTGAGGTCCTGAGTTCGATTCCCAGTACCCACCCCCAAAACTACGAAACTATGCTGTCAACTGTGTTGTCAAACTATGTTGTGATCTATCTTGAAAATGTAATTATAACTTCAGGATTGTAACTTTACAAAATATATCACCAGGAAAAACATATAGACATTATTAAAGGGTACAAGAATATTAGTTAAATAATATATGAGAAGCTATTACTGTAATCCAAAAGAAAGAACTATAGAGGGTATCTGATATATGCAAATAAGAGGTCATAATACTGAACTTAAAAGTAGTATTTGCTTTCAAAACAAAAACAAGAAAGTTTAACTGTATACCCTTCAATTAAAAACTATACTGAAAATCTTACATAAGTATTTTAAAAAATAATATACATCATATTATTTATCTGTACATACCTGCTTGGATACAAAAAGGATTTACGACTCAATAATAGTTTAGTCCCTGCCAGTTTTTGAATGTACAAGTTTGGTTTTCATTTCTTTCTCTTCTCTCTTTTATTTGAGAGCACTGTTCACAGATTTTATTCATAATTATTGTGGCACTAAGAAAATTAGAATGATACAAGTAGTAGGAAAGTTTCATTTTGGATCTTTAATAATATAAAAATAATATTTTACCATTACTAGTTTCAAGCCTTTCTAAACCAGTCTGTTACAGGATCTACATTAAGATTGGACTCATTGAGGTAATAATGATGTTGGGAATCATGAGCACCTTACCTGCTAATAGTTGTCTACCATAGCTATTCATAGGATTTTATTATCAGTTCTTAAGCCTGTTCTATAAACAAGAGGAGAAACATACTGATTAATGTGAGATGATTAGGTAACAATACCTAGGAGAGATATGAGGACAGTCTGAGGGACTGAAGGGGAAGGCCCATATGATTATAATAATTCTTGGATGATTCAGTAGTAAATTTCATAAACTAATAATAAACATACTTACTGAACACCAACTATGCTCTGAGTACTTAACATATAGCATCTCTCATCTTCACAACGGTCCACCAAGAAATCATACACGCTACACATTTTACACATGAGAAATAGGTTCAACATTTAGTCCAAAATGCTGAACAGTAGCATAGATATTAAAACCCCCAAGTAGGATTCCATATCCTAGCGGGATACATGCTTTAGAGAGCCAGGATTTGAAATCCGGTCTGACTACAAAATCCACACACAGCTTCCATCATGCTCCTCTGTCCACAATCCATGCTATTCAATTCAGCAACAAAGTAAAGACACACTGTGTGACTCTGGTGTCCATGTCCAGCTCTCTAACCACATGAAGACAACTCTGGTTATAAAAGAGGAGGTCATGCCACAGTGATTTCATGATTAATGCCACAACGGTACTTTTCTTAGCAGGACATTTTGGCATTGGTAGGGTAATGATGTGAAGAGGGAAGGCACTACACTGTATGAGTCTAAAGAATTAGAGCATGTTGAAGAGAGACAATAATATTTCACATAGAAAAAGTACAGCATTGGCTCCAGGGACCAGTGTTGCTCAGTACCATCAAAGAGGTCTACCTTCATGAATGGCCCAATTTTTACAAAACACAACTAACTAGGATATTAAACTGAAATCATTTTAACACTGCAAACTATAGACAGATGTCACTGTTATCTGTCAATTTGTGGAAATAAATGTTGCGACAAACACCATTACTGTGCTTGATATACCTTTGTGCCTTTTATTTTTCCTTCTGAGTGAGTTTGTATTTTTTAACATTTGCTACAGACAGAGGTAAATTCGAAACATCCTTGTGTCAGTCTTGGAACAGTTCACCTTCTAAAAGTCTCTGTGGAAGTGATCATGCACAGCTAAAACAGTACTTTGCCATTTTCCTTTTTTTTTCTTTCATTTTTGAAAGTAGAAAGCCACTTTCTTTCCTTTTCCCTCTCTTTCTCTCAGCTTCTTATGAAGAGTCCCAGTACAAATGCAACAGCTGGAGTTACCTACAAATATACAAACTGAAAGAAAAGAAATATGGTTGGCTACTGAAGAGTCTCAAATGAAGACATACATGGACAGTTAGCATGTTCAAACAGCATCTAAGCCAATCAGAGTGGAACAGAGGGAACTGGACTTGCCACAGATGCTGCTACATAGGGTGAAAAAGTACTTTGCTGACAGGTGCAAAGTGGCTCCCCTACCTTGTATCTGTCCATTGGGTCTTCCTGTTGCAGCTGACTCTCCCGCATTGTCTGATATTCTTTTTCATATTTCTTCAGCTTTTTGGTTGGTACCTGCAAAGTTTGAAGAAGTGCCTGTTAGATAAGACTATAAGTTAGGAACATTTTTAAATGTTATTCCCAATTATGTTTCTAGCATTCTAAAGGAGCATTCCTAACTCAAAGTTAAGGGGGTGAGGGATCTAGATGCTAGAGTAGGGCCTGGCAAATTTTTCCTATAAAGTTCTAGATAGTGCGAATCTTAGACTCTACATTGTCGGGGTCACAACCATTCAACTCTGTTGTTACGGTACAAAAGTTGTCCCAGATGATACATACGGAAATGTGTGGCAGAGTTCCAACAAAGCTTTTTTTATAAAAATAATCATAGTTTACTCATCTCTGTTCAATAATTTGGCTGGTACCATGACCTTGTCTTATATATGTATTTAACAGTGGCATTTATTTTAACTATCTTTAGGTATAATTCACTCATAATCTTTTATCTTGAAAATAAAAATTATTTTATAGAAATAAACTGAACAATAATAAATATTTCTAAATGGAGTTAATATACTGAAAAGATTCTAAAGTTTGATGCTGAAACTTAAATACTAAATTTCATTGCATTCCAGTGTACTAAGTATAATAACAGAAAATCATCTAAACAATACATCTTTTTCTTACTAAAATTATGTTATCTTCAAAAGACAATAGTTTACTTTTTCCTAAAAAGACCAGAATCTTACAGGATCTTAGAATTTTACCAATGAACAAGCATAGCATAGCATAAAAGTCATGGAATTTGGCACTAAATAAATGAGGGTTTGAATGCCCACTACTTATTTATGAACTGTGTACTTATTCATGAACCACAATAAACAGGTATTTTAGCACTCAGCCTCAGTTTCTTTATCTATAAAACAGCACGTAAACAAATTTCTACCTCATAATAGTTGTCAGGAGAATTAAGTGATATAACATAGGTAAAGTATCTAAAATAATGCTTGTCTCATGGAAATTTAAAATTTTTTTTTAGAAAAACTATTCAGTCAAAATTAATGTGTTAAACCTATTCTGTTCCATATGGCAGATGAAGTCTACTTTCAGCCTTTCTTTGGACAATCAAATTATAAAATTCCTTTAAATATAAAAAAATTTTCTTTAATGTTTAGATCCCAAAGCAAGAGATTTGAAAAAAGTTTTTTAATTATAAACATGGTATTTTACTGACTTCTTGAAGAGTCAGTGAAGGAAAGAATGACAGTCTCAGTATCTACTATGATATGCACCAAAGATTTTGCCCATTCTAAGCTCTCTAAGGCTATATTTCATATTGAATTAAAAATACAGTATTTAGGAAAAATATGTAATAGATAAATATAAAATATATAATATATACATATATATTATGTGAGAACAAGCGCACTAGGGAGAGAAAAGAAAGAATGAAAAGCTCCCAGCATGAATATGATAATTTAAGTTTTCCGGATTAAGGACAGTTTCAATTTTGTGAAATCTAGCCAGATACTTTGTTAAAAAACAAGGACACCCCTATCATTTTCTTTCTTAGTCTATTTACTTTGTATCGCCATCCAAGAGCCCCGCGAAATACTGGAATTATCTGCTTCTGACGACAATCGGGAAGTTTCAGTCTCAGTGCAAACCCAACAGAAGGTGCGAACCACTCAACAGCCACATGGTGAGGATATTCATATGGTTGATGGGGAAATATCTCCTCGTTAAACAAGAAGTGAAGACGTTCTCCAGGGTGTAACTGAACTGCAAAGCCATGTTGAATACTGCCATTAGGAACGCTAATCCTTGACTGCCCCATCTCCAGAGGCCTGCCGCGGCACACTGTGCCCAACTAGAGTGCAGCAGAAAGAAGGCAGCACCTGCCAAACGTGAGGCTTCACAAATCATTAAATAAACAAGGAAAGTACACAGATCATGTGCTAACAAAGCAGCAACAGTGATGTCCTTGATTTTGATGGTGGGGGCTCAATTTCCTTTCATTTTCTTTTCTATGTATATATTAATCATATACTCAGAAAACCAAAAATAGACTCTTAAGATCAATAGCAAATCACTGACACAAAAATGGCACTGGAGCTAAAGAGAGGAGGAAAGAAGTCTCAGGGTTTTAAGCAGCAACAAGGTATTTCAAGTACATCCCTACAAATGGGCCAATCTAAAGCACTGCAAGGGGCCGGTGAGATAGCTCAGTGGCATAAGCACCTGCCCAGCAAGCGCGAGGTCCTGAGTTCGACTCCTGGAACCCATATAAAGGAAAAAAAGGGCTGATTAGATATCGCTCAGCTGCACAAGTGCTTGTTGGCAACCACGAAGTCCTGAGGTCAACTCCCGGTACCCACATTAAAAAAAAAATAAATAAATAAATAAAGCACCTCGAAGAGAGAATCTACTTTACAGCCACTTACCCATCACATCGGAAACATTTTAGTGTTTTACAGCAGGAATACCATACTGTTGTACTCAATGAATGAGACTACAAAGGGAGGATGTCCAAAAATAAAAATTGAGCTCTTTATTTTAGCTGGTACCCAGCGGCGTCCTCTATGCCAGAACAAAGAGGAGCCCCGGGGGCAGGTAGAGTGTAGTTTTTATAGTAGCAAGCAGTTGTACAGAAGCCAATAGCGACGGTTAATAAAGTAATTTTACAAACTTATTGGTTAGGCTTTTAGGCGCGGGGTATTTGGCATTATTTCATTGGGCAAAAGGAACATCTTATTATGGGTTGCCAGAGGCGGGAAGGTGCATTTCGTCACTATGGGGGAATCTCAACTTAAACAGAAAGGAATTTATCTAGCCTAAACAAAGGAGAGGCTTATCTAATGGTATTTGGCGGGAAGCAGGAGCCGGACAGGCGAAATGGTGGTTTGTTCATAAGATGGCATTAGCCTTGTCAGGTTACAACACATACTACTGGGTACCAGGCTGAATATCAGTCCTATGTGTAAGTGTTCTCTACACAGTTCTAAATGGATCCATTTATTGATAGCTGAATTACATATTGCAAGCTTGTTTCTAGAGAATTCTTTTAAAACCTCATTTTTAAAATTCACACTAATACTGAGATTGTTTTTCACATGTAAAAGAGTTTTCTCTTAGAAGTCAAACTTGCTATTTATGTTAATAGGTTTATTTCAAACTGAACTTTTTTAAAAAATGGATTAAACACCCTCAATAAGCTAATCCTCTCCCATCTGGCTGAGATGCTAGGATGTTTGGCTTCATCTTGTTCAGGGAAGCAGAGCAGGTTCCCAGAACAACACGTTGCTAGGAAACCCTCCAAGCTTATTTATCTTGTGTTGTGGGGTGATATTGAGCATCCACCTGTAATTGGCACAATGCGAAATGGGGGAAAGGGTGAAAGAGGAAGAAAAGAGAGCTGATATGACACTCTTGTTATTTATGAGGTGCTCAAAGAAAATAGATTACCTTAAACACTATCTTTCAGGACAGAACTGTATTTTCTTTTAGGGAATGGAATACTGAAGTTTGAAATTGTTTTTATTGGAGAAAGGAATTTTTAAAGAAAACCTCTTCAATACTGTTATGTAGTTTTAATTAAAAGAACAAATCCTCAAAAAATCCACAACTGTTTTATGAGTGCAACTAACAATAAGCACTCATCCCTTCAATATGGTATTTATTAAAAACAACCAAGCAAATAAATAGAAAAAGGAAAAAGGATATCCAACCTAGGCAAGACAATCTTAATTACAGTAGGGATCATTTAAATATCCAGCCAAGGCTTGACATTTTGGACTTGGCAACTACATTTTGGGAAGACAGCATTTTAAAACATAACCAGTACTTAAACCTTTATATCATTTATGATCTTTTAAAGATAGTTTACAATGTGCCTGGCCCTGACCTTTAAATTCATATCATAAATAACCATTTACACAGAATTAGTAAATTCAAGCTGCAGGGGAGACCGCCTGTGGTGCAATCACTTTCTTTAGGATGAGGAAGCCAAACAAAGTGGCCAGAGAACTATGGGTGGAGCCAGGGCTGTGGCCAAGCAATCTGGAGGCTGGGTGGGTCTGGCCCCTGTAGCCTCCATGCCACTGCTTCCTTTGCCTTGTATTGGGCATTTTTCAGATGAAAAATTTAGTCTTCAATTTTAGTCGTTCAAATTGTATTGTCATTATTTTTGCCACATCCAATGACATTTTACTATTTTTCTTTAAATAGAGTTATTTTTTTAAGCCAGGAAGGTGTTACACTACACCTTGTAGTGCTGGTACACTACAGCACTTTTGGAGGCTGAGGTAGAAAGTTTGAAAATTTGAGCCCAGCCTGGCTAACTTAGCAACTGAGTGAAACCTGGCCTAAAAAAACAAAAACAAAAACGATAAAGGGTTGGGGATGTAGCTCAGGATGAAGGCCCTGGGTTCAACTTGCCCCCAAGAAAACAACTTATATTCAACACGAATTTATTTTATAAAATAATCAGTTTGGAAATAGCAGTTAATACAGAACAACGGTCTCTCAAAGATGCTGCATTCTAATCCCTAGACGATGTGTATTACTACCTTACATGGCAAAATGGATTATGCAGGTGTAATTAAAGTTAAGGACCTTAAGATGGTAAGATAATTTTAGATTACTGGGAGGACCCAATGAAGTCATTAAAGAGGGCAATCTTTCTAGACTTCATTCAAAGAAAGATGTGTTACTGCAGAAGGGCCAAAGAAATCCCACATTGCTAACTTTGAAGACAGAAGCAGAGTTCCCAGAATTAGGAAATGTGAGCATCCTCTAGACCTGGAAAAGGCAAAGAAATGAATTCTCTCCAAGACCCTCCAGAAAGGAATGCAGTCCTAACACCACCTTCATTTTAACCCAGTGAAACCCACTAAGACCTCCCAAACTGTAAAATAATAAATTCATGTTCTTTTAGGCATTTAAGTTGTAGTTATTTGTTATGGTAACAGTAAGAAACTAAAACAACATATTAGAAGTAATATCTACTCTTAACAGAGCTATTAAATGCTTACAAACAAAAAGTGGAAACTCCCAATGATGTCGGTGGTAGGGCGTGCCAAGCTCGCTGGGGAAATAGTGGGACCTGTCAATTACAAGATCCCAGGACAGCACCAAATAATTCCCAGGACCCCATTATGTGGAACTTCTTGCTGGCTCTCACGAGATGTGGAATGCAAAAAAAATGAGACGAGCCGCCACCAGGACCTGTCATGATTTCTTTTATTTTTGCTTTTATACTTTCCTCTTTTTGTTCGGCCAAAGTTCACTCTACAGAGCTACCTTTGTCCCTTACCCCTTCACCTATAACTTTTCAAATAAACTTATGGCACTGTTTTTGGCTGGGCTCATCCAATTCTTTGAGGCAAAAAGGACCTGCAATACTTGTAATTGGCGAGCCATTTTTAAAGGAACTACCTGACAACACCAACACTTTTGCTGAAAGCAAAATAAAAACTCCCTTGCCCTTCATTTTATAACCAACTGTAAATATGTCAGTATAAAATTAACTGTAATTGTTTTTTTTTTTTTTTTTTTGTGGGTACCGGGGGTCGACCTCAGGACCTCGCGCGCCAGCAGGCGCCCGTGCCACTGAGCGATATCACCGGCCCCTTTTTCGTATGTGGGATCCGGGAGTCGAACTCGGGCCCTCGTGCTTGCCAGGCAGGCGCTTACGCCGCTGAGCCATCTCACCGGCCCTAACTGTAATTGTTAACCCTCATAAATATCAGGATACCAAACCATACACCAGGAAGCAAAAGATAAAAACCACTCTGCTTCAGCCAATGTGCCAACTCATGTGGTCTGTTTTCTCCCTCATATTACTAATCCCAACTGGTTGTGATACCTGTATTTGTTAAGTTGTACTCAGTTCTTGCTAAGGACCTCTGTAATATCCACTGGCATTTTCGTTATGGTTTTATTGTACTCCATTTTTTTTTTTTTTTTTTTGGTGGGTACCGGGGGTCGACCTCAGGACCTTGCACGCCACTGGGCACCCTTGCCGCTGAGCGATATCACTGGCCCTTTTTTCGTATGTGGGTTCCGGGAGTCGAACTCGGGCCCTCGCGTTTGCCAGGCAGGCGCATATGCCACTGAGCCATCTCACCGGCCCTGTGCTCCATTTTTTAAATGACTGTTCAGACCCTCTAAAATGATTTCATGATCAGCACTTTGAAGGACACTACACTAAATCAAATGGTTTTTTGTTTTCATCTATTCCCGATGGTAACATTTAATGGGTTATAATTCTACATCACTGGGGAAGCTTTATGAACTTCACTCTTCATGATCAATACCCTCACCTGGCTTTTACCAATGAGAGTGAGTCTTATTCAACTGTTATCAGGAAATAAAGAAAGGAGCCTAATAAGTTTAAGAAAAAGGGGAGTGGGAAGGGGATGGTGAGGAGGTGTTAGTGACCTTCAGTCACAGGAAAGGAGAAAGCACAGTAATTATTCACTTGCCTTACTCTTTATGCTGATCATGCTGGCCTCAGCCAGAGATATGGGAGAGAAAGACTGCAAAAGAGTACAGGTTGAATATCCCTTATAGGAAATAATTGGTATCGGCAGTGTTTCAGATTTTGGAATATTTGCACATACAGGGAGTAATCAAAAGATAAGGTGAATGTTTAAATAAAAACTTATTAAAGTAAAAGACATTTTGCCATGAAAAATAAGGTAAAATATGTTTGAAGCAAGGGGAAACATTTTGAATATTCTGAGGGGGAGTAAAGGCAATATGTCTTTTACTGTAATGAATTTTAAATGCAAACATTCACTGCATTTTTTTTTTCCTGTTTTTTGAGATAGGGTCTTACTGTATAGTTCAGGCTGGCCTTGAACTCACTATGCAGCCCAGGCTGACCTTGAACTCACTACAATCTTTCTGCCTCAACCTCCCAAGTGCTGAAATTATAGGCATATACCACCATGCCCAGCTCACTGCATTTTTTTTTATCACATATCATCAATCAACCATTTGCAGCAATTTTAGCTAAACAAAAATACTATGATGTGTTCTCATTCACCTTATTCACTGAATCCGACACCATGTAACTTCTGGCTCTTCCTTACAGTAAAAATATCTTGAAGTATAAACATTTTGAATTCGGGACATCAAGGCAGCTGTGACATTTTTTGCAACTAAAGACACTCATGAAAGGGCTCTTGCAGAAGTGCTTCAGAAAGTGGTAAGAATGATGTGATAAATGTGTTCAAAGCAAGGGAGAATATTATGAAGGGGATTGATGACAATGTGTCTTTTACTGTGACAAATTTAAAAAAATTAAACATTCACTATTTTTTTTATCATACCTCATATATCATGAGGTATCTTGGGAATGAGAACCATGTATAAACATGAAAATCATTTATGTTCATATATACCTTATACACACAACTGTAAGGTGATTTTATACAATAATTTTATTGTGCCTGTGTTTTGACTACATGTCACATAAAGTGATGTGTAGTATTTTCCACTTCTGGCATTGTGTCAGTCCTCAAAAAGTTTCAGATTCTGGAGGATTTCAGATTTATGATTTTCAAATTAGGGAAGCTCGATGTGTATACTCAACTTTCTTTATTCCCAATTTCTCTCACTTAGAGTCTATATTTTTTATTTTTATATATGACTCAGGTAGATTGAGTATGTATTAATTATGTAGTATATTAATTTTAAATAAACTTGCCTTAATAATCTTTATCTTGCTAATAGTGCCTACCAGAGTTATCATTCTACTTTGTATTTTTTTTAATGTGGGTACCAGAAGTCAAACTCAGGACCTCGCACTTGCCAGCAGGTACTTGTGCCGCTGAGCGATATCACTGGCCCTTTTCTTCCCTTACGTGGGTACCGGGAGTCGAACTCAGGACCTCGTGCTTGCCAGGCAGGCGCTTATGCCGCTGAGCCATATCACCGGCCCACCTACTTTGTATTTTTACTGTCATTATCTTGATAGTATTAATATTTGAATTTCACATGGATTATTTTTCATAAAACCTTTTTTTTTTTTTTTTTTGGTGGGTACCGGGGGTCAACCTCAGGACCTTGCACACCAGCAGGCACCCGTGCCGCTGAGCGATATCACCAGCCCTTTTTTCATATATGGGAACCGGGAGTCAAACTCAGGACCTTGTGCTTGCCAGGCAGGTGCTTATGCCGCTGAGCTATCTCACCGGCCCAATAAAACATTTATCTTACAAATATGATTCAGATTTCCTGATTAGCAAAGATAATCTTTGTACATTTAGGAGATCAAGTGATCTTAGCTGTGGATAGTCAATGTCAGCAATGTCCTCCCAACATCGTGACAATTAAGATGCCTATACATCCTTCCAAACTGGGGGTGGATGTTGAGGGCTCGAAAGTTTGAAGGGCAGATGCTCAGTTTGGGATCTGTACTGAAAATTACTGAGGAAGCCTGTCAGTAAAGAAGGGAAGAGGCCTGGCCAGCTTGCAAGGTTTTATCATTGTATTGGTATCTCCTGAAGTTGTGAAGTTTGATGTGACATAAAGTTATGTTAAAAGATTCCTATAAAAGTTATAGAAGTTGTAACTCTGATGTTAAGTTAGGCCGAACTATACCGTGGCCATTAGGGCTCTAACCTATTAGATTAAGTTTCTGTTTTAGGCAGATAAGTGTCTTAAGTTTCTGTTTCCCCACCTCAGGGCAAATTCCTGGAAATCATGTGACTTGGCCTGTTGCCAAGCCCGCGCCCGGGCTCCTTTGTCTCCTTTGTTAGCCTTTTCTCCAAACTGATTGGTTGCCCGTTTGCTAAATTCCTCTATCTATAGGTTCCCCTAAGTAACCAATGAATGTACTAATTACCCTTTAACTCCTTGCAATTGGCTTCTGTAGAACTTCGCTTGCCTATCCCTCATTACCATACCCAACCCTATAGAAACCCCTTGCTCCTGCCCTGGGGGGTCGCCCTATCACGTTCGCTGGGTGACCCTACGCCGGTGTAGCCTTTCAATAAACCCCGTGCTTTTTACATAAGAGCCTGTGTGGTTCTTGGAGCGTCTCCCTTCTGGGACCCCTCTTCCGCGGACGTTACAAAGTCTGTGTCCCTTTGCTGGTTTTGATCAATAGTAAATGGCATTTTTAAAAGTGCCAGGTCAAAAAATTTCATAACAGTTTTACAGTGATAACTTAGAAAAAGAAATCTATATTTAATCTTCCCAACAAGAATATTTAGCAAGTGTTATTCAGATTTTACAAATAAGGAAACCAGCCGTGAACCAGGTATAAAGGTGATGCTTGTAATCCCAGCACTATGGGAGACTAAGGCAGGGGGATCGAAAGTGCAATCCCAGCCCAGGCAACTTAGTGAGACCCCATTACCCACCGCCCACCACCAAACAACAACAACAACAAGACCTGCTGGGATGTAGTTCAGTGTGAAGGTCCTGGGTTCAGTCCCCAATACCAATAAGGAAAGTGAAGAGCCATAACTTGCCCAAGACCATGCAGCTGGCAAGAGTCAGAAATGGGATCCAGACAGCCTCTAGACCATGCCCTCTTTTTTTTTTTTTGTGGGTACCGGGGGTCGACCTCAGGACCTTGCGCGTCAGTAGGTGCCTGTGCCGCTGAGCGATATCACCGGCCCTTATTTCATATGTGGGTACCGGGAGTCGAACTCAGGACCTCACGCTTGCCAGGCAGGCGCTTATGTTGCTGAGCCATCTCACCGGCCCCGAGCATGCCCTCTTTAAACTACTAGCTGTACTGTCTGGGACCAGAGGATGAAGGCAGAGCTACTAAAGAAGCTCACAGACTAGACAAATGCCAAATACCATGCACTTTCAAAAGTACAACAGCAGATGTTCATAAAAGGTACAAGGGGACATCTCGGGGAGGGAGGGAGGAACATTTCTATAAGAAGGATTTTCATTACAACTGGTTTAGGCAAGTTTCCTTGCCCAGTTGAAAAATACAGTACTTCCCCTGTGCTCAAAATTAACATTGGGCCATTAGCTCATAAGAGCTATTATTTAGGACTTAAGGATTCTGATACTCTATTTTAAACATAAAAAAAAAATTTTTTTTTTTTTTTTTTTTTTGTCTTTTTAAGACAGGGTCTCACTATGCAGTTCAAGCTGGACTTGAGCTCACTTTGTAGCCCAGGCTGATCTCGAAGTTGCAACAATCCTCCTGTCTCAGCCTCCCGAGTAGTGGGATTACAGGCATGCACCACCATGCCCGGCTCAAGAATTTTTAAAAAACTGATTCATGGATGCAAATGCTGATAACATAAATTACTGTTTATTTTTTAAAAACAGGCTGGTATGAACTCAGGTAAATTTTTTTTTTTTTTTTTTGTGGGTACCGGGGGTCGACCTCAGGACCTCACGTGCCAGCAGGCACCCGTGCCGCTGAGTGATATCACCGGCCCTTTTCTTGTATGTGGGTACCAGGAGTCGAACTCAGGACCTTGCTCTTGCCAGGCAAGCGCTTATGCCGCTGAGCTATCTCACCGGACCCTGGGTTAAAATTTTTTAAAGTGAATGTTTTTGTTGTTCATAAATTCAAGGGCCTAAAAAAACTAATATAACATGTCAAAGGTGCTTTCATTCACATCCAATTTCTTAGGATGAATATAAATTACTCCACTTAATATAATCATTGGATTAAAACATAGATTAGAAATACAGCATCACATTCCTTTGACATTTAGGAGGGGGGGCTAAGGATTTTTAAGTCAGAATCATAGTTACTTCGGCAAGAACTTAAGATCCAGATAACAGATTAGTAGCAAAAGAAATTCTAACAGTTTGCAACTGTGTAATGGATTTGGGAAAAAGTAGATAGAAAGGCATCAAGAGAAGACACTTAGGAAAGAAGAGAGACCATGTCCTATAGGTTTCACCTAATCCTCTTCCTATTGGTCAGCAAAAAAAGCTACTTTGACTTTTTTAGCTTCTGGCACAAAGGAACTGTTGGTCAATCATATTTTATTCCGTGAGGTTAAAGAAAAAAACCTTCATAGAAGAGTCTATAAATGACTATATCAAGTATATTCTAACACATCAGGAGCATAATGGTTTAAGCAGGCAGGGATAGAGAATGTATTTATCTCTAACTGCAACTCTAACACACATCCCAAGGCCTACAGCCATTCAATTACTAGGTATTCGCTTCCCGAATTCACACTAACATGTAATCTACAGTGCTGCACTTGTTTTTGTCTCCTTTGATGCATCTAGATTTCCCAATTACTCAGGCTTATGGTGCATACACCTGTGACAAGTTCCTGGACTTATTCATGAATAATTATATGATGATGTGAGGCACTTTCCAACATTCACAGCTCACTCCAGAATGTACGGTGCTCAACAAAGTATCCATGAAAGCTTTGAAATATTGATTTCTACTTCCTTTTTACCACATTCAAAGTTGTCTTGTCTGAATGTTATAGCAACTGTAGGAGACTCCTGCATTTATAGGATCTGCTTATCTGTTCATTCAGCTACTCTTCTCTAGTCCTGTAAGTCTATTTTTTTTTTAATGTGGGTACTGGGAGTCGAACTCAGGACCTCACGCTTGCCAGGCAGGCACTTATGCTGCTGAGCTATCTCGCCAGCCCTATAAGTCTATTTTTGCATACTATTTTTGTATAACTCTTTGGCACTTAATGCTGTAGAGTTTTCTTATCAATAAGTAATATCTACAGGTAAAGAAACTTCTGCATTAAGTGTTGACAACTCCCAAATTTAAGGTTTCCAGACTAGAACCTCTACTGAGCTAACCCTACATATCTAACAGTTAACTTCTTATCATCACTTGAATGGTTCACAATTGAGAAATTTTAAACCTGGACTCATGCCTCACCCTGAACCTCCACCTATTCTTCCATTATTTATTTTTCATTAAGAAGTTCAAGTCAGAAACTGAGCAGTCACCTTTGACCTCTCCCCCAGGAACACTCAAGACACCCAACCACTACATAGTACACAGGACGCCTCCAAAATATGGCTCTATCTTGGCATCTCTCTTTGAACCTCACTGGTAGTGCCATGGCTCAAGCCATAATCAACTCTTATCAGGACTACTGCAATAACCAGCGAACTAGTCTCCCATGTCCACGCTTGCTCTACTCCAAATCTTCTCACTACAGGCAGCCAAAGTCCTTTTATCAGATGCATGTATGATGTCACTCTCCTTCCTAAACATTTTTAACTGCTTCTCTTTACACATAGGATAAAGAAAGAAATTCCTGGCACAGCTCTGCTGGTCCCACAGGATCTGGTCTCTATCTGTTTCTTCCCCTTACTCTCACTGTCTACATTTCTAAATAGCAAGAGGTGATCATTAGAATTTCTTGTCCTATTTATTTCTTCACCTCATAGTTTTGAAAGACTTATATCTGTGCTTCATTTTTATAGTGCGGGTATGCCAGGCGTGATGGTGCATGCCTGTAATCCCAGCGCTTGGGAGGCTGAGGCAGGAGGATCACTTAGAGTTCAAGGCCAGCCTGGGCTACATAATGAGCTCCAGGCCAGCCTGAATTACAAAGTGAGACCCTCTCTCAAAAAAAATTCACAAAAAACAAAAACAAAAAACCCCACCAAAAACCCAACAAAACAACACCAAAAAAAAAAAAAAAAAAAAAAAAAACCAACTATAGTGCAGGTATATAACTTATTACAAAATGAATATATATGTGTTGGAGGTGTGTGCTCAAATGACTTTTTCTAACAGAGATGGACGATCAAAGAGTTTGGACACAACCAGTCTTTGTTCCAGCCACACTGGACTTCTTTTATTTCCTTTAATACATCATGCTCTGTCCTCCCTCAGGCTGTTGTTAGGCCAGACACAGCATGTTCACAGTATGATTCTGAATCAAAAGGTCTGAGGTGTGGTCAGGCACTTTTATTTTTACAAAGCTCCCCAGGCAATTCTGATACGTGGTCCATTTGAAAACCGATACAGGAAAATACTGAGTCCCAGAATGGGAGAATTCCAGTATTCATCAAAGTGTCTATGTCAAAAACAGGTAAGAGAGCGTTTTATGAATTGGCCTCAAACTACAACTACCAGTTTTTAAGGTAGTATCTATTCTGAGTTTCAAACAACATATTTACAAGTAAACTTTAGGAGAAAATAAACTGTAAGACTAAGGAGGTCTATTTTTAATGTTCTAAAATATTACAAGAATCTCTTTATATGAGCATTTTGGTTACAAAGACAAAATTAAGTTTTGAAGATGGGAAGTATCATACTCCAAGAGCAGTGATTTGAGCAGAACAGTTTTTTCTTCCATTTTGTGTACAAGTTTGCATTTGAAACTTTGCTCTGCCAAATACCAGCTATATAATTTTTATAAGCAATTAGTTTAAGCCTCTTACACAGAATTTCAATTTTTTATGTTTTGTAATGGAATAACATAATAGTTACTACTACAACCATCTCCTCTTATTGAGCACATAATGCACGTCACAGCACTGGGCTAAGCATTTAACATGAACTTTAAGCCTCACAAAAATGAGCCGGTATTATGTCACCCATTTTATAAAGTAAGTACACTGCAAAAGGCTAAGTAACATGCACAGGCACCATAACAAAGTCAAACCCAACAGGGCTTTCTGATACCAAAGCTAAAGCCTTAACTTTAGCACCATCTGTGACCATCATCTGTGCTGCTAGTCATCTAGATGCCACACCTGGTTCTCAAACCCAGGGCCTTGACCAGTCTTATCAGTAGCACGTTGCAACGAAATGAGCTACTCAACTCAAAGATCAGTATAGTGTTATTTTAACACCTAAGTGGGAGATAATGAACATAAAATACTTGTCATATTACATGCCATAAAAATATGAACACCCACCAGGTGTGGTGGTGTATGCCTAATAATCTCAGCTCTCGTGAGGCTGAAGCAGAAGGATCACTGTGAATTTGAGGCCAGCCTAGGCTACATAGTAAGTTCAAGGCCAACCTGAACTACATAGTGAGACCCTGTCTCAAAAAAAACAAAACAAACAAGTAAACAAACAACCCCCCCCCACACAACATCTTTACCCTGATACTTCTGGTCAAGCTAGAAAAAAGGAAAAGTAATATCTGGGGTGGTTGACTCAGGAATTTAATTCTGGGAGAAGCCTGCTTAAAATTCCTTCCATAAAGTCTTAAGAGGCACAGGCTGAAATGATGTATTTTCCTCCTCTCCCAGCCTTCTGAAACAAAACAAAACAAAACAAAACAAAATAAAAAAAGCATTGAAGGCATAAACCACTCTGAGATTTACAGCTGAAAGTAAATCGCCCTTAAGTATTGGATTCAGTCAGTGCTTCAATGGAACACTTTTTGAGGCCCACATCTTTCTTGAGAATGCTCTTCTTTGTGTATTATTTCCTAACCTTCTTCATTTTTTTCTATGACCACTGTGTCCCATAATGATTAAAACAAGTAATGCTGAGCTCTTTTTTCGCTCATATGTAACAGCTACTGTGGGATGATAATTATTCCTTCTACTGATTTTTAAATCTCTTTTTCTAAGATTCTTTGCATTTGAAGGAGAGAAAAAAAAGACATTTAGACTGTTTTTTTTAAGCAATACAAATTCTGTCACTATATTGGTTATCCTCAATTTGGCACTGAACTATGAAAATTCTGATTCTTTTTTCTTTTAAAAATTAAGAAGCAATAATATCTTTAGTGTACGATGTGAACATTTTCACTTTTCTTTTTGGGAGAAATGCTCAAAATCTACTGTAATATCTTGAGTAAAATTCCCTTTCTAAATGACCTTTGGATTAGAAACATCACTGAGAAATTTTAGTATAGCACACGGAGAATAACAGAATGATAAACAAGTACTAAATATGAAGATTGTAAAATTATATATAATATTTATATCACATTAAGTTTGGCTACATGTTGGATGGTATTGGTCTGATTCCAGGGCATAGATTAATCAGATGTAGTTCTAAAACTGGGCTATAGAAGGCCAATAGAGCTGTGTATTCAGAGTGAGCTAATTAAGCTTATTTGAAACTAGACAGCGAGGCAGAAGAGAAAGAATGATTGAGGAGCCAAGTAGGACACTGTTCTCTATTACCATCAAATGCTACACTCATTTGCATAGTGCTTTTGCACCTCATGAGTGCTAAGAAACCTGAAGCAGTATTTTTATGGCCGTTGTATTGGCAATTAGATCAATGGTAAACATATCTCTTGCTAAAAATACCCATATTAGGCAGAAGACTACAGACATTTATGCTGTAAATTTAACTCAAGACTAATGCCTAAGACAATATATATAAATCTATTACATAGATTCAGCTTTACTAGACTGAGGAGGAACAGCTGGAAAGAGAAACAGTTGCCTTTACTGTATTCATCTACCTTTAAAGGCAGCAAATAAATCTGGTTAGAGGTCATCACCAGCAGTATTACACTGCACGATGACTGCATTGGCATTTTTATATATCGATTTCTTAACTTTGAAAGAAAAACTTATCTCAACAACTTTGCAAATTAAAAAAACCATCTACTCATTTATTCAACAAGTATTTATTGACTATTTACTATGTATCAGGCATAGCCATCCCAGGTCATATGTACAATCCACCCCCTCACAGTCCAGTGTGGAGAAAGACCTTAAAGAAATAATCACACAATTTAAATAAATACTCATTTACAAAGTAAACTAGGTGCCCTGAGGGACAAGTAAAGGTGGAACGACACCAGTGCTGAGTTCTGAGTAATTCAGCCAATGAAGAGTGGGGAGAAACAGTGTTCTGGGCACAGGGATTGATGACTACAGCATAGAAAAGGGAAAGACCAGCTATTGTGTACAACTTACCAGCTCAGTGTAAAGGGAAAATCAAGGTCCCTCATTCCAAAACTAGCAATTTCAAGATGGTGTTAGAGCATTAAACCAAATGTGGGGAGCTATGTGACTGCACAGGTCATCCATGAGCCCAGCTCCGGGCAAGATGGATGTGTGTTCAGGACTGCAGGCCAGTTGTTGGAGCACAGCAAAGGGAGGAATCCACAGGTGAGGATGAAGAAGTATGAGAGGTACATGGGCACTAGTGCAAGGTGCGGGGCCTCCAAGGACCATCCAAACAGAGCGCCTACTACCGTCTCCTGCACCACTGACCTCAAAGAGTTGCTGAAGAGCTATTATATAAGCCAGGGTGCTATGTAATTATTCAGCTAGAACTGACAGAAGACAAAGAAGACAGTCTTTGCTTCTAAGGAGCTTACAAATAATTCTATAATTAGCACAGAACCTGCTAAATTCCACAAGAAAGTTATAAGCTCTATTTGTGGGGTAGTCAAAGCATAAAGATTACTCACTTGGGGTAGGGAACTGAACTTTTTCCTTTAGGGCAATGATTTGACCCTACCACTGTAGGAACAGCAAACATATCCAGCACTGTTTATATCTCAGGCATTGTGCTATATGCTTCATACGTAAGTAATTGAGCCTGACATCTACGAGGTAGGTGTTATTATAATCCTCAACATACATAAGAGGAAACAGAGGCACAAAGGGCAAGTAACTTGCCCAAGGTCACATGCCTAGTATGACGGAGATTCATTCAAATCCAGGCAGTTTGGGTCCAAAGTCCCTTCCCTGAACTATATTCTATCACTAACAATATGTTTTGTTTTGCTTTGTTTTAAAATCTGTATTCTATAATTGTGCCTCTTATTATTTTTCCCAGTCTGTTGTTGTCATTTCAACCTTTTTACCTACTTATTTACATATACTGCTTCAAATTGGCTAGGAGATACAGAACAATAAAAACAGTCATTTCAAGGAACTACCCATCTTTATCATCTAGTAGATCACAAGTTTTGGAGCCAGACGTGGCAGAAGCAGCAGCATAAAATACATTTAGGTCTGAATTTCTGAAAGAACAACATAGACAACCCTCTTTTCTCTGCTACTGATGACAATCCCGATCTTTGTATGATAGCCAACTGCTGATCATGCCATTAAGCATGATTTCTACGGACTCACTGGAAACTCTGAAAACTGCATTGATGGAACTTGGGGAACTCACTCATTGGCTTTCAGTGTCCTGAGGGCCCAATGCCAGACCTGCTTCTTATAGAACTGCGAAGTACATGGATGTGCTCATTAATTCAACAAAAGTCTACTGTGCAAAAGGCACTATTCCATGTGCTGTGTGGAGTACAAAGATAAGTTCATCAAGACTTACAGTAGGGCCGGTGAGATGGCTCAGCAGCGTACACGCCTGCCTGGCAAGCGCGAGGGCCCGAGTTCGACTCCCGGATCCCACATACGAAAAAAGGGCCGGTGATATCGCTCAGCGGCACGGGCGCCTGCTGGCACACGAGGTCCTGAGGTCGACCCCCGGTACCCACAAAAAAAAAAAAAAAGACTTACAGTACTTTAACATTTTATTAATATCGTAACAGAAATATCAGCTTCAAGCTATCATGGTATAGAGGACAATGTTTTCTCAAATTCGTCAAGAAATTTAGGTTGGATTTTAAGGATGAGCTAGCATGTAAGAACTGTCACACAGCTGACCATTAAAAACTGTCAGGATTTGTGGGGAGTGGAGCAGCGCAGGTATCAGCTGCCTCCAAGGATTAGAAAAAGGCATGCATAGGTATTTTCCACACTACCTTACTACCAGGTAGAAGCTGTTAGGAGGCAGCCAACAGGCCCAGGGTAATTCATGTCAAGAATCGTTCTGTAAGTGTTAAGTTACTTGGCTTGCTAGATCTTACATGCAATTTATGCAAAAAACCTTGTATAATATTTCTAACCAATCCAATTAAAAAGTACTTCTGTTATCATTTATGCTAATTAGAAAAGCCTCTGGTATAGATTCAAGTATAAGGAGATTAAATTTACAGCAGTTAACTACTAATTAGGGTCTTTGGAAGGCCAATCAACTACTCCCACACTCAGAGTGCTATCCCCATCCCATGTTAGTATGCTTCAAATGTTAATTACAATCATGTACAAAGTATACATGAACACACTGTGTAGGCTGAAGAATTTTCATGTAAATTACAGTCAAGTAGCACAATGAGAGGTATGGAGGGGGTAAGACCTTCCGGATGGAAGGAACAACTCGGTATTGCTTACTTCCTTCTTCAATCCATAAAGCAAGCAGAAGGAAAAGTCTGAAGGCAAAGGCATGGAGCTAAGAAAAATATGAGCCTACTAACTGTGCTAAGCAGTTATGTTTGTCTGTGTGAGGAGCGAGAAGACCTAGCATAATGCACCTGCAGAGCAGGCCGGAAGGAATATACTCAAGCCATATTGTAGACGATCTGGGTTGCCTGAACCTATTCTGTTAGTTTTTAGTTCAGTTACCACACTTTCTGAAATAAAAACCAGACACATGGTTTAACAGATGTTTGCATCCATCCTGGATATGAAAAGCAATTAGGAATATGAAAGAACTAAAAAATAGCAAATAGTTTTGGATTGTTTTAGTAACTTACAGGATTTATGAGTCAGAATATATGACATTAGAACTCCATTTTAAAAAGAAAGCCTTATTAAAGTTATGTTAAGAAGTCACTTGAGGTTTTAAAATAGGGTGGTAGGGCTCAGTACCAGAGGACTTGCCCAGTATTTGTGAAGTTCTCTGATCCCCAGCACCACAGAAATAAATATTAAAATAAAATAAAATAAAATAAAATAAAAATTAGTAACTGTACTTTTAAGAATATTAATCTGGAAATGGTATATATGCTAAACTAGCAAGGAGGGTAAAGAAAATGAGAGAGTATCAATTGAAAACATTTAGGACTGTTGTGAAGACTGTTGTGAAGAAAGTGATAGTAGATGTGGAAAGGAAAGAGCTAATGAAAGAAAGCTTTTTAAAGTACGTCTTTCCAAATCCTTTGTTTGCCAGTGATCTCTCCCCTCCTTGAACTTTTTCAGAATAACTCTATACCACTCATTTAATAATCACATATGGCTGGGATGAGCTTCTCCAGCAGTATGGATTTTCTTAACCCCATTGGTATGCCTTAAGGCAAAAATCCTTACAGAAATTTGGTATCTACTTCAATTTAACACAAAGCTGAATACCTAGTAGTTGCCTAGTAGATTTATTCAGATAAGTATATTCTTAATGTCTGGTATTTCAAATGGAATTTGTTATTTAGAATACTAGAATAAAAAGAGACAGATGAAGACTATGCCCACATATTTTCCTTGAGTATAGGTATTACAGGAGATATGTGATGACAGAGCTAGATAAATGGAAAGACATCGAAATCCATTTAACATAGGATATTTTTGTTACCTAGATGAGAAAATTGTGATAACTAATTAAAATAGCAGTTTTACCTGATATGTTTGACAGAGCCAATAATTATCCCTGCTCTGTGGGGTAATTTCTAAAATAAGGCACAAAAATGAAACTATTTGAGAATTTTGTATGCTATGCAGTTGAACCGTTCCCTAAAACAAAATGCATTTCTTTAAACTTGGAGGAAACAAATGAATAAAAACACTATAATGCTAAATTCTTTTTTTGTGTGTGTGGGTACCGGGGGTCAACCTCAGGACCTCGTGCACCAGCAGGCACCTGTGCTGCTGAGCAATCTCTCCGGCCCTTTTTTCGTATGTGGGATCCGGGAGTCGAACTCGGGCCCTCACGCTTGCCAGGCAGGCGCTTATGCCGCTGAGCCATCTCACCGGCCCAAATGCTAAATTCTTAACATGAAAAATAAAAATATAACTAACTATAAAAGTATGTTGAAGATAATTCTCTAAAACTTGATTGAAAACAATGTTGAATCATTTTTTATGTGTAGAGTAGATCAAATGAGAATATATTTGAAATTATGCTTGGCCATACACAGGTAAAGGAAAAGCTATAAGACCCACTTGGTTTGTGCTCCTCTATAAGGTCTGCTCACTCCAACATACACATGAAAGACTGCTCTCTGAAGTTTGGGGGGGGTGGCATTTATATTTCCATTTCTATGGAAACTGTAAGGCAGCAGAGAAAATAAGGTATGAGGAAATGTGTATTTCAACACCCACTTACCTTCCACCCATCCAGCCCCCCTCATTTCCATGGAAACAGAAGCTGAAAAATCTCCCCAGAAGCGGAAAGTGAAAGCTCACTCACAGACTGCAGCTGTTTGAATGTCAGCTGAGAGCTGCAAACGACAGTTTATAGCTGCTGTTAAAATTTTTAAATGATGTTTTCCCTAATAAATTCCCCACAGTAATATTTACTAGGGGAAACTGACTATAAAGGTAGTGAAAGTAAGAACACTGGAAGGAATTTTTTTGAGGCCTTGTCTGTTGCTGTCTTTCACAATTCCGATATCATTTATCATTTTAAAAAGAATGATTGTAATGGGAAATACAGTGAGATGAAAGTACACTCATGAAGTTACTTGGATGTCACAAACTTCCTCCAAATGGTGGAAGTGAAAAAAGTTCTGAGGAACTAATTAAACAGAGCGAATGGAGAAGGGGGGATCTAATTCAACATTTAAATACTATTTAATTATATGTTATTGCAAGAAACTATGGGAAAATTGTCAGTTACACCCAGAATTGGAATGCTGAGCCCACTGAATTTGGCAAGAGATGTACCCTGTTTTTGGAGTGAATTTTACAAACATACAATATTGCAATCCAAAACACTTTGGTTCCTGAGTTTGAATAGTGAGTTATACATATGTTTCTCTAGCTTCTGTGGTTGAAAAAGATAGATCAGAATTTGCTAATGATCCCCCCCACCCCATGTATCCAAGGGCTTTAGAAAATATATGTTAAATGATTTATAATAGAAATCTATGTTATAAGCTTTTAGCTCTAGGGGAAATATTCTCATTGATAACCTGAAATGAATTCCATCACATGAAACACGGGAAGGTTGAAAAAGAAAAAATATATTTTTGTTTTACACATTCATAACTCAACTTTATCTCTAGGGTATTTTTTTACTCTTTATAGAGAAGTTGCTATCCCAAATTATTCCCTATAACATGGCTTCTACTCACACATGCCTCAGACAAATACAAACGCTGTTGATTTCTAATATAATTCAAAAGAATGGTGTCAAGAGCATTAGCTAACAATAAGAAGTATTCTAATATACTTGTGGAGTCTAAACGTACTTCTTATTCTTATCACAATCGCCAAGGTGATATCTCCAAGACAAGAATATGAGAATAAACTATGGAGGAGCTCCAAGTTATAATACTTAGCTATCACTGTTGACTTGGGCAAAATCTAATTCTATTTATTTCAAGAAGCACACACTGAAGACTTACTCATAACCTAGTACCAGGTACTGGTAATATCCATATTTATGACTAAGATAGATATTCTTTTAGATATCTTTTCTTTTTTTTTCAGTACTGGGTATTAAACCTTAAACCCAGGGCTTTTGCATTCAGCTACATCCCCAGCCCTTTTTTAGTTTTCATCAGTGTCTTCCTAAGTTACCAAGTTGTCCAAACTGGGCTCAAACTTGCAATCCTTCTCCCTCAGCCTCCCAGAATGTTGAGATTACAGGTATGCACCACCACACCTGGTTATATCAATTTTTAAAAAATAAGGTAGTGCTAATTTTAATCTTATAAAAGAAATATGGTAGTTCTTTCTCATCTCTCACTACTATACACCTTGATATAGGTGAAGGTTGACCTACATGAAATATAAGTGACTTCAAGGACCCAGAATGAGTCTGTAAATATGGAACCTAAGTAATTGGTAAATTCTGGCACTTTCCAATTCTTAGTAACCCTAAGTTTCTTCTTTCCCTTTTCAGAAGCAAATTTATCCTGGCTAACAATAATTAAGTTAGGTTTTCAGAAGCACTTTGTTGTCTCTATATAAAGTGTACGATAATTGAGGTTCATTAACATAGATGGAAACTATTAGGAAATTTGCCAAGTTAAAGAATGCTTTAATTTAATCCAAACTGCTCTTTTTCCTCAAAAATCATTTCCTTGGACTTCATGTTCTCAGCAATTCTTTCATTACTAACAGTTGGCTTCTTTTCTACATTCCACTCACAAAGTTAAGATTTAAATGTAGGGCCAGTGAGATGGCTCAGCGGCGTAAGCGCCTGCCTGGCAAGCGTGAGGGCCTGAGTTCGACTCCTGGAACCCACATATGAGAAAAAGGCCAGTGATATCGCTCAGTGGCACGGGCGCCTGCTGGCGCGCAAGGTCCTGAGGTCGACCCCCGGTACCCACCAAAAAAAAAAAAAAAAAAAAAGATTTAAATCTACATGCACAGAAGACAATTGGGGTCATCAATACTTACTCCTAAATCAGTCTCAGGACTTTTACCAAATTACAAAATGTTACAGTGTCATGGCTCTTAAGGGAATTTCACAAAAATGTTTAAATCACAAATGATAAATTCATGATAAATGATAAATTTAAATGATAAATTTTATATAAAATCTATTATATTACAATTTTCACAATTCTAAGCTTTTTATATTTCCTTTTTCAAAGCTAATGATTTCCTGAAATATATTTTAAGGAACTATTTAAAAGTGAAAATACATAAGGAGCAGACAAAATGAGACAAAGTCCATATGAAGTGATTCATTTTATCTCCTAGACTTTGTAAATATGAGTCAGTATATACTTATTTGTTTCAGTCTGGAAAAAGTTAAAGTACTATACTTAGAGATTCTCAAAACTAGTCACACAAACTCAGAAACTGAAGATACAAAAACTTTTACTTACTTATGCTTTACATTTGTGAAGCACATTAGTGATACTGCAGAAAACAGAGAGCTGGAGATATAGTTCAGTGGTAGAGCACTTGCAAGGCCCTGGGTTTGATTCCCAGCGCCACAAAAACAAAAACAAAAAATATCCCAAACAAACCTGTAGCCAGTATATGAGATTAATAGTTCATTAATTATACATTATACCAGATGTGAGATTAAAAACTGTACAACTTTCATGGTTTTGATACTGATGATCTCTAGTTTAAGTTTCTGGTAGACTTTAATAAAAAAACCAAAAAAGAAAAAGCAAAGTTTAATTCTTCTATAATTTCTTGATTTTTCCTAGAAGACTGGGCTTTCCATGGATGGATGGTAGGTTGAATGGAGAGATAGTCCAATCCTGAGCCAGGTGAAAGACCTTAATTTCTAGATGGCTCCAAAACCCTAAGAGATTTCCCAAGGCCTTGACACAACCAAGGAGTCTCAACACACTAGTAGGCCTCAGAATCCCCTGGAGGGCTTGTTAAAGCACAGATTGCTGGGCTCCATTTCGAAACTCTGATTCAGATGGAGACTAAAGATTTGCATTTGTAAAATGTTCTCAGGTGCTGCTGATGCTCTGGGTTTGACATCCACACCTGGAGATCTTCCTCTCTGGTTTCTTCCCTTTTAAAGCAAATTCTCTGTCTGCCTGCCTGTCTGTTTCCTGAGAGGGGCATGCTACTTTCTCAGGCTGACCTCAAACTCCTGGATTCAGTGATCTCTCCTCAGCCCCCTCAGTAGCTGGGTCTGTAAAGTGCATGCAGTAAATTCTTGAGTACTCCTCAGTCATCCAGTTTTCTTTTGTATCCAAAGTCAAGAAAACAAAGTGCAGGGTGGTTTAGAATGGGGAGACTGGGATGACCCCATGTGGTGTGTATGTGGTGCATAACAAGGGTGACGAGAGCATTTATACAGACTGGCAGCCTGGCATGTGTGTCTCAGAGTACAAGCAGAATGAGGAAGACATCCGTGGGAGGATACAATCTGGAATGAGGAGTTAGAACAGGGTGAAGATAATGTTTACACAATTTGGGGTGACAGAAGAAATGGCAGACTTGGTACATACAGAGTTAAGAATCCAGATTTCTCACTGTCAGAGAAGGGAGTTTTAATAAAGAAAACTAGAAAACTAATAGACAAAACTATAATGAACTCTATGGTGTTGGATTAGAAAGGAGGTAACAGTGCAGTCAGTTTTCAGGCATATATAGTTAAGAGAAATAGAGATACAAATACACAGGAGTGTATGCATGTGTGTGTTCCTAGTTCTGCCTGCTGAGAGGACCTAGAAGCAACAATATTTACCCCAGGAACAAGAAACATATCTACTGCATAGATGTTGGCTTCTAAATATCACAGTCTACTAAAAAGAACCAGGGCTACTCGGAAAATATAGAAAGAGCCTGGAACATCTTGCTATTCCCAAAACAAGTTATGCTAAAGGAATAATGGGAACATGTTGAAAGTATACAAAAGCCATCCTGAAGGAGCTCCCAATGACCAGATATGGGATAATTTCAATATCAAAATGATGAAAGAAGATATAATGTTGAATAAAATAGGATATAACTTTGAAAAAAACAGATTATAAATGAAATATAACCCTGCATGGAGAAGGAAAACTACCAGGTAATTTCGCTAGGTCCTTCCTAGTTATTAGCCAATTTGACTATGTTTACTATGTCATATACATAACAAAAATGCCCCATTAGTTTGAGACAACTAATTTGGTTTAGTATGGACTACTAAAACATATTACAGTAACTATTGCTCTTCTGATCTCTTAAAAAAAAAATAAGTTTTGCTGTGACCAAAGTAAGCTTTGATTTGGCTCAAGAGCACTGGCTTCTATTAAGCTTTAAAAACATTCACAAAGAATATCCCTGAAAGAACATTAATGAAAAAAGGTATTATCTTTTAGAAGTTATAACAAATGCTTCCCTTATTCCAAGCATTCAAAACCAGGCTCAGGATTTGAGTACTGTACTAGAATATCAATCTCACCATTAGCAGTAGGGATTCTGAATTTAAGTCTTAGAATATAATGCTAAAGACATCTAATTACCTTTTCCTCTTAAAAGAAATGACAAATACTCATCACATAAGAAAATAACAAGTTTTGCTAGACACATGAGGTGTGGTCAAACTACAGTGAATGTTTAAATTTTTAAAAGTTTATTACCGTAAAAGACACACTGCCATTAATCCCCTCAAAGTACTTGCACTCACTTTGAGCACATTTATCCCATTGTTCTTACCAGGTTGTGAAGCGGTTCTGGAAGTCCTCTTTTACAGGTGTCTTTGGCTGCACTGTCTTGGCTGCCTAGATGCCTTGAATTGACTCGAAATGTTTATTGCTTGTGGTTGTTTTGACTTTGGGGAAGCGCCAGAAGTCACACGGTGCCAGATTCAATGAATAAAATAGATAAGGACACACTATAATATTTTTATGACCTTCTTTTCCATTGCATGGCACTCAGCAGCAGCATTTGCTATATTTCTCATCATACCTTGAAAGGATACTCACAAAAGAGAACTTCCAGAACTTCTTCAGAAAGTGGCAAGAATGATGGGATAGGGCCGGCGTTATAGCTCAGCGGCACAAGTGCCTGCTTGGCAAGAGTGAGGTCCTGAGTTCAGTTCCTGGTACCCACATAAAAAAAAAAAAATGATGGGATAAGTGTGTTCAAGTGAGGGGGAGTATTTTGAAAGGGATTTGTGGCAATATATCTTTTACTGTAATAATTTAAAAAAAATTTAAACACGCGTGTATTTTGATCATCCTTTGTATATTCATTCCTATCACCCAGAGTCTGGCCTGGAAAAGTACAAATATACTGTGAAATACTCTAAGAATAAATGAAATTGTACATTAAGAATATCCATATTGGGCCGGTGAGATGGCTCAGTGGTGTAAATGCCTGCCTGGCAAGCGTGAGGGCCCAAGTTCAACTCCCGGAACCCACATACGAAAAAGGGCCGGTGATATCACTCAGTGGCACGGGCGCCTGCTGGTGCGCAAGGTCCTGAGGTCGACCCCCAGCACCCACAAAACAAACAAACAAAAAAAGAATATCCATATTACTAACCCTGTCACTCATTTTTTAAAAGAAGGGACAACGATGGGATAATTTTTAAATGTTTCTGGTTAAAATCGAAACAAAACAAAACAATTCCTATTGAACTTGGGAGTTAAAAAAAAAAAAACAAAAAAAAAAAACAGGGGCCGGTGAGATGGCTCAGTGGCATAAGTGCCTGCCTGGCAAGCACGAGGTCCTGAGTTCGACTCCCAGTACCCACATACGTAAAAAGGGCCGGTGATATCGCTCAGCGGCATGGGCGCCTGCTGGCGTGTGAGGTCCTGAGTTCGACCCCCAGTACCCACAAAAACAAAACAAAACAAAACAAAAAAAACTATTACCCATTTGGTAAGTTGGAATCTTTTACATTCCTTAACTCAGACTTGGGTTGCCTCATATTCATTTCGATTTTTAAAAATATACCCATTATTAGATTGTTGTTAATTTTAATTGGTGTGATATCAACATTATGGTCATGATTTTAAAGTTGGAGAAGACAGGATACAGTACAAGAAAAACAGCAGGCTGAAGGTTAATGGAGTAGGGAAATGGGTACATGGGTTTTCATGGTACTCTGCTCTGTACTTGTGTGGATTTGACAATTTAAAAATGGGATGTAATGCACCTGTTACAAAAGTCTGGGTACAATTATGGCCAAATTTTGGGTTAGATTTACTTCTTTTTTTTTTTTTTTTTGTGGGTACCGGGGGTCGACCTCAGGACCTCGCGCGCCAGCAGGCGCCCACGCCGCTGAGCGATATCACCGGCCCTTTTCTCGCATGTGGGTTCCGGGAGTCGAACTTGGACCCTCGCGCTTGCCAGGCAGGCGCTTACACCGCTGAGCCATCTCACCGGCCCAGATTTACTTTTAAAACATTAGTTTAATAATCTATTCTTGTTGCTGTCCAACACCTAATGCTATAATGGGAGACACATAATAGCTACAGTCAAACTTCAACTATAACAAAACCAATTTTTATCCACATTCGGATATGCTATGGGTCAAAAATCAATTTAGTAAGAATTAGACATAAAGCTTATATAATAAATTATTCGTATTTCCTAAGCTTGTGACATAAATGGTTCCATTGTATGGTTCAATTTCTGGATCATGATCATTTAAGACACATTCTTCCTCATCTCCCCCTCAATATGGAAAATGAAGAGAGTAAGTACTAACTAAATCATCATTCAATAATGACAAAAAACAACTTCATCAAATTTTGCCTTTAAACCAGTAGAAATTAACATACTTCCCAAGATGTACAGGAAACTGCATTACTCCTGAGTTATGCCACTCAAGGCAAGGTAGTAAGGATTCCTTCCTGTGAAGCCCAGGAAGACATGACACCTTCCTGAGTTTAGAACTGTTGGTGCTGATCCACAACTACCATTAAGCCCATGTAGGAAGCTGAGGCCTTAAGGACTGAAAAAACACTATTCTTTAGAAAAAATAAAATGGAAATTATAGTAAAAAATAAAAATGAAAGGCAGAGTGAGTGCATCAAAACAGTACTCTCCAGTTGATTGCAATACTGTTTTATTTATTTTTTTGTGGTATTGGGGATTGAACCTGGGGTCTTGCACAAGCTATGCACTCTTACCACTGAGCTATCCCCTCAACTCTATAGTCTTTCAATAGCAGGACTAAAATGTACCTAAAACATCTAAACTGGAAGATCACAGTTCAGTTTAATATGCTTTTAGCACTTGCCTGCAAATGCACAGATTACATTTTAATAACCAAAGAGGATTAAAAAAGACATATCTTACCTCATCAGAGAGATAAGATCTATACATAAAAACAAGACAAAAAAGTTACACGTGACAGACTTTATTTATAAAGTAATAAATATATGGTTTAGGGAATAAATGCTGTTCTGTGATGAATTTTAATCTCCAGCACATTTGAACATCACTGTGATTCAACAGTGCTCAGTGCCTTTAACTACATTAAATATTCCAGAACACTCACTTCAGCCTATGGTTGGGCAAAATCATTTAACATAAAGTCTGTTTTCTAATAAAGTGTTGAATATCTCATATAATTTATTGAGAAGATCAAAATCAAAGTACAGTTTCTACTGAATACATATCTTAAAGTAAAAAAACTGTAGGTTGAACCATTGTAAGTTGGGGATTCTCCGTGTATACATTATGGGTAACTACAGCTGAACAATCGTATAAACAAAGGGGGCTATAGAAGGTACTTCATCACTGTCCTCATTTTAAAGTCAAGGAAAGTTGACTGATGAGTGACAGATCCAAGATTGGCACTTAAGTCTCTTTCACTGTCAGTTCTGGAATCTTTCCAAAACACAATTACTTCATAATTCAATTCTAAATTATAAAGACCTTTTACTATTATTCAAACTGCAATATTTCAGGATGAGAAGACTGCTTTCTGCTCAAGGCCAAACATAATTGTATTTCTGGATACAGTGTAACCTGGTAACACCATGAAGTGAAGAATTACTAAATAAAGGCAGATCAGAAAATTGTAAATGGTGTAGTTTGGATCCATAGTGTTTTGATTTGGAAAAAAAATAGCATTTCAGTTTCAAAATAAAATTTATTAAGTCATAACACTAAGATTACTTTTCCTACCACCAATTATTAAATTCTGGAAATCTCACTGAGGGCAATATTTGCAATTCCCACAATAGTGCCTCAAAAATAAATGCTCAATGTTCATCTTTTGATGTATATATATGTAAATATGACTAGATATGCAAATTTATAAATACAGGGTGTTGCTTAATGATGGGGCTATGTTGTGAGAAATGGATTGTTTTGTCATTATACAAACATCAGAGTTTACTTACACAAACTAAGACAGCTACATCTTTAGGCAATATAATTTTATGGGAACAACACATCATATGCAGCCCATTATTGACTGAAACATTATGATGCAGAGATGACTATATATAATATTAATATGATTGTAGGAATAACCTACCAATTGCCTCTAAATATACATTTTTCCTGTATGGACTAAATGTTTCTGTGTCAACCCCTGGCCCCCAACTACAGTGAGATATTAAAGCCCTAACCTCCGATGTGGAATTTGATGACAGAGTCTTTGGGAACTAATCAGGTTTAAAGGAGGTCATGAAAGTGAAGACCCCATGATACAATTAGTATTTTTATGTAGAAGAGTTTCTCCCTCTCTGCCATGTGAGAGCACAGTGAGAAGACAGCCCTCAGTAAACCAAAATCAGGCCCCTCACCAGGGCCAAATCTGCTAGCATTTTGATTGTGGACTTCCCAGCCTCCAGAACTATGAGGAGTAAATCCACTGTTTCAGTCACCCCAGTCAATGGTATTATGTTATGGCAGCTTGAGATGACCAAGACTCTCCACTCATTCTTTAGAACTATGTGTTTTAGCTGGGGACATGGCATCCAGCTAAAGATTTTGCTTCCAAGCTTTCTTTTATCAACTACAGCCAATGATGAGTTCTCATCAATGGAATCAGTAGAACTGACACTGAAACTTCCTTCAAAGGAAAAGACATGCCCTCCTTTGCCTATTTTGCCCATTCTCTCCTACTGGAATATGGACCTAAAAACATGAAGGTGAAAATATGTGACCAATGAATGGTAACATCTCCGAAGACACCAGAGCAACAAGGTAGAATGTGTTTGCATTCCTAACTCAATGCAAAGGCATCAAACTTGGGCTGTGTGCAAGAATTGATAGTGAGGGCCGGTGAGATGGCTCAGCGGCATAAGTGCCTGCCTTGCAAGCGCGAGAGCCCGAGTTTGACTCCCGGATCCCACATACAAAAAAGGGGCCGGTGATATCGCTCAGCGGCACGGGCGCCTGTTGGCATGCGAGGTCCTGAAGTCGACCCCCCGGTACCCAGAAAAAAAAAAAAGAATTGATAGTGAAAGAGAAAAATGAAGATCTCTTCTTGTTTGACCCACTGCCAATTAGGTCTCTTGTGGATCTGTACTTTACTATAACAAATACTTCATTTTTGTGACTATATCTTTTTGTAGATCAGTTTTGGCCCTTTTGCCCTCTAGACTGACATATTTCTTATCTTCTATTTATTTACCTGATCTATGAATTTAAAACTTTATTCACCTCTTATATCACTCTCTTCAGTGATGTTTAAATGTTAGAGGTCATTTCTGGTTTCATCATTGACAGGATTAGATGACAAAGCAAGATGGTAAATCTAGGAAGGTAAGGACAAACATATAGATCAATAGAAAAAACTGGAGAGTTCAGATATAAACGCTTACATTTACAGTTAATTTTTGAAAAGAATGCCAAGGAAATTCAATAGGAAAAAGAATAGCGTATTTTTTGTTTTTTGAACAAATGGTACTGAAACACCACTTTTGCTGTGAAAAAAAAAAAAAAAAGAATGTAAACTTATTTTACACCATCACTAACTAAAGAAAATGGATCATAGAGATCACAGACCTAAGTGTAAAGGGTAAAACTATAAAACTTTTGGATTAGGCCAAGGGTTCTTAATTATGACATCAAAAGAATAAACCACACTAGAAAAAAATTGGTAAATTAAACTCTTCCTCCTTAAAAGATACCATTAATGAAAAGTCACAGACTAGGGGACAATATTCATAAATCATATATCTGAAAAGGACTTGTATCCAGCACTCAGTATTTGAAGAACTCTCAGAACTCAATAGTAAGACAAATAGCTCAATTTAAAAAGACACACATCCTCCAAACAGAGATTTTACCAAAGAAAATACATGTGGTTAATAATGTAAATAAAAATGTCAAAAGAGATACTACTAATTATATAACTTCTAGAGTAGGCTGTAATGTAAAAGACTGAGATAATTAGTGTTGTGGGGGATATAGAGAAATCAAAATCCTTATACATTGCTGGTGGGAATATAAAATGTCATAGCCACTTTAGAAAACAGTTTGGCAATTTCTTAAAAGTTAAGCATAAACTTAATAAATGACTAAGTAATTATACTCCTATGCCTTTACTCAAGAGAATTGAGAACATATTCACATACAACGTAGGAATTCTCACAGTGGCATTATTCATAGTAGTCAAAAACTGGAAACAAGCAAAAAGGCCATCAGTTGGTAAATGGGTAAGTAAAATCTGAGATATTCATACTATGGAACACTATCATGCAACACAAAGGAACCAACTACTGATATACAGTATAACAGGGATGAATCTCAAAATTATTATGTTCAGTGAAAGAACCCAGGTACAGAAGACTATACTTCACATCATTACACTTACATGAAATTTCCAGAGAAGGCAAATAGAGACAGAAAGTAGATTGGGGTAACTGGGTGTGGTGGTAGGATGAAGAGTAACTAAAAATAACCATGGAGAACCTTTCTGGTCTCATAGAAAGTTTCTAAAACTGAAGATGATGATGCATGCACAACTCTCTAGTTCATTAAATATAGTACAAACAGGAGCATCTTAGGGTATCAATTATACCTTAATAAAGGTATTTTTAAAAAAAATTAAGAAAAAAATCTAGCCAGAATCTTTTTGACAATAGTATAAAGGAAAAGGGAGATGGGGACTATATCATATATTAATACAAAGCTTCACCAGTCCTTAACCAGTCCCATTTTAAATCTGAGGCCACAGACTCATGAATGTACTTAAAGGTATTACTGTGGCAGAGACTACTAAAGCTGTCATCCAACATCCAACTCTGTATTTCTTTTTTTAGTAAATAATCTTTCCTGAGTTCCAACTGGCCTCAAGATTACCCACAAAAGGATCATATTTCACAGCCATTCTTGCAGGTCGGTATGGGCCTATGATTAAGTCCAGCTGCAAACAAAGGTGATGCACGCCTTTTCATACTTGTTGTGCCTAAAGTGAAGGGCTATACCCTCATTTCCTCTCCCTTCTGGCAGCCAGATGGCAAGAACTGTAATGCCTCCCTGGACTCTTAGAAGCAGCTTGTGAGGATGTCAGAGGTACCCTATTGCCTTTTCTTTTTTTTTTAATGTGGGTACCGGGAGTCGAACTCAGGACCCCGCGCTTGCCAGCAGGCGCTTGTGCCAATGAGTGATATCACCGGCCCTTTTTTTCCCTTTATGTGGGTACCAGGAGTCGAACTCAGGACCTCGCGCTTGCCAGGCAGGCGCTAATGCCACTGAGCTATCTCACTGGCCCCCTACTGCCTTTTTGACCTCTCAACTCTGGACTGTACATGAAAAAAAGCACTAGATTTTAGGATAATATAGTTTCATTTGAGAAAATAAAGGATGGAGTTCATCTCTCAACATCTGTTAACCGTGCAGTATCTTAGGCAGCAACTATCTTCATAAACCATTTGCAGACAAGCAATAGGAATGTTCTTATCTAATTACAGAAAATTTATGCAACAACTTCTGTTGGTTTTCAATATTTAAGATCTGTTGTAGATAAATATGCTGGGAAATCTATCCTGGACACTAGTATATATCTAAAGTGTATGTATTTAAGGAATGTTCCAGAAAGTTATGGAAGCTTTGTAATTTGCTTCTATCTTCTGGGTGTTAAGACCTATTTTCTGAAACAATGAATTGCCAGCCATTTTCATTTCATACAAACACTACCAATAACACAGAACCAAGTGAAACATTTTCTCTTTTCTTTCTGCTACAAAGACTCTGATGAAACTCTAAGATATAAGTAGTTACACCATTTAAAAAAATCTTTGTTGGACAGCTCATTTATCGACAGAAGCTAGGCATGTATGTACTTGCCACCTGATTTATATAGAAATGTGACAGGTAGTCAACCAGGAGAACTAGAAGTCTGGAGGCAGTCCCTTTCCTCACTACAGAAGTTACAGGGTTAAGCCTTGTAAAATTTCCAGAAAGAAGGGTTTGCTAAACCTATTTACCTTATCAAGATTGTATCTCAAACAACAGTATGTTGTTCTTCAAGCAAAACAAGAGAAACTGGCTGTCCAACTTGACAGCTCACAGATACAAACTTTCTATCTCTAGAAACACAGGGTCTAGTGCTTACTAAGCCTTACTTCCATGACAATGATACCAAGTCAAAACCTCTGAAGGAATCCACCAAAATCCTTACAGTGGGTTGTTTTATTACACACGTCTTATAAATAAGCATGTAGAGAGGGGACTACGCTGTATGCTTCCACTTTGTCTCAAGGGTACAGTGTGTGTCATAAATAATAAAGAGATATAATCTCTCTTACTGTGCTAGGCAATAATTAAACTTGAATACAATGTTACTAATGAGGATGGAAATGAAAGCAATCAGAGGCTGTTGCCATTAAAATAGCACATTTTTCAATGATTTTCAGGTTAAAAAATCTGAAAAGATACCATATATATATATATATATATATATATATATATATATATATATATGTGTGTGTGTGTACATATATATATATATATATATATATATATGTATACTTGAAATAAATTTTGTTGTTAAATGAATTTTTCTGTCAATAGATGAGATGAAAATTCAGTTGTTTTCAACTAACTGGCATGTAGCATCTCCTAGGCTAACACAGACTTTCTATATGAAATAAACTTATCTGATTAGACGCATCTGGCACTGTTCCAAACACTTCCACTTTTAGAACAGTACTTGGTTATATAATCTGCACTTGTTTATACTTTGCTTTTAAGTAATAAGATTTTTCTAGATGTATAATATTTTCTGAGAATATTGAAACTTACTGAGATCAAAGACCATGTGTTTTACTTTCTCCAATATCTCTTATAGCAAGGCATGATATATCCTGGCCACTTATAACTACATAGTTTTAGCTTATGCAAGGATGAAACAAGTTTTTGAACATTTGGGCATATATTTGAATTACTTTTCCAGGACAATGCATGTGAACTGCTCTGTCTACATTCTTTTTTCTGCTCCTTTTCGTGAGACAAATTTGAGAGGTAATTGGCAGGGAAACAGTAAAATCCACAGAACAGAACACAATCATCTGTCTCATTTAGATGTAGAGCATATGGCTTGTATCTCATTAACACCTGTCTGCCATGAACAATGCCTTTGACAATCTTTTACAGTTTTGATTTTACCTAAACAATGAGTTCACAAATGCATAAATGCTTACCCAACTCTATACTTTAAAATTTCATAGGTAAAAATCAAATCATACCTATATACTTGCTTGACCTACAAAGAAAAAACAAGGTTGCCAAGAGTAGGAGCAAATGTGAATAGCAGTGCCAAACACATAACAAGAAGAATAAATCTCCAAAATTAGCAGGCATTTTTTACTACGTTGAGCCTGCACATCACAGCAAGCACATCACAGAAGCTGCGGGTGAGGCTGGGGTGGGGGCTGGAGTACGTCCTGGTTCTGGGAGTAGTTTAACAATCACCACCTCCCCCAGTCTTCTTTATGTCCATTCTACACTATTGAGACAAGCACAGCCTGGTATCTGGAAGCATAAAGCATCTCATACTGCTCAGTCATGTGTATCTATATTCAGCAGCTCAGAAGAACCATAAGATTGGCAAAGGAGCTTTGATTTTTATAGCAGTAAATGATGATCCAATTCCATAACAGGAGTATTTGAATGGGCTATTTTCAACATCTTGAACTCTAATAGGATAGACGATGTCATTATTAGGTAGATAATATGCTTACAAAATTTATCACCAGGGTTAGAAGCACATTCTCAGGCTTTATAATTTTTAGTGAAGAATCTCCAAATATCCTTTATAGGTGAATGAGACCCTATTTCACAGAAAGATAAAGCCTAGAAAAGGTAACAAAATTATTCACTTCACACAAACTTGCATTAAGTTAACTATTATTTCTGTATGTATTTCACAGAACATATGGTTCTCATTTTATTTTATTTTATTATTTAATTTTTTTTGTGGGTACCGGGGTTCGAACTCAGGACCTCACGCTTGCCAGGCAGGCACGTATTCCGCTGAGCTATCTCACCAGCCCCCTGTACTCATTTTAAATTGCATGAAGGGGCTGGGGTACAGCACTTTCGCAGTAGGCTGAGGTCCCAGAGTAGATCCCCAGCACTACAGAAAGAAGAGAAGAGAGGAGAGCAGAGCAGAGCAGAGCAGAGGAGAGGGGAGGGGAGGGGAGGGGAGGGGAGGGGAGGACAGAAAGAAAGAAAGAAAGATAGATAGATAGATAGATAGATAGATAGACAGACAGACAGACAGACAGATAGATTTATTTTCTTAAAAAATAAATGAGCCAGGCATGGTGGTGCACACCTGTAATCCCAGCACTCAGGAGGCTGAGGCAGGAGGACTGTTGCGAGTTCAAGGCAGCCTGGGCTACAAAGTGAGTTCAGGACCAGCCTGAGCTACATAGTGAGACTATCTCAAAAAAGCAATCAATCAATCAATCAATCAATGGGACTTCATGAAAATTAAATTTTATGCAAAACACTATCAAGAAAGTGAAAAGACAACCTACAGAATAGGAGAAAATATTTGCAAATCTTAATGGGCAAAAGATCTGAATAGGCATTTCTCCAAAAATATACAAATGGCTAGTAGGTACATGAAAAATATTCAACATCATTAGTCATTAAGGAAATGCAAGCCAGAACCCAATGAGATACCACTTCCCACCTACCAGAGCAGATTAAAAAAAAAAAAAAAAGAAAAGACAAGAACAAGGTTGATAAAGACTGGAGAAATTAGAACCTTCGTACACTGGTAATAGGAAAGTAAAATTATTCAACTGCTATGGAAACAGTATGGCAGTTCTTCAGTATGTTAAATATAGAATTAATATATGATCAACCAATTTCACGCATAGTTTATAAGCAAAAGAATTGAGAACAGGGACTCACACACTTGTACACTCATGTTCACTGCAGCATTATTCACAATAGGTAAAAGGCAGAAACCACCCTGGTGTCCCCACTAATGGATAAACAAAATATAGTTTACATAAAATGGAATGGTATTCAATTATTATAAAAGAATTAAGTATTAATACACACTGCAACAGACATGGACCCTGAAAACATTTTTGAAAATAAGACAGACACACAAGGATAAATATAATTCCACTTATGTGAAATATATATAATAGGCAAGCTGATAGAGTCAGAAAATAGATTAGAGGTTCCAGAGTTGGGGGAAGAATGCGAATAAAATGTTTAATGGATACAGAGTTACTGTTTTAGCAGAAAAACTTCTGATGTTATTGTATAACATTGTCACTATAATTAATGCCACTGAATTGTATAACTAAAATGGTTAAACGGCAAATTTTATGTTACATACATTTTATCACAATAAAAAGAAAACAAATTCACAATGAAATATCATTTTACATCCATTAGAGTGGTAATAATAAGGAAAGAAGTATTGGCAAGGATGTGGAGAACTGGAACCCTCACACGCTGCTAGTGGGAATATAAAACGGTTCATGCACTGGAAAGTAGTATGGTGGCTGCTATGATCTATTTGTGACCTTCTAAAACTCACGTATTGAAATCCAATCCCCAATGTGATGGTATTAAGAGGCGGAGCCACTGGGAGTAATTAGGATATGAGGGTTCCATCTACATGACAGGGATTAGTGCTGTCCTGAAAGAGATCCCCAAGCCAGACACAGTGATGCATGCCTGTAAATCCTGGCACTCTGGGAGGCTGAGGCAGGAGGATGACAAGTTCAAGCCCAGCCTGGACAACTCAGTGATTTAGGTGAAACCCTATTTCAAAATAAAAAAAAAAATTTAAAAGCACTGGGGTATAGCTCAGTGCAAAGGCCCTGAGTTGAATCCTCAGTACCATAATCAGTCAATCAATCAATCAATAGAAGAAAGGAAGGAAGAAAAAAGACCCCAGACAGCTGCTCTTTTCACACAGCAAGAAGCACCATCTCAGAAACAGAGTGAGCTCTAACCAGATACTGAATCTCTAGCACCTCAATCCTAGACTGCCCAGCCTCTAGAACATAAGCAATACATTTCTGTTTATAAATTATCTGGTCTAAGGTATTCCACTATAGTACCTCAAACAGATCAAAACAACACTTCCTCAGATAGTTAAATGTAGAATGAGCACATGATCCTGAAATTCCACTCCCACGCATATACCCGAAAGAAAACCGGCATCCACATGAGTACATGACACACTATACACACTATACACAACGCCTGAAAGGTGGGAACGGTCTAATGTCCATCCACAGAGGAATGGATGGGCAAATTATGGTAAAGTAGGTACATACAATGGGATATTATTCAGCAACAGAAAGAATGAAGTACTAATACATGCTGCAACACAGATGAACAACTCAAACACATTTTGTGAAAGAAGCAAAACACAATAGTCACTTATTGTATGGTTCCACATACAGGAGATATCCAGAATAGATAAATCCATAGATACAGAATGTAGACTAGGGGTTGCCAGGGTTAGGGGAAAAGAGGAATGGGAAACAGAGGGAGAAACTTCTTCATAGGTAAGAAGTTTTACTTTGGAGTGATGTAAATGTTTTAGAACCAGACAGAGGTAGTAGTTGCACAACATTATGAATGTACTAAATAACACCGAGTTGTTCACTTTAAAGTGGTTAATTTTATGTGAATTTCACCTCAATAAATTATTAAGAAAAGTTTTGCAAGGATCTAACAATTGATGATATGAAACTACAGAATTCTTTAAATGAAACTCATAATTCACCACTTTGATGGTCAAAATTCTAATCAGGTAAAGTTTTGGACTAAAGAAAAACAATAGCTTTGGCTTTCTATCTTAAGACACCCTTCATGAAATAATTAACATAGACTCTCTGAAATAACCAGCCAGTAATAATATTATTCAACAATGGGATGAAATAAACACTAATGTTTCTCACTTGATATGGAATTTTAAACCCAGATTTTCCCCAATGCAAATAAATCTTCAGCCAATGTAATAGCTTTCCCTTTACCACCCATCCCAACTGTAACTGAGTGAAACCATTGAACACTTACTGCCTATATATCCTACCTTACAGCCTTTTAAAAATGCCATATACTTGAAACTGCTTAGCTTTTTTTTTTTTTTTTGGTGGGTACCGGGGGGTCGACCTCAGGACCTCACGCGCCAACAGGCACCTGTGCCGCTGAGCGATATCACCGGCCCCTTTTTTCGTATGTGGGTTCCGGGAGTCAAACTCTGGCCCTCACGCTTGCAAGGCAGGCGCTTACGCCGCTGAGCCATCTCACCGACCCAACTGCTTAGCTTTTTAACCTTGCAAATGTTTTATAACTACAAACTTTGTTACTTCCTAGAAACAGAACCATTTTTATAGTGTAGTTGCCTCCCAACCTAACCCCATAATCATTCTCCCCGATATGACAGTCTATACCCAGATGCCACTGCTCCCAAGACTGTGGACAGTTCTCTCAATATCATTTCAGCCCAAAGGCCTCAAGCCAAAGAAACTGTTTTTACCCATTTCTTATCCACCTACCCAGGACTATATAGTTTTACACAGTAAAACAGGTTGAGTACCCCCTGTTCAAAATACTTGTGACCCCTGTTTCAGATTTCAGATTTTTTCTCCCAGAGTTTTGAATGTTTGTTGTATTAGCTCGACTGATGACCTGACATATACAACTTAAAGGAGAAAAAATTTATTTTGGCTCCGGTTTGAGGTTTCAGTCCATGGTTGGCCGACTCCAAGGCTGAAACATCATAGCAGAAGGGCATGGCAAAGGGAAGCTGCTCAACCATGGCAGCCATAAGCAGAGACCAGGAACCATACATAGGTCACACCCTCATGCCCCTCAGGACACACCCAGAAATGTGCTTTACTGAACTTCAAGGTGTCTCTCAAGCCAATTAAGTTGACCATCAAGATGAACCATCACATCTGCATATACGTAGTAAGATACTGTTGGAATGTGACCCAAGCCTAAACATGAAATCCAGTTATGTTTCACATACACACATAGCCTGGAGATAACATTATAGAGTATAATGACATTATACTAGAGTAACATTATAGAGTATTCAGTGTACCTGTGTTTTGACTGCCACCCTTCTCTCCATGTCAGTATGGTATTTTCCACTCGTGGTGTCATGTCAGTGCTCAAAAAGTTTTAGATTTTGGAGAATTCTGTATTTTAGATTTTTGGACTGGGGATGCTCAACCCATAATACTAATTAATTTATTCAGAAATATCTCCCCACATCCTCTATATGAATGTTTCTATTTCCCCAGTGCACTACTATACATACCCAAGTTCATCACTGACTATTCAAACAGATACCAGAATTGGGGGATATCTGTGTCACAGGAAAATGCCTGAAAGTTTCTCAGTATGTTCACATGTCCTATTCATGATCTTAGTGTAAAAGTTCATGTTTCACTAGATGTACATTTCATAAATCCACAGTTTTAATGGGACAATTCCAACAGTGGAATTATACTCAATTCTATGGCATACCTGGGTGCTAAAACTTTAGGTATAGGAAAGTGACTTCTGAAGAATACCTATTAAAAAAAAAAAAATATATATATATATTTATTTATATGGGAATTCTGTGAAGACTTTCCCAAACTCTCCAGGAAGAAAAAATTATACCGTGGCCTCTATACCTCTAATTTATAAGATAAGTTACTTTAGAAAATGTGCACAATGAGAAAAAGCAGAGGTACTGGAGACAGAGGCTGAATTTAGAATATAAGTCACAGTTGTCACACTTACCTCTGAAGCCCTAGATAGGTTCTTTAACTTTTCTCACACCTTTAGTTTCCTCACCTGATAGCTATGCATGTATCTGCCATCTCATAAGTGGTGAAAATTTAATAGGACAATGCAAGTCCTAGCACTTTGGATTTGTCAAACATCTTCAAGTCCATCAGTGAATACTCAAATAGAATATGTAATATTCAAATAGAAAGCAGAACTATGGGAGGGCTGTGTCCCAGGAAAATGCCTACCTAATATCAGAAGGAGTTTCTCAGTATAGAGATTGCTAGCTTGAAAACCTTATGAAGGCAGAAACCGAATTTACCTTGCACTTTTTTTTAGTTTTCACACTAACAGATAATCAGGCACAAAGTAAATAATAAACATTTCATTTTAAAAAGGCTTATTGTCTTTGCTAAAAATATTAATATATTGTAAACATGCTACACTATACACTTTACATTTGCTATAGAACAAGCCTCCTTTCCCATGCACAAAGCCAAACTCAGAACTTTAGGACTTTGGAAAAGCATAACTACTTTACTTTTCAAATACCTTAAAGAAAGTGAATAAAAACCTGATAAGAGGCCCCAACATTGTTAAAGCAATCACTCACTTTTATAATCCCTGCTTCGGAAATTAAGGAAACTCTAATTATAGATTTGACATCTAACTTTTCACCTTCTTGAAACCCATGAAGCATAGAAAAATTGATTCTGATAATCAGAAGGATATATATATAATCAAAGGAATACTGAGTGTAACATCTAATGAGTGAGTACAAAGCACAAATGCAGTGCATTTTGAATGATTAAGAACACAGCCCACAGCCAGCGAGGCTGTGCCCAAATCCTGACTTTACAACCCTCCAGCACTGTGAAAGATTAATCTATAATTCACTTTCCCCATATGTACAATAAACCTTAAAAAAACTGTACCTCCCTCATAAATTTGTTGTGAGGATTAAATAAATTAATACATGTGTTATTCTTTTTATTCTGCATTTATGTTAGTGCTGTTAAGATAAAACCCAGGTTACCACACTGTAGGATTTATGGATTCTGTGCTTTATGTTCCTCATTGTGACAATTCTTTTTCATCTCAGTTTATGAGAATACTAATTTCCCTTTTCTACGTCAATCTCACAATATGAAAGTGCAGAATCAAAAAAGGAAATTAATTCTTTCCCTTTGAAGGGATATCAAACACAGACAACAGGCTAGTACATTTTGCTGTCATATGGGAAATTCTCTAAAAGCAGAGCAAGACCGACGATCTACACAACAGAAGGCCATGGAGACACCCAGAGCAAGGCAGTGAGTACAACGTCAGCAACACTCGTGTCACATAATCGTTAAGTCTCATAATCACACTCACCCCGGTACAGGTGCGCCCAGGCGCCTGAAGTTCTAAGCGAGCTGACACCTACTGGTTTGATTTAAACAGGTCAGAGGTGAGTGAAATTTGTGGTATGAATCCATGACTTTACATAATGTTCAAACATATTCAATATACAAGAAAATACTATATAGATTAAAGGTTGGAGCAGGCTGAATGTCTTTGTTTCACCATGGATGGAATAATTGCTTTTGTCTTCTCTCTGCTTTTGTTTCTGTTTTCTGATTTTTATATAGGAGGAAGTAACAAGTAGTATTTCACTATAGGATACTTCAAATCTTTACAGCCTTTGAATATTTTCAACACTTTATTCTCAAATCTATTGAGAGTTTTTAGAACAGTTTAAAAACTCAGAAACTCAGCAGAATGGTTTTCATTCATTTATTTTATTTACTTCCTCAACCAATTTTGGCAGAATGTCTGCCGTGTTTTGCCCTGGTAAGAGTTGAGGAAAAGTCCTGTCTTTCAGTAGGTGTCTGTTAAACAGCCTGGGTCTGGGCTCAACAACCCTCTCTTACAGCCCGTATGCAGAGGCAGCTTCATTTCTCATCAATAATCAGGAAATGTAAGCACAAGTACTAAGGTGAAATTCTTCCTGAGGAGAAAAACAAACTGGAGGACCTCAGCCAACTCAGTCATGCCCTTCTTGGTTAGACAAAATACATTCAGATCTTTTCCAGCCTTCTCTCTTATCCTTCTCTCTGCGCCCTTCCCGTCACTGAAAAAACTTACTTCTTGTATCTAAACATTTACTTTTTTTCTTTTTGTGGGTACCAGGGGTCGACCTCAGGACCTCGCGCACCAGCAGGCGCCGTGCCGCTGAGCGATATCACCAGCTCTTTTTTCGTATGTGGGTTCCAGGAGTCGAACTCGGGCCCTCGCGCTTGCCAGGCAGGCGCTTACGCCGCTGAGCCATCTCACCAGCCCTAAACATTTACATCTTGAGTGATATGTTATACCTTATTTCTCAATCTTCTTTGAAGAGCTCAAGTCAACAACTTGCACTTCCCATTTACAGATTACATTAACACTTTAAATGGAAGCTGTATTTCCTGTCTCTTTTTTTTTTTTTTTTTTTTTTTTTTTTGTGGGTACCAGGGGGTCGACCTCAGGACCTCGCACGCCAACAGGCGCCCGTGCCGCTGAGCGATATCACCAGCCCCTTTTCCGTATGTGGGATCCGGGAGTCGAACTCGGGCCCTCGCGCTTGCAAGGCAGGCGCTTACGCCGCTGAGCCATCTCACCGGCCCTCCTGTCTCTTTAATAAGAAGGAAGCTGAGCAGCCTACATCCAAGAGGGAAGGCAATTTACACCCTTTAGGCAGTAGCAATAAAAATGATCCTTTCACATGAAGGAATCAAATTAATGTTAACTGTGACAGGCTGGAGAGCACTGTAGAGAGCACTTCTAGACACATTTTAACTATTTAGAGGAATTATCCTGAATCTTCACATTTATCACACATTGTGTAGTTTTGCCACTGCCTTGCAGATGCAGAATCCCAAATTATTAAAATTGGCACAATGTATCAGCTTGGAGTACTTTAGTAGACAGCTCACTAAATGCACCCAAGACTTTCACTCTACCCTGTCCAACCCCATTATAATTCTTAGAATGTAATTATGGAGAATGATTTAAAGATATCTTAACGTACTTCTCAAGCAGTAGGATGCATGTGTTCAAATGGCATTATTGACTTGGACATATTTTTAACTCCTACATCCAAAGAACAGCCTAGGAAGAATATGCCACAAACTGTTCCAACAGGCCCTACACTACAAGTGGAAGACTTGGCTATTAATAATATTAGGATTATTCCAGAAGAGGATTTTTGAAGTATGAACAGTGGAGTCAGTTTTCTGAAACTTCCCATCCTTTGAGGCATTCTGTGTTGCTGTAATTGTCGAGATCCAGGTTAGAAAGCACCTGCTAACGAGTGCTACAGAAAGGAAAAGCGGCACATATGAGTTGGGTGTGCCTAAAAGGGTTATTGTAAGGCCCTTAAAGCAATTAAAACAAAACAGCTCCCGAGAAGACCTTCATTGTATACAGTGCTCTATATGAACAACCATGTGGTGATTTATGTAGGCATATGCATCAGTTATGCTTTTTTTTTTCATTTTTCTTCTAGAAGGAAGCACAAGCATCTCTTAACAAGTAGTTGTCTTTGGACAACTACTAGTTTGATTTAAACAAGTCAGAAGTGAGGAAGTTTTTGTATTTTCTAACAAACATGATATACATACATATTGATTTTCTTTTACAGGCAGCAGGAGTTAACTGGCTAGAAAGACTATCTTTAAGTGCTAAACTTATAAGAAATTTATGTATTTTATTTGTGTTTTAGCTTTTATTTATATGTATGTTCAAAAATTTCAGCAATCAACATATTTTATTCCCCCATTAAACTCTAAGAAGGATCTTTAGGGAATAGACCTGTTTGGTAAGCTTCACTTTAAATAAAGATATTAAAATGGCTATTACTTTTGTAACATATACTAATCAAACTTATCAAATCATTTCTCTACTCAAAACTTTCTTCTATAGAGTTAAAAATACCAGTTACTTAGCATCACTCTCAAAATTTTTCGTGACCAACTCCTACTCTCTCACTACTTCCTGGTCTTACCCAATTCTAGCCAGACGGAACTAGTTGAAATCCCACGCGCGCTCTCTCTCTCTCCTGTGTGCATCTGAAAGTGCTAATCCTTCTGTCTAGAACATCGTTCCCTCCCTCTGACAACCAGAAATATTCTGAAGTTTTTCTTTATAATACCGCTCAAAAATTTGCACAGGTAGAAAGTCTGGTGGATAAATTAATTAATACAACCAACATATAAGGAGAACAATTTAGCTTTACTTATAAAAATATCAAATCCATGTGTCCTTCAACCTACCAATTCCACTCTTATGAATTTAACCTACAGATATACACTTTCATGAAATGATGATATACAAGGCTTTTCACTGCAGTATTACAGCAGCAAAATATTGGAAACAACCTGTATATCTATATATTGGGAGTTAAACTTACAGAAATCCACACAGTGAAATACTTCACAGCTTTCAAATGAACAAGGACATTCTTTGTCAAACGACGCAGAAAAAATCTTTAACACATGTTAAGTGAAAAAAAGCAAAATACGGAAAATGAATGGGACATCAAAAGTTCTGTAAGAGGAGGCTAGGGTGTAGCCCAGTGGTAGAGTACATGCTTAGCATGCTGAGGCCATGGGTTCAATCCCCAGCATCAAAACAAAAAAAGTGCTGTAAAAGAGAGGGTTGGACACATACAAATTTGCTTAGTAGATGTATAAAAATATTTCTGGAAAGATATCTCTAAAATACTTAGTAACACTGTTGGGATAACAGAAATGGGTGGGAAACCATTGGATACTATTTCATATTTGTTGAAATTTTGAGACAATGTCAGTGTATTACTCAAAAAGTTAAAGTGTGGGCCGGTGAGATGGCTCAGCGGCGTAAGCGCCTGCCCGGCAAGCGTGAGGGCCCGAGTTCGACTCCCGGAACCCACATATGAAAAAGGGGCCGGTGATATCGCTCAGCGGCACGGGCACCTGCTGGCGCACGAGGTCCTGAGGTCGACCCCCGGTACCCACAAAAAAAAAAAAAAAAAAGTTAAAGTGTAAGAGTTTAAAAATAAAAATATTTTTTAAAAAGTCCACATCCCTATGAAAATATCTGACTAATTCCCAAGTCCTCCTCTATCAGGCCCCCAATCACCTGGGCAGGGTAAAATGAAGGATAAGAGAGATAGAGGCAATAATTTAGAATGCAAAGGGGGATCCAGAGGGTCAGAGCTCTGACCAGGCTAAGACCAAGAATCTCCGAACTTTTCACTCTTTACAGAATGCACACAGCTTTGCCAGGGGTTGTGTAGGGAGATCCTGGGAAGAGAGGAGTGGAGGGCACTGATGCAAGCAAGGTCTAGTAAGAGACAAAGCATTATGCCATTGATTAATGGGAAAATTGTTTTTCCCATCGGTTAATATTTACTTCTATAGAATTTTGTGCAAGAGTCAGAGAGTCCCCAGCTGAAATGCTATCTTGCCTTCTGAGACGTCGCAGCGTCACAGGTCATAGAGACCTCTCCTGAGACCACTGGGCACGGGGAGTTTTTGTTTCCACATGCCAACTGCTGGCTCGTCAGGCAAGGCACACAGGCTTAGGACAGACTCAGACTTTTAATATAGAAAGCCAATTTATGGATTTGTAGCTCGCTCAGGGTGGTTCTTTCAAACCAGATTGTCATCTCTTTGAAGATCTCTCAAAGCTTAACTCAGTGTTATGAACGTAAGAGGCAGGAATGTTAAATAAACCAACGAATAAATTAAGGTGTAATAGAAATGACTACTCCATTACTTTTTTTTTCAACAGTTAAGAGCTAAGTACCCAGGTAGACATTAACCTGATTCTACAATCTTTTCTTTTTCCCCCCTGGTAATCTGCTTTTTTTTTTCTGAGTTCAGGAATCGAACTCAGGACCTTGAGCTTGCCAGGCAGGCGCTGTGCCACTGAGCTATATCCCCAGCCCTCTACAATCTATTTTATAAGATTTTAGTGTATTGGTCTAAGGACAAAAATATTTTAAAATAACTTTCTATTTTTATGGGTATACATGTATATTTATGAACATAGTTGTCACAACATGCAGTAGACCAATGATTACACCTACGTAGTACTTGTTTCCTAATACTATTCATATATATAGTGTGTACCATACACACAAAGCTCTGGAAGACAAACAATGGCAATCAAAAACAGCTCTGCTCTCACAGAGATTATAGGTAAGAGATTAATCAAATCACACAAGTTTCATAAGTGTTGTTCTTTTTGTTAAAGAAGAGAGATACTAGCCAAGGTGTGATGGCACATGTCTGTAATCCAGCATTTAGGGAGGTTGAGACAGGAGGACAAAGGAAAGGAAATCAGTATGTCAAAGAGACATCATGTTCAGTGCAGCACTATTTACAATAGCCAGGAACAGGTTAACCTAAGTGTCCATCAACTAATGAATGGATAAAGAAAATGCAGAATAAACATACAATGGAATACTACTCAACCCTCTTAAGAAAAGAAAATTCTGTCATTTGTGACAAGGATGGAACTGGAGATTGTTCAGCTAAATGAAACAAGCCAGGTAAAGAAAGACAAGCACTGCATGATTTCCACATGTGGAATCTAGAAAAGTTGAGCTCATAAAAGAATGGTATTTACCGGAGGCTGGGGAGATTAGAAGCTAGGGAGGGATGGAGCAAGGTTGATCAATGAACCCCAAGTTACAGTTTGGAGAAAGAAATTCTGGTTTCCTCTTGTGCAGCAGCATGAATAAAGAGAACAATAATGTAATAAATATTTTTAAAAGCTACAAAAAAGAAATGTTAACATTTTTATCACAAAGAAATTATGTTTGGGCCGGTGAGATGGCTCAGCGGCTTAAGCACCTGCCCGGCAAGCGTGAAGGACCGAGTTATACGAAAAAGGGGGCCGGTGATATCGCTCAGTGGCACGGGCGCCTACTGGCGCTCGAGGTCCTGAGGTCGACCCCCCGGTACCCACAAAAAAAAAAAAAAAAAAAAGAAATTATGTTTGTGGAGATAGGTATGTTTTATCTAATTTAAACATTATACTATGTATACATGTATCAAAACATCATGTGGCACTCTGTAAATATGTACAAGTTTTATGTTCTTTTTAACAGTTAAAAAAATTTAATTTTAGGGGCCGGTGAGATAGCTCAGCAGCATAAGCGCCTGCCTGGCAAGTGCGACGTCCTGAGTTCGACTCCCGGTACCCACATACAAAAAAAGGGCCGGTGATATTGCTCAGCAGCACGGGCACCTGCTGGTGCGCGAGGTCCTGAGTTCAACCCCCGGTACCCACAAAAAAAAAAAAAATTAATTTTAAAAGAGGAGAATTTTAAAAGAAAGAAAAATGAGGGCTTTTACAATATTCCAGCCTGCTAGAAATCTTATTGTGGACACTACATTCCTCAGGGGTACAGTGTTACTTTTGTTTGATTTTGAGAATTATATTTATAACCAAGCTTAGAGTACTTGCATTAAGTTTTAATACTACAATTTGATTTCATATTGAGTTTGCAGTGAGTTTCTGATATAACACTGCCTTCTATAATAATTTAATCATTGTTTTAAATTTCTGCTAACCATACCTATATTCTTATTCACCAGATTTTTAAAATATAATGACACCATATAAGTAAGAAAACCTGAAATACTTTATCTGGCTTACAAAGACCTACATCATAGCCTGGCCTCCAATTTCTTCCCCAATCTCATTTCTTATCAGTGTGACCCTGTTCATGGTGCTCTGACCACACCGACTCTCCTGTTCTACCAAGGCACCCAGCTCTGCCCTCTTTGAGGGCTCTCTCAGAACTCTCCTCTGCCTAAGATACAGTTTTTCCGAGTTTTTCCAAGGGTATCATCGAGATCTTAAATGGCACCAGTAAGGCCCTCACTGATGACCCAATATAAAGCCTCCAGTTAATCACATGATTAATTTGAGTACAGCAGTTCATTTTAATTTTCTGCATAGCATTTATCATTACCTCATTAAGTGATATCCCTAGCTAATGTTTGTGTCTTATCTTTCCCTACTATAAGACTCTCAATAGTTATCATATATTTCCTGTTTACCTGGATTCCCAGTGCCAAGAACACAACACAACAGAGTAGCAGATCAGTGAATATTTTTGGTTTATTATTAAATTAAATACAAATGTGGGTGGCTAAAACAAAATAATACAAAAACCCTAAAGTAATATTTTCAACTATTGTAGACAAGCTGTAATTTTATGAAACATTAATTAAAATTAATTTGTTATATATTTCATGTCAACTGTTCTATAAAAAGATATTTTGAATTGACTTACAAATAAACCCCATCCCTACTATGAAGTAGAGAGACTATTTCTCAACGTCTGAAGTGCAGTTCTATGGTAGTAGAAGCTGGCTTAATAATTTCATATTATAATAGCAAAATAACCTTTTTTTTTGGATGGTGAACTTACTTATAAAGTCTTGCTAAAAGTTAATCTTTTATTTCAAGATTTTAAATAAGGCTAGGATTAGGGTTAGAGTTACAAGTGCTTGCCCCATGGCGGGGTTCTGAAAAGGAAACATCAGTTAAAATAATAACTAATACTTTCATGCTTCAATGTATGAGGTATTTTAAAGTGTTTTCCATATACTAACTGATTTAATTCTCCCCATAATCTCACACGGTAGGTACTAACATGATCCAATTTTACATATGAGAGTAATATAGCCCCAAGGGGGTCAACCTGCCCATACTTGCAGAGCTAATTGGGGTGAGACAGGATTTGACCCAGAGCCTGCACTCACAGGGGTCTCTCTACACCATCACAACTCACCAACACTATTCAATGAGATTTTCTCCAAAGGACTCTGCAGTTGTGATTCAAGGGTGGCAACATAGCTCTGCTTCCAGGCACAACTGTAAATCTGGATGGTGTGTGGCGGCAATATTCTGCCATGAGAATGAGGAAGCTAAGAACTCAGGGACAGAGAAGTAAATAAAGTAAATGCAAAAGGAGAACTAGATGACAAGAGAATGGCAGAAGAACGCCTGCCAGCATCACAGCAGTACCATCTTTGCTCCCTAGCTGAAAGCCTTTGAAAGCTGAAAGCCCTTGCATTTACAGGAACACACTCTGGGTCCACATGATAAATTCTTTCTTATCTAAGATAGCACAAAATTTAGTTACTTGCAATCATAAGAATCATAACTCATCAGAATTGATAAACCAAATGAGGGAAGATCTGGTTCCTTGGCCTAAGAAAAACTGATACAATAGTGCCAAAATATTTGCAATGTATATCTAGTGATAATTTAGAAATATTTGTACTGATTCTACTGTTTTCTGCATCTCTAGCATATAGAATGTCTCTGAATTTTTTTAAAATTTGACTTGCTTGATGAAATTTACATGACAAACAGAAAAGGAGGAAGTAATTACAGAATGCTTACCCTCATCTCCCATTTATAGAACACACAAACCATAGCTCTGAGAATGAGCTCCTTTCCTTTGTTGGCACAGTGTTGCTATTTTAGTATGTGTCAGTTAAAAATGTCAATCCACTGCCAAGATAGTATAGCCATGTGTTATCTGGTTAAGCAGCTTTTGTTAAAGGACAGTGTTCTAACCACTGATCGATTCTCTTACAGAGCTACTGAGACTTCAAATTTCTAGATGCAGAACAAGGGAAAGCCAGAAAAGGATCTTCTCTTCTCCATTGTATTCTTTTTTGTGTGTGGGTACCGGGGGTTGAACTCAGGACCTCTTGTGCCAGCAGGCACCCGTGCTGCTGAGCGATATCACCGGCCCTTTTTTCGTATGTGGGTTCCGGGAGTCGAACTCAGGACCTTGCGCTTGCCAGGCAGGCGCTTATGCCACTGAGCTATCTCACCGGCCCTCTCCATTGTATTCTGATATCTAACATTCCCATTCAAGTTACTACCACAACAATCTTTCCATCTTCCTAAGGTGAGAAGCTTTACAGTAATTTTCAACGTATGCCAATCATTTACTTTTCCCATAGACTGTAGAATTGTTTCTTCCCAAGTATTACAACTGTATCCATTGCTACAACTAACCAACAGGTACAGACAGATTTCTTCACTCACACTGGCACTGTCAAGTGTCTAAGGCCAGACAGACACTTGTCAATTCTTGCCACCTGCATTGTTCTAATGCCTTTTAGAAATTTTCCCTAATGACCAGTGTGGTCCTCACCTCCATTATTGCCAGATTAGTGCCGATGTAATTGATTCCATCTGCTCAGCAGATGGTTTGGCTGATACACACTCCCTCCTATTGGTTCCACCTTGCCCTTCCCTGTCCTGGTGTGTTCAAGCCTAAGATATTTTGTACCATCTTCAGGGCAGAAAGCTTCAAGTTTCCTGCAGACTGGTACCCTGACAGTGATTCCCTCATCAAATAGAGTAATTCATCAGGATACCTGACTGGTCCATTTTCTCTTTTCCTCTCCCTTCCTTTTGCCAGATGCCTATGGTGCCTTATCTGATTGTCCCACTCCTTCCTGCAGACCTCCTCCAACAGACCAGTACTTCCCTTATGAGAAGGGGAGACAAACGGCAACACCTTTCGCTGTGGTAAGTACTTTACAAGTGCTCTTATTTAATCCTCACCATAATCCAGTTAGGAAGTACTATTATGTTCCTTATTTCTCAGAAGAGGAAACTGAGGCTTAGAGAAACCAAGTAATTTCCTGGAAAGTAGCAAACTCAAAACTTGAACTGAAGATCAGGTAACTACAAAGCCCCTCAAACAGTTATCAATCTCCCACTCTCTTCACAAGCTATGCCCATGTTCAGAAGGGCCCTGTCTTCTTCCTCTGGCTGGCAAGCATCCTATAAGGCCTCAAAGCTGAACTCAGAGCTTGAACAGCTTTGGGGGGCTTCTTTCACAATGCTCAATTAGTGATAATTACTCTCCACATAGTCCTACCCTAAAATAGCAAATTACACCCTCATAAATGTTGATTTTGCCTCTCTCTCCTATCACACTGTGAGGTCTTTGAAGGGTGGGGCATTCTACTTGCAACCAGCATGTTGCATTCGCCCAAAAACGTTTGTAATATTACCTACTGGCCCTTACTAACATATAAGTGAAGGCAATGTTCCCTTCACAGGCACTTTATAGATTAAAAAGTTGAAATAATTCAGCACAATATAAATTGACATTTAAGCTGGAACACTACCACAATATGCACTTGTTATTAGGCTGGTCATTGTTTACACATTTGATCACATATTTTAAATTTAAATATACATTAAAAGCCTCCTCTGGAACTCAATAAATGTAAAGGTGTGATCTTTTCCCTTTACCTATACTAGTCAGGCATAAAAATGACTGCAAATGGCAGTGGTAGCAGAGAAGGAAGCTGGCCATTCTAGTTGGACACAGACAGATGACAGGAAACTTCAGAGGTTTCAGGCCCTAGATTGTTCTCAGGGCTTCTTGTGTGAGTGCTGCTAGCAGAGTGTAAAGATCTTTTTGTATGGATGTAGGGTGGTAGTAAAAAAAAAAAAATCTCTCCTTTTTTTTTTTTTGCTTTTTGAGACAGGGTCTCACTAGGTAGTTTAGGCAGGCTGGCCTTGAACTCATAGGAATCCTCCTACATCAGCCTCCCGAGTGCTGGGATTACAGGTGTGTACCACCATGCCTGCCTAAAAAATTTCTTTAAGAAAGAGTCTCATTGTATAGCCCAGGCTGGCCTTGTACTCATGATCCTGCCTCAGCCTCCTGAGTACCAAGATTACAGGTGTGCACCACCATACTCAGTTGTACATTCTTTCATTTTTAGGGTATCAGTGGGGTATAACTGTATTTTTTGAAGTGTGAATGGAAAGATTTCTGAATCGTGATTATCCTTTAAACAATTAAATAGACTAAATGGAGGCAAATCATGACATCACATACAGCAATAGTAGGTACTGTTAAGTCAAAATTTTCTTTCAGTCTTGTGTGTAATGGCCTGCAATGTATTTTTTTCTGAAGTTCTCCACCAAGAACATTAGAAGCTACAAGGCTACTTTTGAATCAAAAAGGTGTCCATAAAAAAAGTGTCCAGGGCCGGTGATATGGCTCAGCGGCATAAGCGTCTGCCTGGCAAGCGCGAGGTCCTGAGTTCGACTCCCAGTACCCACATAAAGGAAAAAAGGGCGGGTGATATCACTCAGCGGCACAAGTGCCTGCTGGCAAGTGAGAGGTCTTGAGTTCAACTCCCAGTACCCACGTTAAAAAAAGAAAAGAAAGTGTCCATATCTGAGAACCATTGTGCTTAATGGGATTTTTACTATTCAAGAAATCAAAACATTTTCCATTATAAAATATTTAATTACAAAAAATATTTCATTATCCTGTACTAAGCCTCTAAATGCCTTTCAGAATAGTCATCCTAAACCTAAAAAGAATTTCTTAAATTAGCAAGAGCATAATTTGCTTCAAAGTATAGTGAAACTTATAGTGAGAAATGGTCTATTTTATATTATGGAAAATCTAAAAATTACAGAACTTTCATATGATTTAAAGAGCTCATCTCAAACAAAGCAAAACATTCAACATGGAATTCAATATAAAACCAAAAGTAATGATAAAGCTGGGCATGGTCATGCATGCCTGTAATGCCAGCACTCAGGAGGCTGAGGCAGGAGAATTGCTGCAAGTTTGAGACCAGCCTGGGCTACATAGTGAGACCCTGTCTCAAAAAAAAAAAAAAAAGTAAATGATAAATATTTTATCTTAGAATATTTTATTGTTTTCCAGATGAACCAAAACCAATTCTCACCTCCAAAAGACTATTTTAAATTTCAAATCTGATAAAGAAATTCCTTCAGAAAGTTATATAACTTAACACTTCAACACCTAGACCAGTGATGGTGAACCTTTTAGAGCTTTCAATGATACAAACAGCCCACTGCACCACACATGCCATAGATTCAGCACCATTATTAAGACTAAGAGTGGTATACAAGCTGGGTAGCGGCACATGCATGTAATCCCACTTACTCTCGGAAGATGAGATAGGAGGATCTTTTTTTTTTTTTGTGGGTACCGGGGGTCGACCTCAGGACCTCGCGCGCCAGCAGGCGCCCATGCCGCTGAGCGATATCACCGGCCCTTTTTGCGTATGTGGGTTCCGGGAGTCGAACTCGGGCCCTTGCGCTTGCCAGGCAGGCACTTACGCCACTGAGCCATCTCACCGGCCCGAGATAGGAGGATCTTAAGTTCGATGCCAACCTTGTCAAGTTAGGGAGACATTGGGATACATTGCAACTGTGGGGTAGGCACATCTGCTGAGGGCCAGACCTCAAGAAAAAAGATGAACCAAATGTACCCATACACTTCCCCTAGGGATAAACAGCAGTGAATGATTTAAATAGGTGTCTATCACCTTGGGAAAGCCAGGAAGAGTCACTGATTCACCCCTTCCAGGAAAAGCCCTTGTTCTGTTTCCTGCCTGTTTGTTCCATGACTTGCTTCCCCACTTGATCCCCATTTAATCAATACTACCTGAGCAATTATACTCGTAATCTTATTGGTTGACCATAGTTTTGTCCCACTTCATGCCCACCTTGTGATTTCCCACTTTTCCCTGCCTTGGACCCGCCTCACCTCATGGTTTTGCTCTATAAAATCCCTAGAAAAGGCAGGGTCCTTGGCAACCTGCTTGGGACCTTTTCTATCTCTCTCTCAGACAGAAGCTTTCTTTTCCTAATAAATATATTCTGCTCTTAACCTCCATTGTTCCTAGAATTCATTCTTCAATTTTAGAGAACACCAACTCATAGTGGACATCTACCAGGCTGGGAGTTCCTTTCCCTTATATCATTATTACACAAAAATTAATTCTGTTAAGATTGTTAAATGACTAGTGGTCAAATTTTACCTGATCATCTTATAGATGGTTTCAAATCAGTAGCAAAACAGGTTGATAGATTGCATCTGGTTGATATAACTCTTTCATCTTATAAATCAAACTATGGATTGAGCCCTTTTTCTTTATTGCAATTTATTGCTTGAAAAACCTGTCATACTAGTTTTTTAGATTCCAGTGCCTTAAAATAAAGAAATACAGTTTCATACTGATAAGGTTAAATTGTTATGACATAATATTCCATCCTGCAATGAATGAGTTCTTTCAATGAGTACTATTAAATATAATCAACAAGAGGGTACTGTAACTATAGTAACTTTCCTAACAGGTACAGATCACTACCTTTAACTCAGTAGGCTTCGTAAAGATAAAATCTGCAGAGAAAAAAACCACAAACACTTGCAAGCACTTACTTTCTCCATCAATGCCACGACACACTAAGACCCCTACAGAAGGGTAAAAGTGTTTGACAAATATTAAATCAAAACTAAAATAGTACCAGAAGGTATTTATAAAATAGTTCTTTTTAGTAATATGGTAATTTAACATACTGAAAACTATTTGATTTTTAATTAACTCTATTTGCAAAAATGTTATGGCCTACTGAAAGATATCTTCCACTTCAAAGAGACTAAACTGTACATATGTAAATGCAGACAGTCTCATCAAATAATTTCTATATGCATACGAGGCAAACACTTGGAACAAAGTGATATTTGGTACTATAAAGCTTCTCTTGACCTTACTACATATGAAAGCATTAGTCTAACATCTAAAATGTATTGCTGATGTGTAACAATGTTTAATTACGTAAATAAATCTTTGAAAACCTGTAGACCTGCCTGTAACACAAAGCCAACAGCAGTACTTTTAATTCTCAGGAAGCTACGCCTCAATTGCTACAGGAGTGTTAGAGAAAGAACAGCGCCAGTGTAGTGTGCAAGGTGCCACCTACCAGAGACCTGGGCTTGCTGATGGCCACCAGACTAGTGAGGAAGTCTTCATCTTGCAGCTGGCTGAAAACATGGGCGTCATAGGCTACCATAATGGAGATCTCTTCCATCATCTTGCCAGCTGGCCTTTCCACAGCAGCAGCTGCTGCCCCCGCTTCCACACCAGACAGACTATCCAAGGAAAAATCCTACTGCAGCTCAGTGCCAGTGCATACACACACCTGAGTTCAAAGGGGGCTGAGTGCCCAACATACAGAAAGAAAGAGAGAGGGAAAAAAAAAAGCAGCTGCTATCACAGGCAATTCACCCCCAATAGAAAACTAAAGGAGGTTTCTTATCTATGTAGGAAGTACACCCTAGAAACACCTTCTGCATTCTTAACACAGCACATGGAAAAATTTAGCTTTTGGAAATTTTCAACTTTAAAAAAGAAAAAGAAGTTTTCTAAATAGAAATATCCTACATCGAAACTCAAAACCAAAACAAAAAGTTGATTTATGTTATGTTCTTGGTAAATAAAAATGTTTGTAATGGTTTGTGGTCTTCAGCACTATTTATATGAAAATTCTTGGAGGAAAAATACTTTTTCTTAAGTCTTTTAGTTTTTTTTTTTAATATTGCTAGAAAATAAAGATGACAACTATTTTAATTTCTCAGAACTTATACAATTCTTTGTGTATTAACATTTTTCTCTTTAAGTATGAAAAACAGATTATTTTACCCTCTATTTCTGTTAAAAAAAAAAACACCAAAATATAAAATGAAAGAATTCATTGACGTTATCAATTGATAATCATTTTCCTTTCTTCCTCTAAAAAGAGAAGCCACAAATATTTTATATAGAACTTAAGTTTTCTGTTGTTAGAAAGTTAACAAGGGTCTCATTTATAAACTGTTTTTCTCTCATAGATAAATGGTCTCCTTTATTTTCAAGGTTGTAGGTTTCTTTTAATTATAGATTCTTTTAATCAGTATGCATGCATGAACTGTCTGTTAATGCCTTAGCCAACAGAAGTTTTTTAACGTACAGCTGGAGACCATAAATGAACCTCCATGTTTCCAAATAAAAAGTTTGAAAGCTGCCCACAATTATTATTACAAATTGCATGTAAAAAGTATTAAGCAAATAAAAAAGGAGGGAAGACATATAAATTTCCTCTATAAGTTCTTTATTCAATATTCCTAGGTAAGCCAAAGATCTTCCCTGCTTTTCATAGATGACACTGCAGTGTTATGAGAAATACTTCTATCAGAATTCAATTTGGTAATGCTTGTCAAAAATCAAAAGAAATAAATCTACTAACTGAAATTTTAGTCTTCATTACCAGTAACAGGATTGTGTTGTCTAAATTTGTTTGCTTTTCAAAACACAAGTAAAACTCAGAATGAATTCTATAATGTCTATTTTCCCATGTTTTCCTACAGTATCTTCATTTTCCATAGATTAACATGATTACTTAACTAGTACTTTGTGCCACTTAAATAGAATTTTGCAACTTCCAGAGCATTCTAGATTACAAGTACTTGCACACGGATGGGGACAAAAACATCCTATTGCTAGGAAACAAGTAAATCTAATAGGCTTAAACAAAAAATGCAGTATTTTAAACAAATCCAAGATTAAAATAGCTTTGAATTATGTTTGACCCTTGTTGGAGCCAATAAAGCATTTTTACTTCATTTTTCCCCACAATGCAGCTTTGTGTTTAAAGCATTATTTTATTAAAAAAAAAAAAAAAAAAAAAAAACTTTTCCCAGCTCACTGATCTTAATGCTGACTAACTGTGTAAAAAATTAAGTGATAATCAGAAGTCAAGGCATTATAAGGCATCCAGGCAGTTCATACCTTTTAAATTCTTTTTTATCTTTTCAGTGGTACTTTACAAGAGACTGTGAACCTCTTCATATATTCATTAGCACCAGAAGATTCAGCTTTATCTTGCAGCACTGTTGTCTAGAAGTGAAAGCAATTCTTGCTTTCATATTTTCCTTCTCTACAGTGACTCAGTGCTTCCACGCTGATATCTGAATAAGGTGCGCTGACAAAGACACCTGTTGTGAAAGGTAAAGAAACTACTTCCCATAATGCCTTACTCCCTGCTGGCAACCGCCCAGGGGCAAACAAGAATTATAACAGCACAGAGCACTTGCCTCCCTGCCCTGGGAGAGCACATTCAGTGTAACAATAGGTAATCTTGGGTAAGAAGAACACTTATAAACCAAGAAAAAAGCACCAGGAAAACAGTATCAAATAGCAGCTAGAGGAGCTGTGGATTAAACTCATAAAAACATTTAAGGCATTAGAATACAAGAGCACAATACATTTTTAAAATAATCAAAGGTGTAAGAATAGTTTAATTTTAAACAAAAGATGACAACTTCAAATAATGAAGTCCTTTTAGGATCTATACAAGTTCCTAGACAAATATTTTTTAAAAGCTTCTGACTCACTACCTTCAAAAAAATTGTTCTGCTAGCCACAGTGACTAGATTAACATTTCTGAATCCAAGTGGTCCTCCATCTTACCCAGTCATGCACGCATTTTCATAAACAGGGCTTCTCAAGTTTGATTCATAGCCTCCATTTTTGCTACACCTAAAATGTTCCTTAAAATATATTTTACTTTCAGAGTCCAAGAAGGAAAAATTCCCCTCCCCCTTATAAAATTAAATGTATGCCTGTGGTTCCAACACAAAGCATGCTCTTTGAAACCTGATGCTCTATTAGAAAAATTTGTTCCTGTACTGATTTTTTTCTTTTTCTAAGACATTTTCTCTGATCTCTGAAGTAGCAGCTAAAGTAACACCCTCCCCAACTTCAGCAGCTGTTGTTCACAGCCACGTTTACACACAGCCCTTTACTCTCTGGCCAGACCTTCTTACCACCCCCACGTCTCATGGACAGAGAGAGACCCACGATCCCCCAAGGGTTGTTTACACCTGAGTTCAGGGCCGTTCTCTACTTCACACCAAGCAATGGCACTGGGGGAAAAGGCAAGGGCTCGAGTATTACCTGAAATGGAGGTTATGGGGCAGTCACCACCATTTGCTGCTACAATACTAGGAGAGCACAGTGTACCAAACAGGCAGCAGAACCCGAGGGGCTCAGGGTACAGAGCAATGGCCTCCAGTTCGAGCAGGAACTAGCTAGCTAGCTGTCCCAGGGCAAGTCATTTAACTTCCCTAGGTTTCAGTTTCCTCATGGTCATGTAAATTGAGAGGGACAGGCTAGACTGGTGGTTTTCAGGGTGTGCAAGAATCAAAAGCAAAGTGACTGTTTCCTTCCACTAAATAGGTTTACAGGGGCTATTTGAAGGTAGTAATACAGTACCTTCTTAATCGCTGTAAGAATAAAAATCACAAGGTAACATTAATTCTAGAAATTAAGGAAGTTCCCCTAATGTTGCTACAATGTGCCTCAACAAATGTAATCTTTGTACCTGAGTTGTAGTTTTCTAATATCAACTCTTTCGCCTAAAAAAAGGATTCAATGACAATAGCTACACTTCTCATTAGTTAAATCACAATTTACAGTGTTTCTATTCAGAGATCAAACTAACTATAAAATAGTTTTCAAAAGTCATTCTGGATCTTTTTATATATTTTTTTGCAGTTCTGTATATTCAACCCAGAACCCTGCATGGAGCTACATCCCAGCCCATTTTTATTTTTCATTTTAAAGCCCAAGCTGGGCTCTAACTTGTGATTGTCCCGCCTCAGCCTCCCAAATAGCTGGGATTATAAGCATGCACCATCATGCTGGCCAGATCTTATAAGAAAAAAATTATTTTGGGTACTGAGGATTGAACCCAGTATCTTTGCACTGAGGTACATCCCTAACACTTTTTAATGTTTTATTTTGACACAGAATCTCTTTAAGTCACTGAATTGCCTAGGCTGGGCTCTAATTTGTGATCTGCCTGCCTCAGCCTTCCAGAATGCTGGGATTACAGGTGTGCACTAATGTGTCTGGCTTTAGGACTGTAATTTTTTTTTTTTTTTTTTAATGTGGGTACCAGAAGTCGACCTCAGGACCTCACGCTTGCCAGCAAGAGCTTGTGCCGCTGAATGATATCACCGGCCCTTTTTTCCTTTATGTGGGTACTGGGAGTCGAACTCAGGACCTTGTGCTTGCCAGGCAGGCGCTTATGCTGCTGAGCTACCTCACAGGCCAAGAACTGTAATTTTTAAACAAAACATACTTGGTTCCTATTAAATAAGTGTCACAAATAACATATCCTGGTCTTCAGAGAACCTCTATTCTCAAGTGTCAAATTGAGAAACAGCCAAAACAAAAATAAAAAAAAAGCCTCAATAAGATGTAGTCATTTTTCTATTTCTGTATTCTCCCCAAATAAAGCAAAGCAAAGTCATTCTATTATGGGAACACTATTTTGTTATCCAACAGTTAAATGCAAAATGCACTAAAAAATGACCCCACCTCATAAAAAAATGATCCCACTGCATGGGAATGGGTGTCAAGACCCTTTCCCCATGGCTCATGTTCTGCTTCTGGACCACTCTCATCATGACAGCCATAAAATCAGGATCAGGTGGTAAGGAGGACAAAACACCATGATGGAATTATGGTCTACAGGGTAGCAAGGTCTGCTGACTCCCCAGCGGGTACAGGCAGAGCTCTGTGGAAGCTTCCTCCTGCCCCAGTGACCCGCATCTAATTATTCACGAATAGCCTTACACACACGTTACTATAAACATTCATTAAGTAATCACAGCTGAATGTTAAGGCAATCTCCAAAATCATAAAATGTTCACAGTGTTGACACTGAAAGAACTGTAAGAAAGACAAAATTCTCTGAGTACTTTTTAATCGAAGAAAACCAATATTCCAAGCAGTTGTATACCTACAACTCGGAATGTACACTACAAAACCCAAGCACTCTAAGTGGGAGAACAAAAGATAAAATAAGATGTGAATGAGAAACCCTAGAAGAAGTAACAGAAGAAAGCTTTTCAGAGTATTTTGGATTTGGGGATAGTCTAGTAACACCTATTGAGTTTTTGCAATGGGAAAAGAATCGCAAGTAAAAAGATAAGTGAAATCTTAGCTTTCTTGAAATTATGCAAAGGTAAATAAAGAAAACCATTATTCTTGTGTTGAATTCTGATCAGCTCATTATCTTTCCTATCTTTGCTAGCAATTGCTAGGCAAATTCAAAACCTCAGAAAACATAGATTCTTTTTTTTTTTTAAACTCCCCAGTACTAAGCTAAGGAAAGAAAACCCCATGTGACATAAATACTTGCTTACCAGATAGCCTGGATATCTTACTGCCTTCTTTACATCTCACTACAAAGAATGATGGTGAGGTAGATTCCAGAAGATGAAATTATAGCTGTAACTCTAACAATTCAGCTTTTCATCTCAATTATAACACTAAAATCAACAGCCAACACATTCAAATTAAACTTTACCTAATAAACAAACAAAAAAAAGTGTGTCAAGTGCTCCTAAGCATTTACTGGTAGTTGCTATCACCCCAAATGAGGACAGTTTCAGACCCATCTACAGAAGGAATAAAGCTTCACCTTGTCTCACTGAGCAAAGTATACGATGAATTCTTACAAGTAACTGCTTTAATTTCTAAGGCAGTCAATAAGGCACTTTAAAGACTGCATTAACAACCAAATGAAACCATTCCATGAGGCACGTTCATCATTGAGGAGATTAGAAGGCAGGGTGGGGAAGAGCGGCAGGGTTACTCCAGCATTCCCCCGGGTCAGGTTCTTCTCCTAGCCCAGTGACTCCTTTTCCCACGGCCCTCAGGCCTCTGCATCAGGTTGTGTGCAGGCAGCTCGCAGTAGCTGACTTGGCTGAAATCCTGCAGTTAAACCCTGATGAATCGAATGGTATGCGAATTATATCTTAAGACTTTTGAAAAAAGCAAGTCAGTGTTTACTAATGCTTACAATGTATGTGGGGGGTTACAGAATTTACACTACAGTATATTTAACCTAATTATATGAATTAATATTTACTAAAAGTTTTATAATGATAAAATAGCAGCTAAGAGTCTAATACATGTGTATTCTCTTTCCTGTTCTTTAAAAAAAAGTAGCAGCTAATATTTAGTAAATACTATGTATGTCCCAGACACAGAATCACATCTAACATTCACAATGTAGTATAAGCATCCCTGTTTTGTAGATGAGGTAATTAAATTGGAGGAGTTCGGTGATTTGATTTAATTCTGACAGCTAGAAGTAGAATTCATATGATTCCAAACAGGTGTGTCTGGTTCTAACCAGCATGTCCTTCGCTATTAAAGGGTGTTAAGTGAAGGAAGTGAATTTATACCAGAATGGGCCAAGGGCCAAATGCTACTTCTCAGACTTTTTCTCCTTCATCCCCCTAACCTCCCATACACACCCACACACTTTGCAGAATATAAAGCAGATTGTCTGTTAAATAATACAATTAAGCCAGGTGTGGAGATCCACACCTGTAATCCCAGCACTCAGGAGGCTGAGGCAGGAGGGTTGCTACAAGTTCGAGACTAGCCTGGGCTACTTAGTGAGTTCAAGGCCAGCCTGAACTATATAGTAAGACCCTGTCTTGAAAAACCATAGATAAATAGATAAGTAGATAGATAGATAGAATTAGTGATGTAGGTTTGCAACAGAATGAACTCCTGCAGATGAGGGAATCTTCATGAAAAAAATATTTCAAAGGCAGATTTGAATAGGCTGAAGGTGGGTTTCAAATACCAAGTCAATAGGCTCAGCATATGTGGCACGTAGGCCAAGGGCATTCATAGAAGAGTACAGGATCTCTGCCTTTTTAGCTTCCAGTTTTGCCATCAGAGGAGGGAAGCACAGCATGGTGGTTACACATGGTCTCTGGAGTTTAGAGTGACCTGGTCTGTTCCTGGCTCTACCGCTCACTGGCTATATTAACTCTTAGTCTGCTTGGGCTGCTACTGTAAGAAAATACCACAGACTAAGTGATTTATAAACAACAAAAATTCATTTCTCACAGTTTGCATGCTGGGAAGACCCAGGTTCAAGTTGCTGGCAGGTTTGGTGTCTGATGAGGACCCACTCTCTAGTTCACAGAAATCTATCTTCTATGTCCTCACATGATGAAGGGCAAAGGCTATCTCTGGATTCTCTTTATAAGGACACTACTGTAACTTCATTCAAAAGGGCTCCACTCTCACAAACAAATCACCTCCCAAAGGGGGTTAAGAGGTCGACATACAAATTTTGAGGATACTCATTCAGTATATAGCAGTGACATAAGCAAGCTGCAATGCACTCTTAGTTTTCTCATCCATAAAATAAGAACATAATGACCAGTGTTAACATTATGAGGAATAAAAAGATGATACATGTAGTTACAGTACCTGGCTTTGGATAATATTTGATTAATGACAGTTGCTGTTATTATCAGTATTAATAAAAATGATATCCAGAGGGGCAAGATCAACCACCAAAAACTGAAGAGAAGATGGAATTATAAGCTTTAGAAACTGGGTGTGGTAGTGCACACCTGTAATCCCAGCACCAGGAGGCTAAGGCAGGAAGACTGCCATGAGTTTGAGGCCAGCCCGGACTACATAGTGAGTTCAAGGCCAGCCTGAACTACATCGTGAGACACTGTCTCAAAAAAACCAAAAGCAAGCAAGCAAGCAAGCAAGCAAGCAAGCTTAACAAATAGGGCTTGGAAGGAGTTGGGGGACATTCTTAGTATATAAGAATAAAACAAATGCCTCCATTTTGTGGGATTTTGTTTTTGCTTTGCTTTGCTTTGTTTTTGAGACAGGGTCTTGCTATGTAGTTCAGGCTGACCTTGAACTCACTATGTAGCCCAGGCTGGTTTCGAACTCTGGCAATCCTCCTGCCTCAGCTTTCTGAGTGCTGAGATTACAGGTATGCACCACTATGCCCAGCTAACCAATGCCCCATTTTAAAAATTCTATTTCCTTGTCCAATTAATAAAAATCCAGGAGAGACTAAAAGTTCCAGCCACAGCAATCCTGGTAAGTAAATTGGAAAGAGAAGTCAAATTGTCACTGTTTATAGACAATATGATCTTCTATATAGAAAACCTCCAAAGATTCCCCCAAAAAAACTATTAAAACTGGGGCCGGTGAGAAGGCTTAGCAGTGTAAGTGCCTGCCTGGTAAACGCGAGGTCCTGAGTTTGACTCCCGGTACCCACATAAAGGAAAAAAAGGGGCCAGTGATATCGCTCAGTGGTACAAGTGCCTGCTGGCAAGCGTGAGGTCCTGAGTTCAACTCCCAGTACCCACATAAAAAAAAAAAAAAAAAAACTATTAAAATTATAAATGAGTTTAGCAAACTTGTAGGCTATGAACTCAATGTGCAAAAATCATTACATTGTTATATAGCAATAATGTATTATCTGAAATAGAAATCAAGAGAGTACTTCCATTTATAATAGCTATAAAAAAGTTTTAAATTCCTAAGTATCAGTTTAACCCAAGAAGTGAGAGATCTCTATAATTAAAATCATTAAACATTGATTTAAAAAATTGAAGAGGACACACACAAAAAATGGAAAGATATCCTGTTTTCTTGGATTGGAAGAATCAACATTGTTTAAATGTTCATACTACCCAAAAAGATTTACACATTCACTGCAATCACTATCAAAAAACCAATGACAGTCTTAATACAGCTAGAAAAAAACCCTAAAATTCATATGGAACCCACAAAAAAAAGCTCTAAATAGCCAAGGTAATCTTGAGCAAAAAGAAGTAAAGCAAGAGGCATTACATTACATACTTTAAAATATACTATAAGGCAACAGTAATCAAAACAGCAGGTACTGGTATAAAAGCAGACACAGATCAACAGAACAGAACAGGGTCCTTAGAAATAAGCGTAATCATCTGTAACCAACAGATTTTTGACAAAGGTACTAAGACTACACATTGGAGAAAGGACTAAAAGATAGTCTTTTTGCTAAATGTCACAGAGAAAATATGGTATCCACATAAAAAAGAATGAAACGAGACCCACATTTCAAAGTAGTTACAAAAATAAACTAAAAAGAGATTAAATGCTTAAATACAAAACCTGAAACTATAAAAGCACTAGAAAAGAACACAGTGAAAATGTTTCATGACACTGAAATTGGCAAAAATTTTTGGAGAATACCCCAAAAGAATTAGAAAAAAAGCAAAAATAGATACATATGTATACTTATATCAAACTAAAAACCATCAGCACAGCAAAGGAAACAGTCATGAAGAAATAACCCACAGGAAGTGGGAGAAAACACTGGCAAACTATATATTTCACAAGGGATTAATATCTAGAATATATAAGAAACTCAAATACCGACAGCAATAAATAAATAAATAAATAAATAAATAAATAAATAAATAAATAACCCAAGTATAAAATGGGTAAAAGACTTAAATAAAGAATTCTCAAAGGAAGGCATACAAATGGTCAACAGGTACATGAAAAAAAAAGAAGAAAAAGAAGAAATGCTCAACATCACCAACTGATAAGAAAATGCAAATCAAAACCACAATGAAATATCACCTCATGCAAGTAAGAATGGCTTTATCAAAAACACTACAGATAACAGGTGCTGGTGAGGATATGGAGAAAAGGGAAGCTTTGTACACTGTTGGTGGGAACATAAGTTAGGGAAGCCACTATAGAAACAATATGGAGGTTCCTCAAGAAACTAAAAATAAAACTACCATACAATACAGCAACCTCACTACTGAATATAGGTCCAAAGGAAATGAAATCAGCAGATCAAAGAGACAACTGTATTCCCACATCAACTGCAGCACTATTCACAATAACTAGGAGATGAAACAACTAAGTGTTCATCATGTGATGAATGGATAAAGAAAATGTGGAAGGCATACATAATAAAATACTATTCAGTATTCTTAAAAAAGAAATCTTGTCATTTGTGACAACATGAATGAACTGGGAATTTTATGTCAAATGAAACAAACTAGGCACAGAAAGATAAGCATTGCATGATATCATTCATACATGGAACCTAAAAATGCTGCTCTCATAGTGGTGGAGAGGAGAATGGTCACTACTAGAGGCTGAGAAGTCTAGGGGGTAGGAAGGGATGAGGAAAGACTGATCAATGGGTACTAAGTTATGGTTAGAGTAAGAAGTTCTGGTGTGCCCAATAGGGTAACTACAGAGAATTATATGTCATATTTCAAAAAACTAGAAGGTTTTTTTTTTTGCAGGGGGTGGTGGTGGTGGTGGTACTGAAGACTGAACACAGGCTTCCACACTGAGCTATATCCTCAGCCCTTTTTATATATTTTTAAAAATTTTTTTGAGAAAGGGTCTAAGTTTCCAAGTTACCCAAGCTGAGCTCAAACTTGTGATTCTCTCTGCCTCAGCCTCCCAGCATGCTGGGATTACAGGCATGCACCACTATGTCCAGCTAAGAAAGCATTTTAAATATTTTTACCATAAAGAAATGTAAATGTTTGAGGTGACAGATGTGTTTAACATGAGTTAAATATTGTAAAACATATACACACATCAAAACATCATATAGTACCCCATTAGTATGTATAATGTTTATTTCATGAATCAGTTTTTAAAAGTTAAAAAAAACTCCAGGAGGGACAAATAAAAGGTGTCACATAACACCAATCTACCAGTTTTCTCTAAGCAATCGAATCTTCCTAGACATGGCTAGCAATTTGGTAATTTACGTGGGCTTTGTCAGAAATGACTGCGACAGGTAAAAGGAGGTAAAAGATTTGATAATGGGGTGGGAGCAATCTCCTATAGTTTGGTGCCCTCTCCAGTTTGCTCAATATGATGCAAACAGAATTTAATCAATTACCTCTTATGAAATTGAGCAATTGTGAATACAACAGGCAACAAAAAGAGCATTTGTTGTATAATGTTATTCATCTATTGTAAACTGATAAATGAAACACCATTACTATGGACTATCATGTGCAAACAAGTAATTCTTTATAATTGCATTATAATAAGGTTTTACACTGTCCATTTGTATCTTAAGAGTCTAAAGAAATATCCTATGAGATAGTTCAGCATAGCAGCTTATCCTGAAGATTAGAATGAACCAGTAAACCTATAATCCACTTCATTTCAAAGATAACAAGGAATTTGAATTAGGGCTGAACGGGGGCAGAGGAGAGAAGTAAAACATATTTAATGTCTCCTGTGCTGGGCCAGGAGTTTTATGTACACTGTTGTTTTAGTTGTTCTGCAATACTATGGGGCTGATTTTATTATTGCCATTTTACAGAAGATACCTGTCTTCTGATTTTAAGTAACTGCATGATCAGATCAATAGTAAATCAGAGCTATGATTAGTACCAGAATATATGATTATAAAAGTTCAGGATTTTTCCCACCTACATCAAGTTCAACATAAGATGAATGCAAGAGAGAGGAAAGCAGATTCAATTCACTATTTAATACTCTACTTCCTGAAATAGAAGCTTTTAAATTTCCAAAGCTGGGTTCTGTGTTTCTTTTCTCTCAGTATTTTACCCTTAATATCATATCATATATTAAAAACATGAACTAAAAACTATTATCATATCCAACAGTTTTTTTGTTTATTTGTTTGTTTGTTGAGACAGGTTCTCACTATGTAGTTCAAGCTGGTCTTGAATTCACTTTGTAGCCCAAACTGGCCTTGAACTCGCAGCGATCCTCCTGCCTCAGCCTCCCGAGTGCTGGGATTACAGGCTAGCATCACCATGCCTGACTTTTCTAATAGTATTAGTTTTAAGACAAATATCAAGAAAATATCAAGAAAACTAAGGCAAATTACCAATTTCTCTTCAAGTTACTAATGAGTACATTGTACAAATTAACAGTCTGTGATACAATACAAAATATCATGTAGATGAAGGCAGCAGTTTTGGAGGAATTTTTTTGTTTTGTTTTGGAGGTGGGGAGGTTGAGACAGGGTCTTGCTATGTAGTTCAGATTGGCCTTGAACTCGCCAGGTAGCCCAGGCTGGTCTCGAACTCACACAATCCTCCTGCCTCAGCCTCAAGTGCTGGGATTATAGGAGTGCACCACCACACCAGGTTTGAGGCAGCAATTTTTGAAGGATCCATCGTCAGTAGTAGCTTTCATGATGTGATAAAAACTGGCTTTTATGTTTGCTTTAAAAGTAGTAGTAAACTGTCACTAAGTGTGGTGGCACATGCCTATAATCTCAACACTTGGGAGGCTAAGGTAGGAGGATCACACGGGTTCATGGCCAGCCTGTACAACATAGTGAGTTCAAAGCCACCCTGAACTACATAGTGTGATCCTGTCTTAAAAGAAAAAAAAGAAAAAAAGTCATAGTAAGTTGCTTAATTGGCTAATAATAAAATAATGAAAAGGTCTTCATAATTTTAAAACAGTAGTCATAGTAGCAGCTGTCACAATACCCAAACATTCTAATTTCATTCATTGGAAAGACTTTATTTTTATGTTAAATCTAAAATACTTTCTATAATAGAAAGACAGATTCATATGGGGCAAGGATAGAGAGAAGGGGAAATATTTATTCAGTTGAAACCCTTTGAAAATTAGTACATTGGTTTATCAATCAATCTGTCTTCCATCCTTCATCTCTCTCAAACACATACATACCTTAAAAGATTACTTTTGCCCTAAACTATTTGGCACATATTGCATCCCCCACCCATGCTAGAGCTTGAACCCAGATCCCTGCGTATGCTGGGTAAGCGCTCTACCACCGAGCTGCATCTCCAGCCCACAGACTGCATTTCTATCAGATAACTTACACGTAGCCACCCTTAAATTTAACTCTAGTTAACCTGCATTGTTTTCTTTACATAAAGGCTGACAATATGAATAAGATGTGAACACCATGTATACAGTTTTACAGATTGTAGTTTCTACATGAACTTTATATTAGCAAATTGAAGATGAACTGTTCTATTGTTATAGATACTGTAGCTACAAGTAATTCAATATTGCTTGAAACACACACACTTTATCTTATTGTTAGGGTAATGTCTCCTGAAGATATTCTACTTTATAAAAGAGAACACTACTGGTGTGTGTAGAGGGTATTAACCATTATGTGAAATAATATCTCAGGAGTTCTTTCCTAGGAAAGAAAATAAGCTGTGTATTTACCCGAAGCATCTTTATAACATACAATTCAAAAGCAGTCATTTTGCCAAGCAGTTTCATTTTAAGTTAAAAGTTCTTTTTGAGGCCAGGCATGGTGCTGCACGCCTGTAATCCCAGCACTCGGGAGGCTGAGGCAGGAAGATCACTGTGAGATTGAGGCCAGCCTGGGCTACCTAGTGAGTTCAAGGCCAGCCTGAACTGCATGGTGAGACCCTGTCTCAAAACAAAAACGAAAACAAAAACGATTCTCTTTGAAACCACACAGTTTCCCTTGCATGTAGACATCCTTAGGACTATATGTTTCTTGTGCTCTTTTTATTGTTAATATTTCTATTCAGGTCGTCTTTACCTTTTCAACATCACAAAATATAAGGGGAATGGTGAACAAACGTACTGGTACATATTTTGGTTTTACTCCAGGACCGTTAAGCAGAAGCTTAGTGAAGAAAACAGGCCACAGATTTGGAATAATAACAACTCTGCACATCCTAGTGAGAAGATGTGAACCTCAGACAAGAGCACGCGCCAAGGCTCAAAGGAGCCTGAGGCACACTGCAGTGTAACAGCACCACCATCCACCCCAAGTCTGCAGCAGCGCAGACAACTCTACTAAGGGACTTCTGCTCAAATAACCAAAAATACAACTATTAGAAGTAATGTCAGGCCAGTGAGATGGCTCAGTGGCATAAGCGCCTGCCTGGCAAGCGCGAGGTCCTGAGTCTGACTCCCAGAACCCACATACGATAAAGGGGCTGGTGATATCGCTCAGCAGCACGGGTGCCTGCTGTCACGCAAGGTCCTGAGGTCAACCCCCGGTACCCACAAAAAATAAAAAATAAAAAAGAAGTAATGTCAACCACTTCAATTTAATCTCTAACCAATCCCCTTTTATTAACTTAATATATGTCCTCTTTTAAAAAGTTAGTTTAGTGTTAAAAAGCAAGATTAGGGCCGGTGAGATGGCTCAGCGGCGTAAGCGCCTGCCCGGCAAGCGCGAGGGCCCGAGTTCGACTCCCGGAACCCACATACGAAAAAGGGGCCGGTGATATCGCTCAGCGGCACGGGCGCCTGCTGGCGTGCGAGGTCCTGAGGTCGACCCCCCGGTACCCACAAAAAATAAATAAATAAATACAAAATAAATAAAAAGCAAGATTAGGGGCCGGGGATAGAGCTCAGCAGCACAAGCACCTGCCTGGCAAGTGCAAGGTCCTGAGTTCGATTCCCAGTACCAAAATAAATAAATGAATAAAAAATAAAAAGCAAGATTACAGAATTCTGTATACAATGAATTAGATAATGATTCTTTATTCAGCATATTACCATTGACAGGGTATTATGTTAGAAAAAGCAAATCATGAACACAGCAATATTACTATAAGATTGAAGGGAGAAAACAGATGTTCCTGTTTTATACACTGTGGTTTTTGTTTTTGCTATAAGTGACTCAGGTATAAATTAACTACAACAAATGCAGAAATCAGTTGGACTTTTTGACACACATCTATAATCCCAGCACTTAGAAAGCTGAGGCAGGAGAATCCACAGGCGGTTCCCAAGTACAAGGCTGTCCTGGGCTACATAGTTATTTTAGGGCAAATCTGGACTACGCCATGAGATCTTGTCTCAAAAAAACAAAAATGAAACACAAAGAAAAGAAAGAAGAGAGGAAGGGAGGAAAAAGGCAGAAATCAGAAATTCAGTTTCTTGGTTTTGATGATCAATACCCAAAAGATAAATTTAATAGTCCTTCAAGTCTTTACTAGGTATAGATCTACTAGTTATTTAGGCAGTTGCTAACCAACATTCTCTTCTGTAGTGCTGAAGTATATGAAATTAACAGGTTTTCATGAAAAGATAAATTGAATGAAAAATTAAAGAACAACAGAAAGGGAAAAGGCATTAATTTGCTGAGTAGGCTGCAAGTTTAATGGCCTCAGCAACAGTGATTAAGCATTTTTTTCTGCTTGCACCAAATGAGATGATACTTTAGCGCATTAATATATTAATTTTATTGAAGTAGTGATCATAACATGCCTATACACAAAAGCCTAATTATTTTGAATACCTTAAATCAGATCAGATACTCCAATTATTACTGCTGACCATGATATTCATAGATTCTGTTCTCTAACAGTATTTTCCTCCAATCACCAGCTGCAGAGTATATCACAATCTGGGTTTGTGCTTAAATAAAAATCTTATTATTGTAATATGAAAATATAAAGTTATGGTTTCATGAGGCAGTGTAGAAACTACTAAAGCTTTAATTTTTGACAAGGGCACCAACAATACTTGACAGCAAAAGGACAGTCTCTTTAATACATGGTACCACGTACAACCCAGAAACATCAAATTCACAGGAGTAGGGACTAATATAGTGGTTGCCAGATACCAAGAGGGGTGTTAGGAGTAGAGAGATGTTAGTAAAAGGGCACAAACTCTCACTTATAAAATGATTATATTCTGGGGACATAATGTACAGCATGACCACTATAATTAACACTGTGTTGAAATTTGCTAAGAGAGTAGATTTTAAATGTTCCACTATACACATACACGATAAAAATTATGTATGAGATGTTAGACTTATTAATTGGCTCGACTGTAGTAATCATTTAACTATATATATATACATATATATATATATATATATATGTATATATATATACCAAATCAATTATGTAAATCTTAAATATACACAACTTAAATTTGTTGACTACACCTCAATAAAGTGGGGGGGGAAGTACTATTAGATCCCCAATTTTTTTTTTTTTTTTTTTTGCAGTGCCAGGATTGAACCCAGCACCTTACATGCTAGGCAAGTGCTTTCCCATACAGCTATACCCCCAATCTCCCAATATTTGATCTTTCATACCAGCATTTTGGAATGATAACTCTTTAAAGATCTTACTATGTCAACTCAATGAGTAAAAAGGAAATGTTCAATCTACTGGGTATAACAATGGAAACTCATTAAAGAGTCAGTAGGCAAATAACTGAAGGGAACATTACTGTAGAATTTCAAATACTGTGGGAGAAAAGAAACAGCAAGCTGAATATACAGTTTCATCATTTTTGAAGAATCAAGGGAAAATTCCCCATTCTACCTCTCTACTTCTCCCCTTTTCTCCTTTTAATATTATGTTGAAAGTTGTATAAATAGTGCCAGGGTACAATTGCCAATTCCCCTATTCACTAAATAAATTCCTCCCTTAAGTTTTTTTTTAAGCCCATACTGAGCAATTTGATGTAGAAGCTAGTGAGTTCAGCTTTAATAAATGAGGCTGGAAAAAAGAATCTCCATTTGTGATGAAAATCATGGAGAAGAAGTAGAGTTCTTGAGTACAGATTGTAATCATGTAATCAGGCACTGTATTAGTTCTGCAACCAACATACTATGAGAGCTTAGATAGGCAGCTTCTTTATTTTGAAATGGCAACATTGGACTAAATGTTTGGTCAAGTCTACTTTAATTGGACTCCATGTTGAAGTATATTGCTATGTAAGAATTGTTAGTTTTGAAAAAATTACCTTGTCTTTAAATCTGCTCACCTGGAACTCTTATTACTAGACGCTGTAGTAGGTTTTTTTTGTTTTTGTTTTTGTTTTTGAGTGCTTTCTCTTTTTGTTTGCTCAAACTAATGACAATGGTTTTAGACCAAGCTCAAAAATTCACTGTAAAGGTCAATAGTTCAACAGAAGTAAAAGGCCAAGAGAGAGCCACCAAGCAGTACATAATGAGATGCATGGCTGAGCTCTGAGATTTTAATGACCTTTATTTTATTTTCACAACCTACAGGATTTTTTTTTTTGTGTGTGTATGGGTACCGGGGGTCGACCTCAGGACCTCGTGCGCCAGCAGGCGCCCATGCCGCTGAGCGATATCACCGGCCCTTTTTTCATATGTGGGTTCCGGGAGTCGAACTCGGGCCCTCGCGCCTGCCAGGCAGGCGCTTACACCGCTGAGCCATCTCACCGGCCCAACCTACAGGATTTTTATCAATAGACTGCAGCAATAAGATAAACTTTCTACATATAATGAAAACAAAATATATTAACCCCAGATCCTCCTGTGTATATATATCCATGTGTTGTATATACACATACAAACCCAAAATATTAACCCCACATTCTCCATATCCATGTATATACATAACACATAAACCCAAATTCCTTCTCATCTCAGTTTGTTTTAAATTTTGCCAGGCATGGTGGCACACTCCTGTAATCCACCATTTGAGAGGCTGAGGCAGGAGGATTTCCATGAGTTTGAGGCCAGCCTGGGCTACATGGTGAGTTCAAGGCCAGCCTGAACTACATAGCAAGACCCTGTCTCATAAAAAAAAAAAAAACCCAAAAAACATTTTTTTAATTTGAGCCCTTCTTTTCAAATACCATGTTGTATTTAAGAGTGTCTTCTTTCTCAAGAGCTTGTGTCTTAGCCAGGCATGTTGGTGCATGCCTATAATCCTAGCACTCTGGGAGGCGGAGGCAGGAGGATTGCACATTTGAGCTCAGCCTGGGCAACTTAATGATTTAACTAGAACCTGTCTCTTTAAAAAAAAAAAAAAGAAGAAGAACTGGGAGGTAGCTCAATGAGAAGGCTCTGGGTTCAATCCCCAGTACTGAAAAGAATAAAAATAAAAAAAGAGCTTGTGTCTTTAACAGGTGCAGAAAATAAGGTCCAGCAGAAGTAGAATGCTTACTTCACAATTCTATAAAATCACAAGTGGAATTTAGACTCATGAGGTAAGAGCAGGACTGGATCTCTGGGGTTAACTCAACTGCTTACGTGCTTATGTCACAGGTCCCAAGTCACAAAGCTATTCTATTCAGTGGCGAAATTAAGAAGGGAATCAGCCCTCTTGGCTTGTAAGCAAGGCTTTACGGGAAGCCAAAAGCATGACTTGCCTTTGGACTGTGTATGGGATCCAGTTATTCCTAGCATTCCACAGGCAAAATCTTGGGACTAAACAAAGTGAGAAAGAGCTTCCTCTGGACCCTTTTAGATTGGAGAAGATGCTCTAGGCCTGAATGGGGTCCTGAGAGTGACCATGTGGTGGGGTGGCTAGACTTGCTATCGACCCTAGAGCAAGGCCAGAAATGGACTGGGCTCTACTGATAGAAAATACAGCCTGGCTCAATGGTAATTTGACTCCCTACACTTACTATAAAATCAGGCTTTCCTTTGAAACACAACTTTAGGTCATTTACTTTCTTTATTAAGAATGTCACAGGGAAAATATGCCTGAAAAAAGAATGGGATAGAAAAGGAGGAAGGAGCATTTAGAAAGCATTTTTAAAAAGAGCTGCAGTTACATTGAGTATACTACAGCCACAATTTTTAAAAGGTAAGAAGTCTTATCTCAAATTCATTGGTAAAATCTATAAATAAGTCTCTCATTTCCTGGTTGCTTAGGCCATTAAGGGTCTAATCTATTTCCTGAGCTGAAACTAGCTAATGGAAAAATACTTATAATAGTAATTGTCCATTGAGATAGGCATATAGTATCTACACACCCAAAACATATTCTTGCTCATATTTCCCTTCAGTAATTTACATAGTTTCTAAAGAAATCATCTTACTCTTACAATGAAAGTAAATCTTGGTGCCATGACAAGGCTCCCCTCCCCCTAGTGCTTTAAGAGTAAGGGCACGCCTCTGCGGCACTCTTCGCCCCCAACACATACAGAAAATGAGTGTGTCATTCGCTATCTGAAAGTATATTATTTGCTATCCTGCCAACCAATTTACTCATGAAATCAATGAACAAAAAGCAAAAACAAAAACATGAGGTCAATGCTATTACAATGACAAAGCAGAGATGTTTATATTTAACTGCTAGGAATCCGCAATAAGCTTATTATACTACCTATCTTCCCCAAAGCTGCAGAGGCCTATATTAGAGAAAGCAAACTATGGTGAGCTGAGGGGGATTCCCTGCAGGCTGCCCGCAGTATGCCATTCTCTATGCTTCACAGTCTCTTTCCCACATTTTACCTTTTGTGACTGTAAACCACTGTCCGTGCTGGGCAGCTGTCTTTAATTTAGTCTAGGAGCAGTATTCAGAAGATAAACATGCCAAGGACAATCCCAAAGGCAGCAGTGCATCAGGCATGATGTCAGGGCGATCTGTACCACCCCTCCCTTTTCTTCACCGTGGCTGAAGAAGAAAAGAGTTGTCTTTGAAAACTGAGCCAGGCTTGGCTTTGGAAGCAACCTTGGATTTTGAGTTGAGACATGGGAGTATGGTTCTTGGGAGCTCACCTTATACAGCTCACGTGTGAGTTACACTAATTCTGAAATCTGAGCCCACCAGCTTTACATTTATTTTATACCAGTATCTGTAGATAGCTTATACAGAAGATAAAGCTCAGTGAAAAACTACTGGTCTTCAAACAACCAGCTCGCTCTTTCACGTAGCGTTCTTATCACGCTATACATGGTCAAAAATTTCTCTCATGACAGTTTTTTTTTTCTTTGCACTACTGGAGATCGAAACTAGGGGTGCTCTACTACAGAACTTCATCCCCCCGTTCCTATCTATCTAGTTAATTTTTTTGAGACAAGTTCTTGCTAAGTTGCCCAGGTTGGCTTCAAATTTGTGATCCCCCTGCCTCAGCCTCTGGTGTAGCTTGAATTACAGGCACATCACCACACCTAAATCTCTAATGAAAATTTAAAATCTAAGTCACACAAACACAATAATATTTAGAAAGGCAAGAGTGAATTCCTAAGATATCCAAAGGGGAGGAAATTGGACTTCCTCATTGAAAACAAAAGATTGATTAAAACAGAAATACCTCATTACAATCTGAAGTGGGGAAAGGAACAAGGCATGTGTGAAAAACACATTCGCTTCAACAAGATAATACAATTAGAATTCACACAACTGGAGAACATAGCAAATAAACAGCACTAATTGGAATGATGCAGCAACTTGACATAGGGCCCTGTTCATGGGCTCTGGTGTTGTTTTGGAATTATCCACTACACCCAGACTGGAGAAAATGTGGCTTCCAGCTCTAAGCATATAAAGACCCATGCACATAGAGGCTTTGAAAACCTATGGAACACAATGAAAGCAATACTAAGAGGAAAGTTTATAGCAGTGAATCTCACATCAGAAAAACAGAGCAAGCCCTAATAAATAACCTAATGGTATACCTCGAGGTCCTAGAATGACAAGGACAATCCAAATCCAAAGCTAGTACAGAAAGGAAATTATAAAGATAGGAGCAGAAATTAATGAAATTGAGACTAAAAAAATACAGAGAATTAATGAATCAACAAGCTGATTCTTTGAAAGAATAAAAAAAAGGACAAACTCTTTGCCAATCTTTCCAAAAAAAGCAAATAAAAGACTCAAATCAATGCAATTAGAAATGAAAAAGGCAAATTCACAATGGACACCACCAAAATTCAGAAGATTATTACCACTTTGAGAATCTGTACTCCAATAAATTGGAGACTTCAGAAAAAATGGATAGATTCCTAAATACGTATGAATCACCAAAATTAAACCAAGATATTTAAAAAAAAACCCTGAATAATCTAATAACAGGCAATGAAACTGAAGCAGTGATTTAAAAAAACAAAAAACAAGCAAATAAAAAAACCTACCAACTAAGAAAAGCCCAGGACCCAAAGGATTTACCGCTGAATTGTACAACAACTTTAGATCTAACATCAATACTTCTCAAACTCTTTAATGAAATTGAAAAGGAAGGAGCTGGGCATGGTGGTGCATGCCTGTAATCTCAGCACTTGGGAGGCTGAGCCAGGAGGATCACCTTGAGTTCGAGGCTGGCTTGAACTACAAAGCGAGACCCTATCTCAAAAAAAAAAAAAAAAAAAAAAAAAATGGGGAAGGAGTTCTCCCAAAGTCATTCCTGGAAGGTAGTATCACCCTGACTCCCAAACCAGAACAAGATCCAACCTAAAAAGAGAACTACAGGCCAATCTCTTTAATAAACATACATTCAAAAATGCTCAACAAGATACTGGCAAACAGAATACAACAAAGTAACTTTCATCACAGAGATGTAGAGGTGGTTCAATATATGCAAATCAACAAATATAATATAGCACACACACAGAAGCAAGGACAAAAATCACATGATCATTTCAATAAATGCAGAAAAAGCCTTTGACAAAATCTAACATCTTTTCATGATAAAAACCCTGAAGAGAATAGGCATAGAAAGACCTTATGCCAATCTGACTAAAGCCATTTATAACAAAACAATGGCCAATATCACATTAAATGAGGAAAAGCTGAAAGCCTTCCCTCTAAACTCAAGAACAAGACAAGGATATCCATTATTATCATTCCTGTTCAATACAGTTCTCAAAACATTAGCCAGTGCAATCAGGCAAGAGAAAGAAATAAGGAATATGTACATGGAAGGAAGAAGTCAAATTATTGTTATTTGTAGACGACATGATCCTCTACATAGAAGACCCAAAAAATTCCAGCAAAAGACTCCTAGAATTAATAACCAAATTCAGTAGCACAACAGGATACAAACTCAACACACAAGAAACAATAGTGTTCCTGTATACCAATAATAAACTCACTGAGAAAGAAATTAGGGAAACAATACCTTTCACAATAGCATCAAGAAAAATTAAATACTTAGGAATTAATGTAAACAAGGAAGTGAAAGGCCTCTACAATGAAAACTACAATACTCTGAAAAAGGAGATCAAAGAGGACATCAAAAAATGGAAAGATATTCCCTGTTCCTGGATAGGTAAAACAAAATAGTCAAAATGGCCATACTTCCAAAACTGATATATAGATTTAATGTAATTGCAATCAAAACACCAATAGCATTCCTCACAGAACTAGAGAAAACAGTCCTAAAATTTATATGGAACCAGAAGAGACCTAGAATAGCAAAGCAATCATGGTTAACAAAAGCAAAGCAGGAGGCATCACAATCCCAGACTTCAAGTTATATATTACAAAGTTATAGCAATAAAAACAGCATGGTATTAGAAAAAAAAGACTTATGGATAATGGAACAAAATAGAGGACACAGAAACAACTCCAGGCGCATTCAGCTATCTGATCTTTGACAGGGGCCAAAAACATATGCTGGAGGAAAAGACAGCCTCTTCAACAACTAGTACTGGGAAAACTGGCTATTCACATGCAGAAGATTAAAGCTAGACCCATATCTCTCACCATGTACAAACTAAAGTCAAGTGGATCAAAGATCTAACTATTAAAACAGAAACAATCTCCTGGAAGATAAAACAGGTAAAACTTTTGAAGACATAGGCATAGGCAAGGACTTTCAGAACAGAACCCTGATTGCACAAGAAATAGTACCAAGAATCAACAAATGACACCATGTCAAATTAAAAAGTTTCTGCACAGCAACAGAGTGAAGAGACAGCCTACATAATAGGAAAAAAAAATTGCCAGCTATTCCTTGGACAGAGTACTAATATCTAGAATACATAAAGCACCCAAAGAAATTAGATAGTCCCCCAAATTAAAGACCCAATCAAAAAATGGGCAATTGAAATTAATAGACATTTCTGAGAAGAAGAAATATGAATAGCCAATAAATACTTGAAAAAATGTTCAACATCTCTGGCCATTAAAGAAATGCAAATTAAAACAATACTGAGATTCTGCTTTACTCCATAAAGAATCCCTATCATCAAGAAATCAAATAATACCAAAGGTGGTGAGGCTGCAGGGAAAAAGAAATCCTTCTATATTGTTGGTGGGAATACAAACTAGTACAACCATTACAGAAATCAGAATAGAGATTCCTCAAAAAACTAAACCTAAAAATTCCTTTTGACCCAACTATTTCCCTTCTAGACATCTTCCCAAAAGAGTTAAAGACATTATACTACAGAGATATGTGCATATCCATGTTTATAGCGGCACAGCTCATGATATCTAAGCCTTGGAAGCACTCCATATGTCCATCAACAGATGAATGGATAAAGAAAATGTGGTATTTATACACAATGGAGTACTACTCTGCCATAAAGAAGTATAAACTTGAATGATCTGTAGAAAACGATGTATCATGAGACCATAATGTTAACCGAAATAAATCAGATGTACAAGGTTAAATATTGCATGTTTCTCTTATATGAGAAACATAAAATACGTGAAGAGCAAAATAAAAGATAATAGGAAATAGAGAGAGAGGTGTTTTGCAAAAGAGAAGGGGACCGAGAGATGGAGGAAAGGAGGAGGGAAGGAAGGGGAAGGGGATAAAAGAATTAAGATATTGGTACCACGTACCAGTTCCCCATAAGCAATGTAACACTTACGTAATATGAACACACGCCAATTAAAAAAATAAAGTATAATTTTGTTCTATCAGTTTTCTATTGGTGTATAACAAATAGCCATAAATTTAGTGGCTGAAAATAACATCCTTATCTCACAACTCTGAAGGTCAGGAGTTCTCGTGGTCACAACTGGGGTCTGGTCAGGGTATCACAGGCCCAAAATCAAGAAGCTTGCTGACTGGGCTCCTACCTGAAGGCTCCGGGGAAGAATCCACTGTCACGCTCTTTTAGGCTGCTGGCAGAAGCTAGTTCCTTGAGGTTAGAGGAATGTGGCCAGTTTCCATGCCAGCAGCCAGCAGGGAGCTGCCCTCAGCTCCTCTAGGCCACCTGCCTGTTTTCTCATGTGATCCCATCCCCTCCATTCTCAAAGCAAATAATTACACAGTAAGTCCTTCACGTCTTCACATACTTCTCTTTGGCTTCCCCTTCTGCCCCCACTTCTGCCACCATCCAAGGAAAACGCTCTGCTTTTAAGGCTCACATGATTTGATCAGACCCACTCTGATAATTCAGGGTTGAATCTTTTTTTCTTTTGTGGTATGGGGGATTAAATCAGGGTCTTCACAATAAGCTACAACCCCAGCCCTTTTTCATTTTATTTTTAAATTTTATTTTATTTTATTTTGAGAAGGGATCTTGATAAGTTGCTAAGCTGTCCACGCTGAGCTCAAACTTGCAATCCTGCCTCAGCTGCCTATAGTACTGGTAAACAGGTGTGAGTCACCATGCCCAGCTCCTATTTTTATTTTTTGAGACACAGTCTCATTTACCTATGTAGTTCAGGCTGGCCTTGAACTCATAATCTGCCTGCTTCAACCTTCTGAATGCCAAAATTGCTTTTTTTAAATACATGTGGGTACCAGGAGTCGAACTCAGGACCTCACGCTTGCCAGGCAGGCACTTATGCCACTGAGCTATATCACCGGCCCCCAAAATTGCTTTTTTTTTTTTTTTTGTGGGTACCGGGGGGTCAACCTCAGGACCTTGCGCGCCAGCAGGCGCCTGTGCCACTGAGCGATATCACCGGCCCCTTTTTCGTATGTGGGTTCCGGGAGTTGAACTCGGGCCCTCGCACTTGCCGGGCAGGCGCTTAAGCCGCTGAGCCATCTCACCGGCCCCCAAAATTGCTTTTTAACATCATTCTTCACCCTCAGTTCTGCCACTCCCTAGAAACTGCAATTAATAATGGTTTCCTTCGTGTCCTTCCTGATACAGTCATACTTAGTAAAGCTTATATATTTGGGAGGATTAGATCTATCTATTCTTGAAAGGTCTGGTAAAAGTCCCTTGTTAAATTACCCAGGCCTTAGGCTTTATTGCAGATGTGCAGGAGGAAGTTATTGTATGACAGATTGTCTAATTGTCTGAGATTAATATTGATTGTATCTGTTTTCTTAGAAAATCATCCATTTCTTCCACATTTTCAAATTAACTTGTGCAGGATTTAACAACACATTTGTATGTTTCTTTTATTCTTTTCTATTTCTATTGTTTCCCCATTATTTTTGAGTCTATGCTTTCTTCCCTACCAACCTTCTAATTTTATAAGTTGATATAGACATAAAAATTTAATTTGCTTTTTTTTGGGAGACAGGGTCTTGCTATGTAGTTCAGGTTGGCCTTGAACTCACTATGTAGCCGAAGCTGGGCTTGAACTCAAGGTAATCCTCCTGCCTCATCCTCCCCAGTGGTGGGATTGCAGGCGTGCATCACCACACCTGGCTTAATTTGCTTTTTAAAAATGAATTAGCTCTTTTATTTATGAGTCTGACCATTTTCTTTTGTGTAATTTATTAACTTTTTCTTCTCTTCTTTTTTAGGTTTATTTTATTGATCACTCTTCTAACTTTTTTTTTTTTTTTTTTTTGTGGGTACCGGGGGGTCGACCTCAGGACCTCGCGCGCCAGCAGGCGCCCGTGCCGCTGAGCGATATCACCGGCCCCTTTTTCGTATGTGGGATCCGGGAGTCGAACTCGGGCCCTCGCGCTTGCCAGGCAGGCGCTTAAGCCGCTGAGCCATCTCACCGGCCCTCTTCTAACTTTTTGAGTTAGATACATAATTTAGTTATTTCCTTTGTTTCATAAGATAGGTGCTTCTGCAGATTAGCTCTATCCCATTAGTTTTGGTATGTAGTGTTTTCAGCAGGCTTTTTTCCTACAGCTTATTTGATTTCATCTGTAATCTAATGATTATTTAAGTAGAAATTTCAAAAGGTGATACAAAGGTTTTTTTTTATATATAATTTTTTTCTCTCCAGAGTTCTATCTCAATGAGATCAGCATGCTATATGTATTCATTCTGCCTTTTTCAAAAAAGATCTGTTCTCATACCATATTCCCACAATGAATATAATCTCTGTGCACTGCAAACATGTAGTAATAAAAACATTAATACAGAAAGAAATAAAAAGGTCTATTAAATATCACATGGTTTCTCTTGTGTAAGAAACCCAAAGAGTAAATAAGGAGCATAATGGAGGACAGATATCGGGAAGTAGGAAGAAAATGTTCAAATTGGAAAGTAAACAAGGGAGTGGGAAGGGAAGGAAGGAAAGGGAAAAAAAGAGAAGTGAATGGAAGGGAAAAATGGAAACAAAACTTTTGCAAATGGAAGAGGATGAAGGGTTGAAGAGGGGAGGGGAATGGGAAGAAAGAATTGAGACATACTATGTACAGGTACAAATTCCCTACAATAAATGTGAACAAAATGTATGACAAATATATACTAAAAAAAAAGAAATAAAAAGGTCTATTCTTAGTTTTCACTGATATAAATTTTGATGGATATCAAATGCTTACTTTATTATTTTTCTTTGGGTTTTCTTATTATTTTTTGCCCAGTTGATCTCTTATGAACTAAGTGCTATGAATTAATATTTCTTAGGCCTGTGAAGTGGTCTATATATGTATATAATGAGATAGATGGTAGATAGATAGATAGATAGATAGATAGATAGATAGATAGATAGATAGATAGATTCTTCCTCTTCAAAATCTGTATCGTCTTGGATGGGTACAAACTTTTCTATTGTTTATCATTCTTTGTCTCAGTTACAGAGCAAAAATAATAAAAGTTGAAGTCAGAGTATTTGTGTGAATTAGGACTTTGGCTCCAAAGAACAGAGATTCACCCAAGTCATCTCAAGTATCTGTGCGTGGTTGTGTGTATGTTGGGGGTGGTAACTGGAGGCAATTATTGTAAGGTTTCCTATGAAAATCAGCATCACAACAATGCCATGTGGCTAGGCCTTCTGGGGTTCATGGAAAGCAGCTTACCCAGCCCTCATGACAACTACAGGAACACAGATGGAGAATATTAAATTGCCCATGATTAGGCAGATTAAGTAATGACCTGAGAGTTCCTTACCCACTTAACAGCAATAATTTATTGACGATCCTTTTCCCCTATGTGCATCAGTTAAAATCTTTGTATCCACCCCCACTCCCTGCCAACACACACTTCTAAAAAATTCCATGAGTTGGCTTCTACTTACTCAGCAGTCTTGCCTATTCATTGCTTTTCTTGAGTCATATCATCTTTGCCTGCCTTTTTTCTGGTTAAGCATTTGATTTCTGTTCCCACCAAATTCTTCTCTCTACCTCAAATTTAAAATTTTCTAAGAGAACATTTGATCAGCCCACTATGTCACCATCACCAGTTACATAAGGTGCTTGCACAGGTCTGCTGGTGGCCTAGCCTCCAAATAACTCGACTGCTTTAGGTTAAGTGCTCCAAGATACAGTCAACATGGCGAAGTCAAGCAAGATAGAATATGGGCACCTGCATGTATCTGCCTAGAGTTGATGTCCTCAGCAAGAGCTATAGTTATGACCCCTTAGCAAGAGACTGTGGGTATACAGATACTTCTAGGTTTGGCCGAACTCAACCACTACTTAGTTTTCCTTAGTTCTGACGACCAGCATCCTACACTTTACCCCAGGTTCTCTATGATTGCCAAGATTATTAGTTCCATAAAATAGACCTGATCATTTTATTGCATTTCAAGCACTACTTTTATACTTAAATACAACCATTGTCAAGATAAATATCCATATAACATATAGCTATATGCTATATGTTAGGTAAACGGTGACAACCCATAAAAGAACATCACCAGCCTGAATTTGGGGTTCCAGGCAGGACCTCCTGGAGTAACTCCAAAGGGAAGTCCAAGTCCAGTTTATTGAGCTGGGTCTTTTATGCATAGGGTTTGGGGAATCAGGGGGAAGGGCTCAGGTGAGGTGAGGTGAAGGAGGGGTGTGAGACTGGGGGACTGAGAATGGCTGAGTATGTGGCTATAGCAATGGGCACTGTGACCTAGCAGGTGGGGTGGGTGTACCGTGTCCTAGCAGAACAAGCATTATTCCTCGGCTCAGGTGGCTGGGAATCAGCCACTCCAGGAACTCGGGTGGCTGGGAGTGGGGGCGGACCTATCACTATACTACCAAAGTCATCAGAATTGAGCCTAACCAGCTAGAAATTCTTGAAAACAGCTATATCAGGTAGTTCCTCCTACAAGTTTATCAAGAAGTTAAAGTGGCTAATATATCTGCTTCTATCAAGGGACCATCCACTCGCTAGGATCAAGCACTAGAATACCTAGAATAAATTAGAGCTTACTTATAATTACATTTCTGCCACCTAAGACCATACAGACAAAAGCTTTTATTATAATTTCACTTCTGACAATTTAGAACTGAATGTAGGTTTTCTTGTCACAATCCCCCTGAGAACAGGTTTTACTATCATATCATAGAAAGAGAAAAAGAAATAGCAGAAGCCAACAATACCATCATTCCAGAGTAGAAGTACCCTAGACTCAGAAAATGAACTCTGGTTGCTTAAAGATAGCAGTCAGGGCACAGCTGTAAACTTCAGCCTTGCCTAGCACCTGAGCTGAGACAGTGCTTTGCTTGGTACTGCATCTGTTTGCCCAAGCCTAGCAATATGCCCCTGGGATATAAGAGCAGGCAATGCTCCACAGGGCCAGAATATACTCTCTTAAAGTGCCTGTGGGAGCTTACACATCACATGGTTTCTCTTATATGAGAAACTCGAAGTATAAATAAAAGAGAGATAATAGGAAACAGGGAGATAGATCTTTTGCAAATGGGAAGGGGATCTAGAGATGAGGAGAGAGAGGATATGGGAAGTAAAAAGAATTAAGATATGCAATATACATATACCAATTCCCCATGATGAATATAATCATTATGTATAGCAAATATGTACTACTAATAAAAAAGTGCCTATGAGGGCATGTGCCCCCATCCCTCTTCATGAGATCTGCCTAATTCTCACATAATTATAAACTCTGCCAACCCTAAGAATAATACGATAGGGCCGGTGAGATGGCTCAGCGGCTTAAGCGCCTGCCCTGCAAGCACGAGGGCCGGAGTTCGACTCCCGGAACCCACATACGAAAAAGGGGCTGGTGATATCGCTCAGCGGCACAGGCGCCTGCTGGTGTGCGAGGTCCTGGGGTTGACCCCCCGGTACCCACAAAAAAAAAAAAAAAAAAGAATAATACGATAGTTTAAGAGTGCTCAAATTGAAGCAACAGTCATTAAACAAAAAGGATCTAAATTTGAAATAAGACCCTTAGTAACAAAAGGTTACTAATGAGTTTTTCATAAAAATATTTTCAATTAGCAGATAATGACCTGCATCTTATAGCTACATTGCTGATGTGGCACAAAGACATTTTCTATAGCAAGTAGTCCAGAAAATGTAATCTACAAGGAACACTCTTCTTGTCAGATATATAGCACATTACTTTTCAACATTCATTTGGTTTTCATGCAAGGAGCCACAGAGCATTTAATATACCAATTTGCTAAGAATCACCTGGGTATTCAACATATAGAAATCAATTTACCTCACATCTTCCCTCAAGAGAAGGAGCCATGCAGGTCTAACATGAAAAAGACTGACAGTAATTAGAAAAAATGTGAGAGTATGTCTGACTGGCTAATCCATTAGCCAAAGATTTGCGGGGAGGTATTCTCCTTCCAATGTTTCTTTTTTTCTTTCTTTTTTTTTTTTTTTTTTTAGACAGGGCCTTGCTATGTAGCCCAAGCCGGCCTCAAACTAACAGTGATCCTCCTGCCTCAGCCTCCTGAGTGCTGGAATTATAGGCGTGCACCACCCTTCCAATTTTTCTTTTGACAAGATTTTCATTTCTCTCAAAAGTGTTTACCGCAAGAGACTGGTGACTAAGGGACTGGTGAACAAAGGAAGAAAAGATATTTTTCCATTTTGATTTATTATTACTTTGTATCCCAGGGTGTAAATCAGATTACAAGAGAATGTTAAACTAAGCAAGAAGGGACAGGTGGTCAAGTTGTCATCAACTCTCTGTTTTGCAATGAGGATGCTATTAGCAAGTGGGAAGTTGCTTTAGGGGTGTATCTTTGAGATAAACCATTGGGTCAGACAGAAGAGTGTGAGAGTTATTGTCTATGAAGAACAGGAAGCAATTACATCCCTCAAGTCTTCTCTCATACCTCAAGAATCTACTTTCTTCATCCCTGCACAGACTTCCTAATATTCTAATGATATTGACTGCTCATGTATGACAGCAAATGCACATTAACAAAACGAGAGAGAGAGATTGGCCATGGGTGGCACCATCCTCCTTTGTAATTTCAGCACTCTGGGAGCCTGAGCCAGGAGGATTGCAAGTTTGAGCCCAGCCTGGGCAATTTACTGATTTAATGAGACCCTGTGTCAAAATTAAAAAATTAAAAAGGCCAGGGATGGAGTTTAGCGTGAAGGTCCTGAGTTCATGAAATTTGTTCATGCAAATTTCAGTTGATAGGAGAGTAGGTTTTGGGGATTCTCAACTAAGCAGTCATTTAGAAATTCCAACTGATAGAAATTCTGTCATCTTCAGCATATAGTTTCCAAGGTCACTGTGGGTACCAATATTCAGCTGGTACAAGGGGTAGACAGAGCACATGGAAGCAAGAGAGGAGCTTTTCTTTTTTTTTTTTTTAATAGTCAGACCCAAGGAAGAAATGTGTGTATCTTTTACTCTCAATCCTTAATACTGCAAAATAACAAAACAAAGATGAATGAAATAAATAGGATGGAATTATACTCTTGACACTATCTTGAAAAAAAAAATCTTTGTGTGTGTTTTGTGTTCAAGCGTGCATGTGCGTGTGTGTATGGTACTAGGGATTGAACCCAGGGCCTTCACACTAAGCTACATCCCCAGACTTTTTAATTTTTTTATCTTGAGACAAAGTGTTACTAAGGCACTAAATTTGTCAGGCTGGGCTCAAACTTGCGATCTTCCTGCCTCAGCCTTCCAGAGTACAGGGATTACAGGCATGTACGACCAGGCCCAGTTGGAAACTAACATCTTTTAGTGTGATAAAGCTACTGAGACAGTTAAATCATAAAATCTTCATGACCTAAAACAATAAAAGTTTATATTTTGTTCATGCAAATTTCAGTCGACAGGAGTTTGGGGGATTCTCAACTAAGCAGTCATTTGGAAATTCCAACTGATAGAAATTCTGTCATCTTCAACATATAGTTTCCAAGGTCACTGTGGGTACCAATATTCAGCTGGTACAAGGGGTAGACAGAGCACATGGAAGCAAGAGAGGAGCTTTTCTTTTTTTTTTTTTTTAATAGTCAGACCCATGGAAGAAATGCATATATCTTTTACTCTCAATTTCTCTGCCCAGAGTCACATAACTACACCTAACTACACGTAACTAAGTGTGAGGAGGCTGGAAAATGTTGTCAGCTGTATTAGCAAAAAGAAGACTAGGGGCACAGAGGTGAAGCTCCGTGTTTGAGCTCAGTGCTCAGCATGGGTGAGCATGAGTGAGGCCTTGGAAACCACGGGCTCAACCCCCCACACCACCAAAAAGGACAGCACGCTAGTGAGTGAGTGCGCAAGCGCGCACATGCGCAAGAGGCTTAGTGAACAATTAGCCAGTCTTTGCCACCATGTTTTTCTTAGAATGTTATACTTTATCTGCAAATTTACTCAAATCTTCTCTCTTAGGAATGTGATGAATTTAAATAAATTGTGTACTTATTACAATGAAATTCCACTACTTAACAAATTTGCCTCCCAATGAAACTGACTATAAACTGGATTGCCCATAAAAAGATAAATGTTCCTTATCATTATACATTGACTTATTCAACTATGAGCTCAATACATAAAATTTTTTTAAAACTTCTTTAGTTCCAGTGTGTCAAGCAGTGGGGCTATCTACATTTGCATTTCTTACTTGTCCAACTTAACATTTCTTATCTCTCTTTTTTTTTCTTTTTAACACATGGTCTCGCTATGCAGTTCAGGCTTATTTGAACCCACTATGTAGCCTAGGTTGACCTCAAACTCAGGGTGATCCTCCTGCCTGAGCCTCCCTAGTGCTGGTACCACAGGTGAGTGCCACCTCACCTACCCCAATTTAACATTTCTAGAACTGAACTGTTGATTCTCCTCTATCTCATCCTAACTCCATCAGCTCAGATCTCCAGTCAGTTATTCCAGCTAGGTGCTTGGCAATAACTCTTTATATTTTACTTACTCTCAAGCCACCCACCCAATATCAGCATGTTAGATGTATTTCACTTTTAAAATGTATCCTGAATCCATTACTTTCTTCCAATTTTCCCTACGCAGAGCCAAATCCACCTCTCCCCTGGAATTCTGCTACAATGTCCTCTCAATTTCTACCTTTAGAGTGGCTCTCTATTTTATACTCTCTCAATCAGTTTCTTTCTCACATAAATCAGGTAATCTTTTGAAAACCCTTCAAAAGAGTTGCACTGTTCTTAGGTTAAAATTTAAAATCCTTACCAAAGCCTTTAAGGCCTTTCAAGAACCCTGTCGCTGGCTTTGTCATCAGCCTCTTCTCTAGCACTTCTTTTATCCAATCTGCGCTAGCCTGTTTCATTCCTTGAAAAAGGCCAAATGCCTTTCTGATTATAGGCCTTGAAGAATAGTATTTTCTGATTGGAGGGCTTATATATTTTTCCTTTTACCATAGACTATGTATTTAAATTTTTTTTTTTTGTGGGGTACCGGGGGGTCGACCTCAGGACCTCGCGTGCCAACAGGCACCCGTGCCGCTGAGCGATATCACCGGCCCCTTTTTCGTATGTGGGATCCGGGAGTCGAACTCGGGCCCTCGTGCTTGCAAGGCAGGTGCTTACGCCGCTGAGCCATCTCACCGGCCCTGTATTTAAAATTTTAAAAAGTAACTGACTATACATGACTCCCACTGACTCAAGTGCAAAGATCAAGACAGGCAACTATTCCAACTCTACTCCTCTGTGAAGAAGTAGTATACAGCTCACCATTAACAGAGAAGTGTTTTTGTTTTTGGTTTTTGGTTTTTTAGAGTGTTTGTCTTCTTCGTCTTTGTCTATTAAATCCAAAGACTAGGCTACCAGGGATCAGCAAGTATGTAGAGAATAAAACACAGATTTAGAATTCACTTTTATCTCAGGATTCAGGTTTTCTCATAATTTCCGGCTTATTAACTGGCTGGGTGTAGTGGTGCATGCCCATAATCCCAGCAACTCGAGAGGGTGAAGCAGGAGGACCATCGTGAGTTGAGGCCAGCATGGGCTACATAGTGAGTGCAAGGCCAGCCTGAACTACACAGTGAGACCCTGTCTCAAGAAAAAAAAATTTTTTTCCTATTAACTAAGCCACACATATAAAATATATTTTAATTATTTTGCCTAGAGTTTCTACTGATACCTAGTCTACTACAGTAATCACAGTGACACCAGAACATAACAACATAATAAAAGCTAAATACTGTACTTACTAAATAAAAGAATAAATGAGTACAATTTAATATAATCATCTTGCACTAGAGTAATTTAAATCCTATAAGTGATTGATAAATACTGGTAATATTAAGCAACTTTTAAATTTTGATTACTACCTACAACTAAGCAGTATAGTATAAGAGTAATACAAAAACAGTGAGTATAAGAGAGGTAATAAAGCTCAGATTCTGGAAGGAGACTGCCTGGATTCAAAATTTGGCTCTGCCACTTATCAGTCAAGTAGGGACTTAAACATTCTGTGGCTGTCTCCTGAGCTATAAAATTGGGTCAATGGGAATACTTCATGGTGTCCCTGTGATTACTGTATGATAAACATACTAGGCTTCCAAAGAGGCAAGATATAATTGCTATATTTTCATCACAAAGTTAATGTTAAGCAATGTGGTAACTTCAAGCAAAAATGGCAAGTTGAACAGTATCTTAAGGAGAAAATATGTAGGTTTATCAAGCTGCAAAAGCAACCTTAGGTTGCAGGTATGGCAGGAAGAGGCAGGAACACACAGACATCTGGGAGGGAGGCAGGAAGGGGCAGTGTGTGGTGCCACTACCAGCACACGGATGTGACTGACATAGTGGTCACAGGAGGGGCTGCTGGAGGGAGACTGAGCTGGGTTTGTGATCTTGCAGCATGCTTACAGCACTTACTTCATCTGATCTTTCATGAGTTCTGTGGGGAAGGATTTCTTTGGATCTGTTTTCAGGGTCAATTAATCTAGAATACTTGGGAACATTACTCAAGGAGGTGAGATCTGCCTAAAGCAAACCATTTAGCAGTTCAGCTGGTTATCAGTGGAAAGCTTTCCTTTGGTTCTATCATATTTTCAACTGATCAGTGTCAAAAAAAGAACACAAAGATTGTCCTTTCTTTAAAACAAGATGAAGTTAACTTATACCCAGAAAAAAAAGAGGTAGGACACATATCTTGCAAAACCAATAACAATATTCAACCTTAACTTCCTACTGAAAACTGTAATACGTGAATCTAAAGGTCAGCTGCAACTCTACCTCTGCTAGGAAAGTGGGTATTTTGGGAGGTTCAGATTAGTCTCTAACTCTCTGACTGCTGTATGCACATGTGCTACTGTCTTAAGAAGGTGTTTGTGTTCATTTTGGCAGATGTATTCTTCTCTTTCCCCTTTGACTTATGCTGTTTTAACTATTCTTTTTAGAGCCAATAGAGTTCAATAGATCACACACTGCACCACTGAAAGGTACCAAACTCTTGTGAAAATAGAGTTAAATTTTTAAAAATTTTTGAGATTTTTCCCTCAAATCCCCTATAAATTTTTAATAACCAAGGAGTCGAAAACAATAAATGTTTTCAGTCTTCTTGGAGGTGTACAAAGCCAGCTTTCTGATGTCCAGTAAAAATCAGTATCATAAGCCAGAGGTCCTTTGTAGTCAAAGAATTTCCACTTGTTTTATTAACAATTCACAAGCATCTATTGCTTTGCTATTGGAAAACCTAAACCGATACCAGATTCACTCATTTACTTGTTTTGGGAAGTATTTTTTGTTCATTTGCTTGTTTGATTTGAAAAGTAATAGCTTGTAGTTATAAATTCAAATGGGTATAAAAGGATATTATTAAATAAAAAGTATCAGTAAATAAAAGCTAATTTTATTAAGTGGCAAAAAAGTCTACCTTCCAAGTAAGACTGTCAGCCATCTCCTCAAAAACTAAGTTAATGTTTTTTGTACTGAAACATAAATTTGCTATGCCTGTATATGGTGGATTATTACTGGAACAGCTCGTACTCAGTTGTGCCTCCATTTATCCATTCCTCTTGTGTACAGCAGTGACTCTTAACCATGCACTTTGTTTTGGTCAATGGGACACTGATAAATGTGACAAAAGCAGAGGCTTGGAAAGTGTTTCTGCAATGAGTCTGCCTACTTGGTTTTTTGTTTTTTTTTTTGTGGGTACCAGGGGTCGACCTCAGGACCTCGAGCGCCAGCAGGTGCCCGTGCCGCTGAGCGATATCACCGGCCCCTTTTTCGCATGTGGGGTCCGGGAGTCGAACTCGGGCCCTCGCGCTTGCAAGGCAGGCGCTTAAGCCGCTGAGCCATCTCACCGGCCCCAAGTCTGCCTACTTGGAAGCACACCCATGCCATCAGTACTATAAAGCAGCTGAGAATGAAAAAGCACATGGAAAGAGCAGCCCTACCGCAAGCCATCCCACCAGCTCAGTGCTGCCATATTAATGAACCCAGGGGATATCACCAAACGACCCGTCAGCTGACTCACAGAATTATTTAATTGCTGTTTTAAAACTGTAAGATCTGGGATGTTTTGCTACACAGCAACAAATTACCAATACAAAATGCAAGCATACATATGTAGATATACTTATAGCATTGCTTGAATTTAATTTATGAAGAATGAAATAAAATTGACAATTATGAAATATATAAAGATAATTTCATATCAAAATATAAAATATGACTAAATGCATAAAAAAGGAATGGACTAGTCTGTATTTTGACTATATACTCTATATATTTGACACTCTGTTTTAAAAGCCTGTGGCATGTACACCTTAACACTGATTCTTTCAACATAGTTATTTTTACTGTAGAAGCTAAGAAGTTTATGCAAATGAGACTTGAAAAGACTTTTAGTTTTCTAAAATTAGTGGTTAATGGTCCACAACATCTATCACAGATAATGGAGGGTATCTGGCTACCCAGAGCATCAAGGAAGAGAAGCTAACCTTTTTGTATTAGTCTTAAATGCCTGTAAAAGTGGAAAATCCATAAATTTACATTTTATGATCCTTGTAAGCTATACAGTATGATAGACACTGCTCTTAATAGGAGTATTCAGACTAATTTCAATTTTCATTTCACTTTCCTGTAGAAAGAGATCTGAGATGTCACTCAGTATGACACATAAGGATTTTTTCTGTTTCTTTCCGGAGGTATTTTCAGGGAAAATTTAAAGCTCAATATTCTTCAGCTTTTTGAACAGAAGATTTGTTAACTGAATAAATATAAATAAACAGTAGATGGATTTCTTTGATCCATCTACTATGTTAGGTGGTGGATAAGGCACAAGACACCCAGAGAGGCAAGAAAGTGTTACACCCTTGAGAGAATTATAAGGAGAGAAACTGACTCCAAATGCTATAGTAATAATTAAACGCTAACTTCTTGTATACTATGCACTGCATTATAGTGAGTTTCTTACCTGTATTATTTTATGTAATTATCGCAGCAATCCTATTCTCTAGGTATCGTCTTTATTCTACAGAAGGGATAACCAAGGTACAGTGAGTATAAGAAACTTGCCAGAGCTAATAAGTAGAGAAACCAAGATTTGAACTCCAATGACATGGCTTCAGAAAACTATATTCTTCCCCTGGTGAGTGGTGGTCTAGTAAAATAATTGCCAGAGTTAGAATAAACCAGCTTTTGTTCCCAGATGGACTGGGCTAACGTGGGCCTTAAAGAGTAAATAAGAGTTTGCTTGACTGCACGACTTAATAATGAGGAATTGGTAAATAGTTTAGCCTGTGCTTCACATATGTGCTAGGTTTAATTAATGCTCACAATACTTCCATGCAGTAGGTATTAGCCTCGTTTCATGATGAGGAACTCATACTCAAGGAGACTCAGCGACTTTCTCAGGATCCCTCAGTCAGGAAGAACTAGAGCCAGATTCAAACAGATCGGTCTCCAAAGCCTCTGCCTTCTCCAGGTACTCCACAGACAGAAGGTATTCCAGGAAGAAGATTCAAGATGTGACAAGGGCAGGACATCTTAGTGCGAGATAAGGGGAAATGTGCCAAGCTGAGGCATGTTGGGTTTATCCTGCAGGGGACAGGGAGCTGCAGTGTTCTCTGCACTGAAAAGAGATAAATTGAGGTTTTCCACACAAGACAATGCAGGTGGTAGTATGTGGAGGAAACAAGAAAGAACAGAAAGTAAAGGCAGAGAAACCAGTTACAAGGCAGCTACCACAGTTCAGACAAGCAACGCTAGGGAACTGAATCTATGAATGTCAAAGGCTCTAAGATACTACTCTATCAAAGAGTTTTTAAATTTTTTCATTTGGTAGTGGTGGTGGTGGTGGTAGGGTGTCTGACATTTGGCTTCTTAAACAAGAGCCATCCTCAAATTAGATAAAATATTTTAGGATAACAAGTTTTACTCAGTGGGCATGGTGGCACACTCCTGTAAACCTAGCACTGTGGGAAGCTGAGGCAGGAGGATTGCAAGTTCTAGCCCAGCCTGGGCAATTTATCAAATTAGTGAGACCCTCTCTCAAAATAAAAATTTAAAAGGGGGCGGGGCTAGGGATATAGCAAAGCCTTGGGTTCAATCCCTAGTACAGAAAAAAAAAAAGTTTTACTCAGGGGAGGGGGAGTATCTCGCTAATAGAGCACTTGTTTAGCATGTGCAAAGGGCTGGGTTCTGTCCCTAGTAAGACACACACACACACACACACACACACACACAAAGTTTTATTCAAGTGATTTCAGAAAATAAACCAAGTCTTTGTCTTACATAATATTCAAATTATGTTATTGCCTAAAATACCCATTCTATTATAATACAGTGTAGACTTTCTTCTATCACTGCACATTGTACTAAGACGTATTTACTTGCACAATTCACTGTTCTCATTTAGGAAAAGAATGGAATGAGGGAGGTGGTGGTTCATGTAAAATATAACACAATATAGAAAAGGGACAATAAGGAAGTTAATGCAGTAAAACCAGACTAGCAGAGGGTATGTGAGGCAAATTAGAACTTTTAACAAGCTAACACACTGCCACAGGAAATTCCCTGCCAGTATGTAGGCTCACAGAAATGGAGAATGGAGTTGTGAAGGAAAAAAAAAAAAAGGGAACTTTTAGACAATATGAGAGTTTAGGAAAAAAAAGGAAAACTTGGGTATGCTGACCAAAATAGGAAAATGCCACATGCTGTTATCAGATGTTGGAGGTACAGCATAGAGCAGCTCAGCAAGCTTCGTGTTTAGAAGAAGAGAATATTTGCAGAAAAATTGAGAGGAAATCTGCATTCAGTTCATCACAAAAAGAACAAGGTTATGGGCTGGGTTGTGTCCTTTCCTGAATTCATATGTTGAAGCCCTGTCTAAAATGTAACTTGCTGAGGATGAAGCCTTTAAACAGATAATTAAAATAGAATACAGCCAGTTGGCTGGGCCCTAATCTAATGTGATTTGTGTCCTTATAAAAAGGGATTAGGACACAGAGACATGGATGACCATGTAGGGACACAAGAATGTGTAAGCCAAAGAGAGAAGCCTCAGAAGAAACCAACTCTGCCAACCCCTCGACGCACAGTCTTTGGAACTCTTAGAAAATAAATTTTTGGTAAACTGGGTGCGGTGACACACGCCTATAATCCCAGCACTTAGGAGGAGGAGGCAGAAGGATCAGGAGACTGTGAGGCCAGCCTGGGCTACATAGTGAGTTCAAAGCCAGCCTGAACTACAAGGCCAGGGAGACCCTGTCTCCAAAAAAAAAAAAAAAAAAAAAAATCTGTTGTTCAAGTTTCTCCGTGTGTGTGGTATCTTGTCATGGCAGTCCTAGGAAATTGAAACTGGTAGCAGATATGAGAAACAGAAATGAAAGTACTGCCTCTTCAGGAAACAACTTGGTGAGGAACTTTAGCTTAAACTTTGCAGGATAAAAATAGCAAGAGCCAATAAGAAGTACCATGGACTAAAGGTAAGGGGTAACAGAGGCTAATGCAGTACCTCCGAAATACAAGTAAAAAAACAAATGAGTTGACCTTGGGCCAAATTAAATAATGGAAGCTTTCCTTAGCTTCCCTAAGCTACCCTTAGCTTCCCTTCCCTAAACTGTACTACCCCTTAATGTGGTACATCTGCCAAGCTTCCTTCACATTATAACAATCAAAACAAACAAACAAACAAATAAATAAACAAGTATACGAAAGAGACTACTTGAGCTACGTACGATTTGGGTAGCAAGTGTCTGAAGCAGAGAAAAGAGAAAAGGCAAAGGGTAGAAGTTCCAGATAAGGGAAATGCCCCCCTACTTCCACAGATGCGGGGAGAGAAAGTCCCCAAGCCAGAGGACTTGTCAAAGAGAAAATACTGCCCATTTAATCACAACCATAACTACAGCAAGAAATACAATTTTTTCCCTTAGTAGTTTGTTTGCTTTTAAGTGGAATTCCAGAAAGCTTGATAAACAGCAATTGGAGATATGTGAGAAATAATTGAAATTGTTCGCTTTTTTTGAGTTGCTATTATCATTTATATGATGTTTCCATCATTTTAAAATGAACAAAATTTTACAGCTGGGGAAGTGAGGAGGGCACAACAGAACAAATAGCTTCTCCAGAATATTAAGTAGATTCAATTATTTGCCAGCCAAATGGATCCAAGAAATGAGAATATGAGTAAGAACTAAATAAATATAATACAATTATACTTTATAGCCCAGGGTAGATACACTGGTATCTGAAACAGTTGTGGTAAAGTTTGAAATACAGACAGTCCTTAACTTAGCATGGTTAAAGAATTTTTCAGTTTTCTCATGGTGCTAAAGCAATACGTATTCAGTAGAAACCATACATCCAATTTTGAATTTCAGCCTTTGCCTGGGCTCCTGATATGTGTTTAGAACCTCACAGTGCAGCTTCTGGTCACTGCCACAATTGAAGGGTAAACAGCCCACACTCCGCAGTACACTGTGCTGCTGGGCTAGGAGGGTCTGTAGGCTGCGGGAATCAAACACACTTGTGACGCCATGATATTTTCAGGTCACCATGGAGTTACTGGGAGGTAACTTTATTCTACGTTAAGGAGCATCTTTACTAAGTCCCAGAATCGAATAGCCCAGTCTTCTTAACCTAACCTATTCTGAACACCTAAGGCATTTAAATTTATTTTTATTCTACTAAAATAACAAAATTAAATTATTTGCAGTAGACAGCAACAGGGGCACAGAGGAACATTATTTTCTTGTCTAAATCGGATTCCAAACACAAACTAAAAGTACACTTAAAATATAATCTCAATATAAATTTTAATAGTAAAATAAATACACAAAATCAAGGATATGCAGATCTTATTGTAAACAGTTGTGGAAAAAAATATTTACAGCTGCTTCCAACATTGAAGACAAGTTCTAACTTTATTCTCCAACACTGATAAGTATAAATTTTAACAATTAGGTAAAAGAATACTGGCAAAACACATCAGAAAGGTATTTAAAATATGAAAACTCCCATTTAAGAGCATAATCATTAATTTTACTAAGTCTGTAGAAGACATAGGAGTGAATTAGGTGTAGAAGAAAAAACACTTAAAAATTTTTGAAGAGTGAGAAACTACTTGGTAAGACCAATAATTCTGTTATTCCTTTTGTTGATGTTAATTAAACACAGAAAGCACAGAGTACCAATTCTGGAATGTATATAAGGTCATAAAGCTTTACTCCTATTATTTACTAACTCATTTTCTAATAAAAGAGATATCCATTAAAAATTAGTTTTTGTATCCACTTATTTTTCTTTGGGGAAGGAAAGTTTAATAGCTCCATACAGAATAGTTCATGGTATAATACCCAGTTCACCCATCAAGTTTATTTTAAAATGTCTATATGCGTTTCTTTTTAATGAACTAGCAGAAAATGGCTGGCAGAGTAGTTCTAAGGGTAGAAATAAAATGGCAGAAGCAAATAAAGGAAACATCCACTCCAGCTGATTAGGAGCAGCATCAAAGTTGAGTTTCCTACTTGTGGAAGGGGCCTGACACCTGGGCATCTGAAGCTATATCCTGCTTCTCCACCTGTTACAACTGTTCAGAGTACATCCAACATTTACATGTTCCTTGCTCACTGGGAAAAAACAAAACAATGCCCCAAATCTGAGGTGCAATGAGGATTATGAATGCTAATAGAAGCCTCAAGGCAGGGGGAGGCAAATCTTCACTATCACTTGTTAATAATGATTATATCTCTATGCCTTACAACACAATAAACATTTCTCCAGCAGATTATGATACTTCAAAACAAATCTCTCAAGTGTGATTGCCAATGTATAGAGATCTTTGTAAGAAAGGAATACATAACACAGTTTAATTAAAAAGTAAGTATTTTCAATGATGAACTTAAGGGGGCACATTTAAGATCCACAGAGTTAACAAAAGCTTCTGAGTGGTTTCACTTCAAAGGAAGGTTCTGTTTGGGAGAGTAGATTCTTGCTCATAGATAGCAACAACAGTTAGCAATAAGTAGCAAACACCACCATGAAATTAGAGGTAAACTGCTTTAAATATGAAATGTACTTTACAGTTTTGCTTTAGAATGAAAGTTGTTTTCAAATAAATTCAAATCCGGACCGGTGAGATGGCTCAGCGGCGTAAGCGCCTGCCTGGCAAGCGCAAGGGCCTGAGTTCGACTCCTGGAACCCACATACGGAAAAGGGGTAGGTGATATCGCTCAGAGCCACAGGCGCCTGCTGGTGCACAAGGTCCTGAAGTCGACCCCTGGTGTCCACAAAAAAAAAAAAAAATCAAATCCATGATTACAAATTTGGATTAAGGTCTTAGAGGGGAAAATATTAAATTGTAGATAAAAGAATTCACCATGATCCTATTAAAACCATGATTTGTGAAGAGTAATATCAAATTGTATTTGTCCATTCTGGGAGTATGGGAGATTGTTCAGCACCATACATAGGTAATTGAGCTGGAGGACAGCTTAGAATTTCTGAGGCAAGTAGTTACCATGGCAACATCTTGTCATTGGTATCTACCTTACCTTTTGAGCAGAGTAGAATGATGCCAGTTTGGGATTCTATGTTTAGCCACTAGGGGCCCTCCTCACTCCCCCTACTCATTGCCTGTGCCATCTTTGTTTATTCCTCCTCTACAATGCATTGAGAAGCTTTGGTCAGGTAATTAAAGTGGTAGTGATGTTGGAAATGTTGGGACAAAGAGAAGGAGATCACAGGAGATGACCAAGAATGCCAAAATAGTGACTAGCATGGTTTTGCTGCCACCAATTAACCTGAGCTGATAACTGAAAAATGTGAACACAGTATTGCCTTCTAGTGTCAGAAAACTATCTTTTAAGAATTTTTGAAGAAAAGATTTTTTTTCTTGGGTAACTACAAACAAGTCATTGAATCTCCTCCTCCACCATTTTTCCTGTTCAAAAAGTTCAACAAGTCTTTGTTCCTCTCCCCCTCTTGTAGTCACTCAGTCCCAATTTATCTTCACTTTCTTTCCTACCAGACTCCATTATCCACCACTCGACATCTCCCTGACACTGAGCTACACTGGAGCCAGCAGCTCGGGAAAAGTGACTGTTAACAGTCAGAAATTATGTGACACGGTTGTTAAGTCACTGGCAGCTTAAAATTGGCCACATGGGGAATATTTACACCATGGAAACTGGCAAAAGCTACAAAACAGGGAGGTCTCCTTCTCTCCTTCCTTGTATCCCCTACCTAAGATACAGTTTACTAACACATCGTTGCCCTGGTCCCATTGTCATTCCTGTGCCTCCTGCTGGCAAACCTAAACTCTGGTTAACATAACTGTCTGCTTTTCCCATGTATACATTGGTACTGCTGCATATTTCTAGAGAGACTCGCAAAACACTGCAGATTTTTGCAGACAATTTCACGGTCTCCAACAATATAGCTCAACTACTCCTTTGCATTTTTCCAGTCAGTTCTTTTGTTCAATACAAATGCTTTTCCATGTTTTTCAAACCTCTCTCTCTACTATATTCCCTTTCTTCTCGATACTGCTTATTAACAGAAATAACAAAACTTCGAAGGGAATATCTGCTATTTCCGCCTCCCTAAACTACACATTCACCTCCATCCCATACATCTCTGCTTATTTCCTCCTGGTATAATGGAAGAAAGATCATTCTTTTGAGACAAACCTCTGCCTCCTCAGAGGTCTCTCTTGAGTGTGTATTCCTTCAATCTTCACGTTTTCTCTTCGTGTGGGCCTTTCCTTCTTACTGACAGATGGAAACAGTCTGGACTGTGGACATCAACCTTCATCACTCTACAATCACACCGGCCTTCTCCTAGTTTGTAAAACTTACCGCACTCCCTCCTTTCTCACAGTACAGCACATGCAGCTCCCTCCATCTAGAATGCTCATCACCTCAGTTCCAGAAGGCTTTCCCAAAAATCACTGAGTTGAAATCAGCTTCCTTTCTTCTTTGCTCTCATATATCCTTGTTGTATCTCTTTTGAATATTTATGTCACTGTAAATATGCATTTATTACTGTGATTACCTAATTAACATCTTTCTGACAGCATCACAAATTTTGAGCTCAGAGAGCATATCTGCTTTTGCTCAACTTTGTATTCTATGGATCTAGCATAGTAACTGGCATATAGTAAGTGCTCAATGAAGAAATATTTATAAAATTTTTTAAGCATTTAAAGACTCATCTTTTCCATCCTCCAGAAATCCATCTTAGCCTCATGCCTGTCCCCGTTCTCTCTCTCTTTCTCTCTCTCTCTCGCTCTCTCTCTCTTTTCCCTCTTCTCCCTCTTTTCTTCCCTCCCTCTCATTTACTATCCAACTTGCTGGCTTTCTCTCCCATTACCCACCTCTCCTCCTGCTAACCTTTTAGAAAAATTATCTCATTTTTATGTCTCCACTTATTCACCTATTTATTCATTTAATCATTGGCTCTTATACTTCATTACTCCACTGAAAATACTGTCACTAAGACTATCAAGGACCTTTTGATCATTAACTATTGCACAATAACCACTTTCCACTCCTTAGTACCTTACATGGCTTCTAGGCACCAATGACATTGTCCATCTTCTTCCTTTTCCTCCTCCACTTTTTTTTGTTTGTTTTTTCAAGTGCCTCACACATATCTGCCTTCTTCTTGAAAACAAATACCTTTTCCTTAGTATTCACATTTTATACTTTTCTGGGCTTCTTTTGCCCTGCCTTCTTAGTCTTAACAGCTTCTACTTAGCCCACCTAATATGTGTTAATGTGTCTATCCTTAACTTTTCTCTCTTAGGCACTCCTCTATGAGAATTCACCCACTCTCATGGTTTCAATGCTGATCACTTCCAAATGTCTTCATTTAACCCAGATCTTATGTGATATCCATCTGCATAGTGGATATTATACGAGTTTGTGATTATGTACCATAAAATAAAATATGCCAAAGTTAACTCATTCCATCCAGGTAATTTGTTCTTTGTTCATTTCCTTTCTCAATGTGATCACTGCTAAACTCTCTAAGTAGAATGCTGAATGTTATCACTGATACATTCCCTGTCTTAATGCTGTCTTGTAATCACTAAGATCTGTTGAGTCTATCTCTTGAATACTTCTCATCCATCTCTCTCCACCCCATAACAAATATTCTGATCGCTCCTCACCTAGATTATGGCAACAGTGCCCAAAATGGTCTGTCATTAATATCTCATTATATATCTTCCAATCCATTGTCCACACAGCAGCAGAATGACCTTCCTAAAACGTAAATGTGATCACTTTTGACTCCTACTCAAAGCCTCTCAGTGCCCAGAATCCCCCAACCCAGGAAAAAATCCAAACTGCCTACCAGTGATTACACAGCTCTCCACAGCTAGTTCCCACTTACCTCTCTAATCTATCTATTCTCCTTATTCCCTCTGGCTCTGCACACCCTAATCTCCAACCTAAACAGAAGTCTTGGACTACTTCATATCTTCCTCCCTATGGGTTCCCACATATTTTCTGCATGGATCATCCTTCGGCCTTCCTGTACTCACTCCAAATAATCCTTCAGGTCTCATCTTAGCCCTTACTTCCTCTGCATAGTTGCTGGCACAAAACGGGCACTCAATAAATGATCTTCCTTAAGCAAATGTTTAAGTTTAAACAAATGTCAGACTTTGCAGATTTAATTTTGCTCATTATTTTACTAATAAAATACAAATTAAATAGGGTAATTTATATTTTAAAACATTCTATTATGAAGATCTATCAATAGAATACTTTGAATAATGTGCTTATAAACTTTTCACTAGTAAAGTCCATTATATGTGGTATCTGCAACATTCCAAAAAAGACCTGCTTTCCAGTCTTTGGAAAGTAATTCTCAGGAAAGGTTTACATGGTTATAAAACCAAGACACATATAATACTCTAAACCAGTGGTGGTGAACCGAAGGCACGTGTGCTGCAGCAGGCTGTTTGTTATCACTGAAAACTCTAAAAGGTTTGCCATCACAGCTCTAAACTATAGATGTTTCATTATTTTATTTCAAATATTTACTTATTTTATTTTATTTTATTTTTTAATGTGGGTACCGGGAGTCGACCTCAGGACCACACGCTTGCCAGCAAGCGCTTGTGCCGCTGAGAGATATCACCGGCCCTTATTTTCCTTCATGTGGGTTCCGGGAGTCGAACACAGAACTTCGCGCTTGCCGGGCAGGCGCTTATGCCACTGAGCTATCTCACTGGCCTTCATTCTTTTATTTCATCTTTTAATTTTTATCAGAGCAATGTCAGCTAGATGAATTCAATGTCTTTGAAAGAGTCAAATTTTTAATATTTCACCATCTATCTACATAGATTTGAATTTTAAGGAAGTATATAACATTGAATTAAATCATACACAACATCTAAAGACACACAGTTTTTGACAAATAAGACTGGTAATTTCCTAAATCCAACTTAAATATAAATGATATTAAATAAAATATATAGAATATAGAATTTGTAGAAAAACAGGTAATCAGAGCAAGAATTACACAGATTATGTATATATGCACTTGAGTGTGTATAGGTGTCCCATTTATAACTTCCAATATTCTTTTAATGTTTAATTTGCTTGACAATTTTTTTTGTGTGTGTGTGTGGGTACCGGGGTCGACCTCAGGACCTCTCACGCCAGCAGGCGCCCGTGCCGCTGAGCGATATCACCAGCCCTTTTTTTTGTATGTGGGTTCTGGGAGTCGAACTCAGGCCCTCACGCTTGCCAGGCAGGCACTTACAACGCTGAGCCATCTTACCAGCCCTGCTTGACAATTTTAAGATTGCCCCACAGTATAGAGGCCAGCCTTTTTGAGTCACTGAATTCCCTTTCAGAAAATGAAAGCTTATATGTTGTCTCACCAGGAAAAACAAAATATTCATATGTTCATACAAAGAAATTCACATACCTGGTGATTCAGAATCTCTAAAGCCAAAATCTAAATTTGAGAAGCTCTGTAATAGAATTTTTAACTAAAGATGAAAACTGAATAATGATACTCAATAAAAAGCTGACTTCCTGAACAATGCAGCCTGTTTAGATTAGGCACTTCATGCATCTTTCACTTAGGTCTTGATTAAGCAACCAAGTGACTAAAGTAGTCTGATGGGCCAACATATTTGCTGATTTTTGCTTAGTTGAAGCCTCTCTGGTATTTTTGGAACAACCAGTGGCTGAAGCCTACTTTCAAAATTACCTCCTACAAAATTCAATCACAGGCAGCATGTCCACTGCAATAAACTCTCAAAATGGCTTAGGCTTAGACCTTGGCCCAGCCAAACAAAATAATAGGTCTCAAAGGTTTTAAAGAGTTTATAATTCAGGATGAAGACTTCAGAGGCCTGTCTTTCCTGCCATACTTGGAAAATGATCTTTCTGAATATAGGGTTCATTTGACTGTTTTTTTTCCTGCTTATTTACTTTCAGCATGGAATTGTGCTAACATATGTAATTTACTTTAAAATAGGTTAAAATTGAAAATAAAAGTGTTACATTAAAAAAGCTGTATAGTGAGTATGATACTTATAAGAACTCTTCTACTCAAAATCCTACAAGGCTCCCCAGTTCAAAGTAAAGCCTAAATCATCACAAACAGCCACAATTTCTGGTTCCTTGTAAGGGCTCTAACTTCCTTTCCTACTATTCTGATTTAACTCACTTCATTCCAGTTACATTAGCCTTCTTGCTCGAAACCAGGAGTAAGCAAGCCTCAGGGCCTTTGAACCAGCTGTTCAAATTCACTGGAATGTCCCTAATCCAGATATCTCCATGAATAACCCCGTGACTCAATCACATTCTCGATGAGGTCTACCCTATCTAATAACAATCACAACCCTCCATTCCACCACTAATTCAATCTCTCCTCTTTCGCATTTTTTCCTTTTTCACAACTATTATCACCTTTTTATTATTAAATAAATTTATTATGTTAATTGTTTTATTGTCTTTTTTTCTGCAAGAAATATAAGGTCCATAAGACTTGTTTGTCCATCTGCTTAGGAAACAAATTTATATTTGTGTCATGGTTAGATAACAAGATCCCCTAGTATATTCCAGAGATATAAGAATTAATATTAATAAATTGGATTCAACTACATTTTTGTTTATTTGCTTTTTATTGTTTTTTAGATTGGGTCTCACTATGTAGTTCAGGCTGGCCTTGAACTCACTATGTAGTCCCAGGCTGGCCTCAAATTTACAGCAATCCCCTTGCCTCAGCCTCCCTCCTGCCGAGATTACAGGATTAGAGGCGTGCACCACCATACCCACTTGGTTTCCACTATTTGAAAAGTGTGCTCTCTCACCTTAATACTAAAACTTTCCATATAGTTTTCAGTTTAAAATTAAATTATAAGATTTAGTTAGTTTTCTCAGACATATGACATAGACCAGTGTATCGACAGACACTTGGCAGGTGCGGGATGGGAATCAAAATGCAAACTTTCTGAACTGTTTAGATAAATGAAAGCACTGCTTAAACAGGCTTTTCTTGCTTTGTCCTAAATAATCTTAAAACAGATGGCAAAAGCGAAATACTAAGTCTGCTGCCATAGAAACCACTACCACAGCAGCCCTTTCTACAGCCCTACCCATAAGATAAATATTTGACTTCCTATTGTTACAATCTGAACCTGTCCCTTTTTACTGTAAATCCTACTAGAAGATATAGCAACTATGTATTCACACCCTGACAAAAAAAGTCTGGAAGAGACTAGTTTATACAAAATTGTTAGCTTAACGTTGTCAAAACCCTGCAACATATATAAAAGGAGTTTCACATAATTTGCTGTGATAGTCTGCATTCAAATTACACCTTTATCATATGTAAATGCATGTATCTTACTTTGATGTTGCAAGCCTGCTCCATCAATCTTCTTGCATTTTCCTCTGCTCTGTATCTCTTTGGAAGCTGAACTCTGAAGAACTTTAAAGCACCTTCAAAATCAGCTTGCAGAAGATCTTCCTTGGAGGTCTGCAAAATAATCAAGAATCATTATTACATTTTAGCCTGCATTCAGGACAAACACATTTCAAAAGGAATTTCTATTTTCTCGAATACACTTTTATATTGTTGAATATATTAAGATTAAATTAGTGCCAAAAAATTTTAGAAGATACAGTATTTCTAATATTTAGAAGATATAAGCTGTGCCTAGTAATGCACCCCTGTATCCCCAGCACTGTGGGGGCTGAGGCAGGAGGATCACGAGTTGGAGGCCAGCCTGGGCTACACAGCAAGTTCAAGGCTAGCCTGAACTCTGGACGATATAATAAGACCCTGTCTTAAACAAACAAACAAACAAACAAAAAGCTCCAGAAAGATAGTGCTATAAGTTGCAATAAATCACAATAATCTTAGATGCAATCTAAGGTAATTAGCAAACTGACATCTAATCGATATTACCTGAAAATTATAATGATGAATTTTCTCAAAGTTTACCAAGTTACAGATCTAAGACAAAGACAAGGCAAAACAAAACAAAACAGAGGGCCGGTGATATGGCTCAGCGGCACAAGAGCCTCCCTGGCAAGTGCAAGCTCCTGAGTTTGACTCCCGGTACCCACATAAAGGAAAAAAAGGGCCACTGATATCGCTCAGTGGCACAAGTGCCTGCTGGCAAGCGCGAGGTCCTGAGTTCGACTCCCGGTACCTACATTAAAAAAAAAGAACAAAACAAAACAAAAAAAACCTCTCAAACTAATCTGACTTTACCCTGATGAACATTTTAAGGACATTATTACAAATCTGGCTAAAAATACAGACAAGGCAATCAAAGAGTTATGTAATAAACACCTAACGGAAAGTTTGCTTTTCAACCAATGACAGCAGCTGCTGAAATGAAAATAAGGAACTGATCCAACACCTTAAAGAATGCTTTGAAAAAGTAAATAAAACAAACTACTTAACTACTGACTTGTCCATTAAAAAAGACTGAAAAGAAACAAAATGTTTATCTGGATAGTGAGATCACATGCTATTTTTTCTTTACATTTTGTTGTATTTTCTGCAGCAGTGTTTTTGTAATAAGAATAAATATCCTAATAAACAACTATATACAACCTTTGGCAAACACCTGGATTCATATTATAAATTTAGATAGAATGAGTACACAGAAGTAAGCCAAAAAGAAATCAGATGTTTTAGAGTCAGTACTTAATTGTCAAAAACTTTAGTAATCTTAAAAAACGGTCCCTAAAAATCATAGAACTATAAGCTAGTTCAAAATGTTACTTTATTTGAATTCAAATGTAAAGCTGATTAACCCTAAAGACTGCATTGAAAAAGCATATAGGAAGTCAGAAAAAAGTCTACTTACAACAGGGCCTGGGTTCTTGATATCACCATCCTGGTCCAAGCTATTGTTACCTCTTTGATTGAGCCACTTCAATAACCTAACTGGTCTTCCTGTTTCTACTCTTGCTTCTATCAATCTGCTGTCCTTACTGCCAGATTAAATGCTTTCAGTGTGCTCAGAATAAAATCCAAAATCCTTCCCAGGGTCCACTGCACCTTTCATGACCTGAGGGTGCTGGCTTCCCCTCCAGCCTTGTTTTGAGCCGCTCCTCCCTGCTTATTCTCAAGCTCCAGGCGCAGGCTTTCTTTCTGTTGTTTCTGTACATACCAAGTTCACTCCTAGCTGAAGGCTATTGTTCTGGCAGTTTCTTCTGCCTGGATATATTTCTCCCAGATCTTCACAAGGATAGAAACTTTGTATAATACAGATTTTAGCTCAAAAGTACGATCTGAATAAGGCCTCTGAGTACTTAAATTCTCTCCCCAGGCCATTTCCACCAAGTCACTTTCCAGCTTTATATCTGTTCCCTTTTTCTAGCTCCTGTGGAAGTTTCTCTCCTTTCCCCCTTGCCTGTCTTATTCACTGTTGTATCCACAGCACCAAGAACAATGCTCAGAATACAAAAGTCATTTAATTAAAATCTGTCATAGAATGAGGACTGAGGATGTAGCTCAGTGGTAAAGTGCTTGCCTAGCACATGGGAGGCCCTGGGTTCAACACCCAGCACCTTAAAAAAAAATAACTTACAGAATCAATGAATGAGATCTACTTTCATCTCTCTTTTGCTATACCCATTCATTTTCCCTCCCTTCTCCCCTGCCCCTTAAACAGAAACATGTTAAAAAAAAAAAAAATGCTAATACTGGGCAGTTTACCACGGGTCTAGGTTGGCTCACTTTTAACTCACCAGATTAATAATCAGAAACTAAAGCTAGGCTAACAGTGGCAGTAAGGAACAAAACAAAACAAAAAAAACCCACAAAACAAATTCAGTACATCTCAGATTTATTTCTTCGCTCATAAATACTCTGATGTTCTCATGTGATAGCAGTAAGTGCTGAGAAAATATTTAGCATGCTACATGACTTTGACTTTGCTGGGAAAGGCAGTTACCAGAAAAAAATTAAAAGAGCTGTGTAACTGAAATTTGAACTACTGCATTAGGGGGAAAGCATCCAGCTACCATTTATATAGAACATACTACATACATATAATACTGGTTCTGATAATAAGCTCTCTAATGGGTTGGAAAACTCAAGATGGGCTGCTTACAGTTTACAGAGAAACAGTATTTCTGTTTTCTGACTACTCAAAGGCCCCTGACAGCACTTCTATTTTCAGTGCATCTAACCTTTAGTTACCTGGAAAGAGATGCCCCCAAATGATGGGGGCAAACTCTTGCATGCAGGCAGTAGTTTGGTTACCCAGTTTTCTAATTCTACCCAATGCCTAATTTCAAGTCCAGCCTTTCAACTCATACAAAAGCAGGAAGACTGCGATCAAGGATACGGAATTCTGCATCCTCACACACCGGGCCTCTAGTCAGGCAGGAACGGCCAGGTAAGCCTTGATGCTGCTTAGAGGAGGACACGGTTTTGGGAAAGGTGCAGCCCAGGGTACCCCATGAGGATGGGGTGGAACCACCTCAGGCCGAGTGTCTGGGCAACAGAAGCCAGCATATCAGGAGTTGTCCGGTGTTGGTAATGCTCCAGGTCACATGGCTTGCCCACCTCAGGTAAGCCCAAGAGAAGAGTTGTGACAACCACGGAGGAGGGAGGTGTACCAAGGGTAGAAATGCCAACTTACTCAGTTCTCTAACCTCAGTCTCTGAAAAGCACCTGGCCCACAAAGGTACTCAAACAAGGCTGCAAAGACTGGAATAAATTTATTCTAATTCCACCTCTGGCTAACTCATGGCGTTACATAAGTTTTCCCATTTTTAAAATGGAAATACCCTCAATTTTAAATTAAGTATTTGAGGATGGAGTAAGTTAAGGCAAATGCATGTACTTTGTGAGCTCCAAAACATAAAACTGATAGTTTGATAAATTATCTCTGTGTTGCCCAAACATGCTCAGATATTGATACTGATTGACTGACTGCAGTACGGGGGATTGCACTCACAGCCCTGCACGTGGTAGGCAAGCAAGCACTCTACCACTGAGGCACAGCCCCAGCCTTTTTATTATATTGAGATAGGGTCTCTCTCAGTTGCCATGCTAGCTCTGAACTAGTGAACCTCCTGTCTCAGCCTTCCAAGTAGCTGCCATTATGAGCATGCCCCATCACGCCCAGTGAATACTGATTATTTAGTGGTTAAAAACAGTACTCTGTTTTCATTGACTTTTTTTTTTTTTTTTGAGATGGGGTCTTGCCATGTATTCCTGGCTGGCCTTGAACTCATGTAGCCCAGCTTGGCCTCAAACTCATAGTGATCCTTCTGCCTCAGTCTCCTGAGCGCTAGGATTACAGGTGAGCACCACTATGTCAGGGCTCATTGACATTTTTGATTCCATAAAGAAGCCAGTATAAGTTATAAGAATTTCTATTCTTCTTATGGACTGCAATACAGCTAATTTCATGACTTTACTGTGAATGAAAAAAAGAATGTCACTAATAAACACATAAAAAACCTTGCTTACCAGTACTCTAGAAGACAACCTGTAGTCCCACTTTGATTCTGATGGGCTTTTCCTTCCATTTCCTGCCTTTCTGAGACTTCCATAATCATTAAGTACCACTCAATGCCTTTCCAATGTCATAAGCAGATTATAAGCTTACAGGGATAACTTTCCATTTTCTGACAACTGTATCTAAGAGGTTTTTTCCTCTACAGTCAAAGATTATTCACTTCTTGCTCTTCAAAGATTTGGGTGGCTCACTAAGAATTTGTCAGAAAGTAATGTGGGTTTTGTTTGTTTGGTGCTGGGAATTCAGGTCACAGCTCCTCACTCATGCTAACAAGTACATGCTCTACCACTGAGCTACACCTCCAGCCCCTGAGTTTTTCTTTCAAAGAACACTTTGTTATTTAATCATGGTATTCAAAACAGGAAAATATTTTTTAAAGTTTAACATAAGGTCTCAATGCCCAGAGACAAGCTCAATTAACATTGTTACAATACTTGTCTTTTCCCCCATCCTAATACACACATCTTACATACATTCAACAAAATTTGCATCATGATAAACATATTTGTTAAATATATATGCCACATAAATGCCAAGCATTAATGTAATATTATTAGTCTAAAACACAAGTAACAGTGCCTTCTATGAAAATAAAATAAGACTCTAATCAGTTCTTATGCATAGTAATTAGAGTTGGCAGAGGCCAGGGATATAGCTCAGCATCACAGCACCTGCCTGGCAAGTGCAAGGTCCTGAGTTCGATTCCTAGTACAAAAAAAAAAAAAGAGTTGGCTATAAAAATGATAGATTAATGTTTACTATCAAATTTATAATTGTTATGGATACGATCCCTCTGACTATGAACAGAAGCTTAACATATAATTTGGTGATAAGACCCAAGTTTTAAAAATGTACTCTTGGGCCGGTGAGATGGCTCAGTGGCATAAGCGCCTGCCTGGCAAGCGCGAGGTCCTGAGTTCGACTCCTGGTATCCACATACGAAAAAAGGGCCAGTGATATCGCTCAGTGGCACGGGCGCCTGCTGGCACGTGAGGTCCTGAGGCCGACCCCCGGTACCCACACACACACAAAAAATGTACTCTTAATTTCAAGAATCAAACCAAATACCCAAAAGGTTGTTGCTGGCCTCTGGATTACCATTATGCATCTGTGTTCACCATACAGAATCCCACCAGGCTAGAATTGATCTGAACTAGAAATGCTATACTTCAACTTGGAAATTAATGCCAAGAGAAAAAAAAAAAAAAACACAATTACTTTCATGACATTATTTGTTAAGTAGTGTTAGTCAAAAGATAACGTAGGGCTGGTGAGATAGCTCAGTGGCATAAGCACCTGCCTGGCAAGCACGAGGTCCTGAGTTCAACTCGCGGTACCCACATATGAAAAAAGGGGCCAGTGATATCGCTCAGAGGCACGGGCACCTGCTGGCGCACAAGGTCCTGAGTTCGACCCCCAGTACCCACCAAAAAAAAAAAAAAAGATAATGTAGACAAGAACTGGGAATATATATATATTTTTTGAGACGGGGTCTTGCTGTGTAGTTCGGGTTGACCTTGAATTTACAGCGATTGTCGTGCCTCCTAAGTGCTGGGATTACAGGCATGCGCCACCACATCTGGCCAACTGGGCATATTTTAATAAACAAAGTCATTTTTTCTTCCGTTGTGAAATAAAAAGCTCTACCATCTTTTAAATAAGAATAAAGGAGAACTATTGAAAATTAGTAGCTCTACCAATATCACCTTTTGCCAGCCAAACTTTCTGACAAATTCTTTTAAATTATTTGAAATATGTTTACCAATTACAAGTTCAAAGATGACACTACTTATTCCTTCACTTGAGCAGAATTATATAGAAAACTTCCTGCACAGTTAAAGACATTTAAATAAGCCTTCTACTTCCTTTCAAGTAAGTAGGAAGAAATATCCAGAGGGAAAATGTGAGTAAGATGTTACTGTAAGTATCCTTTGCACTTGCTTCCGTAAAATCAATTAAGCAAATTGCCTGGCACACAATAGACATCAACACAAATGTGCTCCAAAGATTTGTAAAGGCCCTACTTCAAGTGTACCTAGTACTAAAAAGCTGAAATGTATATAATCCAAATTAGGGAGTAGATTTAGGACTTTTTTTTGGACTGGGAATCGAACTCAGGGCCTTGCACTTGCCAGGCAGGTGCTGTGCCACTGAGCTACATCCCCAGCCCAGAACTTATTTTTATATGAAAATCAATATTTGGATTTTGAAGGCATTAGAAATATACATGACAACCTCTGATTGGGGTTTTAACTTTTTTTGAAAGTTGTGATCTCTCTTCAGTGATCAATCCTTAAAGCTGTTAGCTACATAGGTAAAAGTGGGAGACATACTTTGTCCCCTGTTATTTTACCCCTACTTAAAATTAATATTTTAAAAAAGTCCACAGATTTTTAAAAAATTAGGATGCAATCTAACAGCATAAGAAATCTGATCAAAATGAAGCTGGGCCTGGTGACACATGCCTATAATTCCAGCACTCTGGGAGGGTCAACAAATAAATTTTGTTTAAAAATTACAACCCTAAAGCCAGGTGCATTGACACATACCTGTAATCCCAGAACTTTGGGAAGCTGAGGCAGGAGAATCACAAGTTTGAGCACAGTCTCAATTTAGTGACTTAGCGAGATTCTATCTCAAAATAAAATAAAAAGGTCTGGGGATATAGTTCAGTACAAAGGTCCTGGATTCAATTCCCAGTATCAAAAAAAGAAGGAAAAGGAAGGGAAAGGAAGGGGAAGAGAAGAGGAAGGGAAAAAGATAAAAACCATGGCTACTAAAGGTGCAGCTAGAGAGCATCTGCCAATATAGATATAAATATATAGATAGAGATTTCTCAACCTTCTCTGGCCTGGAAGTTCTTTGGACCTACCATGGAAAGTGTCTAGTGTATCAGTATTAAAAACTATACCCAACACTAATTTTAACATGTAATTACCTGATAATAATTTAGCATATTATATTAGCAAAAAGGAAAATTCTAGAGGGGAAAGAAGAGATTTTGAACATGAACATAGTAAAAGCTTTTCTTCTTTCTCCAAATTTTACACCCTTACTGAATACGTACTCTGGCCATGTGCCACTGCTGATACCATTTTGAATGTGTTTTCCCACTGAAATATTCAGTGCAAGAATATCACATCTTAATGTGACTCTCTTTTTTTTTTTTTTTTTTTTTTTTAAGAAGCAGGGTGGGTAGGAATAGTTCTAATATCCAAATGTTAGCTCCAGATGCTTCTATTTCAAACTTCTCATTACTCTTGGATGATAAATCTTTCCTTAAGGGTCACTAATAAGTAGTAAAGTCTAGGTTTGATTCTTTTAGGGAATTATTTGGGGGGAAAGATCTAAGTGTGGTTCCCTTTCTCATTGTCACTATTTCATCCCAAATGGCTTTTTCTTCTTCTTCTTTTTTTTTTTTAAATAAAAATAACCCTACATTTATTGGCCTCCAGTAAAAACATAAGGGTAGTCAAAACAATATGAACAAATGTTTTACAAATACTCCCCGGGCAAACAACTTAATCAGCTGCCTTTTTAACATATTATCATAATTGTCATTGCCACCACTTCACTTCACTGCTGTCCTAATTCACTGATCATTTCTAGTTGGAGACACTTTGTAGCAGAGTAATATTATCTCCTTTCAGCATGATCCAACCCAACTGTTTTCCTGACTTTGTTTTAGAATGATTTTCTTCTGCATCCTCTAACACAAGGTTCATGTACTCACCAAAACCAATAATATGGCCCTCTGTCTGCATATTCACTTGCTCATAGACCCACACCTGAATCCAGGATCTATTCTGCAAGTATCTGAAGATGAGGTTGATGGGCTGCACCACCACCTTCTGCATTTTCTGGCCCTGGCCCCTGTATGCCATGGCAGAATCTGACAAAGACCACACCAACTACCACGCTACCTCTCCCAAATGGCTTTTTCTTTCTTTCTGTGGAGTCAAACAGGATTTCTATTTACTCGAAAAATATTTTTGGAGGTCTGAGAATCATTTGAAAGCAAAGTCTTCAGGAGAAAACATTATTTAGCTGATACCTAGGATGTTTATATTTCCTACTTTGGTGTTTTAATTTCGCTAAAGAAATGTGTGTTTGGTGAGTCGGCACATGGAATTGATCGATGCCTTGTGGTAATATCGAAAACAAATAACTTGGTATCTGATTTGCTAAAGGGAAATTGTTCATTACTGGATACACCTTTTAAGGGGACTAAGCAAAAATTTCAAATGTACATCCAGTGGCCTCTTTCCAAGTAAGTTTTACAAGCCTGGTGATCTAGTAGTTTCATCGTATCTCTGTGAACCAGGGAATACTAACTTAAGCCCTGATCTAGAACACTCTCTTGATGAACTGTCATTTCCTTGATTTTTAAAAAAATCACTTATCTACAATGAAAAAATTACTGAGATTATTAAAGTAACATAAGGTATTTATATCAGTCTAACCACATGCATTCATGCTGAAAACATGACTAAAAGGATACGGAGGCATGTCTTAAACTTCAGTGCTTGTTCTCTTGACTGGAGATGGAATGATGGCAATACTACATGTGGCAGAATTCCTCTTAGGACTGCCCTGTGCAGATCAGCCATTGCTCCCCCATCATTAGCCAGTTCAATAACACAAAGCTGAACAATTGTACTTTCCCCTGGTACACATGCTAACCTTTGAGCAGTTACTCATTGGATAACAAATCCTAGTTCACAGCCATATTGCTAATTAAAGGGCAAGTGATTACCCAAAATTTGGAGTATACTGGTTCTAGCAATAATCTTTCAAGTGTGACTGTGTATAACAAGGTCAGAGGTTTCCAAATGGTCTCACAGACAACTTGGCTTATGCTTTTCCCATGCAATGTAAATGGCACTATTACCTAGGCTCTGACAGAGTTCATAACCACCTAAGGGGGATACCACTTCAGATACCTAATTTGGCAATCAGACTTTGTATAACCACAATATACAGACATACCTGACCTTTCAAAAATCTCAAGCTTGTGAACCCAACTACCTATAGATTTTATTGGTGATTAATTACTTTTGATTAGAGGCAGTCTAAATTCCTCTCAAATGGAGATTTAGGTGTGAGATATTCTTAGATATTATTAAATTAATAAATTAATGTTTTCCTTCAAAACATTCAAAATGTAAATACCTTAGAGAGGCAGATGATTGGAAAGTTACCAGTACAAGTCTTTGAGTCACAAAGTTAAGTGGTCTTCAAGAGGCAGAAATATATTACACTAAACCTGAGTCCTCAAAGATGCAGAGAATGTGTTGAAACGTATTTTAGATATCAAAGTGTAAAAATTCCTGAAATAAAATGATTTCTCTTTAAAAAACTCCTTTCTAAAATCATGACTCTTCATTTTTCTCCTTTATTAATAAACAAATGTGATTCAGGGAAGCAATAATTTCACCTAGACATTACAACATATGTGCTGAACTCTTTTTTTATTCCTTAAATGGAAAGGAACTATATTTCTCAGATAACCTCCCCATAATTGCAGGCTGGCCATATCATCTAACTCTGTCTTACAGTGATAAACACACTTTCTTTAGGGTGGAGAATTCCTTATATAGCTGGCTACCCAATATATCTGTTATGAGTATACAGAAGAGATTATATTAACATGTAAATACATATATGAAGACTGAATTAGTAATTCCAAATATAAGTATAAACAAAGATGAACTTTACTGGAGGAAGATACATGAAAGAAAAAGAGTTAAATTCAGTCAAGTAAATATTTCACTGAAAAAGACTTTAATCTGAAATAACCGTAATGGGGAAATGGTCTGGAATGGTGGTCAACACAATTCTGTATAACAAAGCCAAACATTTCTTGCTCAATTACCAAATAATGATATAGGAATTCTGCAGACTAATTATATTGTAAAATAGTTGCTAGGTATAGTTATCAAACCACTAAAGAGAAACCCTGCAACAGTGATTGTGGGTATTTAATTTTAATCCTTGGTAGGAAATGAGGAAGGCTGATTTTTCTCTTGTTCAGGAAATCAAATAACAAGCAAGTCAGATTTCTCAGTCTCATAGCACAGACCCAGATGCTTTAAGCTATTTTACAGATACATGGTTCAATCATTTCAGGAGAGAAAACCACAATTTCCCATCGAAGGATTTATAGGTAGTAAAATTCCCTATCAAAAATTAAAATGTAATTGGCAGTCAAAAGGAGGGGCTAGAAAGGAAGCCCCACATAGTCTAGGTAAGTGGCTATGTCTGTTTTAAAATTTAACCCTTTGGAGACATAAATAACAGAACGCTTACATCAAGCACTTGGATATTCTGCTTTAGTGCTGAGCTTAGCTGGCCAGAAGAAAAAAAAAAATTGTTTTCCTTTTCTTCCCTGCCACAGAGATAATGCCACTAATATGACCCTGGTCTGAGAAAAGAGCCATGATTTCTTCTAGCCAATTAAGGAGTGGCATATACCAGGCTCCAAGGGAGCCGCACAGCAGTGGCCACTCAGCCCTTCCTTCGTGATAGAAAGGGGAGAAGGAAAGGAAAACAGATCACAAGCCTCCTCCAGGGACACATTCTCACAGAGGGTAGCAGATTCTCTACAAATGAAGTTCAATGAAAAACAGTCTCACCGCCAGAAGCCGAGGCACAAACAGGCGATGCCCCATCCCCAGAAGTTCCAGCACTCGGCAGGCATACTCATTCACCAGCTTGCTCCTCTCGTCGTGCATGTCCTGGGACTTTTTGACAGGAGGTGTGAGCTTAGCAGCTGGGGCCGGGCAGGGCACCCCTTCTTCCATGAGCAGTAAGTAGGTATCCAGAACGAGAGAGCTGGATCTTTTATCCACAATATAAGGACTGCGGTGGGAGGGAAGCCAGGCTTATATCTCCCCAGGAGGGTGCACAGGGTAGTGTGTGGTGGCGATTGCCAGCTAACATCTCCACGGGAAAGACATTTTGGCTAAATTATCCACTGTGCAAGAGCCCCAAAGTAGACTGAAAAATAAAAATGAAATCAAATGCTGATCTAAATAAAAAATAGAAAAAGCAATCAAATGCAAGAAAATGGCCAAGAGTGATGCAGGAGGGTTCCGATACATGTGGAAAAACGGAGTAGCTGCTTATAAGGGTCTAGCATGTAGAGTGCGTGGTGTGTGTGCATGCGAGAGCGTGTCTGTCGTGGTGTGTGTGTGTGTGTGTATCTGTGTGTGTGTGTGTGTGTGTATCTGTGTATGAGCAGACAGCAGCAGCAGTAGCCAGGAAGCCAGGGCAGTTGTGAAGCTGCAAGGAGAAAAGGATGAGCTCATTGCAATCCTTGATTCGTGACAAGCAGCGCTGCTGCCGCCGCCGCTGCCGCCGCCACAGCCTCAGCCGCTGCTGCTGCCACGGCTGCTGCTGCTGCTGCTGCTACTGCGCTGCCTCTTGCTGTGAATCAGTAATGAAGGGGTAAGAAAGGAAGGGGAGGGAAGGAGGAGGTAGGTGAATGAGCATGCAAGAGTGTGTCTCAGGGGAGAATGCTGTAATAAGAAGCCAATGGTGAGCTGTTGGAGAGAAGCACTTCCCCCTCCTAGACCACCTTCAATCAGTGTTAGCGTGACAGCTCATGCTGTCGAATCCTAAACCCACAGACAGATGAACTAGCTTCTTCAGTACGTGATGCTCACAGAAAAATCAGACAGACAGCTACCTAAAGGGCTCACCCTGTTCACTCTTGCTTTCTAACAAGGAGACCAGATAAAGTCTGATGTATGTTTAAAGTCTGATTCTGTATGTTTAAAATGGGAAGCTCCAACCCTTGTCAGATTACTGAAATCTCTACACAAGAGAGGTGTTAGTGTAAAAATGATACAGTATGAACAGAAGAGCTAGGATTGGGCATCCAAGAAGTGACACGCTTTCAGGTTGAAGTGTTTGTGCAATAATAATAACTTTTCGCAATGCCAGGATGTACAGAAGCATTTCAGCACTCTAGGAAGGCTGGCCACAATTAAAAGTAAGATTTTCTTATAAACACACACTATCATAAAACATAAACGCCTACAATATTGAGTATATATTTAAGAAACTACTAAAGTTGAGATTCTCAAAGCAAAAATAACCTTATGTCACAGAACTTGATAACAGTTGTTTAAAACATTGTCTTGATAATCTCTAATAAAATTAATCCCTACCTAGTAATGTGGGTAACATTAGGAATTATCTATAGTTTAAAATTTAACAGGCTTCATGCTAAAGTGTTACAGTAATTTCTTTGATGTGAATATCAACTGTAACCAAAAGAAGGCAAAAAGACAAGATCACTTTTAGAGACACTCTCTTAACTTTACCCTGACAATGAATCAATCCATGTTCAGCACTTTGGTTCTGCAGTTCTTTAGTTGGTCTCATAAACGCTAGATTAACATCTTCATACAATTTAGCATGGTACAAAGACTAATGGGGCTAAAGGCCCGAGCAATTTTACTTGAGTCTTAGCTTCTGACAAGTAAGAACTACAAATCTGCAAATAACCAAATAGGAAAATACTTATTGACATATCTCTGCATTTCTAGTGAAATAAATAGATTAACTATGAAACTAGGATTAAAGGGAAAGAAATAGGAAAGACATTTTTCCAAAATCTCAGGAAAACAAAACTTTCGAAAATAAAAATTTAAAGTATTAACAAAATATCTTAAGCAAGATATTTACGTATTGCTGTCAAGTGTATTATATCTTTCAAAATCCATTTCTTAAAAACTATATGAAGTAAATTTTTATTGTAAAATTAAAAAAGGGATTTGAATATTATATATAAATATGTACTTTTATTTAAATAATTATATAACTTCCACATCCTTAAAGTTTTGGAGAAAGACCTTTGATAGGCTACCTAGGGTAGGGATAATTTCCGCTGAACTGGGAGACAATAAGTTGAGGGAAGAGGTTTTGGGCCTTTCATATTCTACTCTCTCTCACACACACACACACACACACACACACACACACACGAAGCAGTTCCACTTTTACCTTGTTTACATACTGGTGGTCTGCTTTAGATTCTATTTGAGAACACTGCTACTGCTAGGTGAGAGTGAAAAGCACTGCCATAAACACTTCACATTTAAGAACAAGGGACCATTTGGACTTGCAAAGAAAGCCCTCAGTCCTCCTCAGCTTACAGAATTTTTTTCTGATCTACTTTTTAAAGAGTAGGGGAGATGTCTGTACTCAAAAAATACTTGCAGAAAGTTATTTTTTTTCTTAGAACCAGAAACTAATAATTTCTTGCCCAAAAGTATTCCGGTAAAAAGTAAAAATTAAAAGATTTTTAGAACTCTTATGGTATGGTTTTGATACTCTTAAGTCAAAATTATATGGACTGGGTATTAAATTTAATAAAATGATATGTTAAAGAGCAAATCATGTTTAAAATATTTAGGTACATTTTTACAAAATGGTATGTGAAAGGTACTGATATAGGGGAAATAACATAACTCCAAACCTGCTAGATGTCAGATTCATGGAGTTCATGTTCCCCAAAATCGAAGACTGAACTCTAAGAACAAGGGAGGTTAAGAATAGGAAAAATTTCTTGAGAGAGATAGCTCCTGAGAGACAGGAGGGGCCCTGAAAGTGGGCTTCCATGGAACCCACTTCACAGAGGAAGTTTTATAGAGCAAAATCATGATGTGGGTACAACGTGGGTCAAAACTATGTATGATCAACAAGATTACAAGTATAGCCACTTAGGTAATATCAATTCAAAGCAGAAGCAGGTCACATAGCAAGTGTATATGGAAAGAACAGGACCTTTTAAGGAAGGGATGGATCAGCAAGTCCTAGTCACCCACCTGGGTGACTGATGTCTATCTAGACTTTATTGGACCAGGTGATACCAATTATAATGTAATCTTCAATTTATTGCTTATCTCTTGGGGAGGCATGCAGGCCTGGTCATTCCGTCTTTATCTTGAGGCCTAGCCTTTAACAGATGCACCTCCAGCCACAGTTGTAATGTGTTCTCATCCTCTGCACTGACTCTCTCGAGGCTCTAGTCCTGTCTAACTGTCTATAATATTTCTATCTAACTTAACTGTCCATAATAGTACTACAATAGGTAGTCCAACACTTTCCTCAAACTCTTCACCATGATGCTGCTCAAAAATACATCATTTGCACTTTCCAAGTTTCCATAACTTTTCAGTATTGGTCCTATTTTTAGGTGGAGTTTCAGAATAGGATGTTGATCAGTATCAGGTAAAATTACTCCTGTGGGACATCACTGAGTAAAATGAATGAATATATTCTAGGAATTTTTTTTTCCCTTTATGTGGGTACTGGGAACCGAACTCAGGACCTTGCGCTTGCCAGGCAGGCGCTTATGCCGCTGAGCTATATCACTGGCCCAGATATTTTATTTATTTATTTTTAATTCTTAACTTTTTTATATGCAGGTACCAGGAGTCAAATTCAGGACCTCATGCTTGCCAGGCAGGCGCTTATGCTGCTGAGCTATATCACCGGCCCTATTCTAGGAATTTTTGAGGCCCTAGGACCGTTACCCTCATCTCAGTATTTCTTCTTCTTTCTCCCAACTCCCAAATAATTTATTTTTGATGAGCTTCAGCAATAACTCTCAGAACATTTTTCAAAAAAAAAATTGGAGTTAAAAAGTAGTTCAGAAAGTGTAATAGAGGGCCGGTGAGATAGCTCAGCAGCAGAAGTGCCTGCCTGGCAAGCGCGAGGTCCTGAGTTCAACCCCCGGTACCCACAAAAAAAAAAATGGTGTAATAGAAAGTAAGCTCAATAGCAACTTAAAGATAATATGAAAAATATGGATAAATCACATATAAAAGAGAAAACCTTTTCCTCTTTATCCTCCTAGTTTCTCTGCCTGGAGCCCTACTGGTAAGTCTGTCCAAAGGTAGGCTGACAAGAGAAAATCCAATAGAACTACACGTGCAGTGTGCAAATGCACAGGAAGAACTCAGTAATGAGTAATTCACAGGATGAGCTAGAACTTTTGCTTACACAGCATGTTAGCAAAAAAACAATCATTTTGCAGGGAAGTCATAAGACAAAAGAAAAAACTTTGAGCTTCTGGGATGACAAACTGTAGGTAGCCAAATATATGGCGAAACTAATGAGTATTAGGTCTAGTTAGTAATGCTTGTTTCTGTTGACTCTATGTGCAAACTCTCAGTGCCATCTCCTCTTCATTGATAAGGCTGCTACCCCCTTCCTGCTATGGGAAACAGAATAGGGAGTGCTTCACAAGGAGCATTTAATGTTCTACTTTCATGCAGAGAGCTTTTCCTGTGTCTGGTTTTTCTCAATTGCCTCTTTATTAGGGGCTGGAGACATAGCTCAGTGGTAGACTGCTTGCCTTGTATGTGCAAGGCCCTGAATTTGATCCCCAGCACTGAAAAATTTTGCTAGAAACTATCCTGAGTAGTATATTTTGGGGTGGTATACTCTGAACTCCTTCACACCCAGTAAAAGAGCAAAAAAGAGGGTCAGCAATGGTCCCAAAGTCATGGTCTAATGACTAAAAGTGTCATTCACTGGAGTTCTGGAAGCAGGTGGTTGGCAGTGCAATCCTAATTGTGGTCTTCCACTCCGGAGTGCTCTTCCGAGGCACTACACTGTCGTGATAGCCAGACATGCTCAGGACATAAACAGATTTCCATTGTAAAATTAAAATCATATTTCACTTAATTTACAGAGCTACAATTAAGAACACTGAGAAGAAAAAATTTGGAGTGGTGACTTCAATGGTTACAAAGATAGAAAAGGAAACACCTTCCAATCTGCAAAAGCCTAAAATAAAGGAGGTATCCAAAGATAAAGCCAGGTGTGATGGATGTTATAAAAAGAGGGATACACCCTGTGCTCAGGTGTAGGGATGTTTTTGTCATCCACAGTAGACACAAACAAAAAGAAGCTTAAGTAATTGTATCTCTAAGAGCAAAACAGGGCATTGTTTATTACACCATCTTTTAGCTACATTTACTAGCTGTGTGACACGGTGTAAATTACTTAAATACTCTCTTGGCCTCTGTAAAATGGCAACGTTACCTACCTAGCCAAGATGCTCTGAAAATTTAGTATGTTGTGCATATAGAGGAATTCCTCATAGTGCCTAGCTGATGGCAAACCTCTATATCTAGCAGGTTTCTTCATTCTTATCAGGAAGTAGTGTGAAAGAGGACAAAATATACAAAATGCACTGTGCTCATCTGGACCAGTGTTTAGAAAGATGAAAAAGACTTTGCATATATTAACAATAGAGAGCCAAACACTACTGGGTTATGGTTTACATCTGGATATCCCCCCAAAGCCTCATTTGCTCATCAGTGGGGCTTTTGGGAGGTGATTGGATCATGTGGGCATGATCCTCATTAGTGGATTAGTTCACTGATGAGTTTATAGCTAATTGTGATGGTGGGAGGTGAAGCCTGTTGGGAGGAAGTAGGTCACTGGGGGCATGGCCTGGAAGGGTCTGTTTTCCTCCTTCCTCCCTTTATTTCGCTCTGCTTCCCGCCTGTCATGCCATGAAGACACTTTTCTCTCATGCTGCCCTGTCTTGGAGTCAGCTGACTATGGAATGAAACCTCTACAAACTGTAGAGCCAAAATAAACCTTTCCTCCTTTTGAGGTGTGGGGGTCAGGTATTGTGTCCCAGCAAGGAGAAAGTAACTAAGATGCACTGATAAGAGACAAACCTAGGAGACCATTCCTTTTTTTCCTCCAGTACTGGAGACAGAACTCAAGGTCTCCACAAAGAGCTATATCTGTAGCCCTTTTCCTTTTTTAAATTTATTTGTTTTTGTTTTTGATTTTGTTTTTGAGACAGGGTCTGGTTAAGACGCTAAGTTGCCCAGGCTGGTCTCAAACTTGCAATCCTCCTGCCTCAGTCTCCCACAGTGCTGAGATTACAGGTGTGCACCACCATGCCCAGTTTTCTGTTCGTTCTTAAGACACGGGTACATGAATAGTAAGTAGCAAAGCACCCACACTTTTCTCAACAAGGAGAGGTAAAAGTGCCATAACAATTCTCTAGCTATTTATTTTTTGTCTGATGATGAGCCCTCAATAATTTGACAAGTTCCTAAGATCCAACAAACAGGCCAGGTAAAGGTGATACAGTGAGTAGTACTGGTATTTTGGCTCTGTAAAATCCTGCACAGCTTACATACACTCTTTCTCCCATTCAACTCTTTAATTCTGCTCAATGCTGCATTATGTGCTTCTGGATGCAGAAAGATGTTTTAAGATGCTGCTTCCAATTTTATGGATTATTCAAGGATTACTTGAAGAAATGGCTAAAATGAATGTAATGAGACTGGGTTTACAAGTTATATCACAGGCAAATTTTATAGTTGGAACTCATACATCAAAGAATTAGAATATAAAGTAAAAGATTCTACATAATCAAAACACTGTGGTAGGTGGTTCAGGTTACAAATCTACAGAATTTCGAAGAAAAAAAAAAGATTCCTATAAAATACTATAGACATACCCAGGTGGTTTTTTTTTTAAAAGGAACGCTCTGATCTCTTGTGAGACTTTATTCATAAATGTTGGTGGAGGGTTTTCATTGTTGTTATTGTTTTTTAATAGAAGAGAGAACTTTCCCCTATCAAAGCAACTTAATAACATTCTAAGCAGACATGGCAGCATCATGAATACCTTCTTACCTATCCTTGCGATCAGATTCTAATGTAATACATTGATTAATGCAGGAACTTCCTCTATAGCCACTTTGAGAGATGGTCATTTTGTTCTCTATTTCTCCATCTACATTGACAGGTAGCCCAAGAGGCTGCCTGTTTTATTACTATACAGTTATATTTGTTAGAAAAGGTCTATATATAGTAAGCTATAAATCTGAAACTTATAGTCAGTAGGCTCAGCTATATATAAATATTTTAACTACATTATGGAGGTATAATTGGCATACAAAAAGCTATAGATATTTAATGTATACAATGATGTATTTGGACATAAGTCTATACCTATGAAACCATTATTACTATCAGTACCATAATCTATCCATCATTTCCAAAAACTTTCTCCTGTCCCATTTTTTTCTTTTGTGGTTAGAGCACTTAAGATCTACCTCAACATTACATTTTATAAAAGCACAAGATAAGTATACTTCTTTTTCCTGATGGTATTAATTAACTATTTGAAGACAGGATTAACTTTCTTTTCTCTAAGCTAATTATCCTTGCTTCTAACTGGGTCTCTTCTGAGCTGATTTCTAGACCATTCTGGACCGTTCACAATATCATCTACTGCCCCAAGTATATACTTATTTGCATAATCTCTCTCAATACAGTGCTGCCCAAACTGAAAAAATTACATCTGAAAAGAGAATCATAAATTAATTGGATCTTACTAGACTCTAGAAAATATGAACATCAATAATATGTTTATCCTATTGATGAAAAGAGTGAGGCTAGCAGATAAATGACTGCTTAGGATCAGAAACTTGTAGGAAGCACAGCCAGAAAGCCAATGTCCCAAAGTGCAGATGCCCAGCAGGGAATCAGGCATTTTTGACACTGTAATCTGCTATCTATCAATTAATGCAGCCTGTAAAAAAACTATCACATTAGAAGGACTATGTGTCACCATTTTATCTGCATCCAATTGGTCTAGAATCTGTGCCTGCCATCTGTTATGAAAGAGTCAAAGATTCTGAGATTTGAGTTCAGAGGGGATATCCACAAACCCGCCTCAAAAAGTCACTTTTACACATATACTGATTGTATTAGAGCCCATCTGATTCTCAGTTTTTAAGTGGTAAGTGCTCTCTTTTTCAAACAGCTGAAGAAGCTATACCCTTGGTAGCTCAGCCATAGTAATTGTATACAAGCTGCTTTCTAAGCCATGTTTGTTACATGGGCTTGAAAATGGATGCTATCTCAATTCTTTCATCCTCTTCCCTGGGCAGTGTATATACAGCTCATATTTATTTTAAAGCTTGAGCAGAAGGCATAAACATATGTTAGCAGAGGCTTAGTTTTTAAAAAACTGATCAGATGAAAATGATGATATATAGAATCAGTATTCTTTTATCCTGTAAGGTAAGTGAGCATTTTAAAACTTCCTATGTATATGCATGTTTGTCATTGTTCTTAAAATAATGAGGTGTTTTATATACCTTGATAAGTTGTGAATAGCCTCTACCTTCTTTCTAAGTCCATCTCCAATTCTCTATTACATTTGCAATCTTTGGCATCTTCACATTACATAGAATGTTAGGTATAATTTAACAACTGTCACTGTGAAAAATAATATTTTCAGTGAAGGAGTTATATGGGTCAACTCATGTATTAGCAAGTGAATTTCATTCTATAAAATGAATATGTCAAGATGGGGATCTTCATTTTTTTAAGTGGACAAGTCTACGTTCCTTTACAAAGGTAATATAGACTGCTTGTTCTCTCTTATTGCACCCCTACAAATATTCACTTACAGCTTCACATGGATTCAGCAGAATTTCAGAGGAGGCAAAATGGTAGAATTAGAAGTGTTTTTTCTCTGCTTTTACTGAAGGTGATCTGCTCTCCCTCCTCTCCCTCCACTCCCTTGTTTGTTTGACTGATTGACTGACTGCAATCCTGGAGATTAAATCCAGTGTCTCTGCACTGAGCTTAATCCCCAGTCCTTTTTTTTTTTTTTTTTTTGTGGGTACCGAGGGGTCGACCTCAGGACCTCACGCACCAGCAGGCGCCTGTGCCGCTGAGCGATATCACCGGCCCTTTTTTCATATGTGGGTTCTGGGAATCGAACTCAGGCCCTCGCGCTTGCCAGGCAGGCGCTTATGCCGCCGAGCCATCTCACCGGCCCCCTAGCTCTGCTCATTTTATGTGGAAGGCACCTGAGCTTAGAGAAGTTAAGTGACTTGCCAAAGGAATATGGCTTATGTTAGCGTTCTGGATATGCTACCCTAAAATATAACATCTTACCGTTGAATATTTTATATTGAAGAAATTTGAGGAATATCAGGAAGAATGTTTCCTTATCCTAAACCCCTGAAGCAGATAATGAGACTCATGTAGGAGGCTCCCTTTATATACCTGGCAAAAAGGAGCCCCATTATCTTTGAAGATACAAGGATTCTAGAGAATCTGAATTAACAGGCTTTGATAAATTTTACCTAAGAAATTTACTACTCTTACTTTGTACCACTTGTCCAATCACATTTTTCCATGACTCCATTTTTTCACCAAATCTAGTATAAGAACATTTAAGTTTAACCAGTTCTTTGTGTCTGCTTTCCCTTATATAATGTAAACCTTATATTACACAAATTTGTATGTTTTTCTGCTATTACTACACTTGATCCTAGACCAAGAAGCAATATATTTTTCTCTTTTTAATCAGTCTTTTCCTATCAGGCCCCAGCCAAGAACTTAGAAGGGTAGAAGGAAAGATATTTTTCTCCTCCTAAATTACCAAGTTGTAATGCAATTACACTTTTTGGATAACTACACATCTGAAGTGTCTTAAATCTCATTTGTGTTATTTAAAATAATAAGGAAAGTAGAGATAAATAATGTAAATCCTACAGAGTAATCAAGTTACTCGAGTGCACATAACAGGATTTACATAGTCATATAATTATGAATATGCTGTGAGACTAATATATCTTGGGCCCAAATGAAATGACAAAAGCAAAAAGAAAACAAAGCAAAAACTTATGCTCTAAAAGCATAAGTACCTGTACCCTGGTGATCTTATCCATACCTTCCTTCTTAACTAACATCTAAAGTCTCATCATTAGGTCAGCCCCCTCTCCAGAACACCCAAGTGTATACGCACCTCATTTCTGAATATATGCAGCTTATCTCAACATGTCCAAAGTTACAATGTCATCCCCAATACAGTTCCTGCTCTTGAATTTCCTGTCCTAATTAATGGTATACTCATCTACCCAATTACCCAAGCAGACATAGATCCTGTCCTAGTGTAACAGTGATTGGTTCTTTGGGAGATGCCCTCTGTAGAGTTGCTTCCCTTCCCTTTGGCCAGAATTTTAAGTTCTAAAGAAAAGTCACACCTAAATGATTAAGATATTAACTGCTGAAGAATCTTTCTTTAAACTGAGTCCAGAATATCCAGTGACTTTCAGATAACATGAGAATGTGTATGACCCCTCCTTATTCTTTAATTCGGTTTATCAACTGACACATAGCATGTAAATTGCTATGACGTTTAACTTGCAGAAGTAATGTTTTAACTATCCCCATGAGGTCAACATCAATTGAGATGTTCCAGCCAGAGTGGGAATTATAGCTCCCCACCCCCATCTTGCAGGATACCAACACTTAAATAAACCTGATTTCCTTCCCACCAACTCTTAGGTCCTAAGTATCAGCTTTTGAGTGGTGAGCAGATGGACTGCAGTCCAGTAACAATAAGGTCCTCCTTTTACTTCTACCTACACCTAACCCAGCAATCAAATCTTGTTGATTGAAATTCACCATCTTTCAAGATTATTCCTTAAGTTTCTTTTTATACAATGGAGTACTACTCTGCCATAAAGGACGAGCTTGAGACATTTGTAGGTAAATGGATGCATCTTGAGACCACACTCTTAAGTGAAATAAATTGGACACACATGTGTAAATATCACATTGCCTCTCTGCTGTGAGAAACAGATAGTGTAAATAAGGACCAAAATGTATATTAGGTATTGTGAAATAGGAAGAAAATGTTCAAATGGGGAGGGGAACAAGGGAGTGGAGAGGGGGAAAGGAAAGAAGGGAAAAGTAAAAAAAAGTGAGAAAAGAAGGAAAAAATGGAAACAAAGCTTTTGTAAATGGGGAGGGGAGGAGGGGTTGAAGGGAAGGTAGGGGAATAGGGAAAAAAAAGAATCAAGTTATATCATGTACAGGTACAAATTCTCTAGATGAATGTGATCATTATGTATATCTAAAATATACCAATAAAATCTAATTGAAGAAAAAAAGAGATTATTCCTTCTTTTCCATCACTTATTTCAGATCAGTCCTTAGTACAACATCTAAGATATCTACCATTTGCAATAGTCAAGTAACTTGAAGTTCACTGCACATACCATATAATTGCAAACTTCCATGCCTTTGTTCATGTTTCCATTTTTTCTTAAACCATACGCTCACAGTCATTTACCTTTTCCTAATCTGTCAAGACTCAACTCTCAGATGTTACCTCCTGCAGAATCCACACACTCAATCTCTAGATTTGGGGTATCTGGCCCTTCTCTTCACTCTGTTTTCATTTATGCTCCCTCTCTCATAGTACTTGCAGGCTTGTATTCATTGAATGATTTATACCAAATCAAGATAAGGCACAGACTTGAATTTGCATAACAAATCTTAACATGCATCTTGTTTACCATCCTCTTCTCCATTATTTCTCCCTAAGTGCTCTCTCCTATAGTCTTACTTCTGTGTTTCACCTAACATGGTAGTTAAGCCTGAATTTTAAGTTACTTCTGTGAGATTTGCTATCTTCTCTGGGTATCTCTGATATATACATGAGATATACAGTATATGTTAATAAACTTCTGTTTGTTTTTCTTTTGTTAATCCATCTTTTTGTTAAAGGGGGTTCCAGCTAGAAAACCAGAAGATTAGAGAAAAAATTATTTTTCTTCCCATGCAGTAGGCATTACATTCACTTCGCTCACCAGTATGTTAATCATGTGTTTTAAATTTGGTGACCTAATAAACAGTAATGTTAGAACACGAATTCTTAATGAAATGAGGCTGAGGTACAGGTGAGGTACAATAAAAGAAATAAAAGGTAAAAAAGAGATGAGGAAATCATAACTAAAAATTGTATTTTAAAAAATACTGCAAATTTTGGGCCTCAGTCAGAGTTACCCAAGGTGATCCATATCAGCATTCCCTTGTTTAAATTTGGACTTCTTTCCTTTAGGTCCACCATACCCCAAATTTCTCAGGAATATTGAAAGTACATAAATTGGCTTCACTGAGAAAGTAAAGAGCAGAAACCTGATCCTAAGATAAAGAACTAGATTGAGAGAATCCAAAGAATGTTTAAATTACCTATTAAAAAAACAAAAACAAAAAAACCCCACAAAACTCAAAAAACCCTGGGCCCTTATTTGTAGAATGGGCTACTAACCTTCTGGAGAGTGGGCCACCTTTTCCAAGAGTTTCTACCCATCAAATAAATAAATAAATGAATGAATGAATGAATGAATGAATGAATGAATGAATGTATGTTTCCTGTTCCAGGAAATAACTCTTTAAGGCCTGCACTCCTTTTTGAGTTTGTACCTTTTAATTTCTGCCTAATAAAACCCTTCTGTGGTGATTAACTAATGGTCAACTTGTAACACCCAGCTGAACTTTATCAGTGTGGTGCTGGGTGTGGAAAGCCCACCTGAGGATTGTTGCCAACAGCATAAAAAGAGAACTGGAGAGGAAAATGGAGCGCTGTTGATTCTCCTGGAGAAGCTTGTCACGCTGGCTTTCCTGATATGAACTCGGCTGTTCTCATTGGAGGAGCTTGGGACCTCAATGTTGCTGAGGATGGCTGCGGTTCTCTTCGGGGGAGCTCTGGTCCTTACCTTGAGCATCACTTCCTGGCTCCAGGGTAGATCCCTCAGCCTGCTGGCACAGATCCTTCATCCCGCTGGTGCAGACTTTCTAGCTTCCACCACTTTAGGCCTTCCCAGTGCAGATCCTTGATACGGACTTGCATGAGACATTGTCGTGGGCTCTAGGCCTCCAGTTGGACTCGTGGAGGACATTGCCACAGGCTCTAGGTTTTCAGCTGGACTCATGGAGGACACTGTCGTGGGATCCAGACCCTCAGCTGGATTCTCTGGGTCTCTAGTGTGTGGACAGATCTCCTGCACTCTTCTGCATTTGACTCTTTGGGCAAATTATAAAATAATCCTATAAATTATGTGTCCTGTATTGTTTCCCTTCTAAACCCTGACTATAATACCTTCCCATGCCTCTTACTGTCTAATCATGAAAATTCTTTTCCCACAATGGAAGCCAGCAAACCTACAAACTTATGCTACAAAAAGGGTGGATTAGGTTTCTTATCTCAGCTTTTGTAACGTCCTCAACCCTGTCCAGTGACATTTTCTCTTGGTGAGCCAGCGGCAGGAGGAAAACAGTACTGGGACTGCTACTCTGGTAAGCCCAGCCAAAGGCTTTTTTGTTTGTTCCCCCCCCGCCCCCACTTCTCCCAACCCCCTTGCCCTCTGAAGCATAGTCAGTCAGCCTGCCTCTCTTCTTTTACCTCTGTCCACAAACTTCTGCACCTATGGACTCAAACTGAGAAGGAGCCTACTGGTTTTTTTTCCCCACCTCTATTCCCTAAGAAAGCCCTAATCACCCTCTTGTCCTTTCTTTCCCAAGTTTTTATTTGTCAGAAAACTGAAGCTCTCTGTCCTCCCTTTTTTGCTCCTGTAGCTTTTGCTGTCTTGAGCTGCCATGAACTGTTGCTCCTCTGCCACGCCATCCTGTTTTGGAGCCAGCTGATTATGGACTGAAACCTCCACAACCTGAGAGCTAAATAAACCTTTCCTTCCTAAAAAAACAAACAAACGCTAACTCTTTTGACTTTCTCTGAAATTAGTTATCAAGGAGAGGCAGAGAGCAGGACAGTGGAAGGGGATTGCCTATAGGTAGTTCTGGGTTTTGTTTTTTTTTTTTTTTTGCTTATCAGGTTGCTTCTCTAATGTTAGCTTGTTTCCTCCCTCCATCTTGTTTGGTTTTGGCATTCTTGTAATAATTCTGGCCTCAAGTTTATCTCCCTATCTAAAATGCCATGTGATTTGTAGTTGCTAAGTGACATCTCCAGACCTTTAAACCCTGTATGAATTCCTTGTGTATGTTACAAGTCCCTATACATAAAGATCTTTGGGGTATATTTTTGAGTAAATCCCAGCTGTTACATACAACTCTTTTTCTTCTGCTTTCCTGATCTGTTGATGAACGTTGGAATAGCTATGTGTCAGGAACAAAGATGCTGGTTCTGAACATGAGCAACAAATTTCTGTATGACTAGTACCAATGCATGTATTTGTCCATGACAGAAAAAGAGTAGAGCTACTCCCCTCTGGGCAGTTCTGATTCTGGGGCAACAAAACAGAAATGCCTCCCACCTGCTAGGCAGTTCCAATTCTGGGGTAACAGGTCAGAGCTGCCAACTGCTGGTGGTTCTGACCCTGGGGCTACAGGGCAGAGCTGTCCCCCTGAGCAGTTCTGGCTCTGGGAAATGGGGCAGGCTGCACGTATGGCCTGACCTCAGCTGGGGCAGACTGCGCATGCGGCATGACTCTGGGGTGAGGCGGGCGGCTCACAGCCTGACCACAGGGATCTAAGTCGGATTCCATCTTTTCTCTGTTTTTTCTTCATCTCTTTCCAGAAGGACATAAAGGAGATCTTAGAGGGATGTAGAACATCTTAAATGATTATGGGCAACTCAATGTCCCCAAAACGTCATCTTTAGGTTATATTTTATAAACTTGAAGCCAACTTAAGATGATTTTAAAAGGCTGAATTTTTTCTCAAAGTAAGAGTAAAAAGACAAGGCCTCAAACTTGGTTTTATAATGAGGGAAAATAAAGATCCATCTAGCAATTTATAGCTCTTCCCCTTCTGACTGTTACTGGTTATAAATCTAGAGTATTAACTAACGGGAAATAGGTACTGAGTAGCTTAAAGTATTAAAAGAAATATTGTTATGACTTAAGAAAAAAGAGCTAAGTAATAACCCCTGGGAAAAATTCTAACTGACTAGTCTATAGTTATAAACCTAGAACTAAAAAAAAAAAAATTATAATTCAGCCCAGCCAATAAATACATTAAAGAATGTATTCTGATTTAATGTAATTGTTTTATGTGTTCTACATGCTTTCTTATCTGTTTGTTTGATTGTAAATCTGTTTCAGTAATTGGTTAAAATACAGGTGCTTAATTTAAGAAAATATTTTTTGAGCTCATGCCAATTTATTTTTATTTTTACTTTTTTGCCCTTATAGACTTCTGGCTCTTTTAGGGCTTTCCATAAAAACTGGTTAGACAAATACTCAAGGGTATAACCAAATCACTTAAAATATAGGGTAAAAAACCCTGTCAGAGTCAAGGCTTACATAAATCTTGCAAATAAGAACTTTAAAGTCTGGTTTAATGTGCATGATTCTGTGTTAACATTCAGGTGTAAGTTATCCTCCAAAAGTTCTACTTAAATTAGCTTATGGATAAGTGGACACTCATGATATAGCCCAAATGCTTTTTGTTCACATGGCTTAACGGTGAGCTAGTTTAAATTGGTTGGTAAGGTAAGAGTAAAGATGTCTTTACAGCTAATGACATGCTTTTGTCCAGGCTGTTCACCAATCAAGATAATATTTATCTTAAAAATTGTTTTTATAAATTCAATATCCATTGTTTTGTGTGTACAATTCTTATTCTCCTTGGTTAAAGATAATACACACATATCTTGTAACTGTTAACTCATGTGAACTAAAACAGCATAGTTATCTAAAGTAGTTGTTAAAATGAATAAATAACTATAAATAGACTCCTTGTAAATGTTCATAACAATATCTAAGTCATCAATTGCTAAATATAATTTCAGATATTCTTGGCTTAAAGCTTATAAAAAATAACAGATTTAGTTTATTAAATGTTTCATAAATTATTAATATATAAACATTTACGACTATTTCCTAAAGTTGACTAAGAGTTAAGTTTCTCATATATAATTTTACATTAAAATGATTCTAAAAAATTTTCCTCAGGAGCCCGTGAGATGGCTCAGAGGCGTAAGCGCCTGCCTGGCAAGCGCAAGGTCCTGAGTTCGACTCACGGTACCCACATACGAAAAAAGGGCTGGTGATATCGCTCAGTGGCATAGGCGCCTGCTGGCGCGCGAGGTCCTGAGGTCGACCCCCAGTACCCAAAAGAAAACAAACAAAACAAAAACAAAAATTATCCTCAAGTGGAGGGCCATTGGGCCTGGGGAACGACTGCCTGATGTGGCTGAAAAAGCAGCTGCCTGAACCAATTTGCTTCAGTTTTCTCCATTGATGGGGAGCTTCTCTGGTTTTTCCCCAGTCTTATTGTGCCCCACCCCACAAAAATGTTATGAAAGAAATTACATATATAAAATTAATTTGCCTATAATTAAAAGGTTACATTTTCTATGTCTAAAGCAATAAGGTTTTCTTAAGATATTTAGATGTTCTTGTTTAAACTTAAAAGAGTAGATAAAAACAACATTTTATATTTTACTAAGATAATTTCTGGAAACAATAATTAAAAATTGTACTTTTAAAAAGACTGCAACTTTTTTTTTTAATATGCGGGTACCAGGAGTCAAACTCGGGGCCTCACACTTGCCAGGCAGACACTTATGCCGCTGAACTATATCACCGGCCCAAGACAGCAACTTTTGGGCCTCAGGCGAAGTTATCCACAGTATTAGCATTGCCTTGGTTAAATTCAGGTTCCTTTCCTTTTACACCCATCACATCCCAAATTCCTCAAGAATACTGAAAGTCTACAAATTGGCTTAACTGAGAAAGTAAAGAGCAGGAACCTGATCCTAATATAAAGGAACAGATTGAGAGAATCCAAAGAAGTTTTAAATTACCTATGGTATTTAAAAAGAAAAACTAAACAAAACAAAAAAACTGAGCCCATACCTGTGGAATGGGCTACTACCTTTTCCTGGAGTTTCCACCCCATAAAAGAAAGTTCCCTGTTCCAGGAAATAAATACTCTCTCTTGAGGGCCTGCACTCTATTTCTTTGAGTGTGTACCTTTAAATTTCTGCCTAATAAAACCCTTCCCGTGCCTTTTACTGACTAGTCCTGAAAATTCTTTTTCTGTGATGGGAGTCAGGGAATCTGCAAACTTATTCTACAAGAAGGGTGGGTTATGTTCCTTATTTTAACTTTGGGGACCTCTTCAGATCCAGGCCAGTGACAACACTACCCAGAGCAATCTTTGGATTTAATGTAATTCCTATCAAAACACCAACAGCATTCTTCACAGATCTAGAAAAACAATCACAAAATTCATATGGGACTACAAAAGACCCTAAATAGCCAAAGCAATATTGAGTAAAAAGAACAAAGATAGTCATTACTATGTTACTTCAAAATATACCACTAAGCTGTATGTTGTGACCAAAATATCATGGTTTGACACAAAAATACATACAACGATGAAACAGAATAAAATATCCAGAAATAAATCGACATATTTACAGTTGATTTTCAACAACAGCAAGAATGTATAATGGAGAAAGGAATGACTCTTTAATAAAGGCTGCTGGGAAAACTGGGTATCCATATGCAGAAGAAACTAGGTCTTTATCCCTCACAAAATAAAATGTCAGCTGAAAATGTATCAAAAACTTAAATGTAAGACTTGAAACATTTAAACCACTAGAAGAAATTATAGGGAAGGTGCTTTAAGACATTGGTCGGGGCAAAGACTTTTTTGTATATGGTCCCCAAAATACAGGTATCAAATGGGATGCCATCAAATTAAAAAGCTTCTTTGTAACAAAAGAAATAAGGCAACAGAGCAAGGACATAACCTACAGAATGGAAGTAAATGTATTCAAACTATTCATTCAACAAGGGGTTAATTTCCAGAATAATAGGGAACTCATACTATTCAACAGCAAAAAAAAAAATCCAATTTAAAAACAGGCAAATAACCCAAATACACATTTCTCAAAAGACGATACGCAAACCACAAGCAAATACATAAAATAATGCTCAGCATCTCAATTTTCAGGAAATGCAAATCAAAACCATAATGAGATATTTCACCCCAGTTAGAATGGTTATGATGAAAAAGACAAAAATAACAAATGCTGGCAAGGATATGGAGAAAGGGGAACTCTCATACACTGTTGGTGGGAATGTAAATCAGTATAGTTACTATGGAAAACAGTGTGGAGCTTCCTCAAAAAACTAAAAATAGAACTACTATATGATCCAACAATCCCACTACTGGGTATGTAGCCAAAGGAACTGAAATCGGTATGTTTAAGAGATATCTGTACTTGTGTGTTTATTACAGCACTATTCACAAGAGTCAAGATACAGAATCAACCTTGGTGTACATCAACCAATGAATGGACAGATAAAATGAGGTATACATCCATAACAGAACATTATTCTGCCATAAAGAAAAAAAAATCCTTTCCTTTGTAACAACATGGATGGAAATGCTGGAGGACATTGTTACAAGTGAAATAAGTCAGGCACGGAAAGACAAATACAGTACCACATATCCTTACTTATAAGTAGAAGCCAAAATGTTATCTCAAAGAAGTGGAGAATAGATTAGCAGTTACCAGAGCCTGAGAAAGGTGTGGGGGAAGGACAGATGGAGAAAAGATAATTAACGGATACAAGAGTGCAGTTGGATAGAAGTAATTTCCAGTGTTCTATAGTATAGTATGCTTAACAACAATTATTTCAAAATAGCTAAGTAGAGTGGATTTTGAACGTTCCCAATACAAAGAAATGATATATTCATAGACATGCCATAATTACTCTGATCTGAATCATTACACATTGTATACATGTATGGAAATGCCACACTTTACCACATAAATATGTATAATTATTTTGTAACACACTGAGCTACATCCCCAGCTCTTTTTATTTTTAATTTGAGATAGAATCTTACACTAAGTTACTAAATTGTCCAGGCTGACCTTAGTCCTCCAGAGTACAGGGATTACAGGGAAGCACCATCATGCCCAGCTCCCCCATCCACTTAAATAACAGATTCCCTAAATGTGAACATAACTGCCTGCAATCTTCTTACTGAAATGTCATTAACCAAGAAAGATTAAACTCATATAATAGAGGATCAGACTGAAAACCAAACCACACCCAGAGCCCAGAATAACTTTGTCCAGGCCATTGTTATTTGGGCCCACTCATCTCCTCCCCAAATCATTCACTACCACTTTAATATTACCTACATCCCCACTTCCCTGTCCACTATGAAGAGTAAGCTTCAACCATCTGGTATTTATTTGAGTTGCATGTTTTGTGTGGCTCCTATGCACATGTGTACACTAATAAATTTGTATACTTTTCTCTTGTTAATCTGTCTATTGTCAGTTTAGTTCAACAGACTCAGTGAACCTCCCTACACTTAGAAAATCAGTTTGCCTATCTCCATAACATCTTTTGCTATATTTTGAAGATGGCTTCTCCCCTGAAGGTTCATGTGCTGGAGACTTGGTCCCCAGTGTGGTGGGATCAAGGTTCTGGAAGCTTTAAGAGATGGGGTATAGTGGAAGGTAATTAGGTCACAGGGGCTGCATTCTCACGAATGGTGTAAAGCTGGTCTTGTGGGCTGGGCTAAAATTTGCAGTAGTGCACTACTTCCTGCAAGAATGGGATGTTATAAAAAAGTTTAGCATCTTGGTTTACTTTCTTTTTTTTTTTTTTTTTTTTTTTTTTTTTTGTGGGTACCGGGGGGACGACCTCAGGACCTCACGCGCCAACAGGCACCCGTGCCGCTGAGCGATATCACCGGCCCCTTTTTCGTATGTGGGTTCCGGGAGTCGAACTCGGGCCTTCGCGCTTGCAAGGCAGGCGCTTAAGCCGCTGAGCCGTCTCACCGGCCCTTGGTTTACTTTCTTGTACATACATTCCTTCGGCACTGAGCCAGTTCCCTTCTGCTTTTCTGCCATGTTGTAATGTGGCAGGGGGCCTTCACTAGGAAACTGGCACCATGCTGTCTGTACTCTCCAGTTATTAGCATTGTGAACCAAATAATTCTCAAGTTACTTGGCCTCAGGTATTTTGTTATAGCAACATAAAACAGACTAAGATGTCCTGATTTCTCACTTTTCCTCAGCTTTCCAAATCTAATTCATCTGAAAGTCCTGTCATCCTTATTTTCAAAATGTATTTTGAATCTGTCTTCCTTATTTCTGTTGTCACTACCTTGGCCCAAGCTACCATCATTTCCTGCTTGGTCTACTGCAATAACAACTATATACCTCTACTGTCACCATTTTTAATGTACATTCAACATACCAGAAGTTCTCTATCAAAATGATATCCTAACACCATATGTTGTAAAATGGTCTACCTGATTAAAACTTATGGCTTCCCATTGTATACAAATGTAAACACATCCTACTGCTTGTGTCTTTACTGACCTGGCTCCTACCCACTTCTCTGACTACCATTTCGTCCTCTTTATATCTCACTTCCTCAGCCACACTGACATTCTTGAACATACAAAGTCTTTTCTACCACAGGACCTTTTTATTTACTGTTGCTTCTGATGTTCATATAATTGGCTCTACTGCATCATTCATCTCCAGTATCATTTGGCTTACAAGTACCTTGCTTATAATCCTATCTAAAGGAAAGAAGTACTGTAACATAATAAATCCTCTTCTATTACTTCTTTCATGACATCACTACTCGAAATTACTTATTTATTTGTTTGTTTTTTATTTATTTTTTTTTGAGACAGGGTCTTACTATGTAGTTCAGGTTGGCCTTGAACTCACTATGTGGCCCAGGCTGGCCTCAAAGTCATGGCAATCCTCCTGCCTCAGCCTCCCAAGCGCTAAGATTATAGGTATGTGCCACCATGCCTGGCTCCAGCTTCTTTTTTATGTATTGCTTTTCTATCCAAATAGAAAAATATTAGGGCAAATTCACAGTGGAAAGTAATGAGAACTTTAAAAAAACCTTTCTTGACAAAGTATTACAGGAAAACAAACACAAAAATAAGACCCTTGTCTCAGCTTCTATTCATTCATTCATTTCTACTTTAAAAGATCATAATTTTATAAGGCTTTTGAACTTTTTTTTCCTTTAGCAACCAAGAGTCAACTAAAGTGACTGCTTGACATTTATAGATTTAATATTCACTGTTTCTGTTTTCCCTCAGAGTCTCTTCAGGGCCACAACGCAGCAACTTATTGGTTTTCTGAGGAATGAACTAGTTATTCCTGTGAACAGGTGTGATTTATAGTCTCTGTCTTTTGCATTTACTATATGTTGTAATAGAAAGGCAATTATTTTGTCTTAATTTCATAATGAAATGACTAAAAATTGTAGTGGTATTAAAAATCAGAAAATTTATGAGCACCTTAAAATGTATCCTACATGAATGCGGTCCGCCCCCCTCCCCAAACCTATTTTTATACACACTAACAAAGTACAACACAGTCCAACTAAATTGGACTGCCTGTTACTGTAGTGATTCCTTAAGAATGTCATAATTAATACCAAATATTATGCTTCCCAAAAGGCTATTGTTAATCTGTAACCACCATAAAGACTAGCCACAGAAAAAGGAAGAGACCATTTTAGGCATGCAAGTGACTGAGTCACTGCGGTTTCTGGTACAGAATAAAGAGGCTGCTAAATTTAAAAATGAAGATAGCACAATATTGGTAGGTTTAAAGTACCCTGTGAGCTTTGGATAATACATTCTAGATAAATATCAACTACTTTAGGGAAGGAGAAAAACATTAACACAAAACTAGAAACAGCTCTTACACCAAGTAGGGAAGAGAGGAATAAATGAGCTCAGAGTTCACAAGCTTTAGCTTGGATCTGGAATGTCTCCCAAAAGTTCACATGTTTCCAGGTGTGGCAGTGCATGCCTGCAATCCTAGCACTCAGGAAGCTGAGGCAGGAGGATTGCCATGAGTTCAAGGCCACCCTGGGCTACACAGTGATTTCAAGGACAGCTTGAGCTACATAGCAAATTCATATGTTAAAAGCTTAGTCCCCAGTGCCCTGTGCTGGAACCTTTAAGAAGTGGGGTCTACCTTCTGGGCATCTTCCCAGAAGAATTAAAAACATTGTACCACAGTGATATATGTGCACCCATGTTTATAGCAGCACAATTTGTAATAGCCAGATCTTGGAAACAACCGAAATGCCCATCAACTGAGGAATGGATAAGAAAGATGTGGTATTTTTATACAATGGAGTACTATTCAGCCATTAAGAAGGATAAACTGGAGACTTTTATAGGTAAATGGATGCAACTCGAGAAAATACTCATAAGTGAAATAAACCAGAAGCACATGTGTAAGCATCGTATTGTCTCTCTAGTATGAGAAACTGAAAGAGTAAATAAGATCCAAAATGTACAATAGACATGGTGAATCAAAAAGAAACTGGTCAAAAGGAAAGAGAGACTGGAATAGGGAAAAGAAAGAAGGGAAAGGGAAAAAAAATTGTATATATATATATAAGATGGTTAAGATAGATACACTACGATTTTTACTTAGTTCATTGAAGAGTAAGGTTTGTGCCAATAATGTTTGGATAATTAAATGCTAATGTCTGGTGTCCTGAATAACTAACTTAAAGATAGTAATACGCAATGTATTAACCATTGTTACCCTCCTATTATGTTGTTTTGAAAATTTGTTCTTCTTTTGATTTGTTTTGTTTTTTCTTCTCTTTAAAATAAAATTAAAAAAAAAAAAAAAAAAAAAAAAAAGAAGTGGGGTCTAGAGGGAGATCTTCCATTCACTGGAGGGCAGGCCCTTGATGGTAATAGTGGGAACCCAGCCCCTACTCTCCCTCTCTTTTGCATCGTAGCCATGAGATGAGCAGTTTTACTATACTCCGGCACTACACATTCCTACCATGGTGTGCTATTTTTCCATCAGATGCCTAAAAGCCCAGAAGTCTGCCCATTAATGCACTGAAACCTCCCAAACCGGGAACCAGTGTGCTGGTTAATCTTGACTGTCAGCTTGCTTGGCTTGAGAGTCACCTAGGGGATTACAATGTAAAGCACACTTCTGGGTATGTCTGGGTGGATCATGGAGGCACGCCCTTGGGGACTATGTCTGGTTCCTGGCTCATTCCTCTCAGGCACTCTTTCCCTATGCTCTGCTTCCCAGCTGCCATGACATAAGTAGCTCTTCCACCATGATGTTCTTGCCTTGGAGCCAGACAATCAGGGACTGAAACCTCTGAAATTGTGAGCTAAAATAGGCCTTGCTTCCTCTAAGTTAAAGGTGTCAGATATTTTGTCCCAGCAACAGGAAAGATGACGAATACAGCCCAAACAAACTTCTTCTCTAATTAAGCTTATCTCAGGAGTTTGAAAAGCTGACTAACATAGGAGTACACAGTAAAAGAGAAAAGATCCTCAATTCTCTCTGTGTACACCATGAGTCCAGAACTCTGCTGAGTGCTAGACAGAATACAAAAGGAGCCCACAACTTGCTCTCTGCCTTCAATGGTATTATAGACTTTATGGCAAGATAAAACCTACAGATTGGGACAATGAGAGGGTTCACATGGCAGTGCATAATAAAATTTCCAGCAGGTACATCTGAAGTCAAATTATGATGAAAATAGGATGCTAGAAAATGGACTTTTATTGGACAACAGGAAATGAATAATGCTATTAAAATAAGTTTTAGAATCCAGTAGCAGAGGGCAGGATAGATTAATAGAGGAAGAGACTGAAGGTAGACAAGCCACAAAGCTCTTGCAGTAAACTCAGTGTGAGACAATGAGAGCCTGGATTGGTGTGGTTGGTGTGGAACTAGAACTACGCTCGAATCCAGGAGGCATCACAAATGAAAAACATCTCCTCAGTGTATCTGCCTGACTTTCCAAAGTACATGTGGCTTATTATATCCTGCCTGTATAACTCACTGGTACAAAACTGTCTGAGAGATGGTATTCTTTACCAAGTCAGGGAGGAAATGGAATGCCCCCTGATAAATGCACACAGCAACTATCTAAATATTCCTGATTTTGAGGCACAAGTTTGATTAAAAGGTCATTTGATTTGGTCCTTTTCTCTGCAAGTATTTATTACTATTATTATTATTACTATTATTATTATTATTTTGTTTGTTTTTTGAAACAGGGTCTCACTATGTAGACAGGCTGGCCTTCAAACTCACGGCAATCCTCCTGCCTCAACCTCCTGAGTGCTGGGATTACAGGTGTGTGCTACCATGACCAGCAAGTCTAATTATTAATGGAACTTAAACCACAATACAATAAGCTGAATGAAGCAGAAGATGATCTGGTATCACTCTTCAACTGCTTAGGGATAACCTGGTTATCCTAAGATGAGCCATAAGTAAGAATGCATAAGATTTAGTAAGCTGCCTAATCACAAAGAATACTTTATAGCAGTTCTTTTCCTTAAAACTGATGAAAGAACATGATAGGCAAGTTTTAAATTGAAGAGAAAGAAAGAGGGGAAGGGAAGTGAAGAATATCAGCTCTTAATATCCATCACCCACATATCCAACCATTCCTAATCTCCCTGACAGTACATGGAAAATGCTGCTCATTTCACCCACCTTTCTATCCTATTGTCACAGCATTGGTAAAGACATCTTCACTATTTCTCCCTGGGTTCCTAACTGGCCTGTCCATTTATTACCACTCTCTTCATATTTCACTCTGTTTTTCTCACTGTCTACAAAACTATCTTCTCAAACACAGTATCTAGTCATGCAATTGTTTGGAGGTATTCTCTGGCCCAGAGGTTCAAAGGTTAGCACACATCCTAAACACAAGACACCCTTCAGACAATCTAGACTTATCCTACCTTCCAACCACATTGGTCACCTTGGTCCTTCATGCCCACTGCTCTCACAGAACTTCTCATCATTTTCTTAATGTGTTGTTTCTTCTGCTTCTGTTACTTATGTATACTATTCCTATTGCCTAAAACATCATTCTTTGTCTTCTCTTGCTCATCTTTCAAGACTCAAGTGTCCACTATCACTTTCTCTTTCAAGTCATTCCTGTCATTACCTCCCTTCTGTCTTTGCATCCTATCGCATTTATGACCCTACAACAAATCTCCTATAGCAACTGTATGCAGAAGTCTGACTCCCCTACTTCTCAGTGAACTCCAATGATTAACCACAACATATTCTTGTTTGCAGGTACAGTTCTAGTTTCTAGTCCTTGCAGTCACAGAGCACTTAAATAAATACTGAATAAATGAATGAAAGAAAAAATTATAGTCAAATGAAGTAGAGTTATAAATAAAATTAAAATATCTGCTTAACTTTTAAAAGAAATACATTAAACTAGGGAATGATAAGTGTACATCTCTTTTATTTAATGCCTAAGAAGGCTCAAAATGAAAACAAATGGAACATTAATGGATTTTGAAAAGAAAGGAAAGAAAATACACAGAGTAAAGCAGTGTAAAAGCCATAGAAAATAGGTAAAACTCAATGTTATTTAGCAATATGCTCATTACCAGTTGGTGTTCCTTCAAAAACATGTAAATTTGATGTGGGGAGTATAGTGGTTCTCATCATCAGATAGGCTGGTTCTCTGGAAGTGAATCAAAAAATAACCCACATACATTGCAGAATGGACACAAATGAGAATCTAGTAGCAACTATTTTTTGTTTGGATTTTAATGTGTAAAATATAATGAAGAAAGAATAATCAAATAAAACAATATTTTCTGTTTCACAGGAAAATAAATATGAGTTGAGGGAAGTAGTAACCTACCAAGCTCTAAGTTATAAGTATTCTAAAACCAAGTCATGGCAAAGGATTACTATCGAGAACATATAAAGAACTCAAAAAAATCAGACCTCCCAAATTTAAAGACACACACCAAAAATGGGCATCTGAGATGAATACACATTTCTCAGATGAAGAAATACTAATGCCAAATAAATATACAAAAAAATGTGCAACATCACTAGTCATTCGAGAGATGCAAATTAAAACAACACTGAGATACCATCTCACCCCAGAAAGAATGGCTACTATAAAGAAATCAACTAATAACAAATGCTGGAGGGGCTGTGGGGAAAAAGGAACCCTTCTTCACTGTTGGTGGGAGTGTCGACTGGTACAGCCACTGTGGAAGTCAGTGTGGAGATTCCTCAAAAAACTAGGGTTGGAGGTCCCATTTGAACCAGCTATTCCACTTCTAGGCATCTTCCCAGAAGAATTAAAAACATTGTACCACAGTGATATATATGCACCCATGTTTATAGCAGCACAATTTGTAATAGCCAGATCTTGGAAACAACCCAAATGCCCATCAACTGAGGAATGGATAAGAAAGATGTGGTATTTTTATACAATGGAATACTATTCAGCCATAAAGAAGGATAAACTGGAGACTTTTATAGGTAAATGGATGCAACTCGAGAAAATACTCATAAGTGAAATAAACCAGACGCACATGTGTAAGCATCATATTGTCTCTCTAGTATGAGAAACTGAAAGAGTAAATAAGATACAAAATGTACAATAGACACGGTGAATCAAAAAGAAACTGGTCAATAGGAAAGAGAGACTGGAATAGGGAAAAGAAAGAAGGGAAAGGGAAAAAAAATTGTATATATATATATATATAAGATGGTTAAGATAGATACATTACCAATTTTACTTAGTTCATTGAAGAGTAAGGTTTGAGCCAATAATGTTTGGACAATTGAATGCTAATGTCTGGTATCCTGAATAACTAACTTAAAGATAATAATACGTAATGCATTGACCATTGTTACCCTCATATTATGTTGTTTTGAAAATTTGTTCTTTTTCTGATTTGTTTTGTTTTTTTCTTCTCTTTAAAATAAAAAAAAAAAAAAAAACCAAGTCATGGGTCGGTGAGATGGCTCAGTGGCATAAGTGCCTGCCTGGCAAGTGCGAGGTCCTGAGTTCGACTCACGGTACCCACATACGAAAAAAGGGTTGGTGATATCACTCAGCGGCACGAGCACCTGCTGGCACACGAGGTCCTGAGTTCGACCCCCAGTACCCACAATAAAATAAATAAATAAATAAAACCAAGTCATTAAAGTTCTAAAAGGTTTCAAACAATGCCAGCATGCACCCAAACTAACATTAACATAAAATATACACCTTTAAGAAAACACCTGATTGACAAGTTTATGTGCCCAAAAGGTTAGATATTTAGAATTTACATACAACAGGAATAAAATCAAACTCAAGAAAATGACATGGAAATCACTGTGGTAAAGATTTTCTCTGTGTCTCCTCTGCAAGTTGTTACATCTAAAGGACATAAAAACTACTAGGAAATCACTAAGCTATTCAAAACAGAGGGAGCATGGCTAGATAAACAAATCAAAGAACTGAGTGCGAATGAATTCCCATTTGTATATACACATGTTTATTCTTTCTTTTTTATCAGTAACACCCCAGGTTATAGCATTCTGGTCAGAGGATAGCACAACATTAAAGTTGAAAAACTTAGCCAACATTCAAGAGCCAAGCATCTAGTACATAGCAGCACTGTGGCACCTACGGCCATGGGGCCTAACAGCAGCTGTCATCACTGCCCGGCTCACTGTCTGCACAGGCAGCGGAGAAGCAGTGCAGGTACAGACCTGACAGAACACTTGAATACGTGCGCTCAGAAGTTCCCACAGGGCTAGACAAGTTCTGTTCTTAAAAGACATCACTCCTTTAGTTCTACAAATACTAGAGTCAGCTTTACTGTCCTTGCTCTGAAATGAAAACAAATTATTCTCCAACAAGAATGCCTCAGCAGCAAGTGCGCTGAGCAAGACCTTCTGATTTCTTCTCTTTACCCTAAAATTGCCTAAACAAAGCACGAAATACCAAGTCAAGATAACTATATCTATAATGCCATATCTGAAATTCTTGATTTTACTAATAGAATGGTAGCAGAAAGATAAACTAGCAGTAACCTAAGAGCAAGATTTAATTCTCTATGTCAAAATCACTTAAATGGAAATACTATATTTTAAAATACTGTAGTATATTTTCACCCCCAAAAATACAAAGATAAGAACTTTCTACGTGCCTATTTAAATACTAAGAAGACACAATGGGTCCTGTTTGAAATAGACCACCTTTCAATATTTTATAATTAAGGGGGAGGCATTTACAATTTAATAATTAAGAAGAAATTGGTAGTTTCCTTTCCAATGCTGACCATTTAAAATGGAGCTGGCTTAACCATTCAAGAGTTTGCAGAACATGTAAGTGCTCAGTAGCAGGAAAGCACCCACTCTGCTCCCCACTCCCATGTCCAGGCAGCCCTCTTACAACCATCTTGACAGCATGCTTTTTCTGGTAGTTCAGTCTGTTCCTGGCTATGTACTCAGGTTCCTGACATGCACTTCAGGCTTTGCTTGGGAGCTCATGCTTATCTCAGTTTTCACTTCATCTGTTCAACTCCTCACCTTTGCAATGTGTTGTCATCTCGGGTAAAAGATGTTCCCATTACCAGCTCCCACTACCAACCACAACAGGAAGAACCTCAGACTGGTGTTATAAAAAAAGAAAAGAAATCTGAGATATATATATATCTCATTCATATATATATGAATGAAAGAGAGAGAGGCTATTCAATTGGTGGTGGTGGTGGGTGTGTGTGTTAGTTATTGAGGATTGAACCCAAGACATTTGTACTTTCTTGTTTTGTATTTTAAGACAGGGCCTCATTAAGTTGCCCAGGCTGGGCTCAAAGTTTTAATTCTCCTGCTCAGCCTAGCAGAGTACTGGCATTATAGCATGGCCATGATACCCAGCTGACTCTTCTTCTTCCTCCTCTTCCTCTTCTTCCTCCTCCTCCTCTTCCTCTTCTTTTCTGACTATTCTTGAGTGAGCTTTGGCAATTTATTATTTTTTTCTAAGCTTTGGTAATATATCTTTTTCAAGGGATTTTGCATTTTATGTAACTTGCCAAATCTACTATCGTAAAGCTTTACATAATATATGTTTATCACTCTTTTTCATGCTTATAGAATTTGTGCTGATGTCACCTTTCTCATTCCTGGTGCTGATAACTTACGTCTTCTCTATTTTTTTTTTTTTTTTGGTCATGCTGGCTAGAAGTATTATCAGGTACATAAATATCTGTTACCTTGACATGTATTTTCTGTTTGTTTGACTCACTCTTTTTTTTTTTTTTTTTTTTTGTGGGTACCGGGGGTCGACCTCAGGACCTCGCGTGCCAACAGGCACCCGTGCCGCTGAGCGATATCACCGGCCCCTTTTCTATATGTGGGATCCGGGAGTCGAACTCGGGCCCTCGCGCTTGCAAGGCAGGCACTTACGCCGCTGAGCCATCTCACCGGCCCTGTTTGACTCACTCTTAATCCTCCCCCCTTTTAAACATTTCTTTTAGAGCCAAGAGTTTGCATAATTGGCTCTTTAGCTGTTACTTCTTATTTTGTTAGTTTCGTGGTTACTTCCTTAGCCTTTTTAATAATTCAGATCTGTTAGTGATGAATTATTTTAGCCTTTATATGTTTATAAAGTATTTACCTCAGGTTTCTTTTATTTTAAAGAGAAGAAAAACAAAACAAAACAAAACAAAAAAGAACAAAATTTCAAAACAACATAATAGGAAGGTAACAATGGTTAATACATTATGTTAGTTACTCAGGGTACAAGATATCAGCATTCAGTTGTTCAAACATTACTGGCATAAACCTTTCTCTTCAATGAACTAAGCAAAATTAGCAGTGTATCTATCTTAACCATCTTATATATAAATACAATTTTTTTTTCTTTTCTCTTCTTTTTTTTCCCCATTCCCCCATCCCAGACTCTCTTTCCTTTTCACCAGTTTCTTTCTGATCCATCAGATCTATTGTACATTTTGGATCTTATTTACTCTTTCAGTTTCTCACACTAGGGAGACAATACGATGTTTACACAGGTGAGTCCGGTTAATTTCACTTATGAGTATGGTCTTGAGTTGCATCCATTTACCTATAAAAGTCTCCAGTTTATCCTTCTTTATGGCTGAGTAGTACTCCATTGTATAAAAATACCACATCATTTTTATCCATTCCTCGGTTGATGGGCATTTGGGTTGTTTCCAAGATCTGGCTATTACAAATTGTGCTGCTATAAACATGGGTGCACATATGTCGCTGTGGTACGATGTTTTTAACTCTTCTGGGAAGATACCCAGAAGGGGAATAGCTGGGTCAAATGGGACCTCCAATCCTAGTTTTTTGAGGAATCCCCACACTGACTTCCACAGTGGCTGTACCAGTCGGCACTCCCCACCAACAGTGGAGAAGGGTTCCGTTTTCCCCACAGCCCCTCCAGCATTTGTTATTAGTTGATTTCTTGATAATAGCCATTCTTTCTGGGGTGAGATGGTATCTCAGTGTTGTTTTAATTTGCATCTCTCGAATGACTAGTGATATTGCACATTTTTTTGTATATTTATTTGCCATTTGTATTTCTTCATCTGAGAAATGTGTATTCATCTTAGATGCCCATTTTTGGATTGGGTCTTTAAATTTGGGAGGTCTGATTTTTTTGAGTTCTTTGTATGTTCTCGATAGTAATCCTTTGTCTGAGGAACAGCTGGAAAACATTTTTTCCCACGTTGTGGGTTGACTCTTCACTATGCTGGTGGTTTCTCTTGCTGTGCAAAAACTTTTTAATAAGATGAGATCCCAGTTGTTGATTCTTTGTGATAGTTCCTGTGCGGTTGAGGTTTTAGTCATAAAGTCTTTGCCTACACCAATGTCTTCAAGGGTTTTACCTATCCTACCTTCCAGCAGATTTAATATTTCTGTTTTACCTCAGTTTTTGATGGACATCTTTCTTTTCCTTTTTCATTTCCAGTACTGGGGATTGAATCCAGGGTTTTTGCACTGAGCTTTACCTCCGGCCCTTTTGTATTTTTTATTTTAAGATGGAGTGTGGCTAAGTCACTAAGTTGCCCAGGGTGGGCTCAAATTTACAGTCCTTTTGCCTCAGACTCCCAGAGTTCTGGGGTTACAGGCATGTACCACCATGCCCACCCTTTTTCTTTTTGGTTTAATATTTTAAAGACATTGTTCTAATAATTGTTGGCAGTGTTTCTAGGGAGAAATCTGCTGTCATAATTATCTTTGTTCTTTTGTACATATTGTCTCCCCCACCCCCTCTGGTTTTGAGCAATTTGATTATGACATGTCTTGGTATAGTTTTCTTCATGTTTTCCTTGCTTAGAATTCACTGAACTTTTTGAATTTATGTGTTTATAGTTTTAATCATATTTGGGAAAACATCAGCTATTATTCCTTCAAATCATTTATTATTTCTTCAAATTGTTTATACACTCCCCCCCTTCAGGTTCTCAATTACATTTCCATTAGACTTTTGAAGCATGTCATAGCTCAACTCATTCTTCTTTCTTTTTAAAATTCATTTTTCTCTTTGTATTTAATTTTGAATAGTTTCAATTGCCACATCCTTGAATTAACTAATCTTTTCTTTTGCAATGTCTCATCTGCCCTTTGATTTGATTTACTCAATTCATTTCTAAGTTCTACCTGACATTATAATTTTGTCTCCTAAGGTTCAATTTTGTTCATTTTTGTATCTTCCATTTCTCTACTTAACTTTTTGCACATATGGAATAAAGTTATCATTATAATACTAATATCCTCTGCTAATTATAACATCTGGGCCAATTTAGTTGATTTTTCTCTTCATTATGGTTCAAAATCTTTGAACACATAGATAAAAATTATATTCTAAAAGACAATAAAGCAATGGCTCTCAAATCGAGGTGGTTTTTGCCACTGAGTGGACATTTGGCAATGTCTAGAGTCATTAATCATCTCAGTTGGGGAGGTGCTACTGACATCTATTAAGCAGTGGTCAGTAATACTGCAAAATCCTATAATACACAGGACAACTACTCACAACAAAGAATTAACTAGCACAAAATGTCAATGGCACAGAGATCTAGAAAGCCTGCATCAGAACAACAGGATGAGAGGAACACAGGGTTGTGAACAATCTTGTGGAGCAGAGCTACATACAGGCCTGGGCCATATCTTATTTTTACATACAGTCATATACAAAAGAAAAAAAATTATTAAGCCATTGTATTTCTTAATTAATTTTTTACTTTTATTGGTACATGTTTTTGTAGTACTCAATAATTATATTCCTTGTGGGGAGTTGGTATATGTACAGAACACAATTTAATTCTTTTTTATTGCCTTCTCCTCCCCACACCCCTCCCCCTCTCTCTATCTCCTGGTCTTTTTCCCTTTTGCAAAAGATCTGTCTTCCTATTTCCTATCTTTCATTTCGCTCTTTACTTATATTTTAGGTTTCCCATATAACAGAAATCATACAATATTTAAACTTGTGTATCTGACTTATTTCATTTAACATTATGGTCTCAAAGTGCATCCATTTTCCTACAAATGACTCAAGTTTATCCTTTATGGCAGAGTAGTACTACATTGTGTATAAATACATTTCCTTTATCCACTCATCTGTTGATAGACATATAGGCCACTTCCAAAATTTAGCTATTATGAATTGTGCTGCAATAAACATGGGTATGCATGTATCACTGTAATATGATGTCTTTAACTCTTTCAGGCAGATACATAGAAGGGGAAAGGCTGGGTCAAATGGAATTTCTATTTTTAGTTTTTGAAAAATCTCCATACAGATTTCCATAGTGGTTGTACTACTTTACATTCCCACCAACAAAACACACATGTCGATCAATGGAACAGAATGGAGGATCCAGAAACAATCCCAGGCACAGGCAAGGACCCCAATTGCACAAGAAAAGGCATTAAGAATCAACAACTAAAAAGCTTCTGCACAACAAAGGAAACAACCAACAGAATGAAGAGACAACCTGCAGAATGGGAAAAAATTTTGCCAGGTGTTCCTTAGATAGAAGACTCATATCTAGACTATATAATGCCATTATATTTTGCATCTATTTAGTATAGCATATATAGATGTTCCCTGACTTATGATGGAATTTTATTCCCATATACTCATTGCAAGTTGAAAATATCCTAAGTCAAAAGTGCATTTATATACCTAACATATCAAACACACAGCTTAGCAACACAGCACACTGCAGAGTACTGATTGTCCACCCTTGTGATCACGTAGCTGACCTGGAGCTATGGCTCACTGCCTCTGCCCAGTGCAGCAAGAGTGTGTCACACCACATATCATTATCCTGGAAAAACAACAAAATTAAAAGTTAAAAGCACAATTTCTACTGAACAAATATCATTTTTGCACCCTCATAAATTAAAAAAAAATCAAACCTCTATATTTTAATACAGAAACTGCTACCCAGAAATGATGTGCTGTCAAAATTAAAAACTCCAAACTTAAGACGTTTCTTGGCTTCGTAACTGAATAAAAGCTAAGGTAAGAAGATAAAATACTCATTGGCTAGAAAACTGACAATCCTTTTTATGTCATGTGACAATATTTGGTAAAACAGTTGCCTCTAATAATCTGAAAGGCAGACTATGGGCCTATGATACCTGTCATTCTAGAGAAGTGGATGGGAAGTTGTCTACTGTCTTAAGTTGAATACGTATGGTGACTAGAGTCTCAGGATCAGAAAATTCAACTAGTTTTCCTAAACAGAAAGGAGAAAAGCTCTGTATTCATCACAAGTATCTCTCAGGAAGACTTGTCAACTGGCCGGGTGTGGTGGTGCACGCATGTAACCCCGGCACTTGGGAGGTTGAGGCAGGAGGATCACTGCAAGTTCGAGGCCAGCCTGCACTACACAGGGAGACCTTGTCTCAAAAAAAAAAAAAAAAAAAAAGACTTAGCCAAAACATAGTACTAGCCAAGAAACACAGATCAAATTAAGAGTTTTGCCCTCTCACCTAAGTTTGTGATTTTATCTGGCCTCAGGGTAACAAATATTAAACAGGGAAAGAAGAAATGTCTAAAAACAAGCAGACATATAAATAAAACAAGAAGACTTAAGAACTATGTCTAGAAAAAAAAATCTTTGAATCTGTTTACTCAGAAGAGTTCACCCAGAAGCAAAAATACCTAAAGTGTATAGAAGTGTTGAGGGAATTATTTCCTAAAAGAAATCAAAAGGCTAGCCTAAAAGAAAAGCCTGTATTTGATTCCTAAAACACTTCTTGGGATTCCAAATCTCCACAAATAGCAAATTTTGAAAGTTTTGCAGCTCCCAAGGAGGATGTACTCTCTAACACCATCTTTAGATATGGTCATAGAGGAGACTGGATAATAGTATAGCACCTAGAGATCAGAACCAGGAAACAGCCAGATAGGAAAACAAGAAAACTTCTCCACTGCTGTAGCAAGGAATCTTGGAAATTCCTATGGAGTACTGACTGTGACATGTTTCCCATCCTTCCTTTTTTGGAATGACAGTGTCTATTGCAGTTATACTTTTCCTTCTATTTTCATACAGTGGGTATGAGATGAACAGATAACTTGTCCACGGACTAAAGGAATGATCTCTAACCTGAAAGACAGGAAAATACATTATGCAGAGACCCCAGACTTCGGGCAGATGAACTAACTGAATGGAACCTTGGGAATGTCTCCTTTGGAAGAAACGGAGTGTCTGTGTGTGGGAATAAAGGTGGTCACAGACACTGAACAGCCACTGGGGCAAACTACAACAGCCTGCTAAGTGTTCTCAAAAAGAATTTTCTCCTCCCTTCATACATATAAAAAGTTTAAGAGGGTACTCAGCTGCTGAGCTACAGACTATATTTCTTAGTTCCCCTGCAGCTAAATGTGGCCACAGACAAAACTTTTGTCAATGGAATGTGAGTAAGATTGATGTATGTAACTTCCTTCCTGCTTAAAAGGAAGTGTTTGTCCTATACTTTTCCTTGAAATTTCCTTGTTCATTTGAATTGGAACAGGGCCGAGGCACTGACCCAGGTTTAACCACGTACTTGAGGACAGCATCATAGGGGATGCTGGAAAAAAAAACAAAACACAGAACTTGAGTCCCTGAGTGATCTCATAGAACAGAGCTTCCTGCCTTTTGGGGCAGATTATCATCTTTCTAGATTGTGAATTATAAGATAAACATAATATCTTATTTAAACAATTGTATTTTTTACGGTTTCTCTGTTAGGTCTGATTGTCTTTTTAAGTAGACATAAAAATTATATTATTTAAGGTTACAAATGCTACAAATAAATGATTTGTTCTAAAGTCATTTAACTTTACCAAAAATAAATTCCCTTAGTCATAGGAAAACATAAGGAAAAAAACAAAACAAAACAGCAAGTCTACTTCCATTGTATTTCTATTAAAGAACATTTCAGTTTTTGTTCAGCATTAATAAGCCACATATCACATAAATTCATTTATGTGTCAGCTGAATTTCCTCTGACTGGTTATACTATTGTGATAAAATCGATTAATTCTTGTAGTGAATCATCAAACTGTCAACACTTTAATGAAAAAAAATTACTCTATTTCATGCTGAAAAGCAATACCAGCAGCTCTTACAGATAAAAAGGGTCATAAAAACTTATTGGGCAGTAACATCCTTTGACAAAAGTCTCCTGATAATATCTCCCTATGATCAGCCCACATACACTGATCAAAGTAAAATAGAATCTGACTAGAGCATTAAACACCTTTCAGGAAGGACTTCAGACATCTTAGAGACAATGAAAGAACAACAGATTGACAGAACTCAGAAATCAAATATTATTCTAGCCAGTCAATAGCAAAGAATATTTTAATTTTATGATCATTTTGAACACTGAGTTCATTTTCATTAGCCTAAATTCAATTATTTGTTGACATAATGGCTCTTGCTTTCTCTGGCTCTGCCTCTATCCTATTCAACCAGTACCATTTCTTAATTGGGATAACTATCTTTGAACATGCAGCCTTCAAATAGCTTGGATAAAATGCTTTATTTTCACTCAGTGCAATGTCAATATAGATTTATGAAATAGAGGCTGATTTCATCACAATTTAAAGGTCTCCTGCTATACAATATATTTTTAAAAAGCATGGCATTTTGAGTGAGAGCTACTGGATTTGAGTAGCAAGCAGTGTAATAATCTCTTCTTCACAGAATAGTTATAAGGTACACACACACACACACACACACACACGCACACACACGCGCGCGCGCAGAGGTCAAGGACATTGGCTCGCTAATATGACAGGTCCTGTCGTGATTCTGATAAGCTACCTGTCTAACTGAAAGACTTTGGCAAAGTTTCTTAACCAGTGAGTCAATATACTAGTAACAGTAATTGGATTACTGTTAAAACAGTAATTAGTATTTAGCTCACATGGAACCACTGTAGGCCCTGCTGACATGTTCCTTCATTTTAGAATTTTTAGAACTGTAGGTCTCACAACATGAACCCCATGAAGTCTGGGCACGCACCACACACAGATTTTGGTGCCTTCCCAAACTTCTTGGAAGAAAGGTAAATAATTTTATTACCAGAGGTTCTGAACAGGTTCATTCTGTTAGAGGCTGTTTTGTAGGAAAGCTTGTAATGGTGTGTCAAACACTGGACCATTACACACCGTCTCCAGAAGAGGACAAAGAAATGATTTTTATTCATTAAAGGGCTGAGACATATATCCATATACAAACATATAATCACATGTACATATGCATATGTATATATACATATAACACAGATTACAGTTTGTATGACAGAAACTTAGAGACCTAGAAACCATATATTTTGCCTCTTTATTTTATAAATAAGAAAGGTTATTAGAAAAGTTTGGATGATTTGATTAAAATCTCAGGGGACTGATGGCAGAAATGTAATTAAAGCCCTTCAGAACCTCACCTTGTGCATTACCTGCAAATGCACTATGGCAAAGGTCTTGCCTTTGCCATTTTTCCTCACATTTTTACCAGTTGTTCACTATGCCTACAATTTCCTATTCTCAGGTTAACTGCCATCTTTGGAAAATCTTCCCCGATTCTCCCAGAATGAAACTGGCACCCTGTCTCTGGCTACCTAAATCTCCTTTTTATAACCCCAAACCAAGCATACTGAATTATAACTGTATACTTGGATGCCTCCTTCATTTTACTCATGACAACTTTAGGACATAGAACCATCTCTGTATCCCCTCACATCTAACCCAGAATCTGGCAAGAGTAAACACTCTCAGAGTGTCTGCTGAACAAGTGAACTAACCAGCCAGCACAGCCTTCTCCAAAGGGAGGCAGGAGAGGTGGAATCATGGACATGTTCAGGTATTAGCCTTGTAATGAATACAGAACATAGTTTTATTAAATGCAGGTACAAAGCAAGGGAGGATGAAGATGGAGAAAGATTTTTTAAGTAAAAAGGGATGAAAGCTTGAATGAGTTTATGCTGAGTACTTATTTTGCTCACAAAAATAGGGCACGGAGGACATCAGATTTTATTGTTCTTGTCTCTGTCAAATGACCTCATATTTCTTAGGGTACATTAAGTTCAAATTACTTACAGACTGCTTGGAACATGGTCTTTTTTCCCAACTATTTTGTCTTCCTGGTATTTTGGACTTTCTCATAGAAAATAAATAATGAGAAATTGCTTCAACACATTTAAGATGTTATTTAATATATGCATGGTGCTGTGATGATAGACTTTTTTTTTAGACAGATCCCTAATTCATGAAACACATAATTTCTGAAATTTTAAAACTTAGAAATTACTTGAGTATCCTATAGTAGTTAGAAACCTTGTATTTTTGTTGGTTTCTGTTAGCATTTGCTAGAAGCATCTTAACACTAAACTAGCATCAAACGGAAGATACACCAGAACAAGGTTAAAAACAAACAATTCAAATAACAAATGATGTTGGGGGAGAAAACCAAATTAAGGAAATACTAACAGTCACAGAATTCAAAGCATTGTTTTACGAACTGTTTCCATACCAAGAAGTGGTGCTTTACTGCCACCAGTAGGACAATAGAGATTCCTTCAAGTACAGAACAGTATAAAACCCACTGCAAATTCAAAAGAATGCTATGAATTTTCATTTCTCTCAGGCCTTTAGATTTTTAACCTGAATGTCAACTGGAGGAATTGCACTCCTAATTTCAGTCTTTCCATACATACCTATCTTCAAGCACAGAAACATGAACTTTGAACTCAATTTGGTGCATCTAACACCAAGAGAACTGAAATCCATTTTCCAGTTTCCAGGTGTATTGTCTCTGCTTCCCCTCCTTTAACGCCTCTATATATTCAAACAAGGTCCTACAAGGAGTGGCAGGTAGAGCCTCTGGAGCATGAGTAAGTCCTTCTTCCCAAGGCCCGCAAAAGGGAGGGAGGACTGCCCTTTGGAAAATCCTAGGAATGCTTAACTAAGCCTAGTGCTAAATAATTAGGGTTTTTTTTGTTTTGTTTTGTTTTTAATTCTTTCAAATAAACAGGTCCTGCCAGGCATGGTGGCACATGCATGTAATCCCAGCACTTGGGAGGCAGGGGCAGGAGGATCACTGTGAGTTCCAGGCCAGCATGTGCTACATAGCAAGTTCAAGGCCAGTCTGAACTACATAAGGAGACTCTGTCTCAAAAAACAAAACAAAACAGAACACCAAATAAACAGGTCCTAATTCTGGAATTTTCTTTGGTTAAGCCTATTTTCCTCCTCTGCCCATCTGAAAATACTATCAGTGGATGAACTGTGTCCTTTTTTTGTACCAAAAATAAACAAATTAACTTTATTAAGTTACTACATCAGTCCTTACATTGATTTAAAAAATACCAGTTTGTAGTGTTATTGAAAATGAGTACACACAATAAATAGGAAGTGGGGCTGCGGGGTGCTGGGAGACGATCAACCTATGTATCTTCTTCCTAGGAGGCTCCAGGTAGAGGAAATGTCACCCGCGGTGAACGTCACTGAGGAGCAGCCAGAGCACCTGGGAGGAGGCTACAAGCCACTGGAAAGGAGCGTCATGCTCCAGACCACTCACAAAAAGAACATCAACAACAACAACAACACAAAAAACAAAACAACAAAAAACAAAACACACACACACACACACACACCTCACTGTTCATCTAGGAGCCAAACTCACTATGGCACTGAATTACCTTCTACTTCCCATTACAACAGTTTAAAAATATCAACAGTGCCAGGAAACCTTCGTTAACAGTTTTTTAGTTTTTTTTTTTTTTTTTTTTTTTTACTTTTGTGGTGCTGGGGATTGAACCCAGGGCCTCAAGGATGCTAGGCAAGTGCTCTAGCACTGAGCTATATCCTCTGCCCTGTTTTTCAAATTTATTTTGAGGCAGAGTCTCACCAAGTTGCCCACGCTGGCCTTGAACTTGTGATTCTCCTGCCTCAGTCTCCCAAGTAGCTGGGGTTACCGGCATGTGCCACCACACCTGGCTAAATCAAAGTTTTTGCTTTAAATATATGATGATTACTCAAATATCTGAAGCCATATGGCAAGCCCTACAGCAAAAGTTACACATACCCTGAATTTAATAACTTAAATATGACATGATTAATATAACATATACTGCGTATCTCAACAAACTTCTTTCAGGTAAGGTGATAACTGAAAGGTATTTTAAGTTACAGTGTTAATTCCTGCTCAGAGGAATGATGTTAGTATTCCAGCGATAGTGGTGACATCCCCTTATTGTAAATGCAGAACCTGCTAATGTATGCATCTCTTGGGATTATACTTGATTGAAGAAATAATTCTCACATACACGTGGGTCTATATTCTATGTGCAAGTTTTCAACAGAGCAGGTTTATTATCAAAACTGGGTTTAACAAATGCTTTCTGACTTCTAAAAACAATCCTAAAAGCACTTCCTAACTTTGAAATGAAGTTAAAAGCAGGTGACACCAGCCCCCTCCCCTTCACATGTGTTGCACTTTTGTGCAGCAGTAATAACTCCTGAGATGTGTTAGTCTCCAGGCCATACAGCTTGCACACTCTTCTTTCAAAGGCAGAGACCACCTGCTTTACAAGGTCATCAAAAAACAAAGCAGCAAGCTGAAAGTGCAGAAGTGAATGGAATTTAAATGAAACTGAAAAGTCCAAGGTGCAGGTTCTGGGGTGGCCAGTAAGACCTAGGCTGAAATGCCAAACCATCTGCATTAAAAAGTTTCCCATCTGTGCAGGATGCCTTTACCAACTGCGGTTTCAACAAGGTTACTGTGGATATTATTGCACAACACAGGTGGAAATCTGATTTTGAACGTGGTTTTGCAAATCCCAATTTCCTTGATATTACATCTGACTTTTTTCACGAAGGAATAAAATGATCATAATCCTCCATTCCCAACACCATATCATACATTTCCTGCATTAGATATCTGAGGGAAGTTACAGGCAAAGAACAAAGCTAGTCCAAGAAAGTGCTATGTGAGCTATAACCAGCAATGCTGTAGGGGCAGGGCTGCCCAAGAGCAATGGGAACCTACAACTCACCACAAATGTTGAGCATGGAGACTTAAAATTTGATGTTCGCTGTGCTAGGTTTTAGTCTTCCTTTGGGCTGATTATTGTTTTCCTATTCCACCCTTTTGGAATAGGAATGTTAACCTGTGCCTGTCCCACCACTATACCTTGGAAGTATGTAACTTTCTTTTTGACTTTTACAAGGGTTGACAGCTTTGTTTGCCTTGAGTCTCAGAGAAGCCTTTGGACTTGGACTTTGGAACAATGGTGGGACTTTTAAGATTTTAGAGACTCTTAGGGGTAGACTAAATGTATTTTTCATTGTGAGGTAGATATAAACCTTCAGGGATAGGGGAAGAAATGCTATTGTTTGTATCTCAAATGTCCCCTCTCAGTCACAGGCCTATGTATTAAAGGCTTGGTCCCCAGAGTGGTGCTACTGGGAGGTACAGAACCTTTAAGAGCTGGGGGCTGATGGGAGGTCTTTGTATCACTGCGGGAATGTTCTTGAAAGGAACTGTGAATATACAGTGTGTTTATTTCTCTATTATGATAAAACTATTATCAAACATGGCAGCAAGGAGATGGTGGTGACCCAAAAATGGAATTATGAGGAACAACCTTTTCTGAAAGAAGGTCAATGAGATAAGGTGCAGATGAGGATGTATGTTCTTGCCACCTCCATTTAACGTTGCACCAAAGGTTCTAGTCAGGCCAATTAGGCAAGAGAAAAAATTGGCAACAAGATTAGAAAGGAAGAACTAAAGTTTTCTCTAAAAAAATTCTTAGGATCCACCCCTTCCCACTCACACATAAATATCACACCTAAAAGTGAGTTCAAGAAGGCTGTAAGATATAAGATCACTATAGGCAAATCAGTTGTATTTTTATATGCTAGTAATTAAGAAACAAAAATGAAGTTAAGAAAATGACATTTACAGTAGCAACAATAAATACCTAGAAATAAATTTAATAAAAGAAGTGGGAGACTTTTGTACACTGAAACTACAAAGCATCATCAAAAGAGATTAAAGACCTAAATGTGAAAATATTATATGTGCATGGATTAGAAGATTAAATAATATTAACATGTCAGTTCTCCTGAATTAACCAAGAAAATTCAGTGCGATCCTTATTAAAATTCCATTGCCTTTCTTGCAGAAATTGACAACATGGTCTTAAAGTTCATATGGAAATGCAAGGGACCCAGAATTACCAAAACAATCTTTAGAAAGAAGAAGGTTGGAAGACCCATATTTCCTTTCTTAGTTACTTTTCTCTCGTTGCTGAGACAAAATACCTGACACCCAAGGTTTAAGGAGGAAAGGTTTATTTAGCAGTTTGTAGAGGTTTCAGTCCATAATCGGCTGGCTCTAAGGCAGGGTGGTATGGCAGAGGGGCAACTGTTCATGGACAAGAGAGGAGCGAGGGCTGGTGAGATGGCTCAGTGGCTTAAGCGCCTGCCCGGCAAGCGCGAGGGCCCGAGTTCGACTCCCGGAACCCACATACGAAAAAGGGGCCGGTGATATCGCTCAGCGGCACGGGCGCCTGCTGGCGCTCGAGGTCCTGAGGTCGACCCCCCGGTACCCACAAAAAAAAAAAAAAAAAAAGAGAGGAGCGAGCAAGTTTCTTTCCATCCCTTATACTGTATGCAGGCTACCTGCCCTAGGGCAGGTGTAGCACTCATACCCTTAATTCCAGCATTAGACCATGAGTCAATCACAAACTCTGGATTCAACTGCCTTCGAAAAGCTCCCCCCACATGACCGCATAAGGCTTTGGGAGGACATCCAGACACAAACCATAACATTTCCTGATCTCAAAAGTTACTACAAAGCTATTGTAATCAAAACTTTATGGTACTGGCATAAGGACTCTTAGATCAATGGATAAGAGTGCAGAAATTAAATCATGTGCCTATGATCAAGTGATTATTGACAAGGATGCTGAGAACATTCAAGGCAGAAAGAACAGTCTTTTTCAACAAAGGTGTGGGAGAAGTTAAATAACCATGTGCTAAACCACAAAGTTGTAAAGATGTACCACAGGACTTTACACACACTAGGGTAGCTAAAACTCAAAAAATAGACAATAACAAGTGTTGACAAGCATGTGGCAGAATAAGATCCCTCATTGTTTTAAAAGCCTCTTATTTACCTTTTTTTTTTTTTTTTTTTTTTTTACCTTTATGTGGGTACCGGGAACTGAACTCAGGACTTCACGCTTGCCAGGCAGGCACTTATGCCGCTGAGCTATATCATCTGCCCTTATTTACCTTATTGATGTGGGAAGAATTCCTGCTCTAGGGTTAAGGGGATGGTAAAACACACTTGATAATGGACAAATGAGATTAACAGCAGTTTATTAGTCACATGCACTTACAACTCCAGGGGAAGATGGCATTGCATATTATGCAAGTGTTGCATTTAAGAACAGAGTGAACAGTCAGAAACAATGGGAGGCAGAATCTGTGGTACCAAAATACCTGGGTGCCCCCCATGGCTTCCATAGGAGAATGTGACTGGCTTGTTTAAATCATGATGCAGGCTGGCAAGGTACTGGAACCTGCTACTCAGGAATAAGTAAGAAGAGTGCCTCTTCCTTTTGTTAAGAAGTTTTTGGGTTTTTTGTTTGCTAGGGAACCTTATCCATGGAAGCAAAGGAGGACATCTTGCTATTAGACCTCTGAAGGCCCTCCTGCTTTGCCCAAGATATCAAGAGAGCACTCAGTATCGAGCTTTAACTTAGGCTTTAGACCATGCTCATGCATTGCTAGTGGGAATGTAATAGTGCAGCTCCTCTGGAAAACTGTGTAGAAGTTCTTCAAAAAGTTAAACACAGATTTGCCATATGACCCATGTCTTAGCTACTTTTCTTGTTGCTGAGACAAATTATACAACACCCAACATTAAAGGAAGAAAAATGTATTGTAGCTCACAGTTTGTAGAGGTTTCAGTTCATAGTTGGCTGGCTCCAAGGCAGGGTAGCATGGAAGAAGGGCATCATAGAGGAAAAACAATTCATGGCGGGCAGAAGGCAGAAAAGCAGCAAAGCAGCAAGTGACAACAGCAGCCTTCTTTCTGTCCCTTATATTCTATCTAGGCTACATGCCCTTGGGGTGAGTAACACTCATACCCAGGGTCGACCTTCCTATTATCCACAACAGAACTATACCAAAACAATCAGTGGACTAATTTAGTAATCACACACCCTTAATCCCAGCATCACACACTCTAGATCCAGCTACCTCTGAAAAGCCCTGCCTACAAATGAATGAGGCTTTGGGGGGGACATTCAGACACAAGCCATAACAACCCATTAATTCTGTTCCTAGGCATATACCTAAGAAACTGTAAACATATAAACACACACAGACACAATTGCACACAAAAGTTCCATAGCAGCATTATTCATAAGTCAAAAAATGGAGACAATGCAAAGGTTCAACAAATGATGGAGAAATAAAATGTGATACAGCTATAGATAAAATATTATCTAGCAATAAGAAATGAAGAACTGATACATGCTGTAACATGGAAAAGCCTTGAAAACATTATGCTAAGTGAAAGAAGCCAGTCACAAAAGGCTATTTATCATATATGATCCCATTTATGATAATGTTCAGAATAGGTAAATTCACCCACACAAAAAACAGATTGGTAGTTGTCAGGCACTGATGAGAGGAGGAAATGGGAAGTGACTTTATGGTTATGGGGGTTTCTTTTTTGAGGTGATACAAATGTTCTAGAATTAGATAATGGTGGTAGGTTTTAAAGTTTGTGTATATCCTAAAAACCACTGAATTTTACACTTTCAAAGGTTAATTTTTATGGTATGTATGTTATATTTCAATGAGAATAAAATAAACTAAATACTGGGAACTAGAGCAATTAATTGCAAAGGCTTCTTAAAAATAAAGGCAACCAGAGATGAAAATAAGCCATTGCCCTAGCAGAATTTTTATTCATATACATATACTAGGAACTAAGAGAAGCCAATTCTTTCCCAGTATGAGTGATAAAGTCAACCCGTAAATACATTTTTTATTTTTTTAATTTTAAAGAGAAAAAAACAATAAAAACAATGATAGAGAATTTCAAAACAAGATAATAGGAGATTAACAATGGTTAATATATTGTATATTGTTATCTTCAAAGTAGTTGCTCAGTTTATAAGATATAGGCATGAAAAATTGATCAAACAATATAAGCACGAACCATTCTTTTCAATGAACTAATAGAAATTAGTAGTGTAATTATTTTAGCTATCTTGTGTGTGTTATATATATATTTCTTTTTCCCCTTTTCCCTTCCTTCTTTTCTCCTTTCCCCCAGTTGTTCTTTCCTTTTTGTTTGTTTTTTTGAGATAAAGTCTTACTATGTAGTTCAGGCTGGCCTTGAACTCACTATGCAGCACAAACTAGCCTCCAACTCACAGCAATCCTTCTGACTCTGCCTCTGCCTTCCTTGTGCCAGGATTATGGGTGTGTGCCACCATGCTCAGCCTATTAGGCCATAAATACTAACTGCCTTTTATGCTTAACCATCAACCTTCAGAGCACTTTTATTTAAGACCCAGTCCAAGGGGAACGACACCCCCTTGTCCATTCTTCACCTTCATAAAACCTCAGCAAAATTCTAAAATAATCATATTCACATGTGTTTAATTACTACCTTTTTTATTTAAAAAATACAAGCTCCATGAAAGCAGGGTCTTTCCTGGACACTACTTTATCTACAATGCCTAGAATGGTACTTGGCACTATACATGTTCAATATTTGTTAACGAAGGAGGCCACTCCAATAGTCTAGGTTAGACAGTTTTATAGTCTAAACTATCAAAGTGGGAGTAGGAGCAAAGTTAGAAGTTCTATTATCAAGAAGTAGAGTCCACAGGACTTGATGATTAGGAGATGTGAGGTAATAAGAGAATAAAGAATAACTTCTAGGTTTCTAGCTGGAACAGCTGGATAGGAGAAATGGATTTTGGAGGGCACATCAGCTCAGTTTTTACTAGGATTTGATGTACCTGTGAAACTACAGCCAAACATCTGGGTTTGGATTAAGTGTAAGAGTAAACATTTACAGACAAAATCAGGGGAATGAACAGGATTAGCAAGAAAGATACATCAAGCACATTCCTAGGTGTTGGACCTCTGTGGAACTCCAAATTAATGGCTAAGAAAAAAACAGGAGTGAGCAAAGAAAAATGAGAAGCAGAATAGAGTGAAATAAAAGATAAGACAAAAGAAGAAACAAGGGAAGATGTTTTCAAAAAATGAAAAAGAAATGTGTTGTCATTATACCATTTGTCAGCTGCTCAGGGATCAAGATAAAAACAGACGCTCATTAGATTTTACTACTGACTTTGTCAAAAAAGCTTTGATGGAATAGTAAGGAATACATAGAGGAGAGGGCTGAAAAACCAAAAACCATCAAAGATATGTATGCTTCGACAATTTGCATAATATACAAAGCCCTTCCAAACTAACAAGAGGCCCATTCTTTTAAAATTTAGCCAGGATCGGGCTGGTGAGATGGCTCAGCGGCGTAAGCGCCTGCCTTGCAAGCGCGAGGGCCCGAGTTCGACTCCCGGATCCCACATACGAAAAAGGGGCCGGTGATATCGCTCAGCGACACGGGTACCTGTTGGCGCGCGAGGTCCCGAGGTCGACCCCCCGGTACCCACAAAAAAAAAAAAAAAAAAAAAAAATTTAGCCAGGATCAATTGGCATGCCTATCAAAAGTGAACATTCCTAAACAAAGGAACTAACACACTCTTCAAAAACAGTTTTGTTTATTCACAATGAAGCAAATCACTACCATAATTACTTTTCAGCGCCTTTGTTTTACGATGTGATTTCCATGCCCACATAAAATAAAAGTGTGTATTTAGAAATTCTTTTCAAGAGTATGGGAAAAACACACTTTCATATTGCTGGTAGAGAGCATTTTTGTAATATGCAACGAAATTAAAATGTGATACAGTATTATCTAGCAATTCCATATTAGAAATTTACCCAAGAGATATCATTAGGTAACACAAATGTGGGAGTTTAAGAATATTTGTTATAACTTCATTTAACAGGAGTCTGGAAACAAATGATTACAAAAATTAAATACAAAATTCATTAAATTACAATACATAAAATAGGATAAAAAACAGTAATTAACAAGGATGAGGAAATTCTATGTCTACATAATAGCACCTGGGTACACTGTGCTACTTACTGAGTTCTGGGTATCAATTCCATTAACTTATTAAATCCTACTAATTCTATGAGATGGGTATTACCAATGTCCCCATTTCAAAAATGGGGAAACTATTTTTTGTCTAAGATCACTAGATAAATTATTGGAGATGGTATTTGAAGTTAAGTAGTCTGGCTCCAGCATCCACGTGCTTTTAATTGCTATATGTGTGTGGTACCATGAGAAGATATTCACAATATGGTACTAAATAAAAAACAGTATTGTTCTACAGCATTTCTGGAAAGAAAATAAACATAAGTCCATCATTTTACAGTATTCTGGATTTCACTTCTATCTCTTTATCTTCTCTGTAACTCTCAAATTGCATTTAAAAATATACACACATATACTTGTATACAGATATATAATGCCTGCTTACATGTTCATAGACTAAAGCATGGGAGGAACTTTTTGTTTTTGTTTTTTTCCAGTACTGGGCATAGAACCCAGGGCCTCACATATGTTAGGCAATTATGACACTGAGCTACATCACCAGCCTTTTTAATTTTTGTTTTGAGATACAGTCTTGCTAAATTGCCCAGGCAGGCCTCAAACTTCTGATTCTCTTGCCTAAGGCTCCACAGTACCTGGGATTACAGGTGTGCAACACTGCAACCAGCTTTATTTTTTATTTATCTTTTTTTTTTTTGTGGGTACCGGGGGTTGACCTCAGGACCTCGCGTGCCAGTAGGCGCCCGTGCCGCTGAGCGGTATCACCAGGCTTTTTTTCGTATGTGGGTTCTGCGAGTTGAACTCGGGCCCTCACGCTTGCCAGGCAGGCGCTTACGCCGCTGAGCCATCTCACCGGCCCTGCAACCAGCTTTAGAGGAAGTTTTTATGCCAAATTTTTATTACGGTTATCTTTGGTAGTGAGATTATTAGTGGGCTTTCTTAATCTCTGTAATGTTTTCATATATACATAAGCTAAAATAAGCATATAATACTTAGGGAAGCAGGAAGAAAAACATTCTGTTACTTGCTTTTAACCAAAAGCAAAGAACATAGAAAAATTTCTCTGCCCAACATGAAATGGCTAAGATCAGTTTTTTTTTGTTTTTTTTTTGTGGGTACCGGGGGGTCGACCTCAGGACCTCGTGCGCCACCAGGCACCCATGCCGCTGAGCAATATCACCGGCCCTTTTTTCGTATGTGGGATCCGGGAGTCGAACTCGGGCCCTCACGCTTGCCAGGCAGGTGCGTACACTGCTGAGCCATCTCACCAGCCCTAAGATCAGTTTTGACTGATCGCTTTTAATCTACTGAATGAACTGTGCAATGACTCCTGAATGCTTGCTATAATAAATGGATTAAATGTGGGGAAGATACATGTAGCATACCTTCTGAATATTAAATAATTTGATGATGCTACCTACTATGGTTAATCATTATTCTAGCTTAAAAGCATTCTAGCTGCTTTGTAAGCTATTTCACCACAGAAGTAGGTCTCATTTAGACAGGTGTCATTAAACCAAACTGAGCAACAGACACATTCATCCCATACCTGTGCTATTTTGAAAAATTATAAATCCAGACAAAAGATTTCAGGCAATCTTGGGCCTTCATCTTCTTAACATCAACAGGGTAGAGACCCATGCCAGCACTTAGTGGAGTAAACACTCACATAAGGTTAGTTCTCTGAGCCCCCTCATCATAAGAAATACTTCTAATTCAGAGAAATCTAAAAATTTCTACTCTATGAAAAATTATTAAGGCTAGGTTCAGAAGTTCTTTAAGCTTGCCCAAAGTCTTTTTTTTTTTTAATACATATGCATTGTTTTATCTGCCATAGTAGATTAGAAACTGGAAGCTAGTCACAGTCATTTATGTTTGGGTATTCTTTTTGCCAAGTGGAACATTCAGATCAATGAATAAAAACTTCAACTGAGCTCTTTCAATATTATCTATGCATGGAGTTTCAGGATTCACACATGGTAGGTATACAAATACAGGTCACTAGTGGTAAGAAAGCTCCACTTCTATCTTCTCTAACCAGCCAAAGTCTCCAAGATAATGTTTGAAGACCGGATATATTGTTAGAAGACTTAACAGACTTTCTGTTAAGTTAAACAGAAGTTAAACAGACTTTCTGTCCAGTGGCCAAAGAATGTCCTCTGCCCAGGCCATTTGTGGCTTAATGTGGCGCAAAACAAATGAAAATAACACAAACAAATCAACATATCAGTCAAGAAGACAATTAATCAACGTCTACACCAGTATATAGATTACCCAAAACATGAGGAAAGGCTTTTTGGGATAGATGCAATATGTGAGAGTTAAAAAGAAAATTAGAAATAATAAGAAAAATCAAAAGTTTTTGGATTTCCTTATACTTATTTATAACTTAGTATTTTTGTAATCTGAATTACATAGTATGTTTACTGCTTAGACCTTCTAAAAATCTTAGCCCTGTTAAAAGGGCATGTTCAAAAATTTTTTTCTTTTGTTTTTTGGGGTTTTGTTATTTTTTGCAGTACTGGAGATTAAACCCAGAAGCACTCTATCACTGAGCTACATCCCAGCCTTTTAGTTTTTCTTGAGACAGGGTCTCAGTTGTTCGACACTGGCCTCAAACTTGCAATCAACCAGCCTTACCCTCCAGAAATAGCTGAGATTATAGGCATGTGGCACTGTGCCTGGCTACTTATTGGTTTTGATTAGTTTTAATGACAAGAAAAAAATTAAGGGCAAAATCCATGATTTCATTAAAAGATATATTTTATTAAAACATCTTAAATATTTTCATGACTTACAACTGTGGCATAGGAATTATATATTTAATCACAAAGTGATTTACTAAATAAAGTGCATTCACAGAAAGCAAATGTTTAACAGTGATGCGTGGTAGTTATCCACTGCTTAAGTTTCAGAGGACCCAAAGTATTTCATGCCTTTGGTGAGGGTCAAGGTGTATTAAATATCAAGGCTCTTTGAAGATACCAAGAGGTCCTTCCAAGAAAACTGAGGGATTGGGCAGAATGAAGGGGAACCTGAAAACACATTCCGAGGCACCTGTGAAAGGTATCAGTAATCATAATAATGACAGCCAACATTTATTGGGCAGTAAAATGCTCTAAATGCCATATGAGGAAATTTTATGTATAACATTACTTAATTATAAAAATGCCATACATTAATTTTTTATTATTATCTCAGAACTCCAGCTCTGAGCACTATGGTAATTTGCCCAAGGTCACATAGTAGGGCTTAAGTTAGAAACAAATCTCTTCTTTGTACATAAACCAACTTAAAAATTAAGACTTAAAACTCTGAAATTATTAGAAGAAACCATAAGGGAAATTTTTCAAGATACTGGTACAGGCGACAATTTCCTGAATAGGATTCCAACACCCCAGGAAACAAAAGCAAGAATTAAGGAAAAGAATTATATCAAATTGGGCCGGTGAGATGGCTCAGTGGCTTAAGCGCCTGCCCGGCAAGTGCGAGGGCCCGAGTTCGACTCCCGGATCCCACATACGAAAAAGGGGCCGGTGATATCGCTCAGTGACACGGGCGCCTGCTGGCGTGCGAGGTCCTGAGGTCGTCCCCCCGGTACCCACAAAAAAAAAAAAAAAAAAAAAAAAAAAAAAAAAAAAAGAATTATATCAAATTCATAAGCTTCTGCACAGCAAAGGAAACAATCAACAAAGTGAAGAGACAGCCTATAGCGTAGGAGAAAATCTTGTCAGCTATTCATCTGACAGAAGATTAATATCTAAATTATATAAATAACTTAAAAAACTTAACTTCAAAAGATCAAATAATTCCATTAACAATGGGCAAACGATCTAAACAGACACTTCTCCAAAGAAGTATAAATGGCCAATAAGTAAATGAAAAAAATTGTTCAGTATCTTTACCTATCAGGCAAAATGAAATAAAAACTGCATTGAGATTCCATCTCACCCCCATCAGAATGGTTATTATTTGGAAAAAAAAAAAAAAGTGCTGGTGATGATGTGGCAAAAAAATCCTTCTAGACTGTTGGTGAGCATGTAAATCAGTATAACCGCTATGGAAAACAGTACGGAGGTTCCTCAAAAAACTAAAAATAGAACTACCATATGATCCAATTATACTGTTCCTGGGTATTTAACCAAAGAAAATGAGGTAAGCATACAGAAAAGATACCTGTACGTCCATATTTACTGCAGCACAATTCACAATAGCCAACATATGGAATCAGCCCATGTCCCCATCAATAGATGAATGGATAAGAAATATATATTCTTCACAATAATACAATGGAGTATTATTCATTCATAAAGAAAAATGAAATTATGTCATTTGCAGAAAAACTGATGAGACTAGAGGTCATCGTGTTAAGAGAAGTAAGTCAGACACAAAAATACTGTGTAAGTACCACATACTGTCTCTTGTATGTGGAAACTGAAACACACACACATACAAAGAAGACTTGAAAGGAGAAGAGGAACAATTAGGGAAGAAGATGATCCAGGAGTAGGGGAAGAGAAGGGAGGACAAAAGAGGTAGAAGGGAAGGTGGACATGACTAAAGCACGATGCATGTATGTATAGAAGCATCACAGTGAAAACCATTAATTTGTACAATTAATATTCATTAATACTATCATAATAAAAATTAAAACCAAATCTGTCTGAGTCCAGTGTCTGAGATTTTACCATTCTTGTACACCAGGAAGGGTAAGCCTGTGTCTTTTTATAAACCAGGCAATTATCACCTTCAACAACAGAATGTCTTCTTTGACTGGGTTATTTTCACCAACTCTATAGCAAATGCCTTGCTATTACCACACTGTTAAAACTATAGTGATATGTTTATATAAAACCTCACAAGGTAATTATAATTAAATTCTAAAGTGTCTTATAAATTTCCAGCTATCAGAAAAAGAACTGCAAATTGAAATGTACCAGTTTCTTTTTTAGTCAGTGTATTATAGAACCTTTTAAGTAATTTAATTATATGTTTAGGTGCCTCCAGGAATGTTCTTATGGTAAGCAATATTTTAAGAAAAAAGCTTGGCTTCATTTTGACAGAAAATAGGTTTTACCTTTTTCTTTTATCCAACTCATACGAATGAAAGCTATGTTACTTATAGAAATGCTGTAGTAGCAAGATTAAATGGGTTATAAGAAAAACAAACTCCAAATAGACACAGTAAGAAAGGATGAGAGGGAGAGAAAAGACCAGAGTTTCTCGGAAATGAGACAAAGTCTGTAAACTGAATTGTTTTAGTTCTGAGGGCAAAGAGGTAATGTAGTTTAACAGCTTAAGATAAAACCAGACATACCTTTAGGAGAGCCAAAGCTACATTAAAGATTATGTTCAATCCCTGAAATAGAAAAAAAAAGAGAGTAAAAATCAATACCTTCACATGTAATACTGTTATTATTTTCCCAAAACTTTCATAAATCTTTAATGAAATTCCTAATTGCTTTCATCTTCACATACAATACTAATTAAATCATGAGATTTTTAAAAAAAAGGTATTTTAGGGTGCTTATAAAGTTTTAGGTATATTTTGTTAATAGTCATATAAAGGTACTGTTTTTTACAATGAATTATTTTTCTTCTATACATTTCTGGGTTATTTTCCTGTGTCCAAAGTTTGTGAAAGTTGTTTCTTGCTCAAGATGGCAAAATGATACTGAAGTCTAAAATTATTAATTGAAATTTCTGATCCTTCTCTGGACATTTAGGTGTCGCAGTTAAACTATCAGGAGCAAATGAAATGGAACAAAATTATGATCTTAAAGAGCAGATTGGGCCGGTGAGACGGCTCAGCGGCTTAAGCGCCTGCCTTGCAAGCGCGAAGGCCCGAGTTCGACTCCCGGATCCCACATACGAAAAAGGGGCCGGTGATATCGCTCAGCGGCACGGGTGCCTGTTGGCGCGCGAGGTCCTGAGGTCGTCCCCCCGGTACCCACAAAAAAAAAAAAAAAAAAAAAAAAAAAGAGCAGATTAATTATACAGGAGGAGCTTTAAGTATCATGGGAATTCCAATATTGTTCTTAGTGTTTTGTTGCTTTAGTACTGGCTTTGAAGTATTATTTCTACAGCCACAGGTGGTAATTAGGGGCTATCTGCCAGACTTCTTAAATAAGGCTGCTATGCAATGTGCTGTTTCCTCACCATGAAAGTCATCATACATGAGATGAAACATTTTTCAAGTATGAGTTGACATCTCCTGTAAGTCTAGGATCTACTCAATGTTCCCTCTTCATCTTGATCATAAATATAATCTATTTACCTTTTGGATATAATACCAAAAGGATTGGGCAAAGAATTTCTAATAAACCATATACTTTCTGTCTCCAAAATCAGAAATGATGATTAGGATTAGACACATAGAGTGTATTCCTGTTATGAATCACTAAAGCAAAATTTCATATTTAGCCACCAAAAATATGATACGAAGGCAGAAAGAATAATAAATACAAAATATGTAGTTGTGTAAAATATAAAATATAATAAACCAAATATTTGGCTTTGAGTTATTCAGCTAATTTTTTAAGAAACCAAAGGCAGCAAAAAAGAAAGTGTAATTAGGACAGGAGATAAAAACAAACTGACATATTACCGTACTAAATGATTTTAGGCCAGTTATGATCATAATATTTATCAGTTAGAAAAAAGAAAGACTATTCTAGATCAATATACAGTTAAGCAAAAATTATTAACAGTTGGGTTATAGTTAAGCAAATGTAAATTTAGGTTTTCACTAGCTGATGCCCTCCTGCCAAACTTCGCAGGACAAAATAAAAGACCTACTACCCTGCTATGTGCTTATCAACCTACCATCAGAACTAAATCCAGTAAGTCTCTGCTTTTTGTTTTTTCAGTCATTGTTCAAAATGTAGGCCCCTCTGTCTCTAGTTCTAGAATCTGCAGAGTGCTCTGGACCTTTCTCCTGAGCGAGTTCCCCAATCCTCTTCTCCTTCCCAAATCCTTTCACTTTACTCTCCAGAAATGATACTGCATGTTCAACCAGCTCTGCTGTCATTATTCTTGACCTACATGTCAAACATTCCCCCACCCTCTTGCTTTCATAGCAATAGTAACATCTCACCGATTCACCAATTCTCATAACTTGTACTATGATTCTCATTTTTCAAAATATGAGACTAGCCATAAGTTACACATTTAATAAGTAGCAGGCTAGGGTCACCCCTCAAATATCCTCATGTCTAGTCTGGTGACATTTACACCAAACAGTCTGGTGCAATGTATATAGCGGGTGTTTATTTGATGAGTCACAGTAGCGATCTTAAATTTTCTTAAGCCACCATTTACTTAATCTTCCATTGTCACTTTATTTTCTGTAGATACTTCTATAATCTAACCTCTGCCTAACTGAGCTGAAATGTCTCTAATTTTATTTTTCATTTTTTCAGTACTGGGGATTGAATTTAAGAATTTCACACTGAGCTATACCCACAGCTCTTTATTATTATTATTTTTTTTTATATTTGAGACAGGGTCTCCCTTGTCATTGTTACCCAGGCTGGGCCTGAACTTGCAATCCTCCTGCCTCAGCCTCTCAGAGTGCTGAGATTACAGGCATGTGTCATCACCCGTGGCTTGAAATGTATTTTTAAAAGAAAAAATGTCAGACATATCCAAGATGCTTCTCCTTTTCAGGAATATGTAATCTCTAGCAAGTTATTGATGGGTAAACTAGTGTACTTGGTAGGACTCAAAGGTCTAAAAAGGTCAAAAAATTACTGAGTGAAAAATAACTCAATATTTTGTTATGGCCATTTATTTATAGAATAAAGTCTAATTTCTATGCATTTACAATACATGTGCAAAATAATAAATAACAAACATCCATGGAGTATTTTGTATGTGCCAGATCTGAGTTATCTGCATTAAAAATATATCCTTTCTTCATCTCACAAAAACCCTAAACTCCACTTTACACACAAAGAAATTTAGATTTATAGAAATCTAAATAGATTTTCTAAGATCACAAAGCTAGTAAGTATAGACCCAAGAGTTTAACCTAAACAGTCTAACTCTAAAAGTCACCACTGAACCTTAAGTTAGAGAAGATGGCCTAGTGACTAAGTGAATGTGGTAGTTTGCAACTTACAGGTCCCAAAGGTTCATGTGAGAGAAGCTTGCTCCCCAAGGTGGCACCACTGGGAGCTGGTGGAGCCTTCAGGAGATGGGGCCTAGTGGGAGGTCTTTAGGGAACTGGGAAAGTGCCCTTGGAGGGTACTATGGTACCCTGATCTTGTCCCCTTTCTCTCTTTCACTGCCTAGCCATGAGGTGAGTGGTTTTATTCTACCACACACCCGTATTGTGATGTGCTGCCTTGCCCAAAGCAACAGGGCCAATCACTGGGTGAAACCTCTAAAACTGTGAGCCACAACAAACCTTTTCTCTTTACAAGTTGATTATCTCAGGTATTTGTTAAAGTAACAGAATGCTAACACAACAAATAAATGAATAAATCCCTTTTTTGGGTACTATTTAATGTGTTCTCTAGTTCCTAAAGGATTAAAGTAATTCCTTCCATTTAAATAAAAGCAAATTTTGAGAGCAGAGTAGAAAGATAGAAAATGGATGACTTTTACCAAACTTGATTTTATTGTTTGTCTCCATATTGAGAAAACAAATAGTAGCTGACTGCTTGCAGGATATGAGGCAATAAAAACCCAGCTTTCTGTAGAAAGAAAGGGTTGTCACTCTCCTCCAAAAACAACAGATTGAGATCAGCTTTGTGTGCATGAAGAAGTGGTTCCTTAACTGATTTGGATACTGCTGTTTCAAAGTTCAGTCACAGTCTAGCAATATCTTTGCCTTAAGGAACATTTACAAGTAATTGCCCCAAATTGAATAATTGCTCCAACATGCAGATCATGGTGTTCCTGAGTAGGCCAACAACTGAGCACCCACAATCCTGCATAAAATGAAGGCTGACAGTAGAGCACTCTCTGAAACAAAGACACTGAACATTTTGGCTTTGATGAGCAGGCAATCGTGGGTTCAGAGGGAACTGACAGATTGTGTAAGAAGCTGTCAAAAAACTGCTGACAGCCCTGAGAACAAATGCTGAAAGGTAGTATCAAAAAGTGCCAAACATACTTCAGCACCTGGGACCTTGGAGATTAAAATAAAATGGAAACAATTAATATGTGGAAATGGAAATCCTAGCAACAAGGCAGTAAGAAATGATCGAACCCAGAGTGGCCAAGACAAATGGAGCTGGCTACAGACACAGCCGGAGGAAACAGTGTGCTGCTCTTTCCAACCCACCCAAAATAGGATATAACAGCCTAGAAAGAGGTAACGACTGAGACAGCATATAAAAAGCAAAGCAAAGGAACTGTGCATTTGGTAAATAATTTGAGAAATGCTATCAATTACTATTAGGTTCATGTATTTATTGCCTAGTATCTCTAGTATTTTTTTTTTCACTCAGTCCCATGAACAACTCTACAGCATATGGGTTGTCACCATTTTAGAGATGAGAAAACTGAGGCTCAGAGCTATCACACTGTAACTAAATGATAAAGCCAGGAGTAGAATTTAGGTTTGTCAGATGAAAACAAAGCCCTTCTCTTTTCACTAATTTCATCTCAACTGCTTATCCAATAAAACTTTGGTTAGATATCTGTGATAGATTTAAAGATGTTCATAATTCTTTGATAATTCTCCCATTGAGAGTTAGGGTCTCAATCCTATCCACTGAATCTGGGCACCTATGCTACTACTCTGACTGACAGAAGATGGCAGAAGCAATGCCATGCCAGTGACTGGGCTGACAGCTTCAATGTCCGATAGCCTGGATCACTCCCTTTGGGAAGACAGCTACCATGTAAGAAATACTTAGATCCTCTTGCTCTAAGGGCCAAGAGTGAAGAGTCACTGGTGCAGAAGACCCAAGGGCCGCTGAGGTGCTGGATATGAATGGACTCATCCTGGAAGCCAATCAAGCAGGCTGATGCCTTGTGGGTCAAAAATGAACCATACAGCAGAACACTTCCCAAATAACCCAACTAATCAGATCATGAAGAAAACACATAGAAATGTTTAATTTAAAAAAAATTATTTTGAAAATAATTTTAGATTTAGAAAAATAAAAAAGAAATTTCAAGAATAACTGTATACCTTTCAACTTTCACTGAGTTTCACCAGGGGTCAACATTATACCTAACAGTACAATGATCAAGACTAAGAAATCAGCATTAAAATTTTGTCAAATGCCTCACTAATGTCTTTCTTCCGGTCCAAGATGAAGCTGGATCACACTTTGAATTTAGTTGTCATATCTCCTTCATCTCCTTTCATCTGAGACAGTTTTGAGTCTTTCTCTTTCAGTGGCCTTGACACTTTTCAATAGTGCTGGCCAGTTACTTTGTAGGATGTACCTAAATTCGATTTGTCTGGTATCTTCTTATAGTTAACTTCAAATTATGTATTTTGGCACAAATATCACAGAAGTAAGACTGTGCTTTTCTCAGTGCATGTCATCAGGAGGCTACATAACATCAACATGTCTCACATAAAAAACCTGGTTTTTTTTGTGTGTGTGTGGGTACCAGGGGTTCGACCTCAGGACCTCGTGCGCCAGCAGGCGCCGGTGCCACTGAGCGATATCACCGGCCCTTTTTTCGTATGTGGGTTCCGGGAGTCGAACTCAGGACCTCGTGCTTGCCAGGCAGGCACTTACGCCGCTGAGCCATCTCACCGGCCCCAAAAACCTGTTTTTAAAGCCAGTCTTGATGTATTTTGTTATACACAAATAACAAGTAACCAGAACCAAACCCTGTTGGCCGTTTTTTTTTTTTTTTTTTTTTTTTTAATGTGGGTACCGGGAGTTGACCTCAGGACCTCGTGCTTGACAGGCAAGCGCTTGGGCTACAGAACGATATCACCGGCCCTTTCTTTCCTTTATGTGAGTTCCGGAAGTCGAACTCAAGACCTCGCGCTTGCTGGGCAGGCGTTTATGCTGCTGAGCCATCTCACCTGCCCAGCCTTTCTTTAATAAGCTTCTCACTTCTATAGTTTATAAAGTAATGCATTTTTTTTCAAAGAAAGTGAGACAATTATCCTGCAAATACAAAAAAGCAAATGCTGGTTGCTCTTAAATATAGGTTCTATATAGAAAGAATATTTTAAGACATCAGCCAAAGTCTTTTACTTTATTGTGTTTCTCATATTTTAAGCCCCTTATAAACTCAATCTTTTAGGATGGCTAAACAGTGAAATTTGGTGGAATAACCTGTAAAAGAATGTTTGGGTTTTTGGATATTTTTCTGCATGTCCACTAGAGGTCAGGATTGTAGCACTGAAAAATCAAGCAAGAGCCTTTCAGCTCTGGCCTGGAAAGAGCACATTCCCATATTTAAGAGTAGGTATAGCCTTGGAAATGACAAACTAGTCTTATAAAATATAGAAAAATTGGGTGAGTTCCACCCTTTCTTTCCCCCATTTCATCACATATTTTCCATTTTTATTTTAGCTTCTTTATTAAACATTTTTCATAAATAGTGAATTGAAAAGTTCAAGAATGGAGAGGATGAGTGATAAGCAGGGAGTCAACACCTCTCCCCCAGGGGCCCCTGCTCCCCCACACCAGCCCACCTCCCTTAATGACCTCCGCTTGAGGAGGAGGGAAAAAGTGGGTTCTTCTCGGGGAATTCTCTCAGACCCTATCCTGAACCTCTGGACCGTATTATACGAAGTTCCGTCTACTTAGAATATCCTTCTCTCTCACTTGGCTGCTTCCCTCCTCCTCTGGGTCTGCGCTTAGATGCTAAGGGCTCTGGGAAGGCTTTTTTTGGCCTTCCCTTACTAGGCTAAGTACTCCTTATTAGTGGTCTGTAAGATCACCCTCCCCGTATCACAGCCCTCACCCTGCAGTTGTGTAACTACTTATTAGCAGTCTCCACTTCCCTGGAAGGTGTATGAGGCCAGAACCCACCTGGGTGAGGGTAGCTGCTCAATGTTAGTCAAATGACTTTATGAAATGAACAGAGTTGTCAGAAACAAAGATAAAATTTGTTGATGAAAATAAAAATCAGTACTGTTAGAAGTAATTTTTTCCTATAGTTTGTTGATATTAACTGCATACTTTTTCTTTCTTTTTGGTTTTCAGGTTATTTGATAACCCTATTAACAAATTCCCTCAATATGAGAAGTGAGCTCAAATTCAGACAAATTAGTTTTTAGCACTAGATGGGAAAGGTTCACTTCTCCTTTCTAAATCTGAAAAGTAGGGTATATTGCACCAAGGTAATTTGCTCTGGAAAACAAAACCAATCACACATTAATCACAGTCTTCAGAGATAAGCACGATCTATTTTAAGCACTCCCAATGCAGAATCAAGCAAAACAAAATGCTCAAGAACTTGCAGTTGAATACATGGTCGAGAGGCTTTCAAACCTTGAAGAAGTGTTATGTGATTTTGTTTTGAAACAGGCAATGACTCCAGCGGAAGGCTGTACCCACTGACACACTGGTAATGCTGTGTATTCTAAGTCTCACTCCTCCAAGGCGAGGTCCTGAGGTTCGGGTCACGCTGGGGAGCCAGTAATGAGTATATTTATCTTCAGGGACCCCTTCTCTTCTGTCCTCATCCAGTCTATTGGTGTTAGTGAAGCTTAAACACTGGGACAGCAGAGATAGAAGTGATACAAGAGAAAAATACTGGGAGAGACCATGTAAGAAAAGTCAAATCATATAAACTGTTCCACCACTGCCCACCATGCTCCTGTGAAGGTATAAGAAATATGTTATTAATTACATAACTCATAATTTTGTTTTTAATCACCAGCATGGAGCAGCTCAACCCTTTCCTCCCCCTTCTGTCCATTCCCTGACACCCAAAGGCATTACCTATCTGGTCCACATAAAAATGCAATGCAAACTTAAAAAATCATGTTATACTTTGGGACCAGCCAAAGAGCTTAAGTTGTTTTTTTGCCTCAGAGATCTAGCATCTTTCTGCCGAGAATGAAAGACTCAGGGCCAACTTAAACATACCACTTCACAGTAGCCATTACACATAAGCCTCAATTGCTACGATCTGAATAGCACTGTATTCCAAAGAACCTCCAAGCAGTGTTTCACTGAACTGTAACAATATCTGCCAGGTATAGAAGCCATTATTTATACACCACTGTACAAAGAAAACTCAAATGCACTAAATGATTTACCTGAGTTCCCAGAATTAGCACTCCCTTTCCATTAAACTAGTGGTTCTCAACCATGGCCACTTATTAGAATCACCTGGGAGCTTTTAGAACCACTGCCACAGGAACTCCATCTCAGAACAAATGAAAAATTTCTAAGAGGTAGAGTGGGACCATTTGTATTTTTAAGAACTTCCCAGGTGTTACTATCATAAATCCAGACTGAGAACTGAGTGTTAGGAATCTTCAGGCCAACTGTACATTAGAATCCAAAAGCTTTAAAAATACCCTAACAACTAATTGAACTGATGAGAGTGGAGTTCAGCCTCTTCAGAGGATTCTAAGATAAAGCCAAGTGTGGACATCACTGCATAATACCTTCAACAAGCACATCTTAAATTCTTTGAAGTCTCCTTATAGTTACTACTTTATACTTAATATGTTTCTAAATGCCACCCATACAAAGTTCTTAAGGTCAAACATCAAAATTGTTACTAAAATAAAGTGTACAGTATTATTATTAAATAATTACCAAATGTAATTATTGTATTATAGAATCTAGCTGAAAATAATAGAAATCTATTGTTCTAAAAGCCAGGCCTGGTGGGACACACCTGTAATCCCAGCACTTGGGAGGCTAAGGCAGGAAGATCACTGTGAGTTCGAGGCTAGCCTGGGCAACATAGTGAGTTCAAGACCAACCTGAACTACATAGTGAGACCCCATCTCAAAAAAAAAAAAAAAAAAAGTAATAAAGCCTAATATTAAACAGCCTGGAAGTTCACTGTAGAATTTCAGTAATATACTACATACCAATCTTTTAGAAGATCAGTATCACAGTTCCATTTCTCCTCTCAAGTGTCTCAACCTCTCTGTACATAATATTACTAAGTAATAAAATGAGGAATACTGGTTAAGAATACCAAAGGAGATTTGTTAAAAGTTCAGATTCCTGGATCCCATCCTGGAACATTCTGATTCAATAAGCCCAAGATGTGCATGGACTTCTATTATGTCTTTTAGTGCCTCCTATTCCACTCTGCAGATTCTAATAATAAAGCTGGCTTAGGAACCTCCAGTTTCCATGTTTTAAGAGTTAGAAGTCAAAGGAGAAAAAGTTAGATTAGTATAGGTCAAATTGAGGAAGGCTTTATGCAAACAAGTTCATTCCAGGTGACTATTATGCGGGCTGTCGTTCTGCCTGCACCCATACAGCTCATTTCACTGAAATCGTGTACGGTGAAAGTCATCAGTGAACTCTTTCTGATTATTTGCTGAGTTTCTTCCTATTTCTCTGAGTCCCCATTTCCTTCCCAAGGATGGCCAACTGACTGGAAGCTCAGTTCAAAGTAGCCAACTCCTTGAAACATCTCCTGGCTCCAACCCCTCCAAGAGACTTACTAATACCAGTTTATGTTCCCACAATTCCTTGTCCTCACGTCTTCCATTAGCATTACTGCCACAGTCACCCCATGTCACTTAGCTTTTATGCATGTCCACCTCTCCCACAAGATTGGAAACCCTTCAGACAAGGGACTGTTTTTTACTGCTCTTGACAACCTCAGAGCCAAACCAGAGTTAGACATATAATAATTCCCACCTAATTAACTTGAATAATTAATTTAATTGAGTTGACCCTATTATCTAGGTGACTGGAAATTGGAAAGCTTTCAATTTAAGTTTCCCAATGACTTGAATGAGTTATAAAAGATCAAGGCACTGCTTTCCAAAATTAAATGAGCTTTTATTCTTCACACTTTTTTTTTTTTTAAAAAACAAAGACCAAACAGGCATATATGTGATCCAAGACAACCTAAAGAATTAGTAGGAAAGACGCAAGAAATTTAAGCATTTAACATTAGAACATATTAATTTATTAAATGAAGATCAACCTATGTCTGCCTGCAGCTCAGGTTGACTCATAGTATAAAGAGAGGTCTTAGTGCATGTCTTTACTTGAAAAGTAAGTGAGGAGTTACATAATCCAGTATTAAGAGGTGAAACATGAAGACAGGTTAGATTATAGCCTACTTCTGACTTTGTGTTTCATTTATAATAAGTGGCATTTGGCTTTTTCCTAAGACCAAGTTTCTGTTTTCTAATGCAGTATGGTACTGGATTCTTACTTTGTCTAGTTGCCATCCTGAGAATCCACTTAATTCTCCAGGCCTGTTTAGGCCGGAACTCTTGCCATTCCCCTTCTATAGAAATGAGGTCGTGCTTTTAAATATTATCCCCTTACCTGGGCCTTTGAACACATTACTGGACCGACCTTCCACTCTGAACACCACCATCTCCTGCGCTCCCTAGAGTCATGCCTGCTCCTCAGTTGGCTCCCAGGGATCCCATCAAATCCCATGGCTTTAAATGTACAGAAGAAATGGATGCTTCCCATATTAACGTTTTTCGCCTCAGTTTTCCCATAAACTTGCTTTCCTTTAATCTTTCCACCTCACTTGTTGGCAATGGATTTTTCTAGTTGCTCTAGCAAAAATCTCTGAAATCATCCTTTCTCTCACAACCCACAGTCAATTCATCTGTAAATCCTCCTGGGTCTGCTTATGAAATATACCCACCTCCAATTCAGCTGTCTCTTATCCACACTGCTTCCACCCTAGCCCAAGCCTCCATCGCCTCTTGACTTGGGTTGATGGAATAGTCTCCCTCGTCCTACTCTTGGCTTCCCACATTTATTCTCCACACAGTGGCCAGAGTGACCTCTTTAAGACAGACATCAGCTGGGTGCACTGGCACATGACTATAATCCCAGCTACTCGGGAGGCTGAGGCAGGAGGATCACTTGAGCCCAGGAGTTCAGGGCCAGCCTAGGCAACACAGTGAGTCCTCATCGCTTAAAGAGGATTGGGGGGAGGGAAGGAGGGAGACACCAGGTCAATTTCTCTGCTAAAACTTTTTTTCCCACTTACATATGAGTTTCATTAGGTCAGACGCTTAGACAGACTGATTTCACCATTTGTCCTTACAACACTTCTTGGCACATAGTAGTGCTAAGTAAACAGTTTTCAAAAGAATGAAGGAAAGTATAAGAGAGGGATATATGTGGCATAGGTGGAGCCCAAAGGTAGAAAGTACAGTCCTTGGGTAGATAGGGAAAGGCTTTGCTTGCAAAGCAATTGATGTTTACAAAGCAGTGGACACTTGGACAGGTTTTGAGAAGTGAACACAAATTAGCCAAGTTAAAGTGTTGGAAGGAAAAAAGTGTAAAACAGCATAGCAACTGTATGGGTGGAGAGGAATGCGGCGGCCTGTGCACTCAGGAGCTGCAGGTGGTCCGGGGGGCTGCGAGAAGGCGCACGTGCAGAAAGAAGATGCAGAGCCACAGGCTTGCTGACTTCCTGTGGTCCCTGTAACTCTCTAGATCTCAGTTCCAGTTTTTATCAGCTCGAGAGACACCTGGGCAACATAACACAAGTTTCACTTCCCTCAAAGGCTGAGTTACTTCTTGCCTTTATCCCTTTTTGAAGAGGCAGCAGAGTATACTGGGTACAGTATGAGGACTCTGGAGCCAGGCCTCGAGGTCTGCACCAACTTTTTGCCTCCTTCTAAATGTAGAGCTCAAAGTTTTCAAACTGTGGACCTCAGTTGCCTCATAAATAGCACCTATCTCATAGGGTTGTGATGAGCATTAAACGGGTTACTATACATAAAGCACATAGGAAAGCTGGTACATTTTTATGTTAACATCCTCAAACTGAACTCAGAATTTTTATGAGAGATGTCAGTAACTGAAGAGCCTAAGGAATCCTCTACATATTTTGATGAAGGCAGACCTGTATAATTCTTGTCTAAGCTCCTGGGGAAAAAATCTTGTCTCTTCCAACTTGATCATATCAATAACTCAGTCTGAAAAGGAAACGATTAGGCTATTAGGAAATTAGGAAATTAAAGGTGGATAATAATAAAAGGACAATAAACTTTAAAAATGGAAAGAGAGTTCTATAGTGTTTGATTCTATAAAATGATAGGAACTAATTTAGCCTTTGGCATTTTTTCTTTAATTACTAGTTGGGTTTTAAAAATGATTCAGTAAAATAGAGCTCACTACACAGATGACACAGGAAGTGTGACATGGATAGGTATCTAAAAGTCCCTATTAAACCATGCAAAAAACACTGAGCTGGACAGGATCTTGGTAGGTGTAACCATTCAGGCCTCTGGGTGCAAATTCCAACCACAGAAAACAGATACTGATAATAATAATAATAATAATAATAATAATAATAATAATAATATTCTAAGGAGATTTTGAAGAAGATAACCAGGAAGCCAATATCCCTCCTTTCCAGTGTTTACTGGCTTCACTGTGGGTATCTGCCTCACATCTAATTACTACTACCCATTTTGCTATAGTGTACATTTGCTTCCTTTTGCTATAGTGTAAATTTATTTTGTTTGTTCTACACTCAAAGAAAATGGAGAACACCTGAACACAATTTCTCATGTCACTGAGTATGCTTTTGAATGTATCCATTTCAAGATTAAATAGTCTTAATTCCTTTAATCTGTCTTCAGAGGTATCAATTCTTTTTGTTGTTGTTCACCTGTGAATTCTCTTTAAGACCTATAAATATCTTAACAACCAAACCCAATAATAAATAAAAGTAGAGGAAATATTGTAGGACAGGCCCAAATAGTATAGATTATTATTAAAGAATTACCTACTAAAAGTACTGACTTTAAGCACCAATACTCAACTACCTATTCCTGCTTTTACCCTGATATCAGCCATAGTTCTTAAAAATTTACTTCCATGTTTATGTAAGTTCTCCTCTTTTAAGTAAGGGGTGTTGGCCTAAATTACTGGTAATGTACCTTCCAAGTCAAACAACTCATAATTATTTATGATTTGGATAGACTAGAAATATAGTTCCTTGATTTTCTGTTCAAAATATCCACTGATTGAATAGGTTTACAGAAATGTGGCAGTCTTTAAATTCCAGTTCACTGCTGTGGTTAAGTTAGGTACCAACACTATAATGTCAGGGTCTTGAGATCAAGATACATTTAGAGAATAGGCCTATAGAATCTAGCTTTTTCAATGTACAGGGACTTCCAGGCTTCTTGCACACTTAAATATAGGGTAAGTCTTTGAATGAGAGTAAAGATGAATAGTCAGTAGTGACATGGAAAATAAAATTCTCAACTTGGAGTTCTAGGGCATAACAAGTTTATTTGTTGCATTGGTTGGTTGGGTTTGATTTCTGGATTACTCACTGGAAAAATATATTTCAAAAAGTATTCTCATATGTTGTGAAATTGGGAGAATTAAAAATTCTCAAAAGTTTCCAAAATAAGACTGGATAAGTTCCATTTTAGACTTTCTAAACAGAAAAAAACAAAAACAAAAACAAAAAAACACTCATTTTAGAAAGATACCAAAATATCTGAAGTCAAGATAACAGTGAAACCTGTTTCTACAAATCCTATAGGGCCTCATGTGACGTTTGCATAGTCTCAAAGCAATACCTGAAGGGCAGTGCGCTACATTAGATAACAGCACAGTATCCCCACCGTCCTCTCACAGCAAGCAGGAAGGAAGGGTGGCACTGCTTTTCCATGTAAGACTTAATTTAGAAAACATTTCTGCCTATTAACTGTATTCTGGATATAATTTTTACTTTTTAATCAATTTATATGTTCCTGAGCAGAATGTATTTATGCTTGTTTTAATTTCTTTGAGGAACCTGAACTTGTGTGACTGGGATGGATGGTCCCTCAGCTGTGAACAATTCTATGTCTGCCTAAAACTAAGGGTTCCTTCTCAGAGGAAACTATGGATAGACATGAATACTGGTGAACTCACCAGTATACTGGAAATGTGAGTATCCAGGTTTAAATCCAATCAGCCAATGTGTGTGGGGTACAAACATTAAGAAACAACCTCTGTGTATTCAACTTGAAAAGAAGAAAGAGGAGAAGGAGGAGAAGGAGGAAAAGGGAGATGAGGGGAGGAGAGAGAGCAGGGGGAGGAGTGGAAGGATGAGGAGGAGAGACAATAAGGGAAAAAGAAGAGTCGTCGAGATAAACAGTGGTTCTAGAATTTAGACTAAGTTATTGGGGCATTCATTTGTCAATGCTGTAAAATGTTAGCAACAAAATAAAGAGAAAAAACTGAGCAACAAACTACGAATAGAAATAAAATTTGTAGCGGAATTTTTATTATTTTCAATTAAATATTTAGAGGTTGTAATGTTAGAGGATATAGTGCTTGGGTAATAACTAACTGGGTCTTGGATATAATTCTCTTAAACAGCATCTCTTAATGTCATTGCTGATTAACACTGTTACAAAGAACAAAATGTTCTATTGAGTAACAAAATTAGTGCTAGTAGTAAAAAATAAGAAATGAGTACGTAAATGACTCTCTGGAGGGGGACTCTAGATTCCTTTTCTCGTCTACAAAGAAGTGCAGTTATTTACAATTGGTGCATGAGATTAGCTCTGTGAACCAGAAAGCCAGGATCTGGACTAGTGGTTTCTTGTTTGTTGTTTTCTAAAACCCTGCCAGAAAGTGTGCTCTGTGGAAGCAGCATCAGCATCACCTAAGTGTAAGTGAGATGGGCAGACTCTCAGGTCCATATCCCAGAACGGACAATCAAATCTGAATTGGCATTTACATAGGATCAGCAGCAATCAGATGTATATTAAAAGTTGAGACTCACTTGTTAAAGTTCCTCATAGCTCAAAAGCATTTGATCGTATAACAGCAAAAATCTATTTCTTAACAATGATGTCTTTGAAATAAAGCAAAAAGGAAACTCAATGAACCTAAAAATAAAATTTAGTGAGAGGGAAGGACTGTGCTAGTCATGGCAAGTATATCTCATTTAACCCTCACTACAACCCTAGGAGGTAGGTATTATCTTCTTCCAGAAATGCTGCAAAGTGAGGTGATTTGTATATGACTGCACAGCCTACAAGCAGCAGCTTACAGAAAAGGTGCCAGTGCAGTCTCAGAAACAAACAAACAAACAAACAAACAAACCAAGTGATCCTTGAGCCAAAGAAACCAACAATCAAATGTTTACTGATTCCTTATTCTGGGCCAAGAACTGCTACTCTTAAAAAAAAGTTAAGATAAGCAAGGAAACAAAATTAAGACAGAATACAATGAGTACAAAATCTTGTGGTTCATGTAAGTACTAAAGATAATCAGATTTTTAAAAATGATTTTACATAAAAAACTAAATAAACCACAGACAAGAAAGCTTCAAACAGGTCACATTTTGGCTTTTTTCCATTTGACTTATTTTTGTATTTTTATTGTAGACATTCTACTTAGTGGTTCAAAATACAATGTACTTCCCAGAAACAGCAGATGGCACCATGCATCAGTGAAGGAATAACAAAAAGTCAAAAATCGAGCTGTCAAAATTTATGTCATTTAGAAAAATGACTCTAATTTTTCTAACTAGCTTTGTAATAGGGACAGATAACTTAAAACTCCTCATTTTAATAATTCACTAAAGATAAGTAAGTTAGGGGCCAGTGAGATGGCTCAGCGGCATAAGCACCTGCCTGGCAAGCGCAAGGGCCCGAGTTAGACTCCTGGAACCCACATACGAAAAAAGGGCCGTTGATATCGCTCAGCGGCACGGGCGCCTGCTGGCGCGCGAGGTCCTGAGGTCGACCCCCGGTACCCACAAAAAAAAAAAAAAAAAAAAAAAGATAAGTAAGTTACTTTTAATTCAGTCTTACTGATCAGAAATTATGTAAGGAAATAAAAAAGAGGCATCCTCATTTATAAAAAGTCTGCCAAAAATCAATTTATAAGTACAGCTTATTAACAGAGGTATTAGTCCAAAAATCCTAACAAGAAAATTCCAGCCAGCGAAGATTTCTAGAAGAATACAAATTCAAAGGAAAAATTCAATGTGTTAAATTATTAAGGAAGTGCATTAGCATATAAATTAAGGACCATAAACTAATGACTATGCATGCCCTCAAAAGTGATATAAATCAATAAAGATAATTCATAATATTGTCTAATGGAGTTCATAGAAAATTTTATTTTTTCCACTCTACCTCATTGCAGTCCTTTGATTCCAGATGTTACCAAGCACTATTCTAAAACACAATAGAAACTTAGGAGGCATGCTAACTGCTAGAGTGTAAGTGAGCTTTGCCTTTCTTTGGCCCAGCAAGCAGTAGCAAACAGGTATTACTTTAGAGGCTATTTCATTCTTTGAAACATAAAGCATTCCACTATCTTCTTTCAAAGGCACAAAAGAGATTCTATAGATACAATTCCTGTAAAAAGTTATGGAAGGCTAAATCAAAGGTTAAAGATGAAAATAAAAAGTAAGGTGAGGTAAATTGATGCTTCCAACTTAAAAGTCTAAATTCCACTAAATCTTTTTTCTCAAACAGAAAACTTCTTGAGAAGAAAAATGGAACTCATGTTTCAGAAGTAAATAACAAGCAAATCTCACCAAAATTTTTTCTGGCAATATATTCCTCTTTCTCAACTTTCAAAATTGTTTTGGGGAGTACATTTTCCACTGTCCTTAGCTGCATATTTTTCCTAGATGAAATAAAGCAATAATACTTCTTAAGAGTTTAACCTATAGTTAGCTTTCGCCTTCAAATGTACAAGTTCAGGTAACCTCGTGCAGCTTTCACTGTCAGCAATAGTAGCTCCTACCTAGTCTCCCTAGTCTCTTATCCCCTTCAGTACATTTACAACAGCCATAGTCATCTCAGAAACACACCAGACCTGGGAATTCCATGCTTAAAGATATATTTGGTGGCTTCTCACTGAAGCTAGGATGAAATCCCATGTCTTCAATATGGCCACCTAACTGGTATAATTTGGGTCTTACGCACCTCTTGTCAACTGCTTTCTGTGTTCTACAAATTCAGATTTTCATTCAGACACTCTCATCTATGAGTTCCAGTGTGCCCACTCCCCAACTCCCAATGAGATTTCTCCTACTCATCACCTAGATCTCACTTACTTAGAAACCATTCTTAAAACCCTAACTGAAAATCAGTAAGTTTCCTTGTGATAAAATCTTGAGGCAACCTGAACTTTCCCCTCACTACAAGCATTTCTTGTAGTGTATAATCATACCTATCTGTATCTATAGCTACACGATTTATTATTTGTACTCCCACTAGCTCCATGGATACAAGGACAATGTCTACTCTATTAACCATGGTTTCTGTTAGGACTAACTCGATTCCAGCATATATTAACTGTTCAAAATTTATTAAATAAAATAGAATGAATGATTGAATGAATTAATAAGATGATTTTCTTTCAGCAAATTTATCTGGTCCCTTGGATGTTGAATTGATGAGTTATTAGTTATTTTCGAGAGACAAAGACAAAGCCTCACTTCCAAATATTTTGGAAGCACTTGTGGCTTCTTTTTTGGCTTTCCTGGCATCTTCCTAACTGTGGAAAGTACTAATCTGTCTCATATTCATGTCTGGAATTAGACAGTCATACACTTTTTTCACTGCTTTCAAAGCCTTTGAAAAAAAATTACTCAAGTTATTTTAGATTCTTATATGAACCTTTAATAATCTAGCCAATAAAAGTCTAGTTAATCCTCTGATATAAAGCAACACATAAATGTGTTCAAAGAATTCTTCTCCCTACATATAAAAACACACACCAGAGAAATGGCTATAAAAGGATATCTAATCCAATAATATTGTACACATTATCTAACACATTCCCACCCCATAGTTCCACAAAACTATAGACAATATTAGACAGTTTGATGTTAAATCACATATTTTTAAAAATGTATATATAAAGAAAAAGATAAAAGGCATACGTGCTAAAGCATAGACTTATAAAAGCAACAATCCACAATTTCAGCATTTATTGTTAATGTTTAATTCATAATGTATATATGACTGTTGACAGTCAATACAATTATTTTGGCTTTCTGAGATACATCTTTTTAAAAACGTCAATTTCACCATGCTATTACCACAACTTAATCTTTAAGTGACTTCTCATTTATAAAACTGTGCTTCCCAAATTGAGGTATGTCAAACCACTGAGGTAGTGCGAGCTATGTATGAGGCGAGGTAAAAGCAAGGCAAACATGCTACATCTCTTTGGACAGACAACTTATGCTTGGACAATATAAAAGAATACTTACACTAAAACAACTCTGGCCCTATGATGTAGCAAAATGTAAATTTTACATGTAATTTTAACAGATGATATAACAAAGGAGTTTTGATTTGGAAGACATAATTGACATGCAATAAATGTGTCAAGATATTACGGATAATTTCATTCTCTTATTATACAAATAGTGTCTACTATGGCCTAGAAATAGTGGGACTGAACACTAGACATTCTCCCAGTTTGGATTACATGTTACTTGTTCTTATTATCTTAACTCCAACATATTACTATTCCCAGTATACTATTAGGTTGACTCATAGGAAACTGCCAATATTTAATAATTCTGGTCTTACAAAAATAGCAAATTTCTACCGCCCAATATAATACAGAGTTCATCTTATTTGTGTTTGATTACCCCAATCTGCCTCCTTCCAAAGATGTCTATTAGTTCTGTCTCCATCGCCAAGAACTGTGATTAACCTAAAACAGAGCACAGTAAGTACTGGATAAAGGCTCAGCCTGGGACCATTTGTACACAGTGAGTCTGAGAATCTGAAGTTCCATCATTTGAAGAAAGAAGTCTGGTAATAGATGTCCTGGGGTTCCCGCTGAGAGGTAGATGAATCTTGTTATGCACGTAACGATACTGACTGAAGCTTCAGATAAAAGAGAGAAGTGGGAAGAGCTACCCACATCCAGCTTCTCAGATCCAAAATGAACAAAGTATTTGTCCCATAGTATATGACTGGGCTTACATATAACAAAACCATTCTAATGTACTATTCGTGTAAGTGTAGAATCTGTTAAGTGTGATTATTTTTACTGCCAAAGAAGAAAAGAGGCTTGATCAAAGTGAGAGTGCTATCAACCATAAAGAATTTATTGAGTGTCAAGCTATACTTCTTTTTTTTAAAAAAACATGTATGTGAATAGGGTTTTTAAAAATCTACGTTAACTTGCGGAGGAGAACATTTTTAGATTTTTCAAAAGATTCTTTAAGCTTAATATTTATAGGATACTATTAATAACCATATATCATTTTCTAAAACAGTAAAAGTCAACATCTGAATAAGCCCCTAAATATCTTGTAATGAGAAAATGCAAAACCATCTTTATTCTCTGTTTGGCAACTACTAAATAAAAGATTCCACCTTGTTCTTCTCCTAAATCTTCATGAAATAAAATATCTGCCAGTTTTTAATCACGATTTTTCCTGTTGCAGCATTGTTATGAAACAAATCTTCTCCAGAGACTATTGCTGAGGAAGTTTAGCTGTTAAAATTCACATCTGTTCTCTGTCAACTTGGCTTTGTTGATAGGCCTATGGTAACATTGGAATAAAAAAAGCCTTGAAAAAAAAGCAACACGCCAAGGTTTTTACCCCCAGAGTCAACACTAAAAACACGGCAACCACAGGAACATTGCTAAGTATTTCCCGTAAATTTTTTGTTTCTCTGAATTAATTATCCTGGACTATTATCTTACTTCCTAGAATTTGCCAAACTAATGAATTCAAAGAAATGAAGAAAGTGCACTATCTCGTACCTCTCCAACTCTTCTCCCCAGGGGAAGAACTTTGCCGATACCATTCAATGACTCCCATGTTGGGAATAATTCTATGCTGCTGTTGGTGTGCATTTGAAAAGTGATCAAGAAGCACACCTCCTTTAGCCTGAACATATTTCAATGTATACATACATACAACTGTTAAGTCAGGTGTCTTTAAACTTTAGGAAATGAAGAAACTTGATGATGTCTGCTAAACATGCAGATTTCTAGGGCCACATCCTCATAGAATCCTGTGTTGAAGAGGTGTCTCAAGAATTTTCCTATTAGTAAATACTTTCTACTCCTCCCAATTTATTTATTTTTTAATCGAGATAAAATTTGGCCTTTAAAAGCATATTATTCTGTGGTTTTTAGTGATATTCACAAGTTTGTACACCATCACTACTAATTCTAGAACATTTCTATTCCCTGTTCCCCAAAAGGAATCCTGTACCTGTTGTATTTGTGAGTAGTCACTCCTGATTTCCCTCTCCTCCAACCTCTACCAACCATAAACCTACTCTCTGTCTCTATGGATTTGCCTTTTCTTATTTTATAAAATGGAATCACATAATATATGGCTTTTATGGGCTTCACGAAGCATATTTTCATGTAGCTCAATATCTTCAAGGTTCATAGTCACGTTATAGCATGTATCACTACTTCATTCCATTTTATGGCTAAATAATATTTCATTACATGAATATACCACATTTTGTTCATTCAGTTATCAGTTAAAGGATATTTGGGGGATTTCCCTCTTTTAAACTATGATAAATAACACTGGAATGACCATTCATATGTATTTTTTTGTGTTGAACATACGTTTTTAGTTCTCCTAGGACAGTACATACATAAGAGCCAAACTGCCAGATAATATGGTAGCTTCATTTTTAACTTTTTGAGGAACTTCTAAACTGTTTTCCAAAGAAGCTATACCACTTTTCATTCCCACTACCAAATTATAAGGGTTCTAATTTCTATAATTAATTAATTAATCCAATTTCTTCACATGCTTAACACTAGTTCTTGTCTTGTTGATTACAGACATTTGGGTGGGCTGAAGAGGTATTTGTGGTTTTGACTTACTTTTCCCTGCTTGCTAATGTTATTAAACATCCTTTCATGTTTTAAGTGCCCATATGTGATCTTTGGAGAAGTTTCTTTTAAAATTCTTTGCCATTTCTAAATTGGATGATTTTTCTTTTTAATGAGTTATAAGAGTTCCTTATATAGTCTAAATTCAAAGCCATTATTAGATATGTGATCTGCAAATACTTTCTTCACTTTGTGGAGTTTTCACTTTCTTGATAGAATTCCAGGAAACACAATGGTTTTATTTATTTATTTATTTACTTACTTATTTTTGGAGACTGGGTCTCGCTATGTAGTTCAGGCTGGCCTTGAACTCACTATGAAGCCTAGGCTGGCCTCGAACTCATGGCTGTCCTGTCTCAGCCTCCTGAGGGCTGGGATTACAAGTGTGCACAACCACACCTGGGTAACACAACATTTTTAATCTAAAGTCCAATTTCTTTCCTTTTTCTTTAATCTATAGATCAACACCTGCTCCATTAAACACAAGGTTTTGATTATAGTAGTTTTGTAGTAAATTTTGAAATCAGTTCAGGCCCCAGGTTATTCTGATGAAAACTGTCTATAGACTACGCTTTGAAAAACACTGTCAATGCTTTCAAGTATAATTATATTGTTTAATATGTTTATTATTTTTTTTATTTTTTATTTTTTTGTGGGTACCGGGGGTCGACCTCAGGACCTCACGTACCAGCAGGCGCCCGTGCCACTGAGCAATATCACCAGCCCTTTTTTTGTATGTGGGTTCTGGGAGTCGAACTTGGGCCCTCGCACTTGCCAGGCAGGCGCTTACACTGCTGAGCCATCTCACCGGCCCCTAATATGTTTATTTTTATAATCACCACAAATACATCTTTTGCAATACGCCCTCTAATGCACAAATCTATTAATTTATCAAGACTTAGGGTCACTCCCACCACTTCCAAATTTTCCTCCAAAAAGTATAGTATTTTATTCTGTAATCTAAATCAGAGGTCACAGAAGACAGCCTTTAGTTGAATTTGGATTGATGATACATTCTATCTGGCCACATAATATTTTTACAACTGTTTTACTCATGTTTGTGTACTTGAGCTGGATATATCTGATCTAAATAAATTCATTACGGAAAAAGTGGAGAAAGTGCTGATTTGTTCTTATTTTGTTGTAATCAACAGACAACTTTTTCAAGGTTTTTAATCCAAATATTATATTAACTCAAAGATCTTTTGAACTGAAGATTTAATAGATGTTTACTGACTTCATTAGGATCAAAATACTATTTGATATCAAGAATAGTAAAGATCTGAAATTTGAAGGTAGTTAATTCATTTAGGAATTTTTTTTTTTTTTTTGAGACAGGATCTTTTGGAGACAGGGTCTTGTCAGGTAATTCAAGCTGGCCTTGAACTCCTTACGTAGGCCAGGTTGACCTTGAACTCATAGTGATCCTCCAGCCTCAGTCTCCCAAGTGCTGGGATTACTGGCATGTGCCAACACACCCAGTGGGGCTTGTATGACTTTTTTTTTTTTAACTGAAGGTATTTATGTATTTTATTTAAACATTCAGTTTTGTGGGAGAGAAATTTGTTCCCATTTTTAGTACACTTGTTGAAATCTCAACTTGTTCTTTTTTTTAAATTTTATTTTAAAGAGAAAAAAATAAAATTTCATAACAAGATAATAGGAGAGTAACAATGGTTACAATATGTATATTGTTATCTTCAAAGTAGTTACTCAGAGTACAAGATATAGGCATGAAAAAAGTGTCCCAACAATATTAGCGTAAACCTTTCTTTTCAATGAACTAAGAAATTAGTAGTATAACTATCTTAGCTATCATATATATATATATATATATATATATATATATATATATATTTCCTGTTCTCTTCCTGTTCTGTTCTTTCTTTTCTCCTTTCCCCCATCCCAGATTCTCTTTCCTTTTGAACAGTTTCTTCCCATTTAACAATATCTATTGTACATTTTGGATCTTATTTACTCTTTCAGCTTCTCACACTAGGGAGACAATACGATGTTTATACATGTGAGTCTGATTTATTTCACTTATGAATATGGTCTCGAGTTGCATCCATTTACCTATAAAAGTCTCAAGTTTCTCCTTCTTTATGGCTGAGTAGTACTCCATTGTATAAAACAACCACATCTTTTTTATCCATTCCTCCACTGGTGGGCATTTGGGTTGTTTCCAAGAATAACCAAATTCAGTAACGTAGCTGGATACAAAGTCAACATGCAAAAATCAAGAGCCTTCCTGTACACAAGCAACAAACTCACAGAGGGAGAAATTAGGGAAACCACACCTTTCACAATAGCATTAAAAAAAATGAAGTACTTAGGAATCAATCTAACAAAGGAAGTAAAAGATCTCTACATTGAAAACTACAGTACTCCAAAAAAGGAAATTAAAAAGGATATCAGAAAATGGAAAGATATCCCTTGCTCATGGATAGGAAGAACCAACATAGTGAAAATGGCCCTATTCCCAAAATTGTTATACAGATTTAATGCAATCCCGCTCAAAATACCATTAGCATACCACACAGAAATAGAAAAAACAACACTAAAATTCATTTGGAACCAGAAGAGACCTAGAATCGCAAAATCAATTTTGAGCAACAAAGGCAAGTCAGGGGGCATCACAATCCCTGACCTGAAATTATACTACAAAGCTACTGTGATAAAATCAGCACAGTATTGGCAAAAAAACAGACCTGACGATCTATAGAACAGAACAGAAGATACAGATGCAACTTCAAACACACTCAACCACCTTATCTTTGACAAAGGGGCGAAACATGCTCACTGGAAGAAAGACAGCCTCTTTAATAAATGGTGCTGGAAAAACTGGCTTTCCACATGCCGGGGCTTTTATGATTTTAAAAGGTATTTTAAAGACTGTTATAAAGTAGGCCTCAAGAAACTTCCCTCACTACAATGAGGGGGTTGGCCAGCTATGTGAGGGGATCACTCCTTCAGTCCCCATTAACTGTGGCTGCAGTTTCACCATGACTTTCTCTCTTGTCCTTCCCTTCTTCTCATGGGTTGTTTGGGCCTCTCCTGTCCTCACACTCAGCCTGATATAGCTGGAGGAATGTTTTATTGTTACTAGAGTAGTTTATACAGATATATGATACTAACTGTCTCAAGAATGGATGGACTTATAAAATACTGTGAAGAAAAACGAAACAAAACAAAACACTGTGATATCAGATAAGCCGGGACAGGACTTTTCCTCCTCTGTCATCTGCTTCTTGGGAAACCACATTTCCTTTCTATTTGGCGGACTCAGCACTACTGACCTAGGATAACAGAAAAGGGTCTTTTTAACACAGTCCTAAGTACAGAAATGAGGTAGAGATGTTTAGAACAAAGTCGGGCCAACAGTCATCATGGTGGCGAGAAACGCTTATCTTTCTTATCACAGATCCTGATGGCCAGTGCAAGAAGTTGTCTTTAACCTTCTTCTTCATTCTGGTTGGATGTGAAACATTCTCATGGGTAAAATTAGGTGAAAATAAATAACTGAAACCCAAGCCGCAAACCTGAGAAGAGGAAGGAACATGGCAGGGCAAAGGAGTAAAAGCAGAGGGTGAAAGATGAAGAGTTTGGAGGGATAAGTAGGGGAGAGGGAGTGCTTCATAGAGAGGTTCCATAAAGTATCTGAACAGACTCAGGTGTTACCCTGGAAAGAAGGTAGGAGATGCAAAAGCACATAGAGGAACCTTACCTTACCTGATTTCCCACCCAAGCAAGTTTGACAGTTAAGTGAGCCTGGAGAAGAAATTTACTCCAGCCATGCCTAAATACATTGATATAACTGATCAACTACACGTGAATACTGGACTGTATCTTCTGGTTTGGGATTGTATCATTATGTTCTTCTGATATTAAGAAGGAGATTCTCACAGAACAAGCAGCATTTATAACATTACCATGCAGTTCACTACTAGATATCAGAACTACTAGATTCCACGCAGTTCACTTCTTTTTTTTTTTTTTTTTTTTTCTGGTGGGTACCGGGGGGTCGACCTCAGGACCTCGCGCGCCAGCAGGCGCCCATGCCGCTGAGCGATATCACCGGCCCCTTTTTCGTATGCGGGTTCCGGGAGTCGAACTCGGGCCCTCGCACTTGCCGGGCAGGCGCTTAAGCCACTGAGCCATCTCACTGGCCCCTCTACTTTTTTTTTTTTAAAGAAAAAAATAAAGATCTAGAAGAAGAATTATATCATAAAACTAGATAGGTAAGTAGGAAAGTAGTATGTGGTTTCTAGAGGTGATGTTTTTCAGAGGCCTGAAATTTAGTGTGTTTCAAGGTTGACACACACTACTTAAAAATATTTAGCAATATTAGCCCATTGTCATTTATTTTAAGCTGTTTATTTTTGAAATCAAATGTTTATTAATTATTAGAAAAATGTCTTTTGATTCTATTTAATGGGAAAATTGAGAGCACATAAACTAAAGGGTTTTTTCAGTATAATTAGGTATTTTTCATCCTTTTAAAAGGAGTCATGTGTTCCTATAAAAAATTATATTTTAAACGGAGTTAATTTATCAAATTAGCAAACCAAGAGAACTAAGCTGAAGTAGTACATACCTATTTCATTGGGCTATTAGGGGAGCAACCAGAACAGGTCTTAAATAAGAAATTCACCATGAAACCATAATGTGGACCAAGTTGCAATCTAAGAGGTCAAGGAACTAGTGGACAAGCAGAAAATTGTTCTATTCAATTATGGAAAATTTTCTGGCATTATTACTTAGAAAAGAAAAGCAAAATTGGTTATACTACTAGTACATGAACAAGGGGCAAAATGTCAAGTGGGCTTTTAAAAAATAAGAGCTTTTGTATGTTCTTTAAGACAATCTGAGAACTAGATCAGAAAGTCCTATTACGTCTCTTTTTAACCAATGCAATCAGCAATTCTACTATTGATAGCCAGATACCATTAGCTGGTAGTAGTGCCAGTGCTGGTATGCCTGGATACAATGAAGAGGCTCTGGATAAATGAAGAAAAGGTCAAACCATCGTTTGGTTAAAATGCCAAACACTGGATGCTGATAATAAAGTACCTGAAAAGGGCATCTGGGACAGAATGCTAGGAGCATCAGGAGATGTGATTTAACAAGGAGAAATCCTGCTAGATTGTACCAGGCGCACCTGGGATATGAGATGAACAGTCTTGGAATGAGACACCCAAACTGCTGCTGAGAATTGATAGGAATTCAACCTTAAATGGAGAGTGATAATGAGGACTTCTCAAGAGAGACAAAACCATCTGTCTATTTGCTATAGAGATGAAGGACAAGAATAATCAGACTATCTGCCTGTGTGAATTAAAAAAAAAATAAAAACATTTCTAAATTGACCAACTGTGAGGGATGTGAAGGGCAGCACACTGCTCGAAGAGGAACAAGGTATGCAGTTTTTAGTATAGTGTGTGGCTCAGAAGCACTCTCCAGTAGAGCCTGCCAGCATCTTATCCTCCGATCTCTGAGACTTATAAAAAGAAGCCGAGAGTTTATCAGTTAAGAATTGTGTATGCATAAAACAAGATAGTAAAGGCAAGTGACTACTTTCTAGTACAGTGTCATTTTCAATCTACTTCCAGATGATATTGTCTAATAGAGTTCATTCTCTTTTGTATAATATAAATAATTTATAAAGTGAAGGAATGTTGTTACTAATAATTGCAGTGCAGGTCTTTCAACAAATATTAGTTAGAAGATGTCTTCACAAACCAATTTCTGGACAGTGGGAAGCATTCAAATACCTCATCTAGTTTTGCAGCTAATCATTAAACTAGTTTATATAGTTCAAAGTTGCATGGGTCTGTGTTAGATTTTCATTGCTATGACCAATACCTGATAACCCAAAACTTAAAGGAGGAAAGGTTTATTTTGTGTCACAGGTTCAGAGGTTTCAGCACATGTTAGCTGACTCCAAGGCCAAAACACCGTGGCAGAAGAGTACGGTGGAGAAGAGCTGCTTCATCTCAGGGCAGCTGGGAAGCAGAGAGCAGGAGAAGCTGCAGAAAGAAAGGGGCCAGGGACCAGATTCAGTCCCAAAAGTCACTTCCAACTGATCCCCCCAAAGTATGCTTTATTAATCTCACAGGCATCTCCCAAGGTAATCAAACTGACAATCAATATTAATCATCACAATGGCTTTTACTTACAATCTTACTGCAACAAGTATACCATGAAAATGATTTGGAACACAGCAATCACTTCGACTCTGAGGACCAAATTATGTTTTTAAAGACTATAGTCTGTTTTATAACTATTTCCATTCCCCACTCTAATTAAATAAATACCTATGGCTAGAAAATATATAGCTTGTTTTTGAGATGCATGCATTTTAATTGATAAATATATTATATTTATTAAATGCCTACTACCCATGCAGTCAACACTAAGAACTGTAGTCCATGAGCTACACACATATTAGAAAGGTTTCTTGTTCCAGATCCACCAGTGACTCTTCTCAGGAAGTCTGCCTCCATGTACAGCTCATGTTAAGTGGGTGTAGGTCACGTGATTGGTCCCAGTCCAACTCCCTGCACAGCATTCTGGACATGGGATGCACGACTGGCCTAAGGTGACCCATACTGACTGTGACCTATGACTGTGCAGATTTATTTTAAAATATGTGTAGGACCAATCAAGTTCTCTCTCAGGAATTTTATCTAAAAGATACATAAAGAGATTACTGAAAGTTGTTGAGATTACAGTTAAAATGTCATGTAGACATTTCTGAGATATTTTAGGCCTTGCACAAAACAAAGCTACAAAGAAATGGGTCAGGAAAGGGGAAAACATCTGATTCAGAAAGTGACTTCCTGGGGTTACTTTAGTGCCTGTCCTTCTTGAGGAACTTGGTCAACTTTTCCTGGATTTCTCTGTATCTATGATAAACCTCTACTGTACTTGAATAGGCTTCTGCTTCTTAAATATCTTAAATAAAATGGAAGCAATTCCTAAAGATATTAACTTTTTGTTTTTTTGTACAATTAAAGAGGTATTTTTCAACCTGCCAGGATTTAAATGAAGATGATAAAAATAATTTAGTCCACTAATTCTTCATGCCTGTTTTCCTTCAACAGGCATTTTGTGTATGTCTACCATATGTTAAATGAGATAGCAAATATTCAGTAGTACAAAAAAGACAACTCTTCCTTTTAGAAGTTCATAACCTAACAGGGGAAGCAGTCATTTGTAAAGCAATGCAAAGCAGGTAAATGAATAACCACTAACCACAGGGCATTATCAGGAAAAGAAAAACTTAAGAATGGGTGATCAAGGAAATACAGTATTTTTAGAGGAAGTAACATTCAAACTTAGACTGAAAACAATGCCAGGGAAAGAGTGAAGAAAATGTTCTAGGCAAATGGGAAAGAATATACAAGTGTTTTCAACTTGAAAAACATCTTAAGAAATGAAGTGCAGTGGGTTAAGAGGAAGAATGATTCTAGGGTATGGTTGGAGAGAAAGGAAGAACAAGATCATCAACCAAGTGAAACAATGCAAGAATCATTAAGTGGGAAGCCACTGAAGGACTGTCAGCATAGGGGTAACGGTCTGATGTGGGTTTTATAAAAATTCACTCTGGATGCACTGGAGAATAGTAGAATAAAAGACACACAGGACAATTGGGAAGACTGGTTAGGAGGTAACTTAACAGGAGATGATGCTGATTTAGAAAACCTGAAGGCCTATTTTAGAGTAGAACTGACAAAGCAATGAGATAATATTTTCCAAATACGTTCAACTACAAATTGTTCAAAAATACAATGTGTATGTATGTGTGTAATGAAAATAAAGACATGCAGGATAATGATAAACACATAATTCTGTATAATGACTCATCTGAGGAAGGCCAAGGGAGTGTGGTCATGAGACCGCACATATAGTTTCTAACTTTGTTGGTACTCTTCGATTTTTTTTTTTTTCTTTTCTTTTCCTTTTTTTCTTGCTTGTTTTTTGAGATAGCGTCTTGCTATGTAGTTCAGGCTGGCTTTGAACTTGCTGCACTCCTCCTGCCTCAGCCTCCTGAGTACTGGGATCACAGGTGTTCACCACCACACCTGGCTTCCTTTATTTCTTAATTAGAGAGGCAGATACACAGCAGTTCGAGATATGCCTTAATAATTTTTCCATGTTTTAAATATTTAATCATAAATTTAAAAGAATATGTTCAGTTACTTTATTCAATCCATGTATATACATAATTTAATTGCTATGAATTTTTACAAAGCAGAGGTACCTTTAGTTATTAGACTTCATTAGGAACTGGAAGGTTTATTTTACTTTGTTTTGTTTTCAGTGTTTTAGGTTTGGGGGAGGGCTATTGGGGGTTGAACCAGGGCCTGGCACGTGCTAAGGAAGCCTTCTACCACTAAGCTCCATCCCAGGCCTGGGAAATTGTTAGTAGAACAAAAAAGCTTGTTACCCTATACTTTAAGTCATTAATCTTTGTTTTGATCTAGAGAACTAAACACATAACTAAATACAAAAGGCTACTGAACAGGTCCGAAGTATATAGTCTTTGTGAGTTTTCAAAGAAACTTGGTCTGATTTTACTGAAGCTAATATCATTCTTATCTTTAACAATAAACATACAACTTTATTTAAAAGTACCAAGGCTGGAATGCTTATTCTCCTATTATTCATCTTTTATCATTATTCTACTCTGTATTTTTGGTTTAAAGATACCAAATATTGACCTTAAATATCCTGAAGAGCAACAAAACCTGCTTCTTAGAATAAACACGGAAGAGAAATTGCAACCAGAGCACTGTCAGAATAAAACATGTAGAAATAACATTCCCCAGCACTCCAAAAACATATCAACTATTTCCCATTTGTTCCCAGAAGCAGAGAAGTGGTGTACCAGCCATTCTTCTCTTCCACCACCGCAGTAAGCCAGAACATGTGACTGGGCCCAGCTGATGTACCAGCACATCCTAGCATCCCTCCTTCTGGAACCTGCCCTGAGCTCAGCCACATCTCCCCACCTCCGCTATCACCACCGTGGGCCCAGAGACTGTCACCTCCCGCACAGGTACCTGCAGCTGCCTCCTCAGTGGCTCCCAGTTTCTCCCTCAAGCCCTACAATATCCCTTCAAAAGCACAGCCTGAGTGATCAGGATAAAATGTGTATCCGTGCACGCCACTCCTCTACTCAAAGCCCTCCAACAGTTTCTCATCTCAGTCCAATAAACCCTGGTCTTCACAATAGTCAGAAGTCCCTGTTAAGATTTCTTTTCCTTCCTTTATTTTTCTTTTATTTCTTTTATTTTTCTCCATAGAACTTTCTACCTATGATATACTATATATTCTACTTACTTATTTATTGTCTGTTTCTTCTAGAAGGACAAAAACTTTACAAAGATAAGTTTTATCTGCTTTTTTTTTTACAGTAGTACACCTAAATTGGAATGGTGCCACCATTTAGATTTAAATTTATTTGGATTAAATTTCTTTAGTAAGTGTTAAATGAATGGTCTTCTAAAAGACCTGTGGTTGCAATTTCTCTTCAGAACAAAGAAACACAGATGCCATTTTAACTTGAGAGTTTTGCCCCCTTTATAACATCAACATTAATGACAACATAAGAAAGACTTGTGATATCATAAAACTCATCACAAGTCAATGACATGAGAACCACAGAAATCCTTGCATGTGGGAAAGAGTTGGGGTCCAGGAATGAATTTTTTACTAACACATATTAATTGTACATATGAATGAGATTTAGGGTGATATTTTCATATTTACATACAGTGTGCATTGCTCATATCCAACCAACTTTCTCTCCCTTCACCTACCCTGGCATTCCTCCTGCTCGCTAGTAATCACTGTTCTACTTTCAGGTCAAAGTCTTTCAGTTTCCACATATGAGAGAACATGTGGTACTTGTCTTGCTGTGTCTGGCTTGTTCCACTTAAGACCATGTCCACTGGTTCCATTCCATTTGCCAGGATGATTTCCTTTTTCTCTATCATTTTCTCATCATTCCAAGAAGAAAGAAAAAGCAGGAGATACATTCTAATTTGAAGGGTCAATGATTTCCTTACATTTCATGAAATACCAAGTTACTATATAAAGATGAATATATTTGGTACTCTAAAAATTGAACTATCTGGGAAGAGTCAACTTCAAACACCAGCTGTCAGCTATACTGTCAAGACAGAAATACTGGAGTTTTCCTCATGTCTTCTGTAAAAAGGTGAAAGGGAAGGAAAAAACAAGAAACAAACAAAAAACCAAGTAGTTCTAGAGAACTACTTGAACACTACTAGGAAAAGAAATAGAACAAAACTACCATTAAGTCACTGTCTCAGCACTGGGGAGACAGAGGCAGGAGGATTGCCGTGAGGCTACATACTGAGTTCAAGGCCAGAACTACATAGCAAGACCCTGTCTCAAAAAAATAAAAATAAAAAAGGTGCTAAAATTTTGCTTTTAATAGAGAAGTATCTCAACTTGAGGGAGCATGATTAGAAAGCTAGATAACTGAGGAAATTCAGAAGTAACTAAAAGGGCTGTATAGATGGGTGGAGCAGAATGCATTGAAATATTATCATTAATTGGATATTTAGGTACAGTACTAGGCACTTTATGTCACAATCTCATTTAATCCTTACGCAAAACCTGGGAGACAGGTATTGCTAGCCTCATTTTACAAATAAAGATTCTGAGACTTATATAGGTCAAGTAATTTGAGAAGATAATTCAGGAAGCATTGACATAAAAAGACCAGTATCTTAACTCCACTGTTATGCTGCTCTGTGCTGCTTCTTCTAAAACTGCATACTTTGCTAGAGTTTTCCCATCAGGGTAATTTCCACAAAAGTGACTCAGTACTTAGGTCCTGTTCTTAGGTCCTACCTATGTGCAACTTCAGAAATCAAGTGAATTACTTCAATCACCAACTGAGTTTCATTTTGTGGCATATTCATGGATTGTAATCTGACCTAGGATCTACTATTTAAAAACAAAACAAAGAAATCTTCCTTCATCTCAAGAAGACCTTTACTGAATAAAAGCAATTCAAAAGGGCTCAGACTACTTTGGAGAGCTGTTTGGTATTGTTTACTCAAGCTGAACATAATAAGAACCCCTAATCCAGCAATTCCATTTCTAAATGCAGACCCACAGAAGTGTGTATCTGTGTTGACTAAGAGACAAGTTCAAATCATTCATAGCATCACCATTCATAACAGCCTACACTAGAAACAAACAAATGCCCATCAACAGTAGAATGACAGAAAGGGTATAATATAGTACAGTCACACTGGAACAAACAAGCCATGTGTAGATGCCACAAAATAGATGTATCAACAAATATAATAAAGAACACAAAGTGTTCAGTAAAAAGTTCATATTGTATGGCTACAATTTACAGCAAGTTCAAATATGATCAAAGCTAATCCACGGTGTTAAAATCAGGATAGTAGATAACTACTGAGGTAATGAAGGGGGGGTTTCTGTAATGCAGATGATATTCTTTGATAATGGTGCCGGTTACATTTTATGAAAAACATCCTGTTTTGTTATTCTTCAATAAAAATTTTAAGAGGTACAAGCGAGCATGGTGGCACATGCCTGTAATCTCAGCACTGGGGAGACAGAGGCAGGAGGATTGCCGTGAGGCTACATACTGAGTTCAAGGCCAGGCTGAACTACATAGCAAGACCCTGTCTCAAAAAAAAAAAATAAAAAAGGTGCAATGTTTTATAGATGGTGGGTTAACATCATACTATGTACACTATAAATGTTAATACATTTAGCCTTCTTCTTATCTCTCCAAAGTCAGGAAGGCAATAAAACATAAGCTTTCAAACATGATTTTCATTTCAATTATTGACAAAGAGACACTTTATTGAGAGTCTCATTCTTAATATAAGAAAATGTTTCTCTGAAATCTAGATTCAAATCTTCTTGCCATCTATCTTCAAACAAACAAAAGAATTAGCCCATGTCACCATACATTCAGGTTTAAGTAAACATTTTTTTATTTTTTGTGGGTACCGGGGGTCGACCTCAGGACCTGGCGCGCCAGCAGACGCCCGGCCCTTTTTTCGTATGTGGGTACCAGGAGTCAAACTCGGGCCCTCGCACTTGCCAGGCAGGTGCTTATGCCGCTGAGCTATCTCACTGGCCCCTAAGTAAACATTTTAAATGAAGGTTTTCTGTTTTTTTAAACTGAGCCTGCATTTTCAAAGTCTACAAAATTGCTGGGTGTGGTGGCACATGCCTATAATCCCAGCACTTGGGAGGCTGAGGCAGGAGGATCCCCTCAAATTCAAGGCCAGCCTGGGCTCCATAGTGAATTTGAGGCCAGCCTGCACTACATAGTGAGACCCTGTCTCAAAAAACAAAACAAACAAAAAAACCAAAGTCTATAAAATTATCCATTTTTGTTAAATTAATTTCATATTTCTAATCTCAGTATGAATGAAGAAATCCTTAAAAGCATACAGTTTAGGAAGGCATGATGTGAATATGCCTTCTAAAAGTCTAAGATTCAGTCTTTCCTTTTCACTTTACAATAGAATCTTTGAGTAAAAAAATACTTTGCGGACCAATATTTTGTGTCAGAATGATGAACACTTTTCCACCTGAGAATTTCCTAACTTTCCATTTGTAAATACTAATTCACAATCATCAAGGTTTGAATTGTTTTCTTAAAAAGAGAGACTATGATAAAAACACCTTAATGGATGATCTATTTAAAACTGTGTTGCCATTTCTTCTCTTAGAATTTCTATCACATATGAAAGAAGAAATTTTGATATAAATATTTTATTAACTACAAGAAGGAAAGGGGCAAGGAGAAAACACAGACAGGCAGGAAATAAAAGTTTATTCAAAATTTCCTTTGCAAAATAATTCTTGACAAAGACAAGTTAGTGGAAAGAATGAACATCCTGAAGCACACTACAATACTGTTATTAATAAAGTTTATTTTGAAAAACTACTTTATTCTGTTATTTTACTTGCTATCATGATGCGGTGCTTGTAACCTACCCCATGTTTCAGAGAGCTCTGCAACTTCCTTAAATGGCTACAGAGTACAGGTTTAAGGGGAAGTAACATCTATGTTCCTTTTACTACTCTGAATGAATATTAAGTTCTTTCACCCACTCTCATTGGGAACTGTAGGTGACAAATGATCAAAATGCTTATAAATTTAGTTTGCTGTTCTATATCATAACTGTTGCTAATCTACTTAGCAAGTGACATTAGAAATTCAAGTATCTTCAGGATGAAGTTTCCTGAGAAATTTTGAATTTAGGTTCTAGACAACCATGAACAGATGCCAGGTGTGCCAGTATTCAGGAAGAGACAGCTTTAGAAAATCATCATTTCAGTGAACTAAACAACAGCATTACTACTCTAACAAAAGTGATCAAAAAATCTAATTTAGCTGTATGATTAAGCACATTAATTTCATTCCCTTTTCTATAATAAAAACCATAGAACTAATCTAGTATGAAAGTAGATAATTTCACAAAAAAATGTGAAGCAATAATAAATACGTGCAAGCTCATACTATATATGTACAAAACGCAAACATTTTTTAAATGTCATACTCTGCTTCCTATTTTTATAAAATACCATGAAATACTAACCTGAACTGAGTATGTAATATATAATGTCTAAGAATATTTCTTTACAAACCTTCCTTTTATTTTTTTGACTAATCACCTTTTTACTTTTTTTTATTCTAATTAAGTTTATTGGTACAATTTAGATATGCATAATGACACATTCATCATAGGGAATTTGTACCTGTACATGATATATCTTAGTTCCTCTTTTTTTTCCCATTCCCCTCCCCTCTCTTCAACCCCTCTTCCCCTCCTTATTTACAGAGCTTTGTTTCCATTTTATCCTTTTTTTTTCTCATTTTTTTCTTTTCCCTTCCATCTCCCCCGGTTCCCCTTTCCCTTTGAACAATTACTTCCTGTTTCACAATACCTATTATACGTTTTGGTGCTTATTTAAACTTTCAGTTTCTCACACCAGAGAGACAAAGTGGTATTTACATGTATGTTCAATTTACTTCACTTAAGAGTATGGTCTCAAGGTCCATCCATTTAGCTATAAATGTCTCAAGTTTATCCTTCTTTATGGCTGAGTAGTACTTCATTGTAGGAAAAAGCCACACATTTTTTTATCCATTCGTCAGTTGATGGGCATTTGGGTTGTTTCCAAAATTTAGCTATTACAAACTGTGCTGCTATAAACAAGGATGTGCATATACTGCTGTGATATGATGCTTAAACTCACTGAGAGAGAAATTAGGGAAACCACACCTTTCACAATAGCATTAAAAAAAATGAAGTACTTAGGAATCAATCTAACAAAGGAAGTAAAAGATCTCTACATTGAAAACTACAGTACTCCAAAAAAGGAAATTAAAAAGGATATCAGAAAATGGAAAGATATCCCTTGCTCATGGTTAGTAAAAACCAACATAGTGAAAATGGCCCTACTCCCAAAATTGTTATACAGATTTAATGCAATCCCAATCAAAATACCATTAGCATACCTCACAGAACTAGAGAAAACATTCCTAAAATTCATTTGGAACCAGAAAAGACCTACAATAGCAAAAACAATTCTGGGTAACAAAGGCAAAGTAGGGGGCATCACAACCCCTGACTTGAAATTATACTATAGAGCTACTGTTATAAAAACAGTATGGTACAGGCAAAAAACAAACAAACAAAAAAACCAAAACCAAAAAAAAAACAAAAACAAAAAAACCAAAAACCAAAACAAAACGAACACAGACCTGAGGATCAATGGAACAGATTAGAAGAGGCAGAAACTTCAAACACATTCAGCCATGTCATCTTTGATAAAGGGGCCAAACATGTTTACTGGAAGAAAGATAGCCTCCTTAATAAATGGTGCTGGAAAAACTGGTTTTCCACGTGCCAAAAACTAAAACTAGACCCATGTCTATCACCATGCACTAAACTAAAATCAAAATGGATCAAAGATCTAAATATTAAAACAGAAACATTAAATCTGCTGGACAAGAGAGTAGGTAGAACTCTTGAAGACATAGGTGTAGGCAAAGACTTCATGAACACAACCCCAATTGCACGGGAAATACTACAAAGAATCAACAACTAGGATCTCATCTTAATAAAAAGCTTTTGCACAGCAAAAGAAATCACCAACAGAGTGAAAGGACAACCCAGAGAGTAGAAAAAAATCTTAGCTAGTTGTTCTTCACACAAAGGACTAATATCTAGAACATATAAAGAATTTAAAAAAAAATCAGGTCCCCAAATTTAAAGACCCAATCCAAAATTGGGCATCTGAAATGAACAGACACTTCTCAAATGAAGTACAAATGGCAAAAAAAAAAAAAAAGAAAAAAAAAGAAAAAATGTTCAACATCACTGCTCATTTGAGAGATGTAAATTAATACAACACTGAGATTCCATTTCACCCCAGAAAGAATGGCTATCATCAAGAAATCAATGAATAACAAATGCTGGAGGGGCTGTGGGGAAAAAGGAACCTTCACCACTGTTGGTGGGAGTGCAGACTGGTGCAACCACTGTGGAAATCAATGTGGAGATTCCTCAAAAACTAGGACTAGAGTTCCCTTTGACCCAGCTATTCCCTTTCCTGGTATCTTCCTAAATCTACTTTTTAGTATTAGCTTTTTTAAGATTTTAGAACTCAAAGATAAGAATTTCGTTTTTATTTTTAAAGAGCATTAAACTATTAAATAGTCAAGTCAGAACCATTCACCACACCAATTTGGATAATCAAGGAAAGTGGGGTTTTTAATACAAATGTCTAAATTTGCTTTGTGTATATTATGATCATACCATGTTGACTCTGAATAAGATTTTAGCTCCTAATTCTACATTCTTCCTTAGGTTAAGTTTAGAATGGCATTTTACAAACTAATTTGCAAGTAAAATCAATAGGAGACTTAATGCATTATCAACTGGCTTCTCTAGCTGTTATATATTCAGCATGCAAGAACCTCTTCGGTGAGCCCCGCAAGTCACCTAAACCATCTATATCAAAGTACTTTAGAAACAATTAAAATATTATATGCTTACAAAATGCTCTGCAACCTTCAGGTACATTGCAAGTGCTAACAAGAGCCTTAGAAGACCAAAAGCCAAGCCATACTTGTATGAAAACATTTACTGTAGTGGTAGACTGATACAGTTTATATCTAGCTGTCTCCCAAAAACCTCCTGCACTCTTAGATGGAGCTTTTGAAGGATGATTGAATACGTGTGTGGCGGGCGGGGGGGTGGGTAATAGCTAAATGTGTTGTTAGGAAGTAGGGCCTGGCCAGAAGAGAGGGGTCACTGGGTGCATGACCTGGAAGCATGTACCTCATTCCCTGGTCTTCCCTTCGCTCTCTGCTTCCTGGCTGCTATGATGTAAGTAGCTTTCCTCCACCAGACCCTTCCACTATGCCTTCCTGTCGTGGAGAAGCCACCTGTGGACTAAAAATGTGAGGCCAAATAAACTTCTCCTTTAAGATGTGGGTGTCAGGTATTGTTACCAACTGAAGATAAAGTAACTAAGACGTAGGCTAAGAAATAACACTATTAGCCTATATACAACTTATAGATCTTACATTTTCAAATATTATTCCATTCTTAAATTTCTAATTTGTAGGGTGATTAAAATGGTTAGCCTTTTACCACATTAAAATCTTTACCTTAAAAAAGATAATGCAGCAAAACTGAATAGATTGTATTAAGGTTGTAATCATATTTATAAGCTTATACTCTTGATCATATGAGCAGTGCACAGCTATATTTTATATACACTTACACTCCTATCAAAAACACATACTTCTTATCCAGAAACCTTATCATGCTGTCAAAAATTAGGTGTAATATGGGCCGGTGAGATGGCTCAGCGGCGTAAGCGCCTGCCTTGCAAGCGCGAGGGCCCGAGTTCGACTCCCGGATCCCACATAGGAAAAAGGGGCTGGTGATATCGCTCAGCGGCACGGGTGCCTATTGGCGAGCGAGGTCCTGAGGTCGACCCCCCGGTACCCACAAAAAAAAAAAAAAAAAAAAATTAGGTGTAATATCACTTACTTCTTTAAAACAGTAGAGTTGCATGTGCACCTCAGTAGCAGAACATATGCTTAGCATGCACGAGGCCCTGAGTTTGATCCCCAGCATCTCACACACACACACACACACACACACACACACAAGTAAATTAAATATATCCAATGATAGAACTAAATAAATGATAGAATTAAATGACAGAATAAAATAAACAGATGTAAGGAACAGATGTGTAAACTAACTCTACTGTTTGAAAATAATGAGCTTGAAGGTACAGCTTCATGGTAGAATACTTGCCTGGGATGCATGGGGCCCTGGGTTTGACTTCTAGTACCAAAAACATAAAATAAAAATATAACTATATGACCTAAAGCTTTATCATTTTTCTCAACATCTGGTAGAAGATTCAACCATCATACACACAGAGATCTTTTGAATTGGGGACTTAGTTACTGCAAAAATCTTATTTATATTCCCTACTGGAGTATAATTATATTAGTATTAAAAATGCCTAATTCTTTTTTTTTTTTTTTTTTTTTTTGGTGGGTACCGGGGGGTCGACCTCAGGACCTCGCGCGCCAACAGGCACCCGTGCCGCTGAGCGATATCACCGGCCCCTTTTTCGTATGTGGGATCCGGGAGTCGAACTTGGGCCCTCGCGCTTGCAAGGCAGGCGCTTATGCTGCTGAGCCATCTCACCGGCCCAAAAATGCCTAATTCTAAATTAATTTATTTCATCTAAAATTGTGTCATATTAGTAATACATTATTACACAGATACAGGCTTATTGTAAATTTAATTTACAAATTTAACTGCCTCATATTCCATTGTGGGAATTATAAATACCCTAACATTTTTATTCCTCATTAATAATAAAATTACAATTAAAATATCCTTTACTGAAAATGTGAATAGAACTTTTTGATCAGTGAGTATGGCTTAATGTTACATGGAAAGATTTGAAAAAATTGTAATCATTTTTTTTTTGTTTGTTTGTTTTTTTTTTGTGGGTACCGGGGGTTGACCTCAGGACCTCGCGCGCCAGCAGGTGCCCGTGTCGCTGAGCGATATCACCAGCCCCTTTTTTGTATGTGGGATCTGGGAGTCGAACTCGGGTCCTCGCGCTTGCCAGGCAGGCGCGTACACCGCTGAGCCATCTCACCGGCCCTGTAATCATTTTAATAGAAACTATTTCCTATTTTGGCTTCAGTATGGAAGATGGGAGTCACTCTACCTCACAAAGCAGCAAGTCGATGATGTGGAACACCATGCAGAGTGGGAACTTGGCAGTAAAGAGAGTGAGGAACCATTGGGACGCATACATATGAGCTTCCAGGTTCAGATCACAAAAACGGCTGTGCAGGTCTGGTAACTGTTCCTAAAAGAGACAGTGGAAAATTTAGGGAAGGAAACTTAGGGGAAGGAAAAACTTAGGGAAGAAGGAAAAAGCTTTCTTCTCTGCCACAACTGCAATGTATAACAAGCTTTCTGTGGTCACTTCAACTATATTCCAGGATCGGCTGCAGTTTATGTAACTACAAAGCAGTGATGATAAGAGATGGGAATTGAGCGTGTGACAGATACATGAAAAAAATACAGACTAACTTGTTATAAATAAATAGCAAAGCTTATTTTGCTCACTTGACTGTTCTTGTTTCTGGGGAAATGCTTGGTCTGACAGAACACCTGCACTCCAATGAATATCTTGCCTTCAGGGTCAAGCCAAGACATCCCCATTTAGCGCTCACCTTCTACCGGGCTGGAAAAGAAATGTACCATCTCTTTGGACACTATCTAATATCAACATCATTTGGGGTCGGTGATACCATCTCAGTATGTTTTCAAGCACTTACTTGTATAACCAAATATTAAAAACCTATGTTCCACATACTAAAAATGGCAAAGTAAAATTATATAAGGGTATAATGCATAAAATGACTATATTCTAAAAATGCCTTTATGTTAGCTTTGCTTTAAGGCAAAGGAAAAAGTATTAGCATAACTAGTTTTCCCAAAACTGAAAGGGGAAGGCAGATAGGTAAAAGCTCATGTTCATTTTGTTTTCATAAAAAGATCACAAAAGCAACATATTTTATGCACATGATGCTCCTTTGAAAAATACCCAAATGTGCCCATCAGGTACTTAAATGAGGTATCCAAATGGTCATCAAGCTAGCAGACAAAGATTGCTAACAGAAAAATATGGTTCAGTTTTTTCACTGTACCACAAACTTGTTCATTTACTAGATACACTTATTTGACTTTCAAAATCCTCAGAAATACTCATGTTTTTTGGAAAATAAAATAAAAAATTTTTGTTAAAGAAAGATAAAAAGTGAGTAACCCCAAATACTTGGTAGAATTTAATCATTAAAAAAGTACCTGTTGCTTTTAATGTTCATAATCATCAGATTCTTCTCCACCCTCTGCCCGGCTGTCATGGTGCTTATGGCTCATTTTATACCCTTCTCTCCATTCCATCTCCATACGTAAGGTCTTCTGCTCATCTACATTCCCTTGTCCCAGTAAAGTTGTTCCTTAAACTCACAATCTTTTACTCCCCTGTCCTTCCATCAGTCTCCTTTTGGCTTCACCTCCCTCTTTAGATACATATGGATTTTTCCTGACAACCTATCAGGAAATTCTACCTATCAATGAAATTCTACCAGCATGTTTCACTCCCACACCCCACGAACCCTCTTCTCTAAACATTTTACCTTTCTCCAGTAAAGAATCAATCCATTCAGACACATCTACATTTCCCTTGGGTTCCCAACACATCTTTTAGAGAAAGTTATATAAATATGCTAAATAGACCCATTATAAATTTAAGATTTCCAATCCCAGGTCAAACTTCAAAGTTATCCAGTAATTCCTTTTGTCAGCTTTGTCAACAATTCTTCCCTTTCTCTCAATTGTTATTATATAATATTTTATATAGATAAAAGAATATGTTTCTCACCCATACATTTTAAAAAATATTATAAAGGACATTAAGAACATTGATTAAGTTTAGGCACTTACGTGGAAAAAATTAAAATATGTCCCTACATTATGGTTTTTAGGTGTTTTTTATTCTCTTACTGACATCTTTCTGTCTTTTCCATGTGTGAATTCAAATACAATAGTGGTGCTAATTAGCATGGAAAAAGATCTTATATATTTCAATTTTTATTTCATAAATACTTTGATTTCTCTACAATAATATGTGGCAATCTCTTAACTGACTCAATTCACCATATCCCCTCTTCAAACTGTATTAAAGTTGAATATATAAAATGTGAATAGTCAAATTGCTAAATATATATGTTATTATGCTAAAAACAATGTAGATATTGGTCAAAAACCAAATCTATTTATATTTCCAGTAGTATTTCATTAAACTTTTACAACTAATTATTGTTTATCAAATCTATTAGGATTTTTTGATAACTCCACAAATCTCTAGGTGATAAAAGTTCCTAATTTTTATTTACCTGCATTAGTCTCTCCAACTGATAGAATTTGCAATGAAGATCTTCAAAGTTATTTTTGTAGAGGTCTCGCAAACCATAGTCATACATGATTTTCACCAAAACACAGAATGCTTGTTCTTCTGGCATCTACAGGAAAACATACACATATAAAATATTGTAAGTAAGTGGCATTTGACCAGAATGTCAAAAAAGTGTCTTGATGTTATCAGCCCTCTACATAAAGGGTTGAAGGCCTGTAGTGAATGAAGTACATCAGAGAGAGCCTTCTGCCCAGTGACACAGGTAAAATTTCTGTTCAAAGTCTCTATTTTTTTTTTTTTTTTTTTTTTGGTACTGGGAATGGAACTCAGGACCTTGCGCTTGCCAGTCTAGCTTCTTTACTTGAGATGAATTACCCTCTTTTGCTAACTTTAATCAACTTGTTATCCATTCACTGGGATACCTTGAAAAAACAGGTAATATTCACCTGTTTCAAAAATCTAAACAATATCTTGTCATACATTAGGCTTTTATACCTGCTCTACTCATCTCCTTTGCATAACCTCATATTCTTAATAATTTCTCCTGTATTCTGCCAGTTTCTTCATGTAGATAGAATAATTGTACTTATTTTAATTTGCCCTTCTCCTACACAAAAGATATTCTAAAAATGCTGCTACTTAACTCATTTTTCTCTTTCACAATATAATTTGGAAATATTTCCCTTTCATTATATAAATAATTGCAAATAGCTAAATAGTATTCCACTATACAGATACACCAGAATTCATTTAATGAATTTCCTGATAATGGGTACTGGAGATGGTCTAATACTTTATCATCAATAGCTGCAATAAACAACCTTGTATATGCATCATTTTTTACACATGCAGGGATGGGGCAGGGCACATTCCCAAAAGAGTGATTGGTGGGTCAAACACTAGAATGCATTTTTAATTTTTTTTTTGAAACAGGGCCTCACTATGTAGCCTCAAACTCAGTGATCCTCCTGCCTCAGCCTCCCAAGTGCTGGGATTACAGGCATGCATCACCATGCCTGGCATACACTTTTAGTTTTGATGGATAGTGTCACACAGTCATCCCAGACTTTTAATGTTATTTTCATTTGTGCAAAAAAGAATTTTTAGGAAAGGATCTTATGAGCTTCTATCATTTAAATGACCAAAAAAATACATTAACCCTCTCAGATACTTTTTCTGAACAGATAATAAAATCTGAACTCAAAAGAACTGATCTCTAAATTGCAGTAACAATAACCTGAAAGAATATCGGAACATATTCAAAATTCTAGAAATTACACGAAGCAGAAAAATCTATTATACTTATTCAATGTCCTAGGATTAACTATTATATAAACATCTACTTAAAATGTCATCCTGGAAAATCTGAATTTCGCTGACTATGTTATTATATACCTTTGTTAAATTAACTTCATGCCAGAAAAACTGAACCAAGCAGAGTTCCATTTACCAACTTAGAAATGTAATTAAGGTTCACATAAAATTAGCTACTTCTATTTTCTATTTAGAAACCACACAATGCATAGTTAAATAAGAGCTACAATTAAATGAGTACATTACTGTTGTCATTTCGCTTATTTGTTTTTTATCTATGACTAGAGGCCTTTTCAAAAGTTTGGCCTCTGAACTTAGCTGTTCAGGTGAGCAAGCATTTCTCGGCTTCTATTTAGTTATTTAAAATACAAGCTCACAGTTCTTTCCTCCACCGGCAATTCCGTCATTTGTGCCTCAAGCGACACTGACTCGCACCCAGACAGCCTATGATACTGCTCTGACCGTTAAGTTCTCAGCCTCTTTGTCCTCCTCTTAGACCTCTATTTAAATGGCTATATAAAAAAGCTGCATGTGAGGCAGCTATAGCCAACCATACAGAAAATATTTCACTCAATTCTTTCTCTTTCTGAGTGAATAAAAAATAGTTGAATATTTTAACATCTGGTATCTTTTCTTTTGTGGGTACCGGGGTTCGACCTCAGGACCTCGCGCGCCAGCAGGCGCCCGTGCCACTGAGCGATATCACAGGCCCCTTTTTTCGTATGTGGGTTCCGGGAGTCAAACTCGGGCCCTCGTGCTTGCCAGGCAGGCGCTTACGCCGCTGAGCCATCTCACCGGCCCCAACATCTGGTATCTTATACATGAGATAAATCTTTATTTCCTTGAATGGCATAAAACCACTGAAGCAAATAAAAGGATTAAATGCTTTTGGCCTCCCAATGTACACTGCTTGAAGAGGTGAGATGCAAGCTCTGTAGGAGACTCGAGATACAACAGGAAGAGCACAATGCCTTCCCGAAGGATGAGTCAGCAGGCAACTCTGCTTGATGAGGAAACAGAAGTCCTGAAATAGGGTAGGCTGGGTGCACAGACAACATCACTACAGCTAGAAGGCAAGTAAGGGAATGGCTTGGTATGAACCAGATCAGGATTGATTATTCAAAATAGTCATAGAGTGATGAAAAACGGACACAATTTATTTTTATTAGTATATGTTTACACTAATGTTTATAAGTAATGATTACATTCATCATGGGCAGTTGGTACATGTACATGACACATTCTAATTCTTTTAACATCCCCCTCCCCTCCCCTCTCTTAATCTCTTAGTCCCCTTCTCATTTACAAAAGATCTTTGTCCATGTTTCCTATTATCTATCTTTTATTTTGCCCTTTCATTTATTTATACTTTGGGTTTCTCATATAAGAGAAACCATGTGATATTTAAGCTTGTGTGTCTGATTTATTTCACTTAACATTATGATCTCAAGGTACACGTACCTTCCCACAAATGATGCAAATTTATCCTTCTTAATGGAAGAGTAGTACTGCATTGTGTGAGAATACCACATTTTGTTTATACATTCATTTGTTGATGGACATATACTCTACTTCCTAGACTACTGCTACAAACATGAGTACGGATGTATCATTGTAATATGATACCTCTAACTCTTTCAGGAAGATACCTAGAAGTGGAATAGCTCAGTTGAATAGAATTTCTAGTTTTACTTTTTTTGAGGAATCTCCATAATGATTTCCATAGTGGTTGTACAAGCTTACATTTTCATCAAAGATGTAGCAGGATGCCTTTCCCCAGCAGCCTCACCAACATTCGTTATTTGATTTCTTTTTTTTTTTTGTGGGTACCGGGGGGACGACCTCAGGACCTCACGCACCAACAGGCACCCGTGCCACTGAGCGATATCACCGGCCCCTTTTTCGTATGTGGGTTCCGGGAGTCGAACTCGGGCCTTCGCGCTTGCAAGGCAGGCGCTTAAGCCGCTGAGCCATCTCACCGGCCCCTCGTTATTTGATTTCTTGATGCTATCCATCCTTTCAGGTATAAGATTGAATCTCAGTGTTATTTTAATTTGCATTTATTTAATGGCCAGAGATGCCGAATATTTTTTTCATGTAGGTTATTTAATGGCCATTTGAACTTCTTCTGAGACGTGTCTATTCATTTCAGTTGCCCATTTTTTGATTAGGTCTTTTATTATTTGGGGATCTAATTTTTTTTTTTTTAGTTCCTTATATATTCTAGATATTAGTCCTCTGAGAAGTAGCTGGAAAAAAAATTCCCATTCTGTAGGTTGTCTCTTCACTCTGCTGGTTGTTTCCTTTGCTGTGCAGAAGTTTTTCAAGTTGATGTAATTTCGTTTGTTGATTCTTTTTTTTTTTTTTTTTTTTTGTGGGTACCAGGGGGTTGACCTCAGGACCTCGCGCGCCAGCAGGCGCCCGTGCCGCTGAGAGATATCACCAGCCCCTTTTTCGTATGTGGGTTCCGGGAGTTGAACTCGGGCCCTTGCGCTTGCCGGGCAGGCGCTTAAGCCGCTGAGCCATCTCACTGGCCCTCGTTTGTTGATTCTTGATGCTGTTTCTTGCATAACTGAGGTTCTGTTCAAAAAGTCCTTTCCTGCCAAGTGTGATTGTGCACACTTATAATCCCAGCACTCAGGAGGCTGAGGCAGGAGGATCACCTCGAGTTTAGTTTGAGAACAGCCTGGGTTACATAATGAGTTCAAGGCCAGCCTGGACTACATAGCAAGACCCTGTCTCAAAAAAAAAAAGAAAAAAGAAAAAAGTACTTTCCTATGTCTATGTCTTCAAGAGTTTATCTATTTTATCATCCAGCAGATTGTTTCTTTTTAATATTTAGATCTTTGATCCATTTAAATTTTAGTTTTGTACATTATGAGAGGTATGGGTCTAGACTAAACTTCTGCATGTGTATAGCAGTTTCCCCAGCACCTTTTATTAAAGAGGTCATCTTTCCTCCAGGGTGTATTTTTGGCCTCTTTGTCAAAGATCAGATGACTTAATGTGCCTGGGGTTATATCTGCATCATCTATTCTGTTCCACAAATCCACATGTCTGTTTCTGTGCCAGTAAAGTACCATGCTGTTTTTATCACTGTGGTTTTGTAATGTAACTTGAAATTTGGGATTGTGATGCCTCCTGTTTTTGTTCTTAATGCCCATAACTGCTTTTGCTCTTCTAGGTCTCTTCTGGTTCCATATGAGTTTCAGGATTATTTTTTGTAGTTCTGTGAGGAATGGTGTTGATATTTTGAATGGGACTACATCATATATATATATGTATATATATATATATATATATATATATATATATATATATATATATAGTCAGTTTTGGAAGTATGGCTAACAACAGGGACTATCTATTTTCTGATGTCCCTTTGATCTACTTTTTTAGAGTATTGTAGTTTTTGTTGTAGAGATCTTCAATTTCCTTGGTCAGATTTATTCCTAAGTAATTTTTTGTGATGTTATTGTGAATGGTATAGCTTCCCTAATTTCTTTCTTGGTGAGTTCATTGTTGGTGTACAGAACTGCTATTGACTTTGATTTTGTATCCCATTACCTGCTTAATTTATTAGTTCTAAGTGCCTTTTGGTAGAATTTTTGGGGTCTTCTATGCAAAGGATCATGTTATCTGCAAACAAGGATAGTTTGGCTTCTTCCTTGCCTATCCATATCCCTTTTACTTCTTTCTCTTGCCTGACTGCTGTAGCTAAAGATTTGAGTTCTATAGTGAACAGGAGTGGTGACAGTGGACATCCTGATATGAGAGGAAAGTTTTTCACTTTCCCCCCATTTAATATGATGTTGGCAATAGGCTTGTCCTAGATCTCATTTATCAGATTTTATGCTTATTTTAAGATACAAAGCTTAAATACTGAATCTATCCCTTATGCCCCTGTGTTCCTCATACACAGAAAATAACATTCAATTAACGTTCTTCAAAAATGAAACCATTTAAAGGTTTAAAGTTGAAACAAAAAGAGAAACTTGTAAATATGAACTAACAATTCCAGCTCTTAATCCTTATTTTCTGAAATATAAGTATATTTGGAGGACAGTGGTAAGCTTGGGAGTTAGCATTCTTTTATCTAACCTCAGCAATAGAGACAAGTTTTAAATTTTCAGCTAATGTGTCAAATGAAAATAGTAAATTAAACCTACAAAATACCAGTCCAGCTAAGATGGAATCAATATTGACTATCTGTGAAGATAATGATCAGATTCAATAAGGTGTCATGGAAATCTCAGATGTTATATTATAAAACAATAAAATGAACTCCTGTGAAGACAAAAACAAAAAACAAAGAGAATGTTAACAAAATAAGTGAAATATGTGTAATCCTTTGGAAAGCAGAAATGCAACCTTCTCTTTCTAGTTTAAAGATTAATGGGATCTCTTTAGCATGTCTGCTTCAGCTTTCAGTGGTCTCTCTCCTTCAATTAATTTTTATTATCAGTACCAGTAGTCAGGGTAAACATATAAAACTTACCAAAAATGTCAAAGATTTTAAAAATGAAAGCAAGCATCTAAAAAGTCTACAAAATAGGACTAAACCGCAACTACTGATTGACATTTACACTGTGAAGAAACAAAGAAACGCACATATTAAGTTGTAATAGTGTCCTGCTTTTGAAGTTATGAAAACGCATGTTTGAAGATGTACCTCAGTGTGGTGGTAGCATCAGAGAGTAAAGGCTGAGCCTAGACTTTAGTATTATGCAATACAGATACATGATATGAAAACATTTTAGAAATACTAAACAATATTTACTTTTTGATGGTTACTAACAACAACGATGGCTGAAAAATTTACTAAATAAATTATTGGCTTTCTCTACAAATGAACAGAATACTATACCAGTAATTCCAATAACAAGTTGGCAAACAGGGGCCCTGCAGTAACAGAAAGCATGTGAGGTAACAACCCATACTTCATGTAACCTAGAAAATAAATGGACTGGAGCCCGATGTGAAGTACGGCAATGAGGCAGCAGCACACCATTATACACTATTTCTATTATATAGGTAAAATGGATAATGGTATAGACTCAAGAGCACAGGTAAAGTAAAAAGTTGAGTATTTGTTATTTTTTCTTTTTAACATAAGCCAATTAATTTTGTTTGTATAATTTAACTTTTAACCAGGGATGTGTTACCAAATGATTCATAAAATTCCTCAAATTTTAACATTTGGCTCTCATTAACTAGTATGATCTGGTTTCAGCACAGTTCTGATACAGACCATAATGGAGAATCAGGACTGTATTCTAAGCACAGTGGGAAATCACTAGAGAGCTTTAGGCAGATCAGATTTTTATTTTTACCAACATCAATTAGCTGTGGTATGGAGAATAGGTTACAGGAAAAGAAGAGTATAAATATGTTGGTTTAGTAGGAATCTGTCACTTTCATTTTGTATGAACCTGTAATCTATAATAAGGTGCACTCAACTATTCCCCTCAAAAAAGGCTATCCAGTAACAGATGGTGAACACAGAAAATGTGCTGCAGTGGGAAAACGTAATTTTGGAGTTATAACAATAGATGTAAATGCCCATATAAGCTTTTAGTTATTAGCTGAAGGACCTTGAGCAGGAAACTTCAATGCCTGAATCTCTTTAGTTCTAAAAACTTAGAAATCATAATACATGTGTCACAGGAATACTGTCAGGATTAAATGAAATATATGTGTGTATTATCGGTAATCAATAAATGCAAATTCCCTTCTCTTTCCCTCTTTGAAAATGGACTACGTTATACATATCACAACTACCATAGTGCTTTCTTTATACAATGGTACTCAAAAGAATAAAAAAAAAAGCCATGGGTAAAAGCTTTACCTAATTGCAATTTCTAAAAGTAAAATTTGGTCTTTACTTTTAACAGTCTTACTTAAGTAAGACCCTTCTGTTACACTGAATTGTTAGAATAAATGTTCTTAAAAGTAGCAAAAATGTGCTGTTTTGTACATAAACGACAGTATTTTTTACATATCACTGAGAAGAATGCCTTCTTTCCTACCCCTCTGTATAAATCAACGAGTGACAAGCTGTACTTTCCCAGTTCTCCTTGTAGTTAGGATATACAGGTTCAGCGTGAATGACTGGGTTGGGTTAAACTATGTAGCACAGCTCTGCCTTTGAAATTTTACTGATCTTAAATAGGCTGATCATAAACAGAACTTAGATCATAAAGTCTTTGTTACTCCCTTTAACTGTGTGAGATCTTTGCTTTCTCTGAATCCAAAACTCGTTACATGGATTATATTACTCGCCTGTCCCTGGCCTCTGTAATTTGTATGTTCCCAAACTTCCCCCAATAGACCTTAACATAGAGCCTCCAACAAATACCCAGGGTGATGGTTGATCAACTGTGTCAATTTGAGTAAGTAATGCCCAACTAAATTGGTTCAGCATAGTTCTGGTGTGGAAGACCCACGCAGGGGAGGACTACCACCAGAATAGTATAAAAAGGAAACAACGAAGGATTACTTCTGTTTTCCTCTGAGGAGTTCCAGTCTTCACTTTCACCTTGGACATTGTCACCTGGCTTCCCGAGCAGACTCTTCAGGCTCCAGCACCAACTCTGCAGCCTTCCAGTACAAACCCTTCAGCTTTCCACTGCAGAGCCTTTGGTCCCGACACAGACTTGCATGGGACACTACACTGCGGTCCAGGCCTTCGACAGCATCCTTCAGATCCCCAGTGCACAGACAGACCTTTTGCACTCTTCCATACCTGACTCTGTGGGTGGCCACTGTAACTCAATTTTGTAAATTCTTATATATTTGTATATCTTATATTAAATCTGTTTTCTCTAGTAAGCACTGACTGATACACGAAGTATTAAATATTTTTTTAAAGATAACTTTAGTAAAACTCAAGTACATTTGCCTATAAAAGTAGAGACATACAACATGAGGAAGACAATCAATTGGGTATTGCCAAAGTTTGTAAAAGTTAACAAACACATAGTGGTATGAAAGCTTGAAGCAAGTGGCTGCTAAATGCAGCAATATTAGACTTGATTTCCTGTGATATTATTACAACTGTAAAATACAAGGAATTTTTGTACTATCTGTATTTCGTGTTGACTAGCAACTTGTCCCTAAATTAACATAAAGAAAATCAAAATCTGAGACTCAAAACCTGGATGTACTACCAAACCTCATCTTACTACATGCAATTTACACATTAGGTGTGGTCTCTGCTGATTTATAAAGAAAAACATTAAAATGACTAACCTATTATAGTGATTTAACGTTTCACTGAGCAAGACAATCCAATTTAACATTGGTGCACAATTAATTTAAAGTACAATAAAAATAACTAAACAATATATTTTAAATAAAATCTGAAGATGTGGGAACATGGTGGGTCTTTAATATTTAATACCCATTTTTGCTATGTACAGTTATTTTGTCATGTAATTGGTGCTATTTAATACCCATTTTTTTATGTACAGTTATTTTGTCATGTAATTGGTGCTGTTTAATTGGGGGAAGCAGGAGATGAAAATTAAAATTTTGTAATTTAATATATCAAACTATCATTCACAGCCCTATGAAATACGAAATGCAATACCTGTCTGGCATGCATAATCAAGCATGTGGTAATCACTGTTTGGTAACAAATGCTGATAATGATCTGCCATCTGTGCTAATGGAAACGATCAATGAATGGAGAGTCTCCAAGCTTCACTGCTTATCTCCACAATGAACCATGAATCAAGGCATTCTAAGTACTATGAAAGTCTTTGAGACCTGCGAAGTAATGTACATTGATATATTTTTTGAAGTAAATTTGTGTTTTGATAATTAAAAATAATCTCCATATTTAGGACAAAATAGTTTCCTATTCCACTTTATTGTTTCACATTCCTTTGAATGATCACTGTTTTCTATAAAGGCAATGAACATTCCACTGATTAAGTTTCTGCAACAAAGATGGATATTAGTCACTTTGAAAGTTATAAGCTCATGAGTCTTCATTTTCTGTTTACACACAAAAAAGCAAACAGAATGAAAACTGCTAACCATTTGTTTAATTTCCTTTCCAAATGCTATAATACATTTAAACTGAATGTCTATTAGCCATCAAGCACGGTCATTGTACAATATATTACTTTCCTATGTGTTATCAATTTATAAATTAGTAGGAGCAGGGACCAAAAGAAAATTGGCTGGGCAAATAATTATTAACTTAAAAATAATAGCAATAGCTACCATTATTAAACATAGTATGACTCCATTTGATTTTCACAAAAATCCTTCGAAGTAGCTATTATTTCACATACAAGACTAGTGAAGTTCAGAGAAGTTAAGCGATTTGCCAATAATTTCAGATCTTTTAGGTTAAAACTGAATTTACTATCGTGACTATGCTCTTTTTGTGCCACATACATAAGAAGTCATACTATACTCATAACACAAGGTATTCAACACAACAACCCTAGAAGAATGATACAATTATTTCCATTTTATAAATGGAGAACCTGAAGTTTAGCTTAGGAATCTTCCCCAAAGTCATATAACTTGACAGGTATTAAACCACAATTCAAATTCGTAGTTATACTTCTTAACATCCTTTGAAGGATTTCAGCTTTAAAGTGGCGGAGAAGCATATGATAATAGCTAAACGGGAGGATTAAGAGAAGTTTTTTGAAAGTAAAAAGTCTTGAGTATACATTACAGGACACAAGAAAAAGTTGGGAAATGGCTCAAAAGCACTTGTAAGAATTAGAATAGGCAAAGCAATGTTTCTTTCTCTTGTATTATAAGGAAAATGATTTTTAATCAGGACTCACTTAAAAGTATACTAAAACTCTTGTAAAGACATCAATCAAGATGATATATCTGTCTAGCATCTTATCTCCCAGTCACGTTATTTAAGAATCTTTCTTATAGGAAAAACATTCTACTTTTCAGGAAGAGCTGATCCCGTCATCACTGAGATGGAGTCAAGACTTGCACTGTGCCAATCAGAATACCCTACACTCAACTGATTCAGGGATGGCACCCATTCCAAGCCAATTAGACTCCTCCAGAGAGAAAAGTAGTGTTTAAAAAATTTATTTGTTTATTTTTTTAGTATTAAGGATCAAACCCTGTGGCATTCTCCCACTGAGCTACATCCCCAACCCTTCTTACTTATTTTGAGAGAGGGTCTCACTAAGTTGCCCAAGATGGCCTCCAACTTGCAATCCTCCTGCCCTAGCCTCCCAAGTAGCTGGGATTTCAGGCATGCATCATCACATCCAGCTATTTTGTTTTATTTTTTAAATGTAGGAGTGACAGTGAAAGATGGTCCCTTTTAAATGAAATTGCAAAACTGAAAAGATATGAAGTCAGGCCAGCCTACAGCCATGTTGTCCACTTTATGGTCTACCAAAGTAATCAAGGCAAGAAAATTTAACATGAGAAAGATTCAAACACAGATTCCTTATGACAAAATATGAACTCTAGATTCCAACCACATTAAAATCATCTCAGTCCTAGATTATCCAACTAAAGCCAATAAATACCCTTTTTAAACTTAATCTACTTTCAGTTAGGGTTCTGTCATATGTAGCAGGAAGAATCCTAAATAATAATGTCACAAATACTTTTACCTGTATATATAAATCAAGACATTTAGAAACCTCCATCTTGACATTTAGGACTCTGAGGAATATTTATTTTCAGGAAAACTAGTAAGTAGGTATAGTTCTCACTGCTTACATCCATTTAAAAAAATATTATCCTAACCAGGTGTGGTGGCTGTAATCCCAGCACTTGAGAAGCTGAGACAGAAGGATTGCTGCTAGTTCGAGGCCAGCCTGGGCTACATAGTGAGTTCAAGACCAGTCTGAACTGCATAGCAATACCCTGCCTCAAAATAAATAAATAAATAAATAAATAAATAAATAAATAAATAAATAAATAAATAAAATATTACCCTAACCTGTCTTTTTAGGGGTTGTATTAAAGGATTTATATTTTTAAAATCTTTTATTCTTAAATACACAAAAGTTAAATGTACACATTAATGAAGTATTGATTATGAAGTAAAAGCAAGTCATTATAAAGGACTCACAAGGAACACCCAGACTAAGAAAGAGAATGTGTCAATATCCTTGAAGATCCCTATGCCCTTTTTTAGTTATGATCCCTCAGTTTCTCCGTAGTAAAACCACTATTCTGACTTTAACAGTAATCACTTCATTGGTGTACTTTATAATTTTTCCATCTATATAATACCCTAAAAACAGTTTAATTTCACCTGTTATCGAATCTTATACAAAACAAACTCATACAGAATGTAATCTTTTTTTTTTTTTTTTTTGGTACCGGGAATCAAATTCAGGGCCTCGTACTTGCCAGGCAGGCACTGTGCCACTGAGCTATATCCCCGGCCCCCAAATATAATCTTATACTTTCCTCTTTAACTAAGTCTTACAATGTTTCATTCACAGCAACCTATGAAGGGTAGAACATTCATACAAATACAATGCAGTGTATTCATTTTAATGTTTCATTATAGATCTAATATTGGAATTCTAATAGTGGACATTTGAGTTGTTTCAATGTTTTGACTATTATAAACACTGATCCTAGAACAATTCTAGTCCATATATTTTGGTGTAGACATGCAAGGTATTTCACTAAGGTACTGAAGTATATCTAGAAGTGGAATTGCTAGGTATGGATATCTTTATCAGAAAAAGCCAAATTGGTTTCCATAGGAGTTGTGCCTAATGATAGTTCTGTTTTTAATTCAATAGTTTTAAATATTTTACATTATTCAAATGTAATCCTTTCTGCAGCTAAAAGCTTCTACACATGCCAGTATCAGTATGTGTATAATAATTTAACCTTAAAAATAAGCATGATTTTCTGAATATCTAAAACTAGTATTTGTTCCCTTTAAGAAGAAAAATTAAAACTATTTAACAATAAATACAGTACAACAATATACTGGATAAAAATTTTATATCATTTTTTAATAAATGACCTTTATAATGATTTACTATTCCTCAAGATAAGCAAAAACAAACATAAAATGATAACATTAAAGATTATTATTACATATTTAATATCAAAAGCAGTTGGAAATTCTAATAGTTATAAGCAGTCTGTGCTATATTATTTTCCAACTATAAATGATAAATTTCTCAAAATTTCATAAATAGATACAACATCATCTACTGTGATAAACATTTAATTCTTTCAGTGCTTAAACTACCACACGTTACAAAGCTCCAGTGTCAAGCATCTAGAGCTTTCCAAGGAGAAGCTAATTAGTTTTTACAACTATTGAACACACTTTCAGTTTTGGTCTTTCTTTCCTCTTAGGCAATGAATGTGAAATATAAACCACCAGGGTGAGGAAAGGACAGCATCCCAAAGAAAAGCAAGTTCTGACAGTGATTAATACAGGGTTTCAAAAGGATGTCTGGCAGGAAAAAAAGCAATAGCTTATGTAACAGACAAAAAATTAGTCAGCAAGACCCTAATAATGTATCTCCTTGGAACAAGAGATAGTGTATTTGATGAATTGTTTAAGATAGTCTGTATTCTTCCACCTGTTTAAACAGTGGAAACAAAAATAAAGGGGAAAAGCCTCTCAGTTAAGTTCTGTTGTTCAAATTGCCTGATGAATGGGTTGGGCAGTTAATGGAACATGCTGATTAACAGAACTGTCACACATAATGTCAATTAAAAATTAGACTATGCTTTCCATTGACACTATGCTGAATATCAGATGTTAATCTTTCCATAAGGATTCTAAAAGCATTTCTATAGTTCAAATTATTTTTATAAGCCATGGCAACAATTGAATAATTTTATTAATGTAGATAGTAAAAGGCTAGACTGAACTTTTGTCTTCTTGTGACATATTTTGGGAGCTATTTTATTGGATAAGTTCACAAAGACTAAGTTGTCATGTGGGCCTTATTATAGTAGAATGGATAATGCAGAAAAAATTCTAGGTATTTGAGTTTTCTAGTTATTTGACTCACTCTCTCTCTCCTTATAAGGTCTAGGTGTAGGATGTGTTTACAAATATAATTACAAACTCCAAATTAAGCCTCTCAGAAATCCCAGAACAGATTCTTCTCATTTAACTTTAATCAACTCATTATAATGTGTTAAATAGGAGTAGAGGTCAAACTGGGCATAGTGGCACTCGCCTGTAATCCCAGCACCCAGGAGGCTGAGGCAGGAGGATCATCACAAGTCGAGGCCAGCCTGAGCTATATAGTGAGTTCAAGCCCAGCCTGGGCTACACAGCAAGACCCTATCTCAAAAAAAAAAAAAAAAGGGGGGGGTGTATAGGTCAAATATGACAAAATATGGCATATTCAAATATTATTTTGTTCAACGCAAAGCTACACCACCAGGTTCTCATTAAAGTAACTATAAACGTTTCTTTGAACTTGATGATCATATTCATGTCCCTGCTTACAGTGTCCAGCTCTCCTGAGATCACGACCTCACTTTCAGACGTTAGGTGGGTTTAGTGGTGGAAAAAAGGCCCCTGACAATTTTAACTGTAAAGACTTTAATCATCACAGGGAGTCCCAAGAAAATGGGACGTGGAAATATGAAGGAAAGAAGTGTAACAGAGAGAAGACAGAGACAATCTTTAATAGATGATAATGCCACAGACAAGAAAAATCAACCTCAAAGTGACGGGAAGTGAATAATCACAAGAGAAACACTGTGCTTCACTATTACTTGAATCAGGTTATCAGAATTAGGACAACAAATCTACCACAAATGTTTTTCATTTTCAGAATGCCAAACTCAAAGGAAATGCTTCAGTTTTTAACTCACTAGGACTCTCTGTTGCATTAGACACTGTGCAGTGATTTCTCCCTATTAAAAATCTGAATTTGCTCGAGGATTCTACTTCCTCATCAGCCATTTAAATGTCTGGTGTTCTGGGGCTTTACGCCACTCCTCTTAGTCCATTTAGTCTTCTACTCTCGTGATTTCAGCTTTGATTTCTCCCCCAGCATCTATCAGTCTTCACTATCATTTCTGGATGCTCTTCTCAAATGTCTCAAAATTTCCCAAACTAAAAGAATTCAAAGCAAAACTCATCACCAACTCCCGAACTTGTTCCTGCACTCAATCTCGATAGGTGTATTTTCTGTCTCAGCTCAAAATATCACAGTCATCCAGTCACCCCAAAGACAGAAAACTAGGCATGTCACCTTTGACCTTTCCTTTGCCAATCCATCTACAAAAATGTATCAATTTTGCCTCCTGAATGTTTCTTAATTCTGCTTATTTTCTCTGGGTCTCAATATCTCTCATTTAGATTGATATTTTCTAACCTGTCTCTCTACTGCTGTTTGTTCTCTTCAATTCCACCCTCTAAATGAGTATACTAAGAATTTTTCTGAAATGAATGTTTGTCTATATCATCCCCTTGCTTCAAACCAATCAATGAATCATTAGCTTTCAAAGAAAGCCCACATTTTTGACATGATTATAGTCTTCATAATTTAGTCCCTGCCTATCTCACCATCTTTACCTCATAACACTTCCTGCATATAAATCCTTTAGTAAACTGTAACTCCACATTGTTCCCTTTGTGTACACTGCCCTTTTGTTTCTATACATTTGCTCTTGTTCCTCTGGTCTAGAATTTTCTACTCTCTCTGTTTCCTCTTTTGCCTTCCCAACCTCAATTGTCTATGTCTTGGCTATTTAGCCACCTCTTCCAGAAAGATTTTTTTTTTTCTGAAAATTTTGGAAGAACTGGGTTGGGGAATACAGCTCTCTATTTTCTTACCCTATGTTTCACTTTGACTTAGCATACTATAAGTTCTCTAGTGAGCGTGTGTTATTTTTGTCATCAGAAAAATCAGTAACAACACAGAAAAAAGAATAAAACAAGTTTATACCTATCTTATCTGTACCCCATCCTGGACTGTAAGATGTTTGAGAAGACAGACTATAAATGATTCATCTTGTAATCCCACTTCCTAGCCCAGTACCTAGCAACTGACTCAATAAATGTCCTGTTAATGACTGAGAGGAAAGAAATATATAAAAATAAATCATAGAAAAGATAAAAGACTTCCTTGCCATAGTATAGTAGTTCAAAGTAGTCTAAGGTATTTGACCAGTTATTCTGATTTCTTTGTTCTAGAGGGTTCCAGTTTAAAATAACTTCAAATAAGCTATTTATTTGCATCTAGCCAGCAAAATTAATTCTCTTTAAAAACTGTCCTGTTCGGGGCTGGTGAGATGGCTCAGCGGTGTAAGCGCCTGCCTGGCAAGCACAAGGGCCCGAGTTCGACTCCCGGAACCCACATACGAAAAAAGGACTAGTGATATCGCTCAGCGGCACGGGCACCTGCTGGTGCACAAGGTCCTGAGGTCAACCCCCGGCACCCACAAAAAAAACAAAAAAAAAAACTGTCCTGTTCTTGACATTAGATCTCTTTATCACCCAAGGTACATTTTAAAAAAGATATCCCATGTGTAATCTTCAACAGGTAAATAGGAAATCAGAAGGAAATAAAAAAACAAGTAGAAAATAAAATAAACTTGGTAGCACTGTGCTATTTATCACTTGGAAAATTACTTACATGTAACAGCAATACAGCAGCAAGAAAAGACTGTCCTTGACAGTACCCAATGTCTTCATCAAACACAGAGTATGCCTAAAGAAAAGATGAAGAAAAACAAATGCTGTAAATATTCACAGCTTTTAACCTAAGCATTAGTTCACATCAGTTTCCTGCTTGTGCCTGTGGCAGGGCTGTCCACCACAATTCCACTGATTTTTCAACTTAAATTTGTGTAACACTGGGAACAGCAGGATCCCCCAAAGAGGCTGTATGTTTCCTAAAGCAGTCCTAGATATCCCAATAACCAAGTTCATCATTAGAACTTGAAAATAAAGACATGCTCAGAGCCTGAAATTAATCTTAAATGAGCAAAGGGTGGGGAAGGATACAGGGGTTCTAAGATTGTTATGAAAATTCTAAGACGTCCCTTTGAAAGTGTAGTGCAGCTCCACTGTTCTGAGAGACAAAGAACTTCTTTATGGTGTAAGTAGGACAAATGTAGAAACAAATGTTAGTCTTGATGCTATACTCACTTCGCTCAATGTTAACAGAAGCCATCTACAACCTTCTAAACTACTCTCCCATTTTCCATGAGGCTGAAGAAGAAAAATGGCTCCTCTCATCTATAACTGCTGGAGCAAGACAGAATTATTTAGTACTGCCTGGGCTGTATGCAGGATGGCTGGTAGTGCCACATGCCCATCTATGCCCGCTACTGCAGATGCTCTGGCTATCCCATATTGCTTCCAGGCTGGCTGGAAGATAGCCAATCCCCTGCCCATTCATAGGAGATATAGCCCTCCTTGGGAAGTAAAACCATACCACTCGACTTGACATTCACCTCTTTGTCTCAGAGGAAAGGAAATAAGGTTGTATGTTTAGTATACACTAACTAGTACTTCAATCATCTAGATTTGTAATTTAAAGATACCTTATGCTGGTTTTTAGGAGACTGAATCAGCAGGTGGAATGTGGTGACTACAGAATAATGAACAGGAGTTAAAATTAGAAAAAAAAATTTTGGGCTGGTGAGATGGCTCAGTGGCATGAGCACCTGCCCGGCAAGCGCGAGGTCCTGAGTTCGACTCCCGGAACCCACATTAAAGGAAAAAAGGGCCGGTGACATCGCTCAGCAGCACAAGCACTTGCTGGCAAGCGCGAGGTCCTGAGGTCGACTCCCGGTACCCACATTAAAAAAAAGAAAAAAGAAAAAAGAATAAATGTGGCTGCACCTAAAATTTTTTTTCTTTTTTTTTTTTTTTTTTTTTTTTCCTTCATGTGGGTACTGGGAGTCAGGACCTCTCACTTGCCAGGCAGGCACTTATTCCGCTGAGCCATCTCACCGGCCCAGCCACATTTATTCTTTTTTTTTTTTTTTTTTTTTTTTTTTTTTAATTTTAAAGAGAAGAAAAAACAAAACAAATCAAAAAAAGAGGGCCGGTGAGATGGCTCAGCGGCATAAGCGCCTGCCTTGCAAGCGCGAGGGCCCGAGTTCGACTCCCGGATCCCACATACGAAAAAGGGGCCGGTGATATCGCTCAGTGGCACGGGTGCCTGTTGGCGCGCGAGGTCCTGAGGTCGTCCCCCCGGTACCCACAAAAAAAAAAAAAATAAAATAAACAAAAAAAGAACAAATTTTCAAAACAACATAATATGAGGGTAACAATGGTCAATGCATTACATATTATTATCTTTAAGTTAGTTATTCAGGGTACCAGACATTAGCATTCAATTGTCCAAACATTATTGGCTCAAACCTTACTCTTCAATGAACTAAGTAAAATTGGTAGTGTATCTATCTTAACCATCTTATATATATATACAATTTTTTTTCCCTTTCCCTTCTTTCTTTTCCCTATTCCAGTCTCTCTTTCCTATTGACCAGTTTCTTTTTGATTCACCGTGTCTATTGTACATTTTGGATCTTATTTACTCTTTCAGTTTCTCATACTAGTGAGACAATACGATGCTTACACATGTGCGTCCGGTTTATTTCACTTACGAGTATTTTCTCGAGTTGCATCCATTTACCTATAAAAGTCTCCAGTTTATCCTTCTTTATGGCTGAATAGTACTCCATTGTATAAAAATACCACATCTTTCTTATCCATTCCTCAGTTGATGGGCATTTGGGTTGTTTCCAAGATCTGGCTATTACAAATTGTGCTGCTATAAACATGGGTGCACATATATCGCTGTGGTACAATGTTTTTAATTCTTCTGGGAAGATGCCCAGAAGGGGAATAGCTGGGTCAAATGGGACCTCCAACCCTAGTTTTTTGAAGAATCTCCACACAGACTTCCACAGTGGCTGTACCAGTCGACACTCCCACCAACAGTGAAGAAGGGTTCCTTTTTCCCCACAGCCCCTCCAGCATTTGTTATTAGTTGATTTCTTTATAGTAGCCATTCCTTCTGGGGTGAGATGGTATCTCAGTGTTGTTTTAATTTGCATCTCTCGAATGACTAGTGATGTTGCACATTTTTTTGTATATTTATTTGCCATTAGTATTTCTTCATCTGAGAAATGTGTATTCATCTCAGATGCCCGTTTTTGGATTGGGTCTTTAAATTTGGGAGGTCTGATTTTTTTGAGTTCTTTATATGTTCTCGATAGTAATCCTTTGTCTGAGGAACAGCTGGCAAACATTTTTTCCCACGTTGTGGGTTGTCTTTTCACTCTGTTGGTGGTTTCTCTTGCTGTGCAAAAGCTTTTTAATACGATGAGATCCCAGTTATTGATTCTTTGGGATAGTTCCCGTGCGGTTGAGTTTTTATTCATAAAGTCTTTGCCTACACCAATGTCTTCAAGGGATTTACCTATCCTACCTTCCAGCACATTTAATGTTTCTGTTTTAATATTTAGATCTCTGATCCATTTTGAATTTAGTTTAGTGCATGGTGAAAGATATGGGTCTAGTTTTAATCTTTGGCATGTGTAGAGCCAGTTTTTCCAGCACCATTTATTAAAGAGGCTATCTTTCTTCCAGTGAATGTGTTTGGCACCTTTGTCAAAGATAAGGTGGCTTAGTATGTCTGGGGTTGTTTCAGCATCTTCTAATCTGTTCCATTGATCTTCAGGTCTGTTTTTTTGCCAGTACCACACTGTTTTTATCACAGTAGCTTTATAGCATAATTTCAAGTCGGGGATTGTGATGCCCCCTGCCTTGCCTTTGTTGCCCAGAATTGCCTTTGCTATTCTAGGTCTCTTCTGATTCCAAATGAATTTTAGGATTGTTTTCTCTAATTCTGTGAGATATGCTGTTGGAATTTTGATTGGAATTGCATTAAATCTGTATAACAATTTTGGAAGTATGGCCATTTTCACTATATTGGTTCTTCCTATCCAGGAGCAAGGGATATCTTTCCATTTTCTGATATCCTCTTCAATCTCTTTTTTCAGAGTACTGTAGTTTTCAGTGTATAGGTCTTTTACATCCTTTGTGAGGTTGATTCCTAGGTATTTCATTTTTTTGGATGTTATTGTGAAAGGTATTGTTTCCCTAATTTCTCTTTCAGTAAATTTGTTATTTGTGTACAGGAAGGCTATTGACTTTTGAATATTGACTTTGTATCCAGCTACACTACTGAATTTGCTGATTAAATCTAGCAGTTTTTTAGTGGAGTTTTTGGGGTCTTCTGTGTAGAGTATCATGTCATCAGGAAATAATGATAATTTAACTTCTTCCTTTCCAATCATTATTCCCTTTATTTCTTTCTCTTGTCTAATCGCTCTGGCTAAAGTTTCCAGAACTATGTTGAATAAGAGTGGGGACAGTGGACATCCTTGTCTTGTTCCTGATTTTAGAGGGAAGGCTTTCAGTTTTTGGCCATTTAGTATAATATTGGCTGTTGGTTTGTCATAGATAGCTTTTACCAGGTTGAGATAAAGACCCTCTATTCCAATTTTCTGTAGGGTTTTTATCATGAAAAGGTGCTGGACTTTGTCAAAAGCTTTTTCTGCATCTATTGAGATGATCATGTGATTTTTGTGTTTGGTTCTGTTAATATGGTGTATTACATTTATTGATTTACATATGTTGAACCATCCCTGCATCCCAGGGATGAATCCAACTTGGTCATGGTGTATAATCTTCTTGATGATTTGTTGGATTCTGTTTGCCAGTATCTTATTAAGGATTTATGCATCTATGTTCATTAGGGAGATTGGCCTGTAGTTCTCTTTCTTAGTTGGGTCCTTCTCTGGTTTTGGTATCAGGGTAATGCTTGCTTCCAGGAATGAATTTGGGAGTATTGCTTCCCTTTCAATTTCATTAAAAAGTTTGAGAAGTAGTGCCAGCCACATTTATTCTTAAAAGACAAACATCCCAAGAGTGCTGTTTGAATCCTGGACATATATAATATCCCATATATCCCACCAAATGTAGTGTGTTTTATTTTAATGAAGGAATTTCCACTTAATTTGCTTAATACAATGCATTGTGATTTTGTAAGTATAAAAACTATTTCTGTCCAGGGAAATGGTTATCAAAGATTACTAGGAAGGGTTACAAAGAACAGTAAGTGTGGTATCTCCCATCTATCAAAATAGAGTGCAGGGTTTGGGACTCTCTGTTGTTTTTGGAAGTGGGGGGCACTAGGGATTGAGCCCAGGGTCTGGCACACTCTGGACAAGTGTTCTACCACTGTGCTGCATCCCCAGCCCTAGGGAATTCTTAAATTATTTTAAAAAAATTTTTAAAAATATGACATAATCAATGCAAGCATGTATTTTAATGCAATAATTCCTTGAGTGGGGGCATTATATAATCCTGCTGCTCCAGGATTCTTTTCTTTTTTTTTTTTTTGAGACAGAGTCTCACTCTGTAATTCAGGCTGGCTTTCAACACTTTTTCACTATGTATCATCACAGTCTCAGACTTCAAGTTGTACTACAAAGCTACAGTAATAAAAACAGCATGGTATTGACCAAAAAAAAAAAAAAAAAAAAAAAGAAGAACAAGAAGATACTATCTTTGACAAAGGAGCCAAATCCTTTCACTGGCAGAAAGATAGCCTCTATACTATTATTATTATTTTTTTGGTACCGGGAATCATACGCAGGACCTTGCACTTGCCAGGCAGGCGCTTGTGCTGCTGAGCTACATCCCCAGCAAGATAGCCTCTTTAATAAATGATGTTGAGAAAACTGGCTACCTGCATGAAGAAGATTGATTCTAGACACAAATCTATCACCATGGGCTAAACTAAAACCAAAATGGATCAAAGATCTAAATATTAAAATAGAAACAATCTGCTCAAAGATAAAATAGGTAAAACTCTTAGAAGACACAGGCCTAGGCAAGGACTTTCTGAGCTGAAGCACAACTGCACAAGAGATAACACCAACAATCAACAAATGGGATTATATCAAATTAAAAACTTCTGCACAGCAAAGGAAACAACCAACAGAGGAAAGAGACAACCTACTAAATGGGAAAACTTTTTGCCAGCTATTTCTTGGACAGAGCACTAATATCTAGAATACATAAAGAACTCAAATTAACTACCCCCCCAGAATAAAAGACCCAACAAAAAAATGAGCAACAAAGATGAACAGATACTTCTCAGAAGAAGAAATACAAATGGCAAAAACAAAAAACAAAACAAAACAAAACAAAAACCATAAAAAATATTCAACACTTCTGGCCATTAGAGAAATGCAAATTAAAACAACACGGAGATTCTACCTTACACCAGAAAGCATGTCTATCATCAAGAAATCAGATAACAACAAATGCCTGCAAGGCTGTTTGTGTATGTGTGTGAGGGAGGGGGTTTCTTCACTGTTGGTGGGAATGTAAACTAGTGCAACTACTATGGAACTCAGTATGGAAATTCCTCAAAAAATTAAAACTAGAAATTCCATTTGACCCAGCTATTCCCCTTCTAGGTATCCTCCTGAGGATACAGTCATCATATTAGCGTGATACATCCATGCACATGTTTATAGCACACAATTCACAATAGCCAAATGTTGGAAACAGCCTATATGTCCGTCAGTGGATGAATGGATAAAGAAAATGTGGTATTTATACACAGTGGAGTATTACTTTGCCATAAAGAAGAATAAATTTAAGCTATCTGTAGGAAAATGGATGCACATTGAGATTGTAAAGTTAAGTGAAATAAATCAGACACATGAGCTTAAATATTGCATGGTTTCTACATGAGAAACTCAAAATATAAATAAAGAACAAAATTAAAGATAGATAATGGGAAAAAAAAAAAGAGGAACGGAGGAGGTAGAGATGGTAGGGAAAAAATGTAGCTGGGTGGCAGGGAAGGGAAGGGGACTTAAGAATTAAGATGTGTTATGTACAGGTACTAAGTCCTTACTATGAATGCAATCGTTGTGTACTACAAGCATGTATGGATAGAAAAGAAAAAAACTTTTGAAAAAACTTAAAATATGATCACTTATAAACAATGATTTAGTTCTTTTTTAAATAAATCATATTTATTGAAGTACAATTTACATACGGTAATTCAACTTTTGGTCAATATTTTGAGAAACAAAAATTGTGTATGTTGAAGACAAATTCTTCAAGAATCTTTCAGTTCTGTCCCTGTATGAAGCTAAATAATGAGTAAGCAAAATACTTTACTCCATAGAACTATCTTTACTAATATTTGACTTTACATATTCATCCCTTCAGACTCAAACGAACTCAACTCCAGAACCTATATCCATACAGGAATAATCCATAGGCAGCTCTTAGGCATCTTTTACAAAGGCACATTAAAGTCACTGTTCACCTGTTACTCCAAATTCCCGTGCCTGAGATAACCAAGTAACCCTGTTGTCCTCCAAAATTAGTAATAGCATCATCTTCACTTTCAAAAGTTTCCTAGTTAGGGTGGTAAATAGCAAAGCCATCCAATGCCAGACGTGGTGGCACATGCCTGTAATCCCAGCACTCAGAAGGCTGAGGCAGGAGGACTGCTGCGAGTTTCAGGCCAGCCTGCACTACATAGTGAGTTCAAGCCAGCCTGAATTATACAGCAAGATCCTGTCTCAAAAAAAAAAAAAAAAAAAAAGAAAAAAGAAAAAGTAGTGAAACTATCCAATCCACATTAGGACAATAAAATTCTCTAATTTTGTGTCTAAAAAATTGTACCACTATTTTTAAAGTATATCCTGAGAAGATTATAATACTTTACATTTCAGCATTTTCTTTTGGCTTTAACTGCCAGGAATTAATAATAAAATGCATTATTCAACTCTAGAAAATAGCTCATCTCTGGTATCTTATGTATTTATCTATTTTACATGAACTTTAATTTTGAAAACTCTCAGGTTTTTCAGTAAGTAAAAGGGCATTTGCTCCACAGAAAAATCATACTACAGCATATTGTCCTCTTTTAACCTTTTTCTGCTAATGATGGTATTACCACTCTCCTCTAATGAGAAAATACAGATCACTGGAATCATTATCTAATCAATTTGAAAGAAGCTTTTCTTCATTATCACCAATTTCTAGAGCCCTGCCTAATTTTAAAAACTGAAAATTCAACTGACATCTTTTACCTCTTTCTCTTTGTAACAGGATTTATCCTGTTACATTTCTCATGGTTTAATTTGTACTTTTATTCAGAAAGAGAAACTCTGTGTGTGTGTGTGTGTGTGTGTGTGTGTGTGTGTGTGTGTGTGTGTGTGTATGTGTGTACTGGGGATTGAAAGAATACAGAGAATGAAGAAAGAAAAAAGGTGAGGAGTTTTGGAGAATTTCTTCTTATAAGGTGCTCTGTCATTTCCTTTTCCATTAACTAGGAACTCAGGATTGTGCACGAAAGACCTGTTCTGAAAATGATAAGTATATTCTCAAAGCTTCCTCTTACCCACGAGAGATGTCTAAGATGAGACTGCTTAAAACTGTGGTTTCCAAATGCCAATAATGCTCATCAACACTACATAATTTTCCAAAATGTTTGATATCTTTTTATACAAATACATTTAGCATTCTTCAGAACTGTGCTACTTATATGTCTGTTTCTGTTATGAGAAAAGTCCAATAAAAAATGAAGTTCCATGGTGAGAATGAATTCAGTGACTTCACAGCCTGCCTTCCAACTGTAGAGTTGAGGCTAAAACTGTAAATCTGGCCAGGAGTGGTGGCACACACCTGTAATCCCAGCACTCGGGAGGCTGAGGTAGGAGGACCACCGAGAGTTTGAGACCAGCCTGGGCTATAGAGTGAGCTCAAGGCCAACCTTAACTATACAGTGAGACCCTGTCTCAAAAAAACAAAAAACAAAACGAAACAAAACAAAACAAAGCAACAACAACAACAAAAAAAGGCCACTAAAATTGCAAATTAGTAATTCATTAATCTTACTTTCTACAAGTATCTCTTCTGTTTTCGGATTTGGTTAGTAGCAAAAATGACTTTGGAGAGACCAACTCCTAAGTTGGTATTATGACTCACTAATAGATTTTGACGCGGTTTGAAAAACACAGCAACTTTTCCTTGGAGTTCTTCGAAGTCCTGCTCTGCTTTATTCTACAGTTTCCCTAATTTAGTTGAATAGGATACTCTCTCTATTCAAAATATGCCTGTCTTTATACCTTACCATTCCCTACTGCTCACTTTAATTACTTCTGTAGCTAGCTGCCTAGGTTAACTTTTGAAAACCATCTGGCTCTCACTTCTGGAAACAAAAGAGAAGCTCCCATTGGACCAACCTTCCCCAATAACAAATTTAAACTGTACCGGGAAAAATGTACAAAACATCTACCTGAGCTAGGCATAGTGGCACATGCCTGTAATCCCAGCACTTGAGAGGCTGAGGCAAGAGGATTACCTTGAGTTTGAGGCCAGCTTGGGCTACAAACTGAGTTCGAGGCCAGTCTGAACTACAAGGCAAGATACTGTCTCAAAAAACCTAAATAGGCCAGGGATATAGTTCAGTGGCACAAGCACCTGCCTGGCAAGCAGAAGGTCCTGAGTTCAATTCCCCATACAAAATAAAAAATAAAAACAAAAACAAAACCCTAAACAACAATTAAACTACCCAAGAGAACTGAACAAATGAACAAAAATGGGCCGAAACTAGATGAGAGAATGAATACATCTGGAAAAAGAGATGACAATGGGTAAAATTCTCATTCTTTATGACTCTTGCCAGAGTCAGGTTCTAGTAGTTCACACTGGAGTGGCTAAAACTTAAGATTAAGAATTGTAGCTTTACAGGTTTGAAAAACCAGAGAACATACTGAGATGATCATAGCAGCTAGAAAGTGGGAGTGGAATTTTTGGGTAAAAGCAACAGAACCACTTATACGAAGGTCTATAATGAGTTAAAACAATATATGGTAAAAAGAAAATCAAAACAGGGATTGCTTCTGCGAGAAGGGTCAGGGATTGACTGGAAAGTCATGAGAAAACTTTGATGTCTTGGATTGTAAAGACACACTATTTTTTTTCTTCCTTCCTTCCTTCCTTTTTTTTTTTCCCCTTCAGTGCTAGGGATCAAACCACATGCCTTCCACATGCCAGACAAGTGCTCTACCACTAAATCACATCTCCCTCCCTATACTATGTTTATCAAAATAATGAAATGCCGTTCTTCATGTTTGTGCATTTAACTGAAAGTAAATTTTACCTATAAAAGTAACTGTTTAACAGATCCTGAACTATTTCATAATATATATGTTGCAATATTTAGACATAGGTATACTGATGTCCATAACTTTGAAATGGCTTAAAATATTAAGATGAACTGAATAGAGGGTATGTAGATAGAAAGATATATGATTAACAAAATGCTAATTGTAGAATCTAAGTGGTAGATTTATCTATAGATTTAAAAACTTCACAGTAGCAGTTGGGGGAAAGTTTCTGTGGCTGTACCTATCTGCTCTAGCCCACAGATTACTGACTAAATTCCCAGAAGTCCTTTACATCATCATTTAGAAGGCCAATATTTACTAAGAGCCTACTATGTATCAAGCACTGTGCTTAGTAAAGCAGCTACAAAGATGAAAGACATAGTCTAGGTTCTCAGCTCCTCACCACAGTCTCGTGGAACAGATCAGCAAGTACAATGAAAAAGTCTACAGTGAGAGCAGTGCTGACAGATATATGGAAGGTCAGAGGGAAAAGAGGCAGGAACTAAGTCATAGCGCAGGGAGCAGAATTAAAGGCAAGGAAAGCATTGCAGTCAAGGTAGTGTCTTCACCCTAAAAAAGCGGGTATGACCATAATAGCTACAACACTGGTCTTGTGTTCTTAGCAGAAGAACACAGAGACTCTTCAGAAAATGCAGGAGAAGAGTATATGCAAAAGCAATAAAAAGTCCAACACATTTATAATATGCCAGACTGTGATAAGCACTTTTCTATGTCTCGTTTTATCCTCACGAAATTCTATGTGATGAGAAAAAGTAAGGTTCAAAGAGGATTACTAACTCGGGCAAAGTCACATAGCTAGTACGGGATAGAGCCAGGGTTTATTATTAAATCTGTCTGAATGCAGAGACTACACCCTCAATACTTTTACTATATTATGTAGAGTATCTCTGTGCAGAATTATTCTTCTTAGATATTTATGTGCTTGTGTCCATAGAAGATGGAAGGAGCCACATTCTGATTACCCTTTGGGTTCAATAAAAACGGAGAAAAGGACTCAACATTCTCAAGGAACAATGATGATCTGATCAAGAGCAGGTTAATCCTTCTCCTTTTGTGTCTTCTGCATTTAGGGAAAAAGGACTTTGTATTTATTTACATAATATATTTATTGCCAAGCCGATCACAACCTAGAATTCAGGTATAAAAACACAGTGGGTAAGGTTTAATCTTGGTACTATGACGTTAAGTTCTCCTTAATAAAATAAATATGCAAGACACTTAATGTGCTCGCTTCAGCATCACATATACAAAAACTGGAACACACCTGACATTTTTGCCTTGGAAGTTAATTATTACCCCCTAATAGGAATGCTAAAGGAGTTAGCTTTCAGTCACTGTGACAAAATACCCTAGTAAAATAACTTAAATGCGGGAAGGTTTAGATTCTGAGGTTTTAGTTCATATTGACCTGGCTCCATTGTTTCTGGGCCTGTGGTAAAGCAGTATATTATGGTGGAGGGTGTTGTGTACCAAAGCTGCTCACCTCATGGTGGCCAGGAAGGAGAGATGGGGGAGGAAGAGAGAAAGGTAGGAAGGAAGGAGGGAGGAGGGAGAGGAAGGAGGGAAAGGGGGACAGAGACAGAGAGAGACAGAGAGAGAGAGACAGACAGAGACAGGGAGGGAGAGAGAGAGAGAGAGAGAACAGGCTTCCTCCTTCTGCATTTGTTCCAACCAGGCCCCAGCCCATTGAATGAAGGGTGCCACCCACATTCAGGGTGTCTCCCCCTCAGTTTGCTGTCCCACATGCTAAATGTCTCTGGAAACATCCTCATAGCAACACCCAGAAATGTACTTTACAGTTTCCTAGATGTTTCTCAACTCAATCAAGCTGATAATGAGGATTAATCATCACCCTAACATTGAAAATGGACTTCCAACAGAAAGTTGGACTTTCTTAGCCAACCCCAAAGACATAATAATGACTACTGCTCTCAGAAATTTGTAAGGAATGCTTTTAGTCTTAGTGCTAGATTAGGTCTGTTTTGTTTTTGTTACTGGGGATCAAATCCAGAGCCTTGCACGTGCCAGCAAAATGCTCTACCAATAAGCCACATCCACAGCTCAGACATACTTATCTACAACTCTCTTTCCTCTCAATCACTCCCCCATAGAAAAACCTTTGGTAGGGTGGTACAGAAAATACTGTTTGGTATATTTCTCTTTAGAAGTAGAAATGGGAATATGCAATATCAGCACACGTAACAACAGACATGCTTACGTATGAGAGAAGATTCGCAGGAAGAATGAAAGGGATATCAAAAGATGTTCTTTAACCACAGAGACAGGTTGCTGCTATGTGGGCATGCAAGAATGGTTCAAACTTCTAAAACAGATCACTGTTCAGCTCCTTGGTACTGCTAAAGTAACCAACATATTTGCTAATTTACTGGCTATTGAAAAAAAAGTAGTTAAATCCACCAGCTTTAACTGTGACATACAGATGTTCCTCCAAATTCTAACAGAAATATTGAGCTGTCATGATTTTTTCAGTACAAATCTAAGAACAATACTAAGGACAACAGTAACATGGACTTTGTTCTTCCTTTAAAAGGAGCTTGACATTTATGTAAAGCATTTTACCATTTATTACATAAACTTCTCCACCTATCACCTACAACAAGCTTCTATAAACATGAGGTCAAAGCAAAAAAAAAAAAAAAAAAAAAAAAAAAATTCAGCCTTTGGATTATTCTTGACATGAGTAGCCCTTAAATTAGTATGTCAGAAGAACAACGCAGTATAAAATATGTGGAATAAATGGAAGCAAGGACAAAAATTGTATGATCATTTCAATAGATTCAAAAATAGCCTTTGACAATTCCAACATCTCTTCATGAATAAAAAAGACCACTGAAGAAAATAGGCATAGAAGGACCTTATCGCAACATGATAAAAGCCATTTATGACAATCTTACTGCCAACACCATATTAATTAGGGAAAAACTGAAAGCTTTCCTTTTAAAATAAGGAACAAGACAAGGATATTCAATATCACCACTCCTGTTAACTCCAAACTTAAGCCAGGGGAATCAGGCATGAGAAAGAAAGAAAAGGGATATGTATAGGAAAGAAGGACATCAAACTATACTTACTCACAGATGACATGATCCCTTATATAGAAGACTCAAAAAATTTCACCAAAAGACTCCTAGAACTAAGAAGCAAATTCAGCAAGATAGCAGGATACAAAGTCAGGATACAAAGTCAACACACAAAATCAACAGCAGTCCTGTACACCAATAATGAATACATTGAGAAAGAAATTAGGAAAACAATACCATTCACAATAGCATCAAGAAAAAACTGAACACTTAGCAATTAACCTAACCAAGGAAATGAAAGACCACTATAACCAAAAGACAGTACTCTGAAAAAGGAGATTGAAGATTCCATATAAATCTGATACAGAGAAGAGACCCAGAATTGCAAAAGCAACCCTGGGCAACAGAAACAAAGCAGAAGGCATCACATTTCTGGATTTCAAGTTATACTACAAAGCTAGAGTTAAAAATTACATAGTACTGGCACAACAGTATAGTACTAACAGACATGCAGATTGATGGAACAGAACAGAAGATGCAGAAACAACCCCAGACACATTAAGTCATCTAATCTTTGACAAAGGAGCCAAAAGCATACACTGCAGGAAAGAGCCTCTTTCACAAATGGTGCTGGGGAAACTGACTACACACATGCAGAAGACTGAATTTAAATGCATTCAACATACTACATAAAAATGGATCAAAAACATAAATATTAAAATGAAATAACCAGTTAATTTGCTGGAAGATAAAACAGGTAAAACTTCTGAAGACATAGACCCAGGAAAGCTCTTTCTGAATAGAACCCCAATTGCACAAGAAATAGCATCAAGAATCAACAAATGGCATTATATCATATTAAAAAGCTTCTGCACAGCAAAGGAAACAACCAAAAGAACAAAGAGACAACCTAGAGGATAAGAAAACATTTTGCTAGCTACTCCTCTGACAGGGGACTAATATCTAGAATATAGAAAGAACTCAAAAAATTATACCCTTCCAAATGAAAGACCCAATCAAAAAATGGGCAACTGAAATGAATACACATTTCTCAGAATAACTACATGAAAGCCAATAACTACATGAAAAAAATGCTCATCTATGGCCATCACAGAAATACAAATTAATAAAACCTTTATATTCCATTTTACTCCAAAAAGAATGGCTAACATAAAAAAAAAAAAAAATCAAATAATAACAAACACCGACCAGGCTGCTGGGAAAAAGGCACCCTTCTGCATTATTGGTAGGAATGGAAACTGGTACAACTACTATGAAAATTATGGAAATTCCTCAAAAAACTAAAACTAGAAATTCCATTTGACCCAGCTATTTCCCTTCTAGGTATCTTCCTAAAAGAATTAAAAATATCATACCACAGTGATTTATGCACACCCATGTTTATAGCAGCACAACTCATAATACCTAAATCTTTGAAGTGTCATATATATCCATCAGCAGATGAATGGATTTAAAAATGTGGTACTGGGCCGGTGAGACAGCTCAGCGGCATAAGCACCTGCCTGGCAAGTGCGAGGTCCTGAGTTCGACTCCCGGTACCCACATAAAGGAAAAAAAGGGCTGGTGATATCGCTCAGCAGCACAAACGCCTGCTGGCAAGTGTGAAGTCCTGAGTTTGACTCCCAGTACCCATTAAAAAAAAAATAGTATTTATACACAATGCAGTACTACTCTGCCACAAAGAAGGACAAATTTGAGGCATTTGTAGGAAAATGGATGCACCTTTCGACTATAGCATTCAGTGAAATAAATCAGAAATACTAGTTTAAATATCACATAACTTCTCTTTATAGCAATCCAAAGTATGAATGATTAAACAAAATAAAAGATAGACAATAGGAAACAGGGAGAGAGATCCTTTGCAAGTAGGAAGGAGATCTAGAGAAGGAGGGAGGGGAGAGAAAGGAGGGGAAGGGGAATAAAAAGAACTAAGATATGTTACATACATGCAATTACTCCCTAAGATGAATGTAAACATTATATAGTGTAACATGTACTAATAAAACATAAATAGAAAAAATTAGTCATTAGCAATCATTCATTCAGTGATTGTATTAAGGTTTCACTTTGAGTGGCAACTCCAGAATACAAATATATAAAAGACACATATCAAGCCTTCATCAGAGTTTAAGGTAATGGTTAAAATAGCAAAGTAGATATCCAAAGAAAATTACTCTTCCTACAGGTAACTGTGCATACACACATTTGATACATAATGTTCACAGTAGTTATACTCTATGAACTTGCACTCAATCAATCGTCAATACTGAATTAATGTTCCCGGGGAATAGCAGGTTAGGCTCCTGTGCACCTCTGGTCATAACATTTTCAGCAACCAGTCAAGACATAACTTTGTTCTAAGCGTGTTTACGTTTAAAGATGCCTTATTTATGATATATTGTTGAACTCACAAACAACAGAAGTATAACTCATGCCTCAACGATGCTCCTTTACACATCGTTTTTCTATAAGGTACATCATAGCCTCCTAGTGCTTAGCAACACTAGATAGCAGTTCAGCACTATAGTTTGGGGTATTTTAAACAGCAAAAGCACCAATGAAAAGCACAAAAATGTAAAAATATGGCAATAAGTACACTGTGATACTTGTTTACAGTATGGCATTTGAAACAAGAAGTCACAGCATTGAATTGTTCTTCCTGAGCTTAGAATATGTGTATCAATGACTAATGTTTCTTGATATTGCTTATTTATGTCACTGAATGACCTGAGAAAGCAATCAAGCAAACTTAACAACAAAAATACCATGAATGCTGATTTCGAGGTTCCAAATAAATTTTAGCAAGTAGGCAAGACTCCAAGTACAGAATCCATGAATAGTGAAGATTCACTGTACCTGTACGTAACATGATTGTATATATATTTTGTGTATATATATATCCATATTCATAATTAAGCTGAAATAGTTAATCTGTCACTAGCCTATAAAAATAAATCAATACAAAGTGTTTTTAATTAATAAAACCAAAATTTTACTGATTAGAACAATGAATCATTAGTTTTAGGTTCCAAATATTGAAAAAATCAAGTAAAACATTAATGTAGATATATTCCAAGACTACAATTTCACATTTAAAATTTTATCTATAAATGAATACTTTTATTAAAATGTTTCAGGTACCCAATATTCTTCATCATATTCCTTCTCCCTGAAGGCTTTAGAATCATTACCAATTACATGTTTTCTTATTCCTTTGGTACTTAGTACAGGTAGTCCAGAGTTTCCTCATAGATTGGGTGATGTGGGAAAAAACAGTCTTGTGCAGCCTGTTGATGCTTCTATAGCTGCCAAGGAGCATGCCTTGTGCCTGAACATTTTTAAAGCAGTACTAGAAGTGAAATCATGACTAAAAAGAGTTTAAGAAAGAGTAGGAGCAGAGGAATTAGAGAAAATACACACAAATCTTTTGAGGATTTTTTTTGATAAAGAAAAACAAGTGTTTTTATCTGTAACAGAAAAGTAATAATATTAGCCACCATATACATTTACATGAGGAATAAACACAATGTCACATACAATGAAATGCTGAATAAATGCTAGCAATTGCAGGCTGATATCAAGGAGAACTTCTGTGTTCTTTCAAATTTATCATTTATCACCAGTAGGAAGGAATATAGAGCTTTCTGGATGGGGTCTTACTCATTACTAAAATTCTTATTGATTCTAAGACTCAGAGCTTTCCTAAGAATGATCAAGTTTCTATAGGAATCCGAATCCACCAACTTATTCACTACCTTCTGTGCACTCTGTGAAGGCAGATATACCAATGTAGGTCTAAGACATCTTTGCAAAGTCTTATAAATAAAACACATGAAGAACAGAAAGGGTAATAAAATTCATCTTTAAAAAGTCATTAAGCTTCCCATTCTATTCATGAAGCCATTAATCAGAACAAGAGAAACATTTACACAAAGGGGTGGCCTGGTATGGGATGTTACATCCTAACAAGGCTGACAAGACCATCCATGTAGGGAAGTGGGTGCCCAAAAACGGAGAATCAGTGCATGAAAAGATGAGGGAGTCCATGCAGACTGCCACTCAGGCACAGGTGTTACAGCCTGACTATAGTAAGGAGGGCATGTGCGTGCAAAAGGAGTGGAAGCAGAAATGGGAGATTGGTAACATGAAGATACTGTCAAAATAACAAATATATTAAGGATAATGGGAACTGTGTTTTTTACTTCAAAAAGGGGAGATACAAATATGGGAGGGGAGAACACTAAAATTAATCCCTGGTGCTGGATTACAATTAGAAGTGTTGCTATGATTTTATAAGTTTTCAACTCATAGAGGTAGATATAGAAATAAAGAGGGCAGCGACATCAGCAAAAAAGCACAACAAGGATATCCGAATATCCTCCCTAATAGCACAAAATATGCTGAAAATATTAGGAACCAGGCACTACAGTAGGAGGTGAGCTGCAGGATAGCAGCTGAGCTTTTTCAGTATTTACAGCCATTCCCCCTTGCTCACATCACCATGTGAACTCTGCCTCCTATGGGATTAGAACCTCATAGGAGTACGAATTCTACTGTGAATTGCACATATGAAGGATCTAGGTTGTGTGCTCCTTATAAGAACATAATGCCTGATGTTTTCAGGTGGAACTGAGGCAGTGATGCCAGTGCTGCTAACATTAGCAGAGAAGTCTGACTGCCCAGAGATCGTAATAAATCAATTGCTTACACACTCATATCCATGAATGGCAGCAAGTGGCAACTTCATCTGGTGGCAGGCTTTAAGTCACAATCAGACACTTACATTAGCCTGCGCAGGCCCACACATTATATTATTTACCACTTCCATCCATGCTCTTTCTTGCAATCTGCGCTTGTCTCAGTCACAGGTTTGGTAAGCCTATAAACTAATCCTAGCCAAAACAAGTTTAAAAAAATCACTGTAGGGGGCCGGTGAGATAGCTCAGTGGCATAAGCGCCTGCCTGGCAAGTGCGAGGTTCTGAGTTCGACTCCCAGAACCCACATAAAGGAAAAAAGGGCCGGTGATATCGCTCAGCGGCACAAGCACTTGCTGGCTAGCGCGAGGTCCTGAGATCGACCCCCAGTACCCACAAAAAAAAAAAAGAAAAAGAGGGAGAGACCCAGTGATGAGAGAGCAGAAGACTCTAAGACTGCCAACAAAAAGAAAATACCAAGAGTCCTACTTAAATTATGGGTTCATTGCAAAAGGTCATTCACATTCTCCAAGCCCACTTTGCACAGTATGTGGTGAGTGGCTATCTAATGAAGCCATAAAAGCTTCAAAACTTTTTTGCCACATGGAGAACAAGCAGCCTGCATTAAAACACAAGCCTTTGGAGTTTCCTAAAAATATATATATATGAGTATAAACAATAGAAGCAATGATTGAAGGCCACCACTTCATCAAATGTGTCTGCACTGAGAACACTGCTCTTAGTGGCTAACGGCATTGCGAAAGCTAAGAAGCCCTCTATTATTGAAGAACTGCTCCTGCCTGCTGCTTAGGACATGTGTCAGGAACTTCTAGGAGAGGCTGTAGTTCAAAAGGTGGTTCGTGTTCCTCTTTTGGCTAACACCATAAATAGACAAACTGATGAAACAGCATAGGATATTGAGACACAATTGTTAGCATTAACGAGTCATTGTGATACATAATCCAGGTTGATGGGTCTGACAACAAGACAAGACAACAATGCTTGTTTCTGTGCAATACGTTTTTTCAGGAAGATGTGCACAAGGATATGTTACATGCACTTCTGCACCCACACTACAGCTGCAGAAATATTTAAGTCTCTAAATGATTAATTACCAGAAAACTGGCCAGGGATATAACTCAGCGGCACAGCACCTGCCTGGCAAGCGCAAGGTCCTGAGTTCGATTCCTTTTATCAAAAATAAATAAATAAATAAAAATAAATTACCAGAAAACTGAATTGGTCATTTTGTCAGTATATTCATTGATGGAGAGGCTACCACAATTGGATGTTTTCTGGTTTCACTCTATGGGCCAAAGAGATTGCTTCTGAATGTTAGTCTATGTACTATATCAACAATAGAGAAATGGTGGCTAGCCAAAAAAAAAATCACCTGGACTTAATGTTTTGCAAAATATAATTAAAATTATCAACCACATTAAAGTACATGCCCTTAACTCACATCTGTTTGTGCAGCTCTGTGAGCACACACACCTTCTTTTACACACAGAAATGAGACGGCTTTGTAAAGGTAGCTCACGGCCAGAGGTTTTGAGTTACAAGAGCTGCTCCATGGATTTCTTTTAGAAAAACATTCACCACTGGCATCACATTTCAGTGACACAGAATGGGTCAAAAAACTTGCTTACTTTTGTGGCTCAATGAACTCAATGAACAAATGGCTCAATGAACAGAATGGGTCACAAAACTTGCTTACTTTTTTGGCTGAATGAACTTGATCTGTCACTTCAAGGCAGAATGACAACTGTGTTCAAATCAACAGATAAAGCAGCTGAATTCTAAACCAACCTGGAGTTATGAGGGTGACCAGTGAACATTGGGATTTTTGATATGTTTCAAACATTAGCAGAGGTTTTGAAAGAGATTGTCCCCAGGGCCTTTCTCTCAGCTGGTGCACAATCATCTGTCTCAGCTTTCCAAAGAGTTTAAGCATTACTTCCCAACCACAAAAGATCCCTGAACTGGGAAAGAACTGATCCACAACCCATTTGTGAATAAGCCAGGTGAACTGATTTTGTCTGTACTAGAAGAGAACCAGCTGCTTGAGATCTCAAATGATGGTGGCCTTAAAAGTATGTTTGTGACAACTTCAAATCTCCATACAGTACATTCTGGATTAAAGTCAAGGCAGAATATCCTGAGATTGCCACAAAAGCACTGAGAAGCCTGCCTCGATTTCCAGCATCTTATCTGTGAAGCAGAGTTTCCTGCAGTGACTGCAACCAAAACGAGATTATGGAGCAGACAGGACATTAGCAACACACTTAAGGTATCACTATCTTCCGCCACCCCCACATGGGACCGTCTAGTTGCAGGAAAACAAGCTCAGGGGTCCCACTGATTCTACATTATGGTTGGATGTAAAATTATCTCATTATATATTATAATGTATAATAAATGTAATGTGCTTGAATCATCCCAAACACCCACTGCCTTTCAGTCTGTGGAAAAAACTGTCTTCTATGAAATAATTTCCTGGTGCCAAAAAGGTTGTGGACCACTGTCTTAGAACATTCTACTTGCAATGTTCACCCAATGTAAAAATGCTTTTCCCCAGGGGTATTTGTCAAAAACAGTTACAGGCAACTGTTTAGTTTTATGGGCTGTCTGAGTTGACGAATAAAAATTGTGGCAAACAGTATGATAATGAAAAACCGTAAAAAGAAAATCTGCAGAATCAGATATCCACAAAGACTTTGAACAACCCAGACATACAGAGGTACCTCAGCTCATGAACTTTTTTTTTTTTTTTTTTGTGGGTACCGGGGGGTCGACCTCAGGACCTCGCGCGCCAACAGGCACCCGTGCCGCTGAGCGATATTACCGGCCCCTTTTTCGTATGTGGGTTCCGGGAGTCGAACTCGGGCCCTCGCGCTTGCAAGGCAGGCGCTTACACCGCTGAGCCATCTCACCGGCCCTAGCTCATGAACTTTTAATTCTTCACACAATTCTGGTCACAAATGGAATTGGACAAGAACTGAACCAAATTCAGTGGTTAGGTTCAATGTTGACCTTATGGTGAAATTTGATGCAGTTCTCATCCAATTCAGTTTGCAACCAGAACTGTGGAGAGAATTAAGTTTGTGAACCAAGGTACCACCGTACTTTGAGAATCGAGACGGCTATGCTCATGCATAGGGCTGGGCACTTGTCCGAGGCATTCTGCATGCTCAGGGAAATACCTGAGAAGGATCCAAGCTCTCGCTTCTGGCTTAACTTGAAACTCCACATATGCAAGAAGTGAAGGCAAAGCAGAGTTTTCAATTGGCTTGCTGAGTAATGGGAAGGCATTACACATGTAGAGCCCCTCAGCAAAGAAAGGGAGACTTGTTTCAGAAACTTAAGAAAAATCTCTGCTCATTCATTAGCTGACCACCAACCAGAGATCTTGGTGACCACATCTGACAAAGAATATAGACTTTACAGAATTAGTTCATAAGTGACTAACGAAACAAACTACTTCAACAAACAACAACATCAGGCAAGTCCATAGGACAGAATACAGATTGATGATTGCCAGGAGCTGAGGGAAAAGGTGATAGAAAGTGACTTCCAATGGGCACAGGGTTTCTTTCTAGGCTGATGGAAGTGTTCTGGGATTAAGTAGCCATAATGACTGTGCAACCATGTGGAATTACTAAAATCCACTGAAATGCGCATCTTACAGTGGTGAATTTTATGGTATGTAAATTTTATCTCAATAAAGTAAAAAATGAGTGTAAATGAATGTTTGTATGCATGTGTGTGTGCACACACATGCACATATATCCCTACCTCTGTCAAATAAGAAGACTTGAAACAATGACACTAATAATAATGATCACACCTAGCATTCAAATCTTGGTTTCTTAACATTTTCATTAAAGTAACAGGGGTTTTTGTAGAAATGGGTAATTCTAGACCTGGTGCAGAGAAGTAACCCTGGAACATCTCTCTGAGCCATAAAGAAAGGCCATGCTCAAAGAGTGACAGAGTGTTTCAAAAGGACACAGAAGCCAGCTTGAAGACCTCCCACCGGTCAATCTGGGAACACTCTGAGCACCAAAACTAGCAGGATAGCGAGAGGTATAACACACTGAATGAAACAATTAATGAGTCCACATGAATTGATGATAAATGAATAAACTAAAAGTGTGATTTAGGACATTTAAATAGTTATAAAGTATCTTCAAAAAATCTTCAAAAGTATCAAGGTTAGGGAAGTAAAAAGTAAGGAACTATTCCAGACTGAAAGAAATCAAAGAGACAGGACATTTAAATGAAATTGGTGATTCTGAACAGGAACCTTTTTCTGCAAAGGACAATATTTGGACAAAGAGTGAAACCTAAATGATATCTAAGGCTTAGATAGTAGTAATATATCATTGTTAACTTACTGATTTGGATGTTGTGTCATGTTTATTGTGGGAGAATATCATGGCCTAGAAGAAAAAAGAACCTATTTGGAGGTAATGAGGCATCATGCTGGCAAATCACCCTAGAAATAGTCCAGAAAAACAAAATTATGTACTTGCAACTTTCATATAAGTTTGAGATTGTTAAAATATATGTAACATATATATAAATATGGAAATATATGTGTATATATATTGGGCAGTGTTTTGTCTGCTGACTCTAATAATAAAAAAATTCAGTTTAAGAAAGGTTGTTAAGTTTGTCCTATATGCTGACAACAAGGAGAATATTAACATAAACTAAAAATAGATTCACTGTTATAAAATAAACTAAATACTGGAGACAAATGTAGAATGCTAGATATACTAACAAATATTCACTCACAGAGCAATTTTCTTATCTAACACAGCTGGCAAAATTCCTAGATGTAAGTTTCCCTTTATATAACACATTTTTAGAAGAGGCCCTTGGCAACAATTTAGAAGTATACTGACATTTCTTTTTTAAAGAAAGGCAATGTAAACTAGACTACATCCTTTAAATTTTTTTAATGTCCCTATTACAAGAGAACTACTCCATGATTATGGGAAATTACTCAGTGTTTAGTTTATATTCTTGACTTTTGATTTTTAAAAAAGGTATACTAGAGAAGAAAAACACTTAAGAACCTATAAAATGAAGCAAGAAACCTACCCTTAAGGAGTTTATCATTGAAAGGTTTTATAAATCAAAGTACTTCATAGAGGAAGGAAATGTAACACTACAGCCCTCTTTCAGGGTGTACATGTATTAAAATTTCATATGAGGGCAGTTCACCTTCTGAAAGACATGGGACTTCATAGATAACTTTGGCTGAGGTCACCACGCTGGTCTTGTCAAATCTTGTTAGAAGCACAGTACAGACTAAGACATTTTACCTAATTTTCCTTCTTTCTCCCATTTGGACTGAAATGTAATGTGATGCAATGGCTCTCCCAGTTCTCTCCCAGCTCTCTCCTTATTTTCTTTTATAGGCATTTTCCTAATACATTATTGTATGCTTAATCTTGTCCTTGGGACAGACTCCTCAGAGAATCTGAATTAACAATCAGTTTCATCACATCAAGTCCACAGAGTTAATCATATTGACATGGTGTGACTTGTACTCAATGTGACTGAGATAAAGAAAATGTTTTTCCCTCAAAGGCTGAACACAATGCAGAAATGACTTAAATGAAATTAATTAGGAATTGTTCAAAATATAATCCATTATAACAGTGTGAATTCTATCGAGTGATTTTAAAATTAATTTTATTGTATGTATTTGAGGTTTAAAATATGGTATTATGGGGTACATATAGACAGTAAAATTGTTACAATAGTGAAGTACCTGGATTAACATACCTCATTACTTTTTTTGTATGACTAGCTCTGCTAAAATCTACTCATTTAATTAAAGTCTCTAAACAAAATACAATTTTATTAACTACAGTCCTCATGTTGTATATTCGCTTGCCAGCCTTGTTTTAATCTATAAACCCCTGTGGGTAGAGTCTGTAGGCAAGCTTCACACAAGACGGGAAGGAAGAGGAGGGCAATTCAGATTCACGTTCCTCCTGAGGGAGAAAGCAGGAAGAGGGTCTAGTGAAGAAAGAAGATTCACACCTGCACAAAGAGGGCGGATTAAAGAGGAGATGTCAAAATTATAAAGATATTGCCAACTGCAAAGCAATAAGTAAACAGGAGATAAAGCCTGATAATTCTGTAACATAAATATCTCACTCAGGATTAACTAAGTTTATTGTCGAGGGTATTTAAGGTATTTGAATTTAGCAAGAGATGTCAATTGTGAGGGGTTGGGGGTGTAGCTCAGGGGTAAGCGCACTTGCCTAGGGTGCAGGAGGGCCTGGGTTCCAACCCCACCACTGGTGGAAAAAAAAGCTAAAGATCTCAATTGTGAGAAAAATAATAATTTCATGAACATTATTGTATTTGAAGACTCCTTGTGTTTTATCTTTACAGATTACTTGTTTTCCCTTTTCTCTGTTTAGAAAGAGAAATCTTATTTTTCTTTTCTTCCTCAAAAAACAACATTGTTTTCTAAAAAGAGAGACTATAACCAAACTGTTAGGATTCACACTAATCCCTGTATTCTAATTTTATCCATTTTTATCATCCTCATAATCCTACCATTCTTTTCTGTATCCTACTAAAAGCATGCTGCCTTCAACTGGTCTTTCAGTTGAAAGACAATGGATTCCACAGAAACTACAAAGCCATTTCAAACATAAAAGCTCTTCTGGGAACCTGCACATGGAGAAATCCAAAGAATCTCTTCAGGTATTCTCAAGAGCATTACAAATCACTCACTCTCTTTCTAGGACTCCAGTGATCTTTTCATTGTTACAATCTTAGAAGAAAATCTGTATTTTAAAATCATATTTTCCCAGCTGAAAAAATATAATTTCCCTTGACTCACAGAAAGTCTATCCTATTAATATAGACATAAATGAGGACCAAAATATCTTCCAAACAATCCTTCTCATATTACTACAGCAATACTAAAAAATACAGTACAATAAATGATTTTGAGGGCCGGTGAGATGGCTCAGCGGCATAAGCGCCTGCCTTGCAAGCGCGAGGGCCCGAGTTCAAATCCTGGAACCCACATACGAAAAAGGGGCCGGTGATATCGCTCAGTGGCACGGGCGCCTGTTGGCACGCGAGGTCCTGAGGTCGACCCCCCGGTACCCACAAAAATAAATAAATAAATAAATAAATAAATAAATAATAAATGATTTTGAAATCTTATAAGCAAAGATTATGTAACATTAACTCCTACACACACACACATACACACACACACACACACACACACAGAGATGTGAAGCTTTCCAACTTTGATTTGCGAATACTTCTTTATATGTGCATATGTGTGTATACACTTACTGTTCTAAATAGTTGTAAACAAATTGTCCCTGACAAAGAAGCAGAATTGAACAACTCTACAAAAATGGATTATGGGGGCCAGTGAGAGCTCAGCGGCATAAGCGCCTGCCTGGCAAATACGAGGTCCTGAGTTCGACTCCCGGTACCCACATACGAAAAAAGGGCCAGTGATATCACTCAGCAGCACGGGCACTTCCTGGCATGCGAGGTCCTGAGTTCAACCCTGGGTACCCACAAAGAAAAAAAAAATGTATTATGAAAAATGATTTACAGGGGAAAAATGAAGTAAAATTCTTACTCAGAGATTAAGATGTATCAGTATGCACGTATGGTACCTTCTCTATCTTATATTGACAAATGGATCAGTGCAAATTCTTTTCTCCTCTAGAAAATATGAAACTATGAACCAATAATTTGTCTGCTAAAAAGTCTGAGAACATTGTAAAAACAACTGATCACTTATATTTCCTCATTGGATATGAATGACATCTTGTAGAAGGAGAAATTTTGGGAAAACTAGCCTGCAACAATGCTAAGAATAATTAAGCCAAGGTTTCAGTGATCTTCTACTATCTGCTCAGGAGAGTCTCTAGTAAATATCTCAGGCTCCTAGAAGGACTTCACTCTCTAAGCAAGTTATATAACAGTAAAAATTGGATCAAAGAATGGAGCTGGGGGATACAGCTCAGTGGCAGAGTGTGTGGTTAACAGGCGTGAGGCACTGGATTAAATCTCAGTACCGAAGGAAGGAAGGAAGCGAGGAACAGACGGAGGGAGGGAAATCAACGAAGCCAAAGCTGGGTCTTTGGAAAAACTAATAAAATTAATAAACTTTTGATTTAATGTGAATCAAATTAAAATCCTGAAAGTTTGTTTTTCCTCAAAAACTGAAGAGCTGATTCTACAACATGGAAATACAAAGGGCCAATTTAGCAAAAACAATTTTGAAGCAGAAAAAAATTAAAGGCCTAAAACTCTCAGACAAAACAAGTTATTATTTTATTAGTATCTTACATAAAGCTACTATAATTATAATAGTTGGTACAAAGATGGGACACAATAGTTCAGAAACAAATGTACATATACATGGACCTTATTTGTGACAAAGATCCTGCAGCATCACATGGGGAAAGTATGGTTATTTAAAAGCAATGCTGGATCAAGAGGAGATTATATATGGGAAAAAATGAACCTTGACTTCTACATCACAAAAATCAACTATGGATCATAGTCCTTATGTAAAAAGCAAAAGAATAGAATTTCTAGATTACATTGGAAAATACTTTCATGACTTTGTGTTAGGCAAATATCTGTTAAGCAAGGTACAAAAACACCAACCATAAAAGAAAAGATTAATAAATTAGACCTTTAAAAGTAATTAATCTATCAACAGACCCACTTAGGAGAGTGAAAAATCAAGCCAAAGAGAAAATATTTGCAACATATATATGAATTCTTTAAAAGGATTCCTATCCAGAACATAGAAAAAATTCCTACAAATCATAAATTGTAAAAATGTGCAAAAGAAAAACAGTTGTCATGAAAAAGGATTCCTAATAGCCAACAGCATATGAAAAGGCATTCATTCTCACTGGTCATAAGGAAAATGTACATGAAACCACAATATATATCCAATAGTTAAAGTTTACCAAGTTTCAGTGATATTATGGAGTAACTGGAACTCTTACACATCTGCTAACTGAAATGTATATGGTAAACTTTTGAAAACATGTTTGGCAACATCTACTGAAGCTGAACACATGAACACTCTTTGACCAGGAAATTCTATTCCTAGTACTTAGCTAATAGAAATGAATACACAAATACGCCAAAACATTATTAATACAAGATTGTATATGGCAATGTTATTCAAAATAGCTAAAAGCTGAAAGCAACCTAAATGACTACTAAAACTAAAAGAGACACATATTTTATTCACACAGTGGAATACTATGAAGTGATGAAAATAATAAATTACTGGTATCTGCAACAAAATGAAGGAATCCACAGTCAACACAGATGAATCTTAAGAGTCGATGCAATAAAACTGACGACCACAGAGTCTCACAGATTTTTAGAAAGCAGACACAACAAAGTCCATCCATACTGTGAGTCTATTCTTTAAAGTTCAGAGACAGGCAATACAAATGTATGATAATAGATACCAGGATGGCAGTTACCTTCAGGAAAGTAATGACCAGCAGGGAAAATAAAGGAAACTTTGAGGATACTAGGAAATCGTACGTCTTTATCCCAAGCATTTTACACAGGAGGGTTCACTCAGTAAAAATTCACTGAGTCATGTATCTTGAGTATGCACTTTGTGCACTCTACTACTAGTATATGTATGTTACACATAATACTTTAAAAAAAGATTTTTTAAATGATGACAATGAGGTCTACGATGATCTTAAGGAAACTATTTTTTATAAGGATGAGGGCTTTAATTCAAAGATTCTGCCTTATAATTGCCCACAATAAAAGAAAAAGTGTATAAGTATGATACCCAATTTCTACTTATAACTAGAAATCCTTAGCTTTACTAAAATTTTTAAAGGTCCTAAACACTGAAGAGATTGTGGTGTCAATCCACCATAAGTAGTTCAAATAATCTTTTAGAAAGGAATAAAATCTTATATGCAAGCTGAAATTAAATAACTTTTCAGAATTTTAAATTTAAAAATTCTGAGTAAAATCATAAAAAATGAATTCACTTTTCTTCTGTGATACCTCTAAGCATGTCTTTGGTGTATCTTCTCACTAATAATGTAGTAGTTATGCCAAGAAAAAAGAACTAAAATATTTATCTTGCCTAAGAGCCTGAGTAACTTCAAGTACACTGGTGAAGATTATACTGGTACTGCCAATAGTCTCATTATTGTTTTCTAATTACTTATATGTATAAGGAATATAAGGTCATTTCTTCTTTGCATTTTAGTATTTAACTTTACAAAAAATACTGTATAGCCCTCTGAATTTCATTTAAAATGCTGCTGCTGCTGCTGCTGCTAACATTCTCTTGTTGCACACTGTCCCTCTAACATGAGAAAAGCCACCATACTACAAAAAGGGTGGGTACTCTAGAGTTAGTTTGACCTTCCTCAATAGCTAATGTCTTCTCTGTGTGATGAGTCAATGCTTGGTCTTCCTGAGGATTTGTTAGTCTAATAACAAAGATAGTTTTTATTTCCAATGTATGAAACTGTCAAGACTACAAAACATAATGTATATAGAGTGCATAGCATAGAGTGCATAGCATAGTCTCTGGTATTATAAAATTTCTTTTTCATTAAATATACACAATCACAGTATCACTATAAAAAAAACTACAGAATTTTAAGGTAAAAGAACTGAGTTCAAGCTAGTCTCTGCCATTCAGTCAGCTATGTAATTCAGGCCAATAATTTCATTTCTCTAGATTTTATTTATAAAATGAAGTAAAGTTGACCTGCCCCATGGAGTAACATTGGCGATCAAATAACATACATAAAAGTGTTTTCTAAACCATAGGGCTTCAAAAGTTTCCATTATTACTATTGTGGTTATGTTGATCAATATTAGGAAATGTCTTCAAGCTTTCTCTAAGATCTGAAAGAATTCCTCTTTCCTTAAGGAAGTTAATTTGCTTTGACAATACACCACTATCCTTTAAGATGTACTGAATCCACTTAATAGCCTGCTTACAAGAATGTGCTGTCAAAGCAAGTGGTCCCAGGGGTTCAAAGGATTCCTCAGTAGCTCGTGTATGAATCACCTTAGAAGCTTTCCATAATTCAAATAAACTCTCTAAGAAGAGAGGAAGTACAAAGAGCATTGAAAACCCTGCTTGATTCTCCAAGAGCTTCCTGAATCCCCCAAGGTACTGTTCCAAATTAAATTCTTTTGGGTCCATTTTGATCCAAGGACACCTATGACTGCACACTAAAGGTTCTCATTCTGAAACTAACCACATTTGAAAGATATACACGTAGGAGGGATCCCCCTGGTTGCTCATAATCAGTCTAAATGGCTTTCGTAAAGAATAGCCGGCTATAATTTTTACAATAAATTCGTTCATTCAAACTAGGGCTAATTTGGGTATCCCAAAGAAGAGAGCTGAATTACATGTAGTCAAATAGCTAGAAAAATCTATTTAAAATTCTGTCAACTCAGAAAAAATAATTCATCAACATCAAATATACCCCCTATGTCTAGAAACAAGATGAATAATGAATGATTATATCTCATTTGCATTCTTCCAAATTGTGCAAGTTTCATTATTAGTATCAAAATAGTAACTAAAATTCTCAGTTTTTATAATAAATCCAATCTTGTTTTAATAAAAGTATATGATAAAATAGAGGTTAACTATATTTTTGTCTTCCCAAAAACCATTATAAATCCACATGAACAAAGGTATCAATCTCTCTGTAACATATTCATTCTCTCCCATTAAATTCACAGCAGTAGCCTCTTTTTCAGAAAGCAGTTACTCTAATTAGAAAATTAGAAAAAGCAATATGCACAAATTAAATTGCACACCAGAAGTCACTTCAGTCTGTATTTTTGTGAATAATATTGTAGCTGATTACTATGACCAACTGGACTTAAGTCTTAGAAAGACATGTATATCTAAAAGTAAACCAACCACGAATGAAGTCCATGTGATGTGACAAACACAAGAGAAAGCCAGGTGAAGTCAGAGCTTTACACCTTTGTTATTGAGACACAAAGCTAATGAGTTAAACAGGATAAAACTGCTAAGTTCTAGATTTATCTACTATATTTTAGAAGAAAAAGACTAAAAAAGTCTAGAATCACATTCAATCTCAATCTTACTGAGAACAATCTTAGTGGAACAATCACCCTTACTGAGGAGGAAACCTACAATGTGATTTTTCTAGTCTTATATCTGCCTGGTAGAAGAATCAAAACCAAATCCAGATCTCGTGGTGCCCAGTCCTTTATACTGGACCAACATGTCTCCCAACAGAAATGTGAATTTTTTATATCATATATAAATGAGAAAAGTGCTAACAACACTGAAAGTATATTCTGTACCCTCTCCAGGACATTCTTTTAAAATAAGATACTGACATAACTAATAGGAAAGACAATAAGGGAAGGAGGGATCAAATGTTTTCATTTGCAGGAAACTTTCATTTGCACAAACCTATGAATTCTGCTACTATGCTTTCAGCTCAACTCTCCCTATATAAATTTATGACAAAAGAAGAAGCTTTGAACCATTCAGATTTCCTCCTACTCTGAAACAGATATTAAAAGGTGAAACTGGAATTGACAGGACTATTAAAACATGACAGTAAGTTTTTTAAGTCTTCCTCTAATCTGACAGTTCAGATCATTTCTCATTTCACTAGAGTCACAGAAAACTTTTCAACTACAAAGTCAAACTGCTGTATCCTTGAAACTAGAGTTGATTTTTAAACTTATTAAAGTTGAAATTCT